>CM041777.1:424025974-426740798 GCA_023374045.1 Limonium bicolor | reverse complement strand
CCCATTTCGGTGCCATGGAGTTCCACCATTGATGGAGCTTGAGCTTGTCTTTTCACATATTATTGGTCTCCTTTGCTTCTAGGTAAGGAATCTCAAAGAAAAATCAAGTTTCCTCCATGTTTTGTGTGTGACCGAAAATACTCATTGATGGAGCTCTTTGTGTGACTTTGTTCTAGCTTCATTCCAATCTCTTATGGACTAGGTGGAGTCCTCTCTTCATAGATATTCAAACACCCTTCAAAGATCAAGGTAAAACAACTACATTAATGTTTTGAAATAATGTAAACCTAGGGTTTACAATGAGATGAAGCATAAAGCTTATATACTCATTTCAATGTTGGTATATTGTTTAGTAGTTGACAAGGAAAGAAATGCCTTATGGTTTTAAGAGGAAACAAAAGAAGTTTGAGAGGAAAAGAGGTAAACAAACTATCTCAATGTAGTTTAAATGCCTTAGGAAAAATGAGCTTGATTTGCTTAATAAAATACCTAAGGAGCCAATGGTGAATGACCTAGAAAATGCTCTCAAGGAAACTATTAAGGGGCATATGTGATGTTGAGTGTATTTGCAGGTCAAAGGCATTATTTATGTGGGAAATTCAGTGTTTAAGGTTTATGTAATTTAAGGGCCTAAGAGCCATGTTATTTAAGGGCCTAAGTGCCAAGCAATTTAAGTTATGCACTATATTGTGATGTAGTGCTAAATGTGTGAAGTTTGTGTATAAAAATGTGTTTGATGGATTTTAGGTGTTCTTGAGTGAAATAAGGTAAAAACCTAAGTGGTTGGATGTGAGTATATACAAGAGAAGCTATGGCAAAATTTGGAAAATGTGTAAGAAGTTCTAAGTGTTTTAAGTAAGTTTTGGTGAACTAGGAAGTGTAAAAGGTGAACAAATGTTTTACTTGGGAGGAAAACATGCATTAAGGTGTTCTAAGGTGCTATAAGGATTTAGGCATTGTCTTGGAAGTTCTAGAAACCCAATGAGTGTTATTAGGATGTATTTAAGTCTTGGAGAAGTTTGTTTAAGGTTTGGGTAATGTTGATGAATAAGGAGAGAATGATGTTTAAGTAAGGTTTTGAGAAAAGAATTCAAGAAGTTGTAAAAAGGAGATTTAGTTAGTAAGAAAAGAAGTTGAGAGATGATGTTAAGGTGTAGAGGAAAAACCTTGTTGTAGTGGTCATTATAGGTGAACTACCACTTAAAAATCTTAAGGAGAAAACATCCCAAGTGCTAGGAATTTTGTAAGAAATTTGTGAATGATAAGATGGTTTTGGTGAGTGATTTAAAGAGTTTAGCACATGGCTAAAGGTGTGTTTGATGTGCCAAATGATGTTAGGAAACATTATGAGGCTTTAGGAGAAGTTTGGTGAAATTGGTTAAGTGTTTAAAGACTTGGAAATTGAATGTTTTGCCGTGTCCGAACTTCCGTCCGGACATGGAAGTTCGGACAGGCTCTGTGGGTAAAGGATTTTCTCACTCTCGAACTGTGTCCGAACTTGGGAAGTCCGGACACAAGTTCGGACGTGACTGTTTCTATCTGGGATTTACTCTCGAACTGTGTCCGAACTTGGGAAGTCCGGACACAAGTTCGGACGTGTGTATGGTTTTCAGTATTAGGTCGCGGCTTGCGTCCGAACTTGGAGGTTCGGACACAAGTTCGGACAAGGTGTTGTATGGGCCAAAACATTTGTTTAAGGTATGGAAATGGTGTGTAATGATGGGGATTGATAGGTAATGATGTTATAAGGTTGTTAAGGACATGTTAGGTGAGTTTTAATGACAATTAAGTGGGTGAAAAGTTGTATAAATGTGAGAGTAAAACAAGTTAAAATGTAAGCTATGTAACTAAGTTAACGGGGAGAAGTATAAGCATTAGACATTAAATAATCATGCTACCCCGATGTTAAAAAAGTACATGTAATGTTATCAGTTGTTCGAGAATTGCTCGAGGAACATAAGTGGACGTGGTAAAGTGGACTCCGGTGACAGGTATGGTTTTCTTGCAACCTGTGTCCTACCGGATTACACCGGCTTGTATGCCAATGTGTTTTTCTGTATGTTTGCCACGTTGTAAGATTAAACATGTAATGAGTTTACAGTAATTCATTTATGTGGCGTGTACAACTCCGATACCATTTAACCTCGGAAGTGTTAACCTTAGTTAACTGAGTCTAGGATCACATGAGAGTTCGGTATTCGGAGTAAACGACCCGAACCATGGGACGTACTAACCACGGCTATGCGTGTGTTAATTGTGTGATATGCGTATGTGAATGTAGGGATCTCCCTTGTGTGTTTAACCCAGTTGTAACTGTATGGTGTGTAGTTATGATAGACTCCATAGTGGGGTTCTAACTAATATCTAAAGTAAGTCTGAACTAACAGTGGTGAGGAATCCGGTTTGGCCGGTCGCGCGTTGTTTGGGAGAGGGTATCCTTTTTAGCCTTACCCTTCTCTTTGTTATGGTTGTTTCCCTCACGGGTTATGATCTCCCATTAGCTTATTCCAAAGCTTAGCTATTCTGACTTATGATCGGTTTAGGGGGAACATGTGTTTGTGTGGTGTGTTCGGGCCTCCAAACCCGAACCGCCTTAACTTAAGTTACTCGTCCGACTATTAGGACGGTAATGAGTGTTGTTGCTATTGTATAACGAGCTTATCATGAGACTGGCAACATTCTCTAGGCTCACCAGTGTATAAACAATGTTTGGGTCGGTTCCTAAGAGAACCATTCCCGCTATGTTATGTAATTTGTTTGTGATGCAATATCTATTGTGATGTTATGATGTACACGTTGAAACGTGCAAGTGTTGTTATGTGTTGTTATGTAGTGTATGTTATATGTTGTAAAATGTGGAGTATGTGGATCATGGAAATGAATCCCAGTTTGTGATAAGAGGCGTTTAAGGATAACCCGATTTAAGGGTAAGTGTCGTCTATTAAAGTAGCTCCATTAGAGGAGGAACACTCTAGGGATAATGAATACCATGAGTGACTTATTAAGTAAGGATATATTATCCGTTTGTTGAGTCCGTTGAGGCGAAATGATTATGTGTTGTGTGTTTACAGTTGCATGTATGATTTAAAAATAATCAACCGCATGCTAAGACGACAATTAGTTGTGCGTGGCCCGGTAGCATGTGGGCTGCGGGATTACCATACCAGCAAAGGTGCTGAGCCCCTTGGGGGCCACCCTTTCTTTTCTTTTCCTATTTCAGGTACGAAGTGCTGGAAGCCGTTCGAGAGTAGGACGGGGTAGTCATTGTACATGGGTAATCGTTTATGTTGTATATATACAGTAGGTGTAGTAAGACCGAAATTGTTATCGGCATTAGTTATAAATACTCGGTATAGTTGGAAGGTGTATGTTGTTGTTGTGTTAATGGAAAGGGATAGTAAGGTGTAGTCGCTCGGGAATTTAGCCCATCAGACCGGTACAATGTGTATGTATTAGCCTTGTTAGCCACGTGGGTGGCTAACGGCGTGTAACACCAACGAGATAAGTAATGTGATGAGGTTGTTTTCCGCTGCAGTTTATTGTAAGTGTGTTATTGTTGGATGGGGTGTTACAAAAAGTGGTATCAGAGCGAAGTATCGCTCTGATGACTGAATTACCGAGCTTAGGAAGTACCGAGTTAGGATTTTAGTACTTTGGGTTAAGGGTTGAGTGATAGCGTGAGAGATACGCTAGATAGGAATTACCAGTGTGTACTGGAAACCTACAATATCCATCCCACCCTCCACAATCCCTGTATATAACTTAGGGAAAGAACGCCAGAGAGATGAAAGTCCTCTCATACTCGGGATACCCGATCTGGCTGTTATTACATACCTCTAAAGGTACGGAGAACCTGTCATACGGTAGATCCCGAAAACTGGGAATCCCGGAGACGGTCTCCATCTGAACAATGTTAACCGCATTAAATAGCGAAGAATGAAGGATTTTGTGTATAGGAGAATAGAATTTCCGGCAACCTGGGTCGACATGCCAAGCAGTCGAGAATAACCAACTTGCAACGCACCAACCGTGCAACAGGCAAGAAATGGATTAATAAAACCCGAGACGAGTGTCTACGGAACCACAGTTGATAAATAATACACCAACGGTATACCAACCGACAAGGGAACTACAACGTAGTGCCCAAATACGTGGAACGGGCTACAAAGAGAATACAATACCAAGAAAAAGGGGTCTCCCAGAATGGGAAACACCCTAGTTGATGATCGTCATGTGAAGACAGTGAGAAGTCACCTAGAAAAGTTATTATCAAGACAGTAAGATCAGTGAGGGCCAACAAGGCCACTGATGACAGTGCGGGTAAGAACAATACCGCAACCGGTAAGTGTTGAACCGATAGCCAGTTAGCATGGCGCACTTGCCATGGCAAGTGCTGCTATAACAGGGCTGTTCGGAGAAATTTTAACAAATACAAAGTACTTGGTAAAGTACCATAAAGTTAAGTGTGATCGTAATAACAGTGGAAGGGCCTGTTAGCCTAACCTCTGTAATTGTAAGTACACCAGTCAGCAAGAAGCTAGACTTGGTTAAGGTAAGAAGATGTTGTGAAACCATGAAAATTTTCTTTCAACCCAGATTTATTCAAACCCTTTTCCTTCAAAACCAGATTTTCTTTCAAACCAACACTTCTTTCTAACCTTCTTTTAAACCAAACCAGTAAAACCAAGGACAGTTGACAAGGATACAACAATGGATAAACTTTCCCTCGATTAAGTTCGGGAAGCATGGAATGAATATTGTCACGGGACAATATAAGGGAGTTGACAACAGAATACTTCACCTAGGCGTGTGACGGACACTACAAGTGTACCAACTGTAATGTGGGACGACCGCACTCCGATAGGAGCTTGTGGGCCTGACAGACCTACTTATGGGTTAGTTGGGTAAGTAGTAATGTACCAGTATGGTACCCCACATATGTATACAAGTAGAGTCCGAAACACGGGAAGTAGTCGACTCCGTACTACGGTCAGCAGTATAAGTCAAACAAGAACTAAGGATTACCATGAATGGTTGAAGTTAAGGAACTCAGTTAAGTTAACGAGACTAAAGGAATTAGTGAATTCCTTTCAAGGAAATGTTTAAGAGTCAGGAGGTGCGAAGTGCACTAACTGAATGTAAAGACATCTTATATGACTTAAGGATCCTCAGGGATAAACATGATGGCTGGAACGGAGACCCAGCCTGTGCATGGCAAGGCAGATGCCCAATGTGGACACATTAATGTGCAATGAACGGGATGAAACATCCGGAATAAGTACCTACACTACCGGGAAATGTTGATCTTCACAGAAGGAGATAATAAGCCAGTTAAGAACGCAAACGGCGTGGCTAACGGAATGTACCAATAAGTGTGAACTAGATGTAAAGGCATAACTTAACAACACCCAGGAGCAATCCTTGAAGGGTGTTCGCATCAACAATTGTTGAACGAAATGCATGACAGAAGCACAAGGGTTGAAACTAACACCCAGTTTAGACATAAGTTGTCAGGAGACGGACTAACAAACCTAAGGGGCATCCCATGAAAGGAAACGGAATACAACGACCTTGTCATGGAGCTCAATATAATATCCAAAGCATGTAATGTTGTACAGAGAAGTACATGTGTGTGGACCGCCTACAACGAGCGCAGCTCAAGGCAGTAAGGCTTATAAGCCACAAATAAAATGTGTTATGAAAATTAGATTGATTGCAAAAGTTCATGTTATATAAGTAAATAGAGTGGTAAACGAACCACTGCATTAAGAGTGGGGATACCTCTCGATATTGTGAGACCGCAGGAGCGGTAGTTATGTGAATCAAGTTCAAGAAATATGTTAAGGATGGACGACGTTATTATTGAAAAGAGCAGTTAGCTTATAGTATGTGTGTTATAAGTGAAACACCGAGCTGAATAATGCCGGCTTGTGACTCGAATGATCGATGCTCAAGGAGCATTCGGTAGTCATCCAATGAGGATGAACCATATATATAAGTATGTGTGGAAGTTAATGTGACAGTAAATACCGATGTAGTTATGTTATACAATAAGCACGGTGCGCAGTAAGCGACCGTTGTATAAGTGTTGTGAGGATAAGACCAGTTATGAGTTAAACTCATGGGATGCAAGTAAGTGATGTTAATAGACTGGGCAATAAGCCATGGTAGGTACTATGTGATGAGGAACTCAGTGTGAATTCCATGGCGAATAGCATAAGAGATTTACTGTCAAGAGTTTACGCCTCTGCACTCTGTATGACTGAGTGTTTTGGTATTGCACTTGCGCAGTAATGATCGAGTGGGATAGCTAGGAATTGGAAACATGTTAATTATGGAGAATAATGTTATAATGGCCGATGCATAGGAAATGCAAGCACATCAATAAAAAGTACTTGTACAAAACCAAATGTGGAGACATGATTAACAGTAAGTGACTACAGTAACACTAACTGCCAAATATCGGTATGGAATATACCCCAAATGTTGTAAATAGCTGAGAGAGCACTACACGCTAGGTAGTAGCTCAATCTCAACCGACAGTAAGTCGGAAGGGAACAAGTCAGTCATTGTGAAATACATAGCTGTATACACAGTAAATTATTATGGAAGTGGATAGAAAGTTTATAACTCACCGAATTCGCTAACGGTAAGAGATACCACGCGTCGGTTGAGAAACCATTGTTACCAAGATGAAGGTGACAATTGGGGATGTACAATACAGTAAGAATAACAAATGGAGCAATTAAGCTCTACAGTTATTAGAGTTTCGCAGCAGAAACTAGTGAGCCAGTGATTCAAGTGTTGAATGTGCCTGGTGAACATGAGTGAATGGCTAATTATTAACGCCTAGAAGCCTAACAGGCCAGAATCGAAACCAACTAAGAGTTTAAACAAACTCCAATGAGAATTCTTGGTTTAGGAACTAAACCGCCAATATGGTTAAGATCCTCTAATCAGAATCCGTTGTGTAATAGACCGCGTGGAAGTTAAAACACTTCACGACGGCAGAACATTTAAGCCAATGTTTAGTGATTGATTACGTGGGCGTAATCCCTTTTAAGGGGGGTAGAACGCAAAACCACTTAGTGTATATTACCGTACAAGAGTACGTAGTGTATGTGACTTATATTGTGCATAGCACAAAATTATTGCACAAAATTATTGTTTTGATGATTGGTGTGTGTGTTACGTAAACATACACATTCATTCATGGTTTAATTGTGGTAATTGCGCACAGAAGATGCGAATACCATTGTGATAAGTGTGTGTATTTGTTAACAATTGTGTGTGATAGTACAAGTGTGGGAGTAGAGAAACTCCCGGGGAACAAAACCTCGACAGTGTATAAATGTGAAACGGTGTGTTGTATTTTAATAAAATATATGTGTATATATATACTATATAGTGATTCAAGAAAGGGCATGATACCGACATAGAACCTAGTGAGAATGAGATTCCCTAGGTAACAACATTAAAGTGAATGGAAATAACTGATAGACGGAGTTCTATCCTTTGGAGATGTTATGATCATGATTAGAATGATTTAAAAGATAGAAAATTGGAAATGAGTGATTTATTTGATGCTTGAAAATGAAGTGGGAAGTGGAACTTGATTTGCATGTGATCAAGGGAAGCCGAACACAAATTGGAGTGGAAGGATAGTTCTACACTGATGCTGATCACATCAGGGTTGGATGATTCTTGAAGCTCCCTATAAGTGGTCACAAATAACCACGCTAATAAAGGATTTTAAATTGGTATTTATAAAACGTTGATGGATACTTTACGTAATTAAAGTCTTCTTACTTAACCTCACAAGGAAATTTTAAACTTAAGTGATTGTTTTAATCTCCCAAAGGCACGGGGACGGAAGGTGTCCATCGCGACCGGGTTCTGCGGGATCACAGTGTGTATGTAAAAGATATTTTGATTGTTATACATGCTATGACATGTTGTGTGGTATGTGTAATAAATGTTATTTTGACTTTGATCTCCTAAAAGTGTATGCTATTGAGACCTATGAGTCTAATGTTTGTGTTACATAGACCTAAGTGTCTGAAGACTGTTATGTTATGGGGACCTATGTGTCCAAATGTTGTGATGTTACCCGAGACCAGTGAGTCCAAGGGGTGTTATGTATGTGTAAGTGTTGTTAATACCCGGACCATAGAGTCCGAGGTTATCATTTGGATATGTTATGTTATGTGTGGATGTGAATGTGTGCCCGGACCATTAAGTCCGAGGTGTGATGTAAAGTTTTTTTGGTTATGGAAGTTTATTTCCAAGTGATTCCTGTGTTCTAATCCAATGATGTGTGGAAAGTGTGAACTTCGAGGACGAAGTTCTTTTAAGGGGGGTAGAATTGAAATCCCCAAACCTTGATATGTGGTTTAAATATCAAACTATGTTATATAAAGGCTAAAATGCCTTAGAAACGTTAGTGTACAACTTAAACCATAGTAAAACACATAAAGCACTAAGACACAGTTTGAGCAAAACATGCTCTAAGCTATGAGCGAACTTGGTTAGGACCCAAAGAGCCTACCAAGACTTAATAATATTCAAGTAGATTTAATAAGGCTAATAAGTCCTAGGAAACCTTGGTAGACAATAAAACCAAACAAACACAAATAAATACCTTAAAGTCAATAGGGCTAAAATGTGCTCTAGCTGGGATAAATGTATAAGACCTAATGGTCATACTATACTTTATAATATGTTAATGAACATATTAAATCAATTACCAAAGAAACCAAGCTTGAAAACAAGTTAAACACAAATGTGCTTTAAGGAGTCTTAAAGCACGTTTTGAAAAATTGTCTTGTAAATGAGTTTTGAATGGCTAAATGTCCATCATTACTCTTTAATTAACATGTGTACTATATAGTATCACATTTGGAAGTCTATATCAATGGGAAATCAAAAATTTCACTTCTGTGCCTTGTTTTTGTGAATAGTGATTTTTTAGAGCTAGTTGTAACATTGTTGTTAAATAATTAAATTGGTCAACAAAGACTAATATACCCTTCTAATAATAGGGGGCCGTTTTTGTAGTAATGAGTCACCAAACATGTTAACTTGTTAGTAAATAAAGATGACTCATAAGTACTATTTGCTTTAAGTTATAAATATCTTCAAAAGCAAAACCAATCTCACTTCTCTCATTTCTTTCTTCATTTCACACGGTTCCCTTCTTCTTCTACCTATCTTCTTCCTCTCATTCACGTTTTCTACAGCAACACCAACACCACCATTATTTTCCATCTTTGACCACTTGTATCTCCTAGCTCACTTGGCCAAATGAAATTCTAAGACCACCATTCTCTTGCTCTCATCAAGCTCTTCATTTCTATCTTCTCAAAACTTCAAGAGCCCATTTCGGTGCCATGGAGTTCCACCACCATTGATGGAGCTTGAGCTTGTCTTTCACATATATTGGTCTCCTTTGCTTCTAGGTAAGGAATCTCAAAGAAAATCAAGTTTCCTCCATGTTTTGTGTGTGACCGAAAATACTCATTGACGGAGCTTCTTTGTGTGACTTTGTTCTAGCTTCATTCCAATCTCTTATGGACTAGGTGGAGTCCTCTCTTCATAGATATTCAAACACCCTTCAAAGATCAAGGTAAAACAACTACATTAATGTTTTGAAATAATGTAAACCTAGGGTTACAATGAGATGAAGCATAAAGCTTATATACTCATTTCAATGTTGGTATATTGTTTAGTAGTTGACAAGGAAAAAATGCCTTATCGGTTTTAAGAGGAAACAAGAAAGAAGTTTGAGAGGAAAAGAGTAAACAACTATCTCAATGTAGTTTAAATGCCTTAGGAAAAATGAGCTGATTTGCTTAATAAAATACCTAAGGAGCAAGGTGAATGACCTAGAAAATGCTCAAGGAAACTATTAAGGGGCATATGTGATGTTGAGTGTATTTGCAGGTCAAAGGCATTATTTATGTGGGAAATTCAGTGTTTAAGGTTTATGTAATTTAAGGGCCTAAGAGCCATGTTATTTAAGGGCCTAAGTGCCAAGCAATTTAAGTTATGCACTATATTGTGATGTAGTGCTAAATGTTGAAGTTTGTGTATAAAAAGTGTTTGATGGATTTTAGGTGTTCTTGAGTGAAATAAGGTAAAAACCTAAGTGGTTGGATGTGAGTATATACAAGAGAAGCTATGGCAAAATTTGGAAAATGTGTAAGAAGTTCTAAGTGTTTTAAGTAAGTTTTGGTGAACTAGAAGTGTAAAAGGTGAACAAATGTTTTACTTGGGAGGAAAAACATGCATTAAGGTGTTCTAAGGTGCTATAAGGATTTAGGCATTGTCTTGGAAGTTCTAGAAACCCAATGAGTGTTATTAGGATGTTTTTAAGTCTTGGAGAAGTTTGTTTAAGGTTTGGGTTATGTTGATGAATAAGGAGAGAATGATGTTTAAGTAAGGTTTTGAGAAAAGAATTCAAGAATTGTAAAAGGAGATTTAGTTAGTAAGAAAAGAAGTTGAGAGATGATGTTAAGGTGTAGAGGAAACACCTTGGTGTAGTGGTCATTTTGGTGAACTACCACTTAAAAATCTTAAGGAGAAAACATCCAAGTGCTAGGAATTTTGTAAGAAATTTGGTGAATGATAAGATGGGTTTTGGTGAGTGATTTAAAGAGTTTAGCACATGGCTAAAGGTGTGTTTGATGTGCCAATGATGTTAGGAAACATTATGAGGCTTTAGGAGAAGTTTGGTGAAATTGGTTAAGTGTTTAAAGACTTGGAAATTGAATGTTTTGCCGTGTCCGAACTTCCGTCCGGACATGGAAGTTCGGACAGCTCTGTGGGTAAAGGATTTTCTCACTCTCGAACTGTGTCCGAACTTGGGAAGTCCGGACACAAGTTCGGACGTGACTGTTTCTATCTGGGATTTACTCCGAACTGTGTCCGACCGACTTGGGAAGTCCGGACACAAGTTCGGACGTGTGTATGGTTTTCAGTATAGGTCGCGGCTTGCGTCCGAACTGGAGGTTCGGACACAGTTCGGACAGGTGTTGTATGGGCCAAAACATTTGTTTAAGGTATGGAAATGGTGTGTAATGATTGGGGATTGATAGGTACTGATTTATACGGTTGTTAAGGACATGATAGGTGAGTTTTAAATGGCCAATTAAGTGGGTGAAAAGTTGTATCAAAATGTAAAAGTAAAACAAGTTAAAATGTAAAGTTAAGTAACAAAGTAACGGGGAAAGTTAAGCATTAGACATTAAACAATCAAGCAAACCCCGATGTTAATAAAAACATGTGATGTTAAACAGTTTTTCGAGAATCGCTCGAGGAACATAAGTGGACGTGGTAAAGTGGACTCCGGTGACAGGTATGGTTTTCTTGCACCTGTGGTCCTACCGGATTACACACGCTTGTATGCCAATGTGTTTTTCTGTATGTTTGCCACGTTGTAAGATTAAACATGTAATGAGTTTACAGTAATTCATTTATGTGGCGTGTACAACTCCGATACCATTTAATCTCGGAAGTGTTAACCTTAGTTAACTGAGTCTAGGATCACATGAGAGTTCGGTATTCGGAGTAAACGACCCGAACCATGGGACGTACTAACCACGGCTATGCGTGTGTTAATTGTGTGATATGCGTATGTGAATGTAGGGATCTCCCTTGTGTGTTTAACCCAGTTGTAACTGTATGGTGTGTAGTTATGATAGACTCCATAGTGGGGTTCTAACTAATATCTAAAGTAAGTCTGAACTAACAGTGGTGACGGTCCCACTCCGACATCTCTCTGCCACTTCTGAGTACGTGGAACTGGCTTCTTAGTCCACGTCGTTCCATCAAAGTCAAATCTCATCCTCTTCATGGTGCTCATGTCAATGGGTGACCTGGAAGTGGAACGACCCTCCTCAGCCAAGATCACTCCCTGCTGCCTGAGGAAGTGGCAAATCATAACAGGGAATCCAAGCCTGTGACGGTCCTTGTGCTCGATGGCGTAGCACAGATGCTGCTATAAAAGCTGGGGTAGATATAAGAGTGCAGAAGCTCCAGCAAAAGAAGAGTTCAGGACTGCCTGGAGAAGATAGCAGTCGGTCTGGTTGAGGTCAGAAGTGTATCGTGGCGCGACATTGGCCACTAGAAGCGCGAAGAAGACTCGCTCGCGAGGGTCCTGTAGTAGATCAGCAGGGATGACCTGCTTAGATTGGTCATCTCCTCTTCGTCTACGCGGTGCCTGAAGTAAAAGCGCACTGTAATGTCGGTCCACGGCATTCTGAAACTCATTAAATAGCTGCAGTAGATCATCGTCCTCATTCATAGGAGGAGCAGGGTAAGGAATCCCTAAGTATGTAGCAATGTCCTCCACTCGAATGATGATGTCCCTCTCTTGGACCGTGGAGTGGATGGTGCCTTCTTGGATACGGGAATTTGCATAGAAAACCCGTACCTCATGTGGGTAGTATACACCACCCATGTCTAATAGCCTCACCCACCCATGCGCATCCAGAAGCTCAGGTAACCCAAGCTAGCGCTGTAACTCCGGCGCGACAGATCGTTCAGGTTCAATTTCGCACTCAAATTGACCAGTATGCTGCTTCTTGGAGATATAAAACCCGGTGTGGGGTGCCTGACTGGAAACTAGCAGCAGTGCTTTTACCCTTCCTTGAACGACTGTTAATTTTCTCAACATCCTGCTTAACACAAATTAGCAACAAAGAAAGCAGGTAGAAAATAGTATGAAATTCAAACATAAATATATAAATATCCACAATTCTACCAAAATTTTGACAGAATCTCCCATAAAAATATTCCGTTCTCCACAACTAAATTCAATCAATAAACAAGAGAATGCAATACCATTATCAATCAAATCCACTCACAACATTGTACAATCATAAACCGCAATAGTTACAACAACAATGCATTATAGAACCGAAAAATGGAAATATAACAACAATATTTTCGTAACTAGTAAACCTCATTTGGAATTCAATTAAAAACACCAAATTGAGTGTATAAAGTGTAGATTTTACCTTGTAGGTGTATATATGATTGTAGAAGAATAAATTGATGACAAAAACACAAGAACGAGCTCAAAATTTGTGAAATCGTCAACCCTAGGTTCGGAACTTCAGTCGCGTATTTCTCCTTGTGTGGTTGATGGTTTGTGGATTTCTTGCTATAGAAATGTAGAGAATTGAAAAACGAAGATTTCGGTACCAGCCTTGCTTGATTTGGTGGTGAAATGAAGAATCTATAACCAAAGGAAGATTAGGGCGATTTGGGGCTGTTCGGTCGTTTGGTTTAATTTGGGAGAGTTGTACTGAAAAACCGATTCGGACGGTTTTAATTCCGGTTGACGCGTTCTGTCCGAACCAGAGTCCGAACCGGCAGGTTCGGACAGGCCAAATTTATATATATATATATATATATATCTTTTTACACTCTAACTTATGAAAATAAGAGAATAAATACTCAAAAATTAAAATACAATAAAATTAAAATATTTATATATAAAAAAATAATATTTAAGATACTTGATAAATTCTAGGTTGACTCCTAGTTAGCTGCTCGTTTTTAACGTCCTTAGCTAGACGCCCATTATTTCATTCTGTATGTGAGGAGTTGTGGTTGGGGTCCCACAACATCCTATAGTCAAGCTGCGTAGCTGCTTGAGTTTATGTTGAACTCTCCATGGAAGAGATTTCTTCTTAGATAGTGCCGGTTTCGAAACAGGAGTAAAAGTGTCATGCTGTTCCTGGACAAAAGAAATTCTAAACAAGTCTGTTGAAATATCAGTAGGACAAGTATACCTCTTTAGACGGGCCCCATTAACTTTGAAAGTGTCGCCCTTCTTGTTTTGTAGTTCAAAGGCACCATATGAGGTCACACCAACAATCCGGAAAGGACCAGCCCAATGAGATTTGAGCTTCCCAGGGAAACGCTTCAATCTTGAATTATAGAGGAGAACCAAGTCACCTACTTTGAAGTCTCTTTTGAGGATCAGCTTGTCATGGAACTTCTTGGTTCGTTCCTTATAAATTTTAGCATTGTGGTAAGCTTGATCCCTCAGCTCTTCTAACTCAGAGAGTTGCAACATCCTTTTCTCACCCGCAGCAGTCATATCAAAATTTAAGGCCTTGATAGCCCAATAAGCCTTGTGCTCAAGCTCCACAGGGATATGGCATGCCTTCCCATAACCAATTTAAAAGGTGACATACCAATGGGAGTTTTATATGCTGTACGATAGGCCCAAAGAGCATCATCCAGCTTTAAAGCCCAATCTTTCCTAGAGGAGTGCACCGTCTTTTGGAGTATCCACTTTAACTCCCTATTGGACACTTCTGCTTGCCTATTCGTCTGGGGATGGTAAGCAAGGGCAACTTTGTGGTGTACCCCATACGTATAATAGCTCTAGGGACTCCAAAGCGGGTAAAGACATGCTTCTTTAAAAATTTTACCACCGTCTTTGAATCAGCATGTTGGCAAGGAATTGCTTCAACCCACTTGGATACGTAGTCCACTGCCAACAGAATATATTGGAATCCGTACGAAGATGGGAATGGTCTCATATAATCCATTCCCCAGCAGTCAAAAAGTTTGACCTCAAAAATGCCTTGTTGAGGCATCTCATGTCGCCTAGAAGTATTTCCCATGCATTGACAACTATCGCAACTGGCCACAAAGGCTTGGCAACCTTTATGTAATGTGGGCCAACAAAATCGAGATTCCAAAACTTTGGCTGCCGTCCTATGAGATCCATGATGGCCTCCAGCTTCCTTTGAATGGCAAAACTCTAGAATACTGGGTACTTCATCATCTAGGAGACACCTTCGGATTAAACCATCTGCACAAACTCGAAAGAGATAAGGTCTTCCCAAATACAATGCTTAACGTCAGATAAAAATGTCTTCTTTTGAGCATAGGAAAGTCATAAGGTACCTCCCCAGAAACAAGATAATTGGCTAGGTCAGCAAACCATGGCTCATGCACCTTATGTACAACAAAAACAGTCCCATCCGGAAAAAATTCATGAACTGGTACACCATCATCAGGAACTACCAACTACAACCTTGACAGATGTCAGCCACAACATTTAATTTACCACTTTTATCCCTCACTTCAATGTTAAATTCCTGTAACAAGAGAATCCAACGAAGCAAGCGTGGTTTGGCCTCTTTCTTAGTAAACAAATATTTAAGAGCAGAGTGGTCAGTGTGAATAATCACTTTACTTCCCCATAAATATGATCTGAATTTATCTAAGGAGAATACCACTGCCAGGACTCTTTCTCGGTGGTTGTGTAGTTTCTTTGAGCATTGTCTAGAGTTTTGCTCGCATAGGCAATACTCACAGAATCTTGTCTTTCCTTTGGCACAGAGCTGCCCCTACTGCAAAATCACTAGCATCACACATAATCTCAAGGTAATGACCAGTCAGGTGAAACAACAATGGGAGCAGCTACCAATTTTTGTTTAATTAAATCAAAAGCAGATACGCAATCATCAGAATCAACAAATGGGGCCTCTTTCAGAAGTAGGTCAGTTAATGGTTTTGCAATTTTAGAAAAATCCTGAATAAACCGTCTATTAAATCCTGCATGCCCTAAGAAAGCTCTTTCTTCTTTCACATAAGTTGGTTTTGTAATTTCTCTATTACCTCCTCCTTGGCTTGATCTACCTCAATCCCCTTAGCAGATTCCATGTGACCGAGCATAATCCCATCCTTGACCATGAAGTGGCACTTCTCCCAGTTGAGGACCAGATTTGTCTCCTCACATCGGCCAAGACTTAGATCAAGCTGCGCCAAACAAACATCAAAACTAGATCCATAGACAGAAAAATCATCCATGAATACCTCAATGCTCTACTCGATGAAGTCCGCGAAGATCGCCTGCATACAACGCTGAAAGGTGGCAGGAGCATTGCATAGTCCAAAGGGCATTCTTCTTTACGCAAAGGTACCATAAGGACAAGTGAAAGTTGTCTTGTCTTGGTTCTCTGGTGCAATAGGAATCTGGAAGTACCCTGAAAAACCATCTCAGAAACAATAATACTCCTGTCCTGCCAATCTTTCAAGCATCTGATCGATAAAAGGGAGAAGGAAGTGATCCTTCCTGGTTGCAGAGTTCAAGCGCCTATAATCTTTGCACATGCGCCAACCAGTGATTTTCCTTTGAGGAACAGCCTCTCCTTTGTCATTTACTACCTCTTCGATGCCTCCCTTCTTTGGGACAACTTGTACAGGACTTACCCACGGACTGTCGGAGATGGGATATATGATGTTTGCGTCCAGGAGTTTCAAAACATCCTTCTTAACTACCTCCTTCAGATTCGGGTTAAGCCGACGCTGGGGCTGCCTGATAGACTTGTAATTGTCCTCCATATAGATGTGGTGTGTGCAGTAGGAGGGGTCAATTCCTTTAATGTCAACAATAGTCCACCCGAGCGCTGTTTGGTGTTTTTTTAACACCTTAAGTAACCTAGTTTCCTGCCCGGAACTCAAGAGGAGGAAATGATGACGGGCAAATGATCATTTTTAGCTAAAAAGGCATACTAAAGATTAGAAGGTAGCTCCTTAAGCTCGAACTCTGGTGGCTGTTCTATTGAGGGAATAGATTTTTACGGTTTTCTGTCAAGTCTTTCGATTGTAGGGCGGTATGCTTGAAAACCTGCCCTTCCTTTCTCCACAGACGCCAGCATGGCGTTAACTTCCGGATCTTCCACTTTTTTCTTCCAGAGAAGTAACTAATACTTGCTCCATCGGTTCAGTTTCATCACTCGGGAAGGAAGATAGGGAATACATGTCTTCATCTGTAGAAAGATCGCGTTCCTCCTCATCATTATCTATTAAGCCCACTGTCTTAGCGTGATGAGCAAAGCTAGAGCTTTTCTTCATCATTTTCTTCATATTAAATTCGATCTTTTCATCCTATCATCACAAGTGATTTTTCCATCGTGGACATCAATAATGGCTTTGGCAGTACTCAGAAACGGTCGACCTAAAATTAGGGGAACCTTAACATCGTCGTCCATTTCTAAAATGACGAAGTCAGCTGGAAAGATAAAGCGATCCACTCCGACCACCAGATCTAAGACTATTCCCATCGGCTTGATCTCCGATCTGTCGGCTAGTTGTAGTTTGAATGGAACCGGTTGCATCTCCCCTCCTCTTACTTTTAAGAAGGTGGCGTAGGGCATGATATTTATACTAGCCCCCAGGTCGCATAAGCCAAATCCACAGTCCACTCCACCTATAAAACACGAGATAATGGGATTTCCAGGATCTGTTTGTTTGGGAGGGAGTGCTCGAAGAAGGGCAGCAGAGCATTCCTCAGTGAGGTGAACTTTTTCTTTTCTAGCTTTCTTCTTTTTTGTTTGTGAAGAGATCCTTTAAAAACTTGGCGTAGTTGGGCATCTCTTGCAAAGCGTCGATTAGAGGGATATCGAGAGTCAGTTTCTTGAAAATGTTTAAGAATTTGGCAAACTGTTCATCTAGATGCTCCTTCTTTATCCTGTTGGGAAATGGGAGTTCAATGTTTTGAGAAGAGGAAGATGGAATGTCGATAGTTATTCGAGATGGAAAGGGAGTAGAAAGAATAGGAACTTGGATTTCTGGGGGAGATGAGGTTGGATTGGCTGTGTTCTCATCATTGATATTGGCCTCATCTTGTCCTCCCTTTTCTTTTCTGGTAGTAAGCTCTCTTCCACTTCTTAGAGAGATTGTACTCAAGTTTGTTGATTGGAAGGTGTCATCTTCTACAAGGGTTGAATTTGCTTGCTCTCTTGGATTGGGGTTAGTTTGTGAAGGGAGTTGACCAAGAGGTCTTTGCTGGGTGAGAAGTTGTTGAATTTGGGATTGCAAGGCTTTTTGGTCTTTGCGAAGGGCTGCGACCTCCTCTTGCGTGTCTCGGGACTTACCTATCATTGCTTTAAACATCTCTTGCAATTGGGACATTTCAGATTCGGAATTTGAAGGAGGTTGAGTCGGTCGGCTTGAGGAAGCATCATTGCCATAAGGCGGTTGCTGATACTGCCTTTGGCCTCCTTGAAAATTGGACTGAGGTCTGTTATTTTGAGATGGTTGGAGTGTGTGTGGGTTTTGGATATTGTCGGTATTTGAGTAGCCAAGATTGAGGTGCATGTTACGCTGCCATGGTTGCTTGTTCCCTAAATTGTTGCCAACGTAGTTTACTTCCTCTACTGCTTTTAATTCTTGTAATTGGGGGCATTGTTCATAATCGTGTGGCCCACCACATTGCGTGCAAGAAACATCAGGAGATGATAGGGATAGAGGAGCATAGCCTGGAGGGGTTGTAGATGATCGAGAAGTCATTGACTTTGCTTGTTGGGGGTAGGAGTTCATGGCCATCTGCTCAACTACTTTCTGCAGGGTGCTTACCGTCGTCGCCTGCTACGCGTTGCTCTCCATGAGTTGCTCGTGGCTTTTCATCAGCTGGTCAAACTTATTGTCACTTTCTCCTACGTGTATGAACCTGGAGTGCCTCCTCTTGATCCACCTGTGGCCCAGTCTCTGATCTCTTCACAGAGGGACTCTATCCCATTCAGAAACTGTTCCCCTGGCTTTTTCAAAATATCAGCACCTAGGAGAGTTCCATTGTTTTGCATTGATTCATTAAGCCTTTATAGAACAATTGAGATAATTGTTCTTTTGTGAGACCATGGTGAGGACACGTCAGCAGCAGTCCTTTGAAACGGTCCCAAGTTTCGTAGATGTTTTCTGACCCTGGCTGCTTGAAATTGTAGATCTCAGCAATAATTTCCAACGTTTGGCTTGGGGGCAGGAACTTGTCATAGAACTTGGTGGCCATTTCATCCCAAGTACCAATGGTACTTGGTGTAAGGCTGTGGTACCATTTACTCGCATTTCCCGTCAGATTGTGAGGGAATAAGGACAGTCTTGCATACTAGAGTACTGTGTTGGTCGCGGTTAGACTGTTGGCATGCTGCAGAAACTTGGTGACATGTAACAGAGCTTCGTCAGGACTAGAGCCATCGAACATGCCTAACTCCTTCACACATCTGATCTGATAATATGGCTTCAGCTTTTGCCACTCATCGTATTCGGATTGGGTAAGGTGGGGAAGGATGATGGCAGGTTGTTGTCCTTGATTAGATGGTCTGTTGATGTTACGAACTGTAGCTGGTGAAGATGTCATATCTGCTTCCTGGTTAGATTCTATCACCGTGGTGGTTATGTTTTGTTGAGATTGTTTCTGCCTTAAAGTGTGCAGAAAAGTTCTCTCGATCATAGGGATGTAGCTAACCGTATGATTATTAATACTGTCCGAAAGGCTGTGTGACCTGGTAATAGGCATCCACCACTCAAAACAGCAAAAGAAACTTGTGATGTGATAAAATAAATAGAAATAGAAAGAAATATGGAGGGGGGATTTAAACAGCTAAAAGAAACAATTCAATAAAATAAAATAAAATAAAGAACTACTTCTTTTTAACAAGAGTAAATAAATCGAAAATAAATAAACATAAAAGAAATTAAAATAAATGCAGTTTAAGTAAATGAAAATGGTAAAATAAAATAAAGAAAAAGGACAAATTTAATTGCTGGAATTTAAATGACATTGGAATTTAAATGACAGTAATTTAAATGACTAGAAAATATAGAATTGGAATTTAAATGACAATTAAATAAAGAACTGTAATTAATTGACTGGAATTTAAATGACATAAAATTAAATGACAGAATATTTAAATGACAGAAAATTTAAATGAGAGAATTTAGATTACTGAATTTAAAGGACAATAGAAATTTAAAGAACTGGAAAATAAATGACTGGGAAAATAAATAACTCTAATTAATGCGATATTTAAATTGCTGGAATAATTAAATGATAGAAATTAGTAGAAATAAAATAAACAACAATCAAAATAGTATAAACAGAATATTATAATATAGCAATTGAATTATCCGGGGCTTAGGGACTAGAATAAATCAAGTCCCCGGCAACGGCGCCATTTTACAGACAGAATAATGTGAGTGGTTGGAACTAGTGTATTTTAAACAATTGAGAAAGTAATTAATAACTCAAAATATCCGTCGGTCTGCAAACAAATCCCGGTCGCAGTAGTATAGTAAGACAGAAGCGGCCGGGTATCAAACCGTGGGACTTATAGCGAAATAATATAGTACCTAAGCTTTATCACAAAAAGGGGGAATTAATTGACTTGTTTTTATAAAGTAAAACAGCAGATAAAATTAACTGAGTGGAAGATAAATTAAACGGGACTCTGGGTTCAGGTTTATATAGTCTTCTCTTTTGTGCTATGTCTACCGGTTTTATTGTGATAGTTTGGCAAAATTCCTGTTATTATCTTAAGGACTAAATCATAGACTCAAAAGAACTCGTTTACCAGAACATGCTCGGTCTAATCCAGATTCGAGAAAAACACATGTAAACGGATTAAGTATGAGAAATTATATTTGCGTCTGAAAATACTAACTTATTAAATCATAATAAGCTTTCTACAGATTTACGGCTTAATTAACCTGTCTATTTATCACGGATCTGATCAAAATAGATTTAGTAAAGCATTTTAATAAATTCATGAAATTTATTAAAAAGGCGAGAGATAAGCTTTAATCGTAACAAACTGTATTTAATTAAACTGGCAAAAACATAATTACATAATTAAACAGACTATAAATTAACCTTCCTCCCTAGAGTATCCTCTTAGCCCAACATAGTTAAAAGAAGACAGAATAAGAAGTAAAAGAAATCATCTGGAAAGATAATTAATTCAGCTCCACTATTTTGACTGCTAATATTTTGGACAGAGGTTGGACAGATTAACGGTATGGAAATGGAATGTTTTTATGGGATGAAGTGCTGTGTGGATTTTGTGTGGAAATTATGTAGATGGGATGTATGATTTTTTTGGAGAGGTAATGGTAATTTTGTGGAGCAAAAATGCCATAAGTTTGGGGGTGGAATGAGATATGTATTAATGGAGGGTTATAGGTATATTTATAGTGATAATGGGGTAAAAAGAAGGGTAAGTCGTTGGAAGAGGTGTGTGAAAAGATAAATATATTTATCTATTCACACCATGTCGATGCAGCTCTGATTGCTGAAATTAACGTCGTGTCCGAACCAGCGTCCGGACCTGCTGGTTCGGACATGTCGACGCTGTGCGGAGCTTGCTCCACGTGTTTGTGTCCGGACCAGCATATCCGGACACAGGTCCGGACGAGAATTATTTTGCCTCTAAAATCTTCATTTCAGCTCCGATTTAATCCCCGTTTGTTGCGTTGGAATCCTCATGAGTAAATCTACTTAATTACATGGCTTTTTCCTACATTGAACATATAAAATGCATTAGTTCATATCAAAACATAAATCTTAGGAAAAAACGCATAATAAGTGGGAAACATGTATTTCAGATATTGTAATTCATAAGGTATTTAAACCCTAAAAGTCTATATGTTTTGCACTTATCAATAGACAACACTAAAGATAGAGTTGTAACACCCCTACCCTAATCGGCTCATAATCGTCTTACTTAACATTTTAACCGCAGCTGTAATCTAAACAATTGAACTACTGGTGTCACCGTTCTCACTCGCCTATACGAGTAATAACGTGCTTACTGATATATTCATAAATACGAAACAATTTCCCACAGTGATAACAAGAGATAGATCTAACCTTCCATTCCAATATAAAATACAATCATCGTGAGCTTTCTAAGTACCCCAATCCTATACAAGTTTCTATGTTCGTATCGAAATACAATAGTGCATATTTAAACAACTGTGACTAAACTACCCAGCGCGTCCCGCTCTTTGTCGACACTGGAAGCTGCATACCTGCAAAATATTTGTTTGTGGTATGGAATCAGCCCCTGCTGAGTATGTTACTACATGTCTGCCAAGCACCCTCAGACCCTCAGTTAATTGGTCGAGAGCATGTAATTCAATTTCATGCAAGTAGTTTAATATAAAAACTGTAAAGCAACAAATATATTGCAGTAAACTCAAATCGCAAACAAGCCCCGGCTTCACACATCAGATAGCAATAAACCAACTGAAAGGGTTACAACGCATATATGAGTACGAAGACTACACCACCAAACACTTAATAGTTCATAATTGAGTACGGCGACTCACTCGACCAATCAATCCATAATAATCCACATACGAGTACAACGACTCGACTCAACCAGTTCACAAAATTGATATGAGTACAATGACTTAATTAAACCAATTCACAACACACATATGAGTACAAAGACTCATTTCAACAAATCCACCAACATACATCACATAACCACATAGCATAACCAACGAACAACAAGGCGAAACAACGGGGTTTATAAACAAGTATAGATTCTCGTCTTTGGCATACAAGCCCAAATAATGTTCGCCAACTGTACGAGTTAATATAGTTGTTCGTAATAGTACAGTTATGCCTAATGACAATGTCTCGTTAAAACGACGTGTCTCTAAGTTACCCATCTCCTATGGCGGGTCACCCACGGCAGTAGCCACTCCAGCGGTAGAGTCTCCAACCGACGAACCATCTGTAGTTCGTTGTCTTGATACTTACAGATACCCACACGGCATCCTAGTATCGTTAATTGATCACAATTCACAGCAAGAGCCACATCCTCTTGATTATCTTATCTATACCATCCCATCGTCTTACTATTTTCTTAACACAGCAGACTAAGGTCGTTAGTCCAATCCTGAGTATGTCGACTCGGGATCCAGTGTTAGATACGAGAGCGGCGTTAAAAAGGCCAATGCTCCGTATATAAGTCTCGGATAATATATATATATATATATATATATCTTATTATCCTAATGCTACAATGTTTTACTTACGTTCCTTATATTACACATATAAGATAGCATTATTGCCGCTAGTTCGTTTTATATAATATGTTCATATATACGAACAATACTGTTATCGTACAACAGTAATAATAATAAGGCAGCATTAATACACAACTCAAGCATATTAATTCACACAAGCAGACATTCAATCTTAACACAGATTTTCACACAATGTCTGAACTGAGGAAATCCTCAGAGACAATCAAGCCTCATAATAACATACCGTGCACCAGGAATATAGGACCGTGGAGTATGAATCAAGCTAACTCCGATGCTCCTCGAAATGCCTCCAACAATCTAATAATACGTATCACACTACGTATTAGCATCTCATGTAAAACAATACTATGCGGTACCCCGTACCGTCTCTAATCCCTCCCGGTTCATTCCCCGTTATTAGCTAATAATGTCTCTTGGGTTTTCGGTTTAATTTGGGATTAGTTTTACGTAAACGTCCTATTGCATGCATGGTAATGTAACACCCCCACCGGTAATCACACCATTAACTCCTAACCCGTCTCCATTAACCATACACAAGCAGCGGAAATTCTATTACAACCGGGGGTGAAACAATGCCGTTAGTCACCCACGTGACTAACAAGGCCAATCCAAACTCAATTACAACCACAAATACCGTATCGGTTTGATGGGTCTTACACCGAGTACACTATACAAAAGATACTTCCTTTACTTAACGATTCTCAAACTAAATTCAACTTCAAATCCAATATATACAATACAATCTCAAATCTGTTCTATATCCGAGTATCTACAATTCCCAAGTTCATCAATGACCTTTCGGTCTTACATATCCATAACACAACATATCCAATTCTTATACGACTATCCATAGCAATGACAACCCCGTCCTACTCTCGACGGTGACCGACTATAAGCCCTATACAATTCACTACTATCTATATTTCACTCTCATCTATCCCTGCTTAGCTGTCGGTCTCTTACTGTGATCATGTCCGCTTCGGGTACCTGCACACTAAAAATGTTGCCCCTAGGGGCTCAGCTTACGCTGAATATGTTAGACATGAATTAGTAGAGTGTATTTCTAGGATATATGTACTTTTCTAGTATTGTATCTTAGGTTTATATCATCATTTTCTTTTTTGTCACGCTTCCGTTGGGCACCTTATAAGGCCCGCGTCTCTTATTTTCATCTATTAAGTCGAGAGTTTTATTCGCAACTCTCTCTGTAACAAGACACGGAGGTCTTCTTCCTCCTTCAATAGAAATCAAGAACTCTTTCCTTCTTCTTCACTGGATTTTGTCATGGTATCAGAGCGTTCCACGATCCACTAAGAAAGAAAGAAAGATGAGTATCGTAAAAGAAACAGAGAACGATGCCGGGAAGTCAGGCAACACAATCGATCCAAACGATCCGCTGTATGTCGCTTCAAATGAGCAGATGGGGCAATCCCTAGCCCCCAAATTCACCGGCGAAGGTGTTATACCCAAAATTTTGACCCCCTGGTTAAGGTCTACGAGGTTGTGAGAGCCATCTCCATCAAACAGTAAGAGACTCCGGCCCGATCGGCGTGTTCCAGGGCCTGAGGAGCAGTTTCGTCATTGTCAGGGGCGTTTTCGTAATTTTTAAGGCTTTTGAGTTCTCCTATACGCTTTCTCTCTCCTCCAAAGGGTGCCCAAATCAGCTCGAAATGCTTTGATATTTTAACCCATGATAGAGGATGACATTTTAAGCATAATGGCGTTGGAATCTTGATTTTTCGAATTTCCAATAATTTTCTAGCAATTTCTGACTGAATCTGACGAAAAATTCAATTTAAAAATGCTCCAGCATTTAAAAAATTCGTTTCCACCTCAGAAAATTCATAATCTCCATTCTTGACATGTGGTTAAAATTTCATAGCAAAATTCCTTTGGGAAGTTACTTAGTTAAAATATCGAAAAATCTTACTTTTACTAGATTTTCTTTATCTTTAAGAAAGTCTATATAAAGGGATAGGTTTTTGGATAAAATCAGAACCTCACATGCTGAAGAACCCTAGAGAGTCAGAAAACACGGCCTCCTCTCTCTCTCTCACGTTTTCCAACACCCGCCCACCCAAATCATACTGAAAATCCCCCGAAATCACCCTCTAAACACGTTTTCCAATCCCCAAAGCACCAATAATCATCAAAACCTCACAAAAACACCTCTAAAACGCGAAGAACAGCAAGAACAACCAACAACCAGAAGCTTGGGTCGAAATCCTCTCGGGTCTGCCATCAACGGAGCACTCGACGAATCCCGGTGTGAAGAAACGTTGTGAATCCGAAGGTAAAACAGGTAGAAACTCCACTTCCCTGATTCACCACGGTATTATCTGTCTCGCCTCAAAATTTGGGCTCAAACTAACCTTCGTACGCTTCTGTATTGCTGTTTATTCAAGCTTCTGTCCAATAACTTGTTTACCAAGTTTCGTGCATAATTCGAATTCAAATTGAGAACTTCCGACCACTAACGTCTTGTACATCTTTCAGGCTACACACCCATAAAATTTGAGCTCAAAACACCCTCGGGAACCTTCTGAAAACCCCTGTCCGTGGGGTCCGTGACCTCGGACCTATGGTCCGGGACCTCGGACGCGTTGTCCGAGACCACGGACGCCCACGGACGGCGGCGGGATTTTGAAAATTCAAAATTTAGGTTTTTCTAATGATGTCCGGGCCCACGGACAGCCTGTCCGTGGCCCCGGACTTTGCAAATTTTTGTTTTCCTTTAATTTCGACTTTCTGTATATTTAGGTTAACTGGGGTCCGTGGTCTCGGACATTAGGTCCGTGGCTACGGACGGAAACAAAATTTGACCTAATTCTGCCTCCGAAACCCTAGTTTAGGTAGCTTTCAATTTCACTTTAATTTTCTGTCAAAAATGCTAAAAAACACAAAAAACAGAAGCGCGCACTTAGGTTAAAAACGACCTCGTAATAAGCCGTAATTAAACTAAGTAGAGGAAAAACGACCTAGGAAGGGTAATGAAAGTAATTGAACCCTAATTAAGTCGAATATCAAGCCCCCGAACCCGAACTCTCCTTTCCTAATTTAATCTAGGTCAAAATTAGGTGGCGACTCATAATAGGTTCCAGTGAGCTAGCTTAGGTTTTAATAATTATTGTTATATGACATAGTTATTAATCTTAGGTTATAAGTGGACCTAAAAACCCGATTAGATCCTAATCAACTTAATCCACATAGGATAGGGTTTAAAATCGAGGCTCACAGACTGGCGACTCTGCTGGGGACAACTTCTTATTTTAACTTGTTTTAATTTTAAGAAAGAGGGCTTAACTCGAAAATGTTTATTTATGGCTTTATTACTTTGTTTGTTTACTTTTGTGCGCACTTTAATTTTTGCACCCTTGCATCATATGAGAGCGAGGGTCCACACAAACCGGTTCTACCCCGGACCCGTTTGAGGGTCCCCTGTCAGGGACTCACACCTTTTAGGTGATGTGAATAAGTGGGGGAAAAGAGGAGGGTGTCGTCTAACACCACCCCCCTTTATACCTGGGCTTTAGCCCCAAGCATTTTCCTGGCAGTACCCTTACCTAGCCCATAGTTTGGTCAGTCAAAGACCTGACCGTAGACGCACACCTTCAGGTGATGTGGAAAAAGTGGGGAAGCCCAAAGAGAATAGCGTGCAAGCCCTATTCCTTTGAGGTGACCTGGGCCCATGCCCCAAGCACCTCTCCGGATCGATCCATACCCGTTTGGATTTAAACGTCTAGTGAGGACATGTTGAATTTGTGTGGGCCTTGTTTGCTTGTATGATCGGCCCATTACACAGCCTACAGATTGATAGGAACTTTTCCTACATTAACCTAGCCCAACCCGAATTGGCGGCTCTATTTGTTTGCGGCCCAGAGGTCCCGTTTGGTTTAATATGTGAGTCATTCGGGCTTCGGCCCAAAAGCTTAGACTTAGGTGATTTCTCTTCTGGCCCAATTTGAATTATCCAATTATTTATAGGCCCATAAAAAAATTCACCTGAACTTTAAATTACCCACAAGTCCTTCTTCGGCTTCGCAACCATCTTCTCTGGCCCAAAGAAAGTTAGGCCCATTTGTGATTTAGGGACCATTCCAGCCCATGTGCCTCACTTCAGGCCCAAACACATTCCGGCCCAAGGGCTCATTCTGGTCTAGGTAGACTTCTTATCATGACCCTAACCCAAACCCTAGGTCTAGGTGTCACCTCTCGCAGGCCCAATCAAAGCCATCTGTTTAGATTTCAGTCCAAATTCCAGTTCACAGTCTGAAAGATACTCCAGCTCAAACACCTCACTTTCTGGGTATCCTGGCCCACTTGCTTTCAGCCTAAGTCTGTTTCGATCTATCTTGTGAAGCGTCATGTTTCAGCCCACTTCCTTTTGTTAGCTAATAATGGACACCTTGGACACAGGTAGACTCAAGTCCTAAGTGCGGTCCAATCGACATGGAAGCCCAGCTCGCAATTTTGGAACAAAAAGCACATGGCCACCATTGAAGCCATGGAACAGAGGCATAGTGCTGCCATGGACGCCGTGGAATCTAACTACGTTGCCGTTATCAAAGAGTTGAAAGAAAAGGCTCTTTCCCTCGAGTCCGAACGTCAAGCTCGGGATGAGTTAGTGGACAGGCTTCTCAACACCCTTTATGACTGCATTGAAGTTGGCTCTGTTAGGGTCCGAGGATCGAAGGGGAATGTCAAAGAAATTGCTACGGAACTCAGGAAAGTGATTAGGCAACCGGGAGCAGCAACTTGCATCCAAAGCTGCACTCGCAAGAGAACCAGGCGACATGAGGAAGTCAGTGATCAACAGTCAAGAGGACCTGGTTGGAGCATTGGGACAGTAGAACCACCCCGATGGAATTCTCGACAGAGAGAGTTTACAGACATCGGTCGAACACCAAGACAAGCACTTGAAGAGCTTCGAGGAAGATATCCGATGCAACCGCTCACCCTAAGGCCAGGAACTACTCATTTGGGGAAGGATCTTAATCAATTTTGTCACTTCCACCAGCTGCCCGGTCACGACACTGACCACTGCAGGGCCCTACAACACAGAATCCAGGATCTAATTGACCAAGGGCTCCAATTCTAAGAACATGGTGGAGAGCGTAGAGCACGCGTGCCCAAGCATCATCAAAAATGTTGCATTTTCTTTTCTTGATTAGTTGTCTTTCAACTTTTGTAGTAGTTAGTTCCCTTGACCATTTTCGGTAGTTTTCCTGAGTTTGTAATTTCCAACATTATTCTTCTTGTTGAATAAAACATAGTTCCATTTTCATAATCTTTGTGCAAAGCATTATTCATTAATTCGAAAAACTAAAAAAAGAGCACTCACGTTTTTCAAGGATCACGAAGTAATCATTTTCTGACTATGCAATGGAATACAAAGACTTACATTTTGTTTCTGAAAATCTGAACATGCCTAACCAAACACTGCAACTCACAACCCACAAAGAGGTTCAAGGTCCACATCTATTGAATTGTTGTCGCAAACCCCAAAATCAATACTAGGGGCAATCTAAGTTTAAGTTCGTCATCTTTTATCTTTTGTTTAAATGTGCGAACGAGTTTCGGAGTGAAAATCTCGCGAGAATGTCTTGAGTGGAAAAACATGTGAGCGAACGAGCGTGTCACTTTTACGCGACTCCGGTGAGACCACATTCAAAGGTGAGGTAAACGGCGTAACTCCGACCGAAGGAGATAATTTGTAGATTTACACTTAGACCTGCGAAAAGTAACAAAGAAAGGATACACAACTATTAGGGATGACGAAGCACCTAGGTACAGCACCACACATCCAAAAGCTTGTGAACCCTGACATCACACCCTAGGCCCCCCGCTGAGCTTTTGATATATGACCTCTTTTACAACACTACAAACTCCACAGAATAAGCCAGCCAATGGTGAATACCCGACCCGGTGACCAAAGGATGCAAGGAGCCCGACTTCCGAACAGCAACTTCACAAGTCCAAAGAAGCAGAACTGCTACCAGCATGACGGAGTGATCCGCAAATGGCCCCAAAGTGGCACAGGATCCAAATGCGCTAACATCAAAAACAGCTCTCAAAGTTCAAAACCGGGAAACACAAGAACCCCGGAGGAAAAGAGATTCAAAGAAAGGCAAACCTGGAAAGCCTCGAAGTAATCCAAAATCAGTAGAAAGAGAGAAGGCGCAAGGAACAACCCAAAAGTTCTAAGTTCCAAACTCATAAGCGAAGTCATCACGAAGTAGCCAAACGACTTCAAGGCAAAGAAGACAAGTCCGAGAGAAGGTGGAAGTTGCAGCTTTGGTCACCCTTATAGCTCCACATACCTGAAATATCCCTCCATGGTCCCGTTGTCTTTCATCACACCCCATGGCCATGTTATAAGCTTTAAAGACTTCCGACTTGATAGTTGTGTATCTAATCACGTGAAAGTAACAGATCGAATGCGTAAATTCATCAAAAATCGAATTCAATGGTCTAGAAGTTGTGACCGTAGGGGAGGAACGAGTGCAAACACCAAACACGCCGAGTGTAGGTTAGGAAACACCACGTGAAAACATAAGCCTTGACCCTGTGAGGACGAGACTCGTTCGCACGTTTAATAAAAGAAAATACTGGGGGCAATCGATCGTTCCGATCGATTGCCATGAACTCTAGCTCAGATTGTCTTAAGGGAAATACTGGGGGCAATTGTTGGTTCCAACAATTGCTATGACAACACCAATTGGAACCCAAAGCCCTTACCTCCACACCACCACTACACAGGCCCACAAAAGCCTTTACCTGCACATCAAACACCACAAGCCCACAAAAGCCTTTTCCTGCACATCAAACACCACAAGCCCACATAAGCCTTTACTTTCACACCATACACCACACAAGCCCAAACCACTACACAGGCCCACATAAGCCCTTACCTTTACATCATACACTATACCCCACCGATGGCATGTTCATCTCCTAGGAGATAAATTACAAGTCCGAAATCTATGGTCAGGAAATGATAATTTCACCTTCCTTTTCAGTAAACAGAATTTTCTTCAAACACTGCCACGTTTTGCACCTTTTCCAACAAATTCCTGTTTTGGACGAGTATCTTTCATATATTTTGATTGTGTACATCTTATCATCATTGCCATGTTTGGCACTCCAGTGATCAGTTTTTACCATTTGCACGAGACCATTATCCTCCTAACTTATTTGAGTTCGAGACCCAAAATCGGTGCAAGGCCCTGCAGATTCCTCTTTCAGTGCGAGACCCAGCATCTTCATTCAGTACGAGACCAAGAATCAGTGTGAGATCCAGCTTTTCCTTCATCCATTTAGTACGAGACTTCAGTGCGAGACCCGTCATCTTCTTCAGTGCGAGACCGAGCGTCATCATCCAGTGCGAGACCAGTACGAGACCTAGTATCATCTTCCGTGCGAGACCCGTCATCTTCTTCAGTGCGAGACCGAGCGTCATCATCCAGTGCGAGACCAGTACGAGACCTAGTATCATCTTCCGTGCGAGACCCGTCATCTTCTTCAGTGCGAGACCGAGCGTCATCATCCAGTGCGAGACCAGTACGAGACCTAGTATCATCTTCCGTGCGAGACCCATCATCTTCTTCAGTGCGAGACCGAGCGTCATCATCCAGTGCGAGACCAGTACGAGACCTAGTATCATCTTCCGTGCGAGACCCGTCATCTTCTTCAGTGCGAGACCGAGCGTCATCATCCAGTGCGAGACCAGTACGAGACCTAGTATCATCTTCCGTGCGAGACCCATCATCTTCTTCAGTGCGAGACCGAGCGTCATCATCCAGTGCGACCAGTACGAGACCTAGTATCATCTTCCGTGCGAGACCCATCATCTTCTTCAGTGCGAGACCGAGCGTCATCATCCAGTGCGAGACCAGTACGAGACCTAGTATCATCTTCAGTGCGAGGTAGAGCGTGATCTAAGTTGGCGGGGCAGAGGCAATAAGTCCCCATCTTCATGTCAACTTCTTGGGAGAAACAACTAGTGGGCAGTGGCAATAAGTCCCCTTGGTAATCTAGAAGTTATCCCAGCACCCCAGTTGGTGGGCAGAGGCAATAAGTCCCCATAGTATACCAGCCAGGAGCATCGGCACGGGTTTCGGTCCCCCAGAAGCATCCGAGCATCATCAGCATCATCAGCATCATCATCGGCATTATCATCAGCATCAGCATCATTTGCATCATTAACATTTCAGCATTCTTGCATTTGCATCCAGTTTTCACATTTCAGGTAGTCAACGCCTTAGAAAAGCTTGACATCATTTTCATCACTTTAGGTGGTCAGCGCCTTAGAATAGCTCGACAACATATCATCATTTCAGGTAGTCAGCGCCTTAGAATAGCTCGACGGCATATCATCATTTCAGGTAGTCAACGCCTTAGAATAGCTTGACATCGTATCATCCTTATAGGTAGTCGGCACCTTAGAATAGTCTGACATTACCTCATTATTACCTTTAGGTAGTCAGCGCCTTAGAAAAGCTCGACAATGCTTTGTAGCTTAGGTAGTCAGCGCCTCCGAATTGCTGGGCATCGTTAACCCGGTTTCACACAACGTGGAGGATTCTGTGGAGTCCAAAATTTTGGGCACCACTCAAGCATCAACCAGACTTTTCACATTCGTTACAAAGTCCAGTTGACGGGGGGCAATCTGTTATACCCAAAATTTTGACCCCCTGGTTAAGGTCTACGAGGTTGTGAGAGCCATCTCCATCAAACAGTAAGAGACTCCGGCCCGATCGGCGTGTTCCAGGGCCTGAGGAGCAGTTTCGTCATTGTCAGGGGCGTTTTCGTAATTTTTAAGGCTTTTGAGTTCTCCTATACGCTTTCTCTCTCCTCCTCCAAAGGGTGCCCAAATCAGCTCGAAATGCTTTGATATTTTAACCCATGATAGAGGATGACATTTTAAGCATAATGGCGTTGGAATCTTGATTTTTCGAATTTCCAATAATTTTCTAGCAATTTCTGACTGAATCTGACGAAAAATTCAATTTAAAAATGCTCCAGCATTTAAAAAATTCGTTTCCACCTCAGAAAATTCATAATATCCATTCTTGACATGTGGTTAAAATTTCATAGCAAAATTCCTTTGGGAAGTTACTTAGTTAAAATATCGAAAAATCTTACTTTTACTAGATTTTCTTTATCTTTAAGAAAGTCTATATAAAGGGATAGGTTTTTGGATAAAATCAGAACCTCACATGCTGAAGAACCCTAGAGAGTCAGAAAACACGGCCTCCTCTCTCTCTCTCACGTTTTCCAACACCCGGCCACCCAAATCATACTGAAAATCCCCCGAAATCACCCTCTAAACACACGTTTTCCAATCCCCAAAGCACCAATAATCATCAAAACCTCACAAAAACACCTCTAAAACGCGAAGAACAGCAAGAACAACCAACAACCAGAAGCTTGGGTCGAAATCCTCTCGGGTCTGCCATCAACGGAGCACTCGACGAATCCCGGTGTGAAGAAACGTTGTGAATCCGAAGGTAAAACAGGTAGAAACTCCACTTCCCTGATTCACCACGGTATTATCTGTCTCGCCTCAAAATTTGGGCTCAAACTAACCTTCGTACGCTTCTGTATTGCTGTTTATTCAAGCTTCTGTCCAATAACTTGTTTACCAAGTTTCGTGCATAATTCGAATTCAAATTGAGAACTTCCGACCACTAACGTCTTGTACATCTTTCAGGCTACACACCCATAAAATTTGAGCTCAAAACACCCTCGGGAACCTTCTGAAAACCCCTGTCCGTGGGTGGTCCGTGACCTCGGACCTATGGTCCGGGACCTCGGACGCGTTGTCCGAGACCACGGACGCCCACGGACGGCGGCGGGATTTTGAAAATTCAAAATTTAGGTTTTTCTAATGATGTCCGGGCCCACGGACAGCCTGTCCGTGGCCCCGGACTTTGCAAATTTTTGTTTTCCTTTAATTTCGACTTTTTTTATTTTAGGTTTAAACTGGGGTCCGTGGTCTCGGACATTAGGTCCGTGGCTACGGACGGAAACAAAATTTGACCTAATTCTGCCTCCGAAACCCTAGTTTAGGTAGCTTTCAATTTCACTTTAATTTTCTGTCAAAAAATGCTAAAAAACACAAAAAAACAGAAGCGCGCACTTAGGTTAAAAACGACCTCGTAATAAGCCGTAATTAAACTAAGTAGAGGAAAAACGACCTAGGAAGGGTAATGAAAGTAATTGAACCCTAATTAAGTCGAATATCAAGCCCCCGAACCCGAACTCTCCTTTCCTAATTTAATCTAGGTCAAAATTAGGTGGCGACTCATAATAGGTTCCAGTGAGCTAGCTTAGGTTTTAATAATTATTGTTATATGACATAGTTATTAATCTTAGGTTATAAGTGGACCTAAAAACCCGATTAGATCCTAATCAACTTAATCCACATAGGATAGGGTTTAAAATCGAGGCTCACAGAAGGCTTCTTAGCCTGGAAATGGTCAATGCGAGAGGCCCTCACAGCCAAAAACAAAGTCGGATTCATAGATGGAACTATTACTCAACCCGACGGGAAAGATGCGCTTCGGACTGCGGCTTGGAAGCGAGCCAACTCCCTCGTGGTCACCTGGTTGATCTCGTCTCTAGCCCCTAACATTGCTCGAAGTGTGATGTACACTAGCAATCCAAAACAAATTTGGGATTGGCTATGTAAACGATTCGAGAAGAGGAATTTCGCGACTCTACACAACATCAAGACGCAAATCGTGAATCTTCGACAGGGAGACGAATCAATAATGGATTATTTCATGAGGTCAAGAGAAATCTGGGCTCGATTCGATTTGGCGTGCCCAATTGAAGACTGTACTTGCTGCGCGTCTTGCAAAGCCAGGGAAAATCAGAACAAACGGCGAGCTGAGGAAGAAGTCATTCACTTCCTCATGGGTTTAAGTCGAACTTATGCGCAATTGCGAGGTCAAATTTTGGCTATGAGCGAACTTCCAAGCCTCGACGAAGTATTTGCCCTAATCGATCAAGAAGAGCAAACGCGAGAGAATCTTGAGCCACGAGATGAACAGGAGCAATCTGTTGCTCTAATCGCAAAAGGAGGAGGAAGTTCGAGCTTCAATAGACAGAGAAGTACAAGTTCGACGACGGTGAGCCCTAAAAGTTCGAATAAGAAGAACCAGACGAAGCCAACCACCAGCAACAAGAAAGACCCGCAAAAATGTTCAAACTGTGGAAAGTTGGGACACAATCGAAACGATTGCTGGTGGCTGATAGGCTTCCCAAGCGACGATCCAAAGAAAAACAGAGAGACTAGAATTGGATCTGTAATTTCAGAACAGACGAAAGGGTTTTCCGGCAACGAGCATGCAGTTCAAGAATCCCCTGTTAGAGGCTTCAGTCCAGATCAATTGGAGCAGCTAGTCGCATACCTTCAATTACAGAAAGATGGAACTGGAACATCCAAGCAGTCAAGTTTTGGTGAGTTTTCAGGTAAACACGATAATCTTATACCCATATTACCATGCTTAATGTCTGATTCAAATTGTAAATTGCATGATCTTCGAAACACTTGGATCTTAGATTCTGGAGCCACTGAACATGTCAGTGGCAATAATCTTCTACTTTCGAATTTTGTTAACCTAAAAGAGAAAAGAGAGATCACCCTACCTGATGGAAATAAGAGAAATGTTGTCTCTGTTGCTGATCTGTTGATGCGTGATGAAACATGCCTGAGAAACGTTATGGTTGTTCCTTCTTTCTGGTTTAACATTATATCAGTGTTTAGACTAGTAGAGGAACTAAATGTGATAATAATATTCAGAGATAATGCTTGTTTCTTGCAGGACTGTAAAAGTGATCTTTCAAGAGAGATAGGAAAACAGATTCGTGGCTTATATGTTGTAGATATAGAATCTCTGTGTGAATTCATTTTGTGCAGAAAGTTACTGCTTGCTGGCTATGTCAATTCTTGTATAAGAAGTCCTAGAGTGAATGATAGAGATGATCTTTTGTTGTGGCATAATAGGTTAGGCCACTTATCTTTGAAAAGAATGGAAAAAATAATGAGTTTTCATTTTCCTAAACATCTCCAAAAGAGAATTCTTCCATGTACCGTATGCTACAAGGCAAAAGCTAAAAGACACAAATTCATTCTTTCTGAGATTAAGACCACTCAACCTTTTGAACTTATCCATATAGATGTTTGTGGCCCCTTAAGGACTCAAACTCTTGAGGGACACAAATATTTTTTGACTCTAGTTGATGACTACACTAGAGCTACTTGGATAGTCCTTTTACGGTCAAAATCAGAAGCTATGGAAAAAATCAAAGATTTTGTTACATTAACCGAAAGACAAATGAATAAACACATTAAGATAATACGAAGTGACAATGCCTATGAATTAGGTAAATCACGCGAGGGAACCAATTTCTTTTCCCAAAAAGGGATAATACACCAAATGAGTTGCCCTCACACCCCTCAACAAAACGGGGTCGTCGAAAGAAAACAAGGGAACCTCATGGATATCACCAGGGCCCTCCTCTTCCAATCGGGTTTAAGCAACCATTATTGGGGGCATTGCCTCCAACATGCAGCCTACTTAATAAACAGAATGCCTAGCAAGGCTATTCAGAACCTAACCCCTTACGAAAAAATGTATGGTGCTCCACCCAATTACAACGAGATTAGAAGTTTTGGCTGCCTATGCTATATGACTAATACCAACCCCAATAAAGGAAAGCTTGACCCCAGATCATCAACCTGCGTTTACATTGGCATACCCAAAAATAACAAAGGCCATAAGGTTCTCATTCTTGAAAATAAAGAACTCAAGGTCACTCGTGACCTAACATTCTTCGAGGATATTTATCCTTTAACAGACACAAAGTGGACCAGTTCCACGCAACCAAATCAACAAAATACAGACCTTTTCCCTCCTCCTCCAACTCTCATTATTGAGGATGACTCTTGTACGTCTCAGCATAGCGAGGCAAGAGAAGAGCATCATCCTCATACCACCACTCCAGAACCAAATACAACCACCACTCCAGAACCAAATACAACCATCGATGAAATTGTCACCCAACCTGAGGAACCCAGAAGGTCCACACGGACGCACAAACTTCCCTCCAGATACGATGATTACATCATGGCTTCCAATACAAACGACCACGACTCTTTTTCTACTATTCTTGCACAAAGACTTGACGACACCACCTCCAACTACTACCAGCAGCCCACTCTAAACACTCTCACCGACCACATACCCAACGCCACCATTCTCTCATGTCAACTCCAACCTAGCTCAAACAAACTCTTGGCCCACCTTCACAACCTCGAGGAGCCCACAAGCTACAAACAAGCCAGCAAAGACCCAAATTGGGTCAAGGCCATGGCCGAAGAATTCAATGCCCTAAGACATACAAAAACCTGGACCATTGTGGACCTCCCCAAAGGCAAGCGCCCCATTAGTTGCAAATGGGTCTACAAAATCAAGCTCAAAGCTAACGGGGACATTGAGAGATATAAGGCCCGTTTAGTCGTGAGAGGTTTCACCCAAAAACACGGCCTTGACTATGAGGAGACCTTTTCCCCCGTAGTCAAACTAACAACAGTTCGGGCTCTCATCATAACCGCCATCAAAAACGGTTGGATTCTAGATCAACTAGATGTCAACAACGCCTTCCTCCATGGAGATCTCCATGAAGACGTTTATATGAGCATTCCTGATGGTCTAGAAGTCAACGGAGAAAACAAAGTGTGCAAGCTTCACAAATCCCTTTACGGATTAAAGCAAGCCTCCCGACAATGGTACGAGAGACTTGCCAATTTCCTAAAAGGACTAGGATTCCATCACTCCCAAAACGATTATTCCCTTTTCGTTAAGAGAAACAAAAACAGCATCACTTTATTGGGAGTTTACGTGGATGACATCCTAGTAGTCGGAAACAACATCAAAGAGGTAAAATTCCTCAAAAGGCAACTCGACAAAGAATTCAAAATAAAGGACCTAGGGAGACTGAACTTTTTCCTCGGGATGGAATTCTTGGAAACCAAAGACGGTGTTATCATGTCACAACAACGTTACATAAACCAAATCCTACACGATTTCGACGCTCAAAATATAAAACCCACTGCCTCGCCACTTCCAGTCAACATCAAGTTGTACACAAATAGCGGCTCCAAATTAGAGAACCCCACCACCTATAGATGCCTCGTAGGAAAACTAAACTTCCTCACGAATTCCAGACCCGACATTTGCTATGCCGTTCAGTTTCTTAGCCAGTTCCTTCAAGAACCAACTTCAGAACATCTAAAAGCTGCTCTCCACACCCTCTCCTATGTAAAAAGAACATCCGGTTTCGGTCTCCACTTCAACAAGGAACCAAACTTTGAACTACAAGCCTACTGTGACTCAGATTGGGCCTCTTGCCCCAACACACGAAAATCCATATCCGGATATTACATCCTTTTAGGTGGTTCTCCCTTAAGTTGGAAGTCCAAGAAACAAACAACCGTTGCTTTATCTTCCGCTGAAGCGGAATACAGGGCAATGAGACAAGTCACGGGGGAGCTCAGTTGGCTTAGTAGACTCTTGAACGAGATAGGGGTTCGGGACATCACACCTGTTCCTCTAAAGTGTGATAATTTAGCAGCTATTCACATAGCTCGGAATCCTGTGTCTCACGAACGCACGAAACACATCGAGTTAGATTGTCATTTCGTGCGAGAAAAATTGCAGGCAGGTTTAATCCAAGTGCAGTATGTTCCCACAACTCAACAATTGGCCGACATTATGACCAAAACACTCACAGGTAAACAGTATCATACTTCTTTCCCTAATCTAGGTTTGAAATATCAAGAGAACGGATAACTTCTCTCCTTGGTTGTTGTTTTTCTTGCAGGTACTCACAGTTCCGGCACTCGACTTCATTCATGCGGCAAAGAGCCCATCTCCCTTTCATTGAAGAATGTACTCTTTGAGGGGGGGTGTTAGACATGAATTAGTAGAGTGTATTTCTAGGATATATGTACTTTTCTAGTATTGTATCTTAGGTTTATATCATTGTATTTTCTTTTTCTGTCACGCTTCCGTTGGGCACCTTATAAGGCCCGCGTCTCTTATTTTCATCTATTAAGTCGAGAGTTTTATTCGCAACTCTCTCTGTAACAAGACACGGAGGTCTTCTTCCTCCTTCAATAGAAATCAAGAACTCTTTCCTTCTTCTTCACTAGATTTTGTCAGAATATGACTTCCGCATACCGCGCGTACTAGCGAGGGTACGCTGACTATTTGGTCGAGAGCATGCGATTCATTTTAGTTCAAACAACATGCAATACAACAATACATTATATATATGTACTTCACACAACACTCCGCATTCAATCCAAGAATACAATCCACACAGATATCACATCCAGCTCGGTAAGTTCAGCTACCTTACTCTTCAGCCTTGAGAGACCATATCTCACGTGAGTTTCCTTCTCGTTAACTACCAAAATTTCTTTCTCGATCGTGTAGTTTACTTGACTCCTAGATCATTGGACACTCCCGGTCCCGACCTAGTTTCTTAATTATTCTACTCTTGAATAATTTTAGGTTAAGCCTCAAAGGCCTCCGGGTAGAGACATATATAAGTCTTACCGCCGGGCTTTTATAATCTCAATACGGGATTAGAAACATTCTCTCATGTTCCCGTTTCCTATCCCATAATGCCCAGCTTACCTCTTTAGACGGGTAAGCTCTGCCGGTCTTACTCCAGTCGGGCACCACTATGTGGCACACGGCCCGGTAACAAGGGAGTTGGACCACGGATTCGGAAACATACGCTCTGTTGCTTCCTCTTCCTTGCACGCGTGACTCACAATCCCCCTAACCCAACTCTTGGGTTAGTAATAATAGGTACTCATATATAAATACATATATAATTATCAGTCAGCCGCATTTCCCTCGATGATATCATACAACTTAGGAGATTTTCCTATCTCGTTGTATCTGCCGATTTACGGGTCGCCCCTACACTTCCATTACTTAGGATTGATGTTCATTTTCTAACATTGGGTCTCATCCTTGCATAGGAGGTCGACTATTGATATTAAGGACGTTCTTTAGCCTCAGGTGTCACTTGTTCTCATTTCGAGTAAGTTTATAGGTTTGATTTATCGTTGTCCGTTAATTGATGGTTTTCGTGTGTTACCTCGTTTTCATCATCCACAACACGACTCGTTCTTTGAGTCATGAATCAACAAGACTCAACTATGAGTCGCACTACAATACACAATCACATGCAGTCAACTCATTCATCATTCATCCATTTCATGAATTATACAAACTTAGTTTAAATTCAATCCAACAAACAACGATACGATACAAGCACTATCAAGTGCACACAATCTGATTCGTGCATTTATCTTGTTAGGTGATCACACATTCAAACAAGCACACAAATCGGGGTAACCAAGTTAGGATACAGAGCATGAGGAAATCATACCTTTCACCAGGGTTAACTTTACCGGGCGTTCTCACGTCCCTCGGTTCACACTTGTTCCTCGTGTCTTACTCTTGAACCACTAATTACATGTCATATGGTTCAATTAATATTAAGGTGTTACAGTAGGTACATAATTGCTACTCCCGTACTTACCCCGTTATCCCGTTTTTTCGGTTTACTTAAGTGTTCTTAAACTCACAATTTTCTCAATCACTTCCAACCTTTGTTTATACTTCTTAGGACCTTTAAAGGTCACCACACAACTCCTAAACATCATCTAAAACCAATACCAATCAATCCCCCATGTTCTAGACACTTTAAAACACTTTCTAGGCATTTTTGGGGGTGGTCCGGGACCTGGTCCGGACCCTAGGTCCCGGACCAATACAGAAATCAACTTTCGGAACAATTTTACACCTGGTCCTGGACTTGGTCCTGGCCTTAAGTCCCGGACCAATTCCTGCATTCACTCTCGGGCCTTTTTTTGATGCGGTCCGGGACTTGGTACATATCCTAAGTCCCGGACCCTGCTAAAAACTGCTATTAAGGTCTTTTTTCAACTCCAAATCAACCCTTAATCCACCCTTATTCATTCCATAAACTTTCCACAAGTTTCCTACATAATTAAACACCTCAAAACACTCGATAAACCACTCCAAATCCTTGGTTCAATTCACCACCCAATTCTTGCTTAAATTCAACAAATCCAAATTCTCACATTTTGCATTTTGCACTCTTATGCATTTCTAACTTCTTCTTGCTTGTTTTTACCTCCTATCAACATCACCAAATCCATCAATGGCCATTACCAATTCATTCCTACACATATACCATTCTAAAACCCAAGTACACCTCTTGTTTCCAAAGTCTTGCACACTAGCTCATTCCTAGAATTTCTAAGGTTCTCTTAGCCATGTTGCTATAGATTTATACACCTCTATTATCCATCCTCCATTTACCATTCCAAGGTTACCAATCAACTCTACTCAACCCAACTAAACATCTAAGTTTCCCCCACTTACCAAGTCACCTAAAACACTCCATTTCTACTAAAATTTTGCCATAATCTCCCCATAAATTTAACATATCCCAAATCATCAACTCTCACCAATTTTATTCCTAATCTAGCCACACCCACAAGGGGTCCTACTAGCACACAAACTCCATTCAAAATTCACCAAACCACAATATAAACACAATTCCCAAATCACTTGGCTCCAAGGCCCTTAATTCAACACAAGTTCACAAATCTCTCTAAAATCAACAACACACATCCTCCCACATAGATTTCAATTCATAGTTTGGGTTCATTAATTTAATTACCCATCCCAAATCCTAAAGCATTTTAAAACAAGCTTTAAGGTTGATTTCTTACCTTAATTTCACAAGTTCTCTTTTAATCCTCCTTTGCTCCTCCTCTTCTCAAATTCGGTCTAGTGGGGATGGAGTTGCCAAACTCCATCCCAACATCCAAGAAACACAAAGATGCATTCAATTAATCACCTAAACCCTTAAGAAATTCTAATTCAATTTAAGGGCTTAAAGCACAAGGTTAGGGTTTACCTTTTTGGAGCCTTTTCAAGAGGGGTTCTCACCCTTGAATCAAGAGGGAAATTCCACCACCATTGGAGGGTTGAATTGAAGCTCAAAAGAGGGAGAAAAACAAGGCATTACAAGGGTGAAAAATCGGTCACCAAAGGAGGGAGAACAAAAATGAGTTTTTCAATGAAATTTTTACCTTAATGGAAAGAGGGGACTCCAAGCTACAAGATGGTGCCATTTTCTCTTCAAATGGGGAAAACCCATGGAGATGAAACTCATCCTTTTGAAATTCCGAAAAGAGAGAAAGGTAGAGGAGGATGAGGGGAGTTCAAATATGTATTTTATTTTTGATTTAGAGCTTAAATGAAGCTTGGGCATGAAGAGAGAGTGGAGTAGCCATGGAATTCCAAGAGGAGCTGCATATTACCGTGAGGAAGAAGAAGAGCCAGGAAAGAGAGGAAGAGAGGAGCTTCACGTGAGGAAAGGAAAGAATGAGAGGAGAGAGAGTGTGGGTGGGGGTATAAGTTACTTTTTCCACTTTTTACTTTATTGCTTTTTAACTTATTTAACTATTTAACTAGTCATGTGTGAGGGGGCTGTTTACACTAATATAACCGGCCCACTAATACATACACATTGGAGCGTTTTTCGTCTGTTACAGAAAACGCTCGTTTATTTACCCGGTTTAGCACTATTCACTAACCAGGCCCGTTTTCCGGAATTTTATTGTTTCTTTAATTTTAATGGCTATTAAGCTTCCATTAATGTTTGTTTATAGTTATTTGATGAACTATAATTTTTACGGGTTCGTTTGACCACTTAAAGTCACGTTTTCGGGTTTCCTCGAAAAACATGCGCTAAAGCTTTATTAGCGTTTTTAATTCGTTTTGTGGATCCATTTCCTTTGGGAATTGTTCCTATATATTATTTAGGCATTATTAAGCCTTTTAAATTAATTTAATACCCTTTTAAGGTTGTATTTCTCTCGGGGTCACCTAACGCTCAATTTAGCGTTTTTCACTTTTTAAGCGTTTTCTCTTTTCTTTTGGATTTATTCTTTTTACCAAAATACTTTAGGCGCTAATAGGCCCTTAAATATTATATTAGAGTAATTTAATAACCCTAATTAAGTTCGAGGTATTTCAATCTACCCCCCTTAAAGAACTTTGCCCATAAAGTTGGTGAGTCTAATATCGTTAGTCATTTAGACATATCGTGTGCCGAGGTCATTGTCTCTTTAACCCTACAGGCTCAAAGTCAGTCCAGCCAGTGTGTACATACCGGTACAAACCAAATCAGTTAACAAGCAGTTTAACAACCGTGGGTACCTACCCACACCACACAACATACATCCCAGTACCATACAAATGTGCGTACATATCCGTACGTCACAAAACAATTTACCCCGTGCACATACCAGTGCAACGCAAAACAATCGTCAGCCATGCACATACCGGTGCAACACCGAATAACTATCCTAGTGCAATTAAACCGTGTGTACATGCCAGTACAACACAAGCATACAAAATAGTGCAATTCACACTAAACCCAATTCATGCTTACTGCATTTATCCTAGCAGGATTACTTATGACCACTTACAGGAAACCTCAAGAATCATTCAACCTAGATGTGATCAGCATCAGTGATGAACTATCTCTCCGCCCCAATTTGTGTTTCATCTCCCTTGATCACTAGTAAATCAAGTTCGACTGCGCACTTCCATTTCAAACAAACATGTAATTCAATCATTTACCATTTTCTATCTTTTAATAATTCTAGTCATAAAACAAAGCAACCATCTTCAAACGATGGAACTCGGTCCATCGATCATCCTCGATTATCCCAAATACTTACTTAAGAAATTCAATACATGTTGTAACTCCATTCGGTTTTCTATCCTCCATTCATTCACAAATAAAAACAATCAATTTCTATCCTCAAATTATACAAACATAAAATCAAACCAAATTACCTAGGGGACTCACTTCCCACTAGGTTCAACATCGGTTTCATACCGATTTATACTCAACACATTTCCCCAAATACACTCATCCATACCATGTCTACTCCCAAATCAAATACTATGTCTAATCTCGAATAGACATATACCACCGGGGTACTCATTCCCCAAGAAGTTTTTCCACTCCTTTCCACTTCAAATCTCACAATCAATACTTCTTTCCACCTCAAATCTCACAAATAAACAAATTTCCCCAATGAGTGAGTACAAATGTTCATGTAACATAAGTACCCATCATTAAAACAATTTCTCTTGCACTATGTGCATAATAGTTTTACGCTCTTATCACGTGAAACATACACTTCACGATTTTTGCTCTACACCCCTTAAAAGGGGATTACGCCCACGTAATCCACCATGTGTCAACATTGGACATAGGTCGAAGGCATTAAGCCGTCATGGAGTGGTTCAGCTTCCATGCGGTCCATTATACAATGTATTCCGGTCAAAGGGTCTTAACCATATTATTGGTTAGTCCCTGCACCAAGAATTCTCATCGGAGTTTATTTAACTCTTTACCGGGTTTGGTTCTAGCCTTAGAGGCTTCAAGGCATTGATAATTAGTCATTTATTCACTAGGTGTATTAAACTCTAGAATTTGGGCCCACTAGCTTCTGCTACGTGACCCTGATAACTTAGGATTATTCATTTGGTCCTCTCGACTTGTTGTCGGTTGAGGTTGAGCCACTATTTAGTTGTAGTGCTTCCTCTATTACTAGTGGCTTCTTAACTATGACCTTGCATTTTCTATGCTTCGGTCCTTATGACTTCGTACGTTTCCTTCTACCTTTTACTACAATTGTCATTTTCCTAACATCCTAGCTATCCCACTCGATCATTACTACACAAATGCAATACCAAAACACTCAGTCCTACAGAGTGCAGAGGCATAAACCCCTTGGTAGTAAATCTCTTGTGAGATTGCAATAGGAATGCATATTTTTTCCTTATTTCTCGGTCTGTCTACCATCTTTATTCATCAACTCCATCTCATTGTATGATTTATCCACATGTATTAGTCGCTTGCTGCGCACCATGTTCGTATTTGTTTACAACTTTGGTTCCTAAGGCATCCGCTATTTCATTAGCTTCTGCTCATGTTTTACTACCATTTAGGCAATGGTTCGCCATTCACTTGGCTGATTATAGAATGTAATATTCTTTTATCCCTCTGAGCTCCTTGAGCGTTATTGGTTTGATGCTTCAGGTTATACCTATACAGCATTCCTTCTGAATCAGTTACTCTTCGGTTTCCAATAATTGCTATAATAGCTTATTTCCACATTGCTTGGCAATACTTGTATGCTTAAGCTTCACTACATTGGTAGTTCTGAAAGGGATATATTTTCAGACTTTCATTTCCGGTATCCTCTTCTTTGGGATTTGTATGTTCACCGCTCTTGCGGTACCACCTTAACGAGGGGTACCTTTACTCGTTGGTTATTAAATAATCTTATGGTGCCGTTCTTGGCAACTCTTCATATGGTTCTATGTGGGTTTGCAACCGTTGATTCTACATATTGTAGCGGTTCCATGGCTTACTAGCCTCGTTGCCTAGAGCTCTGCTCATTGTTGGCGGTTCACATGTATTGCATTACTCCGTACACCATAAAATGGCTTGGAGGTGTTACTGGGCTCCATGGTAAGATCATCGCATCACGCTTTCGTTCGTTGGATGCCCTTCAAGTCTCTTGGTATTGATTGGTACCTTGCAATAATTCGGGGTATCCCCTGGGTAAGTGGGATCCCCTTGGTGTTCTAAACAAGTGTTCGTTATAGTTCTGGTGCTCTTGTTACAACACTTCGTTCAACAATGTTGACTTTGATACCCTTTATGGACTGCTCCTGGGTGTTGTTGATTACGCATTTACATCCAGCTAACATTTATGAGAATGTGTAATTTACTCCGCATTGCGGTTCTGGATTCCAAATTGTCCCATTGGGGTTATACCTCTCCCGCTCTTAGGGTAGGCCATGTGTGATTCCCTTAAGATTTTAACCAGTTTGGTATTTCCTTCAGTGGTGATCGGTATCCTCCGGTACCCTAGATGATCACCCTGGGTATTCATGGTGGTTGTTCTGGGAATCCTATCCCGTTCATTGAACATTGAGGTGTTCCCGCTAGGCATTTGCCTCACTGTGCTTAGCCCGGTATCCGTCCGGCTATTTCATGCTTTTGTTTTAATATCCTTGAGACATCACCAATGTCTTTAGTCAATTACTAGTGCTTCTCGTACTTCCTAACTCTTAATCGTTCTTCTGGAGTGTATTCTTGACTCCTTAGCTTGTAAGCTAATCTGAGTTCCCTCGACTGTTTAAGTTGTCCAACTCTTCCGGATTTGTATTCACTTATGGTCCATAGAACGGAGCTGACTACTTCCCGTGTTTCGTGCACTGCATGTATACATACGTGGGGTACCATATTGGTACGTTACCACTTACCTGACTAACTCACAAAAGGGTCTGTCAGGCCCGCATGCTCCTTCGGAGTGCGGTCGTCCCACATCCCGTATTTGGGTATACTCGTAGTGCTCGTCACACGCCTAGGTGAAGTATTCTATTGTCAACTCCTCTTGTATCATTCTATGATACTCACCGTGATTCTTCTGGTTTAGTTTTTAAAATCTGAGGTTTTAAAAGAAAAGTTGTGGTTTTTAAAGAAAAGTTCTGGGTTTTGAAATAAAAATGTTGAGTTTGAAAGAAAATCTTCATGGCGTTGCCATGCTTGAAGTCTCAACCAAGTCCAGCTTCCTGCTGACTGGTATGCTTGTTAATGCGGTGGTCAAGCCGTTAGGCCTTTCCAAGGCTTTCGTTCTTTAAGTTCTTAGGATTGTGGTCCTATGTTCACTCCATTGACATGGTGGTTCTTTAGTAAGTACTTGTTAGTAATCCATAGGTCTTCCAATTGTCTTGTTGTTGCTGCACTTGCCTTGGCAAGTGCGCGGGTACGTCGGTTTTCAAGTTACCATACACCGATTACGGTATTGTTTCCATCCAAATTTGGTGATTTGTGGGTTCTTCCTTTGATCTTTTGATCTTAGTGATCAATATCCTGAGTAGTCTCTCAGTGTTCTTGACAAGTTTGTCGATAATTTGGGTGCTTTTTCGGGTGCTTTCCCGATCCTTGAGGTACTCCGTGTACCTTGCTTTGTTGCCCGTTTCCTCACCTTAATGGTGGTTACTAAGGCTTGTTTAATCCTTAGGAACTACGTGGTAGTCCTGTTAGTGTAAACTTGATGATTGCTCTCATAGTTGTCCAAACTATGTTATTTGGGTATTACCGCCCTTTGGCGTTGTAGGTGTGGAGTTAATCCAACCTTGACTAGTTCCATAGTTGGTTTGTTTACCGTTGACGATATGGTCATACATTACAGTCCGTAGACTCTCTTGTCTCGGTTCGGTTACTCTGCTTTTCTGCTTATTGTGCAGCTACGCTTCCCTTCTTGTTGGCTGTGCATGGTTCTCACGACTGCAAAGCACGTCGCCCCATGGTGCCGTAAATTCCATTATCCTGTATTTAGGATTTCTCAATATACTGCCGTTCAGTACGGTTATTGTCGTTGAAACGGGAATCATCTTCGGGATTTCCTGTTCTTGGAATCTACCGTATGAATGGTTCATTCTCTTTACAGAGTTTGTTAACAACTGCCAGATCGGGTTAACCCGAGTGTGAGAGGTCTTTCCATCTCTCTGGCGTTCTTTTCCCCAACTTATAACGGGGTTGCGGAGGGTGGGAGTGGTTATGTAGGTATCCAGATCACACTGGAAGTTCCTAACTAGCATACCTCTCACGCTAACACCCAACCTGTTATACCCAAAATTTCAACCCCCCCGGAAGAGAGTCTCTACTAATAGGCTAGTAGCGAGGGTTCCCGGTTCGATCGGCACATTTCAGAGTACTAAGGACAGCTTAGTTATCTCCAGGGGCATTTTCGTAATTTTTCAAGGCTTCTAAGCCCCCTATAGGCTTTCTCTCTCCTCTAAATAAGGGTCAAATCAATTCAAAATACTTTGAAATTTTAACCCATGATAGAGGATGACATCTGAAGCATAATGGCGTTGGAATTTTGATTTTTCGAATTTCTAATAATTTTCTAGCAATTTCTGATTGAATCTGACGAGAAATTGAATTTAAAAATATTCCAATAACCAAAAAATTCGATTCCACTTTAGAAAAATCAGAAATATTATCCTTTACCCATGTGTGAAATTTCATAATCAAATTCCTTTTGGAAGCCCTTGAGCTAAAACGTCGGTAAATCTCGGTTTTTACCGGATTTTTCTATCTTTAAGGAAGCCTATATAAGGAACCTTATCCCATGATCAAATCAGAACCTGAAGAACCCTAGACTCTCAAAGAAGGCAGCCGTCTCTCTCTCCACGTTTTGAACTCCAGAGCCACAATCAAACTCCGAAATCTCACCAAAATCAACACCAAAACATATTTTTCAACTCCCACAACATCATCAATCATCAAACATCAAACAAAACAGCACCAAAACGTGAAGAACATCAAGAACAACAAGGAGTCAGAAGCTCGGCTCGAAGTTCTTCCGGATCCACCATCAACGAGGCCTCCGAAGAATCCCGACGTAAAGAAACACCACGAATCTGAAGGTAATGCAGGTTACAATTCTACTTTTCCAACTCTTCACGACCTAATTAACTCTTTGTCAAATTTTGGGTTCAAACTAGCTTTTTTACGCCTCTGTATTGCTAATTGCTTTTGCTTCTGCCTTGTTACTTCTTCGTCAAGTTTCGTGCATAATTTGGCTTCAAATTGCATTCTTTCAGTTACTAACGTGTTCATAATCTTTCAGGCTACACACCCATAAAATTTGAGCTCAAAACACCCGCGGGAACCGTCAGAAAACCCCTGTCCGTGGGTGGTCCGTGACCTCGGACCTATGGTCCGGGACCACGGACGGGTTGTCCGTGGCCACGGACGCCCACGGACGGTGGCGGGATTTTTAAATTTTCAAAATTTAGGTTTTTCTAAATAATGTCCGGGCCCACGGACATCCTGTCCGTGGCCCCTGACTTTTCAAATTTTTGTTTTCTGTTTAATTCGACTTTTATTTTCACATAGGTTAACTAGGGTCCGAGGTTACGGACATTAGGTCCGTGGCTACGGACGGAAGCAAAATTTGACCTAATTCTGCCTCCGAAACCCTAGTTTAGGTAATTTCAACTTTCACTTTTATTTTTTGTCAAAAAATGCTAAAAAACACAAAAAAACAGAAGCTCGCGCACTTAGGTTAAAACGACTCGTAATAAGCCGTAATTAAACTAAGTAGAGGAAAAACGACTTCTAGGGGTAATGAAAGTAATTGAACCCTGAATAAGTCGAATACCAAGCCCCCGAACCCGAACTCCTCCTTTCCTAATTTACTCTAGGTTAAAATTAGGTGGCGACTCATAATAGGTTCCAGTGAGCTAGCTTAGGTTTTAATAATTATTGTTATATGACGTAGTTATTAAACTTAGGTTATAAGTGGACCTAAAACCCGACTAGATCCCAATCAACTTAATCCACATAGGATAGGGTTTAAAATCGAGGCTCACAGACTGGCAACTCTGCTGGGGACAACATCTTAATTTTAATTTGTTTAATTTTAAGAAAGAGGGCTTAACTCGAAAATGTTTATTTATGGCTTTGTTACTCTGTTTGTTTACTTTCGTGCGCACTTTAATTCCTGCACCTTTGCATCATATGAGAGCGAGGGTCCACACAAACTGGTTCTACCCCGGGACCCGTTTGAGGGTCCCCTGTCAGGGACTCACACCTTTTAGGTGATGTGAATAAGTGGGGGAAAAGAGGAGGGTGTCGTCTAACCACACCCCCTTAATACCTGGGCCTTAGCCCCAAGCGTTTTCCTGGTAGTGCCCTTACCTAGCCCATTGTTTGGTCAGTCAAAGACCCGACCGTAGACGCACACCTTCATGTGATGTGAAAAAAGTGGGGAAGCCCAAAGAGAATAGCGTGCAAGCCCTATTCCTTTGTGGCGACCTGGGTCCACGCCCCAAGCACCTCTCCGGATCGATCCATACCCGAATTGGATAAGTGTCAAGTGAGGACATGTGGAATTTGTATGGGCCTTGCCTACTTGTGTGATCGGCCCACTACCCAGCCTAGGAATTGATAGGAACTTTTCCTACATCAATTCAGCCCAACCTGAATTTACGGCTTTATTGTTTGCGGCCCAGAGGCCCTATTTGGTTTGATATGTGAAACATTTGGGCTTCGGCCCAAAAGTTTAGACTTAGGTGATTTCTCTCTTTCGGCCCAATTTGAATTATCAATTTAGTTCCAGGCCCATGAAAAAACAAACAAGTCCACCTAAAGCGATCCATAAAAATCCACCATGCCTTTCTTTTTCGAGGCCCATTCTAGTCCAGGAAGACTTTTTCACTCAGGTTTTAACCCACGCTCCTAGACATGGGTACCATCTTCCGGCCCAATCATAATCACTCGGCCCAAATTCCAATTCACATCCAGAACATGGTTTAAAAATCACTTCGGCCCATGCGCTTTACTTCTAGCCCAAACACATTCTGGCCCAAGCGCCCAATTCTCAGAACATTCCGCTCTTCAAACATTTCAGCCTAGGCACTAGTTCACAGCTCATGAATCATTCCGGCCCATGTGCCTCCTTTCCAACTCATTTCGAGCCTCAGTGCCTACCCACAATTTTCCAAACATCCCAGCTCATATGCTTTTCTTGCAGCCCAAACAAGCTTTTTTACCTAAAACTTCTTCACGGTCTAGAATTTTAGCTCAATCTACTTTTGTTTTCCAACAGATAAGCCCGAATCCCAAGTATGGCAGAGGGAGGAAACCCAGTCAGCATGGAGGCCCAGCTTGCAGCCTTAGAGCAAAGGTACATGGCTGCCTAGGATGCCATGGAACAGAAACATAGGTCCACCACCATGACATGGAGGCTAGTGGTCACCATCATCGAAGAGCTGGAAGGCAAAATCAATTCCCTTGAGGTGGTCATCAGGAAAACATTTCAGGAAAGATTGTTGACTCTGGGAACGAGCGTGACTACATCGAAGTTAACTCTGTTGAGGCCCAGGATGCACAAAGATTTGTAGGGCAAGTCGTCCCGGACCGCCAACTAACTGCAGAATTAAGGAAGGCCCTGAAAAGGTTCGAGCGCATGGAAAAAGCTAGCAAGCCAGCTGGTTTCGATTACTCTTCTATGGAATCGTACCCCGAGGTTAATCTCCCTCTAAAGTTGAAGCTACCCACACTTGCTCTATACAAGGGTTCCTCAGACCCATAGGTCCATCTGGCGATGTTCGATAGGGAAATGTCCATCCTCAGGTTGAATGACATGCAGAAGGCCAAGGTTTTCGCCCGTTATCTCGATGAAATACCTCAACGTTGGTACTTGACTCAGAGGATGAACACCAAAACCTACGAAGAGGTTTGTGAGGCTTTCCTGCACCATTTCGAGTATGCTAAGAATCTTGAAGTCACCAGGTCCGACCTTGCCAGTACCCGGCAGGGAAACAGTGAATCAATGTCCGACTTCATCAAACGGTGGAGGATGAAAGCTGCTGCTATGCCTACAAAAATGGATGAGCAAGAACAAATTCGAATGATTACGGACAATATGCAGAGACAATACAACAACGAGCTGAGTTGCACATACTTCCCTAATTTCGACATGCTGATGGGACAGGTAAGGGTCATGGAAGAAAAGATTCACAAAGGCGAGCTGAAGCTGGGACAACCCAAAGCCCAGGGTGTGAGTATCGAGACCTTTAAGTCAGGGCCGGCCAGAGCAGCTCAAGTTTCGTACCGAGTGAGCACCATACAAAAACCCAGTGCTGCAAAACAGAGCGTCAAGGCCTCACCCCGATCCAAGAGGTTCTCTGCACCGAGACAGTTTACCGACATTGGCCGGCCTCTCAGTCAAGCACTCGTGAAGCTACAAGAGCTAGACTTACTACAGCCTCTCACACCTAGTCCTGGGATCACCCAAGCCGGGGAACATCTCCATCAGTTCTGCCAGTTTCATCAACTACCAGGACACGGTACTGACGACTGCAGAGCATTGAAGCATAAGATCGAAGACCTTATCGAGCAAGGACTCCAGTTTGTTGAGTAGGCAAAAGTCTAGCAGTGTTTTGTTTACTCATTTCAATTTTGCGGGAAGTTTATCACATTTCTCTTTTAATGAAATTTAGATTTTGAAATTTCAGTTTTTTCGGCTTTTTCATTTTGTAATCACAAAAATGATAATAAAAGAAATGTGTTCGTTCACCTTGCATCTTGCTCATTAGCAAACATTTCTTAAAACTAATGTTCATGAAACGGTCGTTTCTTGGCAACTGGACAAAATGACTTGTCTTTTGTTCTAAAAAGATGAACATGTCCAGCCAAACACCACTACTTACCCCAAAACATCCAAGCAACCCACGAAGCGGTTCAAGTCTACATTTGTCAAATTGTTGTTATAAACCCTGGATTAATACTGGGGGCAATCTGAGTTTAAGTTTGTCATCTTTCACCTTTCGTTTAAATATGCGAACAAGTCTCAGAGTGAGAATTCACGAGAGTGACTTGAGCGGAAAAACCAAGAGTGAACGGGCGTGTCATTTTTACACGACTCCGGTGAGACCACATTCAAAGGTGAGGTAAACGGCATAACTCCGACCGAAGGAGATAATTTGTAAATTTACTCTTAGACCTGCGAAAAGTAACAAAGAATGGATACACAACTATCAGGAATGACGAAGCACCTAGGTACAGCACCACATAGCCAAAAGCTTGTAAACCCTGTCATTAAACCCTAGGAACCCCCACCGAGCATTTCATATATCCCTTTTTGATATTATGAGCTCCACAAAATAACCCAGCCAATGATGAATGTCCGACCCGGTGACTAAAGGAAAGGAGGATCCCGAGTCTCAGATAACATCTTCATCAGTTCAAAGAAGCAGCGCCGCTATCAGCATGACGAAGTGATCCGCAAACGGTCCCAGAGTGACACAGGATCTAAAGAGCTCACATCAAAACCGCTCTCGAAGCCCAAAACCGGGAAACACAAGAACCCCGAAGGCAAAGTCAAGAAAGGATAAAACAAAGAGGTGAACCCGAAATGCCTCGAGGAAATCCGAATGACAAAAAGAGAAGAAATGGTGTAAAGGACAACTTCAAAAGTCCAAGTCCAGAGGCTCAAAAACAACGTCAACACGAAGTAGCCAAATTACTTCAAGGACAAGGAAGATAATTTCGGGAGAAAACGCAAGTTGCAGCTTTGGTCACCCATTTAAGCTCCACATACCTCAAACATCCCTCCATGGTCCCGTTGTCTTTCATCACACCCCATGGCCACGTTATAAGCTTTAAAGACTTCCGAATTGATAGTTGTGTGTCCAATCACGTGAAAGTAACAGATCAAATGCGTAAATTCATCAAATATCAAATTCAATGGTCTAGAAGTTGTGACCATAGGTGAGGAACGAGTGCAAACACCAAACACACCGAGTGTAGGTTAGGAAGCACAACATAAAAACATAAGCCTTGACCCTGTGAGGACGAGACTCGTTCGCACGTTTAATAAAAGAAAATACTGGGGGCAATCGATCGTTCCGATCGATTGCCATGAACTCTAGCTCAGATTGTCTTAAGGGAAAATACTGGTGTAACACCCTGCTAATTCTGCTCCTAAAAACAATATAATCGCAGCGGTAAATAACAGACTGTCGCTCTAACGGTGTCACAGTTATCACTCACCCATACGGGTGATAACGAGTTACCTGATAATCAACATGCGAAACGTATTCCCGCAGTGACCACAAGAGATAGATAGTAGAACTTTAAACAACTTAAAACAAACCAACAGTAACCAAATATTACAGACCGTACTCGTGAGCATCTAATTCAAATTACACCTCGGTTACACAATCCGAGTCCACCCACAAAAGTATCCTCCGTACCAAGTTTAAACCAAATGTAACAACACAATAGTCATGTCTCGCTACGACCCCTCAGCAATCACCTGAAATAAATATTGTTTGTGGTATGGAATCAGCCCCTGCTGAGTATGTCATCACATGCCCCGTCATGCCCCCAAAAACCCCTCAATTATTTGGTCGAGAGCATGAGGTTCATTACATGCAATACCGTTTTAATATATAAACTGTAAAATAAATAACAGTAACATCCATACAACAACACAACCATCAACACACATAATATACCACAAGTATAACCAATGAACAACAAGCGAAACAACGAGAATAACAAACAAGTATTAATTCTCGACCATGGTGTAGAAACCAATATTGTTCGCCACTGTATAATTCTCAAATGTATCATTGTTCAGTTATACCTAGTGACAATGTCTCATTAAAACGACATGTCTCTAGTTACCCATATATTATGGCGGGTCACCCACGGCAGTAGCCACTCCAACGGTAGAGTCTCCGACCAACGAGCCATTCTAGCTCACGACAAATTTTCTTGATACTTACGGACCCGTACGCGGACATCCTAGTATCGTTTTTGTGATCACAACGCGCACCAAGAGCCACATCCTCTTGGCTTTACTTCCATTAATTAATTAATTAATTATACCATCGCATCGCATTACCAAATTTTCTAACACAGCAGACTAAGGTCATTAGTCCAATCCGGAGTCTGTAAACTCGGGATCCAGTGTTAGATACGAGAGCGGCGTATAGAAAAGGCCAATGCTCCGTACAAAAGTCTCAGATAATATGTATATGTTACTATCACAGTGCTACAACGTTTTACTTACATTCCTTATATTTCATATAAGATAGCACCATAGCCGCTAGTTCATTTTATATATATAGGTTCATATATACGAACCAATACTGTTAACTCAACAACAGTAAATAATAAGCAGCTATAAATATACAATTCATGCATATTAATTAACACATTCAGACAAACAATCTTATCACAGATCACACAGAAGTTTGAACTGAGGAAGCCCTCAGAGACAATCAGAGACACATAATAACATACCGTTCACCGTGATGTATTACGGTGGAGTATGAATCAGCAAGATCCTATGCTCCTTGTGTCGTCTCTAACAGTCTAAACAATACATAATGCTACTGATTAGCATACTGTATAACAACACAAACCTACGGTACCCCGTACCGTCACTAACAACTCCCGGTTAACCCCCCGTTATAAACTGTCAATGTTTGTCGGGCTTTCGGTTTAACTCGAGATTGGAAAAGTGTTATATTACATGCGTAGTCTTGTCTTGTATATTAATGTAGTTATTGTTGAGCTTGTTATCGCCTGTGACTTAACATACCCTTGTATGTCGTATAGTTTGTTTCATTATTGCATGTGTGATCCTTTGTCATGCACTATGCATCTCACCTTAGTATTTATTTTACTAAGGTTTGTCTCTTTTTTTTATTCAATGTGGTATAATTCATTTGTAAACAATACTTTTAATTACATGAATCCTTATTATCATATGTGCTCTCTTAACATTAGAATCCCATATCCAATGTTTGTAATTCTTTTCCTCCTATCATATGTCATTTTAATTATGAAAATACATGGTCATTAAACCATGTTATATTTTCCACCATAACATATATTTACTTATAATCATGTATTATGGAACTATTTCTTATATGGTAGTCTTATAAAATATATTCATTCTTTTTTAAATGAATACCTCTTATCTTATAAATGTTATAACTCTTATAACATAAAAACCATATTATAAATTCCATTTTTAAATGTCAACATTTTCGAACAGCACTTATGTTCTTAAGTATTTACAAAATCCACCACATAGTTAACATAATGTTACATTATAGTTATATAACTTATGTTACGACATTTAAGTCATTAAAACAATTATAACATATAGTTGTAAATTGTTTCAAAAATACCAAACAACACCTTATAATTTCGGTTTTCAAAAACAACCACTAAACTTCTATAAATCACAATTCATTCCCAAATTATATTTCTTTGTTACACTTATACCATATACCTTATATTATACCCTTTAAGCCTCAAAATAACTATAACCTGTAGTTTTATTTTTTAAAAAAATAACCGAACACTATTCTAATTATCTTTCCTCCACTTAACTTTTATATTCACCAAATTATCCTCTTTATAACATATAGTTTTCTAATATCATCAAAACTATATATTATACATATGTCCTTATAAAAACTTATATATAATTCCAAAAATCACCAAACTATACCAAAAGGTTATAAACATTATTCCTAACCTTATATTTTCTCCAAATCTCGATTTTACCACATATGTTACCCATTTGTAACAATATCATAAAATATCTTATATTATACTTATATAATTTATATAAACTCCAAATTTAACCAAATCAACTTCTAAAAATTCCTAATAACCTAAGATTTGTACTAAACTCCATTTAGTACCCCAAGTTTTTGGAAATCACACTTTAGCCCCATCTCTTATAAATCTTTTACAATTAAATACTTATCTTAATATAAGGTTGTATTTTAAATTTCCAATATTCTCCAAACTTGGTCAAGGTCTCCTATATAGTCAACTTTGACTCCTAATACCAAATTGGAACCAACTCTTTCGGTAATTACCAAACTTAACCTATACTTTTCTATTTTTACAATTTTGACCCAAAACTTTATAAAATGTTATAATTTTTATTAAATTCATTTAAAAACCCCAAATTCCTCTATATTAAGCTCTCGGCCTAATATTTTGTTAGTAATTACCGTTTGACCCCAAATATAATTATAAGCATAAATAAACTAAATAAGCTTATAAACTTAAATAAAAATGGCCTAATGACATGGCCTTATTACAACATTGAACTTGCAAAATAAATTACACAATAAATGTCTCAAAATATAATACATACTCACGGCCTCACTTTGCTTTAATTATTTTTCCGCATAATGTCATAATTTGACCATTATGCTAATTAAATCTCTTAAATGACTAGCTTAATTTATCTTAGTCATTTTTTTTCCATTTTTAGGTCAAGATGACCCTTATTTAATATTTCACTCTCGGCAATGATAATATATAGGCTTGGAAATTATAAAAATCATAGATTTAAGGTGTTTATACCTTGATTTATCCTTGTATGCTCTCGGTCACTTGTAGGAAAAATCACCACATGATTTAGACATGTTTGATACACAAAAACAAGATATGGTTATACTCCAAACTTGAGCTTAACCATAAGGAATAATTAATGTAAGATTTAAGGCAAAAATCACCTTAAAAATGAAAGGAGAGTTCAAGATGGTTTCGGCCTGAATCAAACACACCACAAGGTGTTAGATCTACTATATTGACATAGGAAATAGCTAGATCACAACAAGCTGCCTTGTTATTAGGTTTTACCTTGGAAAAATGCCTTAAAAGAGGGTATTTCCTTTGGATCTCGGCCACCCTTGCTCCAAATGGCTAGCCAACTGATTGAACATGTAAATATGAAGATTATGAGTGTATAAACTCATAAAAATCAGAGGAATAAAATAGGATGAAGAGTAGTGAAATACCCCAAACCTTGATATGTGGTTTAAATATCAAACTATGGTATGTAAAGGCTAAAAAGTGCCTTAGTAACATCAGTGAACAATTTAGACCATAGTAAATGCAATAAAGCATTAAGACACAGTTTGAGCAAAAACATGCTCTAAGCTATGAGTGAACTTGGTTAGGACCCAAAGAGCCTACCAAGACTTAATAATATTCAATTATGAATTAATAGGGCTAATTAAGTCCTTAGGAAACTTTGGTAGACAATGAAACCAAATAAAACACAAGGAAATACCTTAAAGTCAATAAGAGCAAAATGTGCTCTAAGTTTGGAATAAATTTGTATAAGACCTAATGGTCATACCTATACCTTATAAATATGTTAATGAACATATTAAATCAATTACCAAAGAAAACCAAGCTTGAAAACAAGTTAAAACACAAAATGTGCTTTAAGGAGTCTTAAAGCACGTTTTTGAAAAATTGTCTTGTAAATGAGTTTTGAATGGCTAAATGTCCATCATTACTCTTTAATTAACATGTGTACTATATAGTATCACATTTGGGTGGCTATATTAATGGGAAATCAAAAATTTCACTTCTAAGTGCCTTGTTTAGGTGAATAGTGATTTTTATAAGCTAGTTTGTAACATATGTTGTTATAAGTAATTAAATTGGTCAACAAAGACCATTATACCCTCCTAGGCATATGGGGGCCGGTTTTTCATGGTGTGAGTCACCAACATGTAAAAGAAATCAAATAAGTAAGGTTAAGCTTAAAGTAAAGTACTATTTGCTTTATAAGTTACAAATATCTTCAAAAAGCAAAGGTTATCTTCATTCTCTCATTCCTTCCTTCATTTCCCACGGTGGTCTTCTTCTCCTTTCCTCCATTTACGATTTTGCAACAGCCCTCTCTTCTCCATCTTCATTTCCTTGCCAAATCCAACTCCATGCTCCAAATCAAATTCTAAGACCATATTTGTCTTAGTTAGGTCAAGCTCTACACTTCTACCTTTTCAAATCTTCAAGAGCTCAATTTTGGTGCCATGGAGAATCACCATTGATGGAGCTTGAGCTTGTATTTCTACACATTATTACTCTCCTTTGCTTCTAGGTAAGGAAACTCAAAGAAAATCCATGTTTCCTCCATGTTTTCATGTTGACCGAAAATTCACCTCACCATGGTGTATTTACCTTGCTTGTTTTAGCTTCATTTGAATCTTCCAAGGGCTAGGAGGAGTCCTCTCTTGATACTTGTTCAAGTTCTCTTCCAATTCCAAGGTAAAACAATTACCTTAATGTGTTAAAACAATATGTGTAACTAGGGTTTACAATGAGATGAAGCATAATGCTTGAATACTCATTCTATTGTTTGTATAATGTTTAATAGTTGAAAAGGAACCAAATGCCTTACCGGTTTTACAAGGAAACAAGAAAGAAATTTGTGAGGAAAAGAGGTAAACAAACTATCTCAATGTAGTTTAAATGCCTTAGGAAAATGAGCTTGATTTGCTTAATAAAATACCTAAGGAGCCAATGGCAAATGAGCTAGTAAAATGCTCTCAAGGAGACTAGTAAAAGAACATATGTATTGGTGTATGTATTTGCAGGTCAAAGGCATTGTTTATGTGGGAAATTCAGTGTTTAAGGTTTATGTTATTTAAGGGCCTAAGAGCCATGTTATTTAAGGGCCTAAGTGCCAAGCAATTTAAGTTATGCACTATATTGTGATGTAGTGCTTAATGTGTGAAGTTTGTGTATAAAAATGTGTTTGATGGATTTTAGGTGTGTTGAATGGAATAAGGTAAAAACCTAAGTGTTTGGATGTGAGTATATACAAGAGAAGCTATGGCCAAATTTGGGAAAAATGTGTGAGAAGTTCTAAGTGTTTTAAGTGGTTTTGGTGAACTAGGAAGTGTTATAGGTGAATAAATGTTTACTTGAGAAGAAAACATGTGTCAAGGTGATTTAGAGTGATGCAAGGATTTAGGCATTGTCTTGGAAGTTCTAGAAACCCAATGAGTGTTTTTAGGATGTATTTAAGTCTTTGAGAAGTTTGTTTAAGGTTTAGGTAATGTTGGTATCCAAGGAATGAATGATGTTTAAGTAAGGTTTTGAGAAAAGAATTCAAGAAGTTGTAAAAAGGAGATTTAGTTAGTAAGAAAAGAAGTTGTGAGATGATGTTAAGGTGTAGAGGAAACACCTTGGTGTAGTGGTCATTATTGGTGAACTACCACTTAGAAATCTTAAGGAGAAAACATCCTAAGTGCTAGGAATTTTGTAAGAAACTTGTGAATGATAAGATGGTTTTGGTGAGTGATTTAAAGAGTTTAGCACATGGCTAAAGGTGTGTTTGATGTGCCAAATGGTGTTAGGAAGCATTATGAGACTTTAGGAGAAGTTTGGAGGAATTTGGCTAAGTGTTTAAAGGTGTAGAAGTTGAGCATTTTGCCGTGTCCGAACTTCCGTCCGGACATGTAAGTTCGGACAGGCTCTGTTGGGTAAGGATTTTCTCATTCTCGAACTGTGTCCGAACTTGGGAAGTCCGGACACAAGTTCGGACGTCACTGTTTCTATCTGGGATTTACTCTCGAACTGTGTCCGAACTTGGGAAGTCCGGACACAAGTTCGGACGTGTGTAATTTTCAGTATTAGGTCGCGGCTTGCGTCCGAACTTGGAAGTTCGGACACAAGTTCGGACAGGCCACTGTATGGACCAAAATTGTTGTTTTAAGGTATAGAAATGATGTGTAATGATGGGGATTGATAGGTAATGATGTTATAAGGTTGTTAAGGACATGAGGGGTGAGTTTTAATGGTAAATAAGTGGGTGAAAGGTTGTAATAAAATGTGAAAGTAAAACAAGTTAAAATGTAAAGTTATTTAACCAAGTTAACGGGGAAAAGTTATAAGCGTTAGACTTTAAACAAACATGTTACCCCAATGTTAATAAAAACACATGTGATGTTAACAGTTGTTCGAGAATTTCTCGAGGAACATAAGTGGACGTGGTAAAGTGGACTCCGGTGACAGGTATGGTTTTCTTGCAACCTGTGTCCTACCGGATTACACCGGCTTGTATGCCAATGTGTTTTTCTGTATGTTTGCCACGTTATGAGATAAATCATGAAACGAGTTTACAGTCGTTATTGTTATTGTATGTTTACGTGCCGATACCGGTAACCTCGAATGCGCTTGAAGGGCTAGTTAACCACTATTAGGTAAACGTAGGAGAACGGTATCCGGTAACAACGTTTCCGACTTAAGGAACGTTCTAACCACGGCTATGCGTGAGTTGGTTACGTGATGTCTGTGTGTGATGTTTGTATGTGAATGTATGACTCTCTCTTCCCTTGTGTATGTCTAATTAGACTTAACCCAATGTTTGTGAATGTTTAATAACGTTCAAAGTTGAACTTCTAACAAGTGCTAACGGGGGAGTGAGGAGTCCGGTCTGTTCCGGCCACGCGTGTGAGTATGGGGGTCATTGTCATAGCAGGTTCGATCCTCTCTGTATGTTATGGTTGTTTTCCAATTTGGTTCCCAACCTTCCCTTTAGCTTAACCAAGGCTATTACTGACTCACGTCGGGCCACAGGGGCATACTATTGTTATGTTTGTTTCGGTGTGCTTGGATCACTATATCCGAAACACCTTGTGTTAAGTTAACCGTTCATTTAACGAGACGGTAACGAGTTATGTAACGAGCTTATCATGAGACTGGCAACATTCTCTAGGCTCACCAGTGTGTAAACAATGTTTGGGTCGGTTCCGAAGCGAACCATTCCCGTTATGTTATGTGTTTTGTTGTGATGCAATATCCATTGCGGTATTATGTTGTGCACGTGGAAACGTGCAAAGTGTTGTTAGGTGTTGTATGAAGTGTATGTTATATGTTGTAAAGTGTGGAGTATGTGGATCATGGATATGAATCCCAGTTTGTGTTAAGAGGCGTTTAAGGATAACCCGATTTAAGGGTATGTGTCGTCTATTAAGGAAGTAGCTCCATTAAAGGAGGAACACTCTAGGGATGATGAATACCATGAGTGACTTATTAAGTAGGATGTATTATCCGATTGTTGAGCCCATTGAGGCGAAATGTTAAGTGTTGTGTGTTTACCGTTACATGCATGAATTAAATATAATCAACCGCATGCTAAGACGAAAATTAGTTGTGCGTGGCCCGGTAGCATGTGGGCTGCGGGATTACCATACCAGCAAAGGTGCTGAGCCCCTTGGGGGCCACCCTTTCTCTTCTTTTCCTATTTCAGGTACAGAGAGCTGGAAGCCGTCCGAGAGTAAGACGGGGTAGACATTGTACATGGGTATTCATTTAAGTATATATATACAGTAGGTGTAGTAAGACCGATATTGTTGTCGGCACCAGTTATAAATACTCGGTATAGTTGATAAGGTGTATGTTGTTGTTGTCGTTAATGGAAAGGGATAATAATGTATAGTTGCTCGGGAATTTAGCCCATCAGACCGGTACAATGTATGTGGATTAGCCTTGTTAGCCACGTGGGTGGCTAACGGCGTGTAACACCAACGAGTTAAGTAATGTGAAGAGGTTTGTATTTCCGCTGCAGTTATTGTAAGTATGTAAATGTTGGATGGGGTGTTACAAGTAGAGAAGCTTAAGGTATGTTTTTACCTTAAAATGAGATTTTGAGCAACCTTGGTCTCTAAACTTGTTTCATTCGAATTTGATTGATGTTCTAACCTTAGAACACTGAGAATAAGCCATAGGAACTGATTAGTCACGAGATCTAAGCATAGGTGGTGAAGAGATGAAGAAAAAGAGCCAAAAACAAGCCTTAAACCATTAATTCGAAGCTTAGAAGTTAGGTTTACCTTCCCAACTGAAGAAGTTCGGTTGAGAGAGCTTGGGAGAGCTTGGAGGAGCTGATTCACCAAATTGAATGCAGCTAGGAGAGAGAGAGTGACTAGAATTTCTAATATTAGGTTAAAAATGTGCTTTAGATTAGTTTATTGTCTACTAATTGAATGATGACTCACCTAAGGGATAAGAGGGGAGGAGTCAAATAATGGAGTAAAAGGTAGTGTATAAACAAATAAAAGGCAAAAGTAAGCCCTTGATTTTAGGAGATATGTTGGTGTGCTGTCTATGCTGTGTACAAGTGGCGAAATGGAGCCTCTTTGGCTTGTAAATGTCGAACTCACATGGTCTAAGGGGTCAACTTTGACCTCTTGACCAATCTTAGTCAATATTGGCTCCTACGGGCCCCCTTTTAGGGTTTTATTAATATTTTAATATTAAATTTGTAAAAATTTGTAAAATTTGGAATTAAATTCCTAATATGATATAATGTGATATAATATCATATTTAAAGGTATTTATAACCTTTAAGCCATTAAAACCAATTTAGAAGGCAATTTCACAAAAATGTGCTTTAAGGAGTTTTAGTGCACATTTTGTGTTGCAAGGTGTTTCTGAGCTTAGTTTTCTTTGATAATGTTTTGTTGTGTTCCTTACTTCATTATAATACTTAGGAATCCACTTTGGATCCTATCTGAGGTCATACAATCTTTATGGTGTCTTAAAGCACCTTTTTGGCTTTACCGATCTTAAGGCATGTTTTGCCTTGTTGAGATCTTTAGATTGTTCCCCAGTAATATTTAGGTGTTTATTAACCATCTTAGATCATTAATAGATCATTTAATTATATTTTAAAGGTTAGGGGTATTTCAGTCTACCCCCCTTAAAAAGGCTTCGTCCCGAAGTCCTTAATCCTCTACAGTTCACCTAAGGAATCAAGTTCCACTAAGTAACCAAACAGTCCATCGCTAGGGAGTAACTCCCACTAGGTTCAAACCTAGTCTATACATACAGCATATATCAAATAGCCAAACCACATGGTATATACTCATTCATTTCATAGCACTAAACAAGGTGCACAACCAATTCATCAACAAAGTACTCAGCGGTACTATATATATTCTCAAACAGGTGCACTAAGGCACATACATAAAATGTATTCAACATACAATCATCCAAACAAACATGTATGACGCAGCATACCAACAAAACACACCACCAAAACAAGACCTAATGCATAACATATGCGCAAGCCAAGTGGTGTCTACCCCCCTTAAAAAGGGTTTGACCACGAACCCGTACAAGTATCACAGCTACTACTCGAAGAGTGCGGGATACTTCGCTCTCATGGAGTCCTCTAACTCCCATGTAGCCTCCTCCACCTCATGGTTCGACCAGAGAACCTTGACCATGCTAACGGTCTTGTTCCTAGTCTGTCTCGTCTTCGTATCGAGAATGCGGAGTGGTACTTCCTCATATCGTAGAGCGGGGTCCAACTCTAAAGTCTCTGGCTGCAAACGTGCGATGGGTGGGGCACATACTTCTTCAACTGTGAAACGTGAAATACGTCGTGCACCCTCCCGAGCTCTGCTGGCAAATCCAGTCTGTAGGCTAACGGGCCCACTCGCTCCCTAATCGCATAAGGTCCAACATATTTGGGCTCAACTTGCCCTTCTGCCCAAACCGGAATATCCCCTTCATGGGTGACACTCTAAGGAATACCATATCGTCATAGTGAACTCAATGTCCCTCCTCTTGGTGTCTGCATATGATTTCTGCCGGTCCTGAGCTGCCTTCATGTTCTTCTATCTGTAGGACATCCTCCTTAATCTGCTCTAGGTACTCAGGTCCTAGAAGCGTATTCTCGCTGGCCTCATCCCAGCATAAGGGAGTCCTACATGGTCTACCATAGTGCCTGAAATGGTGGCATCTGTATCGAGGAGTGGTAGCTGTTGTTGTAGGCGAACTCTATCAGATGTAGTCGCTCTAACCAACTCCCCTGAAAGTCTAAGGCACATGCTCTCAGCATGTCCTCCAGTGTCTGGATGGTCCTCTCACTCTGACCGTCGGTCTGTGGATGGAATGCCGTACTAAGCTTCAACTTTGTACCCAAGGCTTCCTGAACCTGTCCCCAGAATCTGACAAAAATCGAGGGTCCCTATCAGAAACAATAGTCTTTGGCACACCATGGTGCCGGATCACCTCCTTCTGGAACAAGTCCGCTAACTTCGGGACCTTCCAGGTATCCTTCATAGCAACAAACTTTGCCACCTTCGTCAGACGGTCCACAATGACCCATATCGTGTTCAGTCCTCCCTTAGTCGGTGGAAGACCGACAACGAAATCCATCGAGATGTCCTCGAACTTCCACAAGGAATAGGCATAGACTGCACTAAACCTCCGGGTCTCCTATGCTCAAACTTAACCTTCTGACAGGTCAAGCATCTAGTCACAAAGTCAGCTACATCCTTCTTCATCCCGCTCCACCAGAAATGAACCTTCAAATCCTTATACATCTTCGAAGAACCGGGGTGGACGGATAAGGACGCTATGAGCCTCCTGGAGTATCTTCTCCTTCAGTCTGGAGAAGACTCCGGAATACACAAACGGCCATTCAGTCGAATCATGCCATCATCACAGTTCGAAGTCATACTTCTGACTTCAAAACAACCCTCCAACATTTTCTGCTTGATGCTCTCCATATACTGATCACTCTCCTGTGCAGCTCGTATCTCATCAATCATACTGCTGCTCGCTACCAGTGTAAATAATGAATGAGCTCTGCGGCTCAGGGCGTCGGCTACTACATTCGCCTTGCCCTCCTTTGTACCTCAGGTCTATGTCGTAGTCCTTCAAGAACTCGACCCATCTTCTCTGTCGCATGTTCAGCTCCTTCTGAGAGAAGAGATGCTGTAAACTCTTATGATCAGAGTAGATAGTGACTGTCACACCGTAAAGAATGTCGCCAGATCTTCAAAGCGAAGACTACTGCGCCTAACTCAAGGTCGTGTGTGGGGTAATTCACCTCATGCTTCTTCAGCTGTCGGGATGCGTAGGCAACTACCTTCCCGTGCTGCATAAGCACACAGCCTAGACCGGTTCCAGAGGCATCACAGTATACCTCGAACCCATCGGTGCCCTCAGGGATAGTAAGAACGGGTGCCGATGTCAGGAGATCCTTCAGTGTCTGAAAGGACTGCTCACACTCTAGACCATAAGAACTGGGATTCCTTCTTCATGAGATTAGTCATTGGTTTGGCCTCTTTGGAGAAGTCCTTCACGAACCTTCTATAGTAACCGCCAAACCCAGAAAGCTGCGGACGTCTGTAACTGTCTTTGGCCTTGGCCAACTCTTCACTGCCTCAATCTTAGCAGGTCTACAGATATCCCGTCTGCTGATATGATGTGTCCTAGAAATGACACGCTGTCTAACCAAACTCACACTTCGAGAGCTTGGCATACAGCTGGTTCTTCTCATAATATTCAACACCTGTCTCAAATGTAACTCATGATCTTCCCTGGTCTTCGAATAGATCAAAATCGTCTGATGAACACCACAACTGAACTATCAAGCTGTTCTCTGAAGAGACGGTTCATCAAATCCATGAATATGGCTGGCGCATTCGTCAATCCGAATGGCATAACGGTGAACTCGTAGTGTCCATACCGTGTCCTGAAAGCTGTCTTCTCTATGTCACCCTCTGCAATCCTAATCTGATGGTAGCCAGATCTGAGATCTATCTTCGAGAACACACTGGCCCCTCTCAACTGGTCAAATAAGTCATCAATCCGTGGTAACGGGTACTTGTTCTTGACCGTGACCGCATTAAGCTCGCGGTAGTCGATGCAGAGTCGCATACTGCCGTCCTTCTTCTTGACGAATAATACTGGAGCACCCCAAGGAGAAACACTAGGTCGAATGAATCCCTTGTCGAGGAGGTCCTCCAGCTGTACCTTCAACTCCCTCATCTCAGCTGGTGCCATACGGTAGGGTGCCTTAGCAATAGGGCCCGTACCTGGCAATAAATCAACGGCGAACTCAACCTCACGCACAGGCGGCATGCCTGGCAACTCATCAGGAAACACATCGGAAAGTCTGCCACGACTGGAATGTCTACATCCATCTCGTCGCACTGTCTCGTGTCCTGTACATAACAGAGGAAGGCTTGTCGGCCCTTCCTAACGTCCTTCATCAGGGACAATGCTGACACGATCTTGACAGTCGGCTCTCTCCTCACACTGCGGTATGACACTGTCTTGCCGCTCGGCCCCTTCAGTAGTAGTCGATGCTCTGCACAATGAAGGCGGCCCTTATGCTTCTGTAGCCAATCCATCCCCACTATAATATCAAAGCCCAAGTTCTTAAACTCAATCAAATCGATGGGAAAAGTCTCATTCATAATGCTGATCTCCGACCCTAAATACTGCCTGGTGCAACCTACTTTCTCCTTCGATGGAAGGGTGACTGAAAAGTCAGAAAGCTGTTCGGGGCAGCCCCAGCTTCATAGCAAATGCCGAGGAAATAAAAGTGAAGCCCCTGAGTCGAACAATACGGAAGCACTAACACCATCAACAGGAAAGGTACCTGAGATCATCTCTCGTATTAGCATCGAGTCCCAATAAATCAGTAATCTACTGTCGGTTGTAATTGTCATACCTGTGATGACATTACCGGACTCCTTGGCTTGCGCCATATCTAAGATGCAGATGGTACCCTCCTTTCCATTCGTAGCCTGAAGTTATGAATCAACGGTATCAACAAACTGAACATATGCTTGATACAAACTCTTATTTCATTCATTCAACTGTTTATACAAGGTTACACACTTAGCTACTGTATTACATCAGTACTGTCTGAAAGTCAAATTTAAACGGCCAGGTCGGATGTGGGTATCATTCACTAGGCTGGTGGGCGGTATTGAGCTTAATGCTCTTAATACCATGGTATACAAGCCTCGCCTCTCCACCAAATACCAACACATCCCCAGACTTGAGGATGATCTTGCTTGCTAGATCCATCCTCTTCTGGTCTCCATAGATGAACTCAGCATCATCGCCGATGGAGAATGACACAACCGGTATTCCTCTGGTGATGGACTCGGTCGTCTCATCACGGTCCTGGTGCATTCCAAGTTTTCCTCCCTGCTCGTAGTAGTTGATGATGCAAACGTCAGGTGTCATGTCGGGTAATGGAAGTCTCACAGTCTTGAGCAATATCCATTGCGTTTCTCACCAAGGTTAGGAAACTCTCAGGTATCCTAGGTATAGATACGCCACCTACCATCCTCACCTCTCGATAAACCCTAGCTTGTGGATCCCAATCTTTCCCTAAGCACATCATGTGCAGTTTCATTCTAGAACCATTATTAAATACAGGGGTATAAAATCCTCCTATGCCCTTACCCAAAGCTCTACACTCATTCACTATGGCGATTTGCTCATCTAGGGTTAGGAACTCTCTGAGAAGTATCATGCCCGGTCTGACCACATGACACAACTCACTAGGGTACTCCCGTCTTTCTTCCACGGGTCTAGGTGATCTCTGTCTTGTAAGTGTGGGATAGCAGATGTCGAAGTCTCCTAAGAGGTAGAAGGTTTCCTAGGTAAGTCGTTTATCTATGGCGGTAATTAAAACACGCATTCATGCTTAAGTAAAGCATTTAACACTCAGTCATGCTTTCATACAATGGTTAAGGTTTTAAATGCTAACCTTCACTGCGTTGGGTGCTAGTACCAGCGCCCGATGCTCCCGCTGCATTAAGCACGCGGTTGCCTGGTGGGTTTCTCTAGTTCTGGTCCTGCTGCTGCGGCTGCTGCTGCTGCTGCTGCCCCCTCTGGGCTTGGGGCGCCGGCCCCCTCTGGCCACCTCGGGCTCCACCTCCTCCGGTAGGTGCGCCCTGAGTCCCCTTCGGCGGGCGGTACGCTCGACTCTCCGGGTTCGAGAAGCACTCGAATGACCTGTGGCCCTTCTTCCCACAATGGTGGCAGTCTACAGCTTGCCCGTGGCAGTCAACACCCGGGTGGTCTTTGCCACAGCGCTTGCAGTGAAAGTGGCACTGGGGTGCAGAATCTATAATCATGTCACACTCAAATTAATACAAAACTGGTAATGGATAGTATAATACACATCTCATTCATAAGGCTAGATCGCTTACCCTTAGGGGGTACAGATCTAAGAGGCTGGGCATCGTAGGTAGGCCCGGTCAGCATCGGGACCTTTTCTTTGCCCTTCTGGCTGGCCTGCTCTTTCTTCTTCTCCTTCAAGGAGAACTTCTTCTTCCTGGGGTCGTCAAAGTGTCAGGAATAGCAGGTATAAAAGCAGGCAGCAAGTAAGTAATTTAAATGGATTAAATAACTTAAAGGTGGATCTTACTTCCAGCTCTTGTCGCTCCCGCTTCTAGCCGCAACCTCTGTCTCCTTCTCTGGGGCCTTACGCTTCTGCCCCTGGCCGTCCTCCCGGCTGTTCACCAACAGCTCGGTCCAGGAAGCAGCCTCGTAGCATTCCTACAATGCATCAATGAGTTCCCCGAACTTGTAGTAAAACAAACTGAGTTACAAGTTATAATTTGTCAACTAATTTTACCTGAATCATAGGATATAAGGCAGCGCCCATGGCGGCCTTGATAGCATATCTCAACCCGCCTCTAAATTTCTCAACCTTCACAGCATCAGAATAGACCACTCCTGGGACAAAGTCCAAGAGCCCAATAAAAGAAGAGTAGTACTGATCTACCGTCAGACTACCCTGCCTCAAGGCCTCAAACTCTTCCCTCTTTCTCTGCTTCAAGTGAGCAGGATAGTATTTTTCTCTCAACAGTTCCACAAAACCTGTCCATCCAAAACCCTCAGTAGCAAGGTAATGCGCCTTCACGGACCTCCACCAAGTGTTGGCGGCGTCCCTCAAGTGAAAGGCCGCTATGCCGACCCGGTGCTCAGCAGGCACGTGAATGGCGTCGAAGGCCTTCTCATGCTCAATGATGTATCTCTCAAGGACGGTGGGGTCAGCTACCCCGTCATACGTAGGTACACGTGTGTCAGCAACACTCTTGAGCCAGTTCGGCTCTCTAGGTGCGGGTACGGGTGGGACCACTGGTGGTGCTCCTATCTGGACACCTCCCATCAGGGCTAGCTGAGCAAAGACGGCCGCTACCGTCTCAGCAACGCCCGCGGCTGGGGCCACCGGAGGACCTCCTCCAGGCCCGCCGCCTCTTCCACCGTCACCTCTGCCTCTGCCAGCTGATCGTCTTCCGGAAGACATCTGAAGAATTCAGAATCAAGGTCAGCTCTTGATATAAATACTGTACTGTTTCCAAGCATAACCTAACTCAAATCATTTACAACCATCTACTTGGTACTGGTGTGAATAACCTAAGCTCACGGTACTTTAACTACTATCTCTTGTAATCAGAGCGGTACTCCGCTCTAATACCACTTTTGTAACACCCCTACTAATTCTGCTCCTAAAAACAATATAATTGCAGCGGTAAATAACAGACTGTCGCTCTAACGGTGTCACAGTTATCACTCGCCCATACGGGTGATAACGAGTTACCTGATAATCAAGATGCGAAACGTATTCCCGCAGTGACAACAAGAGATAGATAGTAGAACTTTAAACAACTTAAAACAAACCAACAGTAATCAAATATTATAGACCGTACTCGTGAGCATCTAATTCAAATTACACGGTTACACAATCCGAGTCCAAACCAACAAAAGTATCCACCGTACCAAGTTTAAACCAACTGTAACAACACAATAGTCACGTCTCGCTGCGACCCCTCAGCAATCACCTGAAATAAATATGGTTTGTGGTATGGAATCAGCCCTTGCTGAGTATGTCATCACATGCCCCGTCATGCCCCCAAAAACCCCTCAATTATTTGGTCGAGAGCATGAGGTTCATTACATGCAATACCGTTTTAATATATAAACTGTAAAATAAATAACAGTAACATCCATACAACAACACAACCATCAACACACATAATATACCACAAGTATAACCAATGAACAACAAGCGAAACAACGAGAATAACAAACAAGTATTAATTCTCGACCATGGTGTAGAAACCAATATTGTAGTATAGTGGTGAGTATTCCCGCCTGTCACGCGGGTGACCCGGGTTCGATCCCCGGCAACGGCGCCAAAAACTTGTTGAGCAAAATAGTAGTTAAATTATCTTGCTAACTATGGCAGTGAACCCAATCTTTGTAGTACAACAAGGTCGTATCCACAGAGACTTCGCAATTATCTAATTAATTATCCAGTTTAGTAAATGTACAAAAAGATAAATAAAAATGCATAAAATGTAAATTGGGGGTTTAGCCGGAGGCAAGCTTGATTTTTAGGATTAGTACAGAAATAATAAATAAGTAAAATAAAAAAGGATAGAATATCCTAGGATAGCGGGGGAATTTCCTAAATTACTTAAACAATTTTATAATCCTGTCTTATTTATTTATTGTCTATTAGAGTTAATAATTGTCAGTTACGAACTCTTATTAATAGCCTTAGTATTTTCCTGCTCAATCCGGAGTGAAAATACCAAGGTTAATTCCCTTGTGGTACTTTGACTATCTCAAAATCATATGTTGATAGTTACCAAATAAATGCAGTAGTTTGTCACGCTAAAGCATTTAACAATATTTGCTTAAAGGAATTAAAACAAGTTTAATAAGTGAAACAGGTGATAAATATTTATTTAAGTACAGACAATAATATAATCCTAATTGGCTCTTATTTGTCTGTTTAAGAATTTATCTTGTGGCCTTCCTAAATCATAGATAAGGACAACTCTTAATTAATTCAATAGACTTTTTACAATCAGAAAAAGTCTAAAATCATTAATTAGCTTTAAGCAAGAATTCTTTTAATAACAGCGATGGATTTTATCTACTAATCAAGGAGAATAATATCTAACGTTTATCTCTCTTTGTGGTCTATTCTCAGATTTACAAAATCATTGAAATAAGAGAAACCGTAAATGCATAAAAATGATCAGTTATTAAGCATTTAATAATTTAGAGAGACAAAACAAATCTTTATAAGCAAACTTGGTATTAATAATAAGTCTGAATTATTTGGGGTCAAACCCCATCCTAGGATACGAGTAAAATCACTCAGACATTAACAGTAATAAAAAGAAAGCAGAGATAGCCATTAATTTGGAGACTGCCGGCGGAGACTGGACTGCGATTCGCTTCTGCTCAAGCTCCCTTTTCTTCTCTTCTTCTTATCGTGCTTCTGCTTCGTGGTGGAGTGAAGAATGAAAATAAAATGGAGAAGTGGGAGATAAGAGGATGGAATGGATCGTAGGTGTGGAAATGTGGTGAACGGTGATACTGTGGTCTGCTTTGGATTGAGAGGAAGGGATGATATTTTTTTGAGAGCAGAAGCGAGCGTAGTTTTATAGAAGGAGAAGAAAAGAAAGGAAGGAGAAGGAAGAAGCTGGAGACAGGCTGGAGTACGCGTGACCAAGTGACCAAGTTGAGGAGTGGATTGGGGCGGCAGAACGTGTGGGAAACTGTCGGTAGGCGCCTGATATTCTGGGTAGATGGATAAGTTGCAGGCGCCGAACAACGAAGAAGATAAGCACTGCGTGAAATTCTGGATTGCGGGTGCATTTTTAGAGGCGTCCGCGCCTCCGTCCGCCTCAATTCACGCGGTCGCCTGTGTCGTCCGCATCTTCAACCGCCCAGGAACAGGCGGACGCCTCTGCGGTCGCCTCCTCTGCTGTCCGCATCTTCAACCGCCCAGGAACAGGCGGACGCCTCTGCGGTCCGCATCTTCAACCGCCCAGGAACAGGCAGACACAATGAATATAATTTCCATCTTCATGCGATCTTCAACCGGCTCCAGATTCTTCGTTATAAGTCCGTTTTACTCGCCGTTTGTGTCTGTGCGTTCGTCTCTTCGTGTACTTTGCTCCTAGCTTGGTTTTTCCTCATGTTTAAACCAATAAATTTGTGAGATAATCAATAAAACATAAACTAGAGGTAAAACATACGATAAGTGAGAAATGAGCAGAAAAGTGCTGATATAATATATGGAATACACCCATAAAACATGCTCATTTAGACACTTATCAGTGTGTCAGCAACACTCTTGAGCCAGTTCGGCTCTCTAGGTGCGGGTACGGGTGGGACCACTGGTGGTGCTCCTATCTGGACACCTCCCATCAGGGCTAGCTGAGCAAAGACGGCCGCTACCGTCTCAGCAACGCCCGCGGCTGGGGCCACCGGAGGACCTCCTCCAGGCCCGCCGCCTCTTCCACCGTCACCTCTGCCTCTGCCAGCTGATCGTCTTCCGGAAGACATCTGAAGAATTCAGAATCAAGGTCAGCTCTTGATATAAATACTGTACTGTTTCCAAGCATAACCTAACTCAAATCATTTACAACCATCTACTTGGTACTGGTGTGAATAACCTAAGCTCACGGTACTTTAACTACTATCTCTTGTAATCAGAGCGGTACTCCGCTCTAATACCACTTTTGTAACACCCCTACTAATTCTGCTCCTAAAAACAATATAATTGCAGCGGTAAATAACAGACTGTCGCTCTAACGGTGTCACAGTTATCACTCGCCCATACGGGTGATAACGAGTTACCTGATAATCAAGATGCGAAACGTATTCCCGCAGTGACCACAAGAGATAGATAGTAGAACTTTAAACAACTTAAAACAAACCAACAGTAACCAAATATTATAGACCGTACTCATGAGCATCTAATTCAAATTACACCTCGGTTACACAATCCGAGTCCAAACCAACAAAAGTATCCACCGTACCAAGTTTAAACCAACTGTAACAACACAATAGTCACGTCTCGCTGCGACCCCTCAGCAATCCCCTGAAATAAATATGGTTTGTGGTATGGAATCAGCCCCTGCTGAGTATGTCATCACATGCCCCGTCATGCCCCCAAAAACCCCTCAATTATTTGGTCGAGAGCATGAGGTTCATTACATGCAATACCGTTTTAATATATAAACTGTAAAATAAATAACAGTAACATCCATACAACAACACAACCATCAACACACATAATATACCACAAGTATAACCAATGAACAACAAGCGAAACAACGAGAATAACAAACAAGTATTAATTCTCGACCATGGTGTAGAAACTAATATTGTTTGCCACTGTATAATTCTCAAATGTATCATTGTTCAGTTATACCTAGTGACAATGTCTCATTAAAACGACATGTCTCTAGTTACCCATATATTATGGCGGGTCACCCACGGCCGTAGCCACTCCAACGGTAGAGTCTCCGACCAACGAGCCATTCTAGCTCACGGGAAATTTTCTTGATACTTACGGACCCGTACGCGGACATCCTGGTATCGTTTTTGTGATCACAGCGCGCACCAAGAGCCACATCCTCTTGGCTTTACTTCCATTCATTAATTAATTAATTATACCATCGCATCGCATTACCAAATTTTCTAACACAGCAGACTAAGGTCATTAGTCCAATCCGGAGTCTGTAAACTCGGGATCCAGTGTTAGATACGAGAGCAGCGTATAGAAAAGGCCAATGCTCTGTACAAAAGTCTCAGATAATATGTATATGTTACTATCATAGTGCTACAACGTTTTACTTACGTTCCTTATATTTCATATAAGATAGCACCATAGCCGCTAATTCGTTTTATATATATAGGTTCATATATACGAACCAATACTGTTAACTCAACAACAGTAAATAATAAGCATCTATAAATATACAATTCATGCATATTAATTAACACATTCAGACAAACAATCTTATCACAGATCACACAGAAGTCTGAACTGAGGAAGCCCTCAGAGACAATCAGAGACACATAACAACATACCGTTCACCCTGATGTATTACGGTGGAGTATGAATCAGCAAGATCCAATGCTCCTTGTGTCGTCTCTAACAGTCTAAACAATACATAATGCTACTGATTAGCATACTGTATAACAACACAATCCTACGGTACCCCGTACCGTCACTAACAACTCCCGGTTAACCCCCCGTTATAAACAGTCAATGTTTGTCGGGCTTTCGGTTTAACTCGAGATTGGAAAAGTGTTATATTACATGCGTAGTCTTGTCTTGTATATTAATGTAGTTATTGTTGAACTTGTTATCGCATGTGACTTAACATACCCTTGTATGTCGTATAGTTTGTTTCATTATTGCATGTGTGATCCTTTGTCATGCACTATGCATATCACCTTAGTATTTATTTTTCTAAGGTTTGTCTCTTTTTTTTATTCAATGTGGTATAATTCATTTGTAAACAATACTTTTAATTACATGAATCCTTATTATCATATGTGCTCTCTTAACATTAGAATCCCATATCCAATGTTTGTAATTCTTTTCCTCCTATCATATGTCATTTTAATTATGAAAATACATGGTCATTAAACCATGTTATATTTTCCACCATAACATATATTTACTTATAATCATGTATTATGGAACTATTTCCTATATGGTAGTCTTATAAAATATATTCATTCTTTTTTAAATGAATACCTCTTATCTTATAAATGTTATAACTCTTATAACATAAAACCATATTATAAATTCCATTTTAAAGTGTCAACATTTTCGAACAGCACTTATGTTCTTAAGTATTTACAAAATCCACCACATAGTTAACATAATGTTACATTATAGTTTTATAACTTATGTTATGACATTTAAGTCATTAAAACAATTATAACATATAGTTGTAAATTGTTTCAAAAATACCAAACAACACCTTATAATTTCGGTTTTCAAAAACAACCACTAAACTTCTATAAATCACAATTCATTCCCAAATTATATTTCTTTGTTACACTTATACCATATACCTTATATTATACCCTTTAAGCCTCAAAATAACTATAACCTGTAGTTTTTTTTAAATAACCGAACACTATTCTAATTATCTTTCCTCCACTTAACTTTTATATTCACCAAATTATCCTCTTTATAACATATAGTTTTCTAATATCATCAAAACTATATATTATACATATGTCCTTATAAAAACTTATATATAATTCCAAAAATCACCAAACTATACCAAAAGGTTATAAACATTATTCCTAACCTTATATTTTCTCCAAATCTCGATTTTACCACATATGTTACCCATTTGTAACAATATCATAAAATATCTTATATTATACTTATATAATTCATATAAACTCCAAATTTAACCAAATCAACTTCTAAAAATTCCTAATAACCTAAGATTTGTACTAAACTCCATTTAGTACCCCAAGTTTTCGGAAATCACACTTTAGCCCCATCTCTTATAAATCTTTTACAATTAAATACTTATCTTAATATAAGGTTGTATTTTAAATTTCCAAAATTCTCCAAACTTGGTCAAGGTCTCCTATATAGTCAACTTTGACTCCTAATACCAAATTGGAACCAACTCTTTCGGTAATTACCAAACTTAACCTATACTTTTCTATTTTTACAATTTTGACCCAAAACTTTATAAAATGTTATAATTTTTATTAAACTCATTTAAAAACCCCAAATTCCTCTATATTAAGCTCTCGGCCTAATATTTTGTTAGTAATTACCGTTTGACCCCGAATTTAAGTATAAGCATAAATAAACTAAATAAGCTTATAAACTTAAATAAAAATGGCCTAATGACATGGCCTTATTGCAACCTTGAACTTGCAAAATAAATTACACAATAAATGTCTCAAAATATAATACATACTCACGGCCTCACTTTGCTTTAATTATTTTTCCACATAATGTCATAATTTGACCATTATGCTAATTAAATCTCTTAAATGACTAGCTTAATTTATCTTAGTCATTTTTTTTCCATTTTTAGGTCAAGATGACCCTTGTTTAATATTTCACTCTCAGCAATGATAATATATAGGCTTGGAAATTATAAAAATCATAGATTTAAGGTGTTTATACCTTGATTTATCCTTGTATGCTCTCGGTCTCTTGTAGGAAAAATCACCACATGATTTAGACATGTTTAATACACAAAAACAAGATATGGTTATACTCAAAACTTGAGCTTAACCATAAGGAATAATTAATGTAAGATTTAAGGCAAAAATCACCTTAAAAATGAAAGGAGAGTTCAAGATGGTTTCGGCCTGAATCAAACACACCACAAGGTGTTAGATCTACTATATTGACATAGGAAATAGCTAGATCACAACAAGCTGCCTTGTTATTAGGTTTTACCTTGGAAAATGCCTTAAAAGAGGGTATTTCCTTTGGATCTCGGCCACCCTTGCTCCAAATGGCTAGCCAAATTATTGAACATGTTAATATGAATATTATGAGTGTATAAACTCATAAAAATCAGAGGAAGAAAATCGGATGAAGAGTAGAGAAGCTTAAGGTATGTTTTTACCTTAAAATGAGATTTTGAGCAACCTTGGTCTCTAAACTTGTTTCATTTGAATTTGATTGATGTTATAACCTTAGAACACTGAGAATAAGCCATAGGAACTGATTAGTCATGAGATCTAAGCATAGGTGGTGAAGAGATGAAGAAAAAGAGCCAAAAACAAGCCTTTAACCATTAATTCGAAGCTTAGAAGTTAGGTTTACCTTCCCAACTGAAGAAGTTCAGTTGAGAGAGCTTAGGAGAGCTTGGAGGAGCTGCTTCACCGAATTGAATGCAGCAAGGAGAGAGAGAGAGTGACTAGAATTGGTAATATTAGGTTAAAAATGTGCTTTAGATTAGTTTATTGTCTAATAATTGAATGATGACTCACCTAAGGGATAAGAGGGGACATAAAATCGGCTGGTGGAGTGGCTGGGTGGAGCTTACACGATTTTGGAGGTGAGGAGTCAAATAATGGAGTAAAAGGTAGTGTATAAACAAATAAAAGGCAAAAGTAAGCCCTTGATTTAAGGAGATATGTTGGTGTGCTGTCTATGCTGTGTACAAGTGGCGAAATGGAGCCTCTTTGGCTTGTAAATGTCGAACTCACATGGTCTAAGGGGTCAACTTTGACCTCTTGACCAATCTTAGTCAATATTGACTCCTACGGGCCCCCTTTTAGGGTTTTATTAATATTTTAATATTAAATTTGTAAAAATCTGTAAAATTTGGAATTAAATTCATAATATGATATAATGCGATATAATATCATATTTAAAGGTATTTATAACCTTTAAGCTCATTTAAAACCAATTTAGAAGGCAATTTCACAAAAATGTGCTTTAAGGGGTTTTAGTGCACATTTTGTGTTGCAAGGTGTTTCTGAGCTTAGTTTTCTTTGATAATGGTTTTTTTGTGTTACTTACTTCATTATAATACTTAGGAATCCACTTTGGATCCTATCTGGGGTCATACAATCTTTATGGTGTCTTAAAGCACCTTTTTGGCTTTACCGATCTTAAGGCATGTTTTGCCTTGTTGAGATCTTTAGATTGTCCCCCAGTAATATTTAGGTGTTTATTAACCATCTTAGATCATTAATAGATCATTTTATTATATTTTAAAGGTTAGGGGTATTTCAACTGGGGGCAATTGTTGGTTCCAACAATTGCTATGACAACACCAATTGGAACCCAGAGCTCAAACATCACCACCACCATTCCACCACATGCCCACATAAGCCCTTACTTTCACACCATACACCACCCAAGCCCAAACCACTACACAGGCCCACATAAGCCCTTACCTTTACGTCATACCCCATACCCCACCGATGGCATGTTCATCTCCTAGGAGATAAATTACAAGTCCGAAATCTATGGTCAGGAAATGATAATTTCACTTTCCATCTCAGTAAACAGAATTTTCTTCAAACACTGCCACGTTTGGCACCTCTTTCAACAAATTTCTTGTCTTGAACAACTTTCCTCCAAACACTTCGGTTTCATAAACCTCATCATGGCCACATTTGGCACACTTTCTAGAAATGTCTTGCTTTGGACAATTTTTGATCCTTAACTTTGCCATGTTTGGGACATTTTCCAACGGTTCTTGTTTGGGACAATTTCCTACTACACTTTGATCGTATTTTGACATGCACATCCTCATTGCCACGTTTGGCACTTTCATAATCAACTTTCATCATGACCATTGCATCTATTCGTATGAGACTCCTCGTCACAATTCGAAGATACAGATTCTCAGCCGAAGGTACAGATTCTTCAGGGATACAGATTCTCAACCAAAGGTACAGATTCTTCAGGGATACAGATTCTCAGCCAAAGGTACAGATTCTTCAGGGATACAGATTCTCAGCCGAAGGTACAGATTCTTCAGGGATATAGATTCTCAGCCGAAGGTACAGATTCTTCAGGGATACAGATTCTCAGCCGAAGGTACAGATTCTTCAGGGATACAGATTCTCAGCCGGAGGTACGGATTCTTTAGGGATACAGATTCTCAGCCGAAGGTACAGATTCTTCATGGATACAGATTCTCAGCCGAAGATACAGACTCTTCAGAGATGCAGATTCTCAGCTAAAGATTCAGATTCACCAGAGCAGCAGAACTCACCCGAATAGAAGAACTGGACCCAACACCAATTTTCAATCACTAATAGGTAGCCAGCGCCTTAGAATAGCTTGACATCATCTCATTCATTATAGGTAGCCAGTGCCTTAGAATACCTTGACATCATCTCATTCATTATAGGTAGTCAACGCCTTAGAATAGCTTGACATCATATCATCCTTATAGGTAGTCGGCGCCTTAGAATTGTCTGACATTACTTCATTATTACCTTTAGGTGGTCGACGCCTTAGAACCGCTCGACACCCTTCCACTTTACTCATAGGTATTCAGCGCCTTAGAATAGCTCGACGCAACTTTTCGGATTGCACGTGCGGTCTTTTAAGATCCAATATTTTGGGGTATCACTCAAGCATCAACTAGCCTTTTCATTTCCATTACAAAGTCTAGTTGACGGGGGGCAATCTGTTATACCCAAAATTTCAACCCCCCTGGAAGAGATTCTCTACTAATAGGCTAGTAGCGAGGGTTCCCGGTTCGATCGGCACATTTCAGAGTACTAGGGACATCTTAGTTATCTCCAGGGGCATTTTCATAATTTTTCAAGGCTTCTAAGCCCCATATAGGCTTTCTCTCACCTCTAAATAAGGGTCAAATCAATTCAAAATACTTTAAAATTTTAACCCATGATAGAGGATGACATCTGAAGCATAATGGAGTTGGAATTTTGATTTTTCGAATTTCTAATAATTTTCTAGCAATTTCTGATTGAATCTGACGAGAAATTTAAAAAATTCCAATATCCAAAAAATTCGATTCCACTTTAGAAAATCAGAATATTATCCTTTACCCATGTGTGAAATTTCATAATCAAATTCCTTTTGGAAGCCCTAGAGCTAAAACGTCGGTAAATCTCGATTTTTACCGAATTTTTCTATCTTTAAGGAAGCCTATATAAGGAACCTTATCCCAAGATCAAATCAGAACCTGAAGAACCCTAGACTCTCAAAGAAGGCAGCCATCTCTCTCTCTCTCCACGTTTTGAACTCCAGAGCCACAATCAAACTCCGAAATCTCACCAAAATCAACACCAAAACATATTTTTCAACTCCCACAACATCATCAATCATCAAACATCAACCAAAACAGCACCAAAACGTGAAGAACATCAAGAACAAGAAGGAGTCAGAAGCTCGGTTCGAAGTTCTTCCGGATCCGCCATCAACGAGGCCTCCGAAGAATCCCGACGTAAAGAAACACCACGAATCTGAAGGTAAAGCAGGTTGCAATTCTACTTTTCCAACTCTCCACGACCTAATTAACTCTCTGTCAAATTTTGGGTTCAAACTAGCTTTTTTACGCCTCTGTATTGCTAATTGCTTTTGCTTCTGCCTTGTTACTTGTTCGTCAAGTTTCGTGCATAATTTGGCTTCAAATTGCATTCTTTCAGTTACTAACGTGTTCATAATCTTTCAGGCTACACACCCATAAAATTTGAGCTCAAAACACCCTCGGGAACCGTCAGAAAACCCCTGTCCGTGGGTGGTCCGTGACCTAGGACCTATGGTCCGGGACCATGGACGGGTTGTCCGTGGCCACGGACGCCCACGGACGGTGGCGGGATTTTTAAATTTTCAAAATTTAGGTTTTTCTAAATATTGTCCGTGTAACACCCCAACCGCTAATCCTATGCTTACCGTCCAATCATCCCATAATCCAGAGTTACTCGCAGCGGAAATACTACCTACTACGGCGGGTGATACAACGCCGCTAACCGCCCATACGGCTAGCAAGGCTATTACTACTTACAGTGACGGTCTGATGAACATAGTATACCGAGCTACTAAAATTGCTTGCCAAATACTTACATCATTGGATCACCGAGTATTTAAGTATCGAATTACATCCTTCACCAATCTTCCCAAACGAATGAGTTTACCAACTACTCATCTATACCAATTCCCATTCTATCAAAATCCAAAAAGGTGTACCCCATGGTACACCGGCTATTCAAAAATTGTAGCCATGTACTACTTAGTACACCCATCATAAATTCATTGTTTACAGACCAAAAGAAAGACAGGAAAATCAAACTTCAACTCTCCTAGTCTTCATCCTACACGGGTACCTACGTGTAGTAAAAATGGTGCCCCAAGGGGCTCAGCAAACGCTGCGTATAAACTCCGCATATACCGCGTGCTAGCTAGGGCATGCTGACTATTTGACGTCCACTAAACATGCTGTTCATTTATTTCATACATACATGCTTTTCATACAACATACATGCTTATACAATTCATTACATAATCCAAGGCAACAATACAGTAGCACACAACTTACTTACCTTCACAAGGTTAGCCAATTATGCATCCGGGTTAATCGGAATGCTTTTACTCTTTTACTCATTACTTACTTTTTCTTACTTACAATTACTTACTTTCGTTTACTTTACTTACTCATTCTTACTTACTTACTTATACTCAAGTTAAGTCGTCGGGACCTCCGGCCCTGGGGACTACTCCGTCCCACCTCCGAGATTTACTTGACTCACCAATCCGGGATGCTACCCACTTAAGGGATTTGGGCTGCGGACCAGTTTAAGAGTCAGGAATTGGAGTCAACCTCTCGTGACTCCGCATCCTCACGCGTGGCCGAAACTATATCGGACTTCTACTCATTCCAATTTAATTACCAATTTAAGTTAGGATGGTTAGCGTGTAAGGAATAAGTTAGAAGTCCAAAGTCAACACATTCGGTCACAATACAATACATCATGCTTACACACATTCATATTCATCCAAACATTTCATGAATTATACAAACTAAAATTTAAGAGAATATTCACAACATACAACACTATATCCCAAGTATGCATATTAACTCCGATTCGTGCATTTATCTTATTTGGTGATCAATTAGCACCACACACAAATCAGAGTAACCAAGATAGCATACGGGGCGTGAGGAATCCATACCGTTCACCGTTGCACGTGTTTCCAAACGTCCTTCGGTGTCACAATCAAGTCCTATTAGATATACAATTGATGATTAATACCTATCATCAACTTAACTCCTACTTACTATGTCCTTATACTTCTTACACTTACACTTTACTTACTTATTTTTCATTACTTAAGTTTCACTTTCTTACTTAACATTGGCATGCTTACATACATGTACATATATACATATGTAGGTATATACATATATATATATATATATTATTTAATTTATAATAATTTTTTTTTTGACCGGACCGGACTTGCGACCACCTTGCAAGTCCGTCCATTCCATAGCTCACATTACCGAAACTCTTCTGCCGACCGACTTGCAAGTCCGGTCGCAAGTTCGGTCCATTCCAGAAGGTTTCATCGTGAATTTTTCTGGCTCGACCGAACTTGCATGTCCGGTCGCAAGTCCGGTCGATTCCAGTAGGTTACATCGGTGAATTTTTCTGGCTCGACCGAACTTGCATGTCTGGTCGCAAGTCCGGTCGATTCCAGTAGGTTACATCGGTGAATTTTTCTGGCTCGACCGAACTTGCATGTCCGGTCACAAGTCCGGTCGATTCCAGTAGGTTACAGACGGGGAAAATTTTCTGGTCCGACCGAACTTGCAAGTCCGTCGCAAGTCCGGTCGATTCCAGAAGCTTTCCCGTCTTTGTAAACCTGGGCTCGACCGAACTTGCAAGTACGGTCGCAAGTTCGGTCCGACCCAGTATTTGCATTTTTATTTCTGTTTTCAGTCCTCTCTTTTACCCATTACTTCCCCATTGTTCCTACACTCATTCCCACATGTTATAACACCAATTAAACCTCCTAATACACCCTAGTTCACTCCTTAACTCCTTACACAATTCTATACTAGTTCACTCACATAATTTTCCAAGTTTCTTTTCAACACTCACCTAGCTTCTTCTCTAGTTGCATTATGCTACAGATTTTTACACTTACACTCCTCTCCTACATCTCCCTCTTCTATTGGAATTTCTAGCACCTCTAATACATTACAACTACATTAGCTATCTCTCCTAATATACCCTCTATCTTTCTCTAACAAAATCTGTTACAACCTACCTTATTCACCTAGTTTAAAATCCACTAAGTGTTCTAATCCTATATAAATTTTGCCATAGTCTCCCCTATATTTTTACACTCTCACCACATATTCTAGTTCACATTTCAACACTCTTTTCACCTGTTTCAATAGACATCAATACTCAAGCTCCCATACACAATCAACAACACTAGAACACTCCTAATAATTCCTGCACTCTATATCCAATTCCCAATCTGTTTTGATAAGTTTTAAAATTTCTTTTAAGGCTTCAAAACACTTATATTTCCTTCCACATTATACTACTAATGCATTACCGTTTTACAATACACATTTTCATTTCTAAAAATCTGTTACATACTCACTTACAAGGCTATATAAAGATGAGCTCAATTACCTTGTTTTCTTCTTCTAGTTTCTTTCTCTTCTTGCTTCTTCCTTCCTCTCTTCCTCCACCGTTCCACAACACAAATCCTCTACTCTACAACCCATTGATATACACATTTCAATACACCATTCTAATACACAATTCAACCCTAACCATTATGTAAGTTTTAATATAGGTTTTAGGGTTTAGAAATCATTTTACCTTCCAAGCACAAGTGCTGTTTGGGATCACTCAAGAACAAACTCTCAACCCCTTCAAGAATGCCAAAATCGGCTATTGAACAAGAGAACCAAACAAGTGTTTAGCTAGATTTTCGTTTTGCTTTTAAGGCTAGAAAAACAATGGGGTTTGAGAATATTTTTACCTCAAAAGAACGAGGAGAAGGAGGGCCTTCTAATGGTGGTGTTGAAGCTCCAAATGGGACATACCCAATAAACTGAAAATGCTCCTTTTCAGTTTTTGGAAGGAGGGAAATGTAGCTCTTGAGGAGAGGAAGACAATGGTGTAATTTTTGTAATTTTTGGAAGAGTTTTGAGGGGTTTACAAGAGGAAGAGGAGAGAAGTTAGGATTTTGTGGAGGTTGCTAAATCTCCATTGATGTCGCATGGAGGAAGGAGAAATAGAGAGGAGATGGGTTGCTTTACGTGATGAAAGGAGAATGGGTAGGGGGGAGGGTGTGGGGAAGAGAGTACATGTGGGAGTGTAGTTACTTTAGTGTTTTTAATTACTTTTGTCTTTTGTAAATAGAGAGGATAGGTGAGTGTGAGAGGGGGGCACAAAATCGACAGCCCACAGACCCACAAGGGTTTTAAAAATTCTTTTTACATTATTGGACACATAAGTCTTGGTTATTTATATTTCTACCCCACAACTTCCCGTTTTTGACAGTTTTTACTAATCTCTCGTTTTATTGATTTTATTGGTCCTAAAGCCTCACTAATATTTATTAATGATTATTTAGTTGACTAAAATTGTTACAAGTCTATTTGACCCGTTTAAAGACACGTTTTCCCGGTTACCTCGAAAAACGCGCTTTAATGTTCATTAGTGATTTTAATCCATTTTAAGGATCCGTTTTCTTCAGGATTTGTTCCCTCATGATTATTTACACTTAATTAAGCCTCTAAATTGCTTATTAGCCTAATTAATCACTATTTTTAATTACGGGGTATTTCAATCTACTCCCCTTAAGAAACTTTGCCCTCAAAGTTGCTCAAGGCTAATAGTTTAATTATTCAACTCATTAGGCAAACCAATTGCCCTAATGTGTCTTACTACACCTATGAGGTGTTTACTTCATTCCACATTACAAGCATACACAATTCAAGCATCGTTCACGATTCACAATTCACAATCCACATACACAATCCATCCTTTCCATTCATACCATTCCACAATACCACATTACCATTCACGATACACATTACACAAACATCATCCATCATACAAATACATTCATACACTACACATTACACATACATACACATACCAATTCACTTACACTACATGTGCCATACAAAATCTGTTACAATACCTACACACTAAGCAATGCTTACCCCGAAGCAATGCAAAAGCACAAGGGCTCTACCCCCCTTAAAAGGGGTACGACCCGTACCCGTATCGCTAAATACTAGACTTTCTAGTCTATGAATAACTGCGGGTACTTAGCCTTCATGGCATCTTCCAGCTCCCATGTCGCTTCTTCGACATCATGGTTTGACCATAGGACCTTCACCATTCGTATAGACTTATGGCGAGTGTCTCTGGTCTTCCTATCCAGGATTCTCACTGGGGTTTCAACATATCGCATAGTCGGCTCGATGGATAAGTGCTCGGGCTCCAACACATGAGAAGGATCAGCAATATACTTCTTGAGTTGTGACACATGAAATACATCATGGACACGCCCCAAGTCCTCAGGTAGTGCTAACCTGTAGGCTACGGATCCCACTCTTTTGGTGATAGTGTACGGCCCTACAAACTTTGGGCTTAGCTTGCCCTTCTGACCAAAACGGAAGACACCCTTCATAGGTGAAACTCGTAAGAACACTTGGTCGCCCACGGCGAACTCAAGGTCGCGTCGTCTCACATCCGCATAGGATTTCTGTCTATCTTGGGCTGCCTTCATGTTAGCTCGGATTTGTTGCACTTCAGCTTGCACTTGCTCAAGATACTCCGGTCCTATTATGACCGCTTCACTTGACTCATCCCAACACAAGGGTGTACGACAAGGTCTACCGTATAGAGCTTGGAAAGGTGACATCTTAATCGAGGCGTGATAACTATTATTATACGAGAACTCGATAAGGTGAAGCTTATCTAACCAACTCCCTGAAAGTCCAAGGCACATGCCCGAAGCATGTCCTCCAGTGTCTGGATGGTCCTTTCTGTTTGACCGTCGGTCTGAGGATGGAAGGCGGTACTCAACTTCAATTCTGTACCCGACGCTTCCCTTGTAGCTCTCCAGTATCTCAAAAGAAACCTGGTGTCGCGGTCAGATACTATAGTTTTAGGGACTCCGTGGTGTCTGATAATCTCCTTATCGAAAAGCTCAGCTAGCTTTACTACCTTCCAGGTGTCCTTCATCGGTATGAATCTGGCAACCTTGGTAAGTCGATCTACTACAACCCAGATCATGTTGAGTCCTCCCCTGGCAGGTGGGAGTCCTACAACAAAATCCATGGAGATATCATGAAAATTCCACTCCGGAACTGGCATAGATTGTACCATTCCGCCCGGTCTACGGTGTTCAAATTTTACCTTCTGGCATGTCAAGCATCTTAATACAAATTCCGTCACATCTGACTTCATTCCAGACCACCAGAAGTACCTCTTCATGTCTTTGTACATCTTGGAGGCTCCCGGATGGACTGACAATGTGGAACAGTGTGACTCTCGCAGGATGCGATCCCTTAGCTCAGCATTGCTTCGGGGACGCATAGCCTGCCATTCAACCGAATCAAACCATCTTCATGTAGCTTGAAGTCATACTTCTTCTTCTCAAATGTACCATTCTCGATCTTGTGTCTGATTTCGGTTAGGTAAGGGTCGCTCAACTGAGCGTCTCGCACCTCGTCAACCAAGCTAGAAGAAGCGAGTAGCGAATGGAGCGAGTGTGCTCGACGGCTCAGGGCGTCGGCTACGATGTTTGCCTTCCCTTCCTTATACTGCAAGTTGATGTCATAGTCTCAAAGAAATTCCATCCATCTTCTCTGTCTCAAGTTCAATTCTTTCTGAGTGAATACATACTGTAAGCTCTTATGGTCGGAGTAGATGGTGATGCTTACCCCATAGAGATAGTGTCGCCATATCTTCAAGGCGAAGACAATGGCTCCTAACTCTAAATCGTGAGTCGGGTAATTCTCCTCATGCTTTTTCAGCTGGCGAGAGGCATAAGCAACAACCTTGCCATGCTGCATGAGTACGCATCCCATTCCTTTGCCTGATGCATCACAGTACACCTCAAATCCCTCTGTGCCCTCTGGAAGAGTAAGGACGGGCGCTGAGGTCAATGAGTCTTTCAGTTTCTGAAATGATAGTTCGCACTCGTGTGTCCATACAAACGGTGCATCTTTCTTCATCAGTGTCGTCATGGGCTTAGCGACTTCCGAGAAGTCCCTTACAAATCTCCGGTAGTAACCGGCTAGACCAAGAAAGCTCCTAATGTCGGTAACAGTCTTGGGTCTAGGCCATGATCGTACAGCTTCTATCTTAGAAGGGTCAACTGAGATACCTGCGCTCGAGATGACATGTCCAAGGAATGATACCTGATCAAGCCAAAACTCGCATTTGGAGAACTTCGCATATAGCTGGTTCTCGCGCAGTGTCTCAAGCACTTTCCTCAAATGGGTTTCATGTTCCTCTGGTGATTTGGAATATACCAGTATGTCGTCGATGAAGACAACCACTGAAGTGTCCAACTGCTCACTGAATAGTCGATTCATGAGGTCCATGAATTTAGCTGGTGCATTTGACAACCCGAATGGCATCACTGTGAATTCGTAGTGGCCATATCTGGTACGGAATGCCGTTTTCTCGATGTCTTGCTCTTTGATTGCAATCTGATGATACCCTGAACGGAGGTCGATCTTGGAGAAGACTGAGACTCCTTTCAACTGGTCAAATAGGTCGTCGATACGTGGTAGTGGGTATTTGTTTTTGACTGTGACCGCATTCAGCTCGCGGTAATCAATGCAAAGTCGGAGGCTACCGTCTTTCTTCTTCACGAAGAGAACCGGTGCTCCCCAAGATGATACGCTCGGGCGTATAAACCCTTTGTCTAGAAGGTCTCTTAACTGCTCTTTCAATTCGGTCATTTCTGCAGGTGCCATACGGTACGGTGCCCTAGCAATGGGACCGGTACCTGGCAATAGATCAATCTCAAATTCCACTGCTCTCGGTGGTGGCATGCCGGGTAGCTCCTTAGGGAATACATCTGGGAATTCGGATACTATGGGTACATCGTCACTGAACTCTGGATCTCTCTCCAGGTCTTGCACATAACACAGATACACTTCTTGGCCCTTTCTGAGCTCCCGGTACATAGCCATGGCAGATATGAGTGTGGTCGAAGGCTCTCTCGGTCTCTGGCGGTAAGATACTGTAACCCCAGAAGGACTCTTGAGCAGCAAACGATGCTCGGCGTAGAGGATTCTACCCTTGTGCCGCTCCAACCAATTCATTCCAATGATTACGTCGAATCCCAATCCATTGAATTCGATGAAGGAAATGGGAAACGATTCGCCTTTAATTTGGATTGTGGCTGATTGATAATACTTGGTGCACTTTACTCGCTCCTTCGATGGGAGAGTAACCATGAAGTTCGGTAGCTCATCCGCATCTAGCTTCAACCTCTTCACAAAGGATGGTGATACGAAAGTGTGAGAGGCGCCGGAGTCGAATAACACATTGGCATCAATGCCATTTACTGGGAAGGTTCCCGTTAGAATGGTGCCGCTTCTGCCGGCTTGTTCTTCGGTGAGGATGCTCAGGTTACCTTCGGTACCGAGTCCACAACCTATTGGATTCATAATTAGATAAGTATTAATGGTGGACACAAGTGGAATTAAATCAACACTGCTCTTTATTGATAAACCAACCATCATACATGTCGTGTCTCTAATACACGTTACTAATAGATTACATGATACTAGGAATTTAATACTTTCTAAAGGTAAGGTTCAGGCATCCTGGTTTCATGTGTGTGGCATTGATTATTGCCGGCGGTGCCGTATTCAACTTGATCTTGTTGATCCCGTGATACAGCATCCTAGAGTTTCCACCCATGATTAGGACATCTCCTGATCTCAATACCAGTTTCTGTGCGAGGTCCACACGCTTCTGCTCACTATACAGGAATACGGCGTCATCACCAATGGACCAAGACACTACGGGCACTCCTTGTTCAAGAGATTCCGCTGTCTCGTCCTTGTCTTGGTGTAACCCAAGTCGTCCTTCTTTCTCGTAGAAGTTGACGATACAGAGATCCGCTTCAAGTGCGGGGATCGGTTCATGTTCACATTGTTGTGCAAGTTCTACTGCTTGTGTGATGAGTGTCTGAAACTCCGGTGGTATTGTTGGTGGCGTCGCTCCATCTTGTGTTTGTGTCTCCTGGTATGTCTTGGTATAAGGATTCCAGTCCTTTCCCAAGCACATCATCTTCAGCTTCATCTTCGCTCCACCGGGGAATTCGGGTGTATAAAATCCACCTTGACCCGTTCCTAGCTCGCTGCATCGTCGAATGATTGAGATTTGCGCTTCGGGTGTCAGGTATCCCTTTAATAAGATCATACCTGAGAAGGGAAGAAATAGTGCCAGGCCAAAAGCAGGATACGTAGAGCATCCGGCCGCTCTAGCCGGATGAGGTCAGAGGCTTATAGAACATCCGGCCGCCTCTAGCCGGATGGAAATACAAACACATAGAGCATCCGGCCACCCCTAGCCGGATGAAAGTAGAGCTTAGACAAAGCAAAGCATCGTACGACCGGCCGCTTGTGGTCGGTCAAAGATTCTAGGAGGGGGTAGAACTGTACTTAAACATGTAAAATACAGGCTGGCACCAAAAAGACCAGGCCCAAAACACTATAAATAAGGGTGTACCCCCGTGAAATAAGACACGCGATATTTGGCAATCAAACTCACATTCGATTCTAATAGAAGCTCCCTTTCTCCCTCTCTACTCTCGCGAGATTCTGAGTCCGAGACCAGGTAATGTAGGATAGAAGGTCAGACCGGATCGCACTAGGATAGGTGTACTGTCACATTGCGATCAAGTTGGATCTTGTCAGGATAGATATACTGTTTCATTTGGCGCCGTCTGTGGGAAACGAACAGCAAGAAGCAACCATGAGACCACCTGGAAACAGGGAAGTAATCTGCGATGGTTTATAGCGAAAGATCTGAAATAACCAATGACATTTTTTGCAGGATCGGAACATGAAAGATGGCTCCAAGATCAAAGAAAACTCTGAAGAACGCTACTGACGATAACAACCGATCCAAGGAAGGGATGAGTTCGAAGATACCAGAGGCCATCTCCAAAAAAGATCTTGAGGACATGCTAAAAAGGCTAGTCAGGTCCATTGACGAAAAAATTATAGAGGGAAATGAGACTTTGCAGCAGGAACTGATGCAAAGAGACGAGGAGTATCAAAGAAAATGGGACGAAATGACGGAGGCCATCGAACAATTGAAGAACAGTGATTCCAGAGGCAGCAATGGGGAGGAAAGTAAGGATAGAAAGCACAATTCAATTGCTGACGAAGGAGAGATGGAAGAAGATGATCAGATAGATATGAGCTTGTACCCCTTCTCAGAGCGGATAAGGAAGGAAAAACTCCCGCCGCACTTTGTCGCCCCGGCAATTGAGAAATATGATGAGACTGGAGATCCTGCTCAGCATATCAAAAAGTTCATGTTCGCCATGAACACTCAAGGATTAGCTCCCTCGCCCTCTGCAATCTGTTCCCCGGAACGCTTTCAAAGAGCATTGGGATGGATCTCCACGAGACCGCCGCAGTCCATCACGAGCTTCAAACAACTGACCGAAGATTTCCAGCAATACTTTGCTGCGAGTAAGAGGGTTAAAAAAGAAACAATAGAGTTGATGGACATTAAGCAGCGAAAAGGAGAAACCGTGAAGGAGTACAGCGAGCGCTTCCGTAAGAAGGTCGCGGAAATCGATGATATTGATGAGAAAATCTTGATTAAGGCCTTTGGAAATGGCCTAGCTCAGCCTCGACTAGCTGGAAAGATCACAACGAAGGCGCCGAAAACTCATGGAGAGTTAGCTGAAATGATCCATGATTTTTTGAAGTCTGAGATAGCGGAAAACAAGGCTAAGGAGCTAGCGGACAGCTTCAAAGCCGCAGGAGCGCCTGAAAAGAAAGAGGGGCATGGAGGAAACGCCGGAAGGGGAGGGTCAAGGTACAAGCCATACTATGGCAAATCCATCGCCGGATCTTCCTCTCAGGGGGCACAGCATCAGGGAGCAAGAACCGTTGTCTACATTGATCCAGGGAAGTATGCTGCTGCAGTAAGGGAGGGGTACCTTCCTCAGCCTAGGAGGCCGCCGCAAGGGGAAATTCCGGTTGCATTTTGTGAGTATCACGGGAATCGCAGCCACCGAACCGTGAACTGTGCTACCTTGGCCAAAGAGCTCCGAGTCATTGAGGAGAATAAGAAGAAAGGAAAGTAGGCAGCTGGAACACAAAGGCAATACGGCGGCCAACAAGGTGGTACCCAGAATGCACCCCGAGGGCGACAGGAGGAAGAAATTCACCCCAGGCTTGACCCCGGCAAATCAGTGGGGATGATAACAGGTTTGTGAAAAAGGAGAGTAAAAGTTTTTTCTTCCTTTTATTCAGAATTACATCTGGAATTACAATTTGCAGTCTGTTTTAAGATGAAATTTTGTATCACATGGATTGTCAAAAATCATGTTGTCAAAAAGAAATAAAATTTCCATTCTTTTCGCATTCTTTACTATTAGCAGCCTCCTTTCTTTTCCCAAAAAGAAGGCTAACAAAACTTCCTCTAAGAAAACTCACAGGACTTTTTTCAGAAGTAGGACCACTAACCCCTAATGAAAGGAAAAGACACATTCATCAAGTACATCAAGAACTCCCGGAGAAAAAAATCGCCAAAAAGGAAAATTTTCCTCCAATCTTCTTCTCCGACGAAGATGAAGAAGGAGTGCTATACCCGCACAACGATCCACTTGTCATTCGTGCGCAGGTAAATGACCGAATGATGGAGGGAATTTTAATCGATAGTGGAGCCGGAGCAAATGTCATATCAGCCGAAGTGGTTAGGAGGTTAGAGGTGCCTGAGGAACGGATCAAGCCCTATTCGGCGGTTCTAGGAGGGTTTGTTGGAGGTGTCTCTACCACGTCTTCCGACAGTATAGATTTCACAATGACCTTGGGGCAAGGAGACAAAAGAAGAACAGAAAAGCTCACGGCTTTTATTGTGCCAGGTCTTTCTGGATATAACATGTACCTTGGAAGGCCAGGGATCAATGCTTTCAAAGCCATTCACAGCACTCATCACTTAAAAATGAAGTACTTGACCTCAAGCGGAAAGGTGGTTACGATAAGAGGAAGCCAAAAGATGACCCGACTGTGTGAAGTCCGCATCATGGACAGCCTTCCTAGTGAGGAAGTGGTCAAAACTGTGGGATCGGACAAGGATTTTAAAGGAAAGTTACCTTCTTCCCCAGGGCCGGATCAAGAAAAGGAAGAATGTCGAACAGCCCAAGATCCCCCCAGAGAGGTACATTTAAAATCTGACCCTTCTAAATTTTTTAAAATAGGAACTGCGTTTAACAGTGGAGAGCAAACTCACCTAATGAGGTTCCTGGAAAAAAGAAGGGCAACATTTGCTTGGAGCACGGACGAGATGCCTGGTATAGACCCAAGCGTTATCCGGCATGAGCTCAGGGTAGACCCTAAACATCGGCGGTCAGGCAAAGGAGAAGGGTAATAGGGGAAGAAAGAGATTTAGCCGCGCGAAGCGAGGTCCAAAACTCCTTAAAGCCGGATTCATCAGGGAGTTCGCGTATCCACGGTGGTTGGCTAATGTTGTCATGGTGAAAAAAGCAAATGGAAAATGGAGAATGTGCGTGATTTCACAGATCTAAATAAGGCAGTCCTAAGGATTTTTATCCCCTGCCATCAATAGATAGATTGGTGGTCTCAACTGCCCAGAGTTCTGTGTTAAGTTTTCTGGATGCTTTCTCCGGCTATAATCAAATAAAAATGAAAGAGGATGATTCGGAAAAAACTTCCTTCATTACTTCAGCCGGAACATTCTGTTACAAAGTAATGCCTTTCGGCCTAAAGAATGCAGGGGCCACTTTTCAGAGAATGATTGACAAAGTGTTTTGTCAGCAAATTGCCCGAAATGTAGAAGCTTACGTTGATGACATAGTTGTGAAAAGCCCGTCAAAGGAACAACACATGAAGGATTTAGAAGAAACATTCGACACTCTGGATAAATACCAAATCAAGATAAATCCAGAAAAGTGCGTGTTTGGTGTAACCAAAGGGAGGTTTCTTAGTTTCATTGTTGGGCAACGAGGTATTGAGGTTGATCCGGAAAAAAGTCAGGCAATCCTCGACCTTTCCCCTCCAAGAAATATCAAAGATGTCCAAGCCTTGAACGGAAGACTCACAGCATTAAGTAGATTCTATTCTAAACTTCAAGAAAAATCAATCCCGTTCTTCAATATTTTAAGGAAGAACAGCAAATTCCAGTGGGGACAAGAGTGCATAGAAGCATTTGAAAAAATCAAGGAGATGCTTCGGGATCTACCTAAATTGGGTGTACCTGCCCCGGGACAAGACCTATACCTTTACTTGTCCGCAATAGATTGGGAGGTTGCAGCTATCTTAATCATGGAGGAAAAAAGGGAGATACCAGTTTACTATACGGGCAAAATCTTAAGCCCAACAGAAGGACGGTACACTAATATAGAAACAGTCTTGTTCGCACTGGTAGTAGCATCAAGAAAACTACGACCCTACTTCCAGTCACACCGAATCTTTGTCAGGACCAATTGGCCGCTCAAACAAATTGCAAACAATCCGAATGCCTCCGGCCGGATGGTAAGCTGGACAGTAGAGCTGACACAATATGAAATTCACTTCATGCCCAGAACGGCGATTAAAGCTCAGGCCTTAGCGGACTTCATAACAGAACAAGCTTTGCAAAAGAAAAGAAACAAACTCAGAGTCCATATGTCATCTTGGTTGATGGGGCTCGATGCAAAAGTGGGGCAGGAGCTGGAATAGTGGTACAGGCACCAGATGGGCAAAGCTTGAATTATGCCTTCCGACTGGACTTTGATGTCACTAATAATGAAGCCGAATACGAAGCTCTTATCCAGGGTTTGGAAGTAGCCACAGCCCTCGGGGCGACAGAGTTAGAGGTGTATTCAGACTCTATGTTGGTGACAAGGCAAAACGACAACATCTACGAAGTCAAAGAGGAAAAACTATGGAGGTACTTGCTCAAGGTCCAGGAACTAAGGGCAAATTTCCAAAGATGCGAACTAAAACACCTTCCCCGTGAGGAGAATGTCGAAGCTGATGCCTTGGCCAAATTGGCAAGTATGGCCGAAAAAGTACCCAATGAGATATGGCTGGAAATCAGAACCTCCCCAAGTATAGAAGGAACCCAAGTGCTGGCGATAGGGGCAAATGACCAAGAAGAATCCTGGATGACCCCAATCATAAATTACATACGGCATGGAAAACTGCCGGAGGAGGAAAAGGAGGCCAGGATAGTAAAAAGGCGGGTCGCATCATTCTTTATTGAAGATAACCAGCTGTATAAGCGATCTTTTGCAAGACCTGCTCTGAAGTGTGTCACCATAGCTGAAGGAGCAGAGTTAGTAAGAGAGGTACATGATGGGCTCTACGGAAATCACCAGGGAGAAAGGACCACAACCCACAAAATCTTAAGACTCGGATATTTTTGGCCGAAAATGATGGAGCACTGCAAGGAATATATACGAAGATGTCGCAAGTGTCAAGAACATGGAAATAAGATACATACTCCTCCGGCGGAGCAAAAATCTATTCTATGCCCAATTCCCTTTGCTATGTGGGGGTTGGACATTGTGGGCCCATTCCCGGAATCTTCACCAGGGAGGTTCAAATTCATGTACGTTGCTATCGACTACTTCACAAGTGGGTTGAAGCAATGCCTACTATCTCCATCACGGCTAGGAAGTCACAAGAATTCATTTGGAAATATGTGGTATGCAGGTTTGGCATACAAAAGCCATAGTAACTGATAATGGAACACAATTCAATTGCCAAAGCTTCCGAGAATTCTGTGAAGAATGGAAGATCGACTTGAGATTTGCATCAGTAGCCCATCCTCAGGCGAATGGGCAGGTTGAGAATGCAAATGGCCAAATAGTAAAGGCGATGAAGAGGAAACTCGATGAGAAAAAAGGAAAGTGGGCAAAATTGTTACCCCAGATCCTATGGTCGTACCGAACAACGGAAAGAGGACCGACAGGAGAGACGCCTTACAGATTGACATATGGTTTGGAAGCCGTCATTCCGGCGGAGATTGTGGTGCCGTCCATAAGATGGGAATCATATGACGAAGAGACCAACAATCAGGGAGTATAGGATCACCTTGACCTCCTTGAAGAAACCAGGACGGCCGCCGCAGTAAGGATGGCAAAAGATAAATCCAAGGTAGAAAGGTATTTCAACAGGAGGGTGAAAGAATGAAGTTTTGCCCCAGGGGAATTAGTCCTCCGAGAAGTTAAGCAACCCAAGAAGCTGGAACCCCAATGGGAAGGGCCATACATCATACACCAGAAGACGGGACGAGCTTCATACCGCTTGAAAAATGGAGAAGGGTACGAATTGCCACATTCTTGGCATGGCGAATGTCTGAAAAAGTTCTATGTATAACATTTGAAACTCTTCAATAAAACGTATTATTTTTTGAAAAATAAAAGAAAAAAGTAAGCATCGGCCAACGAGCCGCAGGCTATCATGCCTTGAAAGTAAGCACCGGCCAACGAGCCGCAGGCTATCATGCCTTGAAAGTAAGCACCGGCCAACGAGCCGTAGGCTATCATGCCTTGAAAGTAAGCACCGGCCAACGAGCCGCAGGCTATCATGCCTTGAAAGTAAGCACCGGCCAACGAGCCGCAGGCTATCATGCCTTGAAAGTAAGCACCGGCCAACGAGCCGCAGGCTATCATGCCTTGAAAGTAAGCACCGGCCAACGAGCCGCAGGCTATCAAGCCTTGAAAGTAAGCACCGGCCAACGAGCCGCAGGCTATCATGCCTTGAAAGTAAGAACCGGCCAACGAGCCGCAGGCTATCATGCCTTGAAAGTAAGCACCGGCCAACGAGCCGCAGGCTATCATGCCTTGAAAGTAAGCACCGGCCAACGAGCCGCAGGCTATCATGCCTTGAAAGTAAGCACCGGCCAACGAGCCGCAGGCTATCATGCCTTGAAAGTAAGCACCGGCCAACGAGCCGCAGGCTATCATGCCTTGAAAGTAAGCACTGGCCAACGAGCCGCAGGCTATCATGCCTTGAAAGAAACATCCGGCCAGTTAGCCTTAGGCTATCTTGCTTTAAAAATTAGGTGTCAGCAAACAGGCCGCAGGTTCCTATACTCCATATCCTAGAAAATCCGGCTAAAACAAGGAGTCTAGCCGGACAAAAGGTCCAAAACCAAAAATCCCTTGTGTTATAAAGAAATGAATACTACACTGGCATAACTCACATAAACATAACCATACGTGCAATAAAAATTGGCTCAAAAGAGTTATTCTGGCGGACAAGTAACTGAAGATGGAGAAAGATATAAGCTTATATTCCTCCCAAAGTGTGGGGTAAAAACAGTTACAAAATATGGACATTCGGCAAAACATAAAAAATACAAGCCAAAACCGAAACTCCCCTAAAAAAAAAGTACAACTATTCTACTTTTTCTACAACTTCTTTTTCAGCAGTCAACAGCCTATCGCCGCTACCAGCTACGGTCTCAGAAGACTTGGACTTCTTGGAAAGACGTTGCACTCCTCCGGCGGACGGCAGGATATTGCTTCCAGCTGGAAGGAATGAGGCCTCGCCGGCGCCAAAACATGTCTCTCCAGGACTGCGGCAGAACCTTTCAAGCTCCAAAAAGAAGTTGGACTTCTGAGCAACAGCCTTAAATTCCAGCTTGTTGTACAGATCATCATCTAGTAACTCTCCTTTCTCAAGAGAATGATCCGAAACAATCTGCTGGCAAATATCAACTAACCGGCGGCACTGGGAAGCAAAGGACTCCTTTAGATGAGCATTAATGGTGCCTTGCTTCTGTATCTCCTCCTGGGATTGCCGAGAAAACGACTTGAGCCTGGCCACCTGAGATTCAAGGGTCAGGACTTGGGCTCGATACTTGTCATGTTCACAATTGGCAGAAGACAGCTCCTCCTTTGCACGGGCTATCCGTCCACTCAACTGGGTGACATGCTTCAGTAAATTGGCAGCACTCATGCCTAGCCGGAACAAAAAGAATAAGAAGAAGAAAGGGCCAAAAAGAGAGGAAAAAGTTAAAAGCCTGAAAGTTTACCGTGACCTAATGGCTCAGTATTCTCGGCCTGAGAGCGAGACTTAGCTTCCTTCAGCTCTCTTACTTTCTCCTCCAGCCTCACCCTCTCTTCTATCAGGGCGGTTTTATCCGCAACAAGAGCTTTCTTCTCTTCTTCCAAAAGAGAGCAATCTCGGAGCAGAGACTGCTTCTCTTGATCAAAGGAAGACCTTGACTGCTCTTCCAGCGCGGCCTTTTCTTCCAGCAGGCGGTCGTGCTCTTGCATAAGCTTCTCTTTTTCCTTCACAAGAGCTTCGTTCTCCTGTTGAAGAGCTTGCTTCTCCAGCTCAAGAGCTTCAACCTCCTGCTTAAAAGAGTTCCCCTCCTGGTAGAAAAAGGTCTTCTCAGCCTGAAGATTGTTCACCTCACTCTGAAGATTGTTTACTTCGTTCGGTGCATGGAGCGTACCTGATCCAAGCGTAATGTCCAGGTCAAAGAAGGATCAAAATAGCTTATCCTTATTCAAGGGAAAACGGGAGACGATTTCATACCTCTATCAATGTATTATCAGCCTCTTTGATCCGGCCTCTTAGAGAAAAGTTCTCTTCTCGAAGTTTCTTCAGCTACAGCTCGTACTCATCACGCTGGCGCTCACATTTGCCGAGACAACTGCAGGTCTTTATTGATTGCCTCAGTCCTCTCCTTTGCCTTACAATCGATCTCGTACTCAACCTGGTCAATATGGCATCATGGGAAGAGCGGGTCAGCTTCAGTTCCTCTTCAACATTGTTGGCTCGGCTTTCCTCGTAGCGGAGCCTGGATCGGAGGTTGCCAAAGTGAACCTCAGCACTTTGGGCCATGGACATCACCAAAAAAAACGGTACAATGCATAAATTCAGGGAAAAACCAAAAATGAAACAAGAAAAGAAGCGTAAAAGTGATATGCATGTCAACCTGAAAGATTCCCCCCCACATCATGTCAAACACTTCATTTGCTGGAAGGGAGTGCCGCATGATGGCATCCCCCCCCCATCCCCGATCCGCAGCCTTTTCTTGGTAGCAGTAAAGGTCGCTGGAGGAGCGAAGATCCCGTCTGGATGACCGGATCTCTTAATCGCCTCCTTCCAGACAGAGGAATACTTGGCGGCGTCACAGGTTATCAGAGGAAGAGGGTGCCCGCAATGGTAAAACCACCCTTCCTTCTGGGAGGGACCAGTGTAGGACTCCTGAGCAGGAGGAGGAGGGGAAGAGGAGGAGGAGGCTATGTAGCCTTCTCTCAGCTCACCCTGGGGCTCGGGACCCTCCGGCAAAGGAGAGGCTATATAATCCTCTCTTTGCTTACTTCGGAGCTCAGGGTCCTCCGGCACTTGCCGATACTCCATTGCTCTTTCCCCTGCCGCATCCACGGCCGCAGCAACGTCGATGGAGAATGATCCTAAAGCTCCAGGATCACCAGAGGTTTGTGGCTCTACAGCCTTCGGTTTCGATGTTGTTTTCTTTTTTAATCTTCTCTTGGCAGGAGCAGCGGCTGCCGCAATGATAAAAATAGTTTGAACCAGAAGAATGAAACTAAAAAAAAAAAGAATACCAAAAAGAAGGAAACTTAAGGGACAGGAGAAGGCGGCAAAGCAAACAAAACCTTCTCCAGCCGAAGGACCAACGCAGAGGTCTGTGGCCTCCAGGGTGTTTTCCTGAGCAGGATCTGAGGAAAAGTAACCCGTCAAATCAGGAAATAACTCACAAATAGGAGTCGGATGACCGGACTCCCGCCCCGGGCGAGAACCAAGGTCTAAACCTGAACCAGGGGTGAGGGAAGGAAGACACGGCGCCCAGACTTGGGGCTCACGTGCCATGTACCTGACTGCCCGACGCCAGCACGTTCAGGAGATTCTAGCCTCTTCTTTTTTTTCAAATGACCAGCCTGGTCATCACCAGCTTCTCGCCTGGAGCGCTTTGCCGGAGCAGCGCTTTCCAAAAGCTGCTCAGCCGCATCAGTAGCCGCATCCAGCGTATCGTAGTAGTTAATTTTTTTGTCCCCGTTCTTAAAGGTGACGAAGTTCCAGCTATGGAAGGAGCTGATCTTTTCCCCCTTCTAGAAAAAGTCTGAAACAACATATCCAAACAATAAGGAGGCCGAATGAAGCGACAGAACTCATACTAAGTGTGGAGGGTGATTTTTCGGTATGAGGGGGGGTCTATCTAAATACGAACTAGCTGAGAAGCCTAGATCCTAGAAATTGCCATTCTGTGGAGGGTGAATACCCGTTATTCATGGCAGCCCTCAAATACCTACTACATCGTCCGTCTTTCCCAGAAAGCATACAGGGGAATGCAAGTGTGCACTACACCCGCTCTCGATGGGCTCCACGCGGACTTATGCCTCTATAAGGCGGAATTGACTAGAGTCGCCACCTAGTTTGACCTACGATACTAGGAAGGAAGGGAATGAGGGTTCTAAGAACCGTTGGTTGACTCTGATTGTTGCTTATGGATAGGGCTTATCTGATCATTACAGAGATTCTATTGTGGGTTCGCACTGGGTTACACCCCTTAGAAGTGGCAATGACCACGACTTCGGATTGGTGCCCGAGGAAACCTCGGTCTCCTATTGTCAGGATTGCCTTCTTTCAAAACCTTTTTTAGAGAGATTCATTTAAAGCCAAGGATATGATTAGGACAGAAAGAGAGAAAGAGTGGATGAGGCGAGCTTCTGTCAAACTAGCGTCCAGAAGAGGAACCAGTGAATTCGGCTGAGTATGGAATGAAAGATTGGGAACATGCTGATGTTGAGGAAATGATTAAGATTGAAGTCTAATGGTTTGAAGAACTTGAGGGTTGGTGGGAATCGAAGGGGATTTGAATGTTCGAAAGACATGAATACCATCTTAGAGTTTGGGAAATGGGTTTTTTGATTGGAATGGGGTCGCACCCTAGATGGGCTGCCTACGTACTCAACTCCCTGTTGAGATCAGACCTTACGTAGTTCACGGTTTTTTTTTTTTTGGTTTTGGAAGTTTTGAAGGGTTTGAAGTTTTGGGTGTGAGAGAGTAGTCTGTGAGACACTCGGGTCTATGAGACGTTTGAAACCTTGAGATGTCGAAGTCTGTGAGACGCTCGAATCTGTGAGACGCTCGGGTCTGTGAGACGCTCGGGTCTGTGAGATGTTCGGGTCTGTGAGACATTCAAGTCATTGGGATGACAAAGTCTGTGAGACGCTCGGGTCTGTGAGACAATACAGGGTTGTTCGGAGGTGAGATGGCTGAGTGAAAAATGGCATTTTGATTGATGTGGGGTCGCACCCTGTGTGGGTTGCCTACGTACTCAACTCCCTGTTGAGATCAGACCTTACGTAGTTCACTGGTTTTGGAAGTTTTGATATTTATGGGGTTTGGAGATTTAGAAGGGCTCGGAGTTTTAAGAAGTTTCGGGTTTGGGATGCTAGTCTGTGAGACGCTCGGGTCTGTGAGACGTTTGAAATCTTGAGATGTCGAAGTCTGTGAGACGCTCGGATCTATGAGACGCTCGGGTCTGTGAGATGTTCAGGTCTGTGAGACATTCGAATCATTGGGATAACAAAGCCCGTGAGACGCTCGGGTCTATGAGACATTTAGAGTGTAGGAGAAATTGGAATGGAATTAAAATGGAAATCGAAGTTGAATCGGGGTTGAATGAATATTGATTTGAAATGGAATTGAAATGAATTTGGATTTGAATGAGTTTGGAATTTGATTAAATTTGAATTGAATTTGGTTTGACTTGAATTTTTGGTTGGAAAAACGGGTCGGGTCAAAATTTGGGTTGGTCAAAGTTTGGTTGGTCAAAGTTCGGGTCAAGGTTATTTGGGCCAAGGTCAAAGTTGGACCGCGTCAAAGTTGGGTCAATGTCAAAGTTCGGATTGGTCAAAGTTGGACCAAGTCAAAGTTCGGGTTGGTCATAATTGGACCGGGTCAAAGTTGGAAGTTTGGCTTTTGGTCAAAGTTGGAAGTTTGGGCCTTGGTCAATGTTGGACTTGGGCCGGGTCAAAGTTGAAAGTTTGGGTTTTGGTCAAAGTTGGAAGTTTGGCTTTTGGTCAAAGTTGGAAGTTTGGGCCTTGGTCAATGTTGGACTTGGGTTGAGTCAATGTTTAGGCTGGTTTGGGTCGATTTGGGCCTTGGTTGGGCTTTTGGGTTGAATTGGGCCTTAGTTGGGCTTTGGGAGGGGCCCCGAATTGGGCTTTGGAATGGGCCTCGAATTGGGCTTTGGAAGATGGGCCGAGTTGGGCCTTGGAAGATGGGCCTTGGAAGATGGGCCGAGTTAAGCCTTGGAAAAAGAGGGCCAGTTTGGGCCTTAGAAAAGTGGGCTGGTTTGTGCTTAGAAAAGTGGGCCGGTTTGTGCTTAGAAATGAACCGAGGAAGGCCTTGGAATGTGGGCTGAGAATCCTTTTGGGCTGAATTGGCCTTTTGGGACTGATTTGGGTCTTGGGCCCTTTTTTTTTTGGATGTTGGGCTTTATTTGACATTTTAATTGAATTGATGTTTGGATTTTGAAATTGAACTTTGAATTGGATCTTTATTGATTGTGGATTTTATTCAGACAATAAAGGATGATTTAGAAAATTTTGTGGAAAACGGGTATTCCTCACATGGACCGTGTCTAGGACCCGTATGCATTGAGGATACCCCAAACCTAAGGCTTTTCTACAAAGGGGTGCCCTATGGGCTAACTAGAGCTTCCTAGGTATTGGGCCTCTATATTGGACTAGGTCCAACAATTGCCAAGCTAAAACTATACAATTATATGAAGTATATGGCTGCAAATAATCATAAAATGAGATCAAAATAAGCAAAGTAAACATGATACGAACTGAATTCACAACAGTTTGAGTATATACATTTGAATCTTCTCATCTTCATTCATTTCATTTTTGTTTTTGGGCCATACCAAGGTTTCGAGAGTAAGAATAGCAAGAGTCTAAGTCGGACATAATAACATCATCTGGACTACACATTGAACGAACCCTAAAATAAAATCGAATTCAATAAAAAAGAGCGGTGAATTGGCAAAGGCATTATTCTACCCTTTCTGATTGCTTCCTTTATGGCTGAAAGCTCTAAACCAGCAGTAAAACAAATCTAAAACAAAGTGAGACCTAAGCTCAAAGAGCATCTCTGCTAATCACCCCCATCCTTTATCCAGTTTTTTTATTGACACCCGATTAGAGAATACAATGCTTTTCTCTGTTTTTATTCGTGAACAACAGAAGGCGTAAGTCAGCATATAAGTAGTAGTAGTTAGCGTTTTCATCATCTTGTTTACTACCAACATGTCATGACTAACAGAAAACAAAACTAGAGCAATGGACATATGTTTAGATGAATTTGATCAAAGAACACTTATGGTACAGAGAGAATTGAGGGCATGGCAGATAATGAGAATGCGCACATAATCTACACAGGAACATACATTACTATTGACCTCTAACTCTAATAGATACAGACGAAAAAAAACATACCAGAATGAAGATGATCCTCTCCTGTAAAGAACCATGGGAAAAGACGGAAAACATGTGAAACCACTGTATATGTTAAATGGTAGATAATAAACGAATGAACAACTTAAGATACGAGAATAGAAGACTCTGGATATGCCTGCGTCAACTATGGGAAATTTCTGTAGAGAATTAAAGGAGGCCTTATACAACGCAGCCAATCACATTAATCTGTAAATGAAACCGAATGAAAGGGAAAGAAGGATAAGAGATGAAGTGTGATAGTAAATCGATACAAGCTCGTGGCAATACTCCACCATGGTGGGGATGTTCAATCCAATCGTGACGATATATACACAGATGGGGTCAAATATACCATCCCCATACATAGATCCGGGCCTGTTTTTACAACTACCCGAAGAAAAGCATCAAACCCAATCGAGACAAACCGAACAGAACAAAAGAGATGGAAGTGTAAAGAAATCGGCTCAAATAAACGCGCTGGCAAAATTAACCATCATAGCTCGAGTCTTAATCGAGTTGTAAAATATGTCTTAGACGAAGAGAAATAAAAGAATGAAAACAGTTCTCTCTCCAGCTTCGAAGTTCCTAACAGTGTCACATTTGGCCTTTCGTGAAAGCTTTAAAATTAAGAGAGAAATGCAAACAAAGAATTAAAGAACAACAACATTATTCCATGGCTATACAACACTGGAGATACACAGGATGAAAATCTCAAACTCCTCTTCCGGAATCTCAACAAGAATAAAACGAAACGGAAATAACGATTCAACTCTTCTCTCAGCAACCAGTTCCTGACAGAGCAAGGTCTTCACCATAGATTAATATGAAACATCAAAGAAATAAATACAATAGAGGCAACGTGAATTGTTCGGTTTCACTACTGTTTGTATACAAAACAGTAAGATCAACAGCACTGATAGGTGCAAGGAGCCGACAAGGTACCGTAAGGGAGTGGTTCAGATTTCGGAGTTAAACTGACACTCCACTTCTCTGCCATGTTAGTGAGCTTTGGAGTTCGTACCAGGTTGGGTATTTACCCAGAGGCTTGTGCAGGAATAGAGTAAAACGAAGACAAGAAAAGAAACAAGGCCTGGAAGAGATGATGGCTTATATTCTGAGTGATTACCGAAGCCATATCTACTTCCTTTCAGTCTAACGAATGCAGAAAAAGAACAAAAACGTGAACACAGAACGTGAATGATGTTCAACATCCTCCTCAAGCCAGGGACATACGAAATATAGTTCGAAGCCCAGGTTTAGGAGTCTCAACAAAATATACAACGAAAGGAAGAAGAACAGAGATAGAGGGTCGGATCTTCCTTCAAAACAAGTTTCCGATAGAGCTTAGCTTACTTTGCCATCATCAGAACAATTTTTTCCGTCAAAACTTTGCTCAAAAGAACGAAAATCAAAACATGACCGGGAATCCAGAAGATCTTTCATCAGAAAAACTGGAAATGGCTACTACCGTCTCTACTCGTGGGGTAAACGACAGAAATGAATGAACCGTTGAGGGAGATTTTTGTGTTCAATCGGCAATGAGAATGATTTTATCTGTTGAAAGGATGAGGGTTGGGTGTAGTGCTTCTTTTGTTTTTTTTTTTGTTTCTGGCTTCGATGTTGAAATACCGGGGAAGAAGAAGACTAAAAAAAAACGGTTCGAATGTTCTGCGCAGGGGAGAATAAACGTGGGAGAAGACAGGTTTTTCCAGAGAATGAAAGAACTAGGAGCAAAAGTGGTAAGGTGTCGGCTGCGTTGGGAACTTCCGAAAAAATTTGGGATTGGGACTTGACGGCTACTCCCAGGTTTCGTGGGATTGATGCTGTTATATAATGGAACAGTAGGGTTTCTATGGGTAGGTATTAGCTGATTAGCCAGTGTTTGATTTTTTGTTTCTTGAATGGATTGGGACGACGAGTGGATCAAGGCAGTGGGCTGTGTTGGGCCTCCGATGGACCGAGTTCAAGGTTGACCAGAGTTGACTGGTCATTTGACCAAAAATGATAGTTAAAAATACAAGTGAATGTAATTAAAATGGAAGTTGAATTACATATGTACGAGTGACACGTGAATAAGATAGAAAAGAGAAATAACAAAATAAAATGAGATGAGAGCGAGTTTAATCGAATTAGCGAAAAAACGAAGTATACTGGTATGAGATATAAAAATGTGTATAAAATGATGAAAATGATTCTACAATAATAATGATAATGACAAGTAACAAGTAACAAGTGACAAAGATAATTATGAAAATAGTACAAGTAAAAGCATCAATGAAATAAAATGAGATAAAAATAAGCATATAATAAAATAGCATGAACCAAAATGAAAATGACAAGGCAAATGAATGAGCGAATAAAACAACATTGACTAACATGAAATAAATTTAAAACAAAAATGGTAAGATAAGTAAATAACAAAAAGGGACGGGTTTGAAAACGGATGCTTTGAAAATTGATTTTTTTTGTCATAAAGTGATAGTTTCATTTTGGTATGCACATGAATAAGTTTTGATAAGAAAGACGACGACCTTCTTATTTTATTTACTTTTTTTTTGAATTTTGCTTTATGGGTGAGAATTTTTGGTGTCTACAGATGGCTCCCCTTGATTCAATTTTGCAAGCCCTTGCAGAATTGGATCAAGGTTGAGAGGGCGCCAAAAATTCTCACTACGGCTTTGTGGTGCATTGGGATGCGGCCGCGAGGAAGATAATGTATGAATGCGATGGGAAATGATATGATTAGCAGGGTGCACGAGGACTTATTACGAGCCTCAACTGGACCTCTTGACATCCAGTCCTAGGACTTATGACGAGCCTAGAATGCTAACAATATATTGGTTTGGCCTGCACGAGGACTTAGGAGAGCCTCAACTGGACCTCTTGACATCCAGTCCTAGGACTTATGATGAGCCTAGAATGCAATTGAAAGTACGAGGACTTAGGAGAGCCTCAACTAGACCTCTTGACATCTAGCTATAGGACTTATGACGAGCCTATAATACTTTGAATAAGTACCGTACTAGTAGCGTAATAGCTGCCTAGCAGGTGGGGTGTGAAATGACCTTGCACTAGTAGCGTAATAGCTGCCTAATCAAGGAAAAAACGGCGAGACCGCACTAGTAGTGTCATAGCTGCCTAGCGGGTTATGAAGTGAACGATCTCGCACTAGTAGCGTAATAGCTGCCTAGTGGAGGAAAAACGGCGGGACCGCACTAGTAGCGTAATAGCTGCCTAGTGGGTAATGAAGTGAACAATCTCGCACTAGTAGCGTAATAACTGCCTAGTGGAGGAAAAAGGTAGGACCGCACTAGTAGCGTAATAGCTGCCTAGCGGGTTTGAAACAAAATACGACCGCACTAGTAGCGCAATAGCTGCCTAGCGGGTGTAAAATAGAAATGCGACCGCACCAGTAGCGCAATAGCTGTCTGGCGGGTGTAAAATGAAAATGCGACCGCACTAGTAGCGCAATAGCTGCCTAGCGGGTGTAAAATAGAAATGCGACCGCACCAGTAGCGCAATAGCTGCCTGGCGGGTGTAAAATGAAAAAGTGACCGCACTAGTAGCGCAATAGCTGCCTAGCGGGTGTAAAATAGAAATGCGACCGCACCAGTAGCGCAATAGCTGCCTGGCGGGTGTAAAATGAAAAAGTGACCGCACTAGTAGCGCAATAGCTGCCTAGCGGGTGTAAAATAGAAATGCGACCGCACCAGTAGCGCAATAGCTGCCTGGCGGGTGTAAAATGAAAAAGTGACCGCACTAGTAGCGCAATAGCTGCCTGGCGGGTGTAAAATGAAAGTGTGACCGCACTAGTAGCGCAATAGCTGCCTAGCGGGTGTGAAGATGCATTAGATAGTGAACCAATTATGTGGGTATATGCAAGTGATATGCGATGTGAGATGGTTAACAAGTGTATTAATTGAATTGAACTCCCTGTTTGTGGGTGTAGGTTTTGTGTGAGCAGATGGCTCTCGAGTTACATCAAAACTTCGGGATGGCTCTAGTGACTCCGGCATGGCTTCAAGGATCTGAGATGGCTCCAGCATGCGTTGACGGCTCCGGTATGCGTTGATGGCTCCGATATGCGTTGATGGCTCCGGTATGCGTTGATGGCTCCGGTGTGACCAATGGTCTCGGGGTGGTTGGTGGGTTTGAAACGGTTGGTGGATTTGGTTGTTTTGAAGTAGTTCGATGGCTCCGGTGATGGATTTATTGTGGTTTGATGAGGTTTTGATGTGGACTTTACTGTGGGTGAATGGTTTTTCACGTGTGAATGGCTAACACAATTGCATGACTTTATTGGAAGTTCCTGTCATCGTTCCAGGATTTCCATGGATGGCTCCGGGATGACCTTGTGCTGAATGAGCATGACGATGCTTTGGTTGGTTCACTTTAATGACACGGAGGGGAAAAGGGAAGTTTTCGCCTTTGATGTGGTCGCACCCTGGACGGGCCTACTACTCAATTCCATATTGAGATCAGACCATACGTAGTTCGATCTTTGTAGGCAAATCCCTGGTGACGAAATGGCTCGTGTATAGTCTTGAAGTCTCTAGGACGATCTCAACGTTTGAGGATGGCTCTCGCATGGCTCTAGTTTGGTTTTGGATATGATGTTGATGAGGCCCGATGACGCTGGATGGCTCCGGGAAGATCGTCGTATGGCTCCGGATGGCCTCGGTTTTGATTTCTTTTGATTTTGAGTTGAGCTTCGATAGCGGGAAACTGAAGTCGACCTTCCACGAGACTAGGCATGGTTCTTACCAGCCAGATGTTGAAAATGAAGTAGTTATAATGCATGCAAATGCTAACTGATGCAAAATGTGTATGCAATTTTTGGAGAGAAGGTACGGTCCTATCCCTATTAATATGAGGTTTACGAATATAAGACATCTTCAGTTTGATCTTGAGTGATTGTTGAGCTAGAATGCGTGAATCACTTTCCTCTCACGGAGGGATATGGGTCAATCTTTCATGAGTATGGTTGTGTGTGCAAATGGTGTGATGATGCTCTCGATGCTCGGAGCAGTATTTTCCTTAGAATTTCTTTCGAGGTTCTGGACTTTCCGATCCTTACAAGTTCCTTTCCTACAATGGGGTAGGTTGTTTATGATTTGGTGCTTAGACTGAAGATTCACTCGCACTCGTAAGATCTTGTGGGGTAAGGTCACGCTCATACGCTCATGGTCCCTCTGGTATGACAGGACATGTTGATAACAAGTACGAAGCTTATGATTCATGTTTCAGATCCGATACTTTCGGTTACCGCTCATCAACTAACGAGTCAGAGGTCTTTTATTGGGTTATAACGGGGCTGAGAGGTATGATGTATGTCACATGGGACTGGAGGATTTATTTGGTAATTGTGGAGTTTTTGTGCAACAGAGGATATGTTTCGCCTTCGCCATGGGTGGAATGATTAGACTGGTTTTGATAACCTTTTGATTTCTTCGGGACATCATTGGTCCTTCTGATTTGGATTTCTCCTTCTTGCCTCTTCTGGTGTTCGATTTGAACTTTCTCCTCGTTTTGTTTTTTGAAATTGCATTTGGCTCATTAACTTTCTCAAGCATTCTCTGCTTTGTATTTTGGTTTTGAGCTTTGGAGTTACATTGACTCATCGATCTTCTTGAACATTTTCAGCTTTCTTTTAGGTGTTTGGCCTTGGAGTTTCCTTGACTCACTGATTTATTCAAACATTTCATTTGTAGTTTTTGTGAAAGATGGTGGGGGAGAGACCATGGCTTTGGCTCCTTTGAGATCCTCTATTGCAAGAGTGAGTAAGTATGTGTATGTGAGTTAGCATGTTGTGGAGTTCGTAGAAAAAAAGTTTATTGTGAAAGGCTCGGCGGGGCTCACTAAGGGATTATGTACAGGGCAGTCAAAGCTTTTTGGTTTTTTTGGAGATTTTTATTCCTAAGTGCCTCGTCATTCTCATTAGTCAATGATTGTTTTCTTACTATTCTCAGATCTTTGCATGAATCACAGTTCGTATCATGTTTATCGACATTGATCTCACTATGTATTGTGCCTCTCCATGTGCTGAAGGAATGCACATGTCGCTCATGGTTTTACCTTTATTGGAATCTCTCCCTTCCCTCATCACTCGGGGGATCGTCCAGTACACTCGTTTGAAATTCGAAGGAAAATACCGCTCTTCGCACACTATTCACTTTGTTTGTGGTGCTGATTTTGATTAGACCCTTGTGTTCATTGACGGGTCGAGAGTTTAGTGATTTAGGCATGCTGTTCAATCAATCTCTCAAGATTTTCCCCAAAGATGTCGTTTCGATATGAGTGTATGCAGTACATCTACCATGCAATGTGTTGTGGTAATATGGAACTACTATGTACATATGATGCATGAAATGCTGAAAATGATGAATGGAGATGGCTGACTTTGAATTTTGACCAAATGTGTGTTTTTTTTTATATTCTTTTTGGATGCAATGCATGAGTGGTAAGGCTACCCCTAGTCTCGCTTGGGTCAAATTCAGCTCACAGTTCATGAAGCTCATCCCGTCACGATTGGCTCTGAAGACGGTCGAGTTGTGGTGATTGTTGTTGAAGAAGTAATTCTCCCATGAGGTCGGGTTGGTGATTGACTCCTCGAGTTTTGGAATTTTAGGGAGTGACAACTCCCGCATGGTGGCCCCATAATATATGACATTGACTGCATTTTTTTTGGGGATTTTTGAACGTATGCTTTTTTTTTGGATTTTTTTTTGGATGTACGTTTTTTTGGATTTTGGATGTATGCTTTTCTTTTATTTGGGATTTTTTTTTTGGGTATATGATTTTTTGGATGTATGATTTATTGGTATATGCTCTTTTGTTGGTGTTAGTCTCTATGTACATGGCATGCCGAATGGGAAGATGCTTGAATCCCTAGTATTTCTTGCTATCGCTTTGAGGGTCACGCTTTCACTTGTGGGCAAACGCGGTTAATCACCTGCAAAACGGTCATCAAAGAAGAATCTGACAGATGCGAATGTTAGTACGCTTGAAAAATGAGATGAATGTTTGTGTGTGATGTGTTGAGAATGCAACCTGTGATTATGCAATTTTCTGAGATGGGTGTGATTTATGCATGATTAATGAATATGAAATGACCGAAGATGGGAAAAAGCAATTCGTATGTGCTACAAGAAATCAAGTCTTAGAGAGAGAAAAAAAAACAGTTTTAAAAATACGTGTTTTCGAAGTGGTGGATTTTCTCAATAGGAATTTTGACGCTTGGTCATTCGCAAATAAAAATAGGGAGTGGGGAACCCTATACACATTGATCTAAATAAATTCAAAGGGAATGTACAACCTATACACAAAGTTTATTCAGAATTTGACAAGAGAGAAAAGAATGCTAGGGAAAAACCTATACATCAATTTTAAAAGTCATTAAATGGGGATTTTGAGCTTAAAAACTGCTCCCGAATTCTTCTGCTTCGTCCTTGAGCTTCTGACTGTCTGCTCACTCATGTGCGGGCTCTTGATTGGCCGTTCGCTCGTCTTCGTGTTCGGGCAACAAGGTGACACTATGATCAAGAGAAACTGGTTGGTGCTCTTCTGACCCTTTGCAGCTTCGAACTCGAAAGGTTGTTTCTGATCTTCATGTCGCTCGACTCGGGTTGGTGCAACTCTAATTTTGGCTCGAATCGTCGTTGATCTTCATGCATCCCACTTGCTCCGGTGAAGGAAAATAAGGGGCATTTTTTGAGAAGGAAAGGTGAATGATCGAGCATATATTCTTTGTGAAAATCCACCACTTTTGTGAAAACACGAAATGACTAGTACGCTCCACGGTAATGACCGCTGCTCCTGAAGGTGGGTTGAACTTCAAAAATAGCGGGTCACGACATGGGGACTAAATCATTATTTTGAAAACATTTGTGAAAATCAATTTTGAAAACTGTTTTCAAAAACTATTTTGAAATATGATCCATGAAAATGTTGTTCCGAAATTCGTTTGTGTAAAGTAGGTTTTCTTAAAATCTGTTTGTGAAAATCAATTTTGAAAACTGTTTTCGAAAACTATATTGAAATATGATCCATGAAAAATGTGTTCCGAAATTCGTTTGTGTAAAGAAGGTTTTCTTGAAATCTGTTTGTGAAAATAGTTTTTGAAACTACATTTGGAGAACATCTATCTTTTGCAAACCGTTTGACAAAGTTTGTTTTCTAGAAGACTTTGATTGAAACCGTTTTTGAAAACTGTTTTGGAAATAACAATTTTGAAAATCATTGTTTTTGAAATCCTTTGAAATGGACGACTTTGAAGATATTTCATTGGAGTGTTTGAGCTGGTTTTTTTTTTTTTTGCCAATTTTTTGAAACGTGATCACACATACATGTAAGTGCAAAATAAAAATCGTGGCTGATTTTTTGTGGAGCTGAGTGTGAATGATTGGGATAATCACCTTCCAGGTCAATCAATGCTTCCATACCACCGGGGGAACCGTCATCCCTTCACTGTTCATCTCTCGGGATTTATCTCTGTTATGCCTTGGGGCACGTCATCAAGAAAGTCCGGAGTGCTTAAGTTCGAAAGGTCAGGATACCCGAAGTGATACCGTCACACGAGCCACGGCCGGGGATTATCACAACATACTCACTTTTCGGGAAACTTGGGGAAGTACTGCATGGGAACGGGTCTCCCATCGTCTACACGATAAGGTGTGTCTAAAGTCCAAATTATTCGCTGACTACGCTTTGTCATGTATGGGTATCCGTAAATACGGGATCCGCTATGAATTTGTAGCGCGACATTGGGCTTTAAAGACACCCGTGGTGCAGAGGAATCATGGAGAACTGAGCCCGTGCAATCTTCAGGGTAAGACAGAGGGTGGTCAGACAGGCGGCATACAAGGGGGTGACTACCCATAAAACCCATCCTAGACACTGGACCAGGCAACTGGACACTGAAGGCTCATGGCTCACTATATGCTGGCTTAGACTCGGGTAATGGAGGATATTTTTGGATCATGAGCTTCAAGGCGTTGGTCTTGGACCGTATTACCTCGTGGGTTAACTCCTTCTAGGAAGGACCCAACTCATGGGGAATCAACCGTGGACCGGTTGGGATCCCGTGACTCGTGGACAAATCGGGTGACACAGAGGAATGCATGTCCTATGCTACCCGATGCAACAATGGGTTGACTCCTTCTAGGAAGGCCCCATTTACAAAAGCAATAAATAAGCAATAAATATTATGTCATGCATGAAGAGCAGTAAACATATGACAGTAAACACACAACAATAAACACACAAAAGTGAAGCATGCAAATGGTAAAGCACACATATGGCACTCAAGGCCAATCTCGAACTCTGGACTCTCATCCTAACTATCCTCTCAGCGCACACTCTAAGTGTGGAGTAGAGTAGTCCTAGCGGCTTTAGAATGAATCTCTTGGAGGTTTTGAAAGAAGTTAGGGAATCCTGACAATTTTTGAATGGAGTTCAGTCTTCCTTGAGTTTGAGAAAAACTTACTCAAGTTTTCCCCAGCAGAGTCGCCATTCTGTGGAGGGTGATTTTTCGGTATGAGGGGGGGTCTATCTAAATACGAACTAGCTGAGAAGCCTAGATCCTAGAAATTGCCATTCTGTGGAGGGTGAATACCCGTTATTCATGGCAGCCCTCAAATACCTACTACATCGTCCGTCTTTCCCAGAAAGCATACAGGGGAATGCAAGTGTGCACTACACCCGCTCTCGATGGGCTCCACGCGGACTTATGCCTCTATAAGGCGGAATTGACTAGAGTCGCCACCTAGTTTGACCTACGATACTAGGAAGGAAGGGAATGAGGGTTCTAAGAACCGTTGGTTGACTCTGATTGTTGCTTATGGATAGGGCTTATCTGATCATTACAGAGATTCTATTGTGGGTTCGCACTGGGTTACACCCCTTAGAAGTGGCAATGACCACGACTTCGGATTGGTGCCCGAGGAAACCTCGGTCTCCTATTGTCAGGATTGCCTTCTTTCAAAACCTTTTTTAGAAAGATTCATTTAAAGCCAAGGATATGATTAGGACAGAAAGAGAGAAAGAGTGGATGAGGCGAGCTTCTGTCAAACTAGCGTCCAGAAGAGGAACCAGTGAATTCGGCTGAGTATGGAATGAAAGATTGGGAACATGCTGATGTTGAGGAAATGATTAAGATTGAAGTCTAATGGTTTGAAGAACTTGAGGGTTGGTGGGAATCGAAGGGGATTTGAATGTTCGAAAGACATGAATACCATCTTAGAGTTTGGGAAATGGGTTTTTTGATTGGAATGGGGTCGCACCCTAGATGGGCTGCCTACGTACTCAACTCCCTGTTGAGATCAGACCTTACGTAGTTCACGGTTTTTTTTTTTTGGTTTTGGAAGTTTTGAAGGGTTTGAAGTTTTGGGTGTGAGAGAGTAGTCTATGAGACACTCGGGTCTATGAGACGTTTGAAACCTTGAGATGTCGAAGTCTGTGAGACGCTCGAATCTGTGAGACGCTCGGGTCTGTGAGACGCTCGGGTCTGTGAGATGTTCGGGTCTGTGAGACATTCAAGTCATTGGGATGACAAAGTCTGTGAGACGCTCGGGTCTGTGAGACAATACAGGGTTGTTCGGAGGTGAGATGGCTGAGATGAGTGAAAAATGGCATTTTGATTGATGTGGGGTCGCACCCTGTGTGGGTTGCCTACGTACTCAACTCCCTGTTGAGATCAGACCTTACGTAGTTCACTGGTTTTGGAAGTTTTGATATTTATGGGGTTTGGAGATTTAGAAGGGCTCGGAGTTTTAAGAAGTTTCGGGTTTGGGATGCTAGTCTGTGAGACGCTCGGGTCTGTGAGACGTTTGAAATCTTGAGATGTCGAAGTCTGTGAGACGCTCGGATCTATGAGACGCTCGGGTCTGTGAGATGTTCAGGTCTGTGAGACATTCGAATCATTGGGATAACAAAGCCCGTGAGACGCTCGGGTCTATGAGACATTTAGAGTGTAGGAGAAATTGGAATGGAATTAAAATGGAAATCGAAGTTGAATCGGGGTTGAATGAATATTGATTTGAAATGGAATTGAAATGAATTTGGATTTGAATGAGTTTGGAATTTGATTAAATTTGAATTGAATTTGGTTTGACTTGAATTTTTGGTTGGAAAAACGGGTCGGGTCAAAATTTGGGTTGGTCAAAGTTTGGTTGGTCAAAGTTCGGGTCAAGGTTATTTGGGCCAAGGTCAAAGTTGGACCGCGTCAAAGTTGGGTCAATGTCAAAGTTCGGATTGGTCAAAGTTGGACCAAGTCAAAGTTCGGGTTGGTCATAATTGGACCGGGTCAAAGTTGGAAGTTTGGCTTTTGGTCAAAGTTGGAAGTTTGGGCCTTGGTCAATGTTGGACTTGGGCCGGGTCAAAGTTGAAAGTTTGGGTTTTGGTCAAAGTTGGAAGTTTGGCTTTTGGTCAAAGTTGGAAGTTTGGGCCTTGGTCAATGTTGGACTTGGGTTGAGTCAATGTTTAGGCTGGTTTGGGTCGATTTGGGCCTTGGTTGGGCTTTTGGGTTGAATTGGGCCTTAGTTGGGCTTTGGGAGGGGCCCCGAATTGGGCTTTGGAATGCACCTCGAATTGGGCTTTGGAATGGGCCTCGAATTGGGCTTTGGAAGATGGGCCGAGTTGGGCCTTGGAAGATGGGCCAAGATGGGCCTTGGAAGATGGGCCGAGTTAAGCCTTGGAAAAAGAGGGCCAGTTTGGGCCTTAGAAAAGTGGGCTGGTTTGTGCTTAGAAAAGTGGGCCGGTTTGTGCTTAGAAATGAACCGAGGAAGGCCTTGGAATGTGGGCTGAGAATCCTTTTGGGCTGAATTGGCCTTTTGGGACTGATTTGGGTCTTGGGCCCTTTTTTTTTTGGATGTTGGGCTTTATTTGACATTTTAATTGAATTGATGTTTGGATTTTGAAATTGAACTTTGAATTGGATCTTATTGATTGTGGATTTTATTCAGACAATAAAGGATGATTTAGAAAATTTTGTGGAAAACGGGTATTCCTCACATGGACCGTGTCTAGGACCCGTATGCATTGAGGATACCCCAAACCTAAGGCTTTTCTACAAAGGGGTGCCCTATGGGCTAACTAGAGCTTCCTAGGTATTGGGCCTCTATATTGGACTAGGTCCAACAATTGCCAAGCTAAAACTATACAATTATATGAAGTATATGGCTGCAAATAATCATAAAATGAGATCAAAATAAGCAAAGTAAACATGATACGAACTGAATTCACAACAGTTTGAGTATATACATTTGAATCTTCTCATCTTCATTCATTTCATTTTTGTTTTTGGGCCATACCAAGGTTTCGAGAGTAAGAATAGCAAGAGTCTAAGTCGGACATAATAACATCATCTGGACTACACATTGAACGAACCCTAAAATAAAATCGAATTCAATAAAAAAGAGCGGTGAATTGGCAAAGGCATTATTCTACCCTTTCTGATTGCTTCCTTTATGGCTGAAAGCTCTAAACCAGCAGTAAAACAAATCTAAAACAAAGTGAGACCTAAGCTCAAAGAGCATCTCTGCTAATCACCCCCATCCTTTATCCAGTTTTTTTATTGACACCCGATTAGAGAATACAATGCTTTTTCTCTGTTTTTATTCGTGAACAACAGAAGGCGTAAGTCAGCATATAAGTAGTAGTAGTTAGCGTTTTCATCATCTTTGTTTACTACCAACATGTCATGACTAACAGAAAACAAAACTAGAGCAATGGACATATGTTTAGATGAATTTGATCAGAGAACACTTATGGTACAGAGAGAATTGAGGGCATGGCAGATAACAAGAATGCGCACATAAACATACATTACTATTGACCTCTAACTCTAATAGATACAGACGAAAAAAAAACATACCAGAATGAAGATGATCCTCTCCTGTAAAGAACCATGGGAAAAGACGGAAAACATGTGAAACCACTGTATATGTTAAATGGTAGATAATAAACGAATGAACTTAAGATACGAGAATAGAAGACTCTGGATATGCCTGCGTCAACTATGGGAAATTTCTGCAGAGAATTAAAGGAGGTCGTATACAACGCAGCCAATCACATTAATCTGTAAATGAAACCGAATGAAAGGGAAAGAAGGATAAGAGATGAAGTGTGACAGTAAATCGATACAAGCTCGTGGCAATACTCCACCATGGTGGGGATGTTCAATCCAATCGTGACGATATATACACAGATGGGGTCAAATATACCATCCCCATACATAGATCCGGGCCTGTTTTTACAACTACCCGAAGAAAAGCATCAAACCCAATCGAGACAAACCGAACAGAACAAAAGAGAGATGGAAGTGTAAAGAAATCGGCTCAAATAAACGCGCTGGCAAAATTAACCATCATAGCTCGAGTCTTAATCGAGTTGTAAAATATGTCTTAGACGAAGAGAAATAAAAGAATGAAAACAGTTCTCTCTCCAGCTTCGAAGTTCCTAACAGTGTCACATTTGGCCTTTCGTGAAAGCTTTAAAATTAAGAGAGAAATGCAAACAAAGAATTAAAGAACAACAACATTATTCCATGGCTATACAACACTGGAGATACACAGGATGAAAATCTCAAACTCCTCTTCCGGAATCTCAACAAGAATAAAACGAAACGGAAATAACGATTCAACTCTTCTCTCAGCAACCAGTTCCTGACAGAGCAAGGTCTTCACCATAGATTAATATGAAACATCAAAGAAATAAATACAATAGAGGCAACGTGAATTGTTCGGTTTCACTACTGTTTGTATACAAAACAGTAAGATCAACAGCACTGATAGGTGCAAGGAGCCGACAAGGTACCGTAAGGGAGTGGTTCAGATTTCGGAGTTAAACTGACACTCCACTTCTCTGCCATGTTAGTGAGCTTTGGAGTTCGTACCAGGTTGGGTATTTACCCAGAGGCTTGTGCAGGAATAGAGTAAAACGAAGACAAGAAAAGAAACAAGGCCTGGAAGAGATGATGGCTTATATTCTGAGTGATTACCGAAGCCATATCTACTTCCTTTCAGTCTAACGAATGCAGAAAAAGAACAAAAACGTGAACACAGAACGTGAATGATGTTCAACATCCTCCTCAAGCCAGGGACATACGAAATATAGTTCGAAGCCCAGGTTTAGGAGTCTCAACAAAATATACAACGAAAGGAAGAAGAAACAGAGATAGAGGGTCGGATCTTCCTTCAAAACAAGTTTCCGATAGAGCTTAGCTTACTTTGCCATCATCAGAACAATTTTTTCCGTCAAAACTTTGCTCAAAAGAACGAAAATCAAAACATGACCGGGAATCCAGAAGATCTTTCATCAGAAAAACTGGAAATGGCTACTACCGTCTCTACTCGTGGGGTAAACGACAGAAATGAATGAACCGTTGAGGGAGATTTTTGTGTTCAATCGGCAATGAGAATGATTTTATCTGTTGAAAGGATGAGGGTTGGGTGTAGTGCTTCTTTTGTTTTTTTTTTGTTTCTGGCTTCGATGTTGAAATACCGGGGAAGAAGAAGACTAAAAAAAAAACGGTTCGAATGTTCTGCGCAGGGGAGAATAAACGTGGGAGAAGACAGGTTTTTCCAGAGAATGAAAGAACTAGGAGCAAAAGTGGTAAGGTGTCGGCTGCGTTGGGAACTTCCGAAAAAATTTGGGATTGGGACTTGACGGCTACTCCCAGGTTTCGTGGGATTGATGCTGTTATAATGGAACAGTAGGGTTTCTATGGGTAGGTATTAGCTGATAGCCAGTGTTTGATTTTTTGTTTCTTGAATGGATTGGGACGACGAGTGGATCAAGGCAGTGGGCTGTGTTGGGCCTCCGATGGACCGAGTTCAAGGTTGACCAGAGTTGACTGGTCATTTGACCAAAAATGATAGTTAAAAATACAAGTGAATGTAATTAAAATGGAAGTTGAATTACATATGTACGAGTGACACGTGAATAAGATAGAAAAGAGAAATAACAAAATAAAATGAGATGAGAGCGAGTTTAATCGAATTAGCGAAAAAACGAAGTATACTGGTATGAGATATAAAATGTGTATAAAATGATGAAAATGATTCTACAATAATAATGATAATACAAGTAACAAGTGACAAAGATAATTATGAAAATAGTACAAGTAAAAGCATCAATGAAATAAAATGAGATAAAAAGCATATAAAATAAATACCTGAAAAGAAAATGACAAGGCAAATGAATGAGCGAATAAAAAACATTGACTAACATGAAATAAATTTAAAACAAAAATGGTAAGATAAGTAAATAACAAAAAGGGACGGGTTTGAAAACGGATGCTTTGAAAATTGATTTTTTTTGTCATAAAGTGATAGTTTCATTTTGGTATGCACATGAATAAGTTTTGATAAGAAAGACGACGACCTTCTTATTTTATTTACTTTTTTTTTGAATTTTGCTTTATGGGTGAGAATTTTTGGTGTCTACACTAAGGAATAAAGACACTTACTGTGATGTGTCTTCAGAGAAGACAAGCGTTCTTTTGTAAAAAATGCCTCGACAGTCGGCAGTTTCTTGTTTACTGCCCTCAGAACCTTTGAAATAGGGATCTCAGCCGGAGGAATTTGGGGGCTGAACAACTGACCTTTTCCGACCTCACCCGAGTATGGGACGCCCAAGATTCGGCCGGACGGAGGAACGACGACGAACCACCGCGACCCCCAGTCGTGGGCCTTCTTATAGTAAAAAAGGGAGTAACCAATTTTCGCGATGAGGGTTAGGCTATCAGGATCCTTCCTAACTGTGAAGAATCGGACGAAGTCAGTACCCTCCGGCCGAATTTTGCTTTCCTCGCAAAGAGAAACAAAAGCATGGAGGTGCGAAATGGCCTTCGGATGAAGGTGAGCGAGGGTGCAGCAGCGGCGAAGGAGGAACCCTAGCACGAAAGGGTGCGGGGGAATGGTCAAACCGGAGCGGAAGAAATCAGCATAGACAACGTACCCGAGGCCAAAATCGTCGTTAGGGTGAGAATCAGAGGATGGCAAAAAAATTTGTGTGCCAAGTGGGGCTTCGACAGCCCCGAGACAATCACAGAGGGTGGAGTAATTGAGAGAAGAAGGAAAGGGCTGACGCCCAGATCGGAAGGGTCTTGCGGGCTTCAGGTACGAGGGGCGAAAGCCGTTAGAGGACTGAGAGCCCTGAATCGCTTCAATGGCAGGCGGAAATTTGGTAGCAAGTTTGCTCTGTTTGGCTGAGGAGGAAGACATTGTCAAGCTTGGTGAAGAATCAAAGGATGATGGCGATGAAAGACGAGGTAGCACACGACGACAGGAAGGCGAGAGAAGAAGAACGGTCGAAGTAAAGGGCCAGTAGAGGAAAGAAGAAAGAGCTCAAAAGATTGGGCTTTAAGGAAAGCTTTTTCCCGCTCAAAAAAAATAATATATATATGTGCGAACAAAAAGTGTCTTTTTTTTTACAGGGGAAGAGAAAGGGCCGCGCGCTTCCTAAAGACGCTTCCGACGTTTAGTCGAAAGAAAGGCCCTACGTATTCTACACCGACAACGGGCGGAAAATTCAAAAAGCGGAACGAACCACGAGCTACGCCTGTGGCCAACAAGAAGTTCCTTTTCTCCAAGTATGAAGAAAAAGAACTTGTGGGACTGAGATAAGGAGACAACAAAACTTGGGTAGCCACGAAATTGGCCACAGGCAGACGCAAAATTTTTTCACCAAAACACAAGACACAGAAGTTCTATTTTCTTCACCAAAATTCAGAAAGATAGAACTTGTGGGACTGATGAGAAGGGAAGAAATAGCGCCAGGCCAAAAGCAGGATACGTAGAGCATCCGGCCGCTCTAGCCAGATGAGGTCAGAGGCTTATAGAACATCCGGCCGCCTCTAGCCGGATGGAAATACAAACACATAGAGCATCCGCCCACCCCTAGCCGGATGAAAGTAGAGCTTAGACAAAGCAAAGCATCGTACGACCGGCCGCTTGTGGTCAGTCAAAGATTCTAGGAGGGGGTTGAACTGTACTTAAACATGTAAAATACAGGCTGGCACCAAAAAGACCAGGCCCAAAAAACTATAAATAAGGGTGTACCCCCGTGAAATAAGACACGCGATATTTGGCAATCAAACTCACATTCGATTCTAATAGAAGCTCCCTTTCTCCCTCTCTACTCTCGCGAGATTCTGAGTCCGAGACCAGGTAATGTATGTAGGATAGAAGGTCAGACCGGATCGTACTAGGATAGGTGTACTGTCACATTGCGATCAAGTTGGATCTTGTCAGGATAGATATACTGTTTCAATACCTGGTCGGATGACCTGACACTGTTTGTTGGTGTAGTCGTGGTTGGCGATGTCGATCTCTTCTTGATTCAAGTTTACCGGTATCGGGTAACAGATACTAAAGCTTCCTATGGTTACAAATTTCATCTACGGTGAGTACAAGTTCCAACTACTTCTTTTCATGCTTAATATACACTTCAATTTATTCAATCATGCATTCACTCATACAGTTACTCTACTACTTGGCATGCTATTTCAAGGATTAAAGGTTGAGATTATTACCTGGGCCGGATTTAGAACCGGACCCATCACGGTCAATCACGTGAAGGACAGGCTGCCTCTGAGGTGCACCCCGCGGAGGTCCCCGGGATCCCGGTCCCTGTGGTGCCTGCTGGGTCGGTGCATTGCCAGATGCAACCTCCTTGCCTTCCCTTTGCTTGTAGTTTTGGAAGTTCCCCTTTGGCTTGGTGCTCTCTGGGCATCTGTTGGCCGTGTGTCCTAGCTTCTGGCAGCTATAGCACTTGATGTCCCTCCCATAATAGTCCTTACCAGGATGGTCCTGGCTGCACTTTCTGCACACATAGGTGCGGCCATCGGAGAAGGTTTTGGCAACACCGGAGCTAGAACCTGAGGTTAGAGGGTTAGCACATGTGTGCGTGGATATACTAGATACATTACTTATACGAATACAGATTGGATTAGGAATTTACCCTTTGGTGGGTGTGATCTCAGTGGCTTGGCTGCCACCGGTGCAGAATAACCAAGCTGAAGAAGCTCAACTGGTTTGCCCTGCTCAGCATGGGCACTGCTCTCACCCTGGGATTTCTTTTGGGATTGCTGAAAGAAATTCCCTTTCTTCTTTTTCCAGCTCTTCCCTTGGTTCTGCTCCTCAGTACTGGTGTTCTTGTTGTTAGCCTTGCGCTTCAGCGCGGTTTCTTCATCCCTTAATTGGCAAGTGATTTCAACGCGAGAAGCCGCGTGATAACACTCCTGAAATCTCAGGTATTAGCCGGGATTCTCATTTAGGAAAGGATAAGGGAAAAGATTCAAGGAATTCAAGGAATTTAAGGAATTGAAGTGATACTAAGGGTTAACTGATATTTACCTGAAGGGAGGTAAATCTCGTGTATCCCATACCGTACCGCAAGCGATGGCTCAGACCGCCATAGAAGCGATCGACCAACACCTGGCCGGTGTATCCTAGATTAGGGAGGAGACGAAGAATGGAGGTAATGGTGCGGTAGTACTCATCCACAGACATCTTGTCTGTCATCTTCAAGGCATCCAGTTCTAGCCTTTTCTTGGTCTTTACATGCTCCGGATAGTACTTGGATCGGAGGAGTGATGCAAAAGAATCCCAATCGAATGTGGGGTCACTAACGTGCTCGTGCTTGACCAGCTTCCACCAATCCATAGCAGCATCCTTTAGGTAGTAAGCGGCAACTCTGACTCGAACTCCAGTAGGAGCCTCGAGTGTTTCGAAGGCCGTCTCCATCTCAGAGATGTAGGCCTCGAGCTTAGCCGGATCACTCTCGCCCCTGAAGCAGGGAGGGCGGAGCTCCGCTACAGCTTTTACCCAGTTCGCTTCTCTGGGTGGCGGGGGAGGGATTGGCCCCGCTTGAGTTTGTTGGTTCTGTTGCATGGCTTGTATAACTTGTGGTAGCATCTGTGCTACCGTGGCAGCGACGATCTCGGCTATCGTCTGCGTGCCGGGTCCGTCATTGCCCCCTCCTCTAGGGCGACCTGGACCTCTTCCTGACATCTGAATATTTAACATTCACATTAGGCTTTGCAAGATACGACCTAAAGGTCTTGAAATTTAAGCAAGGTATCATTCGTAAGAACGTTAAGGATATCCGTTGTTAACAACGGTAGTTCCTAGTTAGGTTTCTAAGTATCCGTCTTAAGACGGTTGAAATCCTAACTCGGTAATCCCCTACGCTCGGTAACTAAGGACATCAGAGCGTTACTACGCTCTGATACCACTTTTTGTAAAACCCCAACCGCTAATCCTATGCTTACCGTCCAATCATCCCATAATCTAGAGTTACTCGCAGCGGAAATACTACCTACTACGGCGGGTGATACAACGCCGCTAACCGCCCATACGGCTAGCAAGGCTATTACTACTTACAGTGACGGTCTGATGAACATAGTATACCGAGCTACTAAAATTGCTTGCCAAATACCATATACCAAATACTTACATCATTGGATCACCGAGTATTTAAGTATCGAATTACATCCTTCACCAATCTTCCCAAACGAATGAGTTTACCAACTACTCATCTATACCAATTCCCATTCTATCAAAATCCAAAAAGGTGTACCCCATGGTACACCGGCTATTCAAAAATTGTAGCCACGTACTACTTAGTACACCCATCATAAATTCATTGTTTACAGACCAAAAGAAAGACAGGAAAATCAAACTTCAACTCACCTAGTCTTCATCCTTCACGGGTACCTACGTGTAGTAAAAATGGTGCCCCAAGGGGCTCAGCAAACGCTGCGTATAAACTCCGCATATACCGCGTGCTAGCTAGGGCACGCCGACTATTTGACGTCCACTAAACATGTTGTTCATTTATTTCATACATACATGCTTTTCATACAACATACATGCTTATACAATTCATTACATAATCCAAGGCAACAATACAGTAGCACACAACTTACTTACCTTCACAAGGTTAGCCAATTATGCATCCGGGTTAATCGGAATGCTTTTACTCTTTTACTCATTACTTACTTTTTCTTACTTACAATTACTTACTTTCGTTTACTTTACTTACTCATTCTTACTTACTTATTATACTCAAGTTAAGTCGTCGGGACCTCCGGCCCTGGGGACTACTCCGTCCCACCTCCGGGATTTACTTGACTCACCAATCCGGGATGCTACCCACTTAAGGGATTTGGGCCGCGGACCAGTTTAAGAGTCAGGAATTGGAGTCAACCTCTCGTGACTCCGCATCCTCACGCGTGGCCGAAACTATATCGGACTTCTACTCATTCCAATTTAATTATCAATTTAAGTTAGGATGGTTAGCTTGTAAGGAATAAGTTAGAAGTCCAAAGTCAACACATTCGGTCACAATACAATACATCATGCTTACACACATTCATATTCATCCAAACATTTCATGAATTATACAAACTAAAATTTAAGAGAATATTCACAACATACAACACTACATATCCACAAGTATGCATATTAACTCCGATTCGTGCATTTATCTTATTTGGTGATCAATTAGCACACAACACACAAATCAGAGTAACCAAGATAGCATACGGGGCATGAGGAATCCATACCGTTCACCGTTGCACGTGTTTCCAAACGTCCTTCGGTGTCACAAATCAAGTCCTATTATATACATACAATTGAATGATTAATATACCTATCATCAACTTAACTCCTACTTACTATGTCCTTATACTTCTTACACTTACACTTTACTTACTTATTTTTCATTACTGAAGTTTCACTTTCTTACTTAACATTGGCATGCTTACATACATGTACATATATACATATGTAGGTATATACATATATATATATATATATTATTTAATTTAAATAATAATTTTTTTTTTGACCGGACCGGACTTGCGACGACCATGCAAGTCCGGTCCATTCCAGTAGCTCACATTACCGAAACTCTTCTGGCCGACCGAACTTGCAAGTCCGGTCGCAAGTTCGGTCCATTCCAGAAGGTTTCATCGGTGAATTTTTCTGGCTCGACCGAACTTGCATATCCGGTCGCAAGTCCAGTCGATTCCAGTAGGTTACATCGGTGAATTTTTCTGGCTCGACCGAACTTGCATGTCCGGTCGCAAGTCCGGTCGATTCCAGTAGGTTACATCGGTGAATTTTTCTGGCTCGACCGAACTTGCTTGTCCGGTCGCAAGTCCGGTCGATTCCAGTAGGTTACAGACGGGGAAAATTTTCTGGTCCGATCGAACTTGCAAGTCCGGTCGCAAGTCCGGTCGATTCCAGAAGCTTTCCCGTCTTTGTAAACCTGGGCTCGACCGAACTTGCAAGTCCGGTCGCAAGTTCGGTCCGACCTAGTATTTGCATTTTTATTTCTGTTTTCAGTCCTCTCTTTTACCCATTACTTCCCCATTGTTCCTACACTCATTCCCACATGTTATAACACCAATTAAACCTCCTAATACACCCTAGTTCACTCCTTAACTCCTTACACAATTCTATACTAGTTCACTCACATAATTTTCCAAGTTTCTTTTCAACACTCACCTAGCTTCTTCTCTAGTTGCATTATGCTACAGACTTTAACACTTACACTCCTCTCCTACATCTCCCTCTTCTATTGGCATTTCTAGCACCTCTAATACATTACAACTACATTAGCTATTTCTCCTAATATACCCTCTATCTTTCTCTAACAAAATCTGTTACAACCTACCTTATTCACCTAGTTTAAAATCCACTAAGTGTTCTAATCCTATATAAATTTTGCCATAGTCTCCCCTATATTTTTACACTCTCGCCACATATTCTAGTTCACATTTCAACACTCTTTTCACCTGTTTCAATAGACATCAATACTCAAGCTCCCATACACAATCAACAACACTAGAACACTCCTAATAATTCCTGCACTCTATATCCAATTCCCAATCTGTTTTGATAAGTTTTAAAATGTCTTTTAAGGCTTCAAAACACTTATATTTCCTTCCACATTATACTACTAATGCATTACCGTTTTACAATACACATTTTCATTTCTAAAAATCTGTTACATACTCACTTACAAGGCTATATAAAGATGAGCTCAATTACCTTGTTTTCTTCTTCTAGTTTCTTTCTCTTCTTGCTTCTTCCTTCCTCTCTTCCTCCACCGGTTCCACAACACAAATCCTCTACTCTACAACCCATTGATATACACATTTCAATACACCATTCTAATACACAATTCAACCCTAACCATTATGTAAGTTTTAATATAGGTTTTAGGGTTTAGAAATCATTTTACCTTCCAAGGCACAAGTGCTGTTTGGGATCACTCAAGAACAAACTCTCAACCCCTTCTAGAATGCCAAAATCGGCTATAGAACAAGAGAACCAAACAAGTGTTTAGCTAGATTTTCGTTTTGCTTTTAAGGCTAGAAAAACAATGGGGTTTGAGAATATTTTTACCTCAAAAGAACGAGGAGAAGGAGGGCCTTCTAATGGTGGTGTTGAAGCTCCAAATGGGACATACCCAATAAAACGAAAATGCTCCTTTTCAGTTTTTGGAAGGAGGGAAATGTAGCTCTTGAGGAGAGGAAGACAATGGTGTAATTTTTGTAATTTTTGGAAGAGTTTTGAGGGGTTTACAAGAGGAGAGAAGTTAGGATTTTGTGGAGGTTGCTAAATCTCCATTGATGTCGCATGGAGGAAGGAGAAATAGAGAGTGAGGGAGATGGGTGTGCTTTACGTGAGTGAAGAGGAGAATGGGTAGGAGAGAGAGAGTAAAGTGGGAGTGTAGTTACTTTAGTGTTTTTAATTACTTTTGTCTTTTGTAAATAGAGAGGATAGGTGAGTGTGAGAGGGGGGCACAAAATCGACAGCCCACAGACCCACAAGGGTTTTAAAAATTCTTTTTACATTATTGGACACATAAGTCTTGGTTATTTATATTTCTACCCCACAACTTCCCGTTTTTGACAGTTTTTACTAATCTCTCGTTTTATTGATTTTATTGGTCCTAAAGCCTCACTAATATTTATTAATGATTATTTAGTTGACTAAAATTGTTACGAGTCTATTTGACCTGTTTAAAGACACGTTTTCCCGGTTACCTCGAAAAACGCGCTTTAATGTTCATTAGTGATTTTAATCCATTTTAAGGATCCGTTTTCTTCGGGATTTGTTCCATCATGATTATTTACACTTAATTAAGCCTCTAAATTGCTTATTAGCCTAATTAATCACTATTTTTAATTACGGGGTATTTCAGTCCGGGCCCACGGACAGGATGTCCGTGGCCCCGGACTTTTCAAATTTTTGTTTTCTGTTTAATTCGACTTTTATTTTCACATAGGTTAACTAGGGTCCGTAGTTACAGACATTAGGTCCTTGGCTACGGACGGAAGCAAAATTTGACCTAATTCTGCCTCCGAAACCCTAGTTTAGGTAATTTCAACTTTCACTTTTATTTTCTGTCAAAAAATGCTAAAAAACACAAAAAAACAGAAGCTCGCGCACTTAGGTTAAAACGACTCGTAATAAGCCGTAATTAAACTAAGTAGAGGAAAAACGACTTCTAGGGGTAATGAAAGTAATTGAACCCTGAATAACTCGAATACCAAGCCCCCGAACCCGAACTTCTCCTTTCCTAATTTACTCTAGGTTTAAATTAGGTGGCGACTCATAATAGGTTCCAGTGAGCTAGTTTAGGTTTTAATAATTATTGTTATATGACGTAGTTATTAAACTTAGGTTATAAGTGGACCTAAAACCCGACTAGATCCCAATCAACTTAATCCACATAGGATAGGGTTTAAAATCGAGGCTCACACAACCCTTAGCCCTAAGTCTCTAATTCCTAACTCGGTATTTTCCTAAACTCGGTATTCAGACCATCAGAGCGATACTTCGCTCTGATACCACTTTTTGTAACACCCCCACCGGTAATCACACCATTAACTCCTACCCCGTCTCCATTAACCATACACAAGCAGCGGAAATTCTATTACAACCGGGGGGGAAACAATGCCGTTAGTCACCCACGTGACTAACAAGGCCAATCCAAACTCAATTACAACCACAAATACCGTATCGGTCTGATGGGTCTTACACCGAGTACACTATACAAAAGATACTTCCTTTACTTAACGATTCTCAAACTAAATTCAACTTCAAATCCAATATATACAATACAATCTCAAATCTGTTCTATACCGAGTATCTACAATTCCCAAGTTCATCAATGACCTTTCGGTCTTACATATCCATAACACAACATATTCAATTCTTATACGACTATCCATAGCAATGACAACCCCGTCCTACTCTCGACGGTGACCGACTACAAGCCCTATACAATTCACTACTATCTATATTTCACTCCCATCAATCCCTGCTTAGATGTCGGTCTCTTACTGTGATCATGTCCGCTTCGGGTACCTGCACACTAAAAACGTTGCCCCTAGGGGCTCAGCTTACGCTGAATATGACTTCCGCATACCCCGCGTACTAGCGAGGGTACGCCGACTATTTGGTCGAGAGCATACGGTTCATTTTAGTTCAAACAACATGCAATACAACAATACATTATATATATGTACTTCACACAACACTCCGCATTCAATCCAGGAATACAATCCACACAGATATCACATCCAGCTCGGTAAGTTCAGCTACCTTATTCTTCAGCCTTGAGAGACCGTATCTCAAGTGAGTTTCCTTCTCGTTAACTACCAAAATATATCTTCTCGATCGTGTAGTTTACTTGACTCCTAGATCATTGGACACTCCCGGTCCCGACCTAGTTTCTTAATTATTCTACTCTTGAATAATTTTAGGTTAAGTGTAACACCCCTCATAACAAATACGTAATAGTCGCTCATGTGAACAGGAAATAAAGGCGTCTCACAACGGAAGGAATTACAGTAATAGAACTCACATGGGTGTTACTTGCCACCACTCGCCCATACGAGTGAGGTAGCAGTACAACATCTTAACAAAATTAAACATAAAAATACAATCCGCAGTGACAACGAGATACCACCTACATGTCTATCTAAGTATCAAAAGCACAACTACTGTGAGCATCTAAACATAATCCAAGTCTTACAACCCATTCCCAGTGGAATCACTTAATACATAACGAGGTATGAAGGGTAAATCCAAAATCAACATCGTCCTAACTACCCAGCCCCGCACTTCGGCTTCGACGTGTTCAGCAACCTGCACAATAAGTGTAGTCTCAGCGATAGACGCTGAGTATGCCGGATCTGGACCCTATTGGTCACTTGTCATTTTTAACCGTCTTGATATTAGATTGATTTCATGCTTTACCATTTTACAGATATAATAGATACTGTAACAGCATGCATGATTATATAATCATTCATCCAATCCAATCAGTCATATTTGAATATACACAATATTGTCATACATCATACAATACATTAGCATTGAGAACTCATTCATCGTATGTTAAACATCATCGCGTAATACATCACTCGGCCCTCCGGGCCTTCACATATCCTTTGTTTTAGTTAGCATAGTCGGGCGTCAGTTAGGACAACCCGAAATATACTCACTTGGACAGTAGTCCCACGTACACACAAAGGTGCTCACTGCCCTGATCATCCGAAGACTCTGGGACTTATTCACTTTGCCTTTGTAAAGGCGTCCATTTAGGTGGCCAAGGGCCTGGTGCCAACGGTAGCACACTCCGCCTGACGATCATCTAGGCTCGATCAGGATTAACTAGGGAAAACCCGATACGGGATAACCCAAGAGATCTCTACCGCGACCAGCAGCCAGTGACTGTCTGGATTAAGGTACATCATCACATTCATTCACACTCCACTGTTAGCTTTGTTAGTTAGATAGTCAGTTATAGTTTTAGTTATGGAGTACATCACTTAATTTGTTGGCCGCCCTATGGGTCTTACGCATGCCTAGAATTATTCTACGTAACATTCACGTTCGAGTCAAAGCTCTAGAGACCGACAATGTCGTGTCCCGTTCCTAAGTATTTTACTTAGGTTATAACTACATACTTGTAATACTTAGCGTATTAGGTCAAGCAACAGTGGTCACAATCACATTTCGCATATGTAGTTTTGTATAAGTCGATCTATAGTCGACGTAGTATTAGTCCCGTAGGACGTTCGTGCATAAATAAATAATGCAGTGAACATAACTACACATCACACACATAAATCACATACATACATTCACACAAGTTATTTATCAAACAAATCCGAGCCCGAGGAATTCCTCAGGACAACTCGGATCAAACCCCTTTACATACCGTACACCGTGGACCAAGGATGCGCAATGTGGACTTCTAAGTTCCTCGAGCGCGCACGTCCGACAGACGGTCTAACAATACGAAGAACGCTAAATGTCAATCCACATGACAATACGATTCGGTATTTCCGAATAACACCTGTAACCCTGGTTTTACACCCCCGGACTTTCAACTGTTAATAGTTAAGGCATCATTATCCTTAAAACTCATTACTCGTAGTATGTATTAATATACGGTTTACGAGGACGTCGGTTTTTATTCGAACGTCGTGGCTAACGTTTTTAAACGTAGGAATTATATTTCCCATCCCATAGTATTTTATAAACGTTACGCCTGATACAAAATTGTTCGTTCTCGTATCATTACTTCAACTGTTACCTCGCATGCATGGGTATTGTTATAGCCTTTAGTTGCATGTATGGTTACATTTTATAACCTATGGTTGTTTGCATTCCATGCATCGTTAGTTTATATTACATAGCATATTACTATCATCTAACATACCTTATATTACACAACTTCCCAATTATATGACAAATTGTATTTATTTAAAACCTTATGACTTGTAGTATATAATTATACTAACAAGTCAATGTTCATTATTTATTATTATATGGTTTGTAAATCCATAATATATATGTGCATGTTATTTGCGCCGGTTTGCATATTTGTATATATGCGCATTGATTTCTTAATGAAACATGAATCCTTATATTATGTGCATGTTCATTCCTCATCCAAAGGTTTATTTAACCTTCTAAAAATCATATATTAACCATAGTATTTTATGTCGTTGTATACTATAGTTTTATATACATATATATATTTATATGTGTGTGTGTGCTAGCATGCTAGTTTTTATAACTATGCTTTTGACCACATAACAATATTTAGTTTCACATTTACATCCTGGTATCACATCGTATGATATTTTATACGTCATTAGTTTATAACATATAGTTTTAGTACTTATATTTATGTACCGAGAATGACATATACTTACAATACACTATTACTTCTTATTTACATAATCCTCTTTATTACAATATAGTCACACAACTTATACCATGTTATAATACCTTGTTTTATATCATCAAAACGTTGTAATAGGATATAACCTATAGTTTTGTAATATTTACCCTTAATTGCCAGATAGGCATATATTTAATCTTTCATTTCCTTTCAAACCCCACACTTTATTATTATTACGATTTCACCACAATTTTTATAACATACTTAACTCACCATATATATTATAGCATTTGAATTATATAGTATGTATACTATATGGTTTCAATATTTCCGAAGAATACAAACAAACCCCTCAGGTTCTGTCTTTATTTGTTTTAACCCTTAACTTCCCATATTTATGCTTTTACCACAAATCTTATAATATTTTTACATACCCTATGTTACATCACTTCAAACATTATATTATTTATAACATATTGAAATACCCCAAACCTAGGTATGTTGTTTAAACATTAAAACATGATTTATTAAGACAAGAAAATGTCTTAGAAACATTAGTAAACAAATTTAAACAAAAGAAAACACAAAATGTGCTTTAAAGTCAATAAGAGCTAAAATGTGCTCTAAGCTTGGAATAAGCTTGGGTAAGACCTAATGAACTTACCAAGACCTTATTTATATATTAATGAACATATTAAATCAATTACCGAAGAAAACCAAGCTTGAAAACAAGTTAAAACACAAAATGTGCTTTAAGAAGTCTTAAAGCACATTTTTGAAAAATTGTCTTGTAAATGAGTTTTGAGTGGCTAAATGTCCATCATTACTCTTAAATATATGTGTACTATATAGTATCACATTTGGGTGGCTATATTAATGGGAAATCAAAAATTTCACTTCTAAGTGCCTTGTTTAGGTGAATAGTGATTTTATAAGCTAGTTTGTAACATATATTGTGTTAAGTAATTAAATTGACAAACAAAGACTAAAACACCCTCATTAAAATAGGGGGCCGGTTTTCTAAGTGTGGTGACTCACCACTCTCTAGTTAATATAAGAAGTAAGTAAAAAACTAATTAAAACTACTTTTTACTTTATTACTACAAATATCTTCTTAAAAGCAAATTCTATCTTCATTCTCATTTCCCTTCTTCATTTCACACGGTTCCAACTTCTTCCTCCCTTCTTGCTGTTCTCTCACGGTAATATCACCACCACCATGAAAACTCCATCTTTGACCTCTTGCTAAATCAAGCTCACTTGTCCAAATCAAATTCTAAGACCACCAATCTCTTCCTCTCATCAAGCTCTTCATTTCTATCTTCTCAAAACTTCAAGAGCCCCATTTCGGTGCCATGGAGTTCCACCATTGAAGGAGCTTGAGCTTGTCTTTTTACATATTGTTGATCTCCTTTGCTTCTAGGTAAGGAATCTCAAAGAAAAATCATGTTTCCTCCATGTCTTGTTGTTGACCGAAAATACACATTGATGTAGCTCTTTGTGTGACTTGTTCTAGCTTCATTCCAACCTTTCATGGACTAGGTGGAGTCCTCTCTTCATAGATATTCAAACTCTCTTCAAAGACCAAGGTAAAACAACTACATTAATGTTTTTGAAACAATGTAAAATTAGGGTTTACAATGAGATGAAGCTTAAAGCTTGAATACTCATTATGATGTTTATATTGTTTAGAACTTGACAAGGAAACAAATACCTTACCGGTTTTATAAGGAAACAAGAAAGAAGTTGTTTGGAAAAGAGGTAAATCTACTAACCTAATGTTGTTTAATGCCTTAGGAGAAATGAGCTTATAAATGCTTATTAAAACTACCTAAAGAGCAAATGGTGAATGACCTAGTAAATGTCCTCAAGGAGACTAGTAAAAGAACATATGTCTTGTTGTATGTAATTGCAGGTCAAAGGCATATATATTGTGGAAATTCAGTGTTTATGATTTAAGCACCTTAAGGGCCTAAGAGCCATGCATTTTAAGGGCCTAAGTGCCATGCAATTTAAGTTATGCTTTATATTGTAATGTGGTGTGATTTGAGTAAAGTTTTGTGGGTGAGAGTGTTCTTGGTGATTTAGGTGTTCATGTGTGATTAGTGGTGAAAACAATGTGCTTTGGTGTAACAAAATGCTAGGAGAACCTATGTCGAAATTTAGGAAATGCATAAGTAGTTCAAGATGTCTTAAAGGAATTTTGATGAATTAGGAAGTGTTCTAGTGTGTAATAAGGACTTAGGCATGATCTTGAGGTTTTAGTTTATACCAAAGTCATTTTGGACTTAGATTGAGACTTAGGCAAACTTTGGTAAAATAAGGAGAAAGTGTAAGCTTAGAAAAAGAGATTTCAATGATGACATAAAGAGTTTTAGTTTGTAAGAAATGATGTTTAAGTAATAATGTTGTGTAGAAGATATGTCTTGGTATAATGGTTAGAATAGGCATGAAACATCACTTAGGAACCTAGGGAGTAGATACTATAAGTGTTGGAGGCTTTGGAGAAGTTTGGCTAAGTGTTTAAGGTTGTAGAAAATGAGTATAATGGCACGTCCGAACTTCCGTCCGAATTTGGAAGCTCGGACATGCCCTGTTACGCTTACAGTTTTCTGGGTTTTAGGTAGTGTCCGAACTACCGTCCGAATTTGGAAGTTCGGACGCACCCATTTCTTTCTCTGGATTTAGCTTCGACCTGTGTCCGAACTTAGGGAAGCTCGGACACAAGTTCGGACGCACCTGCTCCTTCTGTTGGTTATTCTCGACCCATGTCCGAACTTCCGAAGTCCGGACACAAGTTCGGACATGTGTCTGATTTCAGTTTAGAGTCCCGACTTGCGTCCGAACTTGGAAGCTCGGACACAAGTTCGGACAGGCCACTGTATGGACCAAAAATTATTGTTTTAAGATGGGAATTGTTATCTAAAAATGGTAGTTGGTTAGTAATGATATTATAAGGTTATGTAAGACATGTTAGGTGGGTTTTAAAGGCAATTAAAAGGATGAAAAGTTGTAACAAGTGTAAAATAAAATAAACTAGTAATGTGGAGTAGATAATGTTAATAATGGACTAGTGCGTTAATTAACCGACGTTACTAATGTGTTTAGGATTCTCTCAAGGTGGAAACCAGTCGAGGCAAGGACCGAGGTATGGTTTTCTTGCAGTCTGTTGTCTACCGGTTTACACCGGCTTGGTGTTGTTGTTTTTCTGTGTTACGACCTTATAAGATTAAGGCATGAAAAGAGTTTACAGTTGTTATACTTATGATGTTGTTGTGACTCTTTCCCTTGGTTGTCTAACAAGACCTAAATATTTGCTTGTATGTGACTTAACAACATTGTGTGATCACTAACAAGTGCTAATCGGGGGAGTGAGGAGTCCGGTATGTTCCGGCCACGCGTGTGAGGACGGGAGTCGATGTCATATCCGGTTCGGCTCTCTTGGTGTATGTATAGGTTGTATTCCAATTTGGTTTCTACCTTCCCTTAGCTTATCCAAAGCTAGTTACTGACTCACGTCGGGCCACAGGGGCATACGAATGTTATTTCGGTGTGCTTGGGATTACTATATCCGACACACCTTGGGTATAAGTTAACCGTTCGATATAACTGGACGGTAACGAGGTTGGTAACGAGCTTAACATGAGATTGGCAATATCTCTAGGCTCACATGTATACTAACTATGGTGGAAGGTTCCTTGTGAGAACCGATTTTATGGTGTTATGTTTGTTTGTGCTATGCAATTTCCCTTGCTATGCTATGGTATATATATATATATGTTGGATGTTTTAAAATGAATGCCATGTTATCATGACAATTGGTTGCGCGTATCCCGGTAGCCGATGGGCTGCGCGTTACCATACCAGCAAAGGTTGCTGACCCCCTCGGGGGCTCCATATTTTATTGCAGGATGAGGATCGAAGAAGCGGAGTGGCTCTAGATCCTAGGTCGATGATGTACTTTGGTTGTTTTGGATGTTGAGCCCGGGATGCGCCTGTGCTCCCGTGGCGTTATATTTTGTACTGTTCGATAACAGTGGTGATGTTTACGGTTGGTAGTTGTGATGTAAATTAAATACTCGGTATGGTTGGTTATGTTATATATGGATGTTAGGTTCTATGCTCGGGAGTCTGATCATCAGACCGATACACTTGTATTTATTCTGCCTAGTTAACCACGTGGGTGGTTAACGGCGTTGTAACACCAAAGCGTTTAGTTATTGTTTGGTTGGTTATTTCCGCTGCGATTTCGGTAGTTGGTAGGGGCGTTGTAGGGGTGTTACAAAAAGTGGTATCAGAGCGAAGTATCGCTCTGATGACTAGAATACCGAGCTTAGGGATATACCGAGTTAGGAAACCTAACTACAGATACCTAAGTGAACAGATTTGGAAAGGTTAACCACTAACTAAGTGTGGAATTACCTGGTTGTCGGGAAGATGCTATAACCATTGGACCGATAAGTGTGCAAGCATAATGCTAATGAAATGTTCATATGAATTCAGATGGCAGGTAGACCACGAGGTAGGGCCGCGGGCGCGGTACTGGGATGCGGGTGACCAGGGCGATGATACTACGGCACAGACCATGGCTGAGGCAGTTGCAGCCGCCGTAGCCCAGTTGGTACCCGATTTGGTTGCTGCTATACAGCAAGGGCAACAGCCCGGAGTTCAGCCACCACCACCACGCCACGAGAGACCAATTGGGTCAAGGCGTTGGCTGATCTGAGACCGCCATCATTCAATGGGGAGACCGACCCTCGAAAGCTGGAGGCGTACATCTCCGAATGGAGACCGCCTACGAGACCTTGGCAGTACCTGAGCTAAGGTCCGTCTTGCGCTTACTACTTGAAGGGTACGGCACAGAGTTGGTGGAAGTTGGTGAGAGGACAGGATGCTGATCCTGAGTTTGGGGAGGGAGTACACGGCTCTACTGCGAGCCAAGTATTACCCTTACATGTGCAGGAGGCCAAGCGCCTCGAGCTGGACAGTTGAGGCAGGGGATAAGATGTCGGTTGATGACTACTACACCTTCACCGGCCTTATCCACCTGTTACCAGACCTGGGTACTCGAACCGATGTTGGTGAACCGGTTCTACAATGGACTACACCGTCTCCGCTATGGGATGGGGCCACTGAGTATACTACCTTGCAGGTAAAGAGTACAGTGTTGTGAATAATTGTACGATGTGTTAATGAGTTGTGAATTTTTGCGGGGCATGACTGACATCCTAAAATTCAGGAGTGCTATCATGCCGCTGCTAAGGTTGAAATTACCGTCCGTCTGAGGGACGAGGAGAATGCGCACAAGCGCAAGGCCAGAACGAGGGCCAGAGTCAGCAAGGGTATGGGGGAGGAAAGAAAAAGAAACCCTACCCTCAGCCCCAGAAGAGTCAGTACCAGGGTGACAAGGGCCAAGCCCAGACCACTACAGCTGATGAGCCACTGAAGCTCACGTATGCGTATGCGGCGAAGCCTCTACGCTCCTACCCGCCTAAGGGTAATTACTTAATCATGTGTATCTAGTTGAGGTGTATGTTTTAAGATGGAAGTGAGTATTGATTGTGTGTTGTTATAGCAGCTAGCGCGGGTTCTGGACCGGAGCGCCACTTTTACTGTAAGTGGGTAACGGAGACCACCCCGGCAAAGACTGCAAGGGGAATGATGTGAGGTGTCGTCACTGCCAGAAGATGGGGCACCGCGAATTTGAGTGTTGGACGAACCCCAACAGCAGGAACTATAAGCCAAAGGGGCAGTGGAAGGGTAATACTACCACGACCACTGAAGGCCCGAAGGCGATCATTCAGCAGACTTCTGACAAGAAGTACACTGAATCCCAGAAGGGGAAGGGTACGGGGTCCGGCAAGGCCGCCCTGAATGTGGTGGACCGGTCTGAGGCACCAGGATCCTCTTCGAGACCAGGTACCGCCTAAACTGTTAAATGAAAAAGTGATTGCTTACCGCATTTCATGCATGAGTGTTGTATTAGTGAGTCTAATGTACAACCACCTAAGTAATGAGTTAAATAATGATGTGAGAAACACCTAAAGTTAGACAATTTGAAACTTAGGAACCTTCAATATCTGTTATCCAATCCCGCCCACACCAAACCCTGAAGAGACCACCATCAGCATCACCGAATTCCCACTGGAGCAATGTCAGGTTATCCAACCAGGTATGATACTCTTAAATGGATACCTGACACCGGAAGCACAAATCCACATCATCAGACGTTGCAACGAACTTGGAGCAGCACCAGGAGGTTTCTACACACCCGAATACCCGAGCGGTTCGAAGATGAAGCTGAAGATGATGTGCATGGGTAAGGACTGGAATCCCTACACCAAGTCATATCAGGATGTACGAGCTGAAGACGGAGCAACTGTACCAGGCATACCTGAGGAGTTCCTTGCGGTTGTTAACCACACCGTGGGAATTGCTCAGCAGCTTGAATCGGAACCGATTCCGAACGTGGAAGCAGACTTATGCATTGTGAACTTCTACCAGAAAGGTGGACGGTTAGGGTTACACCAAGATAAGGACGAGTCACCCGAGTCTCTAAGTAAGGGAGTACCCGTGGTGTCTTGGTCCATTGGTGATACCGCTGTGTTTATGTACGGCGAGCAGAAGCGTGGTGATCTCGCAAAGAAGCTAGTGTTGAAGTCAGGTGATGTATTAATCATGGGAGGACAATCAAGGATGTTATACCACGGTATCAAGAAGATTAAATTGAATACCGCACCATCGACAGTGGTAAATGCCACACATCTGAAACCCGGACGTTTGAATTTGACTTTCAGGCAGTTTTGAGCCTTGTGTAATCAGGTAATATTAAGCCAGTTGTTTGATAAAGGAGCTATATCTAGCCATGACTACAGTGTAACCAACTTATGGTGTAAAGACTGTGTTAATGAATAAAGGGATGTTGTTTTGGAGTGTATCAACGTGTTACTACCGTATACTTATGAGTTTGCCAATGAATTAGGCTGTGCACTCGGAACGGGAGGTATACTGAGTGTCTGCAATAAGGCAGAAGCCGGCAAGAGCGGCACAATCCTCACCGGTACCTTTCCAGTGAATGGCATGGATGCATCGATCTTGTTCGACTCTGGAGCCTCACACACATTCATTTCGCTATCATTTGCGAAGAGGCTGGGGTTAGACGGTGAAGAGATGCCAGACTTCGTGGTCACTCTCCCGTCGAAGGAGCGGATCAAGTGTACCCGCTACTACCGAGATGCTGTTGTTCGAATCATGGATGAGGAGTTTCCGATCGACTTGATAGAGTTCGACGGACTAGGTTTTGATGTGATTGCCGGGATGAACTGGTTGGAGCGGTACAAGGGTAGAATCCTATGTGCCGAGCATCGACTGCTTCTTAGGAGTCCGTCTGGGGTTACTATATCATACCGCCAGAGGCCCAGGGAGCCTTCGACACAGATCATCACCGCCATGGCCATGTATCGTGAGTTACGACGAGGGAATGATGTATACCTCTGCTATGTCCAGGACATAGAGAGAGACCCTGAGTTCAGCCCAGATGTGCCGGTAGTGTCGGAGTTTCCTGATGTATTTCCTAAGGAACTGCCGGGCATGCCGCCAGCACGAGAGGTTGAGTTTGAGATTGACTTAGTTCCGGGCACCGGACCCATTGCGAAAGCACCTTATCGTATGGCTCCAGCAGAGATGACAGAGCTCAAGGAGCAGCTGAGAGACCTACTCGACAAGGGCTTTATCCGCCCTAGTGTTTCACCATGGGGAGCGCCGGTCCTCTCGTGAAGAAGAAGGACGGTAGCCTCCGCCTGTGTATTGATTATCGGGAGCTGAATGCTGTTACGGTGAAGAACCGTTACCCTTTACCACGCATCGACGATCTATTTGATCAGCTGAGGGGAGCATCAGTATTCTCCAAGATAGACCTACGTTCCGGATACCACCAGATTGCCATCCGTGACAGTGATATCGAAAAGACAGCTTTCAGAACTAGGTGTGGCCATTATGAGTTCACAGTTATGCCGTTTGGCTTGTCAAATGCACCAGCAAAGTTCATGGACTTAATGAACCGTTTGTTCCAAGATTAGTTGGACAAATCAGTGGTAGTCTTCATCGATGACATACTTGTGTATTCGAAATCGAGAGGTGAGCATGAAAGCCACCTGAGAGATGTATTGCAAACATTGAGAAAGAATCAGCTGTATGCTAAATTTTCTAAGTGTGAATTTTGGTTGAACCAAGTTTCCTTCCTTGGACATGTGATTTCTGAGGCCGGGATCGCTGTTGATCCGGCGAAGATAGATGCAGTGCGCACCTGGCCTAGGCCGAAGACAGTTACCGATATCAGGAGCTTCCTCGGTCTGGCAGGTTACTATAGGAGGTTTGTGAAGGACTTCTCCAGTGTCTCGAAGCCGATGACTTCCTTGATGAAAAAGGATGCACCATTCGAGTGGACAGTCAACTGTGAGAGTGCTTTCACGAGTCTCAAGGATGCTCTGACATCTGCACCGGTTCTGACATTACCAGACGGTCCAGATGGTTTTGAGGTCTATTGCGACGCATCAGGCAGGGGTATGGGTTGTGTGTTGATGCAACACGGGAAGGTCGTGGCTTACGCCTCCCGACAGCTGAAGAAGCATGAGGAGAACTACCCTACCCACGATTTAGAATTGGGGGCCATTGTCTTCGCACTGAAGATATGGCGACATCATTTGTATGGGGTAAGTGTGACGATTTATTCTGACCACAAGAGTTTAAAGTACTTGTTCACTCAGAAGGAGTTGAACATGAGGCAAAGAAGGTGGGTCGAGTTCCTAAATGATTATGACATCAATTTACAGTACAAGGAGGGTAAGGCAAATGTGGTAGCTGACGCATTGAGTCGCCGAGCACACTCTCTCCATTCGCTAGTCTCTCATACTGGCTTGGTTGAAGAGGTGCGGAGTGCCCAGATGACGGATCAGTATATGGTGGAGATTAGACAGAAGCTTATTGATGGCACATTCGAGGGTCAGAAGTACGACTTCAGACTCCACGATGATGACCTGATTAGGCTTAATGGCCGGTTGTGTATACCGAGGAGTAGCACTGAGCTGAAGGAGTGCATACTGAGTGAATCCCATTGTTCTACGAAATCGATTCACCCCGGAGCTTCAAAGATGTATAAGGGTATGAAACGTTATTTCTGGTGGGCTGGAATGAAAAAGGATGTAAATGATTGTGTGTTGAGGTGTCTCACTTGTCAGAAGGTCAAGTTCGAGCACCGACGGCCTGGTGGTATGGTGCAGCCAATGCCAGTGCCGGAGTGGAAGTTCCATGACATATCTATGGACTTCGTGGTAGGGCTTCCGCCTACGAGGGGAGGTCTGAATATGATTTGGGTTGTGGTAGACCGACTGACCAAGGTGGCTCGATTCATACCGATGAAGGACACTTGGAAAGTGGCTAAGCTTGCAGAGCTCTTCGACAGAGAGATTGTAAGACATCATGGGGTTCCGAAAACGATCGTATCTGACAGAGATACCAGATTCCTATCCAGATATTGGAAGTCTACACGAGAAGCACTGGGTACTGAACTGAAATTGAGCACAGCGTTTCACCCACAGACAGATGGTCAGAGTGAGCGCACCATCCAGACACTTGAGGATATGTTACGTGCATGTGCACTTGACTTTCAGACCAGCTGATTGATAAGTTACATCTGATCGAGTTTAGTTACAACAACAGTTACCATGCTTCGATCAAGATGTCTCCCTTCCAGGCATTGTACGGTAGACCATGCCGCACGCCTTTATGCTGGGATGAGTCGAGTGAGACGGTCATTATAGGACCAGAGTATCTGGAACAGGTTCAGGCAGAAGTTCGCCAGATCCGGGCTAACATGAGAGCAGCTCAGGATAGACAGAAGTCGTACGCAGATGTGCGCAGACGTGACCTGGAGTTCGCCGTGGGCGATCAGGTATTTTTGAGAGTATCCCCCATGAAGGGAGTATTTCGTTTTGGCCAGAAGGGCAAGTTGAGCCCGAAGTATGTGGGTCCTTATGTTGTGACGGAGCGGATCGGCCCGGTAGCTTATAGACTTGATTTACCCGCCGAGCTGGGCAAGGTACATGATGTATTTCATGTGTCCCAGTTGAAGAAGTATATGTCTTATCCGTCTCATGTGCTTCAGCCTGAAAGGCTAACTTTAGAGCCGACCATGCGATCAGTGGAGACTCCCGTACGGATTCTGGATACTAAGACTCGAGACACTCGCCATAAGTCCGTGAGACTGGTGAAGGTCCTCTGGTCTAACCAGGACGTTGAGGAGGCCACTTGGGAGCTGGAAGAAAAGATGAAGGCGAAGCACCCGTCATTGTTTGCTTCTTAGTGTTTATATGTATAGGGTACGGGGCGTACCCCTTTTAAGGGGGGGTAGAGCCGTTTCGGTTGTGGATGTGTTCGACATGTATTATATACATTGTCTATGTTATGTTACAGACCGTTGTGTCTGAATGGTATTATGTGGTCAGGACCTTGAGTCCGTCGTGGTGTAAGAACGATGGTGATGTTGGTAATGATGTTTTGGAAGTATTGTGTTATAAGATTTTCCCCGTGTTCTAATATTATGATATGTGGGAAGTGTGAACTTTGGGGACAAAGTCCTTTTAAGGGGGGTAGATTGAAATACCCCAAACCTAGGTATGTTGTTTAAACATTAAAACATGATTTATTAAGACAAGAAAATGTCTTAGAAACATTAGTAAACAAATTTAAACAAAAGAAAACACAAAATGTGCTTTAAAGTCAATAAGAGCTAAAATGTGCTCTAAGCTTGGAATAAGCTTGGGTAAGACCTAATGAACTTACCAAGACCTTATTTATTTATTAATGAACATATTAAATCAATTACCAAAGAAAACCAAGCTTGAAAACAAGTTAAAACACAAAATGTGCTTTAAGAAGTCTTAAAGCACATTTTTGAAAAATTGTCTTGTAAATGAGTTTTGAGTGGCTAAATGTCCATCATTACTCTTAAATATATATGTGTACTATATAGTATCACATTTGGGTGGCTATATTAATGGGAAATCAAAAATTTCACTTCTAAGTGCCTTGTTTAGGTGAATAGTGATTTTTATAAGCTAGTTTGTAACATATATTGTGTTAAGTAATTAAATTGACAAACAAAGACTAAAACACCGTCATTATAAAATAGGGGGCCAGTTTTCTAAGTGTGGTGACTCACCACTCTCTAGTTAATATAAGAAGTAAGTAAAGAAAACTAATTAAAACTACTTTTTACTTTATTACTACAAATATCTTCTTAAAAGCAAATTCTATCTTCATTCTCATTTCCCTTCTTCATTTCACACGGTTCCAACTTCTTCTTCCTCCCTTCTTGCTGTTCTCTCACGGTAATATCACCACCACCATGAAAACTCCATCTTTGACCTCTTGCTAAATCAAGCTCACTTGTCCAAATCAAATTCTAAGACCACCAATCTCTTCCTCTCATCAAGCTCTTCATTTCTATCTTCTCAAAACTTCAAGAGCCCCATTTCGGTGCCATGGAGTTCCACCATTGAAGGAGCTTGAGCTTGTCTTTTTACATATTGTTGATCTCCTTTGCTTCTAGGTAAGGAATCTCAAAGAAAAATCATGTTTCCTCCATTGTCTTGTTGTTGACCGAAAATACACATTGATGTAGCTCTTTGTGTGACCTTGTTCTAGCTTCATTCCAACCTTTCATGGACTAGGTGGAGTCCTCTCTTCATAGATATTCAAACTCTCTTCAAAGACCAAGGTAAAACAACTACATTAATGTTTTTGAAACAATGTAAAATTAGGGTTTACAATGAGATGAAGCTTAAAGCTTGAATACTCATTATGATGTTTGTATATTGTTTAGAACTTGACAAGGAAACAAATACCTTACCGGTTTTATAAGGAAACAAGAAAGAAGTTGTTTGGAAAAGAGGTAAATCTACTAACCTAATGTTGTTTAATGCCTTAGGAGAAATGAGCTTATAAATGCTTATTAAAACTACCTAAAGAGCAAATGGTGAATGACCTAGTAAATGTCCTCAAGGAGACTAGTAAAAGAACATATGTCTTGTTGTATGTAATTGCAGGTCAAAGGCATATATATTTGGAAATTCAGTGTTTATGATTTAAGCACCTTAAGGGCCTAAGAGCCATGCATTTTAAGGGCCTAAGTGCCATGCAATTTAAGTTATGCTTTATATTGTAATGTGATGTGATTTGAGTAAAGTTTTGTGGGTGAGAGTGTTCTTGGTGATTTAGGTGTTCATGTGTGATTAGTGGTGAAAACAATGTGCTTTGGTGTAACAAAATGCTAGGAGAACCTATGTCGAAATTTAGGAAATGCATAAGTAGTTCAAGATGTCTTAAAGGAATTTTGATGAATTAGGAAGTGTTCTAGTGTGTAATAAGGACTTAGGCATGATCTTGAGGTTTTAGTTTATACCAAAGTCATTTTGGACTTAGATTGAAACTTAGGCAAACTTTGGTAAAATAAGGAGAAAGTGTAAGCTTAGAAAAAGAGATTTCAATGATGACATAAAGAGCTTTAGTTTGTAAGAAATGATGTTTAAGTAATAATGTTGTGTAGAAGATATGTCTTGGTATAATGGTTAGAATAGGCATGAAACGTCACTTAGGAACCTAGGGAGTAGATACTATAAGTGTTGGAGGCTTTGGAGAAGTTTGGCTAAGTGTTTAAGGTTGTAGAAAATGAGTATAATGGCACGTCCGAACTTCCGTCCGAATTTGGAAGCTCGGACATGCCCTGTTACGCTTACAGTTTTCTGGGTTTTAGGTAGTGTCCGAACTACCGTCCGAATTTGGAAGTTCGGACGCACCCATTTCTTTCTCTGGATTTAGCTTCGACCTGTGTCCGAACTTAGGGAAGCTCGGACACAAGTTCGGACGCACCTGCTCCTTCTGTTGGTTATTCTCGACCCATGTCCGAACTTCCGAAGTCCGGACACAAGTTCGGACATGTGTCTGATTTCAGTTTAGAGTCCCGACTTGCGTCCGAACTTGGAAGCTCGGACACAAGTTCGGACAGGCCACTGTATGGACCAAAAATTATTGTTTTAAGATGGGAATTGTAATCTAAAAATGGTAGTTGGTTAGTAATGATATTATAAGGTTATGTAAGACATGTTAGGAGGGTTTTAAAGGCAATTAAAAGGATGAAAAGTTGTAACAAGTGTAAAATAAAATAAACTAGTAATGTGGAGTAGATAATGTTAATAATGGACTAGTGCGTTAATTAACCGACGTTACTAATGTGTTTAGGATTCTCTCAAGGTGGAAACCAGTCGAGGCAAGGACCGAGGTATGGTTTTCTTGCAGTCTGTTGTCTACCGGTTTACACCGGCTTAGGTGTTGTTTGTTTTTCTGTGTGTTACGACCTTATAAGATTAAGGCATGAAAAGAGTTTACAGTTGTTATACGTTATGATGTTGTAATGTTGTGACTCTTTCCCCTTGGTTGTCTAACAAGACCTAAATATTTGCTTGTATGTGACTTAACAAAACATTGTGTGATCACTAACAAGTGCTAATCGGGGGGAGTGAGGAGTCCGGTATGTTCCGGACACGCGTGTAAGGACGGGAGTCGATGTCATATCCGGTTCGGCTCTCTTGGTGTATGTATAGGTTGTATTCCAATTTGGTTTCTACCTTCCCTTAGCTTATCCAAAGCTAGTTACTGACTCACGTCGGGCCACAGGGGCATACGAATGTTATTTCGGTGTGCTTGGGATTACTATATCCGACACACCTTGGGTATAAGTTAACCGTTCGATATAACTGGACGGTAACGAGGTTGGTAACGAGCTTAGCATGAGATTGGCAATAGTCTCTAGGCTCACATTGTATACTAACTATGGTGGAAGGTTCCTTGTGAGAACCGATTTTATGGTGTTATGTTTTGTTATGATGCTATGCAATTTCCCTTGCTATGCTATGGTATATATATATATATATGTTGGATGTTTTAAAATGAATGCTATGTTATCATGACAATTGGTTGTGCGTATCCCGGTAGCCGATGGGCTGCGCGTTAGCCATACCAGCAAAGGTTGCTGACCCCCTCGGGGGCTCCATATTTTATTGCAGGATGAGGATCGAAGAAGCGGAGTGGCTCTAGATCCTAGGTCGATGATGTACTTATGGTTGTTTTGGATGTTGAGCCCGGGATGCGCCTGTGCTCCCGTGGCGTTATATATTTGTACTGTTCGATAACAGTGGTGAATGTTTACGGTTGGTAGTTGTGATGTAAATTAAATACTCGGTATGGTTGGTTATGTCTATATATGGATGTTGGGTTCTATGCTCGGGAGTCTGATCATCAGACCGATACACTTGTATTTATTCTGCCTAGTTAACCACGTGGGTGGTTAACGGCGTTGTAACACCAAGGCGTTTAGTTATTGTTTGGTTGGTTATTTCCGCTGCGATTTCGGTAGTTGGTAGGGGCGTTGTAGGGGTGTTACACATATAGTTTTTATATGTTATTTCCTTAATATTACCGAACAGCCTACAGCTGTTTGGTATATTTCTTTTCTTATTTACATTTTGACCCAAATTTATATTATATACTTCATATGTCACAAAAATCATATATTATATTCTTTTATCAATAATCCCATTTATATAACTCCAAAAATTCCTAAATTTCATACTTAGGATATAAATAACCATATTAACTAAATTATACCTCTACTTTTCGGTATCCACATTTCATGCCCCATGAGTTTTATAAATTCAACGATTCACTTATAATGTTAACATGAGTTCATAAATTAATTATTTATGAAATCAAATTTGGTCAAAGCTTTTATCTTGGTCAGTGTTGACCCAATATACACTAGTTTGACCATAGGTTTATGTATTTGCGGTTTTGCCCATACTTTCACAAAATTACCATTTGACCCCCATATTTCATAAAACTTAATAACATTAATAGAATAACTCTTTTAACATATAGTTTTCGACTTTATTTTTATTCGGTCTCTAAAATTTATTTAAATCACAATTCAACCCCCAATTTTTTTTTGGTAATATATATTTGTTCTAAAATCCATTTTAAATCCATTTTTTTTAACTTAACATATCAATTAAATTAAATGGCCTAAAATGCTTGGCCTTGTTACATTAATTTACATTGGATAAAACTTCACATAAATGTTATAAAAACTATATTGTTTACGGTAAAATATATAGTTTTTCTTTAGTGTTTCCTAAAATCATTTAATTATTTCCTATGACATTAGATGTCATCTAAACTTTGTATTATCAACTAAAAATATTATAACACATTATAATGCATAGTTTAGTCATTTAAGACCATGTTTGGTCTCGGTTCACATCACTCATATTCTAATATTTTTATAAATCATGTTTTTGACCCACAATAAATTTCCTTGATCTTATAGGTCATTAACACACCAAGCTAACCCACCAAAAATGTTATTAAACATTTTAATACGCAATTGAATTATATGTTCCTATCTAAATCCACGGCTTGTATATCCACGTGATAAAATTTCATAAAAACATATCATAACACAAAGTATGTATTTTCTCACCTTGCTTTGGATTTCCAAGCTACTAAGCACTCCAAGACCTCTTTAGGCTCTCGGCTTTGGTATGAGTATTAGTGGCCTGCTCCCCTACGGTTTGTACAGAAAATCCTCCATGGGTTTGCAAGCAGCCCTTTTTGGTAGAAAGAGCACACACACATTAGCCATGTACACAAGCTACTATCGGTTGTTTTACGTTTGAAAAGTACATGCCATGTACTTCAGTTTAGAGCTGGTTTCAGGGCTTGTCACGCCTGGTTTTCTTTTGTGGACAAAACGTGTTTTAATTACCACTTATTTTCACATATACTACCGGTAAGAACAGAGAGGGAAAAGCAGGGATATTACTTACCGGAAGAATGGTTAAGCCAAGGAGTTGCATGGGTCTTGTTCTTTCACAAGGCTGGTTGTTCCCCTCTGTTTTATGCGTGAAGAAAACAGAAGATCAGGCTCAAGACTAGCTTAGATTACCACCGGCAAGACAAGGAAGAGAAGCAGCGGTACTTCTTACCGAACTGCTCAAGGACGGAAAGTTAAGCTCCTGGTGTGGACCATGCTAATGCATAGGTAAGGAATGGTTCTTCTCTCTGTGTTGTACGTGAAGAAAAAAACAGAAGAACAGGCTCAGAGCTAGAGTATATTATCGGTATAACATGAAGGAAAACAAGGCTGTTATACGTTGGATCTAAGCTTGGAGAATACATGTTATTACCTTGGTTTGAAACTGGTTTATTAGGCTCATCCGCGCCTGTTTCTCAGTGAGTGAAGTCACGTGTCAATCCCTCGCTTATATGTCCACTTACATCACCGGTATAGCACAGGAGTATACAGGGGAAAAGAAAAACTCACCGAGGGTGGCTATGAATAGGAGGCTTTGCGCCTGAAATTTTTTCTTTACATTGGTGGTGTTTCTCCTCTGGTTTGTACGTGGGGAAAAACAGGAAGAAGAAGCTATGAGAAGCTGGGAAAACCGGAAGGAACATCGGTGATAGGAAAGGAAGGGAGCTGCTATGATTACCTTGAACAGGTTATGAGAATCAGTTGTTTTCTTCTTCTGGTTTTATGTGATGTGAAGAGAAGATACCAGTCAGGAGAACCGAGTATGTTTCCTCTGGATGTTGCGTGAAGAAATCGAGATGGAATGTTCATGACCAGCTGGGTATTCTCTCTGGTGTCGAACGTGAACAAACGAGGAAAGAAGTTTAATAGAGTTGGTGGTACTACCGATAGATCAAGGAAGGAAGGTAGTGGTATTTCCTCTGCATTGTATGTAATGGAGCAAGGGACTTACCTCTCCGGTTTTCTTATACGTGAAAAGACAGGGAGAAAAAAAAAAACTCATATGAGGCTGGAAGCTCTCGCTGTTTGCACTTGAAAGTAGTAGTGCACAGGCTGGGGAACTCCCTCTGTTGTACGTGTACGTGAAAGAAAAGCGAGGGAAGAGACCACATCCTCTTCTGTTTTCGTACGTGAGTACTGGAGCAGCAAGGAAGGGAGCTGGAGTTACTCTTCGATTTTTCCTCTTCCGGAACAGCAGGAAGGACTGGGGACATGGCCTCGGTGTTCTTTTCTGGAACAGCAGGACCGTCTTCGTTTTCTTCTCTGGCACAACAACGAAGGAAGACAGGAAAAACTGGGATGCTCTTGCTGGAAGTGGAAGAAGTGAACGCATCGATCATGAAGCCTTGCGTCTGATGTAATAGCCGTGGAAGATGAGCATCCGCTCATGGAGGAGAAACAGCAGCGAGGCTTCTGGTTCTGAAATGATAAAGTGTTTGGAGTCTTCGGTTGGAGAAGAAGGAAACGACTCCCAGAATGAGTGAGAAGTACCGATAGAAGAGAAAGGTTTTGAACAAAAGAAAAGGAATCGATGGTGGGTAGCAGGTATGGGTAGGAGTAGGTAGAAGCTAGTTACATCTTTTTAAGCTACTTTGGGAAGTTTCCCACGTCTTGAGAAGGGAATTTACTTATCCCCGAATGTCGAACATGTTGGGTTAGATTAGGTAGTTTAGCTTATTTATTGTATTCTACCTATGTACATAAATCGGTGTATATTTTTTTTGCAGGTGTCTCGTGTGAAATACCCCAAATTAATAAAACGTGGATTAAATATTTAATAACATTAATTAAGGTCTAAACATGCCTTAAAAGTCAACTGAGAACAACAGCGGTCAACACAAAACAAGATGTTGCACCCTTTGACTCTTAAGGGTAAATAAATACCCAAATGAATTACCTAGGACCTAAAAATTTGTCCTAAGTATATTAACACATTACTAGACATATTATAACGGTTGGACAACACTCCAACACAAAGAAAAAGCATTTACACGCTTCAAGGTCAAAAAGGGCAAAAAGGTGCTCTAGGAAAACCTTAAAAATCAAATGACCTCTAAATGATATAAAATTAAATTACATGATCGAATATTATGTAAGGAACACAACAAAACCGTTGTCAAAGAAAACCAAGCCCAGAAACACCTTGCGACACAAAATGTGCACTAAAACTTCTTAAAGCACGTTTTTGTGTAATCGCCTTCTAAATTGGTTTTAAATGGGCTAAAAGGTTATAAATACCTTTAAATATAATTAAATATCATATTATGATATTAGGAATTTAATTCCAGAAATTTACGAATTTTTACAAATTTAATATTAAAATATTAATAAAACCCTAAAGTGGGGCCCGCATGAGTCAAATTGACCAAGTATGGTCAATGGTCAAGTAATGACCCATTTGACCTAAAGGAAATCGGCTGGCAAGGAGGTGGGAAGGCAGCATAAGTCCTTGATTGTAACACCCCATCCAACAACCAACACATAATAACAATCTGCAGCGGAAACCTCAACTCATCACATTACTTAATCCAATGGTGTTACACGCCGTTAACCACCCACGTGGCTAACAAGGCTAATACATATACATTTGTATCGGTCTGATGGACTAGATTCCCGAGCAACTACACAATACCATCCTTATACCGTTTCCAACATTTATTATATCATACACTCCCCCTGTACCGAGTATGTACAACTACTGCCGATAACAATTTCGGTCTTACTACGCCTATCATACTCATGCCATTTAAATGGCTACCCATGTATAACATCTGCCCCGTCCTACTCTCGAACGGCTTCCAGCTCTCCGTACCTGAAATAGGAAAAGAAGAGAAAGGGTGGCCCCCAATGGCTCAACCTTGTTCTGGTATGGTAATCCCGCAGCCCACATGCTACCGGGCCGCGCACGACTAATTGTCGTCTTAGCATGCAGTTGATTATATTTAATCATGCATACAAACCATAAGCATACCACACTATATTTCGCCTCAATGGGCTCAACCAATGACCAACACATCCACACTTAACCAACCATCCAATGATTCCTTAAACCCTAGAATGGCTCTCCTCTAAAATGGAGCTACTTCCTTAACGAACGGCATGTACCCATTAATCGGGTTATCCTCAAATGCCTCTTGTCGCAAACTGGGATTCATTTCCATGATCCACACATTCCATATCATACATAACATCTCATTTCTCACATAATAAAACATAACAACACCTTCCTTGTTCAACGTACATATGATGACATCGCATTCATTTAAAACGTCCACTATATATATATTTATACCATAGCATAGCAAGGGAATTTGCATAGCACCATAACATTACATAACACCATAAAAATCGGTTCTCACAAGGAACCTTCCACCATAGTTAGTATACCATGTGAGCCTAGGATTTTTGCCAATCCCATGTTAAGCTCGTTACCATCCTCGTTACCGTCCGGTTATATATAGAACGGTTAACTTGTACCCAAGGTGTGTCGGATATAGTAATCCCAAGCACACCGAAATAACATACGTATGCCCCTGTGGCCCGACGTGAGTCAGTAACTAGCTTTGGATAAGCTAAGGGAAGGTAGAAACCAAATTGGAATACCACCTATACATACACCAAGAGAGCCGAACCGGATAAGATAACGACTCCCGTCCATCACACGCGTGGCCGGAACAACCGACTCCTCACCCCCCGTTAGTACATACACACTTAATAAGTAGTTAGGGATCCATTATGGAGCCTACCACATCCACACACCATACGGTATCATAACCGAGTTAAGCACACAAGGGAGGTTCACACACTTGCATACAACAACAATATCCAACTAACTCACCATAGCCGTGGTTAGCACGTTCCCAAGGTTTGGGCCGTCAACTCCGAATACCGATCACTCATGTGTTGCTAGTTTTAGTTAGCTAAGGTTTAACACATATTTGAGGTTAAACGGCATCGGATACCAAATTCGCCACATAATGAATTACTATAAACTCATTACATGTTTTAATCTTACAAGGTGGCAAACACTCAAGAAAACATATTGGCATACAAGCCGGTTAATCCGTTAGGACACAGGTTGCAAGAAAACCATACCTGTCACCGGAGTCCACTTTACCACGTCCACTTATGTTCCTCGAGCAATTCTCGAACAACTGTTGACATCACATGTTCTTTTATTAACATTGGGGTAACATGTTTGTTTTAAAGTCTAATGCCTATAACTTTCCCCGTTAACTTAGTTACATAACTTAGCATTTTAAACTTGTTTTACTCTCACCTTTTAATACAACTTTTAGCCCACTTTATTGTCGTTAAAACTCACCTATCATGTCCTTAACATCCTTATAACATCATTACCTACCAATCCCCATCATCTCATATGATTTCATAACCTTAAACCATGTTTTTGGTCCGACCGACCCACCGTCCGACCCACATCCGACCCCCATTCTGGGTCGGTCCATGTGCGAACATTTTCCCTCCTTTGTACTTGACCGACCGACCCATGTCCGACCCACCCTTTTGGGTCGGACCATTACCGAACACTTTCCTAACATCTAACAGAGGCTCGACCGACCCAAAAACTGGGTCGGCCCCTGGGTCGGTCGCCTCCTAAACTTACCCAACTTTGCCAATTTCTTCACCAACTTTCTCCTAAGGCTCTCTTATATGTTTTCTAACATCATTTGGCACTTCAACACACCCTTACGATATTCTTAAACCTCACCAAACTATTGTTTCTAATTCCTTAAACCTTTACTTATATCTCCACAAAATTCCTAACACTTACAATGTTTGCTCCTTATGATTTCTAGGTGGCATTTCACCTATAATGACCACAATACCAGGTGTTTCCTCTACACCTTATCATCACCTCTCGACTTCTTTTCTTACTAACTAAATCTCCTTTTTCACATCTTACCTAAAACTCCTTACTCAAACACTACCTAAACATCATTTATTCTTTGAACACCAACCTTACCTAAACCTTAAACAACTTCTCCAAGACTTTAATACTTCACAAAACACACATTGGATTCCTAGAACTTCCAAGACAACACCTAAATCCTTGCAACAATCTAAATCACCTCAACACCATGTTTTCTCTCTAGTAACCATTCATTCACCTTTATCCTTCCTAGTTCACCAAAACTCACTTACAACACTTATAACTTCTTACACATTTCCCAAATTTGGCCATAGCTTCTCTTGTATATACCCACATCCAAACACTTAGGTTTTTACCTTAATTCATTCAATAACACCTAAAATCCATCAAACACACTTTTGTACACAACTTCACACATTAAGCACTACATCACAATATAGTGCATAACTTAAATTGCTTGGCACTTAGGCCCTTAAATGCATGGCTCTTAGGCCCTTAAATTGCATAAACCTTAAACACTGAATTTCCCACATAATAATGCCTTTGACCTGCAAATACACCCAACAATATATTCCTTTAATAAACTCCTTGAGAGCATTTTACTAGCTCATTTACCATTTGCTCTTTAGGTAGTTTTAACAAGCATTATAAGCTTATTTCTCCTAAGGCATTAAACCACATTGAGATAGCTTGTTTACCTCTTTTCCTCACAAATTTCTTTCTTGTTTCCTTGTAGAACCGGTAGGGCATTTGGTTCCTTGCCAACAACTAAACAATATACCAACATTGAAATGAGTATATAAGCTTTAAGCTTTATCTCATTGTAAACCCTAGTTACATATATTATCTTAAGGTATTAACATGATTGTTTTACCTTGGAATGGAAAGAGAGCTTGAATATATATCAAGAGAGGACTCCTCCTAGTCCATGAAAGCTTGGAATGAAGCTAGAACAAGCAAGATAAATACACCATTGTGAGGTGAATTTTCGGACATGACAAAACATGAAGGAAATGTCATTTTTCTTTGAGTTTCCTTACCTTGAAGCAAAGGAGAACAAGAATATGTGAAAAGGTGAGCTCTAGCTCCTCCCATGGTGATTCCTCTTGGCACCGAAATGGAGCTCTTGGGATTTTGAAAGGATAGAATTGAAGAGCTTGATGAGAGAAGAGAATGGTGGTGTTTGTTTTTGATTTGGTTAAGTGAGCTAGGTTTTACAAGTGGTCAAAGATGGAAAACAATGGTGATGTTGGTGTTGCTGTAGCAGCTCGTAAAAGAGAGCAAGAAGGGAGGTTGGAGGCGTGTGAAGTGAAGGAGGAAAGGAGAAATGAAGATAGAACTTGCTTTAGCAAGATATTTGTATTAAAGGTAACTTTCTCCTTTTACCTTCCTACCCTTCCTTTCCTTATTTGATTTTTACATGTTGGTGACTCACCTTGATAAAAACCGGCCACCATTATGCCTAGGAGGGTATTTGGTCTTTGTTGACCAACTTAATCACTTATAACATTATATGTTACAAACTAGTTATCAAAAATCACTATTCACCAATAACAAGGCACATAGAAGTGAAATTTTTGATTTCCCATTGATATAGCCACCCAAATGTGATACTATATAGTACACATGTTAATTAAGAGTAATGATGGACATTTAGCCATTCAAAACTCATTTACAAGACAATTTTTCAAAAACGTGCTTTAAGACTCTTAAAGCACATTTTGTGTTTTAACTTGTTTTCAAGCTTGGTTTTCTTTGGTAATTGATTTAATATGTGCATTAACATATAATTAAGGCATAGGTATGACCATTAGGCCTTATACACATTTATCCCAAGCTTAGAGCACATTTTTGCTCATATTGACTTTAAGGTATTACCTTGTGTTTTGTTTGGTTTCATTGTCTACCAAAGTTTCCTAAGGACTTAATTAGCCTTATAAAATCATAATTAAATGTTATTAAGTCTTGGTAGGCTCTTTGGGTCCTAACCAAGTTCACTCATAGCTTAGAGCATGTTTTTGCTCGTACTGTGTCTTAGTGCTTTACTGCACTTTACTATATTTTAAATTGTCCACTGATGTTTCTAAGGCACTTTTTAGCCTTTACATGCCATAGTTTGATATTTAAACAACATACCAAAGTTTGGGGTATTTCAATCTACCCCCCTTAAAAGAACTTCGTCCTCGAAGTTCACATTTCCTCGCATCATTGGATTAGAATACGGGAATTACTTATAACCACAAGACTTCCATTACCAACCATCTTTCACATCCAACCTCGGACTTAATGGTCCGGGCAACATATCCACCTTATACATAAATATCATATTCACATGGTAACCTCGGACTCAATGGTCCGGGTACCTTCACCACACTTGCACCCATACAATATCCCTCAGACTCTTAGGTCTGGGTGACATAACCACATTTAGACTCATAGGTCTATGTAACACAAACATTTAGACTCATAGGTCTTGATAACACACACACTTTAGGAGATCAAAGTCAAATAACCCTTATCACCCATACCAAACAACATGTCATAGCATGTATATCAAACAGAAATACCTTTTCCATCTCTCCATGGGTTCGAATCCCACGTTGAGTACATATACATTGTGATCCCGCAGAACCCGGTCGCGATGGACACTTTCTGGTCCCCGTTCCTTTGGGAGATCAAAACATTCACTTAATTCTTAACATATGTACTTCTCATGTCACCGGTCCGAAGACAAAGGCTCATACGTCCTCAGCTCGTGAGCAAGTACTACAAAAATATTCTTTACGAGGTTAAGTATAAGAAGATCTTTATTTAAAATATTATCGATTGTTTGAAACACCAATTAAAAATCCTTTTGAAAACACCACACAATTCCAAGTCCAATTTATGCTCCTTGTATTTTGTTTATCATAGTTGTTTGTGATCACTTATAGGGAGCTTCAAGAATCATCCAACACTGATGTGATCAGCATCGGTGTTGAACTATCTTTCCACCCCAATTTGTGTTCGGCTTCCCTTGATCTCATGATAATCAAGTTTCACCTCCCACTTCATTTTCAACCAACAATTAATTCAAGCATATTCCATTTTCTATCTTTGAATCCTTCTAGTCATAATCATAACATCTCCAAGGGATGGAACTCCGTCTATCAATCATCATCCAAATCCAACTTAATTCAAGTTACCTAGAGAATTTAATTCCCACTAGGTTCTATGTCGGTCTCGTACCCCTTCGTAAATCACAACACTGTATATATATACATATATCTTTTTATCAAAATACAATACGTGGTTTACATTTATGCACCATAGGGGTTTTAGTTCCCCGGGAGTTTCTTTACTCCCTTCCACTTGTACTCTCACACACCACTATTAACAAGATGACACATTTCCCACAATGGTATTCGCATCTTTTGTGCGCAATTACCACAATTTATCCACAAATAAATGCGTATGTTTATATAACACAGGCGCCAACCATCATAACAATTTATTTTTGTGCAATGCACAACATAGTTCACGTACACTTGTACGGTAAAACACACTAAGTGGTTTTGCGCTCTACCCCCCTTAAAAGGGATTACGCCCACGTAATCAATCACTGAGCATTAGCTTAAATCGTTCTGCCGTCGTGAGTGTTTTAACTTCCACGCGGTCCATTACACAATGGATTCTGATTAGAGGATCTTAACCATATCGGCGGTGTAGTCCCTAAACCAAGAATTCGCATTGGAGTTGCAACTCATAACCGGTTTCGGTCCTGGCCTGTGAGGCTTTTAGGCATTGATATCTAGCCATCCATTCGTATTCACAATGTATACCCGGTACCTGACGCATGGGCTCACTGGCCTCTGTTGCGCAACCCTGATAATTATAGAGCTAGTTTGCTCCATTCGTTACTGTTACTGTATTGTACATCTCCAATGTATTACCCTTATTTTGGAAAGAATGGTTTCTCAACCGACGCATGGTATCTCTTACCCTGAGCAAATTCGGTGAGTGTCAAAACTTTCCATCCACTTCTCCAGTAGCTTACAGCGTAAACTACTATGTAATTCACAATGATTGACTTACTTCTACCGACTTACTGTCGGTTGAGATTGAGCTACTACCTAATGTGTAGTGCTCTCTCAGTTATTTCCCACACCTAATGGTATTTAGTGTTACTGTAGTTATTTACTGTTAATCATGTCTCTGCCTTTGGTTTTGTACATGTATTCTTTCATTCCTGCGGCCTTGCATTACCTATGCATCGGCCATTATAACATTATTCCTCCACCATTACCATGCTTCGGATTCCTAGCTATCCCACTTGATCATTACTGCACAAGTGCAATACCAAAACACTCAGTCATACAGAGTGCAGAGGCGTAAACCCTTGACAGCAACTCTCTCATGCGATTGCGATAGGAATTTTCACTGAAATCCTTATCATCTAACACTTGCCACCGGCTTACTGCTCGGTTCATTTGCTATCACTTACTGTTGTATCTCCACTGGGGTTAAGTCACAACTCTGCTTACTCACCATTTTATCATCTAACCATCCTCATACAACGGTCGTCTATTGCGCACCGTGTCCTTACTCATTATATAACATCAACTTATACTGCATCCGCTATTATATTAGCTTCCGCCATTACACTGGGTTTATCTGGCCACTTATTTGGCTGATTTTTTTTTGAATATACTACTATTTTTCCCTTGAGCGTTGTTCGCTACACATTTAGCTTCACACACCTATGGTGATTGCTATCAACTTATCACACTTCCTGCGTACACAACTGGTACGAGCACTTCCTTTCGTGTTATTTTATTTAAATCACCCTGGGGTAATAACAACGTGGTCCATCCTCCACATATCTCTTGAACTTGATTCATACAACTACCGCTTCTGCGGTCTCACCATATCGAGAGGTATCCCCACTCTTAATGCAGTGGTTCGCTTACCACTTTATTCACTTATACCACATAAACTTCTACCATCATTCGAATTTATATAACATATCTCGTTTATGGCTTATAAGCCTTATTTGCCTTGAGCTGAGCTCATTGTAGGCTGTCCACACACATGTACTCCTCTGTATCATATTACATGTTTAGAGGTTGTAGTGGGCTCCATGACAAGGTCGTTGCATTCCGTTTCCTTTCATGGGATGCCCCTTAGGTTTGTCAGTCCGTCTCCTGACAATGTATGTCTAAACTGGGTGTTAATTTCAACCCTTGTGCTTCTGTCATGTCATTTTGTTCAACAATTGTTGATGCGCACACCCTTCAAGGATTTCTCCTGGGTGTTATGTCTTTACATCTGGTTCACAGTTACTGGTACATCTAGTTAGCCACGCCTTTTTGCGTTCTTATCCGGTTACTATCTTCTTCTGTGAAGATCAACATTTCCAGATAGTGTAGGTACTGCTTCTGGGAGTTTCATCCCGTTCGTTGCACATTAATGTGTCCACATTAGGCATCTGCCTTGCCCTGCTCTTCAGCTATCATGTTTATCCCTGAGGATCCTTAAGTCACATAAGCTGTCTTTAATAACCGTTTGTGCACTTCGCACTTCCTAACTCTTTAAACATTCCCTGAAAGGAATTCACTAATCCCTTTAATCTCGTTCACTTAACTGAGTTCCTTAATTTCAACCATTCCTTGTAATCTCTAGCTCTAGCTTGATTTATACTGCTGACCGTAGACGGAGTCGACTACTTCCCGTGTTTCGGACTCTACTCGTATACATATATGGGGTATCATGCTGATACATTACTACTTACCCAACTAACCTATAAGTAGGTCTGTCAGGTCCACATGCTCCTATCGGAGTGCGGTCGTCCCACAACACAGTTGGTACACTTGTAGTGTCCGTCACACGCCTAGGTGAAGTATTCTGTCGTCAACTCCCTTATATTGTCCCCTGACAATATGCATTCCTTGCTTCCCGAACTTAATCGAGGGAAGGTTTATCCACTGTTGCATCCTTGTCAATTGCTCTTGGTTTCACTGGTTTGGTTTAAAGAAGGTTGGAAAGAAGTGTTGGGTTGAAAGAAAATCTGATTTTGAAAAGAGAGGGTTTGAATAAATTTGGGTTTGAAAGAAAATTTTCATGGTTTCGCAACATCTTCTTACCTTAGCCAAGTCTAGCTTCTTGCTGACTGGTGTACTTACAATCACAGAGGTTAGGCTATTAAGCCCTTCCACGGTTACAATGATCACATTTAAGTCCTTGGTACTTTTCCAAGTACCTGTAGTGGTTATGAATTCCCCGAACAACCCTGTTATAGCAGCACTTGCTATGGCAAGTGCGCCATGCTAACTGGCTATCGGTTTGACACATACCGGTTGTGGTATTGTTTTGACACATATTGTCATCAGTGGCCTTGTTGGCCCCCATTGATCTTACTGCCTTGATAATAACTTGTCTAGGTGACTTCTCGCTGTATTCACATAATAATCATCAACTAGGGTATTTCCCATTCTGGGAGACCCCCTCTTTTTTTTTGTGTCCTCTTTGTAGCCCGTTCCACGCACTTGTCGTGGTTACTGAGACTTGTCTCTTGTTGGGCACTACATTGTAGTTCCCTTGTCTGTTGATATACCGTTGGTGTATTATTCATCAATTGTGGTCCCGTAGACACTTGTCTCGGATTCCATTAATCCACTTCTTGCCTGCTGCACGATCGGTGCGTTGCAAGCCGGTTATACTCGACTGCTCTGCATGTCGACCCAGGTTGCCGGAAATTCTATTCCTCTATACACAAAATCCTTCATTTGTCGCTATGGAATGCGGTTAACATTGTTTAGATGGAGACCGTCTCCGGGATTCCCAGTTTTCGGGGTCTACCGTGTGACAGGTTCTCCGTACCCTTAAAGGTACTTGCTAACAGCCAGATCGGGTATTCCCGAGTAAGAGAGGACTTTCATCTCTCTGGCGTTGTTTCCCAAGTTATATAACAGGGATTGTGGAGGGTGGGATGGATATAGTAGGTTTCCAGTATTCACTGGTAGTTCCTAACTAGCGTATCTCTCACGCTATCACTCAACCCTTAACCCCAAGTACTTAAATCCTAACTCGGTATTTCCTAAGCTCGGTAATTTCAGTCATCAGAGCGATACTTCGCTCTGATACCACTTTTTGTAACACCCCATCCAACAACCAACACATAATAACAATCTGCAGCGGAAACCTCAACTCATCACATTACTTAATCCAATGGTGTTACACGCCGTTAACCACCCACGTGGCTAACAAGGCTAATACATATACATTTGTATCGGTCTGATGGACTAGATTCCCGAGCAACTACAATACCATCCTTATACCGTTTCCAACATTTATTATATACATACACTCCCCCTGTACCGAGTATGTACAACTACTGCCGATAACAATTTCGGTCTTACTACGCCTATCATACTCATGCCATTTAAATGGCTACCCATGTATAACATCTGCCCCGTCCTACTCTCGAACGGCTTCCAGCTCTCCGTACCTGAAATAGGAAAAGAAGAGAAAGGGTGGCCCCCAAGGGGCTCAGCACCTTTGCTGGTATGGTAATCCCGCAGCCCACATGCTACCGGGCCACGCACGACTAATTGTCGTCTTAGCATGCAGTTGATTATATTTAAATCATGCATACAAACCATAAACATACCATACATAATATTTCGCCTCAATGGGCTCAACCAATGACCAACACATCCACACTTAACCAACCATCCAATGATTCCTTAAACCCTAGAATGGCTCTCCTCTAAAATGGAGCTACTTCCTTAACGAACGGCATGTACCCATTAATCGGGTTATCCTCAAATGCCTCTTGTCGCAAACTGGGATTCATTTCCATGATCCACACATTCCATATCATACATAATATCTCATTTCTCACATAATAAAACATAACAACACCTTCCTTGTTTCAACGTACATATGATGACATCGCATTCATTTAAAACGTCCAATATATATATATTTATACCATAGCATAGCAAGGGAATTTGCATAGCACCATAACATTACATAACACCATAAAAATCGGTTCTCACAAGGAACCTTCCACCATAGTTAGTATACCATGTGAGCCTAGGGATTTTTGCCAATCCCATGTTAAGCTCGTTACCATCCTCGTTACCGTCCGGTTATATAGAACGGTTAACTTGTACCCAAGGTGTGTCGGATATAGTAATCCCAAGCACACCGAAATAACATACGTATGCCCCTGTGGCCCGACGTGAGTCAGTAACTAGCTTTGGATAAGCTAAGGGAAGGTAGAAACCAAATTGGAATACCACCTATACATACACCAAGAGAGCCGAACCGGATAAGATAACGACTCCCGTCCATCACACGCGTGGCCGGAACAACCGGACTCCTCACCCCCCGTTAGTACATACACACTTAATAATAAGTAGTTAGGGATCCATTATGGAGCCTACCACATCCACACACCATACGGTATCATAACCGAGTTAAGCACACAAGGGAGGTTCACACACTTGCATACAACAACATCCAACTAACTCACACATAGCCGTGGTTAGCACGTTCCCAAGGTTTGGGCCGTCAACTCCGAATACCGATCACTCATGTGTTGCTAGTTTTAGTTAGCTAAGGTTTAACACATATTTGAGGTTAAACGGCATCGGATACCAAATTCGCCACATAAATGAATTACTATAAACTCATTACATGTTTTAATCTTACAAGGTGGCAAACACTCAAGAAAACATATTGGCATACAAGCCGGTGTAATCCGTTAGGACACAGGTTGCAATAAAACCATACCTGTCACCGGAGTCCACTTTACCACGTCCACTTATGTTCCTCGAGCAATTCTCGAACAACTGTTGACATCACATGTTCTTTTATTAACATTGGGGTAACATGTTTGTTTTAAAGTCTAATGCCTATAACTTTCCCCGTTAACTTAGTTACATAACTTAGCATTTTTAACTTGTTTTACTCTCACCTTTTAATACAACTTTTAGCCCACTTTATTGTCGTTAAAACTCACCTATCATGTCCTTAACATCCTTATAACATCATTACCTACCAATCCCCATCATCTCATATGATTTCATAACCTTAAACCATGTTTTTGGTCCGACCGACCCACCGTCCGACCCACATCCGACCCACCATTCTGGGTCGGTCCATGTGCGAACATTTTCCCTCCTTTGTAACTTGACCGACCGACCCATGTCCGACCCACCCTTTTGGGTCGGACCATTACCGAACACTTTCCTAACATCTAACAGAGGCTCGACCGACCCAAAAACTGGGTCGGCCCCTGGGTCGGTCGCCTCCTAAACTTACCCAAACTTTGCCAATTCTTCACCAACTTTCTCCTAAGGCCTCTTAATGTGTTCTAACATCATTTGGCACTTCAAACACACCCTTAAGATATTCTTAAACACTCACAAAAACTATTGTTTCTAATTCCTTAAACCTTTACTTATATCTCCACAAAATTCCTAACACTTACAATGTTTTCTCCTTATGATTTCTAGGTGGCATTTCACCTATAATGACCACAATACCAAGGTGTTTCCTCTACACCTTATCATCACCTCTCGACTTCTTTTCTTACTAACTAAATCTCCTTTTTCACATCTTACCTAAAACTCCTTACTCAAAACCTTACCTAAACATCATTTATTCTTTGAACACCAACCTTACCTAAACCTTAAACAACTTCTCCAAGACTTTAATACATTCACAAAACACACATTGGATTCCTAGAACTTCCAAGACAACACCTAAATCCTTGCAACAATCTAAATCACCTCAACACATGTTTTCTTCTCTAGTAACCATTCATTCACCTTTAATCCTTCCTAGTTCACCAAAACTCACTTACAACACTTGGAACTTCTTACCATTTCCCAATTGGGCCCTAGCTTCTCTGTATATACCCACATCCCAACACTTAGGTTTTTACCTTAATTCATTCAATAACACCTAAAATCCATCAAACACACTTTTGTACACAACTTCACACATTAAGCACTACATCACAATATAGTGCATAACTTAAATTGCTTGGCACTTAGGCCCTTAAATGCATGGCTCTTAGGCCCTTAAATTGCATAAACCTTAAACACTGAATTTCCCACATAATAATGCCTTTGACCTGCAAATACACCAACAATACATATTCCTTTAATAACCTGAGAGCATTTTACTAGCTCATTTACCATTTGCTCTTTAGGTAGTTTTAACAAGCATTATAAGCTTATTTCTCCTAAGGCTTAAACCACATTGAGATAGCTTGTTTACCTCTTTTCCTCACAAATTTCTTTCTTGTTTCCTTGTAGAACCGGTAGGGTATTTGGTTCCTTGCCAACAACTAAACAATATACCAACATTGAAATGAGTATATAAGCTTTAAGCTTTATCTCATTGTAAACCCTAGTTACATATATTATCTTAAGGTATTAACATGATTGTTTTACCTTGGAATGGAAAGAGAGCTTGAATATATATCAAGAGAGGACTCCTCCTAGTCCATGAAAGCTTGGAATGAAGCTAGAACAAGCAAGATAAATACACCATTGTGAGGTGAATTTTCGAACATGACAAAACATGAAGGAATGTCATTTTTCTTTGAGTTTCCTTACCTTGAAGCAAAGGAGAACAAGAATATGTGAAAAGGTGAGCTCTAGCTCCTCCCATGGTGATTCCTCTTGGCACCGAAATGGAGCTCTTGGGATTTTGAAAGGATAGAATTGAAGAGCTTGATGAGAGGAAGAGAATGGTGTGTTTGTTTTTGATTTGGTTAAGTGAGCTAGGTTTTACAAGTGGTCAAAGATGGAAAACAATGGTGATGTTGGTGTTGCTGTAGCAGCTCGTAAAAGAGAGCAAGAAGGGAGGTTGGAGGCGTGTGAAGTGAAGGAGGAAAGGAGAAATGAAGATAGAACTTGCTTTAGCAAGATATTTGTATTAAAAGGTAACTTTCTCCTTTTTACCTTCCTACCCTTCCTTTCCTTATTTGATTTTTACATGTTGGTGACTCACCTTGATAAAAACCGGCCACCATTATGCCTAGGAGGGTATTTTGGTCTTTGTTGACCAACTTAATCACTTATAACATTATATGTTACAAACTAGTTATCAAAAATCACTATTCACCAATAACAAGGCACATAGAAGTGAAATTTTTGATTTCCCATTGATATAGCCACCCAAATGTGATACTATATAGTACACATGTTAATTAAAGAGTAATGATGGACATTTAGCCATTCAAAACTCATTTACAAGACAATTTTTCAAAAACGTGCTTTAAGACTTCTTAAAGCACATTTTGTTTTTAACTTGTTTTCAAGCTTGGTTTTCTTTGGTAATTGATTTAATATGTGCATTAACATATAATTAAGGCATAGGTATGACCATTAGGCCTTATACACATTTATCCCAAGCTTAGAGCACATTTTTGCTCATATTGACTTTAAGGTATTACCTTGTGTTTTGTTTGGTTTCATTGTCTACCAAAGTTTCCTAAGGACTTAATTAGCCTTATAAAATCATAATTAAATGTTATTAAGTCTTGGTAGGCTCTTTGGGTCCTAACCAAGTTCACTCATAGCTTAGAGCATGTTTTTGCTCGTACTGTGTCTTAGTGCTTTACTGCACTTTACTATATTTAAATTGTCCACTGATGTTTCTAAGGCACTTTTTAGCCTTTACATGCCATAGTTTGATATTTAAACAACATACCAAAGTTTGGGGTATTTCATTGATTGACAATAATTCCTACCTAATACATTACTTTTTGAAAATAACTTACTTTTTCCATTATTTCTACCTTTCCCACCTTCTCTTCCTTCCTTGTCCGATTTTCTTCTGCCCAGCCGAGTTCCTCCCTTCCTAAGAAGCTCTCAAGTCTGTTCTTGAGCATGGAAGGCAAACATAGCTCCTAAGCTCTTAATGTAAGTGTTTTAATGTCATTTTTAGCTCTTTTTCTTCATCTCTTCACTACCAACACCTAGATTTCGTGGCTCAACAATTCCTATGGCTTATTCTCAGTGTTCTAAGGTTATAACAAGAGCTAAACTCGGTTGAGACCAGTAGAGGGACCAAGGTTGTCCAAATCTACATTTTAAGGTAAAAATGTGCTTTAAGCTCATAACTTTTGATTCCCTTCAAGTTCGGCTGTGAAACTTTGGTCATAGCCTCATTCTCTTCTCCTTTTCATGTGGAATCTGTTGGTTAGCCATTTGGAGCAAGGATGGCCGAGATCCAAAGGAAATACCCTCTTTTAAGGCATTTTTCCAAGGTAAAACCTAACAACAAGGTAGCGTTTTGAGATCTAACTATTTCCTATGTCAATATGGTGGATCTAACACCTTGTGGTGTGTTGGTTCAGGTCGAAACGACTTAGAACTTCCCTTGCATTTTTAAGGTGATTTTTGCCTTAAATCTTACATTAAATTACTCCTTATGGTTAGATCTTTCTTGGAGACTAACTAGGCCTTGTTTTCTGTTTGAAACATGCAAGAGAAGCTTTGGAAATTTTATCTAAGGCTGGCCGAATTCAAACAAGGAATTATTCAAGCTAAATCAAGGTATAAATCACTTAAACATTAACTTTGCTAAGTTAAAATGTTCTAAGCTATTTCTATATTAATTGCCGTGAGAGAACATGGTAATAAGGTCATTTTTGACCTTAAAATGTTTAAAGAAATGGCTTAGTAAATTTATCTAAGTGATTAAGTAACATAAATGTCAAATTTATGACATTATGTGGAAGTTTGGTAATTAAATGGAAAGTGTGTGGTGAGGCCGAGAATTATAAGTGTTTTGGGATATTTATGTGTAATTTATTTTGCAAGCCAATGTTTGTAATAAGGCCATGTATTTTAGGCCATTTTATTTATGCATTTACAAGCTTTTAATTAAGTTTAAGTAGTATAAATGCATTACCGAAAATAAATGGGGTATTTGGTGTAATTAAATTAAATTTGGGGGCTTTAGAAAAATAAGGCCGAAAATTAGAGTTAAAAGGAGTTAAAATAAAGTTTATAAGATTTTATAAAGTTTTGGGGTTAAATGGTAATTTTTGAAAAGTATGGGTACAAACCGTGAATAAAGGAAATTAATGGTCAAGGAAATATTAAGGTGGTCAACCTTGACCATATGATAGGTTTTGACCAAAATAGATAAGTTAAATAACTTATCTAAGGTGTATAATAAGATAAGTATCTTATGGTAATATTTTTATAACATATGTGGTAAATATGTTAGTACTGAAAATAAAGGGGTGTACAATGGTATTTTAAACACCCATGGGCTATTAGGAATTTTTAGGAATTTATTGGAATGTTTTTGGAAATAAAATAAACTATATATGTATAATATATAGTTATAATGTCATTATGGCACTTTGGAGAAAAATAGATGGTGGAATGGTAAATATTGAAAGTATATGGGTTAATAAGGATATTCATAACCCTTTGGTGGAATTTGGAGATTTTAGAATCATATAAGAGTATTTAATAAGATATGTGTATAATATATGGTTTTAGTGAATTATTGAACTATATGTTATAAATAGGGCCAAATGGCAATTATAGAATAGCACAAGGGCTGTTCGGAATTTACAAAAAATAACCATAGGATATACTCTTTTATAAGTTAGAAATGTTATATTAAATGGAATATATAACATGGTAATAAGAAAGGGGTGATTTTGTAAATTAAGGAAACTATGGTTTAAGGAAAAGAATAAGGTTTAATATATATGCCTAGGCGGCAATATACAATAGTTTTGTATAAAAACTATAGATTATAAATTAAAGGAAAAAAAATATCATATCAAATGATATTAGTATTTTGGTACAACATTACATAATGTTATGTGGTCAAATAGAATATAAATGAATTCAAGGGCCGTACCGAATTAATAGGAGTTGGAAAATGAATTTTAGACTAAGGTCTATAATGTTAGAAATGTTATAACAATTATATGGGTTAGATGGGATTAATATAAGGAAGGACATTCACATCAAATAATGTGACAAACTATAAATAAATGGGATTTATAAACTAAGGTGTTTATGGAATAAACCTTAGGAGTTGTCAATAAACAACATAAAATGTTACATGATATTAGGATAATAATCTTAATATAAGTTGTACAATATAATACAACTAATGGGAATAATCATCTAGAAATAAGATGATAAAATGTAACATATGGTATAAAAGTTTATTAAACTCATGGGAATTACCTACGTGGTAAATATATACATACACAAGGATAATGTATATAAGGTGGATATATATATTGGATGGAAACCATATGATTTATATGGTGGTGGTTATTTAAAAAAAAAATATATATATAGTTATGAACTATAAGTTATGAGTTTTGGATACAATACAAAAAAAATAATGTACTACAATCATGCATGAATACATGCAACTATAGGATATGCACCTAAGCTAGATGGTGGACAAGATTAAAAAGAAACACAACGAATTAAACTTAACAATTGAAATGTTATGACGTACGCGTTTAAGTAACAAAACCGACTGTTTTAGAGAAACCCGTAACGAACAACTGTAGAAAACAGGGGTGAACTGTCGGGGTTACTTATTATTCGGAAATACCGGATGTAGTTAGTCATGGAGACTGACTTATAGTTTATTACCGTTTAGATTGTACTTCTGACAAGACGCTCGACGAGCTAGCGGACTACACGGAGCATAGGATCCTGCTGGTTCATACTCCACCGTAATACAATCAGGGTGAACGGTATGTAAAGGGGTTTGATCCGAGTTGTCCTAAGGTTACTCCTTGGGCTCGGATTTGGTTGATATAACTTGTATGTTGTTATGAGTCTCTGATTGTCTCCAAGGACTTCCTCAGTTCAGACTTCTGTGTGATCTGTGATAAGATTGTTTATCTGAATGTGTTAATTAATATGCATGAATTGTATATTATAGCTGCTTATTATTTACTGTTGTTGAGTTAACAGTATTGGTTCGTATATATGAACCTATATATATAAAACGAACTAGCGGCTATGGTGCTATCTTATATGAAATATAAGGAACGTAAGTAAAACGTTGTAGCACTATGATAATAACATATACATATTATCTGAGACTTTTATACGGAGCATTGGCCTTTCTATACGCCGCTCTTGTATCTAGCACTGGATCCCGAGTTTACAGACTCCGGATTGGACTAATGACCTTAGTCTGCTGTGTTAGAAAATTTGGTAATGCGATGCGATGGTATAATTAATTAATCAATGGAATGGAAGTAAAGCCAAGAGGATGTGGCTCTTGGTGCGCGCTGTGATCACAAAAACGATACCAGGATGTCCGCGTACGGGTCCGTAAGTATCAAGAAAATTTCCCGTGAGCTAGAATGGCTCGTTGGTCGGAGACTCTACCGTTGGAGTGGCTACTGCCGTGGGTGACCCGCCATAATATATGGGTAACTAGAGACATGTCATTTTAACGAGACATTGTCACTAGGTATAACTGAAACAACCAAAACAATTGAGACTTATACAGTGGCGAACAATACCATGGACGAGACTAAATACTTGTTTATTATTCTCGTTGTTTCGCTTTGTTGTTCATTGGTTATACTTGTGGTTATTTTATTGTGTGTTGATGGTTGGATGGAGCCTACAAGGCCAAGGTAAATTAAATATGAACACATACGCTACGGCGAATGTACATTGTACATTATATTGTTATTGTTCGATACGTTCGATATATAATTGTGGATTGTGTTATTAAATGATTGTGGATTGGATGGATGGTTGAATATCTATGATATATTTGGATGGATGAATATGTATATTATACATGTTTATTTCAGTATTGTCTATAAATGTTAAATGGAAAAGCATGAAACCAATCTAATAACAAGATGGTTAAAAAGACAAGTGACCATTAGGGTCCAGGCCCGGCATACTCAGCGTCTATCGCTGATACTACACCATTTCAGGTTGTTGATCATTGTCGGAGCTGAAGAGCAGGAACAGGTTAATTGGAGATGTTGTATAGTAATGAAGATGGTGTATGGTCTTATGGTAAGGTTATGTATTTTTCAGGATTGGGTAGACGCTCACTGGTCGAAGTTTATGAATTATGGATTTAGTATGATGTATAGGAATTTCTCGTTATCACTGCAGTTAGCAGTTTATTTGTATTGTAAGTTGGATGTAGTTTGGCTGCGTTGCTCGCATGGGCGAGTAACGGCCGGTGACACCCGAGTGAGTTTTGTAATTGTTATTTATTTTTCCGCTGCGAGACGTTTTATTTATTGCTACGTGAGAGATTATATCGTGATTATGGAGAGGGGTGTTACACCGTGTTTGGATGCTGTAAATGTATATTTACTGAAGGTTTTTGATGTGGCAAAATCCCCAAACCAAGGCTGCCTATATTATCTCAACAACCTCTACAGTCAGCATCTTTGAGTGAAGATCTTAACAGAATATTTACTTAATAATAAGAAGGAGTGAAATCAGAGGCGCCAGCATTATACTAGGAAATAGTTAGAGATATTTTAGGATCTTGTATTTTGTATTTATATTGGTTTTAGATAAAGATTGTTTGTAGATATTTAGGAGGTTGTTATCTGCCTCCAAGTAGTATAAATGTACAGCAAAAACATCAGAAAAGGTAGAGCTTCTACCGCAAAAAGAGAGTCTTGAGAGAGAGGAGAGTTGTTGATAGTAATCAACGTTTTTGTCTAGAATTAGACGTGAGAGTGATTGTTCAAAGTGTTGAACAGATCAGGTGAGGAGTTTTCAAGTTATCAATAATAAGATTGATAGCGGAGTTTTTCTTCTAAACACTTTCTGTCTCGTTTCTCGTTTCTGCTCTCTGTCGGTCTTGTACTGAGGCTTCTGATTTTATACTTTACGAACTTACAAGTGGTATCAGAGCAGGTTTACCCAATATAGAGGTTAACACTTCTGGGTAGATCGTGAAAGATGAGTTCGTATTATGTAAAAGCACCAAGTTGACGAAATTCAATTATTCCAAGTGGTGCGAACAGATAGAAGCGCAGTTGATGTCCATGGATTACAAGGTTTGGAAGGTGGTGGCGCAAGGTGATTACAAACCTACTATGGTTGTTGAAGGTGTGAAACAGACCAAACCTGAGGATCAATGGACGGAAGCCGATGAAAAACTTTTAAGCAAAAATAAACAAGCTCTTCGTATTCTTGTCTCCTCCTTGTCCGACGAAGATCAAGGAAGAGTCTTGGGTATAAGAACGGCAAAAGAAGTATGGGACTTCTTGAAGATTGCTTATCAAGGAACGGAATCAATCCGCAAAGCCAAGGAGAAACAGTTTCAACGAGATTTTAACAACTTTAAATGTCAGAGGGCGCGAGTCTAGCACTGACGGTGGAAAGGTTCAATCAAGTGCTTATGGAACTCAAAACGGTTGGGGTAACTCTTTCTAATGAGACTATTAATGAAAGATTTCTTGATTCACTAACCAAAGATTGGCTTAACTATACATCACTTCTTGAGAAAATGAAAGAATTATCATCTATGTCATTTGAAGAATTGTGTTCAGATTTGATGGTTCATGAAAGCAAGATGGAGGAACAAAATCTAGTGGTGCACAAGGATCTTGCACTAAAGGCAAAGATTAACGTAGATACACCATACTGGGAGTATGATGATGACATGGAGAATGAGATCACTATGCTAGCACAAGGACTGAAGCGTATTCTTAGTCAAAACGTGGAGGTCACCACGGTGAAAATTCTAAACGTGAGTATAATACCCGCAAGCATGAATGTTTCCGATGTCACAAAATAGGACATTTGATAAAGGATTGTCCTTTACCATCAAAACCTCCACAACATCGAGGATGTGAGTCACGCATGGAAGCAGCCGTATGGGATGAGAGTGATACTGAATCAGATGGCATAGAAAGCAATGCAGCACATTATTGCATGACTGCAATCCATCGGTCTCATACTGACACTGCCAAATATGATGAAACTATGTGTTTGATGGCCGGAGATAAGGCTCTTCAATCTCTCATTAGGGATCAGGTAAGTTCTCAAAGCTTGAATGATTTTTATGATAGTTCTACTAAGTCACAAGTGTTTGATGTGTTGAAAGATGCTCTTTCAAAAATTAGGGATTTGGAAGTGAAACAGGAACATAACACTCAGTCTCATACTGTGATTAGTAAACTACAAGAAGAGATTATTGTTTTGAAAGAACAAAATAAGGAGTTGGCATCTCAGTTAGTCTTAAACTCAGCTAAGGTTGTTCAACCCACGTTTACTGCACCCGTCAGTACTAAACTGAGTTCTATTCCTGAGTGGGCAGAAAAAGAAATTCAATCACTCAAAGCTGATAATGAGTGGATACGTCAGGATAATGTTGATCTACAAAGGCAGTATGACACACTTAGTAGAAAATTAGACATTATGACTTTGAAAAATCCCTCTTGGTATAAAGGAAAAGCTAAACTTAATGAAATGGTAGGTCGACCTAATCAAGGACGTGCTGGTCTAGGGTTTTATGGCACTACTTCATCGACGTCTAATGTTTTACCCCAGAAACAAAGTTCACAGACTAGGACTGATCCTACAAGGTATCCTAGTGTTTCTCATCCACGAACTTCATATAGCACTGCTATGAATGTTACTTCACATGTAAGGGTTGAATGTAGTTATTGTCATATACATGGTCACCATATTCGTTCATGTCATAAGCTTCAACGCAAGAATGCTCGACTTGCTCAGTCTAATACTGTTAAATATGCTCAGCTTTATATCAATCATAGACGGCCCAGACAACAATGGGTTCCTAAGCGGCACTAACTGTTTTCTCTTTCCAGGATAATAAAGTTCCAAACTGGCGGCTGATGGAGTTTGGATGTTCTTGTCATATGAAAGGAAATCACACTCTACTAACTTTGGTTTGGTTTTTCATGTAGGATCTACCTTCTTCCTAAGGTCTTTCACAGATCGAGACTGAAAAAAAATTATTTCCGATTCTGCCTCAAATTGGTCAGCTCAAGCCCGGTGTCTTGGTTCTTCTAAGAGGCAATCACATATTGCACTCTCCCACATTGAAGCGGTATATATCGTTGCTACTGCTTGATGCGCCCACATCCTCTACCTTCAATATCAATTGGCTGACTATGGTGTTCCTCAGTCTCCTGTGCCAATCTACTACGATACTCTCTTCAGTATTGCACTGACGAAGGATTTAGTTCAATATTCCTTGATTATACATATTGAGATTTGTCATTACTTTTCTCAAAATCAAGTTGGCAAGAATATTGTGGATCTCCCTCATTGTGCCACTGATCAACAATTGGCAAGCACTTTCACCAAAGCTTTTCCACACGAAACATTATCCTCATTCAGTCTTGCACTGTGGATGCTCAATGTTGACAAAGGTGTATTCTTTTATTTATCGTATTGACTTCTATTGTGTGCATCAGAATTGGTACTTTAGAGTGAGTGGAGCGTGACGTATATTTTATTATTTCATTTCACTCTATAATAAAGTGAGGATTACTTCTCTTTCCGTGGCATCTCTTGATTATTATTTTGGCTGATCTGGATCAAATTCTAAGTTGGAACATTGAACATCTGGTGGCACTATCCATTTGTTACCACCACTTATCTTTCCGGTTTCCGTACCTGACCAACTGCCCCCTCAGCATAGAACCCACTTTCGTTGGTCACTTTCACTCACCATTTTCTCCACAAGATTCCCGTACCATTTTTCTAGTTTCTTTGTTGCACACAATTTACCTCACCAATGGCTTTCATACTGGTATTTTTGCTAGTCTTTTCTTCCTATCCCATAAAGGATTCTCGAATAGTCTCATAAAAAAGGGGTGATTCGATTCTGGTTGTACAAGCATTATCCAACATCAGATGCTAGATTTGCTTCAGCACAAGGCTGCTGAACAACTTGGTCCAAGACTAGACTGAGGTTTAGTGGGAAGAAATAAAGGAATTATGCTACACCCTACAAATGAAGATTCGTATCAGTATTGTCCAATTATGATGTACCACATGTTGCACAAGATTACACAAATAATTGTTCAAGTTGTACCTCTGGATGTTGTCATGTCTACGCCTCTGGATCATAATCATGATTGGATCCTTAACTCTTTCCAAGATGAGTCTTGAACTGAACGATGATCAGTGCATTGTTAAACAACCCCTAAAGGCTTTGGGCGTGTCTTCACAACCCTCAGAGCTTCTGGCATGTCTACCTCAGCAGATGAAGAAATTTGAAGAAGCTATTCTTGAAGTATGTGTTAATCTTCTACCTCATTGCCTTTTCATTTCGATAGCCAGCTTCCTAGTCAGCCTTAGCCTAACCTGGCGACACTTTATTCCTATTCATTGCCTTTTCTATGGACAGCCTATCCTTATGTTATGTGTTCCTACGCATGAATTCATATAAAATGCCATTTTGATGATCTTGCATGCTATTTTTACACTCCGTGAGATAGACTTTTTAGTACCATTTTTTGATTTCGCAAAAGGGGGAAATATGGTGAGTAATTTGAATATGTTACTTGATTAACCAAATCTCATTCAAGTGCTGCAAGGTTTTAACATCTTCAGGGGGAATGCTCGTTTTAAGAAGAATGCATATCTTGAGGGGGAATGCTACATTATCTCACCATACAAAGTTTGCTCACATCAAAAAAGGGGGAAACTGTAAATGTATATTTACCGAAGGTTTGTTGATGTGGCAAAATCCCCAAACCAAAGCTGCCTATATTATCTCAACAACCTCTACAGTCAGCAGCTTTGAGTGAAGATCTTAACACATATTTACTTAATAATAAGAAGGAGTGAAATCAGAGGCGCCAGCATTATACTAGGAAATAGTTAGAGATATTTTAGGATCTTGTATTTTGTATTTATATTGGTTTTAGATAAAGATTGTTTGTAGATATTTAGGAGGTTGTTATCTGCCTCCAAGTAGTATAAATGTACAGCAAAAACATCAGAAAAGGTAGAGCTTCTACTGCAAAAAGAGAGTCTTGAGAGAGAAGAGAGTTGTTGATAGTAATCAACGTTTTTGTCTAGAATTAGACGTGAGAGTGATTGTTCAAAGTGTTGAACAGATCAGGTGAGGAGTTTTCAAGTTATCAATAATAAGATTGATAGCAGAGTTTTTCTTCTAAACACTTTCTGTCTCGTTTCTCGTTTCTGCTCTCTGTCGGTCTTGTACTGAGGCTTCTGATTTTATACTTTACGAACTTACAGATGGGACTAACATGTAAGGTAGGCGGAAGTGGGTAGCTACGGTGGAAAAGATTGTTAGATTTGTTAACATTATGTAATAGTAAGATGCTACCTGTAGTAATTCGTTGCAATTTACTACTGAAATCGAGCACAGCTCGTCCGGTTAAGGCTACAGGAATGGTACGAGAGGTCTCGGGTTCGAATCCCGTCTAGAGCCTGTTTGCTCATTTTTTTTGTTTTAGCCTTAGTTATGCTTATCCCTTGTATATATGCGACCGTATTAATATGTCGCATTATTAGCTGCATATACATATATATATAAACGGATATTTGTTACGTCACGTTATTAATTATACCTATGTATGAATACGACTATTTTATTTGTCGTATTTTTGCTATATGTACTTATGCGACTATATTGTCATGTCGCGCTTTTAGTTATACTTACAACGTTATAATATTGTAACGTTGTGTATATGTACATATATATGTACGTGACCATATTAATATGTAACATTGTCATATTTTCGGACACGTATATGCTCGTACTAATTTAATTATTTGTTCGCTCACAAGTTGTTACGCGCTCGTAATAATGTAGACATTATTGTTTAGGCCATAATTTAATTGGTTATATGTCCAAATCCATATTTAATTAAGTAGGGGTATTTCAATCTACCCCCCTTAAAAAGACTTCATCCCGAAGTCGCTTTACTTAATTAGGTGTGTTAATAACTACCCATATAATCCCATAATGAATATCTATGTGATATTTCATTTACGCATAACGTGTTGTGCTAATACCACACGTAGCCCTCAATTGTGGCGTTAATTCACACATATATGGATATAGGTGATCCATCAGCACCATCATTTCCTATCAGTTCTACTAATCGTGACAACCTCCCCGAGGTGTCATACCATATCATCATTCCACATTTCGTATCTAATTATTCGTTTCGTATCTAAGCGATACTCTAAGTAATCAATCTACAAGGTACAACAATATATATATCACAGTATCATAAAGAAAGTGCTACACCTGGGTGTAAACACGCCATTAAGTATTTCATAAAATTCATACATACAAATGCACATCTCACACAACAAATCAACCACGTACGCCCCGCGTACCAAACAACACCAACAAGATTAACAAATAACATCACAAACAACGTCCAACAATCAACATCGTATGCCTCGCATACCCACAAATATACCAACAACCAACATCGTATGCCCCGCATACCCACAAACTATTGTATGCCCCGCATACGAAATAACAGAATTTAGTGCAAACATGTGCACAGCCAAGAGGCTCTACCCCCCCTTAAAAAGGGTTACGCCCCCGTACCCCACAAGTATTCGACAACCGCTCCACAAGGAGCGCTGGATACTTGGCTCTCATAGAGTTATCTAACTGTCATGTGGTGTTTTCACCTTTGGAGTAGATTATTCTCATATCAGAGAGATGGGTATGACTCTAGCCCCTTCGGGCTCTTAAATATATATAAAGGGTGAGGCACGTATTTGTCTCTCTCCCAAGTTCGTTCTAATGGGCCCACTCGCTCTATATGAGGTGCAGACCCATGAACATAGGCTCAATTTCCCTCTTTTCATTACTGTGTATCCTCTTATTTGGATCACTAGCATACATTCGTGTGTCTTCTCCCACTGATATTCAGTTTGAGGTATAATATGACATTGGCTCTTGTTAGTACTTGGCGCTCTTTGCACTTGTCTTTGTAATACCAAGACGTACCCGCCTACATGTCCACGTAGATGATGATTGTCATCCGTGTCTCCTGGTGGTTTTGTTCCAAGGTAATACACTGTTGTAGTTCTTTGATACACACTCTTGTTGATATCCATTGCATCTTTCTGTATTTCTACTAGATTAATAACTGCACAAGTGTAATACCAAAACACTCAGTCCTACAGAGTGCAGAGGCGTAAACTCTCAGCAGCTAATATCTAAGGAGTCAAACAGATAAGATGAGCGAATCATCATGTGAGTGGTACATTCCAAGTCCATTATTCCTTCTTAAGGTATCTGCTAGCATTTAGCTTGTCTCTCATCATTGCGTAGTCACGCGTTTATGTTTACATCATCTGGTAGATTTCCTCTGGATTGCAAGAACTTGCATGATCCTTATGAGGGTTCTACGTATTATTCGTCCATATAGTGGTTTCTTGTTTCTGTCATCTGCCTCGTCATCTTCGAAGGGTCTCCTTGTCTTCACTGTGTATCGACCGCCATTCTGTGTGTAGGTTCTTGGTTTCTCTAGCCCGTTGGTTAACTGCGGCTCTTCTCGTCCATCTTCGAGGTAGTTTGCATCACTGTCCGTAGTACGGAGTTGACTACTTCTCGTGTTCCTAACACTACTTGTCTACATGCATGGGGTACCATACTGATACATTACTACTTACCTGACTAACCTATGAATAAGTCTGTCAGGCCCACATGCTCCTATCGGAGTGCGGTCGTCCCATGACTCGTTTAGTAAACTGGTAGCGTCCGTCACACGACTATTGTGAAGTATTCTATTGTCAATCTCCCTTTCGATGAATGTCCTTGTTGTAGTCCGATGTTGATGGGTCCGCAATGTTGGTTATCTTGTCGTAGATTCTAATGTTCTAGCAGTATGGTGGTAAGGTGGTTGGAACATTATTTTGTTCCCTGGACTCATGTCCTTAGTAACATATTAGTGGTAGCACTTGGTTGCTAACCAGTTAAACGTTAAACGTTGATTCGTCTATATGGTTGTAATCGGTTTACATAATATTGGTGCTGAGGTAGCGATGTCAGTTCTCCCATCTCGATCTCCATGAGTACCTACATAATTATTTCCTCCAGTTTTAATCATTATCATATCTTACCTATGCTTCCCGATATGGCGTAGGGTAAGTTCTCATACTTGGGTATTTATATGCGTTCACTGTTCCGTTTAATTGGGTGTATTGTAGATTGCATGATTGCTTGAGCATCTTGGCTCTTCACTTCCCAACCATTCTCACTAATGGTACTGCAAATGAGTTGTTTTTACAAATATTATAAGTGAATCCTTGTATGCCACTTCTCATAAGATCAGGTTCGTCCATTAGGACTGAACATTTATCACTATTAGTGATTAACATTACATGCTGGTATATACTCCTGGTATTCCGCTAGTAAGTAATGTCTTTGTTGTTACTTATTGTTTAGTGCTAGTTACTTGTAATTGCAGTTATTTATTTTTCAAGTGCGCGGTTTGGCGCCTGTTAGTAATTCATCATTGTTATTCACATTGCTTACGGTATGTACCGTAGCTCCATTGCTACATTATATTAACTTAGACATTGTTACGTTAGTAATATGCCTTGAAAGGTAATTGGAGTCGGTGTTCCCGGTCTCCTGAGCTTATGCCCTTATTTGTACATTAGATGCTTGCTTATTTACGCTATTTAGCGTTTGATTTGTGTGTTCTGTGATATCGATTTAGGTGGTTGTCATTGGTTCAATTTACACATTCTTTCATCACTGACAGTCGTCACAGTAGTAAACGACATGTCTTTAACATATATTGATACTTATCGTTTTCTTTACATGGCGGGACGCCCATGGCGGTAGCCCTTCTTCTACTTAGAACTTGTTTCATAATCGGTATGATATTAATAATACATATTAATTTAATTTTGATGTTGATTAGTTGTAATTGTACATAACAGTATATGGCACTCCTTGGTAAAGGTGGTGCTCAGAGGTGGTAATTATTCACGCGTTCAGCGTTGACTCGCGTTCATTGTTGCGAAGGTATTGGTTATGGCCGTATTACAGTAGAATTGTTCTTTTCACTCTTGGTCCATCTGTGGACTGCTACGTTTTACCAACTCTCTTGTGTTCATCACAGGTTGGCGTATACGTACATATAGTTAGTGAACTATAAGTTACATTTATTACAAGGTTAAAATGTTATAACGCATGATGTATAACATTTTATTAAATATGTGGCAATACTGTAATATTGGAAAAGTATTAGGAGTTGATGGAAATAGTAATTTCGATGTATATGCCCTTCGGCAATAATATAGTTTTTATTAACGGTATGGGTTATAATATTCAATGAGAGAATGGAGTTTATAAACTAAGGTTAATATAAAATAGACCTTAGGAATTATAATTATATGTCTTGAAATGTGACAAAATATTAAGATAAGGTTCTTAATATAAGTTGCATAATATAATGCATCAAATCAAATAATCATCTTACATTAAGATGATGATGAAAATGTGACATAAGATATAAGAGAATAAATCATGAGATATAAATGTAAGTGAATAAATATAAATACTGCGCATACAATATAGTTGGAAATTGTATGGCAGCGATCGTTATACGATCGTATTCTCTTCATAGTCTTATTTGTATGATTTAATATATATACACGTAACTGTTAATTGTAAGTTTCCTTTGCTAGTTGTTTGTAACTAGGATACTGCAGTTTTGTTTATCCTTACTATAATTAATTTTGGCAACTTGTGAAGAGTTTCAGGAGTCATACGACTCTGGTGTGATCAGCACCAGTGTTGCACTAACCTTTCACCCCAATTTTTGGTTGGTTTTCCCTTGATCCCGGGAATCAGGTTTCACCGTCCACTTCCAATCCAGCCATTGAATGCTTTGATAATTAAATTATGTTATCTTGGCTCTTAGCCTGTGTCATTGCATTCGTCCTCGTTTAGTAGTTATAACTTGTTATGGGCTGGTGTGCCCCTTTTATTGCGTTACTCGGACTCGTCGGTCCCTTCAGAGGTTGTAGGCCTCGTATCTTAGTGGTTTATTGCAACAATTGTAGTTCTGTAGTTTATGTTAGAGGTGTACAATTGTTTGGTGATTATTGGTAGCCATGGTGTCGTACCATAGGTCTACACAGTTTACAGTTGAAATACCCCAAATCTAATTAATATTATTAAACCATTATTTAATTGAAATTAATTCAAAAATAAATCATTTCACGTACGCATGCAAACCCATGCATGAGAACGTTACGAAAAAAACAGTCGTTTCTTCATAAACGCAAACGCCTTAGAAGCATATGGTCAAACATGACCTTGTATGACCCTCTAATATTCAAACCAAATGGTCATACAATTATTATATGAATATATAAACATATTCCCTAAGCTATTCAGTCAAAAACGCAAAACGCTCGGGAGTGCTCACGCACGCCCCTTAAAGCACGAAAAGTCCGGAGGAGTGCCGAGGTGGCACGAACTCCTATAAAATTAATTCCTTGAGTTCCTAACATCATTAATAACCATTATAAAGAGAACCACGAAGTGGTTTCTCAAAATTCAGCAAAAACAACAGGAGGATTTCTTAGCGCTCCTTTTTGCCGGGTGTGTCCCGATGGCCTGTAAATTATGTCATGGGTTGATATAACCCCATATAACCCAATGTAACATCTTAATATATGTTTATTTACTATAAAAGTGTTTACAAACACTTGGAACTCATAAAAACAATTTGTTTCCCAAAATTTCCTTAGAGCACAAAAACACACCTTCGGGTGTCACGAAAACGTGTTTTACGCAATTGCCTTGTAGTTTTTGACATGCCACTAATTGGTAATCTTAAATAGGGTTAAAATGAACTTCTAAATAAGTTGGTGTGACTAGTCAACAAGACTCTCTATAGGGGCCGATTTTGAGAGCAAGAACTAGTATAAAATTGCATTAAAAGTTTATAAAAGGCATAGAACATGGTGACTCACCTTCCCATGTGTTATATTACTTAATGTCAAAGTATTTAGGTCTCATTTGACCATCAAGCTGTCGAAATTAGGCCATGGAATAAGGCCATGTGAGCTAGAACAAAAACAAATGGGAAAAGGCAAAAAGTAGATCTAGAATTCACTTTTCTTGATTCCTTCTTTTCCATGTGACCTAACATGCTTGTCCTTGGCTCTTCAATGTCGATTAAGACACCCCATTTGACCCTTGAATTCGTGAGTCTACAAGGGAGGAGAAGACAAGCCTAACATAGAAAAATCAAAAGAACAAACTTACCTAAATTTCCTTGTCTTCTAGCTCACAATCATTTTCTTTCCAACTCTTGCCTTGTCACACACCACATGTCCGAAATTATGCAGAGAACATGGGAATTATTGAGCCAATAAACCATGTAATAAACTAAGGAAAAGTAAAGTCATTAGACATTAAAATTGACAAAGCAAAAATCAAATTCCAAATGCATTTCCTTACCTTATACAATTTGTGAGTCTCATTCTTCTCCTTGCCCTCTTCTTCCTCGAATTGGTAAGCTACCTAGCTCTCTCTTCTTGCTTCATCTTCTTCCTTTGAAGCTCTTAAGTCCATTAATGGAGTTTTAACTTCTATCTTCATCTTTAAGGTAATTTCCTAGCATTTTCTTGTCAAACCTTGAAGCAAAACTCTTCCTAGCATATCAACAAGGGTTCGGCACCAATTAGTTCTCCAAGGAGGTTGTCCAAACCAACATTTATCCAAGGAGCATCTCAAGGTGATCTTAAGGTAGTTTTAATGCTTGAAAATCCTTAAAGCACATTTTTATGTGTAACCAAGTTCTACTTCTTCTAAGTCTCTTTCTTCTTCATTTTGATGAAGGAAAACTTGTTCTTCATCTACCTTAGGAGTGCCGAAATTGTAGGAGGAGGAAAAGTCTAAGGTAAATTCTTGTAAAACTACTTACAAATCTACTTAAGATCTTTATTAAAGATCTAACTCCTAAACACCTTCACCACTTGCATATAACCGAAGTGGAGCATCAAAATTCCTTGGAGAAAGCTTGGAGATTCAAGAGGAGTTCAAGCACTTAACCACCTTTGTTAAGAAGTAAGTTTACTAAGTAAATCCTTATGATATAAGCTTTGTTAAGCTTCTAAAAATTATACAAAAATTACGTACATCTCCTAGGTTTATTAAAACCGAAACTATATGGTATTATATGCCAAAAATACAATCTATAACTTATATAGAAAATATTTACCTTAAGACACATTTTTGTGTCACAAAATTTAGTTATGTTACATATTAATTCAAGCCGAATTCCAAGGGCAAAAATGCTTATTTTTGAGCTAAGAATTTATATAAGACATTACAATAATTTTACATGAGTTATATGACTCCTATGAATTTATGTATATTTATTATGACATATAAATCCACTTTTATACTATATGGTCACTATTAAAATATGGCCGAATGTCCTAAGTGTTAAATAGATTTTAATGAGCTACTTATGTATATAAATTATACTATAAAGTTTGGTGAGTTAAAAATATTTTATTAGTGCTTAAATGGCTAATTAATTAAGTTAAGTGGCTTAAATGTAATTTTTACAAAATTTAGTGTATATATTGTGAAAGCCGAGAGCTAAAGGGTGTTTTGGTGAAATTATGATATAATATAAGGTTAGGGATTAAGTTTAAGAATTTTAGGTAATTTAAACAAGCTCTAAAATAACTTTTTATAAAGTTTTGGGCTATTATGTAATTTATAAAAATTGTTATGAAAGTTTAGAACATAAAGAGGGGCGAATTCATAATTAAGAGATTTATTAGGTTCACCTTTGAAATTTTGAGGAATTATATATTTAGACTTTAGTTTATAAGTTATTAAGAAACTATTATAAAGTTTTGGGATGAAAATGTATTATTAAGGAAGAATAAATGACAAAGCCGAATTACTTTGGGGTTAGTTTGGTAATTTAAGAATTTATATATATATATATTCGGCATTTATGGAGAATTAAATTAAAACTATAGTTTATAAGGCATTATGTAAAGTTAATAAGATTTTTGTTTAAATTGTAATTATAGGAAATAAATTATTATTGCCGAGAATTTAAGGGGCTAAGTTGTTATTTTTGAAAGTTATAGTACTTAAAAACTATATACCAAAATATTAGTGTGACTATGTAATTTAGCTAATAAGAAGTTAAAACTCTATAATATAATGAGATTAGAATTTAAATATAAAGTTTATGAATTAATGTGGTTGTTTTGTAAATAACCGAAATATAAGGGTAAGAATTTAGATTTAAATAAATATAAGTCCTATATGGATATTTTGAGGAATTAGAAGAAAGAATTTTAATTAAAGGAATTATGGAATTAGAACTATGGCTTATATAGTTATAAGGAAGTTAAAAAGAAACAATAAGTATTATTTATGACTAAAAGGAGAATAATGAGATTATAAGAATATTATGTCATTGTAAGACATTTAAATATAGTTAAGAAAATTATAAGTTGTTATGTCACTTAGACAATTAAAATAAACAACAAATATAGTACATGAATATATGAATACATATATGTACATTAAAGGATTTATAAATAAATCAAAAAGGAATAACAAATAAGTTATACATTAAATCATGAGGTAATAAAAGAAATAAACCTCACATGAAATAACAAATACGAGATTTGTTGAAAGATCCAATAAGATTATTATATAAGGGTAACATAAATTAACCCTCTCAGTTAATCTATTCTAGGACTTTGTTTGACCAGACGTTGACCAGGGTATAATCAACTGCAACCTACGGTGAACGGTATGGGATTCTTGCAACCTGTTTTCTACCGGATTACACCGGCTTGTGTGCTATCTGTTGTTTGAATTAACGACCAAGATAATTATGTAAAATGTTGTTTACTCTTGTGCGCTGTTGTATTATTTTATGTGCGTGAATGATGCTGACTACTACGTGTATGTCCCACGCATACAAACACTACTATACCAGTGGATTAAATACCTGCGCTTCAGTATACCGAGGACTTGTACTCAAGTCTCTCACTAACTTCACTTTATAACAAACGTCATTATCCTAAACGTGATAATTGACAATACACATTGTGTTCTTGTTTAACGTCTTTATATGACACTTAACAACTCTATACTACGAGAACGAGGAGCCCAGTTGGATCTGGCCATGCATGCTACAGGAGCTGTACCTGTCTCAGGTCGTCTCCTATCTACGTCGCGACGGAACTTTTCAGTTGGGAGGAAGACTCTATTCTCTCGGGTTTCTAATGCCCATCAGTTCAGTTTGAGGAAGACTTCATTCCTCTCGGGGGTTTTATTTCCCACATCTCTCAGTTCAGGGTTTAACTACGTTATCTCCTGGGGTTTTTAATACCCAACCTTTCAATCTTAACGAGGTCACTATACCTCCACTATTTAGATATTCAGTTATACCTGTCAGTCCCATTGTGTGGACCGACTATCATTAAAGAATTTCAGTTCAGCTAACTTGACCTTCTGCAGTCTTGTTCTATGTGACATTATTGTCCTTGTATGGATACTTGTTATTATCCTACTATGCTTGTTTACAGCTTTATAAAAAAATGAACTGCATGTATTCGACAAAGTAGTTGGTGTGGCCCGGTAGACGATGGGCTGCACGTTTTCCATACCAGCATTGTTTGCTGAGCCCCTTTGGGGGCACCCCCATTTTTCAGGTACCTGAAGTTGAGAAGATTACCACACCGAGTGTAGGTGGGGTAGATTCAAGCTATGGGAGTCTTCTTATAGACATTTGTTTTACTTAAGTATTTTACATTTGAGTTTGATTCCTAGTATCTCGGATTGTATTCGTATTCAGACCGTGACTTTTGGAGATTGTATTTGGACTTAGCCTTGTTGGTCACAAGGGTGGCCAACGACATTGTAATACCGCCCGGTTGTTGTATTATTTCCGCTGCAGTTGTATTTTTATTTGGGAGTGATCGCCGTTCAGTTTATTGGATTTCGGGTTGGGGTGTTACAAAAGTGGTATCAGAGCGTAGTTACCTCTGGATACAAGGATACACCGAGATTAGGATATCTAAGACTTTAGGTTACGGGTTGAGTGATAGTATTGAAAGAGTTGTTTAAGTTAGTTTACTTAGACTACTATCCAAGACCGAGATTGTGACCACAGTATCTAATATACCTCAACATCCTGCAGATGTCAGGAAGAGGAGGACGCCGTGGACAGGCTGATGAGGAGCCAAACATCAGGCTGGCAGACATTGCTACTTTAATCGCTCAGGCATTTGCACAGGCGGGGGTTGCACAGCAGCAGCAGCTACCTCCTCCACCACCACCCAGGGAGAGGGATTGGGTGAAGAGTTTGGCTGATCTGAGGCCAACTGCATTCAAGGGGTAGACTGACCCTGCTCACTTAGAGACATACATCATGGAGATGGAGACAGCGTTCGAGACGCTTGCAGTCCCAGCTAGGGAAAAAGTAAGGCTTGCAGCCTTTTATCTGAAGGATGCAGCGAGAGAGATTGGTGGAACATGGTGAAAGCCGACCACCTGGATGACCCAGCTTTTACTTGGGGACATTACACTGCACTACTGAGAGGCAAATACTACCCGGCCCACACCAGAATGGTGAAGACTAGGGAGTTTGACGCCTTGGAGCAGATGGGGAAAATGACCGTGGATGAGTATTATGCCAAGTTTACTTCACTACTCCGGCTACTACCCGGTATAGGATACTCAGACCAAGTGTTGGTCGACCGGTTCTACGGGGGACTGAGCCCTCGACTTCAGTTTGGGATGGGACCAATCATCCCCACCAGTTTACAGGTAAAACAGGAGAGACACAAACAGTTGAAAATTTATTACATAGTATACCCCGTCATGGGAGATTTGGAGATGATACCTTGAGATTTCAGGAATGCTATCATGCTGCCTCCGTTGTGGAGATCACCTGTAAGAGAAGGGATGCTTTGAGCTCCCAAAAGAGGAAGGACGGACCTGGTGGCGAAGATGCCAAGCAGGGGAACTCCAACAAAAGGAACAAACCCTATCATAAAGGACAAGGGTCCTACCAAGGGAAGGGGAACCAAACTACTGGGAACCCCCAGTCAGGAACCCACGGAGCAGCAACTTCACAGAAAACCTACCCATCTATGGGTAGGCACTCTAATCAGACAGTTAGATTTGAAACTTTGTGATTACTTCAGTACCGTTGGAATGTATAATTAACCTTGATTGTATTAGGTTCTGGACATGGCTCAAACACGGGCCAGAAGTATGTCCGCCGTTTCAACTGTAGACAGTGCGAAAGGATCACCCGGCGTAGACTGCCAAGGGGAGAAGGTCCAGTGCCGCTACTGCCAGATACTCGGACATCGTGCTTTCGAGTGTATCCGAAACCGGAGAGCAGGAACTACCGCCCGGGAGCAAAGACAAACACCGGCCCTAAGAATGGAGCTAGCGATACTCGCCCTCCACCAACAAACCAGGCTCAGGGGTATAAGGGCAAAGGCCCAGCATCGGGACCCGCCCTACATGTCATGGACCGCTCAGATGAGGCTGGTCCTTCTACCAACCCAGGTATTTCTAAACCATGTGAACCTGTTATTGAGCAATGGATGATGTGAATGAGTGCTTGCATGCCTTGATTGCCTAATTGAGTAGGAAAGAATTAGTTAGTAAAACTCACTAGTAAAATTTAAACCACGTAGGAAGCTATAAGATATGCTTCCTATCCCCTCACCGCCCTCCCTGGGAGAAAACATTATCAAAGTACAAGAACCAGGGAACGAACAATGTAAGGTTATCCAACCAGGTTTGATACTACTCAAAGGATACCTAACACCGGAGACACAAATTGCAATCATTAGAAAATGTCACGAATTGGGAGCAGGAACAGGAGGGTTCTACACCAGAATTTCCAGGAGGATCAAAGATGAAGCTGAAAATGATGTGCTTAGGAAAGGATTGGAATCCTTACTCAAAGACCTACCAGGACATACAAGAAATGGAGATGGAGCACCAGTGCCAAATATCCCAGAAGAATTTTTACAAATTGTGGAACAAGCAGTTAATACCGCTCAGCAACTAGAAGAAGATCTAGTTCCCAACTTAAGGGCTGATCTATGTATCATCAACTTCTATGAAGAAGGAGGCCGCTTAGGACTACACCAGGACAATGATGAAACAAAAGGGTCCCTTGAATAGGGGATACCAGTATTGTCTTTGTCAATTGGAGATGACGCAGAGTTCCTTTATGGCGAGCAGAAGCGTGTGGACCTTGCAAAGAAAATCATATTGAGTTCAGGAGATGTTTAGTAATGGGTGGAAAGTCAAGGTTGCTATACCATGGAATTAAAAGGATTAAATTAAACACAGCACCTTCGACAGTGATAAAACACCACTCACATGAAACCAGGGAGATTAAGTTTGACTTTTAGAAAGTACTAGTATTGTAATTGTTTGGACATCTGAAAGGAGATCATCTCATCAATGAAGCATTATAGTTATGAAAGTGAATGTCTTTAGACCCCATCATATATCAAAGTACTTACTCAGATTCTGTTATTAGGTTATGCTAAGGAGACGGAAGGCGCCTTAAGTATACTTACTGAGGAGGAGGCCAGCAAGGGCGGCTCGATCCTCACTGGTACCTTTCCGGTTAATGGAGTGGATGCATTAGTACTGTTCGACTCCGGAGCCTCACATACTTTCGTTTCGCCTTCGCTGCGGGGAAGTTGGGGCTAGATGTTGTAGAGTCACTTGATTTTAAGGTGGCACTCCCGTCTAAGGAGAAGATCAGTTGCACTCGTCTTATAGAGGAGCCACTATCCGCATTAAGGAGGAGGAATTTCCTATGGACCTTATTGAGTTCAGAGGTCTAGGATTCGAGTTATAGTCGGGATGGACTGGCTGGGGCGGCACAGAGGCCGCATTCTTTGTGCAGAGCGCAGGCTGTTACTTAAGAGCCCATCAGGAGTGACAGTATCTTACCGTCAGAGCCCTAGAGCACCGTCTATAAAAGTTATATCTGCTATGTCCATGTACAAGCACGTCAGGAAGCAGTAGGAAGTATACCTATGCTATGTTCAGAATGGAGAGCACGACCCTGATTTTGATCCAGCTATGCCAGTGGGTCGGAATTTCCAGATATTTTTCCAAAGGAACTTCCAGGCTTACCGCCATCCAGAGAGGTAGAGTTCTCCATCGAATTACTACCAGGTACCGGTCCTATAGCTAAGGCACCGTACCGTATGGCACCAGCAGAGATGGCCTGAGCTGAAAGAGCAGCTGAAAGATTTATTGGACAAGGGATACATACGACTAGCGTATCTCCTTGGGGAGCACCAGTTCTATTGTGAAGAAGAGGATGGAAGCCTCGTTTTATGTATTGATTACAGAGAGCTTAATGCAGTTTCGGTGAAGAACAAATATCCACTACCACGGATTGACGATTTATTTGATCAGCTCAGAGGAGCAAAAGTGTTTTCGAAGATCGATTTGAGATCAGGCTACCATCAGATACCCATCAGGGAGCAAGACATAGAAAAGACAGCATTCAGAACACGGTATGGCCACTATGAGTTTACAGTTATGCCTTTGGCTTGTCAAATGCACCTGCAGTCTTCATGGATTTGATGAACAGATTATTCAGAGAGCAGTTGGATAAGACCGTGGTTGTTTTCATCGATGACATCCTAATTTACTCAAAGTCTAAAGAAGCATGAGAGTCATCTCCGACATGTACTTGAGATCCTAAGGGAGAACCAGCTTTATGCTAAGTTCTCCAAATGTGAGTTTTGGTTAGACAGAGTTTCCTTTTTAGGACATGTTATCTCTGATGCTGGGATCGCAGTGGATCCAGCAAAGATAGAAGCAGTTCGCACTTGGCCTAGGCCAAAGACAGTTACGGACATCAGGAGTTTCCTTGGTTTAGCAGGATACTACAGAAGGTTTGTCAGAGACTTCTCCAAAATAGCCAAACCTATGACCAGCTTAATGAAGAAGGACGCACCTTTCACATGGACTACTGAATGTGAGACCTCATTCGAGCTTTTGAAGAATGCTTTGACATCAGCACCAGTTTTGACTATACCTGAAGGCACAGAGGGTTATGAAGTTTACTGTGATGCATCAGGCAGGGATTAGGGTGTGTACTCATGCAGAATGGGAAGGTAGTCGCCTACGCTTCCCGACAGTTGAAGAAACATGAGGAAAACTATCCCACACATGACTTGGAGCTTGGAGCTATTGTTTTTGCATTGAAGATCTGGCGCCACTACCTGTATGGTGTCCAGATGACCGTATATTCGGATCACAAGAGTTTGAAGTATGTATTCACCCAGAAGGAGTTAAACATGAGACAAAGAAGATGGGTTGAATTTCTTAAGGACTATGACATTGATTTGCAGTACAAAGAAGGGAAAGCTAATGTTGTAGCAGACGCACTGAGTCGACGAGCACATTCCCTAACACCATTGTGGCTAGCTCGAGTCTTATGGACGACATACGTAGAGCACAGCAGAGTGATCAGCGAATGATGGAGATCAGTCAGAAGTTGTCTGACGGTACATTTGAGGGTGGAAACATGAGTTCCAGTTACATGATGATGGACTCATCAGATTGAAGGGCAGATTGTGTATTCCCAGAGACAGCACAGATATAAAGGAGCATATTCTTCGAGAGTCCCACACTTCTTCCACATCTGTCCATCCAGGAGCTTCTAAGATGTACAAAGATCTAAAGAGGTATTTCTGGTGGAGTGGTATGAAGGGCGACGTGACAGAGTATGTGATTCGATGTCTCACTTGCCAGAAAGTGAAATTCGAACATAGACGACCTGGAGGTATGGTACAGTCTATGCCAGTCCCAGAGTGGAAGTTTTATGATATCTCCATGGACTTCGTGGTGGGACTACCACCTACGAGAGGAGGCCTTAATATGATTTGGGTGTTGTTGATCGACTGACTAAGGTTGCTAGGTTTATTCCGATGAAAGACACTTGGAAAGTGCCAAAGTTAGCAGAACTATTTGAACAGGAGATTATCAGACATCATGGAGTACCTAAGACTATTGTTTCAGATCGAGACACTAGATTTCTCTCACGATACTGGCGAGCTACTCGCGAGGCACTTGGCACTGAGTTGAAGCTTAGCACAGCATTTCATCCTCAGACAGATGGTCAGTCAGAGAGGACTATTCAGACCTTAGAGGACATGCTACGAGCATGTGCCTTGGATTTCCAGGGCAGCTGGATAGATAGACTACATCTCATCGAGTTTGCTTATAATAACAGCTATCACGCCTCTATACAGATGTCACCTTTCCAAGCCTTATATGGCAGACCATGTCGCACACCATTGTGTTGGGACGAGTCTAGTGAGACCGTCATCATTGGCCCTGAGTACTTAGAGCAAGTCCAGGCAGAAGTACAACAAATCAGAAGTAACATGAAAGCAGCACAAGACAGACAGAAATCATATGCTGATGAGAGGCGACGAGACCTCGAGTTCGCAGTTGGCGACCAGGTATTTCTACGAGTATCACCCATGAAGGGTGTATTCAGATTTGGGCAAAAGGGCAAGCTAAGCCCGAAATTTGTAGGACCCTACGCTATCATAGAGCGGGTGGGCCTTGTGGCATATCGACTTGATTTGCCAGCCGAGTTGGGCAAAGTACACAATGTTTTTCATGTGTCTCAGCTTAAGAAATACATGCCTCATCCTTCTCATGTTTTACAACCAGAGACACTCTCATTAGAACCAACAATGAGGTATGTGGAAACACCACAACGAATCTTAGACAGAAAGACACGAGATACTCGAAACAAGTCTGTGAGCCTCGTAAAGGTTCTTTGGTCGAACCACGATGTGGAAGAGGCCACATGGGAACTAGAAGCGGATATGCGAGCGAAGTTTCCCTCATTATTTACCGACTAGACACTTTAGTCTAGGGTACGTGGGCGTACCCCTCTTTTTTTGGGGGTAGAGCCTTTTTCGTTTGTGAGTTCAGTATGCATTTTGTTGCACTTTAGTGCATTTCAGTGACACTTTGTCTTGTTGTGTTCTTGTGTAACACTGTACTTGAATGTACTTTGTACTTCTACTTGTTGGTGTGTACTTTGTTACACTACAATGAAAAGTTTATGTGCACTACTCTGCACTATTAAGATATGAAAAGTGACTGTGTTATTACATTACACTATATTGTTCCAAAGTATTCCTGTTGTGTTTGATGTACACTGTGAACTTAGGAATATAGAGACTTGGGACTTGATCCCTACTAGATTGAGTTGTGGATACTTAGTGGAACTTGATTCCCCACAACCTTATAATTTAGATATGAGACTTCGGGGCGAAGTCCTTTTTAAGGGGGGTAGATTGAAATACCCCAAATCTAATTAATATTATTAAACCATTATTTAATGGAAATAATCCAAAATAAATCATTTCACGTACGCATGCAAACCCATGCATGAGAACGTTACGTAAAACAGTCGTTTCGTTTCTTCATAACGCTAAAACGCCTTAGAAGCATATGGTCAAACATGACCTTGTATGACCCTCTAATATTCAAACCAAATGGTCATACAATTATATGAATATATAAACATATTCCCTAAGCTATATTCAGTCAAAAACGCAAAACGCTCGGGAGTGCTCACGCACGCCCCTTAAAGCACGAAAAGTCCGGAGGAGTGCCGAGGTGGCACGAACTCCTATAAAATTAATTCCTTGAGTTCCTAACATCATTATTAACCATTATAAAGAGAACCCACGAAGTGGTTTCTCAAAATTCAGCAAAAAAAACAGGAGGATTTCTTAGCGCTCCTTTTTGCCCGGGTGTGTCCCGATGGCCCGTAAATTATGTCATGGGTTGATATAACCCCATATAACCCAATGTAACATCTTAATATATGTTTATTTACTATAATAAGTGTTTACAAACACTTGGAACTCATAAAAACAATTTGTTTCCCAAAATTTCCTTAGAGCACAAAACACACCTTCGGGTGTCACGAAAACGCGTTTTACGCAATTGCCTTGTAGTTTTTGACATGCCACGAATTGGTAATCTTAAATAGGGTTAAAATGACCTTCTAAATCAGTTGGTGTGACTAGTCAACAAGACTCTCTATAGGGGCCGATTTTGAGAGCAAAAACTAGTATAAAAATTGCATTAAAAGTTTATAAAAGGCATAGAACATGGTGACTCACCTTCCCATGTGTTATATTACTTAATGTCAAAGTATGTAGGTCTCATTTGACCATCAAGCTGTCGAAATTAGGCCATGGAATAAGGCCATGTGAGCTAGAACAAAAACAAATGGGAAAAAGGCAAAAGTAGATCTAGAATTCACTTTTCTTGATTCCTTCTTTTCCATGTGACCTAACATGCTTGTCCTTGCTCTTCAATGTCGATTAAGACACCCCATTTGACCCTTGAATTCGTGAGTCTACAAGGGAGGAAGAAGACAAGCCTAACATAGAAAATCAAAAGAATAAACTTACCTAAATTTCCTTGTCTTCTAGCTCACAATCATTTTCTTTCCAACTCTTGCCTTGTCACACACCACATGTCCGAAATTATGCAGAGAACATGGGCATTTATTGAGCCAATAAACCATGTAATAAACTAAGGAAAAGTAAGTCATTGACATTAAAAATTGACAAAGCAAAAATCAAATTCCAAATGCATTCTTACCTTATACAATTCGTGAGTCTCATTCTTCTCCTTGCCCTCTTCATCCACGAATTGGTAAGCTCCTAGCTCTCTCTTCTTGCTTCATCTTCTTCCTTTGAAGCTCTTAAGTCCATTAATGGAGTTTTAACTTCTATCTTCATCTTTAAGGTAATTTCCTAGCATTTCTTGTCAAACCTTGAAGCAAAACTCTTCCTAGCATATCAACAAGGGTTTTCGGCATCAATTAGTTCTCCAAGGAGGTTGTCCAAACCAACATTAATCCAAGGAGCATCTCAAGGTTATCTTAAGGTAGTTTTAATGCTTGAAAATCCTTAAAGCACATTTTATGTGTAACCAAGTTCTACTTCTTCTAAGTCTCTTTCTTCTTCATTTTGATGAAGGAAACTTGTTCTTCATCCACCTTAGGAGTGCCGAAATTATAAGGAGAAAAGTCTAAGGTAAATTCTTGTAAAACTACTTACAAATCTACTTAAGATCTTTATTAAGATCTAACTCCTAAACACCTTCACCACTTGCATATAACCGAAGTGGAGCATCAAATTCCCTTGGAGAAAGCTTGGAGATTCAAGAGGAGTTCAAGCACTTAACCACCTTTGTTAAGAAGTAAGTTTACTAAGTAAATCTTTATGTTATAAGCTTTGTTAAGCTTCTAAAATTATACAAAAATTATGTACATCTCCTAGTTTTATTAAACCGAAACTATATGGTATTATATGCCAAAAATACAATCTATAACTTATATAGAAAATATTTACCTTAAGACACATTTTGTGTCACCAAATTTAGTTTGTTACATATTAATTCAAGCCGAATTCCAAGGCAAAAATGCTTATTTTTGAGCTAAGAATTTTATATAAGAATACATTACAATAATTTTTACATGAGTTATATGACTCCTATGAATTTATGTATATTTATTATGACATATAAATCCACTTTTATATACTATATGGTCACTATTAAAATATGGCCGAATGTCTAAGTGTTAAATAGATTTAATGAGCTACTTATGTATATAAACTTATACTATAAAGTTTGGTGAGTTAAAAATATTTTATTAGTGCTTAAATGGCTAATTAATTAAGTTAAGTGGCTTAAATGTAATTTTTACAAAATTAGTGTATATATTGTGAAAGCCGAGAGCTAAAGGGGTGTTGGTGAAATTATGATATAATATAAGGTTAGGATTAAGTTTAAGAATTTTAGGTAATTTAAACAAGCTCTAAAATAACTTTTTATAAAGTTTTGGGCTATTATGTAATTTATAAAAATTGTTATGAAAGTTTAGAACATAAAGAGGGGCGAATTCATAATTAAGAGATTTATTAGGTTCACCTTTGAAATTTTGAGGAATTATATATTTAGACTTTAGTTTATAAGTTATTAAGAAACTATTATAAAGTTTTGGGATGAAAATGTAATTAAGGAAGAATAAATGACAAAGCCGAATTACTTTGGGGTTAGTTTGGTAATTTAAGAATTTATATATATATATATTCGGCATTTATGGAGAATTAAATTAAAACTATAGTTTATAAGGCATTATGTAAAGTTAATAAGATTTTGTGGTTAAATTGTAATTATAGAAATAATTATTATTGCCGAGAATTTAAGGGGCTAAGTTGTTATTTTTGAAAGTTATAGTACTTAAAAACTATATACCAAAATATTAGTGTGATATGTAATTTAGCTAAATAAGAAGTTAAAACTCTATAATATAATGAGATTAGAATTTAAATATAAAGTTTTATGAATTAATGTGGTTGTTTTGTAAATAACCAAATATAAGGGTAAGAATTTAGATTTAAATAAATATAAGTCCTATATGGATATTTTGAGGAATTAGAAGAAAGAATTTTAATTAAAGGAATTATGGAATTAGAACTATGGCTTATATAGTTATAAGGAAGTTAAAAAGAAACAATAAGTATTATTTATGACTAAAAGGAGAATAATGAGATTATAAGAATATTATGTCATTGTAAGACATTTAAATATAGTTAAGAAAATTATAAGTTGTTATGTCACTTAGACAATTAAAATAAACAACAAATATAGTACATGAATATATGAATACATATATGTACATTAAAGGATTTATAAATAAATCAAAAAGGAATAACAAATAAGTTATACATTAAATCATGAGGTAATTAAAAGAAATAAACCTCACATGAAATAACAAATACGAGATTTGTTGAAAGATCCAATAAGATTATTATATAAGGGTAACATAAATTAACCCTCTCAGTTAATCCTATTCTAGGACTTTGTTTGACCAGACGTTGACCAGGGTATAATCAACTGCAACCTACGGTGAACGGTATGGGATTCTTGCAACCTGTTTTCTACCGGATTACACCGGCTTGTGTGCTATCTGTTGTTTGAATTAACGACCAAGATAATTATGTAAAATGTTGTTTACTCTTGTGCGCTGTTGTATTATTTTATGTGCGTGAATGATGCTGACTACTACGTGTATGTCCCACGCATACAAACACTACTATACCAGTGGATTAAATACCTGCGCTTCAGTATACCGAGGACTTGTACTCAAGTCTCTCACTAACTTCACTTTATAACAAACGTCATTATCCTAAACGTGATAATTGACAATACACATTGTGTTCTTGTTTAACGTCTTTATATGACACTTAACAACTCTATACTACGAGAACGAGGAGCCCAGTTGGATCTGGCCATGCATGCTACAGGAGCTGTACCTGTCTCAGGTCGTCTCCTATCTACGTCGCGACGGAAATTTCAGTTGGGAGGAAGACTCTATTCCTCTCGGGTTTCTAATGCCCATCAGTTCAGTTTGAGGAAGACTTCATTCCTCTCAGGGGTTTATTTCCCACATCTCTCAGTTCAGGGTTTAACTACGTTATCTCCTGGGTTTTTAATACCCAACCTTTCAATCTTAACGAGGTCACTATACCTCCACTATTTCAGATATTCAGTTATACCTGTCAGTCCCATTGTGTGGACCGACTATCATTAAAGAATTTCAGTTCAGCTAACTTGACCTTCTGCAGTCTTGTTCTATGTGACATTATTGTCCTTGTATGGATACTTGTTATTATCCTACTATGCTTGTTTACACTATAAAAAATGAACTGCATGTATTCGACAAAGTAGTTGGTGTGGCCCGGTAGACGATGGGCTGCACGTTTTCCATACCAGCATTGTTTGCTGAGCCCCTTTGGGGGCACCCCCATTTTTCAGGTACCTGAAGTTGAGAAGATTACCACACCGAGTGTAGGTGGGGTAGATTCAAGCTATGGGAGTCTTCTTATAGACATTTGTTTTACTTAAGTATTTTACATTTGAGTTTGATTCCTAGTATCTCGGATTGTATTCGTATTCAGACCGTGACTTTTGGAGATTGTATTTGGACTTAGCCTTGTTGGTCACAAGGGTGGCCAACGGCATTGTAATACCGCCCGGTTGTTGTATTTATTTCCGCTGCAGTTGTATTTTTATTGGGAGTGATCGCCGTTCAGTTTATTGGATTTCGAGTTGGGGTGTTACAACAGTATCGTTGTAACGATAATAGCAGTGGTAACTGCAGTGTAATGTTTGCAGCACTTGCAGTAGCAAGTGCGGGGGTAGACGAAATTACTGGACATTATTAAATCAGCGCTTGCAGTGGCAAGCGCACCATGCAGGTAGAGTTGTCGGTTCCCGATTGTTTGTCTTCCTGCTGCATTGGTTGTTTAAGCACTGTTAGGGTGATTGTTCATGAATAAGACGGTATTTGGATTGGGAAATTTTCCTGACCACATTGTCATTAGAATAATTAAGTCCTCCCTCACATTATATTATAACAACGTAAATGTTTGGACTTTGTCTCCCTACAGGTACCATACGACAGGGTCCTAGTGTCACAGTATTGTGTGCACACAAGTTTAGGATTGAAGTTTGAACATGACAGGACGGTATTCTCACAAAGTTCTTCCACGTTCTCTAGATACTTCTTGTTACAGTTTGGTGGCTAAAGGTCCCATCACGGGCGACGGTCTCGCGGAGTTCATGGTGCTCCCGGTCCGCTTGCCCTGATGTTCTTGGGTGACCCTTTCCACGACGTTTTAGTAGTAGTGGCGCTCGCCACTGGCAGTGCCTATTGATACGGCGTTTGGTCGTCAATGGAGGTATGACAATGAGGTTGTATTAATGTTACAGGGGCAGGAATTATTCATTCGCTGCCAGAGTGTTTAGACAGTCGTTGGGCTTGGTAGCCCTTTTCCCTTTATTCGGGGATTATATTTCTTAGTTGTATCATACTCATTAGGTTGTGGTAGGAGGGGTACTGTCGGCGGTAGTTCGTACTGGACTTCCACATGAAAGCGGACTGTCGCCAATGTACTCATGACGTTTGTGTCTCCTCCTGGCTGAGCTCTTAGCTGGACCTTAACAGGGGTAATATTCCCGGGCCTTTATGCCCTTGGCCAGCTTCCTGGCTCACACCACCACTAGATGTCGGTATTACCGTTCGTCTCCTCAATAACACACTATAATACGATCAACTCATTTGTGTGCCCCAAGGGCTACACTTACAGGCCAAAGGCTCTGCCAACACATAATTCCATTAAGACAAAAACGTTTCGTACCTCACAAACGTTTCCCAAGTTTCCCAAATCCTAAGCTCACTGTCTTAACCTAGTATCTCGTCATCAGAGCGGTACTCCGCTCTGATACCACTTTTGTAACACCCCTCATAAAAATACGTAATAGTCGCTCACGTGAACAGGAAATAAAGGCGTCTCACAGCGGAAGGAATTACAGTAATAGAATTCACATGGGTGTTACTTGCCACCACTCGCCCATACGAGTGAGGTAGCAGTACAGCATCTTAACAAAATTAAACATAAAAATACAATCCGCAGTGACAACGAGATACCACCTACATGTCTATCTAAGTATCAAAAGTATAACTACTGTGAGCATCTAAACATAATCCAAGTCTTACAACCCATTCCCAGTGGAATCACTTAATACATAACGAGGTATGAAGGGTAAATCCAAAATCAACATCGTCCTAACTACCCAGCCCCGCACTTCGGCTTCGACGTGTTCAGCAACCTGCACAATAAGTGTAGTCTCAGCGATAGACGCTGAGTATGCCGGATCTGGACCCTATTGGTCACTTGCCATTTTTAACCGTCTTGATATTAGATTGATTTCATGCTTTACCATTTTACAGATATAATAGATACTGTAACAGCATGCATGATTATATAATCATTCATCCAATCCAATCAGTCATATTTGAATATACACAATATTGTCATACATCATACAATACAATAGCATTGAGAACTCATTCATCGTATGTTAAACATCATCGCGTAATACATTACTCGGCCCTCCGGGCCTTCACATATCCTTTGTTTTAGTTAGCACAGTCGGGCGTCAGTTAGGACAACCCGAAATATACTCACTTGGACAGTAGTCCCACGTACACACAAAGGTGCTCACTGCCCTGATCATCCGAAGACTCTGGGACTTATTCACTTTGCCTTTGTAAAGGCGTCCATTTAGGTGGCCAAGGGCCTGGTGCCAACGGTAGCACACTCCGCCTGACGATCTATCTAGGCTCGATCAGGATTAACTAGGGAAAACCCGATACGGGATAACCCAAGAGATCTCTACGCGCGACCAGCAGCCAGTGACTGTCTGGATTAAGGTACATCATCACATTCATTCACACTCCACTGTTAGCTTTGTTAGTTAGATAGTCAGTTATAGTTTTAGTTATGGAGTACATCACTTAATTTGTTGGCCGCCCTATGGGTCTTACGCATGCCTAGAATTATTCTAGGTAACATTCACGTTCGAGTCAAAGCTCTAGAGACCGACAATGTCGTGTCCCGTTCCTAAGTATTTTACTTAGGTTATAACTACATACTTGTAATACTTAGCGTATTAGGTCAAGCAACAGTGGTCACAATCACACATTTCGCATATGTAGTTTTGTATAAGTCGATCTATAGTCGACGTAGTATTAGTCCCGTAGGACGTTCGTGCATAAATAAATAATGCAGTGAACATAACTACACATCACACACATAAATCACATACATACATTCACACAAGTTATTTATCAAACAAATCCGAGCCCGAGGAATTCCTCAGGACAACTCGGATCAAACCCCTTTACATACCGTACACCGTGGACCAAGGATGCGCAATGTGGACTTCTAAGTTCCTCGAGCGCGCACGTCCGACAGGCGGTCTAACAATACGAAGAACGCTAAATGTCAATCCACATGACAATACGATTCGGTATTTCCGAATAACGCCTGTAACCCTGGTTTTACACCCCGGACTTTCAACTGTTAATAGTTAAGGCATCATTATCCTTAAAACTTATTACTTGTAGTATGTATTAATATACGGTTTACGAGGACGTCGGTTTTTATTCGAACGTCGTGGCTAACGTTTTTAAACGTAGGAATTATATTTCCCATCCCATAGTATTTTATAAACGTTACGCCTGATACAAAATTGTTCGTTCTCGTATCATTACTTCAACTGTTACCTCGCATGCATGGGTATTGTTATAGCCTTTAGTTGCATGTATGGTTACATTTTATAACCTATGGTTGTTTGCATTCCATGCATCGTTAGTTTATATTACATAGCATATTACTATCATCTAACATACCTTATATTACACAACTTCCCAATTATGTGACAAATTGTATTTATTTAAAACCTTATGACTTGTAGTATATAATTATACTAACAAGTCAATGTTCATTATTTATTATTATATGGTTTGTAAATCCATAATATATATGTGCATGTTATTTGCGCCGGTTTGCATATTTGTATATATGCGCATTGATTTCTTAATGAAACATGAAGCCTTATATTATGTGCATGTTCATTCCTCATCCAAAGGTTTATTTAACCTTCTAAAAATCATATATTAACCATAGTATTTTATGTCGTTGTATACTATAGTTTTTATATCTTCATTTTGATATATATAATGTATATATATATATATATATATATATATGTGTGTGTGCTAGCATGCTAGTTTTTATAACTATGCTTTTGACCACATAACAATATTTAGTTTCACATTTACATCCTGGTATCACATCGTATGATATTTTATACGTCATTAGTTTATAACATATAGTTTTAGTACTTATATTTATGTACCGAGAATGACATATACTTACAATACACTATTACTTCTTTATTTACATAATCCTCTTTTATTACAATATAGTCACACAACTTATACCATGTTATAATACCTGTTTTATATCATCAAAACGTTGTAATAGGATATAACCTAGTTTTGTAATATTTCCCCTTAATTGCCAGATAGGCAAATATTTAATCTTTCATTTCCTTTCAAACCCCACACTTTATTATTATTACGATTTCACCACAATTTTTATAACATACTTAACTCACCATATATATTATAGCATTTGAATTATATAGTATGTATACTATATGGTTTCAATATTTCCGAAGAATACAAACAAACCCCTCAGGTTCTGTCTTTATTTGTTTTAACCCTTAACTTCCCATATTTATGCTTTTACCATAAATCTTATAATATTTTACATACCCCATGTTACATCACTTCAAACATTATATTATTTATAACATATAGTTTTTATATGTTATTTCCTTAATATTACCGAACAACCCACAGTTGTTTGGTATATTTCTTTTCTTATTTACATTTTGACCCAAATTTATATTATATACTTCATATGTCACAAAAATCATATATTATATTCTTTTATCAATAATCCCATTTATATAACTCCAAAAATTCCTAAATTTCATACTTAGGATATAAATCACCATATTAACTAAATTATACCTCTACTTTTCGGTATCCACAATTCATGCCCCATGAGTTTATAAATTCAACGATTCACTTATAATGTTAACATGAGTTCATAAATTAATTATTTATGAAATCAAATTTGGTCAAAGCTTTTATCTTGGTCAGTGTTGACCCAATATACACTAGTTTGACCATAGGTTTATGTATTTGCGGTTTGTCCCATACTTTCACAAAATTACCATTTGACCCCCATATTTCATAAAACTTAATAACATTAATAGAATAACTCTTTTAACATATAGTTTTCGACTTTATTTTATTCGGTCTCTAAAATTTATTTAAATCACAATTCAACCCCCAATTTTTTTTGGTAATATATATTTGTTCTAAAATCCATTTTAAATCCATTTTTTTAACTTAACATAGCAATTAAATTAAATGGCCTAAAATGCTTGGCCTTGTTACATTAATTTACATTGGATAAAACTTCACATAAATGTTATAAAAACTATATTGTTTACGGTAAAATATATAGTTTTTCTTTAGTGTTTCCTAAAATCATTTAATTATTTCCTATGACATTAGATGTCATCTAAACTTTGTATTATCAACTAAAAATATTATAACACATTATAATGCATAGTTTAGTCATTTAAGACCATGTTTGGTCTCGGTTCACATCACTCATATTCTAATATTTTTATAAATCATGTTTTGACCCACAATAAATTTCCTTGATCTTATAGGTCATTAACACACCAAGCTAACCCACCAAAAATGTTATTAAACATTTTAATACGCAATTGAATTATATGTTCCTATCTAAATCCACGGCTTGTATATCCACGTGATAAAATTTCATAAAAACATATCATAACACAAAGTATGTATTTTCTCACCTTGCTTTGGATTTCCAAGCTACTAAGCACTCCAAGACCTCTTTAGGCTCTCGGCTTTGGTATGAGTATTAGTGGCCTGCTCCCCTACGGTTTGTACAGAAAATCCTCCATGGGTTTGCAAGCAGCCCTTTTGGTAGAAAGAGCACACACACATTAGCCATGTACACAAGCTACTATCGGTTGTTTTACGTTTGAAAAGTACATGCCATGTACTTCAGTTTAGAGCTGGTTTCAGGGCTTGTCACGCCTGGTTTTCTTTTGTGGACAAAACGTGTTTTAATTACCACTTATTTTCACATATACTACGGTAAGAACAGAGAGGGAAAAGCAGGGATATTACTTACCGGAAGAATGGTTAAGCCAAGGAGTTGCATGGGTCTTGTTCTTTCACAAGGCTGGTTGTTCCCCTCTGTTTATGCGTGAAGAAAACAGAAGATCAGGCTCAAGACTAGCTTAGATTACCACCGGCAAGACAAGGAAGAGAAGCAGCGGTACTTCTTACCGAACTGCTCAAGGACGGAAAGTTAAGCTCCTGGTGTGGACCATGCTAATGCATAGGTAAGGAATGGTTCTTCTCTCTGTGTTGTACGTGAAGAAAAAACAGAAGAACAGGCTCAGAGCTAGAGTATATTATCGGTATAACATGAAGGAAAACAAGGCTGTTATACGTTGGATCTAAGCTTGGAGAATACATGTTATTACCTTGGTTTGAAACTGGTTTATTAGGCTCATCCGCGCCGGTTTCTCAGTGAGTGAAGTCACGTGTCAATCCCTCGCTTATATGTCCACTTACATCACCGGTATAGCACAGGAGTATACAGGGGAAAAGAAAAACTCACCGAGGGTGGCTATGAATAGGAGGCTTTGCGCCTGAATTTTTTCTTTACATTGGTGGTGTTTCTCCTCTGGTTTGTACGTGGGGAAAAACAGGAAGAAGAAGCTATGAGAAGCTGGGAAAACCGGAAGGAACATCGGTGATAGGAAAGGAAGGGAGCTGCTATGATTACCTTGAACAGGTTATGAGAATCAGTGTTTTCTTCTTCTGGTTTTATGTGATGTGAAGAGAGTAGATACCAGTCAGGAGAACCGAGTATGTTTCCTCTGGATGTTGCGTGAAGAAATCGAGATGGAATGTTCATGACCAGCTGGGTATTCTCTCTGGTGTCGAACGTGAAGACAAACGAGGAGAAGAAGTTTAATAGAGTTGGTGGTACTACCGATAGATCAAGGAAGGAAGGTAGTGGTATTTCCTCTGCATTGTATGTAATGGAGCAAGGGACTTACCTCTCCGGTTTTCTTATACGTGAAAAGACAGGGAGAAAAAAAAAAAACTCATATGAGGCTGGAAGCTCTCGCTGTTTGCACTTGAAAGTAGTAGTGCACAGGCTGGGGAACTCCCTCTGTTGTACGTGTACGTGAAAGAAAAGCGAGGGAAGAGACCACATCCTCTTCTGTTTTCGTACGTGAGTACTGGAGCAGCAAGGAAGGGAGCTGGAGTTACTCTTCGATTTTTCCTCTTCCGGAACAGCAGGAAGGACTGGGGACATGGCCTCGGTGTTCTTTTCTGGAACAGCAGGGACCGTCTTCGTTTCTTCTCTGGCACAACAACGAAGGAAGACAGGAAAAACTGGGATGCTCTTGCTGGAAGTGGAAGAAGTGAACGCATCGATCATGAAGCCTTGCGTCTGATGTAATAGCCGTGGAAGATGAGCATCCGCTCATGGAGGAAGAAACAGCAGCGAGGCTTCTGGTTCTGAAATGATAAAGTGTTTGGAGTCTTCGGTTGGAGAAGAAGGAAACGACTCCCAGAATGAGTGAGAAGTACCGATAGAAGAGAAAGGTTTTGAACAAAAGAAAAGGAATCGATGGTGGGTAGCAGGTATGGGTAGGAGTAGGTAGAAGCTAGTTACATCTTTTTAAGCTACTTTGGGAAGTTTCCCACGTCTTGAGAAGGGAATTCACTTATCCCCGAATGTCGAACATGTTGGGTTAGATTAGGTAGCTTAGCTTATTTATTGTATTCTACCTATGTACATAAATCGGTGTATATTTTTTTTGCAGGTGTCCCGTGTTTGGATGCGACTAACATGTAAGGTAGGCGGAAGTGGGTAGCTACGGTGGAAAAGATTGTTAGATTTGTTAACATTATGTAATAGTAAGATGCTACCTGTAGTAATTCGTTGCAATTTACTACTGAAATCGAGCACAGCTCAACCGGTTAAGGCTATAGGAATGGTACGAGAGGTCTTGGGTTTGAATCCCCGTCTAGAGCTTGTTTGCTCATTTTTTTTGTTTTAGCCTTATTTATGCTTATCCCTTGTATATGTGCGACCGTATTAATATGTCGCATTATTAGCTGCATATATATAAGCGGTTATTTGTTACGTCACGTTATTAATTATACCTATGTATGAATACGACTATTTTATTTGTCGTATTTTTGCTATATGTACTTATACGACTATATTGTCATGTCGCGCTTTTAGTTATACTTACAATGTTATAATATTGTAACGTTGTGTATATGTACATATATATATGTACGTGACCGTATTAATATGTAACGTCATCATATTTTCGGACACGTATATGCTCGTACTAATTTAATTATTCGTTCGCTCACAAGTTGTTACGCGCTCGTAATAATGTAGACATTATTGTTTAGGCCATAATTTAATTGGTTATATGTCCAAATCCATATTTAATTAAGTAGGGGTATTTCATTAAGCCTCAAAGGCCTCCGGGTAGAGACATATATAAGTCTCACCGTCGGGCTTTTATAATCGCAATACGGGATTAGAAACATTCTCTCATGTTCCCCTTTCCTATCCCATAATGCCCAGCTTACCTCTTTAGACGGGTAAGCTCTGCCGGTATTACTCCAGTCGGGCACCACTATGTGGCACACGGCCCGATAACAAGGGAGTTCGACCACGGATTCGGAAACATACGCTCTGTTGCTTCCTCTTCCTTGCACGCGTGACTCACAATCCCCCTAACCCAACTCTTGGGTTAGTAACAATAGGTACTCATATATAAATACATATATAATTATCAGTCAGCCGCATCTCCCCTCGATGCTATCATACAACTTAGGAGATTTTCCTATCTCGTTGTATCTGCCGATTTACGGGTCGCCCCTACACTTCCATTATTTAGGATTGATGTTCATTTTCTAACATTGGGTCTCATCCTTGCATAGGAGGTCGACTATTGATATTAAGGACGTTCTCTAGCCTCAGGTGTCGCTTGTTCTCATTTCGAGTAAGTTTATAGGTTTGATTTATCGTTGTCCGTTAATTGATGGTTTTCGTGTGTTACCTCGTTTTCATCATCCACAACATGACTCGTTCTTCGAGTCATGAATCAATCAAGACTCAACTATGAGTCCCACTACAATACACAATCACATGCAGTCAACTCATTCATCATTCATCCATTTCATGAATTATACAAACTTAGTTTAAATTCAATCCAACAAACAGCGATACAATACAAGCACTATCAAGTGCACACAATCCGATTTGTGCATTTATCTTGTCAGGTGATCACACATTCAAACAAGCACACAAATCGGGGTAACCAAGTTAGGATACAGAGCATGAGGAAATCATACCTTTCACCAGGGTTAACTTTACTGGGCGTTCTCACATCCCTCGGTTCACACTTGTTCCTCGTGTCTTACTCTTGAACCACTAATTACATGTCAAATGGTTCAATTAATATTAAGGCGTTACAGTAGGTACATAATTGCTACTCCCGTACTTACCCCGTTATCCCGTTTTTTCGGTTTAAAGTGTTCTTAAACTCACAATTTTCTCAATCACTTCCAACCTTTGTTTATACTTCTTAGGACCTTTAGAGGTCACCACACAACTCCTAAACATCATCTAAACCAATACCAATCAATCCCCCATGTTCTAGACACTTTAAAACACTTTCTGGGCATTTTTGGGGTGGTCCGGGACCTGGTCCGGACCCTCTGTCCCGGACCAATACAGAAATCAACTTTCGGAACAATTTTACACCTGGTCCTGGACTTGGTCCTGGACTTAAGTCCCGGACCAATTCCTGCATTGCGGTTCAGGACTTGGTACATATCCTAAGTCTCGGACCCTGCTAAAAACTGCTATTAAGGTCATTTTTCAACTCCAAATCAACCCTTAATCCACCCCTAATCATTCCATAAACTTTCCACAAGTTTCCTATATAATTAAACACCTCAAAACACTCCATAAACCACTCCAATCCTTGGTTTAATTCACCCAAATTCTTGCTCAAATTCAACAAATCCAAATTCTCACATTTTGCATTTTGCACTCTTATGCATTTTCTAACTTCTTCTTGCTTGTTTTTACCTCCTACCAACATCACCAAATCCATCAATGGCCAGTACCAATTCATTCCTACACATATACCATTCTAAAACCCAAGTACACCTCTTGTTTCCAAAGTCTTGCACACTAGCTCATTCCTAGAATTTCTAAGGTTCTCTTAGCCATGTTGCTACAGATTTTTACACCTCTCTTATCCATCCTCCATTTACCATTCCAAGGTTACCAATCAACTCTACTCAACCCAACTAAACATCTAAGTTTCCCCACTTACCAAGTCACCTAAAACACTCCATTTCTACTAAAATTTTGCCATAATCTCCCCATAAATTTAACATATCCCAAATCATCAACTCTCACCAATTTTATTCCTAATCTAGCCACACCCACAAGGGGTCCTACTAGCACAAAACTCCATTCAAAATTCACCAAACCACAATAAAACACAATTCCCAAATCACTTGGCTCCAAGGCCCTTAATTCAACACAAGTTCACAAATCTCTCTAAAATCAACAACACACATCCTCCCACATAGATTTCAATTCATAGTTTGGGTTCATTAATTTAATTACCCATCCCAAATCCTAAAGCATTTTAAAACAAGCTTTAAGGTTGATTTCTTACCTTAATTTCACAAGTTCTCTTTTAATCCTCCTTTTGCTCTTCCTCTTCTCAAATTCGGTCTAGTGGGGATGGAGTTGCCAAACTCCATCCCAACATCCAAGAAACACAAAGATGCATTCAATTAATCACCTAAACCCTAAGAAATTCTAATTAAGGGCTTAAAGCACAAGGTTAGGGTTTACCTTTTTGGAGCCTTTTCAAGAGGGGTTCTCACCCTTGAATCAAGAGGGAAATTCCACCACCATTGGAGGGTTGAATTGAAGCTCAAAAGAGGGAGAAAAACAAGGCATTACAAGGGTGAAAAATCGGTCACCAAAGGAGGGAGAACAAAAATGAGTTTTTCAATGAAATTTTTACCTTAATGGAAAGAGGGGACTCCAAGCTACAAGATGGTGCCATTTTCTCTTCAAATGGGGAAAACCCATGGAGATGAAACTCATCCTTTTGAAATTCCGAAAAGAGAGAAAGGTAGAGGAGGATGAGGGGAGTTCAAATATGTATTATTTTTGATTTAGAGCTTAAATGAAGCTTGGGCATGAAGAGAGAGAGTGGAGTAGCCATGGAAGTCCAAGAGGAGCTGCATATTACCGTGAGGAAGAAGAAGAGCCAGGAAAGAGAGGAAGAGAGGAGCTTCACGTGACGAACGGAAAGAATGAGAGGAGAGAGAGTGTGGGTGGGGGTATAAGTTACTTTTTCCACTTTTTACTTTATTGCTTTTTAACTTATTTAACTATTTAACTAGTCATGTGTGAGGGGGCTGTTTACACTAATATAACCGGCCCACTAATACATACACATTGGAGTGTTTTTCGTCTTTTACAGAAAACGCTCGTTTATTTACCCGGTTTAGCACTATTCACTAACCGGGCCCGTTTTCCGGAATTTTATCGTTTCTTTAATTTTAATGGCTATTAAGCTTCCATTAATGTTTGTTTATAGTTATTTGATGAACTATAATTTTTACGGGTTTGTTTGACCACTTAAAGTCATGTTTCGGGTTTCCTCGAAACACATGCGCTAAAGCTTTATTAGCGTTTTTACTTCGTTTTGTGGATCCGTTTCCTTTGGGAATTGTTCCTATATATTATATAGGCATTATTAAGCCTTTAAAATTAATTTAATACCCTTTTTAAGGTTGTATTTCTCCCGGGGTCACCTAACGCTCAATTTAGCGTTTTTACTTTTTAAGCGTTTTCTCTTTTCTTTGGATTTATTCTTTTTACAAAAATACTTTAGGCGCTAATAGGCCCTTAAATATATATTAGAGTAATTTAATCACCCCAATTAAGTTCGGGGTATTTCAGGTAAGATGTTGTTTATTATATAAATAAACTTATACATTCATTATCGCATGTATATTATTATACACTTGTATATCATATAGTTTGACACCATATTGCATGTATATTTTCGATCATATATTATACATCTCTCCTTAGTATTTTATCACTAAAAGTTTAGTCAAATAAGTTTGACCAAGTCAAGGTCGTTAACTTGACACGTTTATATTGTCCTGGTTAATTTTATCCAAGTTTACAATATCCATATAATCCATACTTAAGTACATTGAATTATATAACTCACCCATTATTTTATGAACACATCTTTAACATCAAAATTTCCTTAACTAATGTTTGTAATTATATTTCTCCACTTTATATCACCTTACTTATGATATTATATGGTTATTGAACCATATTATATTTCTCACTCCATAACATATATTTATTTATATATACAAATTATGGAACCATTATCATATGGTATTTCCTTATAATATATATATATATATATTCATTCTTTCTTATGAATATTTCTTTATATATAAATGTTATAATTCTTATAACATTACAAACCATATTACAAATTTTCATTACAAGGTATTCATATTACCGAACAGCACTATATGTCTTCTTTTATTTACAAAACCCCACATTATTTATATAATGTTACATATAGTAATATAACATATATTATGATTATTTCTATATTTCCCCAATTATAACCTATAGTTATAATATGTTATAAATTACCAAATAGAACCTATGTTGTCGGTTTTTATTTATGTTCACCAAAACTTTCAGAAATTACAACGTAACCCCAAATATTATTATATTGTTACACTTATAACATATACCTTATATTATAACTTTAAACCTTTATATAATTATAACCTATAGTTATAATGTTCCAAAATAGCCGAACAGACCCTAGGGTCTGTTCTAAATTATTTCCACCTCTCAATTTTCTATATTTACGAAATATCCCCATCCTATAACATATAGTTTCCAATGTCACACCATTATCACACCAACTCCTTGTTTCTAGTTCACCATTATAAAAATCTGTTCAATGCGTTATAAGTCATATTTGACTAATTCCAGATGAACTCCATTTATCATTACCTCTAAGCCAATTGTTAATCTGATTTATTTAAATCAGTCAATCTCATTTGCCCAGATTATTTATGGATTAGCCCAATATGGCTGCGGGCAAGTTGATTGGATATTGTTACCAAACTTTAAGCCCCAATGAGATTGACTTTGTTGACCAATCCTAAGCCCAATTTTGACTTAACCAAAATTCATAAATCAGTTTCAATTTTTTTACTTGGTCTCCCTAATCGGATTTGACCATATTTTGTTTTCAATTTGTACTTTCCCTAAATTTTCAAAATTTTACAAATGGCCCCTAAACCCTTTTTTTAAAAAAATTCGTGTTTCAGCCTCAGATTTATTACTTTTACTATTTCACTCCTAAATTTCCCACATTTATGTTTTTCCCTTCAAAGTTTACTGAAATACATTCACGCCCTTAATTTCCCGATATTTCCAATTTCACCCAAAATTCAACTCCTTTACTCAGGAACCATAATTTCATTTTTCCCCAAATTTCAATAATATTTACAATCTGGCCCAAAATCAATTTTATACCGAAACCCCAATCAGATTTCATAAACCTATTCTAAATTTCGAAAACCCTAATTCAATAAATTTTCTTCCACATTCTTCCCAAATTCGTAACCCCTATTATGTCATTGAGTCACGCTTATATGCATAATAATTCCACTTGCAATTTTTCTACAGAATAAATCGATTTAGGGTTTTTTTTTTGACAAACATAAGCACCACCAAGATTTATTCAGTCCATTATCTAAATTTGTTTGAACTACTATGGCTACCCACAACCGCAAAAGCTTTAACCAGAAATTGTACAGAGATTTTGCAAGAAAAATTCGGGCTTCCAAGCGCCGATAACACAAAGAAGAAAAAAGGATGACAGTTTCTGTTTCTTTTTTTCAGTTTCAACATAGCTAAAATCTGTAACACCCCCGAATAAACATCCAATAGTACGAACAAGCTCCTAGCCCTAATACAAGATAACTATGCAACGGATTCTCAACATCATCCGGGTGCTACAGATACCAATCACCCACGTGGTTGACAAACCACATTACCAACACCAAGTTACGGTCTGCATGACTGGAAACAGCCCTCAACCAAAACTCATATACAATACAAGATACAATTCCAAATACCGAGTGTCTACAACAATATTACCAAATCATAAACTGAAAATTACATCCCGGGTGTAGTAACAACACATACATTAAACATACTACTACAACTCAAAAATCATGCCCTGATGGAATACCCCCATGGTAGCCATCCCGCCTACGCTCCGTTATCGTCCGGCTCAATACCTGTAAAAATTGGGTTGTAAAGGACTCAGTAAACTACGCTGAGTATGAATATGTGTAGCTTGTATGTTGCCGGGCTACACGACTACTTTTTGTAACACCCTTACTACGCACAACACGTTACTTGGAATCGCAGCGGAAAATAAACAACTAAACAGTAACTAAACGAATGGTGCTACAATGCCGTCAACCACCCACGTGGCTAACAAGGCTGAATAAATACAATTGTACCGGTCTGATGATCAGACTCCCGAGCATAGAACTAATAACCATATATATACATCAACATAATACCGAGTGTTTACAAAATCCTTCACTGTATACCGTCACTGTAAACCATCATAATCAAGTATATAACACGCCACGGGAGCACAGGCGCATCCCGGGCAACATCCAAAAGTACTCCAAAAGTAACTACACCCTAGGATCTAGAGCCACTCCGCTTCTTCGATCCTCATCCTGCAGTAAAAGAAATATGGATCCCCCGAGGGGGTCAGCAACCCTTGGCTGGCATGGTTAACGCGCAGCCCATCGACTACCGGAATGCGCGCAACTATTTGTCATGATGACATGGTATTTATTTTAAAACACACAACACATACATATATAACATAACATGGGTATTGTACACATCATAACACACATCACAAACATACAGTTCCTTTTAGGAAGAGAACCAACATAGTTAGTCCCCATTAAGAGCCTAGAGAATGTTGCCACGCTCATACTTAGCTCGTTACATAACTCGTTACCGTCCGGTTAGATTGGACAGTTAACTTAACACAAGGTGCCTCGGATATAGTGATCCAAGCACACCGAAATAACACATAGTATGCCCCTGTGGCCCGACGTGAGTCAGTAAAATAGCCTTGGTTAAGCTAAAGGGAAGGTTAGAAACCAAATTGGAAACTTAACCATAACATACAGAGAGAATCGAACCGGTTATGACATCGACTCCCATACTCACACGCGTGGCCGGAAGAGACCGGACTCCTCACTTCCCCCGTTAGCCCTTGTTAGTAGTTCATCATTGAACACAACAAACAATTCACAATCATAGGTCAAGTCTTGTTAGACCCGCACAAGGGAAGAGAGAGTCATACTCAACAACATAATGATATTTAACAACGGTAAACTCTTTACATGGTTTAATCTTACAAAGTCATAAACACACAGAAAAACAAACAACACACAAGCCGGTGTAAACCGGTAGGCAACAGACTGCAAGAAAACCATACCTTGGTCCTTGCCTCGACTGATTTCCACCTTGAGAGAATCCTAAACACATTAGTAACGTCGGTTAATTATTTATTTAACTCCAAACTTACTAAGTATTTAACATGATTGTATGACATGTTTTAATGTCTACCTTACCCTAGGTTACCTTCATTATACACCCTAGGGTTAACTACATAGGTCACATTCTTTTATGTTTTTTTTTTTACAAGTTTTGGTCCGACCGGACTTGCCGACCGGACTTGTCCATGTCCGGTCGATTCCAGAGAGTTTTTCCCCTTCGGAAATTTAGCCCGACCGGACTTGCCAAGTCCGGTCCTATGTCCGGTCGATTCCAGTAACTCAATCCGTACACAAATTACAAGCCCGACCGACCTTGCAAGTCCGGTCCCAAGGTCGGTCCATTCCAGAAGCCAATTTTCGCAGGGTAAACAGGTCCCGACCGAGCTTGCAAGTCCGGTCGCAAGTCCGGTCGGCCCCAAATCTTTGTTTTCCTTTTTACATTCAACTCCAAACTTCACCCCATATAACCTAGTACTCCCTAACCTCATTTGGGTACTTTAAACACAACTTAAGACATCCTTAAACACACATAAAACTCATTTTCTAATTCCTTAAGCCTTTACTTATTTCTTCACAAAATTCTTAACACTTACAATATTTTCTCCTAGTTTTTTCAAGTGGTGTATCATACCTAAGATAGCTACTATCCCAAAATGCTTTCTCCTTATTTTAACATCGTCTCCCAAGCATCATCTCTCACAACTAACTCCTTTATATTAATCTTAACAATTCTTTTCCAAGTTTACACTTTCTCCTTATTACCAAAGTTTGCCTAAGTATTTACCTAAGTCCCTAAGTGGCTTTGGTACTTACTAGAACCTCAAGATCATGTCTAAGTCCTTATTACGCTCCAGAACACTTCCTAGTTCATCAAAATCCCTTTAAACATCATGAACTCCTTATTCATTTCCTACATTATCTAACTCACCAAACCTTATGTAACACTTAGAACTTCTTACTTCTTATCTAAATTTTGACATGGATTCCCCTAGAACATTACTAAGCCTAAACATTTTGTTTTCTCCATTAAACACACAAAAACATCTAGAACACTTTCTCACACAACTTCACCAAATTCACACTACATCACAATATAGTGCATAACTTAAATTGCATGGCACTTAGGCCCTTAAAATGCATGGCTCTTAGGCCCTTAAAATGCATAAATCATAAACACTGAATTTCCACAATATATTTGCCTTTAACCTGCAAATACACTCAACAACACATATGCCTTTTACTAAGCTCTTGAGAACACTTTACTAAGTCATTCACCATTTGCTCTTTAGGTAGTTTAATAAGCAATTATAGGCTCATTTCTCCTAAGGCATTAAACAACATTAAGTTAGTAGATTTACCTCTTTTTCCAAAACACTTCCTTCTTGTTTCCTTACAAAACCGTATGGTATTTTGATTCCTTGTCAAGTTCTAGACAATGTACAAACATTATAATGAGTATTCAAGCTATAAGCTTCATCTCATTGTAAACCCTAATTTACATTGTTTCAAAAACATTAATGTAGTTGTTTTACCTTGATCTTTGAAGGGAGTTTGAATATATAACAAGAGAGGACTCCACCTAGTCCATGAAGAGTTGAAATGAAGCTAGAACAAAGTCACACAAAGAGCTATATCAATGTGTATTTTCGGTCAAGGTAAAAACATGGAGGAAATTTGATTTTTCTTTGAGATTCCTTACCTAGAAGCAAAGGAGATCAACAATATGTCAAAAGACAAGCTCAAGCTCCTTCAATGGTGGAACACCTTGGCACCGAAATGGGGCTCTTGGAGTTTTGAGAAGATAGGAATGAGGAGCTTGATGAGAGGAAGAGATTGGTGGTCTTTGTTTTTGATTTGGACAAGTGAGCAAGATTTAACAGGAGATCAAAGTGGGAGTTCTAATAATGGTAGTGGTATTACCGAGAGAGAGCAAAGAATAGAGGTAGAAGATGGTGTTTGCAAACCGTGGGAATGAAGGAAAGAAATGAGAATGAGATAGGATTTGCTTTTAAGAAGATATTTATGCTTATAAAGTAAAAAGTAAGTTTACTTAGTTTGCTTTACTTACTTATTACATTAACTAGAGAGTGGTGAGTCACCACACATATAAAACCAGCCCCCTTTATTAGTATGAGGGTATTTTAGTCTTTGTTTGTCAATTTAATTACTTAATACAACATATTTATAAACTAGCTTGTAAAAGTTACTATTCACCTAAACAAGGCACTTAGAAGTGAAATTTTTGATTTCCCATTAATATAGCCACCCAAATGTGATACTATATAGTACACATATATTTTAAGAGTAATGATGGACATTTAGCCACTCAAAACTCATTACAAGACAATTTTTCAAAAACGTGCTTTAAGACTTCTTAAAGCACATTTGTGTTTTAACTTGTTTTCAAGCTTGGTTTTCTTGGTAATTGGTTTATAAGTTCATTAGTATATAAAAGAGGTCTTGGTAAGCTCATTAGGTCTTGACCAAGTTTATCCCAAGCTTAGAGCACATTTTGGCTCTTATTGACTTTAAAGCACATTTTGTGTTTCCTTTTGTTTAAATTTGTTTACTAAGGTTTCTAAGACTCTTTTTAGTCTTATTACACCCTATTTAGGTGTTTAAACAACATAACTAGGTTTGGGGTATTTCAATCTACCCCCCTTAAAAGAACTTTGTCCCCAAAGTTCATACTTCCACATAACTTAAACATTAGACCATGAGAACACATATCAACAACACTTCTATATCACATTAACAACATCTTACATCATAACGGACCCATGGTCCAAACAACAAAACATCACAACATCATTCGGACTTAGCGGTCTGTAACATTAACAACATGACAATACAACACTAACAACATGACAATACAACACAGACAATGTATTCATATACATGTCATACATATGACCGAAACGGTTCTACCCCCCTTAAATAGGGGTACGCCCCGTACCCTATACATACAAATACTAAGAAGTGAACAACGACGGATACTTCGCCTTTATCTTATCTTCCAGCTCCCAAGTGGCCTCCTCAACGTCCTGGTTAGACCAGAGAACCTTCACCAGTCTCACTGACTTATGGCGAGTGTCTCGAGTCTTAGTGTCCAGAATCCGTACCGGAGTCTCCACTGATCGCATGGTCGGCTCTAAAGTTAGCCTTTCAGGCTGAAGCACGTGAGACGGATGAGACATATACTTCTTCAACTGGGACACATGAAATACATCATGTACCTTGCCCAGCTCGGCGGGTAAGTCAAGTCTATTAGCTACCGGGCCGATCCGCTCCGTCACAACATAAGGCCCCACATATTTTGGGCTCAACTTGCCTTTCTGGCCAAAACGAAACACTCCCTTCATGGGGGATACTCTCAAAAATACCTGATCGCCCACGGCGAACTCCAGGTCACGTCGGCGCACATCTGCGTACGACTTCTGTCTATCCTGAGCTGCTTTCATATTATCCCTGATCTGGCGAACTTCTGCCTGAACTTGCTCACGATACTCTGGTCCTATAATGACCGTCTCACTCGACTCATCCCAGCATAATGGCGTGCGGCATGGTCTACCGTACAATGCCTGGAAGGGAGACATCTTGATCGATGCATGATAACTGTTGTTGTAGCTAAACTCGATCAGATGTAACTTATCAATCCAGCTGGTCTGAAAGTCAAGTGCACATGCACGTAGCATATCCTCAAGTGTCTGAATAGTGCGCTCACTCTGACCATCGGTCTGTGGGTGAAACGCCGTACTCAATTTCAGTTCAGTACCCAATGCCTCTCGTGTAGACTTCCAATACCTGGATAAGAATCTGGTATCGCTGTCGGATACAATCGTCTTTGGTACACCATGATGTCTTACAATTTCTTTATCGAATAGTTCTGCCAATCTTGCCACTTTCCAGGTGTCCTTCATCGGAATGAATCGGGCCACCTTGGTCAGTCGGTCAACTACCACCCAAATCATATTCAGACCTCCCCTTGTAGGCGGAAGCCCTACTACGAAGTCCATAGATATGTCATGGAACTTCCACTCCGGCACTGGCATTGGCTGCACCATACCACCAGGCCGTCGGTGCTCAAACTTGACCTTCTGACAAGTGAGACACCTCAACACATAGTCATTTACATCCTTTTTCATTCCAGCCCACCAGAAGTATCTTCTCATACCTTTATACATCTTTGAAGCTCCGGGGTGAATCGAAGTAGTAGAACAACGGGATTCACTCAATATGCGCTCCTTCAACTCAGCGCTACTCCTGGGTACACACAACCGGCCATTAAGCCTAATCAGGTCATCATTGTGGAGTCTGAAGTCGTACTTCTGACCCTCGAATGTGCCATCAATAAGCTTCTGTCTAATTTCTATCATGTACTGATCCGTCATCTGAGCACTCCGCACCTCTTCAACCAAGCCAGTATGAGAGACTAGCGAATGGAGAGAGTGTGCTCGGCGACTCAATGCGTCAGCTACCACATTTGCCTTACCCTCCTTGTACTGTAAATTGATGTCATAATCATTCAGAAATTCAACCCACCTTCTTTGCCTCATGTTCAACTCCTTCTGAGTGAACAAGTACTTTAAACTCTTGTGGTCAGAATAAATCGTTACACTTACCCCATACAAGTGATGTCGCCATATCTTCAGTGCGAAGACAATGGCCCCCAATTCTAAGTCGTGGGTAGGGTAGTTCTCCTCATGCTTCTTCAGCTGTCGGGAGGCGTAAGCCACGACCTTCCCGTGTTGCATCAACACACAACCCATACCCCTGCCTGATGCGTCGCAATAGACCTCAAAACCATCTGGACCGTCTGGTAATGTCAGAATCGGTGCAGATGTCAGAGCATCCTTGAGACTCGTGAAAGCCCTCTCACAGTCGACTGTCCACTCGAATGGTGCATCCTTTTTCATCAAGGAAGTCATCGGCTTCGAGACACTGGAGAAGTCCTTCACAAATCTCCTATAGTAACCTGCCAGACCGAGGAAGCTCCTGATGTCGGTAACTGTCTTCGGCCTAGGCCAGGTGCGTACACTGCATCTATCTTTGCCGGATCTACAGCGATCCCGGCCTCAGAAATCACATGTCCAAGGAATGACACTTGGTTCAACCAAAATTCACACTTAGAAAATTTAGCATACAGCTGATTCTTTCTCAACGTCTGCAATACATCTCTCAGGTGGCTTTCATGCTCACCTCTCGATTTAGAATACACAAGAATATCATCGATGAAGACTACCACTGATTTGTCCAACTGATCTTGGAACAAACGGTTCATTAAGTCCATGAACTTTGCTGGTGCATTTGACAAGCCAAACGGCATAACTGTGAACTCATAATGCCCATACCTAGTTCTGAAAGCTGTCTTTTCGATATCACTGTCACGGATGGCAATCTGATGGTATCCGGAACGTAAGTCTATCTTGGAGAATACTGATGCTCCCTTAGGCTGATCAAATAGATCGTCGATGCGTGGTAAAGGGTAACGGTTCTTCACCGTAACAGCATTCAGCTCCCGATAGTCAATACATAGGCGGAGGCTACCGTCCTTCTTCTTCACGAAGAGGACCGGCGCTCCCCATGGTGAAACACTGGGGCGGATAAAGCCCTTGTCGAGTAGGTCTCTCAGCTGCTCCTTGAGCTCTGTCATCTCTGCTGGAGCCATACAGTAAGGTGCCTTCGCGATGGGTCCGGTGCCCGGAACTAGATCAATCTCAAACTCAACCTCTCGTGCTGGCGGCATGCCCGGCAGTTCCTTAGGAAATACATCAGGAAACTCCGACACTACCGGCACATCTGGGCTAAACTCAGGGTCTCTCTCCATGTCCTGGACATAGCAGAGGTACACATCACTCCCTCGTCGTAACTCGTGATACATAGCCATGGCGGTGACGATCTGAGTCGAAGGCTCTCTGGGCCTCTGGCGGTAAGATATGGTAACCCCAGATGGACTCCGAAGAAGCAGTCGATGCTCGGCACACAGGATTCTGCCCTTGTGCCGCTCCAACCAGTTCATCCCGACAATCACATCAAAGCCCAATCCGTCGAACTCTATTAAGTCGATCGGAAACTCTTCACCCCTGATTTGTACAATAGTACCTCGGTAGTAGCGGGTACATCGGATCCGCTCTTTCGACGGGAGAGTAACCACGAAGTCTGGCATCTCTTCACCATCTAACCCCAGCCTCTTCGCAAATGATAGCGAAATGAATGTGTGTGAGGCTCCAGAGTCGAACAAGATCGATGCATCCACGCCATTCACTGGAAAGGTACCGGTGAGGATTGTGCCGCTCTTGCCGGCTTCTGCCTTATTGCAGACACTCAGTATACCTCCCGTTCCGAGTGCACAGCCTAATTCATTGGCAAACTAATAAGTATTGGGTAACAACACGGTTTATATGCTTCAAACAACTCCACTTTATTCATTAACACACTCTTTTTACAACATTCATTGGCTTATACTGTCGCCATGATTCACACTTACAACATCCTTAATACATACTGGTTTGTCACATAATTATACAAGGCTTAAAACTGTCTGAAGGTCAAATTCAAACGTCCGGGTTTCATGTGTGTGGCATTGATCACTGCCGACGGTGCGGTATTCAGTTTGATCTTTCTGATGCCATGGTATAGCATCCTTGATTGCCCACCCATGATTAGTACATCTCCCGATTTTAGCAGTAGCTTCTTTGCGAGGTCAGCACGCTTCTGCTCGCCATACACAAACACTGCGGTATCACCAATGGACCAAGACACCACGGGTACTCCCTTACTTAGAGACTCGGGTGACTCGTCCTTGTCTTGGTGTATACCTAACCGTCCACCTTTCTGGTAGAAGTTCACAATACATGGATCTGATTTTACACTTGGAATTGATTCCGTTTCAACTTGCTGAGCAATTCCCACGGCGTGGTTAACGACCGCATGGAACTCCTCTGGTATACTTGATACTGTTGCTCCATCTTCAGCTCGCACTTCTTGATATGACTTGGTGTAAGGGTTCCAGTCCTTACCCATGCACATCATCTCAATTGCATCCTTGCTCCGTTCGGGTATTCGGTGTGTAAAACCCTCCTGGTTTTGCTCCAGGTTCGTCGCATCGTCTGATGATATGGATTTGTGCCTCCGGTGTCAGGTATCCATTTAAGAGTATCATACCTGGCTGGATAACCTGACATTGCTCCAACGGAAAGTCGGTGATGTTGATGGTGGTTTCTTCAGGGTTCGGTGTGGGTGGGATTGGATAACATATATTGAAAGTTCCTTTAAGTTTAGAGTACTCTAATTAGGTAAATCTCACACTATACTTTATTTATTTACTCACATGGTCGTTTATTTAATCTCACTCACACACATGCATGAAATGCGGTATGCAGACACTTATTACATTCAACAGTTTAGGCGGTACCTGGTCTAGAAGAGGGCCCTGGCGCCTCAGACCGGTCCACCACATTCAGGGTGGCCTTGTTGGACCCCGACCCCTTCCCCTTCTGGGACTCCGTGTACCTCTGATCTGGGGTGGCTGGTTTGCCGTCTTCTGGCCATCGGTGGTCGCAGTGGCCTTACCCTTCCATTGCCCCTTGGGCCTGTAGTTCCTACTGTTCGGGTTCTGCCAGCATTCATGGTCGCGGTGACCCATCTTCTTACAGTATCGGCACTGAACATCGTTACCCTTGCAGTCCTTGCCGGGGTGGTCTCCGTTGCACCACTTGCAGTAATAGTGGCGCTCCGGTCCAGAGCCCGTGCTAGCCTTAGGTGGGTAAGAACGTAGGGGCTTGGCCGCATACGCATAGGTGAGCTGCAGAGGCTCCTCAGCAGTGGTGGTCTGGGTCTGGCCCTTGCCACCCTGTTGCTGTCCTTTCTGGGACTGGGGGTATGATTTCTTCTTCTTCCCCTCCCCACTGCCCCTGCGTGCCTTGGCCCTCGTTCTGAGCCTTGCGCTTGAGCGCACTCTCCTCGTCCCTCAGACGGACGGTCTCCACGATAGCAGGCATGATAGCACTCCTGCAAGGTGGTATATCCAGTAGGCCCCATGCCGTAGCGTAGGCGATAGTTCAGTCCGTTGTAGAAACGGTTCACAAGGATCCGTCTGAGTAACCCAGATCCGGTAGCAGGTGGATAAGTCCGATGAAGGCTGAGTAGTACTCATCTACCGTCATCTTATCCCCTTGCCTCAGATTGTCCAACTCCAGGCGCTTGGCCTCTTGCACATGTATAGGGTAGTATTTGGCTCGCAGCAGAGCCGTGTACTCCCTCCACTGAAACGTCGGGTCAGCAACTCTACCCTCGCGCACAAGCTTCCACCAGTTTTGTGCCGAGCCCTTCAAGTAGTAAGCAGCAAGTCGTACCTTGACCTGCTCAGGTGGTGCTAGGGTTTCGAAGGCGGTCTCCATCTCGGAGATGTACGCCTCGAGCTTACGGGGATCGGTCTCCCCACTGAATGAGGGCGGCCTCAGATCAGCCAACGCCTTGACCCAATTGGTCTCTCGTGGCGGTGGGTGGTGGCTGAACTCCGGGCTGTTGCCCTTGCTGTATAGCAGCCTAAGTCGGGTACCAGCTGAGCTACGGCGGCTGCACTGCCTCAGCCATAGTCTGTGCCGTGGTACATCACCCTGGTCACCCATACCTCCAGTACCGCGCCCGCGGCCTCTACCTCGTGGTCTACCTGCCATCTGAATTCACATGAACATCTCATTAGCATTATGCTTGCACACTTATCGGTCCAACGATTGTAACGCTTCCCGATAATAAGGTATCTCCACACTTAGTTAGTGGTTAACCTTTCCAAATCTGTTCACTTAGGTATCTGTAGTTAGGTTTCCTAACTCGGTATATCCCTAAGCTCGGTATTCTAGTCATCAGAGCGATACTTCGCTCTGATACCACTTTTTGTAACACCCCTACTACGCACAACACGTTACTTGGAATCGCAGCGGAAAATAAACAACTAAATAGTAACTAAACGAATGGTGCTACAATGCCGTCAACCACCCACGTGGCTAACAAGGCTGAATAAATACAATTGTACCGGTCTGATGATCAGACTCCCGAGCATAGAACTAATAACCATATATATACATCAACATAATACCGAGTGTTTACAAAATCCTTCACTGTATACCGTCACTGTAAACCATCATAATCAAGTATATAACACGCCACGGGAGCACAGGCGCATCCCGGGCAACATCCAAAAGTACTCCAAAAGTAACTACACCCTAGGATCTAGAGCCACTCCGCTTCTTCGATCCTCATCCTGCAGTAAAAGAAATATGGATCCCCCGAGGGGGTCAGCAACCCTTGGCTGGCATGGTTAACGCGCAGCCCATCGACTACCGGAATGCGCGCAACTATTTGTCATGATGACATGGTATTTATTTTAAAACACACAAACATACATATATAACATAACATGGGTATTGTACACAACATAACACACATCACAAACATACAGTTCCTTTTAGGAAGAGAACCAACATAGTTAGTCCCCATTAAGAGCCTAGAGAATGTTGCCACGCTCATACTTAGCTCGTTACATAACTCGTTACCGTCCGGTTAGATTGGACAGTTAACTTAACACAAGGTGCCTCGGATATAGTGATCCAAGCACACCGAAATAACACATAGTATGCCCCTGTGGCCCGACGTGAGTCAGTAAAATAGCCTTGGTTAAGCTAAAGGGAAGGTTAGAAACCAAATTGGAAACTTAACCATAACATACAGAGAGAATCGAACCGGTTATGACATCGACTCCCATACTCACACGCGTGGCCGGAAGAGACCGGACTCCTCACTTCCCCCGTTAGCCCTTGTTAGTAGTTCATCATTGAACACAAACAATTCACAATCATAGGTCAAGTCTTGTTAGACCCGCACAAGGGAAGAGAGAGTCATACTCACAACATAATGATATTTAACAACGGTAAACTCTTTACATGGTTTAATCTTACAAAGTCATAAACACACAGAAAAACAAACAACACACAAGCCGGTGTAAACCGGTAGGCAACAGACTGCAAGAAAACCATACCTTGGTCCTTGCCTCGACTGATTTCCACCTTGAGAGAATCCTAAACACATTAGTAACGTCGGTTAATTATTTATTTAACTCCAAACTTACTAAGTATTTAACATGATTGTATGACATGTTTTAATGTCTACCTTACCCTAGGTTACCTTCATTATACACCCTAGGGTTAACTACATAGGTCACATTCTTTTCTGTTTTTTTTTTTTACAAGTTTTGGTCCGACCGGACTTGTCCATGTCCGGTCGATTCCAGAGAGTTTTTCCCCTTCGGAAATTTAGCCCGACCGGACTTGCCAAGTCCGGTCCTATGTCCGGTCGATTCCAGTAACTCAATCCGTACACAAATTACAAGCCCGACCGACCTTGCAAGTCCGGTCCCAAGGTCGGTCCATTCCAGAAGCCAATTTTCGCAGGGTAAACAGGTCCCGACCGAGCTTGCAAGTCCGGTCGCAAGTCCGGTCGGCCCCAAATCTTTGTTTTCCTTTTTACATTCAACTCCAAACTTCACCCCATATAACCTAGTACTCCCTAACCTCATTTGGGTACTTTAAACACAACTTAAGACATCCTTAAACACACATAAAACTCATTTTCTAATTCCTTAAGCCTTTACTTATTTCTTCACAAAATTCTTAACACTTACAATATTTTCTCCTAGTTTTTCAAGTGGTGTTTCATACCTAAGATAGCTACTATCCCAAAATGCTTTCTCCTTATTTTAACATCGTCTCCCAAGCGTCATCTCTCACAACTAACTCCTTATATTAATCTTAACAATTCTTTTCCAAGTTTACACTTTCTCCTTATTACCAAAGTTTGCCTAAGTATTTACCTAAGTCCCTAAGTGGCTTTGGTACTTACTAGAACCTCAAGATCATGTCTAAGTCCTTATTACGCTCCAGAACACTTCCTAGTTCATCAAAATCCCTTTAAACATCATGAACTCCTTATTCATTTCCTACATTATCTAACTCACCAAACCTTATGTAAACACTTAGAACTTCTTACTTCTTATCTAAATTTTGACATGGATTCCCCTAGAACATTACTAAGCCTAAACATTTTGTTTTCTCCATTAAACACACAAAAACATCTAGAACACTTTCTCACACAACTTCACCAAATTCACACTACATCACAATATAGTGCATAACTTAAATTGCATGGCACTTAGGCCCTTAAAATGCATGGCTCTTAGGCCCTTAAAATGCATAAATCATAAACACTGAATTTCCACAATATATTTGCCTTTAACCTGCAAATACACTCAACAACACATATGCCTTTTACTAAGCTCTTGAGAACACTTTACTAAGTCATTCACCATTTGCTCTTTAGGTAGTTTAATAAGCAATTATAGGCTCATTTCTCCTAAGGCATTAAACAACATTAAGTTAGTAGATTTACCTCTTTTTCCAAAACACTTCCTTCTTGTTTCCTTACAAAACCGTATGGTATTTTGATTCCTTGTCAAGTTCTAGACAATGTACAAACATTATAATGAGTATTCAAGCTATAAGCTTCATCTCATTGTAAACCCTAATTTACATTGTTTCAAAAACATTAATGTAGTTGTTTTACCTTGATCTTTGAAGGGAGTTTGAATATATAACAAGAGAGGACTCCACCTAGTCCATGAAGAGTTGAAATGAAGCTAGAACAAAGTCACACAAAGAGCTATATCAATGTGTATTTTCGGTCAAGGTAAAAACATGGAGGAAATTTGATTTTTCTTTGAGATTCCTTACCTAGAAGCAAAGGAGATCAACAATATGTCAAAAGACAAGCTCAAGCTCCTTCAATGGTGGAACACCTTGGCACCGAAATGGGGCTCTTGGAGTTTTGAGAAGATAGGAATGAGGAGCTTGATGAGAGGAAGAGATTGGTGGTCTTTGTTTTTGATTTGGACAAGTGAGCAAGATTTAACAAGAGATCAAAGTGGGAGTTCTAATAATGGTAGTGGTATTACCGAGAGAGAGCAAAGAAGAGAGGTAGAAGATGGTGTTTGCAAACCGTGGGAATGAAGGAAAGAAATGAGAATGAGATAGGATTTGCTTTTAAGAAGATATTTATGCTTATAAAGTAAAAAGTAAGTTTACTTAGTTTGCTTTACTTACTTATTACATTAACTAGAGAGTGGTGAGTCACCACACATATAAAAACCGGCCCCCTTTATTAGTATGAGGGTATTTTAGTCTTTGTTTGTCAATTTAATTACTTAATACAACATATGTTATAAACTAGCTTGTAAAAGTTACTATTCACCTAAACAAGGCACTTAGAAGTGAAAATTTTGATTTCCCATTAATATAGCCACCCAAATGTGATACTATATAGTACACATATATATTTAAGAGTAATGATGGACATTTAGCCACTCAAAACTCATTTACAAGACAATTTTTCAAAAACGTGCTTTAAGACTTCTTAAAGCACATTTTGTGTTTTAACTTGTTTTCAAGCTTGGTTTTCTTTGGTAATTGGTTTAATAAGTTCATTAGTATATAAAAGAGGTCTTGGTAAGCTCATTAGGTCTTGACCAAGTTTATCCCAAGCTTAGAGCACATTTTGGCTCTTATTGACTTTAAAGCACATTTTGTGTTTCCTTTTGTTTAAATTTGTTTACTAAGGTTTCTAAGACTCTTTTTAGTCTTATTACACCCTATTTAGGTGTTTAAACAACATAACTAGGTTTGGGGTATTTCAACTTGGTCGAATATTATTAGGTTCAATTACATGCTATAATAAAGCAGTAAAGCACACCACAATACACCATGATATCATACACACTTAAAGGTAGCATAGCAATATCAACAAACAACCAAGCATACCGGGCTGGCAACATAGCAACATCAAACACACAACCAAGTACAACAAGCTGCTAGTATAGCAACAACAATCATGTAAATAATAAGGCGTGTGCATAGGTATGTTATGCCCATGATCCTCACTATGGGATCATTCGGGCGTTGTGTGTTTTCATTTCGTTTCTCTTGTTCTCATAATGTGTCTTTTCTTCCTCTTTCCTTGCACCAGGTCTGGGGATATAATTTACATCCCGTGACCATATCATGTAGGGGCCAATCTTTCATTGTTTCTTTAAGGATTATTTATGAATTCTTTTTTGGGGATACAATTAGATCCCGTAACCATATCATGTAGGTGCCAATCTTTCCTTGTTTCTTTAAGGATTATTTGTGAATTCTTTTATCACCGCACGTTGGAGGACGTCTCCTCCATAGCTATTTCCTCCATTCCCGGCGTCATACATCGAGAAAGCGGAGTCACCTCTAGACTCCAGGATAATGCTCCACCAAATGCCAATCCTCCATTCCCGACGCCAAGGGTCGAGAAAGCGGCGTCATCTCTAGACCCCAGGATGTGCTCCACAAACCACAATAGACGATCGAAGGATCTGATGTAGATACCAACTCCCGAGTGTCCAAACCGTGCGGCCCGAGATGTTGTCTTCCCGGGTTATTCTCATGTTCCACCAGTTAGTATTTACTTATTATTTTCATTAGTAGTTTAACACCATAGTGGGTGTCATTAGAAGTCCTCTTATAGTTAGAGAGGCGTTTCCCTTTAGAGAGTTTCTTGCTTTGTTTAAGTAGTTTGTCATGTTCCATCTCAAAGTTCCATAAACGAGAAGGGACTACACTACTGTGTACGCGCAAGCAATATGCAACAATAATAGCATAGGCATATAAGCAAGTTAAAACAAGCAATCCAATTTCATGCTTTAGTCTTGTGGTCATTGTCAAACAAAGCACACAGCAAACAAGCCGTGTAACACGGCAACATACGGACCACACATATCCATACCTTAATTGAAGCAAGAGTCGCCTCACACACACGGGGTCCCGGCTGGCGTTCGTTACGGCCCTAATGTAAATTAAAAATGATTTGTCAGTTTATAATTTCATGTGATGACCCTTGTGACATTCTCCTAGTTTATCACATTTTATCGGGGTTGTTCCCTAGGTGAATTCTTTGTTAAGTGCTCAACTGATAGTAGCCCTTAGAATTCTCCTAGTATTAACCTTAACCCTTAGCTTACTACTAGGGTATTTACATCGACGTTTTACACGTTAACTAAGTCCTTTCCTCGGGCTAATGCCTTAGAATTTTATAAGCATCAGCATGTAACAAGTTTTACTAAGGTGGATTTTAATTCCCCTAAGATGGATTCCCTCCTTAGCTAAGTAGGGTAGTAATGTCTTAACCTTAATATCGTGACAACATAGTCGTAGAAATACCCCCTCCCCCCCAAACTGGTTATACTGAACCCTAAAAGGTTCCAAATCAGAAACACACTTCCCACGAATTACCTTATCTAACTTCACCTTAAATGTGGCAAGCTGATGTTCAACCTTCTCAACATGTTTCATAAACTTAGCTAGATGTTTTAGTACTGTTTTGGGCTCCTTATTAAACTCATGCCCCACATCCAGCACCCTTAGAAGTTAACCATACTGAAACTAATTTCAGGAAACCGAAACACCAACATTGTGCATACTTCATTCTGTTTCTCTTTGTTACTGCATTATTTGTTTTCTAATTTTCCCTGACGTGTCCCTACTCTTAGCTAAGTGTGTTATTGGGATTTTTAACCCCAAGACAAACCCCAATAACATTACTCAAGTTACTGAAACTTCATTATACCGAAACTGAAACATAAACTGAAACTGAAACAGGAACTGTTTTATCCTCTTAGGTTTCTTTTCTGTTGTTCACTTATCCCGACTTCCAATGTTCCCAAAATTGCTCACCCAGTTAGTTAAGTGTATTAGGCAAGTCTAAAACTAAAACTCAGCCTAAGGCAACCCTGTTAACAACTCTGAAAATTCGTTATACAGAAGCAACTAAGTATTGAAAACCTGAGAACCAGAATCTTGTGTTTTCCTCTTCATTTTTTCTTTCATGTCTGTTAACCTGTCTCCTAACTTCCCCCATGAATATATCAACCTAGATAGATGTATTAGCACTGATTTAGATTGATTACTAACCCAACACAACACTCTTAGCATATCTGTAATTCCGTTATACAGAAACAATAGTTTATCTGAATCGACATCAGTGCCTTACTCCTTCATTCCTTCCTTCTAGCTCATTTAACAGTTTCTAATACCACCCAGTTTTGTGTTACAGACTTATTCAGATGCATTAGCTGGATGTTGGGTTTATTAGCAAGCTCATACAATATCCTTAGTATCTCTGCAAATCAGCTTTACAGAACCCACACTTATCGATAATCTAAAACATCAAGCTGTATAACTCCTTCCTACATTTCATTTTAGTTCATCAGTCTGTCTCAAATTCAAACCCAAAGTATTTCTAGCTTCACTTAAGTGTAATAGGATTGTTTCATGAACATTAGCATCTCATCGCACTCGATCTAAACCCTCTGTACGAAGCTATACAGAAGCCCACTTTCAGGAAAACTAGGAACTGCGAGATCACAATCTGTGGTTCTTTCTACCTTTCTTTCCGGTTTGTTTACTAATCTGTTTTTTTTAACTCTCCTAAAGTGCTTCCACACGTAGTTAGGTATTCTAGCACAAGTTTACACTCGAAAGCAACTCCAAACAGCCCTCTGTCACATGGTTTTACAGCAGACACTAGTTCCAGGAAAACTGGAACTGCAACTGAAAACATAAACGGAAACATCTTCTTCTATCTTTTGTTGGTTCACGATCCTGTTTCTCAATCTTCCCTCAATATGCTTACCCACTTGGCTAAGTGTTTTGCGATTTTGAGTTTAAAACAGACCCAAGACATTGTTGATAGAGTTATAGAACAAGCTAGTATTATTTGAAAAGAAGGCTGAAATCTGAAGCATGTACCCAACAACTCCTCTTCTATTTTCTTCCCTGTTTATTAACGAGTTTGATTTCAATTTATCACAAAACACTTATTTACTTAGTTACGTGTTTAACATAGGTTTACTCTCAAAAACAGACCCAAAGCAATCTGCTAAACTACTGAAAGGTCTTAACCCTACAGTGAAAGGAACTGAAACCAAGTTTTGCGTTTTCCTACTTCTATCACCATTCTAATGAGCTACTGTTTTTTTTTCTTTGCCTACCCTTCCCCAAGTTATCTGTATGTAGGTTAATGCGTTAGCAAGGTCTCAAGTTGATTCTTTAGCCAATACAATCTTCATACAACCTCTGAAAGTTGATATACAGAAAACCCACAACTGCAGAATCTATTCCTGATATATTCTTTCCTATTTCTTCTTGTTTCTACCCATTAATCTAACTTCTAGTTTCTCCCTAATTTATTTGCACTTAGCATAATATGTTAGCACAGTTTTAAGGTCATTGCCCAGCCACTACCATCTTGAATATGTTTCTGAATTCGATACTTAAAGAAAAGAAGTTGTAGAATTCAAACACATTTCTGCATTGTTTCTTCTTTTTTTGTTAGTTGATTCATGCAGAACTCGCCTACACTAAATTCACTTGTTGTTTAGCTCTTATATAGTAGGTTAAGCAACACTGTTCTTCCTGATAACACTACACATGTAAGTGGATGATCAGGTTTATCAACACATTAAGAACAACAGTTCACACTTGCTTTAGTGTAGTTTTGTTTTGTCATGATTTAGACATGAGTTTAGACACAACCTTAAGGATTTCAAGCTGTGTTTCCTTGCTGTTTTTCCTGGGTTAGCCCTTGGTGCCCCTTGGTAACTTCGCACCTAGACAGAACCAAGTGACAAATTAAATTGCTGTTTGTTTCAGTTTTTTTTTTGTTTTTGATATCAGGAGTTGTAATACCAAGGATTCTTGGTTGTTCTTCTTACCTTGACTAGGAGGTAGTTCCCTAGAGGTTCTCTTACTCACACCTAGAAGGGTCTTGCCAAGGAAATCCACACAAGAGGACAGCTGGGAAAAGGGAAGTCAGTTCATCAAATTTTCGGACACAAAACAGAAGGATCATGGAACTTAAACAACCAGATTTTTATTCCGGTTTCATAGCCTTACCTTGAAGAGATCTTGGAGAGGATTGGTTACATCATTTTCAAAGCTCTATCAGTAATTAGCATGAGAGGCTCTGGCGTGCAAAAGAAAATGAGGAAGGTTAAGGAGGCTTGGGTAGAAGTTTTCAGACAGAACTAGAAGAACAGAGAGAAAGAAAGGATTTACCTTCCACGTTCCTGGTTGCATGCCCTTACCTTGGAGCTCTTTGCAGGAGGCCTTGGTACAGAATTTGCGTAGTGATTCAAATAAGGAGTTTGCATGCTGAGAAGGAGAGGAAGGGGATTACACTCCATCACTTTCAAACAACAGCAGGTGAGCAAGGAAGGGAAAATTTAATAATGATTCACCTTGCTGTTTGGACTAGCGCAGCTCCAGATTTTTTTTTTTTGAACATGAACACCAGGAATCGTCCATGCACAGAGGGAATCAAGGGCACTTGAGTCACTTGCGCCTGTGGACAGAGGGAATCGAAGAGTTCTGGTCATGCAAGGAGGTATGTAAAAGCTTAAGTTCTAGGTACGGGTGTAAGGAATTGATGGGCAACAGATGACTTAATCTCCACTGGTTGTAAGTTCCAAGGGAATTTGTGAAGTTTGTGTGTTCCAACTCTAAGGTGTGGAGACAGCACAGAATCTGATGTACATTGGAGTTTTGACAGCATTATACTGAGGAGGAGGAGCATTGGAGACTGAAATACTGCTTCTTTTTTTTCAAGCAACGAATGTTCTGCAGTGCCATTACTCTGTCTGATTCCCATGCACAACAACCGATAGCATCATGCTAATTGCTGTTGTTTTTTTTTTCCTGACAACACTAAGGGGAAATCGATGGGTTGTGGGTTCTTCTCTTTCCCGCTTCAAGTGAGTTACAACAAGGATGCTGCTCTCAGATTGCACGATAATAGTGTCATTCCAAACAAGAATCCAAGTGCAGATTCTGATGCACTTTGTTGTCTCCGTAATGATTCATAGTAGCTGGCCTGAATTTTTTTTTGTTTCAAACGTTACAGGGAACACGTGAAGAGGTTGAGAGGCAACCAACTGAACAAGAAAATGGTGGGATTGGAATTTGAAGCACCAGATCTGGTATGTTGGTGCTGAACTGCTCGAACGAGACCAAAAGAGAATTGTTGTTGTTCAAGGATTGGAGTGCGTCTGATCAGGAGGGAAAACAATGTGTGCTGTATTGTTTCTCCCTTTTTTTTTGTATTCACTTAGTAGACTCAGTACTAGTTTTACTTCGTTAGCTTTAGTTACCGAATTCGAGCACAGCTCAACTGGTTAAAGCATTCAGGAGGGGTACGAGAGGTACCGGGTTCGAATCCCGGCTAGAGAATGTTTGCTCTTTTCTGTTTTTTGTAACAGCTACTAATACATGTCTATTTATATATATGTGTGACTATATAACATATGGCGTTATTAGTTATGTACGCGACCACTTTATTTTGTTACGTTGTTAGTTATATATACTTGTATGTATATATATATACGTCTCTTTCATTTTGTCGCGTTTTAGTTATATGTACCTATGTGACGTTATTATTTATTAGATACGACGTTGTAATATTGTAACGTTACGTATGCATATTTTCATATACGTACATGTATAAGTACGTGACCGTATTAATATGTAACGTTGTCATGTTTTTGGACACGTATATACAAAATTTAATTGTTCACACATTATCATATGTCCGAATTATGTAACGCGTTATTTTCGGACAATCTCCTCGCGTTTATGATTTTATGTGTTTAATTGTTTAGGGGTGTTTCAAAATCGGACAAAACGCAAAAAATAATATGAAATTTGACTCATGTTCACCTTTGAAGATTTTCTAGAAGCAGTATTTGTTTCTACTCTTGGTTACTTGCGAGTTCCTCCATATGTAACCATGGAGATGAGCTTCTGTTGGTCTCTTGTTCGGACTCGAACTGGCGAATACAAGAAGAGGATGAAGGGCGTTGGGTGTCCCTTGTTTGCTGGCGTCGAACAGAAGAGGAGAAACGTAGGGATTTGGTTGCCAGGTTAGTGTTCTCTACCCAGAAGAAGAATGAAGAAGAGGGAAAGGAGGCGATTCCAGAACAGAGGCATAGAGATTATGCTCTAGGGTTGTAAAACCGTGAGTGTAGAGAAGACTGTGAGATGAAGGGAGGCGTGAGATTGTTCTGTCTAGTTAGGGTTGTAAATTACCGTGTGTGGTGAAGAGAAGACTGAAGAATCGAGAGAGTAAGAGCATTTTTTTTGTGGATCGGTACTCTACTAAGAGTGAGGAGAAAACTGGGCCGGCCCAGTCATATTGGGCGGGTCGGCCCATCAGCTATTTTTTTCGTTACATGTTTAGTGTCGTTTCTAACTCGTTTCTTGTCTATTTTCATGTCATTTGCGACACGTTGTCCCATTTATTGAGATCAATCTTTCTATGAATTCAAATTCGTATTTCCAAACAATATTTATTATTGTTATTTATAAATTTAAAATATTTTGTATTTAATTTCAAATTGGCTTGCGTTTCGCCATTTTAGGCGAAAACGCGACGTCTTTTATTCCGATTTCTTAGCCAATTTTCCAATGCCTCTAAAATTATCCAAATAACCTCGTTAGGTATCTAAGACCTCTATTTCACTCTGAAAATATTTGTGGCATGTTTTTCAATGTAAAAAATGATCACTTTCATTTTTGTTTATATTTCTTTTATGAACCCTCCTCAGGGTTGTTTTAAGGCTCGTTAATGTTTCCTAACGAATTCTTAGGATTTATTCCAATATATTTATCATTTTTATTTATTTAAGAACATTCGATTCCTTAACCTCTCATTAATTGCTTTAATTTAATTAATTCCTTATTAATTGAAGTAATTAATATTTGGGGTATTTCAATCTACCCCTTTAATTACGCTTCGTCCCGAAGTCGTTACTCACATTCGGTTTTCCTAGGAATCAAGTTCCACTGGGTACGCAAGCAATCTCATAGGGAACGTGTCCCGCTAGGTTCGAACCTAGATTGCATACTGATCTCATTCCACATAGCCATAACTCATGGCACATTCATTCACACACAACACTAGACAAGGTGCAAAATCCAACCATACACAGCACTAGACGAGGTGCAAAACCAACCAGAATACTCAAAAGTAGGTACTTATATGTTATATATGTCCAACAGATGCACTTGAATCACACTACAGTACTAGATGAGGCACTGAACTCGTAAGTGATACTCAAAGGTATCACTTATATATGCTAGTATCTCGCGAGGATACCCACACATCACTCCGCGTGTATGTGTGTGCATATATTAAACGATGGAAAATCACGGAGAAGCAGTCTTAAAGACTAGGACTTGACGGTCCCCAACTCCATGCTAACCAACGTCAACTACCCGCAGTCACACCGATCTCATGACGCAGGACACTGCGGTCCACGGCTCCTCGGGTAGTATCACCTAATTTCCCCTAATCACCCGCAGACACACCGGTCTAGTGACAAAGGACTTACGGTCCACGGCTCTTTGGGTGATGTCACTCGCAGACATACCGGTCTAATGACAAAGGACTTCACGGTCCACGGCTCTTTGAGTGGCGCCCTAAATTCCAATTTCTATTCATATCTGTGTCCACTAGTAGGAAGTTTCGAGAGTCATTCAACCCCGACGTGGTCAGCGTCAGTGTTGAACTATCTCTCACCTCAATTTGTGTTCGGTTTTCTTTGATCGGACCAGGATCAAGTCCGACTTCCCACGTCAATTTCAATCAATTAATTATTTAATCATTTCTAATCTTATTTCCTCTTGATATTTTCCACCTTGTGTTCAATAGATACACAAGTCAACTAGTCTAATTAATCTAGTCATCGGCATGTAGGGTCGTATATCCTAACCATGAGCCAATTTTGCTCGACTTATAATCATTCATACAACTCCTAGGGGATTTACTTCCACTAGGTAACACATCGGTCTCATGCCGATCCACTCATAGCATTACAATAATTGATTTCATACCGTGTCACAAATTGCATAGTACGGAGCTTTCTACTCCTTCTATCTGAAATCTCTCATTGGAGCTACAAGATAGTCCTACTTGAATTCTCACTTCAGAGTTAACAAGCTAGGCGTTATGTGACTAATGTTTGCAATTTTGTGTAAATAATCGGAACTAGTATGAACACTCTTATCTGTTCTCCCTTTCCTATTCGCCATTACTAATGCGAACTAAAAATATATATATGCTCATACATATTATACATCACAATATTACATCAAGTAATATAACACAATCATAATACGTGTACTCTACGTACAATAATAGTTTGTAGCATGTGTACCATGCGCTACGTACTCCTACGTACGGTATATTTTAAGCGCGTGAAATCGCTTTACCCCCCTTAAAAGGGATTACGCCCACGTAATCTACGAATATATCATCTTGAAGTATAAGTTCAAGATGTTCCACTCATATGGAATATTTGTGCACTAATGTGCTACATATTACATTACCACTCTGGCTATACTACCTATCTTGGTTAGGTGTATGTATATTCATATATTGTTTGATCAGGAGATGTAAACACATTATTTGTTTTCCCAAACCTGTTAGGTATGTCAAACCTAAGCAATATGGGCCCACTCGCTCCGCAAGCAGTACGCCCAACTACTTTAGAGTTAGTTTACCCTTTTAAGTAGCAGTTTGATGCTGGTTTCAACTTTACGTGATGGTGTTTTCTACACGGTCTTCCATAATTATGGGAATGGAGGAAAATTATTTCGCAGTGTGGTATCGTTTGTCACACACGCTTATTATTTCGACTAGCTATTCTATTCAGTCTTTCTAAATTAAATACATGCTCATGGTATATTCCCAAGAGTTCATGCCACCCTACCGAACTAACCTTCGATGTAAGGGTTGTCGAGGTATGCTCTAGCACCTAGTGCTTACAGTAGTTGTCTCTAAAATGTCAAGACGAGTCTGATATGTGCAACTAACTGGCGCCTCATGACTCTAAGTTATTTCTCTCTGGGATGAGTTCGTTCCTTAGGTACCATGTATGTCCTCTTTTATTGGTGTGAACTCGTATCCCTCTTGTGCTGGTATTTTACTACACACATATGGTTCATCCCTACTCTCTATTAGGGGAATCCATTGGTTTATCTGCTCTTCCTCGTTCTATTTCTCACCAACATAATTTTGTTAATAGTCATTATAATGATCGCTTTGTTGTGCACCATGTACCAGTCAATTAGACGGTTATCCGCTTTTGCGGTTTGCATGGAGTACCTAATCTCCAGCTTAGAGTATCTCCTATAATGCTAGCCTTTTCCCTTTGTCTGTTGTAAACATACAATACGATTGTGGGTTTTAACTTGGTATACGTTTTCCGTTCAACCCTAATTGGTACTAATGTACTAACGTTTTATGGCTTGAGCATGTGGTTATTATTACTTAATGTGACATTATCGCCGCGCCCTTAGCGCATCATGTAACTCTCTTGTGCCCCAATTCCTGGGTAGCATCTATAACATTACAAAGGTTCCTCTCAAAGTGCTTAACATCGTGCTATCATGGGCAACTCTCACAACCTCATAAGGTACCATAAATCATCTTCTCATTAATGGGTTCTCCTTGCCTTTATCATTAACCGGCCTTTGGCTTTCTTGTTTACGAAAATCTCTGAAACTTGTGCTCTAACTTCTCTTATGTGGATTTGCGACCTTATGTTGTTTTACTATCAAGCTATTCTTGATTTCCCAAACCTTTTTGGTTTGACTGAGATCTCTCACGTTAATTTGTGGTTTACCTAGTCAGGATTCCATTCACTAACTTACACACAGAGTTGACTACCTCCTGGGTCTTTACACTACTCATTTACATACATGGGGTACCATACTGATACATTACTACTTACCCAACTAACTTAAAGTAAGTTTTGTCAGGCCCACAAGCTCCTAGGAATGTGGTCGTCCCATGTCTCGTTTAGTGCACTCGTAGTGTTCGTACCCGGTGGTTATCGCACTCTTAGTCCCGGTAATTTATGTTGGAGTAACTAGGCTACCAATTCTTAACCTTTAGTGTTAGATGGCCCTAGAGGGTTCTCTAGGTTCTCTGGATTCTTTTAGTAATATGTATATTCATTACCTTCTCTAAGATAGGTGTTTGCAACCTAGCGCTCTAATATTGGTTTTCACATGCTCATTATCTGGTATCTATGAGTGGGGATCAGTAACTGCTTACTATCTCTCCCATTCACTCCTAGGTTATTAACGCCGTTTAGATATAAGTTTTCAGTTCTCAAACTCCACCCAATTCATTGGGTTACACCCTCTGGTGTAGTCTGGACTCCATGATAAGTGTTGACACCTCGTGTTTTCCCTGTCTTATGGTAGTCCCTCTTTAGTATGATATTAATCAGTGTTTGTGATTTATCACCTTCACTTTTCTAGATTTTGGGTCATTATAGTGGTATTAAAGGTGTCCTTTCATAGGCCTATGCCATACGGTATTTACGCTCAATGCCTAATCTGTTAGTTGAATGATTGTTGGTCTCTGTATTTAATTTAATCCTAGTTGGTTCAAAAACTTTCTCCTAAGGTTTACAATTGGGCACCCACAAACTTAGTGTGTTCTGCCGATTATCGCTTCTCCATTATGTCGTCCTAACTCTTATTCAACTCGTATCACCTCCATCCTCTTCGAGGTAACGGTATCTTCCGTCCTCAGGTAAATTCATTGTTCAGTTAATATCCACTGTCCTCCGTACGGGAGTCTAGCAGCATAATATATTCACAACACCCCCAGTGTGTGCGGTGCGGGCATAACATCGGCCCCTTCATTGTACGTTTACATCTGCCTATTCTTCTCTTATAACCCCCAAATAGCTTGCCATAATGGCACTTGTCTATTATTTTCATCCACTCAGTCGGATAGGTCTTAATTAAAGTCTTGGCTCGTATAGCTCACTTCTTGCCCTCTAGCAATGTTCAATGGTAGTGGTTTAACCACAAGTGTCGTGCACTCCCTAAATATGGTTATGCTGGTCCTGAAGACTCGACACTCCCCACCGGTATTACTTGACGTTTAATGTCCATACCGGCACTAGGGTTAGGCTTATAGGCGCTACTTACCGTTGTTCTCATTGACTCCCTTTCCACACTCTACTAAATGGTGTATTATTTTCAGGTTTAATGGTCAGACCGGCTAGGTCTTCCAGAGGTTTTATCGACCTCCAACCCAAGGGTTTCGCAACCCTGCCTTTAAGAAGGCTATGTCCTGCTTCATTGCATTACGGACTCACATGGAAGTCTAGTGTTTATTGGTAACCGCCTAGACTACTCGGTCCTTTGGGGATAGTTTACCGTCGCTGCATTTGTTGTAGCAAGTGTGCAAGGCAGGTTGAAATTTAGTACTTTGGTTAGTGTAGCACTTGCTGTGGCAAGTGCGCCTGCAGAATGAGCCACCGGTACGGTGTGTGCCAGTGTAGTGCTATTCCCTAATCGGTTTTCTACTCCTGTTGAAGAAGTTCGTATTCAAATTAATACAGTCTCATTCCCGCACCCGTTCCCACAAGTTTACCGTGGAAGTAAGGTCTTACTTCCCATTCGAGACGTTGCATGGTAGCAACTTAGCGAGTTCTTATTTCTACAGCTCTCATGATCTCTCCTCATGCACATCAGGCCATCTTGAACCTTCAGTGTTGCATTGGTTAGAGTTACTCGCTTCGGGTGAGACTTCAAAAAGGTCATCCATTCTGTCTGTTACATATCTCATAAACTAATATTTACTCGTCATTTCCACTTTCTTTCCCCCAAGTGCACTTATCAGTGCTTTCCTTGATGTAGGACAGGGTTGCCTTGCTTATTGCAAGCTGGCTCCATTAGTCCTACTAGAATTATCTCCTCAACCTCGGTTTAATATTCATCTCATACTTGGTATGGTAGACATTACGTCATTACCAGGAGCCCCGGTCCAAAACAATTCATCACAACACAATGTCTTATTTTCTACAATTATCATAATTCTTATAGCATCCACATCGGGTCTTCCTGATCAGGAGAAGTATCTCCATGGTGCTTCTCATTTCATTGCCTCACTAGGTAGTACTCGAGGTATGGGCTGCGGCGAGTGGGGTACCATTGCAAATCTCCCGGGATGCTATCACATCAAGTACGAGCGGTTCCTACCGCCTTCGCGTTACTTGGGGTTGCTGGACCTTCACCACCTTCCGTTGTGCCTCATCCTTCCTTAGTACTGTTACCCAGACCTCTCCCTGACATATGTCAAGAGGACGGGTTAGACCTTTACTCGGTCTCATACCACAGTCTTGGTCATTTAATATTGAAGTGCCTCTACGGCTATTGTGTGCAAGCATTAAGCATTGCATCGACCTCGCAAGGTCACGTATCCTCACAATGTTTCCCGTATTCCCAAAACCTATGCTCACTGTCTAAATCCTACTATCTCTTGTCATCAGAGGGGTACTCCGCTCTGATACCACTTTTGTAACACCCCTACTCTAATCGGCTCATAATCGTCTTACTTAACATTGTAATCGTAGCGGTAATTTAATACCCCGGATCTAGAAATCGTGATTAAATTACTCTAATATGATTATTAAAGGCCTAATGGTGCCTAGAGAGTATTGGTAAAGAGAATAAAACCAGAGAGGAAAAGAGAAAATGCGTAAAACGCGAAAAATGCTAAAATGCGCATTAAATGAAAATAAGAGATATATGATCTCGTAGGGGTCCGAGATGGATTCCTAAGGCTTAGTTAGGCCTAATTAGTGTACGGGAATGATTCCCAAAGGAAACGGATCCAAATAATGGATTAAGACGCTAACGGAGTTTTAAAGCACGTTTTTTGAGAAAACCCGAAAACATGACTTTAAGTGGTCAAACGGACCCGTAAAAATTATAGTTGATTAAATAACTATAAATAAGTATTAATGGAAGCTTAATGACCATTAAAATTAATTATACGAGAAAATTCCGTTAAACGGACCCGGTAAGTGAATAGTGACGATACCGGGAGACGAGACGCGTTTAATTTGAAAAACGACCCGGGCTATTAATTCATGTGGGCCGGTTTTAATTAATATGTATACACTCATTAATAGCTTGTTAGCTAATTAGTAATGAGATGACAAAGAAATAAGTAAGTAAAGCAAATAGTGAATAGTAAAAGCAACTTAAATACACTCTCTCACTTCCTTCTTTCTTATTCTCACGTTTTTTGCCCCGCCCTGTTATTATCTTCTTCCTCCTCTGTACGCTGGGCGATTCCAAACAGCACCATCACCTCCATCTTCTCCTTCCATTATCTTGTTCATTTCTCCACCAAATCACACAAAAATTGTACCGTTAGATTCGTATCGACGTGGGCTACGTTTTCCACCCCTCAAAATCTTGATTCCTCCACCTGCACTTCCATGGGTGTTTTGCCTTTTGAAGCTTAAGGAGCTGATTTTGACTCTCCTTCACCACCTTAATGTCCTAAGGTAATAATAAGTAAGAGCTTTGGCCATTTCAAGCTTGTTCTTGCAATTTGGAAAATTTTCCTCACGTTGAAAATTTTCTCCCATTTTAGCCGCCAGCTCCTTGCTCTTGTGGGATGTTGGAAACTTCTTCAATTGATTTCCAAGCTCTCCTTTTGAATACTCTAAGGTAACATCTAAGCTAGAGCTTAAAAACTAGTTCTTGAAATACTAGTTTTTGTGTGGGAAAAATTAAATTCATAAGCTTGATATGTGTGTGTGGGGATATGATTGTAGTTGGCAATCTATGCTCCTTTGTTTGTTGTGGAAACATGAAAGAGAGAAAGAGGGAACAAGAGAAAGAGGAGAAAGAGAAAGAAAACCGAAAAACAAGCAAGGTAAAAAGCTTACCTTGAGTTAGTTTTTATTTGACTTGTGAATCATATGCGAGGTTGAATTAAGGACCTTGAATTGTGGTAGTCTTGATACTCTAAGGTTGTTTGTTGAATGAGAATGTTTAATGGGTTTGAGTGTGCAAATAAACCTATAAACTAAGCTAGCAAGTATGTGATAACAATGTGGAAATCATTGTGTGGTTGTAGTAAGTGTTGTAGTTGTTGATGTCTAAACCAAACAGGGGTGAAGAAGTGTTTATGAGATGATTTAATTGTGGTGAAAATGCTTGGGAAGTAGGCAAGTGCTGTCAAATTTTTTCTTAGAAACCAAGGGTGAGCAAGAGTGTGAAACCTAGGATAAACTAGGTATGTTTGGAGGATGAAAGTGAGAGGTTGATCACTTGGAGACTTGATAAGAAAGAGTGTTAAACTTGTGAAACAAGGAGTTGAATTTTGGTATGAAAAGTGCCTTGATCTAAAAATGGTTTGGTAAGGTTGGTGTAAGGTTACGAAACATCAAAAGAATTTTTAAGTGCCCTGCTATGAATAAGTGCAACAGAGAGAATGAGGAAATGGTGTATTTGGGCAAGAATTGAGTGATAGGTTTGATCCATGATTAAAGGAGGTTTTGGGCATGATTAAGGTGTTAAAATATGTTGAATTACATGAAGGAAGATTGAGGAAGAAGTGGGTATAAGTTTAGAGTGGTAACATAATCAGAAACAAGAAGAAATTTCATTACTGCAACTGGTCCGGGTTTGTGAACCAGGATAGAAACCCGGACCAGGCCTAAAACATGGCACAACGTTGTAGCAGAGGAGTGGTCCGGGTTTACAAACCAGGACACATACCCGGACCACCCCTAAAATGCACCCGAGAGATTCCTGAATGAAGGGTCCGGGTTTGTAAACTAGCATGTATACCCGGACCACATCAAAAACACACCCGAGAGTTATAACAGGGGTTGGTCCGGGTTTGTATACCAGGACACAAACCCGGACCACATGAAAAATTGTCCAGAGAGTTTTAACCGTGTCTGGTCCGGGTTTGTAACCTCGGACACAAACCCGGACCAGTGTAAAAATGTACCAGAGAGTATTTTTAAGTGCCCTAAAGGTGGGGAAGTGAATGGTAATGGTTTTAGATGTTGTTTAGGCCTTGATTGGTGACTAGGCAAGGTCCTAAGTAGTGTGACAAGTTTGAGAAGTGAATGAGAAAGTTGTGAGTTTAAGAGCACTTGAACTAACTAGGAATAACGGGATAACGGGGTTAAGTATGGGAGTATTAGTTTTACTTACCGTAACGCTTTAAAGTTAATATAAGCATTTGAATGTTATCAGAGGATCGTGTGTGAACCAAGCATGGTGAGATGACACGGTAAAAGTAAAACCCCGGTGAAAGGTATGATTTTCTCATACTCCGCGTGCTAACCGAGTTACGTTGATTTGTGTGTTTGTGTGCCGGCTTAATCAAGATTAAAGCATGAAAATAATCTGTTGTTTGATTATGTATGCCTTGTTGTATGTTGAATGAGCTAACATACTTGTATGCCGGTGTGGTCTAACATAGTGTATGGACTGACTCGTAGTGAGTAACGTTAGGCTAGAGACCCATAGATCGGGTCGATGCTTAAGATAACGAAAACGTGCAAACACACAAACTATCCGTTAAAGTATAACGATAACGCAAACATATGAACTCCCTAGAATGTGAAAATGTGTGGGTTGAGTAATTACCCGATAACGGTTAGTAAACCATAATGACACAATCCACGAAACAAATGAGAGTGGAAAGATAAGTGAACCTCCTTCAAGAGGATTAAAGATAGTTCGAAGATGTGAACTAGTAAAGAAGGTGAAAGAGACCTAAGGGATTAGTAACTCCCTTGTGACATGGTCGACCTCCTATATGAGGATTTTACCCGATATAAGAAAATAACCGAAAGTATGAGTAAGTGAAATGCATGGGTAACTCTTAAAACCTAAGATTAACCGAACATAAGTAATGTTCCCAAAGTCATTAGAAACGTCGAGAGTGATGCTTCTAGACTAATATACATAATATTATTATAACTCCGAGAGAGGAGTGTATGGGAACGTGAGTAGTCCGAGAGTAGTCGGACCTAAGTAAAAGAGATAGGAACTAAGAGAGAGTTCCGTGAGCTAGTTGAACCTTCCCACCATGCTAGACCCAGAGTAGAGTCGAAACCGGGGAAGTAAGACTATGCTTGAGAGCCATGAGTTTTGGCCTAAGTATGTATTTAGAGTAACAAGCGTGACGTAGGAGTCCTGTAGTGTCTCAAGAATCTACAAGAGCTTGAGTATGAATAACCCAAGAGTGTGGGTGAGATAATGAGTATAAATAACCCAAGAGTGTGGGTGAGATAATGAAAATAAGTAACCCGAGAGTGTGGGTGAGTATAGTACGAGTAGCCCAAGAGAATGGGTGTATATATGAATAAGTAGCCCAAGAGAATGGGTGTGTATATGAATAAGTAACCCGAGAGAGCGGGTGAGGTATTGAATAAGTAAACAAGGCATAGTGAGGTATAACCCTCAAGGCCTAAGAGTAAGCAGATGCAACTAACAACCTTGTTATGTTAGTTAGGAATTGTGTTCCGTGATTGGATGTATATTCCTTGAGTAATACACATATATATTGTATTGCTATGATGCATGTTGTTTGACTAATGAACTCCATGTATATCCGACAAAAGTAGTCGGCGTACCCCGGTTAGCGCTCGGGGTATGCGAATTTCATATGCAGCGTTAAGCTGAGCCCCTAGGGGCGATGTTTTTACTTTACAGGTACACCAAAGATGTTACCGTTCGAGAGTAGGACGGGGTCGGTGGGTTGCATGGGTAGTTAGTTTTAATTACTTATGTATTGAAGGAGGTGTAAGACCTAATATGTTGACGGCATCCATTTATTGTAGACTCGGTATAGTAGAGAAATGATTTGAGTATTGTATTTGTATTATGTACTCGGTTGTTCCAGTTCATCAGACCGTTACGGTATGTAAGGAAGGCCTGGTTAGCCATATGGGTGGCTAATGGCGTTGTTTCACCCCTCGTTGTAAATATAGTTCCACTGCGTGAGTAAGAGTAATTGGTGACAGTTTAAGAGGTAATGACGAGCTTAACGGTTGGGGTGTTTCAAAAATGGTATCAGAGCGAAGTATCGCTCTGATGACTGGAAATACCGAGCCTAGGAAGTACCGAGTTAGGAATCAGAGACTTAGGGCTAAGGGTTGAGTGATAGCGTGAGAGATGCGCTAGTTAGGAACTTCCAGAATGTTCTGGATACCTACAATACCAGACCAGCCCTCCACAAACCCCCGTATTAAAAGCTCGGGGAAGAACGCCAGAGAGACGGGGAAACCCGATCCAACAGTTATTAAATATTTCAATATGAACCAGAACCTGTCATGCGGTAGATCCTGAGAACCGGAACCCTGGAGACGGATCCCGCTGGAACGATAATAACCGCACTCAATGACGTGAGGTCGAGAAATCCTAATCCAAGGAGACCAGAATCTGTGGCAACTTGGGGCGACATGCTTAGCAGTCACGAGAACCCAACTGGTCGAGCAGCAGCAAGAAGGATGCACCAACCATGCAACAAGGCGGATTCATGAGAACTAACGAGAACCGGGACACTGTCTACGGACCGCCATAGTTAACTAATACCACCAATGGTATACGTATTGACTAAGAATCTAGTCAAAGGTAGATGCACCCACCCTGCCACACCCAAAGAGATTGCAATACTTAACTGATACAGCTTAGACAGCTACGAGCATAACTACGGGATATACCCGAATAGGACTACAGAAGTAGTACCTAAATAAGTTAAACCTCGGTAACCACAGTAAAGACGTGGGAACGAGCAATGAGGTAAAGCATAGAATTAAAGTAATTAAGGAACTCCGAGAGTGGAGGAGCACCTAAATGAATGACAGTCATGTCAAGAGGAATGAGAAGCAGCTCTAAGGAGCAGTTACCAACTAAGGGATCAAGGAAGAGCCAACGAGGCTACCAAATACAATGTGAACAATACCGTGATCGGTATGAGTTAACCCAAAAACCGCCAGTACCGCGCACTTGCCACGGCAAGTGCAGTAATAGCGGGACTAATAAGAAGAGCTTTGACAAGCGACCAGTACTTAGTAAGTACCAAAATGGCGAGAGAAGCCAATATGGCAAGATAACCTTAAGAACTATGAAACAAAACCTTGAATAGGCCTAATGGCCTGATCACTGTATGAAGAACATATCAGTCAGCGAGAAGCTGGACTCGGTAAGAAGCAACCGGCATTGAAATGCCATGAAGATTTTCTTTCAAACTCAACTTTTCTCTCAAACGTAAAATTTTCCAAAAAACCCCCAAATTTTTAAAACCAAACCAGAGAACCACGGTAAATTATCATTAAATGATATAAGAGGAGTTGGCAGCAGAATACTTCATCTAGGCGCGTGACCGACACTACAAGTGTACACAACGAGACATGGGACGACCGCACTCCGAAGGAGCTTGTGGGCCTGACAGACCAATTATGAGTTAGTCGGGTAAGTGGCAACATATCAATAAGATACTCCATGTATGTATACAAGTAGAGTACGGTACACGGGAAGTAGCCCACTCCATACTACGGACGAAAGAACCAACCCAAACCAAGATATTTGGACACCTCGAATGATCGAAGAACACAGAGAAGTTTACGAAGCTAAAGGAGTCTAGGAACCAGTAAGGTGACGGACCTAAGGATATAGCGTGGATAAGTGTGAGAAGCACAGAGTATTAAGTATAGACATGGGATATGTCTCAGGAATCAAGGAGGAAATACCTAATAACTGGAATGGATACCAGTGTAAGCAATAAGATGAATGCCTTAAATGATCATATCAATGTTTGATAAACGGGATAGAATTCCCACATTATATCTCACTAAGAGAATAACGACCTAATTAAGTAGGTAAAGGAAAAGTAATAATAATCTACCCAATAACGGGAGACATTACAACCCTAAACGGGATAGTTCGAGTTATACATAGCCGCAAGGCGAAGTCGCAACTGAACATAACCATAAGTACAAGCCAGATGTAATGGCATTACTCAGTAACACCAAGGAGCAATCCGAGAAGGGTGCCGGAGTCAACAGTAGTTGAACGAAACATCGTGTTGAGAACACAAGTGTTTAAGCAAACAATCGGGTAGAACCCGAAGGGATCCCTCGTAACACGGGATACCCTAAATTGCCAGAGGGCATGAATTAATATCAAAGTACAAAAGGGCCTTCCAGGTACGGAAGTGTGGTGAGACAACCATAACAAGAGCCCAGTAATATCTTTCAAACCATTTAATGGCATACGGAGAAGGAGAAACCTGTTTGAGCAGCCCGCATAGAGCGTGGCGAGGCAATGTGGCTTGTAAGCTGGTAAAACCAACTACAATTTGTAGATCCAAACGTTGTAAAACTTATGCATTAAGGCATAAAAAGGAATTGTGGAGAACAAATCACTACCTTAGAGTGGGGGATACCACTTGTTATTTTGGGGCCTAGGGAGCGGCAATTGCGTGAATCCTCCAGAGAAAGGCTACCACCTATGAATGTAATATGAAACCGCTAGAGCGGTGTAGTGAAACTTGAGCATGTGTTAATTGCCAAGGAGTAAGTCGAACAGAGACAGTGCATAGAAAGGCATTGATAGCAGTGGAAGCAAACCGAAAGAGTAATCAGATTAGTAGTAAACACTGTATGTGTGCAGTATGAATTGCAGAGTAAACGATGCACAGTAAGCGTAGAGAGTTTAGAGTAATATATTCTATTGAGCCAAGTGAATGGCGAGCCATAGTATGAATGGTAGGAGTATATGAGCGGAAGATAAAGTAGTAGCTAATGCCATATAAGCGAATATTGTTAATGAATAAGAGCATGGTACGCAGTGAGCGACCATTGTAAGAGAGTAATCAGATAATGAAATGAAGCTGATGAGAAAAAAAATAGTAAAGGAGACGTATTCATTCCTATCTCATAAGAGATTTACTGCCAAGAGTTTACGCTTCTGCACTCTGTATGACTGAGTGTTTTGGTATTGCACTTGGCGGTAATGATCGAGTGGGAGAGTCAGGAATTGATAGATGTCAACGAAGCCTGTTGAGTGAGAATTTAGAGAGATAACCATGCAGCCGTTGGCCAAAGATGCATGAGGAATGTGAGCAGTAACCCACAGGGCCCAGGATCGATGAATGGTAAATGCAGAGTAGTATGAATGAAGAACTCTGGTATAGAACCAAGAAACAAACATAATCCATGAGCCACTATTAAACGAGGAAGCACTACATGCTAAGTAGTAGCTTGACCTCAACCGACAACAAGTCAGGAAAAGTAAGTTAACAATCACGAAGGTATATATTGTTATACGAAATAGATTTCCAGAGAACTGGAGAGAAAATCTATAATTCATCGAATTTGCATACGGTAAGAGATACCTAGCGACGATTGAGAACCTTTATTCCCAAGACACAAAGGGATAAAAGGGAGTGGATTAATACTATGAGATTACCAAAGGGCAAATTAAGCTCTAGTTATCAGGTCACGCAGCAGAAGCTTGTGGACCGTAATTTAAGGGTTAAGTATACCTAGCAAATGTGAGTATATGGCTAATCATAAACACCTTGAAGCCTTAGAGGCTAGAACCGAACCCGGTTATGAGTCAATTAACCGTATTGAAGTTAAACACTTCATGATATCGAATTAATGAACCAATGTTCAGTAATAACATATGGTCTGTTACGCGGGCGTAACCCCTTTTAAGGGGAGTAGGGCGAGAAACCGCTTAGAGTATGTTTTACGTATAGGTGCTTAAACTACTATGTGCATGGCACAAAAGAAATTATTTTGATGGTTGGAACTCATGTTACATAAACATGTGTACCCATTCGTTGTGTAAGTATAAGTATTGTGCATGAGAGATACAAGTAACGAGTATATAATATTTATGAAAAGAGGAGTAGGGAGACTCTTAGGGAATGAGAATCCCTTTAGTATTGGTCTATTTGAGATTAGACATGAGATATTATGAGTATGAACCGGTATGAAACCGGTGTATAACCTAGTAGGAAGTGAGTTTCCCTAGGTAATTTTATTTGAGAATGAGTGATGGAGTGAGTTCCATCCTTTGGAGTGGTATGGTGTGTTTTAAATTGAGTAACAATTTGAGAAAATGAGGTCATAAGTTGCTTAGGTAAAGTAAGCAAAGAAAATTGAGAATGACGGATGACCTAAGTTCTAGGAATTAGAGATAAATTAAAATGAACTGTTTTATGATTATGACTAGAAAGAGTAAAAGATAGAAAACGAAAATGTTTGACTATCTGATTGTTTAAAACTGACGTGGGAGGTGGAACTTGATCTGCTAGCGATCAAGGGAAACTGAACACAAATTGAGGTGGAAGGATAGTTCAACACTGATGCTGATCACATTAGGGTTGGATGATTCTTGAAGCTCCCTATAAGTGGTCACAAGTAATCACGCTAAGGAAAGATGCAGCTACCATAAATTTGATTTGGAGTTGTGTGAGGTTTTAAAAACAATTTCCAAAAGAATTTGAAAAGGAATTTCTTCAAGTATGAAGATGGAAATGAAAACTGGTTTTTAAACCGCTATCACCCGCCGATGGCTATGGCCTTAAGTCTTAATGACCGGTAGAACGGTGGGCGTGTACTAGTTTTGAAACCATTGCACCGTACGTGCGGCGGTCCTAAGTGACCGGTTGGGGCGGTGACAGTGTGTGATTTTTTCCAAAGGCAGCGGGACGGGGAGATTACCCTGAGACGATCCTGTGTTGAATGAGTCAACCAGAGTGCCTCAGGATATGTATATGTGTAACGTTTTGATCAGAACCGAAGGGACCGTGGGCCAGAGAGAGTAAGTGCCCATTTGTCATGAAACGGCCGTGGACCAGAGAGCGTAAGTGTCCAACGTGACCGGTGCCTGAGGGATCAGTGGTGTATTACTCAATATGGATTCGAGGACTGTAGTGCCTTCTTGTCTTCGGACCGATTCCAAGGAGAGAGTATAAAGAGTATTTTTGATTGCTATACATGCTGTGATTTGTGTGTGGTATGTGTAGTGTGAAATGAGAATGACTTGTGAAGTCTGTAAGGTTATACGTGTATTATGACCTTGGCATAGTACGCCCATGAGAGTAACGAGATTAGATTCACCAACTTTGAGGACAAAGTTCCTAATGGGGGTAGATTTTAATACCCCGGATCTAGAAATCGTGATTAAATTACTCTAATATGATTATTAAAGGCCTAATGGTGCCTAGAGAGTATTGGTAAAGAGAATAAAACCAGAGGAAAAGAGAAAATGCGTAAAACGCGAAAAACGCTAAAATGCGCATTAAATGAAAATAAGAGATATATGATCTCGTAGGGGTCTGAGATGGATTCCTAAGGCTTAGTTAGGCCTAATTAGTGTACGGGAATGATTCCCGAAGGAAACGGATCCAAATAATGGATTAAGACGCTAACGGAGTTTTAAAGCACGTTTTTCGAGAAAACCCGAAAACGTGACTTTAAGTGGTCAAACGGACCCGTAAAAATTATAGTTGATTAAATAACTATAAATAAGTATTAATGGATGCTTAATGACCATTAAAATTAATTATACGAGAAAATTCTGTTAAACGGACCCGGTAAGTGAATAGTGACGAAACCGGGAGACGAGACGCGTTTAATTCGAAAAACGACCCGGGCTATTAATTCATGTGGACCGGTTTTAATTAATATGTATACACTCATTAATAGCTTGTTAGCTAATTAGTAATGAGATGACAAAGAAATAAGTAAGTAAAGCAAATAGTGAATAGTAAAAGCAACTTAAATACACTCTCTCACTTCCTTCTTTCTTATTCTCACGTTTTTTGCCCAGCCCTGTTATTATCTTCTTCCTCCTCTGTACGCTGGGTGATTCCAAACAGCACCATCACCTCCATCTTCTCCTTCCATTATCTTGTTCATTTCTCCACCAAATCACACAAAAATTGTACCGTTAGATTCGTATCGACGAGGGCTACGTTTTCCACCCCTCAAAATCTTGATTCCTCCACCTGCACTTCCATGGGTGTTTTGCCTTTTGAAGCTTAAGGAGCTGATTTTGACTCTCCTTCACCACCTTAATGTCCTAAGGTAATAATAAGTAAGAGCTTTGGCCATTTCAAGCTTGTTCTTGCAATTTGGAAAATTTTCCTCACGTTGAAAATTTTCTCCCATTTTAGCCGCCAGCTCCTTGCTCTTGTGGGATGTTGGAAACTTCTTCAATTGATTGCCAAGCTCTCCTTTTGAATACTCTAAGGTAACATCTAAGCTAGAGCCTAAAAACTAGTTCTTGAAATACTAGTTTTTGTGTGGGAAAAATTAAATTCATAAGCTTGATATGTGTGTGGGGGGATATGATTGTAGTTGGCAATCTATGCTCCTTTGTTTGGTGTGGAAACATGAAGAGAAAGAGGGAACAAGAGAAAGAGGAGAAAGAGAAAGAAAACCGAAAAACAAGCAAGGTAAAAAGCTTACCTTGAGTTAGTTTTTATTTGACTTGTGAATCATATGCAAGGTTGAATTAAGGACCTTGAATTGTGGTAGTCTTGATACTCTAAGGTTGTTTGTTGAATGAGAATGTATAATGGGTTTGAGTGTGCAAATAAACCTAGAAACTAAGCTAGCAAGTATGTGATAACAATGTGGAAATCATTGTGTGGTTGTAGTAAGTGTTGTAGTTGTTGATGTCTAAACCAAACAGGGGTGAAGAAGTGTTTATGAGATGATTTAATTGTGGTGAAAATGCTTGGGAAGTAGGCAAGTGCTGTCAAATTTTGCTTAGAAACCAAGGGTGAGTTAGAGTGTGAAACCTAGGATAAACTAGGTATGTTTGGAGGATGAAAGTGAGAGGTTGATCACTTGGAGACTTGATAAGAAAGAGTGTTAAACTTGTGAAACAAGGAGTTGAATTTTGGTATGAAAAGTGCCTTGATCTAAAAATGGTTTGGTAAGGTTGGTGGAAGGTTAAGAAACATCAAAAGAATTTTTAAGTGCCCTGCTGTGCATAAGTGCAACAGAGAGAATGAGGAAATGGTGTATTTGGGCAAGAATTGAGTGATAGGTTTGATCCATGATTAAAGGAGGTTTTGGGCATGATTAAGGTGTTAAAATATGTTGAATTACATGAAGGAAGATTGAGGAAGAAGTGGGTATAAGTTTAGAGTGGTAACATAATCAGAAACAAGAAGAAATTTCATTACTGCAACTGGCCGGGTTTGTGAACCAGGATAGAAACCCGGACCAGGCCTAAAACATGGCAGAACGTTGTAGCAGAGGAGTGGTCCGGGTTTACAAACCAGGACACAAACCCGGACCACCCCTAAAATGCACCCGAGAGATTTCTGAATGAAGGGTCCGGGTTTGTAAACTACCATGTATACCCGGACCACATCAAAAACACACCCGAGAGTTATAACAGGGGTTGGTCCAGGTTTGTATACCAGGACACAAACCCGGACCACATGAAAAATTGTCCAGAGAGTTTTAACCGTGTCTGGTCCGGGTTTGTAACCCCGGACACAAACCCGGACCAGTGTAAAAATGTATCAGAGAGTATTTTTAAGTGCCCTAAAGGTGGGGAAGTGAATGGTAATGGTTTTAGATGTTGTTTAGGCCTTGATTGGTGACTAGTCAAGGTCCTAAGTAGTGTGACAAGTTTGAGAAGTGAATGAGAAAGTTGTGAGTTTAAGAGCACTTGAACTAAACTAGGAATAACGGGATAACGGGGTTAAGTACGGGAGTATTAGTTTTACTTACCGTAACGCTTTAAAGTTAATATAAGCATTTGAATGTTATCAGAGGATCGTGTGTGAACCGAGCATGGTGAGATGACACGGTAAAAGAAAAAACCCCGGTGAAAGGTATGATTTTCTCATACTCCGCGTGCTAACCGAGTGACGTTGATTTGTGTGTTTGTGTGCCGGCTTAATCAAGATTAAAGCATGAAAATAATCCATTTTTTGATTATGTATGCCTTGTTGTATGTTGAATGAGCTAACATACTTGTATGCCGGTGTGGTCTAACATAGTGTACGGACCGACTCGTAGTGAGTAACGTTAGGCTAGAGACCCATAGATCGGGTCGATGCTTAAGATAACGAAAATGTGCAAACACACAAACTATCCGTTAAAGTATAACGATAACGCATACATATGAACTCCCTAGAATGTGAGGAGATGTGCGGGTTGAGTAATTACCCGATAAGGGTTAGTAAACCATAATGACACAATCCACGAAACAAATGAGAGTGGAAAGATAAGTGAACCTCCTTCAAGAGGATTAAAGATAGTTCGAAGATGTGAACTAGTAAAGAAGGTGAAAGAGACCTAAGGGATTAGTAACTCCCTTGTGACATGGTCGACCTCCCATATGAGGATTTTACCCGATATAAGAAAATAACCGAAAGTATGAGTAAGTGAAATGCATGGGTAACTCTTAAAACCTAAGATTTACCTAACATAAGTAATGTTCCCAAAGTCATTAGAAACATCGAGAGTGATGCTTTTAGACTAATATACATAATATTATTATAACTCCGAGAGAGGAGTGTATGGGAACGTGAGTAGTCCGAGAGTAGTCAGACCTAAGTAAAAGAGATAGGAACTAAGAGAGAGTTCTGTGAGCTAGTTGAACCTTCCCACCATGCTTGAGAGCCATGAGTTTTGGCCTAAGTATGTATTCAGAGTAACAAGCGTGACGTAGGAGACCTGTAGTGTCTCAAGAATCTACAAGAGCTTGAGTATGAATAACCCAAGAGTGTGGGTGAGATAATGAGTATAAATAACCCAAGAGTGTGGGTGAGATAATGAGAATAAGTAACCCAAGAGTGTGGGTGAGTATAGTACGAGTAGCCCAAGAGAATGGGTGTATATATGAATAAGTAGCCCAAGAGAATGGGTGTGTATATGAATAAGTAACCCGAGAGAGCGGGTGAGGTATTGAATAAGTAAACAAGGCATAGTGAGGTATAACCCTCAAGGACTAAGAGTAAGCAGATGCAACTAACAACCTTGTTATGTTAGTTAGGAATTGTGTTCCGTGATTGGATGTAGATTCCTTGAGTAATACACATATATATTGTATTGCTATGATGCATGTTGTTTGACTAATGAACTCCATGTATATCCGACAAAAGTAGTCGGCGTACCCCGGTTAGCGCTCGGGGTATGCGAATTTCATATGCAGCGTTAAGCTGAGCCCCTAGGGGCGATGTTTTTACTTTACAGGTACACCAAAGATGTTACCGTTCGAGAGTAGGACGGGGTCGGTGGGTTGCATGGGTAGTTAGTTTTAATTACTTATGTATTGAAGGAGGTGTAAGACCGAATATGTTGACGGCATCCATTTATTGTAGACTCGGTATAGTAGAGAAATGATTTGAGTATTGTATTTGTATTGTGTACTCGGTTGTTCCAGTTCATCAGACCGTTACGGTATGTAAGGAAGGCCTGGTTAGCCATATGGGTGGCTAATGGCGTTGTTTCACCCGTCGTTGTAAATAGAGTTCCGCTGCGTGAGTAAGAGTAATTGGTGACAGTTTAAGAGGTAATGACGAGCTTAACGGTTGGGGTGTTACAGGTAATCTAAACAATTTAGCTACTGGTGTCACCGTTCTCACTCGCTCATGCGAGTAATAACGTGCTTACTGGTATATTCATAAATACGAAACAATTTCCCACAGTGACAACAAGAGATAGATCTAACCTTCCATTCCAATATAAAATACAATCATAGTGAGCATTCTAAGTACCCCAATCCTATACACGTTTCTATGTTCGTATCGAAATACAATAGTGCATATTTAAACAACTGTGACTAAACTACCCAGCGCGTCCCGCTCTCTGTCGACACTAGAAGCTGCATACCTGCAAAATATTTGTTTGTGGTATGGAATCAGCCCCTGCTGAGTATGTTACTACATGACTGTCATGCCCCCTTAGACCCTTAGTTAATTGGTCGAGAGCATGCAATTCAATTTCATGCAAGTAGTTTAATATAAAATCTGTAAAGCAACAAATATATTGCAGTAAACTCAAATCGCAAACAAGCCCCCGACTTCACACATCAGATCACAATAAACCAACTAAAAGGGTTACAATGCATATATGAGTATGAAGACTCCACTCCACCAAACACTTAATAGTTCATAATTGAGTACGGCGACTCACTCGACCAATCAATCCACAATAATCCCACTAGTAAAAATCAGATTTTTTGTTACAAAGGTTCTGATAACGACTTAAATTCGTTACCATAATTATTATTAGTGACAAGTTTTTTGTTACCAAAGATAGTACAAAAGATTAAAAAAACATTAAGACTATAGTAATGATATAAATGTTACGAAATCATATTTTTAGTAACGATATAACTTTTAGTAATGAATAAAAGTCGTTACGATAAATAAATTGATCTTTGGTTACGCCATCTCGTGTAACGATATGTAACGACAAAAGTCGTTACAATAAATTAGATTAGTAACGATTTTGATTTTCAGTAACGATTTTTTGTTGTTACCAAACAATTATATTCTACACGAGTACAACGACTCGACTCAACCAGTTCACAAAATAGATATGAGTACAACGACTCAATTAAACCAATTCACAACACACATATGAGTACAAAGACTCATGTCAACAAATCCACCAACATACATCACATAACCACATAGCATAACCAACGAACAACAAGGCGAAACAACGAGGTTTATAAACAAGTATAGATTCTCGTCTTTGGCATGCAAGCCCAAATAATGTTTGCCTACTGTACGAATTAATATAGTTGTTCGTAATTGTACAGTCATGCCTAATGACAACGTCTCGTTAAAACGACGTGTCTCTAAGTTACCCATCTCCTATGGCGGGTCACCCACGGCAGTAGCCACTCCAGCGGTAGAGTCTCCGACCGACGAACCATCTGTAGTTCGTTGGAAATTTATCTTGATACTTACAGATACCCACACAGCATCCTAGTATCGTTAATTGATCACAATTCACAGCAAGAGTCACATCCTCTTGATTATCTTATCTATACCATCGCATCATCTTACTATTTTCCTAACACAGTAGACTAAGGTCGTTAGTCCAATCCTGACTATGTTGACTCGGGATCCAGTGTTAGATACGAGACCGGCGTTAAAAAGGCCAATGCTCAGTATATAAGTCTTGGATATTATATATATATATATATATATATATATATATATATATATATATATATATATATCTTATTATCCTACAACGTTTTACTTACGTTCCTTATATTACACATATATGATAGCATCATTGCCGCTAGTTCGTTTTATAATATGTTCATATATACGAACAGTACTGTTATCGTACAACAGTAATAATAATAAGGCAGCATTAATACACAACTCAAGAATATTAATTCACACAAGCAGACATTCAATCTTAACACAGATTTTCACACAATGTCTGAACTGAGGAAATCCTCAGAGACAATTAAGCCACATAATAACATACCGTGCACCAGGAATATAGGACCGTGGAGTATGAATCAAGCTAACTCCAGTGCTCCTCGAGATGCCTCCAACAATCTAATAATACGTATCACACTACGTATTAGCATCTCATGTAAAACAATACTATGCGGTACCCCGTACCGTCTCTAATCCCTCCCGGTTCATTCCCCGTTATAAGCTAATAATGTCTCTTGGGTTTTTGGTTTAATTCGGGATTAGTTTTACGTAAACGACCTCTTGCATGCATGGTAAGATTGTCGTTTATTATATAAATAAACTTATACATTCATTATCGCATGTATATTATTATACACTTGTATATCATATAGTTTGACACCATATTGCATGTATATTTTCGATCATATATTATACATCTCTCCTTAGTATTTTATCACTAAAAGTTTAGTCAAATAAGTTTGACCAAGTCAAGGTCGTTAACTTGACACGTTTATATTGTCTTGGTTAATTTTATCCAAGTTTACAATATCCATATAATCCATACTTAAGTACATTGAATTATATAACTCACCCATTATTTTATGTACACATCTTTAACATTAAATTTTCTTTAACTAATGTTTGTAAATATATTTCTCAACTTTATATCATCTTACTTATGATATTATATGGTTATTAAACCATATTATATTTCTCACCTCATAACATATATTTATTTATATATACAAATTATGGAACCATTTATCATATGGTATTTCCTTATAATATATATATATTCATTCTTTCTTAATAAATATTTCTTATATTATAAATATTATAATTCTTATAACATTACAAACCATATTACAAATTTTCATTACAAGGTATTCATATTACCGAACACCACTATATGTCTTCTTTTATTTATAAAACCCCACATTATTTATATAATGTTACATTATAGTAATATAACATATATTATGATATTTCTATAATTTCCCCAATTATAACCTATAGTTATAATATGTTATAAATTACCAAACATAACCTATGTTGTCGGTTTTTATTTATGTTCACCAAAACTTTCAAAAATTACAAAGTAACCCCAAATATTATTATATCGTTGCACTTATAACATATACCTTATATTATAACCTTTAAACCTTTATATAATTATAACCTATAGTTATAATGTTCCAAAATAGCCGAACAAACCCTAGGGTCTGTTCTAAATTAATTTCCACCTCTCAACTTTCTGTATTTACCAAATATCCCCATCCTATAACGTATAGTTTCCAATGTCACACCATTATCACACCAACTCCTTGTTTCTAGTTCACTATTATAAAAATCTGTTCAATGCGTTATAAGTCATATTTGACTGATTCCAGATGAACTCCATTTATCATTACCTCTAAGCCCATTGTTAATCTGATTTATTTAAATCAGTCAATCTCATTTGCCCAGATTATTTGTGGAATAGCCCAGTATGGCTACGGGCAAGTTTGATTGGATATTGTTACCAAACTTTAAGCCCCAATGAGTATTGACTTTGTTGACTAATCCTAAGCCCAATTTTGACTTAACCAAAATTCACAAATCAATTTCAATTTTTTTTTATTTGGTCTCCCTAATCGGATTTTCTCGATATTTTGTTTTCAATTTGTACTTACCCTTTAATTTTCCAAAATTTACAAATGGCCCCCATACCCTTTTTTTAAAAAATTAATGTTTCAGCCTCAGATTTATTACTTTTACTATTTCACTCCTAAATTTCCCATATTTACGTTTTTGCCTTCAAAGTTTACTGAAATACATTCACGCCCTTAATTTCCCGATATTTCCAATTTCACCCAAAATTCAACTCCTTTACTCAGGAACCCTAATTTCATTTTTTCCTCAAATTTCAATAATATTTACAATCTGGCCCTAAAATCAATTTTATACCGAAACTCCAATCAGATTTCAGAAACCTATTCTAAATTTCAAAAACCCTAATTCAATAAATTTTCTTCCACATTCTTCCCAAATTCGTAACCCCTATTCTGTCATTGAGTCACGCTTATATGCATAATAATTCCACTTGCAATTTTTCAGCAGAATAATTCGATTTAGGGTTTTTTTTCGACAAACATAAGCACCACCAAGATTTATTCAGTCCATTCTCTATAATTTGTTTGAACTACTATGACTACCCACAACCGTACAAGCTTTAACCAGAATTGTACAGTGATTTCGCAAGAAAAATGCGGGATTCCAAACGCCGACAACATAGAGAAGAAAAAAGGATGACAGTTTCTGTTTCTTGTTTTTGGTTTCAACATTGCTAAAATCGGACAAAACACAAAAATAATATGTAAATTTGACTCATGTACACCTTTGAAGATTTTCCAGAAGCAGTATTTGTCTCTACTCTTGGTTACTTGCGAGTTCCTCCATATGTAACCATGGAGATGAGCTTCTGTTGGTCTCTTGTTCGGACTCCAACTGGCGAATACAAGAAGAGGATGAAGGGCGTTGGGTGTCCCTTGTTTGCTGGCGTCGAACAGAAGAGGCGAAACGCAGGGATTTGTTCACCAGGTTAGTGTTCTCTACCCAGAAGAAGAATGAAGAAGAGGGAAAGGAGGCGATTCCAGTATAGAGGCATAGAGATTATGCTCTTGGGTTGTAAAACCGTGAGTGTAGAGAAGACTGTGAGATGAAGGGAGGCGTGAGATTGTTCTGTCTAGTTAGGGTTGTAAATTACCGTGTGTGGTGAAGAGAAGACTGAAGAATCGAGAGAGTTAGAGCATTTTTTTTGTGTGGATCGGTACTCTACTGAGAGTGAGGAGAAAACTGGGCCAGCCCAATCATATTGGGCGGGTCGGCCCATCAGCTATTTTTTTCGTTACCTGTTTAATGTCGTTTCTAGCTCGTTTCTTGACTATTTTTCATGTCGTTTGCGACACGTTGTCCCATTTATCAAGATGAATCTTTCTATGTATTCAAATTTGTATTTCCAAACAATATTTATTATTGTTATTTATAAATTTAAATTATTTAGTATTTAATTTCTTATTGGCTTGCGTTTCACCATCTTAGGTGAAAACGCGACGTCTTTTATTCCGATTTCTTAGCCAATTTTCCAATGCCTCTAAAATTATCCAAATTACCTCATTAGGTATCTAAGATCTCTGTTTCACTCTGAAAATATTTGTGGCACATTTTTCAATGTAAAAAAAATGATCACTTTTATTTTTGTTTATATTTCTTTTATGAACCCTCCTCAGGGTCGTTTTAAGGCTCGTTAATGTTTCCTAACGAATTCTTAGGATTTATTCCCATATTATATTATCATTTTTATTTATTTAAGAACATTCGATTCCTTAAACTCTCATTAATTTCTTTAATTTAATTAATTTCTTATTAATTAAAGTAATTAATATTTGGGGTATTTCAAGAGTAAACTTGGTAAAAACTGCAAGTTTACCGAGATTTGGTCTGGTGACTTCTTGACTGAATTCGACTATGAAATTTTAACCACATGCATAGGAAGATATTTCTGATTTTTCTAAAGAGAAATTGGAATTTTAGATAAAGGAATATTTTATAATTCATTTTCTCGTCAGATCTATTCAGGAAATTATTGAAAATTTTAATTTTCAAAGCCATTATCATCTAAATGTCGTCTTTTATTATGTGTTGAGAATTTTGAGTTGATTTGAGTCATTTTTAGTGGAGATGGAAAGTTTACAATATGGCTTGGGAGCCCTAAAAATTACGAAAATGCCCCTCATGATGACTAAACTATTGCCATTTTCCTAGAACGTGCCAATCAACCTAAGATTCTATGCCCTTTAACCAAACTACTCTTTGTAGCGCTTATGTCTTAAGATACCCTTTTCCGGGGGTCAAAATGTTGGATATAACAGTTAGAGTATAATCTTGAAATAGGTTTGATTATCTACTGAATGTGAGGATATGATAAATATGGTGATAATTCAGTATTAAAATGGTGAGACTATGATTTACGTGGTTCGATCTTGAATAATCTACTCCACGGATGCTACAGAGGTTCTTACTATGAGTTGGGAGAAAACATAAGCTTATAATAGGCTGTTGTATGTGAAAAATGAACGTCCATTAGATGATCATCATATATATCTACTTATAGCCAAAACGACAAGTGAGAGCTAGCTTGCTAAGTCACTCAATGGTTGGGTAGGTGATGCAGGCTACGTCCAAGTGGGAAGTAGGGCTAGCATCATCTGGTTTTCCCATGAATAGGAAGCTTCATTTGAGAGGCACACCAGTCTCGCGGAACACACCAATCTCAGGGCATTTAATTATGTGTCAGAGAGATTTGTGGACGGTGAGTGCAAGTTGGCCTGTTGGACTTGATGTGATGGATTGTTGCGCCGCGTGTGTCAAGTCATGATGGTATCTAGGTAAAATAATAGGGGTAGAAGTAGTGGGGAGCCGACCAAGATTTTTACTGGAGAGAAGTAGCTAGTTCTGTCTAGGTTTCATTTGGCTTCATACTTGTTTTGAGGTGGACACTTCGCTGTGGGCCACCCATCATCTTACCTAGGGTACAATCACTTTGGTGCCCTTCAAGATGTTGTCTCTAGTCCTGGTTACTGGCTCCTCATCGGGGTACATGTTTTAGGGACACAAATGCATGATTAGTTCTCTAATAAATACGGCTAAGGTGATGCTAATTATAATGTACCAACAATGACATTTTACTTTCCTAGGTTTGTTTCTTTGGCACTTTTTTTGTGGCGCACATCTTATTTTGACCATAAATCATGACATGTAGAGTGATAAGTTCCCACCAACGACACCTAAATGTTTGCATAATTTGGCTAAGGATTTACCACTAACACGGTAACACCACATATTCTAAAACTAAATAAGAATGAACTAAAATTAAATACCCCAATTTAACAAAGTCTCTACTAGTTAGTTACACTCATTTATGTGCTTAAAGGGGTTTTTAAAGGGTATTTATTAAGCAAAAGATTAAGAGTTATGAAGAAATTAGCTTAAAGCGTTTTTTATTCTTAAAGGGCTTTTTGGTCATTTTGAGAGGTTTGAAATACTTTCACCTTAAAATATGATTTATAACCTCTAAATAAATTGTTTTAAGCCGTCTTAATGATGAAGAAGATATTTTAAAGAAAAGCCAAGTTTTGGTTATATGACTTAAAGGTTTAAAGCACGTTTGTTGCCTAAGATGGCAAAAATGTGTATTGTTCATTATTGCAAATTCAAGAATCTTAAAATGAAATTTTCAGGATTTGAGGGGCTATTTTAAAGAAAAAATCATAAATTATAAGGCATGTGCCACTTAAGCTAAAAAGATTACATATGCAGTTAAGTTAAAAGAAGATATTCATTCTCTCTCTCCTCACATCTTCTCCTACCAACACCCAGTCTGATTCCCCGTGTCCCCCTCCCCTCTCAATTTGCTCTTAGTTTCTCATCCATGAAAGAATATGGAATCTTCCTCCTTCAAAATACTTCATTAAATGGCTAAAGTAAGGGTTTTCCTTGAGGTTTTTATGATTTCTTCCTTTGGAGCATGGTTTTTAAGAGATGAAGCGTTCCACTTCCTCCATTGTTACTATTCAAGGAACAAGGATGTGTCCTCTTGTTCTTACTCTTCCTTTTGGATTTTGATTTATTTCTTTGTAAAACCTTCTTGATTCTGCATTGTCGTTCTTTGAACCAAAAATAATGAGATTTGGGGAAGTTAGATCAAACCCCATATAATTGGCTATTGACTTCAAAAATTGTATCATAAATATATGTCCCTATTTCTTAATCTCCTAAATCATTTATAATATTGAGATTAAGATTCAAATGATTGGAACCCAAAAGATGGAATTTTTAACCTTAAGAAAATTCTAGGCCTAGGGGTGTGATAATTGGAATGGTATAGTTGTGGTTGATGTGTGCTAGTGTTAAGTGTATTCTTTTGTGTTGGTTTAGAAGTCATTGTGGGCTCTATGCTTTGGATATATGGAGTATGGAGCAAGACAAGAGGTCATGCTTCCAAAATGTTCAACCTAAGTTTATCCATGTGTAAGCCCTAAGGGGATGTGTGATGTGATTTATTCAAGAGATGCTAATTAATTGTACAAGTGATTTAATCAACTCTTGTTCCAAGAGAGTGTGTTGTTGTTTTTTGGATTCTTGAATGGTCAATGAGGAAAGGTAAAATATTGGTAATATCCTTATGATCAATGTGTATGAGCTTGAAAGAATGATTGATAGACATTATGACCTAGGTGGAGGATTTTAATATTACTTGAAAGTGACTTTTGGAACAAGGAACGAAATGGAATGGAACTGAACTATAGTCTTGATGACTATGAAAGATGACTTTACTTGCTTATGACTTGCTAGTGGTCCTAAAGACCCTATTATAATAATGGTTGTAATGGTATCGAAGCTTTGATGCACTTTTGATAGTGGAAAACTTGATATCTAATTTTTTCTATGGATTAAATGTGTTATTGAGAACATCCATTACTCGGTGTTAGATGAACAATGAGAACTTGACTGTTATATGTGTGCCCTTAGGGGACACCTTGATTGTTATATGTTACTATCAAGCTATGAGTTATGATGTTTGTTGAGACTATGTGCTAAGGCACAAATGAAATTGTGCCGAGGGAAGGATTTATTAAGAAATTAAGGTCAATATTGATATGTTGAATAAAATATAAATGCTTAGGATCGAGTCTCAATGACACCTTTCTAGTGAGGGTTGAGGTTAATAAATGCTTTGGATTGAGTCCCAATGACACCTTCCTTGTGAGGGTGTGACGTTAATAAATGCTTGGGGTCAAGACCCGATGACACCTTCATGTGAAGGTGTGTGGTAGAGTCTAGGATCTACTTTATGGTTTAAAGGTATCATAGATGGTGTTCACACTTAAGGGTCTAGATTCAAGAAAGAAGGTCTAGAGACACCGAGCTTGGGATCGAGCCCTGATGACAGCTTCTTTGTATAGGTGTGAGGATAATGAAAAAGAAAGAAAGGAAATAGGTAGGAAAAGAATGAAATAAATAAGGAACAAAGGAAAGATGGATGTAATGAGAAAATGAAATAAATATTGGAATCGTGTCTTGAAGAGATATGAGAGCTTAGGTCAGGGGAATTTACCATTCGATTGCTATTTTAAATGTATAAGTATCAATACTCCTTTTAGTTCTTTATTTAGACATTAGCCATGATTCATGGTTTAGAGTATGTAAGTCTCTTTGGCCTTTGGTTGAGTGGAATCCTAGTGTGGATTTACTCGTTTCATGTTGTCCAAGTAGGTTTTGACATTGTGGTTGGAAATGTTACTAATAAGTAGAGGTCGTGTTGATACCTTACGAGAATTCAAGGTCTCTAGCATTACGTAATCCAATTGAGCAAATGTTTTTCCCAAAGAGGCTTAACACTTGTAGGAGAGTGTGACGGTAACACCAAGAGTTTTATGACTTTTGCTGTCTAGTACAAAAACTTAGGGCTAACAAAAAGGTTTAGAAATGGGGCTGTTACAAAAATAATGTACACAAAATTATGTGGTTTAGTCAATGCAACCTCATGTTAAGAGGCATAGAAGTTCTACAATTTCTGCTACAATCCTAACTTCATGGTTATTAGCTCCCCTCACAAAGTAGGTCTCCAGATCTTTAGTCTCACTTCCTCCCAAAGGAAGTTTGTATTACGAGCTCGTTGGAGTGCTCCAGCTTGATATGTTTTCTCCCATTTTCAAATGAAATACACTCGCTATTATAGTCATAATAGGGAACCAATTTTTGGGGAGTTTATTTCAGGTTGAGGAAACAAATTGAAATTGGGAAAGGGAATAAAGTGGAAAGGAAAAAGAATTATCTTCTCTTTTATTCTTCTGATCATTTGTTTATGCAGAAAAATGAAAAGAATCATAGGTCCACGGCTGCCGGTCAATGGAAAAGGAATCTCATTCCCTAGTGTGAGGTGGGTGAATCAAGTTAGATGAGTTTTGGGATGATCCTATTCCCTTTCCCTTTCATGAAAATGAACAAAAATATTTAAATAAATAGCTTGAAACGGATTCTGATTCCATCTCCTCATTTCACCAAAACAAACACCCCTTATTTTTTTCTGACTATCCTCATTTGAGTTATGACTGTCCTCTCTCATAATTTGATCCCCTTCGAATGTCCTAACTAATAAGGACATACCTTTTGGCGTATAAGAAGTGCCTATGAAGCTTGCTCTTAGTCATATGGATAGGCTATGTTAAATGCTTTACATTTTAAATTTGATGGGAATTGATTCTTCTATTTTATTGTATCAAGAGGATGTCACTTTGTGTGACATTCCACTTGAGGTGTTTATCGAGGTGGATTTGTGCCAGATTTCCTTAAACACAAAGTCACCTCAAAGAGCAGTGTTCTCTTGTGGCAAGACCTCTAGGTAGTGTGAAGAGAAGGTTTTGTGGCCAAGAACCAAAGATAGGGTTTAAGAGAGCCACTTGGGGAGTTCCGCGATAATGACCCTGTTGTGGTTCTACTTGAGGATAACTCTATGTAGGTTCACTTTGGTGGTTCACTAATGCTAGTGGGTGGGTCCGAAATTGGGAAGACTTCTTGTGTGGCTTGGGTTAGTATATATCACTCTTTACCAAATGGAGGTTAGGATATCAAAAGCCTATAAAAATGAAGGGAGTCTATCATCAATTCGCCAGGGATTGTATACCCATTATGTGTCAAATAGATCCGTGAATATGACCTAAAATAATCATCCTTAGGTTGCCTTGACATTTATAATTGTTTATGGTTTTGGTAGGGAATCCTCTAGCACTATCCTAATGGCTGGTGCTATTGAGTTGTTTACTAAGAAAGATGAAATGTGGTGATGTTTCTGTGATAAAAAAACTAGCACATTCTTTATCTATCAGTATCGTCATGATTTACAACATGAAGAGTCTAAATTTGTGAATAGTGGTGCACCCATAGATCAGAAGTTATGGGTCATTAACAAGTAATAGTTACCATAAAGTATTATAATTTTTCTATGAAATTAGGGAGTCACATACACATAGTATTTCATAAAAAAAAACTAATATTTATGTCCCACTTTCATTTAAGATACATGATAAAACTATTTTGCAAATCTAATTTTTGTAATAGATTTTCTATATATTGCTGACTCAAAATTATAAAAATTATAATATTTTATATGCTAATTATTAAAGTCAAATAACATACCAAGTACTAAGCAGAATAGTCAATATGTGTCGGATGGAGTATAAAATTACTATAAATAATTTTCTAACAATTGTTGTAAGGTCACTTGACCCAAGATGACCCTTTTAGGTCCTCCAAGTACTAAATTTCCACATAGTTTATTGAAGTGAGGTCATATTAAAAAACTCTTATGTAATTTTTTAAGAGAGAAAGAACAATCATGTAAAAACCTCTTTTTCAAATGTATTATTGTCTAGGTTTGGAATAGGGGTAATGGGGATCAAGTGGACTGGTATAACATATAAGATCGATAAACATGATAAAAGTGACGTGAGCACCAAAAATTTGAAACCAAACGAAATATCTTCTTTTTTTAAAAAAAAGGATATATATATTGATTAAAGCTAGAAGCTTACACGCCTAGGATCGTGACTAAAGTTTAAAAACAAATCAATAGATTTAAGCACAAATGGAAGGCTTATGAAGCTACTTAAGTTGAGATATTTAAGCACAAGTGGAAGGCCTATGAAGCTAGTGAAATCAACACAAGATCTTAATACCAAAATATCGAAGCATGGAAAGTGACGGCAAGGCTCAAAAGGGCAAACAAGCTACTAAGGTCAGCCCTATCGTCAAGGGCAATTGCCTATCCAGTAGTGAAAGAGAGCATCCTTCAATGAGGCATGCGACGAAAGGCTGATCATGCATCCAAGATGCAAGATCGGGAGCGCAAAGAGAACTTGTTGATGATTTTACCAGCTACAAAGAACTAAAGCAAGATAACCAACCTTGAATCCAACATCAAAACCAACCCCAAAGTGAAACGAACCTAGGAGCTTATTCTGAAAAGAAAGCAAATCAAACCAAGCAAACAAGGCTATGTGGAGTTGTGAAACATCATCTTCTCCTAAGAGAAAACTTACTAGAAAGCATAAACTGCTAGTAAGGCTAAAGATCATAAAAAATTACAATAAAAGGGAAAACCCTCGATGAATGATATTTCATCCTTATTAGTGGAAATGAACAATCAGAAAGGGTCAGATCTCGGATCTGACAACCCAAATTCGGCATGTAACTCTGGATCTACACCAGATCTAGATGAAACAAGTCAAAGAAAGTTGGATCTAAGAAGCTGGATTTGAGAAGTGGGTCGTCGGCGGGGCGGTGAAGACGATGGTGAGGCGGGGCAACGATGACAGTGGTGAGGAGGAGGATCAACGCTGAAAGCAAGGTTGACCCACTTCCAACTTTACACCGAAAGCACAAAAAATTATGCTTAACTTGAAGCTCTTGACGAGATCTAAGTGTTGGTAACAATAACCAAATTATTTATGGAGGGTCTAGGAGAAATTTGGAGGATGAAGTTGAAGAAATGAGATTGATGGAAAGAGAAGGAGAAGTTTCTCTCTCCATGTTACATGAGGGAATTTGCTAGCGAACATGTAACATGAAACTCAAACCAAATATCAAACCATTTGAATTAATCTCAAGTAGAATGACCATAACCGAGTAACTATGTCTAAAAATGGGGCATATTTTTTAATGTTCACTCCTCTTGTCAACATTATTTTATTGTGTAAGGTTGAAATACACGCGAATTTGGACATAGGACTAAAAGTAATATATAGTCGGAGTGAGTATAATATTAGGATATAGCTAGACAGGAATGATACTGATAGAGGACCAGAGAAGCTACATAACCCTTTTTAATCTCCTAAAATAATTACAACAATTCAATCCTTTTCTTTACATCAATATTTTATGTATATAAATTTAATTATTTATTCCCAACTCTAATGACGTTATTATGTTCTTTTAGTCTTGAGAGTTCAAATCAGATTTTGCTACCTATAATAAATTAGTATTATTATTTTAGTTATTATTATTATTATTATTATTATTATTATTGTTACATCATCCAAGAGCACAAGTTGAATTTGACTTCTTCCTAAAATATCTTTCTCCTACCTTAATTATATTAAATATCTAATATGTTTCCACACTTCATGATCTCCACTCATCTTTGTCCATTTATTAAGTAATTATTTATTTAATTTGAAATCATCTCTCTCATAAATAATTAATCATCATCATCCTTTCCTAACGATCAACTAGTTTTTCTCTTATTTTGATTATTACTTAAATAACATTCCTAACTTTTCTAAAACGTTGAATCTAGACTCTTCTATAGAATACAATGTTATTTACTTACTTTCAAATTCTTATCTTATTTTGTATTATAATTCAGTAGTATCTCCTTATTTTTCTAACTCTTGAATCTAAATTCTTCCATAGTTTTAACGTTACTTATTTACCCAACTTTCAAATTATTATTATTGTAGTGTTTGTTAATTCATCTTCTAATTATTAATTCTTCCTTCTCTAAACTGAATATACTTAATTATTAATTATTATAATCTTCTTATTATTTTATTCTATTTAATAACACGATCAATATCACGATCGTCTTCATCTTCAACATACCGCGTCCATGCTCCTCTCTTTCCCCAAGCTCTCAAACCTTCTCAAATTCACATTCTAATTTTTCCATCGCCGTTAGGCTGCTTCTCTAGTGCTGGAAAAGGTAGAAGGGTAAGGGAAATCAACTGGTAAGGTTGTCTAATTATTTCATTGTAATCTTGAGTGGTTTCTGATTGCATCTCTACTTATTATTCTAGACTCCAAGTTCTCTAACGGACGCTACTATTGATATCGCTGAGTGATTTCATTGCCGTGAGCGTATCCAGGTAAATGTTATGCTCAACATCCCTTATCCCTGTGTTTTGCTAAATATCGATGGATTGGATTTAACGTAGTTTTGACATTGTGGAAATTTAGGAATTATTTTCCCCCGTGTATTCTGGTGCAAGGAATTTTGTAACTGTTGTGGTAAAATGATTTGGGAGACTTTCTCTGGATTGAGTGTTGGCCTGTTGGTACCTATTGGTGCCCCGTGAAACTATTGGTACTATGTACCCCGTGGATATTCATATTATTAGACATTACTTGTAGTTAAGCTCTAATGATCTACTCCTCTGGGTCATAAGTTACCTTCTGGGGGTGTGTACACTTAAGGACGTAGAGTGAGGTGGGATTCTATTTGTTGCGACCCCGAATTGGGTGTCGTCCGCGTATACCAATTAATCTGATTCTTTGAAAGTTCTCCCCTGCAATGTTTTGTTAATGGTAAGTTGAAGTTGGTGAAGTTGTTTACGATATGGTGTGAAATGTTATTTTATAAATGTAAAATGAGTTTCATAAAGTATTTTACAAGTTGAGGCAATGTTTACTCAGTTTTGATGATTTGCGGGATCCCTTCGCGTTTTCTATTGTTGTTTTCTGATCGCAGGTACTTATGGATGATTTAGGGATTGGGATACGCTACCACATAGCATAGGATGACCGGATTTAAACTTCAGACTGTCGAGATGAGTTGTGATGTGGGAAAATATTTTTGGTTTTATAATGTTGGTAACACTTTAGTTTGTTTGGTTGGTTTTAAGCCTGAGCACTCTATGGTTAGAGTGTGGCGGTAACGCCCTTTTGGATTTTACATTTCCGCTGCTATTATCTAACTTTTGGAATGATTTGAGTTGTTATAATTCTCTTGACAATTATGAGTACGATGAGTTTTCTACATTGACTTATTACTGTTGAATTATGGTATAAACTTATTTAAACGATTCATGGTTATTCACAACATTGTTATGATTAATCTGGTGTTGTTTTGACTCTATTTCATCACTTAAAAACGCATTTCACGGCCTGTCCGAACGTCTGGACATCAATGTACGAACAGGCCCCGAGAGTTAATATTGATTTCGTAGTTTTAGTCGTGTCCGAACATCTGTCCGGACATCAACATTCGGACAGTGTATGAGGACGAGTTTGACTTACAAGTCTCGACTTATGTCCGAACTTGCAAGCTCGGACCAATGTTCAGACACCCGTAAATGGTTTTTGGGACTTTGAAACTCAACTTGTGTCCGAACTTCAAAGTCCGGACACAAGTTCGGACGTACTCGGTGTGGAGGGTGATTTTTCGGTATGAGGGGGGGCCTATCTAAATATGATCTGACTGAGAAGCCTAGATCCTAAAATACCATTCTGTGGAGGGCGAAAACCCGTTATTCTGGCAACCCTCAAATACCTACTAAATCGTCCGTCTTTCCCAGAAAGCATAAGGGGAGTGTAAGTGGCCACTACACCCGCTCTCAATGGGCCCCACGCGGACTTATGCCTTAGAGGCGGAAGTTGACTAGAGTCGCCACCTAGTTTGACCTAAGGAACTAGGAAGGAAGAAGAAGGGTTCTAAGGACCGTTAATTGACTCTGATGATTTATTGCCGATGGATAGGAACTTATCTGATCATACTAGAGATTCTGTGTGGGTTCGCACTGGGTTACACCCCTTAGAAGTGGCAACGACCACGACTTCGGATTGGTGCCCGAGGAAACCTCGGTCTCCAATTGTCGGGATTGCCTTCTTTCAAAACCTTATTAGAGATATTCGATTTAAAGCCAATGGATAGGATTGAGTGTGGACTGAAGAACAGATGATTTCCAAGAGTTTGGAGAAATACGTTGGTCTTGAAATATTGGCCGGTTAAATTGGTTTGAATGTTGAGAGGTTTGAGGTTGTTTTGACTTTCGCGGGTTTAAAAGGATGCTGAAAGTTTTGAGGAGCAAAAGGGCATTTTGGTCATTTTTTAGTAAAGGTTTTTTTTTTGTTTGGAATGGGGGCGCACCCTAGATGGGTTGCCTACGTACTCAATTCCCTGTTGAGATCAGACCTTACGCAGTTCAGGATTTTGGAGATGTTTGAAGTTTCGGGTTTGAGGGGGTAGTCTGTGAGACGCTTTGGTCTATGAGACGCTTGAAACCTTGAGACGTCGAAGTCTGTGAGACGCTCGAATCTGTGAGACACTCGGGTCTGTGAGATGTTCGGGTCTGTGAGACATTCGAATCATTGGGATAACAAAGTCTGTGAGACACTCGGGTCTGTGAGACAATACGGGGTTGTTTGGAGGTGAGGTGGTTGAGTGAAAAATGGCATTTTGATTGATGTGGGGTCGCACCCTGTGTGGGTTGCCTACGTACTCAACTTCCTGTTGAGATCAGACCTTACGTAGTTCAAGTTTTGGGGTTTTGGAAGTTTGAGGTTTAAAAGGGTTTGGAGTTTTAGAAGTTTCGAGAAGTTTTCGGGTTTGGGATGCTGGTCAGTGAGACGTTTGAAACCCTGAGATGTCGAAGTCCATGAGACGCTTGAGTCTGTGAGACGCTCGGGTCTGTGAGACATTTGAATCATAAAATGATGGAGAGATTGAGATGTTAAAGTCTGTGGGGCGCTCGGGCCTATGAGACTATAGAAGTTTGAAAGAAGTCGGGATTCGAGAGATGATTTAAGTTTGAAATGATTTGGAGTTTAGATAATGATTTGAGTGTGTGAGGCAATTGATGTTTGGGGGAGATCCCGGGTGTTTAGGGTTCGAGGTTCCAATAGAGTTGAGGTTTTGGGATGTTTGGGGATTTGAAATGTGATGATGATGGGTTGAGTTATTTGGAGGAATAATTGTCAAAATTGTCTATCTTACAGTTTTTAAAACCGAACAATCATTTTTGTTGTAAAAGGGCGGATAATCCCAAGGGATTACCCTATGTACCCCCTCGAACACGACACTTAATTAATGGTAAGTGCCGAGGCTCGAGAGATGGGGCAATGAATTTATGTCGAAATATAGGATTTAGAGAGAAACACCATGAATGAGATGTTCTCGGTCAAACCCTAATAACGTCTCTAACTCCCGGGTTTTAAAACATTAAAAACCGAAAATACAGAAATCGAGTGGAAGGGAGTTAGACGATTCTAAAATCCCGGCTGCAGCTAGGAAGGTCGTTACATCCCTAGCGCCCCGCCTTGTAAAAATCTAGGCTGCAATTAGGGGAGGTTTGTCACCCTAATGCCCCGCCTAAAGAGATCCAGACTGCGACAAGGGAGATTACGACCCCAGTGCCCCGCCTCGGATTTTTATTTTGGAAGGGAGACAGGTGATGCCCAACGAGGAAGAAAACGTTCTTTGAAGGTGTTAGACATCCCATGTTCCCCGAAAACGTTTTAGTTTTGAGTTTGAAAACTGAGTTGGAAAACTTTTGAAGTTGTTCGGAATTCTCGATGAAGAAACACTGATTTTGAGAAATGCTTTAGGGGAAAACTTTCTGTATATGTGAGAAGAACTTTCTACATTTGAGAAGAGTTTTCTGTGATGTGAGAAGAGTTTTTCCTTTTAAAATTCCACAAAATGGTTTCTTTTTGAATAAAATGATGGTTTGAAATTCTTTTTTTTTTGGTTTTTGGATTTTGAAAGGAATTTAAAAGTAGAGTGTGGATTGGATGAAATGTATTTAGGTTTGAATTGAATTGGAGTTCGATTTGGATCGAGGTCGAGTTCGGTTTGGGTTGAGGTCGAGTTGGATTGAGGTTCGAGTTTGAATTGGATTGAGGTTCGAGTTTGAATTGGATTGTGGTTCGAGTTTGAATTGGATTGAAGTTCGGGTCAAGGTCAACGTTTTTGGTCAAGGTCAACGTTTTTTGGTCAAGGTCAAACTTAAGCAGGGCAAAGTTCGGATTGGTCAAAGTTCAAGTCAAGGTCAAACCTTGGGTCATGGTCAAAGTTCGAGTTGGTCAATGTTCAGATTGGTCAAAGTTTGGGTCTTCGTCAAAGCTTGGGTCATGGTCAAAGTTTAGTCAAAGGTCACAGTTCGAGTCAAGGTTTGGTCAAAGGTCAACGTTCGAGTCAAGGTTTGGTGGTTTGGTCAAAGTTTGACATTCGGGTCGAGGTTTGATTCTTGTGGACTTGCTTGGTTTTGTGGACTTTGGTCAAAGTCAAAGGTTCAGTCAACTCGAGTTTGGTCAAAGGTTCGGGTCAAGGTCAACTTGGTTTGACTTTTGTGGGCTTGCTTGGTTTTGTGGACTTTGGTCAAAGTCAAAGGTTCAGTCAACTTGAGTTTGGTCAAAGGTTCGGGTCAAGGTCAAATTGGTTTGACTTTTGTGGGCTTGGGCTGGTCTGGGCTTAATGGGCCGAATTGGATTTGGACCCGGAATGGGTTTGGGTCAAACTGGGCCTGAATCGGGCTTGATGAGCCAATTGTGTTTTGAAATGGGCTTTGATTTTATTTACAGGGTTGGGCCACACATGGATTGGGCCCGATGGGCTGAATGGGTCGAGCTAGAAGTGGGTCAGGCAAGAAGTGGGCCAGGTTGAGTGATTTGGGCCTGATTCGTCATTTTGGGCTTGTTGGAGAGAAAATTTGATTGGGAATATTGGTCTATATACATATATACATATTTTAGGTGTGTGTTTTAGGGTTTAGGAGTGTCACCACCACGAGATTGGTCAATGACCTATCAGGCCAGGGGGACCCCTCTATCCTAATGGCTTGGACCTAAGGACATAGTAGCTAAGGCTTATGACATTAATAAGCAACAAGCAAAGGGCATAAATCACAAAACAACAAAGCAAATATCTCATAGAGTACAAACATTGGAGAAGCAAAATGAAGTGTAAACATTATGTACAAAAATTTGGTGATTGAACACTAGCGAAAATCCTACAAATTTCAAATTAATCTCCTAGCTCAAAGGAATGTATAAAGGGGTAAAATAAGCGCTAGAACAACATAACCCAAAACTAGCTAGAGATAACATACTAAAATTGTTCACGTGCAAAGAATGAATTACAAAATGAATAAGTCCTAAGATTACAACCGAAAGTAAGAACAATAAACAAATTACAGATTAATATAAACATAGATAACAATCTTAAATAGAGAGCTGCTATGGGGGGTCACATCGACGCCGCCTCACTTGAGCTGATAGGATCAGCAAGAAGTGCACCAACCGTTACATGTGTTTGAAGCGGAGACCCCGGTAGTCCTAGCCAAGGTCCCGTTCCTTAGTCTTAGAGTAGTTTCCCGTTCCACGAGCGTTATGTACATGTCAAAAACATAACCAAGAGAGGCAAATGCATTAGTCAAAGAACGGAAGAGGGTTGGGATGTGTGCAATGGGATCATACGGCCCCTCTCAATGGGAGGAAAGGGGGCAATCTAATCATCTCCCACACCCCAACCGAGAACATAGAAAAGAGTTACAAGCTACCAACAAATGCTAAGATTGTAAGATAAATCAAGCATTGGGATTGCTACTCAAATTAATTCGTCATCTTAGATTATGACTCAACCAAAGTGTAGTATCCAAAATAGGGGTTGTGAGTCATGTGGGATCATACCTAGAAGGGGTTTATATCATTTCCCTCTAAGATGAAGAGTAATAAGGACCATCCAGCCAACGAGTGATTTATCTCAATAATTATAGCATAGGGCGACTATCACTCAATTCATGCTCTTTATCTAAGCGCAAGAGACAAGTCATGCTAGTTTCAAATTAATTTCCAAACCCTTATCAATGCGCAAGGAGCAATTACTATCACTAGTAAAGGTTTAAAGATAGAATTTCTAAACCCATAGCAGGTCGGCCCAAAGCACAAGGGTATAGTCCATTTGCATGATGTGAATAAGCTGCAAGTCTAGCGAGCGCCACTCGAGTAAAGCAAACCCAGCCACGTCCAAGCAAGGCTCGGTGTCAGCCTTCAGCCAAACAAGTATCAGCCTCAGCTCAAGTCCAAAAGCCATGTATGTGCCTCGGTGTCAAGTGATACAACAAAGGTAGTGAGCAGTGGCTCCCAGATTGCAATAATACAAACAGATCAATCCAAAATCAGAACGCACCAAGAAGTTAGACAATGACTCAATGACTTGAATGAGACTTGGTCGTTTCACATTCAACCTAGGATAATTGGTCGTTTCACGATTCAACGAACCAACGTAAATGAGCGAAAATGTATTTATAAACTAGATGGATTCGTTTACGAATTTCAAAATCGGAACTGAAACACTGATGCACCTTGGTCACAATGGGGTATACATACGACCTTCAAATCTCGACAGATAGAAATATAATGCGAGAACCACAAAAATCTGGTAACCAACAAAAGAGTGCCACTCGAACCGAGACAAACCCCAGAGATCATGAAATTCCAGCAAGAGTGAACAATTTATATCGTCGGAAAAGAGTACATCGAATGTTAAGTTCCCAACCAAGTAGTCAAAAATAATTCCGAACTCTACAAGTAATAAAACGGTAAAATCAGGAGACAATCAAACCATGAATCGAACTGCAAGTCCGGGAATGTGAGAGACCTCACACCAGCAGATTCATAATTACCTGAAACGCATCAGACACGAACCCAGAAACGAAACATAACACGAATCGAACAACAATCTCGGGTGACTGACACATTTTCCATCTTTAAAACGAAACACAAGTCTCTAGCGCGAGCAGATTAACGTTGATAAGGAAGATGCATAACCAAACCTCAAATGGAGACTTAGAAATTTGAACATTCATAACAGGGATGAAGATCAGAAATCAAACCCAAGGAGCGATTCCATGTGTTGCGAATCGTAAGAAATGTCGCATGTGACTCAAGGCAGCCTCCGGTCAAGACAATAGCAATTCAAGCCTTCAAAGAAGGATAGACAACGATGGGAGAGCAGTATTTGACAGTGAATGTGAGGTGAGCAAACAAACTCTTCGACATAAAGGGCCAACGATGGAGATTGGCTATGTCCGTTGGTTTTGAGTTTTTATTTTCGGAGAGAGCGACTGACAAGGGTAATGGAAGACGATGAACAAAATCGGCTCTAGTGGGGTGCAGGGTTTTGAGCTTCCTAGCGTTAGTTTGAACTAGTGTGGGTTGTCGGCTGCTGTCAAGAGGTGAGGGACTGCTCCGTTTGAGAACAATCAGAAAAGCGGAGCGAGTTTCCGTTCAAAGGAGCGGAGCGAGTTTCCGTTCAAAGAAGCGGAACGAGTTTCCGTTCAAAGAAGCAGAACAAAACGTGGGAAGTGGAGCATATTTGTTTTTGGCAACGTCTGGCAATTCTCGATGGAGAAGCCTTGGTGAAGAAGAATTGTTTCTGAGTTTGAAGGCTCCGATGCTTTTTTTTAGAAGACGAGACCCGTCCATGAAGTGCGTCGGTTGAAGGAGAGAACCAAGGAGAGCCGAGAGTGGAGGTCGGCTGGCGTCTGCTCCTTCTCTGATTTGGGTTTTTTTTTATGTATAAGGTGATGGAGGACCAAAGTGAAGGAAGAAGGCGATCGATGGGGGTGGTAGCCGATGGTGGTGGTGGCTGATGAGCGATGGATTTGCAGTTTTTTAAGATTAATCGAGGTTGAAGGTTGAAGGTTGAAGGTTGAATGTGAGTAACAATCGAAAGAGGAAGAAACTGTTTGGGAGGAGAAGTTGAGGGCATCGACCGGTGGTGATGGTGAGACAATCGACGGGGTTTTCAGATGTGGAAAAACGAGAGAGCGGGAGACGCTACCGTGAATGGATCTACTGAGAACAGTAGGGTTTTTTTTTGTTTTTAACCGGCAGCCTTTGGATGTGAGCTGTGTTTGTCAAGATGGAGCAAGTGATCATATGGGCCTTGGATATTGGGCTAAGTTGGGTTCAGCTAAAGACTAGATTAAAACCAGGCCTGTCTGACTAAAATGAGATAGTAAAAATATCATCATGAAAATGACAAGCTCACAACTACGGGAATTTAATTGACAATATTAAATAGGTAACTAAACAAAAGGGTAGGTTTAAGACATATTATTGTTTGAAAACTCATTTTTGAAAATTGGGTTTTTCTGAAACGCTTTGAAAAAAATGATTAAGAATTTTGTCAAGAAAAACGATGGTTTCATTTTGGCACGCACGTCAATACGTTTTGAAAAAGAAAGGCGACGACCCCTCTTATTGTACTTCTTATTCTGGAATTTGCTTTATGGGGTGAGAATTTTTGGTGTCTACAGATGGCTCCCCTTGATTCAATTTTGCAAGTCCTTGCAGAATTGGATCAAGGTTGACGGGACGCCGAAAATTCTCACTACATTTTTGTGGTGCATGGAATGTGACTGTGAGTGTATGAAGGCGATTGAAAGTACGAGGACTTATGACGAGCCTCAGTTAGACCTCTTGACATCTAACCCTAGGGCTTATGACGAGCCTAGGATACTAACAATTTTTAGGTGCATGAGGACTTATGATGAGCCTCAACTAGACCTCTTGACATCTAGCTATAGGACTTATGATGAGCCTATAATGCAATTGAAAGTACGAGGACTTATGACGAGCCTCAACTAGGCCTCTTGATATCTAGCCATATGACTTATGACGAGCCTATGATACTAACAATTTGATTGATTGAGATGCACGAGGACTTATGACGAGCCTCAACTAGACCTCATCACATCTAGCTATAGGGCTTATGATGAGCCTATAATGCAATTGAAAGTACGAGGACTTATGACGAGCCTCAACTAGACCTCTTGATATCTAGCCATAGGACTTATGATGAGCCTATGATACTAACAATTTGATTGATTGGGCTGCACGAGGACTTATGACGAGCCTCAACTAGACCTCTTGACATCTAGCTATAGGACTTATGACGAGCCTATAATGCATTTGAAAGTACGAGGGCTTATGACGAGCCTCAACTAGACCTCTTGACATCTAGCCATATGACTTATGACGAGCCTATGATACTAACAATTTGATTGATTGGGGTGCACGAGGACTTATGACGAGCCTCAACTAGACCTCTTGACATCTAGCTATAGGACTTATGACGAGCCTATAATCCAATTGAAAGTACGAGGACTTATGACGAGCCTCAACTAGACCTCTTGACATCTAGTCATAGGACTTATGACGAGCCTATGATACTAACAATTAGATTGATTGGGGTGCACGAGGACTTATGACGAGCCTCAACTAGACCTCTTGACATCTAGCTATAGGACTTATGACGAGCCTATAATGCAATTGAAAGTACGAGGACTTATGACGAGCCTCAACTAGACCTCTTGACATCTAGTCATAGGACTTATGACGAGCCTATGATACTTTGATAGAGTTGTACAAAACTCACTGCTTTGAGTGACTGGTTTGAGAATGACTTTGATTGTGGATTGACCCGGAATTGGATGCTTTTTTATTTCCTTCATGAGGGATGCGATGGTCGAACGCTTTTTGTTGATGTGGCCATTGACTTTGTCAGTGTGGGACTTTTGTTTTGGTTTTGTTTTTGACAGCCTTGCCCGATGTGCACTATAGTTTCGGGATTTGGTATGACTCTTGGCTCCAGAGTTTCGAGATGGCTCCGATGTGGCTCTTGAGTTTTTGGTTTTTGTGATTTTGTGGTCGAATTTCGAATGGATGGTTTTGTGAATGAGTGACTTTGAGAACTCGATGGTTTTGATATGATTGAATGGCTTCGATATGATCAGGTGGCTCCGGTATGATCGGATGGCTCCGGTGCGGTCGGATGGCTCCGGTATGATTCATGACTCCATTGTAAGCTACGGCTCTGGGATGGTTGATGGGTTTTGATTTGGTTAGAGATTTTCGGGGTGGCTGGTGGGTTTTGATATGATTGATGTATTCAAAAGTGGTAGGTAATTTCTTTGTGGTGATGAATGGCTTCAGCGTGGTTCCAGTGCGGTCGGATGGCTCCGACATGATTCATGACCCCATTGTGAGCAACGGCTCTAGGATGGTTGGTGGGTTTCACTTTGGATTGATGGTCTTCGGGATGGTTGGTGGGTTTCGATTTGGATTGAGATTTTGGGTCGAGTGGCGGGTCGATGTGATTTGTGTACTTTGATGTGGTTGACAATTTTTTTTTGGTTGTGGATGAATGGTTTTGGTATGGATTTTGAATTGAGTGGTGGGTCGATGTGATTTACTGTGGTTGACAGTTTTTTTTCGTAGATGAATGGCTTTGGTACGGTCAGTTGCGACTTCAAGTTCTTCAAGATGGCTCCGGGATAGCTCGGGATGGCTCCGGGGAGGCTACGGGATGGCTTCATTTAATGATAGTGGGGAACAAAAGGGTAACTTTCTTTTGAGATGGTCGCACCCTAGGCGGGCTGCCAACGTACTCAATTCCGTATTGAGATCGGACCTGACGTAATTCGAAACTCGGTAGGCAAGGCCCTCGTGACGAAATGGCTCCGATATGGATTTGAGGTGGCTCCCATATTGTTCTCGAACTGTTGAGATGGCTCCTGTGTAGCTCTAAAGATGGTCACAATGTCTGAGGACGGCTCCCGTATGGCTCCAATTTGGCTTTGGGAGGGGTGTCGATGAGACTCAAGTATGACAGTGGATGGCTCCGAGATTGTCTTCGCACGGCTTAGGATGGCCTTATTTTGGTTCGATGTAGCTCAAAGGTAGCCTGGGATGGCTCTGAATGCTTTGATGTAGTTCGAGGATGGCCTCGGATGGCTTCATAATGATTCGACGTAGCTCAAAGATAGCCCGGAATGGCTTCAGCTTGATTTCCTTTTATAGGAAGTTTTACTTTAATTGCAGCAACTGAAGTCGACTCTCAGCGAGACTAGGTAGAGTTCTTACCAATCAGATGTTGATGATGGAGTGCTTATGACGCATGCAAATATTAAATGCTAGATACGATGCAAAATGCATATGCAGTTTTTGTAGAGAAGGTACGGTGCTATCTCTATTAATATGAGGTTTACGAATATAAGACATCTTCGATTCGATCTTGAATGATTGTTGAATTGGAAGGCGTGAATCATTTTCCTCTCATGGAGGGATACGGGTCAATCCCTCGTGAGTTTGGCTGTGTGTGCAAAGCGGTGTGATGATACTCTCGATGCTTAGAGCAGTATTTTCCTGAGAATTTCCTTTCGAGGTTCTGGACTTTCCTATCCTTACAAATTCCTCACCTGCAATGGGGTAGGCTGTTCATGTGTGGTGCTTTAATCAAAGAGTTGCTCGCACTCTGAAGACCCTGTGAGATAAGGTCACACTCATTCGCTCATGGTCCTTTTGAAAAGACGGGACATGTTGATAACGAGCATGAAGCTTATGAATCATGTTTCAGATCCGATACTTTCAGTTAACGTTCACCAACTAACGAGTCAGAGGTCTTTCATTGGGTTATAACGGGGTTGAGGGGTATGATGTATGTCACATGGGACTGGAGGATTTGTTTAGGAATTGTGGAGCTTTTGTGCAATAGAGGACATGTTTCGCCTTTGCCATGTGTGGAATGATTAGGCGGGTTTTGATAACCCGTTGTCGGTTTCTGTGGGACATCATTGGTCCTTTTGGTTTGGATTTCTCCTTCTTGCCTCTCCTGGCGTACGATTTGAACTTTCTTCTCATTTTTGTGTTATTGAAATTGTGTTTGGCTCATCAACTTTTTCAAGCATTATCTGCTTTGTATTTTGGCTTTCAGCTTTAGAGTTGCATTGACTCAACGATCTTCTTGAACATTTTCAGTGTTCTTTTTTGGTGTTTGGCTTTGGATTTGCCTTGACTCACTGATTTCTTCAAACATTTCATTTGTTGTTTTTGTGAAAGATGGTGGGGAGGGGCCATGGCTCCGGCTCCTTTGAGATCCTCTATTGCAAGGGCAAGTAAGTATATGTACGTGGGTTGGCATGTGGTGGAGTTCACAGAAAAAGGTTTATCGTGAAAGGCTCAGCGGGGCTCACTAAGGGATTATGTACAGGGCAGTCAAAGCTTTTTGGTTTTGTGGAGGTTTTTATTCCTAAGTGCCTCGTCATTCTCATTAGTCATGATTATTTTCTTACTACTTCTCGGATCTTTGCATGAATCACAGTTTGTATCTTGTTTATCGACATTGATCTCACTCTGAATTGTGTCTCTCCATGCGCTGAAGGAATACACAAGTCGCTCATGGTTTTACCTCTATGGACTCGCTCTATCTGCCCTCATCGCTCGGTGGATTGTCCAATTCTCATTCAGAATTCAAGGGAAAATACCGCTCTTCGCACACTACTCACTTGGTTTGTGGTGCTGATTTCGATTTGACCCTTGTGTAAATTAGAGAATCGAGAGTTCAGTGATTCAAACATTCGATTCAACTAATCTCTCAAGATTTTTTCCCAAAGATGTCATTTCGATACGAGAGTATGCAAATGCAACTATCTACAATGCGGTCTATTGTGGTAATATGGAATTACTACGTATAGGATGCGTGAAATGCTGAAAATGATGAATGAAAATGGTTGACTTCAGGTTTTGACTGAATGTTTTTTTTGTGTGTTTTTCCTTTCGGATGCAATGTATGCGTGGTAAGGCAACACCTAGTCTCGCTTGAGTCGGTTCCAGTTGATGGTTCATGAAGCTCATCCTTTCAATGTCGACCCAGAAGAAGGTGTAGTTGTCGGGGTAGTTGTCGGGTTGGTGACTAGCTTCTGGATTTTAGGACTTTTTAGGGAGTGACGACTCCCGCATGGTGGCCCCGCGATATGACACACTCTTTCCTTTTTCGTCACTGGAGTGCACGGTGATTCTGATTGGGAGAGGTTTGAACTTCCCGGTTTTCTTTCTTATCCCTCTAAGATTGGGCATTGGCGGTCGGGGTATTTGGGATGAAAGCTGGTGTATGACAAGTTACGATGAAACACGTAAGTGCGTGATGCTCGTGAGTGCGGACGAGATTCATGTATGGTTGATGATTTTGGACTGATTGTAGATGCATGTGACCCTTTTGTCATGAATGCAATGCATGTTTTTTTTGTTTTGCGCTCGGTTGCATTTGTTGGCGTTGTTTATTTAGGGGATGCCCCCTGTAGATACCGTGAATTTTCACCCCATAAAGCAAAGTTGATGAATGATATATAGATGTGAGGGGTCGTCCCTTATTCGTTCTTTTATTATACGTGCATGCCAAAAGAAACCAATTTTTAGAAAACAATTTTGAAAACACGTGTTTTCAAAGTGGTGGATTTTCTCAATATGAATTTTGACGCTGGATCATTCGCAAATAAAATAGGGAGTGGGGAACTCTATACACATTGATCTAAATAAATTCAAAGGGGTTGTATAAACCTATACACCTAATCTATTCAAAAATGGACGAGAGAGAAAAGAATCATCGGGGAAAATCCTATACATCATTAATCCTAAAAAGTCATTAAAATGGGGAATTTTGAGCTAAACTTCTTCTGAAATCCTTTGGTCTGTCTTCGGGCTTCTGAATGACTGCTCACGTTCGGCCTCTTGGTCGTCTGCTCGCTCGTCTTTGGATTCTTGACCGGCTGCTCGCTTGTCTTTGGATTCTTGACCGCCTGCTCACTCATTTTCAGACTCTTGACCGGCTGCTCGCTCACCTTCGGGCTTTTGATCGGCTGCACGCTTGTCTTCGGGTGCTTGATCGGTTGCTCGCTTGTCTTCGGGCGCTTGACCGACTGCTGGCTCATTTTCAGGCTTTTGCAGCGAAGCAAAACTATGATCAAACAAAACGGGTTGATGTTCTTCTGACTTTCGACAATTTGAATCTGAACCAGTGTCGCTAGTTTTCATGTCGCTTGTCTCGGGTTGGTACACCTCTGATTATGTATACAGTTGGTGTTGGTCTTCATTTCGCTCGGCTAGCTCCACGGGTTGGTGCGCCTCTGATTTTCCGCTCGATCCGCTCCAACAAGGGAATAAGGGATATATTTGAGAAAGGAAAAGGTGAATGATCAAGCACAAAATCTTGTGTGAAAATTCCCCACTTTTGTGAAAACACGAAATGACTAGTACGCTCCACAGTAATGACCGCTGCTCTTGAAGGTGGGCAGGACTTCAAAAATAGTGGTTCATAACATGGGGACTAACTCATTTATTTTGAGATATGTTTGAAAATCGGCTTTGAAAACTGTTTTCAAAAACTATTTTGAAATACTGTTGGTGAAGGATGTTGTTTGAAATTCGTTTGTAGAAAGTAGGTTTTTCGAAATCTATTTTATGAAAATTGTTTTAGAAATAACATTTTTGTGAAATGAAGCTTTTGTTATTTTTTTTTAAGATGAAGTGACAGGTTTTAAAACCCCAAATGTTTTTGAGTAAAATATAAATGGGATTCTAGATTAAATGAGCTCATAAAACAGCTTTAAGGGATATGCAGAAGAGAATTCCGAACAATTTAAAACAGTTTGGATTGAAAAACCGGTTTGCACACATGTATAGCAAGAAGTAAAATCGTGGCTAGTTTTTATGTGGAGCCGAGTGCGAATGATTGGGATAATCACCTTCCAGGTCAATCAATGTTTCCATACCACCGGGGGAACCGTCGTCCCTTCATTGTTCATCTCTCGGGATTTATCTCTGTTATGCCTTGTGGGCCACGTCACCAAGAAAGTCCGGAGTGCTTAAGTTCGAAAGGTCAGGATACCCGAAGTGATACAGTCACACGAGCCACGACCGGTGATTATCACAACATACCCACTTTTGGAAAACTTGGGGAAGTACTGCATGGGGTCGGGTCTCCCATCGTCTGCACGGTCAGGTGTGTCTAAAGTCCAAATTATTCACTGACTACGTTGTGCCATGTATGGGTATCCGGTAAATACGGGATCCTCTATGGATGTGTAGCGTGACATTGGGCTTTAAAGACACCCGTGGTGCAGAGGAATAATAGAGAGCTGAGCCCATGCAATCTTCAGGGTAAGGCAGAAGGGTGGTCAGACAGGCAGCATACAAGGGGGTGACTACCCATAAAACCCGTCCTAAACACCGGATTGGGCAGCTGGACACTGAAGGCTCATGGTTCACTATATGCTGGCTTTGACTCGGATATGGGGGATAATTTTGGATCACGAGTCTTCAGGGCGTAGGTCGGTGACCGTCTCGCCTCGCGGGCTTAACCACTCAATGAGTGACCCGACTCATGGGAAATCATCGTGGGACCGATTGGGATGCCGTGACTCATGGAAATAGGGGTGACACAGTGGAATGCATGTCCTAAGCTACCCATGCACTCACACTTGTAAATGTAAAAGGCGTAACGGTGTAGGTCAATGACCGTCTCACCCCGCAACAAGCAACAATAATAAGAAGCGGTAAATAAAGCAGAGAAGACAAAACAACCCTATTTACTAACTATTTTCTTGCAGGCGGTAATATCCGATTGGGTTGTTTAGAACCTAAAGGGAAGTTAGCTTCATTCAATCCTAAGTGTCTCTTTCTAATCGTGAGCTAATTATTAACCCAATTGTTATATGTTGCTGAGGATCTAATAAATCCTATCTGTCCTCATCAGATACACACTCTAAGTGTGGGTAGAATAATCCTAAAGGCTTTAAAAGAATCTCTTGAAGGTTTTGAAAGAAGTGGGGAATCCCGACAACTTTGAATGGAGTTCAGTCTTCCTTGAGTTTGAGAAAAACTTACTCAAGTTTTCCCCAGCAGAGTCGCCATTCTGTGGAGGGTGATTTTTCGGTATGAGGGGGGGTCTATCTAAATATGATCTGACTGAAAAGCCTAGATCCTAAAATACCATTCTGTGGAGGGTGAAAACCCGTTATTCTGGTAACCCTCAAATACCTACTAAATCGTCCGTCTTTCCTAGAAAGCATAAGGGGAGTGTAAGTGGCCACTACACCCGCTCTCAATGGGCCCCACGCGGACTTATGCCTTAGAGGTGAAAGTTGACTAGAGTCGCCACCTAGTTTGACCTAAGGAACTAGGAAGGAAGAAGAAGGGTTCTAAGGACCGTTAATTGACTCTGATGATTTATTGCCGATGGATAGGAACTTATCTGATCATACTAGAGATTATGTGTGGGTTCGCACTGGGTTACACCCCTTAGAAGTGGCAACGACCACGACTTCGGATTGGTGCCCGAGGAAACCTCGGTCTCCAATTGTCGGGATTGCCTTCTTTCAAAACCTTATTAGAGATATTCGATTTAAAGCCAATGGATAGGATTGAGTGTGGACTGAAAACAGATGATTTCCAAGAGTTTGGAGAAATAGGTTGGTCTTGAAATATTGGTCGGTGAAATTGGTTTGAATGTTGAGAGGTTTGAGGTTGTTTTGACTTTCACGAGTTTAAAAGGATGCTGGAAGTTTTGAGGAGCAAAAGGGCATTTTGGTCATTTTTTAGTAAAGGGTTTTTTTTTTGTTTGGAATGGGGGCGCACCCTAGATGGGTTGCCTACGTACTCAACTCCCTGTTGAGATCAGACCTTACGCAGTTCAGGATTTTGGAGATGTTTGAAGTTTCGGGTTTGAGGGGGTAGTCTGTGAGACGCTTGGGTATATGAGACGCTTGAAACCTTGAGACATCAAAGTCTGTGAGACGCTCGAATCTGTGAGATGCTCGGGTCTGTGAGATGTTCGGGTCTGTGAGACATTCGAATCATTGGGATAACAAAGTCTGTGAGACACTCGGGTCTGTGAGACGATACAGGGTTGTTTGGAGGTGAGGTGGTTGAGTGAAAAATGGCATTTTGATTGATGTGGGGTCGCACCCTGTGTGGGTTGCCTACGTACTCAACTTCCTGTTGAGATTAGACCTTACGTAGTTCAGGTTTTGGGGTTTTGAAAGTTTGAGGTTTAGAAGGGTTTGGAGTTTTAGAAGTTTCGAGAAGTTTTCGGGTTTGGGATGCTGGTCAGTGAGACGTTTGAAACCCTGAGATGTCGAAGTCCATGAGACGCTCGAGTCTGTGAGACGCTCGGGTCTGTGAGACATTTGAATCATAAAATGATGGAGAGATTGAGATGTTAAAGTCTATGGGGCGCTCGGGCCTATGAGACTATAGAAGTTTGAAAGAAGTCGGGATTCGAGAGATGATTTGAGTTTGAAATGATTTGGAGTTTAGATAATGATTTGAGTGTGTGAGGCAATTGATGTTTGGGTGGAGATCCCGGGTGTTTAGGGTTCGAGGTTCCAATAGAGTTGAGGTTTTGGGATGTTTGGGGATTTGAAATGTGATGATGATGGGTTGAGTTATTTGGAGGAATAATTGTCAAAATTGTCTATCTTACAGTTTTTAAAACCGAACAATCATTTTTGTTGTAAAAGGGCGGATAATCCCAAGGGATTACCCTATGTACCCCCTCGAACACGACACTTAATTAATGGTAAGTGCCGAGGCTCGAGAGATGGGGCAATGAATTTATGTCGAAATATAGGATTTAGAGAGAAACACCATGAATGAGATGTTCTCGGTCAAACCCTAATAACGTCTCTAACTCCCGGGTTTTAAAACATTAAAAACCGAAAATACTGAAATCGAGTGGAAGGGAGTTAGACGATTCTAAAATCCCGGCTGCAGCTAGGAAGGTCGTTACTTCCCTAGCGCCCCGCCTTGTAAAAATCTAGGCTGCAATTAGGGGAAGTTTGTCACCCTAATGCCCCGCCTAAAGAGATCCAGACTGCGACAAGGGAGATTACGACCCCAGTGCCCCGCCTCGGATTTTTATTTTGGAAGGGAGACAGGTGATGCCCAACGAGGAAGAAAACGTTCTTTGAAGGTGTTAGACATCCCATGTTCCCCGAAAACGTTTTAGTTTTGTGTTTGAAAACTGAGTTGGAAAACTTTTGAAGTTGTTCGGAATTCTCGATGAAGAAACACTGATTTTGAGAAATGTTTTAGGGGAAAACTTTCTGTATATGTGAGAAGAACTTTCTACATTTGAGAAGAGTTTTCTGTGATGTGAGAAGAGTTTTTCCTTTTAAAATTCCAAAAAATGGTTTCTTTTTGAATTAAATGATGGTTTGAAAATCTTTTTTTTTTAGTTTTTGGATTTTGAAAGGAATTTAAAAGTAGTGTGGATTGGAAGAAATGTATTTAGGTTTGAATTGAATTGGAGTTCGATTTGGATCGAGGTCGAGTTCGGTTTGGGTTGAGGTCGAGTTGGATTGAGGTTCGAGTTTGAATTGGATTGAGGTTCGAGTTTGAATTGGATTGTGGTTCGAGTTTGAATTGGATTGAAGTTCGGGTCAAGGTCAATGTTTTTGGTCAAGGTCAACATTTTTTGGTCAAGGTCAAACTTAAGCAGGGCAAAGTTCGGATTGGTCAAAGTTCAAGTCAAGGTCAAACCTTGGGTCATGGTCAAAGTTCGAGTTGGTCAATGTTCAGATTGGTCAAAGTTTGGGTCTTCGTCAAAGCTTGGGTCATGGTCAAAGTTTAGTCAAAGGTCACAGTTCGAGTCAAGGTTTGGTCAAAGGTCAACGTTTGAGTCAAGGTTTGGTGGTTTGGTCAAAGTTTGACATTCGGGTCGAGGTTTGATTCTTGTGGACTTGCTTGGTTTTGTGGACTTTGGTCAAAGTCAAAGGTTCAGTCACCTCGAGTTTGGTCAAAGGTTCGGGTCAAGGTCAACTTGGTTTGACTTTTGTGGGCTTGCTTGGTTTTGTGGACTTTGGTCAAAGTCAAAGGTTCAGTCAACTTGAGTTTGGTCAAAGGTTCGGGTCAAGGTCAAATTGGTTTGACTTTTGTGGGCTTGGGCTGGTCTGGGCTTAATGGGCCGAATTGGATTTGGACCCGGAATGGGTTTGGGTCAAACTGGGCCTGAATCGGGCTTGATGAGCCAATTGTGTTTTGAAATGGGCTTTGATTTTATTTACAGGGTTGGGCCACACATGGATTGGGCCCGATGGGCTTATTGGGCTGAATGGGTCGAGCTAGAAGTGGGTCAGGCAAGAAGTGGGCCAGGTTGAGTGATTTGGGCCTGATTCGTCATTTTGGGCTTGTTGGAGAGAAAATTTGATTGGGAATATTGGTCTATATACATATATACATATTTTAGGTGTGTGTTTTAGGGTTTAGGAGTGTCACCACCACGAGATTGGTCAATGACCTATCAGGCCAGGGGGACCCCTCTATCCTAATGGCTTGGACCTAAGGACATAGTAGCTAAGGCTTATGACATTAATAAGCAACAAGCAAAGGGCATAAATCACAAAACAACAAAGCAAATATCTCACATAGAGTACAAACATTGGAGAAGCAAAATGAAGTGTAAACATTATGTACAAAAATTTGGTGATTGAACACTAGCGAAAATCCTACAAAATTTCAAATTAATCTCCAAGCTCAAAGGAATGTATAAAGGGGTAAAATAAGCGCTAGAACAACATAACCCAAAACTAGCTAGAGATAACATACTAAAATTGTTCACGTGCAAAGAATGAATTACAAAATGAATAAGTCCTAAGACTACAACCGAAAGTAAGAACAATAAACAAATTACAGATTAATATAAACATAGATAACAATCTTAAATAGAGAGCTGCTATGGGGGGTCACATCGACGCCGCCTCACTTGAGCTGATAGGATCAGCAAGAAGTGCACCAACCGTTACATGTGTTTGAAGCGGAGACCCCGGTAGTCCTAGCCAAGGTCCCGTTCCTTAGTCTTAGAGTAGTTTCCCGTTCCACGAGCGTTATGTACATGTCAAAAACATAACCAAGAGAGGCAAATGCATTAGTCAAAGAACGGAAGAGGGTTGGGATGTGTGCAATGGGATCATACGGCCCCTCTCAATGGGAGGAAAGGGGGCAATCTAATCATCTCCCACACCCCAACCGAGAACATAGAAAAGAGTTACAAGCTACCAACAAATGCTAAGATTGTAAGATAAATCAAGCATTGGGATTGCTACTCAAATTAATTCGTCATCTTAGATTATGACTCAACCAAAGTGTAGTATCCAAAATAGGGGTTGTGAGTCATGTGGGATCATACCTAGAAGGGGTTTATATCATTTCCCTCTAAGATGAAGAGTAATAAGGACCATCCAGCCAACGAGTGATTTATCTCAATAATTATAGCATAGGGCGACTATCACTCAATTCATGCTCTTTATCTAAGCGCAAGAGACAAGTCATGCTAGTTTCAAATTAATTTCCAAACCCATATCAATGCGTAAGGAGCAATTACTATCACTAGTAAAGGTTTAAAGATAGAATTTCTAAACCCATAGCAGGTCGGCCCAAAGCACAAGGGTATAGTCCATTTGCATGATGTGAATAAGCTGCAAGTCTAGCGAGCGCCACTCGAGTAAAGCAAACCCAGCCACGTCCAAGCAAGGCTCGGTGTCAGCCTTCAGCCAAACAAGTATCAGCCTCAGCTCAAGTCCAAAAGCCATGTATGTGCCTCGGTGTCAAGTGATACAACAAAGGTAGTGAGCAGTGGCTCCCAGATTGCAATAATACAAACAGATCAATCCAAAATCAGAACGCACCAAGAAGTTAGACAATGACTCAATGACTTGAATGAGACTTGGTCGTTTCACATTCAACCTAGGATAATTGGTCATTTCACGATTCAACGAACCAACGTAAATGAGCGAAAATGTATTTATAAACCAGATGGATTCGTTTACGAATTTCAAAATCGGAACTGAAACACTGATGCACCTTGGTCACAATGGGGTATACATACGACCTTCAAATCTCGACAGATAGAAATATAATGCGAGAACCACAAAAATTTGGTAACCAACAAAAGAGTGCCACTCGAACCGAGACAAACCCCAGAGATCATGAAATTCCAGCAAGAGTGAACAATTTATATCGTCGGAAAAAAGTACATCGAATGTTAAGTTCCCAACCAAGTAGTCAAAAATAATTCCAAACTCTACAAGTAATAAAACGGTAAAATCAGGAGACAATCAAACCGTGAATCGAACTGCAAGTCCGGGAATGTGAGAGACCTCACACCAGCAGATTCATAATTACCCGAAATGCATCAGACACGAACCCAAAAACGAAACATAACACGAATCGAACAACAATCTCGGGTGACAGACACATTTTCCATCTTTAAAACGAAACACAAGTCTCTAGCGCGAGCAGATTAACGTTGATAAGGAAGATGCATAACCAAACCTCAATTGGAGACTTAGAAATTTGAACATTCATAACAGGGATGAAGATCAGAAATCAAACCCAAGGAGCGATTCCATGTGTTGCGAATCGTAAGAAATGTCGCATGTGACTCAAGGCAGCCTCCGGTCGACAATAGCAATTCAAGCCTTCAAAGAAGGATAGACAACGATGGGAGAGCAGTATTTGACAGTGAATGTGAGGTGAGCAAACAAACTCTTCGACATAAAGGGCAACGATGGAGATTGGCTATGTCCGTTGGTTTTGAGTTTTTATTTTCGGAGAGAGCGGTGACAAGGGTAATGGAAGACGATGAACAAAATCGGCTCTAGTGGGGTGCAGGGTTTTGAGCTTCCTAGCGTTAGTTTGAACTAGTGTGGGTTGTCGGCTGCTGTCAAGAGGTGAGGGACTGCTCCGTTTGAGAACAATCAGAAAAGCGGAGCGAGTTTCCGTTCAAAGGAGCGGAGCGAGTTTCCGTTCAAAGAAGCGGAACGAGTTTCCGTTCAAAGAAGCAGAACAAAACGTGGGAAGTGGAGCATATTTGTTTTTGGCAACGTCTGGCAATTCTCTATGGAGAAGCCTTGGTGAAGAAGAATTGTTTCTGAGTTTGAAGGCTCCGATGCTTTTTTTTAGAAGACGAGACCCGTCCATGAAGTGCGTCGGTTGAAGGAGAGAACCAAGGAGAGCCGAGAGTGGAGGTCGGCTGGCGTCTGCTCCTTCTCTGATTTGGGTTTTTTTTTATGTAGAAGGTGATGGAGGACCAAAGTGAAGGAAGAAGGCGATCGATGGGGGTGGTAGCCGATGGTGGTGGTGGCTGATGAGCGATGGATTTGCAGTTTTTTGAGATTAATCGAGGTTGAAGGCTGAAGGTTGAAGGTTGAATGTGAGTAACAATCGAAAGAGGAAGAAAATGTTTGGGAGGAGAAGTTGAGGGCATCGACCGGTGGTGATGGTGAGACAATCGACGGGGTTTTCAGATGTGGAAAAACGAGAGAGCGGGAGACGCTACCGTGAATGGATCTACTGGAACAGTAGGGTTTTTTTTTGTTTTTAACCGGCAGCCTTGGATGTGGGCTGTGTTTGTCAAGATGGAGCAAGTGATCATATGGGACTTGGATATTGGGCTAAGTTGGGTTCAGCTAAAGACTAGATTAAAACCAGGCCTGTCTGACTAAAATGAGATAGTAAAAATATCATCATGAAAATGACAAGCTCACAACTACGGGAATTTAATTGACAATATTAAATAGGTAACTAAACAAAATGGTAGGTTTAAGACATATTATTGTTTGAAAACTCATTTTTGAAAATTGGGTTTTTCTGAAACGCTTTGAAAAAAATGATTAAGAATTTTGTCAAGAAAAACGATGGTTTCATTTTGGCACGCACGTCAATACGTTTTGAAAAAGAAAGGCGACGACCCCTCTTATTGTACTTCTTATTCTGGAATTTGCTTTATGGGGTGAGAATTTTTGGTGTCTACACTCGGTTTCCAGATTTTTCAACTCTCGACTTGTGTCTGAATCACGAACATCAAGGTTACACAGAAGTTTTGGTACAAACGGTTTTGAGTAGTTTATTTCTTTGCTGGTCTGAACCTCTAATGTCCGAACACAAGTTCAGACCAGGGTAGTTTTTCACTTTAGGACTCGTTTGGAGTCCGCTTTCAACGTCGTTTTCACCGATAGATTTGTAATTTCATAAATTATGATTTAAGGTAAAATCCAGGGTATTACAAGGTGGTATCAGAGCCGTGTGTTTGAATAAGATAAAATTTGGCTAAATCGGATTAAAATTTGGGGGATAAGCCGTTTGGGGAAATTATATTGTGTTACATTATGATGTGCATTATACCTGATGTGCGATATTAATGTTTCTGCTCATGATGGAAGAGTGCACGAGGATATTGGATATTGATTGCTTGTATGCACACATTATATACTTATATTCGTATATATATATATATATAAACTATGTTTTGGCCTATCCAAGGATTGGGGTAGTGGGAATCCAGTATAACTTAGGGAGGGGTAATTACAGAAATTTAAGTTCCTTTCAATTTGTGGCTCATATTCAGGAGTTCACCTTCAGCTCAAGCAAGTAGACTGGTAGACAGACTCAGCTTTTCATACAACACTAGAAGTCGAAGCAGGAGGACCAACATGGCAGCCAACGATCCCATGAGGCAGTTGCAAGAGCTAGCACTCAACCTGGGACAGAGAGTCCAGAGGCAGGCACAGAGGGACAACGTGAAGGAGGACTATATGGAAAGGATTGCTAATCTGAAGCCCACATTCTTCAAGGGAGAGGAGGACCCGGTGCTGCTCAAGGACTGGATTAGAGAGTTCGATAAGATCTTCGAGGCGGTGAACTGTCCGGCTGACAGGAGGGTTAATGCAGCCGTTTACTATTTCAAGAGTGAGGCAGACATCTGGTGGTCCGCCAACAGGGATGTGCTACTGGCGGGGCCTGACTTCGGCTGGGATGGCCTGAAGGAGGCCATGAGGAGGCGTTTCTACCCCGGACACGTCAGAATGCAGAAATATTTGGAGTTCTCAGAGCTCAAGCAACTGACGATGAGCGTCAAAAACTACCACTCGAAGTTTCTGGTGCTGACCAGGTTTGCACCTACGATGGTCCCCGATGAGGCGTCGAAGGTACAAAGATTTGTAGGAGGGCTGACCTGGAGCCTGCAGAAGGCCCTCAACGTACTAACGGTCCCCGACCCTCCAAGATGCGTACGGGAAGGCTGCTAACCTGTACAAGGTGCAGCAGAAGAGGAAGGAGGTCTTGGCTGGCAACAAGAAAAATGAAGGGAGGAGATGAGTCCTGAGGACGAGAGGATCAGCCCCACATACACCACCAGGAGAAGAGGTGGAAGCCTCACCCAGATCACAGAGACGGGAGGCCAAGACATGGACGAGACCAGAGAGGGGTGATCAGAGACGAGGTGACCAGTCCCAGAGTCAGTCTCAGAGGGGAGAACCCAGGCGGGAGAGGCACTTTTACTGTAAGAGGTGCAACAAAGATCACCCAGGGAAGGACTGTGAGGGAAACATGATCACCTGCTTTCGTTGTGGAAAGCAGGGGCATCGGGTATTCGAGTTCTTCCAGAGCCCTTAGGGAGGCAGTCAGCAGAGAGGCTACGGTGGTGATCGCTCTTACAGGCAATCCGACCAGCAGGGCAGAGGCCCGAACCAGAACCAGCGCGGGGATGCTCTTCAGCGTGGCAGTGGAAAGGGTGGAAATGGTGGCAATAGAGGCCAAGGGGTGCACCAAGGCAACCAGCAACGGGTTCCAGGGAAGATAAACGTGATGAGTTGGGCTGAAGCTGAGGTCGAGGCAGACGTGCTGGCAGGTACCTTCACTGTTCTTGGTACTTCTGCACGTATTCTTTTTTATACTGGAGCTACTTATTCATTTATATCTGATAGTTTAGTTGGGAAATTGGGAGTAGAGGCTAATGAAAATTCACCAGTAGTTGTATCTATACCATCGGGAAGGGTGATTACTTGTAAGAATCTGTTGAAAGACGTAGGTATAGATATAAAAGCGGAAAAAATTGTAATAGACTTGATTCAATTTGCCCTGACCGACTTCGACATAATCTTGGGGATGGAATGGTTGAGCAAGTACAAGGGGAGGATAGACTGCAGGAAGCAGAAGATTATTCTCAGAGGAACATCGGGACGAAGAGTCTCATACAGAAATATAGAGGAGAAGCCCGAAGTAAAGATTGTCTCAGAAATGACAATCCTCTCCCAAGTAAAAAAGGGGCAACATGCATACCTTTGTTACGTTCAAGACTTGAGCCAGGAGTCAGACAAGAAGGAGGAGATCCGAGTGGTGAGCGAGTTCCCAGATTTTTTCCCAGATGAGATTCCGGGTATGCCGCCAGACCAAGAAGTAGATTTCAGCATCGACTTGGTGCCAGGGTCTACGCCTATTTCGAAAGCCCCTTACCGGATGGCTCCATCAGAATTAAAAGAGTTAAAGGCCTAGTTGGAGGACCTTTTGGAGAAGAGATACATTCACCCGAGTGTATCACTTTGGGGAGCCCCGGTCCTGTTCGTGAAAAAGAAGGACGGGAGTATGAGGTTATACATTGACTACAGGGAGTTGAACTAGATCACAGTGAAGAACAAGTATCCCTTGCCGAGAATAGATGATCTTTTCGACCAGCTTTAGGGGGCAGGAATCTTTTCGAAGAATGATTTGAGGTCGGGCTATCACCAGCTCCAAGTTGCAGAGAGATGTCCCGAAGATAGCCTTCAAGACCAGATATGGGCATTTCAAGTTCTTGGTGATGCCCTTTGGACTGACGAACGCTCTAGTTATCTTTATGGACCTCATGAACCGCATCTTCCACCCTTACTTAGATCGGTTTGTGGTGGTCTTCATAGATGAAATCCTCATTTATTCCAAGGATGAGCAGGAGCATGAGGAGCACTTGAGATTGGTGTTATAGACATTGAGGGAGCAGCAGTTGTATGCGAAGCTGTTTAAGTGCAATTTCTGGCTAGACTGGGTGGCATTTCTGGGCCACATCATCACCAAGGAAGATATTTCAGTAGACCCGTCGAAGATTCTAGCTGTGAAGGAGTGGCCAAGACCAAGCAATTTGACTGAAGTCCAAAGTTTCTTAGGCTTGGTAGGGTACTACAGACGCTTTGTAAAAGACTTTTTGAAGATAGCGAGGCCTCTCACTAACCTTATGAATAAAGGAATCAAATTTCAGTGGAATGATGACTACGAGAAGGCGTTCCAGATGTTGAAGGAGAGGTTGACCACAACTCCAATGTTAACCTTGCCTTCAGGAATAGATGGGTTCGTGGTATTCAGCGATGCCTCAAAATATGGCTTAGGATGTGTCTTTATCAGTATGGGAAAGTCATAGCCTACGCATCGAGGTAGTTAAGGAGTATGAGACCAGATATCCGACGCATGATCTGGAGTTGGCGGTTGTAGTTTTTACACTAAAAATCTGGAGACACTACCTCTATGGCGTCTCATGCAAGATCTACACCAACCATAAGAGCCTCAAATATATTTCACGCAGAAGGAATTGAATATGAGGCAGCGAAGGTGGTTGGAGTTGATTAAGGACTAAAGACTACGATCTGGAGATTTTGTTTCATGAGAGGAAGTCCAACTTGGTGGCAGATGCTTTGAGTAGAAAGAGGAGTGTAACACCCCTACTACGTACTTAATAATAACTGGAATCGCAGCGGAAATTAAACAACTAAACAATAACTAAACGATTGGTGCTACAATGCCGTCAACCACCCACGTGGTTAACAAGGCTGAATAAATACAAGTTGTACCGGTCTGATGATCAGACTCCCGAGCATAGAACTAAAACCATAAGTACATATACACATAACCGAGTATTGAACTTACAACCCATAATTATACACTGTCACTGTAAACTTCCATTGTACACTGTCAATAACTGAAATACATATTGCCACGGAGCACAGGCGCAACCCGGGCCCGATATCCAAAATTTAGCCAAGTATTACATCAGCCTAGATCTAAAGCCACTCCGCTTCTTCGATCCTCATCCTGCAAATAAACATAGCCCCCAAAGGGGGTCAGCAACCCTTTGCTGGTATGGCTAACGCGCAGCCCATCGGCTACCGGGATACGCGCAACCATTTGTCATGATAACATGCCATTCATTTTACACAACAACAACATACATACGTTAGCATAGCAAGAGTATTGCACATCAAATGACATCACACATAACACACAAGAACGAATCCCTTTTAGGAGACGAACCAACAAAGTTAGATCACATTGAGAGCCTAGAGGTTGTTGCCAAACTCATGCTAAGCTCGTTACATAACTCGCTACCGTCATTTAAAATTGAACGGATAGCTTAATCACAAGGTGTGTCGGATATAGTGATCCCAAGCACGCCGAATAAACATAGTATGCCCCTGTGGCCCGACGTGAGTCAGTAAAATAGCCTTGGATAAGCTAAAGGGAAGATTGAAACCAAATTGGAGAACAACCTCAACATACAAAGAGAATCGAACCGGTAAATGACATCGACTCCCATACTCACACGCGTGGCCGGAACTACCGGACTCCTCACTCCCCCGTTAGCACTTGTTAGAAGATCATCATTGTAACACAACACACAGGCCACATACAAGTGGTTAAGTCTTGTTACACACACACAAGGGAAATGAGTCACATCTCAACAACATAATAATATGAACAACTGTAAACTCATTACATGACTTAAGTCTTACAAGGTCATAAACACACAGAAAACAAACAACACACAAGCCGATGTAAACCGGTAGGCAACAGACTGCAAGAAAACCATACCTTGGCCCTTGCTTCGACTGGTTTCCACCTTGAGAGAATCCTATACACATTTAGTAACGTCGGTTAATTAACGCACTAGTCCATTGTTAACATTTCTACTTCACATCTCTAGTTATCTTACTTCCACCTTTTGTTTTGACTTGTCATCTTTTAAAATGTCATTATAACACTCCTAACATGACCTACATAACTTTATAACATCATCTCTAACTTATCCCCACCTTTAGACATCGTTTAATAACCTAGAACCAAGTTTATATAGTGGTCCGGGACTTGCTCCCCAACTAAGGTCCCGGACCTACACTTAATAAATCTCTCGGCCTCTTTTAATGGGGTGGTCCGGGACTTCATACAGGTCCTAAGTCCCGGACCATTCTAGGCAAAAACTCTCGGGTAATTTAAGGGGGGTGGTCCGGGTCCTTGTACAAGACCCAAGTCCCGGACCACATTGTCTTAGAAACTCACGGCCCGTTTTTCATACTGGTCCGGAACATGACCCATAACCTAGGTCCCGGACCCAAGCTACAGAATTGACGTACTTGCATTTTTCAAGTCTTGTTGCATTAGTTCTTCACACCCATTACATGTATAAACTTCCCAAATGATCTTAGGTATATTCTAATGATAAAATATCATCTTAAACACACCTAGGTCCTTATCTAACTTGTTACTCAATCTTCTTATAAAACCCATCAACACTTAAGCATTATTTCTTCTCTTGTAAAACACTTAGTCATTCTCTAACATTTCCAGTTCACCCAACCTTACATAAATACCTAAAACTTCTTGGACATTTCCAAAATTTCGACATGGACTCTCCTAGAATATCACTAAGCCATAACACATTGTCTACACCATTAAACACACCAGAACACTAATATCCATCAAGAACACTCTTATACACAAAACTTCACCAAATATACACCACATTACAACATAGTGCATAACTTAAATTGCATGGCACTTAGGCCCTTAAAATGCTTAAATCTTAAACACTGAATTTCCCACAATATATTTGCCTTTGACCTGCAAATACACACAACAATACATATGTCCTTTTACTAGTCTCTTTGAGAACATTTTACTGAGTCATTTACCATTGGCTCTTTAGGTAGTTTCAACAAGCAATATTAGCTCATTTTCCTAAAGCATTATAAGCTATTTTAGGTTAGCATTTTTACCTCTTTTCCTCACAACTCCTTTCTTGTTTCAGAAGTCGGTAAGGACACTTGCATGCTTGTCAACTTCTAAACAATATACAAGCAAGGTAATGAGTATACAAGCTTTGTGCTTCATCTCATTATAAACCCTTAGTACACATATTCTCTTAGAACACATAGGTGATCGTTTTACCTTAGAACTTGAAGAGAGTTTGAATATGTGTCAAGAGAGGACTCCACCTAGTCCTTGAACGGTTGGAATGAAGCTAGAACAAGGCAATATAAGGACGCCATTTAAGGTAATTTTCGGACAACACAAAACATGGAGGAAACATCATTTTTCTTTGAGTTTCCTTACCTTGAAGCAAAGGAGAACAATAATATGTGAAAAGATGAACTCAAGCTCCTTCCATGGAGATTCCTCTTGGCACCAAAATGGAGCTCTTGAAAATTTGAAAGGACCAAGTTGAAGAGCTTGATGAGACTAAGAGATTGGTGGTCTTAGTTTTTGATTTGGCCAAGTGAGCTAGGAGTTACAAGGATTTGAAGATGAAGTCTGGTGGTGAGCTGCTTCAACCGTGAAAGAGAGCAAGGAAGGAGATGGGATACGTAGACAGCAAAGGAAATGAAGGAATGAAGAGAATCACTGATTGTAGTTGCTTTTGAAGATATTTGTTACCAAAAGCAAATAGTGCTTTCTTAATTACTTATTTATTTGCTGGTTAATTGACAAGGGTGGTGACTCACCACATACAAAAACCGGCCCCCATTTAATATAAGGGGTTACCCAGCCTTAATTGATCAATTAAATTACTTATGTTAACATATGTTACAAACTAGCTTATTTAGTTACTATTCATAAAAGCAAGGCACTTAGAAGTGAAATTTTTGATTTCTCATTGATTTAAACTTCCAAATGTGATACTAAGTAGTACACATATTAATTAAAGAGTAATGATGGACATTTAGCCATTCAAAACTCATTTACAAGACAATTTTTCAAAAACGTGCTTTAAGACTCCTTAAAGCACATTTTGTGTTTTAACTGGTTTTCAAGCTTGGTTTTCTTTGGTAATTGATTTAATAGGCTCATTAATATATAATTTAGGTCTTGGTAAGTTCAATAAGCCTTAACCAAGATTATCCCAAGCTTAGAGCATATTTTGCCCTTATTGCCCTTTAGGCAATTAATTGTATTTACTATTAACTAAATTGTTTACTAATGTTTAGTCTTACTATATCATAATTTAATGTTTAAACAACTTATTAAGGTTTGGGGTATTTCAATCTACCCCCCTTAAAAGAACTTTGTCCCCAAAGTTCACACTTCCCACATATCTTAAATCTTAAAACATGGGAATCACTTATGAAACAATACTTCCATAACAACATCAACAACATACTTACATAATATCGGACACAAGGTCCTAACAACATAACATCACTCAGACACAACGGTCTGTAATATAACAATATGACAACATGACATAAACAACGACATAGACAATGTATTCAAATACATGCCGTACACTCATAACCGAAACGGCTCTACCCCCCTTAAAATAGGGGTGCGCCTCGTACCCTATACATATAAACACTAAGAATTAAACAATGACGGGTACTTCGCCTTCATCTTATCTTCCAGCTCCCAAGTTGCCTCCTCGACGTCCTGGTTAGACCAGAGGACCTTCACCAGTCTCACAGACTTATGGCGAGTGTCTCGAGTCTTAGTATCCAGAATCCGTACGGGGGTCTCCACTGATCGCATGGTCGGCTCTAAGGTTAGCCTTTCAGGCTGAAGTACATGAGACGGATGAGACATATATTTCTTCAACTGGGACACATGAAATACATCATGTACCTTGCCCAGCTCAGCAGGTAAATCAAGTCGGTAAGCTACCGGTCCTATCCGCTCCGTCACAACGTAAGGCCCCACGTATTTTGGGCTCAACTTGCCTTTCTGGCCAAAACGAAACACTCCCTTCATGGGGGATACTCTAAGAAATACCTGATCGCCCACGGCGAACTCCAAGTCACGTCTGCGTACATCTGCGTACGACTTCTGTCTATCCTGAGCTGCTTTCATGTTAGCCCGGATCTGGCGAACTTCTGCCTGAACTTGTTCCAGATATTCTGGTCCTATAATGACCGTCTCACTCGACTCATCCCAGCACAATGGCGTGCGGCATGGTCTACCGTACAAAGCCTGGAAAGAGACATCTTGATCGAAGCATGATAACTGTTGTTATAGCTAAACTCAATCAGATGTAACTTATCAATCCAGCTGGTCTGAAAGTCAAGTGCACATGCACGTAACATATCCTCAAGTGTCTGGATAGTGCGCTCACTCTGACCATCTGTCTGTGGGTGAAACGCCGTACTCAATTTCAGTTCGGTACCTAGTGCTTCTCGTGTGGATCTCCAATACCTCGATAAGAACCTGGTATCCCTGTCAGATACAATTGTTTTCGGTACCCCATGATGTCTTACAATTTCTCTGTCGAAGAGCTCTGCAAGTCTTGCCACTTTCCAGGTGTCCTTCATCGGAATGAATCGGGCCACCTTGGTCAGTCGGTCAACAACAACCCAAATCATATTCAGACCTCCCCTTGTAGGCGGAAGCCTTACTACGAAGTCCATAGAAATGTCATGGAACTTCCACTCAGGCACTGGCATTGGCTGCACCATACCAACAGGCCGTCGGTGCTCAAACTTGACCTTCTGACAAGTGAGACACCTTAACACATAACATTTACATCCTTTTTCATTCCAACCCACCAAAAATAACGTTTCATACCCTTATACATCTTTGAAGCTCCGGGGTGAATCGATGTCGTAGAACAATGGGATTCACTCAGTATGCGCTCTTTCAGTTCAATGCTACTCCTCGGAATACACAGTCGGCCATTAAGCCTAATCAAATCATCGTCATGGAGTCTGAAGTCATACTTCTGACCCTCGAATGTGCCATCAATAAGTTTCTGTCTAATCTCCAACATATACTGATCCGTCATCTGAGCACTCCGCACCTCTTCAACCAAGCTAGTATGAGAGACCAGCGAATGAGAGAGTGTGCTCGGCGACTCAGTGCGTCAGCTACCACATTTGCTTTTCCCTCTTTGTATTGCAAGTTAATGTCATAATCGTTCAAAAATTCAACCCACCTTCTTTGTCTCATGTTCAACTCCTTTTGAGTGAACAAGTACTTTAAACTCTTGTGGTCGGAATAAATTGTCACGCTTACCCCGTACAAATGATGTCGCCATATCTTCAATGCGAAGACAATGGCACCCAGTTCTAAATCGTGGGTAGGGTAGTTCTCCTCGTGTTTCTTCAGCTGCCGGGAGGCGTATGCTACGACCTTCCCGTGTTGCATCAACACACAACCCATACCCTTACCTGATGCGTCGCAATAGACCTCAAAACCATCTGGACCGTCTGGTATAGTCACGACTGGTGCAGATGTCAGAGCATCTTTAAGCTTCTGAAAAGAACTCTCGCAGTCGTCTGTCCACTCGAATGGAGCATCCTTTTTCATCAAGGAAGTCATCGGCTTCGAGACACTGGAGAAGTCCTTCACAAACCTCCTATAATAACCTACCAGACCGAGGAAGCTCCTGATATCGGTAACTGTCTTCGGCCTAGGCCAGGTGCGCACTGCATCTATCTTTGCCAGATCAACAGCGATCCCGGCCTCAGAAATCACATGACCAAGAAAGGAAACTTGGTCCAACCAAAATTCACACTTAGAAAATTTCGCATATAACTGATTCTTTCTCAACGTCTGTAACACATTTCTCAGGTGGCTTTCATGCTCACCTCTCGATTTCGAATACACAAGTATGTCATCGATGAAGACTACTACTGACTTGTCCAACTGATCTTGGAACAAGCGGTTCATTAGGTCCATGAACTTAGCTTGTGCATTAGATAAACCAAACGACATAACCGTAAACTCATAATGTCCATATCTGGTTCTGAACGCTGTCTTCTCAATATCACTGTCCTTGACGGCAATCTGATGATAACCGGATCGTAGATCTATCTTGGAGAATACTGATGCTCCTCTCAACTGATCAAACAAGTCGTCGATGCGCGGTAAAGGATAACGGTTCTTCACCGTAACTGCATTCAGCTCTCGATAGTCAATACAAAGGCGGAGGCTACCGTCCTTCTTCTTCACGAAGAGGACCGGCGCTCCCCATGGTGAAACGCTAGGGCGGATAAATCCCTTGTCAAGTAGGCCTCTCAGCTGCTCCTTGAGCTCAGTCATCTCTGCTGGAGCCATACGATAGGGCGCCTTCGCTATTGGTCCGGTGCCCGGAACCAAATCAATCTCAAACTCAATTTCCCGTGCTGGCGGCATGCCCGGCAGTTCCTTTGGGAATACATCAGGAAACTCCGACACTACCGGCACATCTGGGCTAAACTCTGGGTCTCTCTCTATGTCCTGGACATAGCAGAGGTATACATCATTCCCTCGTCGTAATTCACGATACATAGCCATGGCGGTGATGATCTGTGTCGAAGGCTCTCTGGGCCTCTGGCGGTATGATATAGTAACCCCAGACGGACTCCGAAGAAGCAGTCGATGCTCGGCACACAGGATTCTGCCCTTGTACCGCTCCAACCAGTTCATCCCGATAATCACATCAAAACCAAGTCCATCGAATTCTATCAAGTCGATTGGAAACTCCTCATCTCTGATTCGTACAACAACACCTCGGTGGTAGCGGGCACACCTGATCCGCTCTTTCGACGGGAGAGTGACTAGGAAGTCAGGCATCTCTTCACCGTCTAACCCCAGCCTCTTCGCAAAAGATAGCAAAATGAACGTATGTGAGGCTCCGGAGTCGAACAAGATCAATGCATCCACACCATTAACTGGGAAGGTACCGGTGAGGATTGTGCCGCTTATGCCGGCTTCTGCTTCATTGCAGACACTCAGTATACCTCCCGTTCCGAGTGCACAGCCTGATTATTTGGCAAACTTATGAGTATATAGTAACAACATGGTTCACACATTTCAAAACAACTCCACTTTATTCATTAACATTCCCTTTACACCACTAGTGGGTTTACTGCTGATATAATTAACACATAACACATCCCAACATACACTGGTTTAACACATTACAATATTACACATGGCTAAAACTGTCTGAAGGTCAAATTCAAACGTCCGGGTTTCATGTGTGTGGCATTGATCACTGTCGAAGGTGCGGTATTCAGTTTGATCTTCTTGACACGTGGTATAACATCCTTGACTGCCCACCATGATTAACACATCTCCTGATTTCAATATCAACTTCTTGGCAAGATCACCACGCTTCTGCTCGCCGTACATAAACACTGCGGTATCACCAATGGACCAAGACACCACGGGTACTCCCTTACTTAGAGACTCGGGTGACTCGTCCTTGTCTTGGTGTAAACCTAAACGTCCTCCTTTGGTGAGTAGAAGTTCACAATACATAGATCGGCTTTCACACTTGGTATTGAATCAGATTCAACTTGCTGAGCAATTCCCACGGCGTGGTTAACGGCCGCAAGGAACTCCTCAGGTATACTTGGTACAGTTACTCCATCCTCAGCTCGCTTGTCTTGATATGACTTGGTGTAAGGATTCCAGTCCTTACCCATGCACATCATCTTCAATTTCATTTTTGACCCACTCGGGTATTCGGGTGTGTAGAAACCTCCGGGTGCTGTTCCCAGTTCGTCGCATCGTCGGATGATGTGGATTTGTGCTTCCGGTGTCAGGTATCCATTTAAGAGTATCATACCTGGCTGGATGACCTGACATTGCTCCATTGGAAAGTCGGTGATGTTGATGGTGGTTTCTTCAGGGTTTGGTGCGGGTGGGATTGGATAGCAAATATTGAAGGTTCCTACGTTTTCAAATTACCTAACTTAGGTGACTTTCACATTATACTTTAATTCTTTACTCACATGGTAGAACACTTAGACTCACTAACACGCATACATGTAATGCGGTATACAATCACTTATTCCATTTAACGGTTTAGGCGGTACCTGGTCTAGAAGAGGGTCCTGGTGCCTCAGACCGGTCCACCACATTCAGGGCGGCCTTGCTGGATCCCGATCCCTTCCCTTTCTGGGCATCAGTATACCTCTGGTCGGTGGGTGGCTGATTAGCCGGCTTCGGGCCTTCGGTAATCGCAGCTGCCTTACCCTTCCACTGTCCCCTAGGCTTGTAGTTTCTGCCATTCGGGTTCTGGAAGCACTCGTAGTCACGATGCCCCATCTTCTTGCAGAATCTGCACTGCACATCGTTTCCCTTGCAGTCCTGCCGGGGTGGTCTCCGTTGCACCACTTACAGTAATAGTGGCGCTCCGGTCCAGAGCCCGTGCTAGCTGCTAACACATCACACATTCAGTACACACTTCACATTTTAACATCACACACTTAAACTCATTATTCAGAATTAATTGGTTACCCTTGAATGGCTGAGAGCGCAGGGGCTTAGCCGCATATGCATAGGTGGTGAGCTGCAACGGCTCCTCAGCAGTGGTGGTCTGGGCCTGGCCCTTGCCACCCTGTTGCTGTCCTTTCTGGGGCTGAGGGTATGGCTTTTTCTTCTTTCCACCCCCAAACCCTTGCGTGCTTTGACCCTCGCTCGTGGCCTTGCGCTTAAGTGCATTTTCCTCGTCCCTCAGACGGACGGTGATCTCTACTATAGCAGCGGCATGATAGCACTCCTATTATTTAGGGTGTTAGTTATGCCCCGCAAAAATAAACTCACAATCACATTAACACATTGTACATACTTATTCACATCCCACTGTTGTTTCGTTACCTGCAAGGTAGTATATCCAGTAGGCCCCATGCCATAGCGTAGGCGGTAGCTCAGTCCGTTGTAGAAACGGTTCACTAGAATTCGGTCTGAGTAACCCAGATCCGGTAACAGGTGGATAAGTCCGATGAAGGCTGAGTAGTACTCATCTACCGTCATCTTATCCCCTTGCCTCAGATTGTCCAGCTCTAGGCGCTTAGCCTCTTGCACATGTATCGGGTAGTACTTCGCTCGCAGCAGAGCCGTGTACTCCCTCCACTGAAAGGTCGGGTCAGCAACTCTGCCCTCCCTCACTAGCTTCCACCAACTCTGTGCCGAACCCTTCAAGTAGTAAGCGGCAAGACGGACCTTGACCTCCTCGGGCACATTCAAGGTCTCGTAGGCGGTCTCCATCTCAGAGATGTACGCCTCCAGCTTACCAGGGTCGGTCTCCCCACTGAACGACGGTGGTCTTAAATCAGCCAACGCCTTGACCCAGTTGGTCTCCTCTTGGCGGTGGCGGTGGTGGTTGAACTCCGGGCTGTTGCCCCTGCTGCACCGCAGCTACTAACTGTGGGACCATCTGGGTTACGGCGGCCGCAACAGCGTCGGCCATAACTTGCGCCGCAGGGTTCTCTCCCTGGTCCCCAGTTTCATCAGTACCGCGTCCGCGGCCTCTACCACGTGGTCTACCTGACATCTGAATTCACACGAACATTTATTAGCAATATGCTTACACACTTATCGGTCCAACGGTTGTAGTGTCTTCCCGATTCCAAGGTATTTCCACACTTAGTTGTTTAACCTATCCATAACTGTTCACTTTAGTAACTATTGCTAGATTTCCTAACTCGGTATATACCTAAGCTCGGTATTCTAGTCATCAGAGCGATACTTCGCTCTGATACCACTTTTTGTAACACCCCTACTACGTACTTAATAATAACTGGAATCGCAGCGGAAATTAAACAACTAAACAATAACTAAACGATTGGTGCTACAACGCCGTCAACCACCCACGTGGTTAACAAGGCTGAATAAATACAAGTTGTACCGGTCTGATGATCAGACTCCGAGCATAGAACTAAAACCATAAGTACATATACACATAACCGAGTATTTAACTTACAACCCATAATTATACACTGTCACTGTAAACTTCCATTGTACACTGTCAATAACTGAAATACATATTGCCACGGGAGCACAGGCGCATCCCGGGCCCGATATCCAAATTTAGCCAAGTATTACATCAGCCTAGATCTAAAGCCACTCCGCTTCTTCGATCCTCATCCTGCAAATAAACATAGCCCCCAAAGGGGTCAGCAACCCTTTGCTGGTATGGCTAACGCGCAGCCCATCGGCTACCGGATACGCGCAACCATTTGTCATGATAACATGCCATTCATTTTACAACAACAACATACATACGTTAGCATAGCAAGAGTATTGCACATCAAATGACATCACACATAACACACAAGAACGAATCCCTTTAGGAGACGAACCAACAAAGTTAGATCACATTGAGAGCCTAGAGGTTGTTGCCAAACTCATGCTAAGCTCGTTACATAACTCGCTACCGTCATTTAAAATTGAACGGATAGCTAGATCACATTAAGGGGGGTGGTTCGGGTCCTTGTACAAGACCCAAGTCCCGGACCACATTGTCTTAGAAACTCACGGCCCGTTTTTCATACTGGTCCGGAACATGACCCATAACCTAGGTCCCGGACCCAAGCTACAGATGACGTATTGCATTTCTCAAGTCTTGTTGCATTAGTTCTTCACACCCATTACATGTATAAACTTCCCAAATGATCTTAGGTATATTCTAATGATAAAATATCATCTTAAACACGCCTAGGTCCTTATCTAACTTGTTACTCATCTTTTATAAAACCATCAACACTTAAGCATTATTTCTTCTCTTGTAAAACACTTAGTCATTCTAAAACATTTCCAGTTCACCAACCCTTAATTACCTAAAACTTCTTGGACATTTCCAAAATTTCGACATGGACTCTCCTAGAATATCACTAAGCCATAACACATTGTCTACACCATTAAACACACCAGAACACTAATATCCATCAAGAACACTCTTATACACAAAACTTCACCAAATAACCACATTACAACATAGTGCATAACTTAAATTGCATGGCACTTAGGCCCTTAAAATGCTTAAATCTTAAACACTGAATTTCCCACAATATATTTGCCTTTGACCTGCAAATACACACAACAATACATATGTCCTTTTACTAGTCTCTTTGAGAACATTTTACTGAGTCATTTACCATTGGCTCTTTAGGTAGTTTCAACAAGCAATATTAGCTCATTTTCCTAAAGCATTATAAGCTATTTTAGGTTAGCATTTTTACCTCTTTTCCTCACAACTCCTTTCTTGTTTCAGAAGTCGGTAAGGACACTTGCTTGCTTGTCAACTTCTAAACAATATACAAGCAAGGTAATGAGTATACAAGCTTTGTGCTTCATCTCATTATAAACCCTTAGTACACATATTGTCTTAGAACACTTAGGTGATCGTTTTACCGTAGAACTTGAAGAGAGTTTGAATATGTGTCAAGAGAGGACTCCACCTAGTCCTTGAACGGTTGGAATGAAGCTAGAACAAGGCAATATAAGGACACCATTTAAGGTAATTTTCGGACAACACAAAACATGGAGGAAACATCATTTTCTTTGAGTTTCCTTACCTTGAAGCAAAGGAGAACAATAATATGTGAAAAGATGAACTCAAGCTCCTTCCATGAAGATTCCTCTTGGCACCAAAATGGAGCTCTTGAAAATTTGAAAGGACCAAGTTCAAGAGCTTGATGAGACTAAGAGATTGGTGGTCTTAGTTTTTGATTTGGCCAAGTGAGCTAGGAGTTACAAGGATTTGAAGATGAAGTCTGGTGGTGAGCTGCTTCAACCGTGAAAGAGAGCAAGGAAGGAGATGGGATACGTAGACAGCAAAAGGAAATGAAGGAATGAAGAGAATCACTGATTGTAGTTGCTTTTGAAGATATTTGTTACCAAAAGCAAATGTGTTTTCTTAATTACTTATTTATTTGCTGGTTAATTGACAAGGGTGGTGACTCACCACATACAAAAACCGGCCCCCATTTAATATAAGGGGTTACCCAGCCTTAATTGATCAATTAAATTACTTATGTTAACATATATTACAAACTAGCTTATTTAGTTACTATTCATAAAAGCAAGGCACTTAGAAGTGAAATTTTTGATTTCTCATTGATTTAAACTTCCAAATGTGATACTAAGTAGTACACATATTAATTAAAGAGTAATGATGGACATTTAGCCATTCAAATCTCATTTACAAGACAATTTTTCAAAAACGTGCTTTAAGACTCCTTAAAGCACATTTTGTGTTTTAACTGGTTTTCAAGCTTGGTTTTCTTTGGTAATTGATTTAATAGGCTCATTAATATATAATTAAGGTCTTGGTAAGTTCAATAAGCCTTAACCAAGATTATCCCAAGCTTAGAGCATATTTTGCCCTTATTGCCCTTTAGGCAATTAATTGTATTTACTATTTACTAAATTGTTTAATAATGTTTATAAGACTCTTTTTAGTCTTACTATATCATAATTTAATGTTTAAACAACTTATTAAGGTTTGGGGTATTTCAAGGAGTCACTCAGTGAACTCAATGTGGATCCTTCCAGCAGAGTAGGTTCGGGACTTCCTGAGGTTGAACTTAGAAGTAATGGAGTCAGGAGGTGTTGAACATGAGGTGAGGCTGTTCCATATGAGCGTCTCGTCCGACATCTGTGGAGAGATACTCAAGGGACAACCTGGTGATGTTAAATTGGAGCGAATCAGAGAGAAGCTGAAGGAGGGTAAGGCAGAAGGGTTCAAGATCCACGAGGATGGTAATCTCACGTTCAAAGGCCGTTGGTGCATTCCTTAGGGTTTTGCAGACGTGAAGGAGAGACTGATGAATGAGGCTCATAACTGTAACACCCTAGATTTTACCTCAAGTGATAGCTTATGAAAATACAAATCTAACAGCGCAAACGGAATTAAAAACGGGCATCAAACGAGCCCTAAAAGTGCAAAACGGTATTGGTCCGAACTTGTGTCCGGTCATTCAACGTTCGGACACAAGCCGAAGAAGATAAAACTGTGAAAAGCACCTGTCCGAACTTGTGTCCGGACATTGACATTCAGACACAAGTTGAGAGTTGAAAATTCTGAAAGCAGAAGATGTCTGAACTTGTGTCCAGACTATGAAGTTCGGACACAAGTCGAGTTTCAAAATCCCAAAAATTCTTACGCGCGTGTCCGAGCGTTGATCCAAACATGCAAGTTCGGACGTAAATCCAGACTTGCAAGTCGAACTCATCCTCGTATGCTGTCCGAACTTTGAAGTTTGGACAGAAGTCCAGACACGACCAAAAGAGGGAATTCTTTTAATATTCTCGGGGCAAGTCTGATTATTGAAGTCCGGACGGATGTTTGGACACGTCCCGAGGTATATTTTCGAAATGCAACAGAGTTGCAAAAACCACCAAAAACACTGGAAGAGTCAATGTCAGTAGATAGCAAGACTTGTTAGCAACATTTAAAACTATAAACTCCATATGAACTCATCTAAAACAATGTATAGATTGCTTAACAAGGTTTTCTAAACCAGCAAAAGTAAATGTCTAGTATTAAGCCAAATACATAACTTCAATTGCTGCGGAAAACAAAATCCTCCAGGGTATTACCGCCACACCCAATCCCCATGGGTGCTCAGGCTAATGAACTTATTAAAACCACAACAACAAGGGTTAACTCAAAATCCAATATATGGGGAAGCTGAAATAATGACCAAAACATAAAATCTTAGAAACAGCATAACAATTCCTTAACCACTGTAATTTAAACATGGTCTCAATAACTCTTAATCCCCTAAACTAGGTGAGTGCACAATCCCGGTCCCCAACTTAGTCATCCATACCTGTGATCATAAAACCATAGACAAAACACAGAAAGGATTGCACTAATCAGAAAAACTGAGTAAACTCTGCCTCAATCTATAAAATATGTTTTAGAAACTCGTTTGCCAGTTAACAATCAGATGAGAATGATTTACTGAACACCAAAGAAAATTTCCAGAAATCATAATTAACAACAAAACCGCAGTAGGGAGCTTTCAACAGGAGATCACCACAATATCAAACATGGGGTCACCTATGGGACCCCAAACAATAATTCCAGGACAGTCACTTATGGGACCGTCAAACAATCACCTCACCCTAAGTCCTTAAGTGTGCACACCCCCTATGAAACAGTAGTAACATAGAGTAGATCAAAGGGCTTAACTGCAACAATGTGTGCAGCGCAAACAATAAGAATCAGGGGAGCACCGATGGGCTCCCAATCAATAGAATACATCCCACGAAAGACACCCCAAAATCACAACTGAAACACCACAATACAACCCAATTCTAAAACGTGGGAAACAATCCCAATTCCAAAACGTGGGAAACAATCCCAATTTCCAAACCACAAACTGAGAATCCATAAAACACAACCAAAACCTTTTCTCCACTGATTCGCAAAACACCAGTCAAACATATTTGAGCATAGAATTTACCTGGGTAAACAATCTCCTCAAGAATCTACCTCCTCAGTAGAAGCACTCACCGGCGTAATTGGAGCCTAGATACATATGTATATACACAATCAGGTACTATTCATCATAACCGAACAGATTCATAAACTATCAAGTAGAAAAATGTTACCCAACGAAGCTCCTAATTGGCACCAGGGAAAAGATCTAGCAGGAGCAGAATAGAGAACGTGATTCGCCATGACTCAAGGAAGAAGAAGCGTGAATATAATTCAGTAGAGCAAGAGCGTAGAAGTATCGTGATGAGGGTGAAGGCGTAGTGGTGAAGATCGTGGCTTAAATAAATAAACTTAAGTAAAGAGAAATTAATATTGTTAAATAATTTAGTAATCTGCTATATCAAAAGGAAGGAATTAATTAATTAAGTAGAGTAAATCACTTAGAGAAGGAGTTTAGATAAATAAGTAACATTGTAAATTGTTTTTGGGAACATTATACAACATCATAACGTTGAGAATCATCAGGAAGAAAGTCAACCTCTAACAACATTCTTTTAAAAAGAAAATTAAGAAATAGTTTTCTAATTTGAGATTTGTTGAGGAAGTGAGCCGTTGTAACAAGATAGGAGAGAGTAAACATTTTAAGAGTTAATTATTAAACCCTTATTTGAAATAGGAAGGAAGTTTAAGTAAATAAATCAGATAAAGCACACTAACAAATTCAGCAAGAGGTTGTTATCAGGATAAAGAGAATTCTAGAATACTAATAATAATGAAAACAGGAGAAAAATATATATTTTATAAACTTAAGGAAGTCCATTGGAGTTTGGACTCTAGGAATTTGGAGATAGTTAACAAAATAGGAAGTAAAATCAGATTCGAACTCTAGGAATCAAATCAGTTGGAAACAAGAAAGAATTCTGAGATTGAATTTAAGAGTGTAGTCTTGATGACGGAAGGTTGAAGTAATATTTGAGTAATAACAATAATATTAAATAGAACAAGAAGGAAGGTAGATAATCGTAAAGCATTTACGGAATTATTTTATAATCATCTAGGAAGGAAGAAAATATAATGTAAATAATTAGCTTATCTTCCCTGGGCCACTAATATTATTACTATGGGCTTATACCTTCTTACTATATATTATACCATTCTTAGCTTGGAATTTCATGGGTATTTCATCTCATCCCCCTTAAATGAAAGCTTTGCTCTAGAAGCTAAAACTTATCCATACGGCGAAAGCTGCTAACTAGATACTGATTTGAGTGGTTACCTGACCAAAGAGCTATGGGTACTTCTTCTTCATCTCTTCCTCTACCTCCCACGTAGCCTCTTCGGTTCCATGATTAGACCATAAGACTTTGACCATGTGAATGGACTTCGATCGGGTCTCCATGGTCTTAGTGTTCATCACTCTAATGGGATACTCCTCATAGGATAGGTTCTGCTGTAGCTCCAAGACCTATGGCTGCAACACATGCGAAGGGTCGGGAATGTATCTCTTTAACTGGGACATGTGGAACACGTTGTGAACTTTCTCCAGCTCACTAGGGAGTGCTACACGGTACGCCACTTCTCCAATCCTCACTAAGATCTCGTAGGGCCCAACGAATTTATGGCTAAGCTTCCCCTTCTTCCCAAACATGGTTACCCCTCGAACTCGTAGGAGATACCTTCAAAAAAACTCTATCTCCCACCTCGAACTCAACCGGTCTGCGCTTGAGATCGGCATAGGACTTCTCCTGTCCAAGGCTGCCTTCATCCGACTCTGGATCACCCGGACCTGCTCCATAGTCTCCTCTATCAATTGTGGCCCCAAAACAACAGTGTCGCTGATGTCGCTCCAGCACAATGGTGTTCTACACTTCCTCCCATACAGAGCCTCGTAGAGAGCCATCTTGATGCTAGTGTGATAACTGTTGTTGTACGAAAATTCCACCTAGTGCAGCATATCTGCCCATGAGCCCTGGAAGTCCATCACACATGCACGAAGCATGTCCTCCAAGGTATGGATGGTTCTCTCGGTCTGACCATCAGTGGCTGGATGAAAAGTAGTACTTAACTTTAGCTGGGTGCCCATCACTTTCTGAATTAGAATGGAAAGCGGACACTTTATCTTTTTGACCCATACTTCCTGAAATTGTTTGCCAGGTACCCTATGATATCTCACCACGTTTATGATGTAGGCATCCACTAACTGACTCATAGACCATGTATTCTTCATGAGTATGAACCGTACAGACTTAGTAAGTCGGTCAACTATCACCCAGATCTGATTGACTCCTCCCTTCGCCGGTGGTAAACCCATCACGAAATCCATAGAAATAGAGTCCCATTTCCACTTCGGGACCTCCAGCGGCTGCAGTAACCCTCACATCCTCTTATGTTCGAATTTGACCTTCTGATAGGTAAGGCATTTCGACACAAACTCTGTCACTTCCCTCTTCATCTTAGGCCACCAAAACATCTTCTTTAGGTCCTTATACAATTTATCACCACCAGGATGAACCGAATAGGGAGTATTATGGACCTCCCTCATCAGTCTCTCATTTACCTTTGCACACTCCTGAGGTACACACCATCGGCCTCTAAATCTCAGGCTGCCGTCACTGTGGATCTCAAAGCCCTCTACTTTACCTTCCTTCATCTTTTCTAGAATACGATCTAACTTTACATCACCGGGCTGCCCTTTGAGTATCTCTCCATAGATGTCGGAAGAGACACTCATGTGGTACAACCTCACTTCTTGTTCTACACCTCCAGACTCCATCACCTCCAGGTTCAGTCTCTGAAAGTCACGAACTAGTTCGTCTGGAAGAACCCACATTGAGTTCACAGAGTGGCTCTTCTTCCTGATCAGAGCATCGGCCACCAGATTAGACTTCCCTTCATGATACAAAATCTCCAAGTCATAATCCTTGATCAATTCCAACCATCTCCTCTGCCTCATATTAAGTTCCTTCTAAGTGAAGATGTACTTGAGGCTCTTGTGGTCGGTGTAGATCTTACAGGAGACACCGTAGAGGTAGTGCCTCCAGATCTTAAAGGCAAAAAACACTGCCGCTAGTTCCAAGTCGTGTGTCGGGTATCTGGTCTCGTACTCTTTCAACTACCTCGACGCATAGGCTATGACGTTCCCGTGCTACATCAAGACACACCCTAAACCATACTTGGAAGCGTCGCTGAAAACCTCGAATCCATCTATCCCTAAAGGCAAAGTTAACATTGGGGCTATGGTCAACCTCTCCTTCAACATCTGAAACGCCTTCTCGTAATCATCGTCCCACTGAAATTTGGTTACCTTCTTCATAAGGTTTGTGTGGGGTCTAGCAATCTTCGAGAAATCCTTCACAAATCTCCTGTAGTATCCTGCTAGACCCAGGAAGCTACGAACCTCTGTCAGGTTGCTCGGTCTCGGCCACTCTTTCACTGCTTGGATCTTGGCCGGATCCACTGAGATTCCCTCCTTGGTGATGATGTGGCCTAGGAATGCCACTCGATCCAACAAAAAGTCACAGTTAGATAGCTTGGCACAAAGCTGCTGCTCTCTCAAAATCTGTAGGACTGATCTCAGGTGCTTCTCATGCTCTTCCTCATCCTTGGAGTAGACGAGGATATCATCAATAAATACCACCACAAACCAGTCTAGATAAAGGCTAAAGATCCGGTTCATGAGGTCCATGAATACTGCCGGCACATTCGTCAGTCCAAAAGGCATCACCAGGAACTCAAAGTGCCCATATCTGGTCCTAAAGGCAGTCTTCGGGATGTCCTCTGCAACACGAAGCTGGTGGTACCCTGACCTCAGGTCTATCTTGGAAAAGACTCCTGCACCCTAAAGCTGATCAAAGAGGTCGTCGATTCTTGGTAAGGGGTACCGGATCTTCACAGTGATCTGGTTCAGCTCCCGGTAGTCTATGCACAGCCTCATGCTCCCATCCTTCTTCTTTACAAACAAGACAGGAGCTCTCCAAGGCGATACACTCGGGCGAATGTATCCCTTCTCCAATAACTCCTCCAATTGGACTTTCAGTTCTTTCAGTTCTGATGGCGCCATGCGGTACAGGGCCTTGGAGATAGGCGCTGCTCTGGCATGAGGTCGACGCTGAACTCCACCACCCTGTCTGGCGGCATACTAGGAATCTCATCTAGGAAGACGTCAGGGAACTCATTCACCACTTGAATCTCTTCTAACATACTAGGTGTTCGGCTCAGGTCCTGGACATGGCAAAGGTATGCATGTTGTCCCTTCCTCACTTGGGAGAGGATCGCCATGGCTGAGACTATCTTTACTCTTGGCTTCTTCTCTGCGTGACAGTAGGAGACTCTTTGGCCTGATGGTCCTCTCAGGATGATCTTCTGCTCTCCACAATCGATCTTCCCCTTATACTTGCTTAGCCAGTCCATCCCCAGGATGATGTCGAAGTCAGGAGGATGAACTGGATCAGGTTCATTACAAATATTTCCCCCTTTATGTCTACCCTCACATCTTTCAATACATGATTACAAGAGATAACCCGCCCTGAGGGTATAGATACCGCTATAGTAGGAGACTTACAAGTTACTAGGCCCGGTTTCTTAACAAAATTCTCAGAAATAAACGAGTACGAAGCTCCAGTATCAAACAAAACATGAGTAGAAGTACCATGAACAGAAAAGGTACCTGCTAACACCTCTGCTCTGGCCTCAACCTCGGCCCGGCTCATAACGTTGATCCTCCCAGGAGCCTGACTGTTGCCTCGGTTCTCCCCTTGGCCTTGGTTGCCTCCATTTCCACCCCTGCCGCTACCACGCTGGGGAGCATCCCCGCGCTGGTTCTGGTTCTGGTGCTGATCTCTGCCTCGAGTCTGGGAGTCTGCTGGTCCATAGGTCCGATCTCATCCATTCCCCCTCTACTGAGCACCACCCTGAGGACTCCGGAAGCACTCAAAAGCTCTGTGGCCCTTCCTGCCACAACGGAAGCATGCCACCAGGGTTCCTTCACAATCTTTCCCTGGGTGGTCCTTGTGTCATCTGTTATACCCAAAATGTTGACCCCCTGGTTAGGGTCTGTAAGGCTTTGGTGTTGTGAGAGACACTTCAATCAAGTCTTGAGGGATTCCAGCTCGATCGGTGCATTCCGGGGCATTGTGAGTAGTTTCGTCATCGTCAGAGGCGTTTTTGTAATTTTTAAGTCTCCCAAGACCTCCTATAAGCTTTCTCTCTCCTCCGAAAGTGGCTCAAATCAGCTCCGAATGTTTTGAAGTTTTAACCCATGATAGAGGATGACATTTTAAGCATAATGGCGTTGGAATTTTGATTTTTTGAATTTCCAATAATATTCTAGCAATTTTCGATTGAATCTGACAAGAAATAGAATTTCAAAATATTCCAACACTTAAAAAATTAGATTCCACTTCAGAAAAATCATAAATGCCATCCTTGACACGTGGCTAAAATTTCACAGCAAAATTCTTTTGGGAAGTCACTTAATTAAAATGCCAAAAAATCTTACTTTTACTAGATTTTTCTTATCTTTAAGAAAGTCTATATAAAGGGATAAATCTTTTGATAAAATCAGAATCTCACAAGCTCAAGAACCCTAGGAAGTCAGGAAGCATAGCCTCCCCTCTCTCTCTCACGTTTTTCAACACCCGGCCTCCCTAATCATACCGTAATTCACCCAAAATCACCATCTAAGTTCGTTTTCCAATTTCCAAAGCATCAATAACCATCAAAACCCCACATAAACACCACCAAAACGTGAAGAACAACAAGAACAACCAACAACCAGAAGCTTGGTTCGAAAACCTTTCGGGTCTGCCATCAATGGAGCACTCGACGAATCCCGGTGTGAAGGATCATTGTACACCCGAAGGTAAAATAGGTAGAAATTCCACTTTCCTAACTCCCTACGACCTTATCAGTCTTGCCTCAAAATTTGGGTTCAAACCAACTCTTTTCGGCCTCTGTATCACCAATTGTTTTAGTTACTGCCTTGTTACTTGTTTGCTAAGTTTCATGTTAATTTTGACATCCAAATTGAATTCTTTCAATTGTTAATGTACTTATAATCTTTCAGGCTACGTACCCATAAAATTTGAGTCGAAACCACCGTCAGGAACCACCAGTAAACCCCTGTCCGTGTCCTCGGACTTATGGTCCGGGACCACGGACAAGTTGTCTGTGGCCACGGACACCCACGGACGGCGGCGAGATTTTAAAATTTAAAATTTTAGGTTTTTTTAAATAATGTCCGGGCCCACAGACAGCGTGTCCGTGGCCCCGGACTTTTCAAAATTTTGTTTTCCCTTAAATTCAATTTTTTTGTATAACTAGGTTAACCGGGATCCGTGGTCTCGGACATGGAGTCCGTGGCTACGAACGTAAATAAAATTTGACCTAATGCTGCCTCCAAAACCCTAGTTTAGGTATTTTTAGTTTCCACTTTAATTTTTTGTCAAAAAACGTTAAAAAATAAAAAAATAGAAGCCTGCACTTAGGTTAAAAATGACTCGTAATAAGCCGTAATTAAACCAAGTAGAGGAAAAACGACTTCTAGGGGTAATGAAAGTAATTGAACCCTAGATAAGTCGTATACCAAGCCCCCGAACCCGAACTCTCCAATCCTAGATCTAGGTAAAAATTAGGTGGCGACTCATTATAGGTTCCAGTGAGCTAGCTTAGGTTTTAATAATTAATGTTATATGACATAGTTATTAATCTTAGGTTACAAGTGGACCTAAAACCCGACTATAACCTAATCAACTTAACCAACATAGGGTAGGGTTTATAAATCGAGGCTCACAGACTGGCCACTCTGTTGGGGATAAGATTCTTAATATTAACTTGTTTAATCTTAAGAAAGAGGGCTTAACTCGAAAAAGTTTATTTTTGGCTTTTATTACATTGTTTGTTTACCTTTGTGCGAACTTTAATTCCCTGCACCTTTGCATCATATGAGAGCGAGGGTCCACACGAACCGATTTCACTCTGGGACCCGTTCGAGGGTCCCCTGTCAGGGACTCACACCTTTTAGGTGATGTGAATAAGCGTGGTAAAAGAGGAGGATGTCGTCTAACCACATCCCTTTAATACCTGGGCCTTAGCCCCAAGCGTTTTCCTGGCAGTGCCCTTACCTAGCTCATTATTTGGTCAGTCAAAGACCCGACCGTAGGCGCACACCTTCAGGTGATGTGAAAACAGTGGGGAAGCCCAAAGAGAATAGCGTGCAAGCCCTATTCCTTTGTGGTGACCTGGGCCCATGCCCCAAGCACCTTTCCGGATTGATCCATACCTGGTTTAATTTAAACATCTAGTGAGGACATGTTGAATTTGTGTGGGCTTTGTTTACTTGTGTGATCGGCCCACTACCCAGCCTAGAAACTGATAGGAATTTCTCCTACATCCACCTAGCCCAACCCGAATTGTCAGCTTTATTTGTTTGCGTCCCAGAGGCCCTGTTTGGTTTAATATGTGAGACATTCGGGCTTCGGCCCAAAAGCATAGACTTAGGTGATTTCTCTTCTGGCCCAATTTGAATTATCCAATTAGTTTTAGGCCCATAAAAAGAAATCCACCTGAACTTGAAATAACTAATAAGTTCTGCAAATAAAATCTTTTTCGGCTTAGCAACCATCTTCTCTGACCCAAAGAAAGTTAGGCCCATTTATGATTTAGGGACCATTCCAGCCCATGTGGTTTACTTCAGGCCCAAACACATTCCGGCCCAAGGGCTCATTCTAGTCTAGGTAGACTTCTTATCCGGGCCATAGCCCAAAACCCTAGATCTAGGTGTCACCTCTCAGGCCCAATCAAAGCCATCTATATAGATTTCAGTCCAAATTCCAATTCACAGTCTGAAAAATACCCCGTCCCAAACACCTCATTTTCTGGGTATCTTAGCCCACTTGCTTTCAGTCCAAGCCTATTCCGGTCTTCGATCGATCTACCTTGTGAAGCAGCCCACTTCCTCTTGTTAGCTAATAATGGACACCTTGGAGACAGGTAGGCCCGAATCCCAAGCATGGCAGAAGGAGGAAATCCAATCAATACGGATGCCCAGTTAGCCGTAGAATTCAATGGGATGCTGAAAAAGATTGAGCGCATGGAAAAGGCCAACAAGCCAGCCAGTTTTGACTACTTTTCCACTGGACTGTATCCCGAGGTCGATCTCCCTCCAAAGTTGAAGTTGCCAACACTTCCTCTGCACAAGGGTTCCTCTGACCCACAGCTTCATTTGGCAATGTTCGATAGAGAAATGTCCATCCTTATGCTAAACGACATGCAGAAGGCCAAAGTATTTGCTCGCTATCTTGATGAGACTCCTCAGCGTTGGTACATAACCCGAAGGATGAATACCAAGACCTACGAGGAGGTATGTAAAGCTTTTTTGCACCATTTTGAGTACGCTAGAAGTTTTGGAGTCACCAGGGCTGATCTTGCAAGCACACGACAAACAGAAGGTGAATCAATGTCCGACTTCATCAAGCGTTGGAGGATGAAGGCAGCCGCTATGCTCACAAAGATGGACGAACAGGAGCAAATCCGAATGGTAATCGAGAATATGCAGAAGCAATACAATGACTAGCTGAAATTCACATACTTTCCTAATTTCGACTTGCTGATGGGACAAGTTGGTGTCCTAGAGGAATTGATCCTTAAGGGAGAATTAAAGCTTGGAAACTCAGAAAACACCGGAAATGGTTCAAGGGCAGCAGCTTGCATCCAAAGAGGCATCCAAAAGAGAAATAGGCAGCATGAGGTAAACACCGCTCGACGGCTAAGAGAGTCAGGTTGGGCCTTTGGAGCAGTAGAGCCACCCAGAAAGAAACTCCGTCAGAGAGAGTTCGCAAACATCGGCCAACCGTTGAGCCAGGCATTTAAAAAGCTCCAGGAGCGAAATATGCTATAACCACTCACCCCCCGTCCGGGGGTCCCTCAGAAAGGAAGAAATCTAAGTCAGTTTTGCCAGTACCACCAATTACCCGGCCATGACACCGATGATTGCAAGGCTTTGAGGCACACGATCCAGGACCTTTACGACCAGGGATTACAGTTCTCCAAATACAGTGATATTTAGGAAGATGTTCTTGCTAGAAGTCACTTTCATTTCGCAGCTCTCAGTTTAGATTTTAGGATATCTAGTTTCCATTCGGTCTTTCCTTTCAGTTAATTTTAGATAGCTTTTGGATGTATGTACTCAGCATTGTTGAATATATTTTCCATTAATAAAACTCTTGGATTTTTCACATCTTTAAGAAAGTCATGTATAAATACTTTGTAAATAAATGCTCTTTCGCCAGCAAAACGAAAAAACAAAAAAATTGGTTTGAGTATGTCTTTTGATAAAGGCGCATGAAATAATCATCTCCTGCAATAGAGCAAAACGATTCGTCTTTTGCTTCCAAAAGGGTGAACATGCCTGTCCAAACACCATACATAGAGAACATCCCACCACCCTGTTTACTTTCATCACTACATCACTCCACCAAAACAGCAAAACCCCATCATCACTTACCACCACACACACACAATGACCCTTCACAAATAACCTGGGTATTCAAAAGGCTTGTCAAAAAACCACAAATCAATACTGGGGGCAATCTGAGCACGGGATCGTCATCTTTAACCTTTCGTTTAAGCGTGTGAACTAGTCTCTGAGTGAAATTCAAGAGAGTGTCTTGAGCAGAAAAACCATGAGTGAACGAGCGTGTCATTTTTACATTGCTCCAGTGAGACCACATTCAAAGGTGAGGTAAACGACATAACTCCGACCGAAGGAGACACTTGGTAAATTTACGCTTAAACCTATGAAAAGTAACAAAGAACGGATACACAACTATTAGGGATGACGAAGCACCTAGGTACAACACCACACAGCCAAAAGCTTGTGAACCCTAACATTAAACCCTAGGCACGCCCGCTGAGCTTTTCGTATATGTCCTCTTTTACAACATTACAAACTCCACAAACAAGCCAGCCATTGATGAACAACCGACCGGGTGACCAAAGGAAGCAAGGAGCCCGACTTCCGAACGGCAACTTCAGAAGTCCAAAGAAGCAACACCGCTACCAAGACAATGAAATGATCCGCAAATGGTCCCAAAGTGACACACGATCCCATGAGCTCACATCAAAAAACAGCTCTCAAAGTTGAAAACCGGGAAACACAAGAACCCCGGGGAAAAAGAGATTCAAAGAAAGGAAAATCTGGAAAGCCTCGAAGTAATCCAAAATCAGAAGAAAAAGAGAAGGTGCAAGGAACAACCCAAAAGTCCCAAGTTCCAAGCTCACAAGCAAAGTCATCACGAAGTAGCCAAACGACTTCAAGACAAAGAAGACAAGTCCGAGAGAAGGTGCAAGTTGTAGCTTTGGTCACCCGTATAGCTCCACATATCCTAAACATTCCTTCATTGTCCTGTTGTCATTCATCACACCCCATAGCCACGTTATATGCTTAAAAGACTCCCGACTTAGTAGTTGTGTATCCAATCACGTGAAAGTAGCAGGTTGGACGCGTAAATCTAACAAATGTCAAATTCAATGGTTGAGATGTTTTGACCAAAAGGAGAGCACGAGTGCAAGCATCGAACACTTTAAGTGTAGGATAGAAAGCACCACATCAGGACATAATCCTTGACCATGTGAGGATGAGACTTATTCGCATGTTTAATCAAAGAAAATACTGGGGGCAATCGATCAGAACGATCCATTGCCACGAACTCTACCTCAGGTTGTCTTAAAAGAAAATATTGGGGGCAATTGTTGGTTCCAACAATTGCTATGACAACACCAATCGAAACCCAAACATTAAACACCACCTACACTATCACACCACATGCCCACATAAGCCCTTACCTTCACATCATACCCCACAGGCCCACAGAAGCCCTTACCTCCACATCAAACGTCACACCACACCAGTGGCATGTTCATCTCCTAGGCGATAAATTACGAGTCTCAAATCTTTAGTCAGGAAACGATTATTTCACTTTCCTTTTCAGCAGACAAAATTTTCTTTAAATATTGCCATGATTGGCACCTTTTTAAGCAACTTATTGTCCTGGACAATTTTCCATCAAACACTTTAGTTTCATAAATCTCATCATGGCCGTGTTTGGCATATTTCCAGCAATTTCTTAATTTGGACAATCTTTAGTCTTTTCCAGCACTTCAATTTCATTTTACAATACCCACATAAACCTCTTCATTTCCATGTTTGGAACCTTGACAATTTGCCTTTTGCCACAATCATTTTCATAAAACATACTTCACATCTTTGCATCATCAAGCATACTGCATTCCTTAATTAGCCTAGTAAAGAGTAGAATGGATCTCGGTCTCCATAAGCAACCGAGTAGAACGGATCTCAGTCTCCATAAGCAACTGAGTTAGATGGATCTCAATCTTCCTAAGCAACTGAGTTTGATGTATCTCAGTCTCCCTATGCAACTGAGTTTGATGGATCTCAGTCTCCATAAGCAACGAAGTTAGATGGATCTCAGTCTCCACAAGCAACTGAGTTAGATGGACCTTAGTCTTCACAAGCAACTGAGTTAGATGGTTCTCAGTCTCCACAAGTAACTGAGTTAGTCGGATCTCGGTCTCCATAAGCAACCGAGTTAGGATGAATTTTGTTCCCAATCCTTTAGGCATGCATAAGACCTACCTTACATTCAATCATTCCAGACACTCATAAGACCTCCCTTACATTTAATCCTTTAGGCTCATCATAAGACCTAGATCTAACCTTTAGGCTCGTCTTAAGACCTAGTTCCAACCTTTAGGCTTGTCATAAGACCTAATTCCAGCCTTTAGGCTTGTCATAAGACCTAGAATTAACCCTTCAGGCTTGTCATAAGACCTAGTTCCAACCTTTAGGCTCGTCATAAGACCTAGTTCCAACCTTTAGGCTTGTCTTAAGACCTAATTCCAACCTTTAGGCTTGTCATAAGACCTAGAATCATCCCTTTAGGCTCGTAGTAAGACCTAGCGTCACTCTTCGATTTACCTGCTTCCATCAAACATTTTGCATTCATTTCATTCGTTATAGGTAGTCAACGCCTTAGAATAGCTTGACATCATAGGTAGTCAACGCCTTGGAATAGCTTGACATCATTTCATTCATTATAGGTAGTAAAAGCCTTATAATAGCTTGACACCATTTCATTCATTATAGGTAGTCAACGCCTTAGAATAGCATGACATCATTTCCATCCCTTTTGGTTGTCAACGCCTTAGAATCGCTTGACATTATTTTCACATTTTAGGTTTAAAAACGTGTGATTTGTCCCTCCCATCTTACGAACGAATAGAACACTGGAAGTTTTGGTGGTTCGGCCAATAATCCAGCCTACATCCACTTATTAACAATATCTTTATTACTTCCTTTGGTATTACAACTTTAGAGAGCTTTCTAGTGTTTTCTCTCTCTCCTAATCTTGTGTCCATTTACAAATGAGCCTCCCATCTCCATTTATAGACTTTTGAGGGTGAAGTCTATCTCTTAATCCTTGTACATGTGGTATTACTTTATTGGAGCAACCCTCCTAATTTTGGCACTTCTTTCCTTGTAAAGCCTTCCGGTCCCAAAGTGTAGGATGCGGGATCCGATCATGGAGCACGGGGTCGGAATATGGGACCCGGTTATAGAGTGCAGAGCCAGAATACGGGACCCGGTCATAGAATGCGGGGCTGGAATGTGGGACCCGATCATGGGGCCTAGGACCCGGATTGATGTTTGGTGCCCAAACTGGAGCCCGAACAAGGTCCTGAAGGGGGCCCGGGGTCTGGGTCGGGGCCCGAGATCTGGGCCATCCTGGTTCTTTTGTCTTCGTCATATTTTGCACTCTTCATCAGTCCCACAAGTTCTACTTTTAGTACTTAAAAAAGTGGAACTTACAAAAAAAAGAGATAGAAATTTACATTCTTTTTTCCTTCCTCCTATATTCTAGTCTGTAACACCCCAACCGTTAATCTCATCATTTCCTCATAATCCGTTACTAATTACACTTACTCACGCAGCGGAACTCTATTTACAACGAGGGGTGAAACAAAGCCGTTAGCCACCCATATGGCTAACCAGGCCTATCACACATACAGTAACGGTCTGATGGACTGGATCAACCGAGTACTCATACAAATACAATACTCAATCATATCTCTACTATACCGAGTCTACAATATACGGATGCCGATAACATACTCGGACTTACACCTCATACAAACGCATAAGTGATTACAAACTAACTACCCATGCTCACAGCCGTCCCCGTCCTACTCTCTCGAACGGTGGTCAGCTTCAAGTACCTGCACACTAAAAACGTTCCCCCTAGGGGGTCAGCTTACGCTGCGCATGAAATTCGCATATACCGCGTGCTAACCGCGGTACACCGACTACTTTGGGTCGGATATACATGGAGTTCATTTTAAACAAACAACATGCATCATGACAATACAATATATATATATCACACAAGGAATCTACATCCAATCACGGAACACGATTCCCAACTAACATAACAATGTTGTTAGTGGTAACTGGTTACTCTTAGGCATTGAGGGTTATTCCTCACTATGCCTTGTTTACTTATTCAATACCTCACCCGCTCTCTCGGGTTACTTATTCGTATACACACCCATTCTCTTGGGCTACTCATTCTTATACTTACCCATTCTCTCGGGTTACTCATACATATACTCACCCCTTTCTTTCGGGTTATTTATACTCATTATCTCACCCACACTCTTGGGTTATTCATACTCAAGCTCTTGTAGATTCTCGAGACACTACAGGTCTCCTACATCACGCTTGTTACTCTTATTACATACTTAAGCCAAAACTCATGGCTCTCTAGCATAGTCTTACTTCCCCGGTTTCGACCCTACTCTGGGTCTAGCATGGTGGGAAGGTTCAACTAGCTCATGGAACTCTCTCTTAGTTCCTATCTCTTTTTACACAAGTCCGAATACTCTCGGACTACTCTCGTTCCCATACACTCCTCTCTCGGAGTTATTATAATATTACGTGTTTTAGTCTAGAAACATCACTCTCGATGTTTCTAATGACATGGGAACATTACTTTAGTTTGGTTAATCTTAGGTTTTAAGAGTTACCTTTACCATACATATACTCATACTTTCGGTCATATTCTTATACCGGGTAGAACCCTCTTATAGGAGGTCGACCATGTCTCAAGGGAGTTACTAATCCCCTAGGTCTCTTTTACCCTCTTTATAAGTTCACATTATTGGACTAACTTCAATCCTCTCGATGGAGGTTCATTTATCACTCCACTCATATTTATTTCGTGGATTGCTTCAATAAGGTTTTCTAACCGTTATCGGGTATATACTCAACCCGTACACCTCCTCGCATTTTAGGGAGTTCATATGTTTGTGTTATCGTTATGCTTTAATCGATAGCTTGTGTGTGTTTGCATAATACCATTGGTTATGTGACTACCCGTTCAACGGGTTTCTAGTCAATCAATACTCACTAAGAGTCGGTCTATACACTGAGTTAGACCACACCGGCATACAAGTATGTTAGCTCATTCAACATACAACAATGCATGCATAATCAAACAAGGGATTATTTTCATGCTTTAATCTTGAATAAGCCGGCACACAAACACACAAATCAGAGTAACTCGGTTAGCATACGGGGCATGAGAAAATCATACCTTTCACCGGGATTTTACTTTTACCGTGCCATCTCACCTTGCTCGGGTCACACACGATCCTCTGATAATGTTTCAAACATTATTATTAATACTAAGCTCATACGGTACATAATTAAATGTTACTCCCGTAGTTACCCCGTTGTCCCGTTATCTCGGTTTTACTTTGTTAATTTGAGTTCTCATTTCTCACTCTCTTCTAACACTTTCTTACGCTCCTTAGGGCCTTTACATGTCACCAAACAAGGCCTTAACATCTTATAACATCATTAGCATTCAAACCCCCATCATTAGCAACCTTTAAAACACTCACGGGGCAATTCTGGGGGTGGTCCGGGACTTGGTCCATACCCTAAGTCCCGGACCAATCACAAAACAAACTCTCGGCCAAAAATAATGCATGGTCCGGGACCTTGTACCTAGGCCAAGTCCCGGACCAATACTCATCTTAACTCTCGGCTGAATTTAGCAAGTGGTCCGGGACCTTGTACTAGACTCAAGTCCCGGACCAAACATGGTAGGCAACTCTCGGCCTTAATAAAGGGGGTGGTCCGGGACTTTGTCCATGGACTAGGTCCCGGACCCTGCTACAGATTTTGCAAATTTGACAGTTTCTGTCTCTGTTCAAGGCCCTCTCTTAGCCCATTGATTACCCCATCTCCACCAACTATAATCCTCATGTTTAAGCACCTATTTTGGTCTCTTCTTTAAACCATTCAAAACTCACTTACTAATGTCATTCCTAGCACCCAAATGACCTTATTTTCCTCTCAGTTCTACTCCAAGAACCTTACTCTTTCCTCTTCCCAAATTCCAAGTGATTACCACTCACTTTAATATTCGAAACATGCCTAGTTTTTCCTAGGTTTCACACTCCTAACCACCCTTGGTTTCCAAGTAAAATTTGACAGCACTTGCTTGCTTTACTAAGCACTTTCACCACACTAAACATGCTCACAAACACTTCTTCTCCTCTGTTTGGTTTACACATCAAAACCACCTCAAATTCCCCTTGTTCACACATATAAACTAGCTTAGTTCACAAACTTATTTCTCACACTTAAACAACATTAAACATTCTCATTTAACTACCATCATGTGTATCACAACTACACCCATTCAAGCTCAAGGTTGTTTATACAAACACCAACATAAGTTTTCCCCAAGCAAATAAAACCAACGCAAGGTAAGCCCATTACCTTGTTTATTCTCGGTTTTACTCCTCTTCCTCTTCTTTCTCTTGTCCCCTCTTTCTCTTCTTGTTTTCACAACATACCAAGGAGCATAGATTGCCAACTACAATCATATCCCCACCACACATCAACAAGTAAGTTCAATATTTCCCACATAACCTAATATATTCCAAGGAGCTAGTTTTCAAGGTTTAGCTTAGGTTTTACCTTAGAATAACCAAATGGACAGCTTGGCAATCCATTGGAAGAGTTTCCATCCCTCCACAAGAGCAAGATGCTCACGGCTAACATGGGGAAAAATTCAACGTGAGGGAATTTTTCCCAAATTACAAGAACAAGCTTGAAATGGCCAAACTCTTACTTATTATTACCTTAAGACATTAAGGAGGTGGAGGAGAGTTAAAATCAGCTCTTAAAGCTTCAAAAGCTCCAACATCCATGGAAGTGAAGGTGGGGGAATCAAGATTTTGAGGGGTACAAAACGTAGCCCTCGCCGATACAAGTCTAACGGTGGTAATTTTGTGCGATTCGGTGAAGGAATGAGCAAGTTAGAGGAGATTGAAGATGGAGGTGGTGTACTGTGTGGAGTCGCCCAGCGTACAGAGGTAAAGGAAGAAGAAGCTCTGGTGGGGGGGAAAGGAATCGTGAATGAAAGAAAAAAGAGGGGGAGAGAGAGTTCTAATATTACATTAACTATTCACCCTTTTACTTTTTCTTTTCTTTCCTTTCTTATTTATTTACTAGCTTAGAGTGTGTGTGAGTGGGTGACTCACTAAATAAAACCGGCCCCACTAAATTAGTAAGCTGGAGCGTTTTTCGTTTTCTTACAGAAAACGCTCGTTATTTTACCCGGTTTGGCACTATTCACTAACCGGGCCCGTTTTTCGGATTTTTCTCGTTTCTTTATTTTTAATGGCTATTAAGCTTCCATTAATACTTAATTATAGTTATATAATCAACTATAATTTTTTTACGGGTCCATTTGACCACTTAAAGTCACGTTTTCGGGCTTCCTCGAAAAACGTGCTTTAAAACTCCGTTATCGTTTTAATCCATTATTTGGATTCGTTTTCTTCGGGAATCATTCCCGTACACTTATTAGGCCTAACTAAGCCTTAGGAATCCATCTCGGACCCTCTCGAGATCATGTATCTCTTATACTCATTTAACGCGCATTTTAGCGTTTTTCGCTTTTCAAGCGTTTTCTCTTTTCTTTTGGTTTTATTTCTTTTACCAATACTCTTTAGGCACCATTAGGCCCTTAATAATTTTATTAGAGTAATTTAATCACCATTTTTAGATCCGGGGTATTAAAATCTACCCCCCTTAGGAACTTTGTCCTCAAAGTTGGTGAATCTAGATGGTTACTCTCATGGCGTACTATGCCAAGGTTATAATACATGTATAACCTTACAGACTCCACAAGTCTGTCTCATTTCATACTACACATACCACACACATATCACAGCATGTATAGCAATCAAAAATACTCTTTTTACTCTCTCCATGGAATCGGTCCGAAGACAAGAAGGCACTACAGTCCTCGAATCCATATTGAGTAATATACTGATCCCTCAGGTACCGGTCACGTTGAACACTTACTCTTTCTGGTTCACGGCCGTTTCATGACAAATGGGCACTTACTCTCTCTGGCCCACGGTCCCCTCGGTTCTGATCAAAACGTTACACATATACATATCCTCAGGCACTCTGGTTGACTCACTCAACACAGGAACATCTCAGGGTACTCTCCCCGTCCCGCTGCCTTTGGAAAAATCACACACTGACACCGCCCCAACCGGTCACTTAGGACCGCCGCACGTACGGTGTAATGGTTTCAAAACTAATACACGCCCACCGTTCTACCGGTCATCAAGACTTAAGGCTCAGCCATCGGCGGGTGATAGCGGTTTCAAAACCAGTTTCATTTCCATCTTCATACTTGAAGGAAATTCTTTTTCAAAATCCGTTTGAAAATTCTTTTTAAAGCATCACACAACTCCAAATCAGATTTATGGTAGCTGTATCTTTCTTAGCGTGATTACTTGTGACCACTATAGGGAGCTTCAGGAATCATCTAACCCTGATGTGATCAGCATCAGTGTTGAACTATCCTTCCACCCCAATTTGTGTTCGGTTTCCCTTGATCGCTAGCAGATCAAGTTCCACCTCCCACGTCAGTTTCAAACAATCAGATAGTCAAACATTTTTGTTTTCTATCTTTTACTCTTTCTAGTCGTATTCATAAAACAATCTGTTTCAATTTATCTTTATCATGGAACTTAAGTCATCCATTATTCTCTATTTACCTTGCCTAGGCATTCCATACTTATGGCTTCATTTACTCAAATTGTTGCTCAATTTAAAACACATAACATACAACTCCAAAGGATGGAACTCACTCCATCTATCATTCTCAAATAAAATCACCTAGGGAACTCACTCCCTCTTAGGTTACACATCGGTTTCATGCCGATTCATACTCATCATAACTCATGTCTAATCTCACTAGACATATACTATAGGGATTCTCATTCCCTAGGAGTCTCTCTACTCCTCTTTTCATAAATATTACATTCTCATTACTTGCATCTCTCATGCACCATACTCATTATTACACAATGAATGGGTACCTATGTTTATGTAACATAAGTTCCAATCATCAAAACAATTTCTTTTTGTGCTATGCACATAGTAGTTTACGCACCAATACGTAAAACATACTCTAAGCGGTTTCTCGCCCTACCCCCCTTAAAAGGGGTTACGCCCGCGTAACCAACCATATGTTATCACTGAACATTGGTTCATTAATTCGAGTATTATGAAGTGTTTTAACTTCAGTACGGTTAATTAACTCATAACCGGGTTCGGTTCTAGCCTCTAAGGCTTCAAGGGGTTTATGACATAGGTATACTTAACCCTGAATCACGGTCCACAAGCTTCTGCTGTGTGACCTGATAACTAGAGCTTAATTCGCTCTTTGATATTCTCAATGTATATCAATCGTCGCTTGGTATCTCTTACCGTATGCGAATTCGATGAGTTATAGATTTTCTCTCCAACTCTCTGGAAATCTATTGTATAACTCTGTATACCTTCGTGGTTATTCGCTTACTTTTCCCGACTTATTGTCGGTTGAGGTTAAGCTACTACTTAGCATGTAGTGCTTCCTCGTTTAATAGTGGCTCATGGATTATGTTTGTTTCATGGTTCTGTACCAGAGTTCTTCATTCATACTACTCTGCATTTTTCCACATATCGATCCTGGGCCCTGTGGGTTACTGCCCACGTTCTTTGTGCATCTTGGCCAATGGCCGCACGTTGTCTCTCTAGATTCTCACTCAACAAGCTTCGTTGACATTTCTCAATTCCTCGCTCTCCCACTTGATCATTACCGCACAAGTGCAATACCAAAACACTCAGTCATACAGAGTGCAGAAGCGTAAACCCTTGACAGTAAATCTCTCATGAGATAGGAATGAACATGTCTCCTTTACTACATTTCTTCATCAACTCTAATCACTATCCGAATATACTCTTACAATGGTCGCTTACTGCGTACCTAGTTCTACTCGTTACAACATTTGTTTACATGGCATCCGCTACTACTTTAGCTTCCGCTCATGTTTTCTCGCCATTTACACGATGGCTTGCCATTCACTTGGCTCAACAACATACGCTATTCTTAAAAATCTCTCTGCGCACTTGCGCGCTGCTTACTCTGCAGTTCATATTGTACACATAGAGTGTTCACTACTCATCCGATTACTCTATCGGTTTCCTTTGTACTGCCACCAAGGTTCCTCTTTACACACTACTATAGTTCATATGCTCCTTGGCAATATACACATGCTCAAGTTTTACTACACCGCTCTAGCGGTTTCACATTTCATGCCTACGTGGTAGCCTTTCTCTGGAGGATTCACGCAATTGCCGCTCCCTAGGCCCCACAGTAACAAGTGGTATCCCCACTCTAAGGTAGGGGTTCGTGCTCCACAATAACCCTTATGCCTTTATGCATATGTTTTACAATGTTTGGATCTACGTATTGTAGTTGGTTTTATCGGCTTACAAGCCACCTTGCCTCGAGTCATGCTCCATGCGGCTGTTTATATAGGTTTCTTCTTCTCCGTATGCCATTAAATGGTTAGGAGGTATTTATGGGCTCTTTGATATGGTTGTCTCACCACTCTTCCGTACTTGGAAGGCCCTTTAAGCAACTTGATATTTGTTGATGCCCTCTGGCAATCTAGGGTATCCCGTGTACCGTGGGATCCCTTCGGGTTCTACCCGAGTGTTTGCTTAAATACTTGTGTTCTCAACACGATGTTTCGTTCAACTACTGTTGATTCCAGCACCCTTCTCGGATTGCTCCTGGGTGTTACTGAGTAATGCCATTACATCTGGCTTGTACTTATGGTTATGTTTGGTTGCGACTTCGCCTTGCGGCTATGTATAACTCAAACTATCCCGTTTAAGGTTGTAATATCTCCCGTTATTGGGTAGAGTATTAGTACTATTCCTTTACCTACTTAGTTAGGTCGTTATTCTCTTAGTGAGATATTCTGTGGGAATTCTATCCCGTTTATCAAACATTGATATGATCAATTAAGGTATTCATCTTATTGCTTACACTGGTATCCATTCCAGTTATTAGGTATTTTCTCCTTGGTTCCTGAGACATATCTCATGTCTGTGCTTAATACTCTGTGCTTCTCGCACTTATTAACGCTATATCCTTAGGTCCGTCACCTTACTGGATTCTAGACTCCTTTATCTTGGTAAGCGTCCTTATGTTCTTCGACCATTCAAGGTGTCCAACTGTCTTGGTTTAAATTGGCTCTTTCGTCCGTAGTATGGAGTGGGCTACTTCCCGTGTACCGTACTCTACTTGTATACATACATGGAGTATCTTATTGATACGTTACCACTTACCCGTACTACTCATAACTGGTCTGTCAGGCCCGCAAGCTCCTTTGGAGTGCGGTCGTTCCATGTCTCGTTTGTGTACACTTGTAGTGTCGGTCACGCCTAAGTGAAGTATTCTGTTGCCCCTCCTCTTATTGGTCCTATAATACTTATCGTGGTTCACTGGTTTGGTTTTAAAACTTTGGGGGTTTTTTGGAAAATTTTACGTTCTGAAAGGAAGTTCATGGTTTTGAAAACTCTTTGCGCATTTCAATGCCGGTTTTTGCTTCTTACCAGGTCCTAGCCTCTTGCTGACCGGTATATTTCTTTATACAGTGGTCGGCCGTTTAGGCCTTTCCAAGGTTTCGTTTCAGAATTCTTAGGTTTGTGGTGCTATATTGGCTTCTCTTGCCGTCTTGGTACTTACTAAGTACTGGTCGCTGTCAAAGCTCCTCTTTGGTCCGTCTATTACTGCACTTGCCGTGGCAAGTGCGCGGTACTGGCGGTTTTTTAGGTTAACTCATACCGGTCCACGGTATTGTTCACATTGTATCTGGTTAGCCTAGTCGCTCCCCTTCTTGATCCTGTTATTGGATACTGCTCTTTGGCTGGATTCCTCATTCCTCTTGACATGACTGTCATTCATTTAGGTGCTCCTCCACTCTCGGAGTTCCTTTTACCTTAATTCTAGCTTTTACCTCGTTGATCGCGGTCCCACGTCTTTACTATGGTTACAGAGGTTATAACTTATTTAGGTACTACTTCTGTAGTCCTATTCGGGTATATCCCGTAGCTATGCTCGTAGCTGTCTAAGCTGTATCAGTTAAGTATTGCAACCTCTTTGGGTGTGGCAGGGTGGGTGCCTCTACTCTTGACTAGATTCTTAGTCGGTTAGTGTACCGTTGATGGTATTACTTAGTTATGGCGGTCCGTAGACATGTGTCTCGGTTTTTGTTATTATCATTGCTTCTCATTAATCCGCCTTCTTGCACGGTTAGTGCTTTCTTCTTGCTGTTGCTCGGCTAGCTAGGTTCTCGCGACTGCTAAGCATGTCGCCCCAAGTTGCCACAAATTCTGGTCTCCTTGGATTAGGATGTCTCATTCCCTCGCCTTAAGTGCGGTTATTGTCGTTCCACCAGCGGGACCCGTCTCCGGGACTTCCGTTTCTCGGGGTCTACCGCATGACAGGTTCTAGTTCATATTGAAATATTAAATAACTGCCAGTTTGGGTTTCCCCGTCTCTGGCGTTCTTTCCCGAGCTTTTAATGCGGGGGTTGTGGAGGGCGGGTCTGGTATTGTAGGTATCCAGATCATACTGGAAGTTCCTAACTAGCGCATCTCTCACGCTACCACACAACCCATAGCCCTAAGTCTCTAATTCCTAACTCGGTATTTCCTAAGCTCGGTATTTCCAGTCATCAGAGCGATACTTCGCTCTGTTACCATTTTGTAACACCCCAACCGTTAATCTCATCATTTCCTCATAATCCGTTACTAATTACACTTACTCACGCAGCGGAACTCTATTTACAACGAGGGGTGAAACAAAGCCGTTAGCCACCCATATGGCTAACCAGGCCTATCACACATACAGTAACGGTCTGATGGACTGGATCAACCGAGTACTCATACAAATACAATACTCAATCATATCTCTACTATACCGAGTCTACAATATACGGATGCCGATAACATACTCGGACTTACACCTCATACAAACGCATAAGTGATTACAAACTAACTACCCATGCTCACAGCCGTCCCCGTCCTACTCTCTCGAACGGTGGTCAGCTTCAAGTACCTGCACACTAAAAACGTTCCCCCTAGGGGGTCAGCTTACGCTGCGCATGAAATTCGCATATACCGCGTGCTAACCGCGGTACGCCGACTACTTTGGGTCGGATATACATGGAGTTCATTTTAAACAAACAACATGCATCATGACAATACAATATATATGTATATCACACAAGGAATCTACATCCAATCACGGAACACGATTCCTAACTAACATAACAATGTTGTTAGTGGTAACTGGTTACTCTTAGGCATTGAGGGTTATTCCTCACTATGCCTTGTTTACTTATTCAATACCTCACCCGCTCTCTCGGGTTACTTATTCGTATACACACCCATTCTCTTGGGCTACTCATTCTTATACTTACCCATTCTCTCGGGTTACTCATACATATACTCACCCCTTTCTCTCGGGTTATTTATACTCATTATCTCACCCACACTCTTGGGTTATTCATACTCAAGCTCTTGTAGATTCTCGAGACACTACAGGTCTCCTACATCACGCTTGTTACTCTTATTACATACTTAAGCCAAAACTCATGGCTCTCTAGCATAGTCTTACTTCCCCGGTTTCGACCCTACTCTGGGTCTAGCATGGTGGGAAGGTTCAACTAGCTCATGGAACTCTCTCTTAGTTCCTATCTCTTTTTACACAAGTCCGAATACTCTCGGACTACTCTCGTTCCCATACACTCCTCTCTCGGAGTTATTATAATATTACGTGTTTTAGTCTAGAAACATCACTCTCGATGTTTCTAATGACATGGGAACATTACTTTAGTTTGGTTAATCTTAGGTTTTAAGAGTTACCTTTACCATACATATACTCATACTTTCGGTCATATTCTTATACCGGGTAGAACCCTCTTATAGGAGGTCGACCATGTCTCAAGGGAGTTACTAATCCCCTAGGTCTCTTTTACCCTCTTTATAAGTTCACATTATTGGACTAACTTCAATCCTCTCGATGGAGGTTCATTTATCACTCCACTCATATTTATTTCGTGGATTGCTTCAATAAGGTTTTCTAACCGTTATCGGGTATATACTCAACCCGTACACCTCCTCGCATTTTAGGGAGTTCATATGTTTGTGTTATCGTTATGCTTTAATCGATAGCTTGTGTGTGTTTGCATAATACCATTGGTTATGTGACTACCCGTTCAACGGGTTTCTAGTCAATCAATACTCACTAAGAGTCGGTCTATACACTGAGTTAGACCACACCGGCATACAAGTATGTTAGCTCATTCAACATACAACAATGCATGCATAATCAAACAAGGGATTATTTTCATGCTTTAATCTTGAATAAGCCGGCACACAAACACACAAATCAGAGTAACTCGGTTAGCATACGGGGCATGAGAAAATCATACCTTTCACCGGGATTTTACTTTTACCGTGCCTCACCGCTCGGGTCACCACGATCTCTGATAATGTTTCAAACATTATTATTAATACTAAGCTCATACGGACATAATAAATGTTACTCCCGTAGTTACCCCGTTGTCCCGTTTCGGTTTACTTTTTAATTTGAGTTCTCATTTCTCACTCTCTTCTAACACTTTCTTACGCTCCTTAGGGCCTTTACATGTCACCAAACAAGGCCTTAACATCTTATAACATCATTAGCATTCAAACCCCCATCATTAGCAACCTTTAAAACACTCACGGGGCAATTCTGGGGGTGGTCCGGGACTTGGTCCATACCCTAAGTCCCGGACCAATCACAAAACAAACTCTCGGCCAAAAATAATGCATGGTCCGGGACCTTGTACCTAGGCCAAGTCCCGGACCAATACTCATCTTAACTCTCGGCTGAATTTAGCAAGTGGTCCGGGACCTTGTACTAGACTCAAGTCCCGGACCAAACATGGTAGGCAACTCTCGGCCTTAATAAAGGGGGTGGTCCGGGACTTTGTCCATGGACTAGGTCCCGGACCCTGCTACAGATTTTGCAAATTTGACAGTTTCTGTCTCTGTTCAAGGCCCTCTCTTAGCCCATTGATTACCCCATCTCCACCAACTATAATCCTCATGTTTAAGCACCTATTTACTCACTTAAACCATCTTAAATCAAGCACCAAATACACTCACCATCCTAGTTAACTTCACTTAAATTATTTACACTTACAAACAGTTTTCCACTTGCTTTTCTATCAGATTTGCAACAGATTTTGGTCTCTTCTTTAAACCATTCAAAACTCACTTACTAATGTCATTCCTAGCACCCAAATGACCTTATTTTCCTCTCAGTTCTACTCCAAGAACCTTACTCTTCCTCTTCCCAAATTCCAAGTGATTTACCACTCACTTTAATATTCGAAACATGCCTAGTTTTTCCTAGGTTTCACACTCCTAATCACCCTTGGTTTCCAAGTAAAATTTGACAGCACTTGCTTGCTTTACTAAGCACTTTCACCACACTAAACATGCTCACAAACACTTCTTCTCCTCTGTTTGGTTTACACATCAAAACCACCTCAAATTCCCCTTGTTCACACATATAAACTAGCTTAGTTCACAAACTTATTTCTCACACTTAAACAACATTAAACATTCTCATTTAACTACCATCATTGTAGTATCACAACTACACCCATTCAAGCTCAAGGTTGTTTATACAACACCAACATAAGTTTTCCCCAAGCAAATAAAACCAACGCAAGGTAAGCCCATTACCTTGTTTATTCTCGGTTTTTACTCCTCTTCCTCTTCTTTCTCTTGTCCCCTCTTTCTCTTCTTGTTTTCACAACCCAAGGAGCATAGATTGCCAACTACAATCATATCCCCACACACACATCAACAAGTAAGTTTCAATATTTCCCACATAACCTAATATATTCCAAGGAGCTAGTTTTCAAGGTTTAGCTTAGGTTTTACCTTAGAATAACCAAATGGACAGCTTGGCAATCCATTGGAAGAGTTTCCATCCCTCCACAAGAGCAAGATGCTCACGGCTAACATGGGGAAAAATTCAACGTGAGGGAATTTTTCCCAAATTACAAGAACAAGCTTGAAATGGCCAAAACTCTTACTTATTATTACCTTAAGACATTAAAGAGGTGGAGGAGAGTTAAAATCAGCTCTTAAAGCTTCAAAAGCTCCAACATCCATGGAAGTGAAGGTGGGGGAATCAAGATTTTGAGGGGTACAAAACGTAGCCCTCGCCGATACAGTCTAACGGTGGCAATTTTGTGCGATTCGGTGAAGGAATGAGCAAGTTAGAGGAGATTGAAGATGGAGGTGGTGTGCTGTGTGGAGTCGCCCAGCGTACAGAGGTAAAGGAAGAAGAAGCTCTGGTGGGGGGGAAAGGAATCGTGAATGAAAGAAAAAAGGGGGAGAGAGAGTTCTAATATTACATTAACTATTCACCCTTTTACTTTTTCTTTTCTTTCCTTTCTTATTTATTTACTAGCTTAGAGTGTGTGTGAGTGGGTGACTCACTAAATAAACCGGCCCCACTAAATTAGTAAGCTGGAGCGTTTTTCGTTTTCTTACAGAAAACGCTCGTTATTTTACCCGGTTTGGCACTATTCACTAACCGGGCCCGTTTTTCGGATTTTTCTCGTTTCTTTATTTTTAATGGCTATTAAGCTTCCATTAATACTTAATTATAGTTATATAATCAACTATAATTTTTTTACGGGTCCATTTGACCACTTAAAGTCACGTTTTCGGGCTTCCTCGAAAAACGTGCTTTAAAACTCCGTTATCGTTTTAATCCATTATTTGGATTCGTTTTCTTCGGGAATCATTCCCGTACACTTATTAGGCCTAACTAAGCCTTAGGAATCCATCTCGGACCCTCTCGAGCTCATGTATCTCTTATACTCATTTAACGCGCATTTTAGCGTTTTTCGCTTTTCAAGCGTTTTCTCTTTTCTTTTGGTTTTATTTCTTTTACCAATACTCTTTAGGCACCATTAGGCCCTTAATAATTTTATTAGAGTAATTTAATCACCATTTTTAGATCCGGGGTATTAAATAGTCCCACAAGTTCTTTTTCTTTAGCTTTTACAAAGAAACATGAACTTACAAAAAGTGGGTACAATTAGTACAATCAAAAGTCCCACAAGTGTCTTTCTTCTGAATCTGACAAATTGGAAATTCTGGGACATAAATCTTTGAGATAATATATCTTGATGGATGGATCCCATAATATCTTGATGGATGGATCCCCTTAGATCTTCATAAAGAAGACCAATGGTTCTTTTAATATGAACCATTCCCTTTTTGAAAGGGCGAAATAATATGATGATCAAGTCTTTGCTTATACTAGCCAAAGGATGATAATTCCCTTAAAGGGAGAACAAAGATAATATATTTTCCCAACTTTGCTTATGCTAGCCAAAGGATGGTACTTGTGATTCAAATATGGTGCGGCGTCCCACACCTAACAATGCACCCATTACAAACGACCAGAGCTCCTGATGGATCCAGAGATGGGTTTTTTTTTGTTGGCTCGATGGCCGGGTTTCATTTCAACCCAAAGTGTTACTTTTCAAGACACAAGTGCCTGCAGCTCGTTGGCCGGTGCTTTCTTTCAAGGCATATAGCCTGCAGCTCGTTGGCCGGTGCTTTCTTTCAAGGCATATAGCCTGCGGCTCATTGGCCGGGTATTACTTTCAAGGCATATAGCCGGCGGCTCGTTGGCCGATGCTTTCTTTTAAGGCATATTGTAACACCCCAACCGTTAATACCGTCATTACCGTCCAATCTCCTCATACAATCCAGATTCACGCAGCGGATACTTACATACTCAACGGTAGGTGATACAATGCCGTTAGTCACCCACGTGACTAACAAGGCTACTACTACTACATACAGCATCGGTCTGATGGACCGGAATCACGAGTACTACACATCTACAATACATACTCCATTTACCAATCACATACTACAATGCTCCATTCAACATTTTACTCCTTTACAATACCATACATTACAATATACATAACCGAGTTTACTAGGTTCCAAATACAAATACAATGCTTCTTCCAAATTCCTATGTGCTCGTTAAGAGTCTACATCTACCCATTCCTCACAAACTACTTACTTCCTAAGTACAAGGGTGTGCCACTTAGTACACCTCTACATTCTACTTCTACTATCCGAATGTAGCCACCGGTCTCTTACCTTGACCATATCCGCTTTGGGTACCTGCACACTAAAAACGTTCCCCCTAGGGGGTCAGCTTTCGCTGCATATGATAACCTCATACCCCGCGTACTAGTGAGGGTACGCCGACCACTTGGTCGAATACATTCAATTGATTTCATTCAAACATACATGCATACATGCTCTTATACATAATATTACAATACATTACGCAAGGAGTACATACATACACTTCAACGCATACTCTTCAATACATACATGGTAATTCATACAAGCCATCAGATACATACTTACCTTTCCGAAATCCACAATACACAATACATATACAGTACATACGCAATACATACACAATCCACCATACTTGTTAGCTCATGTTGGTCCACCCGGGTTAATCGGGTGGAGATTACTCTTTTACTCGTTCCACAGTACTTACGCATACATACTCATACTCATACATACTTACTTACTTACTCTTACTCATGTTAAGTCGTCGGGACCTCCGGCCCGGGGACTACTCCGTCCCACCACCGGGATTTACTTGACTCACCAATCCGGGATGCTACCCATTTAAGGGGTTTGGGCCGCGGACCAGTTTAAGAGTCAGGAATTGGATCCAACCTCTTGTGTCTCCTCATCCTCACGCGTGGCCGAAGCTATATCGGACTTCTACTCATTCCAATTTACTCACTTAAGTTAGGAGTTAGATAGTTAGGAATTTAGTAGAAGTCAACATCCAAGCCACATACATAATACATTGTTCATACACACTTCCATACAAAATACAATACAATGTACAAATATACTACGAGATACAATACACTTCATCATCATTCATGTATTTCATGAATTATACAAACTATTGTTCAAGACAAATATCAAGAACAATGTAATCAAGCACAAGTAAGTGCAATATAGTCCGATTCATGCATTTATCTTATTAGGTGATCAAATAAGAACACAAATCGGGGTAACCAGATTAGGATACAGGGCATGAAGAAATCATACCTTGCACCGTTGATTTGGACTCACCGACTCCTCTTCGGTGTTCAACTATTCGAATCCTAGCATATACATATAGTTGGGTGGTTAATCATCTATAATTAACCTTACTTATTACTTTGCTAAAGTTTCCCAGTGTTTACATACTAATTCCTTATTATTCAAATACATTTACTTATGTTACTTACTTAAAATTATTCTCTAGGCTTGTTCATGGCCTTAATGACCTTTAAACATCATTAATTATGTCTTAAGTATCTTATAATATCATTACCCTTCATTACCCTACCTTAGATTAACTTTAAAATGGATTCTGTGAAGAAAATGGGGTGGTCCTGGTTTGTGTCCTGGTTTACAAACCCGGACCATCTCTTCAGAGACGTTTCTGTCAAGTTTTTATGGTGGTCCGGGTTTGTGTACCAGTTTACAAACCCGGACCATCACTTTAGAAAACTTTCTGTCGTATTTTTAAGGTGGTCCGGGTTTGTGTACTTGTTTGCAAACCCGGACCATCCTTCAGCGTTACTTTCTGTCAAGTTTTTGAGGTGGTCCTGGTTTGCGTACTGGTTTGCAAACCAGGACAAATTCAGCGAGAAAGTATTCTGCCAATTTTAAGAGGTGGTCCTGGTTTGCGTACTGGTTTGCAAACCAGGACAAATCTAGCGAGAAAGTATTCTGGCAATTTTAAGAGGTGGTCCTGGTTTGCGTACTGGTTTACAAACCAGGACAAATCTAGTCTGTTGCAAATTTCTAGTTTTAAAGCTTTGTTTCAACTTCAAACTTCTACCAACTTCTTCCCCAATATTCCTACACATAATCTAGCATATTTTAGCAGTGATTAAGCACTTTAAATTAGCCTAATCCACTTCTACCCAAATCTGTTACATTACACACTCACTGTAAGTTTCCTCCTCTGCTGTTACGATTTTCCTTCTCCAAGAAATGCTACAGATTTTTCATTTCTTCTTCTCACTAACTCAATGATCCTCAATCTACCCTTACTTAGTTAAACAGCTCCCAATACACCTTTTACACCTCTACTCAACTACACTCCTTCTTCCTGTTACAAACCAAAGTGAAATTTCTTATTCTTTCCTTCTCTGTACAACAGCTTTGTTCTTTCTTTTCTAACACACTCAAGTCTCTAAATTCCTGAACGAATTTTGACAGAGGTTCCCCACATTTCTAAGTGTTCTCACCACACAATTTTGCACACTCAATATATTCACAACCTGTTCAACATATACATTATTCCCACACATCATACTAATACCTACTACACACTTACCATTTACACTTAGCATTTTATTTCCTTGTTTTCAAAAACCTCAAACTACAAATACCATCCACATTAATATACCCATACTCTTCATACTGTTACGGTGATTTCTAAACATTGCTAAACAATATACTTATACCTACACAAGCATTAAAAATCGTACAGAGGCTTCTCTTTACCTTGGGTTTCCTTGATTCCTTTTTCTTTCCCTCCTTCTCCTTTCTTGCTCCTCTTTCCTTCTTTGTTTTCTTGGTTTATTTAAGCCAAGCTACACCACGTAACCAAGCACACACATACACACCAAGACTAGTGAATCTTCTATCTCACGTATTAAACCCTAACTTTGTGAGAAACCATTTAAAACACTTAGTGGGTCTTACCTTGAGTTTATAATGGAGTTTTTTTAGTAGAAAGTGAAAAGGCTTCAACTCCTCTTTGAAGTGCCAAATCGGCTCAGTAATGGAATAGTGGTACATTACACGAGTTTTGTATTTTTGCAAGGAAAAGATGAAAGGAGTGAAGCTTGGGTCTACTTCTTACCTTAGAACATGAAGAAGAATATAGATCTTCAAATGGTGCCCTTCAAGCCCTCAAATGATTATACCCTCAAAAATAAAGTTGGAGGTTTTAGATTTTTGAAGGGTGTAGAATAATCTCCTAAGCGATACGAATCCAACGGTATAATTTTTATAGCATTTGGTGGTGGTTTAGGCTTTCAAAATGGAGAGAAAGTGGCTGTTGTGAGAGGGTGGCTCAAATCGCCATTTCAGTCGCACAGAAGGAGAAGAAATAGAGAGGAAGAAGAAAGCAGTACGTGAGGTGTTTGTGAGAGAGAGATAGAATAAAAAGTAGTTACTTTTTGCTTTTTAATTGTTTGTCTTTTACATATAAGGAAGGAATAAGGAAGAGGGGTATGGCTATTATCAGCCGGCTACACACAGCTCATATGGGCTTTTCAAATGTTATTGCAATAGTGGACACACTAATTTATTTTATTTACACTATTACCCCATAACTTCCCGTTTTTTACAGTTTTTACTATTTTCTCGTTTTATTGATTTTATTGTCTCTAGACCTTCACTAATGTTTATTAGTGACTATTTGGTTGACCAAAATTATTACGAGTCTATTTGACCCGCTTAAAGTCACGTTTTCCTGGTTTCCTCGAAAAACGCGCTTTAAGGTTCGTTTATGGTTTTAATCCATTTTATGGATCCGTTTTCTTCGGGGGTTGTTCCCCTATATTATTTAGGTCCTATTAAGCCCTTAGAATCCATATAATACGCTAACCGAGGTCTCATACCTCCTATGGTTATTTAACGCTTATTTAGCGTTTTTCGCTTTTCAAGTGTTTCTTCATTTCTTTTGGATTTATTTTTCCTTACTAATATTACTTAGGCGTTGTTAGGCCCTTAAGTATGTATTAGATTAATTTTAATCCCTATATTTAAGTTCGGGGTATTTCACATATAGCCTGCTGCTCATTGGCCGGGTATTACTTTCAAGGCATATAGCCTGCGGCTCGCTGGCCGGTGCTTTCTTTCAAGGCATATAGTCTGCGGCTCGTTGGCCGGGTATTACTTTTCACCATGGATATGTAACTCTAATGTAGAAAGTCCATGGGTAGGTGTTACTTTCTTGGCTCGGTGGCCTTTGTTCTCGCTTTCTTTGAATACTTCAGGGGGTGATCAGTCCCCTGGTAAAAAGTACCTGCACTTTCTTTAATAACTTTGTTAGCTCTTTTGAGACAGAGTAGAACATGTTGCACATGATAAATAGTTTAAGACATCAAATCAGTTTGTAATTGAGCATAAATCAAGGTCAAGCTCAATAGACTTATGTAATAATAGATAAGCCTGGTAATCATATACCCTTTCAGATGGTATGCAATGGTGGGGGTATCAAACATATTTAGAATCATGCATTTAGTTAACGCTGAATGAAGCATTCTATAATCAAAATAGTCAAGAGCTTGACTCAAGGTGGTTTTATGAGTTTTAAACATTTTCATCATGCCTATTTGCCAGCTGAAAACATAGGCAATAAATTAGCCTAAATACTGTCTGTGCAGCAGCTCAATATTCGTGACATAGTGCCCGGGAAGAGCAAGACAAGTGGGTGAGTTATGAACACTATTTCCAAGAAGCATGACAGGAGTAGGCAAGGCATTTTGTTTCCATATGTAGGATTTTAACAACAATATCATGGAGAAATTAAACAGAATGGTGTATGAGCGTTTTAAGAGATTGGTCACTTTCAAGCAGGTCTTGTCATGTTCAAGAGGTGGCACAAAATCAAGCAAAACTGAAGCAGATCTAAACACTATTTATGTATTATAAATCGGCTACTTCTAAGCATGGAACAGAAGTATGATACTTTCGTGCTAGATACTTTATAGCACCAAATTTGTAGCACAAAAACAAGAATGAATATCCTCACAAATCGGGGGCAAATGCACCTCAGAATCCAGCATAAAGACGGAAGCAAAAGTAGCACTAGTGACAAAACAAGCTTATCTCAAAGTGTCATTATTGCCTAAGCAGTTTTAACAAATCTTCTGCTAAGGGTGGTTCAAAGTTATAGGTCAATACGCACGAAGCTATTAAATAGTGGTGATATGAATCGCTTGCCAGCTCATAACAGATCACGACTAGAGGAGTTACTGTGCGCAAACCTGTTTAAAACCTTATCATGCAGTATCTGCAATTTCAGAGTGTAGATATATGGCAATATACACCCTTTTAAACTAGCAAACAGCGGCAAAAGGATTGCTGTACAATAGTTCCTAAAGTGTAAAATAACAATGTTTAAATGGAGCTTGAAACAGCACCTAACAGATGGAGTAAGACAGTAGCAGCAGGGAACAACAATCAATTAAAGGCCCTCTTATTTACCGATCAAACGACATAGACCAAGAGTAAAAGAGTTTTGCTATTCATGACATCTCAGGTTTAGACATCAGTATAGAACCAGGTAAGTAGAATAGTAATGAGATTGAGTGTAAAAACTGATAAAACGGTTTTGGTAACACACCAACACTTATGTTCAAAGTTAGAGAAGCAAAAACTTCAAAAAGCTAAATTATTGCGAAGAAATATCAGAGGATATATAATGTACCCATTCAATGCTTGATCTCAGAAAAGATAAATTGCATCATGAAACTTCAAATTAGCTCTCAGTCTTATATAAATCGATACCAAGTTAGGCATATATTAACCGGAGAAGAAGTGTTGTCTAAAATAATGTCAAGATATTTTCATGCAACAGCTGTAACTTCAGAGTGCTGCAATAGTAACATAACTGCAGTGGGGCTGCGCAAGAGTGTATGAGTAGTGCTGTAAAATAAGCAGGAAATGGGTTGTCAATTTATACCGAGCTTACCGCCCTCATACCTTGCCATGTTACCTACCAAAACAATATGAGGTTGTATGGTTTGTAGTGAATATTTCAGTGCTTTGGGTAGTAATGGTAGCGCCCGGGACTGAACATGACGACTTGTGTCCTGGCCGAAACCACGATGCCATTCGGTACCGATCCTAGGGTCTGCTGAATTTTCCTCCTCACTTGCGAGCAACTTTCTCATTGTATAGAGGGCTCCTTTGCTCAGTAGTTGTTCAGATTGGTGGAGCATTTGTTATCCTGCACCAGAACTTTGGAAGAGAAAAAACTTGTCTTTGATTCGTACAGCCCAAAGTCATGATGACCTCTATCATGTCCTGGGCTATTTGAGCATGTAACTTGTGAGAATGGTGGTGAACGAGTGCTGCAGATTCTTGTCAAAAAATTGTGTAAACAGTCGCCATGTAGCAGCTTCATGTATAATGGCCAAGCAGCATAACTGAAGACTATGAACTACTGAGAAGGCTTGTTATCTAATTGGTACAAAACCAAAATGAAATGGAGAGTTAGTTTAACAACTTAGATTGAAGGTTCTACTCATGTTCATATGACTGCATAAAAACAGGAAAAGGAAACTTTAATCATTACCTACGAAACTGATTTGAGTGGCATATGCAACAGTAATATAAAGCACCAAAATAGAATGATAGAAATAGTAAATCGGGTTGGGCTTAAGAAATCTAAAGGCTGGAACCCATACAAGAAGTATTTTGAATGAATAAACTTAATAGTAAATATAATCTGCTAGACAATGCCGATTGTAAAATAGCCGTAAGGACCAAGGCAAACCAAAGTAAGCATTCATCATAGACTTGTTAAGCTGAAGCATACAGATACAGCGACGCATAATAACATGATTTCATGAAAATAGGAACATTCAGAGGCATAAAGGCCAGAATTGATGCCTTAAATAAGGTACGAAGAATTGGTATAAGAGCTGTAGAAAAATTCTTTCATAACAGCAGCAATGATTTAATTGAAACTGTATACCGTCTCCGGTCCAGATCATAATGAAGTTGTGAATGACATGGTGCTTGTCAAAATTTAGTAGAGAACACTTTTTCTAAGTAGAAATGTAAGATGTGACCCCGCCCATAAAACTACTTATATAGAACTTCATCGAAGCTGCTGTTAAAAGCAGTCCAAACTCTTATAGAAAACCTGTAGGAAGAAGCTCCATTAATAGCAGCAAAAGCAGAGGGAAGCTAACATAATTTTAGAAGGTAAAAAAACAGTTTGATATATTTCAATAATGCGTTTTATTAACGCTGAAATATAGAGATGCAGATAGCAGCCTGATTGTGCAGGAATTTTATTTGCAATTCTTAATAGATTTTGGGTTTAAGCATAATCAACCGATTTTCAGAAAGGCCAACTACCTGCATGCTAAACTACTGAAAAATTTGTACTTATCCAAGCAGTAACAACCAGAAGTAATAACCTCATGACTCGAGGGCAATGTGGCATAATATTACAAGATTTATAGTATAAAGAACTTGTGCTTTTAGTAATGCAAACACTTTTGATAGTGAATATAAACATCAAAACTGAATTACCTTGGAACAGATCATTAAACACATAATGATAATTACAGTAAAAATGCTATTTAGCACAGATTTTGATGGCAAACTTTGTAAATGGCGTGTATAAGTTGCAGCTCTTATATTAACTCATAATCGGAGGCTAGAAGAAACCAAATTACTGCTGTATAATAACCCAGTGACTGGAGCAGTAATGACAAGGGGAAAGTTTTACCAAACAACAAAAACAGCTGGGTATTGACCATCCAATGGATTGAAAATGATAACCTAAAGCAAGCAAGGCATTGTTGTGGATGATTTATAAAGGTGAATCAAAATATTGCATCAGAAATGAGGCAGTTAACAGCAACAAAGTAGCTGAGAAAAGAGTGTAATCAAGAGCTTAACCTGGACTGGTTTTTACGATCCTAAACACTCTTATCATACCCCCTTATCCCCTGACTTCTAATAGGCAAAAAACAAGTCTATATACCGCTGTGTAGTAAGTAGATGAAGCATGAATATTTCTTTTACCTTGCACTGATTATGCGACAACAATAAACAGAGACATAACTTCGACAAAAACTTGGGGAGCAATCAATCAAGATTATTCATGTAAAATCGTTGACGGTTTTCAGATCAGTTTTATCTTACTAGATCAATCATGACAGCAAGCAGAGTTTGAAGGTTTTGAAACTATTAAGGGTATGCAGAGGCAGCAACATTAGCATTATGAAAGAATACAGTATTACCACCACTTCAGGTTTGATGTATCTAGAATCAAATAGATGATTGTGCTTTGAAGCATACTTGTCTTGCAGCTCTTGTGAAGTATCTTCACAACCTTTCCTTTGTGTGGCAGAACATAGCTAGGGAGGTTGCTGCTTGAAAACACTGTTACATAACAGCTTCATTTTTAGCATCTAACAGCATGAAATTGATTCTAAACGTGGTTAAACCACTAATATAGTTATAGAACAGTTTCGTAAGCAGGAAACCAATGCAAGCTGTAATAGTTGCAGGAAATAGTAGTTTTTAGCAACTGGAACAATTCCTGAAAGGATAAATGCAGAGCTAAGGTAAGGTGTATAGAGCATTTAGGCAGAAGTGAACGTAGTTACTCATGAATATAATTAAACATGGATTATTTGAATGAAGCCAAATTAGGTTGCTATAGTCATACAAGGACTTGTAAACAGGGAACAATCTAAAGCAGATTCCGCATCATTCGTAGTCGTAAAAACTGCTGAAACAAACTCATAACCAACTTCACAAATTGGATATCTAAGACACATATTTCTTAGCTTTAACCGCAGAAGTAAAGGCATCCACAACAGCATCATGGAGCAGTAAAACAGAACAGTGTTTTAACAAAGCGTTTGTCAAAAAGCGTTTCAAACCAGTGGTAAGGGACTTCACAGAGGAAATTAATCAACTAATCAAGCTCAATTAATAGATAGAGTCCAAAGAATTGGAACTATAATGCATAATTTTCCTTAAAATAGATTTAACAAAACTTGATAGAGCCAAGAAGAAACGAGTTGTTTGAGCCATAATACATTTTATAAATTAGGGTAAAATTAAAGCAACAGTGAAGCAGTAACCATCAAAATAAGAACAAAGTCATATATGCAATCCTAACTATGAATGTTTCCCATAGTCAAAACAGAAATAATATTTTGCAGCCTTTAAATATTCCTAAGGAAAGGCCTTAAACTAAATATCAAAGGAGCAAAAACAGGTTAAGGAAGTACTGCGGCAAGTACCTGTTACCCTTAATAAAAATTTAGACAGGAGATGTATATGCATCCAAGACAATAAAAAGTACTCGGTGTACTGGCTGATCTCTATTACGGTAGAAATGGCATCACCTCAGCAATCAGACTCGAAGTAAATGTCACTGTAATTGTTATAATTGTTGAGCCTCATCATCTAATAACCATAGGCAATTGCAGCGTGCGGTTACACACCATCATTTCTAACATTAGCATAACCAAGATTTTCCGGTAGCATAAGACAGATGCGGTGAAGACTTTACTTAAGTATGAGGAAACAAGTAATCAGCTGAATCATAAGGAAACTGGACAAATATGGACATTGTTTCAAAGCATTTTCAAAGAAGTAATGTATACTGCTTGTCATGTGTTGATTAAAGTGGTAACAACAGCATGAAGCAAAAGAAAGTTTTTTACGAAAGCTATGCTATTTATACCGCATAATTGAAAAGAACTACTGATATGGATCTACTTGTAACACCCCATCCAAAGCCTATCGTGGTTATCGCAATCTTAACACTTAATCGAATACGTCGCAGCGGAAATAAGCAACACCTGGACCTTGCCACGGTCTGATCGTTAGAATATACCGGATTAACATTTACAATACTTAACCAAAATACTTATCCAACTCAAAACATCAACATCCACAATCCCACAACCAACCGAGTACTAGTATCTCAAACGTAATCTTAAACTTACAACAGTTTAATATAAACAGTCGGGTGCACAGGCGCAACCCGAATTCAAAATAAATGTCCCCACCTAAGTCTAACCGCTCCTACTCTCGTAGTGCGTCCTCATGGGCCTCTTACCTGCAAGTGTAAAAATAGCCCCCGAGGGGGTCAGCACGAATGCTGGTACACCCTCTCATGGCCCCCAAGCTAACGGGGCTACGACGACTAATTGTCGATAGCATGGAAATTGATTACATACACATGCATAATATGAAGTGCAATAACAATAACCACAGATGAACATATATAGTTCACAACCAATGAACGACTCAAGCGTTCCCTTAACAAGTGGGTTAGTAACCCCCTTCTTAGTCCTCATTTCCTTAATCTCAGTTCCTTACCTTACCTTAATCTTAATCTCAATCTTAATCTTAATCTCAGTATACAAACCTTTCCTGGAAGGGATTGGTTGTAGCTTAATTCGAACCTGGGATTTAGGTGATCCCACCGCACCCTCTTAATGCCACCTACTCTGGACGGGAGTCCAGCGTAGCTGAGCCGGCAACCGGCCCTAGGCTACAAGTCCGAAGACAAGTCCTTAAGCGGAGGGCGGATCTGATTCAGATACTGTCCCCCTTTTCACTTAGCATGCATGACCGGAGATCGGTCCCGGGTTTCCTCACTCAAGTTCCAGTTAGTAGACATCTTAAACACCATGTGCTAGTTAAGCCTTAACGGGCATTAACCAACAGCCATCAACTTAACTCTTATTCTTAACTCAGTAAGTACTAAACTTGGTTAGTAACAATCTCAAATCTCGCGGGTTAGTGTAAATATAACACAATCACAACGAGAACAATATAACCGGTTGCATGCTTTATCTTGTTTTAGTCATAGCAAATAAACAGATAGCACAAAAGCCGAGGGACACCTCGTTAGCAAGCAGGTCACAAGAAGGATTGTACCGTTCACCGTCGATCGTTGTTTGACTAATCTTCTTCGGGGTCCCAACTCACAAACCTAAAACATTCATTCATTTTTAGGTTATTAGTTATTTGCTCCTTACTTAACTCACTTAGTCCCTAAGGACTTCCATTCAATAACCTCACAAGTCTTATCACTTAGTCTTACAAACTTAACTTTAAACATTAAAACTTATACTTAATCTTAACTTAATTCCTTAAGTTCTTAGGGTCCCATTCATTACTACCCTACCAAGGGCATACCTCATTACCCATTACCATTTTTAGAAATTGAAATTTCTTTTTTTTTATTATTTTTTTTTTAGGCTCGACCGGACTTGCCAAGTCCGGTCCATCCCAGTACCTTTTACCGTTGGAAAATTCACTCCGACCGGACTTACATGTCCGGTCCTATGTCCGGTCGATTCCAGAGACTAATAATCCGTACAAAATTCATGCCGACCGGACTTAACAAGTCCGGTCCCATGTCCGGTCCATTCCAGAAACATTTTCCCTCTCACAAAACAAGCCCGACCGGACTTGTAAGTCCGGCCCCCCAAGTCCGGTCGATTCCAGAAACATTTCCCGGTAGTGTAACAGAGCCCGACCGACCTTGCAAGTCCGGTCCTAAGGCCGGTCGGCTCCAAAAACTTGTTTCTAAATTCCTTTTCAACTCCAAACTTCTCCTCATATATTCTAATATGTTATAACCTCATTTGGGCACCTCAAATACACCTTAAGCCCTCCTTAAAATACCTTAAATCACCCACCAAGATCCACCCTAGTCATTATGCATTTTCCTTGTAACAATGCTAACACTTGTAATGTTTTCCTCTAGGTTTCTAGGTGGTGGTTCATACCTAGTGTAACCACTATGCCAAATGCTTTCTTCACCACCATAACATCATCTCCCAAGCATCTCTCTCTATCTACAACTCTTTTAAACATTTACTTAGGGTTCCTTAACAAGACTAAACTTCCATCATCATCACATTATTTCCTTCCTAGTTGTGCATCAACATTTGCCTAAGTCCTAAACCCTCGAATACATTCTCTTGATTCCTAAATCTTCCATGGTGATACCTAAGTCATCATAAGTCATTAAAACACCTTAACTTCACCCTTTTTCATCAAGACAACCCATAGAACACTTCTAGTACTTTCTTAGTCATTAAATTCCCTTAGGATATCTTAAACACTTAAACTCTCCTTTAAATTTTTGCCATAGGTTCTCTAGTATATAGTACCTCCTAACACATGGTTTTTCTCCATCAAACAACCAATACCACACAAATTCTCATCACAATAGCTTAACACCCAATTTACACCAAAACCACACCACATCATCATATAGTGCTTAAACTTAAAATACTTGGCTCTTAGGCCCTTAAATGACAATAATCTTAACCACTGAATTTCCACATATATATGCCTTCAACCTGCGAATACACTCAACAAGGCTCCCATTTAAATAAAATGCTTCTTGTACTTCATCTTTATATTCTTAAACTATCTCTTTTCCCATTTGCTCCTTAGTCACAAGTTCACAAGATTAGTCATTGTTTCTCCTAGGTTTTATATAACCTTCCCAATATAAACTCTACACTAAACTCATCATATACCCACACCTCATTCCTTTAAACAACAAAACACCTTAAGGTAAGTGATTTTACCTTGTTTTCTCACAAGCTTAAAAACTTTTCTCCTTAGGTTTCCTTTGTTCAATCTCGGTCACCAATGTGATTCTCCTTGCCAATGTTCTAACCAATATCCAATGACTCCAATGAGTACTAGATAACACATTAACCCTAAGGAACAAACCCTAGGTTTAAAAATATGTTTTAAGGTATTAATGTGATTGTTTTACCTTGGTTTCTCAAGACAACTTGGATGTGAAGCAAGAAGGACCTCCTCTCTCCTTTGAAGAGTAGAAACAAGCTAGAACAAGGCATAAACATGGAGTCCCATGAGTATATATTTTCGGTCAAGTGAAGAAAATGGTGGAAACCTAGATTTTCTTACACTTTCTTTACCTTAAGAGAATGGAGATGCCAATGGAGTCTCCAAACTTGAATTTCCTCCTCTAATGGTGGTTTGACTTGGCACCAAAATGAAGCTCTTGGAGTTTTGAAAAGATAGGAAGAAGGAGCTTGAGCTAACTAAGAGGAATATGTATTTTGTTTTGGATTTGGAGCTTAAATGAGCAAGTGGTGTGCAAGAGAAGGTGGAGCTTTCATGGAGGTGAGCTCTACGTGAATGGAGAAGAGAAAGAGAGCAAGAAATCGTGGGCAACAAGGGAAAATGAAGAAGTGAGGAGAGAGGTAAGCAAATGTGATATTTATCTTAAAAGGTGAATAGTGTTTTATGCTTTATAACTTACTTATTTTGCTTTCTCTTTACTTAGTTAGATAAGTGTGGTGAGTCACACTTAAAGAAACCGGCCCCCTTTAGTGAATGAGGGTAGTTTAGTCTTTGTTGACCAAATGTCTCACTTATATAGACTTGTTATAATACTAGCTTAATAAATTTACTATTCATCAAAAACAAGGCACATTGTTGTGAAATTTTTGATTTCCCATTGATATAGACCTCCAAATGTGATACTATATAGTACACATATTAATTAAAGAGTAATGATGGACATTTAGCCATTCAAAACTCATTTACAAGACAATTTTTCAAAAACGTGCTTTAAGACTCCTTAAAGCACATTTTGTATTTTAACTTGTTTTCAAGCTTGGTTTTCTTTGGTAATTGACTTAAAATGACCATTAGGATATTACTAAGGTCTTAGAACAATATTTGGGTACTCTCCCATGTCTCTCCAAGCTTAGAGCACGTTTTTGCTTAAACTGCTCTTTTTGGTGTTTCCTTATATTTTCTTTGATTAGAAATGTTTCTTAATGTTTCTAAGGCATTATTTAGCCTTCTTATATCTTGGTTTATCATTTAAACACCATATCTAAGTTTGGGGTATTTCAATCTACCCCCCTTAAAAGAACTTTGTCCTCAAAGTTCACACATGTGTTTAACCATTCACGGTACACAGTTCTCTTAATCTTAATACCACATCTTATATTCACATTCATACATCTCAAGACTCAAAGATCAATCTCAAATACAATACATAAGTATCATACATAACTCAAACTTACACCGAAGTGTAGCAACTTACACACATTCACATCTTAAACAACCAAACAAACGACAAACATGATCGTTGCCTAACTCAAAAGCGAGGAAGCTCTACCCCCCTTAAAAAGGGGTACGCCCCGTACCCTATACAGACGATCTAGTCAGTAAATAAAGAAGGGTACTTCGCCCTCATCTTATCCTCTAATTCCCACGTGGCCTCTTCGACATCCTGCTTAGACCAGAGAACCTTCACCAGTCGCACTGACTTGTGGCGAGTGTCCCTAGTCTTTCTGTCCAAGATTCTCTGAGGAGTCTCCACGGATCTCATGTTTGGTTCTAAAGTCAACCTCTCAGGTTCTATCACATGGGAGGGGTGGTGCATGTATTTCTTCAGCTGTGAAACATGAAAGACATCATGCACTTTACCCAGCTCAACAGGTAAATTCAACCTGTAAGCAACCGGGCCCACCCGCTCCGTAATCTCATAAGGGCCAACAAATTTCGGGCTTAGTTTGCCCTTCTTCCCAAACCTGAATACACCCTTCATCGGTGATACTCGCAGAAATACCCGGTCGCCCACTGCGAACTCCAGGTCCCGTCGTCTAACATCAGCATACGACTTCTGCCTATCTTGAGCAGCTTTCATGTTCTCCCTGATTTGCTGAACTTCCGCCTGAATTTGTTCTAAGTACTCTGGTCCTATAATGACCGTCTCACTCGACTCATCCCAGCAGAGCGGTGTACGACATGGTCTACCGTACAACGCTTGAAAAGGTGCCATCTTGATCGAAGCGTGATAGCTGTTGTTGTATGAAAACTCGATCAGATGCAATCTGTCAATCCAACTGCCCTGAAAGTCTAAGGCACATGCTCTCAGCATGTCCTCGAGTGTCTGAATAGTACGCTCAGTCTGGCCATCTGTCTGAGGATGGAACGCGGTACTCAGTTTGAGTTCTATACCCAACGCTTCTCTGGTAGCTCTCCAGTACCTCGAAAGGAATCTGGTATCTCTATCTGACACTATGGTCTTTGGTGTGCCATGATGCCTCATGATTTCTTTCTCAAATAACTCAGCTAATTTGGTCACCTTCCAAGTATCCTTCATCGGTATGAATCGGGCTACTTTGGTAAGGCGATCCACCACCACCCATATCATGTTGAGACCTCCCCTAGCAGGTGGAAGTCCAACTACGAAGTCCATGGAGATATCATGGAACTTCCACTCCGGAACTGGCATCGACTGTACCATTCCGCCCGGTCGTCTGTGCTCGAATTTCACCTTCTGGCATGTGAGACACCTCAAGACGAACTCGGTAACATCTGTCTTCATCCCCGACCACCAGAAGTATCTCTTCATGTCTTTATACATTTTAGAGGCTCCCGGATGGATGGAAACTGAAGAACAGTGTGATTCCCTAAGTATACGGTCTTTCAGATCCGTGTTATCTCGTGGTATGCATAATCGGCCCTTAAGTCTGATCAGATAATCATCATGAAGTCTGAAGTCGTATTTCTGACTCTCAAAGGTACCATCTGTCAGCTTCTGTTTGACTTCTCTCATATACTCATCTGTCCTCTGAGCTTCTCGCACCTCATCAACCAAGCTGGAGAAAGAAACTAGCGAATGGAGTGAGTGTGCTCGACGGCTCAGGGCATCTGCTACAACATTGGCCTTCCCTTCTTTGTATTGGAGGTCAATGTCATAGTCTTTCAGAAATTCTAACCATCTCCTCTGTCGAAGATTTAACTCCTTCTGAGTGAATATGTATTTCAAACTCTTGTGATCGGTGTAGATCGTGACACTAACCCCGTATAAGTAGTGGCGCCATATCTTCAAAGCGAAGACTACAGCTCCCAGCTCTAAATCATGTGTGGGGTAGTTCTCCTCATGTTTCTTCAACTGGCGTGAGGCATATGCCACCACCTTGCCATGTTGCATGAGCACGCAACCCAGCCCTCTGCCGGATGCATCACAATAAACCTCAAAGCCCTCTGTACCGTCTGGAATGGTCAGTACCGGTGCAGTGGTCAGTGAGTCCTTCAAGCGCTGAAATGATCTCTCACAGTCGACTGTCCATAGAAATGGTGCATCTTTCTTCATCAGACTGGTCATCGGCTTCGCGACCTTGCTGAAATCTCTAACAAATCTCCTGTAGTAACCTGCCAGACCGAGAAAGCTCCGGATGTCGGTAACAGTCTTCGGCCTTGGCCAGGTACGTACGGCATCAATCTTTGCTGGATCCACTGCGATCCCAGCATCTGAGATGACATGACCTAGGAAAGAGACCTGGTCAAGCCAAAACTCACACTTGGAGAACTTAGCATATAGCTGGTTCTCCCTTAATATTTCCAACACCCTCAAATGTTCCTCATGCTCAACCTTAGACTTTGAATATATCAAAATATCATCAATGAAAACCACAACCGACTTGTCCAGCTGCTCCCGGAACAAGCGGTTCATCAGGTCCATAAACTTCGCTGGCGCGTTCGACAAACCGAACGGCATCACTGTAAACTCATAGTGGCCGTATCGTGTCCGGAATGTCGTCTTCTCAATATCTCCCTCCTTAATGGCTATCTGATGATACCCCGACCTGAGATCAATCTTGGAAAACACAGATGCTCCCTTCAACTGATCGAACAGATCGTCAATGCGGGTAGTGGGTACTTATTCTTCACTGTCACTGCATTCAGCTCTCTGTAGTCGATGCAGAGGCGGAGACTACCATCCTTCTTCTTCACGAAGAGGACTGGCGCTCCCCATGGTGACACACTTGGTCTAATGAATCCCTTATCCAACAAATCTTTCAGTTGTTCTTTTAACTCAGTCATTTCTGCCGGAGCCATACGGTATGGTGCTTTGGCTATCGGTCCGGTACTAGGTAGCAGCTCAATGGTGAACTCTACCTCCCGAGTGGGTGGCATGCCGGGCAGTTCCCGTGGAAATAAGTCGGGGAACTCCGACACTACCGGTAAGTCGGGGTCGAACTCAGGGTCTCTCTCTATGTCCTGTACATAGCAGAGGTACACTTCTTCCTTTCTCCTTAATTCTCTATGCATTGCCATGGCGGTGATGATCTTAGTCGAAGGCTCTCTGGGTCTCTGGCGGTATGATATTGTTACCCCAGACGGACTCCTGAGCAGCAATCTATGCTCGGCGCAGAGGATGCGTCCCTTGTGCCGCTCCAACCAGTTCATCCCGAATATAACATCAAATCCTAGCTTACTGAACTCAATGAAACTGACTGGGAAGTCTTCCCCCTTAATTCTGATGGTGGCTTCTCGGTAGTAACGAGTGCAACGAACCTTCTCCTTAGACGGGAGCGTAACCGTGAAGTCGGGTAGCTCCTCAGCGTCTAGCCCCAACCTGCTCGCAAATGATGCAGAGACAAAGGTATGCGAGGCCCCTGAGTCGAAGAGAACTGATGCCTCAATCCCATTGATCGGAAAGGTCGGTGAGGATAGTACCGCTAGCGTCGGCCTGTGCCTCTGTGAGTATGCTTAGTGCACCTTCCGTACCGAGTCCATGACCTAATTGTGTTCACAAGCTCCATGAGTATTGATGGTATAACAAGAGTCGTAACAATTTATATGAACAACACTGTTATTTTATTTATGACCATCCTGTTTACAACATGTGCTTCAATCTTACATCTCATTTCTCATCTCATTCCAACATTACATGGCTAATATTGTCTAAAGGTTAGGTTTAATCTTCCTGGTCTCATATGCGTCGCATTGATTACTGCTGACGGTGCTGTATTCAGCTTGATTCTCTTAATCCCATGGTACAACATCCTTGATTCTCCTCCCAAAATTAATACATCACCTGACTTAAGTACTATCTTATCCGCACGGTCCGCACGCTTCTGCTCGCCGTATAAAAATTCCGCATCATCTCCAATGGACCAAGACACTACGGGTATCCCTCTCTCGAGAGACTCCGTTGTCTCGTCCTTATCCTGGTGTAGTCCCAGTTTCCCATCTTTTTCGTAGAAGTTTACAATGCAAATGTCTGGCTGGATGTCTGGAATCGGTTCAGCTTCCAACTGCTGAGCGATTTCCACGACTTGTGTAATAACTGGATGGAACTCTTCGGGTATTCCCGGTGGTGAGACTCCATCTTGCTCCCTTGTGGTTTGGTAATTCTTGGCATACGGATCCCAATCCTTGCCCAAGCTCATCATCTTTAATTTCATCCTTGCTCCCCCTGGGTATTCCGGTGTGTAAAAACCTCCCGGTCCCATCCCGCGTTGATTGCATCTCCTGATGATGGCTATTTGTGCGTCGGGTGTCAGGTATCCCCTTAATAAAATCATACCTGGGCGGATAACCTGACATTGTTCGGTTGGAAAGTGTAGGGTTTCGATGTCGGTGTGCTCCGGGTTAGATGTAGATGGTATAGGGTAGCAGATGTTGAATCTTCCTAAAGTGGTAGTAGGTTATATCTTACTTAGGTTCTAATCTCAACTTATTCTCACTTAACTCATATATTTCACCAAACATGCATGATAATGCGGTAAGCAGGTAGTTTTATTACTAAATGGTTATAGTGGTACCTGGCCTCGATGAGGGCTCAGGCTCATCGTCCCGATCCACCATGTGTAGAGTGGGCCCCGTCTTCTGGGTCGCCAGTGGGTTCTTGTCCACCGGCTGCTGCACTTTCCTCTGACCGTCAGATCCAGCTCCCTGATCGGTCTTGCCCTTGCCCCTGGTATCGGGCCTATAGGCTCTGCTAGCAGGGTTCCGGTAACACTCATACGCTCGATGCCCGTAGACTCCACAGAAGTTGCACTCCACCTTATTCCCCTTACAGTCGAGCCCGGGGTGGTCCTTGTGACACCATCTACAGATGAAGCGTCGCTGGTATCCACCACCGGCTCCCCTCTCAGTCTCAGATCCTGTTGATTCATATTGTCAATTCTCATATCTCAAACGGTTACTAATTTATTTCTTAACTTATTCAATATCAATTTTTCTCACCCTTTGGCGCCTTAGAGCGCAGTGGTGTAGCTGCAATAGCATAGGTCAGCTTCAATGGCTCTTCCGAAGCCTTCTCCTTTTCCTCCTACCCTTTCGGGTTCTGATTCTTCTGGGCCTGAGGCTGGTACTTCTGTTTCTTGTACCCCCTTGCCCTTGACTCTCTGAGCTCTTCCCAGCACTCTTCCGCTTTGCATTCTCCTCGTCCCTCAGCTGGACGGTAATCTCAACCTTAGCAGCGGCATGATAGCACTCCTGCTTTTCCATAGTATTAGTCTCACTTATTTCTCACAATCTAAATCTTATTCACCACTTACTCAAATTTCAATCATTCTTATTACCTGCAAGGTAGTGTAGCTTGTCGGCCCCATGCCGTAGCGGAGTCGATGGCTAAGCCCGCCATAGAAGCGGTCTACCAAGATCTGGTCAGAATACCCTAGACCTGGCAGAAGACGGAGCAAGGCAGTGAACTCTGAGTAATACTCGTCCACTGTCATCTTGTCCGACTGCTTAAGCGCATCTAACTGCAAGCGCTTCTTCGTCTGGACATGGGCGGGGTAGTACTTTGCCCGTAGCAAGGTGGTGTACTGCTCCCAGCCGAACTCTGGGTTGGCCACATGCTCGGCCCTCACCAGCTTCCACCAATCGCCCGCCGCCCCCTTCAGGTAGAAAGCAGCTAAGCGCACCTTGATCCCAGCAGGGACATCAAGGGTCTCGAAGGCGGTCTCCAGCTCGGAGATGTACGCCTCAAGCTTGGCGGGATCGGTCTCCCCTTGAAGTGCGCGGTCGAAGATCAGCAAGACTCTTCACCCAGTTTGGTTCCCTAGGCTGTGGCGGTGGAGGTGGTGCACCCACACCAGGCTGATAGCCCATATGCCCTAAAGCGGCAGCTACGATCTCTGCGATCGTCTGCCCTCCAGGTATCCCTGGAATATCCTCACCCGGCCGCGACCTCGGCCTCCTCTAGGGCGTCCTGCCATCTGAACAAGTATAACTTACATTAGATTCGTACTCACCATTGTTTGGTTAGCAAGTTTATAACGTCCGTAGACGGTAAAGACAATCACATTATTAGTGGTCATCTGACTCTACTCACTCTAACTTCTCACACCCTTAACCCAATACTTATTCCTTAACTTATATCCTAACTCGGTGGTCACTCATGTCCGGTATTTCTTGATCAGAGCGTAACTACGCTCTGATACCACTTTTTGTAACACCCCATCCAAAGCCTATCGTGGTTATCGCAATCTAACACTTAATCGAATACGTCGCAGCGGAAAAAACAACACCTGGACCTTGCCACGGTCTGATCGTTAGAATATACCGGAAACATACAATACTTAACCAAAATACTTATCCAACTCAAAACATCAACATCCACAATCCCACAACCAACCGAGTACTAGTATCTCAAACGTAATCTAAACTTACAACAGTTTAATATAAACAGTCGGGTGCACAGGCGCAACCCGAACTCAAAATAAATGTCCCCACCTAAGTCTAACCGCTCCTACTCTCGTAGTGCGTCCTCATGGGCCTCTTACCTGCAAGTGTAAAAATAGCCCCCGAGGGGGTCAGCACGAATGCTGGTACACCCTCTCATGGCCCCCAAGCTAACGGGGCTACGACGACTAATTGTCGATAGCATGGAAATTGATTACATACACAGCATATTATGAAGTGCAATAACAATAACCACAGATGAACATATATAGTTCACAACCAATGAACGACTCAAGCGTTCCCTTAACAAGTGGGTTAGTAACCCCCTCCTTAGTCCTCATTTCCTTAATCTCAGTTCCTTACCTTACCTTAATCTTAATCTCAATCTTAATCTTAATCTCAGTATACAAACCTTTCCTGGAAGGGATTGGTTGTAGCTTAATTCGAACCTGGGATTTAGGTGATCCCACCGCACCATCTTAATGCCACCTACTGGACGGGAGTCCAGCGTAGCTGAGCCGGCAACCGGCCCTAGGCTACAAGTCCGAAGACAAGTCCTTAAGCGGAGGGCGGATCTGATTCAGATACCGTCCCCCTTTTCACTTAGCATGCATGACCGGAGATCGGTCCCGGGTTTCCTCACTCAAGTTCCAGTTAGTAGACATCTTAAACACCATGTGCTAGCTAAGCCTTAACGGGCATTAACCAACAGCCATCAACTTAACTCTTATTCTTAACTCAGTAAGTACTAAACTTGGTTAGTAACAATCTCAATCTCGCGGGTTAGTGTAAATATAACACAATCACAACGAGAACAATATAACCGGTTGCATGCTTTATCTTGTTTTAGTCATAGCAAATAAACAGATAGCACACAAGCCGAGGGACACCTCGTTAGCAAGCAGGTCACAAGAAGGATTGTACCGTTCACCGTCGATCGTTGTTTGACTAATCTTCTTCGGGGTCCCAACTCACAAACCTAAAACATTCATTCATTTTTAGGTTATTAGTTATTGCTCCTTACTTAACTCACTTAGTCCCTAAGGACTTCCATTCAATAACCTCACAAGTTTATCACTTAGTCTTACAAACTTAACTTTAAAAATTAAAACTTATACTTAATCTTAACTTAATTCCTTAAGTTCTTAGGGTCCCATTCATTACTACCCTACCAAGGGCATACCTCATTACCCATTACCATTTTTAGAAATTGAAATTTCTTTTTTTTTTATTTTTTTTTTTTTAGGCTCGACCGGACTTGCCAAGTCCGGTCCATTCCAGTACCTTTTACCGTTGGAAAATTCACTCCGACCGGACTTACATGTCCGGTCCTATGTCCGGTCGATTCCAGAGACTTATAATCCGTACAAAATTCATGCCGACCGGACTTGACAAGTCCGGTCCCATGTCCGGTCCATTCCAGAAACATTTTCCCTCTCACAAAACAAGCCCGACCGGACTTGTAAGTCCGGTCCCCCAAGTCCGGTCGATTCCAGAAACATTTCCGGTAGTGTAACAGAGCCCGACCGACCTTGCAAGTCCGGTCCTAAGGCCGGTCGGCTCCAAAAACTTGTTTCTAAATTCCTTTTCAACTCCAAACTTCTCCTCATATATCTAATATGTTATAACCTCATTTGGGCACCTCAAATACACCTTAAGCCCTCCTTAAAATACCTTAAATCATCCACCAAGATCCACCTTAGTCATTATGCATTTTCCTTGTAATAATGCTAACACTTGTAATGTTTTCCTCTAGGTTTCTAGGTGGTGGTTCATACCTAGTGTAACCACTATGCCAAATGTTTTCTTCACCACTATAACATCATCTCCCAAGCATCTCTCTATCTAAACTCTTTTAAACATTTACTTAAGGTTCCTTAACAAGTCTAAACTTCCATCATCATCACATTATTTCCTTCCTAGTTGTGCATCAACATTTGCCTAAGTCCTAAAACTCGAATACATTCTCTTGATTCCTAAATCTTCCATGGTGATACCTAAGTCATCATAAGTCATTAAAACACCTTAACTTCACCCTTTTTCATCAAGACAACCCATAGAACATTCCTAGTACTTCTTAGTCATTAAATTCCCTTAGGATATCTTAAACACTTAAACTCTCCTTTAAATTTTGCCATGGGTTCTCTAGTATATAGTACTTCCTAACACATGGTTTTTCTCCATCAAACAACCAATACCACACAAATTCTCATCACAACACTTAACACCCAATTTACACCAAAACACACCACATCATCATATATGCTTAAACTTAAAATGCTTGGCACTTAGGCCCTTAAATGACAATAATCTTAACCACTGAATTTCCACATATATGCCTTCAACCTGCGAATACACTCAACAAGGCTCCCATTGAAATAAAATGCTTCTTGTACTTCACCTTTATATTCTTAAACTATCTCTTTTCTCATTTGCTCCTTAGTCACAAGTTCACAAGATAGTCATTGTTTCTCCTAGGTTTTATAGCACCTTCCCAATATAAACTCTACACTAAACTCATCATATACCCACATCTCACCTTAAACAACAAAACACCTTAAGGTAAGTAATTTACCTTGTTTTCTCACAAGCTTAAAAGCTTTTCTCCTTAGGTTTTCTTTGTTCAATCTCGGTCACCAATGTGATTCTCCTTGCCAATGTTCTAACCAATATCCAATGACTCCAATGAGTACTAGATAACACATTAACCCTAAGGAACAAACCCTAGGTTTAAAAATATGTTTTAAGGTATTAATGTGATTGTTTTACCTTGGTTTCTCAAGACAACTTGGATGTGAAGCAAGAAGGACCTCCTCTCTCCTTTGAAGAGTAGAAACAAGCTAGAACAAGGCATAAACATGGAGTCCCATGAGTATATATTTTCGGTCAAGTGAAGAAAATGGTGGAAACCTAGATTTTCTTACACTTTCTTTACCTTAAGAGAATGGAGATGCCAATGGAGTCTCCAAACTTGAATTTCCTCCTCTAATGGTGGTTTGACTTGGCACCAAAATGAAGCTCTTGAAGTTTTGAAAAGATAGAAAGGAGGAGCTTGAGCTAACTAAGAGAATATGTATTTTGTTTTGGATTTGGAGCTAAATGAGCAAGTGGTGTGCAAGAGAAGGTGGAGCTTTCATGGAGGTGAGCTCTACGTGAATGGAGAAGAGAAAGAGAGCAAGAAATCGTGGGCAACAAGGGAAAATGAAGAAGAAGTGAGGAGAGAGGTAAGCAAAATGTGATATTTATCTTAAAAGGTGAATAGTGTTTTATGCTTTATAACTTACTTATTTGCTTTCTTTACTTAGTTAGATAAGTGTGGTGAGTCACACTTAAAGAAACCGGCCCCCTTTAGTGAATGAGGGTAGTTTAGTCTTTGTTGACCAAATGTCTCACTTATATAGACTTATGTTATAAACTAGCTTAATAAATTCACTATTCATCAAAAACAAGGCACATTGTTGTGAAATTTTTGATTTCCCATTGATATAGACCTCCAAATGTGATACTATATAGTACACATATTAATTAAAGAGTAATGATGGACATTTAGCCATTCAAAACTCATTTACAAGACAATTTTTCAAAAACGTGCTTTAAGACTCCTTAAAGCACATTTTGTTTTTAACTTGTTTTCAAGCTTGGTTTTCTTTGGTAATTGACTTAAAATGACCATTAGGATATTACTAAGGTCTTAGAACAATATTTGGGTACTCTCCATGTCTCTCCAAGGTTAGAGCACGTTTTTGCTTAAACTGCTCTTTTTGGTGTTTCCTTATATTTTCTTTGATTAGAAATGTTTCTTAATGTTTCCAAGGCATTATTTAGCCTTCTTATATCTTGGTTTATCATTTAAACACCATATCTAAGTTTGGGGTATTTCACTACTTCCACCCTAGTGCTTTTCAGCCAAGATGGTTTTGAAGATATGTTTGACCATTTCACGTAACAGAGCAGATTATACTAGTAAGGAGACTGAAAACAAAATTGTTGTTGACCCTGATTACTACCCCATTCATATTCTTTGCGCACAAGGATGTTTTCATCAATATTTTCTGCAGGCAAGTAGGTAAAGGCGCATATAGCCAGAAGATAAAAGTTGTCGAAATGAACTTTATTAACACAGTAGTACATGATGCTCACACTTGGAAAAACTGGCAGCAGTATATTTGTGCATAAACTTGAGTGATCAATTTCAGGTGGTAAGTAGAGAGAGGTTTTCATGGCATTAAAAATCACCATAATAGTTGTCTTTCAACTTTTTCCATCAAATTCTCCGAATGCTCTCAGATTTTAGGCATTGGAGCTTGCGCAACCAGTAGAAAGTGACAGTAGAAAACAAATGAGCATGAGCATCACTTGAGATATCAAGTAGACAAAGCTTTGCCATGGTACTCAAACAGAAGCAGCAGTTTGGAAAGGATTGGTTGGAAAAGCTTTTGAAACAAGCTCTAAAATAGTAGCAAAGTAAGTAAATGGTTGACTCAAGAGTGCATACAGTCTAAGGTTTTAAAACAGCAGCACAATTTTAGTCAAAAAGTGACTGTACATAAGGTTATCTACAGGCAACCCTCTATAGAGAACAACGGAGACTGCTTGTGGCAAAATCTTAAGAGAACAGCGGAGGCTTGTGGTAGCTCAAAAATACGAAGTGATTACATAAACAGCAGTAACAACACTGATTTTATAAAAGACTGAAGAAAAACTAATTCGTGATACTACTGCCAGTATATTTAAGGTATGGCTAATATTTGGTACAAGCACGACAATGGTTTGAAAATTTCTAGAAGATGACACAGATAATAGTAATAAAACACGACTGAAGTTGTGTCGCCTAGCAAAGAGAACCTGAAGTCCGTACCCTCATTAGCGGCAGAGCCTGGGTGTTTAATTAAGCGAAATGAAGTAGGATGCAACAGATTTAAGTAATGTAACCAGATTTTGTAAATATCTTAAACCTGATTTAATTAAGTCCGGTAACTCTCATTACCTCATACCTGTAACACCCCTACCGTTAATATAGTCATTACCTTCCAAACTTCTCGTTCCTCCAGACTCACGCAACGGATACCTACTTACATACGGTGGGTGATACAATGCCGTTAGTCACCCACGTGACTAACAAAGCTACTACTACATACTGCATCGGTCTGATGGACCGGAATCCCGAGTACTACACATCTACAATACATACTCCATTTACCAATAGATACTACAATGTTCCATTCAACACTTTGCTCCTTTACAATACCATACATTACAATGTATATAACCGAGTTTACTAAATTCCTTATACAAATACAATACCTCTTTCAATACCATTCATACTCATTAGGAGTCTACATCTACCCATTCCTCGCATCTACATACTAACGATGCACAAGGTGTACTCCCTTGGTACACTACTACTTCAAGGCTACAAGTTCAATACTATTTCCTACAATCTACACGTCACCGGTCTCTTATTGCGACCATCTGCTTCGGGTACCTGCACACTAAAAACGTTCCCCCTAGGGGGTCGCTTTCGCTGCATATGATACCGCATACCCCGCGTACTAGTGAGGGTACGCCGACCACTTGGTCGAATACATACAATTGATTTCATTCAAACATACATGCATACATGCTCTTATACACAATGCTATAACACTTTACGCAAGGAATACACGTATACACTCCAACACATACAAAAGATTATAGAAGTCCAACAATACTTACTTACCTTCTTCCGAGATACACATTCACAATACATGCACAATACGTACTCATTACATACTCAATCCATACACAACATATACAACGCCCAATACTTTGTTAGCTTCATTTGTCCACCCGGGTTAATCGGGTGGAGATTACTCTTTTACTCATTACACAATACTTACGCATACATACTCATACTTCACTTACTTACTTACTCAAGTCAGTCGTCGGGACCTCCGGCCCGGGACTACTCTGTCCCACCACCGGGATTTACATGGTTCACCAATCCAGGATGCTACCCATTTAGGGATTTGGGCCGTGGACTAGTTTAAGAACCAGGAATCGGATCCAACCTCTTGTCTCCTCATCCTCACGCGTGGCCGAAACTATATCGGACTTCTACTCATTCCAATTTATCCATTACTTATGTTAGGAGTTAGGTAGTTAGGAATTAGTAGAAGTCACACATCCAAGCCACAATAATACAATACATTGCTCATATATACATCCATGCGAAATACAATACAATACACAAGTACACTACAAGGTACAAATACACTTCATCTTCATCCACATATTTCATGAATTATACAAACTAGTGTTCAAGACAATAAATATCAAGAACACATAAATCAAGCACAAGTAAGTGCAATATAGTCCGATTCATGCATTTATCTTATTTAGGTGATCAAATAAGCACACAAATCGGGGTAACCAGATTAGGATACAGGGCCTGAAGAAATCATACCTTTTTCTACAATTTACTTTACCGGGTGCCTTCTTGTTTCTTAGTCCTTACTTGTTCTTCGAGTCCTATTCTTGAACCTCCGGCTACATGCCAAATGGTTCAGTCAATACTAAATATTACAATACATACATAACTATTACTCCCGTACTTACCCCGTTGTCCCGTTGTTTCGGTTTAACTTAATATTCTTAATCATTCCTCAAACTTGTTTACAATTCTTAGGGCCTTTAAAGGTCACCAAACAAGGCCTTAACAACTTATAAAACCATTACCAATCAATCCCCCATGTTTAGAACCCTTAAAAACACTCTCTACTGAATTCTAGGGGTGGTCCGGGACTTGATCCGGACCCTAGGTCCCGGACCAATGCACTGTCTAACTCTCGGCCATATTTTCTACCCTGGTCCTGGACTTAGTCCCGGATCAATTCCTGCATTCACTCTCGGGCCTTTTTTTGAAGCGGTTCGGGACTTGGTACATATCCTAAGTCCCGAACCCTGCTAAAAACTGCTGTTAAGGTCATTTTTCAACCCCAAATCAACCCTTAATCCACCTCCAATCATTCCATAATCTTTCCACATGTTTTTTACATATTTAAACACACCTAAACACTCACTAAAACTCCTTAAATCCATGGTCCAATACCTACTCAACTTCTTGCTCAATTTCTACAAATTTTCATTCTCATTTTCACACTTTGCACACTTGTGCATTCCTACACTCCTCTTTGCCTTTTGCATCTTGTCCTAACTTCATTTTACCATTTCAATTCCTTTCCAATCAACTACACTACCTATACCCAAGTCCAACTCTCTTTTTACCAAATCTTGCAAACTAACTTCTCCTAGTTTTCTACAATGCATTCCTACACTACTTGCTACAGATTTTACACTCTGTTATACCCAAAATTTCAACCCCCGGAAGAGAGTCTCTACTAATAGGCTAGTAGCGAGGGTTCCCAGTTCGATCGGCACATTTCAGAGTACTAGGGACAGCTTAGTCATCTCTAGGGGCATTTTCGTAATTTTTCAAGGCTCCTAAGCCCCCTATAGGCTTTCTCTCTCCTCCAAATAAGGGTCAAATCAATTCAAAATGCTTTGAAATTTTAACCCATGATAAAGGATGACATTCTAAGCATAATGGCGTTGGAATTTTGATTTTTCGAATTTCCAATAATTTTCTAGCAATTTCTGACTGAATCTGACGAGAAATTCAATTTAAAAATATTCCAACATTAAAAAAATTCGGTTCCACCTCAGAAAATTTGTAATATCCATCCTTGACATGTGGTTAAAATTTCACAGCAAAATTCATTTGGGAAGTCACTTAATTAAAATATCAAAAAATCTTACTTTTACTAGATTTTCTTTATCTTTAAGAAAGTCTATATAAGGGGATAGGTTTTTGGATAAAAGGAGAACCTCATATGCTCAAGAACCCTAGAGAGTCAGAATACACAGCCTCCTCTCTCTCTCTCTCACGTTTTCCAACACCCGGCCACCCAAATCATACCGAAAATCCCCCGAAATCACCATCTAAACACGTTTTCCAATTCCCAAAGCACCAATAATCATCAAAACCCCACAAAACACCTCCAAAACGTGAAGAACAGCAAGAACAACCAACAACCAGAAGCTCGGGTCGAAATCCTCTCGGGTCTGCCATCAACGGAGCACTCGACGAATCCCGGTGTGAAGAAACGTTGTGAATCCGAAGGTAAAACAGGTAGAAACTCCACTTCCCCAATTCACCACGGTATTATCTGTCTTGCCTCAAAATTTGGGCTCAAACTAACCTTCGTACGCTTCTGTATTGCTGTTTATTCGAGCTTCTGTCCAATAACTTGTTTACCAAGTTTCGTGCATAATTCGAATTCAAATTGAGAACTTTCGACCACTAACGTATTGTACATCTTTCAGGCTACGCACCCATAAAATTTGAGCCGAAAACACCTTCGGGAACAGCCTCAAAGCCATCGTCCGAGGGCTGTCCGCACCCACGGACGTCATGTCCGGGGTCCCGGACTCCCTGTCCGTAAGCTCGGACACCCACGGACGGCGGCGGGTTTTTTTTAAAATTTAAAAATTAGGTTTTTTTTAATAGTGTCCGGGCCCACGGACAGTCTGTCCGAGGCCCCGGACTTTACAATTTTCTGTTTTCTGTTTAATTCGACTTTTATTGTTATGTAGGTTAACTGGGGTCCGTGGCTTCGGACATTAGGTCCGTGGCTACGGACGGAAATAAAATTTGACCTAATTCTGCCTCCGAAACCCTAGTTTAGGTATTTTAATTTCCACTTTAATTTTCCGTCAAAAAATGCTAAAAAAACACAAAAAAAACAGAAGCACGCACCTAGGTTAAAAACAACTTTGTAGAAAGCCGTAAATAAACCAAGTAGAGGAAAAACGACTAGGAAGGGTAATGAAAGTAATTGAACCCTAATTAAGTCGAATATCAAGCCCCCGAACCCGAACTCTCCTTTCCTAATTTATCTAGGTCAAAATTAGGTGGCGACTCATAATAGGTTCCAGTGAGCTAGCCTAGGTTTTAATAATTATTGTTATATGACATAGTTATTAATCTTAGGTTATAAGTGGACCTAAAACCCGATTAGATCCTAATCAACTTTAATCAACATAGGATAGGGGTTTAAAATCGAGGCTCACAGACTGGCGACTCTGCTGGGGACAAACTTCTTAATATTAACTTGTTTAATTTTAAGAAAGAGGGCTTAACTTGAAAATGTTTATTTATGGCTTCTATTATGTTGCTTGTTTACTTCTGTGCGCACTTTAATTTTTGCACCCTTGCATCATATGAGAGCGAGGGTCCACGCAAACCAATTTCACCTCGGGACCCATTTGAGGGTCCCCTGTCAGGGACTCACACCTTTTAGGTGATGTGAATAAGTGGGGAAAAAGAGGAGGGTGTCGTCTAACCACACCCCCTTAATACCTGAGCTTTAGCCCCAAGCATTTTCCTGGCAGTACCCTTACCTAGCCCATTGTTTGGTCAGTCAAAGACCCGACCGTAGACGCACACCTTCAGGTGATGTGAAAAGAGTGGGGAAGCCCAAAGAGAATAGCGTGCAACCCTATTCCTTTGTGGTGACCTGGGCCCATGCCCCAAGCACCTCTCCGGATCGACCCATACCCGGTTTGGTTTAAGCGTCTAGTGAGGACATGTTGAATTTGTGTGGACCCTGTTTGCTTGTATGATAGGCCCACTACCCAGCCTAGCGATTGATAGGAACTTCTCCTTCATCAACCTAGCCCAACACGAATTGACAGCTCTATTTGTTTGCGGCCCAGAGGCCCTGTTTGGTTTAACATGTGAGTCGTTCGGGCTTCGGCCCAAAAGCCTAGGCTTAGGTGATTTCTCTTCTGGCCCGATTTGAATTATTCAATTAGTTCTAGGCCCGTAAAAAAGAAATCCACCTGGACTTGAAATAACCCACAAGTTATGAAAATAAAATCTTTTTCCGCTTAGCAACCATCTTCTCTGGCCCAAAGAAAGTTGGGCCCATTTGTGATTTAGGGACCATTCCAGCCCATGTGCTTTACTCCAGGCCCAAACACATTCTGGCCCAAAGGCTCATTCTAGACTAGGTAGACTTCTTATTCGGGCCCTAGCCCCAAACCCTAGATCTAGGTATCACTTCTCAGACCCAATCAAAGCCATCTGTTTAGGTTTCAGTCCAAGTTCCAGTTCATAGTCTGAAAGATACTCCAGCCCAGACATTCTCTGGGTATCCTGGCCCACTCGCTTTCAGCATAAGTCTGCTTCGATCTATCTTGTGAAGCGTCATGTTTCAGACCACTTCCTTTTGTTAGCTAATAATGGACACCTTGGACACAGGTAGGCTCAAGTCCTAAGTGCGGTCCAATTGACATGGAAGCCCAGCTCACAATTTTGGAACAAAAGCACATGGCCACCGTTGAAGCTATGGAGCAGAGGCATAGTGCTGCCATGGACGCCGTGGAATCTAACTACGTTGCTGTTATCAAAGAGTTTAAAGCAAAGGCTCTTTCCCTCGAGTCCGAACGTCAAGCTCGGGATGAGTTAGTGGACAGGCTTCTCAACACCCTTTTTTTACTGCATTGAAGTTGGCTCCATCAGGGTCCGAGGATCAAAGGAGAATGTCAAAGAAATTGCTACAGAACTCAGGAAAGTGGTTAGGCAACCAGGAGCAGCAACTTGCATCCAAAGCTGCACCCGTAAGAGAACCAGGCAACATGAGGAAGACAGTGATCGACAGTCAAGAGGATCTGGTTGGAGCGTTGGGACAGTAGAACCACCCCGACGGAATTCTCGACAAAGAGAGTTTACAGACATCGGTCGAACACCAAGACAAGCACTTGAAGAGCTTCGAGGAAGATATCCGATGCAACCGCTCGCCCTGAGGCCAGGAACTACTCATTTGGGGAAGGATCTTACTCAATTTTGTTACTTCCATCAGCTGCCCGGTCACGACACTGACCACTGCAGGGCCCTACAACACAGAATCCAGGATCTAATTGACCAAGGGCTCCAATTCTGAGAACATAGTGGAGAGCGCAGAGCACGCGTGCCCAAGCATCATCAGAAATGTTGTTTTTCTCATTAAATGCATTTCTTTTCTTGATTAGTTGTCTTTCAACTTTTGTAGTAGTTAGTTCCCTTGATCATTTTCGGTAGTTTTCTTGAGTTTGTAATTTCCAACATTATTCTTTTTGTTGAATAAAACATAGTTCCATTTTCTTAATTTTTGTACAAAGCATTATTCATTAATTCAAAAAACTAAAAAGATCATTCACGTCTTTCAAGGATCACGAAGTAATCATTTTCTGACTATGCAATGGGATGCAAAGACTGGCATTTTGTTTCTGAAAATTTGAACATGCCTAACCAAACACCACAACTCACAACCCACAAAGAGGTTCAAGGTCCACATTTATCGAATTGTTGTCACAAACCCCAAAATCAATACTGGGGGCAATCTAAGTTTAAGTTCGTCGTCTTTTATCTTTTGGTTTAAATGTGCGAACGAGTTTCCAAGTGAAAATCTCACGAGAGTGTCTTGAGTGGTAAAACCATGAGTGAACGAACGTGTCATTTTTACACGACTCCGGTAAGACCACATTCAAAGGTGAGGTAAATGGCATAACTCCGACCGAAGGAGATAATTTGTAAATTTACTCTTAGACCTGCGAAAAGTAACAAAGAGCGGATACACAACTATCAGGAATGACGAAGCACCTAGGTACATCACCACATAGCCAAAAAACTTGTGAACCCTGACATTAAACCCTAGGCACCCCCGCTGAGCCTTTCATATATCCCTTTTCGATAATATGAACACCACAAAATAACCCAGCCAATGGTGAATGTCTGACCCGGTGACCGAAGGGAGCGAGGAGTCAAACTCTCAGATAACGTTCTCATCAGTCCAAAGAAGCAACGCCGCTATCAGCATGACGAAGTGATCCGCAAATGGTCCCAAAGTGACACAGGATCAAAAGAGCTCACATCAAAATAGCTCTCAAAACTCAAAACCGGGAAACACAAGAACCCCGAAGGCAAAGTCAAGAAAAGATCAAACAAAGAGGCAAAACCGAAGTGCCTCGAAGAAATCCAAAAGACGAAAAGAGAAATGGTGTAAAGGACAACTTCAAAAGTCCAAGTCTAGAAGCTCAAAAATAACGTCAACATGAAGCAGTTAGACGACTTCAAGACAAGGAAGATGAATCTGAGAGAAGACGCAAGTTGCAGCTTTGGTCACCCACTTAAGCTCCACATACCTCAAATATCCCTCCATGGTCCCGTTGTCCCTCATTACACCCCGTGGCCACGTTATAAGCTTTAAAGACTTCCGACTTGATAGTTGTGTGTCCAATCTCGTGAAAGTAACAGATCAAATGCGTAAATCCATCAAATATCGAATTCAATGGTCTAGAAGTTGTGACTGTAGGTGAGGAACGAGTGCAAGCACCAAACACGCCGAGTGTAGGTTAGGAAGCACCACATAAAAACATAAGCCCTGACCCTGTGAGGACGAGACTCGTTCGCACGTTTAATAAAAGAAAATACTGGGGGCAATCGATCGGAACGATCGATTGCCACAGACTCTAGCTCAGATTGTCTTAAGGGAAAAATACTGGGGGCAATTGTTGGTTCCAACAATTGCTATGACAACACCAATTGGAACCCAGAGCTCAAACATCACCACCACCATCACACACCACCGGCCCGCATAAGCCCTTACCTCCACATCAAACACAACAGGCCCACATAAGCCCTTACCTTTACATCATACACCATACCCCACCGATGGCATGTTCATCTCCTAGGAGATAAATTACAAGTCCGAAGTCTATGGTTAGGAAATGATAATTTCGCTTTCCTTTTCATTAAACAGATTATTCTTCAAACACTACCACGCTTGGCACCTCTTTCAGCAATTTCTTGTTTTGGACAAATTTCCTACATACACTTTGATCGTATTTTGACATACACATCCTCATTGCCACGTTTGGCACTTTCATAATTAACTTTCATCATGACCATTGCATCTATTCGTATGAGACTCCTCGTCATAATTCAAGGATACAGATTCTTCAGGGATACAGATTCTCAGCCGAAGGTACAGATTCTTCAGGGATACAGATTCTCAGCCGAAGGTACAGATTCTTCAGGGATACAGATTCTCAGCCGAAGGTACAGATTCTTCAGGGATACAGATTCTCAGCCGAAGGTACAGATTCTTCAGGGATACAGATTCTCAGCCGAAGGTACAGATTCTTCAGGGATACAGATTCTCAGCCGAAGGTACAAATTCTTCAGGGATACAGATTCTCAGCCGAAGGTACAGATTCTTCAGGGATACAGATTCTCAGCCGAAGGTACAGATTCTTCAGGGATACAGATTCTCAGCCGAAGGTACAGATTCTTCAGGGATACAGATTCTCAGCCGAAGGTACAGATTCTTCAGGGATACAGATTCTCAGCCGCAGGTACAGATTCTTCAGGGATACAGATTCTCAGCCGAAGGTACAGATTCTTCAGGGATACAGATTCTCAGCCGAAGGTACAGATTCTTTAGGGATACAGATTCTCAGCCGAAGGTACAGACTCTTCAGAGATACAGATTCTCAGCCAAAGATTCAGATTCACCAGAGCAGCAGAACTCACTAGAGCAGCAGAACTCACCCGAATAGAAGAACGCGACCCAACACCAACTTTCAATCACTGATAAGTAGTCAACGCCTTAGAATAGCTTGACATCATCTCATTCATTATAGGTAGTCAACGCCTTAGAATAGCTTGACATCATATCATCCTTATAGGTAGTCGGCGCCTTAGAACAGTCTGACATTACTTCATTATTACCTTTAAGTGGTCGACGCCTTAGAACTGCTTGACACCCTTCCACTTTACTCATAGGTAGTCAGCGCCTTAGAATAGCTCGACGCAACTTGTCGGATTGCACGTGTGGTCTTTTAAGATCCAAAATTTTGGGGTATCACTCAAGCATCAACTAGCCTTTTCATTTCCATTACAAAGTCAAGTTGACGGGGGGCAATCTGTTATACCCAAAATTTCAACCCCCGGAAGAGAGTCTCTACTAATAGGCTAGTAGCGAGGGTTCCCAGTTCGATCGGCACATTTCAGAGTACTAGGGACAGCTTAGTCATCTCCAGGGGCATTTTCGTAATTTTTCAAGGCTCCTAAGCCCCCTATAGGCTTTCTCTCTCCTCCAAATAAGGGTCAAATCAATTCAAAATGCTTTGAAATTTTAACCCATGATAAAGGATGACATTCAAAGCATAATGGCGTTGGAATTTTGATTTTTCGAATTTCCAATAATTTTCTAGCAATTTCTGACTGAATCTGACGAGAAATTCAATTTAAAAATATTCCAACATTAAAAAAATTCGGTTCCACCTCAGAAAATTTGTAATATCCATCCTTGACATGTGGTTAAAATTTCACAGCAAAATTCATTTGGGAAGTCACTTAATTAAAATATCAAAAAATCTTACTTTTACTAGATTTTCTTTATCTTTAAGAAAGTCTATATAAGGGGATAGGTTTTTGGATAAAAGGAGAACCTCATATGCTCAAGAACCCTAGAGAGTCAGAATACACAGCCTCCTCTCTCTCTCTCACGTTTTCCAACACCCGGCCACCCAAATCATACCGAAAATCCCCCAAATCACCATCTAAACACGTTTTCCAATTCCCAAAGCACCAATAATCATCAAAACCCCACAAAAACACCTCCAAAACGTGAAGAACAGCAAGAACAACCAACAACCAGAAGCTCGGGTCGAAATCCTCTCGGGTCTGCCATCAACGGAGCACTCGACGAATCCCGGTGTGAAGAAACGTTGTGAATCCGAAGGTAAAACAGGTAGAAACTCCACTTCCCCAATTCACCACGGTATTATCTGTCTTGCCTCAAAGTTTGGGCTCAAACTAACCTTCGTACGCTTCTGTATTGTTGTTTATTCGAGCTTCTGTCCAATAACTTGTTTACCAAGTTTCGTGCATAATTCGAATTCAAATTGAGAACTTTCGACCACTAACGTATTGTACATCTTTCAGGCTACGCACCCATAAAATTTGAGCCGAAAACACCTTCGGGAAGCCTCAAAGCCGTCGTCCGAGGGCTGTCCGCACCCACGGACGTCATGTCCGGGGTCCCGGACTCCCTGTCCGTAAGCTCGGACACCCACGGACGGCGGCGGGTTTTTTTTAAAATTTAAAAATTAGGTTTTTTTTAATAGTGTCCGGGCCCACGGACAGTCTGTCCGAGGCCCCGGACTTTACAATTTTCTGTTTTCAGTTTAATTCGACTTTTATTGTTATGTAGGTTAACTGGGGTCCGTGGCTTCGGACATTAGGTCCGTGGCTACGGACGGAAATAAAATTTGACCTAATTCTGCCTCCGAAACCCTAGTTTAGGTATTTTAATTTCCACTTTAATTTTCCGTCAAAAAATGCTAAAAACACAAAAAAAAGAAGCACGCACCTAGGTTAAAAACAACTTTGTAGAAAGCCGTAAATAAACCAAGTAGAGGAAAAACGACCTAGGAAGGGTAATGAAAGTAATTGAACCCTAATTAAGTCGAATATCAAGCCCCCGAACCCGAACTCTCCTTTCCTAATTTAATCTAGGTCAAAATTAGGTGCGACTCATAATAGGTTCCAGTGAGCTAGCCTAGGTTTTAATAATAATTGTTATATGACATAGTTATTAATCTTAGGTTATAAGTGGACCTAAAACCCGATTAGATCCTAATCAACTTTAATCAACATAGGATAGGGGTTTAAAATCGAGGCTCACACACTCTTTCCTTCACATACTACTACTACCATTTCATAGTTACTAAACATCCTTACTCAATCCAATATATACCTTGGTTCTCCCAATCACCAAGTCATCCATAAATGCACATTTTCCTACTAAACTTTTGCCATGGTTTACCTACAATTCTATCTTCTCCACATATGAACTTTTTCACCAAATTCATTCCTAATCTAACCACACCCATACAAGGGTCCTACCTGCACTCAAGTCAATACCAATACTCCAATACTTCCATCAAACAACAATGCCAATACAAATACACAATACTTGGCTCTAAGGCCTACAATCCAAATACAAGCTCACAATTACTCAAACTTCCACAACTACAATACTAATACAATGTTTTGGGTTCTTTAAATTGGTTACCCATTCCCATTACGCTAATGCATTAAATTTACCATTCAAGAAAGAGCTCTTACCTTAAGCTCTTATTTCCTCTTTTCTCTTCCACTTCTTCTCACCTCTCTTTCTTGCCCAAATCGGCCATATGGGGAATGGAGTTTGCCAACTCCATTCCCATCACCCAAAGCACACAAAATAAGTGCAATTAACATACTAATCCCTTAGATTAATGCTAGTTCATTGAAATGCTTTACACAAGATTTCTAGGGTTTAGAAATCCCATTACCTTGTAAGGGTATAAGTGAAGCTTTGTATGGCTCAAGAACAAGATTCCAACTCCTCCAAGAATGCCAAAATCGGCTAGAGTACAAGGGAACCAAACAAAGTTTAGTCTAAATCTCGTTTTGCCCACAAGGGCTAGAAAAAGGTAATGTTTCGAGGATATTTTTACCTCAAAATATCAAGGAGAAGGAGGTGGTTCTAATGGTGGTCTTGAAGCTCCAAATGCTACACACCCATGGAGATGAAGATACTCATTTTCAGATTTTGAAAAGAAGGAAATGTTCCCCTTGATGAGAGGAAGATAATGGTGTAGTTTTTGTAATTTTTGGTGAAGGTTTAGACACCTAACAAGAGGAGAGAAGTGAGTGTTTTTGAGGGTTCTCCATTTTCTCCATTGCCATCGGCTGAGGAAGAAGGCAACCAGAGAAAGAAAAGAGAGTGAGGGAGATGGGGGTCTGTACGTGAGTGAGGGAGAATAGAGAGTAGGAGAGAGAGTAAGTAAGTAAAGGGGGTTACTTTTTACTTTTTAAATGTGTTTGTCTTGTAGTGCATTAGCACAATTAAATAAGAGGGTGTGAGGGAGTGTGAGAGAGGGCTCACAATCGGACACACACAGCCCATATGGGTTTGTTAAAATTTTATTTACAATATTGGACATATAAGTTTGAGTTATTTATGTTTCTACCCCACAACTTCCCGTTTTGACAGTTTTTACTATTTTCTCGTTTTATTGATTTTATTAGTTCTAAAGCTTCACTAATATTTATTAATGATTATTTAGTTGACCAAAATTGTTACGAGTCTATTTGACCCGCTTAAGTCACGTTTTCCCGGTTACCTCGAAAAACACGCTTTAATGTTCTTTAGTGTTTTTAATCCATTTTAAGGATCCGTTTTCTTCGGGATTTTTTCATTAATATTTATTTGGACTTAGTTAAGCCTTTAGAATCCTTATAATACGCTAACCGAGGTCTCCTACCTCCTATGGTTAGTTAACACTTATTTAGCGTTTTTCGCTTTTTAAGCGTTTCTTTATTTCTTTTGGATTTATTTTCCCTTACCAATATTTCTTAATCATTATTAGGCTCTTAAATACCTATTAGGATAATTTAATCGCCATATTTAAGGTCGGGGTATTTCAATCTACCCCCCTTAAGAACTTTGTCCTCAAAGTTGTTCGAGGTTACAGGTTTACAATGCTTACTCATCCTTACATGTTTAATACCAAAAGTCACACATTCTTCCTCCTTACAATTCCCAAATCCACTACTCCCGGTCCCTACATTCCATACCATACAAATGTACTATAATTACTCCTATCCACATTACTACCAATCATCGGTTCCACATTACCTGGTTTTCACATATATACAATGCAAAGCTATCCCCAAAGCAATGCAATACACATACAGTCCCGCAGGCACTCAGGTCATCTAGACCCAGGACTCCTCTATGTCCCGCTACCCTTGGAATAATACAATATGCTACACTACTCTCTTTTGTGGTATAAGCTTCTAGTCACATCCTTATTCTCAGTCTAAGGAAAATCCTTCCCAACAGCTAATTAGAAATCTTTCTAAAGCATCCAACTCCAAGTTCCAATTTATATTCATTACTTCTATCCTATGTGTGATTCTTGTGACCACTTAATGAGAGCTTCAAGAATCATTCGACCCTGATGTGATCAGCATCAGTGTTGAACTATCTTTCAACTCCAATTTGTGTTCGGTTTCCCTTGATCTGATCAGGATCAAGTTCGACTTCCCACATCAGTTTCAAACAATCAAATAATTTAATTATTTCCATTTTCTATCTTTTTACTCTTTCTAGTTGTGATTACGAATTCATACATCTCCAAAGGATGGAATCAGTCCATCATTCATCCCCACTCTACTTCCCAAACGCTTTACTCCGTGCTTCAATTTCTAAATGCTCATTTCCTCAACCTTCACTACTTTCATCCATCACTCTCCATCATCTCCAATATTCTAACTAAGGAATACTATACCTATGTGTGGGCGTTGGTTTTGAACCCTTAAGTATGTAGCTTAAGGCCTCAAGGTTCGATTTGCAATTAGAATAACTAAACCGAAATTATAAAATTAAAGCTTAATTATTCTAACTGGCCCACACAAACCAAAATAGAGTCGCCACCTAAGTTTTGACCTTTTAAACTTGGAAAGGAAAATGTTGTAATTTTTAGAGTTATGGGTCCGGGGGCTTGATATGAAATTTCTAAGGGTTCGGATTCCTTCACTACCCTTAGAAACTATCTTTCCTTTACTATTATAAAGTCTAAGGCTAGATGTTTTATGACATTATCTTTTTCGACAATTGTGATCCAACTAAACTAATAACCGACTTAAGATAACTGAAGCTTTAAATATCAAATACCTAAGCATAACCGAATATCAAACTTAACCATAGTACTACATTTAATTATCACCAAACCTAACAACATAAAAAAAAACATAATAATAATAAAATAAAACCAACCGTACCCATCCCACTAATCAACTTGATCATCTCCGCACATATCACATTACATTTTGTCATTATACCTACGTGGCTTTGCTAGGACTAGCAAGCTAGGATATATACCTAAACGAAAAGGAAATCATGAACTTAATTTTAAAAAAAGGAGCAAGAATGATACCTGGGTCCTCTCTTCCCTCGCACATGTATTCTCTGGTGACATCGATTGCAAACAAGCAAACGACGGGAGCTGGAGGAAGACCACCGATGTTCTGATTTTTTTCTCTCGATGCCTCTAGTGATTCTGCAAGAATTTCCTTTTCTGGGTGGACTTCATCGAAAAAGTATATTGCCCGAATTCACTCTGAGCGAATAAGGACAGGCGTCTGAGGTGGAAAGACAAGAGCAGTCTGTTCCTTCCCGATGAGCTACACCCGTTGCGGGGTACTCATTCCAATTTATCCATTACTTATGTTAGGAGTTAGGTAGTTAGGAATTAGTAGAAGTCACACATCCAAGCCACAATAATACAATACATTGCTCATATATACATCCATGCGAAATACAATACAATACACAAGTACACTACAAGGTACAAATACACTTCATCTTCATCCACATATTTCATGAATTATACAAACTAGTGTTCAAGACAATAAATATCAAGAACACATAAATCAAGCACAAGTAAGTGCAATATAGTCCGATTCATGCATTTATCTTATTTAGGTGATCAAATAAGCACACAAATCGGGGTAACCAGATTAGGATACAGGGCCTGAAGAAATCATACCTTTTTCTACAATTTACTTTACCGGGTGCCTTCTTGTTTCTTAGTCCTTACTTGTTCTTCGAGTCCTATTCTTGAACCTCCGGCTACAGGCCAAATGGTTCAGTCAATACTAAATATTACAATACATACATCTATTACTCCCGTACTTACCCCGTTGTCCCGTTGTTTCGGTTTAACTTAATATTCTTAATCATTCCTCAAACTTGTTTACAATTCTTAGGGCCTTTAAAGGTCACCAAACAAGGCCTTAACAACTTATAAAACCATTACCAATCAATCCCCCATGTTTAGAACCCTTAAAAACACTCTCTGCTGCATTCTAGGGGTGGTCCGGGACTTGATCCGGACCCTAGGTCCCGGACCAATGCACTGTCTAACTCTCGCCATATTTTCTACCCTGGTCCTGGACTTAGTCCCGGATCAATTCCTGCATTCACTCTCGGGCCTTTTTTTGAAGCGGTTCGGGACTTGGTACATATCCTAAGTCCCGAACCCTGCTAAAAACTGCTGTTAAGGTCATTTTTCAACCCCAAATCAACCCTTAATCCACCTCCAATCATTCCATAATCTTTCCACATGTTTTTTTACATATTTAAACACACCTAAACACTCACTAAAACTCCTTAAATCCATGGTCCAATACCTACTCAACTTCTTGCTCAATTTCTACAAATTTCATTCTAATTTTCACACTTTGCACACTTGTGCATTCCTACACTCCTCTTTGCCTTTTGCATCTTGTCCTAACTTCATTTTACCATTTCAATTCCTTTCCAATCAACTACACTACCTATACCCAAGTCCAACTCTCTTTTTACCAAATCTTGCAAACTAACTTCTCCTAGTTTCTACAATGCATTCCTACACTACTTGCTACAGATTTTACACTCTGTTATACCCAAATTTCAACCCCCGGAAGAGAGTCTCTACTAATAGGCTAGTAGCGAGGGTTCCCAGTTCGATCGGCACATTTCAGAGTACTAGGGACAGCTTAGTCATCTCTAGGGGCATTTTCGTAATTTTTCAAGGCTCCTAAGCCCCCTATAGGCTTTCTCTCTCCTCCAAATAAGGGTCAAATCAATTCAAAATGCTTTGAAATTTTAACCCATGATAAAGGATGACATTCTAAGCATAATGGCGTTGGAATTTTGATTTTTCGAATTTCCAATAATTTTCTAGCAATTTCTGACTGAATCTGACGAGAAATTCAATTTAAAAATATTCCAACATTAAAAAAATTCGGTTCCACCTCAGAAAATTTGTAATATCCATCCTTGACATGTGGTTAAAATTTCACAGCAAAATTCATTTGGGAAGTCACTTAATTAAAATATCAAAAAATCTTACTTTTACTAGATTTTCTTTATCTTTAAGAAAGTCTATATAAGGGGATAGGTTTTTGGATAAAAGGAGAACCTCATATGCTCAAGAACCCTAGAGAGTCAGAATACACAGCCTCCTCTCTCTCTCTCTCACGTTTTCCAACACCCGGCCACCCAAATCATACCGAAAATCCCCCGAAATCACCATCTAAACACGTTTTCCAATTCCCAAAGCACCAATAATCATCAAAACCCCACAAAAAACCTCCAAAACGTGAAGAACAGCAAGAACAACCAACAACCAGAAGCTCGGGTCGAAATCCTCTCGGGTCTGCCATCAACGGAGCACTCGACGAATCCCGGTGTGAAGAAACGTTGTGAATCCGAAGGTAAAACAGGTAGAAACTCCACTTCCCCAATTCACCACGGTATTATCTGTCTTGCCTCAAAATTTGGGCTCAAACTAACCTTCGTACGCTTCTGTATTGCTGTTTATTCGAGCTTCTGTCCAATAACTTGTTTACCAAGTTTCGTGCATAATTCGAATTCAAATTGAGAACTTTCGACCACTAACGTATTGTACATCTTTCAGGCTACGCACCCATAAAATTTGAGCCGAAAACACCTTCGGGAACAGCCTCAAAGCCATCGTCCGAGGGCTGTCCGCACCCACGGACGTCATGTCCGGGGTCCCGGACTCCCTGTCCGTAAGCTCGGACACCCACGGACGGCGGCGGGTTTTTTTTAAAATTTAAAAATTAGGTTTTTTTTAATAGTGTCCGGGCCCACGGACAGTCTGTCCGAGGCCCCGGACTTTACAATTTTCTGTTTTCTGTTTAATTCGACTTTTATTGTTATGTAGGTTAACTGGGGTCCGTGGCTTCGGACATTAGGTCCGTGGCTACGGACGGAAATAAAATTTGACCTAATTCTGCCTCCGAAACCCTAGTTTAGGTATTTTAATTTCCACTTTAATTTTCCGTCAAAAAATGCTAAAAAACACAAAAAAAACAGAAGCACGCACCTAGGTTAAAAACAACTTTGTAGAAAGCCGTAAATAAACCAAGTAGAGGAAAAACGACCTAGGAAGGGTAATGAAAGTAATTGAACCCTAATTAAGTCGAATATCAAGCCCCCGAACCCGAACTCTCCTTTCCTAATTTAATCTAGGTCAAAATTAGGTGGCGACTCATAATAGGTTCCAGTGAGCTAGCCTAGGTTTTAATAATTATTGTTATATGACATAGTTATTAATCTTAGGTTATAAGTGGACCTAAAACCCGATTAGATCCTAATCAACTTTAATCAACATAGGATAGGGGTTTAAAATCGAGGCTCACAGACTGGCGACTCTGCTGGGGACAAACTTCTTAATATTAACTTGTTTAATTTTAAGAAAGAGGGCTTAACTTGAAAATGTTTATTTATGGCTTCTATTATGTTGCTGTTTACTTCTGTGCGCACTTTAATTTTTGCACCCTTGCATCATATGAGAGCGAGGGTCCACGCAAACCAATTTCACCTCGGGACCCATTTGAGGGTCCCCTGTCAGGGACTCACACCTTTTAGGTGATGTGAATAAGTGGGGAAAAAGAGGAGGGTGTCGTCTAACCACACCCCCTTAATACCTGAGCTTTAGCCCCAAGCATTTTCCTGGCAGTACCCTTACCTAGCCCATTGTTTGGTCAGTCAAAGACCCGACCGTAGACGCACACCTTCAGGTGATGTGAAAAGAGTGGGGAAGCCCAAAGAGAATAGCGTGCAACCCTATTCCTTTGTGGTGACCTGGGCCCATGCCCCAAGCACCTCTCCGGATTGACCCATACCCGTTTTGGTTGAAGCGTCTAGTGAGGACATGTTGAATTTGTGTGGACCCTGTTTGCTTGTATGATAGGCCCACTACCCAGCCTAGCGATTGATAGGAACTTCTCCTTCATCAACCTAGCCCAACACGAATTGACAGCTCTATTTGTTTGCGGCCCAGAGGCCCTGTTTGGTTTAACATGTGAGTCGTTCGGGCTTCGGCCCAAAAGCCTAGGCTTAGGTGATTTCTCTTCTGGCCCGATTTGAATTATTCAATTAGTTCTAGGCCCGTAAAAAAGAAATCCACCTGGACTTGAAATAACCCACAAGTTATGAAAATAAAATCTTTTTCCGCTTAGCAACCATCTTCTCTGGCCCAAAGAAAGTTGGGCCCATTTGTGATTTAGGGACCATTCCAGCCCATGTGCTTTACTCCAGGCCCAAACACATTCTGGCCCAAAGGCTCATTCTAGACTAGGTAGACTTCTTATTCGGGCCCTAGCCCCAAACCCTAGATCTAGGTATCACACTCTCAGACCCAATCAAAGCCATCTGTTTAGGTTTCAGTCCAAGTTCCAGTTCATAGTCTGAAAGATACTCCAGCCCAGACATTCTCTGGGTATCCTGGCCCACTCGCTTTCAGCATAAGTCTGCTTCGATCTATCTTGTGAAGCGTCATGTTTCAGACCACTTCCTTTTGTTAGCTAATAATGGACACCTTGGACACAGGTAGGCTCAAGTCCTAAGTGCGGTCCAATTGACATGGAAGCCCAGCTCACAATTTTGGAACAAAAGCACATGGCCACCGTTGAAGCTATGGAGCAGAGGCATAGTGCTGCCATGGACGCCGTGGAATCTAACTACGTTGCTGTTATCAAAGAGTTTAAAGCAAAGGCTCTTTCCCTCGAGTCCGAACGTCAAGCTCGGGATGAGTTAGTGGACAGGCTTCTCAACACCCTTTTTGTACTGCATTGAAGTTGGCTCCATCAGGGTCCGAGGATCGAAGGAGAATGTCAAAGAAATTGCTACAGAACTCAGGAAAGTGGTTAGGCAACCAGGAGCAGCAACTTGCATCCAAAGCTGCACCCGTAAGAGAACCAGGCAACATGAGGAAGACAGTGATCGACAGTCAAGAGGATCTGGTTGGAGCGTTGGGACAGTAGAACCACCCCGACGGAATTCTCGACAAAGAGAGTTTACAGACATCGGTCGAACACCAAGACAAGCACTTGAAGAGCTTCGAGGAAGATATCCGATGCAACCGCTCGCCCTGAGGCCAGGAACTACTCATTTGGGGAAGGATCTTACTCAATTTTGTTACTTCCATCAGCTGCCCGGTCACGACACTGACCACTGCAGGGCCCTACAACACAGAATCCAGGATCTAATTGACCAAGGGCTCCAATTCTGAGAACATAGTGGAGAGCGCAGAGCACGCGTGCCCAAGCATCATCAGAAATGTTGTTTTTCTCATTAAATGCATTTCTTTTCTTGATTAGTTGTCTTTCAACTTTTGTAGTAGTTAGTTCCCTTGATCATTTTCGGTAGTTTTCTTGAGTTTGTAATTTCCAACATTATTCTTTTTGTTGAATAAAACATAGTTCCATTTTCTTAATTTTTGTACAAAGCATTATTCATTAATTCAAAAAACTAAAAAGAGCATTCACGTCTTTCAAGGATCACGAAGTAATCATTTTCTGACTATGCAATGGGATGCAAAGACTGGCATTTTTTTTCTGAAAATTTGAACATGCCTAACCAAACACCACAACTCACAACCCACAAAGAGGTTCAAGGTCCACATTTATCGAATTGTTGTCACAAACCCCAAAATCAATACTGGGGGCAATCTAAGTTTAAGTTCGTCGTCTTTTATCTTTTGGTTTAAATGTGCGAACGAGTTTCCAAGTGAAAATCTCACGAGAGTGTCTTGAGTGGTAAAACCATGAGTGAACGAACGTGTCATTTTTACACGACTCCGGTAAGACCACATTCAAAGGTGAGGTAAATGGCATAACTCCGACCGAAGGAGATAATTTGTAAATTTACTCTTAGACCTGCGAAAAGTAACAAAGAGCGGATACACAACTATCAGGAATGACGAAGCACCTAGGTACATCACCACATAGCCAAAAAACTTGTGAACCCTGACATTAAACCCTAGGCACCCCCGCTGAGCCTTTCATATATCCCTTTTCGATAATATGAACACCACAAAATAACCCAGCCAATGGTGAATGTCTGACCCGGTGACCGAAGGGAGCGAGGAGTCAAACTCTCAGATAACGTTCTCATCAGTCCAAAGAAGCAACGCCGCTATCAGCATGACGAAGTGATCCGCAAATGGTCCCAAAGTGACACAGGATCAAAAGAGCTCACATCAAAATAGCTCTCAAAACTCAAAACCGGGAAACACAAGAACCCCGAAGGCAAAGTCAAGAAAAGATCAAACAAAGAGGCAAAACCGAAGTGCCTCGAAGAAATCCAAAGACGAAAAGAGAAATGGTGTAAAGGACAACTTCAAAAGTCCAAGTCTAGAAGCTCAAAAATAACGTCAACATGAAGCAGTTAGACGACTTCAAGACAAGGAAGATGAATCTGAGAGAAGACGCAAGTTGCAGCTTTGGTCACCCACTTAAGCTCCACATACCTCAAATATCCCTCCATGGTCCCGTTGTCCCTCATTACACCCCGTGGCCACGTTATAAGCTTTAAAGACTTCCGACTTGATAGTTGTGTGTCCAATCTCGTGAAAGTAACAGATCAAATGCGTAAATCCATCAAATATCGAATTCAATGGTCTAGAAGTTGTGACTGTAGGTGAGGAACGAGTGCAAGCACCAAACACGCCGAGTGTAGGTTAGGAAGCACCACATAAAAACATAAGCCCTGACCCTGTGAGGACGAGACTCGTTCGCACGTTTAATAAAAGAAAATACTGGGGGCAATCGATCGGAACGATCGATTGCCACAGACTCTAGCTCAGATTGTCTTAAGGGAAAAATACTGGGGGCAATTGTTGGTTCCAACAATTGCTATGACAACACCAATTGGAACCCAGAGCTCAAACATCACCACCACCATCACACACCACCGGCCCGCATAAGCCCTTACCTCCACATCAAACACAACAGGCCCACATAAGCCCTTACCTTTACATCATACACCATACCCCACCGATGGCATGTTCATCTCCTAGGAGATAAATTACAAGTCCGAAGTCTATGGTTAGGAAATGATAATTTCGCTTTCCTTTTCATTAAACAGATTATTCTTCAAACACTACCACGCTTGGCACCTCTTTCAGCAATTTCTTGTTTTGGACAAATTTCCTACATACACTTTGATCGTATTTTGACATACACATCCTCATTGCCACGTTTGGCACTTTCATAATTAACTTTCATCATGACCATTGCATCTATTCGTATGAGACTCCTCGTCATAATTCAAGGATACAGATTCTTCAGGGATACAGATTCTCAGCCGAAGGTACAGATTCTTCAGGGATACAGATTCTCAGCCGAAGGTACAGATTCTTCAGGGATACAGATTCTCAGCCGAAGGTACAGATTCTTCAGGGATACAGATTCTCAGCCGAAGGTACAGATTCTTCAGGGATACAGATTCTCAGCCGAAGGTACAGATTCTTCAGGGATACAGATTCTCAGCCGAAGGTACAAATTCTTCAGGGATACAGATTCTCAGCCGAAGGTACAGATTCTTCAGGGATACAGATTCTCAGCCGAAGGTACAGATTCTTCAGGGATACAGATTCTCAGCCGAAGGTACAGATTCTTCAGGGATACAGATTCTCAGCCGAAGGTACAGATTCTTCAGGGATACAGATTCTCAGCCGCAGGTACAGATTCTTCGGGATACAGATTCTCAGCCGAAGGTACAGATTCTTCAGGGATACAGATTCTCAGCCGAAGGTACAGATTCTTTAGGGATACAGATTCTCAGCCGAAGGTACAGACTCTTCAGAGATACAGATTCTCAGCCAAAGATTCAGATTCACCAGAGCAGCAGAACTCACTAGAGCAGCAGAACTCACCCGAATAGAAGAACGCGACCCAACACCAACTTTCAATCACTGATAAGTAGTCAACGCCTTAGAATAGCTTGACATCATCTCATTCATTATAGGTAGTCAACGCCTTAGAATAGCTTGACATCATATCATCCTTATAGGTAGTCGGCGCCTTAGAACAGTCTGACATTACTTCATTATTACCTTTAAGTGGTCGACGCCTTAGAACTGCTTGACACCCTTCCACTTTACTCATAGGTAGTCAGCGCCTTAGAATAGCTCGACGCAACTTGTCGGATTGCACGTGTGGTCTTTTAAGATCCAAAATTTTGGGTATCACTCAAGCATCAACTAGCCTTTTCATTTCCATTACAAAGTCAAGTTGACGGGGGGCAATCTGTTATACCCAAAATTTCAACCCCCGGAAGAGAGTCTCTACTAATAGGCTAGTAGCGAGGGTTCCCAGTTCGATCGGCACATTTCAGAGTACTAGGGACAGCTTAGTCATCTCCAGGGGCATTTTCGTAATTTTTCAAGGCTCCTAAGCCCCCTATAGGCTTTCTCTCTCCTCCAAATAAGGGTCAAATCAATTCAAAATGCTTTGAAATTTTAACCCATGATAAAGGATGACATTCTAAGCATAATGGCGTTGGAATTTTGATTTTTCGAATTTCCAATAATTTTCTAGCAATTTCTGACTGAATCTGACGAGAAATTCAATTTAAAAATATTCCAACATTAAAAAAATTCGGTTCCACCTCAGAAAATTTGTAATATCCATCCTTGACATGTGGTTAAAATTTCACAGCAAAATTCATTTGGGAAGTCACTTAATTAAAATATCAAAAAATCTTACTTTTACTAGATTTTCTTTATCTTTAAGAAAGTCTATATAAGGGGATAGGTTTTTGGATAAAAGGAGAACCTCATATGCTCAAGAACCCTAGAGAGTCAGAATACACAGCCTCCTCTCTCTCTCTCACGTTTTCCAACACCCGGCCACCCAAATCATACCGAAAATCCCCAAATCACCATCTAAACACGTTTTCCAATTCCCAAAGCACCAATAATCATCAAAACCCCACAAAAACACCTCCAAAACGTGAAGAACAGCAAGAACAACCAACAACCAGAAGCTCGGGTCGAAATCCTCTCGGGTCTGCCATCAACGGAGCACTCGACGAATCCCGGTGTGAAGAAACGTTGTGAATCCGAAGGTAAAACAGGTAGAAACTCCACTTCCCCAATTCACCACGGTATTATCTGTCTTGCCTCAAAATTTGGGCTCAAACTAACCTTCGTACGCATCTGTATTGTTGTTTATTCGAGCTTCTGTCCAATAACTTGTTTACCAAGTTTCGTGCATAATTCGAATTCAAATTGAGAACTTTCGACCACTAACGTATTGTACATCTTTCAGGCTACGCACCCATAAAATTTGAGCCGAAAACACCTTCGGGAGCAGCCTCAAAGCCGTCGTCCGAGGGCTGTCCGCACCCACGGACGTCATGTCCGGGGTCCCGGACTCCCTGTCCGTAAGCTCGGACACCCACGGACGGCGGCGGGTTTTTTTAAAATTTAAAAATTAGGTTTTTTTTAATAGTGTCCGGGCCCACGGACAGTCTGTCCGAGGCCCCGGACTTTACAATTTTCTGTTTTCAGTTTAATTCGACTTTTATTGTTATGTAGGTTAACTGGGGTCCGTGGCTTCGGACATTAGGTCCGTGGCTACGGACGGAAATAAAATTTGACCTAATTCTGCCTCCGAAACCCTAGTTTAGGTATTTTAATTTCCACTTTAATTTTCCGTCAAAAAATGCTAAAAAACACAAAAAAACAGAAGCACGCACCTAGGTTAAAAACAACTTTGTAGAAAGCCGTAAATAAACCAAGTAGAGGAAAAACGACCTAGGAAGGGTAATGAAAGTAATTGAACCCTAATTAAGTCGAATATCAAGCCCCCGAACCCGAACTCTCCTTTCCTAATTTAATCTAGGTCAAAATTAGGTGGCGACTCATAATAGGTTCCAGTGAGCTAGCCTAGGTTTTAATAATTATTGTTATATGACATAGTTATTAATCTTAGGTTATAAGTGGACCTAAAACCCGATTAGATCCTAATCAACTTTAATCAACATAGGATAGGGGTTTAAAATCGAGGCTCACACACTCTTTCCTTCACATACTACTACTACCATTTCATAGTTACTAAACATCCTTACTCAATCCAATATATACCTTGGTTCTCCCAATCACCAAGTCATCCATAAATGCACATTTTCCTACTAAACTTTTGCCATGGTTTACCTACAATTCTATCTTCTCCACATATGAACTTTTTCACCAAATTCATTCCTAATCTAACCACACCCATACAAGGGTCCTACCTGCACTCAAGTCAATACCAATACTCCAATACTTCCATCAAACAACAATGCCAATACAAATACACAATACTTGGCTCTAAGGCCTACAATCCAAATACAAGCTCACAATTACTCAAACTTCCACAACTACAATACTAATACAATGTTTTGGGTTCTTTAAATTGGTTACCCATTCCCATTACGCTAATGCATTAAATTTACCATTCAAGAAAGAGCTCTTACCTTAAGCTCTTATTTCCTCTTTTCTCTTCCACTTCTTCTCACCTCTCTTTCTTGCCCAAATCGGCCATATGGGGAATGGAGTTTGCCAACTCCATTCCCATCACCCAAAGCACACAAAATAAGTGCAATTAACATACTAATCCCTTAGATTAATGCTAGTTCATTGAAATGCTTTACACAAGATTTCTAGGGTTTAGAAATCCCATTACCTTGTAAGGGTATAAGTGAAGCTTTGTATGGCTCAAGAACAAGATTCCAACTCCTCCAAGAATGCCAAAATCGGCTAGAGTACAAGGGAACCAAACAAAGTTTAGTCTAAATCTCGTTTTGCCCACAAGGGCTAGAAAAAGGTAATGTTTCGAGGATATTTTTACCTCAAAATATCAAGGAGAAGGAGGTGGTTCTAATGGTGGTCTTGAAGCTCCAAATGCTACACACCCATGGAGATGAAGATACTCATTTTCAGATTTTGAAAAGAAGGAAATGTTCCCCTTGATGAGAGGAAGATAATGGTGTAGTTTTTGTAATTTTTGGTGAAGGTTTAGACACCTAACAAGAGGAGAGAAGTGAGTGTTTTTGAGGGTTCTCCATTTTCTCCATTGCCATCGGCTGAGGAAGAAGGCAACCAGAGAAAGAAAAGAGAGTGAGGGAGATGGGGGTCTGTACGTGAGTGAGGGAGAATAGAGAGTAGGAGAGAGAGTAAGTAAGTAAAGGGGGTTACTTTTTACTTTTTAAATGTGTTTGTCTTGTAGTGCATTAGCACAATTAAATAAGAGGGTGTGAGGGAGTGTGAGAGAGGGCTCACAATCGGACACACACAGCCCATATGGGTTTGTTAAATTTTATTTACAATATTGGACACATAAGTTTGAGTTATTTATGTTTCTACCCCACAACTTCCCGTTTTGACAGTTTTTACTATTTTCTCGTTTTATTGATTTTATTAGTTCTAAAGCTTCACTAATATTTATTAATGATTATTTAGTTGACCAAAATTGTTACGAGTCTATTTGACCCGCTTAAGTCACGTTTTCCCGGTTACCTCGAAAAACACGCTTTAATGTTCTTTAGTGTTTTTAATCCATTTTAAGGATCCGTTTTCTTCGGGATTTTTTCATTAATATTTATTTGGACTTAGTTAAGCCTTTAGAATCCTTATAATACGCTAACCGAGGTCTCCTACCTCCTATGGTTAGTTAACACTTATTTAGCGTTTTTCGCTTTTTAAGCGTTTCTTTATTTCTTTTGGATTTATTTTCCCTTACCAATATTTCTTAATCATTATTAGGCTCTTAAATACCTATTAGGATAATTTAATCGCCATATTTAAGGTCGGGGTATTTCAATCTACCCCCCTAAGAACTTTGTCCTCAAAGTTGTTCGAGGTTACAGGTTTACAATGCTTACTCATCCTTACATGTTTAATACCAAAAGTCACACATTCTTCCTCCTTACAATTCCCAAATCCACTACTCCCGGTCCCTACATTCCATACCATACAAATGTACTATAATTACTCCTATCCACATTACTACCAATCATCGGTTCCACATTACCTGGTTTTCACATATATACAATGCAAAGCTATCCCCAAAGCAATGCAATACACATACAGTCCCGCAGGCACTCAGGTCATCTAGACCCAGGACTCCTCTATGTCCCGCTACCCTTGGAATAATACAATATGCTACACTACTCTCTTTTGTGGTATAAGCTTCTAGTCACATCCTTATTCTCAGTCTAAGGAAAATCCTTCCCAACAGCTAATTAGAAATCTTTCTAAAGCATCCAACTCCAAGTTCCAATTTATATTCATTACTTCTATCCTATGTGTGATTCTTGTGACCACTTAATGAGAGCTTCAAGAATCATTCGACCCTGATGTGATCAGCATCAGTGTTGAACTATCTTTCAACTCCAATTTGTGTTCGGTTTCCCTTGATCTGATCAGGATCAAGTTCGACTTCCCACATCAGTTTCAAACAATCAAATAATTTAATTATTTCCATTTTCTATCTTTTTACTCTTTCTAGTTGTGATTACGAATTCATACATCTCCAAAGGATGGAATCAGTCCATCATTCATCCCCACTCTACTTCCCAAACGCTTTACTCCGTGCTTCAATTTCTAAATGCTCATTTCCTCAACCTTCACTACTTTCATCCATCACTCTCCATCATCTCCAATATTCTAACTAAGGAATACTATACCTATGTGTGGGCGTTGGTTTTGAACCCTTAAGTATGTAGCTTAAGGCCTCAAGGTTCGATTTGCAATTAGAATAACTAAACCGAAATTATAAAATTAAAGCTTAATTATTCTAACTGGCCCACACAAACCAAAATAGAGTCGCCACCTAAGTTTTGACCTTTTAAACTTGGAAAGGAAAATGTTGTAATTTTTAGAGTTATGGGTCCGGGGGCTTGATATGAAATTTCTAAGGGTTCGGATTCCTTCACTACCCTTAGAAACTATCTTTCCTTTACTATTATAAAGTCTAAGGCTAGATGTTTTATGACATTATCTTTTTCGACAATTGTGATCCAACTAAACTAATAACCGACTTAAGATAACTGAAGCTTTAAATATCAAATACCTAAGCATAACCGAATATCAAACTTAACCATAGTACTACATTTAATTATCACCAAACCTAACAACATAAAAAAAAACATAATAATAATAAAATAAAACCAACCGTACCCATCCCACTAATCAACTTGATCATCTCCGCACATATCACATTACATTTTGTCATTATACCTACGTGGCTTTGCTAGGACTAGCAAGCTAGGATATATACCTAAACGAAAAGGAAATCATGAACTTAATTTTAAAAAAAGGAGCAAGAATGATACCTGGGTCCTCTCTTCCCTCGCACATGTATTCTCTGGTGACATCGATTGCAAACAAGCAAACGACGGGAGCTGGAGGAAGACCACCGATGTTCTGATTTTTTTCTCTCGATGCCTCTAGTGATTCTGCAAGAATTTCCTTTTCTGGGTGGACTTCATCGAAAAGTATATTGCCCGAATTCACTCTGAGCGAATAAGGACAGGCGTCTGAGGTGGAAAGACAAGAGCAGTCTGTTCCTTCCCGATGAGCTACACCCGTTGCGGTGTTTTATTGTGGGCGTCTCTTCTCCGGCTCTTCTCCATTCGTAACGCTCGATATTGAAAGTCGGTCGAGGTGTTGATGAAGCCTGACCAGAATGGCGCCGCTGACCACTCCTTGAGCTTGAGGGTGGCGTGCAGACGGTAAACCTACAGGTGCTATATTGCTCGTTACTATGGGTACAAGGCTCGCGTTGAGATTCAGTTAGAGGAATACGACAGATGATGCCGTAACGTGATTCCAGGGGCAATACGAAGGGGTCAACATCGGTGAGGCACAGATTACCCTTTTAAAAGTTGCTTCGCTTTGATTCTCATGCTTTCTTTTGTTTTGCAGAAATATTGCTCGCTATAGAAAAAAAAACTGAACGATTCTTTCTTGAGGATAACAAAAGTTACGACGCTGGATGAAAGAAGGCGTCGGTTTCTTCTCAGGTGAAGACTATAGATGACGGTGAGAAGTGGTAGCGATGTGCAAATAACAGTGACGAAAGCCTTAGGCCATAGTGATGGTCGTATGGCAATGATAATGGAGCAGGAGTATATGTATATGCTTGATGGCGTAGCAGTAGTGGGTCACGAAATAATGATGACAGTGGTGTATGTTAGCCAAAGGTTTTTAGAGTATGCTCGTCTCTGTCCCCTTATAACAAGAGTATGCAGTGATTATATAGTGGAAAGAGTGGGGAGGTAGATCAATAAAAGAGGCTCAAGAATCTTAACAACTTAAAAATTTTCAAATTAAAAAAAAAAAAAAAGCTAGTTAACAAGAAGTGGGAGATAAGATTGTAAAGAAAAATAAAAACGTATCTAAAAGAAAACCTTAAAAAACTAAACTATAAATGTGTAAAATTTCAAAGTCACTTAACAAAAAATGAGGGAATTTCGAAAAAACATTGTTTTGTTAACAAAATAAATTACTAGTAAAATAGAAATGATTTTTGTTTTTTTTGTATTTGAATTAAGAGAATAAAAAGGGATAAGGATGAAAACTAACAATAAGAATTATCTAGAAAAAGGAATGGATAATCATTGCGAATACAATTTTTGTTTGTTTTATTAAAGCACGTACGTTTCAAAAGATTTTTTTTGTGTTTTGGATTTTTTTTGAAAGAAAATAAACTATCAATGAAAATAGAAAGAAACGTTAAATATGCTTGTCATTAAATAGACTCGAACCATTGACCTCTTGTATCTCCTCCCTCTTCTCTACCATTATACCAATATAGTTTCATGTCAAACATACCACCTATCTCAGTTTTCATGCTATCATTGATCATATATGAACCTTATCCCCTCAAAGACCTAGAAACACCCCTTTTCGCTCAAATGAGGTAAAATTTTGGGTATAACAGATTGCCCCCCGTCAACTTGATTTTGGAATGTCAATGAAATATCAAATTGACGCTTGATAATATCCAAAATCTTTACAAACCTTGTCTCACCTTGCTCGTCCCTTTTCCTGTGTTCAGAGGTGTTGACTACCTTGAAAAGATGTTTGAGCTTACGGAGCGATTTGAAGGCGCCGGTGACCTAAATGAGAATCATGTCGTTGTACCAAGACACTTCCAGGGGCCTGAACCTATCCAAGTCAGAAAATAAGCAAAGCATAATGTATCCAGGTGCTCCTGGGGACCATAAACCATAATCTTATATGCAAAATATGTCATGTGAATTGAAGATTTCGAGAACCAAAACTCATTCGAAATGAATTGTAGGATGTGTGATGTGATTCGGATGCTTATTGGGACCGAAACCCATTTTGAATGGAATGCAATATGACTCGGATGCCTCTGGGGACCGAAACCCGGTCAAAAAAAATGACTTGGATGCCTCTGGGGACCGAAACCCATTCAAAGGAAAATAAATCGGATGCCTCAAAGGACCGAAACCAGTTCTGAGTGCTTCTTGTTGATTTTCCAAGGGGTAAGAATTTGTGTCTTGAAAGAGGTGAGAATCTATATCTCGGAAGAAGTGAGAATCTATATCTTGAAAGAAGTGAGAATCTATATCTTGGGATTGAGAATCTTTATCTCGGGCTGAGAATCTATATCTCGGGTTGAGAATCTATATCTCGGGTTGAGAATCTATATCTCAGGATTGAGAATCTATATCTCGGAGTAGAGAATCTATATCTCGGGTTGAGAATCTATAACTCAGGTTGAGAATCTATATCTCGGGTTGAGAATCTATATCTCGGATTGAGAATCTATATCTCAAGAGTTACTCTACTGGTTTTCTAAGGGGACTTATTGCCTTTGCCCGCCAATAGGTAATTAGGATGAACTTCTAGTTTTCTTAGGAGGACTTATTGCCATCGCCCCGCCAGTTGTTATCCGAAAAGTTGACATAGAAATGAGGACTTATTGCCACCGCCCCGCCAACTTGTACACATTGGCCAGTATACACCCTGCTTCAATTCAACGGGCAGCATGCCGCCACCTGTACCTAATCACTCGTACACATTGGCCAGTATACACCCTGCTTCAATTCAACGGGCAGCATACCTCCACCTGTACTCGCACACATTGGCTAGTATACACCCTGCTTCAATTCAACGGGCAGCATACCTCCACCTGTACTCAACCACTCGTACACATTGACCAGTATACACCCTGCTACAATTCAACAGGCAGCATACCTCCACCTGTACTCAACCACTCGTACACATTGGCCAGTATACACCCTGCTTCAATTCAACGGGCAGCATACCTCCACCTGTACTCAATGAAAACCATGCTTGCTGGCTCGATGCCATACATATGAAACAAACATACTGTCTCAAACAAGCTTAATGACTAAATCAATGTGCGAAATTTACTCGATGTTAAAACAAACTGTTTGACTTCAATGCTAAAACAAGCTCATGGACTCACTATGAAAACAAGATTGATTCAACTTTCAAAAACAAATATGGGTGACTTGGTGCCAAAACAAGATTGACTCAATTTTCAAATATGGTTGACTTGGTATCAAGATTGGTGTTTGACTCTATTGTCAAAAATTCAGATGTATAAGCAAATACTTCTTTCAGCTAAAATTTATGGAACGCTCATTTTCAGGAATGGACTTCGAGACCAAAACTTTGATCCTTCAAAACTGAACATGCTTTCGGGCCTTATGATTTTCTCATGGTTGTGGAGCTTAGGGTTCTAAGATGTGGTGCTTAGGCTTATGACTTGCTTAAGGCTTTGGGATTGCAATGTCGGAACATGGTGCTTAAGGCTTATGAAGTGCTTAAGGCTTAAAGTTTTGGGACATGGTGCTTAGAGCTTATGAAATTGCTGGAAACGATTACCCCTAGTATTTCTTTGGGCTATCTGAGTTAGAAATTATGGCAATCGATCGAAACGATCGATTGCCCCCAGTATTATCTTTGATTAACATGTGAACAATTCTCATCCTCACACGGTTAAGGTTCACTTTGATGTGGTGCTTTTTCTACCTACACTCGATGTGTTTAGCATTCTCACTCATTCCTCACTTGCAGTCATAACTTTCAGGCTTTTGAATTTGATATTTGATGGACTTACACCTTCGACTTGTTACTTTCACATGATTTAGACACATAACTATCAAGTCAGAAGTCTTTAAGGCTTATAACGGGGCCATTGGGTATGATGAATGTCACCAGGATCATGGAGGAATATTTTCAGTCTTGTGGGGCTTAAGTGTGACCAAAGCTGCAACATGACCTTCTCCCAGATTCACCTTCCCATCCTAAGGTGTTACTGTGTGTGGATTTGCCTTCGGGTTCTGGACTTTGACACTGTCTTTGCTGTTCCTTTGTTGTTGTTGTTTGAAACTTGAGGCTTTCAAATTGCCTATACATCTTCGAGGTTCTTGTGTTTCCCACTCTTCGAGCTCTTGGAGCCACTTTGACTCATCTTCGGGGTTCTTGTGTATCCCCATCTTGTAGCTCTTGAAGCTTCTTTTACTCGTCTTCGGGTTCTTGTGTTTCCCGAACTTTTGGAGCTGTTTTCGTTCAAGCTCTTGAATCCTGGGTGGCTTTGCGACCGTTTGTGGATTTGTGGTAGTGTCGCTTCTCATTTCAGACTTGTGGTGTCCTCATCCGAGAATTGGGCTCCTCGCTTCCTTTGGTCACAAGTGTACGTAATCATCATGAGCTGGCTTTTTGTGGAGCTTTATTGATAAAAGAGGTTATACGAAAAGCTCAGCGGGGGTGCCTAGGGTTTGATTTCAGGGTTTCACAAGCTTCTGGCTATGTGGTGGTTTACCTAGCTGCTTCATCATTCCTGATAGTTATGTGTCTCTTCTTGTTACTTTTCACAGGTCTTGGTGTAAATTGACAAACTATCTCCTTCAGCCAGAGTTATGCTGCTTACCTCACATGTATGTGGCCTCACCACGTGTAAAGATGGCACACTTTTTCTCTCATTGGTTTTTTTTACTCAAGACACTCTCGCACTCTTTCACTCAGAGAGTTTCGTTCACACATTTGTGGAAGAATTTTTGGAAACGATTCTAACTCAAATTGCCCCCAGTATTGTGTCGGGGATTTCAACAATTGTTCGATGACCATGTGCTCTACCACCATTATGTGGGCTTCTTTGGTGTTTTGGGATGTGTGTTGGTACTTGAGAAAGCATGCTCATCTTCTTAGAAACAAAATAAGTCTTTGTATTCCACTGTCAGGAAATGATCGTTTCACAAACCTTAATTTCGAGAGATTTGTTTAGCAGAAATGGATGTTCCTTGCAAAGAAAGCTCCTCATGAATTTATCTTTTCAGCTTGGAAAAGTTTTGAACTTGAAAAAGTCATTTGCTTTGAATATGAAGAAGATGATTTAACAAAACCAATGCTTCTTATTGTTGATGTCAAGAATGTTTCATTCAAAACAGTCCTTGCTTGAAAACTTTTGAACTTAGATTTCACAAAAGATTTATTTGCACATTTGAAAGATGAATGACAGTTTATAGCTACATTTTATGCATGTGAACCCCGATCTCCTTTATGAACTCGAATACCGCCAATCTGCATGATGTTGGCGCACAGAAGACTCGAGCTTTCAACCATGAGTACCTTCGGGAGGACACTAGAAATGTCTGTGATCTTTTTTCTTTTTTTTAGTTAACTTAACAAAAGAAAAAAGAGCTAACGAATGACAAAACGTCCTAAAAATTTGTAAACCTACTAAAACGGTAAAATTCCTATGCAAACCTAAGAAAACACAACAATGAAATCTAATGTATTATGAGAGGGCTCTTGGGCTGAAAAATCTAGACTTGCAATGTCCCTTAACTATGAGACCCTTGGTCCGGAATGCTTTTTGGGTTGTGGATAGGCAGTCGGGCCTGAAAGCTCTTGAACTTGAAGTGAGACACATGGGCCGGGATGCTCTTGGATTGTGGATAGGCACTTGGGCCTGATTATCAGTGGACTAAAAGTGAGGCACATGGACCGAGATGCATTTGGACTGTGGATAGGCGCATGGGCCTGAAAAATATGTGGACTAAAAGTGAGACACATGGCCCAGGATGCATTTGGACCATGGATAGGCGATGGGCCTGAATCTCTTTGAACTGAAAGTGAGGCACATGGGCCGAAACGGTGTCATAATTGTGGATAGGCACTTGGGCCTGATAGATCTGAATTGTGAGTGAAGCACTTGACCCGAAAAACTTTGAGAATGAGGCCCTTGGGCTGAAACAATTTCTAACTGTAGATTGGTGTTTGGGCCAAATGTTTCAGACATTGAGTGGAGCACTTGGGCCGAAATGTCATTTGAATTGTGGATAAGCGCTTGGACTTGAACATCTTAAATCGAAAGTGGCATACATGAAATTATATGGAATATGAATGGGTTGCTGGATTGAAAGAGTTTTCAGTGTTCAAGTGAAAGACCTACTTCAAGTTTCTTGATGGGCCTTGCGGCTGGAATGTAAACATGAACCATAAATCAATTTTCAAGTCTTGTGAATTATCGGAAATTCAAAATGGATTTTTTTCTATGGGTCTAAACCCAAATGGATCAAAAATGAATGATTCAGACTTAGGAACTTTTGAGGCCAAAAGAGAGACCACCAAGATCTAAGGTATCTGGGCCGAAGCCAAGCGAAGAGTTCACCTAGACTAGAATGAGCCTTTGGGCCAAAAGGTAAAGATCCAATAAAAGATGATTTATTTCAGCAACTAACCAACACACAATCAAGCTTATCACAAAAGCATGGAATCACGGAGATATAAAGAGAAAATATGCATGTCCTCACTATGCAAGTTTCATCAAATAGGTATGGATACATCCGGAGAGTGCTTGGGGCTTTGGGCCCAGGTAGTGAAGGGATGAGGCTTGCACGTCATCCTCTTCATTTCCCCCACCTTTACGTATCACCTTAAGATGTGTGTCTCAGGACGGGTCATGCCTTGGCATGACCAATATTTGGTTTTGGGTAAGGGTACGTTCGGAGAGGTGGGGCTTTGGGCCCAGGTAGTGAAGGGATGGGGTTTGCACGCCATCCTCCTCATTTCCCCCACTTTTACACATCACCCTACGGTGTGTGTCTCAGAACGGGCCATGTCAAAGCATGACCGATGATTGGTTTATTTGGACCCTCATCTCTCGTATGCACAAGATAATAAAAAGGATCATATCATAAAAAGTAAGCCTTAAAATTTATAAATTCAAGTTAAGCCCTCTTTCCTAAGTTTAAAATTTTAAAACTTAGGTGGTGGTCCCCAGCAGAGTCGCCAGTCTGTGGGCGTTGGTTTTGAACCCTTAAAGTATGTAGCTTAAGGCCTCAAGGTTCGATTTGCAATTAGAATAACTAAACCGAAATTATAAAATTAAAGCTTAATTATTCTAACTGGCCCACACAAACCAAAATAGAGTCGCCACCTAAGTTTTGACCTTTTAAACTTGGAAAGGAAAATGTTGTAATTTTTAGAGTTATGGGTCCGGGGGCTTGATATGAAATTTCTAAGGGTTCGGATTCCTTCACTACCCTTAGAAACTATCTTTCCTTTACTATTATAAAGTCTAAGGCTAGATGTTTTATGACATTATCTTTTTCGACAATTGTGATCCAACTAAACTATAACCGACTTAAGATAACTGAAGCTTTAAATATCAAATACCTAAGCATAACCGAATATCAAACTTAACCATAGTACTACATTTAATTATCACCAAACCTAACAACATAAAAAAAATAATAATAATAAAATAAAACCAACCGTACCCCCACCCACTAATCAACTTGATCATCTCCGCACATATCACATTACATTTTGTCATTATACTACGTGGCTTTGCTAGGACTAGCAAGCTAGGATATATACCTAAACGAAAAGGAAATCATGAACTAATTTTAAAAAAAGGAGCAAGAATGATACCTGGGTCCTCTCTTCCCTCGCACATGTATTCTCTGGTGACATCGATTGCAAACAAGCAAACGACGGAGCTGGAGGAAGACCACCGATGTTTGATTTTTTTTCTCTCGATGCCTCTAGTGATTCTGCAAGAATTTCCTTTTCTGGGTGGACTTCATCGAAAAAGTATATTGCCCGAATTCACTCTGAGCGAATAAGGACAGGCGTCTGAGGTGGAAAGACAAGAGCAGTCTGTTCCTTCCCGATGAGCTACACCCGTTGCGGTGTTTTATTGTGGGCGTCTCTTCTCCGGCTCTTCTCCATTCGTAACACTCGATATTGAAAGTCGGTCGAGGTGTTGATGAAGCCTGACCAGAATGGCGCCGCTGACCACTCCTTGAGCTTGAGGGTGGCGTGCAGACGGTAAACCTACAGGTGCTATATTGCTCGTTACTATGGGTACAAGGCTCGCGTTGAGATTCAGTTAGAGGAATACGACAGATGATGCCGTAACGTGATTCCAGGGGCAATACGAAGGGGTCAACATCGGTGAGGCACAGATTACCCTTTTAAAAGTTGCTTTGCTTTGATTCTCATGCTTTCTTTTGTTTTGCAGAAATATTGCTCGCTATAGAAAAAAAAACTGAACGATTCTTTCTTGAGGATAACAAAAGTTACGACGCTGGATGAAAGAAGGCGTCGGTTTCTTCTCAGGTGAAGACTATAGATGACGGTGAGAAGTGGTAGCGATGTGCAAATAACAGTGACGAAAGCCTTAGGCCATAGTGATGGTCGTATGGCAATGATAATGGAGCAGGAGTATTGTATAGCTTGATGGCGTAGCAGTAGTGGGTCACGAAATAATGATGACAGTGGTGTATGTTAGCCAAAGGTTTTTAGAGTATGCTCGTCTCTGTCCCCTTATAACAAGAGTATGCAGAGTGATTATATAGTGGAAAGAGTGGGGAGGTAGATCAATAAAAGAGGCTCAAGAATCTTAACAACTTAACAAATTTTCAAATTAAAAAAAAAAAAAAAGCTAGTTAACAAGAAGTGGGAGATAAGATTGTAAAGAAAAATAAAAACGTATCTAAAAGAAAACCTTAAAAAACTAAACTATAAATGAGTAAAAATTTCAAAGTCACTTAACAAAAAATGAGGGAATTTCGAAAAAACATTGTTTTGTTAACAAAATAAATTACTAGTAAAATAGAAATGATTTTTGTTTTTTTTGTATTTGAATTAAGAGAATAAAAAGGGATAAGGATGAAAACTAACAATAAGAATTATCTAGAAAAAAGGAATGGATAATCATTGCGAATACAATTTTTGTTTGTTTTTTTATTAAAGCACGTACGTTTCAAAAGATTTTTTTTGTGTTTTGGATTTTTTTTGAAAGAAAATAAACTATCAATGAAAATAGAAAGAAACGTTAAATATGCTTGTCATTAAATAGACTCGAACCATTGACCTCTTGTATCTCCTCCCTCTTCTCTACCATTATACCAATATAGTTTCATGTCAAACATACCACCTATCTCAGTTTTCATGCTATCATTGATCATATATGAACCTTATCCCCTCAAAGACCTAGAAACACCCCTTTTCGCTCAAATGAGGTAAAAATTTTGGGTATAACAGATTGCCCCCCGTCAACTTGATTTTGGAATGTCAATGAAATATCAAATTGACGCTTGATAATATCCAAAATCTTTACAAACCTTGTCTCACCTTGCTCGTCCCTTTTCCTGTGTTCAGAGGTGTTGACTACCTTGAAAAGATGTTTGAGCTTACGGAGCGATTTGAAGGCGCCGGTGACCTAAATGAGAATCATGTCGTTGTACCAAGACACTTCCAGGGGCCTGAACCTATCCAAGTCAGAAAATGTAAGCAAAGCATAATGTATCCAGGTGCTCCTGGGGACCATAAACCATAATCTTATATGCAAAATATGTCATGTGAATTGAAGATTTCGAGAACCAAAACTCATTCGAAATGAATTGTAGGATGTGTGATGTGATTCGGATGCTTATTGGGACCGAAACCCATTTTGAATGGAATGCAATATGACTCGGATGCCTCTGGGGACCGAAACCTGGTCAAAAAAAATAACTTGGATGCCTCTGGGGACCGAAACCCATTCAAAGGAAAATAAATCGGATGCCTCAAAGGACCGAAACCAGTTCTGAGTGCTTCTTGTTGATTTTCCAAGGGGTAAGAATTTGTGTCTTGAAAGAGGTGAGAATCTATATCTCGGAAGAAGTGAGAATCTATATCTTGAAAGAAGTGAGAATCTATATCTTGGGGTTGAGAATCTTTATCTCGGGCTGAGAATCTATATCTCGGGTTGAGAATCTATATCTCGGGTTGAGAATCTATATCTCAGGATTGAGAATCTATATCTCGGAGTAGAGAATCTATATCTCGGGTTGAGAATCTATAACTCAGGTTGAGAATCTATATCTCGGGTTGAGAATCTATATCTCGGATTTAGAATCTATATCTCAAGAGTTACTCTACTGGTTTTCTAAGGGGACTTATTGCCTTTGCCCGCCAATAGGTAATTAGGATGAACTTCTAGTTTTCTTAGGAGGACTTATTGCCATGCCCCGCCAGTTGTTATCCGAAAAGTTGACATAGAAATGAGGACTTATTGCCACCGCCCCGCCAACTTGTACACATTGGCCAGTATACACCCTGCTTCAATTCAACGGGCAGCATGCCGCCACCTGTACCTAATCACTCGTACACATTGGCCAGTATACACCCTGCTTCAATTCAACGGGCAGCATACCTCCACCTGTACTCGCACACATTGGCTAGTATACACCCTGCTTCAATTCAACGGGCAGCATACCTCCACCTGTACTCAACCACTCGTACACATTGACCAGTATACCCTGCTACAATTCAACAGGCAGCATACCCCACCTGTACTCAACCACTCGTACACATTGGCCAGTATACACCCTGCTTCAATTCAACGGGCAGCATACCTCCACCTGTACTCAATGAAAACCATGCTTGCTGGCTCGATGCCATACATATGAAACAAACGTACTGTCTCAAACAAGCTTAATGACTAAATCAATGTGCGAAATTTACTCGATGTTAAAACAAACTGTTTGACTTCAATGCTAAAACAAGCTCATGGACTCACTATGAAAACAAGATTGATTCAACTTTCAAAAACAAATATGGGTGACTTGGTGCCAAAACAGATTGACTCTTTTCAAATATGGTTGACTTGGTATCAAGATTGGTTTTGACTCTATTGTCAAAAATTCAGATGTATAAGCAAATACTTCTTTCAGCTAAAATATATGGAACGCTCATTTTCAGGAATGGACTTCGAGACCAAAACTTTGATCCTTCAAAACTGAACATGCTTTCGGGCCTTATGATTTTCTCATGGTTGTGGAGCTTAGGGTTCTAAGATGTGGTGCTTAAGGCTTATGACTTGCTTAAGGCTTTGGGATTGCAATGTCGGAACATGGTGCTTAAGGCTTATGAAGTGCTTAAGGCTTAAAGTTTTGGGACATGGTGCTTAGAGCTTATGAAATTGCTGGAAACGATTACCCCTAGTATTTCTTTGGGCTATCTGAGTTAGAAATTATGGCAATCGATCGAAACGATCGATTGCCCCCAGTATTATCTTTGATTAACATGTGAACAATTCTCATCCTCACACGGTTAAGGTTCACTTTGATGTGGTGCTTTTTCTACCTACACTCGATGTGTTTAGCATTCTCACTCATTCCTCACTTGCAGTCATAACTTTCAGGCTTTTGAATTTGATATTTGATGGACTTACACCTTCGACTTGTTACTTTCACATGATTTAGACACATAACTATCAAGTCAGAAGTCTTTAAGGCTTATAACGGGGCCATTGGGTATGATGAATGTCACCAGGATCATGGAGGAATATTTTCAGTCTTGTGGGGCTTAAGTGTGACCAAAGCTGCAACATGACCTTCTCCCAGATTCACCTTCCCATCCTAAGGTGTTACTGTGTGTGGATTTGCCTTCGGGTTCTGGACTTTGACACTGTCTTTGCTGTTCCTTTGTTGTTGTTGTTTGGAAACTTGAGGCTTTCAAATTGCCTATACATCTTCGAGGTTCTTGTGTTTCCCACTCTTCGAGCTCTTGGAGCCACTTTGACTCATCTTCGGGGTTCTTGTGTATCCCCATCTTGTAGCTCTTGAAGCTTCTTTTACTCGTCTTCGGGGTTCTTGTGTTTCCCGAACTTTTGGAGCTGTTTTCGTTCAAGCTCTTGAATCCTGGGTGGCTTTGCGACCGTTTGTGGATTTGTGGTAGTGTCGCTTCTCATTTCAGACTTGTGGTGTCCTCATCCGAGAATTGGGCTCCTCGCTTCCTTTGGTCACAAGTGTACGTAATCATCATGAGCTGGCTTTTTGTGGAGCTTTATTGATAAAAGAGGTTATACGAAAAGCTCGCGGGGGTGCCTAGGGTTTGATTTCAGGGTTTCACAAGCTTCTGGCTATGTGGTGGTTTACCTAGCTGCTTCATCATTCCTGATAGTTATGTGTCTCTTCTTGTTACTTTTCACAGGTCTTGGTGTAAATTGACAAACTATCTCCTTCAGCCAGAGTTATGCTGCTTACCTCACATGTATGTGGCCTCACCACGTGTAAAGATGGCACACTTTTTCTCTCATTGGTTTTTTTTTTCACTCAAGACACTCTCGCACTCTTTCACTCAGAGAGTTTCGTTCACACATTTGTTGGAAGAATTTTGGAAACGATTCTAACTCAAATTGCCCCCAGTATTGTGTCGGGGATTTCAACAATTGTTCGATGACCATGTGCTCTACCAACCATTATGTGGGCTTCTTTGGTGTTTTGGGATGTGTGTTGGTACTTGAGAAAGCATGCTCATCTTCTTAGAAACAAAATAAGTCTTTGTATTCCACTGTCAGGAAATGATCGTTTCACAAACCTTAATTTCGAGAGATTTGTTTAGCAGAAATGGATGTTCCTTGCAAAGAAAGCTCCTCATGAATTTATCTTTTCAGCTTGGAAAAGTTTTGAACTTGAAAAAGTCATTTGCTTGTGAATATGAAGAAGATGATTTAACAAAACCAATGCTTCTTATTGTTGATGTCAAGAATGTTCATTCAAAACAGTCCTTGCTTGAAAACTTTTGAACTTAGATTTCACAAAAGATTTATTTGCACATTTGAAAGATGAATGACAGTTTATAGCTACATTTTATGCATGTGAACCCCGATCTCCTTTATGAACTCGAATACCGCCAATCTGCATGATGTTGGCGCACAGAAGACTCGAGCTTTCAACCATGATGTACCTTCGGGAGGACACAGAAATGTCTGTGATCTTTTTTCTTTTTTTAGTTAACTTAACAAAAGAAAAAGAGCTAACGAATGACAAAACGTCCTAAAAATTTGTAAACCTACTAAAACGGTAAAATTCCTATGCAAACCTAAGAAAACACAACAATGAAATCTAATGTATTATGAGAGGGCTCTTGGGCTGAAAAATCTAGACTTGCAATGTCCCTTAACTATGAATGAGACCCTTGGTCCGGAATGCTTTTTGGGTTGTGGATAGGCAGTCGGGCCTGAAAGCTCTTGAACTTGAAGTGAGACACATGGGCCGGGATGCTCTTGGATTGTGGATAGGCACTTGGGCCTGATTATCAGTGGACTAAAAGTGAGGCACATGGACCGAGATGCATTTGGACTGTGGATAGGCGCATGGGCCTGAAAAATATGTGGACTAAAAGTGAGACACATGGCCCAGGATGCATTTGGACCATGGATAGGCGATGGGCCTGAATCTCTTTGAACTGAAAGTGAGGCACATGGGCCGAAACGGTGTCATAATTGTGGATAGGCACTTGGGCCTGATAGATCTGAATTGTGAGTGAAGCACTTGACCCGAAAAACTTTGAGAATGAGGCCCTTGGGCTGAAACAATTTCTAACTGTAGATTGGTGTTTGGGCCAAAATGTTTCAGACATTGAGTGGAGCACTTGGGCCGAAATGTCATTTGAATTGTGGATAAGCGCTTGGACTTGAACATCTTAAATCGAAAGTGGCATACATGAAATTATATGGAATATGAATGGGTTGCTGGATTGAAAGAGTTTTCAGTGTTCAAGTGAAAGACCTACTTCAAGTTCTTGATGGGCCTTGCGGCTGGAATGTAAACATGAACCATAAATCAATTTTCAAGTCTTGTGAATTATCGGAAATTCAAAATGTATTTTTTTCTATGGGTCTAAACCCAAATGGATCAAAAATGAATGATTCAGACTTAGGAACTTTTGAGGCCAAAAGAGAGACCACCAAGATCTAAGGTATCTGGGCCGAAGCCAAGCGAAGAGTTCACCTAGACTAGAATGAGCCTTTGGGCCAAAAGGTAAAGATCCAATAAAAGATGATTTATTTCAGCAACTAACCAACACACAATCAAGCTTATCACAAAAGCATGGAATCACGGAGATATAAAGAGAAAATATGCATGTCCTCACTATGCAAGTTTCATCAAATAGGTATGGATACATCCGGAGAGTGCTTGGGGCTTTGGGCCCAGGTAGTGAAGGGATGAGGCTTGCACGTCATCCTCTTCATTTCCCCCACCTTTACGTATCACCTTAAGATGTGTGTCTCAGGACGGGTCATGCCTTGGCATGACCAATATTTGGTTTTTGGGTAAGGGTACGTTCGGAGAGGTGCTTGGGGCTTTGGGCCCAGGTAGTGAAGGGATGGGGTTTGCACGCCATCCTCCTCATTTCCCCCACTTTTACACATCACCCTACGGTGTGTGTCTCAGAACGGGCCATGTCAAAGCATGACCGATGATTGGTTTATTTGGACCCTCATCTCTCGTATGCACAAGATAATAAAAAGGATCATATCATAAAAAGTAAGCCTTAAAATTTATAAATTCAAGTTAAGCCCTCTTTCCTAAGTTTAAAATTTTAAAACTTAGGTGGTGGTCCCCAGCAGAGTCGCCAGTCTGTGGGCGTTGGTTTTGAACCCTTAAAGTATGTAGCTTAAGGCCTCAAGGTTCGATTTGCAATTAGAATAACTAAACCGAAATTATAAAATTAAAGCTTAATTATTCTAACTGGCCCACACAAACCAAAATAGAGTCGCCACCTAAGTTTTGACCTTTTAAACTTGGAAAGGAAAATGTTGTAATTTTTAGAGTTATGGGTCCGGGGGCTTGATATGAAATTTCTAAGGGTTCGGATTCCTTCACTACCCTTAGAAACTATCTTTCCTTTACTTATAAAGTCTAAGGCTAGATGTTTTATGACATTATCTTTTTCGACAATTGTGATCCAACTAAACTAATAACCGACTTAAGATAACTGAAGCTTTAAATATCAAATACCTAAGCATAACCGAATATCAAACTTAACCATAGTACTACATTTAATTATCACCAAACCTAACAAAAAAAAAAAACATAATAATAATAAAATAAAACCAACCGTACCCATCCCACTAATCAACTTGATCATCTCCGCACATATCACATTACATTTTGTCATTATACCTACGTGGCTTTGCTAGGACTAGCAAGCTAGGATATATACCTAAACGAAAAGGAAATCATGAACTTAATTTTAAAAAAAGGAGCAAGAATGATACCTGGGTCCTCTCTTCCCTCGCACATGTATTCTCTGGTGACATCGATTGCAAACAAGCAAACGACGGGAGCTGGAGGAAGACCACCGATGTTCTGATTTTTTCTCTCGATGCCTCTAGTGATTCTGCAAGAATTTCCTTTTCTGGGTGGACTTCATCGAAAAAGTATATTGCCCGAATTCACTCTGAGCGAATAAGGACAGGCGTCTGAGGTGGAAAGACAAGAGCAGTCTGTTCCTTCCCGATGAGCTACACCCGTTGCGGTGTTTTATTGTGGGGTCTCTTCTCCGGCTCTTCTCCATTCGTAACGCTCGATATTGAAAGTCGGTCGAGGTGTTGATGAAGCCTGACCAGAATGGCGCCGCTGACCACTCCTTGAGCTTGAGGGTGGCGTGCAGACGGTAAACCTACAGGTGCTATATTGCTCGTTACTATGGGTACAAGGCTCGCGTTGAGATTCAGTTAGAGGAATACGACAGATGATGCCGTAACGTGATTCCAGGGGCAATACGAAGGGGTCAACATCGGTGAGGCACAGATTACCCTTTTAAAAGTTGCTTTGCTTTGATTCTCATGCTTTCTTTTGTTTTGCAGAAATATTGCTCGCTATAGAAAAAAAAACTGAACGATTCTTTCTTGAGGATAACAAAAGTTACGACGCTGGATGAAAGAAGGCGTCGGTTTCTTCTCAGGTGAAGACTATAGATGACGGTGAGAAGTGGTAGCGATGTGCAAATAACAGTGACGAAAGCCTTAGGCCATAGTGATGGTCGTATGGCAATGATAATGGAGCAGGAGTATATGTATATGCTTGATGGCGTAGCAGTAGTGGGTCACGAAATAATGATGACAGTGGTGTATGTTAGCCAAAGGTTTTTAGAGTATGCTCGTCTCTGTCCCCTTATAACAAGAGTATGCAGTGATTATATAGTGGAAAGAGTGGGGAGGTAGATCAATAAAAGAGGCTCAAGAATCTTAACAACTTAACAAATTTTCAAATTAAAAAAAAAAAAAGCTAGTTAACAAGAAGTGGGAGATAAGATTGTAAAGAAAAATAAAAACGTATCTAAAAGAAAACCTTAAAAAACTAAACTATAAATGAGTAAAAATTTCAAAGTCACTTAACAAAAAATGAGGGAATTTCGAAAAAACATTGTTTTGTTAACAAAATAAATTACTAGTAAAATAGAAATGATTTTTGTTTTTTTTTGTATTTGAATTAAGAGAATAAAAAGGGATAAGGATGAAAACTAACAATAAGAATTATCTAGAAAAAAGGAATGGATAATCAATGCGAATACAATTTTTGTTTGTTTTTTTATTAAAGCACGTACGTTTCAAAAGATTTTTTTTGTGTTTTGGATTTTTTTTGAAAGAAAATAAACTATCAATGAAAATAGAAAGAAACGTTAAATATGCTTGTCATTAAATAGACTCGAACCATTGACCTCTTGTATCTCCTCCCTCTTCTCTACCATTATACCAATATAGTTTCATGTCAAACATACCACCTATCTCAGTTTTCATGCTATCATTGATCATATATGAACCTTATCCCCTCAAAGACCTAGAAACACCCCTTTTCGCTCAAATGAGGTAAAAATTTTGGGTATAACACTATGAGATTTAGTTGTCTTTAATTTGCTTCAAATAATTTACCTACGAATCCACTACTCATAAACTTCATTCATTAATTACTCTTCATCAATTCGTACTAGTTCTTCAAAGGCTACGATACTTGTGGAGCTCCGTCCACTACTCATTACTCTTCTTTACTTATATTCTTACACTAGGGTTACACGATGGGTATTTTCATCCTACGGTATTTGCATCTCTCATGCCTAATTACCATAATTACAATATGAATGAATACTTATGTTTATTTAACATAGTATCAATCATCAATTTGATTCTCATTTGTGCTATGCACATTATGGTTTATGTGTTTTATTCACGAAACTTACATTAAGCGGTTTTCGCTCTACCCCCCTTAAAAGGGATTACACCCACGTAATCTACCATATGTTATTATTGAACATTGGTTATTTAATTCGGGCACTCTGAAGCGTTTTAGCTTCTTTACGATTTATTACATAATATACCCTTGTCAAAGGGTCCTAATCATAACAATGGTTTAGTCTTTGCACCAAGGATTCCTATATGAGTTTATTTAACTCATAATTAATTTAGTTCCAGCCTATTAGGCTTCAAGGCATTAATAGTCATTCTACTATACTTACTAGGTATATTATCTCCTAGCTAGGGCCCACTAGCTTCTGCTGTGCGACCCTGATAACTCGGGTTACTTACCCTTCGTGTTATCCTTAATGTGCTATACATCACCTTTTTATCCGTCTATTAAGGGAATAAGGTTTACTAAACAAATGCGGTATTCTTTTACCGTGTTTGAACTCACTTAGTTTTAGATTGTAACCAGCTCTCTGGTAACCTATTGCACATGCTATTTGTGCTTCCACGATTATTCATTAAGTTCCTCCGACTTATTGTCGGGCAAGGTTAAGTCACCACTTAACTGTAGTGTTTCCCCTGTTGCTACTAGCTTCTAAATTATACCAGTTCTTCTGGTTCAGTACAAGTTCCTTAACTTGTATGACCTTGCATTTTTTTTATGCATCGGTCCTAGTGACTTCTTCAGTCTCCTTTCACCCTCTATTCCATTGGAATTCACGTTTGTGATTGTTAGTGTGTTTCACACTCTTCGTGCTTCTTTGGCCTTAGGCCGCACGGTTTGTTGCTAAGCTTGCTTAACTGGCTTATGCCATGTTTGTTGGTGAAAAGAAGGGTTTACTACGGTTTACATTCTCCATATCCTTAGCCATCCCATTAGATCATTAGCTGCACAATTGCAATACCAAAACACTCAGTCATACAGAGTGCAGAGGCGTAAACGCTTCACAGTAAATCACTTATGTGATAGAAATGAATATTTCTTCCTGTCGTCTTATTACTCCGTACCGTTGTCTAACTACTTCCTCATAGCGGTCGCTTGTTGCGCACCATCCCCTTATGGTGTGAATACACCGAGGATTCTCTAAGTTCGTGTATATGACGGTTGTCGCAGCATACCGTAATACTATTATCTTCCCATTGTGGGAATGTTTTATTTCAATTTAGGTTTCATGTGTAGGTTAGCTTACCTCACATTATTCCATCATTTGTGTTATAATTTGCCAAATATCTTGGTTGACCAAAGATGAAGTGGTTTATCGGTTACAAGCTCTCTTGAGCGTTGGTCATTCGTGGTGTGCAACGCGTACTCACATTGATTGTTTTTGACAATTACTGTCTCCATAACGCTAAGCATTGGTTATAGGCTGTAGCTATGTAGTTTTACTTTTGCATGTACATCACCGGGACATCCCAAGAAACTTCAAGGGTTTTCTGGTCCTGTTCTCCAATTGGAGGGTGTTTTATCACTAACAAGTGAAGGTTCTTGTTGAGAGGTGTGTTTGCACTCATAAGTCTCATGGCGGGGTTTACCCTGTTGGTGTTTACACAATGGCTCACCACATGCTTGGGTGCATATGGGATATACTTACTCCTTTAAGTCATAGTTGTTTGGAAATCTCATTTCCTTTTTCCATCGCCCCTAGACAATATCTATTGCATAGGATTTATTGTTATAGTAGATGGAAGCCTTTCCTAAGGGTTCACATCTTCACCGCATTGGTGGTCTTCGGTTAACGAGGGGTACCTTCCCTTGGGTTTCTCGTAGCGTCCGAGTGTGGACTAGGCCAATGTTGTCATTATCCTGATTCTTATGCCTCTGTGTTACCATTACTACAGAAGGCATGAAGGTTAACTAAAAGCTTGTCAGCTGTATACTAGACTGATGCTCTAGTGACAGTGACACTGAGATGGTCATTACTCCAAGCCACTCAGGATGGTGGGTTTGAACTAATGGTCCAGTTGTTGATTTCTTGTCGTATGAGACAATATCTCTTGCAAGTCTTGTTATCAAATGGTGTGGGTTATACAACCGTTAAGGTTTACGTAACATCGTTGGTTGGTGGCTTTTAAGCCTTATTGATGCAAGCCATGCTCTTTGCAAGCTGCTTATACACGTTCCACACCTTGTATACCATCATAGGATGGAGATATTGCTGGGCTCCATGGTAAGTCGTGACAACACGCTTCCGTTCGTAGGAGACCCCTTAGGCTATCTGGTGCTAATTAGTGCCTTCCTTGCAGTTGAGGGTATTTCCTGTTAAGTGAAATCCCTTCGGTGTCCTAACCAAGCGTTCGTTCTAGCTACCGTGCTCTTATCATGATGCTTTGTTCATCTGTTGATAACTTAGACACCCTTCAAGGATTGCTCCTGGGTGCTGTTAGTTAAGCCGTTACATCAGGCTAATATTTTTGATATGTCGCATCTACTATACCGCCTTGTGGTATTGTATTTAAGCTATTCCCTTTCGGGTCATAACGTCCTCCGTCGTTGGGTGGACCGTTTATACTTGCTCCTAGTGCTTGTGACCAGGTTTAAATGTCCTTCTTGATGATGGATTATATTTGTGGTAATCTTGTAATTGCTCTTGGGAACCCTGTCCCGTTTGTTGAGCGTTGTGGTGTTCACGTTAGGCGATTGCCTTACTGTGTTTAGGTTGGGTATACTTTCCAGCTGTCATGTATTTATTTGAAGTCCTTGAGACATATCCAATGTCTATACTCACTAGTCTGTGCTCCCTGCACTTTCTAGTTCTTGCTCCTTACTTTCAAGTAGGTTCTCTGGGTTCCTTTTCACCTGATTGTCTGAGGTGTCCAGCTGTTCTGGTTTGATTTCACTCATAGTCCGTAGAACGGAGTTGACTACTTCCCGTGTGTCGTTCACTACATGTATACATACGTGGGGTACCATGTTGATACGTTACCACTTACCCAACTATATGTCAGGCTCGCAAGCTCCTTCGGAGTGCGGTTGTCCCACATCCCGTAAATGGGTACACTCGTAGTGTTCGTCACACGCCTAGGTTAAATATTCTATTGTCAACTCCTCTTGTATCATTCTATGATACTCACCGTAATTCTGTTGGTCTGGTTTTAAAATCCAAGGTTTTAAAAGAAAGGTTGTGGTTTTGAAAGGAAAGTTTTGGGGTTTTTAAAACAATGGTTCGGTGTTAAAAGGAGTTCTTCATGGCATAGCCATGTCTGAGGTCTTGACCAAGTCTAGCTTCTCGCTGACTGGTATGTTCTAATTACAGTGGTTAGGCTGTTAGGCCTTTCCGAGGTTCCATTCTTCCTGTTCTTAGGATACGTGATCCGGTAGTCGCTTCCTTGCGGTCTTGGTACATTACTATGTACTTGTGGTGTGTTAGTGTTCCTCTACATGTTCTTGCCCTTACTGCACTTGCCGTGGCAAGTGCGCGGTACTGGTGGTTTTTGGATAATCCTATACCGATCGCGGTATGGTTTCCACTCGTATTGGATAGTCTTGTTGACTCTTCCCTTGATCTTTTTGATCTATGATTGGGATACTCAATCTTTTAGGTAGCTTCTCAATGATCTTGACGTGATTGTGGTTGATCGGGATGCTTCTCCAATCCTTGGAGACTCCCATTTATTCGCCTTATGTTTTTCCTTGTTGCTCGTTTCCACTGGTTCGTTGTGGTTACTGAGCCTGAGTTGGTTTAGGCACTACGGTTATAGTCCTATCGGTTCATATCCCGTGGATATCCTTGTAGTTGTGTAAGCTATGTTAGCTAGATATTGTAACCTTTTGGCGTTGTAGTTTCGGAGTTAACCACTCCTGACTATGTCCTTAGTCGGCTAGCATACCGTTGGTGGTATTATTTAGTCGTTACTCCCGTAGACTTGTGTCTCGGGTTTTGTTGCTGCTTCTGCTTCCACTTTGTTGCACGCTTAGTGCTCCTTTTCCTGCTGCTGATTGATTAGCCAGGTTTCGTGACTGCTAGGCATGTCGCCCCATGCTGTTGTAAGTTGTAGCCTCCTTATGGTTGGAGTGCTCATTCTACCGCTATTAAGTGCGGGTATTGTTGTTCAACCGGGATCCATCTCCGGGTGTTATAACCCAAGATTTGGTTATAATTTTATTTCGTTACTATGGTTCATTAAGATGGTCTATTCTGAATTTAGGACACAGAAGTCTTTATTAGAGAAGCCGGGGACGAGGAGGTCTTTTCCCATCCGTTCTATTTTATGGTGAGTTAACCTCATATTAAATTCCTTAACCTATTTTATTCATATTCTTAATTCACCTATTTTCTAAACACGTTCTCACGATCGTTTACGCTCCTCTTCTCTCAGTTGGAAACCCTCAACCCTTCTCTTTTCTCTCTCTCAAAACCTCGTTCTGTTCAATCCCTTATAGTTTGGTGTTTATGGTTCTTCTTCGATTCTCGCTGAAGATTGTGTGCTGTGGCGGAATCAGGTTCTGAGTAAGGTAATCCCCGTTGTTCAACCTTCGATTCTGAATTTGGGAAGTTCTTCTTGTCTGAATCCTTCTCTACAATCTGATTAGGAATCCGATTGTGTTCCGTTGCCCCGTCAATTTCTTCTACTGTTGACGTGCTCTGCAATCTGTAGACCGATTCAGGTGAGGGGTTCAATCCTGTTCTTCGTTTCAGTTTCAGCATTGGTGTTGTTATCAGTTTCTGATTGAGGGTTGTTCTTCTGCGTTGTTATGAGAATTCAGTGGCTGTTGGGTTTGCATTTCGGGTCTGCGTTACTGCTATGTCGGGGTTGGATCGTCTGCTATTCGGATTCAGAAACTTCTCTGCTGTAATTGAGGTAGGTGGCTTATGGATTCGACTTGTGTGTTCGACCTTGGGGAGTTTCATTCCGGTTCTGAGTTTAAATGTGTTTTGTCTTGCAATTGTGGTTGCGATTTGTCTGTTTGATGGTGTTTTAATGCTTACAAACCCCCAAGGTTGTTTTCTGAAAACCTATATTGTTTTGACAGTGTTTTGATACTTCTGTTCTGTGTGAAAATCGCCTCTGTTCTCTGTATTTTTCGGCATGTCCGAACTTCTGTCCGACCGTTGAAGTTCGGACATGCCCTTCTGCGCTTAAACTTTCTGAAGTTTTCGCTGTGTCCGAACTTCTGTCCGAGCTTTGAAGTTCGGACACAGCCTTCTGCATTCTCTGATTTTGGCTTCGACTTGTGTCCGAACATTGATGTCCGGACACAAGTTCGGACTCTCCACGTTCTGTTTTCCGAAGAATGTCCGAACATCCGTCCGAACTGGATGTTCGGACACCTCTGACTCTCCATCTGTTTTAAGGTTCGACTTGTGTCCGAACTTTGAAGTCCGGACACAAGTTCGGATCCGTCCTGGTTTTGCCTTCTGAGTCTCGACTTGTGTCCGAACATTGATGTCCGGACACAAGTTCGGACAGGCTACTGTTTTGAACCATAACTTGCTCGTTTGAGCTCCGTTTTGACTTCTGTTGCGGGGTTGGATTCCCCTTCTGATTTCCAAGCTATCTATGGGCTTTCTGGTGCCTTTGGTGCACATACGCTTATCTGTATTTAAGCTTCTGTTTTGGGACCTAGTTATCTCTGTGTCTGAGCCTTTGGATGGCTGGTTACGCTGTCTCGTAGCGCGTTATGTAGGATCCTTCTGTTCACGGGTGATGTTCCCCGTTCTGTTCACGGGTGTTTACACCTGTTCTGTTTACGAGTGAGGTTTCCTCGTTCTGTTCACGAGCTGGTTGCCGTTCTGTCTGTATGCTGTGATCACTAGTGTCCCACTCTGTTTTCTGCTTCTGTCTACTTCTGCTCTGTTTAGTCCCTTAATGATTGGACTTCTGTTTCTGATTTCTGATATACTTGTGGATTCTCTTGACTCCTTCTGATTTGTCAATTTTCTGTAAATGTTTTGAGCATGCTGGTTGATGAAGTTGGTCATCTACTGGGCATAGTTGTGTGCTCATTCCCCTACTTCTAACGCTTTTGCAGATTGATTAGCGAGGATCGTCTCCCCTCAGCTTCTGGAGTTTTGTTGCTTTGTTTTGAGTTTCTCTTGAGACTTTGTATTTAGATTTGAGCCTTTGGGCCTCTTTGTTAGTTTCCGCTTCTGATATTAGTTTGGTGGGTTCTGTAATGACTTTTGGGGATGTTTTAACATCTCTTGTTTTATACTTTATTTAAGTATTCCGTTTGGGCCTTATTTGACTATCTGTTTAAGTTCGTTTATTAGAGCCTTGCGTTATTATGTAATAATACGCGGCGTGTAATACCCCTAACTCCTAGGCCAGTGTTTGGGGGTGTTACACCGGGACTTCCAATCCTTGGAATCTACTACATGTCAGGTTCTTGTTTACTTGTATGATTACTTCCCAACTGCCAGATCGGGTTTTCCCGAGTGTGAGAGGACTTTCCTTCTCTGTGGCGTTCTTTTCCAAGTTATACAATGGGTTTGCGGAGGGCGGGTCAGGTATAGTACGTATCCGGTACACACCGGGATTTCCTATCTAGCAGATCTCTAATGCTAACACTCAGCCCTTAGCCCTAAGCTTCTAAATCCTAACTCGGTATTCCTAAACTCGGTATTTCCAGTCATCAGAGCGATACTTCGCTCTGATACCACTTTTTGTAACACCCCTACCATTAATACAGTCATTGCCTTCCAAACTTCTCGTTCCTCCAGACTCACGCAGCGGATACATACTTACATACGGTGGGTGATACAATGCCGTTAGTCACCCACGTGACTAACAAAGCTACTACTACATACTGCATCGGTCTGATGGACCGGAATCCCGAGTACTACACATCTACAATACATACTCCATTTACCAATAGATACTACAATGTTCCATTCAACACTTTGCTCCTTTACAATACCATACATTACAATGTATATAACCGAGTTTACTAAATTCCTTATACAAATACAATACCTCTTTCAATACCATTCATACTCATTAGGAGTCTACATCTACCCATTCCTCGCATCTACATACTAACGATGCACAAGGTGTACTCCCTTGGTACACTACTACTTCAAGGCTACAAGTTCAATACTATTTCCTACAATCTACATATCACCGGTCTCTTATTGCGACCATCTGCTTCGGGTACCTGCACACTAAAAACGTTCCCCCTAGGGGGTCAGCTTTCGCTGCATATGATAACCGCATACCCCGCGTACTAGTGAGGGTACTGTAGACACCAAAAATTCTCACCCATAAAGCAGAATTCAAAAAAAGTAAATAAAATAAGAAGGTCGTCGTCTTTCTTATCAAAACTTATTCATGTGCATACCAAAATGAAACTATCACTTTATGACAAAAAAAAAATCAATTTTCAAAGCATCAGTTTTCAAACCCATCCCTTTTTGTTATTTACTTATCTTACCATTTTTATTTTTAATTTATTTCATGTTAGTCAATGCTGTTTTATTCACGCATTCATTTGCCTTGTCATTTTCATTTTGGTTCATGCTATTTTATTACATGCTTATTTTTATCTCATTTCATTTCATTGATGCTTTTACTTGTACTATTTTCATAATTATCTTTGTCACTTGTTACTTGTCATTATCATTGTTATTGTAGAATCGTTTTCATCATTTTATGTACATTTTTATATCTCATACCAGTATACTTCGTTTTGTCACTAATTCGATTAAACTCACTCACATCTCATTTTATTTTGTTATTTCTCCTTTCTATCTTATTCACGTGTCACTCGTACATATATAATTCAACTTCTATTTTAAATACATTCACTTGTATTTTTAACTATCATTTTTGGTCAAATGACCAGTCAATTCTGGTCAACCTTGAACTCGGTCCATCGGAGGCCCAACACAGCCCACTGCCTTGATCCACTCGTCGTCCCAATCCATTCAAGAAACAAAAAATCAAACACTAGCTAATCAGCTAACACCTACCCATAGAAACCCTACTGTTCCATTATATAACAGCATCAATCCCACGAAACCTGGCAGTAGCCGACATGAGTCACCAATCCCAAAACCCTACAGTAATCGCATCCCATTCCCGATTTTTTTCCTCACCTGAAAACTCTATAGTGCTCCTTCCAAGAATCAACAATCAATAACCGTCTCCAACCTTTCTCCCTACTGATCGGCTCACTCACCCTCGATCTCCCAGTTCCCTCCTCTCGAAAAAACACTGAAAATCCAAACCAGAAAAGAAGCAAGCAGCAGCCAACGGTGAACAACAGCCGACATGCTCCCGGATCGACATTTCATTCTCTTTCATTACGTTTTTCAAAAAAAACAAACAGAAACATGGGGATCTAAAAACCGACATACATGCTCTACCCAGCTCCATTCCTCTTGTTCTCTTCATAATCCTTGTAAGCTCGCCTGGCTAAACAAGGAACAATATGCACTGCCTCATCTTCATTCTCTTCAACACGGTAGTGCAACGTTGCGAGCAAGGAGCATAAACATTTGTAATCTTCTTCAACCTCGCAAGTGAAACAAGGAACATATGGCTCTGCTTTTATTTCCTTTCTCGGACATTGTCAACAGATTACATACATGCTCTCACCCTCTTCATTATCTTCAAACCTTCGAACCAGAAAAACAGCCGCTCTACAGCTCCAGTTTTCTTCAGTCTCTTCACGTCATTAACGAGCAGGAACCATACTACTCTGCACCATCTTCATCCTCTTCACCAGCAACAAGGAACATAATCTCTGTCCTCTCATCATCTCTTCCTCACGGTAATTTTGCAAACACGACTGGCAAACCAGGAACATACATACCCATCCCGCCACCGTCTTCACCACTGCTTCTTCATCACCCAAACAACGACAACCATCCCCTGCTACTACGCCCTCTTCACCTCCACTACAACAACAGAAACCTTAAACCTAGACTCGATTGACATCAGCTCCCACAGGCTCTCTCCATTCCCTCATCACGTATTCCCTTCAGAGACAGTAATTTTGCAACCTCGCTGGTGAACATGGAACACCAGCCCTGCGCGTTCTTCATGGTCTTTACCACCGACATTTTTGCAATTGACTGGCGAACAAGAACATGCGGTTCTGGGAGTCTTCATTCTCTTCATCCTGGCCACCGAAATTAATTTTGAAATCGGAAACCCAGTTGCGTCGATCCGACGGGAGTTTTTGATTCAAAGTCCGCTTGTCGGCTTAAAGTGGTTTTCGTTCTGGAAATTGACTATAAGGATTGCAACCAAACTGACGAACAAGAGCGTATCTGTTCTACATCTCCTTCCCTCTTTCACTTTCGTAATTTGCAATCCCACTGGTGAGCAATTGAGCATACATATTCTGCCTATTACCTTTTCTTCACTGTTGATACTGTCTGTGATTTCAATCGGGGAACAATAGATATGCATACTCTGCCTCTCATCGTCTTCAGGTCGATAGTTTTGCAACCAAACTGACGTATATGTATATGCTGTGTTTTTTTTTTTTCATTCTCTTTACACCAGTTAATTCCATTGCCATACTGTCGAACAAGGAATAGACATACTTTACCAAGATTTCTCTTCAGTCGCGTTGATTTTGCACTAAATTGTCAAATAAGGAATATACCTGCCACATCTCTTTCATTCTACTCTTTTCTGGCAATTTTACAAACTACCTCTGGCAAACAAGGAAAACCCATTTGCAAACTCAACAGGTGAGCAAGGCGCTTCGGCCACCTGCTCTATCTATGTTTTTCCTGTCGAAATGTCTCTACCTTGAGGAGTCGATGATTCTGTTTACAAAGTCTGGGATCTGCTTTTTGAATATACATTTTTCTTCTTCTCACATCCCAGTTTCTTCTGAAGTGATGATACAGTTTTGATTCCTTTCAATTTTGTATTGTCCGGAAACTGTACCCACCGGGTTATCTATCCCCGTCTTCTCATATTTGACCCATGAATCCGACTTGATAGGTTTTGCCTGGCTATTATTCTAACTTAATTGTTGAAGTTGGTCTTAGGATAGGAACGTTATGCATCCTATTTCATCCCATGACGACTGACATAGGTCGGGATGGATTTATCCCCCTTGAAGTTTAATATCAGATTTTGTGCTGAGATACTCGTTTGGTCCTCCTTTCTTTATATTTGTTTGCGGGCATATCACCGTCTCACTTGTTAATTATTGGTCTTAGCTTCAGATTTGAGCATTCGATTTCATTTCTGGTCATTAGTGGAGTTTATTAAATAATTCGATATCAGCAGAATATTATTCTCTTGCTTGTTATTTAGCTAAGAGATTATATTGTCTCGCCCTTGTGCACTGATGTTTGTCCGAAAGTTATATTGTTTCTATCGCTGCTTGGTCTCGTACGGATTGACATTTGGCTAGGAAGTCATATTGTCTCTTTGTGATATTTGCTTGATTCAATTCATTCCTTATACATTGGTTTCATGTTTTGGACGAGGTACATGTAAAAACCGATAGACTTCAGCAAGATTTGTTTGGCTTGGAGCTTACTGTGGACATTTCACTAACGAATCATGCTGTTGGTTTTGGGGATTGCTATGACGGGATTATAAACGTTTGACTGCGGATTCGATTGGGATCTCTTTGTTGTATATTGGATTAAATAAAAAACCGGGGGCAGGCCACCCCGTAGGTTGGTTTTCTATTACCTATATCTCTCCTTGATCATGACCAACAACATGTTTACATTTCTAGCATCACTGTTTGCCCCTTGTGTATAGATTCGATTTGATAAATTGATTCAAAGCTTGATTCTGGTTTGATCTTCACTTGGGACCGATTTATTTAATTGCTAAATCTTGTTTCATTATGCTACTTTCGTTGTTTTGACATGTTGGATTGTTATGTTTCGCTCCTTGAGCATAGATTCGATTTGAGAAATTGATTCAAAGCATGATACTCATTTAGTCTTCACTTGAGTCCAATCTGTTAAATTGTAAAAACTTGTTTCATCCTACCACTCTCATTGATGTTTTGACATGTCTACGTCAAATTTTGTATGATTGTTCTGCTTGGCATTTGTTTCTCTTTTGTCGTTTCTCCCTTCAATTGTTCAATCTGCATTACAAGTGACCTTAGAATGCTTATTAGGTTGCCCCTTTTGTAGAAAAGCTTTAGGTTTGGGTATCCTCCATGCAAACGGGTCCTAGACACGGCGCATGTGAGCAATATCTATTTTCTTTAAAATTTTCCAAATCATCCATAATGTCAGAATAAAATCCACAATCAATAAAAATCCAATTCAAAATTCAATTTCAAAATCTAAACATCAATTCAAATGCCAAATAAAGCCCAACATCCAAAATAAAAAGGCCCAAGGCCTAAATCAGTCCAAAAGGCCAATTCAGCCCAAAAATAATTTTCAGCCCAATCACAAACAAAAACAATTCCCGGCCCACTTCTCCGAGGCCCAAATCTGGCCCATTTTCCAAAGCCCAGTTCGAGGCCCATTCCAAAGCCCAATTTGAGGCTCATTCCAAAGCCCAATTCGAGGCCCATTTCAAAGCCCGATTTAAGGCCCAATCCAAAGCCCCATTCAAGGCTCATTCCAAAGCCCAATTCGAGGCCCATTTCAAAGCCCCATTCAAGGCCCATTTCAAAGCCCATTTCAAAGCCCAATTTGAGGCTCATTCCAAAGCCCAATTCGAGGCCCATTTCAAAGCCCGATTTAAGGCCCAATCCAAAGCCCCATTCAAGGCTCATTCCAAAGCCCAATTCGAGGCCCATTTCAAAGCCCCATTCAAAGCCCATTTCAAAGCCCAATTTGAGGCCCATTTCAAAGCCCCATTCGAGGCCCATTTCAAAGCCCCATTCAAGGCCCATTTCAAAGCCCATTTCAAAGCCCAATTTGAGGCCCATTTCAAAGCCCCATTCAAGGCTCATTTCAAAGCCCCATTCAAGGCCCATTTCAAAGCCCATTTCAAAGCCCAATTTGAGGCCCAATCCAAAGCCCAATTCAAGGCTCATTTCAAAGCCCCATTCAAGGCCCATTTCAAAACCCATCTAAGGCCCAATCTGGCCCAAACCTTGACCAATGCCCAATCCGGTCCAACTTTGACTCGACCCAACATTGACCAATCCAACTTTGACCTGAGCTTTGACCAAGCTAACTTCGACCCAACTTCGACCGGCCCACTTTGACCTTGACTAAGCGTTGACTTTGACCAAAGTTTGATTATTTCAACTTTGACCAACCCGAACTTTGACCCGACCCGTCTTCCAATCCGGGCCCAAATTCAATTCAATTCAAGCCCAATCCAAATTCAATTCAACTCCATACTCATTCAAATCCAAATTCAATTCAACTCCATACTCATTCAAATCCAAACCCAATTCAATTTCAAACTCATTCAAATCCAAATTCATTTCAATTCCAGTTCAAATCAACATTCATTCAATCCCAAATAATTCCAAACCTCATAAACTTTGAAGTCTCAAATACCCCAAACTCCAAATATCTCATGGACTCGAATCATCCCTCAAAATCCAATTACCCCCGCACATTCGAATGTCCCACAGACCCGAGCGTCTCACAGACTTTGTTATCCCAATGATTCGAATATCTCACAGACCAGAGCATCTCACAGACCCGAGCGTCTCACAGATCTGAATGTCTCACAGATTTTGACATCTCTAGATTTCAAATGTCTCATAGACCCGAGCGTCTCAAAGACTACAACACCCCACACATCAAACATTTCTAAAAACCCTCAAACATCAAAACTTCCAATCCCAAAATCTGAACTACGTAAGGTCTGATCTCAACAGGGAGTTGAGTACGTAGGCAACCCACACAGGGTGCGACCCCACATCAATCAAAATGCCATTTTTCACTCGGCCATCTCACCTCCAAACAACCCCGTATTGTCTCACAGACCCGAGCGTCTCACAGACTTTGCTATTCTAATGATTCGAATATCTCACAGACAAGAGCATCTCACAGATCCGAGTGTCTCACAGATCCGAGCGTCTCATAGATTTCGACATCTTAAGATTTCAAACGTCTCATAGACCCGAGCGTCTCATAGACTCAAACATCTCACGAACTCGAATGTCTCACAGACCCGAGCGTCTCACAGACTCCATCATTCTGAGATTTTAATGTCTCACAGACCTAGGCATCTCACAGACTCTAACCTCCCAAAACCTGAAACATCTTGAAACTTCGAACCCTTCTAAATCTCAAACACTACAAATATCCTCAAGCTCCACAAACATCAAAACTTCCAAAAGCTAAAAATCTGAACTGCGTAAGGTCTGATCTCAGCAGGGAGTTGAGTACGTAGGCAGCCCATCTAGGGTGCGACCCCATCCCAAATAAAAAACCCCTTTCCCCCTCTAAGGTGTTCTTCATACCTCTCGAAACTCTCAACCCTTCAACCAAACTAACTCCAAGACCAGCCTATTCTTCAAATCTTCTAAATCATCCAATCCTCAAACCACACTCAATCCTATCCTTTGGCTTTTAAATGAATCTCTCTAAAAGGTTTTGAAAGAGGGTAATCCCGACAATTGGAGACCGAGGTTTCCTCGGGCACCAATCCGAAGTCGTGGTCGTTGCCACTTCTAAGGGGTGTAACCCAGTACGAACCCACAACAGAATCTCTGATCTGACCAGATAAGTATCCATAAGCAACAAATTCAGAGTCAATCAACGGTTCTTAGAACCCTTCTCCTCCCTTCCTAGTTCCTTAGGTCAAACTAGGTGGCGACTCTAGTCAATTCCGTCTTATAGAGGCATAAGTCCGCGTGGAGCCCATCGAGAGCGGGTGTAGTGCACACTTGCACTCTCCTTTATGCTTTCTGGGAAAGACGGACGATTTAGTAGGTATTTGAGGGATGCCAGAATAACGGGTTTTCACCCTCCACAGAATGGCAGTTTTTAGGATCTAGGCTTCTCAGTCATATCATATTTAGATAGACCCCCCTCATACCGAAAAATCACCCTCCACAGAATGGCGACTCTGCTGGGGACGACTGAACTCCATTCAAAATTGTCAGGACTTCCCCATTTCTTTCAAAACCTTCAAGAGACTCATTCTAAAGCCACTAGGACTACTCTACTCCACACTTAGAGTGTGTTTAAGAAGATAGTTAAGATGAGAGTTTAGAGTTCGAGATTGGCTTTGAGTGCCACATGTGTGCTTTACCATTTACCTGCTTCACTTTTGTGTATTCTTGTTGTATGTTTACTGTCTTATGTTTACTGCTCTTCATGCATGATATAGTATCTTGATTGTTATTGCTTATGTATTGTTATGTAAATGGGGCCTTCCTAGAAGGAGTCAACCCATTGTTGCATCGGGTAGCATAGGACATGCATTCCTCTGTGTCACCCAATTTGTCCACGAGTCACGGGATCCCCAACCGGTCCACGGTTGATTCCCCATGAGTTGGGTCCTTCCTAGAAGGAGTTAACCCACGAGGTAATACGGTCCAAGACCAACGCCTTGAAGCTCATGATCCAAAATATCCTCCATTACCCGAGTCTAAGCCAGCATATAGTGAGCCATGAGCCTTCAGTGTCCAGCTGCCTTATCCGGTGTCTAAGATGGGCTTATGGGTAGTCACCCCCTTGTATGCCGTCTGTCTGACCACCCTTTGCCTTACCCTGAAGATTGCATGAGCTCAATTCTCCATGATTCCGCTGCACCACGGGTGTCTCTAAAGCCCAATGTCACGCTACACGTCCATAGATGATCCCGTATTTACCGGATACCCATACATGGCACAACGTAGTCAGTGAATAATTTGGACTTTAGACACACCTGACCGTGCAGACGACGAGAGACCCGTTCCCATGCAGTACTTCCCCAAGTTTTCCAATAGTGAGTATGTTGTGATAATCCCCGGCTGTGGCTCGTGTGACTGCACCACTTCGGGTATCCTGACCTTTCAAACTTAAGCACTTCGGACTCTCTTAATGACGTGCCCCACAAGGCATAACAGAGATAAATCCCGAGAGATGAACAGTGAAGGGACGACGGTTCCCCCGGTGGTATGGAAACATTGATTGACCTGGAAGGTGATTATCCCAATCATTCACACTCAGCTCCACAAAAAATCAGCCACGATTTTTATTTTGCACTTACATGTATGTGTGATCACGTTTCAAAAATTGGCAAAAAAAAAACAGCTCAAACACTCCAATGAAATATCTTCAAAGTCGTCCATTTCAAATGATTTCAAAAAACAATGATTTTCAAAATTGTTATTTCCAAAACAGTTTTCAAAAACGGTTTCAATCAAAGTCTTCTAGAAAACAAACTTTGTCAAACGGTTTGCAAAAGAATAGATGTTTTCACAAATGTAGTTTCAAAAACTATTTTCACAAACAGATTTCAAGAAAACCTTCTTTACACAAACGAATTTTGGAACAACATTTTTCATGGATCATATTTCAATATAGTTTTCGAAAACAGTTTTCAAAATTGATTTTCACAAACAGATTTTAAGAAAACCTACTTTACACAAACGAATTTCGGAACAACATTTTTCATGGATCATATTTCAAAATAGTTTTCGAAAACAGTTTTCAAAATTGATTTTCACAAATGTATTTCAAAATAAATGATTTAGTCCCCATGTCGTGACCCGCTATTTTTGAAGTTCAACCCACCTTCAGGAGCAGCGGTCATTACCGTGGAGCGTACTGGTCATTTCGTGTTTTCACAAAAGTGGTGGATTTTCACAAAGAATTTATGCTCGATCATTCACCTTTCCTTTCTCAAAGAATGCCCCTTATTTTCCTTCACCGGAGCAAGTGGGATGCATGAAGATCAACGACGATTCGAGCCAAAATTAGAGTTGCACCAACCCGAGTCGAGCGACATGAAGATCAGAAACAACCTTTCGAGTTCGAAGCTGCAAAGGGTCAGAAGAGCACCAACCAGTTTCTCTTGATCATAGTGTCACCTTGTTGCCCGAACACGAAGACGAGCGAACGGCCAATCAAGAGCCCGCACATGAGTGAGCAGACAGTTAGAAGCTCAAGGACGAAGCAGAAGAATTCGGGAGCAGTTTTTAAAGCTCAAAATCCCCATTTAATGACTTTTAAAATTGATGTATAGGTTTTCCCCTAGCATTCTTTTCTCTCTTGTCAAATTCTGAATAGACTTTGTGTATAGGTTGTACATTCCCTTTGAATTTATTTAGATCAATGTGTACAGGGTTCCCCACTCCCTATTTTATTTGCGAATGACCGAGCGTCAAAATTCCTACTAAGAAAATCCACCACTTCGAAAACACGTGTTTTCAAAAACTGTTTTTCTAAAAACTTGATTTCTTTTAGCACATACGATTTGATTCTTCCCATTTTCAGTCAGTTCACATTCATTAATCATGCATGAATCACACCCATCTCACAAAAGTTTCATGATCACATGTTGCATTCTCAACAAATCACACACAAACATTCATCCCGTTTTTTCAAGTGCACTAACATTCGCATCTGTCAGATTCTTTTTTTATGACTGTTTTTGCAGGTGATTAACTGTCTTTGCCCACGAGCGACAGCATGATCTTCGAAATGATAATGAGAAATACCAGGGATTCAAGCATTTCCCATTCAGAATACCGTGTACATAGAGACCAACAACAACAAAAAGGCATGTACAAAAAAATGTATACATCCAAAAATCCAAAAAAAAGTGCATACATCCAAAATCCCAAAAAAAAAGTGCATACATCCAAAAATCCAAAAAAAAATCATACCTTCAAAAATCCCCAAAAAAATGCAGTCAATGTCATATATTATGGGGCCACCATGCGGGAGTTGTCACTCCCTAAAATTCCAAAACTCGAGGAGCCAATCACCAACCCGACCTCATTGGAGAATTACTTCTTCAACAACAATCACCACAACTCGACCGTCTTCAGAGCCAATCGTGACGGGATGAGCTTCATGAACTGTGAGATGAATTTGACCCAAGCGAGACTAGGTGTAGCCTTACCACTCATGCATTGCATCCAAAAAGAAAAACACAAAAAAAAAACACACACACACACACACATTTGGTCAAAATTCAAAGTCAGCCATCTCCATTCATCATTTTCAGCATTTCATGCATCATATGTACATAGTAGTTCCATATTACCACAATACATTGCATGGTAGATGTACTGCATACACTCATATCGAAACGACATCTTTGGGGAAAATCTTGAGAGATTGATTGAACAGCATGCCTGAATCACTAAACTCTCGACCCGTCAATGAACACAAGGGTCTAATCAAAATCAGCACCACAAACAAAGTGAGTAATTTGCGAAGAGCGGTATTTTCCTTGGAATTACAATTGAGTGTATTGGACGATCTACTGAGCGATGAGGGAAGGTAGAGAGAGCCAATCGAGGTAAAACCACGAGCGACATGTGCATTCCTTCAGCACGTGGAGAGGCACAATACATAGTAAGATCAATGTTGATAGTGAGTCACGAACTATGATTCATGCAAAGATCTGAGAATAGTAAGAAAACAATCATCGACTAATGAGAATGAAGAGGCACATAGGAACAAAAAGCTCCAAAAAACCAAAAAAACTTTCACTGCCCTGTACATAATCCCTTAGTGAGCCCCGCTGAGCCTTTCACGATAAACCTTTTTCGGTGAACTCCACAACATGCCAACCCACGTACATATATTTACTCGCCCTTGCAATAGAGGATATTGAAGGAGCCGGAGCCATGGTCTCTTCCCCACCATCTTTCACAAAACACAACAAATGAAATGTTTGAAGGAATCAGTGAGTCAATGCAACTCCAAAGTCAAACACCAAAAAAAAGAACACCGAAAATGTTCAAGAAGATCGATGAGTCAATGCAACTCCAAAGCTGAAAGCCAAAATACAAAGCAGAGAATGCTTGAGAAAGTTGATGAGCCAAATGCAATTTCAAAAACACAAAAATGAGAAGAAAGTTCAAATCGTACGCCAGAAGAGGCAAGAAGGAAAAATCCAAACCAAAAGGACCAATGATGTCCCGAAGAAACCGATAAGGGGTTATCAAAACCCGTCTAATCATTCCACCCATGGAAAAGGCGAAACATGTCCTCTATTGTACAAAAGCTCCATAATTCCTAAAAAATCCTCCAGTCCCATGTGACATACATCATACCCCTCAACCCCGTTATAACCCAATAAAAGACCTCTGACTCGTTAGTTGGTGAACGTTAACTGAAAGTATCAGATCTGAAACATGAATCATAAGCTTCGTGCTTGTTATCAACATGTCCCACCTCACAATACAGGGACTATGAGTGAACGAGTGTGACCTTACTTCACAAGGTCTTTAGAGTACGAGTGACTCTTCGATTGAACTACCAAATCATAATCAACCTACCCCATTGCAGGTGAGGAATTTGTGAGGAACGGAAAGTTCATAACCTCAAAAAGAAATTCTCGGGAAAATACTGCTCTGAGCATCGAGAGTATCATCACACCGCTCTGCACACACAGCCAAACTCACGAGAGATTGACCCGCATCTCTCCGTGAGAGGAAAGTGATTCACGCATTCGAGTTTAACAATCACTCAAGATCGACCCGAAGATGTCTTATATTCGTAAACCTCATAATAATAGAGATAGGACCATACCCTCTCGGAAAAAAAAACTACATACGCATTTTGCATCTCGTTTAGCACTCAATGTCTACATCTAATATAATCATCATTTCATCATCAACTTCCGACTGGTAAGAACTCTGCCTAGTCTCGCTGAAAGTCGACTTCAGTTGCAGTTGTTGAAGCGTAACTTTTGATCAAAAGATGTCCTGGGCCATCATCAAGCTAAATCGAACCATCTTGGAGTCATCCTGGGCTATCTTTGAGCTATATCTAAGCCTTTTTGGAGCTATCACGGGCTATCACCGAGCTACATCGAACCATTCTAAGAGCTGTTCGGAGCCATGCGTAGGCCATCCCGAAGCCATCCAGTGTCATGCTCGAGTCTCATCGACACTACTCCCAAATCCAAGCTGGAGCCATGCGGGAACCAATCTCAAACATTGAGACCATCCCTAGAGCTACACAGGAACCACCCCAACAGTTTGAGAGCCATACAGAGCCACCTCAAATCCATATCGGAATCAAATTCGTCACCAGGGCCTTGCCTACAGAGTTTCGAACTACGTATGGTCTGATCTCAATACAAAATTGAGTACGTAGGCAGCCCGCCCAGGGTGCGACCACCTCAAAAGGAAAAAACTCCCCCTTCTTCCCCTCGGAGTCACATTGAAGCTATTCCGGAGCCACACCGGGCCATTCATCACCACAAAAAACATCAATCACATCAAAATCCACTAATCACATCAACCCACCATTCGACTCAAAATCTAATCCAAATCGAATCCCACCAACCACTCCGATAATCTCAGTCAAAATCGAAACCCACCAACCATCCCGATAATCTTCACTCAAATCGAAACCCACCAACCATCCCAGAGCCGTTACTCATAATGGGGTCACGAATTATGACGGAGCCATCCCGGAGCCATGATCAGAACTACACCGAAGACATCCAACATGTTTGGCGATTCAGAATGATAACAAGTTCACCCACATCAAATCCATCAGATGGAGCCAACCGATTAGTCACCTCGAACTTCAACAACCGCATCAAGACCATCGACCATTCTCAAGTCCACTGCCATGTCAAACCCACCAACCACCCCGAGACCAATGGTCACACCGGAGCCATCAGTGCCTACCAAGCCATCAGTGCATACTGGAGCCATCAACGCATGCTATAGCCATCTCAGATCCTTAAAGCCATGCCGGAGCCATACCGGAGCCATCCCGAGAATTTGACGTTACTATAGAACCATCTGCTCACGCAAAAACCTACATCCATAAAAAGGGAGTTTAATTCAATTAATACATTGGTTAATCACCTCACATCACATATCATCTGCATATACCCACAAAATTTGCTCACTATCTGACGCATCTTCACACCCACTAGGCAGCTATTGCGCTACTAGTGCGGTCGCATTTTTGTTTTTCTCCCACTAGGCAGCTATTACGCTACTAGTGCGGTCGCATTTTTGTTTTTCACCCACTAGGCAGCTATTGCGCTACTAGTGCGGTCGCATTTTTGTTTTACACCCGCTAGGCAGCTATTGCGCTACTAGTGCGGTCGACTTTCTCATTTTACACCCGCCAGGCAGCTATTGCGCTACTGGTGCGGTCGCTTTTTCGCTTTACACCCACTAGGCAGCTATTGCGCTACTAGTGCGGTCGACTTTTCGTTTTACACCCGCTAGACAGCTATTGCGCTACTAGTGCGGTCGACTTTTCCTTTTACACCCGCTAGACAGCTATTGCGCTACTAGTGCGGTCGACTCTTTGTTTTACACCCGCTAGGCAGCTATTGCGCTACTAGTGCGGTCGACTTTTCGTTTTACACCCGCTAGACAGCTATTGCTCTACTAGTGCGGTCGACTTTTCCTTTTACACCCGCTAGACAGCTATTGCGCTACTAGTGCGGTCGACTCTTTGTTTTACACCCGCTAGGCAGCTATTGCGCTACTAGTGCGGTCGACTTTTCGTTTTACACCCGCTAGGCAGCTATTGCGCTACTAGTGCGGTCGACTTTTCGTTTTACACCCGCTAGACAGCTATTGCGCTACTAGTGCGGTCGACTTTTCCTTTTACACCCGCTAGACAGCTATTGCGCTACTAGTGCGGTCGACTCTTTGTTTTACACCCGCTAGGCAGCTTTTGCGCTACTAGTGCGGTCGACTTTTCGTTTTACACCCGCTAGACAGCTATTACGCTACTAGTGCGGTCCCGCCGTTTTTCCTCCATTAGGCAGCTATTACGCTACTAGTGCGGTCCCGCCGTTTTTCCCCCACTAGGCAGCTATTACGCTACTAGTGCAATCCCGTCGTTTTTCCTCCACTAGGTAGCTATTACACTACTAGTGTGAGATTGTTCACTTCACTACCCACTAGGCAGCTATTACGCTACCAGTGCGGTCCCGCCCTTTTTCCTCCATTAGGCAGCTATTACGCTACTAGTGTGAGATTGTTCACTTCACTACCCACTAGGCAGCTATTACGCTACTAGTGTGGTCCCGCCGTTTTTTCTCCACTAGGCAGCTATTACGCTACTAGTGCGAGATCGTTCATTTCATAACCCTGCTAGGTAGCTATTACGCTACTAGTGTGGTCCCGCCGTTTTTTCTCCACTAGGCAGCTATTACGCTACTAGTGCGAGATCGTTCATTTCATAACCCTGCTAGGTAGCTATTACGCTACTAGTGTGGTCCCGTCGTTTTTCCCTCCACTAGGTAGCTATTACGCTACTAGTGCGAGATCGTACATTTCATAGCCCGCTAGGCAGCTATTACGCTACTAGTGTGGTCCTGCCGTTTTTCCTCCACTAGGCAGCTATTACGCTACTAGTGCGAGATCGTTCATTTCATAACCCCGCTAGGCAGCTATTACGCTACTAGTGTGGTCCCATCGTTTTTCCTTCACTAGGCAGCTATTACGCTACTAATGCAAGATCGTTTCGCACCCACCTGCTAGGCAGCTATTACGCTACTAGTACGGTACTCGATCAAAGTACTATAGGCTCGTCATAAGTCCTATAGCTAGATGTCAAGAGATCTAGTTGAGGCTCTCCTAAGTCCTCGTACTTTCAAAAGCATTCTAGGCTCGTCATAAGCCCTAGGACTGGATGTCAAGAGGTCCAGTTGAGGCTCTCCTAAGTCCTCGTGCAGCCCAAACCAATATATTGTTAGCATTCTAGGCTCGTCATAAGTCCTAGGACTGGATGTCAAGAGGTCCAGTTGAGGCTCGTAATAAGTCCTCGTGCATCCTGCTAATCATATCATTTCCCATCGCATTCATACATTATCTTCCTCGCAGCCGCATCCCAATGCACCACAAAGCCGTAGTGAGAATTTTTGGCGCCCTCTCAACCTTGATCCAATTCTGCAAGGGCTTGCAAAATTGAATCAAGGGGAGCCATCTGTAGACACCAAAAATTCTCACCCATAAAGCAGAATTCAAAAAAAGTAAATAAAATAAGAAGGTCGTCGTCTTTCTTATCAAAACTTATTCATGTGCATACCAAAATGAAACTATCACTTTATGACAAAAAAAAAATCAATTTTCAAAGCATCAGTTTTCAAACCCATCCCTTTTTGTTATTTACTTATCTTACCATTTTTATTTTTAATTTATTTCATGTTAGTCAATGCTGTTTTATTCACGCATTCATTTGCCTTGTCATTTTCATTTTGGTTCATGCTTTTATTACATGCTTATTTTTATCTCATTTCATTTCATTGATGCTTTTACTTGTACTATTTTCATAATTATCTTTGTCACTTGTTACTTGTCATTATCATTGTTATTGTAGAATCGTTTTCATCATTTTATGTACATTTTATATCTCATACCAGTATACTTCGTTTTGTCACTAATTCGATTAAACTCACTCACATCTCATTTTATTTTGTTATTTCTCCTTTCTATCTTATTCACGTGTCACTCGTACATATATAATTCAACTTCTATTTTAAATACATTCACTTGTATTTTTAACTATCATTTTTGGTCAAATGACCAGTCAATTCTGGTCAACCTTGAACTCGGTCCATCGGAGGCCCAACACAGCCCACTGCCTTGATCCACTCGTCGTCCCAATCCATTCAAGAAACAAAAAATCAAACACTAGCTAATCAGCTAACACCTACCCATAGAAACCCTACTGTTCCATATATAACAGCATCAATCCCACGAAACCTGGCAGTAGCCGACATGAGTCACCAATCCCAAAACCCTACAGTAATCGCATCCCATTCCCGATTTTTTTCCTCACCTGAAAACTCTATAGTGCTCCTTCCAAGAATCAACAATCAATAACCGTCTCCAACCTTTCTCCCTACTGATCGGCTCACTCACCTCGATCTCCCAGTTCCCTCCTCTCGAAAAAACACTGAAAATCCAAACCAGAAAAGAAGCAAGCAGCAGCCAACGGTGAACAACAGCCGACATGCTCCCGGATCGACATTTCATTCTCTTTCATTACGTTTTTCAAAAAAAACAAACAGAAACATGGGGATCTAAAAACCGACATACATGCTCTACCCAGCTCCATTCCTCTTGTTCTCTTCATAATCCTTGTAAGCTCGCCTGGCTAAACAAGGAACAATATGCACTGCCTCATCTTCATTCTCTTCAACACGGTAGTGCAACGTTGCGAGCAAGGAGCATAAACATTTGTAATCTTCTTCAACCTCGCAAGTGAAACAAGGAACATATGGCTCTGCTTTTATTTCCTTTCTCGGACATTGTCAACAGATTACATACATGCTCTCACCCTCTTCATTATCTTCAAACCTTCGAACCAGAAAAACAGCCGCTCTACAGCTCCAGTTTTCTTCAGTCTCTTCACGTCATTAACGAGCAGGAACCATACTTCTGCACATCTCATCTCTTCACCAGCAACAAGGAACATCATCTCTGTCCTCTCATCATCTCTTCCTCACGGTAATTTGCAAACACGACTGGCAAACCAGGAACATACATACCCATCCCGCCACCGTCTTCACCACTGCTTCTTCATCACCCAAACAACGACAACCATCCCCTGCTACTACGCCCTCTTCACCTCCACTACAACAACAGAAACCTTAAACCTAGACTCGATTGACATCAGCTCCCACAGGCTCTCTCCATTCCCTCAGTCACGTATTCCCTTCAGAGACAGTAATTTTGCAACCTCGCTGGTGAACATGGAACACCAGCCCTGCGCGTTCTTCATGGTCTTTACCACCGACATTTTTGCAATTGACTGGCGAACAAGAACATGCGGTTCTGGAGTCTTCATTCTCTTCATCCTGGCCACCGAAATTAATTTTGAAATCGGAAACCCAGTTGCGTCGATCCGACGGGAGTTTTTGATTCAAAGTCCGCTTGTCGGCTTAAAGTGGTTTTCGTTCTGGAAATTGACTATAAGGATTGCAACCAAACTGACGAACAGGAGCGTATCTGTTCTACATCTCCTTCCCTCTTTCACTTTCGTAATTTGCAATCCCACTGGTGAGCAATTGAGCATACATATTCTGCCTATTACCTTTTCTTCACTGTTGATACTGTCTGTGATTTCAATCGGGGAACAATAGATATGCATACTCTGCCTCTCATCGTCTTCAGGTCGATAGTTTTGCAACCAAACTGACGTATATGTATATGCTGTGTTTTTTTTTTCATTCTCTTTACACCAGTTAATTCCATTGCCATACTGTCGAACAAGGAATAGACATACTTTACCAAGATTTCTCTTCAGTCGCGTTGATTTTGCACTAAATTGTCAAATAAGGAATATACTTGCCACATCTCTTTCATTCTACTCTTTTCTGGCAATTTTACAAACTACCTCTGGCAAACAAGGAAAACCCATTTGCAAACTCAACAGGTGAGCAAGGCGCTTCGGCCACCTGCTCTATCTATGTTTTTCCTGTCGAAATGTCTCTACCTTGAGGAGTCGATGATTCTGTTTACAAAGTCTGGGATCTGCTTTTTGAATATACATTTTTCTTCTTCTCACATCCCAGTTTCTTCTGAAGTGATGATACAGTTTTGATTCCTTTCAATTTTGTATTGTCCGGAAACTGTACCCACCGGGTTATCTATCCCCGTCTTCTCATATTTGACCCATGAATCCGACTTGATAGGTTTTGCCTGGCTATTATTCTAACTTAATTGTTGAAGTTGGTCTTAGGATAGGAACGTTATGCATCCTATTTCATCCCATGACGACTGACATAGGTCGGGATGGATTTATCCCCCTTGAAGTTTAATATCAGATTTTGTGCTGAGATACTCGTTTGGTCCTCCTTTCTTTATATTTGTTGGCGGGCATATCACCGTCTCACTTGTTAATTATTGGTCTTAGCTTCAGATTTGAGCATTCGATTTCATTTCTGGTCATTAGTGGAGTTTATTAAATAATTCGATATCAGCAGAATATTATTCTCTTGCTTGTTATTTAGCTAAGAGATTATATTGTCTCGCCCTTGTGCACTGATGTTTGTCCGAAAGTTATATTGTTTCTATCGCTGCTTGGTCTCGTACGGATTGACATTTGGCTAGGAAGTCATATTGTCTCTTTGTGATATTTGCTTGATTCAATTCATTCCTTATACATTGGTTTCATGTTTTGGACGAGGTACATGTAAAAACCGATAGACTTCAGCAAGATTTGTTTGGCTTGGAGCTTACTGTGGACATTTCACTAACGAATCATGCTGTTGGTTTTGGGGATTGCTATGACGGGATTATAAACGTTTGACTGCGGATTCGATTGGGATCTCTTTGTTGTATATTGGATTAAATAAAAACCGGGGGCAGGCCACCCCGTAGGTTGGTTTTCTATTACCTATATCTCTCCTTGATCATGACCAACACATGTTTACATTTCTAGCATCACTGTTTGCCCCTTGTGTATAGATTCGATTTGATAAATTGATTCAAAGCTTGATTCTGGTTTGATCTTCACTTGGGACCGATTTATTTAATTGCTAAATCTTGTTTCATTATGCTACTTTCGTTGTTTTGACATGTCTAGGATTGTTATGTTTCGCTCCTTGAGCATAGATTCGATTTGAGAAATTGATTCAAAGCATGATACTCATTTAGTCTTCACTTGAGTCCAATCTGTTAAATTGTAAAAACTTGTTTCATCCTACCACTCTCATTGATGTTTTGACATGTCTACGTCAAATTTTGTATGATTGTTCTGCTTGGCATTTGTTTCTCTTTTGTCGTTTCTCCCTTCTTCCTTCTTCAATTGTTCAATCTGCATTACAAGTGACCTTAGAATGCTTATTAGGTTGCCCCTTTTGTAGAAAAGCTTTAGGTTTGGGTATCCTCCATGCAAACGGGTCCTAGACACGGCGCATGTGAGCAATATCTATTTTCTTTAAAATTTTCCAAATCATCCATAATGTCAGAATAAAATCCACAATCAATAAAAATCCAATTCAAATTCAATTTCAAAATCTAAACATCAATTCAAATGCCAAATAAAGCCCAACATCCAAAATAAAAAGGCCCAAGGCCTAAATCAGTCCAAAAGGCCAATTCAGCCCAAAATAATTTTCAGCCCAATCACAAACAAAAACAATTCCCGGCCCACTTCTCCGAGGCCCAAATCTGGCCCATTTTCCAAAGCCCAGTTCGAGGCCCATTCCAAAGCCCAATTTGAGGCTCATTCCAAAGCCCAATTCGAGGCCCATTTCAAAGCCCGATTTAAGGCCCAATCCAAAGCCCCATTCAAGGCTCATTCCAAAGCCCAATTCGAGGCCCATTTCAAAGCCCCATTCAAGGCCCATTTCAAAGCCCATTTCAAAGCCCAATTTGAGGCTCATTCCAAAGCCCAATTCGAGGCCCATTTCAAAGCCCGATTTAAGGCCCAATCCAAAGCCCCATTCAAGGCTCATTCCAAAGCCCAATTCGAGGCCCATTTCAAAGCCCCATTCAAAGCCCATTTCAAAGCCCAATTTGAGGCCCATTTCAAAGCCCCATTCGAGGCCCATTTCAAAGCCCCATTCAAGGCCCATTTCAAAGCCCAATTGAGGCCCATTTCAAAGCCCCATTCAAGGCTCATTTCAAAGCCCCATTCAAGGCCCATTTCAAAGCCCATTTCAAAGCCCAATTTGAGGCCCAATCAAAGCCCAATTCAAGGCTCATTTCAAAGCCCCATTCAAGGCCCATTTCAAAACCCATCTAAGGCCCAATCTGGCCCAAACCTTGACCAATGCCCAATCCGGTCCAACTTTGACTCGACCCAACATTGACCAATCCAACTTTGACCTGAGCTTTGACCAAGCTAACTTCGACCCAACTTCGACCGGCCCCACTTTGACCTTGACTAAGCGTTGACTTTGACCAAAGTTTGATTATTTCAACTTTGACCAACCCGAACTTTGACCCGACCCGTCTTCCAATCCGGGCCCAAATTCAATTCAATTCAAGCCCAATCCAAATTCAATTCAACTCCATACTCATTCAAATCCAAATTCAATTCAACTCCATACTCATTCAAATCCAAACCCAATTCAATTTCAAACTCATTCAAATCCAAATTCATTTCAATTCCAGTTCAAATCAACATTCATTCAATCCCAAATATTTCCAACCTCATAAACTTTGAAGTCTCAAATACCCCAAACTCCAAATATCTCATGGACTCGAATCATCCCTCAAAATCCAATTACCCCCGCACATTCGAATGTCCCACAGACCCGAGCGTCTCACAGACTTTGTTATCCCAATGATTCGAATATCTCACAGACCAGAGCATCTCACAGACCCGAGCGTCTCACAGATCCGAATGTCTCACAGATTTTGACATCTCTAGATTTCAAATGTCTCATAGACCCGAGCGTCTCAAAGACTACAACACCCCACACATCAAACATTTCTAAAAACCCTCAAACATCAAAACTTCCAATCCCAAAATCTGAACTACGTAAGGTCTGATCTCAACAGGGAGTTGAGTACGTAGGCAACCCACACAGGGTGCGACCCCACATCAATCAAAATGCCATTTTTCACTCGGCCATCTCACCTCCAAACAACCCCGTATTGTCTCACAGACCCGAGCGTCTCACAGACTTTGCTATTCTAATGATTCGAATATCTCACAGACAAGAGCATCTCACAGATCCGAGTGTCTCACAGATCCGAGCGTCTCATAGATTTCGACATCTTAAGATTTCAAACGTCTCATACCCGAGCGTCTCATAGACTCAAACATCTCACGAACTCGAATGTCTCACAGACCCGAGCGTCTCACAGACTCCATCATTCTGAGATTTTAATGTCTCACAGACCTAGGCATCTCACAGACTCTAACCTCCCAAAACCTGAAACTTCTTGAAACTTCGAACCCTTCTAAATCTCAAACACTACAAATATCCTCAAGCTCCACAAAACATCAAAACTTCCAAAAGCTAAAAATCTGAACTACGTAAGGTCTGATCTCAGCAGGGAGTTGAGTACGTAGGCAGCCCATCTAGGGTGCGACCCCATCCCAAATAAAAAACCCCTTTCCCCCTCTAAGGTGTTCTTCATACCTCTCGAAACTCTCAACCCTTCAACCAAACTAACTCCAAGACCAGCCTATTCTTCAAATCTTCTAAATCATCCAATCCTCAAACCACACTCAATCCTATCCTTTGGCTTTTAAATGAATCTCTCTAAAAGGTTTTGAAAGAGGGTAATCCCGACAATTGGAGACCGAGGTTTCCTCGGGCACCAATCCGAAGTCGTGGTCGTTGCCACTTCTAAGGGGTGTAACCCAGTACGAACCCACAACAGAATCTCTGATCTGACCAGATAAGTCCTATCCATAAGCAACAAATTCAGAGTCAATCAACGGTTCTTAGAACCCTTCTCCTCCCTTCCTAGTTCCTTAGGTCAAACTAGGTGGCGACTCTAGTCAATTCCGCCTTATAGAGGCATAAGTCCGCGTGGAGCCCATCGAGAGCGGGTTGTAGTGCACACTTGCACTCTCCTTTATGCTTTCTGGGAAAGACGGACGATTTAGTAGGTATTTGAGGGATGCCAGAATAACGGGTTTTCACCCTCCACAGAATGGCAGTTTTTAGGATCTAGGCTTCTCAGTCATATCATATTAGATAGACCCCCCTCATACCGAAAAATCACCCTCCACAGGTACGCTGACCACTTGGTCGAATACATGCAATTGATTTCATTCAAACATACATGCATACATGCTCTTATACACAATACTATAACACTTTACGCAAGGAATACACGTATACACTCCAACACATACAAAGAGATTATAGAAGTCCAACAATACTTACTTACCTTCTTCCGAGATACACATTCACAATACATGCACAATACGTACTCATTACATACTCAATCCATACACAATACATATACAACGCCCAATACTTTGTTAGCTTCATTTGTCCACCCGGTTAATCGGGTGGAGATTACTCTTTTACTCATTACACAATACTTACGCATACATACTCATACTTCACTTACTTACTTACTCAAGTCAAGTCGTCGGGACCTCCGGCCCGGGACTACTCTGTCCCACCACCGGGATTTACTTGGTTCACCAATCCAGGATGCTACCCATTTAAGGGATTTGGGCCGTGGACTAGTTTAAGAACCAGGAATCGGATCCAACCTCTTGTGTCTCCTCATCCTCACGCGTGGCCGAAACTATATCGGACTTCTACTCATTCCAATTTATCCATTACTTATGTTAGGAGTTAGGTAGTTAGGAATTAGTAGAAGTCACACATCCAAGCCACAATAATACAATACATTGCTCATATATACATCCATGCGAAATACAATACAATACACAAGTACACTACAAGGTACAAATACACTTCATCTTCATCCACATATTTCATGAATTATACAAACTAGTGTTCAAGACAATAAATATCAAGAACACATAAATCAAGCACAAGTAAGTGCAATATAGTCCGATTCATGCATTTATCTTATTTAGGTGATCAAATAAGCACACAAATCGGGGTAACCAGATTAGGATACAAGGCATGAAAATCATACCTTTTTCTGCAATTTACTTTACCGGGTGCCTTCTTGTTTCTTAGTCCTTACTTGTTCTTCTAGTCCTATTCTTGAACCTCCGGCTACATGCCAAATGGTTCAGTCAATACTAAATATTACAATACATACATATCTACTACTCCCACTCCCGTACTTACCCCGTTGTCCCGTTGTTTCGGTTTAACTTAATATTCTTAATCATTCCTCAAACTTGTTTACACTTCTTAGGGCCTTTAAAGGTCACCAAACAAGGCCTTAACAACTTCTAAAACCATTACCAATCAATCCCCCATGTTTAGAACCCTTAAAAACACTCTCTGCTGAATTCTGGGGGTGGTCCGGGACTTGATCCGGACCCTAGGTCCCGGACCAATGCACTGTCTAACTCTCGGCCATATTTTCTACACCCTGGTCCTGGACTTGGTCCTGGACTTAGTCCCGGACCAATTCCTGCATTCACTCTCGGGCCTTTTTTTGAAGCGGTCCGGGACTTGGTACATATCCTAAGTCCCGAACCCTGCTAAAAACTGTTATTAAGGTCATTTTTCAACCCCAAATCAACCCTTAATCCACCTCCAATCATTCCATAATCTTTCCACATGTTTTTTACATATTTAAACACACCTAAACACTCGCTAAAACTCCTTAAATCCATGGTCCAATACCTACTCAACTTCTTGCTCAATTTCTACAAATTTCCATTCTCATTTTCACACTTTGCACACTTGTGCATTCCTACACTCCTCTTTGCCTTTTGCATCTTGTCCTAACTTCATTTTACCATTCCAATTCCTTTCCAATCAACTACACTACTACTATATACCCAAGTCCAACTCTCTTTTTACCAAATCTTGCACACTAACTTCTCCTAGTTTCTACAATGCATTCCTACACTACTTGCTACAGATTTTACACTCTTTCCTTCACATACTTCTACTACCATTTCATAGTTACTAAACATCCTTACTCAATCCAATATATACCTTGGTTCTCCCAATCACCAAGTCATCCATAAATGCACATTTTCCTACTAAAATTTTGTGATGGTTTACCTACAATTCTATCTTCTCCACATATGTACTTTTTCACCAAATTCATTCCTAATCTAACCACACCCATACAAGGGTCATACCAGCACTCAAGTCAATACCAATACTCTAATACTTCCATCAAACAACAATGCCAATACAAATACACAATACTTGGCTCTAAGGCCTACAATCCAAATACAAGCTCACAATTACTCAAACTTCCACAACTACAATACTAATACAATGTTTTGGATTCTTTAAATTGGTTACCCATTCCCATTACGCTAATGCATTAAATTTACCATTCAAGAAAGAGCTCTTACCTTAAGCTCTTATTTCCTCTTTTTCTCTTCCACTTCTTCTCTTCTCTCTTTCTTGCCCAAATCGGCGATATGGGGAATGGAGTTTGCCAACTCCATTCCCATCACCCAAAGCACACAAAATAATTGCAATTAACATACTAATCCCTTAAATTAATGCTAGTTCATTGAAATGTTTTACACAAGATTTCTAGGGTTTAGAAATCCCATTACCTTGTACGGGTATAAGTGAAGCTTGGTATGGCTCAAGAACAAGATTCCAACTCCTCCAAGAATGCCAAAATCGGCTAGAGTTCAATGGAACCAAACAAATTTTAGTCTAAATCTTGTTTTGCCCACAAGGGCTAGAAAAAGGTAATGTTTCAAGGATATTTTTACCTCAAAATATCAAGAAGAAGGAGGTGGTTCTAATGGTGGTCTTGAAGCTCCAAATGCTACACACCCATGGAGATGAAGATGCTCATTTTCGGATTTTGAATAGAGGGAAATGTTCCCCTTGATGAGAGGAAGACGATGGTGTAGTTTTTGTAATTTTTGGAGAAGGTTTGGACACCTAACAAGAGGAGAGAAGTGAGTGTTTTTGAGGGTTCTCCATTTTCTCCATTGCCATCGGCTGAGGAGAAGGCAACCAGAAAGAAAGACAGTGAGGGAGATGGGGGTCTGTACGTGAGTGAGGGAGAATAGAGAGTAGGAGAGAGAGTAAGTAAGTAAAGGGGGTTACTTTTTACTTTTTAAATGTGTTTGTCTTGTAGTGCATTAGCACAATTAAATAAGAGGGTGTGAGGGAGTGTGAGAGAGGGCTCACAATCGGACACACACAGCCCATATGGGTTTGTAAAAAATTTATTACAATATTGGACACATAAGTTTGAGTTATTTATGTTTCTACCCCACAACTTCCCGTTTTTGACAGTTTTTACTATTTTCTCATTTTATTGATTTTATTGGTTCTAAAGCTTCACTAATATTTATTAATGATTATTTAGTTGACCAAAATTGTTACGAGTCTATTTGACCCGCTTAAAGTCACGTTTTCCCGGTTACCTCGAAAAACGCACTTTAATGTTCTTTAGTGTTTTTAATCCATTTTAAGGATCCGTTTTCTTCGGGATTTGTTCATTAATATTTATATAGACTTAGTTAAGCCTTTAGAATCCTTATAATACACTAACCAAGGTCTCCTACCTCCTATGGTTAGTTAACGCTTATTTAGCGTTTTTCGCTTTTTAAGCGTTTCTTTATTTCTTTTGGATTTATTTTCCCTTACCAATATTTCTTAATCATTATTAGGCTCTTAAATACCTATTAGGATAATTTAATCGCCATATTTAAGGTCGGGGTATTTCAATACCCCAGTCAGTAACACAACATATTAGATTCTCTAACATCGTTAGAACCCAGATTATATACACAGATATTCATCAGGATACTTGAAGAAAAATTCTTCGATTTACCAGCAGAAGGGAATGTAACTCAGTATTCGAATTTCCACCACGGATGTTAAATGCTCTTTAAATATAGTTTTTAGAATTGTTGCCTTGATTTTGAGAAAAAAGATGGGATGCTCATACCGTCAAGAGTTGTTGATTCTACGACTTCTAGCTCTTTCCTCCTTTGATTCAATCGGCTCCCAGTTCTACCTGGAGGGAAGATGTCGTTTTGTTTTGAGTCGATGCGGCCAAGAAGTCTGGTCAAATACTGGGACGCGACCAAGGAAGTTGATACGGCCAAGGAGTTGATGCGGCCAAGGAGTTGATGCGGCCAAGGAGTTGATGTGGCCAAGGAGTTGATGCGGCCAAGATGTTGCGGGACCAAGGAAAATCTGCTGCGGCCAAGGAGATCCGCTGCCTTCCGGTCATGGGCTGAGATGCGGTCAAGGGAGTTTGGTGCGGCAAAGGAAGTTTAGTGCGGCAAACACCGCCGCTACATGTCCCTTCCCTATCTTTGGCTTTTCTTTATGAATTTCCCCGAATTGTTGAAGCTCGTGGCTTCTAAGGCGGAGTTACTCTCCTATCGTGGTAGACCAAAACCTTAGTGTTTGCGGCGGAAAGGATTGAGAAGCTCGCAGCATCCTACACCCGGCTTCGAACTTAGAATGTTGTGGCCGATCCTTAAGATAAAATCTTCCTCTTGTGAGAGGATGAGAGCTTCCCCAAACTTCTCTTGGTCGGGAGCATTGTCGGCAAATAATTGTTGCTTGAGCGCAACTTAAACGATGTCCAGGCTGGAACTTAAAATGCCGCCCAGATTTGGACTCGTTTCAAGACTTCGATACTTCTTTTGTCGCCTCAATCTCGACACATTTTGACCGTGATTTGAAATCTTTGAGCCTGAGAGAAAATCGAGGATTTGATCAAGCGTTTGCACGCTAAACATTTGTAGACATTGTTAATCAGAGGGAGAATAAATAAATTGAAAGGAATAGAAAATTAATCATCTGCTTTGTTTGGATGAGTATTTGGAATTGCGTTTGTTGAGATCTTAAAAGGGGATGGCGATGTTGATTATGTCGTCATGCTGATCATTGCTCACGCTTTCCTGATTAAGTTTTGGCGTAGACTCGAGGCGTCGCTCATGCTTTCATCTTCTTTGTTATGAATTTACAATCGACTTTTCTTGACAATCTCTAGATGAGTCTCCACATCCGGCTTTATCTAAGACATCACCCGGACTTGGATGAACCGGGACATCGCCTGGAGCTGTTGGTTGAAGCGCCTTGCGGCCCGGCCTTGCCGCGGGGATGAACAAGGTCGTCGCCAATCTTTGTTTGGAGGGAAGACGTCGCTTGGCATTGGACTGAGGACAACATCCGGTTGAGTGTGTTGTGAGGGAGCTTTGCAATATGTGGCTTTCTCGCTCCTTGCTTGTTATCAAAACTTCGATGCTGGTTAAGCTCTTCAAAGACTGGACAGACGACCTCCGAACAAAAGCCTCCCTACTTATCAAATTGCCTTTGTCCCATGGTTGTCAAACTGTAAAGCCTTTCTTAGAGGCAAGGGTTTCTGTTCTGTTGATCGTCATTGCCCCCTACGATTGAAACAAATTTAATGAAATAGGAGAATAACACATGAGCTAACAAATCTGATCAATCATATAAGGGGAAGAATGAGTTTCCCTTTCGTAGATTCAGATTTAGAAGGAGGCGCTATCGTCAACTATGATTTGTCAGTTAAATCTCGATTTGAAGTCTGAGAGGTCACCGTCTCTTGAACGAAGGACAATCCGCACTCCTTCTTGATGGAGCTGTAGACCTAGATTTGAGATCGCTTTTAACCGTTTCTCTCTTGATCGAGAATTGGTTCTCCGTACATGGACTCTTTTCTTTTAACACTTCTCGAATATTTACTCATATCGTGAATCACCAACGGATGAACTTTATTTTAGATCTGAATAAGCTCCGTCGTTTGAGAATTCGTTGTTCGCTTTGACGAATTTCCCGAGTGCCAGTGAAATTCTTGACGGCTGATGGATCAATCGACTTCTTGGATCAATCGGCTCTGAAAGCCAATCGATGGTGATAGTATCCTTCTACAGATTTTTCAATCAACCGGTGAATCGTTCATCTTCCTTTAGAAGCAAACTCATCTTGCTCATGATAGAATTATGAACTTCGGTAGTCCAACTCGTACTTCAAGATCCTTGTACGCTATTTCCTTCAAAGACGTAATTGGATCGGATCTTTCATGATTTTCTGAATTACGTGGATGAACCGATAATGATTCTATCTTTAAGGTCGATCTTTCGTAGATGGATCTCTCAATTTTTTCATCTGACTCGCTTTCCGTGGTGTTTTACGGTGGTTTCGTGGTCGTCATTTCCGACCGTTCGTTTCCCACAGACGGTGCCAAATGAAAACGTGTGATTTGTCCCTCCCATCTTACGAACGAATAGAACACCGGAAGTTATGGTGGTTCGGCCAATAATCCAGCCTACATCCACTTATTAACAATATCTTTATTACTTCTTCTTTGGTATTACAACTTTAGAGACCTTTCTAGTGTTGTCTCTCTCTCCTAATCTTGTGTCCATTTACAAATGAGCCTCCCATCTCTATTGATAGACTTTCGAGGGTGAAGTCTATCTCTTAATCCTTGTACATGTGGTATTACTTTATTGGAGAAACCCTCCTAATTTTGGCACTTCTTTCCTTGTAAAGCCTTCCGGTCCCAAAGTGTAGGATGTGGGATCCGGTCATGGAGCACGGGGCCGGAATATGGGACCCGGTTATAGAGTGCGGAGCCGGAATACGGGACCCGGTCATAGAATGCGGGGCCGGAATATGGGACCCGATCATGGGGCCTAGAACCCGGATTGATGTTTGGTGCCCAAACTGGAGTCCGAACAAGGTCCTGAAGGGGGCCAGGGGTCTGGGTCGGGGCTCGAGATCTGGGCCATCTTGGTTCTTTTGTCTTCGTCATATTTTGCCCTCTTCAAGGTTGTCAATGCCTTAGAGTCGCTTGACATTATCTCATTTTTACTTCTTTAGGTTGTCAAAGCCTTAGAATCGCTCGACATTACTTCACTTATAGGTTGTCAGCGCCTTAGAATAGCTTGAGGCGGCTTGTTAGTCTCCAACTGCATGCAGAGTCTGTTCACGATCCAAAATTCTGGGGCATCACTCAAGCATCAACCAGACTTTTCACATTTATTACAAAGTCTAGTTGACGGGGGGCAATCTGTTATACCCCAAAATTTTGACCCCCCCTGGTTAGGGTCTGTAAGGCTTTGGTGTTGTGAGAGACACTTCAATCAAGTCTTGAGGTATTCCGGCTTGATCGGTGCATTCCGGGGCATTGGGAGTAGTTTCGTCATCATCTGGGGCGTTTTCATAATTTTTAAGGCTCTCAAGACCTCCTATAAGCTTTCTCTCTCCTCCCGAAAGTGGCTCAAATCTGCTCCGAATGTTTTGAAATTTTAACCCATGATAGAGGATTATATTTTAAGCATAATGGCATTGGAATTTTGATTTTTCAAATTTCCAATAATTTGCTAGCAATTTTCGATTGAATCTGATGAGAAATTGAATTTAAAAATATTCCAACATTTAAAAAATTAGATTCCACTTCAGAAAAATCATAAATGCCATCCTTCACACGTGGATAAAATTTCACAGCAAAATTATTTTGGGAAGTCACTTAATTAAAATGCCAAAAAATCTTACTTTTACTAGATTTTCTTTATCTTTAAGAAAGTCTATATAAAGGAATAAATCTTTTGATAAAATCAGAATCTCACAAGCTCAAGAACCCTAGGAAGTCAGAAAGCATAGCCACCCCTCTCTCTCACACGTTTTTCAACACCCGGCCACTCGAATCATACCGAAATTCACCCAAAATCACCATCTAAGTTCGTTTTCCAATTTCCAAAGCATCAACAACCATCAAAACCCCACATAAACACCACCATAACTTGAAGAACAGCAAGAAAACCCCCAACCAGAAGCTTGGTTTGAAAACCTTTCGGGTTTGCCATCAACGGAGCACTCGACCAATCCCGGTGTGAAGGATCATTGTAAACCCGAAGGTAAAACAGGTAAAAAATTCCACTTTCCTAACTCCCTACGACCTTATTAGTCTTGCCTCAAAATTTGGGTTCAAACCAACTCTTTTCGGCCTCTGTATCACTAATTGTTTTACTTACTGCCTTGTCACTTGTTTGCTAAGTTTCGTGTTAATTTTGACTTCAAAATTGAATTCCTTCAATTGCTAATGTGCTTATAATCTTTCAGGCTACGTACCCATAAAATTTGAGTCGAAAGCACCGTCGGGAACCACCAGAAAACCCCTGTCTGTGGGTGGTGCGTGACCTCAGACTTATGGTCCGGGACCACGGACGGGTTGTCCGTGGCCACGGACACCCACGGGCGGCAGCGGGATTTTAAAATTTCAAAATTTAGGTTTTATTAAATAATGTCCGGGCCCACGGACAGCGTGTCCGTGGCCCCGGACTTTTCAAAATTTCATTTTCCCTTAAATTCAATTTTTCTGTATAACTAGGTTAACAGGGGTCCGTGGTCTTGGACACGGAGTCCATGGATACGGACGTAAATAAAATTTAACCTAATTCTGCCTCTGAAACCCTAGTTTAGGTATTTTTAGTTTCCACTTTAATTTTCTGTCAAAAAACGTTAAAAAATAAAAAACAGAAGTGCGCACTTAGGTTAAAAAACGACTCGTAATAAGCAGTAATTAAACCAAGAAAAAACGACTTATAGGGGTAATGAAAGTAATTAAACCCTAAATAAGTCGTATACCAAGCCCCCGAACCCAAACTCTCCTTTCCTAATTTGATCTAGGTAAAAATTAGGTGGCGACTCATAATAGGTTCCAGTGAGCTAGCTTAGGTTTTAATAATTAATGTTATATGACATAGTTATTAATCTTAGGTTATAAGTGGACTTAAAACTCTACTAGATCCTAATCAACTTAACCAACATAGGGTAGGGATTAAAAATTGAGGCTCACAGCATCTCCTACAGTGGAAGTGCCTGTCTCGCCCGGTCTCTCCCCTCTGAACCTGCCCCTGGGGTCTATCATTCCTCCTCTGGTCATTCCTTTGGCTCCCATCGAACCTCCTCCGGTCATCGGAGTTAGGCCTCCCCCTCTTCTCCTAGTTGGGCCTCTGATGTAGGTCGTTACGACTCCGGGACTCCTCCATCTTCCTCTTCTGGACCGCCTGGACCTCCCTCCTCTTCTACTGCAGCCTTACCATAAGCGTCCTGAAGGGTAGGTATCGTCAGCACGCTCAAAGCCTCTTGGAGGCTCCAGTTGAGTCCTTCTACAAAACTCAACACCTTGGATGCTGCATCCAAGACCATCGTTGGTGCGAACCTCGTCAGCTCGAGAAGCTTGCAGTGATACTCCTTCACGCTTCGGGTCTGCTGTTTGAGTTTAGAGAACTCTAGATATTTCTGCATTCGGACATGCTCGGGGTAGAACCTCCTTTGCATGGCCTCCTTCAATGCTTCCCATCTGAAATCGGGACCGCCAGAAGAGCGCCCTTGTTGGCAGACCACCAGATGTCAGCCTCACTCTTAAAGTAATAAACTGCAGCATTCACTCGCCGGTCAGCAGGGCAATTGACCGCTTCGAAGATTTTGTCGAACTCCCGCAACCAATCTTCCGGTAATACTGGGTCCCCCTCCCCCTTGAATGCAGTCGGCTTCAGATAGGCGATCCTTTTCGTATAATCCTCTGGCACATTGTCTCGCTGGGCTTGGCATTGTAGAATTTGGCCCAGGTTCAAGGCAACCTCCTGGAGTTGTCTCATTGGGTCGTTGGCTGCCATGATAGTTCTTCTGCTTCAACTTCTGGTGTTGTAGAAGAAGTTCAATCGGTCTGCCAGTCTACCCTACTCAAGGTGGACTCCTGATTATGAGCCAAAAATTTGAAGGTTCTTAAATCCCCTATAATGATTCCTCCTAGTTATACTACAGTCTCACTACCCCAATCCACGGGTAGACAATTCAGATATAAACATATATACATATACAACGAGTATAATTACCAATATATAATTCACACATATGTGTAACTAGTAAACAATATTCCCTGTATAATCTTCAAACACTGCACAGAGATGTCCAATATAACTCAACAGCTCACACTATACAATATAACCCAGCATAACTTCCCCAAACGGCTTATCCCCAAGTTTTTAATCTAGTTCACTCAAATATTATCTTATTTCGAAAACACAGCTCTAATACCACCTTGTAACACCCTGGATTTTACCTCAAGTGATAGCTTATGAAATACAAATCTAACAGCGCAAACGGAATTAAAAACGGGCTTCAAACGAGCCCTAAAAGTGCAAAACGGTATTGGTCCAAACTTGTGTCCGGACATTGAACGTTCGGACACAAGCCGAAGAAGATAAAACTGTGAAAAGCACCTGTCCGAACTTGTGTCCGGACATTGATGTTTGGACACACGTCGAGAGTTGAAAATTCTGAAAGCCGAAGATGTCCGAACTTGTGTCTGGACTTTGAAGTTCGGACACAAGTCGAGTTTCAAAATCCCAAAAATTCTTACGCGCGTGTCCGAACGTTGGTCTGAACTTGCAAGTTCGGACGTAAGTCGAGACTTGCAAGTCGAACTCGTCCTCGCATGCTGTCCAAGCTTTGAAGTTCGGATAGAAGTCCGGACATGACCAAAACATCGAATTCTTTTAATATACCTCGGGACGTGTCCGAATGTCCATCCGGACTTCAATAATCGGACATGCCCCAAGAATATTAAAAGAATTCACTGTTTTGGTTGTATCCGGACTTCTGTCCGAACTTCAAAGTTCGGACAGCATGCGAGGACGAGTTCGACTTTCAAGTCTCGACTTACGTCCGAACTTGCAAGTTCGGACCAACGTTCGGACACGCGCGTAAGAATTTTTGGGATTTTGAAACTCGACTTGTGTCCGAACTTCAAAGTCCGGACACAAGTTTGGACATCTTCAGCTTTCAGAATTTTCAACTCTCGACTTGTGTCCGAACGTCAATGTCCGGACACAAGCTCGGACAGGTGCTTTTCAAAGTTTTATCTTCTTCGGCTGGTGTCCAAACGTTCAATGTCCGGACACAAGTTCGGACCGATACCGTTTTGCACTTTTAGGGCTCGTTTGAAGCCCGATTTTAATTTCGTTTGCGCTGTTAGATTTATTTTCATAAGCTATCACTTGAGGTAAAATCCAGTGTTAGAATAATACTCCCTATTCAGTCCACCCAGGCAGAGATAAGTTGTACAAAGATCAAAGAAGTTGTTTTGGTGGTCGAAGATGAAGCGAGAGGTAGCAGAATTCTTGTCAAGATGCCTCACCTGCCAGAAAGTGATGTTCGAGCATAAGAGGATGGGAGGACTGTTACAGCCTTTGGGGGTACCCAAATGGAAGTGAGACTCCAACTCTAGGGATTTCGTGGTTAGGCTACCGCCAGCGAGGGTGGAGTCAATCAGATCTGAGTGATCATGGATCGACTCACCAAGTCTGCTCGGTGTATACCTATGAAGAGCACTTGGTCTATGAGTCAGCTGATGGATGCTTATATTAAGTATGTGGTAAGATATCATGGTGTGCCACAGACTTTAATATCTGACCGAGACTCGAGATTCCTGGCACACTTTTGGCAGCAATTTCAGAAGGCCATGGGTACTAAGTTGAAATTGAGCATCACCTTCCATCCAGCAATAGATGGCCAGACAGAGAGAACTATCCAGACCTTTGAGGACATGCTTCGGGCATGTGTTATGGGCTTCCAGGGAACTTAGGCAGACAAGCTTCATCTGGTGGAGTTCTCGTATAATAACAGCTACCACACCAACATTAAGATGGCTCCGTATGAGGCTTTGTACGGGAGGAAGTGCAGAACCCCTTTGTGTTGAAGTGAAATCAGTGAGACCGTAGTCTTGGGACCCCAGCTAATAGAAGAGACAATGGAGCAGGTTCGAATCATCCAGAGTCAAATGAAAGCAGCCCAGGATAGACAGAAGTCCTATGCTGACTTGAAAAGGAGACCGGTAGAATTCGAGGTAGGGGATAGAGTCTTCCTGAAGGTGTCCCCTGTAAGAGGGGTAACCAGATTCGGGAAGAAAAGGTAGTTGAGCCCTAAGTTTGTGGGTCCCTACGAAGTCTTGGAGAGGATTGGGGAAGTGGCCTACAGAATGGCACTTCCAGGTGAGCTGGAGAAAGTCCATAACGTTTTTCATGTCTCTCAGTTGAAGCGTTATGTTCCTGACCCGTCACACGTCCTACAGCCTGAGGTGTTGGAGTTGAAGCAGAACCTGACTTACTAGGAATATCCCATTAAAGTGTTGGACACCAAGACCAGAGAGACCAGGTCGAAGTCCACCGAAATGGTCAAGGTGCTATGGTCAAATCATGGGACAGAGGAAGCGACGTGGGAGGTCGAAGAGGAAATGAAGAAGAAGTACCCTCTGCTTTGCTTTTGAGCAGGTAACAGTTTACGATTTGAGTAAAATTCAGTTGGATTCAACGTTCAGAACCAGCCTGCCATTTAGAGAATTGTTTAGACTTAGCTTCGAGGGCGAAGCTTTCTTTTAAGGGGGATGAGATGAAATACCCGTGAATTTGGACATAGGACTAAAAATAATATAGTCGGAGTGAGTATAATAATATTAGGATATAGCTAGACGGGAATGATATTGATAGAGGGCTAGAGAAGCTACATAACCCTTTTTAATCTCCTAAAATAATTACAACAATTCAATCCTTTTCTTTACATCAATATTATATGCATATAAATTTAATTATTTATTCCCAACTCTAATGACGTTATTATGTTCTTCTAGTCTTGAGAGTTCAAATGAGATTTTGCTACGTATAATAAATGAGTATTATTATTTTTATTATTATTATTATTATTATTATTATTATTATTATTGTTACATCCAAGAGCACAAGTTGAATTTTACTTCTTCCTAAAATATCTTTATGCTTCCTAAATTATATTAAATATCTAATATGTGTCCACTCTTCCACTCATCTTTATCCATTTATTAAGTAATTATTTAATGAATTTGAAATCATCTCTCTCATAAATAATTAATCATCCTCATCCTTTCCTAACGATCAACTAGTTTTTCTCTTATTTTGATTATTAATTAAATAACATTCCTAACTTTTCTAAAACGTTGAATCTAGACTCTTCTATAGAATACAACGTTATTTACTTACTTTGAAATTCTTATCTTATTTTGTTTTATAATTCAGTAGTATCTCCTTATTTTTCTAACTCTTGAATCTAGATTCTTCCATAGTTTTAACGTTACTTATTTACCCAACTTTCAAATTATTATTACTGTAGTGTTTGTTAATTCATATTCTAATTATTAATTCTTCCTTCTCTAAACTGAATATACTTAATTATTATTATTATTATAATCTTCTTATTATTTTATTCTATGTAATAACACGATCGATATCAAGATCGTCTTCATCTTCAATATACCGCCTCCACGCTCCTCTCTTTCCTCAAGCTCTCAAACCTTCTCAAATTCACGTTCTTATTTTTCCATCGCCGTTAGGCTTCTTCTCTAGTGCCGGAATAAGTAGAAGGGTAAGGGAAATCAACTAGTAATGTTGTCTAATTATTTCGTTGTAATCTTGAGTGGTTTCTGATTGCATCTCTGCTTATAATTCAAGACTCCGAGTTCTCTGACGGACTCTACAATTGATATCGCTGAGTGATTCATTGTCGTGAGCGTATCCAGGTAAATGTTGTGCTCAACATCCTCTATCTCCGCGTTTAGAAAAATATTGATGGATTGGATTTAACGTAGTTTTGACATTGTGGAAATTTGGGAATTATTTTCCCCCGTGTATTCTGGTGCAAAGAATTTTGTAACTGTTGTGGTAAAATATTTTGGGAGACTTTCTCTGGATTAATTGTTGGCCTGTTGGTACCTTTTGGTGCCCCATGTATATTGTTAGTTCCTTTATGGTGCCCCGTGAAACTATTAGTACTATGTACTCCGTGAATATACATAATATTTTTGCCTGCAGATATTACTTGCAGTTAAGCTCTAATGATCTACTCCTCTAGATCATAAGTTACCTTTTGGAGGGTGTGCACACTTAAGGACGTAGAGTGAGGTGGGATTCTATTTGTTGCGACCCCGAATTAGATGTCGTCCGCGTATACCAATTAATCTGATTCTTTGAAAGTTCTCCCCTGCAATGTTTTGTTAATGGTAATTTGGAGTTGGTGAAGTTGTTTACGATATGGTGTGAAATGTTATTTATAAATGTAAAATGAGTTTCAAAGCATATTTTACAAGTTGAGGCAATGTTTACTCAGTTTTGCTGATTTGTGCGATCCCTTCGCGTTTTCTATTGTTGTTTTTTTATCGCAGGTACTTATGGCTGATTTAGGGATTGGGATGCGCTACCACATAGCCTAGGATGACCGGATTTAAACTTCAACCTGTTGAGATGAGTTGTGATGTGGGAAAATATTTTTGGTTTTATAATGTTGGTAACACTTTAGTTTGTTTGGTTGGTTTTAAGCCTGAGCACTCTACGGTTAGAGTGTGGCCGTAACACCCTTTTGGATTTTGCATTTCTACTGCTATTATCTAACTTTGGAATGATTTGAGTTGTTATAATTTTCTTGACAATTATGAGTACGATGAGTTTTCTACATTGATTTATTACTGTTGAATTGTGGTATAAACTTGTTAAACGATTCTTGGTTATTTACAACATTGTTATGATTAATCTGGTGTTATTTTGACTCTGTTTCGGCACTTAAAAACGCATTTCAGGACTTGTCTGAACGTCCATCCGGACATCAATGTTCGGACAGGCCCTGAGAGTTAATATTGATTTCATAGTTTTAGTCGTGTCCGAACATCTGTCCGGACATCAACGTTCAGACGGTGTGCGAGGACGAGTTCGACTTGCAAGTCTCGACTTATGTCCAAACTTGCAAGCTCGGACCAATGTTTGGACACGCGTAAATGGTTTTCGGAACTTTGAAACTCGACTTGTGTCCGAACTTCAAAGTCCGAACACAAGTTCAAACATACTCGGTTTCCAGATTTTTCAGCTCTCGACTTGTGTCCAAACATCAATATCCGGACACAAGTTCGGAAAAAAGGGTTTGCGCAGTTTAATTTTCTTCGGCTTGTGTCCGAACCTCCATTGTCCGAACACAAGTTCGGACCAGGCTAGTTTTTCACTTTTAGGACTCGTTTGGAGTCCGTTTTCAACGTCGTTTTCACCGATAGATAGTAATTTGTAATTCTAATTATGATTTAAGGCAAAATCCAGGGTGTTACAAAGGTGTTATTTTTGGGATGAAGTGGGCTTTTCAAGAAGGATATAAGAAGGTGAAAGTTGACTTCTTCAGACAACAAGAGTTGTTTCGGTTCATGAACAAAGAGTACCCTGATCAAGGAAATGGGTATCAACATTAAATTTGGGAACAAATTTCTGCTATGTCATCTCTTTTTGATAGTATAATCTCTTTCTATGACAATTCGACATTAAACTTCCTTGTTAAGTTAGTGTCTATGATGTATAATAGTACTAGCAAGTTTAAATCCTGGGTGGGTGAAAATATTCCTCTGAAGTTAGTTAGGGCTTGTAACTTGGATGATCCTCCTTAGTACCTTTTGAATGTTTGTTATATATATAATAGTAAGCACCAAGTTTTAGTACAAAAAAACATGATTTTATTGAGTCACCAACTATTACACTACTTGTAGAAATACCTAATTAATCTATTTAATTTCAAAACTTAATAGTTGTAGGTTACAACATTTTATAGTAATTAGTTTTTAGTTTGACAAACCTCAAAACCTTATTGTGCAACTATTTTTATATAAGAAAAAATAAATAAATTACTATTAAACCTATACATATATAAAAGCACGTTTCTCTTCTCGCTTGCGAATGAGGAAGGAACATACCATAATAGTAAACTAGCCCAAAGGCGAACAGGTGACAAAGTTCCTCTTAAATACATACTTTTTTCTTTTTCTAAATCGAATACCTATGGTTATGCATTTGCTTCTCTCCTCCTCCTGTTTCATCTTTCTTACTTCCATTGAAATTTTATGGCTGGTGGAGTCATCTCTCTCTCAGTTTAAATTATCACAATCACCTATTTTCTTGATTCGCGGGGGGGACTAGCAACTTCAACCGCGAGGCGAGATTTCCCTTCGTGAAGGTGAGTCTCAATCTCCAACTATGTACTTTTTATCCCGTGATATTGTTCCAAGTCATCAATCTTATCAAAATTACTAATAAGATAAAATGCCGCCCCATTTAATGGTAGTATGTATTTTGCATACTCTGAAATGAGAAGAGAAGGTGCATTATCTATTTACATAGAAGAAAATTTTTTTACGCAAAATGAGAAATGATTTTCCTTAGGGAAGTTTGTCAGAGTTACATCTAATTTGGTTACAACACCTGCAAACATACGGAAGAGGAAGGATGGACGGAGGAATCATTATGGATTCAGAAATGGAAGATTTGGTGTTGTAAGCAATGCAAGCAAGGACGATCTACCTTGTTTACACTTGACTTTGTTCTTCCTTAGGCCAATGAATGAATAGCTTGGTTGTTGGCAGGTTAGACCTACAATTTTTTCCATTTGTTATTCAGTGGTTGACATGATAGGCAAGGTTCAAATTTTGTATTGCTCTCACTTCGGCTTGTTTCCCAGATTTTTTAAAGTCATTTTCATTTTCTTTCTATACCTTCCAAGTTTCAAAATATGTTTTGTGATTAGGCTTCATCGGTGTACGACTGCGAAATGAACTAACTGGACTTATAAGCTGTAGCTATCATTCCTTTTGTCTGTTATCATATTATCATGTTTTCTTGTACTTTGGGCTTTGCTGGAGGGGATAAACTTTGATAGAAAAATGGATAAGAAAAACATATATGTTTCTTAATCGGGAGGAATTCTTTGCTAGATTAATTGTATTAGTGAATATGATGAAAAGTGTATTTTATCAGCTTCAATAAGATATGGTAAATTGGTTCCTCACCCCTGGGTCTGAATTGAGGATGGAGACTCCCATTATTGGTGTTCACCTAAAACAAGAGGTTGGAAATTTTTTAGGCACATATCTGATGCTTGAATTGGTAGGAAACAAGTGTATTCTCATGGATACCTCACATCATTTATTATGAGATAATCTTAGGGTTCATTCAATCCTGAGAGAAAGCTTTCTTTGTAATGGCATCATATAGTAATGTTAAATCTTCATGATTTATGTATGGAGTATTTTGCTTTATTTTTTTCGGCCAATCCTCGATGTTTGTGCATGTATTTCTTGTAAAATTTTAGGAACTTTCTAAGAATTTTCTTAATCGTGTCTATCCGTTAGGTAGAGATTTGTTGTCACTCTGGCAGCTGCAAAACAATTGAGGAGTACTCGCACCTGTAAACAGGTGTGGGGTGCAAAACATCCAGTGATTTTGTATTCATTGTGGATAAGATCGAGATCCTCTCACATTTGGAGACTTTGTCGTGCTTCAATTGGTGTATCAATTGATAATGGCTAAGGCCCAATCAATCAGTTACATCATTATGATAAGGTTTGGTGATTGTTTCTAGTTATGTTTTGGTGTTGTTAAAAAAAAATTATGCAATTAATTTCAGAGTAGAAAGGAGTTAAGTTGGTATTTGAGTCAAGGATTTTGAGAGGACTTGACAATCTTTAACAATGGTTCATCTTTCATGCTTCAACTCTCTTATTCACAGTCATAAGACAAAAGTAAGTCGGTGCTTCACCCGGGTACATCATTATTTTGCTTCTATCTACCATACATTCACTGAGGTGCTTTTCGCACTTGCAGAAACAGGCTCAGCCTTCATTTGCAACTATGATCCAGATGTTGAAAGCTGATTCTCAAAATGATGAGCCCGTGAATGATTCCACTTGGTCAAACCAATCATCAACGGTGGAAAAAAAGCATAATGGTTTGATATCAGAGGAGATGATTGGAAATATGAGCAAAAATTATGCTACTCAAAATGGGAAGAATTTTAAAAGAAGTTTGTCTTTCGGATGTGCCTCTCCACATGAAGCATGGGACCTTGAGGACACTAACTCGGAGGGCAATAATGATCCTGAGTTCTTTGTGAATGACTCCTACGATCAACCCTCATTGCCTGGGAGTCCAAAGAGTCGGGAGGCTTCTATTTCTTATCAGGATCATGAAGTTAGGCATCTGAGCTCTCCTCATGGTTGTGACTCTGAGAAGCTGACTATTGAAACAATCTCCTCTTACATGGAGAAAGATGAAGATGCAGAGAGTGTCCAGTTTGAAATTGAGTATGAGGATGATTCTAGTAACCATGCACATCCCACCCAACACATAATGGCAAAATCTCAATCTGTTCCTAATTTTGCATCTATATTGCCAACATTGAGAGTAGGGTCTGTATACCAATTGGAATCTCATTATAGCAAGCCTCATGGGGGCTTGAAACCTCTAGATACATTACAGAGAGAGATTTCAATTTCTGAGGATCTACCAGAACAAAATGATGAACATGAAGAAAGCCTGGACGGTTACGATTCAAATAATTGTGCTGCTTTTGGCAAAGATTGGATCATACCGACATTAGATGATGACGAGGTGTGCTCAAATAAAAAGTTTGATGAAGCATCTTCATACGCAACTCAGAAGCATATGCCAACCAAGAATTTTATGATGAAGAGAATTGAAGATTGGGTGATTGATCTTCAAGAATTTCCACAAAGCGAAGAACCTGAAGAGATAGTTGATACACTTGATCAAAAGAAAAGACAAATTTTGTCAATGATTGATGAAAAAGATACTACAACACCACATGTAGGGATGAACCCTGTTGCTGAAGTTGCTAAGAAATATGTATTTTCCTTAAGTGCAAATGCTACCATTGCTCAGTTGACCAATTATGGCTTGGTTGTAATCCCATTCCTAAGTGCCTTTGTTAGCTTGAAGGTCGTCAACTTATCAGGGAATTCCATAGGTTTGTACATGTCAATGCATTTTCTAGTTCCTTATTATTTGTTTTGTGATAATCTTATTTGTGGTAATATGGGACTTTGACCCATAAAAATAACGATCTTATTAACTTGGGTGAAATTACATTGCAGTAAGGATAACTGCTGGTGCTCTTCCCCGAGGACTTCACATGCTAAACCTGTCAAAGAATAAGATCTCTGCCATAGAAGGTTTGAGGGAACTAACGCGACTACGCATATTGGATATTAGCTACAACAAGATTACAAGAATTGCTCGTGGTATGTTTGTTTGCAAGACTGATGTTGTAGTATGTACTTCACTAGCATTATGCTTGTGTATTGAGTTTGCATGTGAGCACATCTAAATTATCTCTTATTGACGCCATTCCTCAATCCCTGCTTTTTATCGACTTTAGCTTTATAGGGAATAATCTCATCCATAGATTACGTGAGTGACAATTTACGTTTAAATACTATCCAAATATATCAAATGAACTTAGTTATTTCTCTTACTGGCTTCCTCCTAACTCTCATTCCAGCCCAGTAACTTACATCTTACACTTCTTTCTTGTTTTTATTTTTTTATTTTGTATTAGGCCTTGCATCTTGCTCTTCCTTGAAGGAGTTATACCTTGCTGGAAACAAAATCGGTGAGGTAGACGGTCTCCACCGCCTTCTCAAGCTCAATGTTCTCGATCTTCGGTTTAATAAGATTTCAACCACGAAGGGTCTAGGCCTACTTGCAGCTAACTACAACTCCTTGCAAGCCATAAGCGTTGAAGGAAACCCTGCCCAGAAAAATGTAGGAGACGAACAATTGAAGAAGTACCTTCAAGGTCTTCTCCCTAACTTAGCTTACTATAATCGTCGTAGCACCCGCAACAAAAGTAACTCATTCAAGGACTCTTCTGCGCGATCGATCCGCTCTGATCGTTCTCACAAGTCAGACAATAAAATGAGACGGACAACAAGCTATAGCTCGTTTGGGACCAAGCAATCAGGACATAAGGGTCAAGGTACGGGGAAGAATTACCCCTCCAAGAGGAGTACTAGAGGTAGATATGGAAATTTACCACCTACAAACAGCCATCGCCACCACCGATATGACCAGCAATTTGAAATGAATATGAAACCGCTAGACCTAACAAAAGCGTTTTCCATGAGGAAGAGTCAAAGTGTAGGAAATCTTACAAAGTTGTGACGATAGATAACAAAGATTGCTCGTCTAGAAATGGCTTGGGTTCCTGTATTTTATGGGGTTAAAAATTTGTGCAACAGTGTGGCTGAATTTTTCGATAAACTTAATCTGGTGGCCATGTCCCCATATTGACTGTCATATCGTAATCAGTATTTGCCTTTGTATTAAGGATTGAAGAGCCTGGAGAAGTACTTGCAATTTTTTGGTTGGGATCAGAGCATCCGCCGGTACTTCCATTTCTATAACTTCTCAATTGTTTTAGTTGGTATCTGCATCCTGTTTGATGAATCTTTTCAGGGCACAACTATATGCATCTGGGATTGGATGCATATCATAGTGAAGATAATATTCAATAGCCTGCTTGTAAGAAAAAAACTCAGCTGAGGATTTTAGGTATTTAGGAGATGCATAACACGTTTTAACATGTCATCCTGATAGAATGGTAATTTAAACGTGATGGTGCAAAATCAGTAGGCCTTGAATTGCTTTAGCTTTTTGCAAAGGCAAATCCTCATCTATGATATGGAGCACTAACACAAAAGAAGTGGCTGAGCTAATGGTCAATCAAGAGTACTGACACTGTAATATTATGGAAGTATAAACTGGGATAAGCTTTTGGAAGGGATTTCTGCAAAATGCGAGTGATAAATGGTACAACACAAGCTGAGCAGACGAGAGGAAACAATAAACAAACGGTAAATCTTTCCAACACTTTTCACCATGAAAGAAACTGACACCCCAGAAAATTACGTTGGCTATAGAAAAACATACTACAATAGTACGACACACATGAAAAGCAGTTACAACAAAGACACAGACATCGGTATAAGATGCTTGAACCCTTTCAGAGCTGATATTTTCTCCAACATCACTGGGTTGCCATGCCCACTCCTAGAAACGATAAAATAAAGGTCCAGTTACCATCAGCACTTCAGCAGGCAATATATAATTCATAACGGAAATAGGTAGGCAAAATACGCAAATTCTTGCATGTCATTATATATATAGTTACACGCAGTATTTACACAGAACAAGAAGAAGATTGAGTTGGAAACGAAGCTCACCAGCATAAAAAGAAGCCTTTGATTATGTTGTTTGACGCTCAATCTGCATTTATCAACATCAGAGAACGTTAGCATACACATGGTCAGCCACCATTATATTGAAGGTTTAGAAGGAAGGAATATGTATCAAGAGGTTTCTGCACTAAATGAAGCATTTCAGTGACCTGAAAAGTCGCACTGTTACGGGACAACATGAAAACACATTGGAGGAAAAACATGGCCTTTTCATCATGCAACAATGATAACAGAACTAAACCTCCCCGGACGAGGCATCAAAACTAAGTTCTCTCACAGTGGTCAATTTTGGCAGAGGCAAAGCTGAACACCTACCGGAACTAATTAAATATGTTAGATGGGCAGTTTGGTGCCGTTGAAATATGAGCAGTACTTAACAAAAGAGGAAATAAGAACTTTTCTAGTCTTATCCTGTATCTAGCTCATTGTTATCATCACTGGACAACTTGTAGCATAAAGCAGAACTCTCATGTGGAAGTAAGAGAAAACCAATAGTGAGAATTCTTGACAGCCATACAGTGATTGCCACAAGGCAACTTCTACCCAATGATAAGCTGCAGAGATCATCATTAACCAGATTGGAATGAAGTTTCCTTCAAATAGACAAGATTGCTATCAAAATGCAAAAATATATATCTGACTGATTGACCTATGAACGGAAGCCATAATCCAAACAAAAGACTACATATTCTAAGAGTCGCACGATTGAATAGCTGATCAAATTACCCCAACAATTCATTGACAGAATTCTACAAGATAACTGACAATCAATGTCACAAGTTTAGTCTTCAAAATGGCATTGGATGTAAAACAAGAAGGAAACTGTAAATAAAAGTTTGTATCGACTACTAATGAACATGAGTCACCAAACATCATACCACAGGCTCATCAATTATTCATCAACTAGATAAGTAAATACCTCGAAGCAGCATTTTGCTCACCAGCATCTCAACACAACAATGAGCTAAACTAAAACTAAAAGAACCATCTAATATACTTGGAAAAATAGCGTTTAAACCTTTACCAGAGACATATTGCTGGTGAAAACCAAATGAACCATAGGAAAAACAATTGATAATGCAATTAGTCCTTCCTTCTAATGACAAATCAGATTTTCATAGCCAAGCTCCATAGCGACCTGGATGTTTACTTAATATATCCCAACGAGTCAGATCCCATCAAGATGGATGGATCATCACTGCAACAACTGACAAACTCTGATCAGGAATTCATTGATGCCTAAGGTCCTATATTGCCACTAAATTACATGATACTACTTGGTAACAATGATCTATACATGAGGATGCAAACTCCGCACCGCAAAGCAGAACTAAGCATCACAAAAGTATGCACCAGGTTGTCTAAGATAAAAAAGCTAGGGCGGAATCGCACAATTAGTTCAACTAAAGGTCATGTACGTGCCCAGAACGGTACCATCAGTAAGTAATTCCTAGCTCACTACGCTAGCAGACACCAATTACGAACAACTCATGGAAATCAATCAATAATCTAGAAATCTATTCGCGCCGCCCAAGACAAAATTCCGATCATCCAACCACAGTAACCGAAAAAGAAGGAAACGACTGACAATAATCTCTAGAAGCTGAACCAGAAAGCCAGCCAAGTAAACCTCAAGAAAATCACAAACCTTTGTGCTCGTGCACCACAGCAGCAGCAGAATCGTGCTCCGCAGCAGCATCATGATACTCGGGCTCTTCCTCAGGTACGGGATGCAATGAACCACCAGCAGCCACTTCCTCATCTTCGTCACCATCACCATCTTTATCCCCGGGAACCGAACAACCACAACTGGACAAATGCAGTGATGAACACAATAATCACTGACACTCCCAAGTCTCCCTTTAGCAGTCCTCCTCGATGCACCAAACCCTCGGCTCCCCATGATCACAGCACTGAGATTTAACCTCTCAATCTCTAAGCACAATCTCTCCTTCATGTCATGATCCTTCACAATATGCACCTTGAACGGAATCTTAGAATCCACCAGCGGCTGTGCTAGATCCGCAATTTTTCCTGCAGTCAACTTATCAAAATCCTCCTCAATCTTTCTCCTGGACGCTTCCTTACTCTTCTCCTCCTCCGCAGCTGCTGCCGCACTTTCATCCCCTTGATCGGAAGCTCCTAGGGCGACGGAAAAGTGAGTCGATCCCCAATCAGCACCGTATAGGATGCTGGTGGGACGGACATGAAGGATTGTGACAACGTCTCCGGGGCGGAGATAGTTCTGGACTGCCCATTGAACGGCGAAGGCACTCTCGTCGCTGAGATCGACGGCTATAGCGATCCTGCGGTTGCCGTCTGAAGCATGTGAACCGTCGGAGGATTTTGGGGTGAGTGGGTAGCGAGGGGAGGAGGGTTGGATTTCGACGGCGACGGGACGGTCAGCGTCGGATTTGCGTCTTGGGGATGGAGACTCTCTCGGGTTCATCGCCGGATCAGAGACGAATTGACGAGTAGTTGGTTCTAGAATTTGGAGTGGAATAATGAGTAGTAAACAAGGGTTGTATTACGGGAGGGGTAGTGAGGAAGGGTTTATGAGCAGATGACTTGTGACGGTGAGGAAGGGGGAAGGGCGGCCGAACGGCGGAGGAGAATGGTAAAAGCGCAGTTCTAGAGCTTTATAAGGAGAGGATAGTAATTGACGGTCATATGAAGAATATCGAAGACTTTTCGTGCTTTTTGACCTTTTTATTCTTGGGAACAAAGAAAAGAAGGGCATATCCTTATTCCTTACTGCTGGCACGGCATCTTGTTTCATGTGTAATTCTATCCATAGGGATGTCTCTCTGGCTGTGCCTCCACATCAGAAATTTTTATTTTAAACACAAATATAATTGCATCTAATATAAAAATGACCGCTCAATAGTCTATATTGGAAAAAATAATAAGGGGTTACCACCAATAAAGGAATGTATTCATTTCCCGGCACCCCAATAGCAATAGTACCTAAATATTTGGTTTTAAAAAAATGACCCACATATTGCAAATTGCAATTGAATGATTGCTCCTAATCATAATGTGTTACCAAACTGACAATAAAGATTCTCCTTACCGTAAATAATATAGTCTGTCGTGTTCCAAAAACAAAAGTCTGTTTAAGTAGTACTATATTTCAAAATCAGTAGGTTGACGATGGAATTTAAACTTGCTACTTCTTTTATCTTCTTCTTTGATTTTGGGGTTTTTTAAAATATTATAAAATATACATGTAAAAAATAGTCTATATTAATAGTTCATGCTTGAAATACCCCAAATCTAGATATGTCAAATAAATGTTAAACTATGGTATTATAAGACTAAAAAGTGCATTAGAAATGTTAGTAAACAATTTAAACCATAGTAAACACAATAAAGTACCATAAAGACAATTTGAGCAAAAACATGCTCTAATCTTGGGATAACCTTGGTTAAGACTCAAAAAGCTTACCAAGACTTTATTAACATGCTAAAGGACATGTTAAACCAATTACTAAGGAAAACCAAGCTCAAAAACAAGTTAAAACACAAAATGTGCTTTAAGGAGTCTTAAAGCACATTTTTGAAAAAAATTGTCTTGGAAATGGGTTTTGAGTGGCTAAATGCCCATCATTACACCTTAATCAATATGTGTACTACTTAGTATATCACATTAGGAAGTCTAAATCATTGGGAAACCAAAAATTTCACAAATATGTGCACTAATTTGTGAATAGTGCTCATATAGTGCTAGTTTAGCATTAAGTCAATATAAGCTAATTAAATGGTCAAACTAGACCATAAATATCTTAAATATGGAAGGGGGACGGTTTTTAAGGTTGGGAGTCACCAACCTAGCCAGCCAATTAACTAAAGGAAGAAGAGATAAAGTAAAGTTACTATTTGCTTTATAACGTAAAATATCTCTTTAACTTACCTCTCACCTCACTTTTCATCATTCTCCCTTGTTCCCACCGTATTCTCCATCTTCTCCCATCTCCAAATTCGTTTTGCTACAGCTCCTCTCCATTCTTGATCTTCCTTTGCTTGTAACTCCTAGCTCCATGATCCAAATTTAATTCCAAGACTACCTTTGTTCTTAGTTAGACCAAGCTCTACAATTCTATCTTTTCAAATCTTCAAGAACTCCATTTTGGTGCCATGAAGAATCTCCATTAAAGGAGGAAAAGCTCCACTTCTTGCACCTTGTTGTTCTTCCTTGTTCTAAGGTAAGAAAAGTCAAAGAAAATTCACATTTTCTTTCATTTTTTAACATGGCCGAAAATCACCATTAGTGATGCCTTGTCTTGTTCATTTTAGTAGCTTGATTCAATCTTCAAAGGATTATAAGGAGTCCTACCTTACTTCGTTGTCAAGCTCTCTTTCAAATTCCAAGGTAAACATCCATTCAAGTGCTTAAAACACTTATTGAAATTTAGGGTTGTTTATGAGTTCAAGTATAACACTTAATACTCATTACCCTTATTTGAATAATTGATTAGAAGATTGACAAGTGATCAAAGCTCCTTGCCGATTTTCAATCAAGAAAGAACAAGAGAAAATAAGTGAGAAAATCTTGAAGAAAGAAGGTAAATGACATATCTTAATGTAGTTTTTGTGCCTTACAAAAATGAGCGTACATTGTCTTAGAAAACAACCTAAAGATCCAAAGGGAAATAAGTTAGTAAATACCCACAAGGAGGTTATTAAGGGCATATGTGATGTTGTGTGTATTTGCAGGTTATAGGCATTTAATATGTGGGAAATTCAGTGTTTAAGATTAATGTTATTTAAGGGCCTAAGAGCCATGTCATTTAAGGGCCTAAGTGCCAAGCAATTTAAGTGTATGCACTATATTATGATGTAGTGTAGTTTAAGGTGTAGTTGTGTGTAAAGAACCTTTCTTGTGAAGATGAATGTCTTTGATGGTTAAAGGATGAAAAACCATGTGTTTGTGTGTAAGAATGTGTATTAAGGGATTGGGTGTTCTTGGTTGTCTAAAGGTGAAAACAGATAAGAAAATGTTAGGGAAGCTATGGCAACATTTGGTTGGGAAAACAAGAGTTTTAAGTGGTTTGGTGAAGTATTGTGACCTAGGTTGTAGTAGGAATTGTTAAGTGTTAAATTGGTGAAAGAAAATAAAATAAGGAGTTCTTGAGTGCTAGGATGACCTAGAAATGGTCTTGGAGGATTTAGAGATCAAATGGGTGTTTTAGACACACCAAAGTTATGTTATGTGAAGTGTTAAGACTTGTGCAAAATTTGGTAATAAAAGAGGTATAATACCTTGTGAAGGATTAAGTATGAACTTGTGGAAAATCTTAAGGAGTTGTGTAACGGAGGTTGGTGGGAAATAATGTTTTTGGAGTAGTTGGGATGTTTATGAGGCAACACTTTGGTTAGTGATATTGTAGGCATGATTCACCACTTAGAAATCCTAAGGTAAAAATGTTACAAGTGTTAGGAATTTTTGTAAGAATTTGAGTAACAAGTTGGTGAATCGGTGATGATTCAGGAAGGTTTAGTGCATTTTTAAGGTGTTTAAACATGTAGGAAACATGTGGAAAGATTATGGAATTATTAGGTAAGGTTTAAGGTTGGATTAGGGGTTGAAAAATGGTGTTTTAACAGCTTTATTAGCAGGGTTCAGGACTTAGCCCTTGTATAAGGTCCCGGACCACCCTTAAAAATGTGCCGAAAACCAAGTTTGCAAGTGGTCCGGGTCCTTAGTCTAGGACCAAGACCTGGACCAAGTGAAAAAAATGGCCGAGAGTGTATTTCAGTGTTGTTCCGGGAACTTGGGTCCGGACCAAGTCCCGGACCAGGGCCAAAAATTATTTAAATTGTGTTTTAAAGGCTTCTAATGATGGGGGATTGGATGGTGATGGTTTTAGATAATGTTTAAGCCTTGTTTGGTGACATGTAAAGGCCTTGAAAAGTGTAAACAAGTGTTAGATTGGATGTGAGAGTTGTGAACTTAAGATCACAATAGTAAAAATTAAGTATAACGGGATAACGGGGTTAACTACGGGCGCATTAGTCGTTAAACAATCGTATTACCCCGATTTTAATGGAAACCATTGTAATGTTACCAGTTGTTTGAGAATTATTCGAGGAATATGAGACGACACAATAGAGCGGACCATGGTGATAGGTATGGTTTTCTTGCAACCTGTGTTCTGCCGGATTACACCGGCTTGTGTGTTGGTTGTTTTTATGGATGTTTATGACCTTGTAAGACTTAAATCATGAAATGAGTTTATAGTCATTGTTATTAATGTGCGGGAGTGTTTCCGATGCCGTTAACCTCGAATACGTGCTAACCCGCTAGTTAACCAAGGTTAGGATTACGTGAGAGAACGGTATTCGGCTTTAACATTTCAACCTAAGGAATGTTCTAACTATGGCTATCCGTGTGTTAGGTGTGTGTTGTTGTTGTGTGCAAATGTGTTTACCTCCCTGTGTGTTTAACCAAGTTGTAACACCAAATGGTGTATGGATGTGATAGGTTCCATAATGGAACTCTTAACTATATATATTAATGTGTGTGAGGAATCCGGGAGTCTTGGTCGCGCGCGTATGTACGGGAGTTGATATCCATAATGGATTCAAGTCTCTCCCATGTATGGTAGTTTTCCTTCTTGGAATTCAATCTCCCACAAGTCTAATAAAAGGCTTTCCTACCTGACTATTGTTCGGGCTAGGGGGATTATGGTAAGGTTTGTTTGGGAGTTGATGTCTATATTCGCTTCGACTCCCACTCTGTTATTGATTGTTTTTACTTCTTGGATTACAATCACCCACAAGCCTAAGATAAATGGCTTTCCTACCTCACTATTGTTCGGGCTAGGGGGATTATGTATAAGGTGTGATTGGGTCACTATATTCGACACATCTTTGGGAAGAGTAATGTTCGACAACAGAACGGGAACGGGTTACATATGGTGTGATCGGTTCTATATTAAGACCGACACTTCTAAATAAGTTATGGTGTATGGTGTGTTCGGTTCTATATAAAGACCGACACCTCTAAATAAAATTATGGTGTGATCGGTTCTATACTAAGACCAACACATTTAATTATGTTATTATGTAACGAGCTTATCATGAGACTGAAATTGTTCTCTAGGCTTACTAAGTTGGCTAACTAATATTTGGTTCGTTTCCCTCAAGGGATTCATTCCTATTTTGTTATGCGTGTTGTTGTTGTTATGTAATTAGTATTGCTATGCTTATGGGTGTTGCATGTTTGTGATTGTGTTATGTGTTTAAGGTTCTACATGCATGATTCAAATATAATCAACTACATGCTTAGACGACAATTAGTTGTGCGTGGCCCGGTAGTATGCGGGTTGCACGATTACCATACCAGCAAAGGTGCTGAGCCCCTTAGGGGCCACCCTTTTTCCTTTTCAGGAACTATGAAGCTGGAAGCCGTTCGAGAGTAGGACGAGAGTAGTAGTAGTTGTTTGGGCATGGGTAGTTTATTTAATTACATATTTAATGTAGGTGTAGTAAGACCGAAATTATTATCGGCATCAGTTGTAAATACTCGGTACAGTTGGAATATAAATGTAATAGTTTGTTAGAAATAGAACGGGATTGTATTGTGTAAGTGCTCGGGAATCTGGTCCATCAGACCAATACATTGTGTAAGTATTAGTCTTGTTAGCCACGAGGGTGGCTAACGGCGTGTAACACCAGTGGATTAAGTAAAATGTTAACTAGTATTCCGCTGCAATCCTATGTTAAGTACTGTGTTTTTAGTTGGGGTGTTACAAAAAGTGGTATCAGAGAGAAGTTTCGCTCTGATGACTGGAAAGAACGCCAGAGAGATGAAAGTCCTCTCTTACTCGGGAAAACCCGATCTGGCTGTTATTAAGTTTCTCTGTAAATATGAAGAACCTGTCACACGGTAGATTCCGGAAACTGGGAATCCCGAAGACAGTTTCCATCTGAACGATGTTAACTGCACTTAATAGCGGAGAACTGAAGAATCCTATCTATAGGAAAACGAGATTTCCGGCAACCTGGGTCGACATGCCTAGCAGTCGAGGGAACGGCCAGCCACAAAGGAAAGTACAAATTGTACAAAGAAGCGAGAATAAGTGAAGTAATAAACCAGAGACGAGTGTCTACGGGACTACAATTGTTAAATACTACACCAATGTTATACCAACTGACTAAGGAACTAGTCAGGAGTGGGTAACTCCAAGCCTACAGCGTACAAGAAGTTCTAATACCTAATTGGCAAAGCCTAGACGGCTGTGGGGATGTTTGCACAATGTGTTCCAGCAGGACTACCATATAATGAAAGGTCTAGTCTCGGTAACCACAACAAATGCGTGAGAACGAGCAACAAGGAAAAAAAATGCAGAGTTAAGTGAATAAGGGCCTCTGATGAGACAATGTGAAGTCACCCAGAAGATTTATTGTCAAGACTGTAAGATCAAAGTAAGGGCCAACAAGGCTACTGAATACGGCATGGGTAAAAACAATACCTTAACCGGTATGTGTTGAACCAATAGCCAGTTAGCATGGCCCACTTGCCATGGCAAGTGCTGCTATAACGGGCTGTTCGGGAAAATTTTAACAAATATGAAGTACTTAGTAAACTAACATGAAGTTAAAGGAGATCATCATAACCGTGGAAGGGCTTAACAACCTAACCTTTGTAATTGGGAATACACCAGTCAGCAAGAAGCTAGACTCGGTTATGAAATACCCCGAACTTGATTAGGGTGATTAAATTACTCTAATACGATATTAAGGGCCTATTAGTGCCTAATTAATTTTGGTAAAGAGAATAAATCCAAAAGAAACAAGAAAAGGCTTAAAAAGCGAAAGACGCTAAATTGAGCATTAAGTGACCCTAAGAGGAATATGACCTTGACAAGAGTGTTAAATGGATTTGAAAGGCTTAATAAGGCCTAAATATATGGGAATAATTCCCGAATAAAACGGATCCAAATAATGTATTAAAATGCTAATAAAGCTTTAGCGCACGTTTTTCGAGAAAACCCGAAAACGTGACTTTAAGTGGTCAAATGAACCCGTAAAAATTATAGTTCATTAAATAACTGTAAATAAACATTAATGGGAGCTTAATAACCATTAAAATTAAAGAAAGGAGAAAATTCTGGAAAACGGGCCTGGTTAGTGAATAGTGCTAAAACCGGGTATAATAACGAGCGTTTTCTGTAAAAGACGAAAAAACGCTCCAGCTTGTATACATATAAGGGGCCGGTTTTTACTACTTAATCAGCCCCCCCCCCCCTCTATTAGTAATGAGCTAGGAAAGAAAGAAAAGAAAAAAGGGGAAAAGTGAAAAAGCATAAAGTAACTTCCCTCCTCTCTCTCCTCTCATTTTCTTTTCTTTCTTCTCTCTCTCTCCTTCCTTCTTCTTTCCTGCCGTCTCCTCCCCCCATCCATGGCAGGAGATTTCCCTTCTCCTCCTCCATGGCTACTTCATCTTCTTTGTCTTGCCCAAGCCTTATTAAGGCTCCAATCACAAAAATAATCACATATTATTCTTCCCTCTCATCATCCTCTATCATTCTCTCTTTTTAAAATTCCAAAAGGATGAAATTCATCTCCATGGGTTGTTCCCATTTGAAGAGAAAATGGCATCAATGGGTAGCCTGGAGTCTCCTCTCTCTCCTAAGGTAAAAATGTTCAAGAAAAACTCATTTTTCTCCACCCTCCTTTCTTGACCGATTTTGCCCCTCTTTGATACTTTTTTTCTCCTTGTTTTTGAGCTTCATTTCAACACTCCAATGGTGGTGGAACCACCTTCTTGATTCAAGGGTGAAAACCCCTCCTAAAACTCCAAAGGTAAACCCTAGAATTTTGTGCTTTAAGCTTCTTCATTGGATTAGAGAATTTCCAAAGGTTTAGGATTATAATTGTGTGTATTTTTGTGTTTCTTGAATGTTGGGATGTAGTTTGGCAACTCCATTCCCACTTGACCGAATTTGGGAAGAGGAAGAGCAAGAGGAGAATTAAAAGAGGAACTTGTGAAATTAAGGTAAGAAATCTACTTTAAACTTTGTGTTGATTTGGAAAATTGGGATGGGTTTAATTAAATAATGAACCCAAACTATGTGAAATAAATTAGTTGGTTGAAGTTGAAGTGAGGGAATTTGTGGATTGTTGTTTGAATTAAGGGCTTAAGTGCCAAGCTTTTGAGCTATTGTGGTTTATTGAGATTTTGGAGCTATATTGTTGTTTAATGAAGTTTTGAGGATATATTATGCTCTGGTAAGACCCTTCATGGGTGTGGCTAGATTAGGATTGGAAATGGTGTGAAAATTGATGAATGTGGATATGTTAGGTTTATGGGGAGGTTATGGCAAAATGTTTGTAGAAATAAAGTGTTTTAGGGGTTGTAAGGAGTAAGAACAACCTAGGGGATGAACTAGGTATTGTAGGGGATTTATTTGGATCAGTTAGCCACTCTTGAGTGGATATAAGAGTAGGAAAAGGAAGAGGTAAAATCTGTAGCAAGGGGGTATTGAAATGCTTTGGAAAAACTAGAAAAGGAGCTAGTGTGCAAGACTTGGAAGTGAGAGTAAACTTGGGTTTAGATAGTGCAATTGTCTAGGAATGAATTGGTTATGGTCAATAATGATTTAGTAAGGTGGTAGGTGAGGTGTTAAACTACCAAAGGAATTTAAAAATGCACAAGGGTGCAAAACACAAATGTAAGAATGAAAGTTTGATTGAATTTGAACAAGAATTGGAGTAAGGATTTGAGGAGGTTTAGAGCATGTTTTAAGGTGTTTAAATATGTAGGAAACTTGTGGGAAGATTAGGGAAAGATTTAGGGTGGATTAAGGATTGATTTGGGGCTGAATATTTACCTTAGTAACAGTTTTTAGCAGGGTCCGGGTCCTAGGATAGGAACCAAGTCCCGGACGACGATACGATAAAAATAGGTCGAGAGTGAATGCAGTAATTGGTCCGGGACTTAAGTCCAGGACCAAGTCCGGGACCAGGTGTAAAATTGAGCCAAGAGTCACTTTCTGTATTGGTCCGGGACCTTGGGTCCGGACCAGGTCCCGGACCACCCCCAAAATTGCCTAGAAAGTGTTTTTAAGGGTTCTAAACATGGGGGATTGAATGGTATTAGTTTTAGGAGTTGTTTGGTGACCTTTAAAGGTCCTAAGAAGTGTAAACAAGTTTGAGGAAGGATTGAAAAAGTTGTGAGTTTAAGTACACTAAGTTAAACCGAAATAATGGGACAACGGGGGGTAAGTACGGGAGTAGTAACTATGTACATACCGTAATGCTCAAATATTAATAGAACCATTTGGCATGTAGTCAGTGCTTCGTGAGTGAGATTCGAGGAACAAGGATGAACCAAGGAACGTGAGAACACCCGGTAAAGTTAACCCCGGTGAAAGGTATGATTTCCTTATGCTCTGTATCCTAACTTGGTTACCCGATTTGTGTGCTTGTTTGATTGTGTAATCACCTAACAAGATAAATGCACGAATCGGTTTGGTTGCACTTGGTAGTGCTTGTAGTGTATTGTTGTTTGTTGGATTGAATTTAAACTAAAGTTTGTATCATTCATGAAATGGATGAATGTGGTGAATGAGTTGCTTGCATGTGATTGTGTATTGTAGTGTGACTCATAGTTGAGTCTTGAGTGAGTAGAGACTCATAGAAAGAGTCGAGTTACGAACTAAATAAATGATGGAAACACACTACAACTATCGAACCAATACACGGTAACATAACATAACCCTACGAACGCACTAGAACATGAGAAAGCATACGGGACTAGTAACCTCCTGATAACGGTTAGAGAACCGAATTGATTTAATCCACACAATAAATAATAGTGGAAGTATATGATATGAACCACTATCTAGAGGATGGATAATTGTTCAAATTATGAACCTTGAGTAAAGTAAAGCGCAGTAAGGGATCACCAAACCCCTTAGAATATAGTCGAACCCCAAAGAGAGGAACCGACTAAAATGAACAATGTCACGAAAATGAGAGTATTCGATAAGTAGGGAAGACCTAAAATCTTAGAATACTAGACATTGAGAATTCCCTAAGCCATTAGATGTTATCGAGAGAGATACTTCTAGTCTAATCCTTGAGATTGTGAATTGACTCCGAGAGTGGAGTTTTGAGAATTTGAGTAGTCCGGTAGAGAACTGGACTTTGGTGAACCTGAGGAGCTAAATGCATAGCCCCTTTAGTATTTGTAAGCCCGATGGTGGGTCTTGTGTAAGACCCTGCCCGGAGGTCATGAGTAATGACTTAACATATACCTTTGAGTATTGAGTATTGACTGGAGAACTTGAGTATTGAGTATGTGAGTATTGGGAATGGTGTCGTGACTCGAGAATTTGAGGTGAGTGGAGAATTGAGTTGATCATTGTAGAACTTGTTGAGATTGTGAGTAAGAGTACCCAAGAGAGTGGGTAAGACTATGAGCAATTGAGTAAGGCATAGTGAGGTAGAAACCCTCGAGCCTAAGTAAAGAATATGCTAGACTAACCTCCTGATGTGTGTGTTAGTGTTTGTGTTCAATGTTGAACTTGATTGTGAATGTACATATATAAATGTATATTGTATGTATGTTGATTGAAATAAAGTGAATCGCATGCTCTCGACCAAATAGTCGACGTACCCTCGCTAGTACGCGGGGTTTGAGGAAGTCATATACAACAATTTTGCTGAGCCCCTAGGGGCATCATTTTTATTGTCCAGGTACATTGAAGCCGTCAACCGTTCGAGAGTACGACGGGGTTGTGATTAAGCATGGGTAGCTGTTAAATAATTGTATTGTTGTATTATGGAATTGTAAGACCGAAAGGTCATATGTAGTCTTGGGAATTGTAGGTACTCAGTATAGCGTTGAATGGAGATTGTATTTGTATATTATGGGAATGAAGGTTGTATTTGTGTAACACCCCAACCGCTAATCCTTCCATTATCCTCTAACCATTCCCATAATTACTTTACACGCAGCGGAATACTTACTTACTCCCGGCGGGTGATACAACACCGTTAGCCATCCAAGACCAACAAGGCTACTACTACTTACAGTAACGGTCTGACGATTAGAATATACCGAATACATATTACTTACCTTACAATGCCAAAATACTTACTTACACTTTGATTACCGAGTATCCAAAATATATGAATTACATTCCAAGACTATTCCCAAAAATTAAGAGTTTGTACATCTACTCCTTTCTATCTAATCATAATTCATTATCCAAAAAGGTGTACCACATGGTACACCGGCTACTACTCAAAAGGCCTTAGCCGTGTACAACTTGGTACACCATTCAAATCTACTAACTATCCCAAAAAGAATTCATTCTGGTCCTTACTCGACCATCACGCCTCGCAGGTACCTGTAAGATAAAAACAGTGCCCCAAGGGGCTCACCTTACGCTGCATATGATAACCGCATACCCCCCGTACTAGCGAGGGTACGCCAACTATTTGGTCGAATACATGCGGCTCGTTTCATTCATACATACATACATACATACATGCTCATACTCAATACAATACAATACGTGCATTTCACAACATACATACATTCAAGCATACAAGGAAGACATTACAAGTCGACCATTCATACTAACCGAATACTCACCGTAATACGGAGATACACTTCTCCCATACATACACAAGGCTTGTTATCTTCTTTACACACCCGGGTTAATCGGGTGTACAATACTCTTTTACTCAAGGTCAATGACTTACACTAGTCAAGACTGATACACACACATTACTTTACTTCTTACTTACTTTACTCAAGTCAAGTCGGTATGACCTCCGGGCAGGGATTACTACATCCCACCACCGGGCTTTAGGGTGGCCCACTAATCCAGGATGCTACCCATTCAAGGGAATTGGTCCATGGAAAAGATTACAGCCAGGATTCGGATCCAACCTCTTGTTTCCTTATCCTCACGCGTGGCCGAAACTATATCGGACTTCTTACTCATTCCATTTTATCTCACTTACTTATGTTAGGAGTTAGATGGTTAGGAACTAGTAGAAGTCATTACTTCCTTACCATACCTCAATACACTACACAAGTACTCATCATATACACATACACTTCATTCTCATTCATTCATTTCAAGAATTATAGAAACTAAATGTTCAAGAGCATACAACAAGAACAATATAGTTCAAACACAATTAAGTGCAATAAAAGTCCGATTCGTGCATTTATCTTAATTGAGTGATCACATAAGCACACAAATCGGGGTAACCAAGTTAGGATACAGGGCATGAAGAAATCATACCGTTCACCGTCGTACTCGTACTACCGGGTTTCTTCGGTGTTCAACTATTTGATTCCTATACATACATGAACTTTTATGATCAATGATCTATTATTGATCCAACTCATTTTCTTCATTAATACTTCCAATGCACACTTACTACTTCTTTACATCCATACTCGATTATCAAAAACCATTCTTTTCTTATTACTCCTTAAACTTGCTTTCTTACTCATGTGTATACTTTCTTACATTTACTACTTCATTAATGGTGTACTACTACATATATATACATATATGTGTATAGGCATATATATATATATATATATATATATATATATATATATATATATATATATATATATATATATATATATATATATATATACATATACATACATATGATTACTATAATCATATAATAAAACATTTTCTTTTGTCTTGACTCGACCGACCTTACCCAGGGTCAGACCCAAGGTCGGTCCAAGTTAGTAAGTTCTGGTTTCGAAAATTTAAGACCCGACTGACCCTGTAAGTCCGGTCCCAAGGTCGGTCCATTCCAGTGAGTTACATTACGTGAAAATTTCAGGCCGACCGACCTTGCAAGTCTGGTCCCAAGGCCGGTCCATTCCAGTTGGTTTCATACGGGGAAACTTCAGGTCCGACCGACCTTGCAAGTCCGGTCCCAAGGTCGGTTCATTCCAGTAGGTTTCATACGGGAAAATTTTAGGTCCGACCGACCTTGCAAGTCCGGTCCCAAGGTCAGTCCATTCCAGTAGCTTTCCGTCTTTGTAATTCAGGGCTCGACCGACCTTGCAAGTTCGGTCCGGTCCAGTACTTCAATTTTAAAATCTGTTTTTGGTGTTTTACTTTCCCATTGCTTCCCTAACCTTAACCAATACATCCCCACATGATTTAGCACTAATTAAACCCTCTAAATCACCTTAGTTCATCCACCAAACTCATTACTCAATCCTAGATCCACTTACACATTTTTCCACATTTCATTCCAACACTTATACTAGTTTTCGTTTCACTAATGCTACAGATTTTGTTCTTCCCTCTTATGCTACAGATTTTCAACCTAACTCCTATCCTCCATTACTCCCTCCACTAATGCCACTCCTAGCATTCAAAATACATTACTTTAAGCTCTAGTTCTTCTCATTACCTAAATCCTTTTCCAATCTGTATCAAGATACTAAACTACTCCCCTTTACACTCTCCAAATACACCTAGTTACTACCTAGGTTATTCCTTCTTCTCAAACACTTAAGTCCTCTCGTTTCTAGGCAAAATTTGACATAGTCTCCCCTATAATTTTAACTTTGCCCACTTGTTGTTTCTGCTCACAACTTGCTCATTCCTACACCTGTTTATCCAATGCATTATACACACATTTCACTCCACTACAACACAATAAAATTCCTGCACATACACATTCAATACCCAATGTTTTCCCAAGCTTGTAAACATCATTTAAAAACTTCAAAACTGTTACATTACCTTTCCTCATTATACTACAACATACTCATTACTCATTACTATATACTTTACTAATTTTTACTTCACAAAAACTGTTACACTAAGGCATACAAACTAGCCCAAGGTAAGGGTAATTACCTTATGTTTCTAGTTTCTCCTTTCTTTCTTGCCTTCTCCTTCCTTCTTCCTTGTTCTTCCTCACACAATACACAATGCTACAACCACCATACCAATACACAACAACTACTTAGCATCCATTTTTGAAATACCCCAAACTTAGATATGGTGTTTAAATGATAAACTAAGATATAAGGGGGCTAAATAATGCCTTAGAAACATTAAGAAACATTTCTAATCAAAGAAAATATAAGGAAACACCAAAGAGCAGTTTAAGCAAAAACGTGCTCTAAGCTTGGAGAGATATGGGAGAGTACCCAAATATTGTTCCAAGACCTTAGTAACATCCTAATGGTCATTTTAAATCAATTACCAAAGAAAACCAAGCTTGAAAACAAGTTAAAACACAAAATGTGCTTTAAGGAGTCTTAAAGCACGTTTTTGAAAAATTGTCTTGTAAATGAGTTTTGAATGGCTAAATGTCCATCATTACTCTTTAATTAATATGTGTACTATATAGTATCACATTTGGAGGTCTATATCAATGGGAAATCAAAAATTTCACAACAATGTGCCTTGTTTTTGATGAATAGTGAATTTATTAAGCTAGTTTATAACATAAGTCTATATAAGTGAGACATTTGGTCAATAAAGACTAAACTACCCTCATCACTAAAAGGGGGCCGGTTTCTTAAGGGGTGAGTCACCACCTTTATGACTCATTAAGTGATTAAGGAAGCAAATAAGTCTTTTAAAGCCTAAGGTACTATTCACCTTTTACATAATATCTCACCTTTAGTGATTCTCTCTCCTCACTTCCTCATTCTTCCTTGTTCACACGGTTTTCTTGCTCTCTTTCTCTTCTCCATTCACGTAGAGCTCACCTCCATGCTAGCTCCATCTTCTCTTGCACACATCTTGCTCATTTAAGCTCCAAATCCAAAACAAAATAGATATTCTTCTTAGTTAGCTCAAGCTCCTCCTTTCTATCTTTTCAAAACTTCAAGAGCTTCATTTTGGTGCCAAGTCAAACCACCATTAGAGGAGGAAATTCAAGTTTGGAGACTCCATTGGCATCTCCATTCTCTTAAGGTAAAGAAAGTGTAAGAAAATCTAGGTTTCCACCATTTTCTTCACTTGACCGAAAATATATACTCATGGGACTCCATGTTTATGCCTTGTTCTAGTTTGTTTCTACTCTTCAAAGGGGAGAGGAGGTCCTTCTTGCTTCACATCCAAGTTTGTCTTGAGAAACCAAGGTAAAACAATCACATTAATACCTTAAAACATATTTTTAAACCTAGGGTTTGTCCCTTAGGGTTAATGTGTTATCTAGTACTCATTGGAGTCATTGGATATTGGTTAGAACATTGGCAAGGAGAACCACATTGGTGACCGAGATTGAACAAGAAAACCTAAGGAGAAAAGCTTGTAAGCTTGTGAGAAAACAAGGTAAATTACTTACCTTAAGGTGTCTTGTTGTTTAAGGGAATGAGATATGGGTATATGATGAGTTTGGTGTAGAGTTTATATTGGGAAGGTGCTATTAAAACCTAGGAGAAACAATGACTACTCTTGTGAACTTGTGACTAAGGAGCAAATGAGAAAAGAGATAGTTTAAGAATATAAAGGTGAAGTACAAGAAGCATTTTATTTCAATGGGAGCCTTGTTGAGTGTATTCGCAGGTTGAAGGCATATATATGTGGAAATTCAGTGGTTAAGATTATTGTCATTTAAGGGCCTGAGTGCCAAGCATTTTAAGTTTAAGCATTATATAATGATGTGGTGAAGTTTTAGTGTAAATTGGGTGTTAAGCTATTGTGATGAAAATTGTGTGGTATTGGTTGTTTGGTGGAGAAAACCCATGTGTTGGGAGGTACTATATACTAGAGAACCTATGGCAAAATTTAAAGGAGAGTTTAAGTGTTTAAGATATCCTAAGAGAATTTAATGACTAAGGAAGTACTAGGATGTTCTATAGGTTGTCTTGATGAAAAAGGGTGAAGTTAAGGTATTTTAATGACTTATGATGACTTGGGTATCACCATGGAAGGTTTAGGAATCAAGAGAATGTATTGGAGTATTTAGGACTTAGGTAAATGTTGGTGCACATCTAGGAAGGAAATAATGTGATGATGATGGAAGTTTAATCTTGTTAAGGAACTTTAAGTGAATGCTTAAAAGGGTTTAGGTAAGTGAGAGATGCTTGGGAGATGATGTTATAGTGGTGAAGAAAACATTTGGCATAGTGGTTACTTTAGGTAAGAACCACCACCTAGAAACCAAGAGGAAAACATTACAAGTGTTAGCATTATTACAAGGAAATGCATAATGACTAAGATGGATTTTGGTGGATGATTTAAGGTATTTTAAGGAGGGCTTAAGGTGTATTTGAGGTGCCCAAATGAGGTTATAACATATGAGGATATATGAGGAGAAGTTTGGAGTTGAAAAGGAATTTAGAAACAAGTTTTTGGAGCCGACCCGCCTTAGGACCGGACTTGCAAGGTCGGTCGGGCTCTGTTACACTACCGGAAAATGTTTCTGGAATCGACCGGACTTGGGGGACCGGACCTACAAGTCCGGTCGGGCTTGTTTTGTGAGAGGGGAAATGTTTCTGGAATGGACCGGACATGGGACCGGACTTGTCAAGTCCGGTCGGCATGAATTTTAGTACGGATTATAAGTCTCTGGAATCGACCGGCATAGGACCGGACATGTAAGTCCGGTCGGAGTGAATTTTCCAACGGTAAAAGGTACTGGAATGGACCGGACTTGGCAAGTCCGGTCGGTAAGTCCGGTCGAGCCTAAAAAAAAAAAAAAAAAAAGAAATTTCAATTTCTAAAAATGGTAATGGGTAATGAGGTATGCCCTTGGTAGGGTAGTAATGATTGGGACCCTAAGAACTTAAGGAATTAAGTTAAGATTAAGTGATAAAGACATGGGAGGTTAGTGAATGGAAGTCCTTAGGGATTAAATGAGTTAAGTAAGGTGCAAATAACTAATAACCTAAAAATGAATGAATGTTTTAGGTTTGTGAGTTGGGACCCCGAAGAAGATTAGTCAAACAACGACCGACGGTGAACGGTACAATCCTTTTCGTGACCTGCTTGCTAACGAGGTGTTCCTCGGCTTGTGTGCTATCTGTTTATTTGCTATGACTAAAACAAGATAAAGCATGCAACCGGTTATATTACTCTCGTTGCGTTTGTGTCACATTTACACTAACCCGCGAGGCTTGAGATTGTTACTAACCAAGGTTAGTACTTACTGAGTTAAGGTTGAGAACTAAGTATCGTTGATTGTTGGTTTTACCCGTCAAGGTTTAACTAACACTTGGTAACTAAGACTTTCACTAACCATAACTTAGGGTGGGAGTGAGGAATCCGGAATGGTACCGGCACATGTGTATTGGGGGAGGTCGGTAACTGAATCAGATCCGACTTCCAAATAAGACTGGTCATTAGACTCGTCGCCTAGGGTCAACAAATCGACCCGACCACCCGGGCTACTGTTCGAGGTGGGAGGCACATTAAGGAAGGCGTGGAGGGATCAAGCCTACATCCCTATTAAGTTAAGGAAGGTAGCTTATCGTCGGATAGTGCACTGCTACCGGCTAGGGTTAACCAAGCCCTACAAAGATAAGCAACCAATTAAGGGCTAACCAATCTAATAGTGGAGAGGTTGGCAAGTATAAGTTTGAGATTAAGATTAAGGTAAGTTAAGGAACTGAGATTAAGGAACTGAGGACTGAGGCAGGGGGGTTATTAACCCACTCGTTAAGGGAACGCTTGAGTCGTTCATTGGTTGTGAATTATATGTGCTCATCTAGTGGTTATTGTATTGCACTTCATATTATGTTTGCATATGTAATCAATTTCCATGCTATCGACAATTAGTCGTCGTAGCCCCGTTAGCTTGGGGGCCATGAGAGGGTGTACCAGCATTCGTGCTGACCCCCTCGGGGCTATTTTTACACTTGCAGGTAAGAGGCCCATGAGGACGCACTACGAGAGTAGGAGCGGTTAGACTTAGGAGGGGACTTTTATTTTGAGTTCGGGTTGCGCCTGTGCACCCGACTGTTGATATTAAACTGTTGTAAGTTGAGATTATGTTTGAGATACTAGTACTCGGTTGGTCGTGGTATTATGAACGTTGACGTGTAAGTTGGATAATTTTTTTGGATAAGTATTGTAAGTATTTTAACCGGTATCTTCTAACGATCAGACCGTGGCAAGGTTCAGGAGTTGTTTATTTCCGCTGCGACATATTCGATTAAGTGTTCAGGTTGCGATAACCACGATAGGCTTTGGGTGGGGTGTTACAAAAAGTGGTATCAGAGCGTAGTTACGCTCTGATCAAGAAATACCGGATATAAGTGACCACCGAGTTAGGATGTAAGTTAAGGAATAAGTATTGGGTTAAGGGTGTGAGAAGTTAGAGTGAGTAGAGTCAGATGACCACTAATAAGTGTGGATTGTCTTTACCGTCTACGGACGTTAAATTTACTAACCAAACAGTGGTGAATATGAATCTAATGTAAGTTGTGCTTGTTCAGATGGCAGGACGCCCTAGAGGAGGCCGAGGTCGGGCCGGGGTGAGGATATTCCAGATATACCTGGAGGGCAGACGATCGCAGAGATCGTAGCTGCCGCTTTAGGGCACATGGGCTATCAGCCCGGTGTGGGGTGCACCACCTCCACCGCCACAACCTAGGGAACCACAACTGGGTGAAGAGTCTGTCAGATCTTCGACCCGCACAATTCAAGGGGGAGACCGATCCCGCCAAGCTTGAGGCGTACATCTCCGAGCTGGAGACCGCCTTCGAGACCCTTGATGTCCCTGCTGGGATCAAGGTGCGCTTAGCTGCTTTCTACCTGAAGGGGGCGGCGGGCGATTGGTGGAAGCTGGTGAGGGCCGAGCATGTGGCCAACCCAGAGTTCGGCTGGGAGCAGTACACCGCCTTGCTACGGGCAAAGTACTATCCCGCCCATGTCCAGACGAAGAAGCGCTTGCAGTTAGATGCGCTTAAGCAGTCGGACAAGATGACGGTGGACGAGTATTACTCAGAGTTCACCGCCTTGCTCCGTCTTCTGCCAGGTCTAGGGTATTCTGACCAGATCTTGGTAGACCGCTTCTATGGCGGGCTTAGCCATCGACTCCGCTACGGCATGGGGCCGACTAGTTACACTACCTTGCAGGTAACAAGAAAGATTGAAATTTGAATAAGTGGTGAATAAGATTTAGATTATAATGAGAAGTATGACTAATACCATGGAAAAGCAGGAGTGCTATCATGCCGCTGCTAAGGTCGAGATTACCGTCCAGGAGGGACGAGGAGAATGCTAAGAAGAGTGCCGGTAAAAGCTCAGAGAGTCAAGGGCAAGGAGGGTACAAGAAACAGAAGTACCAGCCTCAGGCCCAGAAGAATCAGAACCCGAAAGGGAAGGAGGAAAGGAGAAGGCTCCGGAAGAGCCATTGAAACTGACATATGCTTATGCAGCTACACCCCTGCGCTCTAAGGCGCCGAAGGGTAAGAAATTGGTATTACATAAGTTAAGAAACAACTAGTGACCATTTGAGATGTGAATATTGACATTGTAAATGATCAGGATCTGAGACTGAGAAAGGAGCCGGTGGTGGCTACCATCGACGCTACATTTGTAGATGGTGTCACAAGGACCACCCCGGGCTCGACTGTAAGGGGAACAAAGTAGAGTGCAACTTCTGCGGAGTACTTGGACACCGAGCATATGAGTGCTACGGGAATCCAGAGAGTAAGAATTTCAGACCCAGTTTCAAAGTTAAGGCCAAGGCTGATCAGGGATCTGGATCAGACGGTCAGAGGAGGGGGCAACCAGCTGCAGACAAGAACCCAAGGGTGACCCAGAAGACGGGGCCCACTCTACATGGTGGATCGGGACGATGAGCCTGAGCCCTCATCGAGGCCAGGTACCACTATAACTATTTAGTAATAAAACTACCTGCTTACCGCATTATCATGCATGTTTGGTGAAATATATGAGTTAAGTAAAAATATGAGATTAGAACCTAAGTAAGACATAACCTACTACCACTCTAGGAAAATTCAACATCTGCTACCCTATACCATCTACATCTAACCCGGAGCACACCGACATCGAAACCACACACTTTCCAACCGAACAATGTCAGGTTATCCGCCCAGGTATGATTTATTAAGGGGATACCTGACACCCGACGCACAAATAGCCATCATCAGGAGATGCAATCAACTAGGAATGGGACCGGGAGGTTTTTACACACCGGAATACCCAGGGGGAGCAAGGATGAAATTAAAGATGATGAGCTTGGGCAAGGATTGGAATCCGTATGCCAAGAATTACCAAACCACAAGGGAGCAAGATGGAGTCTCACCACCGGGGATACCCGAAGAGTTCCATCCAGTTATTACACAAGTCGTGGAAATCGCTCAGCAGTTGGAGGCTGAACCGATTCCAGACATCCAGCCAGACATTTGCATTGTAAACTTCTACGAAAAAGATGGAAAACTGGGACTACACCAGGATAAGGACGAGACAACGGAGTCTCTCGAGAGAGGGATACCCGTAGTGTCTTGGTCCATTGGAGATGATGCGGAATTTTTATACGGCGAGCAGAAGCGTGCGGACCGTGCAGATAAGATAATACTTAAGTCAGGTGATGTATTAATTTTGGGAGGAGAATCAAGGATGTTGTACCATGGGATTAAGAGAATCAAGCTGAATACAGCACCGTCAGCAGTAATCAATGCGACGCATATGAGGCCAGGAAGATTAAACCTAACCTTTAGACAATATTAGCCATGTAATGTGAAATGAGATGTAAGATTGAAGCACATGTTGTAAACAGGATGGTCATGAATAAAATAACAGTGTTGTTCATATAAATTGTTACGACTCTTGTTATACCATCAATACTCATGGAGCTTGTGAAACAATTAGGTTATGGACTCGGTACGGAAGGTGCACTAAGCATACTCACAGAGGCACAGGCCGACGTTAGCGGTACTATCCTCACCGGCACCTTTCCGATCAATGGAATTGAGGCATCAGTTCTCTTCGACTCAGGGGCCTCGCATACCTTTGTCTCTGCATCATTCGCGAGCAGGTTGGGGCTAGACGCTGATGAGCTACCCGACTTCACGGTTACGCTCCCGTCTAAGGAGAAGGTTCGTTGCACTCGTTACTACCGAGGAGCCACCATCATCATTAAGGGGGAAGACTTCCCAGTCAGTTTCATTGAGTTCAGTAAGCTAGGATTTGATGTTATCTTCGGGATGAACTGGTTGGAGCGGCACAAGGGACGTATCCTCTGCGCCGAGCATAGATTGCTGCTCAGGAGTCCGTCTGGGGTAACAATATCATACCGCCAGAGGCCCAGAGAGCCTTCGACTAAGATCATCACCGCCATGGCAATGCAAAGAGAAATAAGGAGAAAGGAAGAAGTATACCTCTGCTATGTACAGGACATAGAGAGAGACCCTGAGTTCGACCCCGACTTACCGGTAGTGTCGGAGTTCCCCGACTTATTTCCACGGGAACTGCCCGGCATGCCACCCACTCGGGAGGTAGAGTTCACCATTGAGCTGCTACCTGGTACCGGACCGATAGCCAAAGCACCATATCGTATGGCTCCGGCAGAAATGACTGAATTAAAAGAACAACTGAAAGATTTGTTGGATAAAGGATTTGTCAGACCAAGTGTGTCACCATGGGGAGCGCCAGTCCTCTTCGTGAAGAAGAAGGATGGTAGCCTCCGCCTCTGCATCGACTACAGAGAGTTGAATGCAGTGACAGTGAAGAATAAGTACCCACTACCCCGCATTGACGATCTGTTCGATCAGTTGAAGGGAGCATCTGTGTTTTCCAAGATTGATCTCAGATCGGGGTATCATCAGATAGCCATTAAGGAGGGAGACATTGAGAAGACGGCATTCCGGACACGATACGGCCACTATGAGTTTACAGTGATGCCGTTCGGTTTGTCGAACGCGCCAGCGAAGTTTATGGATCTGATGAACCGCTTGTTCCGGGAGCAGCTGGACAAGTCGGTTGTGGTTTTTATTGATGATATATTGATATATTCAAAGTCTAAGATTGAGCATGAGGAACATTTGAGAAGGGTGTTGGAAATATTAAGGGAGAACCAGCTATATGCTAAGTTCTCCAAGTGTGAGTTTTGGCTTGACCAGGTCTCTTTCCTAGGTCATGTCATCTCAGATGCTGGGATCGCAGTGGATCCAGCAAAGATTGATGCCGTACGTACCTGGCCAAGGCCGAAGACTGTTACCGACATCAGGAGCTTTCTCGGTCTGGCAGGTTACTACAGGAGGTTTGTTAGAGATTTCAGCAAGGTCGCAAGCCGATGACCAGTCTGATGAAGAAAGATGCACCATTTCTATGGACAGTCGACTGTGAGAGATCATTTCAGCGCTTGAAGGACTCACTGACCACTGCACCGGTACTGACCATTCCAGACGGTACAGAGGGCTTTGAGGTTTATTGTGATGCATCCGGCAGAGGGCTGGGTTGCGTGCTCATGCAACATGGCAAGGTGGTGGCATATGCCTCACGCCAGTTGAAGAAACATGAGGAGAACTACCCCACACATGATTTAGAGCTGGGAGCTGTAGTCTTCGCTTTGAAGATATGGCGCCACTACTTATATGGGGTTAGTGTCACGATCTACACCGATCACAAAAGTTTGAAATATATATTCACTCAGAAGGAGTTAAATCTTCGACAGAGGAGATGGTTAGAATTTCTGAAAGACTATGACATTGACCTCCAATACAAAGAAGGGAAGGCCAATGTTGTAGCAGATGCCCTGAGCCGTCGAGCACACTCACTCCATTCGCTAGTTTCTTTCTCCAGCTTGGTTGATGAGGTGCGAGAGGCTCAGAGGACTGATGAGTATATGAGAGAGGTCAGACAGAAGCTGACAGATGGTACCTTTGAGAGTCAGAAATACGACTTCAGACTTCATGATGATGATCTGATCAGACTTAAGGGCCGATTATGCATACCACGAGGTAACACGGATCTGAAAGACCGTATACTTAGAGAATCACACTGTTCTTCAGTTTCCATCCATCCGGGAGCCTCTAAAATGTATAAAGACATGAAGAGATACTTCTGGTGGTCGGGGATGAAGACAGATGTTACCGAGTTCGTCTTGAGGTGTCTCACATGCCAGAAGGTGAAATTCGAGCACAGACGACCGGGCGGAATGGTACAGTCGATGCCAGTTCCGGAGTGGAAGTTCCATGATATCTCCATGGACTTCGTAGTTGGGCTTCCACCTGCTAGGGGAGGTCTCAACATGATATGGGTGGTGGTGGATCGCCTTACCAAAGTAGCCCGATTCATACCGATGAAGGATACTTGGAAGGTGACCAAATTAGCTGAGTTATTTGAGAAAGAAATCATGAGGCACCACGGCATACCAAAGACCATAGTGTCAGATAGAGATACCAGATTCCTTTCGAGGTACTGGAGAGCTACCAGAGAAGCGTTGGGTACAGAACTCAAGCTGAGTACCGCGTTCCATCCTCAGACAGATGGTCAGACTGAGCGTACTATTCAGACACTCGAGGACATGCTGAGAGCATGTGCCTTAGACTTCCAGGGCAGTTGGATTGACAGATTGCATCTGATCGAGTTTTCATACAACAACAGCTATCACGCTTCGATCAAGATGGCACCTTTTCAAGCGTTGTACGGTAGACCATGTCGTACACCGCTCTGCTGGGATGAGTCGAGTGAGACGGTCATCATAGGACCAGAGTACTTGAACAAGTTCAGGCTGAAGTTCAGCAAATCAGGGAGAACATGAAAGCTGCTCAAGATAGGCAGAAGTCGTATGCTGATGTTCGACGACGAGACCTGGAGTTCGCAGTGGGCGACCGGTATTTCTGCGAGTATCACCGATGAAGGGTGTATTTAGGTTTGGGCAGAAGGGCAAGTTAAGCCCGAAATTTGTTGGTCCTTATGAGATTACGGAGCGGGTGGGCCCGGTTGCTTACAGGTTAATTTACCTGCTGAGCTGGGTAAAGTGCATGATGTCTTTCATGTTTCACAGCTGAAGAAATACATGCACCACCCCTCCCAGTGTTAGAACCTGAGAGGTTGACCTTAGAACCAAATATGAGATCCGTGGAGACTCCTCAGAGAATCTTGGACAGAAAGACTAGGGACACTCGCCACAAGTCAGTGCGACTGGTGAAGGTTCTCTGGTCTAACCAAGATGTCGAAGAGGCCACGTGGGAATTAGAGGATAAGATGAGGGCGAAGTACCCTTCTTTATTTACTGACTAGATCGTCTGTATAGGGTACGGGGCGTACCCCTTTTTAAGGGGGGTAGAGCTTCCTCGCTTTTGAGTTAGGAAACGATCATGTTTGTCGTTTGTTTGGTTGTGTAAGTTGCTACACTTTGGTGTAAGTTTGAGCTTTGAGTTATGTATGATACTTATGTATTGTATTTGAGATTGACCTTTGAGTCTTGAGATGTATGAATGTGAATATAAGATGTGGTATTAAGATTAAGAGTACTGTGTACCGTGAATGGTTAAACACATGTGTGAACTTTGAGGACAAAGTTCTTTTAAGGGGGGTAGATTGAAATACCCCAAACTTAGATATGGTGTTTAAATGATAAACTAAGATATAAGGAGGCTAAATAATGCCTTAGAAACATTAAGAAACATTTCTAATCAAAGAAAATATAAGGAAACACCAAAAGAGCAGTTTAAGCAAAAACGTGCTCTAAGCTTGGAGAGATATGGGAGAGTACCCAAATATTGTTCCAAGACCTTAGTAATATCCTAATGGTCATTTTAAGTCAATTACCAAAGAAAACCAAGCTTGAAAACAAGTTAAAACACAAAATGTGCTTTAAGGAGTCTTAAAGCACGTTTTTGAAAAATTGTCTTGTAAATGAGTTTTGAATGGCTAAATGTCCATCATTACTCTTTAATTAATATGTGTACTATATAGTATCACATTTGGAGGTCTATATCAATGGGAAATCAAAAATTTCACAACAATGTGCCTTGTTTTTGATGAATAGTGAATTTATTAAGCTAGTTTATAACATAAGTCTATATAAGTGAGACATTTGGTCAATAAAGACTAAACTACCCTCATCACTAAAAGGGGGCCGGTTTCTTAAGGGGTGAGTCACCACCTTTATGACTCATTAAGTGATTAAGGAAGCAAATAAGTCTTTTAACACTACAAGGAAAAAGCTAGTTTGCTACCGACGCAATTGGTAGCGATAATAGTGAAATTGGTAGCCAAATAAAACGGGCTACCGCTTTTGTTCATTTGCTACCGGAGTTTGGCGGTGGGTAAACCCTTGGTGGCGAAATTGATTTCGCTACCGTTTTCTGGTTGGTAGCAATTTTGCTGCCACACCGCCACTGCTCTCTTTCTTATGGTAGTAATTTTGACACGGCTCTTTCTTATGGTAACAATTTTGTCACTGGTCTTTCTTCTGGTAGCAATTGTACTACTGATTATGTGTGGTAGCTTTACTTTGTTTGCTACCAATAAATTCAGTAGCATAAATTCTTTTTAGATACCAACTTTAGTGGTTGCATTAAAAAAATTTGCCACCAATAGTGTGACAGTATCACACATGTGTTGGTTCTCTCTACTAAAGCCATGTGCGTGCGGCCTGACGATTCTTGGGACACACATCAAGGATCGAACCCGGCCCGCAACGTATAGAATATATCATCTCTGACCACCTTGATCGAACGTATAGGTAAACAGACCCCATACGAATGGTATAATTAATTCAGACTAGTGCGCTTTAAAATGTGCACACATCAGGAATCGATCCTGCGACGTGTGGCAGGATAGCTATTACCTTAACCATTGGACCATGATAGATATTCACAACATAACATACATACCATGTATATATTAAATGTTTGGTATTCTAAATATAAATCAAAATTTTAGTCGAGATATGATCGAACCTTGGATATGTAAAAATTAATAAAATAGATGTTGATATTTTAATTTACATAATATTACAACATTAATTTTGTACGGTCAAAATAATAAAAATTAAAGTGTATGTTGGCTTAAAATTGTATAAATTAAAAACTAAACATATATACATTTACAAAAACTTTAAAACATTATAAATTATATTTATAGTTTGTATTTATTTTGCAAATTTTAACCAACACGTCAACTAATTTAAATTGTTATTATTTATTGTATTTTTATATTTTACTAATTTATGTGATTTTTTAAACTAAAAATTATATAGTAAAATGTATAAAAACTGCACAAATTTTAAAATTTATATACAAATATACTTTTACTAATTTAAATTTTTTTGACAACTAATTTATATTAATTTTGTAAATTTTAACCAACATATAGTTTAAATTATTATTATATGTACTTTATTTTATAATTTATTAATACGTGTGATACTTTGAAAATTAAAAATATTATAAGTATCAAAAATATATTATGTTTATATCTTATATGATAAATAAATTCTTGTAGTGGTATGTAGTTTTAATTAATTTTCATGAATTAGAAATTTTTTGTTTACTTAAAGTTCCATTTAAAATTTCAATAGCTAAAAGGTAAGAAGTAAAATATACTAAAGGTACTATATTGAAAAAAAACTATAAAAAATAAAATATTTATATAATAAGATAATATATCCACTATGGCAGTAGCAATATAGGTTAGTATTATGAATTATGTAGTATTCACACGTTTAAGTTATAAGACAATAATAATTTTATTAATACTTACGAATACTAGCTATCATTTCTTATATTTTAGCACAATATCAACTGAAATTTCATCAGCATTATTAGTCGGTAGCAATTTTGAAACTTAAGATAGTAGCAATTTAGCTACTTGTTAAAAATATTGCTATCATAGCCAAAATAGTAGCACTATAGCAACCATAATCAAGTGTTAGTAGCAATTTCATAATTTCACTATCTACATGGTCGTAGCAATTTTTAAGATAGTAGCTAGTTAGCTACTGATTATAATCTTTTTGCTACAGCTGTTCAAATAGTAGCATAATAGCTACCATGATTGAATTAGCATTAACCAAGTAGTAGCAATTCATTAATTTAGCTACCGATATTGGTAGCAAAATTACTTTTACTAAAACTATCGGAATGAAAGATAAAATAACTACTATTGATGGTAGCAATCTTGTAAGGCGGTAGACATTTAGCTACCGGCTAAAAGTTTAGCTACCATTGTTGTTGTGGTAGCACATAAGCAACCACTTTGTTAATAACATCAAAAATCAGTAGCAAATTTCCAATTTAGATACCAATATATGCATAGTAGCAATTTATCGGTAGCTAAAACATGTTTTTCTTGTAGTGTAAAGCCTAAGGTACTATTCACCTTTAATATCTCACCTTTAGTGATTCTCTCTCCTCACTTCCTCATTCTTCCTTGTTCACACGGTTTTCTTGCTCTCTTTCTCTTCTCCATTCACGTAGAGCTCACCTCCATGCTAGCTCCATCTTCTCTTGCACACATCTTGCTCATTTAAGCTCCAAATCCAAAACAAAATAGATATTCTTCTTAGTTAGCTCAAGCTCCTCCTTTCTATCTTTTCAAAACTTCAAGCTTCATTTTGGTGCCAAGTCAAACCACCATTAGAGGAGGAAATTCAAGTTTGGAGACTCCATTGGCATCTCCATTCTCTTAAGGTAAAGAAAGTAAGAAAATCTAGGTTTCCACCATTTTCTTCACTTGACCGAAAATATATACTCATGGGACTCCATTTTATGCCTTGTTCTAGTTTGTTTCTACTCTTCAAAGGGGAGAGGAGGTCCTTCTTGCTTCACATCCAAGTTTGTCTTGAGAAACCAAGGTAAAACAATCACATTAATACCTTAAAACATATTTTTAAACCTAGGGTTTGTACCTTAGGGTTAATGTGTTATCTAGTACTCATTGGAGTCATTGGATATTGGTTAGAACATTGGCAAGGAGAACCACATTGGTGACCGAGATTGAACAAAGAAAACCTAAGGAGAAAAGCTTGTAAGCTTGTGAGAAAACAAGGTAAATTACTTACCTTAAGGTGTCTTGTTGTTTAAGGGAATGAGATATGGGTATATGATGAGTTTGGTGTAGAGTTTATATTGGGAAGGTGCTATTAAAACCTAGGAGAACAATGACTACTCTTGTGAACTTGTGACTAAGGAGCAAATGAGAAAAGAGATAGTTTAAGAATATAAAGGTGAAGTACAAGAAGCATTTTATTTCAATGGGAGCCTTGTTGAGTGTATTCGCAGGTTGAAGGCATATATGTGGAAATTCAGTGGTTAAGATTATTGTCATTTAAGGGCCTGAGTGCCAAGCATTTTAAGTTTAAGCATTATATAATGATGTGGTGAAGTTTTAGTGTAAATTGGGTGTTAAGCTATTGTGATGAAAATTGTGTGGTATTGGTTGTTTGGTGGAGAAAACCCATGTGTTGGGAGGTACTATATACTAGAGAACCTATGGCAAAATTTAAAGGAGAGTTTAAGTGTTTAAGATATCCTAAGAGAATTTAATGACTAAGGAAGTACTAGGATGTTCTATAGGTTGTCTTGATGAAAAAGGGTGAAGTTAAGGTATTTTAATGACTTATGATGACTTGGGTATCACCATGGAAGGTTTAGGAATCAAGAGAATGTATTTGAGTATTTAGGACTTAGGTAAATGTTGGTGCACATCTAGGAAGGAAATAATGTGATGATGATGGAAGTTTAATCTTGTTAAGGAACTTTAAGTGAATGCTTAAAAGGGTTTAGGTAAGTGAGAGATGCTTGGGAGATGATGTTATAGTGGTGAAGAAAACATTTGGCATAGTGGTTACTTTAGGTAAACCACCACCTAGAAACCAAGAGGAAAACATTACAAGTGTTAGCATTATTACAAGGAAATGCATAATGACTAAGATGGATTTTGGTGGATGATTTAAGGTATTTTAAGGAGGGCTTAAGGTGTATTTGAGGTGCCCAAATGTTATAACATATGAGGATATATGAGGAGAAGTTTGGAGTTGAAAAGGAATTTAGAAACAAGTTTTTGGAGCCGACCCGCCTTAGGACCGGACTTGCAAGGTCGGTCGGGCTCTGTTACACTACCGGAAAATGTTTCTGGAATCGACCGGACTTGGGGGACCGGACCTACAAGTCCGGTCGGGCTTGTTTTGTGAGAGGGGAAATGTTTCTGGAATGGACCGGACATGGGACCGGACTTGTCAAGTCCGGTCGGCATGAATTTAGTACGGATTATAAGTCTCTGGAATCGACCGGGCATAGGACCGGACATGTAAGTCCGGTCGGAGTGAATTTTCCAACGGTAAAAGGTACTGGAATGGACCGGACTTGGCAAGTCCGGTCGGTAAGTCCGGTCGAGCCTAAAAAAAAAAAAAAAAAAAATTTCAATTTCTAAAAATGGTAATGGGTAATGAGGTATGCCCTTGGTAGGGTAGTAATGATTGGGACCCTAAGAACTTAAGGAATTAAGTTAAGATTAAGTGATAAAGACATGGGAGGTTAGTGAATGGAAGTCCTTAGGGATTAAATGAGTTAAGTAAGGTGCAAATAACTAATAACCTAAAAATGAATGAATGTTTTAGGTTTGTGAGTTGGGACCCCGAAGAAGATTAGTCAAACAACGACCGACGGTGAACGGTACAATCCTTTTCGTGACCTGCTTGCTAACGAGGTGTTCCTCGGCTTGTGTGCTATCTGTTTATTTGCTATGACTAAAACAAGATAAAGCATGCAACCGGTTATATTACTCTCGTTGCGTTTGTGTCACATTTACACTAACCCGCGAGGCTTGAGATTGTTACTAACCAAGGTTAGTACTTACTGAGTTAAGGTTGAGAACTAAGTATCGTTGATTGTTGGTTTTACCCGTCAAGGTTTAACTAACACTTGGTAACTAAGACTTTCACTAACCATAACTTGGGGTGGGAGTGAGGAATCCGGAATGGTACCGGCACATGTGTATTGGGGGAGGTCGGTATCTGAATCAGATCCGACTTCCAAATAAGACTGGTCATTAGACTCGTCGCCTAGGGTCAACAAATCGACCCGACCACCCGGGCTACTGTTCGAGGTGGGAGGCACATTAAGGAAGGCGTGGAGGGATCAAGCCTACATCCCTATTAAGTTAAGGAAGGTAGCTTATCGCCGGATAGTGCACTGCTACCGGCTAGGGTTAACCAAGCCCTACAAAGATAAGCAACCAATTAAGGGCTAACCAATCTAATAGTGGAGAGGTTGGCAAGTATAAGTTTGAGATTAAGATTAAGGTAAGTTAAGGAACTGAGATTAAGGAACTGAGGACTGAGGCAGGGGGGTTATTAACCCACTCGTTAAGGGAACGCTTGAGTCGTTCATTGTTGAATTATATGTGCTCATCTAGTGGTTATTGTATTGCACTTCATATTATGTTTGCATATGTAATCAATTTCCATGCTATCGACAATTAGTCGTCGTAGCCCCGTTAGCTTGGGGGCCATGAGAGGGTGTACCAGCATTCGTGCTGACCCCCTCGGGGGCTATTTTTACACTTGCAGGTAAGAGGCCCATGAGGACGCACTACGAGAGTAGGAGCGGTTAGACTTAGGAGGGGACTTTTATTTTGAGTTCGGGTTGCGCCTGTGCACCCGACTGTTGATATTAAACTGTTGTAAGTTGAGATTATGTTTGAGATACTAGTACTCGGTTGGTCGTGGTATTATGAACGTTGACGTGTAAGTTGGATAATTGTTTTTGGATAAGTATTGTAAGTATTTTAACCGGTATCTTCTAACGATCAGACCGTGGCAAGGTTCAGGAGTTGTTTATTTCCGCTGCGACATATTCGATTAAGTGTTCAGGTTGCGATAACCACGATAGGCTTTGGGTGGGGTGTTACAATTTTAACTAACCCTAGAATTTAGATGTTTTTAGGGTTTAGAAACAAGTATTACCTTCCAATGGATAGATGGGGTGGTGGACAGCAACCAAAGCAAGATTCCAACACCAATGGGAAAGCCAAAATTGGCTAGAATACAAGGCACCAAACAAGGGTTTAGTTTGAATTTTCGTTTTGCCAACAAGGGCTAGAAAAGATGGATTTTCAAGAATATTTTTACCTTAAAATGACAAGGAGGTGAAGGTGCTTCTAATGGTGGTACTCAAGCTCGAAATGCAGCACACCCATGGAGACGAAGTTGGTTGTTTTCGATCTTTGAAAGGAGGAATGCGTTCTCCTTGATGAGGGGATTTCAATGGTACAATTTTTGTTGCATTAGGACAAGGATTGAGCTTGAACAAGAGGATAGAAGGAGAGAGTTGAGTGGGGAGCTTCACTTCTCCATGGCTGTCGCAGGAGGAAGAAGAAAAGGAATAGAGAGAGTGAGGGACAAACGTGAGAGAGGAGTGGGGGAGTGAGGAGAGCGAGTCACTTTTGCTTTTACTTATTTTGTTTGTCTTTTAGCACATAAGAAAGAAATAAAGAGAGTGAGTGAGAGGGGTCAATCGGCTACACACACACTCCTCTACAGATTTTTGCTTTTTATTTGCAAAAGTGGACACACTAACTTTGCTTATTTGCATTCTCACCCCACAACTTCCCGGTTGTTACAGTTTTACTAACCGGAACCCGTTTTTCAAAATTTTCTCGTTTAATTAATTTTATTGGTTCCCAACCTTTATTACTGTTTATTAATGACTATTTGGTTGACCAAAATCGTTACGAGTCTATTTGACTCGCTTAAAGTCATGTTTTCCTAGTTCCCTCGAAAAACGTGCTTTAAGGTTCGTTTATGCCTTTAAAAGATTTATTAGCCTAATTAATCACTTTTTTTAATTACAGGGTATTTCAATCTACCCCCCTTAAGGAACTTTGCCCTCAAAGTTGCTCAAGGTTTACGGTTTACTAACTCATTTGGCAAGCCAATTGCCACAATGCACTCTACTACCACCTTACAAGGTGTTCACAATTCTTACACTGCAATCATACACCAGTTCAAATACCATACACCATACTCAATTCAAATACCATACACATTGCACAATCCAATTCACACATTCCACGATACCATTCACAATACACTCCACATTGTCATTCGCGTCATATATCGTACAACACAAATGCGTTACTCATTACACACATACCATACACATACCATACTCATTGTACTACATACTGGATACTACTAGCACTACATTGTGCCAACAAAATACAATTACCATACATACATACTATGCAACGCTAACCCGAAGCAATGCAAAGGCAAAAGGCTCTACCCCCCTTAAAAGGGGTACACCCCGTACCCTCCGTACTATACAGATACTAGACATCTAGTCTACAAACAGATTTGGGTACTTCGCCTTCCTGGCGTCTTCTAATTCCCAAGTAGCTTCCTCGACATCATGGTTAGACCACAAGACCTTCAACATTCGGACATATTTATGGCGAGTGTATCTTGTCTTCGTATCAAGGATTCACAATGGAGTCTCGACATATCTCATCGTCGGTTCTAGGGATAGCTGTTCGGGTTCTAATATATGAGAGGAACCGGCTATGTATTTCTTGAGTTGTGATACATGAAAGACATCATGAACACGCCCCAATTCTTCAGACAATGCTAGCCTATAAGCTACGGCTCCAATCCTCTCGGTAATCATGTACGGGCCTACGAATTTCGGGCTCAGCTTGCCCTTTTGGCCAAATCGAAAGACGCCCATCATAGGTGAAATGGGCAAGAACACTTGGTCGCCCACGGCGAACTCAAGGTCGCGTCGTCGCACATCCGTATAGGATTTCTGTCTATCTTGGGCTGTTTTCATGTTCACTCGGATTTGTTGCACTTCCGCTTGTACTTGTTCTAAATACTCCGGTCCTATGATGACCGCTTCACTTGACTCATCCCAACACAACGGGGTACGACAAGGTCTACCATACAAAGCTTGGAAAGACGACATCTTAATCGAAGCATGATAGCTATTGTTATACGAAAACTCGATAAGATGAAGCTTATCAATCCAGCTCCCCTAGAAGTCTAAGGCACATGCCCTAAGCATATCCTCTAGTGTCTGGATGGTCCTTTCTGTCTGACCGTTAGTCTGTGGATGGAAGGTGGTGCTAAGCTTCAACTCAGTACCAAGCGCTTCCCGTGTTGCTCTCCAGTATCTCGAAAGAAATCTGGTGTCGCGGTCAGATACTATGGTGTTCGGGACTCCGTGGTGTCGGATGATATTCTTGTCGAATAGCTCCGCGAGCTTTGCCACCTTCTAGATGTCCTTCATCGGTATGAATCAGGCAACCTTGGTGAGACGATCGACTACTACCCAGATCATGTTGAGTCCTCCCCTAGCAGGTGGGAGTCCAACAACAAAATCCATGGAGATATCATGGAATTTCCACTCCGTAATGGGCATAGATTGCACCATCCCTCCCGGTCTTCGGTGCTCGAACTTCACCTTCTGGAATGTGAGACACCTCAGAACATACTCAGTCACGTCGGATTTCATTCATGACCACCAGAAGTACCTCTTCATGTCTTTGTACATCTTAGAGGCTCCCGGATGGACACGTAATGTCGAACAATGTGACTCTCACAGAATGCGATCCCTTAGCTCAGTATTGCTTCGGGGGACGCATAATCTACCATTCAATCGGATTAGACCATCTTCATGCAATTTGAAGTCGTATTTTCTGCTCTCGAAGGTACCCTCTGTGATTTTCTGTCTGATCTTTGTGAAGTTAGGGTCACTCGACTGAGGGTCTCGCACCTCGTCATCCAAGCTAGAAGAAGCGAATGGAGCGAGTGTGCTCGACGACTTAGGGCGTCGGCTACAATGTTTGCCTTCTCTTCTTTATACTGGAGGTTGATGTCGTAATCTGAGAGGAACTCCATCCACCTCCTCTGTCTTAAATTCAGTTCTTTCTGTGTGAATACATACTGCAAACTTTTATGGTCGGAGTAGATGGTGATGCTTACCCCATAGAGATAGTGTCGTCATAACTTCAAGGCGAAGACAATGACCCCTAACTCTAGATCGTGTGTCGGGTAATTCTCCTCATGCTTTTTCAGCTGGCGGGAGGCGTAAGCTACTACCTTGCCATGCTGCATGAGTACGCATCCCATGCCCTTGCCCGATGCATCACAATACACCTCAAATCGCTCTGTGCCCACTGGTAGAGTGAGAATTGGCGCTGAGGTCAATGAGTCTTTTAGGCTCTGGAAGGATACCTCACACTCGTCTGTCCACACAAACGGTGCATCTTTCTTCATCAATGATGTCATGGGCTTGATGACTTTCGAGAAGTCCTTTACAAACCTCCGGTAATAACCAGCTAAACCAAGAAAGCTCCGGATGTCGGTAACAGTCTTAGGTCTAGGCCATGATCGTACTGCTTCAATTTTGGATGGATCTACTAAAATACCCGCGCTCGAGATGACATGACCGAGGAATGATACCTGATCTAGCCAAAACTCGCATTTGGAGAATTTCGCATACAGCTGGTTCTCGTGCAGTGTCTCAAGTACTCTTCTCAAATGGTTTTCATGCTCGTTTGCTGACTTTGAATACACAAGGATGTCGTCGATGAATACTACTACTGAAGTGTCCAGCTGATCACTGAATAACCGATTCATTAAGTCCATGAATTTGGCTGGTGTGTTGGACAAACCGAATGGCATCACCATGAATTCGTAGTGGCCATATCTTGTTCGGAATGCTGTTTTCTTGATGTCTTGCTCTTTGATAGCAATTTGGTGATATCCGGATCGGAGATCAATCTTAGAAAAGACCGAAGCTCCCTTTAACTGATCGAACAGGTCGTCGATGCGTGGCAATGGGTACTTGTTCTTTACAATGACCGCATTCAATTCGCGGTAGTCGATGCAGAGGCAGAGACTACCTTCATTCTTCTTAACAAAGAGGACCGATGCTCCCCAGGGTGATACGCTCGGGCGTATAAACCCTTTGTCGAGTAGATCACGTAGTTGTTCTTGAAGCTCTGTCATTTCGGCAGGTGCCATACGGTATGGTGCCCTAGCAATGGGACCAGTACCAGGTACAAGGTCGATTTCGAACTCTACTGCTCTCTATGGTGGCATACCAGGTAGCTCTTTCAGGAATACATCGGGAAATTTTGATACAACTGCTACATCATTACTGAACTCTGGATCTCTCTCCAGATCTTGCACATGGCATAAATACACATCATGTCCTTTTCTAAGCTCCCGGTACATTGCCATTACGGAGATGACTGTAGTTGAAGGCTCTCTCGGTCTCTGGCAGTATGAAACAGTGACCCCAGATGGACTCTTTAGCAGCAATCAATGCTCGGTGCAGAGGATCCGTCACTTGTGCCTCTCCAACCAGTTCATTCCTATTATTAAGTCGAATCCCAACCCGTTGAATTCAATGAAGGAGATGGGAAACGCTTCGCCTTTGATTCGAATGGTGGCGGTGTGGTAGTACTTAGTACACTTCACTCGCTCCTTCGACGGGAGAGTAACCAAGAAATTTGGTAGCTCATCTGCGTCTAGCCCCAACCTCTTCGCAAATGATGGCGATACAAATGTGTGAGAGGCACCGGAGTCGAATAGTACTGAGGCTTCGATGCCGTTTACTGGGAATGTTCCCGTTAGAATGGTGCCGCTTTTGCCGGCTTGTGCTTCGGTGAGGATTCTCAGGTTACCTTCGGTACCGAGTGCACAACCTGTTGATTCATAAGATTATAAGTAATGATGGTGGACCGCAAGTGGAATTTAATAACCAACACTACTTTTATTGAATAACCAACCATCATACATACTGTGTCTCTAATACACGTTACTACTGGGTTACATGCTACTACAAGATTAATACTTTCTAAAGGTAAGGTTCAGGCGTCCTGGTTTCATGTGTGTGGCATTGATTATTGCCGGTGGTGCCGTATTCAACTTGATCTTCTTGATCCCGTGATACAGCAACCTTGATTTTCCACCCATGATTAGAACATCTCCTGATCTCAATACCAATTTCTCGTGAGGTCCACACGCTTCTGCTCGCTATACAAGAATACGGCGTCATCACCAATGGACCAAGACACTACGGGCACTCCTTGTTCAAGAGATTCTGTCGTCTCGTCCTTATCTTGGTGTAAGCCAAGTCATCCTTCTTTCTCATAGAAGTTGACAATACAGAGGTCTGCTTCAAGTACAGGAATTGGTTCATCTTCACATTGTTGTGCAATTTCTACATCTTGAGTGACAAGCGTTTGGTACTCAGTGGGTATTGATGGAGGTGTTGCTCCGTCTCCTGCTCACGTCGTTTGGTATGTCTTGGTATAAGGGTTCCAATCCTTTCCAAAGCACATCATCTTCAGCTTCATTGTTACTCCATCGGAGAATTCGGGTGTATAAAATCCTTCTGGACCCATTCCTAGTTCCTTGCATCGTCGGATGATTAAAACTTGCGCTTCGGGTGTCAGGTATCCTTTCAATAAGATCATACCTGGGCGGATGACCTGACACTGCTCACTGGCGAAGTGGTGATTGTTGATGTCGGCTTCTTCATGAAGTGGGTTTGAAGGTAATGGGTAACAGATATGGAATTTCCCTAAGGTGGTAAATTTCATCTAGTGTGAGTTCTAGGCTCACTACTTCATTTCATGCTCAATACATACTTCAATTTTACTTACTCATGCTCAATTTTATACTTCAAGTACTTACGCATTCATGCATCCATTCATACAGATATTTCAATACTTAGACATGCTCCTCAAGGATTAAGGGTTACGGTTAATACCTAGGCCGGATTTAGTACCGGTCCCGTCACTGTCATTGATGTGCAAGGCCGGCTGTCTCTGCGGTGCGCCCTTCTACGGACCCCGGGACCACTGTCCCTGTGAGGTGTGCTGGGCATGAGCATCGCCAGATGCAACCTCCTTGCCTTCACGCTGCTTGTAGCCCTGATAGTTACCCTTGGGCTTCGAGTTTTCTGGGCAGGCATTAGCACGGTGCCCCGGCTTCTGGCAGTTGTAGCAGCGGATCTCCCTTCCTTCGCAATCAGTGCCGGGATGATCCTTGTTGCAATTTCGGCACACATAGCTGCGGCCATCATTTTGGCCCTTGCCATGGCCAAATCCAGAACCTATAGCTTCCAAGTTAGTGAGGTTCGGTATACTTACAATACTCCATATACATACTAATTCACAAGTGCACTAGTTTGATTTCGGCTTCTTACCCTTGTAGGGCTGAGACCTCAGTGGCTTCGCTGCCACTGGTGCAGTGTAGGCAAGCTGTAACGGATCAGCTGCCTTGCCCTTCTCAACATGGGCACTACCATCTCTAGAGGTGTTCTTCTGGTTTTGGTGGGAGTACTTCCCTTTCTTCTTCTTCCATGGTTTGGTTTGCTTTTGGTCGTCGGAGGTGTTACCCTTGCTGCTCACCTTGCGCTTCAGCGCTTGCTCCTCATCTCTCAGCTGACAGGTGATCTCAACTCGAGATGCAGCGTGGTAACACTCCTGAATTATTCGGGCATTAGGTTACACATTTACACACGGGAATACTAATTCGCATACACATGGCTTTTAAGGGTTCAACGTTGTTTACCTGAAGGGAGGTAAACCGTGCGAATCCCATGCCATACCGGAGTCGATGGCTCAATCCGCCGTAGAAGCAGTCGACCAAGACTTGGCCGGTATACCCAAGGTCGGGTAGAAGTCTGAGAAGAGAGGTGAAGGTGCGGTAATACTCATCAACCGTCATCTTCTCCGTCATCTTCAGGGCATCGAGCTCAAGCTGTTTCTTGGTCTTGACATGCTCGGGATAGTACTTAGATCGGAGGAGAGAGGTGAATGCTTCCTGAGAAGGGAAGAAATGGTGTCAAGTCCAAAACAGGATACGAAGAGCATCCGGCCCCTTCAGCCGGATGAAAATAGAGTGCATAGAGCATCCGGCCGCTTTAGCCGGATGGAGGTAGAAGCACATAGGACATCCGGCCATCCCCAGCCGGATGAAAATAGGACTTAGACAAAGCGAAATATAGTACGGTCGACCGCCTGTGGTCGACCAAAGACACTAAGAGGGGGTAAAACTGTACTTATGCATGTAAAATACAGGCTGGCACCATAAAAACCAGGTCCAAAATACTATAAATAGGGGCGTATCCCCATGAAATAAGATACGCAACATTTGGCAGTCAAACTCACATTCAATTCCAATAGAAGCTTTCTTTCTCTCTCTCTGTTCTTGTGAGACTCTGTAACCAAGACCAGGTAATGTAGGATAGGAGATCAGGTCGGATCGTACTGGGATAAATGTACTGTTTCATTAGGATCAGATCAAAGGATACTAGGATTGATCTACTGTTTCATTTGGCGCCGTCTGTGGGAAACGAACAGCAAGAAGCAACCACGAGACCACCTGGAAACAGGGAAGTAATCTGCGACGATTTATAGTGAAAGTTCTGAAATAACTGATGACATTTTTTGCAGGATCGGAACACGAAAGATGGCTCCAAGATCAAAGAAAACACTGAAGAACACTACTGAACATAACAACCGCTCCGAAGAAGGAATGAGTTCGGAGATGCCAGAGGCCATCTCCAAAAAAGATCTTGAGGACATGCTAAAGGGGCTAGTCAGATCCATTGACGAAAAAATCGTAGAGGGAAATGAGACTTTGCAGCAGGAACTGATGCAAAGGGACGAGGAGTATCAAAGAAAATGGGACGAAATGACTGAGGCCATTGAACAACTGAGAAACAGAGATTCTAGAGGCAGCAATGGCGAGGAAAGCAAGGATAGGAAGCGCAATTCAATCGTTGACGAAGGAGAGATGGAAGAAGATGATCAGATAGATATGAGCTTGTACCCCTTCTCAGAGCGGATAAGGAAAGCAAAACTCCCGCCGCACTTCGTCGCCCCGATGATTGAGAAATATGACGGGACTGGAGATCCCGCCCAGCATATTAAGAAGTTCATGTTTGCCATGAACACTCAGGGGATTAGCTCCCTCGCCCTCTGCAATCTGTTCCCCGGAACGCTTTCGAAGAGAGCATTGGGATGGATCTCCACGAGACCGCCACAGTCCATCACGAGCTTCAAGCAGCTGACCGAGGATTTCTAGCAATACTTCGCTGCGAGTAAGAGGGTTAAAAAAGAAACAATAGAGTTGATGGACGTTAAGCAGCGAAAAGGAGAAACCGTGAAGGAGTACAGCGAGCGCTTCCATAAGAAGGTCGCGGAGATTGATGATATTGATGAGAAAATCTTGATTAAGGCCTTTGGAAACGGCCTAGCTCAGCCTCGACTAGCTGGAAAGATCGCAACGAAGGCGCTGAAAACTCATGGAGAGTTAGCTGAAATGATCCATGATTTTTTGAAATCTGAGATAGCGGAAAACAAGGCTAAAGAGCTAGCGGACAACTTCAAAACCGCAGGGGTGCCGGAAAAGAAAGAGGGGCATGGAGGAAATGCCGGAAGGGGAGGGTCAAGGTACAAGCCATATTATGGCAAGTCCACCGCCGGATCTTCCTCTCAGGGGGCACAACATCAGGGGGCAAGAACCATTGTCTACATTGATCCGGGGAAGTATGCTGCTGCAGTAAGAGAAGGGTACCTTCCCCAGCCTAGAAGGCCCCCGCAGGGGGAAATTCCGGTTGCATTCTGTGAGTGTGAAGGGTGATTTTTCGGTATGAGGGGGGGTCTATCTAAATACGGTCTGACTAAAAAGCCTAGATCCTATAATGCCATTCTGTGGAGGGTGAAAACCGTTATTCATGGCGGCCCTCAAATACCTACTAAATCGTCCGTCTTTCCCAGAAAGCATAATGGGGAGTGCAAGTGTGCACTACACCCGCTCTCGATGGGCTCCACATGGACTTATGCCTCTATAAGGTGGAATTGACTAGAGTCGCCACCTAGTTTGACCTAAGGAACTAGGAAGGGAGGAAAAGGGTTCTAAGAACCGTTAATTGACTCTGATGATTTGTTGCCTATGGATAGGACTTATCTGATCATACTAGAGATTCTGCGTGGGTTCGCACTGGGTTACACCCCTTAGAAGTGGCAACGACCATGACTTCGGATTGGTGCCCGAGGAAACCTCGGTCTCCAATTGTCGGGATTGTCTTCTTTCAAAACCTTTTTGAAGAGATTCATTTAAAAGCCAAGGATAAGATTAGGACGAGAATAGAGAAAGAGGGTGGATGAGGCGAGCTTTTCTGCCAAGCTAACGCCAAGAAGAGGAATTGGTGAATTCAGATGAGCATAAAATGAATGAATGAACGAGACTTAGAGTCTAATGGTTTGAAGTTCGTGGGAGCCGAAGAAGGTTTAAGAGTTTCGAGAGGCATGAAGAACACCTTAGAGAGGGAAAGGGGTTTTTTGTTTGGAATGGGGTCGCACCCTAGATGGGCTGCCTACGTACTCAACTCCCTGTCGAGATCAGACCTTACGTAGTTCACGATGTTTTGAAGTTTTTGGAGATTCTGTGATTTTGAGGGTTTTGAGGTGTTAGTCTGTGAGACGCTCGGGTCTATGAGACGTTTGGGATGTTTAGGTAGTAAGAGGTATAGGATATCAAAGTCTGTGAGACGCTCGGGTCTGTGGGATATTCGAATCATTGGGATAACAAAGTCTGTGAGACGCTCGGGTCTGCGAGACAATACGGGGTGGTTTGGAGGTGAGATGGCTGAGTGAAAAATGGCATTTTGATTGATGTGGGGTCGCACCCTATGTGGGTTGCCTACGTACTCAACTCCCTGTTGAGATCAGACCTTACGTAGTTCAGGATTTTGGAGATTTGGATGTTTTTGGGGTTTCGAAGGAAGTAGGGTTTTGACCTTTTGGGTCTTTGAAGGGTCAAAGAGATTTTATGGTCATATTGTGAGGTTTGCCAGATTGTCGGGCTTGTTATGAAGTTTGAGGTGCAAGGGTCTATGAGATGCTCAACTCTGTGAAGCATTTGAATTTTTGAAATGATGAGGTCTGTGAGACATTCGGGTCTATGAGACGGTCGAGGCTTGAAAGGGTTATCAAATTTTGAGAGGTTCATGTTTTTGGGATGTTGAGGGCTTTTGAGGTGTTTGAATTTGATGAGTCAATTGAGATGTTTGAATTTGTAGAACTGTTGAGACATTCGAGTCTATTGAGCTGCTGAGACATTCGGGTCTGTTGAGCTGTTGAGACGTTCGAGTCTGTTGAGCTGCTGAGACGCTCGAGTCTGTTGAGCTGCTGAGACGTTCGAGTCTGTTGAGCTGCTGAGATGCTTAGAGGTTCGAGATGCTTGAGTTCTAAGGAGTTTGAGATTTATGATGTTTAGAATTGTTTGGGATTGAAATGAAGTTGAATTGAATTGGGAATGAAAAGAATTTTGAAATGAATTGGATTGAAATTGAGATTGAATCTAATTGAATTAAGAATTGAATTGGGCTTGAATTGAAATGAATCGGGTTAGAATTGAAGTGAAATGGATTGAATTGAATTAAATTGCATCGGGTTCGAATTGAATTGAATCAGGTTTGAATTGAAATGAATTGGATTGAATTGAATTGGGCTTTAGAAAATGAGTCAGATTGGGCCTTGAAGAATGGCCGAATTTGGTTTGGAAAAAAGGGCCAGGTTTGGGCTTTGTAAAATGGGCCGGATTGGGCCTTGTGATTAGGGTCCGATTTAAGATTTGAAATTTGGGCCGAGTTAGGCTTCAAACTGGGCCTCAGCTGGATGATTTGAAGTTGGGATTGACAATGAATTGGAATTTTGAATTGTGTATGAAGAATGTTTGATGAGTGAGTGTGAGAATGATTGCTTTTGAAATGTATTTGATGTTAGAAAGATCGATTTGAAGGGTGTTTGATGAATAAGCATGAGAGGGATTGATTTTGAAGAGTGTATGTGTGAGCATGAGAAGGACTGATTTTGAAGGATGTTTGATGAGTCAGAAGGATTGTTTTGAAAGAGTGTTTGATGAGTATGAGAGATTGATCTTGTAGTGTGTTTGATGAGAGAGTGTGAGAGATTGATTTTGAGGAGTATTAGATGAGAGAAAACGATTTGAAATTGACTTTTTGGGCTGAATTTGGAATTGAGTTTTGGGTTTTGAATTGGATTTTTATTGGTTGAAACGAATCATTGATTGTGGGTTTTATTCTGACAATTATGGATTGTTTGGAAAATTTTATAAAGGAAGGGCATTCCCACCGACCAGACTCTACGGCCCGTTTGAGTGAGAAACATCCCCGGACCTAGAAGCTTCTCTAAACTGGACTCGATGTGTCCATAAATAAGTGGGCAAACCTAAAGGGTATTCTATGGCCATCTGTGCTAAGCTAATCTATCAATTTATAAGATGAAAATGACAAATAAAACATCCAATGTATAATAGAGCCAGATGTGTATAAACATGCATTCAAAGAATATGTACGAAAGATAGACAGAATAAAAATAATCAAATCAACAAATACACAAAATAATGAAATCCAAAACTATCACAAATAATAGACAGATTACAACTCATGATAAGAATTAAAGTGTTGAATTTAGAGAGAGCTGCTATGGGGGGTCGCATCGACGCCGCCTCACTCGAGCTGAAGGAGATCCGAAGAGATACACCAACCGTTTTTCACGTTTGAGGGGAGGCTCCAGTAGTCCTAGCCAAGGTCCAGCTCCTTAGTCCCCAAGCGGTTCCTCGTTCCTCAAGCAATACGTACATGCCATGGAACACAGACAAAGAGACACAAGATTAATTAGTAATGAAATATAAGAGGGTTGAGGTGTGTGCAATGGGATCATACGGCCCCTCTCAATGGGAGGAAAGGGGGCAATCTAATCATCTCCCACACCCCAACCGAGAACATGGAAAAGAGTTTCAAGCTGCCAACAAATGCTAAGGATTGTAAGATAAATCAAGCATCGGGGTTGCTACTTAAATTAATTTGTCATCTTAGATTATGACTCAAACAAAGTATAGTATCAAAGAGGTAAAGTTGTGAGTCATGCGGGATCATACCTAGAAGCGTTTATATCATTTCCCTCTAAGATGAAGAATTAATAAGGACCATCCAACCAATGAGTGGTTTATCTTGGCAATCATAGCATAGGGCAACTATAACTCCAATCATGTTCATATCTAAGCGCAAGAGGACAAATACATGCTGGTTTCAAATCAATTTCCAAACCATATCAATGCGCAAGGGAAAATTTAATATCAAAGGCGATTGAATCATAGTGCAAGTCAAAAGATAGAATTTCCAAACCCATGAGAGGGAGCAAACCAACAAGCGTAAGCGCAGTCAATTTGCATAATCCAAAGTCAAGCCACAAGTCCAGCAGGCACGACCTAAGTCAAACGAACCCAGCCACGTCCAACCAATTGATATGTACCTCGCTCAAAAAACATGAAACCAAAGGGTAAGGACCAGCCCAATAAATAGCGCAAGTGAAGTAGAGTGGGGTGATTAGCAACTGTAAAACGAATATCACAACCGATAGATGCCAAAGGTTGGCCCACGAACCCACAATAGTCTAAAGGCAAGATTGTCCAAGACATCAAATGGGCCCATATTCTCATAAATGCCGAAGAACAATAGCGAGGCCCAAAGGATTGCAATCAGATCCAAATACACTCGCAATGCCCAAATGAATCAGGCCTACGAATGCCACCGAAATAGCGAGCAAGTAAAGTAAACCGACTTACCCGACAGACCCAAGATCTGTCCAACCCAAATGCAATTCGACAGATTAAAATGGTTCACAAGCCCATTAGAATGTAATTAGGGGTTGAATTAAGCAGGTACAGGTGATTTGGGTTGAATCCGATTGTATGCTCATTAAGAAGTTCACAATAAACTAATCGAGCTTTGGAACATGGAGAACATACCCAAAAATCCAGAAGTCGACTGTAACATCAAACAATCCCTGTATATCCATGTACAATCAACTCAATCTCGAGAGAGTTGTCGTAGATAAACGATAAGTTCATAGATGCTGGTAATCCACGTTGTTGATGCACAAATCGTGCTTTCAGCATGCCAAAAATTATCATAAAGACAGGGATACAGAAAACCAATTCGATGGGCTCGATAGATCTCAAGAGAAGAGAAAGGATCTGAGGATTTTACCAGCTGAAAACCGGATGTATCGAGGCCAACCTTAGAGGTAAGAATGGATTAAGAACAAATTACAGAAAGGTCTCACCAACGGCGAGATTGCCGCCTGAGCCGTGGGACGTCGCCGAAACCAACTCCGAAAGCTTAGAGCATTTCGCCACAAAACACCTAGTAAAGTAGGAGGTAAACGGGATCGGGAGGAGGTCCAAATCCATGGACGCTCGAATTTGAGTTCTTCGCTGGGGAGGAATTAGGGTTGAGGGAGAGGAGAGCAGAATATGAAGGTTTCTACTCGCCGGCTGGGATTGCAAAAAACCGTGATGAACTAGATGTTCCTTCGTTTGCCATCGAGGCTGCAAAATTATCGTCGGTGGTGAAAGACTGAAGCACGGGGGGGGCGTCTCTTGTTCGCCTTACGAAATCGTCGTCGGTGGTGATGATGGATGTTGAAGGTGTAGAGCGCTTGCAGTGGTGGTCATCAGCAAAGCTGGGTTGCGAATCACCATGAGGAAGAGAATGAAAGTGGTACAGGGCAGTTTGCTCCTTGTCGCCAGTTTGGGTTGAAATTACTGTGAGTGAGAGATTGAAAAGAGCGCAGAGTATGTATGCTCCTGTTCGACGGTTTCGGATTGCAGAATTACTGGTGGTTCATAGGAAAGTGAAGAAGATGGATTTTGGGAATATGCAGAAGATGATTTTTGCTTCTGGGTTTGTCGATTTGAAGATGGAGGTGGGGAGCGGATTGGATGCTCGAGATAGTTTGGGAAGCAGGAAATCGAAAATGTCGGGTGGCGACTACAGTCACCATGAGGAGCATGAGGGAGACCGATTTCCATAGTAGATGGAGATAAGGAATGGAGCGGGTGTCGATGAGAAGAATTCTGGTTAGGGTTCTCAGTTTTTTTGATGAAGAAGAAGAAGAACGAAGATTACCGGGAGGTTGATGGAGCAGAAGGTTTCGACCCCGCAAGAGAAAATGTCCGGTGGCTACTGTTCCCCTTTATAATGATATATTAGGGTTTTTTCTTATTTGGACTAGCCAACAAGAAAAACGGGCCAAACTAGAGAGCTATGGGCCTTACTAAAGACATGAATATGAACAAGAGTCCGGTCCAATACTAGCAGCCAAAGTCAATTCAGGTCTTATAAAAATAAAAGGCTCCTTTGCTCTTCCCTGGGTTCAAACCCTGGGCACTTGCCCACCCAAGGAGTACACTACCCAGTCACACTAAGACAGAACTCGGTATACCGATGTCGAAAGTAAAACTAGAGTTCTACAACAATTGTTTGGAAATTCATTTTCGGAAAAATCATGTTTTACGAAATGCTTAAAAAGATTATAAAACAATGGTTTTGTTTTGGCACGCACGCTAATACGTTTTTGAAAAAGAAAGGCGACGACCCCTCTTATTGTGTTTCTTATTCTGGAATTTGCTTTATGGGGTGAGAATTTTTGGTGTCTACAGTTGGCTCCCCTTGATTCAATTCTACAAGTCTTTGTAGAATTGGATCAAGGTTGACGGGGCGCCAAAAATTCTCACAATGGTTTAGTGGTGCATAGGGATGCGACCGTGAGTGTATGAATGTGAATGAAAGTACGAGGACTTATGACGAGCCTCAGTTAGACCTCTTGACATCTAACTCTAGGACTTATGACGAGCCTATGATACTAACAATTAGGTTGATTGGGTGCACGAGGACTTATGACGAGCCTCAACTAGACCTCTTGACATCTAGCTATAGGACTTATGACGGGCCTATAATGCAATTGAAAGTATGAGGACTTATGACGAGCCTCAACTAGACCTCTTGACATCTAGTCATAGGACTTATTACGAGCCTATGATACTAACAATTAGGTTGATTGGGGTGCACGAGGACTTATGACGAGCCTATAATGCAATTGAAAGTACGAGGACTTATGACGAGCCTCAACTAGACCTCTTGACATCTAGTCATAGGACTTATGACGAGCCTATGATACTAACAATGAGGTTGATTGGGGTGCACGAGGACTTATGACGAGCCTCAACTAGACCTCTTGACATCTAGCTATAGGACTTATGACGAGCCTATAATGCAATTGAAAGTACGAGGACTTATGACGAGCCTCAACTAGACCTCTTGATATCTAGTCATAGGACTTATGACGAGCCTATGATACTTTGATGGTATACCGTACTAGTAGCGTAATAGCTGCCTAGCAGGCGGATGTGAAACGATCTCGCACTAGTAGCGTAATAGCTGCCCAGCGGAGGAAAAATATTGGGACAGTACTGGTAGCGTAATAGCTGCCTAGTGGGTTATGAAGTGAACGATCTCGCACTAGTAGCGTAATAGCTGCCTAGTGGAGGAAAAAAGGCGAGACCGTACTAGTAGCGTAATAGCTGCCTAGTGGGTTATGAATTGGACGATTTCGCACTAGTAGCGTAATAGCTGCCTAGTGGAGGAAAAAAGGCGAGACCGCACTAGTAGCGTAATAGCTGCCTAGCGGGTGATGAAGTGAACGATCTCGCACTAGTAGCGTAATAGCTTCCTAGTGGAGGAAAAAAGGCGAGACCGTACTAGTAGCGTAATAGCTGCCTAGTGGGTTATGAATTGGACGATTTCGCACTAGTAGCGTAATAGCTGCCTAGTGGAGGAAAAAAGGCGAGACCGCACTAGTAGCGTAATAGCTGCCTAGCGGGTGATGAAGTGAACGATCTCGCACTAGTAGCGTAATAGCTGCCTAGTGGAGGAAAAAAGGCGAGACCGTACTAGTAGCGTAATAGCTGCCTAGTGGGTTATGAATTGGACGATTTCGCACTAGTAGCGTAATAGCTGCCTAGTGGAGGAAAAAAGGCGAGACCGCACTAGTAGCGTAATAGCTGCCTAGCGGGTGTAAAATGAAAGGCGACCGTACTAGTAGCGCAATAGCTGTCTAGCAGGTGTAAAATGAAATGCGACCGCACTAGTAGCGCAATAGCTGCCTAGCGGGTGTAAAACGAAAGGCGACCGTACTAGTAGCGCAATAGCTGTCTAGCAGGTGTAAAAATGAAAATTCGACCGCACTAGTAGCGCAATAGCTGTCTAGCGGGTGTAAAATGAAATGCGACCGCACTAGTAGCGCAATAGCTGCCTAGCGGGTGTAAAACGAAAGGCGACCGTACTAGTAGCACAATAGCTGTCTAGCAGGTGTAAAAATGAAAATTCGACCGCACTAGTAGCGCAATAGCTGTCTAGCGGGTGTAAAATGAAATGCGACCGCACTAGTAGCGCAATAGCTGCCTAGCGGGTGTAAAACGAAAGGCGACCGTACTAGTAGTGCAATAGCTGTCTAGCAGGTGTAAAATGAAATGCGACCGCACTAGTAGCGCAATAGCTGCCTAGCGGGTGTAAAACGAAAGGCGACCGTACTAGTAGCGCAATAGCTGTCTAGCAGGTGTAAAAATGAAAATTCGACCGCACTAGTAGCGCAATAGCTGTCTAGCGGGTGTAAAATGAAATGTGACCGCACTAGTAGCGCAATAGCTGTCTAGCAGGTGTAAAATGAAAATTCGACCGCACTAGTAGCGCAATAGCTGTCTAGCGGGTGTAAAATGAAATACGACCGCACTAGTAGCGCAATAGCTGCCTAGCGGGTGTGAAGATGCGTCAGATAGTGAGCAAATTTTGTGGGTATATGCAGATGATATGTGATGTGAGGTGATTAACCAATGTATTAATTGAATTAAACTCCCTGTTTGTGGCGGTAGGTTTTTTGTGTGAGCAGATGGCTTTATAGTAACATCAAAACCTCGGGATGGCTCCGGTATGGCTCCGGCATGGCTTCAAGGATCTGAGATGGCTCCAGCATGCGTTGACGACTCCGGTATGCACTGATGGCTCCGGTATGCACTGATGGCTCTGGTGTGACTAATGGTCTCGGGGTGGTTGGTGGGTTTGACATGGTTTATGATTTTTGTGGCAATTGGTGGGTAAGATATGCCTTTGAGATTTTCAAGGTGGTTTGATGGCTCTGACGATGAATTATTATTGTTTGACGGGGTTTGTGGTGGACTTTGTAGTGAGAGGATGGTTTTTCACGAGTGAATGATGAAACACAGTTGCATGACTTTGTTGGGAGTTCCCATCATGGTTCCAGGATTTCCATGGATGGCTCCGGGATGACCTTGTACTGATTGAGCATGACGATGCTTTAGTTGGTTCACTTTAATGATACCGAGGGGAATAGGGAAATTTTCGCCCTTGATGTGGTCGCACCCTGGACGGGCTGCCTACGTACTCAATTCCATATTGAGATCAGACCATACGTAGTTCGAATTTCTGTAGGCAAGACTCTGAGATAGATCTGATGTGGATTTGAGGTGGCTCCCGTATTGTTCTCGGACTATTAGGATGCCCCCTGTGTAGTTCCAAGAATGGTTTCAAAGTATGAGAATGGCTTCGTGTAGCTCTAGGGATAGTCTCAATTTTTGAGGATGACTCCCACATGGCTTCTACTTGACTTTGGGAGTGGTGTCGATGAGGCTCGAGCATGAAACTAGATGGCTCCGGGATGGTCTACGCAAAGCTCCGGATGGCTCCGAATTGGTTTAATGCAGCCCGAATATAGCCTGGGATGGCTCAGAAATGATTCGATGCAGCTCAAGGTAGCCCGGGATGGCTCTGGGATGGTTCGATATAGCTTGATGATGGCCAGGGATGGCTCTAGTTGACATCTTTTGATCGAAAGTCACGCTTCAACAACTGCAACTGAAGTCGACTTTGAGCGAGACTAGGCATAGTTCTTACCGGTCAGATGCGATGATGAACTGGTTATGATGCATGCAATTATTACGTGCTAGGTACGATACAAAATGCATATGCAATTTTTGGAGAGAGGGTATGGCTCTATCTTTATTAATATGAGGTGTACGAATATAAGACATCTTTGGTTCGATCTTGAGTGATTGTTGAACTCGAGTGCGCGAATCACTTTCCTCTCATGGAGGTATATGGATCAATCTCTCGTGAGTCTAGCTGTGTGTGCTAATGGTGTAATGACACTCTCAACGCTCGGAGCAGTATTTTCCTTAGAATTTTTTTCGAGGTTCTGGACTATCCGATCCTCACAAATTCCTCACCTGCAATGGGGTTAGTTGTTTATGATTTGGTGCTTCGATCAAAGAGTCACTCGCACTCGAAAAACCTTGTAAGGTAAGATTGCGCTCATTCGCTCATGGTCCCTGCATTGTGAGGTGGGACATGTTGATAACAAGCACAAAACTTATGATTCATGTTTTAGATCCGATACTTTCAGTTAACGCTCACCAACTAACGAGTCAGAGGTCTTTCATTGGGTTATAACGGGGTTAATGGGTATGATGTATGTCACATGGGACTGAAGGATTTATTTGGAATTGTGGAGCTTTTGTGCAATAGAGGACGTGTTTCGCCTTTGCCATGGGTGGAATGATTGGACGGGTTTTGATAACCTTTTATTGGTTTCTATGGGACATCATTGGTCCTTCTGATTTGGATTTCTCCTTCTTGCCTCTTCTGGTGCTCAATTTGAACTTTCTTCTCATTTTGTTTTTTTGAAACTGCATTTGGCTCATCAACTTTCTCAAGCGTTCTCTGCTTTGTATTTTGGCTTTCAGCTTTGGAGTTGCATTGACTCATCGATCTTCTTGAACATTTTCGGTGTTCTTTTTTGGTGTTTGGCTTTGGAGTTGCATCGACTCACTGATTTCTGTTTTCCTCAAGCATTTTGTTTGTTGCTTTTGTGAAAGATGGTGGGGAGGGACCATGGTTCCGGCTCCTTTGAGATCCTCTATTGCAAAGGCAAGTAAGTATATGTACGTGGGTTGGCATGTTGTGGAGTTCACAGAAAAAGGTTTTATCGTGAAAGGCTCAGCGGGGCTCACTAAGGGATTATGTACAGGGCAGTGATGAGTGTGAATTATGAATGGTTTTTAGTGATCTTTAATGCCTAATTTGTATACGCACATCGATAATATTCCACACTTATCTTCCGTTTTCCTTTGGTTTGTTGTTTGTTAAGGCTTGATACCTTTTTCTATGATTAAATGCAGAGAAAAGCCAAGGAAACACTAGATTAACTCACAAGGGAGATAATGCAACAAACGGGGGTCGAATCGGAGTCGAAATGAAGAATTCAGAGGATTTTTGAAGGAATGTCCGAACTTGTGTCCGAACTTCTGTTCTGCTGAATTTTTCGTCCCGTTCGAACATTGGTCCGGACTTCAATGTTCGGACACAGTGTTCTGAGCGCTTCAAGTCAGAAAGTTTCGACTTGTGTCCGAACTTGGATGTTCGGACACAAGTTCGGACATGCTCCGTACATCAGACCTCCGGCTTTTCTTAACTATGTCCGAACTTCAATGCTCGGACTGAAGTTCGGACATTCCATCAGGCGCAGCACACAAATCCTCGACTTGCGTCCGAACTTGGAAGTTCGGACACAAGTTCGGACATTCCATCAGGCGCAGCACACGAACCCTCGACTTGCGTCCGAACTTGGAAGTTCGGACACAAGTTCGGACATTCCTTCAAAAATCCTCTGAATTCTTCATTTCGACTCCGATTCGACCCCCGTTTGTTGCATTATCTCCCTTGTGAGTTAATCTAGTGTTTCCTTGGCTTTTCTCTACATTTAATCATAGAAAAAGGTATCAAGCCTTAACAAACAACAAACCAAAGGAAAACGGAAGATAAGTGTGGAATATTATCAATGTGCGTATACAAATTAGGCATTAAAGATCACTAAAAACCATTCATAATTCACACTCATCAAACCTCCTCACACTTAACCTTTGCTTGTCCTCAAGCAAAGCAGGAGTAAAATGTCTCAGAATGCCTGAGGGCCAAACCTTGGGATTGCACAAAATAAGGAGTTTAAGACACAATAATCACCCAGGAATCGATCTGCTTTTAACTGCATGTCTCTTAAACAATGAAGCACACTTTTAAAACAAAAGAATATGAAGAAGCCAAATCATGAAGTCAAAACATAGAGTAACTCAGAACCTTCCAACCTTTTCTCTTCTCAAACCCGTGGATGACAAGGGGTGTGAAGTTCTGCCATATTCCGCAGAACCTTTCAACACCACGTACTCATGATCTAATTTAAGGAATTGCCATAAACATAAGACTTTCAAAAACTTCCAAGTTCGGACGCAAGTCGAGGGTTCGTGTGCTGCGCCTGATGGAATGTCCGAACTTGTGTCCGAACTTCCAAGTTCGGACGCAAGTCGAGGATTTGTGTGCTGCGCCTGATGGAATGTCCGAACTTCAGTCCGAGCATTGAAGTTCGGACATAGTTAAGAAAAGCCAGAGGTCTGATGTACGGAGCATGTCCGAACTTGTGTCCGAACATCCAAGTTCGGACACAAGTCGAAACTTTCTGACTTGAAGCGCTCAGAACACTGTGTCCGAACATTGAAGTCCGGACCAATGTTCGGACGGGACGAAAAATTCAGCATAAACTCGGCGTTTTGAAGGGAAAAGGAGAGAGGAAAAGTCTATTTAACTGACCTAATCAGAGGAGGAAGGGATTCATCCATCGTCGATCATTACAACACACACTCTCACGCTGATAAACGAAGTTCTCTCCATTCATCCACGCCAATCGCATCAGTTCACCTTCATTCACATTCATCAAGCTCATCACCATCGTTCTGGAGGAGCATCGTCAGAAGGGAGTGAAGCCATCATCTTCAACCTTACACCTGCATTCATCGATCTGGATAGTCGTTCAACAGAAGGGTTTTTCTTCCTTTAGATGATTTCTATGTTGATTGTATTTATCTGTTTCTTTGCAATGTCTGGCTAGTAGGGATTTAACTCTGGGGTAGGGTTTGTTCAAGATGGATTCAATGTAGTTAAGATTCTGCAATTTGATTATGAGGTTGTAATGGATTGTTTCCAGGTTAATGATTATCAATCTTCTTCTCTATTAATTTCGCGAGTTATAGAGTTGTTTTGCGAAACCTATTAGGATCAGACAAGGTGATTAATAGGGAGTTCGAATTAACCTGGGGATTTGGGGAAGGATTAGTCGGATAGATAATCTTTCCTACAAACGCTAACAATTCTTTGTGCTTATTCCGCCTATATGTGTTTTGCCAACTGCTAGATTAGAGTTGACACGTTCTGATAGGTGAGCTCTTCAATGAACTAGAATTTAGCATTGAAGAGATAGAAAGAATTGGCCTTTCCGTTTCTCATAATTAAATTGTAGGAGTTACTAGATTCAACCAGAAAAGAACAACCCGAACCCGGAGTTCCACTCAAATTATCAAACTCATCATTCATTTTTACCGATTGCTTAATTCAATTCTGATTTGCATTTATTTGATTCAGTTCCAAAAACAATTCACAACCCCCCTGAGTTTCCAGTTTTCTTAGGATTTAGGATATGACTTAGGCTTATTTATTCAAGTCCCACGGTTCGATACTTGGTTACTTAACTTTCTATACTATAGTGACCGGGATTTTTGCAACCCGACAGACTTATTGATTTATTATTTTCTAGATTAATTTGTTTAGTTTTAGTAGATCAATTGATCTGTTTGCAAAATGGCGCCGTTGCCGGGGACTTGACTTTGTCAAGTCCTTTGCCTTGGTTGTCAATTGTTTTCTAATTTATTTGATTTGTTTTGTGTAACTGTGCAGGTGTTTGGTGAATGCACGGTACTCGATCTCGAGGTCCACCAAGATTCAACTTAGACCTAGAGATCAACCGTACAGCTCGAAGAGCGAGAAGAGCACTCACCTTCGCCATGGCTGCTAACGGACCAGCCAATGCCAATGCTGAGCAGGCCACTTGGGAGAATAAATCGGCCGCCAGCTGCTCCTAGAAGAGGACCAGTGACTCTACCGAACCTCACAGCTGAATTAACAACAGAATGGCAAAAGTTGAAACCAAGCCATCAACAAACGCTGTCAGGAATCATCCAGCAGGGACCTTCTCAGGCGCAGACCCGGCTGATGCACTCGACCATGTCCATCGATTCTTAGTCCATCTGGATTCGTTGGGGATGTCTCAGGGGCTTGAGGAGTATGCTCGGCTGTGCTTATTTCAGCACAGTCTATCAGGGGAAGCCTCGAAGTGGTTCCACCGTCTACCACCAGGTATCATCACTACCTGGGAGCTATTGACGGAGCGGTTCTATGAGAAGTATATCCCCATCTCCCGGACCAGACAGATGATCGCTGACCTGACCGCCTTCAGACAGTCCGGCGGTGAGACAATCTGTGAAGCTTGGGATAGGTTCAAGGAGCTGCTCCGCCAGTGCCCGCATCACGGTCAGAACATGACATCCTTGGCCCAGGGGTTCTTCCAAGGGCTGAGAGATGAGCACAGAGCCGAGGTCAGAGCCGCATGGGTGGAAATTTGCTGGCTAAAAGCGGAGAGGAATTTATGTCAGCCATGGAGTCCTACTGCGAGGAGCTCCGCCAGTGGAGCAACAGTGGTGGAAGGGTCTTCACAGTTGGGCAGACCTCCTCTCGGACTCCAGATCCTATGATGGAGCAGATTGCTGCTGAGCAGGCCCATTTAAGTACCACAGTGGGCAATATGGCGAAGATGCTCGAGCGGCTCACTATGGGACAGACATCTGTGCAAGCCGTCAAGCAGGTGTCTACTGGTCCAAATGAGGTATGCTGTTCTCAGTGTGGAGACAGCCATGATTATGAAGACTGCCCGATGGTTGCTGAGATGAGGCAGACTGAGGAGGTAAATGTAATTGGCCAGTACAACAGGCAGCCTTGGATGCAGAACCAGCATCCAAACCTGAGGTACGGTAACCCAAATAACGCCCTCAACTCACAACAGATGCAACCTCAGAGGGCAAGTCAGGGAGCACCACCCTTTTGTTAGGCCCCCATACAATCAGTTTCGGCCACAGCAGTCTCCAGCTCAGCCATCATCACTGAGCTCGAATAATGCTAATTTAAAGGAGATGATGGATAAACTGATGGCCTCTCAAGAGCAACAAACAGTGATAAATCAGAATCTGGCAGCTGGCCAGCAAAAGCTTGAGAACGCTATGGTGGAGATGCAAGGAACTATGAGTCAGTTGACTCAGTTCCTCCTGCAGCAGAGACCGTCTGGCTCACTGCCTTCCCAAACAGACCCCAATCCTAAAGCTCAGTTGAAGGCAGTGACGTTCAGAAACCGTGGTAGTCGAGACTGCTCAGATTCTGAAGAGGTGGCAGCCGTTACCTTAAGAAGTGGGAAGCAGTTAAAATAGAAATCAAGTGGCTGAAGCTGACGAGGAGACCGGTCGCCCTTCTTCTAGCACTGGTGCACCGTCAGGGCCCCCAGCCCCTCCTGAGGTAGTTTTGAGGAGACCCAGGCTCCTATTTCTTCCCCTTCTCATATTTTGACTGCTAAAAACTCCAAGGGTAAGGTGGTTCCGAAGGAACTTCCTTTCCCTAATAGATTAAAAGAGAAAGAACTTGATGATCAATTTGGGAAATTTTTAGTGTATTTTCGAAGCTTACAATTAATATCCCTTGATTGATGCTATCAAGCAATGCCTAACTATGCTCGCTTTGTGAAGGATTTGATTTCTAACAAGCGAAGGTTCAAAGAAAAGGAGATTGTTCAGCTGACAGAGACGTGCTCTGCAGCCATCCAGCAGAAGCTCCCTCCAAAGTGTGGAGATCCAGGGCAGCCCATCATCCCTTGCGCCATTGGAGACATGGACTGTGGGTATGGACTTGCGACCTTGGAGCAAGCATCAATTTAATGCCGTACTCAATGTTTAGAAGCTTCATGCTGGTGAGCTTGTCCCAATCAACTTCAATCTGCAATTAGCTGATCGTTCGTCAATCAAACCTCGTGGTATGGTTGAGAACGTTGTGGTAGGTGTTGGTAACTTCTTCTTCCCTGCTGATTTTGTTATTCTTGATATGGATGAGGATGTTGAAGTGCCATTAATTTTGGGTAGACCATTCCTGCGAACTGCTAAAACTGTCATTGATGTTGACAAAGGAAAAATCACCCTGAAATTTAATAATGAGGAGCTTAGTTTTGATATCACCAAGATGATGAGAACAAATGCTTCTTCTCATGCTGTACTTTCTATTGATGTCGACTATACTGATGATTATGATGCATTTGTCGCTGAAAGTACTGATGACTCTTCCTTCCTGTTTGAGAATTCTGATCTGTTAGAACAGGTGTTATGCCATTCGATTGAGGATGACAAGGAGAGCACTGAGGTAGCTACTGTTGTCCAGCAGCTTAACCAGGGACGAACCTATTTTCGCCCTCATGCTCCTCCTGTGGAGCCACTGGACAGGCCTACTCAGAGGCTCATTCCTTCAGTAGAGAAGCCCCCCACTCTTGAATTAAAAACTCTTCCTTCAAATCTTAAATATGCTTTCTTGGCAGAGGGTGGCGCCCTGCCAGTTATTATTTCTTCTTCTTTGTCTGTTTCGCAGGAAAGCAGACTTCTGGAGGTATTAGGAAGACACAAGGGAGCATTGGGGTGGTCAGTGGCAGATATTAAAGGGATCAGTCCAGGGTTCTGCACTCACCGAATCTACATGGAAGATAGTATCAAACCAGTGAGGCAACCCCAAAGGAGATTGAACCCCAACCTGAAGGAAGTAGTGAAAGCTGAGGTATTAAAGCTTTGGATGCGGGCATCATCTACCCCATCTCTGACAGCCGCTGGGTTTCTCCCGCAAGTCGTTCCCAAGAAAGGAGGAATTGTGGCGGTGCCCAATGATAAGGGAGAACTGGTGCCTCAAAGACAGACCACTGGCTGGAGGATGTGCATAGACTACAGACGTTTGAACGAGGCCACAAGAAAGGACCATTTCCCGCTGCCGTTCATCGATCAGATGTTGGAGCGACTGGCTGGGCAGGAGTACTACTGTTTCCTTGATGGATACAGCGGTTACTTCCAGATTCCCATCGCGCCAGAGGATCAGGAGAAGACCACCTTCACCTGCCCTTATGGCACGTTTGCCTATAGGAGGATGCCATTTGGTCTCTGCAACGCACCAGCCACCTTCCAGCGGTGCATGATGGCCATTTTCAACGAATTTATTGAGAAGAGCATAGAAGTCTTCATGGACGACTTCTCGGTGTATGGCCAGAACTTTGATGTGTGTCTGGATCAGCTGGATCAGATACTAAGCAGATGTGAGGAGACCCACCTGGTTTTAAATTGGGAGAAGTGCCATTTTATGGTACATGAGGGTATAGTGCTTGGGCACAGGGTCTCCAAAGACGGCATTCAGGTGGATAAGGCAAAAGTGGAAGTCATTGAGGGGTTACCTCCTCCCACTTCAGTCAGAGGAGTCAGATCTTTCCTGGGTCATGCGGGGTTCTATCGAAGGTTCATCCAGGACTTTTCAAAAATCGCGAAGCCCTTGTCTGATCTCCTGCAGAAAGATGTAAGGTTTCATTTTTCAGAAGAATGCTTGAAGGCTTTTCAAACCATCAAGAATAAACTCATCTCTGCCCCCATAGTGGTTCCCCCTGACTGGACCCTTCCTTTTGAGGTAATGACTGATGCTAGCGACTTCGCTGTTGGTGCTGCACTCTGTCAAAGGAAGGATAAGATTTTGAGGGTGATCACATATGCGAGTAAGACTCTGACGGAGCCTCAAAAGAACTACATCACCACTGAGAAGGAGCTACTTGCTGTGGTGTTCGCTCTTGACAAGTTCAGACCTTATTTGCTGGGGAGTAAGGTAATTGCTCACACCGACCACTCGGCCTTGAAGTACTTGTTCCAAAAGAATGATTCCAAGCCCAGACTATTGAGATGGATCCTGCTTCTCCAAGAGTTCGACTTGGAAGTGGTTGATAAGCAAGGGAAGCAGAATGGGGTTGCAGACCATTTATCGAGGCTTGAGACTCCAGATGACGGGGTCCCCATAAATGAGTTCTTTCCCGACGAAACGGTCTTTGTAATTGGGAAAGTCAAGGAGCCATGGTACGCTGACTTGGCTAACTATCTTGCCTCTGGGTTGGTTCCCTATGATCTAAGTTACAACCAGAGGAAGAAGTTTCTGTCTGAGACCCGTCATTACGTTTGGGAGGACCCCTATCTCTTCAGAGTTTGTGCTGATGGTCTAATCAGAAGATGTCTCCCTGATGAAGAGGTAAACAGTGTAATAGAGTTCTGCCATTCCCGAGAGGCAGGTGGTCACCACGGTCCTGCTAGGACGGCTGCTAAGGTGTTAGAGTGCGGTTTCTACTGGCCCACTCTACACAAAGATGTCCACCGCTTCTGTGCTCACTGTGATAACTGCCAGAGGATGGGGAACACTTCAAGAAGGCATGAGATGCCGCAGAAGGGAATCCTTGAAGTAGAATTATTTGATGTCTGGGGTATTGACTTCACTGGCCCATTTCCTTCTTCTCACGGAAACCACTACATCCTTGTTGCTGTAGATTATGTTTCCAAATGGGTCGAAGCAATCCCCTGCCCTTCTGCTGATGCTAAAACTGTGGTAAAATTCTTGAAGAAGAACATCTTTACCAGATTTGGAGTGCCAAGAGCTATCATCAGTGACGGAGGTTCTCACTTCTGCAACAAAGCTTTTAATTCTCTGATGACTAAGTACGGGGTGACTCATAAGGTTGCTTTACCTTATCATCCCCAAACTAACGGGCAAGCAGAAGTGAGTAACCGAGAGCTCAAATGGATTCTTCAGAAGACAGTCAACTCCTCCAGGAAGGATTGGTCTGTCAAGCTTGATGATGCTCTATGGGCCTATAGAACTGCATTTAAGACTCCCATCGGGATGTCCCCCTTTAAGCTGGTATACGGGAAGGCTTGTCATCTCCCAGTTGAGCTAGAGCACAGAGCCTATTGGGCTTTAAAGGCTCTTAACTTTGATTTACATGACGCTGGAGAGAAGAGGCGATTTCAGCTTTCTGAGTTGGAGGAATTGAGAGACCAGGCATACAACAGTTCAAGGATCTACAAAGAGCGCACCAAGAGGATCCACGACCAGATGATTCAAAAGAGAGACTTCAAAGTGGGGGATCTGGTGCTGCTCTTTAACTCTAGACTACGTCTCTTTCCTGGGAAGCTAAAATCACACTGGGCAGGCCCCTTCAGAGTTGTAGGAGTTACATCCTATGGAGCATACGAGCTGGAAAATAAAGCTGGTGAAACCTTTAAGGTAAATGGTGCTCGTTTAAAAGGTTATCTTGGTACTGATCATAACCTTTTTCCTTTGCAGGCGATATTCTTTTTGGAGAGTGAATCCAATCCTACAGCAACGATGAATTCTCAAGAGACGAGTTCAAATGTGAAAAAGAAATTCTCTTGGCGAATGCGAAAAGAATTGCGAAAGCTGAAGGAATTCACTGTGGGCTGTTGTAGAGCTGCTCATCACACCTCTTCTGATTGATCAAGCAGAAATTGTCTAGCTAAAGACATTAAAGAAGAGCAGCTGACTGGGAGGCAACCCAGTGTTTACGGTACTTTAATCTTGTGTTTTTATGTTGTTTATAGTTTTGCTTTAGGATAATGTTTTTGCTGCAGTAAGTTGAGCTCAAAAAGAAACAAAGAGGTGCATATTTGGTGATGTCCGAACTTCGGTCCGAACATCGAAGTTCGGACCTGATTCGAGAGTCTGAGGGCTGGGCAAAACTATATGTCCGAACTTCTGTCCGGACATTGAAGTTCGGACGTTGTTCGAGAGTTGGAGACCTGAGCAGAAACAATATGTCCGAACTTCTGTCCGAAGATTGAAGTTCGGACTTAGTTCGAGAGTCTGAGAGCTGTGCAAAACGGGATGTCCGAGCTTCAGTCCGGACATTGAAGTTCGGACTCAACACGGAAGATTTAGCGGAAGGAAAACACGGGATGTCCGAACTTCGGTCCGAACATCGAAGTTCGGACTCAATTCGAAGCGCAGCCCAGGTATGTCCGTCCGAACTTCTGTCCGAACATTGAAGTTCGGACAGCTCGAAAATTTCTGAATTAAAGAAGGGCGCGGGCGACTTAAAACTCTCAAAACCTATTCTCCTTCCTCGCGACGCCGCAACACCCCCAAATTCCCTCTTCTTCAATCCCTCACCACTCACTCAAAACTCCACCAAAATCCACATTCCTACTATCAATCTGTTCGATTTTTGATTCTTTACCACCCTAGCACACAAAATCAATCAGAAATCGCCAAACAAGTCCGATTTTCGAGCCTGCACAGTTAGACCCTAATCTGTAGCATCTGGGATTTCGAGTGCGATTCTTGCAAATTTGTGTTGTTCTATCTTCTCCTAAACATTCATTCAACTCAAACAAGGTAATTTCTCTACTTTTCTACTACGTTTAATGAATTTGTGACAAGATTTGGAATCTGAGGTATGTCAAGTCGAGAATAGTTTTTTTGAAGATTTCTGAGCTTCATTTGCGTACATGGGGTTAATCTTCTGCTATGATGTAACTTGCTGGATAGAACTGTTAAAAATTGCATTGTTGTGATTTCATTGAAGACATTTGAAGTGTGGTTTTATTGTGCATGGCTGAACTGGTAAACAATGAAGATGACTAAATCTGAATGAGTTAATTTCGTTTTCTGCTGTGCTGGGGTTGAACTGTTAGTAGAAGTGGTTGAACCACATTGTTGGGATGTTATTTTGAATCTGTGGATTTTGCATGACTGAGATTTTGTTTGACTGAAATGCTGTTACACCCGATTGAAATTTACGAATTTTTGTGAGTTAGATCTCTGCTGGTCATGGGTAGTAGTCTCTTTTGCGAAAAAAAAAATCTGATAAATTTTTATTGTGGAGAATGATGACTATTTTTAGGGGAGACTCTGTCGGATTTTGGGTGGTTATATGCACACTTAGAAACTATATTCTTGTCTGCCTTTAATTGACATTGGACACCCTTATTGAGCAGATGCTGAGCCGAATCACAGGCCGGGGTAAGAGGGCTGCAGGAGCAAGCTCCAGCCGAAGAGCTCTAGAACCTGAATTTAGAAATGATGCAGCCAAAGAATGGTTCGAAAAAGGCATGGACATAATTGCTGAGCGCTGTGTGGTGCGGGAGCTGGAGCAGCAGCTAGGACTACGGGCTTATTTGGACCCATTGGGCTGGGGCAAGATTCTAGATATGGGAGGCCCGTACTCTGAACAAACTGTACGCATGTTCTATGCAAATGCGATCTACCAAGATGGGCAGATCAAATCCCTTGTTGATGGTGATAGAGTGGAAGTCTCCACGATGGAGATTGCTCACTATATGGACATTCCTTATCCCGCCCCAGACTGCCCTGAGCATCTTAACCCCAACGACTTCAAGACAGCTGCCATCCAACACTATACCCCCCTCATGGTTCAGGGACCACGAAGACGCAGAGGGGATGACCCATCCAAGCAGGTCGTCCCTGCTGATGCGCTTCAGAGCCCACAGGAGAGAGTTCTGCTCGCACTACTGGCTGTGAACATTGTACCACATCAGAGCTCGGACCTGAACCATACAGACTTCCTACTTCTTGGACAGTGCTGATCCGCGTTTGCTGAGGCTGCACAGCTCACTTACTTGCCATGGGTGATCTTCTTGCATATGCAGTACATCATGGAGCACAAGACAAGCACAAGCTGGGCTTCCCGGTCATGATCTGCAGCATACTCAGGCGGCAGAGGGTTACCGTTCCTACTGTGGGGCTGCATGCTGCGCGGGCTCCTATTGATGCGGGCGCCTTGAAGAAGATGTGGTTTGAGTTCAGCGAGGGCCAGTGGAGGAAGAAGGCTGCCACGCGACCACAGAAGCGCCAGCGAGAGGCGGGTGAGGGACCATCAGAGCCCGCCCCTGCTGCTTCACCTGACGAGCAGGAGGCTTATCTTGCACTGCCAGCCCCTGGGAGCGAGTATGTCACTCGCTACGAGTTTGATCAGCTGGAGTCCCGTTTCATAGAGATGGATCGACGCTATCAGGCGGAGATCGAGACTCTTCAGCAGCAGGCACGCCGCTCCCAGGACGACTATGAGGCTCTGCTCGCGCAGTTTCAGCAGTGGCAGGCATACTACCCGCCTCCACAGTGATTATGTTGATGCTTGGTGCTACTCTTGTTTAGGAGCCTTTTCTGGACTTCTTTTATAGATTTGCTTTTGGTTGTGTTAGACTGATTACTTTTAGTTCGATTGGGTTGTATTTTAATTTCTTTCAATTCTAGGTTGTTTTAATCTTTAACTCTGAATACTGATGTCTCTAATGCGATGCTCTAGCATACTTTCTGTGTTGTTTGTGAATGTGTGCAAGTATACTTTCATGCTGACTCCATGCCGGACACTAGCTTGGAAGCAAGTGTGAGGAAACCTTCTCCCCTACCAGGACACTAAGTGTGAGGAAGAACCTCTTCCTCAAAGCATCACAAAAGAAATCAGGGGAGTGTTTCAGTTTCTTTTCCTTTTTGGTTAATGTTCGGTCCGTGCTTTAACGTGTATACCTATGTCCCTGTTCATTTCCCCCTTGTAAGTGTGACACATTTAGCCAGATCTCCTTCTTGTGATAAATTTCTGAACAATGCGGACATTGCTCCTCATTAAGTGTGAGGAAGGGGGAGATCTTTCTGAATGTGTCAGTCATTTATTCCCGACCTAATTTTTTGTTTGGTTTTGGGCTATGTGGGGGTAATTCCCTTAGAGTGCTTCTTAGTGTTGAATACTTGGGTGGATCTTTAGTTATGGAGTTGAGTCCGGTACTGACCTTTAGAGTTGGTTTGCTCAAAGCTGTATGCTCTCTTATCATATTTTCAAAGGGCTGAATTCTATTAAATGTCTGTGAACAAGTTAGTTGTGAAGTTAGAACTGGTTTAACTTGGAACCTTGAGAATGATGAGAATGTCTGGAATGAAGGATAAAGGCAAGGTACTCCTCTGATCGTTATTTTCTGAACCAAAAACAGGCCTCTTCCATCCGGTTATTAAGTCCTAGGGGTGCTTCATCACCCATTTACCTAAGGTCGTCTGATCTGGGATAAAAGACCCAATACCGTTACAAGGATGGAGAGAAAAGTCTGGGGGATGAATTATTTGTGCGAAAAAGTGATATGTATGCAAAAAAAAAAAAGGAAGTTCTTTAAAGTCTTATGTTTATGGCAATTCCTTAAATTAGATCATGAGTACGTGGTGTTGAAAGGTTCTGCGGAATATGGCAGAACTTCACACCCCTTGTCATCCACGGGTTTGAGAAGAGAAAAGGTTGGAAGGTTCTGAGTTACTCTATGTTTTGACTTCATGATTTGGCTTCTTCATATTCTTTTGTTTTAAAAGTGTGCTTCGTTGTTTAAGAGACATGCAGTTAAGAGCAGATCGATTCCTGGGTGATAATTGTGTCTTAAACTCCTTATTTTGTGCAATCCCAAGGTTTGGCCCTCAGGCATTCTGAGACCTTTTACTCCTGCTTTGCTTGAGGACAAGCAAAGGTTAATGTGAGGAGGTTTGATGAGTGTGAATTATGAATGGTTTTTAGTGATCTTTAATGCCTAATTTGTATACACACATCGATAATATTCCACACTTATCTTCCGTTTTCCTTTGGTTAGTTGTTTGTTAAGGCTTGATACCTTTTTCTATGATTAAATGCAGAGAAAAGCCAAGGAAACACTAGATTAACTCACAAGGGAGATAATGCAACAAACGGGGGTCGAATCGGAGTCGAAATGAAGAATTCAGAGGATTTTCGAAGGAATGTCCGAACTTGTGTCCGAACTTCCAAGTTCGGACGCAAGTCGAGGGTTCGTGTGCTGCGCCTGATAGAATGTCCGAACTTGTGTCCGAACTTCCAAGTTCGGACGCAAGTCGAGGATTTGTGTGCTGCGCCTGATGGAATGTCCGAACTTCAGTCCGAGCATTGAAGTTCGGACATAGTTAAGAAAAGCCGGAGGTCTGATGTACGGAGCATGTCCGAACTTGTGTCCGAACATCCAAGTTCGGACACAAGTCGAAACTTTCTGACTTGAAGCGCTCAGAACACTGTGTCCGAACATTGAAGTCCGGACCAATGTTCGGACGGGACGAAAAATTCAGCATAAACTCGGCGTTTTGAAGGGAAAAGGAAGAGGAAAAGTCTATTTAACTGACCTAATCAGAGGAGGAAGGGATTCATCCATCGTCGATCATTACAACACACACTCTCACGCTGATAAACGAAGTTCTCTCCATTCATCCACGCCAATCGCATCAGTTCACCTTCATTCACATTCATCAAGCTCATCACCATCGTTCTGGAGGAGCATCGTCAGAAGGGAGTGAAGCCATCATCTTCAACCTTACACCTGCATTCATCGATCTGGATAGTCGTTCAACAGAAGGGTTTTTCTTCCTTTAGATGATTTCTATGTTGATTGTATTTATCTGTTTCTTTGCAATGTCTGGCTAGTAGGGATTTAACTCTGGGGTAGGGTTTGTTCAAGATGGATTCAATGTAGTTAAGATTCTGCAATTTGATTATGAGGTTGTAATGGATTGTTTCCAGGTTAATGATTATCAATCTTCTTCTCTATTAATTTCGCGAGTTATAGAGTTGTTTTGCGAAACCTATTAGGATCATACAAGGTGATTAATAGGGAGTTCGAATTAACCTGGGGATTTGGGGAAGGATTAGTCGGATAGATAATCTTTCCTACAAACGCTAACAATTCTTTGTGCTTATTCCGCCTATATGTGTTTTGCCAACTGCTAGATTAGAGTTGACATGTTCTGATAGGTGAGCTCTTCAATGAACTAGAATTTAGCATTGAAGAGATAGAAAGAATTGGCCTTTCCGTTTCTCATAATTAAATTGTAGGAGTTACTAGATTCAACCAGAAAAGAACAACCCGAACCCGGAGTTCCACTCAAATTATCAAACTCATCATTCATTTTTACCGATTGCTTAATTCAATTCTGATTTGCATTTATTTGATTCAGTTCCAAAAACAATTCACAACCCCCCTGAGTTTCCAGTTTTCTTAGGATTTAGGATAGGACTTAGGCTTATTTATTCAAGTCCCACGGTTCGATACTTGGTTGCTTAACTTTCTATACTATAGTGACCGGGATTTTTGCAACCCGACAGACTTATTGATTTATTATTTTCTAGATTAATTTGTTTAGTTTTAGTAGATCAATTGATCTGTTTGCAGGCAGTCAAAGCTTTTTGGTTTTGTGGGGATTTTGATCCTAAGTGCCTCGTCATTCTCATTATTCAATGATTGTTTTCTTACTCTTCTCAAATCTTTGCATGAATCATAGTTCGTATCATGTTTATCGACATTGCTCTCACTATGATTTGTGCCTCTCCATGTGCTGAAGGAATGCACATGTCGCTCGTGGTTTTACCTCAATTGGAACTCTTTACTTTCCCTCATCACTCAATGGATTGTCCAAAACACTCATTTGAAATTCGAAGGAAAATACCGCCCTTTGCACACTACTCACTTTGGTTTGTGGTGCTGATTTTGATTGGACCCTTGAGTTCATTGATGGGTCAAGAGTTTAGTGATTCAAACACTATGTTCAAACAATCAATCAAGCTTTTTGCCGAAGACATCGTTTCGATATGGGAGTATGCAAATGCAATTATCTACAATGCAATATGATGTGGTAATATGGAATTACTATGTATAGGATGCATGAAATGATGAGAATGAAAATTACTTATTTGGATTTTGATTCGATTTTTTTTTTGCTTGTTTTTTTTAATGGATGCAATGCATGAGTGGTAAGGTTATGACTAGTCTCGCTTGAGCCGAACTCAGCTTGCGGTTCATGAAGCTCATCCCGTCATTGTAAGCCCTGAAGAAGGTCAAGTTGTTGGATGTGATGTGAGAGAAGTTGTTTCAAGATGGTATCTGGTCGATGATTGGCTCCTGGGATTTTGGAATTTTAGGGAGTGAAAACTCCCGCATGGTGATCCCATGATATGACAGTGACTGCATTTTTTGGGATTTTTGAAGGTATGTTTTTTATTTTGGGATTTTTTGGATGTATGACTTTTTTTGGATTTTTGGATGTGTGATTTTTTTGGATTTTTTTTTTGTGGTTGTTGGTCTCTATGTACATGCTATGCTGAATGGGAAAAAAAAAGCTTGAATGCTCGGTATTTCTTGCTATCACTTTGAAGATCATGTCGCCACTCATAGGCAAAGACAGTTATTCACCTGTAAACACGACCATTATTGTAGAAAGAATAATCTGACAAATGTTAGTATGCTTGAAAAATGGGATGGATGCTCTTGTGAGGTGTGTTGGAAATGTAACATGTGATTATGCATTTTCCTAAGATGAGTGTGATTCATGCATGATTAATAAATGTGAACTGATCGAAAATGGGAAGAAGCAAGTCGTATGTGCTAAAAGAAAATAGTTTTGAAAACACGTGTTTCCGAAATGGTGGATTTTCTCAATAGGAATTTTGACGCTCGGTCATTCGCAAATAAAATAGGGAGTGAGGGAACCCTATACACAATGTTCTAAATAAATTCAAAGGGGGGTGCATAACCTATACATGCAGTATATTCAGAAATTGACAAGAGAGAAAAGAATGCTAGGGAAAACCTATACATCCATTCTAAAAGTCATTAAATGGGGGATTCGAGTTAAAAACTTCTTCTGAACTCTTCGGCTTCATCTTCAAGCTTCTGACTGACTGCTCACTCATGTGCGGGCTCCTGATTGGCCGTTCGTTCGAGTTCGGGCTCTTGGTTGTTCGCTCGTCTTTGGGCTCTTGCAGCAAAGCGGTACTGTGATCGAACAACAGCGTTGGTGTTCTTTTGGCTTTCAACTGTTTGAACTCAAACAGTCGTTGCTAGTCTTCATGCCGCTTGACTTGGGTTCGTACACCTCTGATTTTTGGTTCAGACTGCAGTTGTTGATCTTCATGCGCTCCACCTACTCCGACAAGGGAAATAAGGGGCGTTTTTTGAGAAAGGTAAGGTGAATGATTGAGCACAAGTTCTTTGTGAAAATCCACCACTTATGTGAAAACACGAATGACTAGTACGCTCCACGGTAATGACCGCTGCTCTTGAAGGTGGGTTGAACTTCAAAAATAGCGGGTCACAACATGGGGACTAAATCATTTATTTTGAAATACGTTTATGAAAATCAACTTGAAAATTGTTTTGAGAAACAAGTTTGAGATAATATCCGTGAAAAATGTTGTTTAAAATTTGTTTGTAAAAAGCATTTTTGAAATCTGTTTTTGAAATGAAATTTATGAGAAGTATTGTTTGAAAATCATTTATAAACAGTAGATTTTTGAAATTTGTTCTTTGTAAACCACTTGACAAAGTTTATTTTTTGGAAGACTTTGATTGAAATCAATTTTGAAAACTGTTTGGAAATAACAATTTTGAAATCATTAGAGATGAACGACTTTGAAGATATTTCATTAGAGTGTTGGACATGATTCATTTTCTGATTTTTGCTCATTTTTGAAACGTGATCACACATAGATGTAAGTGTAAAGTGAAAAATTGTGGCTGATTTTTATGTGGAGATATAAGCGTTAATGTTGGGATAATCACTTTCCAGGTCAATCGATGCTTCCATACCATCGGGGGAACCGTCGTCCCTTCACTGTTCATCTCTCGGGATTTATCTCTGTTATGCCTTGTGGGGCACGTCATCAAGAAAAACCGGAGTGCTTAAGTTCGAAAGGTCAGTGAAAATACATAATTGGTCCCTTTCATCTCTTAAACGTACAGAACACCGAGAGTTATAGTGGTTCGGCCAATAGTCCGGCCTACATCCACTTCTAGACAATACCTTTATTCCCTTCTTTGGTATTACAACTTTAGAGAGCTTTCTAGTATTTTCTCTCTCTTCTAATAATGTGTCCCTTTACAAATGAACCTCCCATCTCTATTTATAGACTTTTGAGAGTGAGGTCTATCTTTTAATCCTTGTACATGTGGTATTACTTTATTGGAGCCACCCTTCTAGTTTTGGCACTTCTTTCCCTATAGAGCCTTCCGGCCTCAAAGTGTAGGGTGCGGGATCCGGTCGTGGAGTATGGGGCCGGAACATGGGTCTCGGCCATAGAGTGCGGAGCCAGAATGTGGGAACCGATCATGGGATATTGGACCCGGATTGATGTTTGATGCCCAAATTGGAGTCCGAACAAGGTCTTGAAGGGGGCCCGGGGTCTGGATCGGGATCTGTGGCCTGGACCTCTTGTCTTCGTCATATTCTTGTCCTTGTCATCAGTCCCACAAGTTCTACTTTTTGCTACTTAAAAAAGTGGAACTTACAAAAAGAAAAATTGAAATTTACATTCTTTCTTCATTCTTTCTATTTCTTCTCTCCTCCTATCTTCTAGTCCCACAAGTTCTTTTTCTTTTAGCTCTTACAAAGAAAAATGAACTTACAAAAAGAAAGTTGGTACAGTGCAATCAAAGTCCCACAAGTGTCTTCCTTCTTGATGGATGAATCCCATGACATCTTGATGGATGAATCTCCTGAGGTCTTCATTAAGAAGACCGGTTCCTTTAATAAGAACCATTCCCTTTTTGAAAGGGCTAAATATTTCGATGTTAAAGTCTTTGCTTATACTAGCCAAAGGATGATAATTCCCTTAAAGGGAGAATAAAGATAACATATTTTCCCAACTTTGCTTATGTTAGCCAAAGGATGGTACTTGTGATTCAAGTATGGTGCGGCGTCCCACACCTAACAATGCACCCATTACAGGCGACCAGAGCTCCTGATGGGTCCAGAGATGGGTTTTTTTTTGTTGGCTCGATGGCCGGGTTTCATTTCAACCCAAAGTGTTACTTTTCAAGGCACAAGTGCCTGCGGCTCGTTGGCCGGTGCTTTCTTTCAAGGCATACAGCCTGCGGCTCGTTGGCCGGTGCTTTCTTTTACTTTCAAGGCTAGCCTGCGGCTCGTTGGCCGGTGCTTTCTTTCAAGGCATACAGCCTGCGGCTCGTTGGCCGGTTTTTACTTTCAAGGCTAGCCTGCGGCTCGTTGGCCGGTGCTTTCTTTTACTTTCAAGGCACATAGCCTGCGGCTCGTTGGCCGGTGCTTTCTTTGAATACTTCAGGGGGTGATCAGCCCCCTGGTAAAAAGTACCTGAACTCTCTTTGAATATGTGTTAGTTCCTTTAAAATCATAATCTGTGATAAGCATGATAATCAACAACAGAGATTGTACCCAATGGAACATATATCTCAAAACAACGTTCAGAACCTGCAGTTCTTCTCAGATTTCAGTTTCTATTTCTTTCGTAAGAGATAAAAAATAATCATGTATGTCATTCGTTGGAGCTGAGAAAAAATCATGTATTTCATTCGCAAAAGATGAGAACGTGTATAATAAGAGTAGATCATGTATATTACTTCTTGTATGGATTTTCCTCACACTGCCATAGTTGATATCCAGCTCAGCAATGATTTAGCCAGAGAGCAGCAACAGCAGTGGCATGGATGAGTAAACATATTTACACAAAGGAAATTTGTCAATTTAAATGGTTTTTGTAATACTCGGACTAATTGTCCTTATGAGCTGCGTGAAATAGCTCGTCAAATCAGATTCTGAAGCTCAACTGTACTGCAACAGGATGAGTCTGATAATTTCAGCAGTTGGAAAGAAGCATGATCTGATAGGAAAAATTCAACAGTGCTCACAAATGTTTCACCAAGGTGACAGCAATGATATAGGTACGAGAGTAGAATGTAGATCATGGTTATGCTGCGGTATAAATCAACCATTTCTCAACCAGACTTGCTCAGGTCAAACAGAAGTAAATAGTTGAAGCATGGATTTTCTGTTCGTGCAATCTGCTGAGTTATGCTGCTCTAATAAAAACAATAGGCAGAGGGACAAAGGTTTTAACAAAAATTAGGATCAGATATATGATAAACATGATCAAAGTATAACAATGTAATCCATTGACCTAAATTAAAGGTATGTACCGTACCAATTTTTGGTTTAAAACAGAAGTAAGTTAGGTGCAGAAATGGAGGTTTCATACTGTTGTGTAACAGTTCACTTGAACAGAAATCAGACGAGTGGCAAAATAGGTAACAGAACCTTTGTTTTAAATCTATCCAAACCATCAGTCTCAATAGCACATATGAACTTTGAGCAAAATCTTTAAAGGTCCGGTACATCCACCAATTTCAACAATCAGAGAGTGGATCCAACAGAACATAAGTTTCAAAACAATGATCAGAAGCATACTGCAATTTGCGTGCCTTTCTGGATGAATGGCAACAAATGAGAGTGGCAAACAAATTTATAATCATGCTTCAGTGAAGGCCCAACCAAACATATTTTAATCAGAATAGTCAAAAGCTTAATTAAAGGTTATTTTAGTATATGCTTACTGAGCAGCAGAAAAATCAATGATTAGAGGCAAATGAAATGTATGATCTTTCCCTTTTGTTAACTCATTGCAGATGCAGCATTACTTGTGGTCAGAAAAACTGTTGAAAATATCCATAGTAACAGCAGTAAATAGGTGCAGAACCGAAGCAGATGCAAAAGTTTTATTCAAACTGAAGCGGTGTATTTTTCTGTCAAAAGATCAGCTGTAATCGAGAAAAACTATTCCAGAATTTATATGATCTCTTATGGCACATATAGCACCGAACAGCAATACAGATCTCGAATATATAAGACAGCTAAACTGTGTATATAGTGTAATCATAGTGGGAGAGGTAATTGTGCAAGTTTCACTGCTCAAATTATGCCATTCATTGGTAGTTAAGGTAAAGGCCAGAATGTACATAACGTAGAATGCTGAAATAAATTTTCCTTTGAACAGCACAAGGCAGAAGCATATGACAAGAACAGATGGGTATCGGCCATCCAATAGATTCGAAGATGACAACTTAAAGAGGGCAACCTTTTAAAGGTGCAGCGAAATATTGTATCAGCAGTGTATTATTTAATAGTAATAAAGTACTTGAGAAAAGGTCACAATCGAGACCTTGATCTGGACTGGTTTTCATGACTCCAGTCTTTTACCAAACTCTTTTAAGATCCCACAATCAGAGGCATAAATAATTCTACACACCAGTGTAATAAGTAGATGAAGTGCTAGTATTTCTTTGTTTTGATACTGATTAAGCAAACATTTTCATCACTCCTGTTTGTCAGCTGGAAACATAGTCAACAGAAGCTAAATCATCTTATAACATGATTTGAAATCCTATGTTAATCAGTGTAAAACAAATGCTAGTCTTAACCATGTCAGAGAGCGTCAAATTGAGCAGCAGCACAAAGAAAACTGTCATTTCAAGAGGTTTTTACCGCGCCTGCTCTGATTATCAAACATAATGAGCTATAACAATCAGAATCAGCAGTTATGTATTGTGTGTGCTTTTTGACAGAAGCCTCTAAGATAGGCTGATTCAAAAAATCAGGTGCTCCTAAATATGGATTTTAGAGTTATTACCTCCCTTTTGTGGGGAATGATACTTTTGGATGGTAGAATTATCTTGCTCCATCCGAGCTTGACTAACCATTCTGGCGTAACCGTTGGACCATGGTTTCAAGTTTGCCGCCGGTTTCAACTAGCCCTGGAAGATCTTTCCCTTTTTGATGTTTAGCTTCAGATTAATACTGCTGATTCTCCTTCTATACTTGAACGAATGGTTTGGTCCTGTGTTTCCTGAGTAGTCTGCAGAACCATCAGTATTGTAAACACCTCGGCAGTATTTTAGGCAGCGGTTCAAACTGTCCCTGCTAAGATCTGCAAACAGAGGCCTGAACCAAGATAACCAAAGCAAGTTATAGAGGAGTTTTGAACTATGAAAATTGGGGAACATCAGCAATTAATTTATGCTTCAGTATGGTATCGCTTTCTCAGCCTGGATTAGATCTTATCAAAACCAAACATAACCAGCTTTCTGTTGCTAAGTATATATATATATATATATGGTATACTACTTGGCGAAAACAAAATAAACGAAGCACGTGCTATAGTAGGAGCATTTCAAACAGTAATAGATGCTAGCTTTAGCTTTATCCTGTTTATTTAATCTACCTATTATAAAGAACCAGCTTTAGAGCCAAAGTAGAGGTGAAACAACATATCCAGGTAGATAATGACTTGTTGAGTGCATTTTTACAACGCAGACGCAATAATGTTCAAGATTTAGAACTAAAACATTGCATCGACAGAGAGTAAGTTAAAGCAGAAGCAAGTCATGCAACAGCTGTGACTTTAGAGTGCTGCAATAGTAACATAACTACAGTGTAGCCGCGCAGGAGCATATGAATAGTGCTGTTAAATAAGCAGGAAATGAGTTGTCAATTTATACCGAGCTTACCGCCCCCATACCATGCCATGTGACCTACCAAAACAACATGAGATTGTATGGTTTGTAGTGAACATTTCAGTGCTTTGAATAGTAATGGCAGTGCCCGGGACTTGAACATGACGGCTTGTGTCCTGGCCGGAACTACGATGCCATGTGAACATTCGTCATGTGGCAGCTTTATGTATAATGGCCAAGCAGCATAACTGAAGACTTTAACTTACCGAGAAGGGTTGTTCTCTAATTGGTTCGAAACAAAATGAAATGGAGAGTTAGTTTAACAACTTAGATTGAAGGTTCTACTTATGTTCATATGTCTCTATAAAAACAAGAAAACTCTGTGGCATTTTTAATTATTACCTACGAAACTGATTTGTGTGGTAAATGCAACAGTAATATAAAGAAACAGTAAAGAAATCTAAAGGTTGGCACCCACATAAGAAGACCATAGTAGGCATTCATCATAGACTTGTTAAGTTGCAGCATACAGATACAGCGACGCATAACAACATGATTTCATGAAAACAGGAATACTCAGAGGAATAGAAGCCAGAACTGATATAGAGATGCAGATAGCAGTCTGATTGTGCAGGAATTTTATTTGCAACTCTTAACAGATTTTGGATTTAAGCGTAATCAACCGATATCTGCATGCTAAACTACTGTAAATTTGTACTTATCCAAGCAGTAACAACCAGAAGAAGTAACCTCATGACTCGAGGGCAATGTGGCATATTACTACAAGATTTATAGTATAAAGAACTTGTGCTTTTAGTAATGCAAACACTTTTGATAGCGGAACAATTGTCATGTATGTAAGGAAGTGAAACTGCTCCTCTCGTGTAATCAGGATGTAATTTGTCAAAGCAGCTATAAAATAGTGGTTCCAGCCTTGTGATTTTATCACAAGAGAGATCATAACACAATAGAAGCAATTAAGAGCTTGCATCAGTGCTTTTGTCTTATAAACAGAGGCATACGCTGATTAAAAGTTCCCACCAGACCTTAGAAACTGTTAATAATATGCAGAGATAAAAGCAGCAACAATACCTAACTTCTCCGTTCTAGGACATAATTAATCAATCTCTATCGATTATAATAATGCGTGTTATACAAGAACTGAATCATATAACAGAGTTTTAAACAGCTTCGTACCAGTTTATAAGTGCGAAAGTGCACTTTAACATGAAATGTTAACCTGTAGAAAAAACTGATGGGAGACAGAAGCAAGAAACGATCATATCTTGATAATTTTAATCTGCTGATACAGCTTGCTACCTTGGATCCTAGAAGTGCAGCGAAATATCACACCAGAAGTGATTATAGTCTATAATTACATGCTACAATTTTATAGATTCAGAAACTGCTGGAGTTTTAGCACTTATCAAAGAAACAATAGCTTTGTCAAGGAATAGCTTTATCAAGGAAACAAAATTGAAGTGACAAAGAGAATCAAGTCCTACTAAACCGGGTAATCCTGACAGCAAATAACAGCAGGAATTTGATCGTTTTCATCCAGAGCAGTAATACAATCAGATGTTATCATCGGATTAGAAATTTAGGTTTTGATCTTGGAACAAGTGTTCACAAGCAGAGCTGTATCAGTTTATAAGCGTGAAAGTGTGCTGCAACATGAACTTAAACAACAGTAAAACCTGATAGGAAACAGAAACAAGGAATGATCACAGACCAACCTAGCTTAACAACTCTTTTTGGACTGTAATAAAACAGGCTCATACAGCAGGAGTAGTGAAACTACCAAGTATTGACTTATTGCTGCCCAGTAAGTATACAATAACGATGTTCAAAGCGAAGCATTTGATTGCAGTAATCTAAGCGAAGAAATGAATATCACTTAACCATTAGGTAGCTAGCAATTTGTACTAAAGAAGCAGCGAAAACTGTAGCATATATGGCCTTGTATTGCTTTTGGCTTTACCGCCAAGTTCTTTAAAAATAGATGTAAAGAGATATTCATGCCTGGTGTAAAAAGATTTGATTAGTCCCACAAGGGGGCACAAAACAGCGGTGATAACTGAAGTAAACGAATGCAAAACAACCCAGAACCAAATCATAGCAAAGTAATACTAATAAGTTTAGACTTTGGAGAACATGAGCAACTGCTGAACTGGTCAGTCAAAACAAATGAACTATTTTTACTCAGTAATATCACGCATTATAACGCTGAACAGAGACATAACTTTTACAAGGAATTTTAGTCCGTCTGACGTAATTCTTTAGCAGACGAAAAGAAATGGAGGCCACCTGTGAGTGTAAAACTTAACAGGAATCACAGGTGTTTACAATTTTTAAATCTACCCACATTGTTTTATATGTTCAAAAGACTACTAGAGATTTAGCATTTATTAGAGAAATAAACAGAGGTAACAAAAGAGTCTGAACTCTTGCTATCAGCAAAGCTTGGGTGTTAATCAAGAAACAGCTAGAGTAACAAAACAGATTGAAGTCGAGTACTTACTGAAATGCAGAAGAAGCAGAAAAAACTGAAGTTTAACCTAAACGTCTATTCAGGAAGTTTTACTACCTTGAAAAAAGAACTTGGCAGGGATAGATCCAAACAACAGCATCAGCATGGAATTTGGCCACGATTTTGAGGAAGAATTTTATGAAGTCTAAAATTCAGATCATTGACATAGAAAGTAGAGTAGCAGTTCTCCTATTCCGATCTAAAGAAACAATTTCCTTTCGAAATGCAACGCAAGAGACATTACACAAATAGCTGAAATTTTGAGGAATATGATGCCAAAGATATAGGCACTATTGAGCATATATCTGAAAGTTTGAATTAGCTATAACAGGTTTTATTTATTGCTGCAAAATCAGAAGTATTTAAATTATGGAAATGTATACTTTTCTAAGCCAGCGAACATGTTTCTTTCTGCATCCAAGACTAGCAGTACATGAGGTTTTTTAAGTAGTGGATTGAAACTATGAAGTATCTATGGAACACAGAATGTTCTCCATTAGTGCCATAAAAATAAAATAGAACAGTTGCGGCACTGGTGTCAAGAATGGAAGGTAAAACTATTTTTTAAATCACACAAAGATTTAGTCTGCTGATTCTATTTTGGAAACAGAGGTCAGAGTGAAGTAGTGGTGCTCACAATATCTATGTGGAGTCTGAAATTTGATTATAGTTGAAACAAAGGCAGCTTCATAAAGCAGGCTCAACTTTTAAGGCTAGATACTCAGCACTAAAAAGAAGAGAGATATATCTGAGAATTTTAGTAAGACATTTTGTTCCTCTTGCCGCATGGTTATATGAATCATTTATTCACATCTAAAAGTGCTAATTTTGAGAGGAAGCAATCAGGACAATTAGGTTTGCTAAGCTTTAGTATTTCAAGATCGATGAACTTATCTTTGGTTTCGGACGTTTCTTCTTTTGGTTTTGTCGCCGTTGTTGTCTGATCATCTCGTCTCGTTACCTTGAGTCGCCCGCACCTCATCGATTAATTTGCCGGAGTCACAGGGGGTTGAAACATTGCCCGCAAGGAAGATGTCGTTGGCTTTGAGTTGAGGATACCATCTAGTCTTGTACTTGAGGATGCGGTCCTGGTGCGGCAAAGGTAGTTTGGTGCGGTCAAGGTAGTTCGGTGCGGTTGTCTTCCGGTCCGGCCAAGGTCTGCACCAGCCAACGTCTGGGATGCGGTCATGGAGATCCGGCCCGGTCATGGAGATCCGGCCAAAGAAATTGCTGCGGCGAAGAAGTCATGCGGTCAAGTAGCTGATGCGGCGGCCAAGAACTGATGCGGCCAAGAAACTTTAGTCAATCAGCTTCGGGTGCTCCGCTCTTTCTTCGTCATTAGATCTCCGATTTGAATCTTTGCTCGCTTCAAACTTTTGTCGTTTGTCAATGCCTTGGGGAACTCTTGTTTTGAGCTTGGTCTTGAGACTACAGTTTAGCCCGGAAGGAAGACGTTGTCTTGGCTTTTGGTCGAATGATATCGTCCGGCCTTGCACTTAGGGATGCGACCAAGGGAGTTGGATTGTCTTCTGGCTATGGAGTTGATGCGGCTAAGGAAATTGATGCGGCCAAGGAAATCGATGCGGCCGAGGAAGTTTGTTGCGGCCAAGGGAATCGACGCGGCCGAGGAAGTTTGTTGCGGCCAAGGGAATCGACGCGGCCGAGGAAGTTTGTTGCGGCCAAGGGAATTCGGTGCGGCCAAAGAGCTTTGTTGCGGCCAAAGGAAGTCCGGATGGACTGAGATTCAGCCGATATTGTATCCGGTCAATGTTGTTCTTGGCCTTGAGTCGAAAAGGGGCTACGCCTGAAGTTGCGCCTGATCGGGCTGAATTTTCCCGACTGAAGCCACAACAGTACTACACCTGGTCGAAGCTGCGTCGTTTTGGTTGATCGCAGGCCATAAGCTTCAGTTTGAGGTTTTCCACTCCGGATTGCGCCAGAACTAGACTACGAAATGCCGCCGGGACCGGCGAAACAGATGTTTCCATCCTTGTTGATAAAGAAGCTTCTGAGACTTTCTTTTCCCCATTTGACCGTGAATCAGAATCTTTCAACCTGAGAGAAGATCGAGAATCTGATCAAATGTTTTTATATCAAATACTTGTGGACATTTGTTAATCTGAGAGAATGAATAAATTCGAAGAAATAGGAAAGCAGTCGTCTCATCCTATCCGGATTAGTATTTAGAATTTTCTTGATTCAGTTTCGGCACAGGCTTGAAGTGTCGCCGGACCCCAATCTGCTCCCGAATTTTTGGGAGCCACCGGCTGAAGCATCTCGTGCCCGGTCTTGTCGCAGGGCTGAACGGGGATAATGCTTTGGGATCAAACTGAGGTTCCTCGCCCGAGCCCGCACCATCGCATCGCTTGTCTCTCTCTTTTTTTTTGGATTTTGAGCTAATGTTGGACCACATATATTTCTCTCCGATCGAATCATGTGGATCTTTGAAGCTTTTTTCCTTCTTGACCATGTCTTGCTTTGCTGAAGCTTCGATTGACTGCAAACTCTGACCGCTTTGTTCACTTTCTGGTCTTATCACCTCAGAGATGTTCGAAATTGACAATTCCACGTAGCTTGATCGTGTAATTTTGATGGCACACGTCGATCTAGGGATTTGGATTTCCAACATCGGTCATCACTTTTCTTTGCCCGATCCTTCTTAACCTTCAACTTTGTATAGAGGAGAATATATTTGATGTGGAATCGTGAATCGATTCTCTTGAACCGCGTATGTCTTCCTTTCCTTTTTCAATCCTCTCATCTACATCGAGATGGAGTAATTTGTGCTTTCTTGATGGAACCGGAAGCCTTTTGTTCGAGAGACTGCATTTCATCACTTTCTCAATAACCGAGAATCAATTTACCGATGAAATCCTTGATCTGGCCACGTGTTCCTTGGTTGTTTCTTTATCTCAAATCTTGGAATTTCGCTACTGGAATTCGAAATACTTGTCGCTTGATCCTGCTAGTTCATTCCAAAATCTCACGGTCTTGGTTGCAACGGCGTGTATTGACGCAGATTCTCCGATCAGGGAGAGATTGCCCTTTTAGCGAAATGTCGCTGTAGATCAGGGTGAGTTTCTTCGACTGAATCTCCTTGCAACCCTACTTTTGAGTCCAATTGATCGTCATAAGGTTTCTCAATTCTTAACTTCTGATTCGGTCGGAAATGGATAAGCTCGAGGTATTTGACGGCCGCAATGCCATTCCGTCTTCACCGATCTATTCTTTGTACGAGAATTAATCCTCCGTAAGATGAGGTGGTTCTCTCTTGATTTTCTGAATATCGATCAGATTCGTCCCCTCCTTTCTTGATCGAAGCTCGATGTGAATTCCTTTCTTTCATTCCCTTGCGAAGCGTTACTTTGAATGAATTTTCTGCGAATTCCTCCGGCATTTCTCCTTGATCTAACTATTACTCTCGTCTGTGGACAAATCGTGGTTGCTGTTTCTCTAGCTGTTCGTTTCCCACAGACGGCGCCAAATGAAAATACATAATTGGTCCCTTTCATCTCTCAAACGTACAGAACACCGAGAGTTATAGTGGTTCGGCCAATAGTCCGGCCTACATCCACTTCTAGACAATACCTTTATTCCCTTCTTTGGTATTACAACTTTAGAGAGCTTTCTAGTATTTTCTCTCTCTTCTAATAATGTGTCCCTTTACAAATGAACCTCCCATCTCTATTTATAGACTTTTGAGAGTGAGGTCTATCTTTTAATCCTTGTACATGTGGTATTACTTCATTGGAGCCACCCTTCTAGTTTTGGCACTTCTTTCCCTATAGAGCCTTCCGGCCTCAAAGTGTAGGGTGCGGGATCCGGTCGTGGAGTATGGGGCCGGAACATGGGTCTCGGCCATAGAGTGCGGAGCCGGAATGTGGGAACCGATCATGGGATATTGGACCCGGATTGATGTTTGATGCCCAAATTGGAGTCCGAACAAGGTCCTGAAGGGGGCCCGGGGTCTGGATCGGGATCTGTGGCCTGGACCTCTTGTCTTCGTCATATTCTTGTCCTTGTCAGTCAGGATACCCGAGATGACTAGGAAACATACGCCACGGCCAGTGATGATCCGACAACACCCCACTTTTCGGGAAACTCGGGGAAGTATTGCATGGGAACAGGTCTCTCGTCAGCTGCACGGTCAGGTGTGTCTAAAGTCCAAATTATTCACTAACTACGTTGTGCCATGTATGGGTATCCGGTAAATACGGGATCCTCTATGGACGTGTAGCGTGACATTGGGCTTTAGAGACACCCGTGGTGCAGAAGAACAATGGAGAACTGGGCCCATGCAATCTTCAGGGTAAGGTAGAAGGGTGGTCAGACAGGCGGCATACAAGGGGGCAACTACCCATAAAACCCATCCTAGATACTTGATGAGGCAGCTGGACACTGAAGGCTCATAGCTTACTACATGCTGGCTTTGACTTGAAAAGGTGTTTGAAAGGATCCTGAGTTGTTTCAAGGTGTAGACAACTACGGCCATACCACCTCGTGGGTTTACTCCTTAACTACGAAGGACCCATACTCAGAGGGAATCAATTGTGGACCAATTGTTAATCCCGCCCGCAGATAGTAAAGGTGACACAGAGGAATGCATGTTCCTAAACTACCTGATACAACAATGGGTTGGCTCCTTTCTACGAAGGCCCCATTTACAAAACCGTAAATAAGCAATTATATAATGAATGAAGGGCAGTAAACATAAGGCAGTAAACACACAATAGTAAATAAGAGTGAAACATGCAAAGGTCAAAAGCACACATGCGATAATCAAAGTCAATTTCAAACTCTAAACATTTGTCCTAACTATCCTCACAAAGCACACTCTAAGTGTGGAGTAGAGTAATCCTAAAGGCTTGGAAATGAATCTCTTGAAGGTTTTGAAAGAAGTTGGGGATTCCCGACAATTTTGAATGGAGTTTAGTCTTCCTTGACCAAGTTTATGAGAAAAACTTACTCAAGTTTTCCCCAGCAGAGTCACCATTCTGTGGAGGGTGATTTTTCGGTATGAGGGGGGGTCTATCTAAATACGGTCTGACTAAAAAGCCTAGATCCTATAATGCCATTCTGTGGAGGGTGAAAACCGTTATTCATGGCGGCCCTCAAATACCTACTAAATCGTCCGTCTTTCCCAGAAAGCATAATGGGGAGTGCAAGTGTGCACTACACCCACTCTCGATGGGCTCCACGCGGACTTATGCCTTATAAGGTGGAATTGACTAGAGTCGCCACCTAGTTTGACCTAAGGAACTAGGAAGGGAGGAAAAGGGTTCTAAGAACCGTTAATTGACTCTGATGATTTGTTGCCTATGGATAGGACTTATCTGATCATACTAGAGATTCTGCGTGGGTTCGCACTGGGTTACACCCCTTAGAAGTGGCAACGACCACGACTTCGGATTGGTGCCCGAGGAAACCTCGGTCTCCAATTGTCGGGATTGTCTTCTTTCAAAACCTTTTTGAAGAGATTCATTTAAAAGCCAAGGATAAGATTAGGACGAGAATAGAGAAAGAGGGTGGATGAGGCGAGCTTTTCTGCCAAGCTAACGCCAAGAAGAGGAATTGGTGAATTCAGATGAGCATAAAATGAATGAATGAACGAGACTTAGAGTCTAATGGTTTGAAGTTCGTGGGAGCCGAAGAAGGTTTAAGAGTTTCGAGAGGCATGAAGAACACCTTAGAGAGGGAAATGGGTTTTTTGTTTGGAATGGGGTCGCACCCTAGATGGGCTGCCTACGTACTCAACTCCCTGTCGAGATCAGACCTTACGTAGTTCACGATGTTTTGAAGTTTTTGGAGATTCTGTGATTTTGAGGGTTTTGAGGTGTTAGTCTGTGAGACGCTCGGGTCTATGAGACGTTTGGGATGTTTAGGTAGTAAGAGGTATAGATATCAAAGTCTGTGAGACGCTCGGGTCTGTGGGATATTCGAATCATTGGGATAACAAAGTCTGTGAGACGCTCGGGTCTGCGAGACAATACGGGGTGGTTTGGAGGTGAGATGGCTGAGTGAAAAATGGCATTTTGATCGATGTGGGGTCGCACCCTATGTGGGTTGCCTACGTACTCAACTCCCTGTTGAGATCAGACCTTACGTAGTTCAGGATTTTGGAGATTTGGATGTTTTTGGGGTTTCGAAGGAAGTAGGGTTTTGACCTTTTGGGTCTTTGAAGGGTCAAAGAGATTTTATGGTCATATTATGAGGTTTGACAGATTGTCGGGCTTGTTATGAAGTTTGAGGTGCAAGGGTCTATGAGATGCTCAACTATGTGAAGCATTTGAATTTTTGAAATGATGAGGTCTGTGAGACATTCGGGTCTATGAGACGGTCGAGGCTTGAAAGGGTTATCAAATTTTGAGAGGTTCATGTTTTTGGGATGTTGAGGGCTTTTGAGGTGTTTGAATTTGATGAGTCAATTGAGATGTTTGAATTTGTAGAACTGTTGAGACATTCGAGTCTATTGAGCTGCTGAGACATTCGGGTCTGTTGAGCTGTTGAGACGTTCGAGTCTGTTGAGCTACTGAGACGCTCGAGTCTGTTGAGCTGCTGAGACGTTCGAATCTGTTGAGCTGCTGAGACGCTTAGAGGTTCGAGATGCTTGAGTTCTAAGGAGTTTGAGATTTATGATGTTTAGAATTGTTTGGGATTGAAATGAAGTTGAATTGAATTGGGAATGAAAAGAATTTTGAAATGAATTGGATTGAAATTGAGATTGAATCTAATTGAATTAAGAATTGAATTGGGCTTGAATTGAAATGAATCGGGTTAGAATTGAAGTGAAATGGATTGAATTGAATTGAATTGCATCGGGTTCGAATTGAATTGAATCAGGTTTGAATTGAAATGAATTGGATTGAATCGAATTGGGCTTTAGAAAATGAGTCAGATTGGGCCTTGAAGAATGGCCGAATTTGGTTTGGAAAAAAGGGCCAGGTTTGGGCTTTGTAAAATGGGCCGGATTGGGCCTTGTGATTAGGGTCCGATTTAAGATTTGAAATTTGGGCCGAGTTAGGCTTCAAACTGGGCCTCAGCTGGATGATTTGAAGTTGGGATTGACAATGAATTGGAATTTTGAATTGTGTATGAAGAATGTTTGATGAGTGAGTGTGAGAATGATTGCTTTTGAAATGTATTTGATGTTAGAAAGATCGATTTGAAGGGTGTTTGATGAATAAGCATGAGAGGGATTGATTTTGAAGAGTGTATGATGTGTGAGCATGAGAAGGATTGATTTTGAAGGATGTTTGATGAGTCAGAAGGATTGTTTTGAAAGAGTGTTTGATGAGTATGAGAGATTGATCTTGTAGTGTGTTTGATGAGAGAGTGTGAGAGATTGATTTTGAGGAGTATTAGATGAGAGAAAACGATTTGAAATTGACTTTTTGGGCTGAATTTGGAATTGAGTTTTGGGTTTTGAATTGGATTTTTATTGGTTGAAACGAATCATTGATTGTGGGTTTTATTCTGACAATTATGGATTGTTTGGAAAATTTTATAAAGGAAGGGCATTCCCACCGACCAGACTCTACGGCCCGTTTGAGTGAGAAACATCCCCGAACCTAGAAGCTTCTCTAAACTGGACTCGATGTGTCCATAAATAAGTGGGCAAACCTAAAGGCTATTCTATGGCCATCTGTGCTAAGCTAATCTATCAATTTATAAGATGAAAATGACAAATAAAACGTCCAATGTATAATAGAGCCAGATGTGTATAAACATGCATTCAAAGAATATGTACAAAAGATAGACAGAATAAAAATAATCAAATCAACAAATACACAAAATAATGAAATCCAAAACTATCACAAATAATAACAGATTACAACTCATGATAAGAATTAAAGTGTTGAATTTAGAGAGAGCTGCTATGGGGGGTCGCATCGACGCCGCCTCACTCGAGCTGAAGGAGATCCGAAGAGATACACCAACCGTTTTTCACGTTTGAGGGGAGGCTCCAGTAGTCCTAGCCAAGGTCCAGCTCCTTAGTCCCCAAGCGGTTCCTCGTTCCTCAAGCAATACGTACATGCCATGGAACACAGACAAAGAGACACAAGATTAATTAGTAATGAAATATAAGAGGGTTGAGGTGTGTGCAATGGGATCATACGGCCCCTCTCAATGGGAGGAAAGGGGGCAATCTAATCATCTCCCACACCCCAACCGAGAACATGGAAAAGAGTTTCAAGCTGCCAACAAATGCTAAGGATTGTAAGATAAATCAAGCATCGGGGTTGCTACTTAAATTAATTTGTCATCTTAGATTATGACTCAAACAAAGTGTAGTATCAAAGAGGTAAAGTTGTGAGTCATGCGGGATCATACCTAGAAGGGTTTATATCATTTCCCTCTAAGATGAAGAATTAATAAGGACCATCCAACCAATGAGTGGTTTATCTTGGCAATCATAGCATAGGGCAACTATAACTCCAATCATGTTCATATCTAAGCGCAAGAGGACAAATACATGCTGGTTTCAAATCAATTTCCAAACCATATCAATGCGCAAGGGACAATTTAATATCAAAGGCGATTGAATCATAGTGCAAGTCAAAAGATAGAATTTCCAAACCCATGAGAGGGAGCAAACCAACAAGCGTAAGCGCAGTCAATTTGCATAATCCAAAGTCAAGCCACAAGTCCAGCAGGCACGACCTAAGTCAAACGAACCCAGCCACGTCCAACCAATTGATATGTACCTCGCTCAAAAAACATGAAACCAAAGGGTAAGGACCAGCCCAATAAATAGCGCAAGTGAAGTAGAGTGGGGTGATTAGCAACTGTAAAACGAATATCACAAACCGATAGATGCCAAAGGTTGGCCCACGAACCCACAATAGTCTAAAGGCAAGATTGTCCAAGACATCAAATGGGCCCATATTCTCATAAATGCCGAAGAACAATAGCGAGGCCCAAAGGATTGCAATCAGATCCAAATACACTCGCAATGCCCAAATGAATCAGGCCTACGAATGCCACCGAAATAGCGAGCAAGTAAAGTAAACCGACTTACCCGACAGACCCAAGATCTGTCCAACCCAAATGCAATTTGACAGATTAAAATGGTTCACAAGCCCATTAGAATGTAATTAGGGGTTGAATTAATCAGGTACAGGTGATTTGGGTTGAATCCGATTGTATGCTCATTAAGAAGTTCACAATAAACTAATCGAGCTTTGGAACATGGAGAGCATACCCAAAAATCCAGAAGTCGACTGTAACATCAAACAATCCCTGTATATCCATGTACAATCAACTCAATCTCGAGAGAGTTGTCGTAGATAAACGATAAGTTCATAGATGCTGGTAATCCACGTTATTGATGCACAAATCGTGCTTTCAGCATGCCAAAAATTATCATAAAGACAGGGATACAGAAAACCAATTCGATGGGCTCGATAGATCTCAAGAGAAGAGAAAGGATCTGAGGATTTTACCAGCTGAAAACCGGATGTATCGAGGCCAACCTTAGAGGTAAGAATGGATTAAGAACAAATTACAGAAAGGTCTCACCAACGGCGAGATTGCCGCCTGAGCCGTGGGACGTCGCCGAAACCAACTCCGAAAGCTTAGAGCATTTCGCCACAAAACACCTAGTAAAGTAGGAGGTAAACGGGATCGGGAGGAGGTCCAAATCCATGGACGCTCGAATTTGAGTTCTTCGCTGGGGAGGAATTAGGGTTGAGGGAGAGGAGAGCAGAATATGAAGGTTTCTACTCGCCGGCTGGGATTGCAAAAAACCGTGATGAACTAGATGTTCCTTCGTTTGCCATCGAGGCTGCAAAATTATCATCGGTGGTGAAAGACTGAAGCACGGGGCGGGGGCGTCTCTTGTTCGCCTTACGAAATCGTCGTCGGTGGTGATGATGGATGTTAAGGTGTAGAGCGCTTGCAGTGGTGGTCATCAGCAAAGCTGGGTTGCGAATCACCATAGGAAGAGAATGAAAGTGGTACAGGGCAGTTTGCTCCTTGTCGCCAGTTTGGGTTGAAATTACTGTGAGTGAGAGATTGAAAAGAGCGCAGAGTATGTATGCTCCTGTTCGACGGTTTCGGATTGCAGAATTACTGGTGGTTCATAGGAAAGTGAAGAAGATGGATTTTGGGAATATGCAGAAGATGATTTTTGCTTCTGGGTTTGTCGATTTGAAGATGGAGGTGGGGAGCGGATTGGATGCTCGAGATAGTTTGGGAAGCAGGAAATCGAAAATGTCGGGTGGCGACTACAGTCACCATGAGGAGCATGAGGGAGACCGATTTCCATAGTAGATGGAGATAAGGAATGGAGCGGGTGTCGATGAGAAGAATTCTGGTTAGGGTTCTCAGTTTTTTTGATGAAGAAGAAGAAGAACGAAGATTACCGGGAGGTTGATGGAGCAGAAGGTTTCGACCCCGCAAGAGAAAATGTCCGGTGGCTACTGTTCCCCTTTATAATGATATATTAGGGTTTTTTCTTATTTGGACTAGCCAACAAGAAAAACGGGCCAAACTAGAGAGCTATGGGCCTTACTAAAGACATGAATATGAACAAGAGTCTGGTCCAATACTAGCAGCCAAAGTCAATTTAGGTCTTATAAAAATAAAAGGCTCCTTTGCTCTTCCCTGGGTTCAAACCCTGGGCACTTGCCCACCCAAGGAGTACACTACCCAGTCACACTAAGACAGAACTCGGTATACCGATGTCGAAAGTAAAACTAGAGTTCTACAACAATTGTTTGGAAATTCATTTTCGGAAAAATCGTGTTTTACGAAATGCTTAAAAAAGATTATAAAACAATGGTTTTGTTTTGGCACGCACGCTAATACGTTTTTGAAAAAGAAAGGCGACGACCCCTCTTATTGTGTTTCTTATTCTGGAATTTGCTTTATGAGGTGAGAATTTTTGGTGTCTACAGTGAGTACCACGGGAACCGCAGCCACCGGACTGTAAACTGTGCTACCTTGGCCAAAGAACTTCGAGTCATCGAGGAAAATAAGAAGAAAGGAAAGCAGGCAGCCGGAGCACAAAGGCAATTCGGCGGCCAACAGGGTGGTACCCAGAATGCACCTCGAGGGCGACAAGAGGAAGAGGTTCACCCCAGGCTTGATCCCGGCAAATCAGTGGGGATGATAACAGGTTTGTGAAAAAGGAGAGTAAAAGTTTTTTCCTCCTTTTATTCAGGATAACATTTGGAATTACAATTTGTAGTCTGCTTTAAGATGAAATTTTCTGTCACATAGATTGTCAAAGATCATGTTGCCAAAAGGACAAATAAAATTTCCATTCTTTTCGCATTCTTTACTATTAGCAACCCCCTTCTTTTCCCAAAAAGAAAGCTAACAAAACTTTCTCTAAGAAAACTCACAGGACTTTTTTCAGAAGTAGGACCATTAACCCCTAATGAAAGAAAAAGGCACATTCATCAAGTACATCAAGAACTCCCGAAGAAAAAAATCACCAAAAAGGAAAGTTTTCCTCCAATTTTCTTCTCCGACGAGGATGAAGATGGAGTGTTATACCCGCACAACGATCCACTTGTCATTCGTGCACAGGTAAATGATCGAATGATGGAGGGAATTTTAATCGATAGTGGGGCCGGAGCAAATGTCATATCAGCCGAAGCGGTTAGGAAGTTGGAGGTGCCTGAAGACCGGATCAAGCCCTATTCGGCGGTTCTAGGAGGATTTGTAGAAGGTGTCTCTACCACGTCTTTCGGCAGTATAGATTTCACAATGACCCTGGGTCAAGGAGACGAAAGAAGAACAGAGAGGCTCGCGGCTTTTATTGTGCCAGGTCTTTCTGGATATAACATGTACCTTGGAAGGCCAGGGATCAATGCTTTCAAAGCCATCCACAGCACTCATCACTTAAAAATGAAGTACTTAACCTTAAGCGGAAAGGTGGTTACGATAAGAGGAAGCCAAAGATGGCCCGAATGTGTGAAGTCCACATCATGGACAACCTTCCTAGTGAAGAGGTGGTCAAAACTGTGGGATCGGACAAGGAATTCGAGGGAAAGTTGCCTTCTTCCCCAGGGCCGAGTCAAGAAAAGGAAGAATGTCGAACAGCCCAAGATCCCCCAGAGAGGTACATTTAAAATCTGACCCTTCTAAATTTTTTAAAATTGGAACTGCGTTTGACAGTGGAGAGCAAACTCACTTAATGAGGTTCCTGGAAAAAAGAAGGGCAACATTCGCTTGGAGCACGGACGAGATGCCTGGTATAGACCCAAGCGTTATCCGGCATGAGCTCAGGGTAGACCCTAAACATCCGGCGGTCAGGCAAAGGAAAAGGGTAATAGGGGAAGAAAGAGATTTAGTCGCACGAACCGAGGTCCAAAAACTCCTCAAGGCCGGATTCATCAGGGAGGTTGCGTACCCACGATGGCTGGCTAATGTTGTCATGGTGAAAAAAGCAAATGGAAAATGGAGAATGTGTGTGGATTTCACAGATTTTAATAAGGCATGTCCTTAGGATTTCTATCCCCTGCCATCAATAGATAGATTGGTGGTCTCAACTGCCCAGAGTTCTGTGTTAAGATTTCTGGATGCTTTCTCCGACTATAATCAAATAAAAATGAAAGAAGACGATTCGGAAAAAACATCCTTCATTACTTCAGCCGGAACATTCTGTTACAAGGTAATGCCTTTCGGCCTAAAGAATGCAGGGGCCACTTTTCAACGAATGATTGACAAAGTATTTTGTCAGCAAATTGCCCGAAATGTGGAAGCTTATGTTGATGATATAGTTGTAAAAAGTCCGTCAAAAGAACAACACATGAAGGATTTAGAAGAAACATTCGACACTCTGGATAAATACCAAATCAAACTAAATCCAGAAAAGTGTGTGTTTGGTGTAACCAAAGGGAGGTTTCTTGGTTTCATTGTTGGGCAACGAGGTATTGAAGTTGATCCGGAAAAAAGTCAGGCAATCCTCGACCTTTCTCCTCCAAAAAATATCAAAGATGTCCAAGCTTTGAACGGAAGACTGACAGCATTAAGTAGGTTCTGTTCTAAGCTTCAAGAAAAATCAATCCCATTCTTCAATATTCTAAGGAAGAACAGCAAATTCCAGTGGGGACAAGAGTGCATAGAAGCATTTGAAAAGATCAAGGAGATGCTTCGGGATCTACCTAAATTGGGTGTACCTGCCCCGGGACAGGATCTATACCTTTACTTGTCCGCAATAGATTGGGCGGTTGCAGCTGTCTTAATCATGGAGGAGAAAAGGGAGATACCAGTTTACTATACGGGCAAAATCTTGAGCCCGACAGAAGGACGGTACACTAACATAGAAAAAATATTGTTCACACTGGTAGTGGCGTCAAGAAAACTACGATCCTACTTCCAGTCACATCGAATCTTTGTCAGGACCAACTGGCCGCTCAAACAAATTGCGAACAATCCGAATGCCTCCGGCCGGATGGTATGCTGGACAGTAGAGCTGACACAATATGAAATTCACTTCTTGCCCAGAACGGCGATTAAAGCTCAGGCCTTAGCAGACTTCATAACAGAAACAAACTTTGCAAAAGAAAAGAAACAAACTCAGAGTCCATATGTCATCTTGGTTGATGGGGCTCGATGCAAAAGTGGGGCAGGAGCTGGAATAGTGGTACAGGCGCCGGATGGGCAAAGCTTGAATTATGCCTTCCGACTGGACTTTGATGTCACTAATAATCAAGCCGAATACGAAGCTCTTATCCAGGGTTTGGAAGTAGCTACAGCCCTCGGGGCGACAGGTTCCATAGAAAAGATACCTTCTCTTTTTTTTTCATGCTTATAAAATCCTGTCTGAAGTAAAACTTATGAAAATATAACCTATTTTTAACATAATTAGAGGTGTATTCGGACTCTATGTTGGTGGCGAGACAAAATGACAACATCTATGAAGTCAAAGAGGAAAAACTATGGAGGTACTTGCTCAAGGTCTAGGAACTAAAGGCAAATTTCCAAAGATGCGAGCTAAAACACCTTCCCCGTGAAGAGAATGTCGAAGCTGATGCCTTAGCCAAATTGGCAAGTATGGCCGAAAAAGTACCCAATGAGATATGGCTAGAAATCAGAACTTCCCCAAGTATAGAAGGAACTCAGGTGTTGGCAGTGGAGACAAGTGACCAAGAAGAATCCTGGATGACTCCAATCATAGATTACATACGGCAAGGAAAGCTGCCGGAAGAAGAAAAGGAGGCCAGGGTAGTAAAAAGGCGGGCCGCATCATTTTTTATTGAGGATAACCAGCTGTATAAGCGATCTTTTGCGAGACCAGCTCTGAAGTGTGTTACCATAGCTGAAGGAGCAGAATTAGTAAGAGAGATACATGACGGGCTCTGCGGAAATCACCAGGGAGAAAGGACCACAACTCACAAAATCTTGAGACTCGGATATTTTTGGCCGAAAATGATGGAGCATTGCAAGGAATATATACGAAAATGTCACAAGTGTCAAGAACATGGAAACAAGATACATACTCCTTCGGCGGAGCAAAAATCTATTCTATGCCCAATTCCCTTTGCTATGTGGGGGTTGGACATTGTGGGCCCATTCCTGGAAGCTTCACCAGGGAGGTTCAAATTCATGTACGTTGCTATCGACTACTTCACAAAATGGGTCGAAGCAATGCCTACTATCTCCAACACGACTAGGAAGTCACAAGAATTCATTTGGAAATATGTGGTATGCAGGTTTGGCATACCAAAAGCAATAATAACTGATAATGGAACACAGTTCAATTGCGAAAGCTTCCGAGAATTCTATGAAGAATGGAAGATCGACTTAAGATTTGCATCGGTAGCCCACCCTCAAGCAAATGGGCAGGTTGAGAATGCGAATGGGCAAATAGTAAAGGCGATAAAGAGGAAACTCGATGAGAAAAAAGGAAAGTGGGCAGAATTGTTACCCCAGGTCCTTTGGTAGTACAGAACGACAGAAAGAGGGCCGACAGGAGAAACGCCTTACAGATTGACATATGGTTTGGAAGCCGTCATTCCGGCGGAAATTGTGGTGCCGTCCATAAGATGGGAATCATATGACGAAGAGGTCAACAATCAGGGAGTACATGATTACCTAGACCTCCTTGAAGAAACCAGGATGGCCGCCGCAGTAAGAATGGCGAAAGATAAATCCAAGGTAGAAAGGTATTTCAACAGAAGGATAAAAGAACGAAGTTTTGCCCCAGGAGAATCAGTCCTCCGAGAGGTTAAGCAACCCAAGAAGCTGGAGCCCCAATGGGAAGGACCATACATCATACACCAGAAGACGGGAAGAGCTTCATACCGCTTGAAAAATGGTGAAGGGTACGAATTGCCACATTCTTGGCATGGAGAATGTCTGAAAAAGTTCTATGTGTAACATTTATAACTCTTCAATAAAAGGTATTATTTTTGGGAAAGTGAAAGAAAAAGAAAGCACCGGCCAACAAGCCGCAGGCTATCATGCCTTGAAAGTAAGCACCGGCCAACGAGCCGCAGGCTATCATGCCTTGAAAGTAAGCACCGGCCAACGAGCCGCAGGCTATCATGCCTTGAAAGTAGGCACTGGCGAACGAGGCGCAGGCTATCATGCCTTGAAAGTAAGCACCGGCCAACGAGCCGCAGGCTATCATGCCTTGAAAATAAGCACCGGCCAGCGAGCCGCAGGCTATCTTGCCTTGAAAGTAAGCACCGGCCAACGTGCTGCAGGCTATCATGCCTTGAAAGTAAGCACCGGCCAACGAGCCGCAGGCTATCAGGCCTTGAAAGTAAGCACCAGCCAACGAGCCGCAGGCTATCATGCCTTGAAAATAAGCACCGGCCAGCGAGCCGCAGGCTATCATGCCTTGAAAGTAAGCACCGGCCAACGTGCTGCAGGCTATCATGCCTTGAAAATAAGCACCGGCCAATGAGCCGCAGGCTACCATGCCTTGAAAGAAACATCCGGCCAACGAGCCGCAGGCTATCATGCCTTGAAAGAAACATCCGGCCAACGAGCCGTAGGCTATCATGCCTTGAAAGAAACATCCGGCCAATGAGCCGCAGGCTATCTTGCCTTAAAAATAGGCGTCGGCCAACAGGCCGCAGGTTCCTATACTCCATATCCTAAAAAATCCGGCTAAAAAACCATAGATGACCATACTTTAAAAGGAAAAAGGTCCGGCCGGAACAAAAAGTCCAAAACCGAAAGCCCCTTGTGTTATGAAAAAATGAATACTACACTGGCATAACTCGCATAAGATAACCATACGTGCACCATTTAAAAAAAAGAGAGAAATATCACGGCAATAAAAACTTGGCTCAAAAGAGTTACTCCGGCAGACAAATAACTAAAGATGGTGAAAATACAGGCCAAAACAAAAACTCCTCTAAAAATAAAAAAAAACTTCTATTCTACTTTCTCTACAGCTTCTTTTTCGGCAGTCAACAGTCTATCGCCGCTACCAGCTACACTCTCAGAAGACTTGGACCTCCTGGAAAGACGCTGCACCCCTCCGACAGACGGCAGGATATTGCTTCCAGCTGGAAGGAATGAGGCTTCGCCGGCGCCAAAACATGTCTCTCCAGGACTGCGACAGAACCTTTCGAGCTCCAAGAAGAAGTTGGACTTCTGGGCAACAGCCTTGAATTCCAGTTTGTTGTACAGATCATCATCCAGTAACTCTCCTTTCTCAAGAGAGTGATCCGAGACAATCTGCTGGCAAATATCAACTATCCGGCGGCACTGGGAAGCAAAGGACTCCTTTAGATGGGCATTAATGGTGCCTTGCTTCTGTATCTCCTCCTGAGATTGCCGAGAAAATGACTTGAGCCTGGCCACCTGAGATTCAAGGGTCAGGACTTGGGCTCGATACTTGTCACGTTCAGAATTGGCAGAAGACAGCTCCTCCTTAGCACGGGCTACCCGACCACTCAACTGAGTGATGTGCTTCAGTAAATTGGCAGAACTCATGCCTAGCCGGAACAAAAAAAGAATAAGAAGAAGAAAGGGCAAAAGGATAAGCAAAAGTTGAAGGCCTGAAAGTTTACCATGGCCCAATGGCTCAGTATTCTCGGCTTGAGAGCGAGACTTAGCTTCCTCCAGCTCTTTTACTTTCTCCTCCAGCCTGGTCCTCTCTTCTATCAGGGCGACTTTATCCGCAACAAGGGTTTTCTTCTCTTCTTCCAAAAGAGAACAATCTCGGAGCAGAGACTGCTTCTCTTGATCAAAGGAGGACCTTGACTGCTCTTCCAGCGCAGCCTTTTCTTCCAACAGGCGATCAAGCTCCTGCATAAGCTTTTCTTTTTCCTTCACGAGAGCTTCATTCTCCCGTTGAAGAGTTTGCTTCTCCAGCTCGAGTGTTTCAACCTCCTGCTTGAAAGAGTTCCTCTCCTGATAGAAAAAGGCCTTCTCAGCCTGAAGATTGTTCACTTCGTTCCGGTGCATAGAGCGTACCTGATCCAGCATAATGTCCAGGTCAAAGAAGGACCGAATCAGCTTATCCTTAATCAAGGGAAAAAGAGATGATTTCATACCTCTATCAACGTATTATCAGCTTCCTTGATCCGGCCTCTTAGAGAAAAGTTCTCTTCCCGGAGTTTCTTCAGCTGCAGCTCGTACTCATCACGCTGACGCTCGCATTCTCGCCGGGACAACTGCAGGTCTTTGTTGATTGCCTCAGTCCTCTCCTTTGCCTTACGATCGATCTCATACTCAACCTGGTCAATATAAGCATCATGAGAAGAGCGGGACAGATTCAGTTCCTCTTCAACATTGTTGGCTCGGCTTTCCTCATAGCGAAGCCTGGATTGGAGGTTGCCAAAGTGAACCTCAGCACTTTGGGCCATGGACATCACCTAAAAAACAACACAATGCACAAAGTCAAGGAAAAAGCCAAACTAAAACAAAAAGAGAAACATAAAAGAGATACGCATGTCAACCTGAAAGATTCCCCCCCACATCATGTCAAACACTTCATTTACTGGGAGGGAATGCCGCATGATAGCATCTGCCCCCCCCCCCCATCTCCGATCCGCAGCCTTTTTTTGGTAGCAGTAAAGGTTGTCGGAGGAGCAAAGATCCCGTCTGGATGACCGGATCTCTTTATTGCCTCCTTCCAGACAGAGGAGTACTTGGCAGCATCACAGGTTATCAAAGGAAGAGGGTGCCCGCAATGGTAGAACCGCCCTTCCTTTTGGGAGGGTCCAGTATAGGACTCTTGAGCAGGAGGAGGAGGGGAGGAAGAAGAGGAAGCTATGTAGTCCTCTCTCTGCTTACTCCGGAGCTCAGGATCCTCCGGCACCTGACGATACTCCATTGCTCTATCCCTTGCCGCATCCATGGCCGCAACAACATCAACAGAGAATGATCCTGAAGCTTCGGGATCACCAGAGGTTTGTCCTTCTCTTGACGCCTCTAGCTCTGTGGCCTTCGGCTTTGTTGTAGTTTTCTTTTTTAGTCTTTTCTTGGCAGGAGCAGGGACTGCCGCAATAATAAAAACAGTTAGGACCAGAAGGATGAAACTGGAAATAGAAGAGTACCCAAAAAGGAGGAAAAGTAAAGAACAGGAGAAAGCGACGAAACAAGCAAAACCTTCTTCAGCCGAAGGACCAGCACAGAAGTCTGTGGCCTCCAGGGTGTTTCCTTGAGCAGGATCTGAGGAAAAGTAACCCGTCAAATCAGGAAATTGCTCACAAATAGGAGTCGGATGACCGGACTCCCGCCTCGGGCGAGAACCAAGGTCTAAACCTGAACCAGGGGTGAGGGGAAGGAGGACACGGCGCCCAGACTTGGGGCTCACGTGCCATGTACCTGACAGCCCGGCGTCAGCACGCTCAGGCGATTCTAGCATTTTCTTTTTCTTTGAGTGACCGGCTTGGTCATCCCCGGATTCTTGCCTGGAGCGCTTTGCCGGAACGGGAGCACTCTCCAAAAGTTGTTCGGCCGCATCAGTAGCCGCATCCAGCGTATCGTAGTAATTGACCTTTTCGTCCCCATTCTTGAAGGTGACAAAATTCCAGCTATGAAAGGGGCCGATCTTGTCCCCCTTCTGGAAGAAATCTACATACAACATGTCAAAACAATAAGAAGACCGACAGGAATGACGAAATTTGTATTAAGGGTTAAAGGCACTTACTGTGATATGTCTTCAGAGAAGACAAACGTGCCTTTGTAAAAAACGCCTCGACAGTCGGCGGTTTCTTGCTTACTGCCCTCAGAATCTTCGAAATCGGCAGCTCGGCCGGAGGAGTTTGGGGGCTGATCAGCTGACCTCTGCCAACCTCAGCACAGTATGGGATGCCCAAGACTCGGCCGGATGGAGGGACAATTACGAACCACCGTGACCCCCACTCGTGAGCCTTCTTGTAGTCGAAGAGGGAGTATCCAGCCCTCGCGATAAGGGTTAAGCTAGCCGAGTCAACCCTAACTGAGAAGAACTAGACGAAATCGGTACCTTCCGGGCGAATTTTGCTTCCCTCACAAAGAGAAACAAAGGCGTGGAGGTGCGAAATGGCCTTTGGGTGAAGGTGGGCAAGAGTGCAGCAGCGGCGAAGGAGGAAGCCCAGCACAAAGGGGTGCGGGGGAATGGTCAGACCGGAGCGGAAAAAATCAGCGAAAACTACGTACCCGCGGCCATAATCATCGTTAGGGTGAGAATCGGAGGATGGCAGGTAAATCTGCGTGCCAAGCGGGGCTTCGACATCCCTGAGACAATCGCAAAGGGAGGAATAATTGAGAGAGGAGGGAAAGGGTTGGCGCCCAGAAAGGAAGGGTCTTGTGAACTTCAGATACGAGGGACGAAAGCCGTTGGAAGAGCGAGAGCCCTGAATCGCCTCAATGGCGGGTGGAAATTTAGCAGCGAGTTTACTCTGTTTTGCGGAAGAGGAAGACATTGTCAAGCTTAACAGAGGATCAAAGGGCGACGACAATGAAAGACAAGGTAGTACACAGCGACAGAGGAGCAAGAGAAGGAGAACGGTTGAAGTAAAAGGACAATAGAAGAAAGAAGAAGGAACTCAAAAATCGGGATTTAAGGAAAGGTTTTTCCCGCTCAAGTAAGTAATATATATATACATGTGCGAACAGCAAAAAATCCTTTCTTTGCAGGGGAAGAGAAAGAGTCGCACGCTTCCTAAAGACACTTCCGATATCTCAGTCGAAGGAAAGACCCTGCGTATTCTACACTGAGAACAGGCGGAAAAATTCAAAAAGGCGGTACGAAGCAGGTTCGAACCACGAGCTTCGCACGTGGCCAATAATAAGTTCCTTTTCTCCTAATATGAAGAAAAAGAACTTGTGGGACTGGGATAGGGAAAAGACGAAACTTGGACAGACCAAAGAGCCTCAGAATTGATCGCAGTCGCGAAATTTTTCGTCGAAACACAACACAGAAGTTCTATTTTCTTCACCAAAATTCAGAAAGATAGAACTTGTGGGACTGATGAGAAGGGAAGAAATGGTGTCAAGTCCAAAACAGGATACGAAGAGCATCCGGCCCCTTCAGCCGGATGAAAATAGAGTGCATAGAGCATTCGGCCGCTTTAGCCGAATGGAGGTAGAAGCACATAGGACATCCGGCCGTCCACAGCCGGATGAAAATAGGACTTAGACAAAGTGAAATATAGTACGGTCGACCGCCTGTGGTCGACCAAAGACACTAAGAGGGGGTAAAACTGTACTTATGCATGTAAAATATAGGCTGACACCATAAAAACCAGGCCCAAAATATTATAAATAGGGGCGTACCCCCATGAAATAAGATACACAACATTTGGCAGTCAAACTCACATTCAATTCCAATAGAAGCTCTCTTTCTCTCCATCTGTTCTTGTGAGACTCTGTAACCAAGACTAGGTAATGTAGGATAGGAAATCAGGTCGGATCGTACTGGGATAAATGTACTGTTTCATTAGGATCAGATCAAAGGATACTATGATTGATATACTATTTCACTTCCCAACCGAATGCGGGGTCGGCTACGTGCTCGGCCTTGACGAGCTTCCCCCAGTCCATAGCTGCGTCTTTGAGATAGTACGCAGCTATCCTCACTCGAACTCCAGCGGGAGCCTCAAGTGTCTCGAATGCCGTCTCCATCTCGGAGAGATCGGCCTCGAGCTTGGCGGGGTCGCTCTCGCCTCTAAAGCATGGAGGTCGAAGGTTGGCGACTGCCTTTACCCAATTGGTTTCGCGGGGCTGAGGTGGGTCGGGCTGTTGCTGTTGCTGCTGCTGTTGGTTTTGTTGGGTCTGTTGTACAGCGGTGATTACTTGCGGTAGCATCTGTGCTACGGTGGCGGCGACGATTTTAGCTATCGTCTGCGTGCCCGGTCCATCGTTGGCCACTCCTCTGGTTCGACCTGAACCTCTTCCTGACATCTGAACAGGTGTGGATTACATTAGATACTGTGATACTATGACCACATGGTATTGATTCGAACAATGGTATCGCCTTTGCAGACGTCAGGGGTATCCGTTATCATTAACGGTTATTTCTAGTTAGGTTTCTAGTTCTCCGTTGTAAAACGGTTTATAACCTAACTCGGTAATCACTACACTCGGTATTCTAATCATCAGAGCGAGACTTCGCTCTAATACCACTTTTTGTAACACCCCAACCGCTAATCCTTCCATTATCCTCTAACCGTTCCCATAATTACTTTACACACAGCGATCCTCTAACCGTTCCCATAATTACTTTACACACAGCGGAATACTTACTTACTCCCGGCGGGTGATACAACGCCGTTAGCCATCCAAGACCAACAAGGCTACTACTACTTACAGTAACGGTTTGACGATTAGAATATACCGAATACATATTACTTACCTTACAATACCAAAATACTTACTTACACTTTGATTACCGAGTATCCAAAATATATGAATAACATTCCAAGACTATTCCCAAAAATTAAGAGTTTGTACATCTACTCATTTCTATCTAATCATAATTCATTATCCAAAAAGGTGTAACACATGGTACACCGGCTACTCAAAAAGGCTTTAGCCGTGTACAACTCGGTACTCCATTCAGATCTACTAACTATCTCAAAAAGAATTCATTCCGGTCCTTACTCGACCATCACACCTCGCGGGTACCTAAGGGGCTCAGCTTACGCTGCATATGATAACCGCATACCCCGCGTACTACAAGGGTACGCCAACTATTTGGTCGAATACATGCGGTTTGTTTCATTCATACATACATACATACATGATCATACTCAATACAATACAATACATGCATTTCACAACATACATACATTCAAGCATACAAGGAAGACATTACAAGTCCACCATTCGTACTTACCGAATACTCACCGCAATAAGGAGATACACTTCTCCCATACATACACAAGGCTTGTTAGCTTCTTTACACACCCGGGTTAATCGGGAGTACAATACTCTTTTACTCAAGGTCAATGACTTACACTAGTCAAGACTGATACACATACAATACTTTACTTCTTACTCACTTTACTCACGTCAAGTCGGTATGACCTCCGGGCAGGGATTACTACATCCCACCACCGGGCTTTAGGGTGGCCCACTAATCCAGGATGCTACCCATTCAAAGGAATTGGTCCATGGAAAAGATTACAGCCAGGATTCGGATCCAACCTCTTGTGTTTCCTTATCCTCACGCGTGGCCGAAACTATATCAGACTTCTACTCATTCCATTTTACTCATTACTCATGTTAGGAGTTAGATGGTTAGGAACTAGTAGAAGTCATTACTTCCTTACCATACCTCAATACACTACACAACACAAGTACTCATCATATACACATACACTTCATTCTCATTCATTCATTTCATGAATTATAGAAACTAAATGTTCAAGAGCATACAACAAGAACAATATAGTTCAAACACAATTAACTGCAATAAAAGTCCGATTTGTGCATTTATCTTAATTGAGTGATCACATAAGCACACAAATCGCGGTAACCAAGTTAGGATACAGGGCATGAAGAAATCATACCGTTCACCGTCGTACTCGTACTACCGGGTTTCTTTGGTGTTCAACTATTTGATTCCTATACATACATGAACTTGTATGATCAATGATCTATTATTGATCCAACTCATTTTCTTCATTAATACTTCCAATGCACACTTACTACTTCTTTACATCCATACTCGATTATCAAAAACCATTCTTTTCTTATTACTCCTTAAACTTGCTTTCTTACTCATGTGTATACTTTCTTACATTTACTACTTCATTAATGGTGTACTACTACATAAATATGCATATATGTGTATAGGCATATATATATATATACATACATATGATTACTATAATCATATAATAAAACAATTTTTTTTTGTCTTGACTCGACCGACCTTACCCAGGGTCGAACCCAAGGTCGTTCTAAGTCAGTAAGTTCTGGTTTTGAAAATTTAAGACCCGACCGACCTTGTAAGTTCGGTCCCAAGGTCGGTCTATTCCAGTGAGTTACATTACGTGAAAATTTCAGGCCGACCGACCTTGCAAGTCCGGTCCCAAGGTCGGTCCATTCCAGTAGGTTTCATACGGGGAAATTTTAGGTCCGACCGACCTTGCAAGTCCGGTCCCAAGGTCGGTTCATTCCAGTAGGTTTCATACGGGACAATTTTAGGTCTGACCGACCTTGCAAGTCCGGTCCCAAGGTCGGTCCATTCCAGTAGGTTTCCATCTTTGTAATTCAGGGCTCGACCGACCTTGCAAGTTTGGTCCCAAGGTCGGTCCGGTCCAGTACTTCAGTTTTAAAATCTGTTTTTGGTGTTTTACTTTCCCATTGCTTCCCTAACCTTAACCAATACATCCCCGCATGATTTAGCACTAATTAAACCCTCTAAATCACCTTAGTTTATCCACCAAACTCATTACTCAATCCTAAATCCACTTACTCATTTTTCCTCATTTCATTCCAACACTTATACTAGTTTTCGTTTCACTAATGCTACAGATTTTGTTCTTCCCTCTTATGCTATAGATTTTTAACCTAACTCCTATCCTCCATTACTCCCTCCACTAATGCCACTCCTAGCATTCAAAATACATTACTTTAAGCTCTAGTTCTTCTCATTACCTAAATCCTTTTCCAATCTGTATCAAGATACTAAACTACTCCCCTTTACACTCTCCAAATACACCTAGTTACTACCTAGGTTATTCCTTCTTCTCAAACACTTAAGTCCTCTCGTTTCTAGGTAAAATTTGACATAGTCTCCCCTATAATTTTAACTTTGCCCGCTTGTTGTTTCAGCTCACAACTTGCTCATTCCTACACCTGTTTATCCAATGCATTATACACACATTTCACTCCTCTACAACACAATAAAATTCCTGCACATACACATTCAATACCCAATGTTTTCCCAAGCTTGTAAACATCATTTAAAAACTTCAAAACTGTTACATTACCATCCTCATTATACTAAAACATACTCATTACTCATTACTATATACTTTACTCATTTTTACTACATAAAAACTGTTACACTAAGGCATACAAACTAGCCCAAGGTAAGGGTAATTACCTTGTGTTTCTAGTTTCTCCTTCCTTTCTTGCCTTCTCCTTCCTTCTTCCTTGTTCTTCCTCAAACAATACACAATGCTACAGCCACCATACCAATACACAACAACTACTTAGCATCCATTTTAACTAACCCTAGAATTTAGATGTTTTTTTAGAAACAAGTATTACCTTCCAATGGATAGATGGGGTGGTGGACAGCAACCAAAGCAAGATTCCAACACCAATGAGAAAGCCAAAATCGGCTAGAATACAAGGCACCAAACAAGGGTTTAGTTTGAATTTTCGTTTTGCCAACAAGGGCTAGAAAAGATGGGTTTTCAAGAATATTTTTACCTCAAAATGACAAGGAGGTGAAGGTGCTTCTAATGGTGGTACTCAAGCTCCAAATGCAGCACATCCATGGAGATGAAGTTGGTTGTTTTTGATTTTTGAAAGGAGGAAGGCGTTCTCCTTGATGAGGGGATTTCAATGGTACAATTTTTGTTGCATTTGGACAAGGATTGAGCTTAAACAAGAGGAGAGAAGGAGAGAGTTGAGTGGGGAGCTTCACTTCTCCATGTCTGTCGCAGGAGGAAGAAGAAAAGGAATAGAGAGAGTGAAGGAAAAACGTGAGAGAGGAGTGGGGGAGTGAGGAGAGAGAGTCACTTTTTGCTTTTACTTATTTTGTTTGTCTTTTAGCACATAAGAAAGAAATAAAGAGAGTGAGTGAGAGGGGTCAATCGGCTACACACACACTCCTCTACATATTTTTGCTTTTTATTTGCAAAAGTGGACACACTAACTTTGCTTATTTGCATTCTCACCTCACAACTTCCCGGTTGTTACAATTTTACTAACTGGAACCCGTTTTCCAGAATTTTCTCGTTTAATTAATTTTATTGGTTCTCAACCTTTATTACTGTTTATTAATGACTATTTGGTTGACCAAAATTGTTAAGAGTCTATTTGACTCGCTTAAAGTCGTGTTTTCCCGGTTTCCTTGAAAAACACGCTTTAAGGTTCATTTATACTTTTAACCCATTTTAAAGGTCCGTTTTCTTCGGGATTTGTTCCCTCATGTTTATTTAAGTGTAATTAAGACTTTAACAGATTTATTAGCCTAATTAATCACTATTTTTAATTACGGGGTATTTCAATTTGGTTTGAGAATTGATAAGGGATTGGAATGTATCATTTTGTATAGTGTACTCGGTAAAGACCCATCAGACCGGTATTGTAACACCCCAACTAACGATGTCACACTTAACAACAAACTACATCGGAAAACATAACTCTTCACATTACTTAACTCATTGGTGTTACACGCCGTTAACCACCCACGTGGCTAACAAGGCTAATACATATATATTGTATCGGTCTGATGGACCAGATTCCCGAGCAACTACACATTAAAATCTCTTTCCATTCCAACAATCATTATACATTTACATTCTAAATGTACCTAGTATTTACAAACTAATGCCGACAACAATTTCCGTCTTACTACACCTACAATACATAAGTAATTAAATGAACTACCCATGCGCGAACAACTACCCCGTCCTACTCTTGAACGACTTCCAGCCTTGTACCTGAAAAGGAAAGAAAGGGTTGCCCCGCAAGGGGCTCAGCACCTTTGCTGGTATGGTAATCGTGCAGCCCGCGTACTACCGGGCCATACACAACTAATTGTCGTCTAAGCATGCGGTTGATTATATTTAACTCATGCATGAAAACTATAAACACACAACACATCACATACCCACAACATTGGGGCTCAACAAATCAGTCAACACATCAATACTCGTTAGATCGCTCATTGTGTTCTTTAACCCTTGAGGGTTCCTCCTTTAATGGAGTTAATTCCTTGTTAGATGACACTTACCCATTAGTCGGGTTATACTTAATTTCCTCTCATTGTAACGTGGGATTAATACCCATGAACCACATACTCCACATAACAACTCATATCACATTTTAACGTACATACAACATAACATGGAGAGGGTCACGTGAGGACACGTACCCCGAGATGTAAGTTAGTAATCTCTCGGAGCCTAAAGAATCTTTTTATTTCCATGCTAAGCTCGTTACACAATAACCTATTGTTCTACATAGAGAACAAACATCTACCTAAGATGTGTCGGTCTCAATATAGTACCGAACACACCGTACATATCCCCCGGATCCGACGTGAGTCAGAAAAAGCCTTGGTTAAGCTTGAGGGTGATTGAAGACCCAAAAAGGAAAACAATCCAACAGAGAGAGAGTTAAAGAAACTGTATACATCAACTGCCAAACAACGCGTGACCGAAACTACCAGATTCCTCATCCCCCCATAACATATATATAGTTAAGAGCTCCGTTATGGAACCTATCACATCCATACACCACTTGGTGTTACAACCGGGTTAAACACACAAGGGTGGTAAACATACTTACACACACAAACAGCACACAACTAACTCACGCATAGCCGTGGTAAGAACGTTCCCATGGTTTGGGTCGTTAAATTCGAGTATCGATCTCTTATGTGATCCTAGATTAGGTTAGCTATGGCTTTACACTTTCGAGGTTTAACGTATCGGAACTAAACACGCCACATAATTGAATTACTGTAACTCATTACACGTTTTTATCTTATAAGGTGGCAAACATTCAGAAAGACACATTGGCATACAAGCCGGTGTAATCCGGTAGGACACAGGTTGCAAGAAAACCATACCTGTGACCAAGGTCCACTCTATTGTGTCCTCTTATATTCCTCGAACAATTCTCGAACAACTGGTAACATTACAATTGCTTTCATTAACATCGGGGTAATATGATTGTTTAACGCCTAGTGCTCATAGTTAACCCCGTCATCCCGTTATACTTAATTTTTACTCTTGTGATCTTAAGTTCACAACTCTCACATCCAACCTAACACTTGTTTACACTTTTTAAGGCTTTCACATGTCACCAAACAAGGCGTAAACATCACCTAAAACCATTACCATTCAATCCCTCATCATTTGAAGTCATTAGAAAACATTTTGAACAATTTTTGCCCTAGACCGGGACTTGGTTCGGACCCAAGGTCCTGGACCAATAGTAAAATGCACTTTCAGCCTTAATTTTCACTTGGTCCGGGTCTTGGTCCTGGACTAAGGACCCTGACCACACAAACTTCAATTTCGGCACATTTTTAAGGGTGGTCCGGGACCTTATACAAGGGCTAAGTCCCGGACCATGTTAATAAGTTGTCCAAACACCATTTTTCAACCCCTAATCCAACCTTAAACCTTACCTAATCATTCCATAATCTTTCCACATGTTTCCTACATGTTTAAACACCTTAAATCATGCATTAAACCTTCCTAAATCATCACTAACTTGTTACTCAATTTCTTACAACTATTCGTAACACTTACAACATTTTTCCTTAGATTTCTAAGTGGTATATTATGCCTACTGCCTCAACTAACCAAAGTGTTGTCTCACAAACATTACCACTACTCCAAAAACATTATTTCTCACAAACACTTCCTTTACACAATTCATTAAGATTTTTCCACAAGTTCATACTTATTCCTTCACAAGGCGTTTTACCTCTTTCTTACCAAGTTTTCACAAGACTTTACCACATCTTCACCATGACCTTGGTGTATCTAGAAATCATCCATTAGTTCTCTAAATCTCCAAGACTATGTCCAAGGCATCTTAACACCTAAGAACACCTTAATTCACATTCTTTCACCATCTTAACACTTAACAATTCCTAGTACCTTCTAGGTCATAAAATCTCATCAGAACACATAAACTCCTTTGTTTATCAACTAAATTTTGCCATAGCTTCTCTTGTATCACCTTACACCAAAACACATAGTTTTCCACTTTTATACAATCCAAGAACACTCAATCCCTCAATACACATCCTTACACACAAACATATGTTTTTTCATCCTTTAACCATCAAGGACATTCATCTTCACAAGAAAAGTTCTTTACACAAAACTAAACATTTAAACTACACTACATCACAATATAGTGCATAAACTTAAATTGCTTGGCACTTCGGCCCTTAAATAACATGGCTCTTTGGCCCTTAAATTGCATTAATCTTAAACACTGAATTTCCACATTTAAATTCCTTCAACCTACAATTACACACAACAATGCTCCCATGTCCTTTTAGTCCACCTTGTGGATAGTTTTCTAGCTCATTTCCCATTGGCTCTTTAGGTTATTTATTAAGCAAATATAGCTCAATTCCCTAGTACATAAAACTACATTAAGAGAGATCCTTTACCTCTTCTCTTCAAGATTTTCTGACTTGTTTTCTCTCGTTCTTTCTTGATTGAAAATCGGCAAGGAGCTTTTATCACTTGTCAATCTTCTAACCAATACACATATAAGGGTAATGAGCATTAAGTTTAATACTCAAACTCATAATTATACCCTAGATTTACATAAGTGTCTTTAAACACTAAAATTGATGTTTACCTTTGGAATTTGAAAGAGAACTTGAATAAGTAGCAAGATAGGACTCCTCCTAGTCCATTGAAGATTGAATCAAGCTAAATGAAGAGCAAGGTAATGTACCTTTAAGAGCTGAATTTTCGGTTATATAAGAAAATGAAGGGAAACTTGAACTTTCTTTGATTTTCCTTACCCTGAAGCAGAGGAGAACAACAAGGTGTGAAGAGGTCAGTTTTTCCTCCTTCAATGGAGATTCTCCATGGCACAAAAATGGAGTTCTTGAAGATTTGAAAAGATAGGAATGAAGAGCTTGCTCTAACTAACACAAATATGGTCTTAGATTTTGATTTGGAGCATGAAGTTGGATTTGGCTAGCAAAGCAAGGTGGAGATGTATACTTTCTATAGCAAATCATTTTTGAAGAAGGGAGGAAGAATATGAAGATGGTGGGGATAAGAGAAATGAAGAGAATTAGGTGAGAGAGTACACTTTGTTAAGATATTTATGCTTTAAAGCAAATAGTACTTTACTTTATTTTCTTTTATTTTCTTTAGTTGGCTGAATTGGTATGGTGAGTCACCAACACTAAAACCGTGCTCCCTTCCATATTAAAGATATTTATGGTCTTTGTTGACCCTTTAATTAAGCTAAGTTGACTTAAGTCAAAACTAGCACTATTTGAGCACTATTCACTAATTAGTGCACATATTTGTAAAATTTTTGATTTCCTATTGATTTAGACTTCCTAATGTGATACTAAGTAGTACACATGTTGATTAAAGAGTAATGATGGGCATTTAGCCACTCAAAACCCATTTCCAAGACAATTTTACAAAAATGTGCTTTAAGGCTCCTTAAAGCACATTTTGTGTTTTAACTTGTTTTCAAGCTTGGTTTTCTTTAGGAATTGATTTAACATGTTCATTAGCATGTTAATAAGGTCTAGGAATTACCGTTAGGTCTTATACATGGTTACACCAAGTCTAGAGCAAGTATTTGCTTAAATTGACTTTATGGTGTTTTCTTATGTTTTGTTTGGTTTAAACTGTCTACCAATGTCTCTTAAGGACTTAATTAGTCTTATCAAATCAGAATTGCATGGTATTAAGTCTTGGTAGGCTCTTTGGATCCTAACCAAGTTCATTCCAAGCTTAGAGCATGTTTTTGCTCAAACTGTGTTTGTGGTACTTTATTGTTTTTACCATGGCTTAAATTGTTCACTAATGTTTCTAAGGAACTTTTTATCCTTTAAATATCATATTTTATTATTTAAAAAACATATAAAGATTTGGGGTATTTCAATCTACCCCCCTTAAAGAACTTTGTCCTCGAAGTTCACACTTCCCACGCATCATTTGGATTAGAACACGGGGATTACTAGCAAAATAAAACTTCCATAACCTAACATACTTTACATCACAACCTCGGACTTAACGGTCCGGGTAACAGATCCACATTTGTATCAACATTTCCACCCTCAGACTCTCAAGTCTGGGTAACATAACCAAATTCAGAACACTACCACCTTAGGACTCACGGTCAACATAAAATTTATTACACATACCACACAACATGTCTTAGCATGTATAGAAATCATAAATATCCTTTTTTCCATCTCTTCATGGACTCCCATGTCGAGTACATATACACTATGATCCCGCAGAACCCGGTCACAATGGACACCTTCTGGCCCCCGTTCCATTGGGCGATCAAAACAATCACTTAATTTTTAACATATATACTTCTCATGTCACTGGTCCGAAGACAACGGCTCGTAAGTCCTCAGCTCATGAGCAAGTACTACAAAAATATTCTTTACGAGGTTAAGTATAAGAAATTTCTTTATTTAAAGTATCTATTGAAAGTTTTGAAAATACCCATTGAAAATCCTTTTGAAAACGCAATACAACTCCAAGTCCAATTTATGCTCTTTGCATTTTTCCTTAGCGTGGTTATTTGTGACCACTTATAGGGAGCTTCAAGAATCATCCAACCCTGATGTGATCAGCATCAGTGTTGAACTATCCTTCCACCCCAATTTGTGTTCGGCTTCCCTTGATCACATGCAAATCAAGTTCCACCTCCCACTTCATTTTCAAGCATCAAATAATACACTCATTTCCAATTTTCTATCTTTTTTTTGTCATTCTAGTCATAATCATTACATCTCCAAAGGATAGAACTCGTCTATCAGTTATCTCCATTCACTTTAATCCAGTTACCTAGGGAATCTTATTCTCACTAGGTTCTATGTCGGTTTCATACCCCTTCATAAATCACAATACTGTATATATATATATATATTTATCAAAACATGATACACTGTTTTACAATTAGTATTATGTGAACATATACTGTCGGGGTTTTAGTTCCCATGGAGTTTCTTTACTCCCTTACACTTCTACTCTCACACACAACAGTTAACAAAATGGATACACTTATCACAATGGTATTTCGCATCTTCTGTGCAAAATTACCACCATTAAACCATTAATGAATGAATATGTTTATGTAATACACGCATCAATCATCCAAACAAATTATTTTATGCTATGCACAACATAGTTCACGTACTCTTGTACGTTAAAACACACTAAGCGGTTTTGCGCTCTACCCCCCTTAAAAGGGATTACGCCCACGTAATTAATCACTGAACATTGGTTTAAAACGTTCTGCCGCCGTGAAGTGTTTTAACTTCCATACGGTCTGTTATACAATGCATTCTGGTTAGAGGATCTTAACCATATTGGCGGTTTAGTCCCTAAACCAAGAATTTTCACTGGAGTTTATTTAACTCATAACCGGTTTTGGTTCTGGCCTGTGAGGCTTCTAGGCGTTAATAATTAGTCATTCACTCGTATTCACAATGCATATGCGGTATCTGAAACATGGGTTCACTGCCCTCTGCTGCGCAACTCTGAAAACTTTAGAGCTTAGTTTGCCCCATTCGTTATTGTTACTATGTTGTACATCTCCTATTTATCACCTTTATCTTGGTAATAATGGTTTCTCAACCGATGCGTGGTATCTCTTACCGTGAGCGAATTCGGTGAGTTACAAACTTCCTATCCACTTCCATGATTATTTACTGTGTATACTGCTCTGTATTTCACAATGATTGACTTGATTTCTTCCGACTTACTGTCGGTTGAGATTGAGCTACCACCCACTGTGTAGTGCTCTCTCAGTTATTTCCCACACTTGAGGTATATTCGATACTAATATTTGTTATTTAGTGCTACTGTAGTCCCTTGTTTCTAGTCACGCCTCCACATTTGGTTCTGTACAAGTATCATTTCATTGGTGCGACCTTGCATTTCTTATGCATCGGTCATTGTAGCCTTATAAATCTCTTTCTACTTCCACCATAATTAATATTTTCTTCAAATTCCTAACTATCTCACTCGATCATTACTGCGCAAGTGCAATACCAAAACACTCAGTCATACAGAGTGTAGAGGCGTAAACTCTTGGCAGTAAATCTCTTATGCGATTGCAACAGGAATCACACCATGTCCCTAAGAGACCCTTATCACATAATACTGGCTACTGGCTTACTGCCTGGTTCACTTGCTATCACTTACCGTTGTATCTCCACTGAGTTTAACTCATAACTGTGCTTAGTTGGCATATTATCGTTTAACAACGCTTATACAACGGTCACTTATTGCACACCGTATTCTTACTCATATACAACATTAACTTACACTACATCCGCTATTATATTAGTTTCCGCCATTACCCTATGTTTTGCCACTTACTTGGTTAATTACTGAATACACTATTTTTTTCGAGTCTTTATGCTCCTTGAGCGTTGTTCACTCTACATTTAGCATCACACACCTATGGTGGTTGCTATTAGACTTATTACTCTTCCGGTCTCCACCACCGGTACGAACATTTCTTTTCGTAAGATGACTACTTAAATCATTCTTGGGTAGTAACTATATGGTCAACCCTTAACATATTTCTTAAACTTGGTTCACATAACTACCGCTCCCGCGGTCTCACAATATCGAGAGGTATCCCCACTCTTAAGGTAGTGGTCCGTTCTCCGCTCTATTCACTTGTACAACATAAACTTCCATAATCAATTAAATTTGCCTAACACATTTTCTTTGTGGCTTATAAGCCTTACTGCCTCGAGCTCTGCTCATTATAAGCTATTCATACAAATTTTACTTCTTCTTACGCCATCACATGGTTTGGATGTTATATTGGGCTCCATGTCAAGGTCGTTGCATCACACTTCCTTTCATGGGATGCCCCTTAGGAATGTCAGTCTGCCTCCTGACGACTTATGTTTTTTTGAGTGTAAGTTTCAACTCTTGTGTTTCAATCACTACATTTTATTCAACTTCAGTTGACCCAAACACCCTTCAAGGATAGCTCCTAGGTGTTACTAGGTTATGCCATCACATCTGGCTTGCACTTATTGGTATGTTTAGTTAACTACGCCGTTTGTGTTCTTAGCTAGGTTTACTATCCTCTTCTCTAAAGATTGATACTCCCTAGTAGTCAAAGTAATCATTCCGGGAGTTTCATCTCGTTCATTACACATTAACGTGTCCATATTAGGCATCTACCTTACCATGTATAGGCTGGGTATTCGTTCCAGCAATCATGTTTTATCCCTCGTGGCACTTGAGACATATGCTATGTCTTTACTTACTAGCCAGTGCACTTCACACTTCCTGACTCTTAAACATTTCCTTGAAATAAATTCACTAATTCTTTTGATCTCGTTAACTTAACTGAGTTCCTTTACTTTAATCATTCGTGGTAATCCTTCACTCTTGTTTGACTTTTACCACTGACCGTAGTATGGAGTCGACTACTTCCCGTCTTCTTGACTCTACTCATATACATATGTGGGGCATCCTGCTGATACATTGCTACTTACCCGACTAACCCATAAGTAGGTCTGTCACCCCCACATGCTCCTATCGGAGTGCGGTCGTCCCACATTTCATTTTTGTAAACTCATAGTGTCCGTCACATGCCTAGGTGAAGTATTCTGTTGTCAACTCCCTTATATCATCCCATGATAATATGCATTCCGTACTTCCTAAACTTAATCAAGGAAAGTCCATCCACTGTTGTATTATTATGAACTCAATCTATTCCATTGGGTTGCTACCCTTGGGTTAACCTACTGTGTGGCGCTGAGGCCGGTGTAGGTCCTCTGGTTTGGTTTAAAAGAAGGTTAGAAATAAGTATAGGTTTGAAAGAAACTTTGGTTTTGAAAGAAAAAAGTTTGAAATAAATTTGAGTTTGAAAGAAAACATTCTCATGGTATTACAATGTCTTCTTGTCTTAACTGAGTCTAGCTTCTTGCTAACTGGTGTACTCCCAATTACAAAGGTCAGGCTGTTAAGCCCTTCCATGGTTACGATTATCTCACTCAACTTCATGGTACTTTACTAAGTACTTCGTAGTTGTTAAAATTTTCCCGAACAGCCCTGTTATAGCAGCACTTGCCATGCTAACTGGCTATCGGTTCAACACACACACCGGTTGCGGTATTGTTTTTACCCGCACTGTCATCAGTGGCCTTGTTGGCTGTTACTTGATCTGACAGTCTTAACAATAAATCTTCTGGACGACTTCTCACTGTCTTCACACGATAATCATTAACTAGGGTGTTCCCCTTTTCTTGGAGACCCCTATTTACGTAGTACTATATCTTCTTCGTAGCCCGTTCCATGCATTTGTCATGGTTACTGAGACTTGTTTCTAGTTTGGGTACTACAATGTAGTTCCTTAGTCGGTTGGTATACCGTTGGTGACATTATTTAATAATCGTGGTCCCGTAGACACGCGTCTCGGTTCCCATTACTTCACTTCTTGCCTGTTGCACGGTTGGTGCGTTGCAAGCTGGTTGTTCTCGACTGCTCGGCATGTCGACCCAGGTTGCCGGAAATTCCATTCTCATATGCATAGGATTCTTTAAAATCCGCTACTAAGTGCGGTTAGCATTGTTCTGATGGAAACCGTCTCCGGGATTCCCACTTCTCGGAATCTACCATATGACAGGTTCTCCGTACTTGTAGAGGTACTTATTAATTGCCAGATCGGGTATTCCCTAGTAAGAGAGGACTTTCATCTCTCTGGCGTTCTCCCCCAAGTTATAAAACAGGGATTGTGGAGGGCGGGAAGGATATTGTAGGTTTCCAGTACACGCTGGTAATTCTAAACTAGCGTATCTCTCACGCTATCACTCAACCCTTAACCCAAAGTACTAAAATCCTAACTCGGTACTCCCTAAGCTCGGTATTTCCAGTCATCAGAGCGATACTTCGCTCTGATAACACTTTTTGTAACACCCCAACTAACGACGTCACACTTAACAACAAACTGCAGCGGAAAACATAACTCATCACATTACTTAACTCATTGGTGTTACACGCCATTAACCACCCACGTTGCTAACAAGGCTAATACATATACATTGTATCGGTCTGATGGACCAGATTCCCGAGCAACTACACATTACAATCTCTTTCCATTCCAACAATCATTATACATTTACATTCTAGCTGTACTGAGTATTTACAAACTAATGTCGACAACAATTTCGGTCTTACTACACCTACAATACATAAGTAATTAAATGATTTACCCATGCGCGAACAACTACCCCGTCCTACTCTCGAACGGCTTCCAGCTCCTTGTACCTAAAAAAGAAAGAAAGGGTGGCCCCCCAAGGGGCTCAACACCTTTGCTGGTATGGTAATCGTGCAACCCGCATACTACCGGGCCACACACAACTAATTGTCGTCTAGGCATGCGGTTGATTATATTTAACTCATGCATGAAAACTATAAACACACAACACATCACATACCCACAACATTGGGGCACAACAAATCAGTCAACACATCAATACTCGTTAGATCGCTCATTGTGTTCTTTAACCCTTGATGTAACACCCCTACCGCTAATACGGTCATTATTGTACAAATACTTACCTTCGCAGCGGATAATACTTACTCAACGGCGGGTGTACAATGCCGTTAGTCACCCACGTGACTAACAAGGCGGATTACAATACTACATACTATCGGTCTGATGAATATGAACATACCGAGTACTCTACACAATACAATACTTCCCATTTCATACTCATCCATAATCCAATTACAACTCCAATACATTACTATACCGAGTATACTACAATCCTTACATTACCGATACAGTTTAAGCTTCCAAATGCACATTACAATACAAGTACCAATCCCTACTATACAACTACCCATGCTTACGTAGCAGTCCCCGTCCTACTCTCTCGAACGGTGGTCAGCTTTGAGTACCTGCACACTAAAAACGTTCCCCCGAGGGGGTCAGCTTACGCTGAATATGACTTCCGCATATACCGCGTGCTAACCGCGGTACATCGACTACTTTGGGTCGGATATACATGGAGTTCATTTTTACATGAATACGTACATACTCATACTACAATAATACAATCAAAGGTACCTACATAAATATACAAGCTCAATACTTACTGAGGAAGACAATTCAATAGCCAACCATTCGCATTTGTTATACATTAATTACTCTTCGTACTGTGTTCGATATTCGTTACTCTACTCACACTTACCCCTTACTCTTACATACTCATCACTCCATGTTCAATACCTTACTCGTACACGATCCTTACTCTGTACTCGTTACTATACTAGTGCGTACTCACTACTCAATTCTCCATTCTTACTCTTACATACTCAATACTCGATACTTACTCATACATACTCAATACTCGGTACTCATTACATACTCATACTTGCTTCTTACTCGATACTCGTTACTTTACTCATACATACGCAATACTCATTACTCGTTACTTTGGTCTCTGGGCGGAGTCATACACAAGACTCGCCACCGGACCTACAATACGAGGGCTATACGCTTAGCTCCTCAAATACTCAATGTCCGTTCTTACCGGACTACTCAAATTCCCAACACTCTTCTCTCAGACCACAATATATTCTCATGGATTAGCCTAGAAGTGTCTCTCTTGATAACCTCCACCAGCTTAGGGAATTACTACCGACTGGTATCCTCAGATTTAAGGGTTTCCCCAACATATCGAATACTCTCATGTTCGGGACATACTCACATCAGTCGGGTCCTCTTATAAAGGGTCGACTAATTGCTAAGGGGTTTGGAGGTCCCTCATCATTCTTTACTACTCTCGTGGTTCATGTTTTGCACCAAGATTAATTCCTCTAATAGAGGTTATTGACATACTTCCACTACTTATTATTTGTGGATTGTTCATTTCTATTCTCCAACCGTTATCGGGAGGGTATTGTTCTCGTACACTCTCTCACATTCTTGTGAGTTTAGTTGGGTTGCGTTATCGTTTGTTGATTCATTAGTTTAGCGCGTTTCTATGGTTCCATTAATTCACAACATGACTCTTACTACGAGCCACCACACACAAGACTCATCTAGGAGTCGTACTACGCACCAAATGAAGCCACACAATCAATCAAGAAGGGTTAGCTCACACAACATACAGCAAGACATATAATGAAAGGCAATAAACCGTTTTCATGCTTTAGTCTTGATTAGCCGGCATACAGCACACAAATCAACGTAACTCGGTTAGCATACGGGGCATGAGGAAATCATACCTTTCACTGGAGTTAGCTCTACCGTGTGTTCCCTTGTTTCCTTGGTTCACACTTGTTCCACTGATAATGTTCCAACATTATTATTAATACTATATTCTTACGATACACAAATAATTACTACTCCCGTACTTACCCCGTTATCCCGGCGTACTTAATGTTCTTATACTCTCAACTTGCTTGGTTACTTTTACACTTGTTTTCATACTCATATACTTACTTGCTTACCTTTATTATTTCAATTGTAGTGTACTACTACATATATATGCACATATGTGTATAGGCATATATATATATACATATGATTATTATAATCTTATAGTAATAATTTTTTTTTTGACTCGACCGGACTTGCGACCGACCTTGCAAGTCCGGTCCATTCCAGTAGCTACTAGTACGGGAAATTTTCTGGCTCGACCGAACTTGCAAGTCCGGTCGCAAGTTCGGTCCATTCCAGAAGGTTTCTGACGGGAGAATTTTTTGGTCCGACCGAACTTGCATGTCCGGTCGCAAGTCCGGTCGATTCCAGAAGGTTTCCCGTCTTTGTAAATCTGGGCTCGACCGAACTTGCAAGTCCGGTCGCAAGTCCGGTCCGGCCCAGTACTTCAGTTTTAAATTCTGTTTTCAGCTCTATACTTTGCCCATTGTTTCCCCAATCTTCCTACATGTAATCCCACATGTTTTAACACTACTTAGGCCCTCCAAATTGCCTTAATTCATCCACCAAATCCATCACTAAATCCATCAAATAACTTACACAATTCCCTCACTTCTTTTCCAACACTTGTAACAGTTTTTTTTTGTTACACTTATGCTACAGATTTTTACAATTCAATTCTCCCTTCCAATACTTTCTCAACCAATGCCATTCCTAGCATTCTAAATACCTCTCCTTACCATACCAATTCATTTCCAAGCCATTGTACTACCTATACCCAAGTTCTAACACTCATCTTTCCAAGATCCTGCACATTAAATTCTCCTAACTTCTCCAATGTGTTCCTATGCACTTTGCTACAGATTTTACACTCCTTATTCCTCATACTACAATTACCATTCCGTAGCTACTAAACATTCCTACTAATCCCAATACATATCTTGGTTCTCCCACTCACCAAGTCATTCCTTACTGCACAATTCCTACCAAAATTTTGCCATAACTCATCTACTTTCCTTACTTATCCACACACATCCTTTCTCATCAAGTTCATCCCTATTCTAGCCAAACCACAAGGGTTCTACCAGCACACATATTGAGCAATCTTAATACATCAATACCCATCAATCACAATACACATACTCATTTCACTTGGCTCCAAAGCCTTCAATTCAAATACTTGCACTTAAATACTCAAACTTCACAATTCTCAATACTAGTACAAGGTTTTGGGTTCTTTAAATATTTTACCCATTCCCATTACTCTAATGCAATAGAATTTACATTAGGTAGGAGCTCTTACCTTGAGCTTATACTTCATTCTTTCTTTTCCATTTCTTCTTCCCTCTTTCTTGCACAAATCGATCACATGGGGAATGGAGTTGCCAAACTCCATTCCCATCACCCAAAGCACATCAAACAAGTATAATTAATACACTAGCCCTTAGATTTATGCTAGTTCATTGAAGTGTTCAAAATACAAATTTCTAGGGTTTACCTTTGGAGTGCTTTAGAAGGGGTTTTAGCCCTTGGTTCAAGAAGGAGAATCCACCACCATTGCTAGGTGAAATTGATGCTCAAAAAGAGAGAGAAAAACAAGGTATTACAAAGGGCCAAAAATCGGTTTCCAAGGAAGGTGGAGGAAACTTGAATCTTTTATGGAGATTTTTACCTTGTTGGAAAGAGGAGACTCCAAGCTTCACAATGGTGTGCTTTTCTCTTCAAATGAGGAAAACCCATGGAGATGAAGTTGCTCATTTTCGGATTTTGAAAAGATAGAATTGTAGAGCTTGAAGAGAGGAGTTCAAATATGTGTTTTATTTTTCATTTGGAGCTCACATGGAGGTAGAGCAAGAGGATGAAGAGGGGCTGCCATGGGAGCTGTTTGGAGAGCTCCAAAATCGCCCACAAGAAGAGAGGAAGGAAGAAGAGAGCTGCAGAGAGGGGGTTCCATCGTGAGAGAGGGAGGGAGTTGGAGAGAGAGAAGAGAAATGAGAGAGTAAGAGGAGAGAGGGGGTATTTACTTTTGTACTTTTTACTTTTTGCTTTCTTTGATTTACTTATTTGTTACTTGTGTGTGTGTGAGAGAGAGAGCTGTTTACACCAGTAAAAACCGGCCCCCTCTGTAATACTAGCTGGAGCGTTTTTCGTCTTTTACAGAAAACGCTCGATATTTTACCCGGTTTTGATACTTTTCACTAACCGGGCCTGTTTTCCGGAAATTTCTCGTTTAATCATTTTTATTGACTATTAAGCTTCCATAAACGCTTAATAATTATTATTTAATTATTTATAATTTTTACGGGTCTGTTTGACCACTTAAAGCCACGTTTTTCAGGTTTCCTCGAAAAACGTGCGCTAAAGCTCTTTTAGCGTTTTAATACATTTCTTGGATCCGTTTTCTTCGGGAATCATTCCCGTATACTAATTAGGCATGAATAAGCCTTAGGAATCCTTACGATACTATAACCGAGGTCTCGTACCTCCTATGGTTATTTAACGCTCAATTTAGCGTTTTCCGCTTTCTAAGCGTTTTTCTCATTTCTTTTGGATTTATTTTCTTTACCAAAAATTACTTAGTCACTATTAGGCCCTTAAATACTATATTAGAATAATATAATCACCATATTTAAGTTCGGGGTATTTCAATCTACCCCCCTTAAAGAACTTTGCCCTCAAAGTTGATGAATCTAATACTGTTGCTCGTACCAATACTCTATGCTAAGGTTATGACCTCTACATATGACTTGTCAAACTCCAAATGTCTGACATGATGCATACTACGCATCCAAACAGCATGTCACTGCATGCATAGCAATCAAAAATATCCGTTTTACTCCTCTCCAAGGGGGTCCATCCGCAGACAATTAGGTACAATCCTCCCCCAATGGAGAGTGATCCCTCAGGTACCGGTCACGTTTGAACACTTACGCTTTCTGGTTCACGGCCGTCATGACTTGAGCACTTACGCTTTCTGGCTCTACGGTCCTTTGGTTTTGATCAAATTCATTTGCACATATAGAGATCCTCAGGCACTTACTCATACTTACTTTACTCATACTTACTCATACTTACGCATACTTACTCGGGACTACGCTGCCCCAGTGCCCTTGGAAAAATACAAAACACCCACTATTACCGTACACCCGGTGTAGTGGTTTCAAACTACTCTACACTTCCACAGACTCAAAACTAGCTTCACCTCCTATGGTTTCGACCGGATACCCGTGCCTAGCCATGGAGGATCCACTAGCGTCCGTGGGAGCGGTTTTAAAACCGATCCCCATTCTCAAGTTTGAAGAAAACATTGTACCAAATTAGTTTTGGAAATTCATTTTGAAAACTTTGCATACATCTCCCAATTTCAATTTATGATGATTATTCCTACCACTAGTGTTATTGTTGTGGCCACTTAGGGGAGCTTCCAGAGTCCTTCAACCCCAATGTGATCAGCATTGGTGTTGAATTATCCTTCCACCCCAATTTGTGTTCGGCTTCCCTTGATCGCTAGCAAATCAAGTTCCACTTCCCACCTCAATACAAACAGACAGATTGTCAAACATTATTTCGTTTTCTATCTTTTTAATCTTGCTACTCATAATCATACACATACATTTCTCAATTTATATGATTCACTTACTTACTTACTAATCATCTCATCAATTATTACTGCATCCTCTCCAACTACTATACTTAAGAAATTCATGGGTGTAATATCCCATTAGTTTACTATACTCCAATTTATACTCATAAAATACATCGGTTGTACACTGATTCATACTCATTACATACGTCGGTTGCATACCGATTTATACTCATTACATACATCGGTTCCGTACTGATTTATACTCCTCAAGTCTCCTATACATACTCATTCTTCATACTATTACCAATCGGGTTTCTTATTACCCTGGAGTTTCTCTACTCCTTTTCCTATACTTACTTCCCAAATTACCACAATTACACAATGAGTGAATACAAATGTTTATGTAACATAAGTATCAGCCATCAAGATGAATTCTCTTGCGCTATGCGCGTTGTAGTTTACGCACCTATCACGTAAAACATACATTTCGCAGTTTTCGCTCTACCCCCCTTAAAAGGGATTACGCCCACGTAATCTACCATGTGTCAACATTGAACATTGGTTGAAGGCATTGAGCCATCATGGAGTGGTTCGGTTTCCATGCGGTCTATTATACAATGTTCCTTGATCAACGGGTCTTAACCGTACTATCGGTTAGTCCCTGCATCAAGAATTTTCATCGGAGTTATTCAACTCTTAACCGGATTCGGTTCTAGCCTAAATGGCTTTCAGGCATTGGTGATTAGCCTTTTTTTTCACTAGGTGTATTTCGCTTAGAATTCTGGGTCCACTAGCTTCTGCTGCGCGACCCTGATAACTTGGGTTATTCGCCCTTCTTGTTATCTTGAACGTGTTACGTATCACCTTTTATCCCTCTTATTGTGAGAATAAGGTTTATTGACCAAATGCGGTGTTCTCTTACCGTGCTCGAACTCGGTGAGTTGTAGATTCATAACCAGCTCTCGGGCAATGTATATACATATTGTTGTGTTTGTAGTGATCATTCACTTGGTTTCTCCGACCTATTGTCGGTTGAGGTTAAGTCACTACTTAGTTGTAGTGCTTCCTCTGTCATTAGTAGCTTTTGAGCTACACCAGTTTCTCTGGTTCATCACAAGTGTTCTTTACTTGTATGACCTTGCATTTTCCATGCGTCGGTCCTTGTGACTTTCTTAAGTATCCTTTCACTTTTATTCCAATGGAATTCACATCTTGTGATTGTTGGTGTGTTTCACACCATTCGTGCTCTTTGGCCTTAGGCCGCACGGTTTGTTTCCAAGCTTTTGCTCAACTGGTTTACGCCGTGTTTACTGGTGAAAGGAAGAATTTACCACTACTTACGTTCTCCATATCATTAGCTATCCCACTAGATCATTGACTATGCAAGTGCAATACCAAAACACTCAGTCCTACAGAGTGCAGAGGCGTAAACGCTTGGCAATAACTCTCTTATGAGATCGCAATAGGAATTATTGTTACTCCTTCAGGTGGTGTTTCATCATTTCGTGCGGACTCCTGGCTTGTTGCCCGGTCTGTCCACTATCTCGAATTAACAATTTCCATAGCATTAGTGATTACTCATATACATTGGTCGCCTGTTGTGCACATGTTCTTACAGATTCCATAGTATTGGTTTACATGGCATCCATTGTTGCTAGCTTCAGCTCATGCATTTATACAATGGTTTCCCATGTATTTGGCAATACCGAATATGGTATTCCTTTACTTTTCTGAGCTCCCTGAGCATCATTGGTTTTATAACCGGTTACTCCTTGGTTGTCAACAATTGCTGTTGAAGCTTATTTCACATTGCTTGGCAAGAATTATATGCACAAGCCTGACTACATTAGTAGTTCTGAAAGGGATATATTTCCCGACCGTTACTGATGGTATCCCTTCTTGGGATCCACGCGTTCACCGCTCTTGCGGTCTCACATTCATGAGGGGCATCCTCAATTATTGGTTGTTACTCTTTTATCGGTGTCATCCTTGACCACTTTCCATATAGTTCACCTTGGTTTTGCAACCGTTGGGTTGTGTGGTAACAGTTTTATGGCCTACTAGCCATGTTGCCTAGAGCTCTGCTCATCGTAGGTTGTTTCCAAGTGGTTACTTCCCATAAACCATCGTTGGATTTGGAGGTGGTACTGGGCTCCCTGACAAGATCGTCACATCACACTTCTGTCTGTTGGAGACCCTTTTGTATTTTGGTATTGATCGATACCATTTATTAATTTGGGGTATCCCCTATCAAGTGGGATCCCGTCGGTGTTCTAACCGGTTGCTCGTTCCGATTGTGGTGTTTTTACCACAACATCTCGTTCAACTGTGTTGACTTGCTACCCTTTATGGATTGCTCCTGGGTATTACCAATTGTGCGGTAGCATCTGGCATGTATGAGTATTTTCAGTTTGTTGTCCTACCTTGCGGTTCTGGATCTGAGTTATCCGTTTCGGGTTGTAACGTCTCCCGTTCTTAGGGTAGACCATTGGTGTTTTTCCTTGTGTTATAACGGATTTGATATCCCTTCTGGTGATGAATGGTATTTCCAGTACCTTATAACATCACCCTGTGTGTTTGTGGTTGTTGATCTGGGAATTCTATCCCGTTCATTGAACACCGATGTGTTAGTGTTAGGCATTTGCCTCACTATGCTTAGACTGGGTATTCCTTCCAGTTATCATGCTTTACTTAGCTATATTCGAGACATATCAATGTCTTATCCGTTGTTAGTGCTTCTTGCACTTTCAACTCTTAATGGTTCTCCTGAAGTGAGTTTCTGACTCCTTAGCTTGTAGCTTATCTGAGTTTCCCTTGTTCGGTTGAGGTAACCAGTTGTTCTGTTTTAAATTTACTTATGGTCCGTAGAACAGAGTTAACTACTTCCCATGTTTCGTACACTACATGTATACATACGTGGGGTACCATCTTGGCACGTTACCACTTACCTAACTACATGTCAGGCCCGCAAGCTCCTTCGGAGTGCCGTCGTCCCACATCCCGTATTTGGGTACACTCGTAGTGTTCGTCACACGCCTAGGTGAAGTATTCTATTGTCAACTCCTCTTGTATCACTCTATGATACTCACCGTAATTCCGTCTGTTTGGTTTAGAAGAAATCCAAGGTTTAAAAGAAGGATTTGTGGTTTTGAAAGAAAAATTTGGGTTTTGAAAACAGTTCGGTGTGAAAGGAAATTCTTTATGGCGTTGCCATGTCTGAGGTCTTGACCAAGTCCAGCTTCTCGCTGACTGGTATATTCTTAACACAATGGTCGGGCCGTTAGGCCTTTCCAAGGTTTCGTTATTTAGATACTGAGGATTGGTGATCCTATATTTGCTCCATTTGTCATAACGGTACTTTAGCAAGTATTTGCAGGTTGTTAAAAGTCTTCCGACCGTCTTGTAGTTGCTGCACTTGCCCTAGGCAAGTGCGCGGGTAGGTTGTTTTTCGGTTAACGTATACCGGTTACGGTATCGTTTCCATCCATAATTGGTGGTCTTATTAGATCTTCCTTTGATCTTTTGATCTTGGTGATCGATCTCCTGAGTCGCTTCTCAGTATACTTGACATGATTGTCGTCCATCCGGGTGTCTCACACCTTCAGTGTGGTTAACGAGACTTGACTTATCCTTAGGATCCAGGTTGTGGTCCTAAAGGTGTATGTGTTATGATTTCTTTCATAGTTGTCTGAACTATGTTGTTCAGTTATTGCAGCCTCTTGGCATGTAGGCTTGGTATTAATCCAACCTCGACTAACTCCTTAGTCGGTTTGTATACCGTTGTTGGTATCATCAAAGATTACGGTCCGTAGACTCTCTTGTCTCGGCTTGTTACTCCATTTTCCTTGTTTCATTGCACGACTGTGCTTCTCTTCTTGCTGACTACACATGGTTCTCGCGACTGCGAAGCATGTCGCCCCATGGTGCCATAAATTCCATTATCCTTGTGCTTAGGATCTTCATTCCTCCGCCATTAAGTGCGGTCCTTTTCATTCAACGGGAACCGTCTTCGGACTTCCAGTTCTTGGACTCTACCGTATGACAGGTTCTTTTCTAATAAGGTTTATTTGCACTGCCAGATCGGGTTTTACCCGAGTGTGAGAGGTCCTTCCATCTCTCTGGCGTTCTTGTCCCAACTTACAACGGGGGACGCGGAGGGCGGGTATGGTTACTGTAGGTATCCAGATCACACTGGAAATTCCTATCTAGCGTCCTCACACACTAGCACTCAACCCTTAGCCCTAAGCCTCTACTTCCTAACTCGGTATTTACCTAGACTCGGTATTTCATCCATCAGAGCGATACTTCGCTCTGATACCACTTTTTGTAACACCCCTACCGCTAATACGGTCATTATTGTACAAATACTTACCTTCGCAGCGGATAATACTTACTCAACGGCGGGTGTACAATGCCGTTAGTCACCCACGTGACTAACAAGGCGGATTACAATACTACATACTATCGGTCTGATGAATATGAACATACCGAGTACTCTACACAATACAATACTTCCCATTTCATACTCATCCATAATCCAATTACAACTCCAATACATTACTATACCGAGTATACTACAATCCTTACATTACTGATACAGTTTAAGCTTTCAAATGCACATTACAACACAAGTACCAATCCCTACAATACAACTACCCATGCTTACGTAGCAGTCCCCGTCCTACTCTCTCGAACGGTGGTCAGCTTCGAGTACCTGCACACTAAAAACGTTCCCCCGAGGGGGTCAGCTTACGCTGAATATGACTTCCGCATATACCGCGTGCTAACCGCGGTACATCGACTACTTTGGGTCGGATATACATGGAGTTCATTTTTACATGCATACGTACATACTCATACTACAATAATACAATCAAAGGTACCTACATAAATATACAAGCTCAATACTTACTGAGGAAGACAATTCAATAGCCAACCATTCGCATTTGTTATACATTAATTACTCTTCGTACTGTGTTCGATATTCGTTACTCTACTCACACTTACCCCTTACTCTTACATACTCATCACTCCATGTTCAATACCTTACTCGTACACGATCCTTACTCTGTACTCGTTACTATACTAGTGCGTACTCACTACTCAATTCTCCATTCTTACTCTTACATACTCAATACTCGATACTTACTCATATGTACTCAATACTCGGTACTCATTACATACTCATACTTGCTTCTTACTCGATACTCGTTACTTTACTTATACATACGCAATACTCATTACTCGTTACTTTGGTCTCTGGGCGGAGTCATACACAAGACTCGCCACCGGACCTACAATACGAGGGCTATACGCTTAGCTCCTCAAATACTCAATGTCCGTTCTTACCGGACTACTCAAATTCCCAACACTCTTCTCTCAGAGCACAATATATTCTCATGGATTAGCCTAGAAGTGTCTCTCTTGATAACCTCCACCAGCTTAGGGAATTACTACCGACTGGTATCCTCAGATTTAAGGGTTTCCCCAACATATCGAATACTCTCATGTTCGGGACATACTCACATCAGTCGGGTCCTCTTATAAAGGGTCGACTAATTGCTAAGGGGTTCGGAGGTCCCTCATCATTCTTTACTACTCTCGTGGTTCATGTTTTGCACCAAGATTAATTCCTCTAATAGAGGTTATTGACATACTTCCACTACTTATTATTTGTGGATTGTTCATTTCTATTCTCCAACCGTTATCGGGAGGGTATTGTTCCCGTACACTCTCTCACATTCTTGTGAGTTTCGTTGGGTTGCGTTATCGTTTGTTGATTCGTTAGTTTAGCGCGTTGCTATGGTTCCATTAATTCACAACATGACTCTTACTACGAGCCACCACACACAAGACTCATCTAGGAGTCGTACTACGCACCAAATGAAGCCACACAATCAATCAAGAAGGGTTAGCTCACACAACATACAGCAAGACATATAATGAAAGGCAATAAACCGTTTTCATGCTTTAGTCTTGATTAGCCGGCATACAGCACACAAATCAACGTAACTCGGTTAGCATACGGGGCATGAGGAAATCATACCTTTCACCGGAGTTAGCTCTACCGTGTGTTCCCTTGTTTCCGTGGTTCACACTTGTTCCACTGATAATGTTCCAACATTATTATTAATACTATATTCTTACGATACACAAATAATTACTACTCCCGTACTTACCCCGTTATCCCGGCGTACTTAATGTTCTTATACTCTCAACTTGCTTGGTTACTTTTACACTTGTTTTCATACTCATATACTTACTTGCTTACCTTTATTATTTCAATTGTAGTGTACTACTACATATATGCCATATGTGTATAGGCATATATATATATACATATGATTATTATAATCTTATAGTACTAATTTTTTTTTTGACTCGAACGGACTTGCGACCGACCTTGCAAGTCCGGTCCATTCCAGTAGCTACCAGTACGGGAAATTTTCTGGCTCGACCGAACTTGCAAGTCCGGTCGCAAGTTCGGTCCATTCCAGTAGCTTGCATTACGGGAATTTTTTCTGGCCGACCGAACTTGCAAGTCCGGTCGCAAGTTCGGTCCATCCCAGAAGCTTTCATCTACGGAATTTTTCTGGCCGACCGAACTTGCAAGTCCGGTCGCAAGTTCGGTCCATTCCAGCAGGTTTCTGACGGGAGAATTTTTCTGGTCCGACCGAACTTTGCATGTCCGGTCGCAAGTCCGTCGATTCCAGAAGGTTCCCGTCTTTGTAAATCTGGGCTCGACCGAACTTGCAAGTCCGGTCGCAAGTCCGGTCCGGCCCAGTACTTCAGTTTTAAATTCTGTTTTCAGCTCTATACTTTGCCCATTGTTTCCCCAATCTTCCTACATGTAATCCCACATGTTTTAACACTACTTAGGCCCTCCAAATTGCCTTAATTCATCCACCAAATCCATCACTAAATCCATCAAATAACTTACACAATTCCCTCACTTCTTTTCCAACACTTGTAACAGTTTTTTTTGTTACACTTATGCTACAGATTTTTACAATTCAATTCTCCCATCCAATACTTTCTCAACCAATGCCATTCCTAGCATTCTAAATACCTCTCCTTACCATACCAATTCATTTCCAAGCCATTGTACTACCTATACCCAAGTTCTAACACCCATCTTACCAAGATCCTGCACATTAAATTCTCCTAACTTCTCCAATGTGTTCCTATGCACTTTGCTACAGATTTTACACTCCTTATTCCTCATACTACAATTACCATTCCGTAGCTACTAAACATTCCTACTAATCCCAATACATATCTTGGTTCTCCCACTCACCAAGTCATTCCTTACTGCACAATTCCTACCAAAATTTTGCCATAACTCATCTACTTTCCTTACTTATCCACACACATCCTTTCTCATCAAGTTCATCCCTATTCTAGCCAAACCACAAGGGTTCTACCAGCACACATATTGAGCAATCTTAATACATCAATACCCATCAATCACAATACACATACTCATTTCACTTGGCTCCAAAGCCTTCAATTCAAATACTTGCACTTAAATACTCAAACTTCACAATTCTCAATACTAGTACAAGGTTTTGGGTTCTTTAAATATTTTACCCATTCCCATTACTCTAATGCAATAGAATTTACATTAGGAAGGAGCTCTTACCTTGAGCTTATACTTCATTCTTTCTTTTCCATTTCTTCTTCCCTCTTTCTTGCACAAATCGATCACATGGGGAATGGAGTTGCCAAACTCCATTCCCATCACCCAAAGCACATCAAACAAGTATAATTAATACACTAGCCCTTAGATTTATGCTAGTTCATTGAAGTGTTCAAAATACAAATTTCTAGGGTTTACCTTTGGAGTGCTTTAGAAGGGGTTTTAGCCCTTGGTTCAAGAAGGAGAATCCACCACCATTGCTAGGTGAAATTGATGCTCAAAAAGAGAGATAAAAACAAGGTATTACAAAGGGCCAAAAATCGGTTTCCAAGGAAGGTGGAGGAAACTTAAATCTTTTATGGAGATTTTTACCTTGTTGGAAAGAGGAGACTCCAAGCTTCACAATGGTGTGTTTTTCTCTTCAAATGGGGAAAACCCATGGAGATGAAGTTGCTCATTTTCTGATTTTTAAAAGATAGAAATGTAGAGCTTGAAGAGAGGAGTTCAAATATGTGTTTTATTTTTCATTTGGAGCTCACATGGAGGTAGAGCAAGAGGATGAAGAGGGGCTGCCATGGGAGCTGTTTGGAGAGCTCCAAAATCGCCCACAAGAAGAGAGGAAGGAAGAAGAGAGCTGCAGAGAGGGGGTTCCATCATGAGAGAGGGAGGGAGTTGGAGAGAGAGAAGAGAAATGAGAGAGTAAGAGGAGAGAGGGGGTATTTACTTTTGTACTTTTTACTTTTTGCTTTCTTTGATTTACTTATTTGTTACTTGTGTGTGTGTGTGAGAGAGAGCTGTTTACACCAGTAAAAACCGGCCCCCTCTGTAATACTAGCTGGAGCGTTTTTCGTCTTTTACAGAAAACGCTCGATATTTTACCCGGTTTTGATACTATTCACTAACCGGGCCCGTTTTCCGGAAATTTCTCGTTTAATCATTTTTATTGACTATTAAGCTTCCATAAACGCTTAATAATTATTATTTAATGATTTATAATTTTTACGGGTCTGTTTGACCACTTAAAGCCACGTTTTTCGGGTTTCCTCGAAAAACGTGCGCTAAAGCTCTTTTAGCGTTTTAATACATTTCTTGGATCCATTTTCTTCGGGAATCATTCCCGTATACTAATTAGGCATGAATAAGCCTTAGGAATCCTTACGATACTATAACCGAGGTCTCGTACCTCCTATGGTTATTTAACGCTCAATTTAGCGTTTTCCGCTTTCTAAGCATTTTTCTCATTTCTTTTGGATTTATTTTCTTTACCAAAAATTACTTAGGCACTATTAGGCCCTTAAATACTATATTAGAATAATATAATCACCATATTTAAGTTCGGGGTATTTCACTTGAGGGTTCCTCCTTTAATGGAGCTAATTCCTTGTTAGACGACACTTACCCATTAGTCGAGTTATACTTAAATTCCTCTCATTGTAACGTGGGATTAATACCCATGAACCACATACTCCACATAACAACTCATATCACATTTTAACGTACATACAACATAACTTGGTGAGAGTCACGTGAGGACACGTACCCCGAGATGTGAGTTAGTAATCTCTCGGAGCCTAGAGAATCTTTTTATTCCCATGCTAAGCTTGTTACACAATAACCTATTGTTCTACATAGAGAACAAACATCTACCTAAGATGTGTCGGTCTCAATATAGTACCGAACACACCGTACATATCCCCCGGATCCGACGTGAGTCAGAAAAAGCCTTGGTTAAGCTTGAGGGTGATTGAAGACCCCAAAAGGAAAACAATCCAACAGAGAGAGAGTTAAAGAAACTGTATACATCAACTCCCAAACAACACGCGACCGGAACGACCGGATTCCTCACCCCCATAACATATATATATAGTTAAAAGCTCCGTTATGGAACCTATCACATCCATACACCACTTGGTGTTACAACCGGGTTAAACACACATGGGTGGTAAACATACTTACACACACAAACAACATACAACTAACTCACGCATAGCCGAGGTTAGAACGTTCCCATGGGTTGGGTCGTTAAATCCGAATACCGATCTCTTGTGTGATCCTATATTAGGTTAGCTATGGTTTAACACTTTCGAGGTTAAACGGTATCGGAACTAAACACGCCACATAATTGAATTACTATAAACTCATTACACGTTTTTATCTTATAAGGTGGAAAACATTCAGAAAAACACATTGGCATACAAGCCGGTGTAATCCGGTAGGACACAGGTTGCAAGAAAACCATACCTATCACCAAGGTCCACTCTATTGTGTCCTCTTATGTTCGTCGAACAATTCTCGAACAACTGGTAACATTACAATTTCTTTCATTAACAAATCTAATTGTTGTATTTCTTATGTTTGTAGCTGGTGCTATAGTTAACCCCGTCATCCCGTTATACTTAATTTTACTCTTGGGATCTTAAGTCACAACTCTACTATCCAACCTAACACTGTTTACACTTTTTAAGGCCTTAACATGTCACCAACAAACACGGGCTAAACATCACCTAAAACCATTACATCCATCCCCCATCATTTGAAGATCATTGAAACACATTTGACAAATTTTTGCCTGGTCCAGGATTTGGTCCGGACCCAAGGTCCCGGACCAATAGTAAATGGCACTCTCGGCCTTATTTTCACTTGGTCCGGGTGTTGGTCCTGGACTAAGGACCTGGACCACTTACAAACTTCAATTCGGCACATTTTAAGGGTGGTCCGGGACCTTAACAAGGGTAAAGTCCGGACCATGTTAATAAGTTGTCCAAAACACCATTTTTCAACCCCTAATCCAACCTTAAACCTTACCTAATCATTCCATATCTTTCCACATGTTTCCTACATGTTTAAACACCTTAAATCATGCACTAACCTTCCTAAAATCATCATAACTGTTACTCAATTTCTTACAACAATTCGTAACACTTACAACATTTTTCCTTAGATTTCTAATGGTAGATTATGCCTATACCTCAACTAACCAAAGTGTTGTCTCACAAACATTACCACTACTCCAAAAACATTATTTCTCACAAACACCTCCTTTACACAAATTCATTAAGATTTTTCCACAAGTTCATACTATTCCTTCAAAAGGCATTTTACCTCTTTCTTACCAAGTTTTCAAGACTTACCACATCTTCACCATGACCTTGGTGTATCTAGAAATCATCCATTAGTTCTCTAAAATCTCCAAGACTATGCCAAGGCATATAACACTTAAGAACACCTTATTCACATTTTTCACCATCTTAACACTTAACAATTCTAGCCTTCTAGGTAAAAATCTCATTAGAAAACATAAATCCTTTGTTTTCAACTAAATTTTGCCTTAGCTCTCTTGTATCACCGTACACGAAACACATAGTTTTCTACTTTTATATAATCACAGAACATCCCATCCCTCAATACATCCTTCCGCACAAACTATGCTTTTCATTCTTTAACCACCAAGGACATTCATCTTCACAAGAAAAGTTCTTTACACAAAACTAAACCTTTAAACTACAATACATCACAATATAGTGCATAAACTTAAATTTCTTGGCACTTAGGCCCTTAAATAACATGGCTCTTAGGCCCTTAAATTCATTAATCTTAAACACTGAATTTCCACATTTAGATTCCTTCAACCTGCAATTACACACAACAATGTTCCCATGTCCTTTTAGTCCACCTTGTGGATAGTTTTCTAGCTCATTTCCCATTGTCTCTTTAGGTTATTTGTTAAGCAAATATAGCTCAATTCCCTAGTACATAAAACTACATTAAGAGAGATCCTTTACCTCTTCTCTTCAAGATTTTCTCACTTGTTTTCTCTTGTTCTTTCTTGATTGAAAATCGGCAAGGAGCTTTTATCACTTGTCAATCTTCTAACCAATACACATATAAGGGTAATGAGCATTAAGTTTAATACTCAAACTCATAATTAAACCCTAGATTTACATAAGTGTCTTAAAACACTAAAATTGATGTTTACCTTTGGAATTTGAAAGAGAACTTGAATAAGTAGCAAGTCGGGACTCCTCCTAGTCCATTGAAGATTGGATCAAGCTAAATTAAGAGCAAGGTAATGTACCATTAAGAGGTGATTTTTTGGTTATATAAGAAAATGAAGGGAAACATGGACTTTCTTTGATTTTCCTTACCTAGAAGCAAAGGAGAACAACAAGGTGTGAAGAGATGAGTTTTTCCTCCATCAATGGAGATTCTCCATGGCACAAAAATGGAGTTCTTGAAGATTTGAAAAGATAGGAATGGAGAGCTAGCTCCAACTAACACAAATATGGTCTTAGATTTTGATTTGGAGCATGGAGTTGGATTTGGCAAGCAAAGCAAGGTGGAGAAGTATACTTGCTGTAGCAAATCGTTTTTGAAGAAGGGAGGAAGAAGATGAAGACGGTGGGGAAGAGAGAAATGAAGAGAATGAGGTGAGAGAGTACACTTTGTTAAGATATTTATGTTTTAAAGCAAATAGTACTTTACTTTATTTTCTTTAGTTGGCTGACTTGGTATGGTGAGTCACCACTACTAAAACCGTGCCCCTTCAATATTAAAGATATTTATGGTCTTTTTTGAGCATTTAATTAAGCTAAGTTGACTTAAGTCGAAACTAGCACTATTTGAGCACTATTCACTAATTAGTGCACATATTTGTGAAATTTTTGATTTCCCATTTAATTAGACTTCCTAATGTGATACTAATTAGTAAAAATGTTGATTAAAGAATAATGATGGGCATTTAGCCACTCAAAACCCATTTCCAAGACAATTGTTCAAAAATGTGCTTTAAGGCTCCTAAAAGCACATTTTGTGTTTTAACTTGTTTTCAAGCTTGGTTTTCTTTAGGAATTGATTTAACATGTTCATAAGCATGTTCATAAGCATGTTAATAAGGTATAGGAATGACCTTTAGGTCTTATACATGGTTACACCAAGTCTAGAGCAAGTATTTGCTTAAATTGACTTTATGGTGTTTTCTTGTGTTTTGTTTGGTTTAAATTGTCTACCAATGTCTCTTAAGGACTTAATTAGTATTATCAAATCATAATCGCATGTTATTAAGTCTTGGTAGGCTCTTTGGATCCTAACCAAGTTCATTCCAAGCTTAGAGCATGTTTTTGCTCAAACTGTGTTTGTGGTACTTTGTTGTTTTTACCATGGCTTAAATTGTTCACTAATGTTTCTATGGCACTTTTTAGCCTTTAAATACCATAGTTTAATATTTACAAAAAACATATAAAGGTTTGGGGTATTTCAGGTATTGTGTTGTATTGTTTGATTGGATTTGGCCTTGGTAGTCACGTGGGTGACTAGCGGCATTGTTTCACCCCCGGTTGTATTAGAATTTCCGCTGCTTGTGTATTGATAATGGAGACGGGTGATAAGTGAGAAATACATAGACATTTAAGGGTTTAATTTACCTTATACTTACTTACTTTCAGGATAATATTTCTCACTTATCGTATGTTTTTCCTAAGATTTATGCCTTGATATGAACTGATAGATTTTATGTATCAAATACAGTAAAAAGTGTTGGAATCAAATAGTTTATTTCACAAGCTTTCCAACGCAACAAACGGCGAGTAAAACGGACTTATAACGAAGAATCTGGAGCCGGTTGAAGATTGCAGGAAAAATTACAATACACCGGTATATATATATATATATATATGTATAATCGCAGAACAATATATATTAACGGGACAAGTACTTGTCCGCCTTTGTTAAGGAGGACAAGAGACATGTGAGACGTCCGCCCAAAACAAGGCGGACACAAGGTGGACAAGAGACGTGTGAGACGTCCGCCCAAAACAAGGCGGACACAAGCGTGGACAGATATGTGGACGTCTCACGTCCGCCCAAAGAAAGGAGGACACGGAGGCGGACATGGGTGTGTCCGCATAAAACTGGGCGGACAAGGAGGCGGACGTGAGTGACGTCCGCATAACCTTAGGCGGACACATGTAAATTCCCAGATCCGGATTTTAACGCGAGGGTGCTGTTTATCTTCTTCCGGCGCCTACAGACAACAAGATCAGTCGCGGCCGACAGTCCTGAAAATCCTCACGCGTTCTGCAACTTATCCATCTACTCCATCAACTGGCACCTCCCTTATCTTGTTCACCCACTAGCACGCGTGATGCAGCCTGTCTCTTCCTTCTCCTTCCTTCCTCTTCTTCTCCTTCTCCTATAAAAACCCACGAGCCTTCTGCTCAAATATTCATTCAATCTCTTCCACAATCCATCGCTCACACCTACGATCCATTCCATCTTCTTATCCCCCACTTCTCCATTTTATTTTCTTTCTTCATCAGCCTTATGCTGTTAGTTTCCAGAGAACCAACGAAGGAATCGATTGTCTGTTCGTTCTTCTTCGTTGGTTCCAACTATGTTATTTCTTACGCTTGTTTTACTGTATAATTATGTGTGATTAATAAATCTAGCCTTCCCAGGTTAGGAAGCAAGCCTATTATATATTGTGTTTGTAAGCTTTCCAGTATAATTTATCTAAGCAGTATTTTGATTCTTATCCTTAATGCGCTTTAATTCTCTTGTACAATTATTAAAGTGATATTTGTAGTTCTTTGTTAAAATGCAGTGCTGAGACAAGGTTCTAGACACAGGAAGTCAAATGGGTTAACGACTAGAAGCGATATTCCACGCCGTATAGGTTAATCTATCTCCAATAGGAATTGTTACTAGTGCGATTATTTATTAACTTGAACAAGGAATTGCGCTTGTTGTTTAAATTAATCAGGGTTTATTAGACAGGGAACGATCAATAAACTAATTAAGATTCTTGAGTTTATTGCTAAAGTGGGAAAGTTATATTTATATAATTAAATAAAATAGAGTGAGCAGGACAACCCGGATGCTTAGCTTTAACACAAAAAGATTTATAATTTCTATTTCTTTTCTGTTTTAATATAAGTGGGTTTTAGCTTATTTGTGCTCAAATGAGTTAGCTGATAACCATTTCCCTCAAAATGATAATATCTGTTTATAGAAATTTCAGTCAATTTATTATACTACCAGTTATCCACAGCGAGGTCCCCAAGAGTACGACAACCCACATTTCCACTATTCCGCAAAACGATAGGTACACTGCCTAGGTTGTAGAAGTAGTCACATATTTCTCCAACAAGTTTTTGGCGCCGTTGCCGGGGACCTCCGGCACGGTTAATTGATGGTTTTTAATTTTATTGAGATTTCTGTTTAATTTTGTTTATATCTGTTTTATTTTATTTTGTTTTCGCTTTATTTAATTTTATTTCATTTTACTTACTTTTTTATTTTAGCAAGTTTATTCTATCTCTGTTTTGTTTCATATTTGTTTTTCTATTTAGTTAATTTATGTTTTTATGCTTATTTTCTATTTTTAGTTCTATTCTACTTGGTATTTTTATTTTTGTTTTTTGTAGGATAGTTACTGATTATGGAGAGCGGCGACGATGAGGTGAAGAGATTGTTGATCAATTTGGAATGGACTCACATGCAAGAGGAGATGTCCTCATATCAAAGGTTGGTCAAGGATTATCAATCACCTCAACAGTCAAATCGAGAGCTGTATTGGTGGGAAGTCGACCAGGCTAATACACAGTACAAAGAAGCTCAGTTGGGATACTACTACTTCAATCAGAATGAACAACAATCTACACAAGGGCCAGACGAATTCCTCCCGAGTCAGACCAAGCCGCTAGAAGAGATTCCAGTGGTGAGTCCAATGAGTGAAGATCGATTCGAGCCAGATATTATTGAAGCTACAAGTTCTGATGAGGAGATAAAGATACTTATCAGGACATTTTTCTCCGACGCCGAGTTGGAGCAAATGTCTGAGAGTTACAATTCTCCTCCATCTCCATCCCCAGCACAAGAGGAGCAATTAAAAGCTGAAGGTATTTTGTGTGAGCCAGTCCGCAAAGAGGATTATCCTATTGAGCCTCAACAACCAGAAGAGGATATTTATATTCTCGAATCCGAGGAAGAAACACCGCTACCACCAGTCTCTCATCAACTCTCACCCTGCCTTCATAAGCCTCAACAACAAGAGGAGGATGTTTACATCCTCCAATTTGAGGAAGAAAAGACATCACCACCTGGTCTCCTGTTAGAACTACATTACCGGCAGTACCTCCTCAAACACCAGGTTTTGTGGAGTATTCATTTTCCTATTTTATTTGCCGAGTTAACGTCCTGTTTTGATCCAGGTGGTTTGCTTTTAATTACTGCTAACTTCGTTTCCTGGCGAAGCTGTTGTCTACTTTTATTTTTGATCCAGGATAACGAAGCGGAGTCTAGGCAAAGACTATAAATACGGGCAGCTTACTGGGAGGCAACCAGTGGTTAAATATTATTTCCCTAATTTTGTTTTATGTTTTGTCTTTCATATTATTCCTATATATGTTTTTATAAATAAAAAAAGAGAGGAGAGAGAACGAGGAGAATTAACTTGAGTTTTTCTGGCTGTTTAGAATATTTATTTCAGGTACATCTTGCACATTCTTACAGCAGAACTCAAGTGTGGGAGAGCTACACTTCATATTCTGCATAACTCTAGGGAGTACACTATCCATACCTTGCTCTTTAAGTTTAAATATCTCTTATTACCATGCTTTTTGATCATTACCCAGGTAGTTTGCATGCCCTGTTATTTAATTCTTTCTATGCAATGAGGGCATTGCTTTGGTTCAAGTGTGGGGGAGAGATAATAATCAAAAGCTTGCTCTTAAGTTGGTCTCTTTTTCGACACTGTGTTTAAATTTGTTAAGTGATTAATAATCAAAGGAGGAGCCATAGAGGGAGTAATGCTGGTATTAACAGGTTTAAAGGGTACACACAAAAAAAATTATTATTACTCTGCTCCTTACTCAAAAAAAAAAGATCTGAGGAAATTATCATTTGAATTTTGGTTTGACTTTGAGCCTGGATTTGATTTGGAAAGAAATGGTGGAAAAGAACAAGGCAAGGTACTCCTCTGATCCAAACAGGCATATTCTGATCCTAAACAGGCCTCGTCCACTCGGCTATTAAGTTCTTAGGGGTGCTTCATCACCCGGCTACCTAAGGTACTCGGTATCTGGGATAGTAAACCCAAAACCGCTACAATGGTGGAGAGAAAAGTCTGAGGTGAAAGAAAAATGAACTTCAAAATTGAAGTATCTGTGCATTCGGTACCAAAAAAAAATCGTCATTATGGATCATGAGTATGTGGCATTGAAAGGTATATGGAATAAGATTTTACTTCATGCCCTTGTCGTTCAAGGAAACGTGAAAGAAAGTGGTGGATTGGCTCAGGGTTAAAAGCAGAATTCTCATGGTATTACTTCTCTTTCTTTTGTAGGACTACAGAGTTATTCTCAGAAATACAGAAATATATCTAATAAATTTAATGTTATTAGTACCCTTTTAAAATCTGAAAAGATTGGCAATTACCTTTTCTGTGCTCTCCTTACTTGATTATTGTCTGTTTAACTTGCTTACACATTATGTCAGAAAGATTTGCTTGAGGACAAGCAAAAGATAAGTGTGGGGGAGTTTGATAAGTGAGAAATACATAGACATTTAAGGGTTTAATTTACCTTATACTTACTCACTTTCAGGATAATATTTCTCACTTATCGTATGTTTTTCCTAAGATTTATGTCTTGATATGAACTGATAGATTTTATGTATCAAATACAGGAAAAAGTGTTGGAATCAAATAGTTTATTTCACAAGCTTTCCAACGCAACAAACGGCGAGTAAAACGGACTTATAACGAAGAATCTGGAGCCGGTTGAAGATTGCAGGAAAAATTACAATACACCGGTATATATATATAATATCGCAGAACAATCAATATTAACGGGACAAGTACTTGTCCGCCTTTGTTAAGGAGGACAAGAGACATGTGAGACGTCCGCCCAAAACAAGGCGGACACAAGGTGGACAAGAGACGTGTGAGACGTACGCCCAAAACAAGGCGGACACAAGCGTGGACAGATACGTGGACGTCTCACGTCCGCCCAAAGAAAGGAGGACACAGAGGCGGACATGGGTGTGTCCGCATAAAACTGGGCGGACAAGGAGGCGGACGTGAGTGACGTCCGCATAACCTTAGGCGGACACAGAGGCGGACACATGTAAATTCCCAGATCCAGATTTTAATGCGAGGGTGCTGTTTATCTTCTTCCGGCGCCTACAGACAACAAGATCAGTCGCGGCCGACAGTCCTGAAAATCCTCACGCGTTCTGCAACTTATCCATCTACTCCATAAACTGGCACCTCCCTTATCTTGTTCACCCACTAGCACGCGTGATCCAGCCTGTCTCTTCCTTCCCCTTCCTTCCTCTTCTTCTCCTTCTCCTATAAAAACCCTCGAGCCTTCTGCTCAAATATTCATTCAATCTCTTCCACAATCCATCGCTCACACCTACGATCCATTCATCTTCTTATCCCCCACTTCTCCATTATTTTTCTTTCTTCATCAGCCTTATGCTGTTAGTTTCCAGAGAACCACGAAGGAATCGATTGTCTGTTCGTTCTTCTTCGTTGGTTCCAACTATGTTATTTCTTACGCTTGTTTTACTGTATAATTATGTGTGATTAATAAATCTAGCCTTCCCCGGTTAGGAAGCAAGCCTATTATATATAATTGTGTTATGTAAGCTTTCCAGTATAATTTATCTAAGCAGTATTTTGATTCTTATCCTAATGCGCTTAATTCTCTTGTACAATTATTAAGTGATATTTGTAGTTCTTTGTTAAAATGCAGTGCTGAGACAAGGTTCTAGACACAGGAAGTCAAATGGGTTAACGACTAGAAGCGATATTCCTCGCCGTATGGTTAATCTATCTCCAATAGGAATTGTTACTAGTGCGATTAATTTATAATAAACTTGAACAAGGAATTGCGCTTGTTGTTTAAATTAATCAGGGTTTATTAGACAGGGAACGGTCAATAAACTAATTAAGATTCTTGAGTTTATTACTAAAGTGGGAAAGTTATATTAATATAATTAAATAAAATAGGTGAGCAGGACAACCCGGGATGCTTCTTTAACACAAAAAGATTTATAATTTCTATTTCTTTTATGTTTTAATTAATTGTTTTTATTATTGTGTTATGAGTTAGCTGATAACCATTTCCCTCAAAATGATAAAGTCTGTTTATAGAAATCTCAGTCAATTTATTATACTACCAGTTATCCACAGCGAGGTCCCCAAGAGTACGACAACCCACATTTCCACTATTCCGCAAAACGATAGGTACAGTGCCTAGGTTGTAGAAGTAGTCACATATTTCTCCAACAACGGGTTAGGAGTTAATGGTTGGATTAGCGACAGGGGTGTTACAGGTTAAGACAAGAAGACGTTGTAATACCATGAGAATTTTTCTTTCAAACACATATTCATTTCAAACTCTCTTTAAACCAAATTTTCTTTCAAACCCATATTTATTCTAATCTTCTTTTAAACCAAGCCAGAGGACCTACACCGGCCTCAGCGCCACATAGTAGGTAAGTTACACCCAGTTCACTTTTAAACAACCGGACGGAAATCGGATAACCCGAGGGTATCCACTCGAGGGAATGGAGTGAGTTCATGCTAAATACAAAAGTGGATAGAGTTTCCCTTGATTAAGTTCAGGAAGCACTGAATGCCTGTATCATTAGACAATATAAGGGAGTTGACAACAGAATACTTCACCTAGGCGTGTGATAGACACTACGAGTGTACAAAAATGAAATGTGGGACGACCGCACTCCGGTAGGAGCTTGTGGGGCTGACAAACCTACTTATGGGTTAGTCGGGTAAGTAGTAATGTATCAGTAGGGTACCCCACATATGTATACGAGTACAGTCGGGAACACGGGAAGTAGTCGAATCCGTACTACGGTCAGCAGTAAAGGTCAAACAAGAGCAACTGATTACCACGAATGGTTAGAGTAAAAGGACTCAGTTAAGTCATCGAGACTAAAGGAATTAGTGAATTCATTTCAAGGAAATGTTTAAGAGTCAGGAAGTGTAAAGTGCACTGGTTAGTAAGTAAAGACATAGCATATGTCTCAAGTGTCACGAGGGATAAAACATGATAGCTGGAACGAATAACCAGCCTATACATGGCGAGGCAGATGCCTAATGTAGACACATCAATGTGCAACAAATGGGATGAAATTCCCGGAATGATCACCTAAGCTATCAGGGGATATCGACCTCACTGGAGAGGATATTAAACCCAGCCAAGAACGTAAAGCGATGTAGTTAACTAAACCTACCCACAAGTACAAGCCAGATGTAATGGCATAACCTAGTAACTCCCAGGAGCTGTCCTTGAAGGGTGTTTGGGTCAACTATAAGTTGAATAAAATGTAGTGATTCAAACACAAGAGTTGAAACAAATACTCGATTTAAACACCGAAGGGATAAGTCGGCAAAGGGCAACCTGAGATTCCTAAGGGGCATCCCAGGAAAGGAAACGTGATGCAGCGACCTTGTCATGGAGCCCAATACAACCTCTAAACCATGTGATGGTGTATGAAGAAGTAAAATTTGTGTGAACAGCCTATAATGAGCACAGCTCGAGGCAATGAGGCATATAAGCCACAAACTAAATGTGTTACGTAAATTTAATTGATTATGGAAGTTTATGTTGTACAAGTGAATAGAGTGAAGAACGAACCACTACTTTAAGAGTGGGGATACCTCTCGATATTGTGAGACCGTGGGAGCGGTAGTAATGTGAACCAAGTTCAAGAAATATGTTAAGGATTGACCATGTTGTTATTGTGGGAGAGCAGTTAGTTTAGTAGCATGTGTGTATAAAGTGAAGCACCGAGTGAGCAACGCTCAAGGAGCATAAAGACTCGAAAAATAGTCTATTCAGTAGTCATTCAAATGAATGACGAACCATGATACGAATGATGAAAGTACATGTGCGGAAGCTAATATGACAGTGGATGCTATGTAAGTTAGTGTTGTACAAGAAGTAAGAACACGGTGCACAGTAAGCGACCATTGTATGAGTATTGTTAGGCAATAATACGGCGAATAAGTAGAGTTGTGAGTTAAACTCGGTGGAGGTGCAAGAACGTGATAGTAAATGGACGGGGCAGTAAACCCGTAGCCGGTAATATGTGATAATAGTCTCATTGGGACACCGTGTGAATTCCTATTGTAGTTGCATAAGGAATGGAAGTGTACTCCGAGTAAGTTAACATGTTAAGCGAACTTGAAAGACGAGAATACCCGAGTGTTAAGTAACCAACCCGTACTGATACGGAAGCTGTGCAAACGCACCAATGACTATGACACAAGTCGGTCAAGCATAGACCTACAAATAAAACTGTTGAAAAAGCCAACCATCACTGTGGTTAAACCTCACTACAATAAAGGCGGAAAGAAATTGATAACACTATAAGGACCGATGCATAGAAAATGCAAGGTCGTACAATAAAAGAATACTTGTACGGAACCAAGTGTGGAGGCATGATTAGGAATAAGTGACTACAGTAACACTGAGTACCAAATACCGGTAAGGAATATATCTCAGGTGTTGGAAGTAAACGAGGGAGCACTACATATTAGGTAGTAGCTCGACCTCAACCGACAGTAAGTTGGAAGAAACCAAGTGAACAATCACGAACATACACAGCTGTATATGCAGTAGATTATCTGGAAACTGGATAGAAAGTTTAATAACTCACTGAATTCGCACATGGTAAGAGATACCATGCGTCGGTTGAGAAACCATTCTTCACAAGATAAAGGTGATAATTGGGAGATGTACAATACATTACAAAAAATGAATGGGGCAAACTAACCTCCAAAGTTATCAGAGTCGCGCAGCAGAAGCTAATGAGCCCATGATTCAGATGTTGAATGTGCATAGTGAATATGAGTTAATGGCAAATTATTAACGCCTAGAAGCCCGACAGGCCAGAACCGAAACTGGTTAAAAGTTAAACAACTCTGATGAGAATTCTTGGTTAAGGGACTAAACCGCCAATATGGTTAAGATCCTCTAACCAGGACGCATTGTATAATAGACCGCATGGAAGTTAAAACACTTCACAACGGCAAAACATTTTAAACCAATGTCAATGGTAGATTACGTGGGCATAATCCCTTTTAAGGGGGGTAGAGCGCAAAATCACATAGTGTATGTTTACGTAAAAGTGTACGTGAACTATGGTGTGTATAGCACAAGATAATTTGTTATGATGTTGTACATGGCACAAATAATTTGTTTTGATGATTGGTGTGTATGTCACATGAACATGCGCATTCATTCATGGTTAAATTGTGGTAATTACACACAGAAGATGCGAATACCATTGTGATAAGTGTACCTAACCTACTTTGTTAACCTATATGTGAGAGTTAAAGTGTAAGGGAGTAGAGAAACTCGCGGGGAACTAAAACCCCGAACAGTATATGTTCATATAATGCTAAATATAGTATTTTGATAATATATATACAGTATTGTGATGTATGAAGTGGTTAGAAATCGATATAGAACCTAGTGAGAATTAAATTCTCTAGGTAACTTGGTAGAAGGTGAATTGGAAAGTGGTTGATGGACAGAGTTCCACCCTTGGAGATGTGTTGCTTCGTGATTATGACTAGAAGGATTAAAAGATAGAAAATGGTAAATGTTTGAATTAGTTGCTAATGTGAAATTGAAGTGGGAGGTGGAACTTGGTTTGCATGCGATCAAGGGAAGCCGAACACAAATTGGAGTGGATGGATAGCTCAACACTGATGCTGATCACATCAAGGTTGGATGACTCTCAAAACTCCCCATAAGTGGTCACAATAATCATGTTAAGAAAAGATGCAAGGAGCATAAATTGGATTTGGAGTTGTATTACGTTTTCAAAATGATCTTCAATTGGTATTTTCAAACTTTCAATTAATACTCTTAAATAAAGGATTTTCTCCTACTTAACCTCGTAAAGAATATTTTTGTATTAATTGCTCACGAGCTGAGGACGTATGAGCCTTTGTCTTCAGACCGGTGGCATCAGAAGTATATGTTAAAAAGTAAGTGATTGTTTTGACCTCCCAAAGGAACGGGGACCAGAAGGTGTCCATCGCGACCGGGTTCTGCGAGATCACAGTGTATATGTACTCGACATGGGACTCGAGGACTGTAACGTCCTGTAGTCTTAGGACTGAGCCCATGAAGAGATGGAAAAGGAATTTTCGATTGCTATACATGCTAAGACATGTTTTGTGGTATGTGTAATAAATATGATCCATATGTATGAGTCTGAATGTTGTTATGTTATCCACACCTGAGACTCTGAGGGTTGTTATGTAAGTACAAATGTTGTCATGTTACCCTGACCGTTGAGTCCGAGGTTATTATGTAAAGTATGTTATGTTATGGATATGGTTATGTTACCCGGACCGTTAAGTCCGAGGTTGTGATATAAAGTATGTTTGGTTATGGAAGTTTTATCATGCAAGTAATCCCCGTGTTCTAATTAAAAGATGCGTGGGAAACTGTGAACTTTGAGGACAAAGTTCTTTTAAGGGGGATAGATTGAAATACCCCAAACCTAGATATGCCAAATAAATGTTAAACTATGGTATTATAAGGCTAAAAAGTGCCTTATAAATGTTAGTAAACAATTTAAACCATAGTAAACACAATAAAGTACTATAAAGACAATTTGAGCAAAAACATGCTCTAAGCTTGGGATAACCTTGGTTAAGACTCAAAGAGCTTACCAAGACTTTATTAACATGATAAAGGATATTTTAAACCAATTACTAAGGAAAACCACGCTAAAAAACAAGTTAAAACAAAAAATGTGCTTTAAGGAGTCTTAAATCACATTTTTGAAAAAATGCCTTGGAAATGGGTTTTGAGTGGCTAAATTCCCATCATTACACCTTAATCAATATGTGTACTACTAAGTATCACATTAGGAAGTCTAAATCAATGGGAAACCAAAAACTTCACAAATATGTGCACTAATTTGTTAATAGTGCTAATATAGTGCTAGTTTAGCATTAAGCCAATATAAGCTAATTAAATGGTCAAACTAGACCATAAATATCTTAAATATGGAAGGGGGGACAGTTTTTAAGGTGGGGAGTCACCAACCTATCCAGCCAATTAACTAAAGGAAGAAGAGATAAAGTAAAGTTACTATTTGCTTTATAACATAAAATATCTCTTTAACTTACCTCTCACCTCACTTTTCATCATTCTCCCTTGTTCCCACCGCATTCTCCATCTTCTCCCAGCTCCAAATTCGTTTTGCTACAGCACCTCTCCATTCTTGATCTTCCTTTGCTGGTAACTCCTAGCTCCATGCTCCAAATTTAATTCCCAGAGTACATTTGTCTTAGTTAGACCAAGCTCTACAATTATATCTTTTCAAATCTACAAGAAATCCATTTTGGTGCCATGAAGAATCTCCATTGAAGGAGGAAAAACTCAACTTCTTGCACCTTGTTGTTCTTCCTTGTTCTAAGGTACGAAAAGTCAAAGAAAATTCACATTTCCTTTCATTTTTGAACATGGCGAAAAATTACCATTAGTGATGCCTTGTCTTGTTCATTTTAGTAGCTTGATTAAATCTCCAAAGGATTAAAAGGAGTCCTACCTTCCTTGTCAAGCTCTCTTTCAAATTCCAAGGTAAACATCCATTCAAGTGCTTAAAACACTTATTGAAATTTGGGGTTGTTTATGAGTTCAATTATAACACTTAATACTCATTACCCTTATTTGTATAATTTATTAGAAGATTGACAAGTGATTAAAGCTCCTTGCCAATTTTCAATCAAGAAAGAACAAGAGAAAACAAGTGAGAAAATCTTGAAGGAGGAAGGTAAATGACCTATCTTAATTTAGTTTTTGTGCCTTAGGAAAATGAGCTTACATTGTCTTAGAAAACAACCTAAAGAGCCAAAGGGAAATGAGTTAGTAAATACCCACAAGGAGGTTATTAAGGGCATATATGATGTTTGTGTGTATTTTGATAAGTGTCCAAATGAGCATGTTTTATAGGTGTATTTCATATATTATATTAGCACTTTTCTTGCTCATTTCTCCACTTTGGTTAGTTTTCCTATAGTTTATGTTTTATTGATTATCTCACAAATTTATTGGTTAAACATGAGGAAAACCAAGCTAGGAGCAAAGTACACGAAGAGACGAACGCGTAGGCGAAAACGGGGATCAAATCGGATCTCAAACGAAGATTTTAGAGGCAAAACAATTTTCGTCCGAACCACCGTCCGGACGTACTGGTTCGGACGCGCGCTCCGCGCAGCTTCGACATGTCCGAACCAGCTGGTCCGGACCATGGTCCGGACACTGCTATTTTGACAGCAAGATAGGAGCCGTGTGAAGTGATAAAATCCTTATCTCTTCACACGCAAATACCACCGCCTTACCACCCCATTTACCCTATATTTCTCTATAAATACACCTCCAAACCTCCATTAAATCATATCTCATTCCACCCCAAAATTATGCCATTTTCCTTCCATAAAAATACCATAAAACTCTCCAAAATCATACATCTCATCCACATATTATCCACATAAAATCCATACAACTCTTCATTCCATAAAAATATTCCATTTCCATACCGTTGTTCTGTCCAACCTCTGCCCAAATATTAGCAGTCAAGATAGTGGAGCTGAATTAATTATCTTTCCCAGATGATTTCTTTTACTTCTTATTTTGTCTTTTTAATGACGTTGGGCTAAGAGGATTTACTCCGGGCAAAGGTTAATTTATAGTCTGTTTAATTATGTAATCTATATTCTACCGGTTAAAATAAATACAGCTTGTTACGATTAAAGTTTTTCTCTCACCTTTTTAATAAATCTCATGAATTTATTAAAATGCTTTTCTAAGTCTATTTTGATCAGATCGGTGATAAATAGACAGGTTAATTAAGCCGTAAATCTGAGGAAAGCTTATTATGATTTAATAAGTTAGTATTTCAGATGCAAATATAATTCCTCGCACTTAACCGCCGTTTACATATGTTCTGCTCGAACCTGGATTAGACCGAGCATTTTCTGGTAAACGAGTTCTTATGAGTCTATGATTTAGTCCTCAAGATAATAACAGGAACTTTGCCAAACTATTATAATAAACCTGTAGAGATAGCAAATTAATCAGATTATACAAACCTGAACCCAGAGTCCCGTTTAATATATTCTTCCACTCAGTTAATTTTAGCTGTTTGTTTATTTTCTCAAAACAAGTCATTAACCCCCTTTGTGACAAGCTTAGGTACTACTTTATTTCGCTATAAGTCCCACGGTTTGACCCAGCCGCTTCTGTCTACTATACTACTGCGACCGGGTTTTATTTGCAGCCCGACGGATATTTTGATTAATTTCTTTCTCAATTGTATTAGTTACACCAGTTCTAACCACTCTCAATATATAGGCTGCATATTTGCAGGTTAAAGGCATTTAATATGTGGGAAATTCAGTGTTTAAGATTAATGTTATTTAAGGGCGTAAGAGCCATGTCATTTAAGGGCCTAAGTGCCAATCAATTTAAGTTTATGCACATATATGATGTGTGTAGTTTAAGGTATAGTTGTGTGTAAAGAACCGGTCTTGTGAAGATGAATGTCTTGATGGTTAAAGGATGAAAAACCATATGTTTGTGTGTAAGAATGTGTATTAAGGGATTAAGTGTTCTTGGTGGTCTAAAGGTGAAAATAGATAAGAAAGTGTCAGGGAAGCTATGACAAAATTTGGTTGGGAAAACAAGAGTTTTAAGTGGTTTGGTGAAGTATTGTGACCTAGGTTGTACTAGGAATTGTTAAGTGTTAAATTGGTGAAAGAAAATAAAATAAGGAGTTCTTGAGTGCCAGGATGACCTAGAAATGGTCTTGGAGGATTTAGAGATCAAATGAGTGTTTTAGACACACCAAAGTTATGTTATGTGAAGTGTTAAGACTTGTGCAAAATTTGGTAATAAAAGAGGTATAATACCTTGTGAGGCAACACTTTGGTTAGTGATATTGTAGGCATGATTCACCACTTAGAAATCCTAAGGAAAAAATGTTACAAGTGTTAGGAATTTTTGTAAGAATTTGAGTAACAAGTTGGTGATGATTCAGGATGGTTTAGTGCATGTTTTAAGGTGTTTAAACATGTATGAAACATGTGGAAAGATTATGGAATGATTAGGTAAGGTTTAAGGTTGGATTAGGGTTGAAAAATGGTGTTTTAACAGCTTATTAGCAGGGTCCGGGACTTAGCCCTTGTATAAGGTCCCGGACCACCCTTAAAAATGTGCCGAAACCAAGTTTGCAAGTGGTCCGGGTCCTTTGTCCAGGACCAAGACCCGGACCAAGTGAAAAAAATGGCTGAGAGTGTATTTAAGTGTTGGTCCGGGACCTTGGGTCCGGACCAGGGCAAAAATTGTCCAAATTATGTTTTAAAGGCTGCTAATGATGAGGGATTGGATGGTGATGGTTTTAGATGATGTTTATGCCTTGTTTGGTGACATGTAAAGGCCTTGAAAAGTGTAAAAAAGTGTTAGATTGGTTGTGAGAGTTGTGAACTAAAGATCACAATAGTAAAAATTGAGTATAACAGGATGACGGGGTTAACTACGGGCGCATTAGTCGTCAAACAATCGTATTACCCCGATTTTAATGGAAACCATTGTAATGTTACCAGTTATTCGAGGAATATGAGAGGACACAATAGAGTGGACCATGGTGACAGGTATGGTTTTCTTGCAACCTGTGTTCTACCGGATTACACCGGCTTGTGTGTTGGTTGTTTTTATGGATGTTTATGACCTTGTAAGACTTAAATCATGAAATGAGTTTACAGTCATTTTTATTAATGTGCGGGAGTGTTTGGGATGCCGTTAACCTCGAATACGTGCTAACCCGCTAGTTAACCAAGGTTAGGATTACGTGAGAGAACGGTATTCGGTTTTAACGTTTCAACCTAAGGACCGTTCTAACTACGGCTATCCGTGAGTTACATGTGTGTTGTTGTTGTGTGCAAATGTGTTTACCTCCCTTGTGTGTTTAAGCAAGTTGTAACACCAAATGGTGTATGGATGTGATAGGTTCCATAATGGAACTCTTAACTATATATATTAATGGGGGGGTGAGGAATCCGGGAGTCTTGGTCGCGCGCGTATGTACGGAAGTTGATATCCATAATGGAATCAACTCTCTCCCATGTATGGTTGTTTTCCTTCTTGGAATTCAATCTCCCACAAGACTAATAAAAGGCTTTCCTACCTGACTATTGTTCGGGCTAGGGGGATTATGGTAAGGTTTGTTAGGGAGTTGATGTCTATATTCGCTTCGACTCCCACTCTGTTATTGATTGTTTTTCCTTCTTGGGTTACAATCACCCACAAGCCTAAGATAAATGGCTTTCCTACCTGACTGTTGTTCGGGCTAGGGGGATTATGTATAAGGTGTGATTGGGTTACTATATCCGACACATCTTTGGAAAGAGTTAACATTCGACAACAGAACGGGAACGAGTTACATATGGTGTGATCGGTTCTATATTAAGGCCGACACTTCTAAATAAGTTATAGTGTATGGTGTGTTTGGTTCTATATAAAGACCGATACCTCTAAATAAAATTATGGTGTGATGGTGTGATCGGTTCTATACTAAGATCGACACATTTAATTATGTTATTATGTAACGAACTTATCATGAGACTGAAATTGTTCTCTAGGCTTACTAAGTTGGCTAACTAATATTTGGTTCATTTCCCTCAAGGGATTCGTCCTATTGTGTATGCGTGTTGTTGTTGTTGTTGTTATGCAATTAGTATTGCTATGCTTATGGGTGTTGTATGTTTGTGATTGTGTTATGTGTTTAAGGTTGTACATGCATGATTCAAATATAATCAACTGCATGCTTAGACGATAATTAGTTGTGCGTGACCCGGTAGTATGCTGGCTGCACGATTACCATACCAGCAAAGGTGCTGAGCCCCTTGGGGGCCACCCTTTTTCCTTTTCAGGTACAGTGGAGCTGGAAGCCATTCGAGAGTAGGACGGGGTAGTTGTTTGGACATGGGTAGTTTATTTAATTACCTATGTAATGTAGGTGTAGTAAGACCGAAACTGTTATCGGCATCAGTTGTAAATACTCGGTACAGTTGAAATATAAATGTAATTGTTTGTTAGAAATAGAACGGGATTGTATTGTGTAAGTGCTCGGGAATCTGGTCCATCAGACCGATACATTGGGTAAGTATTAGCCTTGTTAGCCACGTAGGTGGCTAACGGCATGTAAGACCAATGGATTAAGTAAAATGTTAAGTCGTATTCCGCTGCAATCCTTTGTTAAGTACTGTGTTTTTAGTTGGGGTGTTACAATGCTATTCTAATAAACCCCATTATACAATTATAAATTTTTTGTTTGCAACATATATACGTATTTTTAATTTCTTCAAAAGTGCATCTTATTTCTTTTTAATATAAATTATTATATATTCTAAAATATCCCTGTAGACACCAAAAATTCTCACCCCATAAAGCAAATTCTGAAATAATAAGTAAAATAAGAGGGCTCGTCGCCTTTCTTTTTCAAAAACATATTAGCGTGCGTGCTAAAACGAAGCCATCGTTTTATAATCCGTTTCAAAGCATTTCATAAAAACACGATCTTACGAAAATGAATTTCCAACGACAATCCGATTTCAAACCCGTCCCTCTTTGTTTACTTACTTGTTTTACTATGTCATTTTATTCTATTTCGTATTCGCTTATTTATTCGTCTAGTTGTTTTACATTGTCCTTACCTTATGTCATTTTGTTACTTACTTAGCTTATCTTATTTCATTGTTATTTTATGTGTATTTACTTTTAATATTTGCCTTTATTCGGTTTTCATCATTATTAGTTTCTATCATTTTATGTGTGTCTTTTACTGTTATTATTCATAGTAGTATATTCCATTTTGTTGCTTATTTGATTAGGCTTCCTCTTATCTTATTTTATTCTATTACTTGTTTATTCTATCTTATTTATTTTGCTATTCGTACATATCTAATTCAGTTTCCGTTTTGTTACATTCACTTGTATTTTTTATCACCAGCGTACTAGTACTATTTCATTATTTCATGTACTTATCATTACATTATTTAGTCTATTTTATTTTGCATTATGTTTTATATCTTATTATTTACACTCCATAATTTCATGATTCTTACGAAGAAAACAATTCATTTTAGTAGATTAATTTCTTTCGTCTCACCGTACATTCATATTGTAAACGCTAGCATCTTTGTAGATATATTCAGTTTGAATTAAAACTCTGGTAATTTTTCTTGCATTTATATTTCTAGTTTTGAGTTAATGTAGCTGGTTAGTGTACTCACATTGGAACCAACAAGTCCCGGGTTTTAAACCGGAAGAGTTGGGGTGTTTTACATTTTTCTTCTTCAGCTCGTATTACAAGTCTATTATTATTCCCTACGTCAACATACTGAATTCTACCTTAGTTTAACTGGTTAGTGTGTTTGGGTAAGGGAGAAAATGCCCACGGTTCAAATCTGGGTGTGAACCAAGGGAGTTTTTATCTTTATCACCCAATTTCCAGTATGCCAAACGGATCCCAATCCTTGTTGACCCAAAGTCAAACGAGAAGCAAAGTAAAACCCTAATCCCCATCGTTGCTTATAAATGGAACAACAAACAAACCCTAGGAGGGTACTGTAGTCGCCACCCCGACATTTTCTACATCCTTCTTCCCAAACTATCTCGAGCTTCCAATTCGCTCCCCACCTCTATCTTCAAATCGACGAACCCAGAAGCAAAAATCATCTTCTGCATATTCCCAAAATCCATCTTCTTCAACCCGAAACCGTCAAATAGGAGCATACATACTCTACCCTCTTTTCAATCTCTCACTCACAATAATTTCAACCCAAACTGGCGACAAGGAGCAAGCTGCCCTGTACCACTTTCATTCTCTTCCTCACGGTGATTCACAACCCAGCTTTGCCGATGACCACCACTGCAAGTGCTCCACACCGTCGACTCCATCACCGGACGTCGACCTCAACTCCGACAACACCTTACCGGACTCCATTCTCTTCAAAACCCAGCACCTTCATCTTCTTCTTCTCTGCAAAAACCCAGCCTCATCTCGATCTTTCACTTAAACCCTCATCCACGAATCTTCATCTACATTCATCTCCATTTCTAGTCTCCTAAACCCAACTCCTTTTTACATATCGACGGGATAATCGACACTTGATTCCCTCTATCTCTCCATTGCTTCTCGGATATGAACTGCGAGCTATCATGCCCGCTTAAGAACACCACAAAAAATCAGTTTACTCTCGCTTGAAGCTCTTGAGCGAAGCAAAACCTTGGCGCCATATCCAATACTCGTTCCCCTTGCTATTCTCTATCACCCGCCTGTAATTTCCGGATGACCGCCATGAACATCAACAACACTAGAGCAACCAAACCAAGCAAAATCTCGCTATTCAAAAGCCCAGAAAAACCAAGAACTGGTCGACTCCAGCTCCCTCTCTGTTCCGTGTGCTATCTCCTCCCAATACCCGACAAGCACACACCATAAGCAACGGGTCCTAGATATGGGTCATCACGGGAATGTCCGGGTTTGAAGTTTTATCAGATTTTTCATAACTTTTCCCCCTCGATTAGTACTATTATTTCATTTTCTGTTGTTCTTGTTCATTCTCGTTCTTGTAGATGATCTAAATTGCTTCTGTTTTGTATTTCAAGATATGTTTTAGACGCCTATCCTTACTTCTCTTGTACAGCTTGATCTGCAATGGTATGCGGTCTCTGTAATTACCGCTAGTATGTTACCCGATTTGGGTTATTCCATGTATAATGAGGCTATCAGGACTCCTTCTCTTATGTTTTATACAGTGGTTCATTCTGGGACCACCTCGTTTATGTTGATTCAGTTCATTCTGGAGTGACTTAGCCTCTCTGATCAAGGGTTCGATCGATGAACGGTTTGGACTCATATATTGTGACTGTTTTAGAACTTTTCCATATTCTGTATGTATGTTGAACAGGTTATGTTTAGCCCAACCCTTTTTGCCAGCACCCGATTTGGTTCATAGCAGAGGAAAACGTGTTTATATCTTATACTCAGTTGCTTAATCTTCTTTCAATTCATTCGGTTATACTAACAATCTAACTCGACATACCTGTATTTTGGTTTTCTTTTCTTCTGCAGGAGATCTCCAGTCTCCTTGCGGTACCATCTTGACCTGAGAATCCTTTGAATTTCCTAGAAATTTCGTGTGTTTGGCATGTTCTGTTCGTGATATATATCCATTGTGCTTACGATTTCTTAGCCTGATTTGTTGTTAATCTGGACATAATATCTTAATCTGAACCGACATTTTATATGTACAATATCTTTTGTTTAACTTCTTGTATTACCTGACTTGCTTCGGTTTAATCAACTTGAAAACCTTTTACGGAAGAAAAGAAATATAGAAATCCATGTGAATAGGCATCTGTTTTTATTTTTAAAAGAAAACTACATCAGATTAATGAAACTGTCATGGCACTTCAGCTTGGGTAATTAAGTGCCTCATGTGATTTGGTTTTGTGGTTGCACGATTTTGGTCCTTCGCCTTGAAGTTTTAATTGCTCTGCTCATTTTGTGACTGTTCAAGTCCATACACTTTGTTATTCTCACTGATATGGATGGCGAATGATAGTAGTTTGTTCCTATACGCTGTTAATTTGACATTGTTCAGGTGTGGTGATAAGCGCAAGGCAACATATGTTTAACTTATGTTTAAACCTCTGCTCTAGCTAAAGATCAGTCATCAATTTCTTTCAAGACGGAACCCTCGTTTGGTCATTAGAGGAAAAAAAATGGAAGAGTTTGGCAAGTAACTTGTTATGCCATGATTGCATTTATCAACTCGGTTTACTATTCACCTTGATTTGTTTGATTCATTCTTGTATGTATCATTTTGACTTTCTTTCATTGTAATTTGTGATTTCATTCTTTTTTCTTCTATACATATGCCCTAGTTATCGCCCTAGAACCTTTTGACTAACAGAAAAGCTTCGGATGCATTATTGCTCCGCACCTAACTGGTCTCTCATTCGTTTCATGGGGCAGTAATCTCCTATAGCTTCAGAAAACATCCAAACCACCTTTATGTATATAAGAACAAAAGCTTTAAAAACAAGCCCTTAAGGCTAGCTTAGGAGGGTTTAGGATGTGAAACCACCCCATGCCTAACGGGTCTCTCATTCGTTTTATGTGGGTGGAATCCTCTTTTGCCTTCAACATACTCCTAATCAAGAGTTAATAAACCAATCAATAAATTGATCCATCTCACTTGTTAATATCTCACAATCTTGCCAAAAACTGAGGCCCAAATCAGGCCCAGGAATCAAAAGCCTAATCTGGCCCCAAATCAAAAAACTCACTTCAATCCAAAATCAAAAGCCTACTTTGGCCCAAATCAAAAATCCAAAAATCACTCAAAATTGAAAATCCCATCTTTGGCCCTTTTCTAAAAATCTCTTTCAAACCATTTCGAATCAAAGGCCCAAATCGAAATCAAAAGCCTAAGGCCTAATTTTTAACCCAATTTCAAAGAAGGTCCAATTTTCGACCTGACTTCAAGCAAGGCCCATTTTTTTTACCTAACTCCAAATGGGGCCCAATTTTTGGCCTAACTCCAAGCAAGGCCCAATTTTCGACCTGACTTCAAGCAAGGCCCATTTTTTTGCCCAACTCCAAATGGGGCCCAATTTTTGGCCCAACTCCAAGCAAGGCCCAATTTTCGACCTGACTTCAAGCAAGGCCCATTTTTTTGGGTGCAACTTCAAATAAGGCCCAATTTTCAACCCAATTCAATCCAAACCCAATTCAGGCCCAAACTGAATTTGAGCCTAAACCCACTATGGCCCATACCCACTTCGGTCCAAGCCCAGTTTGATCCAAACCCAACTTAGCCCATTAAGCCCAACTTGGTCCATATCCTATCCTGGCCCAAACCCGACCCTTTGCAATTTAAAATCCAAATCAAGCCGAAATCCAATCAAGTCAAAATCCAAATCAAGCCCACGACCCAAACGTTAACCCAAACGTTGACCTTGATCCAAATGTTGACCTTGACCCAAATGTTCACCTTGACCCAAACATTGACCTTAACACAAATGTTGACTTTGACCCAAAGATTGACCTTGACCCAAATATTGACCTTGACCCAAACGTTGACCTTGACCCAACTTTGACCGGGCCCATTTTCCAAGCCTGATTCAATTCAATCCAATTCAAACACAATCCCATTCAAACCCAAATTGTAGATTCCATCCAAACTCCAAAAACCAAAAAAACATTCCTCATCATTCGTCTTTAATTCAAAAATCCTGAAAATATCTTTTCTCCAATTTCTTATAACATCCCAACTACTACAACACACTTAATAACGAAATGCAGCGGAAAACATACATCATCTCATTACTTAACTCGCTGGTGTTACACGCCGTTAACCACCTACGTGGCTAACAAGGCTAACATTTCACTTTGTATCGGTCTGATGGACTAGATTCCCGAGTAACTACACATTACTATCCCTTTCTACTAACAACAACCGACATACATATACATTTCTACTGTACCGAGTATTTACAGACTAATGTCGATAACAAATTCGGTCTTACTACACCTACAATGCATATACAATTTAAATGACTACCCATGTACAAACGACTACCCCGTCCTACTCTCGAACGGCTTCCAGCTCCTTGTACCTGAAATAGGAAAGAGAAGAAAGGGTGGCCCCCAAGGGGCTCAGCACCTTTGCTGGTATGGTAATCCCGCAGCCCGCATGCTACCGGGCCACGCACAACTAATTGTCGTCTTAGCATGCGGTTGATTATATTTAAATCATGCATGTACACAAATAACACAAACACACTACAATCCACAACAGTGGTCACAACAAATACAAACAGCACAACTACACCTAACAAATCACTCTTTGTGTTCTTTGACCCTAGAGTGTTTCCCCTCTAACGGAGCTATTTCCTTAATAGACGACACTTATCCACTATTCGGGTTATCCTCAAACGCCTCTTATTATAAACTGGACTCATATCCATGATCCACGTGCTTCACATTTAAGCAATGTATAACATCACATCACAATAAGCATTGCAGTACAACAATAACACATAACATAACGGAAACGGTTCTCTTAGGAACCGACCCAAACATAGTTAATTCACTGGTGAGCCTCGAGAATGATATCACCCTCATGTCAAGCTCGTTATACAACACTCATTACCGCCCTAATAGTCGGACGAGTAACTTAACTTAAAGATGGATCGGATATAATGACCCAAACACACCACACAAACACAAGTTCCCCCTAAACCGATCATAAGTCAGAATAGCTAAGCTTTGGAGTAAGATAATGGGAGATCGTAACCCGTGGTGGAAACAACCATAACAGAGAGGAGGGTAAAGCTAAGTAGGATACCCACTCCCAAACAACGCGCGACCGGAACGACCGGATTCCTCACCCCCCGTTAGTACATATTTACTTATAGATAAATAGTTAGAGCCCCGCTATGGAACCTATCACATCAACACACAATACAGTATTACAACTGAGTTAATGACACAAAGGAGGGTCGCACGTTCACAGCAACATCACACACTACATCACACCACCAACTCACGCATAGCCGTGGTTAGAACGTTCCTTAGATTGGAACGTTATTACCGGATACCGTTGTCTTACGTTACCTAATAGTGGTTAACTAGCCTTTCATGCGCATTCGAGGATACCGGTATCGGTACGTAAACACGCAACAACAATAACGACGGTGTAATCCGGTAGGACACAGGTTGCAAGAAAACCATACCTTGGTTCCTGCTGCATACGAGTCCCGCCAAACGTAGCTCCTAGACATGATTGATAATGTCTGTTAATTACTTATTAAATTCCGGTTCACTAAACATTTTACATGATTGTATAACATGTTTTTATACTTAACTTACACTTGGTTGTCATCATTATACCCACTAGGGTTTACCACTTAAACCATACTTAATTTGTTTTTTTACATGTTTTGGGTCGTCCGACCCACCGTCCGACCCACACATTGGGTCGGACCATTCCAGAAACTTTTTCCATCTTTCAAACCCTCCCGTCCGACCCACCGTCCGACCCACACATTGGGTCGGACCATTCCAGAAACATCAACGGGTGAATTAACAGGGGCCGTCCGACCCACCCTGGGTCGGACCACTGGGTCGGACAACACCAGGACTTGTCCAAAACTTGTCAAACTTTCTCCAAACTTTTCCTCAAGTCTCCTAATGTGTTCTAACATCGTTTGACACATTTAAACCTTCATATAACATCCATAAAACTCATTTTATAACTCCTTAAACACTTACAATGTTCTTACCCAAAATTCCTAACGTTTATAATGTTTTCTCTTTAGTTTCTCTAAGTGGTGTTTCATAATTGTGATAACCACTATGCCAAAAATGTTTCCTCACCATCATTACATCATCTCCCAAACATCTTTTCTTACTAACTAAATCTCCTTTTTTTCACATTTTACCTAATCATCATTTCCTCCTTGTACATCAACATTCCTAAACCTTAAACAAACTTCTCCAAGGCTTTAATACATCCTCAAAAACACTCATTGAATTCCTAGAACTTCCAAGATAATACCTAAATCCTTGTAACACCCTAAATCACCTTAATACATGTTTTCTTCCCTAGCAAAACATTTATTCATTCCTAACACTTCCTTGTTCACCAAGCTCATTTAAGCACTTAAAACTTCTTATACATTATCCAAATTTTGTCATGGGTTATCCTAGCACATCAACACTCCCAAAACACATTGTTTTTCATCATTAAACATTCAAAAACACCTAAACCCATCAAGAACCTTCTCACACACAAAACTTCACCTAATTTACACTACATCACAATATAGTGCATAATTAAATTGCTTGGCACTTAGGCCCTTAAATTGCACAAACCATAAACACTGAATTTCCACATGTATATTGCCTTTGACCTGCAAATACACCCAACAATACATATGTCCTTAATAAACTCCTTGAGAGCATTTTACTAGCTCATTTGCCATTGGCTCCTTAGGTATTTTATTAAGCAAATCAAGCTCATTTTCCTAAGGCATTTAAACTACATTGAGATAGTTTGTTTACCTCTTTTCTTCAAGATTTTTACTTGAACATTCTTGTTCTTCCTTGTTTGGAAATCGACAAGAGCACTTGATTACTTGCCAATGTTCTAATCATTACACAAGTAAAACCTATGAGCATTCAAGCTTCATGCTCACACTCATTTACAAACCCTAGGTTATATATATTGTCTTAACACATTAGGATAGTCGTTTTACCTTGGAAACAAAAGAGAGCTTGAATAAGCATCAAGAGAGGACTCCACCAAGCCCTTGGAAGATTGGAATGAAGCTAGAACAAAGCAAGAGAAGACACCATTAATGGTGAATTTTCGGCCAACACAAAACATGGAGGAAATGTTGTTTTTCTTTGATTTTCCTTACCTTGAAGCCAAGAAGAATGACAAGGCATGAAAACATGAGCTCAAGCTCCTTCAATGGTGAATCTCCATGGCACCAAAGTGGAGCATTTGAATATTTGAAAAGAGGGAAATGAAGAGCTTGCTCCAACTAGAAGAATGGTGGTCTTGAAATTGGATTTGGTTCATGGAGCTAGAAGATACAAGCATTCAAAGATGGTGATGGCATGTTTTGCTGGAGAGAGGAAGGAGAAGGGTTGGCTACGGTGGGAACAAGAGAGGAATGAGAGAATGAGTGTTAAGTTTGCTTTTGGAAGATATTTATGTTATAAAGTAACTTTCTTCTTTTTACTTACTTTTCCTTCCTTTCTTTAATTGATTCTTACATGGTGGTGACTCACCATAATAAAAACCGGCCCCCATCATCTACTTAGGGGTAGTTTGGTCTTTGTTGACCAATTAACTCACTTATATTGACTTATGTCATAAACTAGCATATTTTGGTTACTATTCACAAACTAAGGCACATATTTGTGAAATTTTTGATTTCTCATTGATTTATACTTCCTAATGTGATACTAAGTAGTACACATATTAATTAAAGAGTAATGATGGACATTTAGCCACTCAAAACTCATTTACAAGACAATTTTTCAAAAATGTGCTTTAAGGCTCCTTAAAGCACATTTTGTGTTCTAACTTGTTTTCAAGCTTGGTTTTCTTTGGTAATTGGTTTAATATGTTCATTAATATATATATAAGGTCTTGGTAAGCTCATTAGGTCTTAACCAAGACTATCCCAAGCTTATAGCATATTTTAGCCCATATTGACCTTAAGGTATTTATTTATGTTTTGTTTGGTTTAGTTGTCTACCAAGGTCTCATAAGGACTTAATTGTCCTTATTAAATCATAATTGAATATTACTAAGTCTTGGTAGGCTCATTGAGTCCTAACCAAGTCCACTCCTAGTTTAGAGCATGTTTTGCTCAACTAAGTTTATAGTACTTTATTGTTTTTACTATGGTTTAAATTGTACACTGATGTTTCTAAGGCACTTTTTAGCCTTAACATACCATAGTTTAATGTTTAAACAACATTTCAAGGTTTGGGGTATTTCAATCTACCCCCCTTAAAAGAACTTCGTCCTCGAAGTTCACACTTCCCACACATCAATGAATTAGAATACGGGGATACTTGTAAAATAAAACTTCCATAACCAAACATACTTTACATCACAACCTCGGACTTAACGGTCCGGGCAACATATTCACATCCATACATAACATAACACACTTACATAGTAACCTCGGACTTAATGGTCCAGGTATCTTAACAACATTTGCGCATACATAACAACCCTTAGACTCTTGGGTCTGGGTACATAACAACAGTTAGACTCATAGGTCTTGATAACATAACAACCTTTAGACACATAGGTCTAGGTAACATAACACTTTCAGAACTCCACCACATTAGGATTCAAGGTCAAAATAATATTTATTACATATACCACCCAACATGTCTTTGCATGTATAACAAATAGAAATACCTTTTCCACCTCTCCATGGGCTCGAGTCCCATGTTGAGTACATATACACTGTGATCCCACAGAACCCGGTCGCGATGGACACCTTCTGGTCCCCGTTCCTTTAGGATATCAAAACAATCACTTAATTTTTAACATATATACTTCTCATGTCACCGGTGCGAAGACAAAGGCTCATACGTCCTCGGCTCGTGGGCAAGTACTACAAAAATATTCTTTACTAGGTTAAGTATATAAGAGAATCCTTTATTCAAAATATTAATCGACTGTTTGGAAATACCAATTCAAAATCCTTTTGAAAACCCATACAACTCCAAGTCCAATTTTTTTTTATGCTCCTTTCGTCTTTCCTTAGCGTGGTTATTTGTGACCACTTATAGGGAGCTTCAAGAATCATCCAACCCTGATGTGATCAGCACTAGTGTTGAACTATCCTTCCACCCCAACTTGTGTTCGGCTTCCCTTGATCACATGCAAACCAAGTTCCACCTCCCACTTCATTTTCAAGCATGCATCAAGTAATACACACATTTCCAATTTTCTATCTTTTAGTCTTTCTAGTCATAATCATACATCTCCAAGGGATAGAACTCCGTCTATCAGTTATCTTCATTCACTCTAATCAGTTACCTAGGGAATCTTATTCTCACTAGGTTCTATGTCGGTTTCATACCCTTTCATGGATCACAATACTGTATATATATACATATGTATATCAAAATACGATGCACTGTTTTACAATTAGTATTATAAGAACATATATTGTCGGGGCTTTATATCCCCGGGAGTTTCTCTACTCCCTTGTACTTGTAATCCCACACACAACTGTTAACAAAATAAACACACTTATCACAATGGTATTCGCATCTTTTGTGCACAATAACCACCATTAAACCATGAATGAGTGCGTATGGTTATGTAATGCACGCACCAATCATCCAAACAAATCATTTTGTGGCATGCACAACATAGTTCACGTACACTTGTACGGTAAAATACACTAAGCGGTTTTACGCTCTACCCCCCTTAAAAGGGATTACGCCCACGTAATCAACCACTGAATATTGGTTTATAAGGTTCCACCATCGTGAAGTGTTTCAACTTCCACGCGGTCTGTTATACAATGTGTTCCGGTTAGGGGATCTTAACCTTATTGTCGGTTTAGTTCTTAAACCAAGAATTCTCATTGGAGTTTGCTTTAACTCTTAACTGGTTTCGGTTCTGGCCTGTAAGGCTTCTAGGCATTAATAATTAGCCATTCACTCATGTTCATTATGCACATTCAACACTTGAATCACTGGCTCACTAGTTTCTGCTGCGTAATTCTAATAACTGTAGGGCTTAGTTTGCCCCACTCGTTATTCTTACTGTGTTGTACATCTCCAATTATCACCTTCATCTTGGTAATAACGGTTTCTCAACCGATGCGTGGTATCTAACTTACTGCGTAAACCGGTACGTATTTCACAGTGATTGACTTGATTTCTTCCGACTTACTGTCGGTTGAGGTTGAGCTACTACCTAATGTGTAGTGCTCTCTCGGTTATTTCCCACACTTGAGGTATATTCCATACCGTTATCTTGTATTTCGTGTTACTGCAGTTACTTATTGCCAATCACACCTCCATATTTACAAGTATCATTCATTGGTATGGCCTTGCATTTCTTATGCATCGGTCGCTATGGCGTTATAAGCTGCTTTCTATTTCCATCACCATTAACATTCCCCGAATCCTAGCTATCGCACTCGATCATTACTGCACAAATGCAATACCAAAACACTCAGTCATACAGAGTGCAGAGGCGTAAACTCTTGACAGTAAATCTCTTATGCGATTCGCAATGGAATTCACACTATCTTCACAGAGATTCTTATCTCGTAGTACTGACTCACTGCCTAGTTATTTGCTATCACTTATCGTTAATCAATACTTATACAACGGTCGCTTACTGCGCACCGTGCACTTACTCATCGCATAACACTAACTTACATGGTATTTACTGTCACATATTCTCACATCATTCATATTATGGTTCGTCATCATTCGGACGACTACTGAATGCTCCTTGAGCGTTGATCACCCGAATTACAAGCCGGTGTTATTCAGCTCGGTGCTTCATTTTATACACACATGCCACTACACTAACTGCTCTCTCGCGATAATAACGTAGTCCATCCTTAACATATTTCTTGTACTTGGTTCACACAACTACCGCTCCTGCGGTTTCACAATATTGAGAGGTATCCCCACTCTTTAAGCAGTGGTTCGTTCTCCGCTCTGTTTACTTATACAACATAAACTTCTACAATTGATTAAATTTATATATCATATCTTGTTTGTGGCTTATAAGCCTTATTGCCTCGAGCTCCGCTCAATATAGGCCGTTCACACACATTTACCTCTCTGTACACCATTACGTGGTTTAGTGGTAGTATTGGGCTCCATGATAAGGTCGTTGCATCACGTTTCCTTTCATGAGATGCCCCTTAGGATTGTCAATCTGTCTCCTGACGACTTATGTTTAAACTGGGTTTAGTTCCAACCCTTGCTTTTCTGTCACATTATTTTGTTCAACATTTGTTGATGCGAACACTCTTCAAGGTTTGCTTCTTGGTGTTGTTAAGTTATGCCATTACATCTGGCTCGCACTTATTGGTATATTTATTCAGCCACGCCATTTTGCGTTCTTAACTGGCTTACTATCCTCGTCTGTGAAGATCGGTATTCCTGGTAGTCTAGGTAATCATTCCGGGAGTTTCTTCCCGTTCGTTGCACATTAATGTGTCCACATTAGGCATCTGCCTTACCATGTATAGGCTGGGTCATCGTGCCAGCTATCATGTTTTATTCATCGTGATTCTTAAGACATATTCGATATCTTTACAAAACAGTTAGTGCACTTCGCACTTCCTGACTCTTAAACATTTCCTTGAAATGAATTTACTAATTCTTTTAGTCTCGTTAACTTAACTGAGTTCCTTTACTTTAACCATTCACGGTAATCAATTGCTCTTGCTTGACTTTTACTGCCGACCGTAGTGTGGAGTCGGCTACTTCCCGTGCTCCGGACTCTACTCGTATACATACGTGGGGTACCATACTGATACATTGCTACTTACCCAACTAACCCATAAGTAGGTCTGTCAGGTCCACAAGCTCCTATCGGAGTGCGGTCGTCCCACATTACAGTTGGTACACTTGTAGTGTCCGTCACACGCCTAGGTGAAGTATTATGTTGTCAACTCCCTTATATTGTCCCGTGACAATATGCGTTCCGTGCTTCCCGAACTTAATCAAGGGAAAGTTTTTCCACTGTTATATTATTATGAACTCCATCCATTCCCTCGGGTCACTACCCTTGGGTTTACAGGTTTCCGTCCGGTTATTTAAAGGTAAACTGGGTATAACTTACCTACCGTATGGCGCTGAGGCCGGTGTAGGTTCTCTGGTTTGGTTTAAAAAAAGGTTAGAAATAAAAATGGGTTTGAAAGAAAATCTGGTTTTGAAAAAGAGTTTGAAAATAAGTCTAAGTTTGAAAGAAAAATTCCCGTGGTTTTACAACGTCTTCTTGCTTTAACCAAGTCTAGCTTGTTGCCGACTGGTGTATTCCCATTTACAAGGTTAGGCTATTAAGCCGTTCCACAACTATGATGATCTCACTTAACTTGATGGTACTTATCAAGTACTTGTTGTTGTTGAAGATTTTCCCGAACAACCTTGTTATAGCAGCACTTGTCATGGCAAGTGCGCCATGCTAACTGGCTATCGGTTCAACACACACCGGTTGCGGTACTGCTTTCACCCGCACTGACATCAGTGGCCTTATTGGCCCTTACTGTGATCTTACAAGCTTAATGATAAATTCTTTGGGTACCTCTCACTGTTTTCATGTATTAATCATTAACTGGGGTGTTTCCCATTCTGGGAGATCCTCTTTTACTTAGTATCGTATCCTTCTCGTAGTCCGTTCCACGCATTTATCGTGGTTACTAAGACTTGTCCCTTATTTGGGGTACTACGTAGTAGTTCCTTAGTCAGTTGGTATACCGTTGGTGTATTATTTAACATTTATAGTCCCGTGGACATTCGTCTCGGGTTTCATTCCTTTACTTCTTGCCTATTGCACGGTTGGTGCTTGCAAGCTGGTTGTTCTCGACTGCTCGGCATGTCGACCCAGGTTGCCGGAAATTTCATTCTTCAATACACAAGATTCTTTATTCTTCGCCGTTAAATGCGGTTAACATTATTCAGATGGAAACCGTCTCCGGGATTCCCACTTTTCGGGATCTACCGTATGACAGGTTCTCCGTACCTTTAGAGGTACTTAATAACAGCCAGATCGGGTTTTCCCGAGTAAGAAGGGACTTCCATCTCTCTGGCGTTCTTTCCCGAGTTATAAAACAGGGACTGTGGAGGGTGGGATGTATACAGTAGGTTTCCAGTATTCACTGGTAATTCCTAACTAGCGTATCTCTCATGCTATCACTCAACCCTTAACCCATAGTACTAAAATCCTAACTCGGTATTTCCTAAACTCGGTAATTCAGTCATCAGAGCGATACTTCGCTCTGATACCACTTTTTGTAACACCCCAACTACTACAACACACTTAATAACGAAATGCAGCGGAAAACATACATCATCTCATCACTTAACTCGCTGGTGTTACACGCCGTTAACCACCTACGTGGCTAATAAGGCTAACATTTCTCATTGTATCGGTCTGATGGACTAGATTCCCGAGCAACTACACATTACTATCCCTTTCTACTAACAACAACCGACATACATATACATTCCTACTGTACCGAGTATTTACAGACTAATGCCGATAACAAATTCGGTCTTACTACACCTACAATGCATATACAATTTAATTGACTACCCATGTACAAACTACTACCCCGTCCTACTCTCGAACGGCTTCCAGCTCCTTGTACCTGAAATAGGAAAGAGAAGAAATGGTGGCCCCCAAGGGGCTCAGCACCTTTGCTGGTATGGTAATCCCGCAGCCCGCATGCTACCGGGCCACGTATAACTAATTGTCGTCTGAGCATGCGGTTGATTATATTTAAATCATGCATGTACACAAATAACACAAACACACTACAATCCACAACAGTGGTCACAACAAATACAGACAACACAACTACACCTAACAAATCACTCTTTGTGTTCTTTGACCCTAGAGTGTTTCCCCTCTAACAGAGCTATTTCCTTAATAGACGACACTTACCCACTAATCGGGTTATCCTCAAACGCCTCTTATTATAAACTGGACTCATATCCATGATCCACGTGCTTCACATTTAAGCAACGTATAACATCACATCACAATAAGCATTGCAGTACAACAATAACACATAACATAACGGGAACGGTTCTCTTAGGAACCGACCCAAACATAGTTAATTCACTGGTGAGCCTAGAGAATGATATCACCCTCATGTCAAGCTTGTTATACAACACTCATTTCCGCCCTAATAGTCGGACGAGTAACTTAACTTAAAGATGGATCAGATATAGTGACCCGAACACTCCACACAAACACAAGTTCCCCCTAAACCGATCATAAGTCAGAATATCTAAGCTTTGGAGTAAGCTAATGGGAGATCGTAACCCGTGGAGGAAACAACCATAACAGAGAGGAGGGTAAAGCTAAGTAGGATACCCACTCCCAAACAACGCGCGACCAGAACGACCGGATTCCTCACCCCCCGTTAGTACATATTTACTTATAGATAAATAGTTAGAGCCCCGCTATGGAACCTATCACATCAGCACATAATACAGTATTACAACTGAGTTAAAGACACAAAGGAGGGTCGCACGTTCACAGCAACATCACACACTACATCACACCTCCAACTCACGCATAGCCGTGGTTAGAACGTTCCTTAGATTGGAACGTTATTACCGGATACCGTTCTCTTACGTTACCTAATAGTGGTTAACTAGCCTTTCATGCGCATTCGAGGTTACCGGTATCGGTACGTAAACACACAACAACAATAACGATGGTAAACTCATTTCATGATTTAACTTAGAACGTGGCAAACACACAGAAAAACACGTTGGCATACAAGCCGGTGTAATCCGGTAGGACACAGGTTGCAAGAAAACCATACCTTGGTTCCTGCTGCATACGAGTCCCGCCAAACGTAGCTCCTAGACATGATTGATAATGTCAGTTAATTACTTATTAAATTCCGGTTCACTAAACATTTTACATGATTGTATAACATGTTTTTATACTTAACTTACACTTGGTTGTCATCATTATACCCACTAGGGTTTACCACTTAAACCACACTTAATTTGTTTTTTTTTACATGTTTTGGGTCGTCCGACCCACCGTCCGACCCACACATTGGGTCGGACCATTCCAGAAACTTTTTCCGTCTTTCAAACCTTCCCGTCCGACCCACACATTGGGTCGGACCATTCCAGAAACATCAACGGGTGAATTAACAGGGGCCGTCCGACCCACCCTGGGTCGGACCACTGGGTCGGACAACACCAGGACTTGTCCAAAACTTGTCAAACTTTTTCCAAACTTTTCCTCAAGTCTCCTAATGTGTTCTAACATCGTTTGGCACATTTAAACCTTCATATAACATCCATAAAACTCATTTTATAACTCCTTAAACACTTACAATGTTCTTACCCAAAATTCCTAACGTTTATAATGTTTTCTCTTTAGTTTCTCTAAGTGGTGTTTCATAATTGTGATAACCACTATGCCAAAAATGTTTCCTCACCATCATAACATCATCTCCCAAACATCTTTTCTTACTAACTAAATCTCCTTTTTTCACATCTTACCTAATCATCATTTCCTCCTTGTACATCAACATTCCTAAACCTTAAACAAACTTCTCCAAGACTTTAATACATCCTCAAAAACACTCATTGAATTCCTAGAACTTCCAAGATAATACATAAATCCTTGTAACACCCTAAATCACCTTAATACATGTTTTCTTCCCTAGCAAAACATTTATTCATTCCTAACACTTCCTAGTTCACCAAGCTAATTTAAGCACTTAAAACTTCTTATACATTATCCAAATTTTGTCATGGGTTATCCTAGCACATCAACACTCCCAAAACACATTGTTTTTCATCATTAAACATTCAAAAACACCTAAACCCATCAAGAACCTTCTCACACACAAAACTGCACCTAATTTACACTACATCACAATATAGTGCATAATTAAATTGCTTGGCACTTAGGCCCTTAAATTGCACAAACCATAAACACTGAATTTCCACATGTATATTGCCTTTGACCTGCAAATACACCCAACAATACATATGTCCTTAATAAACTCCTTGAGAGCATTTTACTAGCTCATTTGCCATTGGCTCCTTAGGTATTTTATTAAGCAAATCAAGCTCATTTTCCTAAGGCATTTAAACTACATTGAGATAGTTTATTTACCTCTTTTCTTCAAGATTTTTACTTGAACATTCTTGTTCTTCCTTGTTTGGAAATCGGCAAGAGCACTTGATTACTTGCCAATGTTCTAATCATTACACAAGTAAAACCTATGAGCATTCAAGCTTCATGCTCACACTCATTTACAAACCCTAGGTTATATATATTGTCTTAACACATTAGGATAGTTGTTTTACCTTGGAAACAAAAGAGAGCTTGAATAAGCATCAAGAGAGGACTCCACCAAGCCCTTGGAAGATTGGAATGAAGCTAGAACAAAGCAAGAGAAAACACCATTAATGGTGAATTTTCGGCCAACACAAAACATGGAGGAAATGTTGTTTTTCTTTGATTTTCCTTACCTTGAAGCCAAGAAGAATGACAAGGCATGAAAACATGAGCTCAAGCTCCTTCAACAGTGAATCTCCATGGCACCGAAGTGGAGCATTTGAATATTTGAAAAGAGGGAAATGAAGAGCTTGCTCCAACTAGAAGAATGGTGGTCTTGAAATTGGATTTAGTTCATGGAGCTAGAAGATACAAGCATTCAAAGATGGAGATGGCATGTTTTGCTGTAGCAAAACCGATGGAGAGAGGAAGGAGAAGGGTTGGCAACGGTGGGAACAAGAGAGGAATGAGAGAATGAGTGTTAAGTTTGCTTTTGGAAGATATTTATGTTATAAAGTAACTTTCTTCTTTTTACTTACTTTTCCTTCCTTTCTTTAATTGATTCTTACATGGTGGTGACTCACCATAATAAAAACCGGCCCCCATCATCTACTTAGGGGTAGTTTGGTCTTTGTTGACCAATTAACTCACTTATATTGACTTATGTCATAAACTAGCATATTTTGGTTACTATTCACAAACTAAGGCACATATTTGTGAAATTTTTGATTTCTCATTGATTTATACTTCCTAATGTGATACGTAGTACACATATTAATTAAAGAGTAATGATGGATATTTAGCCACTCAAAACTCATTTACAAGACAATTTTTCAAAAATGTGCTTTAAGGCTCCTTAAAGCACATTTTGTGTTCGAACTTGTTTTCATGCTTGGTTTTCTTTGGTAATTGGTTTAATATGTTCATTAATATATATATATATATATAAGGTCTTGGTAAGCTCATTAGGTCTTAACCAAGACTATCCCAAGCTTAGAGCATATTTTAGCCCATATTGACCTTAAGGTATTTATTTATGTTTTGTTTGGTTTAGTTGTCTACCAAGGTCTCATAAGGACTTAATTGTCCTTATTAAATCATAATTGAATATTACTAAGTCTTGGTAGGCTCATTGAGTCCTAACCAAGTCCACTCCTAGTTTAGAGCATGTTTTGCTCAACTGAGTTTATAGTACTTTATTGTTTTTACTATGGTTTAAATTGTACACTGATGTTTCTAAGGCACTTTTTAGCCTTAACATACCATATTTTAATGTTTAAACAACATTTCAAGGTTTGGGGTATTTCATTTCTAAACAATCATTTTATTCAAACTTCATCAAGTTTTCAAAAGAAACCATTTTGTGGAATTTTAAAGGAAAAACTCTTCTCGCATCACAAAAAACTCTTCTCAAATGCAGAAAGTTCTTCTCACATATACAGAAAGTTTTCTCTTAAAAATATTTCTCAAAATCAGCATTTCTTCATCGAGAATTCCGAACAACTTCAAAGCTTTTTTAACTCAGTTCTCAAACTCAAAAATAGACCGTTTTTGGGGAACAGTAAATGTCTAACACTTTCAAAACACTTTCCTCCCAGTTAGACATCACTTGTCGCCCTTCTAAAATAAAAATCCGAGGCAGGGCACTGGGGTGGTCACATCCCTTGTCGTAGTCTGGATTTCTTTAGGTGGGGTATTAGGGTGACAAACCTCCCCTAATAGCAGCCTAGATTTTTACGAGGCGGGGTGCTAGGGATGTAACTGCCTTCCTAGTTGCAGCCGGGATTTTAGAATCGTCTAACTCCCTTCCACTCGATTTCAATGTTTTCAGTTTTTAACGTTTTACAACCCTGGAGTTAGAGACGTTATTAGGGTTTGACCGAGAGCATCTCATTCATGATGTTTCTCTCTAAGCCCTACTTTTTGACATAAATTCATTGCCCCATCTTTTGAGCCTCGACACTTACCATTAATTAAGTGTCGTGTTCGAGGGGGTACATAGGGTGATCCCTCGAGATCATCCGCCCTTTTTACAACAAAAATGATTTTTTTCGGTTTTAAAAACTTTAAGAGAGACAATTTTGACAATCATCCCTCCAACCAACTCAACCCATCATCATCTCATTTCAAATCCCGAGACATCACAAAACCTCAACTCTTTTCGAACCTCGAACCTAAAAAACCCGGGATCTCTCCCAAATTCCAATTGCCTCACATACTCAAATCATCGTTCAAACTCCCAATCATCTCAAACTTGAATCATCTCCGTAATCCTGACTTCTCTCTAACTTCAAAAGTCTCATATACCCGAGCGCCCCCACAGACTCGAACATCTCGATCTCTTCACCATTTTAAGATTCAAATGTCGCACATACCCAAGCGTCTCATAGACTCGAACATCTTACAAACTCGAATGTCTCACAGACCCGAGCGTCTCACAGACTCAATCATTCTGAGATTTTAATGTCTCATAGACCCGAGCGTCTCACAGACTAACCTCTCAAAACCCAAAAACCCTGAACTACGTAAGGTCTAATCTCAACAGGGAGTTGAGTAAGTATGCAATCCATCTAGGGTGTGACCCCATTCCCAGTCAAAAAACCCTTTTCCCCTTCTATGGTGGCTCTCATATCTCTCAAACACTCAAACGTTCTTCAGCTCCCACAAACTTCAAGCCATCGAACTCCAAGCTCGCCTCATCCACTCTCTTTCTCTCTTCCCGTCCAAATCCTATCCTTGGCTCTTATTTGAATCTCCCTAAAAAGGTTTTGAAAGAAGGCAATCCTGACAATGAGACACCGAGATTTCCTCGGGCACCAATCCAAAGTCGTGGTCGTTGCCACTTCTAAGGGGTGTAACCCATTGTGAATCCACACAGAATCTCTAGTATGACCGGATAAGCCCCATCCATAGGCAATAAATCATCAGAGTCAATTAACGGTTCTTAGAACCCTCGTCCCCCCTTCCTAGTTCCTTAGGTCAAACTAGGTGGTGAGTCTTATCAATTCCGCCTAATAGAGGCATAAGTCCGCGTGGAGCCCATTGAGAGCAGGTGTAGTGCTCACTAGCATTCCCCTTACGCTTTCTGGGAAAGATGGACGATTTAGTAGGTATTTGAGGGCTCCCAGAACGGGTTTTTATCCCCCCATAAAATGGCAATTTCTAGGATCTCGGCTTTTTAGTCAGACCATATTTGTATAGACCCCCCTCATACCGAAAAATCACCCTCCATAGAATGGCGACTCTACTGGGGAAAACTTGAGTATGTGTTTCTCATAAACTTGGTCAAGGAAGACTGAACTCCATTCAAAATTGTCGGGACTTCCCCCCTTCTTTCAAAACCTTCAAGAGATTTGTTTCCAGCCACTAGGATCATTCTATTCCACACTTAATATGTGTATCTGATGAGGACAGCTAGGACATATTAGATCCTCAACAAACATGACAACAATCGGGTTAATAATTAGCTCACGATTAGAAAGAGACACTTAGGACTAAATGAAGCTAACTTCCCTTTTAGGTTAATAAACAACCAATTTGGAATCACTAATCTCAAGACAAGACTCTTAGTAATTAGGTTGGTGCTAACTTCTCTACTTTATTTGCTATATGATTGTGGGGTGCATTGGGTGGGTAGCTTAGGACATGCATTCCTCTGTGTCACTCGTTTTATCCACGATGTCACGGGATCCCCAACCGGTCCACGGTTGATTCCCCATGAGCTGGGTCACTCTCTCAGTGAACAAACCCACGAGGCGGTATGGTCTCCGACTAACGCCTTGAAGCTCATGATCCAAAAATATCCTCCATTACCCGAGTCTAAGCCAGCATATAGCGAGCCATGAGCCTTCAGTGTCCAGCAACCTGGTCCGGTGTCTAAGACGGGTTTTATGGGTAGTCACCCCCTTGTATAATGATTGTCTGACCACCCTTTGCCTTACCCTGAAGATTGCATGTGCTCAGTTCTCCATGATTCCTCTACACCACAGGTGTCTTTAAAGCCCAATGTCGCGCTACAAATTCATAGAGGATCCCGTATTTACGGATACCCATAAATGACGTAGTGTAGTCAGCGAATAATTTGGACTTTAGACACACCTTATCGTGCAGATGAGAGGAAACCTATTCCCATGTAGTACTTCCCCGAGTTTCCCAAAAAGTGAGTATGTTATGATAATCACCGGCCGTGGCTCGTGTGACTGTATCACTTCGGGTATCCTGACCTTTCGAACTTAAGCACTCCGGACTTTCTTGATGACGTGCCCCATAAGGCATAACAGAGATTAATCCCGAGAGATGAACAGTGAAGGAACGACGGTCCCCCCGGTGGTATGGAAGCATTGATTAACCTGGAAGGTGATTATCCCAACATTAGCACTTACAGCTCCACATCAAACATAGCCACGGTTTCTTTTATGTTGTACATGTGTGCAAACCACTTTTTCAAACCAATCTGTTTCAAAACATTCGGAATTCTCTTTGGCACATCTCTTAAAGTTGTTTTACGAGCTTGTTTAATTTCAACTCCACCTAAATTTTACTTATAAACATTTGCGGTTTTAAACCTGCCACTTCATCTTTAAAATGTTATTTCCAAGACAATTTTCAAAAATACATTTCGAAAAACCTATTTTCTACAAACGAATTTCAAACAACATTTTTCACCAACATTGTTTCAAAAATAGTCTTCGAAAATAGTTTTCAAAGTTGATTTTCACAAACGTATTTCAAAATAAATGATTTAGTCCCCATGTTATGACCCGGTATTTTTGAAGTTCAGCCCACCTTCAAGAGCAGTAGTCATTACTTGGAGCGTACTAATCATTTCGAGTTTTCACAAAAGTGGTGGATTTTCACATAATATTTTGTGTTCGATCATTCACTTTTCGTTTCACAAAAATATTCCTTAGTTTCCTTCATCGGAGCAAGTGGAGCGCATGAAGATTGACAACACAATTCGAGCATAAATCAGAGTTGTACCAGTCCAAGTCAAGCGACATGAAGGCTAGCAACGACTGTTCAAGTTCAAACTGTTGAAAATCAGAGGAGCACCAGACCCGTTTTGTTTGATCACAGCACTGCTTCGCTGCAAGAGCCCGAAGGAAGAGCAGTCGGTCAAGACCCAAAAGTGAGCGAGTAGCCGGTCAAGAGCCTGAAGACGAGCGAGCTACCAACCAGGAGCCCAAAGATGAGCGAGCAGCCAACCAGGAGTCTGCAGACGTGTATATCTGAGTGGTTAGAACTGGTGTAATTAACATAAAAGAAAAGAAATTAAAACTCAAAATAAACATCGGGCTGCAAACAAATCCCGGTCGTGGTAGTATAGTAAAAATGTAAGCGACCGGATATCGAACCGTGGGACTAATGTACATATTATAGTACCTAAGCATGTCACAAAAGGGGGGGATTAATTGACTTGTTTTTATAAATAAAAAGGGAAGATAAAATAAACTAAGTTAACAGATAAACTAAATGGGACTCTGGTTCACGTTAATATAATATCTGCTCTTTCATGCTAGGTTTACTAGTTTAATTATAATTGTTTGGCAAGATTCCTGTTTTTATCTTAAGGTCCGATGAAAACTCATAAGAACTCGTTCTAGTTATGCAAGGTCCGATGAAAACTCAAGCACCCACTGGTGGACGGTAGAGGAGTATGAGGAATTTTATTCTTGCAACTGAAAATACTAACTTATTAAATCATAATAAGCTTTCTCCAGATTTACGGCTTAATTAACCTAGCTATTTATCACTGGTCTGATCAAAATAGACTTAGCAAGCAATTTAATAAATTCATGAGGTTTATTAAAAAGATGCGAGATAACCTTTAAGCGTAACAAACTGTACTAAAATTAAAACCAGTAAAACATATTGCATAATTAATACAGAAACATAGTAATTATTCCCAGAGTATACGTAAACTAGCCTAACATATTAAATAGAGATCTGCTATTTAAATACGTGAGACTAGAGGTGAAACTAATGAAATGAAAAGAAAACAAATGGAGAAGCGGGAGATTAGAAATGGAATGAACGAGTGAGTGAAGGTGTAGTGGTACGAAGATGAAATGATGGGGTGAATTGGAACTCCGGAAGGAACCACGGAAGGAACCTCCGAAAGGACACTGGAGAAGATGAATGGAGCGTGGCTTTTATAGAGGAAGGAAAAGAAGAGGCAGTAGATAGGGAACACCGCGTGAGGAATTGATTGGGGCGGCAGAAAGAAAGAGCTGGACGCGTGAAAGGATTTGCTCATTGATTGCTTCATTAATTGCAGGGGACAGAGCTGAAACGGGTGAGTGATTTAAGGTAGGCGCCGACTGGTAATGGATATGGCAGCAACTTGCAGACAATCGGCGAAGAAGATAACCCGTCGCGTCAATTTCAGATCTGGAAATGTACACGTGTCCGCATGGTTGTCCGCTTTATTTCATACGGACATCCTCATTTTATCTCACGTCCGCATGCAACTGCATGACTCACGTCCGCATTAAAATAGGCGGTTGCATGGTGGTTCTCTACATCCGCCTAATATAAGGCGGTTGTACATGCGGTTGTTCCTCTCTTGTCCGCCTTGTTCCAGGCGGTTGCAAGGGCGGTTGCAAGGGCGGTTGCTCTATCACGTCCGCCTTGCTTCAGGCGGTTGCAAGGGCGGACACGCCTCTTACGTGTGCATCTCGCATGCCTTGTTTAATCCTTAATAATATATGTGTTTAATTTGGCATTTTTCCTACAATTTAACACATATAATACATCAGTTAATATAACAACATAATTATAGGAAAAACCCAAGATAAGTGAGAAACATTACTAAAAATGCTGCAAATTATAAGGTGATTAAACCTTAATAAGTCTATATGTTTTGCACTTATCAGAGTCCGAGCGTGAGCAGTCAGTCTGAACCCCGAAGACAGACCAAAAGAGTTCAGACGAAGTTTAGCTCAATATTCCCCCCTTTAATGACTTTTTAGGATTGATGGTGTATAGGTTTCCCCCTATCATTCTTTTCTCTCTCATTCATTTCTGAATAGATTGCATGTATAGGTTTATACATTCCCTTTGAATTTATTTAGATCAATGTGTGTAGGGTTCCTCACTCCCTATTTTATCTACGAATGACCGAGCGTCAAAATCCATATTGAGAAAATCCACCACTTTGAAAACACGTGTTTTGAAAATTGTTTTTCCAAAACTTGGTTTCTTTTGGCATGCACGTATAATGAAAAGAACGAATAAGGAGTGACCCCTCACAGTTATATGTCATTTATCAAATTTTCTTTATGGGGTGAAAATTCACGGTATCTACAGGAGGTATCCCCTAAAATAAACTACACCAACAAATGCAACCGGGCACAAAGCAAAACACATGCATTGCATTCATGACAAAAAAGAAGAAAAGGTCATTTGCTCTTCCAGTCATTTCAAATCCATTAATCATTCACGAGTTCTGTCCACTTCAAACATCTGCACAATCATATGTTCCATTATAACCTCACCACACACCAGCTTTCATCCCAATATCTCAATATATATAAAAAAAGAAGCCTGATCATCAGAGGGATAACAGAAATAAAGAGGAGTTCTAGCCTTTCAGGTTTCAGAACTGCCATGGGCACCAATGACCTGAATGAAATGAAGCAGCCCATGTCATATCAGTGGGCCACCATGCGGGAGTTGTCACTCCCTAAAAGTCCGCTCCCCGGAAGCCAACCGCCAGTCGAACATCATTCCAAAACAACTTATCTCACATCAGACCCAACAACCAAGACTGTCATCAGAGTAAAAAAGTGACGGGATGAGCTACATAGACCATCAACTGGAACCGACTCAAGCAAGACGTGGTGTATCCTTACCACTCACGCATCGCATAACAAAAAAAACAAAAAAAAAACAAACACAAAAACATTCTGAAATACCCCTAACCTTAAAAACATAATTAAATGATCTATTAATGATCTAAGATGGTTAATAAACATCTAAATACCATTGAGGAACAATCTAAGGATCTCAACAAGGCAAAACATGCCTTAAGATCGATAAAGCAAAAAAAATGTGCTTTAAGACACCATGGAGATTGTATGACCTCAAATAGGATCCAAAGTGGATTCCTAAGTATTATAATGAAGTAATGAACATTATAAAACCATTCTCAAAGGAAACCAAGCTCTAAAACATGTTCTAACACAAAATGTGCTTTAAAATTCCTTAAAGCACGTTTTTTAGAAAATTAACTTTCTGAGTGGGTTTTGAGTGGTGTTAGGCATTGGATTAGACTTTGATATACTAATGTACTATAATTTACCACATTAGAAGGTCTATATCCAAGATTTCAAAAAAAAAATCAAAAATATGGCATTCATTTTTGAATAGTAACCCAAATAGTGCATTTTTAAGCAAAATTGACTAAGTATGGTCAAAGGTCAATTAATGACCACCCTAACCCTTATGGAGTCGGCAGCTTTAGAGCATGGAAGACAGCTCATTCAACTTTAACCCAAAATATCTAGCTAATTTGGTGAATCACCATTTTACTATTCCATTTTATACTTTTTATTCATTTAAACACATTATCTTTCATTCTCTTGCCTCTTGTCCCATTCCAGCCGAGCCATCAGCTCTTCCAAATCCTCTCAAGCTGTGTTATTGAGTATGCAAGGCAAATAAATCTCTTTTGCACCTAAGGTAATGGTTTAAGGCATATTTTAGCTCTTTTTCTTCATCTCTTCATTACCTACACTTGGAGCTAATGATCTATCACTTTCCATGGCTCATTCTCAGTGTTTTAAACCTTGAACAATCATCAATCTCGGCTGAAGCAAGTCTAGGGACCAAGGTTGCCAAAATTTACATTATAAGGTAAAAACATACCTTAAGGATTTGTACTCTCCATCCGGTTTTCTCCTTCTGATTTCTATGAGTTTATTCACTCATAATATTCATATTTACATGTTAATTTAGTTGGTTAACCATTTGGAGCAAGGGTGGCCGAAAATCAAAGGAAATACCATTCTTTAAGGCATTTGCCAAGGTAAAACTTATTAGCATAGTAGCTTGTTGTTGTCTAGCTATTTACTATGTTTATATGGTGAATTTAACACCATGTGGTGTGTTTAATTCAGGCTGAAACCCTTTGGAAACTTCCTTGCATTTTAAGGTGATTTTTGCCTTAAATCTTACATCAATTGTTCTTTATGGTTAAGCTCATGCTTGGAGTATAACCATATCTTATTTTGGTGTATTAAACATGCCTAAATGATGTGGTGATTTTTCCTCCAAGCTGCCGAGTTGTTACTAAGGATAAACCAAGGTATAAACACCTTAAACTTATGATTTTATGATTTCTTAGCATATTTATATATTATGTGCTGAGAGTGGAGTTACTTATATGGGTTATTTTAACCGAAGTATGGAAAAAATGACTAAGATAAATTAAGCTAGTCATTTAAGTGATTTAATTAACATAATGGTCAAATTATGACATTATGTGGAAAAATAAATCAACTATAGTAAGGCCGAGAGCTTATGCTATATTTTGAGCTATTTATGTGTAATTTTATGTTCTAAGCAAAGTTGTAATAAGGCCATGTCATTAGGCCATTTTATTTAAGTTTAAAAGCTTAATTAATTTATTTTATGCACTTACTATTAAGTAAGGGGTCAAAGCCATAATTAATCAAACATTAGAGGGTTGTAGATGAATATAGCCAAAAATTGGGATTTAAAATGTATTTAAATAAAAATTATAAGATTTTATAAAGTTTTTGGGTGAAATTGTAAATATTGGAAAGTTTGGGGCAATCTATGTAATTACTGAGAAAGTGGGGTCAAAATGATGTTTGGAAGTCAAACATTGACCAAGCAAAAGACTTTGACCAGATTTGATGATTTATTAATTTAATTATCAAATTATATTAAGTTATTTATTGAAATGTAAAAATTACATAACATATGGGTATATATGATATTACCGAAAGTTTGGGGTATAAAATGGTATTTTATACACCTATGGGTCATTAGGAATTTATTTGGTTAAATTTGGAGTTAATATGGATTATATAAGTATAATATATGATATTTTATATCATTGTTACATATAGGTAACATATATGGTGGAAACCGTAAATATTGAAAATATAAGGTTAGGAATGATGTTTATAACCTTTTGGTATAGTTTGGTAATTTTTGGAGTTACATACAAGGTTTTATTAAGATATATGTATAATATATAGTTTTAATGACATTAGAAACTATATGTTATAAAATGGGGTTATTTAGTGAATATGGAAAGTTGATGGGTTGGAAATTAATTTAGAATAGGCCTAGGGTCTGTTCGGTTATTTTGGGATTTTATAACCATTGGTTATAATTATATTAAGGTTTACGGATTATAATATAAGGTAAATATTATAAGTGTGACAATGGAATATAATTTGGGGATTGATTTGTAAAATCTGAAAGCATGGTGGAATTAAATAAAAACCGAGAATACTATGGTACATTTGGTATTTTATAACAATTTATAACTATGGGTTATAATTGTTTTAATGACATAAATGTCATAATATATGTTATATAACTATAATATAACATTATATAAATTATGTGGTGGATTTTGTAAATAATAGATAACATGGGTGCTGTTCGTAAATAATGGGATTTTAGAACAAAAATATATAATATGGTTTTCAATGTTATAAAGGTTATAACATTTATAATATAAGAAATATTCATTAAAAGAGAATGAAAATATTATAAAGATTTACCATATAAAATGGTCCCATAATACATGTATATAAATAAATATATGTTATGGTGTGGAAAAATATAATATGGTTCAATAACCATATATTATCATAATTAAAATGATATAAGATAAAAAGAAAAGAATTACAAACATTAGATATGGAAATTCTAATGTTAAGAGTATACATGGAATAATAAGGATTTATATAATTCAAAGTATTTTTACATATGAATTATACCACATTGAACTTGGAAAAACAAACCTTAGGAAAATAAATACTAAGGTGAAATGTATAGTATATGATTAAGATTATACATGCAATATAGTGATAAACTATATAATATACAAATGTGTATTAAATTACATGCGATAATAAACATTTAAAGTTAAGTATATTAATATACTCGACGTAATCACGCATGAAATATGACGTTTTTCCAAATCCCGAGTTAAACCGAAAACCCGACAAACGTTAATAGTTAACAACGGGGAATAAACTGGGATGGATTAGTAACGGTACGGGGTGCCGTAGTGTATTATTAGTACGAGATGCTGATGCATAGTGTGATGCATATTTATAGATTGTAAGAAGCGTCTCGAGGATCACCAGAGAATTTAGCAGATTCATACTCCACGGTCTTATAATCCCGGTGCACGGTATGTTATTTATGTGGCTTGATTGTCTCTGAGGATTTCCTCAGTTCAGACATTGTGTGAAAATCTGTGTTAAGATTGAATGTCTGCTTGTGTGAATTAATATGCTTGAGTTGTGTATTAATGCTGCTTTATTGTTATTACTGTTGTACGATAACAGTACCGTTCGTATATATGAACATATTATAAAACGAACTAGCGGCAATGATGCTATCTTATATGTGTAATATAAGGAACGTAAGTAAAACGTTGTAGCATTAGGATAATAAGATATATATATTATCTGAGACTTATATACGGAGCATTGGCCTCTTTAACGCCGCTCTCGTATCTAACACTGGATCCCGAGTCGACGAACTCAGGGTTGGACTAACGACCTTAGTCCGCTGTGTTAGGAAAAATAGTAAAATGATGCGATGGTATAGATAAGTTTATCAAGAGGATGTGGCTCTTGCTGTGAACTGGGATCAATTAACGATACCAGGATACCGTGTGGTAACCATAAGTATCTGGATAAATTTCCAATGGACTACAGATGGTTCGTCGGTCGGAGACTCTACCGCTGGAGTGGCTACTTCCGTGGGTGACCCGCCGTAGGAGATGGGTAACTTAGAGACACGTCGTTCTAATGAGACGTTGTCATTAGGCATGACTGAGCAATTACAAACGACTATATTAGCTCGTAAATTAGGCGAACTTTATTTGGGCTTGTATGCCAAAGACGGGAAAATATACTTGTTTATAATTCTCGTTGTTTTGCCTTGTTGCTCAGTGGTTATGCTTTATAATTATGTATGGTATGTTGGTGGATTTGTTTGAACGAGTCATTGTGCTCATATTGTGTGTTGTAAATTGGTTGATTGAGTCATTGTACTTTTGTCTGTGTTGTAAACTGGTTGAGTCGAGTGGCTGTGCTCGTGTGTGATTATTGTGGATTTTTTGGTCGAGTGAGTCGCCGTACTCAATTATGAACAATCAAGTGTTTGTTGGAATGGAGTCTCTGTACTCATATAAGCGTTGTAACGCTTTCAGTGGTTTATTACGATGCGATGTGTGAAGCCGGGGGCTTGTTTGCTAATTGAGTTTACTGCAATATATATTGTTGCTTTACAGTTTTTTTTTATATTAAACTACTTGCATGAAAATGAATTGCATGCTCTCGACCAATTAACTAAGGGTCCGAGGGGGAATGACGGTCATGTAGTAACATACTCAGCTGGGGCTGATTCCATACCACAAACAACCATTTTGCAGGTATGCGGCTTCCGGTGTTGACAAAGAGAGGGACGCGCTGGGTAGTTCAATTACAGTTGTTTTAATATGCACTGTTGCATTTTGATACAAACTTAGAAACGTGTATAGGATTGGGATACTTAGAACGCTCACTGTGAATGTATTTTATATCGGTTTGGGAAGGTTAGATCTATCTCTTATTGTCACTGTGGGAAATTGTTTCGTATTAATGAATATATCAGTAAGCACGTTATCACTCGTATGGGCGAGTGAGAACGGTGACACCAGTAGTTCAATTGTTGAGATTATCGCTGCGATTACAATGTTAAGTAAGATGATTAGGAGCCGATTAGAGTAGGGGTGTTACACATTCAGCTAAATCCAAAATCATCCATTGTCGTCATCACCACCAGTTCATGCATCTTATACGTAGTAATTCCATATTACCACAACATAATGCATTGTAGATAGTTGCATATGCATACTGTCGTATCGAAACAACGTCCTTGGTGAAAATCTTGAGAGATTGATTGAACAGAGTGCATGAACCACTAAACTCTCGACCCGTCAATGAACACAAGGGTCTAACCAAAACCAGCACCACAAACCAAATGTGTAGCATGTGAAGAGTGGTATTTTCCCCGGAATTTCAATCGAGCGTATTGGACGATCTACTGAGCGATGAGGGAAGGAAGAGAGAGCCAAAAGAGGTAAAACCATGAGCGACATGCGCACTTCTTCGGCACATGGAAAGGCATAATTCCGAGTGAGATCAATGTCGATAGCAAGTCACGAACTGTGATTCATGCAAAGATCCGAGAATAGTAAGAAGACAATCATTGACTAATGAGAATGACGAGGCACTTAGGATAAAAAAAAACCTCCACAAAAACCAAAAAGCTTTGATTGCCCTGTACATAATCCCTTAGTGAGCCCCTCTGAGCCTTTCATGAAAAACGTTTTCTACAAAAAAAACTCCACAACATGCCACCCCACATATACTTACTCGCCTTTGCAATAGAGGATCTCGAAGGAGCCGGAGCCATGGTCTCTCCCCCACCATCTTTCACAAAAACAACAAATGAAAATGTTCAAAGGTATCAGTGAGTCAATGCAACTCTAAGGCCAAACACCAAAAAGAACACCAAAAATGTTCAAGACGACCAGCGAGTCAATGAAAACTCCAAAGCTGAGAGCAAAACTGAAAACCAAAAGAGTAAGCAGAAAATGTCCAAGAAAGTCGATGAGCCAATGCGATTCCAGGAGCAGGAAGTAAGGAAGCGAAAATCATACACCGAAAAAGGAAGGAGAAGAATGAGAAAATCGCACACCAAAGAAGAAGGAGAATATAGCAAAGGACCAATGATGTCCCACCGAAACCAACAACGATTCTCAAAGATCGTCTGTCTAATCATTCCACCCGTGGAGAAGGCGAAACACATCCTCTATTGCAAAAAAGCTCCACAATGCCCAAATAAATCCCACAGTCCCGTGTGACATACATCATACCCCTCAGCCTCGTTATAACCCGATAAAGACCTCTGACTCTTAAGTTAATGAGCATCAACTAAAAGTATCGGATATGAAACATGAATCATAAGTTTCATACTTGTTATCAACATGTCCCACATTATAACAAAGGGACCATGAGAGAATGAGTGCGACCTTATCTCACAAGGTCTTTAGAGTGCGAGTGACTCTTCGATTGAACCACCAAATCATGAATAACCTACCCTATTGCAAGAGAGGAACTTGTAAGGATTGGAACGTCCAAAACCTTAAAATAAATTCTAGAGAAAATACTGCTCCGAGCATCAAGAGTATCATCACGACATTAGCACACACAACCATACTCATGAGAGATTAACCCGCATCCCTCCATGAGAGGAAAGTGATTCACACATTCCTGTTCATCAATCACTCAAGATCGAACCGAAGATGTCTTATATTCGTAAACCTCATAGTAATAGAGATAGGTTCGTACCTTCTCCAAAAAAAATGTATATGCATCTCATCTAGCATTTAGTATTTGCATGCATCATAACCATTTCATCTACAACATCCGAGTAGTAAGAACTCTACCTAGTCTCGCTGAAAGTCGACTTCAGCTGCAGTGGTTGAAGCATAACTTTTGATCAAAAGATGTCAAACGGAGCCATCCTAGGCTATCCTCAAGCTACATTGAACCAAACTAAAGCTATCCAAAGTCGTACGAAGATAATCCCGGAGCCATCCAGTGTCATGCTTGAGCCTCATCAACACCATATCCAGAACCATGCGGGAGCCATGTGGGAGCCATGCGGGAGCCATCCTCAGACATTGAGACCATCCCAGAGACCATCACTAAGACTACACAGAAGCCATTTCCTCACCAAGGCCTTGCCCATAAAGTTTCGAACTACGTATGGTCTGATCTCAATACGAAATTGAGTACGTAGGCAGCCCGTCCAGGGTGCGACCACCCCACAGGCGAAAGTTCCCCTTTCTTCCTCGCTATCATCAAGGAGCCATCTTGTAGCCTCCCCGGAGCCATCCCGAGCTATCCCGAAGCCACCCCGAGGAATCTAAAGCCACAACTGACCATACCAAAGCTCATCCACAATCAAAAGAAAAACTGTCAGCAACTGTCAACCATAGTAAATCACATCGACCCACCATTCGACTCAAAATCCAAACCAAAGCAAAATCCACTACCCATCCCGAAAATCTCTAACCAAAGCAAAATCCACCAACCACCCTGAAAATCTTTAACCAGATCAAAACCCACCAGTCATCCCGAAAATCTCTAACCAAAGCAAAATACACCAACCACCCCAAAAATCTTTAACAAAATCAAAACCCACCAGCCATCCCAAAAATCTCTAACCGAATCAAAACCCACCAACCATCCCAGAGCCGTAGCTCACAATTGAGTCATGAATCATACCAGAGCCATCCGACCACACCGGAGCCATCTGATCATATCGGAGCCATCCGATCATATCAAAATCCTTGAGTTCCTGAAGTCACTCATTCACAAAAAAAACATCCATTCAAAAGACCGACCATAAAATCACAAAAAAAACCAATACAAAAACTCAAGAGCCATACCGGAGCCATCTCGAAACTCTGGAGCCAAGAGTCCTACCAAATCCCGAAACTGTAGTGCACATCGGGCGAGGCTGTCAAAACAAAACCGAAACACAAGTCCCACACTGACAAAGTCAAGGGCCACCTCAACAAAAAACATTCGACTATCACATCCCTCATGGAAGCAACCGAAAAGCATCCCAATCCCGAATCAACCCACGACCAGAGTCATCCTCAAATAAACCAACCACTGAAAAACGACGAGTTTCTTACAACTCCAATTAAGTATTATAGGCTCGCCATAAGTCCTATAGCTAGATGTCAAGAGGTCTAGTTGAGGCTCGTCATAAGTCCTCGTACTTTCAATTGCATTATGGGCTCGTCATAAGTCCTATAGCTAGATGTCAAGAGGTCTAGTTGAGGCTCGTCATAAGTCCTCGTGCACCCAAATCAATCTAATTATCAGTATTATAGGATCGTCATAAGTCCTATGACTAGATATCAAGAGGTCTAGTTGAGGCTCGTCATAAGTCCTCGTGCTCCCCAACCAATCTAATTGTTAGTATCATAGGCTCGTCATAAGTCCTATGACTAAATATCAAGAGGTATAGTTGAGGCTCGTCATAAGTCCTCGTACTTTCAATTGCATTATAGGCTCGTCATAAGTCCCATAGCTAGATGTCAAGAGGTTTAGTTGAGGCTCGTCATAAGTCCTTGTGTTCCCCAACCAATTTGATTGTTAGTATCATAGGCTCGTCATAAGTCTTATGGCTAGATATCAAGAGGTCTAGTTGAGGCTCGTCATAAGTCCTTAAACTTTCAATCACATTCTAGGCCCATCATAAGTCCTAGAGCTCGATATCAAGAGGTCTAGTTGGGGCCCGTCATAAGTCCCCGTGCACCCGAACCCATAAGTACAATTCATAAATTGCAGTGAGAATTTTTAGTGTCCCGTCAACCTTGATCCACTTCTGCAAGGGCTTGCAAAATTGAATCAAGGGGAGCCATCTCTAGACACCAAAAATTCTCACCCCATAAAGCAAATTTTGAAATAATAAGTAAAATAAGAGGGGTCGTCGCCTTTCTTTTTCAAAAACATATTAGCGTGCGTGCTAAAACGAAACAATCGTTTTAAAATCCATTTCAAAGCATTTCATAAAAACACGATCTTACGAAAACGAATTTCCGACGACAATCCGATTTCAAACCCATCCCTCTTTGTTTACTTACTTATTTTACTATGTCATTTGATTCTATTTCATATTCGCTTATTTATTTGTCTAGTTGTTTTACATTGTCCTTGCCTTATGTCATTTTGTTACTTACTTAGTGTAACACCCCAACTATAACCATACACTTAACAACGAATTGCAGTGGAAAACTTAACTCTCCACATTACTTAACTCAATGGTGTACCCGCCGTTAACCACCCACGTGGCTAACAAGGCTAATACATATACATTGTATCGGTCTGATGGACTAGATTCCCGAGCGTCTACACATTACTATCCCTTTCCGTTAACAACAACCAATATACCTAAGCATTCCACTGTACCGAGTATTTACAAACTGATGCCGATAATAATTTCGGTCTTACTACACCTACAATACATACACTATTTAAATGGCTACCCATGTACAACAACTACCCCGTCCTACTCTCGAACGGCTTCCAGCTCCTTGTACCTGAAATAGGAAACAGAAGAAAGGGTGGCCCCCCAGGGGGCTCAGCACCTTTGCTGGTATGGTAATCCCGCAGCCCGCATGCTACCGGGCCACGCACAACTATTTGTCATCTAAGCATGCGGTTGGTTATATTTAAATCATGCATGTAAACTATAAACACACAACACATTACATTCCACAACAATGGCCTCAATAAAACAGACAACACATCTATACTTAATAAATCACTCATTGTGTTATTTAACCCCTAGAGTGTTTCTCCTTTAATGGAGTTATTTCCTTAATAGACGACACTTACCCACTAATCGGGTTGTCCTTAAACGCCTTTTATTATAAACTGGGATTCATATCCGTGATCCATATACTCCACATTTTAACATGCATACAACATCACATCACAATAAGACTTGCAGCGCTACAATAATACATAACATAATGGTAACGGTTCTCTTTACGAACTGACCCAAACATAGTTAGTTAACTTGGTAAGCCTAGAGAACGGAAACACCCCCATGATAAGCTTGTTACATCACTCATTACCGTCCTGTTAGTCGGACGAGTAACTTAACTTAAAGATGGATCGGATATAGTGATCCGAACACACCGTACATATTCCCCAACCGACGTGGGTCAGAAAAGCCTTGTTTTGTGCTTAAGGGTGATTGAAGACCAACGAAGGAAAACAACCAACAGAGAGAGAGCTAAAGAAATTGTATACATCAACTCCCAAACAACGCGCGACCGGAACAACCGGATTCCTCACCCCCCATAATTTATATATTTATAGTTAAGGGCTCCACTGTGGAACCTATCACATTCGTACACCTTATGGTGTTACAACTGGGTTAAACACACAGGGGAGGTTCATACATTCACACACAAACATCACACAACTAACTCGCGCATAGCCGTGGTTTGAATGTCCCGTGGTTCGGGTTGTTAAATCCGAATACCGATCTCTTATGCCTAGACTCAGTTAGCTAAGGCTTAACACTTCCGAGGTTATACGGCATCGGAACTAGACACGCCACATATATGAATTACTGTAAACTCATTACATATTTTTATCTTAAAAGGTGGCAAACATTCAGAAAAACACATTGGCATACAAGCCGGTGTAATCCGGTAGGACACAGGTTGCAAAAAAACCATACCTGTCTCCAAAGTCCACTCTATTGTGCCCTCTTAAGTTCCTCGAAAAATTCTCGAACAACTGGTAATATTACATTTATTAAATAACTTCACATTTTAAACTTGTTTTACTTTCACATTTTACTACAACATTTCACCCACTTAATTGTCTTCATAACTCACCTAACATGTCCTAAACAACCTTATAACAGCATTACCTACCAATCCCCAACATTACATATCATTTTATAACCTTAAATAACATTTTTAGAGTGGTCCGGGACTTGGTCCTCATCTAAGGTCCTGGTGCTAACAGGTAAATTTGTAGGAAAAAACTATATACATAAAAAGAATGAAATAATAAACTAAACCTAAATAACCCTACAACTCTACTACGGGTAGCAAATAAAACCCGGTCGGAGTATAGTGTAAGTATATTACGACCGAGAGTATCGAACCCAAGGGACTTATAGAAAACTAGTCCTAATCCGGGCAAAAGCCTATTCTATAATAACAAGGGGGAAAAGGTAAATGTGATTCTAAACTAAGAAAAGTAAATAAACTAACTTTGATTTTGGAAGATTATCAATGTAAGGGAAACGTAAGACCAATAATCAAGGATGGCAAGTCTCAAAGAGGATTTGGTCTCGCAAAATGCATATGCCGGGTGACATGCCGGACCTCCGCTACCCGGCAGATTCATGGCCTTGAATGTGCCGGAAAACTTCCATCCGGCGCCACATCCGGCATCGTACATGCCGTAAACAACACTTCCAGAATCGGGTCTGAATAAAGGAACTCATTATCCATACTTGCACCGTGCATAGCTAATGCCGCGAATACAAACAGAATAATGGGAAATAAGAGATTAATCCTAAACCTTAGCATTTGTTGCCCACTTTTCAGAACAACAATATTAAAGATCACCAAAATCCTAATCTATTCTACTCTTGCTTTTGAAAGCCTTAAGTAGAACTTAGAGATAAGAGAATAAGTAGCTAATTTATTCTACTTTGCATGAAGACTAGAACTCGGGTTAAGAAACTTGAAAATTCCATAAATGGTCATAAGAGTTTTACAAGGAAATCTTCCCTAACCAAAAACCTAACAAGGATTCTGCATCACCATCCACACAACTACAAGAAGAGAATACAAAGGGGGAGAAGGAAAATGTTAGCCTTAACCCGTCAAGGTCTTCTTCTTCTCTTGTGTGGATGGATTTGCAGACGTTCCTTGGACACCAACAGATGGACTGTGGCGGAAATAGAGACGTGAATGGAGTATATAATAATGTTGAAGTGTGTCCAATGATGTAGACTCACGACCTATTTATAGGGCTTCAAAATGTCGTTTGCCGGGCGTCGTGCCGGATCGTCAGTAGCCGGTGTAGACACCAAAAATTCTCACCCCATAAAGCAAATTTCGAAATAATAAGAGGGGTCGTCACCTTTCTTTTTCAAAAACATATTAGCGTGCGTGCTAAAACGAAACCATCATTTTATAATCTTTTTCAAAGCATTTCATAAAAACACGAATTTTCGAAAATGAATTTCCAAATGACAATCCGGTTTTGAACCCATCCCTTTCGTTAATTTGTCTACTAATTGTCTTCTAGCATTTTTCTTTTTCTTTTTCTTTTATTTTACATTATTATTTATGTCATTTTATGCGGCCTTTACTATTATTATTCAGTTCTGAGTTAGCATAGGTTAGAATATTCACTAGAAGGTCAACGGGTCTCGGGTTCGAATCCTAGTGAAATCAAGCAGCGTTTTATTTTACAGTTCAGCTCATCCGAGAATTGCATAGTCGTCTTTTGTGGTCAAATATTGAATGTTGATGCAGCTCTGTTGGTTAGAACACACAAGGGGTGACCCAGAGGTTTTGGGTTCAAGACTCACATGGAGCATGACTGGAGTCTTTAATTTTTGATAGGTCATGAGTCTTGCCAAACCAAACGTGGCCTTTCCCCCCTTTCTCTTGAATCCAGATCCAACCCATACACATTCTTTTTTATTCTCTGTTGGCCGAATTTCCCATTGGCAAGAACACCACGCTTGGTCTCTGCTTGTTTCGAAAACCAGCATGAAAACCCATGCTTCCTCGATCCAACCCAGTAGACCCATACTCCTCTGTCGGTCTCCTTCTCCATTCGCCATACCCCTTTGTCCGTCTTCTTCCCGATTCTCCACCACGCTCCTCAACATCATCCTCGATCTTCTTCAACAATAAGAAAAAAAAAAAATCGTTGCCCAGGCGGTTCTCGACTCTTCTTCAACTCCTCCCATACCCATGTCCGAGAGTTCCTTGGTTCTTCCTCTACGGAAAACCCACAGTCCTCCTACGCTTTCTATATTTTCACACTTTCAAACCCAGAAGCTTGCTCGCTCACTGGCTCGCTACTTTCGTTGTCTTCCCCGCTCTTCACCACCAAAAAAAATCCCACCATCACCGTCATTGAGAAAACTTCCACCAGATTACCACCCCGATCCTTTAAGCCTCAACCCAACTCGCCGGAGCTTCCCCGGATTTTCGTTCCACCAGCGCGGTCGACATTGTAAAGTCTTTGCTCCATCTTCTCCTCTATCTGAAATTGGGTTTGAACTCTTCGTCCCTTTTTCTTGCGTTCTTTCCTTTCAATTAAAACCAGCATCAGGGCTTCGAATCGCCATTTCGTACGTCTCTGTCTACATTTGGAAAACAGAATCTATCTTCATCCCATTAATCTCGTTTTTACACGGTCACTGAAGGGATTCAAGAGGTAGTTGAAACCTCCCCACGGCGTCGGGATTGTTTGCATAATCAATTGGTGTAATCTGTTTCACCCGATTTCTTTTTTCTCTCTCTGATTTCGATCCCTTTCTATATTCTTGTTTTAATTTGGGTTATGAGTGCCCGTATGATGAACACCGAGCCCACCATGGGCATCCGGGTTCAAGGAGTGGTGCGAAACTGCAAGCTCTGTTTTATGTGAATTTATATCTTCCAGTTAAACAGTTTTCTGTGGGTATCGATCAGTTCGATGTTAGCATATACTCTGATCTCCTCTCTTTCTCTGTATATTGCGTACTCATCCTGTGGTTGCTCCTCTTGAATCATCTCGGGTGTTACACCGAGCCTGGGTATTACTCTTTGCATTCGACAGACACTAATTTGGGATGCCTGTGAGGTAGTGATATGCGGTCTTCTCTCTGACGGCTACAAGGCCATTCTACTTTCTATCTGTATGTATTTTATGGTGATTAACCTCGCGGTTTATGCTTGCCTGAGCATACTGATGAATCGGAAGTTGCATTATGGTGAGAATGGGTGACGGGTAACCACGAGACAGATGAGAGATTTCCTTTGTCCCCATCTCTGGTATTTATCCCTTAAACCTAAAATGTTTGTATCCTCTGTTCATTGACTGATGTGGTGTTTTGAGCCGGGTATACGATGCCTCTGCATGTGCCTCGGTTGTTTGGTGTTGGACAGAATGAAATTTTCCCGATGCCATGAAAAACAAGTTCATATTTCAATTTCTGGAGTAAGAGCTTCTTTGTAGGACTACTGGTTGTCGTTCATTGATGTTCGTTTTGTCCTACTCCTGATATCTATCTGCTTCTGGTGTTGAGTTCACGGTTCTACTTGTATGCATTGTTCCTGATATTGAGTCTCGGTTCTGCCTGAGAGTACAGGTTTCTGATGTTGAGTTGGTTCTGTTCGAATACCACTGAGCTGTGATTTCTCCAGTTTAATCTAAGTATCGTTAAGTTTAATGTGGAGCCTCTGATTGACGATTCCTTACATTCACAGTTGACTCATATCCCCTTTGAGAAAACCAATCTGTCATGATCATTTTAGGGTGTAGTTTCAGTTCAGCTTCATACTATGTTCTGGCTGCCTGATTTGACTGTTAGAATGAGACAAGAAATAATAAAACTGGTGTTCTGTTTGGTTGCAAATGGAATTAGGTTTAGGCCAGGTCGTTTGATTACCTCTTAAGGATCAAGGTGATTTATGCGTGAAAGGAGTTAAGAAACTGATTAATCCTGGAACATAGGGTTTAGTGAAAAAAAAAAGATGGCCAATTGGCAGTTACTCCTGTTTAGAGCAAAAACTTGATTACTGTTACAGAGGGTTAGATGAGGAGCTGTCAAGTAAATGAACTAGCAACTTTCAGTTTAGGGCTTTATATCTCTCATCAACTCTACCCTTGTACATCAGTTAATTGGATAAGGCGATTAGGAAACATGTCACCGTGTGCTTTCAAAATTGGTACTTATACTTTGTTTATTTGTTTCATTAGTTCATTGCTGGTTTAATATTTCTGCACTATATACGTATATATATTGTATATTTGGCGTCGACATAACTTTGCTTTCCCTTCCTTGTATACTAATCTATCTACTAAGCCCTAGTTATTAGACCTTTAGGACCAAGCCTTAGGATAGAGGGTGAGCCCTTGCCCATGGTGAGCCATGGTCCCACCTAGCAAAGGGTGATCCCTAAACCCAAACCACATCTTATTATTATAACATCTATTAATAAAAAAAAAAACCTTCTCAAAATGCATCTCAACTTGATTAATCATTTCTTCCCAATTTTTCCAAAGCCCATTAAATCCATTTCAACCCAACAAAGGCCCAGCGAGCCCAATTCATCAGCCCAATTCATCAGCCCAGTCGGCCCATAAGCCCACTCGGCCCATAACCCCACTCGCCCATTAGCCCAAGGCCCAAATCAAGCCCAAGGCCCAAATCAAGCCCAAGGCCCAAATCAAGCCCAAGCCCAAATCAAGCCCAAGGCCCAAATCAAACCCAAGGCCCAAATCAAGTCCACAAAAGTCAAACCATTTTGACCTTGACTCGAAAATGTTGACTTTGACCAAAAACGTTGACCTTAACCAAACTTTGACCTGGTCCAACTTTGACCAACTAAATTTTGACCAGCGTTAACCTTGACCAAAAAGAGTTGACCCGATGCAAATCTAACTTCGATCCTATTTAGACTTAATTTGTAAATCCCATTCAAACTCCAAAAATCCAAAAACATTCCTCATTATTCAGCTTTATTCAAAAAAAGTCCTGATAAAAGGTTCTTTCTCAAATGTTCAAACAATCATTTTATTTAAACTTCATCAAGTTTTCAAAAGAAACCATTTTGTGGAATTTAAAGGAAAAACTCTTCTCACATCACAGAAAACTCTTCTCAACTGTAGAAAGTTCTTCTCACATATACAGAAAGTTTTCTCCTAAAACATTTCTCAAAATCATTGTTTCTTTACAGAGAATTCTGAACAACTTCAAAAATTTTCAAACTTAGTTCTTTTAACTAAAAAAATAAACCGTTTTTAGGGAACAAGAAATGTCTAACATTTTCAAAACACTTTCCTCCTAGTTAGACATCACTTGTCTCCCTTCCTAAAATAAAAATCCGAGGCGGGGCACTGGGGTTATAACCTCCCTTGTCGCAGTCTGGATCTCTTTAGGCGGGGCATTAGGGTGACAAACCTCCCCTAATTGCAGCCTAGATTTCTACAAGGCGGGGCGCTAGGGAAGTAACGGCCTTCCTAGTTGCAGCCGGGATTTCAAAATCGTCTAACTCCCTTTCACTCGATTCCAATGTTTTGATTTTTACGTTTTAAAACCTGGGAGTTAGAGACGTTATTAGGGTTCGACCGAGAACATCTCATTCATGGTGTTTCTCTCTGAATCCTACTTTTCGACATAAATTTATTACCCCATCTTTCGAGCCTCGGCACTTACCATTAATTAAGTGTCGTGTTCAAGGGGGTACATAGGGTAATCCCTCGGGATTATCCGCCCTTTTACAATAAAATGATTTTCCTCATCACTTTCAGAATCTCAAATCCAAAAAAAAAAACAGGATCTTTACCCAAACTTCAATTGCCTCACACACTCAAATCATCTTCAAAACTCCAAATCACTTCATACCCAAATCATCATCCAAACTCCAACTCGCATTAAACTCAAATCCTCTTACAAATTCCAACTTCATTCAAACTTCTAAAGTCTCACAAGCCCGAGCGTCTCATAGACTCGAACATCTCACGAACTCGAATGTCTCACAAACCCGAGCGTCTCACAGACTCAATCATTCTGAGATTTCAATGTCTCACAGACCTGAGCGTCTCACAGACTTTGTTATTCCAATGATTCGAATATCTCACAGACCAGAGCATCTCATAGACCCGAGTGTCCCACAGATCCGAGTGTCTCACAGATTTCGACATCTCAAGATTTCAAATGTCTTAAACCCGAGCGTCTCACAGACTAAAACATCCCATACTTCAAACATCCCAGGAGGATTCAAGCATCTCCTAATTCTGAACTACGTAAGGTCTGATCTCAACAGGAGCTGAGTACGTAGGCAACCCACACAGGGTGCGACCCCACATCAATCAAAATGCCATCTCCCCTCCGAACAATCTCGTATTGTCTCACAGACCCGAGCGTCTCACAGACTTTGTCATCCCAATGACTTGAATGTCTCACAGACCTGAACATCTCACAGACCTGAGCGTCTCACAGATTCAAGCGTCTCACAGACTTCGACATCTCAAGATTTCAAACGTCTCATAGACCCGAGCGTCTCACAGACTACAACACCCCACACATCAAGCTTTTCTAAAAACCTTTAAACATCAAAATCTCCAAAAGCAAACACCTGAACTACGTAAGGTCTGATCTCAACAGGGAGTTGAGTACGTAGGCAGCCCATTTAGGGTGCGACCCCATTCCAAACAAAAAACCCTTTCCCCCCTCTGAGGTGGTTCTCATATCTCTTAAAACATTCAAACCTTCTTCGGTTCCCACAAACTTCAAACCATCAGACTCTAAGTCTTGTCTATTCACTCAACCTCAGACTTTTTCCAAATCTTCATTCTATACTCATCTGAATTCCCCAACTCCTCTCATTGGTGCTAGCTTGACAGAAAAGCTCGCCTCATCCACTCTTTCTCTCTTCCTGTCCTAATCATATCCTTTGGCTTTAGATTGAATCTCTCTAAAAAGGTTTTGAAAGAAGACAATCCCGACAATTGGAGACCGAGATTTCCTCGGGCACCAATCCAAAGTCGTGGTCATTGCCACTTCTGAGGGGTGTAACCCAGTGCGAACCCACATAGAATCTCAGACATGACCAGATAAGTCCCATCCATAGACAACAATCAGAGTCAATTAACGGTTCCTAGAACCCGATTTTCCTTCCTAGTTATCATAGGTCAAACTAGGTGGCGACTCTAGTCAAATTCCGCCTTATAGAGGCATAAGTCCGCGTGGAGCCCATCGAGAGCGGGTGTAGTGCACACTTGCACTCCCCTTTATGCTTTATGGGAAAGACGGACGATGTAGTAGGTATTTGAGGGATGCCAGAATAACGGGTTTTCACCCTCCACAGAATGGCATTTTCTAGGATCTTGACTTCTCAGTCAAGAACCATATTTAGATAGACCCCCTCATACCGAAAAATCACCCTCCACAGAATGGCGACTCTGCTGGGGATTGACTGAACTCCATCCAAAATTGTCAGGATTCCCCAACCTCTTTCAAAACCTTCAAAGAGATTTATTCTAAAGCCTTTAGGATTATTCCACTCCACACTTAAAGTGTGTATCTGATGAGGACAGATAGGATTTATTACATCCTCAACAAACATTACAACAATTGGGTTAATAATTAGCTCACGATTAGAAAGAGACACTTAGGATTGAATGAAGCTAACTTCCCTTTAGGTTAATGAACAACCAATTTGGAATCACTTTTAAAATTCTTAGCAAATAGGTTGTTACTGACTTCATCGCTTTTTATTTATGTTGTGATTGTGGGGTGCATGGGAGGGTAGCTTAAGACATGCATTCCTCTGTGTCACCTGATTTATCCACGAGTCACGGAATCCCGACCGGTCCACGGTTGATTTCCCATGAGCTGGGTCATTTATATAAATGGCTAAACCCACGGGGCGAGATGGTCATCGACCTACGCCCTGCAGGCTCATGATCCAAAAATACCCTCCATTATCCGAGTCTAAGCCAGCATATAGTGAACCATGAGCCTTCAGTGTCCAGCTGCCTAATCCGGTGTCTAAGACGGGTTTTACGGAGAGTCACCCCCTTGTATACCGCCTGTCTGACCACCCTTCTACCTTACCCTGAAGATTGCATGGGCTCAGTTCTCCATTGTTCCTCTGCACCACGGGTGTCTCTAAAGCCCAATGTCACGCTATACGTCCATAGAGGATCTCGTATTTACCGGATACCCATACATGGCACAACGTAGTCAGTGAATAATTTGGACTTTAGACACACCTGACCGTGCAGATGACGAGAGACCCGTTCCCATGCAGTACTTCCCCGAGTTTCCCGAAAAGTGGGGCGTTGTCGGATCATCACTGGCCGTGGCGTATGTTTCCTTATCACTTCGGGTATCCTGACCTTTCGAACTTAAGCACTCCGGACTTTCTTGATAACGTGCCTCGCAAGGGGCATAGCAGAGAAAAACCCCGAGAGATGACAGTGAAGGGACGACGGTTCCCCCGGTGAGACGGAGTCATAATTGACCTGGAAAGTGATTATCCCAACATTAACACTTACAACTCCACATCAAATATAGCCACGATTTACTTTATTTATACATGTGTGCAAATCACTTTTTAGACCAATCCGTTTTAAAATGTTCGGAATTCTCGTTTGCATGTCCCTAAAAGCTGTTTTGCGAGCTCGTTTAATTTAAAGTTCCACAAAATATTTACTCATAAATGGAATTTTCAAAATTTGTCAATTCTCCTTTAAAAAGTTTATTTCACTAAAATGCTATTTCCGAAACAATTTTCAAAAAAATTGATTTCGAAAAACCTACTTTCTACAAATGAATTTCAAACAACATTCTTCACCAACATTCTTTCAAAATTGTTTTGAAAACACTTTTCAAGTTGTTTTTCACAAACGAATTTCAAAATAAATGATTTAGTCCCCATGTTGTGACCCGCTATTTTTGAAGTTCATCCCACCTTCAAAAGCAGCGGCCATTACCGTGGAGCGTACTAGTCATTTCGTGTTTTCACAAAAGTGGTGGATTTTTACAATGATTTTGTGATCAATCATTCACCTTTCCTTTCTCAAAATATCCCTCATTCCCCACGACGGAGCAAACGAGGCAGCATGAAGATCAACTACGCGGATCGGGCCGGAAATCAGAGGCGCACCAACCCGTGGAGCTAGCCGAGCGACAGGAAGGCCAACACCAACCGTTCAAATATAAAATCAGAGTTGCACCAACCCGAGTCAAGTGACATACACCGGTTCGAGTTCAAATTGTTGAAAATCAGAAGAACACCAACCCGTTTTGTTTGATCACCGTTTTGCTTCGCTGCAAAAGCCCGAAGACGAGCGAGCAGCCGGTCAAGAGCCCGAAGAATGAGTGAGCAACCGGACAAGAACCCAAAGGCAGCGAGCAGCCAACCAGGAGGTCGAGCGTTAGCAGTCATTCAGAAGCCCGAAGAGACCAGAGACCGGGAGAGTTCAGAAGAAGTTTAGCTTAAAACTCCCATTTTAATGACTTTTTTAGAATTAAATGATGTATAGGTTTTCCCCTATGATTTCTTTCCTCTCTTGTCCATTTCTAAATAGAGTACATATATAGGTTTATACATTCCCTTTGAATTTATTTAGATCAATGTGTATAGGGTTCCCTACTCCCTATTTTATTTGCGAATGACCAAGCGTCAAAGTTTATATTGAGAAAATCCACCACTTTGAAAACACGCGTTTTCAAAATTGTTTTCAAAAACTTGGTTTCTTTTGGCATGCACGCACGTATAAAAAAGAACGAATAAGGGACGACCCCTCACATTTATATATCATTCATCAACTTTGCTTTGTGGGGTGAAAATTCACGGTCTACAGGAGGTATCCCCTAAATAAACAACACCAACAAATGCAACCGAGCACAAAGCAAAACACATGCATCGCATTCATGACAAAAAGGTCACATGCACTTACCATCAGTCCAAATCATCAGCCATACATGAATCTCGTCCGCACTCACGAGCACCACGCACTCACGCGTTTTAAAGTCACTTGCACTTTCAACCATTTCAATTCCATCAATCATTCACGAGTCGTGCCCATCTCAAAAATTGCACAACCATGTGTTTCATTGTCACCACACCACACACACTTTCATCCCAATATCTCGACCGCCAGAGCCCGATCTCAGATGGATAGAAAAGAAAACCGAGCTCAAACTTTTCCCTATCTCAAAGTATCATATCGTGGGGCTACCATGCGGGAGTTGCCACTCCCCAAAATCCAAAAAATCACACATCCAAAAATCCCAAAAAATACAGTCTCCTTCATATCGTTGGGCCACCATGCGGAAGTTGTCGCTCCCTAAATATTCAAAAAATCCAGGAGCCAATCACCAACCCGACCTCACTCGAGAGTTACTTCTCAGACAACAACCCCAACAGTTAGACCATATCCAGGGCCGACATTGACGGGATGAATTTCATGGACCATCAACTGGAACAGACTCAAGCGAGACTAGGTGTAGCCTTACCACTCATGCATTGCATAAAAAAAAAAGCAAAAAAAAAACATTCAGTCAAAATCCAAAGCCAACCATCGGCATTCATCATTTTCAGCATTTCATGCATCATATACGTAGTAATTCCATATTACCACAACATATTGCATTGTAGATAGTTGCATTTGCATACTTCCGTATCGAAACGACGTCTTTGGCAAAAATCTTGATTGATTGTTTGAATAGAGCACGTGAACCGTTAAACTCTCGACCCGTCAACGAACTTAAGGGTCCAATCAAAATCAGCACCACAAACCAAGTGAGTAGTGTGCGAAGAGCGGTATTTTCTCTTGAATTCCAAAAGAGGGTATTGGACCATCCACCGAGCGATGAGGGAAGATAGAGCGAGTCCATAGAGGTAAAACCATGAGCGACTTGTGCATTCCTTCAGCACATGGAGAGGCACAATTCATAGCGAGATCAATGTTGATAACAAGACACGGACTGTGATTCATGCAAAGATTTGAGAAGTAGTAAGAAAACAATCATTGACTAATGAGAATGATGAGGCACTTAGGAATAAAAACCTCCACAAAACCAAAAAAAAAAGCTTTGACTGCCCTGTACATAATCCCTTAGTGAGCCCCGCTGAGCCTTTCATGAAAAACTCTTTCTGCAAAAAAAAAAAAGGGAAGGGAAAACTCCACAACATGCCACCCCACATATACACACTTACCCCTGCAATAGAGGATCTCGGAGGAGCCGGAGCCATGGTCTTCCCCCCCACCATCTTTCACAAAAACAACAAATGAAATATTCGAAGAGACCAATGAGTCAATGCAACTCTAAAGCCAAACACCAAAAAAAAAACACCAAAAATGTTCAAGGAGATCGATGAGTCAATGCAACTCCAAAGCTGAAAGCCAAATACAAAGCAGAGAATGCTCGGGAAAGTTGATGAGCCAAATGCAATTTCAAAAAACACAAAAATGAGAAGAAAGTGAAAATCGTACACCAAAAGAGGCAAGAATGAGGAGAACAAATCAAAAGGACCAATGATGTCCCGAAGAAACCGATAAGGGGTTATCAAAACCCATCTAATCATTCCACCCATGGTAAAGGTAAACACATGTCCTCTATTGTACAAAAGCTCCACAATTCTCAAATAAACCCTCCAGTCCCATGTGACGTACATCACACCTCTCAGCCCCGTTATAACCAAATAAAAGACCTCTGACTCGTTAGTTGGTGAGCGTTAACTGAAAATATCGGATCTAAAACATGAATCATAAGTTTCGTGCTTGTTGTCAACATGTCCCGTCATACCAAAGGGACCATGAGCGAATGAGTGTGACCTTACTGCACAAGGTCTTTAGAGTGCGAGCGAATCTTTGATTAAAGCACCACACATAACAGCCTACCCCGTTGCAGGTGAGGAATTTGTAAGGGTCGGAAAATCCGGAACCTCGAAAAGAAATTCTTAGGAAAATACTGCTCCGAGCGTCGAGAGCATCATCACACCATTTGCACACACGGCCATACTCATGAAAGATTGACCTGTATCCCTCCGTGAGAGGAAAGTGATTCACGCATTCTAGCTCAACAATCACTCAAGGTCAACTGAAGATGTCTTATATTTGTAAACCTCATATTAATACAGATAGGGCCATACCTTTTCTCCAAAAATTGCATATGCATTTTGCATCTCTCCTAGCATTTAGTATTTGCATGCATCATAATCACTTCATCTCCAACATCCAACCGGTAAGAACTATGACTAGTCTCGCTGAAGGTAGACTTCAGTTGCAGTCGTTGAAGCGTAACTTTTGGTCGAAAGAGATAAAAAACTGGAGCCATCTGGAGCCCCACGAAGACTGTTCTGGAGCCGTCCACTGTCATACTCGAGCCTCATTAGCGCTTTTCCCAAAGCCAAACTAGAGCCGTACGGGAGCCACCATTGACATTGAAACCATCCTTGGAACTACACAGGGGTCATCTCAACAGTCCGAGAACAATACGGGAGCCACCTCAAATCCACATTGGAGCCATTTCGTCAACAGGGCCGCACCTAAAGAGTTTCAAACTACGTCAGGTCTGATCTCAATACTAAATTGAGTACGTAGGCAGCCCGCCCAGGGTACGACCACCTCAAAGGAAAAAATCCCCCTTTTGTTCACCACTATCATCATATGGAGCCATATTGTAGCCTCCCCGAAGCCATCCTGAACTATCCCGGAGCCATCTCGAGGAATCTGAAGCCGAAACCGACCGTACTAAAGCCATTCATCCATGACTAAGAAGTTATCTACCACATCAAAATACATCAAACACAACAACGGTCCACCAATCACATCAACCGACCATTCGACTCAAAATCTAAATCAGATCGAAACCCAGCAACGATCCCGAAAATCCCCATTCGAATCAAACCCACCAACCATCCCAGAGTCGTTGCTCACAAGGGAGTCACATATCAAACCGGAGCCATCTGACCGCACCGGAGCCATCCGATCACATCGGAGCCATCTGATCATACCAAAGCCAGCCGGTCATATCAAAGCCATCGGGTACCAAAGCCACTCATCAAAAACAAAACACCCATTCAAAAGACCGATCACAAAATCACAGAACCAAAAACAAACTCAAGAGCCACACCAGAGCCATCTCGGACTCTGGAGCCAAGAGTCCTACCAAATCTCGAGACTACAGTGCACATCGGGCAAGACAAGTCACAAGCAAAAACCAAAACAAGCCCCACACTGACAAAGTCAAGGGCCACATCAACAAGAAAAGACCACTCGACTATCACATCCCTTAGGGGAACAACGAAAAAGCATCCAATCATGGACCAATCCACAATCAAAGCCATCCTCAAATCAATCTACCACCACAAACAACTTCAGATCAAGCCTCCACCACAGCGAGTTTCGTACAACTCCATCAAAGTATTATAGGCTCGACATAAGTCCTATAGCTAGATATCAAGAGGTCTAGTTGAGGCACTCCTAAGTCCTCGTACTTTCAATCGCATTCTAGGCTCATCATAAGCCCTAGGACTGGATATCAAGAGGTCCAGTTGAGGCACTCCTAAGCCCTCGTGCACTTTAAATCAAATCGGGTTGTTGGTATTATAGGCTCGGCATAAGTCCTATAGCTAGATATCAAGAGGTCTAGTTGAGGCACTCCTAAGTCCTCGTACTTTCAATCGCATTCTAGGCCCATCATAAGCCCTAGGACTGGATATCAAGAGGTCCAGTTGAGGCACTCCTAAGCCCTCGTGCACTTTAAATCAAATCGGGTTGTTGGTATTATAGGCTCGGCATAAGTCCTATAGCTAGATATCAAGAGGTCTAGTTGAGGCACTCCTAAGTCCTCGTACTTTCAATCGCATTCTAGGCCCATCATAAGCCCTAGGACTGGATATCAAGAGGTCCAGTTGAGGCACTCCTAAGCCCTCGTGCACTTTAAATCAAATCGGGTTGTTGGTATTATAGGCTCGGCATAAGTCCTATAGCTAGATATCAAGAGGTCTAGTTGAGGCACTCCTAAGTCCTCGTACTTTCAATCGCATTCTAGGCCCATCATAAGCCCTAGGACTGGATATCAAGAGGTCCAGTTGAGGCACTCCTAAGCCCTCGTGCACCTTAAATCAAATCAGGTTGTTAGTATCATAGGCTCGTCATAAGTCCTATGGCTAGATATCAAGAGGTCTAGTTGAGGCTCGTCATAAGTCCTCGTACTTTCAATCACCTTCATACACTCGCAGTCACATTCCATGCACCAAAAAAATGTAGTGAGAATTTTTGGCGTCCCGTCAACCTTGATCCAATTCTGCAAGGACTTGCAAAATTGAATCAAGGGGAGCCATCTGTAGACACCAAAAATTCTCACCCCATAAAGCAAATTTCGAAATAATAAGAGGGGTCGTCACCTTTCTTTTTCAAAAACATATTAGCGTGCGTGCTAAAACGAAACCATCATTTTATAATCTTTTTCAAAGCATTTCATAAAAACACGAATTTTCGAAAATGAATTTCCAAATGACAATCCGGTTTTGAACCCATCCCTTTCGTTAATTTGTCTACTAATTGTCTTCTAGCATTTTCTTTTTCTTTTTCTTTTATTTACATTATTATTTATGTCATTTTATGCGGCCTTTACTATTATTATTCAGTTCTGAGTTAGCATAGTTGGTTAGAATATTCACTAGAAGGTCAACGGGTCTCGGGTTCGAATCCTAGTGAAATCAAGCAGCGTTTTATTTTACAGTTCAGCTCATCCGAGAATTGCATAGTCGTCTTTTGTGGTCAAATATTGAATGTTGATGCAGCTCTGTTGGTTAGAACACACAAGGGGTGACCCAGAGGTTTTGGGTTCAAGACTCACATGGAGCATGACTGGAGTCTTTAATTTTTGATAGGTCATGAGTCTTGCCAAACCAAACGTGGCCTTTCCCCCCTTTCTCTTGAATCCAGATCCAACCCATACACATTCTTTTTTTATTCTCTGTTGGCCGAATTTCCCATTGGCAAGAACACCACGCTTGGTCTCTGCTTGTTTCGAAAACCAGCATGAAAACCCATGCTTCCTCGATCCAACCCAGTAGACCCATACTCCTCTGTCGGTCTCCTTCTCCATTCGCCATACCCCTTTGTCCGTCTTCTTCCCGATTCTCCACCACGCTCCTCAACATCATCCTCGATCTTCTTCAACAATAAAGAACAAAAAAAATCGTTGCCCAGGCGGTTCTCGACTCTTCTTCAACTCCTCCCATACCCATGTCCGAGAGTTCCTTGGTTCTTCCTCTACGGAAAACCCACAGTCCTCCTACGCTTTCTATATTTTCACACTTTCAAACCCAGAAGCTTGCTCGCTCACTGGCTCGCTACTTTCGTTGTCTTCCCCGCTCTTCACCACCAAAAAAAAATCCCACCATCACCGTCATTGAGAAAACTTCCACCAGATTACCACCCCGATCCTTTAAGCCTCAACCCAACTCGCCGGAGCTTCCCCGGATTTTCGTTCCACCAGCGCGGTCGACATTGTAAAGTCTTTGCTCCATCTTCTCCTCTATCTGAAATTGGGTTTGAACTCTTCGTCCCTTTTTCTTGCGTTTCTTTCCTTTCAATTAAAACCAGCATCAGGGCTTCGAATCGCCATTTCGTACGTCTCTGTCTACATTTGGAAAACAGAATCTATCTTCATCCCATTAATCTCGTTTTTACACGGTCACTGAAGGGATTCAAGAGGTAGTTGAAACCTCCCCACGGCGTCGGGATTGTTTGCATAATCAATTGGTGTAATCTGTTTCACCCGATTTCTTTCTTTTCTCTCTGCGTCTGATTTCGATCCCTTTCTATATTCTTGTTTTAATTTGGGTTGAGTGCCCGTATGATGAACACCGAGCCCACCATGGGCATCCGGGTTCAAGGAGTGGTGCGAAACTGCAAGCTCTGTTTTATGTGAATTTATATCTTCCAGTTAAACAGTTTTCTGTGGGTATCGATCAGTTCGATGTTAGCATATACTCTGATCTCCTCTCTTTCTCTGTATATTGCGTACTCATCCTGTGGTTGCTCCTCTTTGAATCATCTCGGGTGTTACACCGAGCCTGGGTATTACTCTTTGCATTCGACAGACACTAATTTGGGATGCCTGTGAGGTAGTGATATGCGGTCTTCTCTCTGACGGCTACAAGGCCATTCTACTTTCTATCTGTATGTATTTTATGGTGATTAACCTCGCGGTTTATGCTTGCCTGAGCATACTGATGAATCGGAAGTTGCATTATGGTGAGAATGGGTGACGGGTAACCACGAGACAGATGAGAGATTTCCTTTGTCCCCATCTCTGGTATTTATCCCTTAAACCTAAAAATGTTTGTATCCTCTGTTCATTGACTGATGTGGTGTTTTGAGCCGGGTATACGATGCCTCTGCATGTGCCTCGGTTGTTTGGTGTTGGACAGAATGAAATTTTCCCGATGCCATGAAAAACAAGTTCATATTTCAATTTCTGGAGTAAGAGCTTCTTGTAGGACTACTGGTTGTCGTTCATTGATGTTCGTTTTGTCCTACTCCTGATATCTATCTGCTTCTGGTGTTGAGTTCACGGTTCTACTTGTATGCATTGTTCCTGATATTGAGTCTCGGTTCTGCCTGAGAGTACAGGTTTCTGATGTTGAGTTGGTTCTGTTCGAATACCACTGAGCTGTGATTTCTCCAGTTTAATCTAAGTATCGTTAAGTTTAATGTGGAGCCTCTGATTGACGATTCCTTACATTCACAGTTGACTCATATCCCCTTTGAGAAAACCAATCTGTCATGATCATTTTAGGGTGTAGTTTCAGTTCAGCTTCATACTATGTTCTGGCTGCCTGATTTGACTGTTAGAATGAGACAAGAAATAATAAACTGGTGTTCTGTTTGGTTGCAAATGGAATTAGGTTTAGGCCAGGTCGTTTGATTACCTCTTAAGGATCAAGGTGATTTATGCGTGAAAGGAGTTAAGAAACTGATTAATCCTGGAACATAGGGTTTAGTGATAAAAAAAAAGATGGCCAATTGGCAGTTACTCCTGTTTAGAGCAAAAACTTGATTACTGTTACAGAGGGTTAGATGAGGAGCTGTCAAGTAAATGAACTAGCAACTTTCAGTTTAGGGCTTTATATCTCTCATCAACTCTACCCTTGTACATCAGTTAATTGGATAAGGCGATTAGGAAACATGTCACCGTGTGCTTTCAAAATTGGTACTTATACTTTGTTTATTTGTTTCATTAGTTCATTGCTGGATTAATATTTCTGCACTATATACGTATATATATTGTATATTTGGCGTCGACATAACTTTGCTTTCCCTTCCTTGTATACTAATCTATCTACTAAGCCCTAGTTATTAGACCTTTAGGACCAAGCCTTAGGATAGAGGGTGAGCCCTTGCCCATGGTGAGCCATGGTCCCACCTAGCAAAGGGTGATCCCTAAACCCAAACCACATCTTATTATTATAACATCTATTAATAAAAAAAAAACCTTCTCAAAATGCATCTCAACTTGATTAATCATTTCTTCCCAATTTTTCCAAAGCCCATTAAATCCATTTCAACCCAACAAAGGCCCAGCGAGCCCAATTCATCAGCCCAATTCATCAGCCCAATTCATCAGCCCAGTCGCCCATAACCCCACTCGGCCCATAACCCCACTCGCCAATTAGCCCAAGGCCCAAATCAAGCCCAAGGCCCAAATCAAACCTAAGGCCCAAATCAAGCCCAAGGCCCAAATCAAGCCCAAGGCCCAAATCAAGCCCAAGGCCCAAATCAAGCCCAAGGCCCAAATCAAGCCCAAGGCCCAAATCAAACCCAAGGCCCAAATCAAGTCCACAAAAGTCAAACCATTTTGACCTTGACTCGAAAATGTTGACTTTGACCAAAAACGTTGACCTTAACCAAACTTTGACCTGGTCCAACTTTGACCAACTAAATTTTGACCAGCGTTAACCTTGACCAAAAAGAGTTGACCCGATGCAAATCTAACTTCGATCCTATTTAGACTTAATTTGTAAATCCCATTCAAACTCCAAAAATCCAAAAACATTCCTCATTATTCAGCTTTAATTCAAAAAAATCCTGATAAAAGGTTCTTTCTCAAATGTTCAAACAATCATTTTATTTAAACTTCATCAAGTTTTCAAAAGAAACCATTTTGTGGAATTTTAAAGGAAAAACTCTTCTCACATCACAGAAAACTCTTCTCAACTGTAGAAAGTTCTTCTCACATATACAGAAAGTTTTCTCCTAAAAACATTTCTCAAAATCATTGTTTCTTTACAGAGAATTCCGAACAACTTCAAAAATTTTCAAACTTAGTTCTTTTAACTAAAAAAAAAACCGTTTTTAGGGAACAAGAAATGTCTAACATTTTCAAAACACTTTCCTCCTAGTTAGACATCACTTGTCTCCCTTCCTAAAATAAAAATCCGAGGCGGGGCACTGGGGTCATAACCTCCCTTGTCGCAGTCTGGATCTCTTTAGGCGGGGCATTAGGGTGACAAACCTCCCCTAATTGCAGCCTAGATTTCTACAAGGCGGGGCGCTAGGGAAGTAACGGCCTTCCTAGTTGCAGCCGGGATTTCAGAATCGTCTAACTCCCTTCCACTCGATTCCAATGTTTTGATTTTTACGTTTTAAAACCTGGGAGTTAGAGACGTTATTAGGGTTCGACCGAGAACATCTCATTCATGGTGTTTCTCTCTGAATCCTACTTTTCGACATAAATTTATTACCCCATCTTTCGAGCCTCGGCACTTACCATTAATTAAGTGTCGTGTTCGAGGGGGTACATAGGGTAATCCCTCGGGATTATCCGCCCTTTTACAATAAAACGATTTTCCTCATCACTTTCAGAATCTCAAATCCAAAAAAAAAACAGGATCTTTACCCAAACTTCAATTGCCTCACACACTCAAATCATCTTCAAAACTCCAAATCACTTCATACCCAAATCATCATCCAAACTCCAACTCGCATTAAACTCAAATCCTCTTACAAATTCCAACTTCATTCAAACTTCTAAAGTCTCACAAGCCCGAGCGTCTCATAGACTCGAACATCTCACGAACTCGAATGTCTCACAAACCCGAGCGTCTCACAGACTCAATCATTCTGAGATTTCAATGTCTCACAGACCTGAGCGTCTCACAGACTTTGTTATTCCAATGATTCGAATATCTCACAGACCAGAGCATCTCATAGACCCGAGTGTCCCACAGATCCGAGTGTCTCACAGATTTCGACATCTCAAGATTTCAAATGTCTTATAAACCCGAGCGTCTCACAGACTAAAACATCCCATACTTCAAACATCCCAGGAGGATTCAAGCATCTCCTAATTCTGAACTACGTAAGGTCTGATCTCAACAGGGAGTTGAGTACGTAGGCAACCCACACAGGGTGCGACCCCACATCAATCAAAATGCCATCTCCCCTCCGAACAATCTCGTATTGTCTCACAGACCCGAGCGTCTCACAGACTTTGTCATCCCAATGACTTGAATGTCTCACAGACCTGAACATCTCACAGACCTGAGCGTCTCACAGATTCAAGCGTCTCACAGACTTCGACATCTCAAGATTTCAAACGTCTCATAGACCCGAGCGTCTCACAGACTACAACACCCCACATCAAGCTTTTCTAAAAACCTTCAAACATCAAAATCTCCAAAAGCAAACACCTGAACTACGTAAGGTCTGATCTGAACAGGGAGTTGAGTACGTAGGCAGCCCATTTAGGGTGCGACCCCATTCCAAACAAAAAACCCTTTCCCCCCTCTGAGGTGGTTCTCATATCTCTTAAAACATTCAAACCTTCTTCGGTTCCCACAAACTTCAAACCATCAGACTCTAAGTCTTGTCTATTCACTCAACCTCAGACTTTTTCCAAATCTTCATTCTATACTCATCTGAATTCCCCAACTCCTCTCATTGGTGCTAGCTTGACAGAAAAGCTCGCCTCATCCACTCTCTTTCTCTCTTCCTGTCCTAATCATATCCTTTGGCTTTAGATTGAATCTCTCTAAAAAGGTTTTGAAAGAAGACAATCCCGACAATTGGAGACCGAGATTTCCTCGGGCACCAATCCAAAGTCGTGGTCATTGCCACTTCTGAGGGGTGTAACCCAGTGCGAACCCACATAGAATCTCAGACATGACCAGATAAGTCCCATCCATAGACAACAATCAGAGTCAATTAACGGTTCCTAGAACCCGATTTTCCTTCCTAGTTATCATAGGTCAAACTAGGTGGCGACTCTAGTCAAATTCCGCCTTATAGAGGCATAAGTCCGCGTGGAGCCCATCGAGAGCGGGTGTAGTGCACACTTGCACTCCCCTTTATGCTTTATGGGAAAGACGGACGATGTAGTAGGTATTTGAGGGATGCCAGAATAACGGGTTTTCACCCTCCACAGAATGGCATTTTCTAGGATCTTGACTTCTCAGTCAAGAACCATATTTAGATAGACCCCCTCATACCGAAAAATCACCCTCCACAGAATGGCGACTCTGCTGGGGATTGACTGAACTCCATCCAAAATTGTCAGGATTCCCCAACCTCTTTCAAAACCTTCAAAGATATTTATTCTAAAGCCTTTAGGATTATTCCACTCCACACTTAAAGTGTGTATCTGATGAGGACAGATAGGATTTATTACATCCTCAACAAACATTACAACAATTGGGTTAATAATTAGCTCACGATTAGAAAGAGACACTTAGGATTGAATGAAGCTAACTTCCCTTTAGGTTAATGAACAACCAATTTGGAATCACTTTTAAAATTCTTAGCAAATAGGTTGTTACTGACTTCATCGCTTTTTATTTATGTTGTGATTGTGGGGTGCATGGGAGGGTAGCTTAAGACATGCATTCCTCTGTGTCACCTGATTTATCCACGAGTCACGGAATCCCGACCGGTCCACGGTTGATTTCCCATGAGCTGGGTCATTTATATAAATGGCTAAACCCACGGGGCGAGATGGTCATCGACCTACGCCCTGCAGGCTCATGATCCAAAAATACCCTCCATTATCCGAGTCTAAGCCAGCATATAGTGAACCATGAGCCTTCAGTGTCCAGCTGCCTAATCCGGTGTCTAAGACGGGTTTTACGGAGAGTCACCCCCTTGTATACCGCCTGTCTGACCACCCTTCTACCTTACCCTGAAGATTGCATGGGCTCAGTTCTCCATTGTTCCTCTGCACCACGGGTGTCTCTAAAGCCCAATGTCACGCTATACGTCCATAGAGGATCTCGTATTTACCGGATACCCATACATGGCACAACGTAGTCAGTGAATAATTTGGACTTTAGACACACCTGACCGTGCAGATGACGAGAGACCCGTTCCCATGCAGTACTTCCCCGAGTTTCCCGAAAAGTGGGGCGTTGTCGGATCATCACTGGCCGTGGCGTATGTTTCCTTATCACTTCGGGTATCCTGACCTTTCGAACTTAAGCACTCCGGACTTTCTTGATAACGTGCCTCGCAAGGGGCATAGCAGAGAAAAACCCCGAGAGATGACAGTGAAGGGACGACGGTTCCCCCGGTGAGACGGAGTCATAATTGACCTGGAAAGTGATTATCCCAACATTAACACTTACAACTCCACATCAAATATAGCCACGATTTACTTTATGTTATACATGTGTGCAAATCACTTTTTTAGACCAATCCGTTTTAAAATGTTCGGAATTCTCGTTTGCATGTCCCTAAAAGCTGTTTTGCGAGCTCGTTTAATTTAAAGTTCCACAAAATATTTACTCATAAATGGAATTTTCAAAATTTGTCAATTCTCCTTTAAAAAGTTTATTTCACTAAAATGCTATTTCCGAAACAATTTTCAAAAAAATTGATTTCGAAAAACCTACTTTCTACAAATGAATTTCAAACAACATTCTTCACCAACATTCTTTCAAAATTGTTTTGAAAACACTTTTCAAGTTGTTTTTCACAAACGAATTTCAAAATAAATGATTTAGTCCCCATGTTGTGACCCGCTATTTTTGAAGTTCATCCCACCTTCAAAAGCAGCGGCCATTACCGTGGAGCGTACTAGTCATTTCGTGTTTTCACAAAAGTGGTGGATTTTTACAATGATTTTGTGATCAATCATTCACCTTTCCTTTCTCAAAATATCCCTCATTCCCCACGACGGAGCAAACGAGGCAGCATGAAGATCAACTACGCGGATCGGGCCGGAAATCAGAGGCGCACCAACCCGTGGAGCTAGCCGAGCGACAGGAAGGCCAACACCAACCGTTCAAATATAAAATCAGAGTTGCACCAACCCGAGTCAAGTGACATACACCGGTTCGAGTTCAAATTGTTGAAAATCAGAAGAACACCAACCCGTTTTGTTTGATCACCGTTTTGCTTCGCTGCAAAAGCCCGAAGACGAGCGAGCAGCCGGTCAAGAGCCCGAAGAATGAGTGAGCAACCGGACAAGAACCCAAAGGCGAGCGAGCAGCCAACCAGGAGGTCGAGCGTTAGCAGTCATTCAGAAGCCCGAAGACGGACCGGGAGAGTTCAGAAGAAGTTTAGCTTAAAACTCCCATTTTAATGACTTTTTTAGAATTAAATGATGTATAGGTTTTCCCCTATGATTTCTTTCCTCTCTTGTCCATTTCTAAATAGAGTACATATATAGGTTTATACATTCCCTTTGAATTTATTTAGATCAATGTGTATAGGGTTCCCTACTCCCTATTTTATTTGCGAATGACCAAGCGTCAAAGTTTATATTGAGAAAATCCACCACTTTGAAAACACGCGTTTTCAAAATTGTTTTCAAAAACTTGGTTTCTTTTGGCATGCACGTATAAAAAAAGAACGAATAAGGGACGACCCCTCACATTTATATATCATTCATCAACTTTGCTTTGTGGGGTGAAAATTCACGGTCTACAGGAGGTATCCCCTAAATAAACAACACCAACAAATGCAACCGAGCACAAAGCAAAACACATGCATCGCATTCATGACAAAAAGGTCACATGCACTTACCATCAGTCCAAAATCATCAGCCATACATGAATCTCGTCCGCACTCACGAGCACCACGCACTCACGCGTTTTAAAGTCACTTGCACTTTCAACCATTTCAATTCCATCAATCATTCACGAGTCGTGCCCATCTCAAAAATTGCACAACCATGTGTTTCATTGTCACCACACCACACACACTTTCATCCCAATATCTCGACCGCCAGAGCCCGATCTCAGATGGATAGAAAAGAAAACCGAGCTCAAACTTTTCCCTATCTCAAAGTATCATATCGTGGGGCTACCATGCGGGAGTTGCCACTCCCCAAAATCCAAAAAATCACACATCCAAAAATCCCAAAAAATACAGTCTCCTTCATATCGTTGGGCCACCATGCGGAAGTTGTCGCTCCCTAAATATTCAAAAAATCCAGGAGCCAATCACCAACCCGACCTCACTCGAGAGTTACTTCTCAGACAACAACCCCAACAGTTAGACCATATCCAGGGCCGACATTGACGGGATGAATTTCATGGACCATCAACTGGAACAGACTCAAGCGAGACTAGGTGTAGCCTTACCACTCATGCATTGCATAAAAAAAAAAGCAAAAAAAAAACATTCAGTCAAAATCCAAAGCCAACCATCGGCATTCATCATTTTCAGCATTTCATGCATCATATACGTAGTGATTCCATATTACCACAACATATTGCATTGTAGATAGTTGCATTTGCATACTTCCGTATCGAAACGACGTCTTTGGCAAAAATCTTGATTGATTGTTTGAATAGAGCACGTGAACCGTTAAACTCTCGACCCGTCAACGAACTTAAGGGTCCAATCAAAATCAGCACCACAAACCAAGTGAGTAGTGTGCGAAGAGCGGTATTTTCTCTTGAATTCCAAAAGAGGGTATTGGACCATCCACCGAGCGATGAGGGAAGATAGAGCGAGTCCATAGAGGTAAAACCATGAGCGACTTGTGCATTCCTTCAGCACATGGAGAGGCACAATTCATAGCGAGATCAATGTTGATAACAAGACACGGACTGTGATTCATGCAAAGATTTGAGAAGTAGTAAGAAAACAATCATTGACTAATGAGAATGATGAGGCACTTAGGAATAAAAACCTCCACAAAACCAAAAAAAAAAGCTTTGACTGCCCTGTACATAATCCCTTAGTGAGCCCCGCTGAGCCTTTCATGAAAAACTCTTTCTGCAAAAAAAAAAAAGGGAAGGGAAAACTCCACAACATGCCACCCCACATATACACACTTACCCCTGCAATAGAGGATCTCGGAGGAGCCGGAGCCATGGTCTTCCCCCCCACCATCTTTCACAAAAACAACAAATGAAATATTCGAAGAGACCAATGAGTCAATGCAACTCTAAAGCCAAACACCAAAAAAAAACACCAAAAATGTTCAAGGAGATCGATGAGTCAATGCAACTCCAAAGCTGAAAGCCAAATACAAAGCAGAGAATGCTCGGGAAAGTTGATGAGCCAAATGCAATTTCAAAAACACAAAAATGAGAAGAAAGTGAAAATCGTACACCAAAAGAGGCAAGAATGAGGAGAACAAATCAAAAGGACCAATGATGTCCCGAAGAAAACCGATAAGGGGTTATCAAAACCCATCTAATCATTCCACCCATGGTAAAGGTAAACACATGTCCTCTATTGTACAAAAGCTCCACAATTCTCAAATAAACCCTCCAGTCCCATGTGACGTACATCACACCTCTCAGCCCCGTTATAACCAAATAAAAGACCTCTGACTCGTTAGTTGGTGAGCGTTAACTGAAAATATCGGATCTAAAACATGAATCATAAGTTTCGTGCTTGTTGTCAACATGTCCCGTCATACCAAAGGGACCATGAGCGAATGAGTGTGACCTTACTGCACAAGGTCTTTAGAGTGCGAGCGAATCTTTGATTAAAGCACCACACATAACAGCCTACCCCGTTGCAGGTGAGGAATTTGTAAGGGTCGGAAAATCCGGAACCTCGAAAAGAAATTCTTAGGAAAATACTGCTCCGAGCGTCGAGAGCATCATCACACCATTTGCACACACGGCCATACTCATGAAAGATTGACCTGTATCCCTCCGTGAGAGGAAAGTGATTCACGCATTCTAGCTCAACAATCACTCAAGGTCAAACTGAAGATGTCTTATATTTGTAAACCTCATATTAATACAGATAGGGCCATACCTTTTCTCCAAAAATTGCATATGCATTTTGCATCTCTCCTAGCATTTAGTATTTGCATGCATCATAATCACTTCATCTCCAACATCCAACCGGTAAGAACTATGACTAGTCTCGCTGAAGGTAGACTTCAGTTGCAGTCGTTGAAGCGTAACTTTTGGTCGAAAGAGATAAAAAACTGGAGCCATCTGGAGCCCCACGAAGACTGTTCTGGAGCCGTCCACTGTCATACTCGAGCCTCATTAGCGCTTTTCCCAAAGCCAAACTAGAGCCGTACGGGAGCCACCATTTGACATTGAAACCATCCTTGGAACTACACAGGGGTCATCTCAACAGTCCGAGAACAATACGGGAGCCACCTCAAATCCACATTGGAGCCATTTCGTCAACAGGGCCGCACCCTAAAGAGTTTCAAACTACGTCAGGTCTGATCTCAATACTAAATTGAGTACGTAGGCAGCCCGCCCAGGGTACGACCACCTCAAAGGAAAAAATCCCCCTTTTGTTCACCACTATCATCATATGGAGCCATATTGTAGCCTCCCCGAAGCCATCCTGAACTATCCCGGAGCCATCTCGAGGAATCTGAAGCCGAAACCGACCGTACTAAAGCCATTCATCCATGACTAAGAAGTTATCTACCACATCAAAATACATCAAACACAACAACGGTCCACCAATCACATCAACCGACCATTCGACTCAAAATCTAAATCAGATCGAAACCCAGCAACGATCCCGAAAATCCCCATTCGAATCAAACCCACCAACCATCCCAGAGTCGTTGCTCACAAGGGAGTCACATATCAAACCGGAGCCATCTGACCGCACCGGAGCCATCCGATCACATCGGAGCCATCTGATCATACCAAAGCCAGCCGGTCATATCAAAGCCATCGGGTACCAAAGCCACTCATCAAAAACAAAACACCCATTCAAAAGACCGATCACAAAATCACAGAACCAAAAACAAACTCAAGAGCCACACCAGAGCCATCTCGGACTCTGGAGCCAAGAGTCCTACCAAATCTCGAGACTACAGTGCACATCGGGCAAGACAAGTCACAAGCAAAAACCAAAACACAAGCCCCACACTGACAAAGTCAAGGGCCACATCAACAAGAAAAGACCACTCGACTATCACATCCCTTAGGGGAACAACGAAAAAGCATCCAATCATGGACCAATCCACAATCAAAGCCATCCTCAAATCAATCTACCACCACAAACAACTTCAGATCAAGCCTCCACCACAGCGAGTTTCGTACAACTCCATCAAAGTATTATAGGCTCGACATAAGTCCTATAGCTAGATATCAAGAGGTCTAGTTGAGGCACTCCTAAGTCCTCGTACTTTCAATCGCATTCTAGGCTCATCATAAGCCCTAGGACTGGATATCAAGAGGTCCAGTTGAGGCACTCCTAAGCCCTCGTGCACTTTAAATCAAATCGGGTTGTTGGTATTATAGGCTCGGCATAAGTCCTATAGCTAGATATCAAGAGGTCTAGTTGAGGCACTCCTAAGTCCTCGTACTTTCAATCGCATTCTAGGCCCATCATAAGCCCTAGGACTGGATATCAAGAGGTCCAGTTGAGGCACTCCTAAGCCCTCGTGCTTTAAATCAAATCGGGTTGTTGGTATTATAGGCTCGGCATAAGTCCTATAGCTAGATATCAAGAGGTCTAGTTGAGGCACTCCTAAGTCCTCGTACTTTCAATCGCATTCTAGGCCCATCATAAGCCCTAGGACTGGATATCAAGAGGTCCAGTTGAGGCACTCCTAAGCCCTCGTGCACTTTAAATCAAATCGGGTTGTTGGTATTATAGGCTCGGCATAAGTCCTATAGCTAGATATCAAGAGGTCTAGTTGAGGCACTCCTAAGTCCTCGTACTTTCAATCGCATTCTAGGCCCATCATAAGCCCTAGGACTGGATATCAAGAGGTCCAGTTGAGGCACTCCTAAGCCCTCGTGCACCTTAAATCAAATCAGGTTGTTAGTATCATAGGCTCGTCATAAGTCCTATGGCTAGATATCAAGAGGTCTAGTTGAGGCTCGTCATAAGTCCTCGTACTTTCAATCACCTTTATACACTCGCAGTCACATTCCATGCACCAAAAAAATGTAGTGAGAATTTTTGGCGTCCCGTCAACCTTGATCCAATTCTGCAAGGACTTGCAAAATTGAATCAAGGGGAGCCATCTGTAGACACCAAAAATTCTCACCCCATAAAGCAAATTTCGAAATAATAAGAGGGGTCGTCACCTTTCTTTTTCAAAAACATATTAGCGTGCGTGCTAAAACGAAACCATCATTTTATAATCTTTTTCAAAGCATTTCATAAAAACACGAATTTTCGAAAATGAATTTCCAAATGACAATCCGGTTTTGAACCCATCCCTTTCGTTAATTTGTCTACTAATTGTCTTCTAGCATTTTTCTTTTTCTTTTTCTTTTATTTTACATTATTATTTATGTCATTTTATGCGGCCTTTACTATTATTATTCAGTTCTGAGTTAGCATAGTTGGTTAGAATATTCACTAGAAGGTCAACGGGTCTCGGGTTCGAATCCTAGTGAAATCAAGCAGCGTTTTATTTTACAGTTCAGCTCATCCGAGAATTGCATAGTCGTCTTTTGTGGTCAAATATTGAATGTTGATGCAGCTCTGTTGGTTAGAACACACAAGGGGTGACCCAGAGGTTTTGGGTTCGAGACTCACATGGAGCATGACTGGAGTCTTTAATTTTTGATAGGTCATGAGTCTTGCCAAACCAAACGTGGCCTTTCCCCCCTTTCTCTTGAATCCAGATCCAACCCATACACATTCTTTTTTTATTCTCTGTTGGCCGAATTTCCCATTGGCAAGAACACCACGCTTGGTCTCTGCTTGTTTCGAAAACCAGCATGAAAACCCATGCTTCCTCGATCCAACCCAGTAGACCCATACTCCTCTGTCGGTCTCCTTCTCCATTCGCCATACCCCTTTGTCCGTCTTCTTCCCGATTCTCCACCACGCTCCTCAACATCATCCTCGATCTTCTTCAACAATAAAAGAACAAAAAAAATCGTTGCCCAGGCGGTTCTCGACTCTTCTTCAACTCCTCCCATACCCATGTCCGAGAGTTCCTTGGTTCTTCCTCTACGGAAAACCCACAGTCCTCCTACGCTTTCTATATTTTCACACTTTCAAACCCAGAAGCTTGCTCGCTCACTGGCTCGCTACTTTCGTTGTCTTCCCCGCTCTTCACCACCAAAAAAAAATCCCACCATCACCGTCATTGAGAAAACTTCCACCAGATTACCACCCCGATCCTTTAAGCCTCAACCCAACTCGCCGGAGCTTCCCCGGATTTTCGTTCCACCAGCGCGGTCGACATTGTAAAGTCTTTGCTCCATCTTCTCCTCTATCTGAAATTGGGTTTGAACTCTTCGTCCCTTTTTCTTGCGTTTCTTTCCTTTCAATTAAAACCAGCATCAGGGCTTCGAATCGCCATTTCGTACGTCTCTGTCTACATTTGGAAAACAGAATCTATCTTCATCCCATTAATCTCGTTTTTACACGGTCACTGAAGGGATTCAAGAGGTAGTTGAAACCTCCCCACGGCGTCGGGATTGTTTGCATAATCAATTGGTGTAATCTGTTTCACCCGATTTCTTTCTTTTCTCTCTGCGTCTGATTTCGATCCCTTTCTATATTCTTGTTTTAATTTGGGTTATGAGTGCCCGTATGATGAACACCGAGCCCACCATGGGCATCCGGGTTCAAGGAGTGGTGCGAAACTGCAAGCTCTGTTTTATGTGAATTTATATCTTCCAGTTAAACAGTTTTCTGTGGGTATCGATCAGTTCGATGTTAGCATATACTCTGATCTCCTCTCTTTCTCTGTATATTGCGTACTCATCCTGTGGTTGCTCCTCTTTGAATCATCTCGGGTGTTACACCGAGCCTGGGTATTACTCTTTGCATTCGACAGACACTAATTTGGGATGCCTGTGAGGTAGTGATATGCGGTCTTCTCTCTGACGGCTACAAGGCCATTCTACTTTCTATCTGTATGTATTTTATGGTGATTAACCTCGCGGTTTATGCTTGCCTGAGCATACTGATGAATCGGAAGTTGCATTATGGTGAGAATGGGTGACGGGTAACCACGAGACAGATGAGAGATTTCCTTTGTCCCCATCTCTGGTATTTATCCCTTAAACCTAAAAATGTTTGTATCCTCTGTTCATTGACTGATGTGGTGTTTTGAGCCGGGTATACGATGCCTCTGCATGTGCCTCGGTTGTTTGGTGTTGGACAGAATGAAATTTTCCCGATGCCATGAAAAACAAGTTCATATTTCAATTTCTGGAGTAAGAGCTTCTTTAGGACTACTGGTTGTCGTTCATTGATGTTCGTTTTGTCCTACTCCTGATATCTATCTGCTTCTGGTGTTGAGTTCACGGTTCTACTTGTATGCATTGTTCCTGATATTGAGTCTCGGTTCTGCCTGAGAGTACAGGTTTCTGATGTTGAGTTGGTTCTGTTCGAATACCACTGAGCTGTGATTTCTCCAGTTTAATCTAAGTATCGTTAAGTTTAATGTGGAGCCTCTGATTGACGATTCCTTACATTCACAGTTGACTCATATCCCCTTTGAGAAAACCAATCTGTCATGATCATTTTAGGGTGTAGTTTCAGTTCAGCTTCATACTATGTTCTGGCTGCCTGATTTGACTGTTAGAATGAGACAAGAAATAATAAACTGGTGTTCTGTTTGGTTGCAAATGGAATTAGGTTTAGGCCAGGTCGTTTGATTACCTCTTAAGGATCAAGGTGATTTATGCGTGAAAGGAGTTAAGAAACTGATTAATCCTGGAACATAGGGTTTAGTGATAAAAAAAAAATGGCCAATTGGCAGTTACTCCTGTTTAGAGCAAAAACTTGATTACTGTTACAGAGGGTTAGATGAGGAGCTGTCAAGTAAATGAACTAGCAACTTTCAGTTTAGGGCTTTATATCTCTCATCAACTCTACCCTTGTACATCAGTTAATTGGATAAGGCGATTAGGAAACATGTCACCGTGTGCTTTCAAAATTGGTACTTATACTTTGTTTATTTGTTTCATTAGTTCATTGCTGGTTTAATATTTCTGCACTATATACGTATATATATTGTATATTTGGCGTCGACATAACTTTGCTTTCCCTTCCTTGTATACTAATCTATCTACTAAGCCCTAGTTATTAGACCTTTAGGACCAAGCCTTAGGATAGAGGGTGAGCCCTTGCCCATGGTGAGCCATGGTCCCACCTAGCAAAGGGTGATCCCTAAACCCAAACCACATCTTATTATTAAACATCTATTAATAAAAAAAAAAACCTTCTCAAAATGCATCTCAACTTGATAATCATTTCTTCCCAATTTTTCCAAAGCCCATTAAATCCATTTCAACCCAACAAAGGCCCAGCGAGCCCAATTCATCAGCCCAATTCATCAGCCCAATTCATCAGCCCAGTCGGCCCATAACCCCACTCGGCCCATAACCCCACTCGCCAATTAGCCCAAGGCCCAAATCAAGCCCAAGGCCCAAATCAAACCCAAGGCCCAAATCAAGCCCAAGGCCCAAATCAAGCCCAAGGCCCAAATCAAACCTAAGGCCCAAATCAAGCCCAAGGCCCAAATCAAGCCCAAGGCCCAAATCAAACCCAAGGCCCAAATCAAGTCCACAAAAGTCAAACCATTTTGACCTTGACTCGAAAATGTTGACTTTGACCAAAAACGTTGACCTTAACCAAACTTTGACCTGGTCCAACTTTGACCAACCAAATTTTGACCAGCGTTAACCTTGACCAAAAAGAGTTGACCCGATGCAAATCTAACTTCGATCCTATTTAGACTTAATTTGTAAATCCCATTCAAACTCCAAAAATCCAAAAACATTCCTCATTATTCAGCTTTAATTCAAAAAAAGTCCTGATAAAAGGTTCTTTCTCAAATGTTCAAACAATCATTTTATTTAAACTTCATCAAGTTTTCAAAAGAAACCATTTTGTGGAATTTTAAAGGAAAAACTCTTCTCACATCACAGAAAACTCTTCTCAACTGTAGAAAGTTCTTCTCACATATACAGAAAGTTTTCTCCTAAAAACATTTCTCAAAATCATTGTTTCTTTACAGAGAATTCCGAACAACTTCAAAAATTTTCAAACTTAGTTCTTTTAACTAAAAAAATAAACCGTTTTTAGGGAACAAGAAATGTCTAACATTTTCAAAACACTTTCCTCCTAGTTAGACATCACTTGTCTCCCTTCCTAAAATAAAAATCCGAGGCGGGGCACTGGGGTCATAACCTCCCTTGTCGCAGTCTGGATCTCTTTAGGCGGGGCATTAGGGTGACAAACCTCCCCTAATTGCAGCCTAGATTTCTACAAGGCGGGGCGCTAGGGAAGTAACGGCCTTCCTAGTTGCAGCCGGGATTTCAGAATCGTCTAACTCCCTTCCACTCGATTCCAATGTTTTGATTTTTACGTTTTAAAACCTGGGAGTTAGAGACGTTATTAGGGTTCGACCGAGAACATCTCATTCATGGTGTTTCTCTCTGAATCCTACTTTTCGACATAAATTTATTACCCCATCTTTCGAGCCTCGGCACTTACCATTAATTAAGTGTCGTGTTCGAGGGGGTACATAGGGTAATCCCTCGGGATTATCCGCCCTTTTACAATAAAACGATTTTCCTCATCACTTTCAGAATCTCAAATCCAAAAAAAAACAGGATCTTTACCCAAACTTCAATTGCCTCACACACTCAAATCATCTTCAAAACTCCAAATCACTTCATACCCAAATCATCATCCAAACTCCAACTCGCATTAAACTCAAATCCTCTTACAAATTCCAACTTCATTCAAACTTCTAAAGTCTCACAAGCCCGAGCGTCTCATAGACTCGAACATCTCACGAACTCGAATGTCTCACAAACCCGAGCGTCTCACAGACTCAATCATTCTGAGATTTCAATGTCTCACAGACCTGAGCGTCTCACAGACTTTGTTATTCCAATGATTCGAATATCTCACAGACCAGAGCATCTCATAGACCCGAGTGTCCCACAGATCCGAGTGTCTCACAGATTTCGACATCTCAAGATTTCAAATGTCTTATAAACCCGAGCGTCTCACAGACTAAAACATCCCATACTTCAAACATCCCAGGAGGATTCAAGCATCTCCTAATTCTGAACTACGTAAGGTCTGATCTCAACAGGGAGTTGAGTACGTAGGCAACCCACACAGGGTGCGACCCCACATCAATCAAAATGCCATCTCCCCTCCGAACAATCTCGTATTGTCTCACAGACCCGAGCGTCTCACAGACTTTGTCATCCCAATGACTTGAATGTCTCACAGACCTGAACATCTCACAGACCTGAGCGTCTCACAGATTCAAGCGTCTCACAGACTTCGACATCTCAAGATTTCAAACGTCTCATAGACCCGAGCGTCTCACAGACTACAACACCCACACATCAAGCTTTTCTAAAAACCTTCAAACATCAAAATCTCCAAAAGCAAACACCTGAACTACGTAAGGTCTGATCTGAACAGGGAGTTGAGTACGTAGGCAGCCCATTTAGGGTGCGACCCCATTCCAAACAAAAAACCCTTTCCCCCCTCTGAGGTGGTTCTCATATCTCTTAAAACATTCAAACCTTCTTCGGTTCCCACAAACTTCAAACCATCAGACTCTAAGTCTTGTCTATTCACTCAACCTCAGACTTTTTCCAAATCTTCATTCTATACTCATCTGAATTCCCCAACTCCTCTCATTGGTGCTAGCTTGACAGAAAAGCTCGCCTCATCCACTCTCTTTCTCTCTTCCTGTCCTAATCATATCCTTTGGCTTTAGATTGAATCTCTCTAAAAAGGTTTTGAAAGAAGACAATCCCGACAATTGGAGACCGAGATTTCCTCGGGCACCAATCCAAAGTCGTGGTCGTTGCCACTTCTGAGGGGTGTAACCCAGTGCGAACCCACATAGAATCTCAGACATGACCAGATAAGTCCCATCCATAGACAACAATCAGAGTCAATTAACGGTTCCTAGAACCCGATTTTCCTTCCTAGTTATCATAGGTCAAACTAGGTGGCGACTCTAGTCAAATTCCGCCTTATAGAGGCATAAGTCCGCGTGGAGCCCATCGAGAGCGGGTGTAGTGCACACTTGCACTCCCCTTAATGCTTTATGGGAAAGACAGACGATGTAGTAGGTATTTGAGGGATGCCAGAATAACGGGTTTTCACCCTCCACAGAATGGCATTTTCTAGGATCTTGACTTCTCAGTCAAGAACCATATTTAGATAGACCCCCTCATACCGAAAAATCACCCTCCACAGCCGGCACACGTGATAAATGCGCCCAACTATTAACGGTCGAAACCGCCAAATTTGCGCGAAACAGTGTATATGCCGGGTAGAAGTTACCCGGCATCACACCCGGCACTAGCTAATTCTCCAATGGTTAATAACTGCCATCGTCTGGTCAACTGTGGCGACTCTTCACTTATGCCGGATGGGATCTACCCGGCATCGTATCCGGCAAATCTCCTTTTCCGATCTATGCTCATGCCGTGCAGGATTAATCCGACATTGAGTCCGGCATCACTTGAACTTTTTCCTAGAAAATCATTCCTTGCACAGAAAACTCACAAAAACATAAGTCTGTACAAATAATATACTTTAACACATAATATAACATAAATAACATATATTTAACCTTATTTAGATAAATATAATACTAAATCTAATGCATAAAATATGATAAATCTGCGGCAATCAAGGCCCTACACTTACCTTTTGCTAGTCCTCGAGCAAAACAAGATTAGAAAGGAGTAATTACTTATGCACAAAATAGATAAACTTTAGAATGACAATTAGATAAATATTTCTAACTACCTGACTCTAATTCACAAGTATCACTTAACCTAACTTATCTATCCAAACATACTAATGGGTAAAAAATAAAGAATTTCAAAACCGATCAAAAACTTGTGGGTTATTTTGCATAAGGGATTTGTAATCTCTCCTTTTTCCAGTTTCCATCATTCAACTCTGTTTTTCAAGAGTTTCTGAAGGTGGCCAAGACACTCATCGATGGTTTTATATTCAGCCCTATTTTTCAAGGGTTTCTGAATCAACCATGAATTTTTTACAATGAAGAACAGGGAATTTAGGAGAAAAATAAAAGGAAAAACTCTCGTTTCCTGCTTTTATTCAGAGGGACATTATGCGACCTCAAGGAATATATTGCTTTTCCTTTGGAAGAAGATTTTTTTCCTTTTCTATTTTTTTCTTCTTCTCTTTTCTTTTGCACAAAAACCCTTTGTAAGATTTTCACCCAAAAGCTTTTTCACAATTTGAAAACGAAAAGAATTATTACCCAGAAGTACATAAAGGAAAGAATTAGGAGCAAGATCATATACTGATGTCAATTACAAAGAATCAAAAAGTTAAAAACAGGAATCTATAAGACATTAGAAAGCTTACCTCTTGAGAGAACAAGTTTTTAGTCATTCCTAATCTCATCTTAATCAAAAACATGCAAAAAGTTTAGTAAAACATCGATAAAACTCACAACTTATGCATATTATAAAATTTTATTATTTTTTAAGGGGATCCCTACCCTACACTTGGCAGGAACACTGTCCCTAGTGTTCAACAGAAACAATAATAGATTTTTTTTTTAAGAAACTAAAATAACCGAAAAGGAACAAAATAAAGAGAAGACAACTAAAAAGAACAAAGTCAATAAAAAAGAAAGAATAAAGATAGAGGGAACTCCCCTGAGGTGAGAAATGCATGAGGAGGAACCGCCCTACACTTAGCCTTTTAGGCTACTTGGCATCATTTGAGATCGTGGCAAGATAGTGACCGAATTCGCATGCTCCTGTGGATTTATTTGCGTTTGGGACGGGAGCTGACCTTGCTGTCGTGGTTGCGTCAGAAGTTGCTGTAATTGCGACTGCAACGATTTGTGCCCTTGCGAATGGTCGAGATCTCATTGTGAGTGTCTTGGGTCTTGTTCATCAGGGTTGACATCATGTCACGTAGTTCAGCCATTTCAGCATCTGATGATGATGCAGAATGAGATGGTCTGAATTGCCTTGGACCTCCCTGGTAGCCGGCTTGACTCTGAAAGTGTTGAGGGGGTTGATTCCCCTGTTGCCATGGCTGCCGATACCCTTGGTTACTCACGTAGTTGACTTCCTTAACATTCTGAAAGTCTGGCATATCAGGGCTTGGAGAGTGTGGTCGTGCACTAACCACGTTCGCCTGTTGAGGAAGTTTGTTCATTGCTATTTGCTCTACCACCTTTTGTAGAGCGCTAACCTTCGTGGAAGTTTGATCATTGCTCTCCAACAACTGCTCATGACTTTGCATCAATTTGTCCAATTTCGCGTCGCCCTCTCCCACTTGATATAAACCAGCAGTACTACCCCTGGTTCCACCGGTGGCCCATTCCCTAATCTCTTCGCAAAGAGATTCAACCCCACTAAGGAATTGATCTCCAGGCTTCTTTAATATATCTGCACCAAGGGAGGAATAGATCATTGTCTTACATTGATTTATCAATCCTTTGTAAAACCACTAAGATAGTTGTTCCTTGGTGAGGCCGTGGTGTGGACATGTGCGCAGCAACCCCTTGAATCTGTCCCAAGTCTCAGAGATGTTCTCCGAGCGAGGCTGTTTGAAATTGTAAATATCGGCGATCATCTCCAGGGTGCGACTTGGAGGCATGAATTTGTCATAAAACTTGGTTGCCATGTCCTCCCATGTGGTGATGGTACTAGGGGTTAGACTGTGGTACCACTTGCTAGCGTTCCCCGTAAGGCTATGGGGAAAGAGGGAAAGTCTGGCATATTGGAGGACATTGTTTGTGGAGGTTAGACTGTTTGTGTGTTGTAGAAATTTGGTGATGTGGAGCAAAGCATCGTCTGGGTTTGTACCATCGAACATACCCAACTCCTTGATGCATCTGATTTGATGATATGGCTTGAGTTTTTGCCATTCATCATATTCATTTTGTGCAAGGAGTGGGAGGTCGATTGCTGGCTTTTGGCCTTGGTTAGAAGGTCGGTTTATATTTCGGACGGTAGGTGCTGCCATTGATGTAGGAGGTAGGTGTTAATGGTTTCTTCGTTGACGAATGGAGCGAAGAAGAGTCCTCTCTATTTCGGGGTCTAAATCTGCTAAATCTTCCGGAGAATTCGTGGACCGCAGAAGCATTCACTTTGATAACTTCAGGAGGAGCAAGAGAAAACGTTATAATACTTTGTACTAATAAAAGAAATAATATAATGACATATTAAAATTACGAAAATACAAGAAGAAATAAAGTTTTGGTTATGCCGGACACGGTGCCGGGTGTACGGCACCCGGCATTGGACTTCCTCCAATACTGCCGGGTTAAGAGTACCCGGCGTCGCGTCCGGTCTTCTGCGAATCTCAAAAAAAAAAGAATCAACAATTAGGAAGTATTAGAAGAGAGATCAAAGCGAATGGTGTAAGAAAAGAATAGAATATTATGAGGAATTTAATATTTTACGAAAATAATTTAAAACTGAAAATAATCTGAAGATGCCGGACATGTTACTGGGTTAGTTGTATCCGGCAGTGGACTTCCTCCACTAATGCCGGGTTGAGGTTACCTGGCATACCACCCGGCGCGTTCAAACTCGAAAAGAAAATTAAATGGGAAAGGGAAAGGGAAGTTAACATAAAAGAGCAATGAAAAAGAATATTTATAGACAAATCAAAGATTCGAAAAAGGACAATGTGAAGTAAAAGTTGAAGTTTGATTATACCGGGTCGTGCGCCGGGTAAACTCTATCCGGCGTAGGACTTCCTCCAAGATGCCGGATGTATAACACCCGGCAGTGTACCCGGCACATTCAACCGAAAATAAAATGAACAAGCTAAATTAAAGAATTAAAGAATAAAGAATAGGGCATTTTACCGAATTTAGGACTTGGACTAATTCTAAGTCCCCCGCAACGGCGCCAATTTGCTAACAGGTAAATTTGTAGGAAAAAACTATATACATAAAAAAAATGAAATAATAAACTAAACCTAAATAACCCTACAACTCTACTACGGGTAGCAAATAAAACCCGGTCGGAGTATAGTGTAAGTATATTACGACCGAGAGTATCGAACCCAAGGGACTTATAGAAAACTAGTCCTAATCCGGGCAAAAGCCTATTCTATAATAACAATGGGGGAAAGGTAAATGTGATTCTAAACTAAGAAAAGTAAATAAACTAACTTTGATTTTGGAAGATTATCAATGTAAGGGAAACGTAAGACCAATAATCAAGGATGGCAAGTCTCAAAGAGGATTTGGTCTCGCAAAATGCATATGCCGGGTGACATGCCGGACCTCCACTACCCGGCAGATTCATGGCCTTGAATGTGCCGGAAAACTTCCATCCGGCGCCACATCCGGCATCGTACATGTCGTAAACAACACTTCCAGAATCGGGTCTGAATAAAGGAACTCATTATCCATACTTGCACCGTGCATAGCTAATGCCGCGAATTCAAACAGAATAATGGGAAATAAGAGATTAATCCTAAACCTTAGCATTTGTTGCCCACTTTTCAGAACAACAATATTAAAGATCACCAAAATCCTAATCTATTCTACTCTTGCTTTTGAAAGCCTTAAGTAGAACTTAGAGATAAGAGAATAAGTAGCTAATTTATTCTACTTTGCATGAAGACTAGAACTCGGGTTAAGAAACTTGAAAATTCCATAAATGGTCATAAGAGTTTTACAAGGAAATCTTCCCTAACCAAAAACCTAACTAGGATTCTGCATCACCATCCACACAACTACAAGAAGAGAATACAAAGGGGGAGAAGGAAAATGTTAATAGCCTTAACCCGTCAAGGTCTTCTTCTTCTCTTGCGTGGATGGATTTGTAGACGTTCCTTGGACACCAACAGATGGACTGTGGTGGAAATAGAGACGTAAATGGAGTATATAATAATGTTGAAGTGTGTCCAATGATGTAGACTCACGACCTATTTATAGGGCTTCAAAATGTCGTTTGCCGGGCGTCGTGCCGGATCGTCAGTAGCCGGCACACATGATAAATGCGCCCAACTGTTAACGGTCGAAACCACCAAATTTGCGCGAAACAGTGTATATGCCGGGTAAAAGTTACCCGGCATCACACCCGACACTAGCTAATTCTCCAACGGTCAATAACTGCCATTGTCTGGTCAACCGTGGCGACTCTGCACTTATGCCGGATGGGATCTACCAGGCATCGTATCCGGCAAATCTCCTTTTCTGATCTATGCTCATGCCGTGCAGGATTAATCCGGCATTGAGTCCGGCATCACTTGAACTTTTGCCTAGAAAATCATTCCTTGCACAGAAAACTCACAAAAACATAAGTCTGTACAAATAATATACTTTAACACAATATAACATAAATAACATATATTTAACCTTATTTAGATAAATATAATACTAAATCTAGTGCATAAAATATGATAAGTCTGCGGCTTATCACCCGGACCTAGTCTTTGTAAAACTCTCGGGTTGTTTTCAGGTAGTGGTCCGGGACTTCATACAGGACTTAAGTCCCGGACCAGTGTAGGCAGATACTCTCAGGGGTAAATCAGGGGGTGGTCCGGGTCTTAGTACAAGACCTAAGTCCCGGACCAGAGTGGCTTATGAACTCTTGTCCTATTTTAATGCATGGTCCGGGACCTTATCCTGGACCTAGGTCCCGGACCACTGCTACAGATTTGCATATTTACATTTCCAAGTCTTGTTGCAATGGTTCTCCACATCCATTATATGTATAGAATTCCCAGATGATCTTAGGTATATTCTAATGCCAAAATATCATCTTAAACTCACCTGGTTCCTTGTCTAACTTTTTACTCAATTTCTTACAAAATTTACCCACACTTATAACATTTCTTACTAGGTTTCTAAGTGGTGTTTCTCACCTATGACAACAACTATCCCAAAATGCTTTCTCACCTCTATAACATCATCTCCCAAGCCTCTTTTCTCACTAACCAAAACTCCTTTATGCCACTCCTAGAATTTTCTCCACAAGCTCACACATCTTCCTTACAACACCTTATTTCCTCATTGTTACCAAAACTTGTATAAATTCTAAATACAATCTCACCATGATTTGAAGTATCCCTAAACACTCATTTGCATGCTAAATCCTCCAAGATAATGCCTAAACCCTTTTAGCATTCTAGAACACCTTAATACATGGTTCTTTCTCTAATAAAATACTTATTCATTTCTAACACTTCCTAGTTCACCAAAACTCATTTAAAACACTTAGAACCTCTTGTACATTATCCAAATTTTGACATGGGTTCTACTAGCACATTGATACACCAACACACATAGTTTTCACCATTAAACATCCAAGAACACTTAAATCCATCAAGAACATTCTTATACACAAAACTTCACCCATTTATCCCTACATCACAATATAGTGCATAATTTAAATTGCTTGGCACCTAGGCCCTTAAATAAATGGCTAGGCCCTTAATAACATAAACCATAAACACTGATTTCCCACATTATATTTGCCTTGACAGCAATACACCCAACAATACATATGCCCTTAATAACTCCTTGAGGCATTTACTAACTCATTACCAAGCTCCTAAAGTAGTTTTAACAAACAACTTAAGCTCATTTTTCCTAGTGCATCAAACTACATTAGGTTAGCACATTTACCTCTTTTCCTTCCCAAGTTTTTCACTTATCTCTCCTTGCTCCTTCTTTGATTAAAAACCGGCAAGGCTTTAGTTTCTTGTCAACTTATAATCAATATACAAGCAATGTAATGAGTATTCAAGCTTCATGCTTAATCTCATTATAAACCCTAGGTTACATATTGTCTTAAAACACCAAATGGGATGTTTACCTTGGATTTGCAAGGGAACTTTAATAAGTGGCAAGATAGGACTCCTCCTAGCCCTTTGAAGTTTGAATTAAGCTAAGAAGAGAGCAAGGTAATGCACCATTGTAAGGTGAATTTTCGGTTATACAAGAAAATGAAAGGAAACTTGGTTCTTCTTTGATTTTCCTTACCTTGAAGCATAAGAGAATGACAAGGCACGAAAATATGAGCTCAAGCTCCTTCAATGGTGAATCTCCATGGCACCAAAATAGAGTTCTTGAAGATTTGAAAAGAGGGAAATGAAGAGCTTGCTCCAACTAGAAGAATGGTAGTCTTGAATTTTTTTTGGAGCATGGAGCTAGGAATTACAAGTGAAGAAAGATGAAGAATGGTGGAGGTGCTGTAGCAGTACCGGTTGGAGCTTGGCAGAAGATGAAGAAATCGGTGAGGATGGAGGAAAATAAGAGAATGAGGTGAGGGAGTACTCTTTGTTAAGATATTTATGCTTAAAAGCAAATAGTACTTTACCTTATGAATTCTCCTTCCTTTAATAAACAAACAAGGGTGATGACTCACCTCTCATAAAATCGGCCCCCCTCTTGTACCTAGACTGATTTTTGGTCTTTGTTGACCAATTAAACAACTTATGTTGACTAAAGTCAAAACTAGCACTATTTGGTTACTATTCACTAACCAAGGCACATAATTGTGAAAATTTTGATTTCCCCTTGATTTAGACTTCCTAATGTGATACTAAGTAGTACACATGTTAATTAAAGAGTAATTATGGACATTTAGCCATTCAAAACCCATTTACTAGACAATCTTTCAAAAATGTGCTTTAAGACTCCTTAAAGCACATTTTGTGTTTTAACTTGTTTTCAAGCTTGGTTTTCTTTAGTAATAGATTTAAAATGTTAATTATCATGTTAATAAGGTCTAGGAATGACCTTTAGGTCTTATACAAGGTTACACCAAGTCTAGAGCAAGTATTTGCTTAAATTGACTTTAAGGTGTTTTCTTGTGTTTTGTTTGGTTTAATTGTCTACCAAAGTTTCCTAAGGACTTAATTAGCCTTATCAAATCATAATTGAATATTATTAAGTCTTGGTAGGCTCTTTGGGTCCTAACCAAGTTCACTCCAAGCTTAGAGCATGTTTTTGCTTAAACTGTGTTTATGGTACTTTATTGTTTTACTATGGTTTAAATTGTTCACTAATGTTTCTAAGGCACTTTTTAGCCTTAACATACCATAGTTTAATGTTTAAACAACATATCAAGGTTTGGGGTATTTCAATCTACCCCCCTTAAAAGAACTTCGTCCTCGTAGTTCACACTTCCCACGCATCATCGGATTAGAACACGGGGATTACTTGCAAAATAAAACTTCCATAACCAAACATACTCTACATCACAACCTCGGACTTAACGGTCCGGGTATCATATCCACATCCATACATAACATAACATACTTACATGATAACCTCGAACTTAACGGTCCGGGTACCTTAACAACATTTGTACTTACATAACAACCCTTAGACTCTCAGGTCTGGGTAACATAACAACATTTAGACACATAGGTCTGAGTAACATAACGACTTTTGGAACTCAACCACATTAGGACCCAAGGTCAAGATAATATTTATTACACATACCACACAACATGTCTTAGCATGTATAGCAACTAAAAATAATACTTATATACATTGTGATCCCGTAATTCCCTGGGAGATCAAAACAATCACTTAATCTTTAACATATAAACTTCCCATGTCACCGGTCTGAAGACAAAGGCTCATATGTCCTCGGCTCGTGAGCAAGTACTACAAAATTCTCTTTGTGAGGTTAAGTAAGAGAACTTTCATTATGTAAAGTATCTATCGACGTTTTATAAATACCGATTCAAAATCCTTTTGAAAACGCATACATCTCCAAGTCCAACTTATGCTCTTTGCTTCTTTTTCTTAGCGTGGTTATTTGTGACCACTTATAGGGAGCTTCAAGAATCATCCAACCCTGATGTGATCAGTATCAGTGTTGAACTATCCTTCCACCCCAATTTGTGTTCGGCTTCCCTTGATCACATGCAAATCAAGTTCCACCTCCCACTTCATTTTCAAGCATCAAATAATTCACCCATTTCCCATTTTCTATCTTTTAAATCGTTCTAATCATAATCATTACATCTCCAAAAGATAGAACTTCGTCCATCAGTTATCTCCATTCACTTTAATCAGTTAACAAGGGAATCTTATTCTCATTAGGTTCTATGTCGGTTTCATACCCTTTCATGAATCACTATATTACATATATACATATATTTTATCAAAATACAACACACGGTTTTACATTTATACACTGTCGGGGTTTTTGTTCCCCGGGAGTTTCTTTACTCCCTTATACTTGTACTACCACACAGCAATTAACAAAGTAGTCACACTTATCACAATGGTATTTCGCATCTTCTGTGCAAAATTACCACAATTAAACCATGAATGAATGCGTATGTTTATGTAACGCACGCACCAATCATCCAAACAAATCATTTTGTGCTATGCACAACATAGTTCACGTACACTTGTACGGTAAAACACACTAAGCGGTTTTGCGCTCTACCCCCCTTAAAAGGGATTACGCCCACGTAATCAACCACTGAATATTGGTTTAAAAAGTTCTACCGTCGTGAAGTGTTTTAACTTCCACGTGGTCTGTTATACAATGTGTTCTGGTTAGAGGATCTTAACCATATTGGCGGTTTAGTCCCTAAACCAAGAATTCTCATTGGAGTTTGCTTTAACTCTTAACTGGTTTCGGTTCTGGCCTGTGAGGCTTCTAGGCATTAATAATTAACCATTCACTCATGTTCACTATGCACATTCAACACTTGAATCACTGGCTCACTAGTTTCTACTGCGCAACTCCGATAACTGTAGAGCTTAGTTTGCCCCATTCGTTATTCTTACTGTATTGTACATCTCCAATTATCACCTTTATCTTGGTAATAACGGTTTCTCAACCGACGTGTGGTATCTCTTACCGTGAGCGAATTCGGTGAGTTTCAAAACTTTCCATCCACTTCTCTAATAACTTACTGCGTAAACTGCTACGTATTTCACAATGATTGACTTGATTCCTTCCGACTTACTGTCGGTTGAGATTGAGCTACCACCTAAAGTGTAGTGCTCTCTCGGTTATTTCCCACACTTGAGGTATATTCCATACCGATATTTGGTATTTAGTGCTACTGTAGTGACTTATCCTTAATCATGCCTCCACATTTGGTTCTGTACAAGTATTCTTTCATTGGTACAACCTTGCATTTTCTATGCATCGGTCATTATAGCGTTATAAGTCTCTTTTTACTTCCACCACAATTAACATTTTTCCCAAATTCCTAACTATCTCACTCGATCATTACTGCGCAAGTGCAATACCAAAACACTCAGTCATACAGAGTGCAGAGGCGTAAACTCTTGGCAGTAAATCTCTTATGCGATTGCAATAGGAATGGACATTGTTTTTCACTGAGATTGTTACCTCGTGATACTGGCTACTGGCTTACTGCCTAGTTTATTTGCTATCACTTACCGTTGTATCTCCACTGAGTCTAACTCATAAGTCTCCTTATTCGCCATTTTATTGTCTAACAACACTCACACAACGGTCGCTTACAGTGCACCGTGCTCTTCATAACACTGACTTACATGGCGTCCACTGTCATATTAGCTTCCGCTCATATACTTACATTATTCATATTACGGTTCGTCATTCATTTGAATGACCACCGAATACACTATTTCCCATCACTTTGTTACCCTCACTCCAGTCATAAGCGGGCGCTACTCAGCTCGGTGCTTCACATTATACACACATGCTACTCAACTAACTGCTCTCCCGCAATAACAACATGGCCAATCCTTAACATATTTCCTGAACATGGTTCACCTAACTACCACTCCCGCGGTTTCACAATATCGAGAGGTATCCCCACTCTTAAAGCAGTGGTTCGTTCTCCGCTCTATTCAATTATATAACATAAACTCCTGTAATCGATCAAATTTACATAACACATTTTTTTTGTGGCTTATAAGCCTTACTGCCTCGAGCTCGGCTCATTGTAGGCTGTTCACACACATTTACTTATCCATACAACATTACATGGTTTGGATATTATATTGGGCTCCATGACAAGGTCGTTGCATTACGCTTCCTTTCATGGGATGTCCCTTCAAGGATGTCAGGTTGCCTCCTGACGACTTATGTTTAAACTGAGTATTAGTTTCAACTCCTGTGTTTCTGTCATGTTATTTCGTTCAACAATTGTTGATCCAAACACCCTTTAAGGATGGTTCCTGGGTGTTACTAGGTTATGCCATTACATCTGGCTTGCACTTATTGGTATGTTTAGTAAGCTACGCCGTCTTGCGTTCTTAGGTGGGTTACTGTCCTTTTCTGTGAAGATCATTATTCCCTGGTAGTCCAGGTGATCATTCCGGGAGTTTTCTCCCGTTCGTTGCACATTCATGTGTCCACATTAGGCATCTGCCTTGTCATGTATAGGCTGGGTCACCGTTTCAGCTATCATGTTTATCCCTCGGGATTCTTAAGACATATGTGATGTCTTTACATAACAGTCAGTGCACTTCGTGTTTCCTGACTCCTAAACATTCCTTGAAATAAGTTCACTAATTCCTTTAGTCCCTTTAACTTAACTGGGTTCCTTGACTTCAACCATTCTTGGTAATCCGTTACTCTTCTTTGACTTTTACTACTGACCGTAGTATGGAGTCGACTTCTTCCCGTGTTCCCGACTCTACTCGTATACATATGTCGGGTACCATACTGATACATTGCTACTTACCCGACTAACCCATAAACAGGTCTGTCAGGCCCACAAGCTCCTATCGGAGTGCGGTCGTCCCACATTTCAGTTGGTACACTCGTAGTGTCCGTCACACGCCTAGGTGAAGTATTCTGTTGTCAACTCCCTTATATTGTCCTGTGACAATATACATTCTGTGCTTCCCGAACTTAATCAAGGGAAGGTCTATCCACCGTTGTATTACTATGAACTCAATCCATTCCCTCGGGTTGCTACCCTTGGGTTTATCGGTTTTCATCTGGTTGCTCAAAAGTGGACTAGGTGTAACTTACCTACCATGTGGCGCTGAGGCCGGTGTAGGTTCTCTGGTTAGGTTTTAAAAGAAGGTTAGAAATAAGTATAGGTTTGAAAGAAAATTTGGTTTTGAAAGAAAAGAGTTCGAAATAAATTTGAGTTTGAAAGAAAAATTCTCGTGGTTTCACAATGTCTTCTTGCCTTAACCGAGTCTAGCTTCTTGCCGACTGGTTTATTCCCACATACATTGGTCAGGCTGTTAAGCCCTTCCATGGTTATGATGATCTCACTTAACTTCGGGGTACTTACCAAGTACTTTGAAGTTGTTGAAACAAATTTTTCCCGAACATCCCTGTTATAGCAGCACTTGCCATGGCAAGTGCGCCATGCTAACTGGATATCGTTTCGACAGATACCGGTTGCGGTATTGTTTTCACCCGCACTGTCATCAGTGGCCTTGTTGGCCCTTACTTGACCTTACAGTCTTGAAAATAAATCCTTTGGGTGACTTCTCACTGTGTTCGCATAATAATCATTAACTAGGGTGTTTCCCATTCTGGGAGACCCCTTTTTACTTAGTATTGTATCCTTTTCGTAGCCCGTTCCACGCATTTGTCGTGGTTACTGAGACTTGTCTCTAGTTTGGGTACTACATTGTAGTTCCTTAATCGGTTGGTATACCGTTGGTATATTATTTAACATTTGTAGTCCCGTAGACACTCGTCTCGGGTTTCATTACTTCACTTCTTGCCTGTTGCACGGTTGGTGCGTTGCAAGCTGGTTGTTCTCGACTGCTCGGCATGTTGACCCAGGTTGCCGGAAATTCTATTCTCCTATGCATAGGATTCTTCATTCTCCGCTATTAACGCGGTTAACATTGTTAAGATGGAAACCGTCTCCGGGATTCCTAGTTTCAGGATCTACCGTATGACAGGTTCTCCGTTCTCACAGAGGTACTTAATAACAGCCAGATCGGGTATTCCCGAGTAAGAGAGAACTTTCATCTCTCTGGCGTTCTTTCCCGAGTTTTAAAACAGGGATTGTGGAGGGCGGGAAGGATATTGTAGCTTCCCAGTATTCACTGGTAATTCCTAACTAGCGTACCTCTCACGCTATCACTCAACCCTTAACCCAAAGTACTAAAATCCTAACTCGGTACTTCCTAAGCTCGGTAATTCAGTCATCAGAGCGATACTTCGCTATGATACCACTTTTTGTAACACACCAACTACAACCATACACTTAACAACGAATTGCAGCGGAAAACTTAACTCTCCACATTACTTAACTCAATGGTGTTACACGCCGTTAACCACCCACGTGGCTAACAAGGCTAACACATATACATTGTATCGGTCTGATGGACTAGATTCCCGAGCGTCTACACATTACTATCCCTTTCCATTAATAACAACCAATATACCTAAGCATTCCAACTGTACCGAGTATTTAAAAACTGATGCCGATAACAATTTCGGTCTTACTACACCTACAATACATACACCATTTAAATGGCTACCCATGTACCACAACTACCCCGTCCTACTCTCGAACGGCTTCCAGCTCCTTGTACCTGAAATAGGAAAGAGATGAAAGGGTGGCCCCCAGGGGGCTCAGCACCTTTGCTGGTATGGTAATCCCGCAGCCCGCACGCTATCGGGCCACGCATAACTATTTGTCATCTAAGCATGCGGTTGGTTATATTTAAATCATGCATGTAAACTATAAACACACAATACATTACATTCCACAACGATGGCCTCAATATAACAGACAACACATCTATACTTAATAAATCACTCATTGTGTTATTTAACCCCTAGAGTGTTTCTCCTCTAATGAAGCTATTTCCTTAATAGACGACACTTACCCACTAATCGGGTTATCCTTAAACGCCTCTTATTATAAACTGGGATTCATATCCATGATCCTCATACTCCACATTTTAACGTACGTACAGCATCACATCACTATAAGACTTGCAGCGCAACAATAATACATAACATAACGGTAACGGCTCTCTTTACGAACCGACCCAAACATAGTTAGTTAACTTGGTAAGCCTAGAGAATGGAAAAACCCCCATGATAAGCTTGTCACATCACTCATTACCGTCCTGTTAGTCTGACGAGTAACTTAACTTAAAGATTGATCGGATATAGTGATCCGAACACACTATACATATTCCCTAACCGACGTGAGTCAGAAAAGCCTTGGTTAAGCTTAAGGGTGATTGAAGACCAACGAAAGAAAACAACCAACCGAGAGGGAGCTAAAGAAACTGTATACATCAACTCCCAAACAACGCGCGACCGGAACAACTGGATTCCTCACCCCCCATAATATATATATTTATAGTTAAGGGCTCCACTGTGAAACCTATCACATTCATACACCTTACGGTGTTACAACTGGGCTAAACACACAGGGGAGGTTCATACATTCACACACAAACATCACACAACTAACTCACATATAGCTGTGGTTAGAATTCCCGTGGTTCGGGTCGTTAAATCCGAATACCGATCTCTTATGTGATCCTAGACTCGGTTTGCTAAGGCTTAACACTTCCGAGGTTAAATGGCATCGGAACTAGACATGCCACATATATGAATTACTGTAAATTCATTACATATTTTTATCTTAAAAGGTGGCAAACATTCAGAAAAACACATTGGCATACAAGCCAGTGTAATCCGGTAGGACACAGGTTGCAAGAAAACCATACCTGTCTTCAAGATCCACTTTATTGTGCCCTCTTAAGTTCCTCGAACAATTCTCAAACAACTGGTAACATTACATTTACTTTCGTTAACATCGGGGTAACATGATTGTTTAAAGTCTAATGCTCATAACTTACTCCCTTTAACTAGTTAAATAACTTCACATTTTTAGCTTGTTTTACTTTCACATTTTACTACAACTTTTCACCCACTTAATTGTCTTCATAACTCACCTTACATGTCCTAAACAACCTTATAACATCATTACCTACCAATCCCCATCATTAAATATCATTTTCTAACCTAAAATAACATTTTTAGAGTGATCCGGGACTTGGTCCTCATCTAAGGTCCCGGACCTAGTCTTTGTAAAACTCTCGGGTTGTTTTCAGGTAGTGGTCCGGGACTTCATACAGGACTTAAGTCCCAGACCAATGTAGGCAGATACTCTCGGGGGTAAATCAGAGGGTAGTCCGGGTCTTAGTACAAGACCTAAGTCCCGGACCAGAGTGGCTTATGAACTCTCGGCCTGTTTTAATGCATGGTCCAGGACCTTATCCTCGACCTAGGTCCCGGACCACTGCTACTGAAATACCCCGTATTTAAAAATAGCGATTAATTAGGCTAATAAGTAATTTAGAAGCTTAATTAAGTATAAATAATTATTAGGGAACAAATCCCGAAGAAAACGGATCCTTAAAATGGATTAAAATCACTAACGAACCCTAAAGCGCGTTTTTCGAGGTAACCGGGAAAACGTGTCTTTAAACGGGTCAAATAGACTCGTAACAGTTTTGGTCAACTAAATATTCATTAATAAATATTAGTGAAGCTGTAGGACCAATAAAATCAATAAAACGAGAGATTAGTAAAAACTGTCAGAAACGGGAAGTTGTGGGGTAGAAGTATAAATAACACAAACTAGTGTGTCCAATACTGCAAATAAATTTCAAAACCCACAAGTGGGTCTGTGTGCTAGCCGATTTTAAGGCCCCCTCACACACCTCACACTCCTCTCTTATTAACTAAAAAACAAAACAATTAAAAACTCTCACTCTCACTTTTCTACTCTCTCTCCTCCTCTCATTCTATTCTCTCACGTGAAAACCCTCACCAACACCCTCTCCTTCTTCCTCCTTCTTCTCCATCGACATCCATGGTGGAATAAGCAAAACACATACAAAACTCACCTTCTCTCCTTTGTAACTCCCTCATACATCCTCCAAAAATTATAAAAACACCACCATTGTGTTCCTCTCTCCAAGAGCTACACTTCCATCTTTCCAAAATCCAAAAACAAGCATTTTCGATTTTGTGGGTATATCCCATTTGAAGTTTCAACACCACCATTGGAGCCACCTTGGTCTCCTTGTTCTTTTGAGGTAAAAATCTCTTTCAAACTCCTTCGTTTTTCTTGTCTTATGGGCAAAACGAAAATTCTAGTGAAACCCTTGTTTGCCTCTTGTACCCAGCCGATTTTTGGGCTCTTTTGGAAGGTGGAAAAGCTTGTTCTTGAACCATTCCAAGTACTTCATAAACCCTTGCAAGGTAATATAAATCCTAAACCCTAGAATGTGTAGTAGAACTTAAATGATGTCTAAGTTTAGTTTTAGTATTGAATGTGTATTTATGTATGGGTGATTATGTTAGATTTGTGAGTTCGCAAAACCGAAAGAGAGAAGAAGGAGGGAGAGAAAGAAAAGCTAGAGAAAAGCAAGGTAAGAATGCCATTGTGTAACCTTGTGTATATTGGTGTATGTAACAGTTTTTAGAAGTTTGAAGTAAGTAATGAAAATGACAATGTGATAGTAGTGTAATGTGTATAGAGAAAACAAGGTTTTAAACCTTAAAGAACATTTTAAAACTTGTTAAAACAGATTGGGAATGTGGAGTTGAGTGCAGGAATTTTTATGAGTGTTTTAGTATTGGTATTATGAATGGGAGCTTGTGTATTTTTGATTGTTGAAAACAGGTGAATTGGTTAGTGATGTGAGTGCAAACAATGTGGAGAGTGTATAAAATTACAAGGGAGGCTATGGCAAAATTTACCTAGGATTAGAACACTTAGTGAATTTGAACTAGGAGAATGAAGAGTGTTGTAACAGATTTTGATTAAGGAAAATAGAGGGTAAGTTGAGAGGGATAGCTAATGTATTCTAAATGCATTAGAGGTGTTAGAATTGTCATTAGAAGAGGGAGATGTAGAGGAGAAGAGTGAGTGTTTAAAATCTGTAGCATAGTGTAACTAGAGAAGAAACTAGTTGAGTGTTGAGTGAAACTTGGAAAATTATGTGAGTGAATGAGTGTAGAAATGTGTAGGGAGTTAATGGATGAACTAAGGTGTATTAGGAAGTGTAATTAGTGTTATAACATGTGGGAATAAGTGTAGGAACAATGGGGAAGTATTGGGTTAAAGAGAGGACTGAAAACAGAATTTAAAATGCAAATACTGGGCCGGACCGAACTTGCGACCGGACTTGCAAGTTCGGTCGAGCCCAGGCTTACAAAGACGGGTGAGCTACTGGAATTGACCGAACTTGCGACCGGACTTGCAAGTTCGGTCGGACCAGAAATTTTCCCCGTCTGTAACCTACTGGAATCGACCGAACTTGCGACCGGACTTGCAAGTTCGGTCGGCCAGAAAAATTTCCATCCTGTAACCTACTGGAATCGACCGGACTTGCGACCGGACATGCAAGTTCGGTCGGCCCAGAAAAATTTCCCGAGGATAGCTACTGGAATCGACCGAACTTGCGACCGGACTTGCAAGTTCGGTCGGCCAGAAGAATTTCCGCAACCTGAGCTACTGGAAGCGACCGAACTTGCGACCGGACTTGCAAGTTCGGTCGGGCCAGGAATTTTCGGTACTGGTAGCTACTGGAATGGACCGGACTTGCAAGGTCGGTCGCAAGTCCGGTCCTGACAAAAAAAAAAAAAATTATTTTAATTTAAATAGTAATTGTATATATATATGTATATGTATACCCATACTTATATGTATATGTACATGTATGCAAGCATGCCAAAGTTAAGTAAGGAAGTAAAACCTAAGTAAAGGAAAAGTAAGTAAGTAAAGAGCAAATGTAAGAAGTATAAGGACATAGTGAGTATGTGTTAAGTAATGATAGTTAGATTGATCATTTAATTGTATGTATATAATAGGATTTGATTTGTGACACCGGAAGGACGTTTGGAATTACGGACGACGGTGAACGGTATGAATTCCTCATGCCCCGAATGCTATCATGGCTACTCTGATTTGTGTGTTGTGTGCTAATTGATCACCAATAAAGATAAATGCACGAATCGGAGTTAATATGCTTACTTGTGAATATGTAGTGTTGTATGATGTATATTTTCTTAAATCTTAGTTTGTATAATTCATGAAACGTATGGATGATATGAATGTGTGTATGTATGTTGTATTGTACTGTGACCGATTATTGCTATTTATCATTGGACTTCTAACTTGTTCCTAACAAGCTGACTCCTAACTTAAATTGGTAAATAAATTGGAATGAGTAGAAGTCCGATATAGTTTCGGCCACGCGTGAGGATGCGGAGTCACGAGAGGTTGGCTCCAATTCCTGACTCTTAAACTGGTCCGCGGCCCAAATCCCTTAAGTGGGTAGCATCCCGGATTAGTGAGTCAAGTAAATCCCGGATGTGGGACGGTGTAGTCCCCAAGGCCGGAGGTCCCGACGACTTGACTTGAGTATAAGTAAGTAAGTAAGAATGAGTAAGTAAAGTAAAAAGGAAGTAAGTAATTGTAAGTAAGAAGAAGTAAGTAATGAGTAAAAGAGTAATATGCATTCCGATTAACCCGGATGCACAATTTGGCTAACCTTGTGAAGGTAAGTATTGTGAACTCTATTGTATTGTTGCCTTGAAGTGAATGATGTATTGTAATGTATGTATGATTGTATGTAAAGCATGTATGTATGAGTAATGAACAAGCATGTTTAGAGAAGGGTGAACAATGAATTTGAGATCGGTGTACTGAGTAGGGTGAAGAGAAGGGTGAAGCTGATGGAGACTTAGTTTAATTTCTTGTCTTCTTTTTGTATGTAAACAATGAATTTGAGATCGGTGTACTGAGTAGTACATGGCTTAGATTTTGAATAGCCGGTGTACCATGGGGTACACCTTTTTGGGATATTGTGAAGGGATTGATTGGTATAGATGAGTAGTTGGTAGATACTCATTCTTTTGGGAATTTGGAGAATTGTAATGAATGCACTTCGAATACTCAGTAATCCTTTGGTAGTGAATGTATTTGTAATTGGTAAGTTTGTTTTAGTAGCTCGGTATCTATTGGCCATCAGACCGTCACTGTAAGTATTAGTAGCCTTGCTAGCCGCTAGCCTATGGGCGGTTAGCGGCATTGTTTCACCCGCCGTAGTAAGTAAGTAGTATTCTTCCGCTGCGAACTCATTGAATTAACAGGACGATTAGACGGTAAGCATAGGATTAACGGTTGGGGTGTTACAAAAAGTGGTATCAGAGCGAAGTGTCGCTCTGATGTCCTAAAATACCGAGCATAGGAGATTACCGAGTTAGGATTTCAATCGTCTTAAGACGAATACTTAGAAACCTAACTAGGAACTACCGTTGTTAACAACGGATACCCTTAACGTTCATATGAACGATACCATGTTTTAATTCCAAGACCTTTGAGTCATTCTTGCGGAGCCTAATGTAACTGTTAAACATTCAGATGTCAGGAAGAGGCCGAGGCCGAACTAGAGGCGAAGCCTCAGATGGAACCGGCGCGCAGACGATAGCTGAGATCGTCGCCGCCACGGTAGCACAGATGCTACCACAAGTTATACAAGCCGTACAACAATCTCAGCAGAACCAAACTCAAACGGGACCAACCCCTCCCCCTCCACCCAGAGAAGCTAACTGGGTCAAAGCTGTAGCGGAACTCTACCCTCCTTGCTTTAGGGGCGAGAGTGATCCGGCTAAGCTAGAAGCGTACATCTCCGAAATGGAGACCGCTTTTGAGACACTCGAAGCTCCTGCTGGAGTTCGAGTCAGAGTAGCCGCCTACTACTTGAAGGATGCGGCCATGGATTGGTGGAAACTGGTGAAGCACGAGCATGTCAGCGACCCCACCTTCGATTGGGATTCCTTCGCATCACTCCTCCGTTCCAAGTACTACCCGGAACATGTTAAAACAAAGAAAAGGCTAGAGCTAGACGCCTTAAAGATGACAGACAAGATGTCTGTGGATGAGTACTATCGGACTTTCACCTCCATTCTCCGTCTCCTCCCCGATCTTGGATACACCGGCCAGGTGTTGGTCGATCGCTTCTATGGCGGTCTGAGCCATCGCCTTCGGTACGGTATGGGCTATACCAGGTTTACCTCCCTTCAGGTAAATATCGGTTGACCCTTAGTATCAATTCAATTCATTTCAATTCCTTGAATTCCTTGAATCTTTTCCTTATTCTTTCTTAAACATCATCCCGGCTAATACCTGAAACTTCAGGAGTGTTATCACGCGGCCTCCCGCGTTGAGATCACTTGCCAGTTAAGGGATGAGAAAACCGCGCTGAAGCGCAAGGCCAATAACAAAAACACCAGCACCGAGGAGCAGAACCAGGGTAAAAGCTGGAAGAAGAAGAAAGGGAACTTCTTTTCTCAGAAGAAGTCCCCAAGTGAGCAGTGCCCATGCTGAGCAGGGCAAACCAGCTGAGATCCTTCAGCTTGGTTATTCTGCACCGGTGGCAGCTAAGCCACTGAGATCACACCCTCCTAAGGGTAAATTCTACTTCCAATTGTATTCATATAAGTATCATTTCTAGTATATCCACGCACACATGTGCTAACCCTCTAACCTCAGGTTCTAGCTCCGGAGCCGCCAAAACCTTCTCCGACGGCCGCACCTATGTGTGCAGGAAGTGCAACCAGGACCACCCTGGTAAGGATTGCTTGGGAGGGAGATCAAGTGTTACAACTGTCAGAAGTTGGGGCACACTGCTAATCGATGCCCGGAGAATGGGAAGCCCAAAGGAAACTTCCAGAGCTATAAGCAGCGAGAGGGCAAGGAGGTGGCATCTGGCGATGCACCGGCCCAGCAGGCACCACAGGGACAGGGATCCCGGGGTCCTCAGAGGGAGCACCTCAGAGGCAGCCTGTTCTGCATGTGATTGACCGCGATGGGCCCGGTTCGAAATCCGGCCAAGGTAATCACCTAAACCTTAATCCTTGAAAGCATGCCTAGTATAGAGTAATGTATGGTGAATGCATGAGTAAATGAATGAATTGAAGTGTATTGAGCATGAAATGAAGTAGTTAAAACTAGTACTCACCGTAGATGAAATTTGTAACCATAGGAAGCTTTAGTATCTGTTACCCAATACCGGTAACCTTGAATCAAGAGAGATCGACATCACCAACAACGACTACACCAACAAACAGTGTCAGGTCATCCGCCCAGGTATGATCTTATTAAGGGGATACCTGACACCCGAAGCGCAAATCTCAATTATTCGACGATGCAACGAGCTAGGAACGGGTCAAGGTGGATTTTACACACCCGAATTCCCCGGTGGAGCGAAGATGAAGCTGAAGATGATGTGCTTGGGAAAGGACTGGAATCCTTATACCAAGACATACCAGGAGACACGAACACAAGATGGAGCGACGCCACCGACAATACCCAGAGTTTCAGACCCTCATCACTCAAGCAGTGAACTTGCACAGCAATGTGAACCTGAACCAATCCCCGCACTTGAAGCGGACCTTTGTATCGTCAACTTCTATGAAAAAGAAGGACGACTTGGGTTACACCAAGACAAGGACGAGACAGCGGAATCTCTTGAACAAGGAGTGCCCGTAGTGTCTTGGTCCATTGGTGATGACGCCATATTCCTGTATAGCGAGCAGAAGCGTGTGGACCTCGCAGAGAAATTGGTATTGAGATCAGGAGATGTCCTCATCATGGGTGGAAACTCACGGATGCTGTATCACGGGATCAACAAGATCAAGTTGAATACGGCACCGCCGGCAATAATCAATGCCACACACATGAAACCAGGACGCCTGAACCTTACCTTTAGGAAGTATTAAATTCTAGTATCATGTAATCTATTAGTAACGTGTATTAGAGACACGACATGTATGATGGTTGGTTTATCAATAAAGAGCAGTGTTGATTTAATTCCACTTGTGTCCACCATCAATACTTATCCAATTGTGAATCCAATAGGTTGTGGACTCGGTACCGAAGGTAACCTGAGCATCCTCACCGAAGCACAAGCCGGCAGAAGCGGCACCATTCTAACGGGAACCTTCCCAGTAAATGGCATTGATGCCAATGTGTTATTCGACTCCGGCGCCTCTCACACCTTCGTATCACCATCTTTGTGAAGAGGTTGAAGCTAGATGCGGATGAGATACCGAATTTCATGGTTACTCTCCCATCGAAGGAGCGAGTAAAGTGTACCAAATACTACCAATCAGCCACCATCGAAATTAAAAAGGAGGCGTTTCCCATTTCCTTCATCGAATTCAATGGATTGGGATTCGACCTAATCATTGGAATGAATTGGTTGGAGCGGCACAAGGGTAGAATCCTCTGCGCCGAGCATCGACTGCTGCTCAAGAGTCCTTCTGGGGTTACCGTATCTTACCGCCAGAGACCGAGAGAGCCTTCGACCACCCTTATATCTGCTATGGCTATGTACCGGGAGCTCAGAAAGGGCCACGAAGTGTATCTGTTCATGTGCAAGACCTGGAGAGAGATCCAGAGTTCAGTGATGATGTACCGATAGTATCTGAGTATCCCGATGTATTCCCTAAGGAGCTACCCGGCATGCCACCACCGAGAGCAGTTGAATTCGAAAGATTATTGCCAGGTACCGGTCCCATTGCTAGGGCACCGTACCGCATGGCACCAGCAGAGATGACCGAACTGAAAGAACAATTGAGAGATCTTCTAGACAAAGGGTTTATACGCCCGAGCGTATCACCCTGGGGAGCACCGGTCCTCTTCGTGAAGAAGAAGGACGGTAGTCTCCGCCTTTGTATTGACTACCGCGAGCTGAATGCGGTCACAGTCAAAAACAAATACCCATTGCCACGCATCGACGACCTATTTGACCAGTTGAAAGGAGCATCGGTCTTTTCCAAGATTGACCTCCGTTCTGGGTATCATCAGATTGCAATCAAAGAGCAAGACATCGAGAAAACGGCATTCCGTACCAGATATGGCCACTACGAATTCACAGTGATGCCATTCGGTTTGTCAAACGCACCGGCAAAATTCATGGACCTCATGAATCGTTTATTCAGTGAGCAGTTGGACACTTCGGTTGTGGTCTTCATCGACGACATCCTTGTATATTCTAAGTCACCAGAGGAACATGAAATTCACTTGAGGAAAGTGCTAGAGACACTGCGCGAGAACCAGCTGTATGCGAAGTTCTCCAAATGCGAGTTTTGGCTTGATCAGGTATCATTCCTTGGACATGTCATCTCGAGCGCAGGTATCTCAGTTGACCCTTCTAAAATAGAAGCTGTACGATCATGGCCTAGACCTAAGACTGTTACCGACATTCGGAGCTTTCTTGGTCTAGCCGGTTACTACCGGAGATTCGTAAAGGACTTCTCGAAAGTCGCTAAGCCCATGACTACATTGATGAAAAAGGATGCACCGTTTGTATGGACAGACGAGTGCGAAGTATCATTCAGAGCCTTAAAGACTCATTGACCTCAGCGCCCATCCTTACTCTTCCCGAGGGCACAGAGGGATTTGAGGTATACTGTGATGCATCAGGCAAAGGAATGGGATGCGTACTCATGCAGCATGGCAAGGTTGTTGCTTATGCCTCCCGCCAGCTGAAGAAACATGAGGAGAATTACCCGACTCACGACTTAGAGTTAGGAGCCATTGTCTTCGCCTTGAAGATATGGCGACACTATCTCTATGGGGTAAGCATCACCATCTACTCCGATCATAAGAGCTTACAGTATGTATTCACTCAGAAAGAACTCAACTTGAGACAGAGAAGATGGATGGAGTTTCTCTCAGACTACGACATCAATCTGCAGTACAAGGAAGGGAAGGCTAATGTGGTAGCCGACGCCCTGAGCCGTCGAGCACACTCGCTCCATTCGCTACTCGCTTCTTCTAGCTTGGTTGACGAGGTGCGAGATGCTCAGTTGAGCGACCCTTACCTAACCGAAATCAGACAAAAGATCGAAAATGGTACATTTGAGAAGAAAAAGTATGACTTCAACTACATGAAGATGGTTTGATTCGGTTGAATGGCAGGCTATGCGTCCCCCGAAGCAATGCAGAGCTAAGGGATCGCATCCTGCGAGAGTCACATAGTTCTACATTGTCAGTCCATCCGGGAGCCTCCAAGATGTACAAAGACATGAAGAGGTACTTCTGGTGGTCTGGAATGAAGTCAGATGTGACAGAATTGTTTGATTGAGTGCTTAACATGCCAGAAGGTGAAATTTGAACACCGTAGACCGGGCGGAATGGTACAATCAATGCCAATTCCGGAGTGGAAATTTCATGATATCTCCATGGATTTTGTTGTAGGACTCCCACCTGCTAGGGGAGGACTCAACATGATCTGGGTGTAGTAGATCGCCTTACCAAGGTTGCCAGATTCATACCGATGAAGGACACCTGGAAGGTAGTAAAGCTAGCTGAGCTTTTTGATAAGGAGATTATCAGACACCACGGAGTCCCTAAGACCATAGTATCTGACCGCGACACCAGATTTCTTTCGAGATACTGGAGAGCTACAAGGGAAGCGTTGGGTACAGAATTGAAGTGAGTGAGTACCGCCTTCCATCCTCAGACCGACGGTCAGACAGAAAGGACCATCCAGACACTGGAGGACATGCTTCGGGCATGTGCCTTGGACTTTCGAAGGGGAGTTGGTTAGATAAGCTTCATCTTATCGAGTTCTCGTATAATAATAGTTATCACGCCTCGATTAAGATGTCGCCTTTCCAAGCTCTATACGGTAGACCTTGCCGTACACCCTTGTGTTGGGATGAGTCAAGTGAAGCGGTCATAATAGGACCGGAATACCTTGAGCAAGTGCAAGCCGAAGTACAACAGATTAGAGCAATATGAAGGCAGCCCAAGATAGACAGAAATCCTATGCGGATGTGAGACGACGCGACCTTGAGTTCGCCGTGGGCGACCAAGTGTTCTTGCGCGTTTCACCTATGAAGGGTGTCTTCCGTTTTGGTCAGAAGGGCAAGCTAAGCCCGAAGTTTGTAGGGCCGTACACTATCACCGAAAGAGTTGGTTCAGTAGCCTACAGGTGGCATTACCTGAGGACTTGGGACGTGTCCATGATGTATTTCATGTGTCACAACTCAAGAAGTATATGGCTGATCCTTCTCATGTCTTAGAGCCCGAGAGACTTTCCATTGAGCCGAACATGAGATATGTGAAACCCCAGTGAGAATCTTGGATAGGAAGACCAGAGACACTCGCCATAAGTCGATACGAATGGTGAAGGTCCTATGGTCTAACCATGATGTCGAAGAAGCGACATGGGAGTTGGAAGATGCCATGAAGGCTAAGTATCCACAGTTATTCGTAGACTAGTTAGTCTAGTATGTAATATACGGGTACGGGTCGTACCCCTTTTAAGGGGGGTAGAGCCCTTTTGCTTTTGCATTGCTTCGGGGTAAGCATTGCATTTTGTATGGCACATGTAGTGCAAGTGAATTGGTATGGATGTGTAATGTGTATGTGAATGATGTGTATGTGCAATGTATGTGTATGTAATGTGTATTGTGAATGGTAATGATGTATGTATGTGTGTATTGTGGTATGGTATGAATGAGAATGATGCATTGTGTATGTGAATTGTGAATTGTGTACTGTACTTGAATTGTGTATGCTTACAATGTGAATGAAGAATAAACACCTCATAGGTGTAGTAAGACACATTAGGACAATTGGTTTGCCTAATGAGTAGATAATGAAACTATTAACCTTGAGCAACTTTGAGGGCAAAGTTTCTTAAGGGGGGTAGATTGAAATACCCCGTATTAAAATAGAATTAATTAGAATAATAGGCTAATAAGTAATTTAGAAGCTTAATTAAGTATAAATAATTATTAGGGAACAAATCCCGAAGAAAACGGATCCTTAAAATGGATTAAAATCACTAACGAACCTTAAAGCGCGTTTTTCGAGGTAACCGGGAAAACGTGTCTTTAAGCGGGTCAAATAGACTCGTAACATTTTGGTCAACTAAATATCATTAATAAATATTAGTGAAGCTTAGGACCAATAAAATCAATAAAACGAGAGATTAGTAAAAACTGTCAAAACGGGAAGTTGTGGGGTTGAAGTATAAATAACAAGTGTCCAATTTGAAATAAATTTCAAAACCCACAAGTGGTCTGTGTGCTGCCGATTTTGGCCCCCCTCACACACCTCACACCCTCTCTTATTACAAAAACAAAAATTAAAAACTCCACTCTCACTATTTCTCTCTCTCTCTCTCCTCTCTCATTCTTTCCTCACGTGGAACCCTCACCACACCCTCTCTTCTTCTCTCTTCTCCTTCCCCATCGACATCCATGGTGAATAAGCAACACAACAAAACTCACTTCTCTCCTTTGTAACTCCCTCATACATTCTCCAAAAATTATAAAAACACCACCATTGTGTTCCTCTCTCCAAGAGCTACACTTCCATCTTTCCAAAATCCAAAACAAGCATTTTCGATTTTGTGGGTATATCCCATTTGAAGTTTCAACACCACCATTGGAGCCACCTTGGTCTCCTTGTTCTTTGAGGTAAAAATCTCTTTCAAACTCCTTCGTTTTTCTTGTCTTGGGCAAAACGAAAATTCTAGTGAAACCCTTGTTTGCCTCTTGTACCGCCGATTTTGGCTCTTTTGGAAGGTGGAAAAGCTTGTTCTTGAACCATCCAAGTACTTCATAAACCCTTGCAAGGTAATATAAATCCTAAACCCTAGAATGTGTAGTAGAACTTAAATGATGTCTAAGTTTAGTTTTAGTATTGAATGTGTATTTATGTATGGGTGATGTTAGATTTGTGAGTTGCAAAACCGAAAGAGAGAAGAAGGAAGGAGAGAAAGAAACTAGAGAAAACAAGGTAAGAATGCATTGTGTAGCCTTGTGTATATTGTGTATGTAACAGATTTTTAGAAGTTTGAGTAATATGAAAATGCAATGTGATAGTAGTGTAATGTGTAAGAGAAAACAAGGTTTTAAACCTTAAAACATTTAAAACTTGTTAAAACAGATTGGGAATGTGAGTTTGAGTGCAGGAATTTTTATGTGTTTTGTATTGTAGTATGATGGGAGCTTGTGTTTTTTGATTGTAACAGGTGAATGTTAGTTGATGTGAGAACATGTGGTGAGTGTATAAAATACAAGGGACTATGGCAAAATTTACCTAGGATTAGAACACTTAGTGAATTTAACTAGGATGAAGTGTTGTAACAGATTTTGATTTGGAAGATAGAGGGTAAGTTGAGAGAGATAGATAATGTATTCTAATGCATTAGAGTGTTAGAAATGACATTAGAGAGGGATGTAGAGGAGAAGAGTAAGTGTTAAAATCTGTAGCATAATGTAACTAGAGAAGAAACTAGTTGAGTGTTGAGTGAAACTTGGAAAATTATGTGAGTGAATGAGTGTAGAAATGTAAGGAGTTAATGATGAACTAAGGTGTATTAGGAGGTAATTAGTGTTTAACATGTGGATAAGTGTAGGAACAATGGGGAAGTATGGGTTAAAGAGAGGACTGAAAACAGAATTTAAAATGCAAATACTGGGCCGGACCGAACTTGCGACCGGACTTGCAAGTTCGGTCGAGCCCAGACTTACAAAGACGGGTGAGCTACTGGAATCGACCGACTTGCGACCGGACTTGCAAGTTCGGTCGGACCAGAAATTTTCCCCGTCTGTAACCTACTGGAATCGACCGAACTTGCGACCGGACTTGCAAGTTCGGTCGGCCAGAAAAATTTCCATCCTGTAACCTACTGGAATCGACCGGACTTGCGACCGGACATGCAAGTTCGGTCGGCCCAGAAAATTTCCCGAGGATAGCTACTGGAATCGACCGAACTTGCGACCGGACTTGCAAGTTCGGTCGGCCAGAAGAATTTCCGCAACCTGAGCTACTGGAAGCGACCGAACTTGCGACCGGACTTGCAAGTTCGGTCGGGCCAGGAATTTTCGGTACTGGTAGCTACTGGAATGGACCGGACTTGCAAGGTCGGTCGCAAGTCCGGTCCTGACAAAAAAAAAAAAAAATTATTTTAATTTAAATAATTGTATATATATATGTATATGTATACCCATACATATATGTATATGTATGTGTGAAGCATGCAAATTAAGTAAGGAAGTAAACTAAGTAAAGGAAAATAAGTAAGTAAAGATAAATGTAAGAAGTAAGGACAGTAGTAGGTTAAGTAATGATAGTTAAATTAATCATTTAATTGTATGTATATAATAGGATTGATTTGTGACACCGGAAGGACGTTTGGAATTACGTACGACGGTGAACGGTATGAATTCCTCATGCCCCGAATGCTATCATGGCTACTCTGATTTGTGTGTTGTGTGCTAATTGATCACCAATAAAGATAAATGCACGAATCGGAGTTAATATGCTTACTTGTGAATATGTAGTGTTGTATGATGTATATTTTCTTAAATCTTAGTTTGTATAATTCATGAAACGTATGGATGACATGAATGTGTGTATGTATGTTGTATTGTACTGTGACCGATTATTGCTATTTATTATTGGACTTCTAACTTGTTCCTAACAAGCTAACTCCTAACTTAAATTGGTAATAAATTGGAATGAGTAGAAGTCCGATATAGTTTCGGCCACGCGTGAGGATGCGGAGTCACGAGAGGTTGGCTCCAATTCCTGACTCTTAAACTGGTCCGCGGCCCAAATCCCTTAAGTGGGTAGCATCCCGGATTAGTGAGTCAAGTAAATCCCGGATGTGGGACGGTGTAGTCCCCAAGGCCGGAGGTCCCGACGACTTGACTTGAGTATAAGTAAGTAAGTAAGAATGAGTAAGTAAAGTAAAAGGAAGTAAGTAATTGTAAGTAAGAAGAAGTAAGTATGAGTAAAAGAGTAATATGCATTCCGATTAACCCGGATGCACAATTTGGCTAACCTTGTGAAGGTAAGTATTGTGAACTCTATTGTATTGTTGCCTTGAAGTGAATGATGTATTGTAATGTATGTATGATTGTATGTAAAGCATGTATGTATGAGTAATGAACAAGCATGTTTAGCGGTCGCCAATTAGTCGGCGTACCCTTGCTAGCAATCGGTATATGCGGAGTTTATGCGCAGCAATTTGCTGAGCCCCTTGGGGCACCATTTTTAATATAAATGCAGGTGCAAGAGAAGGGTGAAGCTGATGAAGACTTAGTTTAATTTCTTGTCTTCTTTTTGTATGTAAACAATGAATTTGAGATCGGTGTACTGAGTAGTACATGGCTTAGATTTTGAATAGCCGGTGTACCATGGGGTACACCTTTTTGGGATATTGTGAAGGGATTGATTGGTATAGATGAGTAGTTGGTAGATACTCATTCTTTTGGGAAACTTGGAAGGTTGTAATGAATGCACTTCGAATACTCGGTAATCCTTTGGTAGTGAATGTATTTGTAATTGGTAAGTTTGTTTTAGTAGCTCGGTATCTATTGGCCATCAGACCGTCACTGTAAGTATTAGTAGCCTTGCTAGCCGTATGGGCGGTTAGCGGCATTGTTTCACCCGCCGTAGTAAGTAAGTAGTATTCTTCCGCTGCGAACTCATTGAATTAACAGGACGATTAGACGGTAAGCATAGGATTAACGGTTGGGGTGTTACAGCTACAGATTTGCATATTTATATTTCCAAGTCTTGTTGCAATGGTTCTCCACATCCATTATATGTATAGACTTCCCAGATGATCTTAGGTATATTCTAATGCCAAAATATCATCTTAAACTCACCTGGTTCCTTGTTTAACTTGTTACTCAATTTCTTACAAAATTTACCCACACTTATAACATTTCTTACTTGGTTTCTAAGTGGTGTTTCTCACCTATGACAACAACTATCCCAAAATGCGTTCTCACCTCTATAACATCATCTCCCAAGCCTCTTTTCTCACTAACCAAAACTCCTTTATTCCACTCCTAGAATTTTCTCCACAAGCTCACACATCTTCCTTACAACACCTTATTTCCTCATTGTTACCAAAACTTGTATAAATTCTAAATACAATCTCACCATGATTTGAAGTATCCCTAAACACTCATTTGCATGCTAAATCCTCCAAGATAATGCCTAAACCCTTTTAGCATTCTAGAACACCTTAATACATGGTTCTTTCTCTAAAAAAATACTTATTCATTTCTAACACCTCCTAGTTCACCAAAACTCATTTAAAACACTTAGAACCTCTTGTACATTATCCAAATTTTGACATGGGTTCTACTAGCACATTGTTACACCAACACACACATTTTTCACCATTAAACATCCAAGAACACTTAAATCCATTAAGAACATTCTTATACACAAAACTTCACCCATTTATCCGTACATCACAATATAGTGCATAATTTAAATTGCTTGGCACCTGGCCCTTAAATAACATGGCTCTTCGGCCCATAAATAACATAAACCATAAACACTGAATTTCCCACATTATATTTGCCTTTGACCTGTAAATACACCCAACAATACATATGCCCTTAATAAACTCTTTGAGAGCATTTTACTAACTCATTTACCATTAGCTCCTTAAGTAGTTTTAATAAACAACTTAAGCTCATTTTTCCTAGTGCTTCAAACTACATTAGGTTAGCACATTTACCTCTTTTCCTTCACAAGGTTTTCACATATCTCTCCTTGCTCCTTCTTTGATTAAAAACCGGCAAGGCTTTAGTTGCTTGTCAACTTCAAATCAATATACAAGCAATGTAATGAGTGTTCAAGCTTCATGCTTAATCTAATTATAAACCCTAGGTTATATATTGTCTTAAAACACAAAATGGGATGTTTATCCTTGGATTTGCAAGGGAACTTGAATAAGTGGCAAGATAGGACTCCTCCTAGCCCTTTGAAGTTTGAATTAAGCTAAGAAGAGAGCAAGGTAATGCACCATTGTAAGGTGAATTTTCGGTTATACAAGAAAATGAAAGGAAACTTGGTTCTTCTTTGATTTTCCTTACCTTGAATTATAAGAGAATGACAAGGCATGAAAATATGAGCTCAAGCTCCTTCAATGGTGAATCTCCATGGCACCAAAATAGAGTTCTTGAAGATTTGAAAAGAGGGAAATGAAGAGCTTGCTCCAACTAGAAGCATGGTAGTCTTGAATTTAATTTTGGAGCATGGAGCTAGGAATTACAAGTGAAGAAAGATGAAGAATGGTGGAGGTGCTGTAGCAGTACTGGTTGGAGCTTGGGAGAAGATGAAGAAATCGGTGAGGATGGAGGAAAATAAGAGAATGAGGTGAGAGAGTACTCTTTGTTAAGATATTTATGCTTAAAAGCAAATAGTACTTTACTTTATGAATTCTCCTTCCTTTAATAAACTGACAAGGGTGATGACTCACCTCTCATAAAATCGGTCCCCCTCTTGTACCCAGACTGATTTTGGTCTTTGTTGACCAATTAAACAACTTATGTTGACTAAAGTCAAAACTAGCACTATTTGGTTACTATTCACTAACCAAGGCACATAATTGTGAAATTTTTGATTTCCCCTGGATTTAGACTTCCTAATGTGATACTACGTAGTACATATGTTAATTAAAAAGTAATGATGGACATTTAGGCATTCAAAACCCATTTACTAGACAATCTTTCAAAAATGTGCTTTAAGTCTCCTTAAAGCACATTTTGTGTTTTAACTTGTTTTCAAGCTTGGTTTTCTTTAGTAATTGATTTAAAATGTTCATTAGCATGTTAATAAGGTCTAGGAATGACCTTTAGGTCTTATACAAGGTTACACCAAGTCTAGAGCAAGTATTTGCTTAAGTTAACTTTAAGGTGTTTTCTTGTGTTTTGTTTGGTTTAATTGTCATCCAAAGTTTCCTAAGGACTTAATTAGCCTTATCAAATTGAATATTATTAAGTCTTGGTAGGCTCTTTGGGTCCTAACCAAGTTCACTCCAAGCTTAGAGCATGTTTTTGCTCAAACTGTGTTTATGGTACTTTATTGTTTTACTATGGTTTAAATTGTTCACTAATGTTTCTAAGGCACTTTTTAGCCTTAACATACCATAGTTTAATGTTTAAAAAACATATTAAGGTTTGGGGTATTTCACTTAGCTTATCTTATTTCATTGTTATTTTATGTGTATTTTATTTTTAGTATTTGCCTTTATTCGGTTTTCATCATTATTAGTTTCTATCATTTTGTATGTGTCTTTTACTTTTATTATTCATAGTAGTATATTCCATTTTGTTGCCTATTTGATTAGGCTTCCTCTTATCTTATTTTATTCTATTACTTGTTTATTCTATCTTATTTGTTTTGCTATTCGTACATATCTAATTCAGTTTCTGTTTTGTTACATTCACTTGTATTTTTTATCACCAGCGTATTAGTACTATTTCATTATTTCATGTACTTATCATTACGTTATTTCGTCTATTTTATTTTGCATTATGTTTTATATCTTATTATTTACATTCCATAATTTCATGATTCATACGAAGTATACAATTCATTTTAGTAGATAATTTTTTTCGTCTCACCGTACATTCATATTGTAAACGCTAGTGGAACACCCCTACCGTTAATCCTATACTTACCGTCCAATCATCCCATAAATCCTATCAGTTCGCAGCGGAAGACTACTACTACTACGGCGGGTGGTACAACGCCGCTAACCGCCCATACGGCTAGCGAGGCTTACTTTACTTACAGTGACGGTCTGATGACATAGTATACCGAGCTACTACACTACTTACCAATACAAGGAACATACACTTACATTGATGGATTACCGAGTGCCAAAGTATATTCAATTACATCATTTCCAAGTTTACCAAAAATAATGAGTTTCGACCATCTACTCATCTATACCATTTCACCATCCTATCAATATCCAAAAGGGGTGTACCCCATGGTACACCGGCTAACAAAAACCTACAGCCGTGTACAACATAGTACACCTTTCACAATACATTGTTTACAGACAAAAAGAAACAAACTTAATCTCCTTCATGGTCTTCACCCTTCTCGAGTACCTGCATGTAGTAAAAACATCGCCCCAAGTGGCTCAGCAAAAGCTGCGCATAAACTTCGCATATACCGCGTGCTAGCTAGGGCACGCCGACTATTTAGGGTCGACTGAACATGCAGTTCATTAAATTCATACATACATGCTTTACATACATCATACAACATGCTCAATACAATATATAATCCAAGGCAACAATACAATAGCATACACAATCCTTACCTTCACAAGGGTTAGCCAAATTACGCATCCGGGTTAATCGGAATGCTTTTTACTCTTTTACTCATTACACATTACTTACTCTTACTTACACTTACTTACTTTTCCATACTTATTACTCATTCTTACTTACTTACTTTTACTCATGTTAAGTCGCTATGACCTCCGGCCCAGGGACTACACCGTCCCACCACCGGGATTTACTTGACTCACCAATCCGGGATGCTACCTATTTAAGGGGTTTGGGCCGCGGACCAGTTTAAGAGTCAGGACTTGGATCCAACCTCTTGTGTCTCCGCATTCTCACACGTGGCTGAAATTATATCGGACTTCTACTCATTCCAATTTAATTACCAATTTAAGTTAGATTGGTTAGCTTGTTACGAATCAGTTAGAAGTCCAACCACAATCACATTCGGTCACAGTACAATATGTCATACATACGCACACTCATATTCACCCATACATTTCATGAATTATACAAACTATGATTTAAAGAAGATATGCAACAAGGAACAATCTCATGATATTCACAAGTAAGCATAATATATCCGATTCGTGCGTTTATCTTATTTGGTGATCAATTAGCACACAACACACAAATCAGAGTAACCAAGATAGCATACGGGGCATGAAGAATTCATACCGTTCACCGTTGTACTTGTATCCGACGTTCCTCCGGTGTTCACAAATCAAATCCTATGATATACATACAATCAAGTGATTAATCTAACTATCATTAACTTAACTCGTCTACTCTTACGTTTCCTAACTCATACTTACCACATCTTTACAATTCTTATTCTTACATATGGTTTACTTACTCTTCCTTAGTTTTAAAACTTGTTTATACTCTTAATGACCTTTAAACATCCTTTATTAAGTCTTACTTATCTTATACTATCATTACCATTCACTTCCTTACCTTAATACCCATTTAATACACTTATTTTCAAAATTTTGGGTTGGTCCGGGACTTTGTCCAGATCCTAGGTCCCGGACCACCCTGTGGCATAAGTCTCGAACGGAATTTACTTGTGGTCCTGGTCCTTGTACCCAAGTCAAGTCCCGGACCAGGCATGACTGAAACTCTCGAACAGAATTTAGTTATGGTCCGGGTCCTCTTACTAGTGGTAACTCCCGGACCTAAAGATGAGCAACTCTCGGCTATATTTCAAGGGGTGGTCCGGGTCCTTGTATGGGACCAAAGTCCTGGACCACCTCATTACTCCAACTCTCGGCTTTAAAATCAGCATGGTCCGGGTCCTTAACAAGGGACCAAGTCCCGGACGTGCTGCTGTGTGTTACAGATTTTGCAATTTCTTCATCGGTTACCATCCAAACTTTGCCTAATTAATTCCCCATTGTTCCTACACTTAATCCCACATATTTAAGCACCTAATTAGCCACCTAAACATGTTTAAATCCATCACTGACCTATTACACCTTTTATACTAATTCACTCACCTATTTTCTTAAGGTCTCATTTCAACACTTACACCATTTTTCTAAGTTGGGGTTTGCTACAGATTGTAACTCTCACTTTCTCCATCTATTGTTCCCCCTTATAATGTCATTTTTAAAGCTTACCATACACTAGCTGCCTCTCCTAACCTACCAACTAAACAGCTCATATTAAAATCTGTTACAAGGACTTAGTTTTACCTAGTTTCCTAGTTTCTAAGTGTTCTAGTTCTAGATAGATTTTGACATAACCTCCCCTAAAATCTTGCATTCTCACCACATCATTTGCTCACATTTTGTTACCCAATTCACCTGTTTCCCACAATCATAGATATGCAAAGCTCCCACACATAATTACTAAACATTAAGCACTCCTAGAATTCCTGCACACAACATGTAACTCCCATCTAGGTTTTGACAGTTTTTAAATTCTTTTAAGCTTCCCAAAACAGTCTAGTTCCTCTTCTTCATTACACTACTACTCATTACTCTTTTCAATATACATTCAAAAGCTACTAAAATCTGTTGCATAATATATTTACAAGACTACACATGTGAGAATCATTTACCTTGTTCTTCCTCTTGTTTTCTTTTCTTCTTCTTCCTTCTTCCTTCTTCCTTTATTTTCTCTTTCCACCAGTTTTGGTAATTCAAATCCTCTAACACTACAACCCATTCATTCCACCATTCAATATAAAACTAAACCTTAATCATTCTTTAAAGCTTAATGCATATTTTAGGGTTTAGAAATTTCATTACCTTGCAAGGGTGTAAGTGAAGCTTGGAATGGCTCAAGAACAAGATTCCCCACTCTCCAAAGAAGCCAAAATCGGCTAGAGTGCAAAGAACCAAACAAGGGTTTAGTCTAAATTTCGTTTTGCCCACAAGGGCTAGAAAAAGGTGAGGTTTCAAGAATATTTTTACCTCAAGATAACAAGGAGAATGAGGTGGTTCTAATGGTAGTCTTGAAGCTCCAAATGCTACACACCCATGGAGACGAAGATGCTCCTTTTTGGATTTTGAAAAGAGGGATATGTTCTCCTTGGTGAGAGGAACACAATGGTATAATTTTTGTAATTTTTGATGAAGGTTTGATGGGTCAACAAGAGAAGAGAAGTTGGGTTTTGTGTGGGTTCTCTCAAATCACCATTGCCATCGATTGGAGGAAGAAGAAGAGAATAGAGAGTGAGGGAGGGGGTCTGTACGAGAGTGAAGAGAATGAGGGGATAGGAGAGAGAATAAGTGAGTGAGGTAGTAAAGTAATGTTTACTTTTTGCTTTTTTAATGTTTTGTTGTTTTGTACATAAGAAGAGAGTTATGAGAGGGTGTGAGAGAGGGGTCAAAATCGGACCACACAGCCCACACACACACACTCTACTTTTTATTTTAAAAGTGGACACGTAAGTTTGAGTTATTTATGTTTCTACCCCAGAACTCCCCGTTTTTGACAGTTTTTACGAATTTCTCGTTTTATTGATTTTATTGGTTCTAAAGCTTCACTAATATTTATTTAGTTGACCAAAATTGTTACGAGTCTATTTGACCCGCTTAAAGTCACGTTTTCCCGGTTTCCTTGAAAAACGTGCTTTAAGGTCCGTTAGTGTTTTTAATCCGTTTTAAGGATCCGTTTTCTTCGGGATTTGTTCCCTCATGATTATATATGCATAATTAAGCTTCTAAATTACTTATTAGCCTAATTAATCACTATTTTTAATTACGGGGTATTTCAGCTAGCATCTTTGTAGATTTATTCAGTTTGAATTAAAACTCTTGTAATTTTTCTGCATTTATATTTCTAGTTTTGAGTTAGTGTAGCTGGTTAGTGTACTCACATTGGATCCAACAAGTCCCGGGTTTGAAACCGGAAGAGCTGGGGTGTTTTATATTTTTCTTCTTCAGCTCGTATTACAAGTCTATTATTATTCCCTACGTCAACATACTGAATTCTACCTTAGTTTAACTGGTTAGCGTGTTTGGGTAAGGGAGAAAATACCCACGGTTCAAATCTGGATGTGAACCAAGGGAGTTTTTATTTCTATCACCCAATTTCCAGTATGCCAAACGGATCCCAATCCTTGTTGACCCAAAGTCAAACCAGAAGCAAAGTAAAACCCTAATCCCCATCGTTGCATAAAAATGGAACAACAAACAAACCCTAGGAGGGTCCCATAGTTGCCACCCTGACATTTTCTACATCTTTCTTCCCAAACTATCTCGAGCTTCCAATTCGCTCCCCACCTCTATCTTCAAATCGACGAACCCAGATGCAAAAATCATCTTCTGCATATTCCCAAAATCCATCTTCTTCAACCCGAAACCGTCGAATAGTAGCATACATACTCTACCCTCTTTTCAATCTCTCACTCACAGTAATTTCAACCCAAACTGGCGGCAAGGAGCAAGCTGCCCTGTACCACTTTCATTCTCTTCCTCACGGTGATTCGCAACCCAGCTTTGCCAGTACCACCACTGCAAGTGCTCCACACCATCGGCTCTATCACCGGATGTCGACCTCAGCTCCGACAACACCTTACCGGACTCCATTCTCTTTAAAACCCAGCCTCATCTCGATCTTTCACTTAAACCCTCATCCACGAATCTACATATGCATTCATCTCCATTTCTAGTCTCCTAAACCCAACTCGTTTTTGCAGATCGACGGGAGAATCGACACTTGATTCCCTATATCTCTCCCTTGTTTCTCGGATATGAACTGCGAGCTATCATGCCCTCTTAGAAACTCCACAAAAAATCAGTTTACTCTCGCTTGAAGCTCTTGAGCGAAGCAATACCTTGGCGGCATATCCAATACTCATTCCTCTTGCTGTTCTCTGTCACCCGCCTGTAATTTTCGGACGACCACCATGAACATCAACAACACCAGAGTAACCAAACCAAGCAAAATTTCGCAATTCGAAAGCCCAGAAAAACCAAGAATGGGTCGACTCCAGCTCCCTCTCTGTTCCTTGTGTTATCTCCTCCCAACACCCGACAAGCACACACCATAAGCAACGGGTCCTAGATATGGGTCATCACGGGAATGTTCGGGATCGAGGTTTTATCAAATTTTTCATAACTTTTCCCCCTTGATTAGTATTATTATTTCATTTTCTATTGTTCTTGTTCATTCTCATTCTTGTAGATGATCTAAATTACTTATGTCTTGTATTTCAAGAGATGTTTTAGACGCCTATCCTTACTTCTCTTGCTGAGCTCGGTCTGCAATGGTATACGGTCTCTGTAATTACCGCTAGTATGTAACCCGTTTTGGGTTATTCCCTGTATAATGAGGCTATCAGGACTCCTACTCTTATGTTTTATACAGTGGTTCATTCTGGGACCACCTCGTTTATGTCGATTCAGTTAATTCTGGAGTGACTTAGCCTCTTTGATCAAGGGTTCGATCGATGAACGGTTTGGACTCATATATTGTGACTGTTTTAGAACTTTTCCATATTTTGTATGTATGTTGAACAGGTTATGTTTAGCCCAACCCTTTTTTCCAGCACCCGATTTGGTTCATAGCAGAGGAAAACGTGTTTATATCTTATACTCCATTGCTTAATCTTCTCTCAATTCATTCGGTTATACTAACAATCTAACTCAGCATACCTGTATTTTGGTTTTCTGTTCTTCTACATGAGATCTCTAGTCTCTTTGCGGTACCATCTTGACCCGAGAATCCTTTGAATTTCCTTGAACTTTCGTCTGTTTGGCATGTTCTGTTCATGATATATATCCATTGTGCTTACGATTTCTTAGCCTGATTTGTTGTTAATCTGGACATAATATCTTAATTTGAACCAACATTTTATATGTACATTATCTTTTGTTTAACTTCTTGTATTTTCTAACTTGCTTCAGTTTAATCGACTTGAAAACCTTTTACGGTAGAAAAGAAATATAGAAATCCATGTGAATAGGCATCTGTTTTTATTTTTAAAAGAAAACTGCATCAGATTAATGAAACTGTCGTGACACTTCAGCTTGGGTAATTAGGTGCCTCATGTGATTTGGTTTTGTGGTTGCACGATTTTGGTCCTTCGCCTTGAAGTTTTAATTGCTCTGCTCATTTTGTGACTGTTCAAGTCCATACACTCTGTTATTCTCTCTGATATGGATGGCGAATGATAGTAGTTTGTTCCTATACGCTGTTAATTTGACATTGTTCGGGTGTGGTGATAAGCGCAAGGGAACATATGTTTAACTTATGTTTAAACCTCTGCTCTTGCTAAAGATCAGTCATCAATTTCTTTCAAGACGGAACCCTCGTTTGGTCATTAGAGGAAATAAAATGGAAGAGTTTGGCTAGTAACTTGTTATGCCATGATCGCATTTATCAACTCGGTTTACTATTCACCTTGATTTGTTTGATTCATTCTTGTATGTATCGTTTTAACTCTCTTTCATTGTAATTTGTTATTTCATTCCTTTTTCTTCTATACATAAGCCCTAGTTATCGCCCTAGGACCTTTTGACTAACAGAAAAGCTTCGGATGCATTATTGCTCCGCACCTAACGGGTCTCTCATTCGTTTCATGGGGCAGTAATCTCCTATAGCTTCAGAAAACATTCAAACCACCGTTATGTATATAAGAACAAAAGCTTTAAAAACAAGCCCTTAAGGCTAGCTTAGGAGGGTTTAGGATGTGAAACCACCCCATGCCTAGCGGGTTTCTCATTCGTTTTATGTGGGTGGAATCCTCCTTTGCCTTCAACACACCCCTAATCAAGAGTTAATAAACCAATCAATAAATTGATCCATCTCACTTGTTAATATCTCACAATCTTGCCAAAAACCGAGGCCCAAATCAGGCCCAGGAATCAAAAGCCTAATCTGGCCCCAAATAAAAAAACTCACTTCAATCCAAAATCAAAAGCCTACTTTGGCCCAAATAAAAAATCCAAAATCAGTCAAAATTGAAAATCCCCTCTTTGGCCCATTTATAAAAATCTCATTCAAACCATTTCGAATCAAAGGCCCAAATCGAAATCAAAAGCCTAAGGCCTAATTTTTAACCCAATTTCAAACAAGGCCCAATTTTGACCTGACTTCAAGCATGGCCCATTTTTTTTCCTAACTCCAAATGGGGCCCAAATTTTGGCCCAACTTCAAGCAAGGCCCAATTTTCGACCTGACTTCAAGCAAGGCCCATTTTTTTGCCCAACTCCAAATGGGGCTCAATTTTTGGCCAAACTCCAAGCAAGGCCCAATTTTTGACCCGACTTCAAGCAAGGCCCATTTTTTTTGTGCAACTCCAAATAAGGTCCAGTTTTCAACCCAATTCAATCCAAACCCAATTCAGGCCCAAACTGAATTCGGGCCTAAACCCACTACGGCCCATACCCACTTCGGTCCAAGCCCAGTTTGATCCAAACCCAACTCAGCCCATTAAGCCCAACTCGGTCCATATGCTATCCAGGCCCAAACCCGGCCCTTTGCAATTTAAAATCCAAATCAAGCCAAAATCTAATCAATACAAAATCTAAATCAAGCCCACGACCCAAACGTTGACACAAACGTTGACCTTGATCCAAACGTTGACCTTGACCCAAATGTTGACCTTGACCAAACATTGACCTTGACCCAAATGTTGACTTTGACCCAAACATTGACCTTGACCCTAATATTGACCTTGACCCAAACGTTGACCATGACCCAACTTTGACCGGGCCCATTTTCCAAGCCTGATTCAATTCAATCCAATTCAAGCACAATCCCATTCAAACCCAAATTGTAGATTCCATCTAAACTCCAAAAATCAAAAAAACTTTCCTCATCATTCAGCTTTAATTCAAAAATCCTGAAAATCTCTTTTCTCAAATTTCTAAACAATTATTTTATTCAAACTTCATCAAGTTTTCAAAAGAAACCATTTTGTGGAATTTTAAAGGAAAAACTCTTCTCACATCACAGAAAACTCTTCTCAAATGCAGAAAGTTCTTCTCACATATACAAAAAGTTTTCTCCTAAAAATATTTCTCAAAATCAGCGTTTCTTCATCGAGAATTCCGAACAACTTCAAACCTTTTTTAACTCAGTTCTCAAACTCAAAAAGAGACCGTTTTGGGGAACAGTAAATGTCTAACACTTTCAAAACACTTTCCTTCCAGTTAGACATCACTTGTCGCCCTTCTAAAATAAAAATCCGAGGTGGGGCACTGGGGTCGTCACATCCCTTGTCGCAGTTTGGATTTCATTAGGCGGGGTATTAAGGTGACAAACCTCCCCTAATTGTAGCCTAGATTTTTACGAGGTGGGGTGCTAGGGATGTAACTGCCTTCCTAGTTGCAGCCGGAAATTTAAGAATCGCCTAACTCCATTCCACTCGATTTCAATATATTCGGTTTTTAACGTTTTAAAACCCTGGTGTTAGAGACGTTATTAGGGTTTGACCGAGAGCATCTCATTCATGATGTTTCTCTCTAAGCCCTGCTTTTCGACATAAATTCATTGCCCCATCTTTCGAGCCTCGGCACTTACCATTATTTAAGTGTCGTGTTCGAGGGGGTACACAGGGTGATCCCTCGGGATCATTCGCCCTTTTTACAACAAAAAATGATTTTTTTTCGGTTTTAAAAACTTTAAAAGAGACAATTTTGACAATCATCCCTCCAAATAACTCAACCCATCATCATCTCATTTAAAATCCTGAAACATCCCAAAACCTCAACTCTTTTCGAACCTCGAACCCAAAAAACCTGGGATCTCTCCTAAATTCCAATTGCCGCACATACTCAAATCATCGTTCAAACTCCCAATCATCTTAAACTCGAATCATCTCCCTAATCTTGACTTCTCTTTAACTTCAAAATTCTCATATACCTGAGCGCCCCCACAGACTCGAACATCTCGATCTCTTCACCATTTTAAGATTAAAATGCCTCACAAACCCAAGCGTCTCATAGACTCGAACATCTTACGAACTCGAATGTCTCACAAACCTGAGCGTCTCACAGACTCAATCATTCTGAGATTTCAATGTCTCATAGACCCGAGCGTCCCACAGACTAACCTCTCAAAACCTTTCAAAACCCAAAAACCCTGAACTACGTAAGGTCTGATCTCAACAGGGAGTTGAGTAAGTAGGCAACCCATCTAGGGTGCGACCCCATTCCCAAACAAAAAACCCTTTTCCCCTTCTATGGCGGCTCTCATATCTCTCAAACACTCAAACGTTCTTCGGCTCCCACAAACTTCAAGCCATCGAACTCCAAGCTCGCCTCATCCACTCTCTTTCTCTTTTCCCGTCCTAATCCTATCCTTGGCTCTTATTTGAATCTCCTTAAAAGGTTTTGAAAGAAGATAATCCTGACAATTAGAGACCGAGATTTCCTCGGGCACCAATCCAAAGTCGTGGTCGTTGCCACTTCTAAGGGGTGTAACCCAGTGTGAATCCACACAGAATCTCTAGTATGACCGGATAAGCCCCAACCATAGGCAATAAATCATCAGAGTCAATTAACAGTTCTTAGAACCCTCATCCCCCTCCTAGTTCCTTAGGTCAAACTAGGTGGCGACTCTAGTCAATTCCGCCTAATAGAGGCATAAGTCCGCGTTGAGCCCATTGAGAGCGGGTGTAGTGCTCACTAGCATTCCCCTTACGCTTTCTGGGAAAGACGGACGATTTAGTAGGTATTTGAGGGCTTCCAGAATAACAGGTTTTTACCCCCCCACAGAATGGCAATTTCTTGGATCTCGGCTTTTGATGGGTGTGAAATATGAATGGTTTTAGTGGTCTTTAATGTCTAATTTTTATACGCGCATCAATAATATTTCACATTTATCTTGCGTTTTCCTTTGGTTTGTTGATTGTTAAGGCTTGATACCTTTTTCTATGTTAAATGCAGAGAAAAGCCGAGGAAACAGTAGATTAACTCACGAGGGAGATGATGCAACAAACGGGGGTCGAATTGGAGTTAGAACGATGAATTTAGAGGATTTTGAAGGTATGTCCGAGCTTGTGTCCGAACCTCCAAGTTCGAACGCAAGTCAAGAGTTCGTGTGCTGTGCCTGATGAAATGTCCGAACTTCAGTCTGAACATTGAAGTTCGGACATGGTTCGAGAATCACAATGAGAAAAGTCGGAAGTCTGACCTACGGTGCGTGTCCGAACTTGTGTCCGAACATACTTTTGGAACTGGAGCGCTCAAAACAATGTGTCCGAACATTGAAGGTCGGACCAAAGTTCGGACGCGACTAAATTCTCACCAGAAGTTCGGCGTTTTGAAGGGAAAAGAGGAGGAGATTCTATTTAAAGTGACCTAATCTGAGTGAAGGGGCATCACACTACCTATCAGTGCATCACGACACTCCACGCTGGTAAAACAACGCTCTTTCCACTTATCCTCACCATCAGCATCAGCTTCACCTTCATCCACATTCACCAAGCACATTGTCTTCATTGAGGAGGAGCATTGACAGCAAGGAGTCAGACCATCGTCTTCAACCTTGCGCCGGCAGAATCTGAGTCTGGATAATCACTCAATTCGAGGGTTTTTCTTCCTTTAGATGAATTCTCTGTTGACTGTATTTATTCACTTCTTTGCTGTGTCTGGCTAATAGGGATTCACTCTGGGGTAGGGTTGTTCACGATGGATACAATTTAGTTAAGACTTCTGCAATTTGATCATGGGATTGTAACGGATTATTTCTGGGCTAATGATTATCATTCATCTTCTCTATTTAACTTGCGCATTTATATAGTCGTTTTGCGAATCCTGCTAGGAACAAACATGGTGACTAATAGGAAGTTCGAATTAACCTGGGATTTGGGGAAAGATTAGTCGGACAGATAATTTCTCCTACAAACGCTAACAATTTCTTCGCACGTAATCCGCCTATATGTGTTTTGCCAACTGCTAGATTAGAGTTGACACGTTCTGATAGGTGAGCTATTCCTTTAACTAAGATTTAGGATCGAAGAGAGCTAAGAATTGGCCTTTCCGTTCCTGTTGGGTAAAAACCTAACGGCAAGTATACCGGTCGATTATAGCAAGTTTTCCTAGAAGTGTCCCTCCAGGTTATCGAATCCAAGGGAGGCAGCGTTTTAGTTTAATTGATATTTAAGAACAAACTAATAAAATAACTCAAGTAACAGGGGGTTTTGTTTGTTGAATTACTAGGTAAAGAAACAAAATGTAAATAAGAACTAGGGTAATAAATGCAAGAGCAATAATGAGCAAAATAATGATATTTCTGAATTAATGAGAAGGGAAAATTCCGGTTTACTACTCCTCCTAATTCTTCGGTTCCTTTCTCGATGTGTTCACCAATATTTAGATTAAAATCCCAGATTTGAAATATTCCACGTTTGGTCTCCCGCTCGGTGGAATCTAATTAACAGCTAATAAATTTTAACTCTCGTTATAAATTTACTAATTGCTAACAGCTTTAAGGATAATCCAGTTTAATGATCAGTTAATATCTTAGAGGAATTACCGTCTCTAAATTAACCGGTGTTGTTCCTGTTGTCTATTATCTACCGCAGTTCTCACTTATAAGCAGATAAACTGATAAAATCCAGTAATTGGCCAAATCACAAGATTTATAAAAATAAATAAGGAACAGCACTTTAATCTGTAAAATGATAAATCACAAAGATAATGGAACCTTGAATTTGGATTACATAGCAAACCGAAATTTATAAAAACTACTCAGCCATGGAAATGAAATGACTGTGACAATATGTAAATGACATTAAAGAAGAAAAAGAAGAAGAAACTCTGTTTTAAGGCTCTTTGATGGAGTCTCTGTGCACATCCAGCAGTTTCCTCCGCTCAATCTCCAGATAATGGTGAAGTCCCCAGCTGCTTGTGTATTCCAGATTTCTGTGGATGTGTATGGTGTTTGATGAGATGGGTATGAAATGAATGTGAGAGATGGAAATGAAGGTGGATGGAGTTGTGATATATTGCTCTCCAGAATTGTGTGTCTTGAATGAGAGGGATTGAGTTCTATTTATAGAATTCATTTGATGAGTATGTAGCAGGTGGTGGACAGTAATGCTGGACTTTGTGAGTGGAAAGGTGAGTGTTTTAGTGGGTGATGAGCTGAATTTAGGGAAGTGATTAGATTAGTGGAGTTCAGGATGATTGAAAGCAGCAACGGAAGAGACAAAACGAGTATGGAAGAAAGGTTGGAGAATATGGGACGGTGGTTTAGTTTAAAGAGAATAAAATTCTCTTTACTTCACATTCGCTCGCTACAGACCGGCGCTTTCAGCAGTGTTGTCCGGGACTTAAGTGTTGTATGAAGTCCCGGACCGTAACATTGAAATGGTCGAGAGATTGCTCTGCTTTGTATAAAGTCCCGGACCATGGTGTGAAACAGGTCGATAATTCTTTCATTGTGTGGTCCGGGACTTAAGTTGTGTACAAAGTCCCAGACCATGCTTGAAATCCGGTCGAGAGTTATGCCTCATTGTGGTCCGGGACTTAGGCTGTGTATTAAGTCCCGGACCATGCCTGAATTTAAGTCGACAGTGGAGTCATATTGTGGTCCGGGACTTAAGTTATGCCACAAGTCCCGGACCATGTCTGTATTTGGGTCGAGAGTTGAATTTCTTGATCCTATTTAGCCTGTTTGATTTGCCATGTGCTCCAACAGTGATAGGAGTGTGTTTCCTTGAGATAAAAACCTGAAAAAGCACACAAAAACCATAAAAGAAGACAATTGCAACAAGAAACATAAAAATGCTCATAAGACAGGAATTTAGCAGTAAATGATAACAAATTGGGTCTCAAAAGACCATGCAGAAATAGGTAAATTCCTGACTTATCAACATCCCCACACTTAACCTTTGCTTGTCCTCAAGCAATTACTGCAATCAAAATGTACCAGAATTTCCAAAAGCGGGGATTTATCAGGTCAGGAAAATGTATAAGGAACTCTAATGCTGAAAAACAGTCATAAGAAACAACGACTAGTACTGCAAGTTTTCTTAAACAGTGAAAGAAGTAATGTCATCATAACTATTTAATCCAAACTTTACTCAGGGCTTTTTCTTTCCATTTGCTTTCCACAATTCATTGGACGACAAGGGGCAAGAAGTAATGTCATATTCCACATTACCTTTCATTGCCACATACTCATAATCAAGGAAGAATTTGCAAAAAATTGTTTAGCATGAAAGAACTTTCCTTCCAATTTTTCTGAGTAAGCATTATTCATTTCATCCCCTCAGACTTTTTCTCCCCATCCTTGTAGCGGTGTTGGGCCTTCTATCCCAGATCAGATGATCTTAGGTAGATGAGTGATGAGGCACTCCAAGGGCTTAATTACCGAATGGGAGAGGCCTGTTCCGGTTCAGAGTAGATTAGAGGAGTACCTTGCCTTTGTCCTTTCCTTCCATTCATTCCAAAACTTTCCCAAAGCCCCAAGTTAGTTCAAACAAAATAGTCACAAAATGGTCTCACCTTTTATTGAAGGAAATAGATGAAAATTTTAACCAAAACTGACAATCCAAGCAGTATAACCAAAGTTCTTATGATCGAAATTTCAGATTAAATCTCAAAACTTTTCGCTACTCGTACGTTATTCCCGACTGATGCATCTGACCACACATGAAAACCAAGTATGTTGAATTAAAAATTTTTGTGGAGGGTCATCAAAGGTTAGTGAAGGGAGAATAAGTATTGTCAGGAGCCACAGAAAATAAACAATTAGATGTGCAAACCCCTTACTACTTCCCCACACTTAGAGAATAGCAATGCCCTCATTGCTACTAGAATTTGATTATAGTGCGAAAGAAAGAATATGACTCCCCTGAATACTCGGTGAAGATGACGTCCCCACACTCAGGACAAGGAACGGGAGACTGAAGGGGTGTTGTGAAAATTTCGGCAGAGTCTCCATTGTTTTCTTTGGATAGCGCACACAAAAATGGCAGTCCTGTTTGAATATCACCAAGCAGCAGACAGCGCGTTGCAACAAAAGAGATCACGCATAACCAAATATTCGGGAATAACCAAAGTACCCCATCAAAAACAATCCAAAATAGAAAAGGAAAGGTACCAGAAGTAGCAACCTACTAAGCTAAAAGACATTAAAACAGCCAGAGTTAAAAAATAAAAGAGAATCCGAAACAGCAATAACAAGAGAAAGAGTCTGGAAAGAACAGATCATAAACCAGCATAAGATCTACTGAGGTGGTGGGTGATCCCGAGGCAGACGCCAGGACTCCAGCTGAGCGAAGCGGGCATCATAATCAGTGAATCGTGCCTCATAGCGAGTTGCATACTCCGCAAACCGTGCGTCCTGTCCAGCTGTATACTCCACATACCGTGCCTCCTGTCCAGCTGTAAACTCCGCGTACCGTGCGTCCTGCCCGGCCTCATACTCCCTCTGTCGAGTGTCCATCTGAGTCACGTGAGCAGCAAGACCATCGACCCGTGCAGTGATCATCCCCTGCCAATCAGTAAACTGACGAAACATCTCGTCATATCCCGGTGTAGGAGCAGTGGGCAGCGGAACGTCTGGGATGTCACCATCAGCGGCAACAGCAGGTGGCTCTGTCTCAACAGGTGGCTCTGCCTCAGCAGCTGTACCAGGTCCGGGAGCTCGTGCACCCGGCTGTGCGCGTCGGCGCTTGACCCACTGATCATCTATCTTCTCCCACTGATAAAAGCGCATCATCGTCATGTCTATGGGAGAGCGGGGATACTGGGGCTGCTCATCTGAACAATCCACTCCAGCGGCAGCAAAGAAGGACTGCAGTAGGTGTGGGAAAGGAAGAGAGGAGCTACTGTCGACGTCAATCACCCGAAGCATCGACTGAAAAAGTAATCCATGCAGGGCAATGGGGAATGCTGCCTGTGCAAGCTTGTCATCCAGGAGGAAGCACAGAACATAGCAGTCGATTGCATTCAGGTCCGCACACTCCCGGGGTCGGATATTATACATTATAATCCCCAAGATCAGACGCTCAAGCGGTGTGGGAAGCTTATCACCGGTAACCACCTGCTTATCCCGGTGGTTGCGCCTCTAGCGGTTCTGAATAGTAGGATCATTCACAATCAAATTTATATAATGCTCCTTAGCTTGTCTCTCACAGAGTTCTTGATTCTCCCGGTCCGCCTCAGTCGGGACCCTAGCCCGATTAGGTATATTCAGTGCACGTCTAATACGGGCGGGATCGACGGTAATATCCTTCCCCTTAACCCGTGACCTTATTTCCTTACTATCAACACGCACCGCAGCATTAGCATAAAATAGTTTCACCAGTCGCGGATAAAATGTACCACCGCGGTTCAGCAAACATACCCAACCTCTATCGCTAAATATCCTTTCTAAATCAAATTCAGCTATCAATGAAGGACAAACTGACCTTTCAGGAATTATTTTTCGTTCCTTAGCCTGGAACCATTCCCAAGCAGCCTCTGTGAGAAATTCCGAACGGTTCGTTTCGCGAACCCGAAGTGGGGGAGTTGCTGAGGAAGAGGCGCCGGCAGTGGTAGGTTGGCGAGCACGTTTGGGTGCCATCGGGGATTGAGGTGGCGCTTGGTGAATGCGGTGGGTAGGTGGTTCGAATGTTGGGGAAATGGGTTCGCGGGACAGGCTGGTGTTTCTGGGTGAGACAGGTGCAGAGAGGAGAGGGCGAGGGAGTAGAGGGCGTGGCACCTAATTTGTTGGTGGTCGCGGCGATTGTGGAGCGAGGTGGTGACGAGGACGGATCGGGAATTGTGGTGGCGAAGGCGGTTGCGAGAGCGGTGGTGGTGGGTTTCGAAAACACTGGCGATGGGAGGTGAATGCGACAGAGGAGGTGAGGGGGACGGTGGTCGGTGTGAATTTGGAGTGAGGTGGTGATGAGGACGGATTGTTGGTGGCGAATACGGTGGTGGTGCGAGAGGGCGGCGACAGAGGGAAGTAGTGAGGGTGAATGCAGTGACTGGCGAATTCGATAGCGAGAGAGAGAGAGTTAGGGTTGGTCGGGGGAAGAACTGAGGTAGAAGACGACGCGGTTTTGTTTTTTTTTTTTAACAGTGATAGATGGTCCGGGACCTAGGGTATTGTTGAAGTCCCGGACCACCCATACCAATATTTCCGAATTTTTTTTCTTCAAATGCGGTCCGGGACCTAGGGTCCTTGTAAGGTCCCGGACCAAACTTTTTTTTGTTTTCCGCCTCTGTTACTGGTCCGGGACTTAGGGTGTTGTAGAAAGTCCCGGACCACCCCATTGTTTCTGTTCGAGACTTTCTGCTCTGTCTGGTCCGGGACTTAAGTTATGGATCAGGTCCCAGACCACCCCATTTATTCTACCGAAGGATTGCCTCTTAATACTCTGTTTCTCTTCCTTCATCAAACCTACACTTTAGACGATACCAACCAAAAAAAATAGCTAACAGAAGAGTTAGAACAAGTAAAAACATGAATTAAAACTGAAACAAGATGAAAAATAAAAGAAGATTGGGTTGCCTCCCAATGAGCTGCCCGTCTTTTCAGTCTTTGGCTAGACCATGTTTTTGTTCTCTCAAGAAATTCCAGAAGATTGAGCTGTCTTTGAAACCTGGTGACATGAACTCCGAGAAGCTTCCAAAACATTTTTAGAAGACCTGCCAGCAAAAAATAGTAGCTGCTCACTTTCTGCATTCAAAGTGATCGTACCATGAGCAACTTCTATTCGAGCGTCGGCTGTTGCTAGGAAGGGTCTTCCAAGGATAATAGGGACCATTGGATCTGTAGCCATGTCGAGTACGACAAAGTCGCAGCGGAAGTACAGATGCTCCACCTTAACCATCACATCCTTTGCAATTCCACAAGGGTAAACCATGGAGCGATCTGCTAACTGAAGCGTCATTCGTGTAGGCTGTAAGTCTCCAATTCCAAGCTTTTCAAACAAGGCGTATGGCATGAGACTAATCGACACTCCTAAATCAGCAAGACAGTGGTCAAAGTCAATGTCTCCTATTCTACATGGAATTGTGAAGCTCCCAGGATCTTTGCACTTTTCTGGTAAGCGCTTCTGTATGATCGCTGAACAAGTCTCTGTGAGCTGAATAGTTCCTGTCTCAACTAACTTTGCCTTATTAGATAAAAGCTTCCTTAAATACTTGGCATAGTTAGGCACCTTCACAACTAAATCAACAAAGGGGATATCAACAGATAGTTGCTGAAGTAAAGTAAGAAACTTATCAAACTCATTATCCTCCTTGGAACGCTTGGTTCTATTTGGAAATGGAACTGGTGGAGCAAATTCAACTGTAGGTGATGTAGGTGAAGGAGATTTGGTAACTTCATAATTCTGCTCATTCTCCAGCACCGGTTGCTCTATGCTCACCTCAGGCTCAGTAGCTTTATCTTTACCACTCCTAGTAGTTACCTTTTTTGTTGTTTCCTTTTCCTACAAAGGACATTTGTTAGCCAAGATATCATCCACCAGTGTAGCATAATTTGGCATTAACTTAAGCATATCAGAAAAAGGAATATCTTTAGTTAATTTCTTAAAATTTTTTAGAAATTTTCCAAGCTGTTCATCAAGGTCCCTTTTCTTTAACCTGTCAGGAAAAGGAATAGGTTCTTCAAATTTACGATTGGAAACAGAAGAGTAAGAAGGTTGAGTTTCAGGAGACTCCTTCTCCTTGGGTTTTTCAAAAACTTTACTGGAGTCCTTAACCTCTTTGTGAACAGGTAAAATTGCAGCGACAAGTGGAGTATCTTCTTCCACAACAAAAACAGCTTTAGCATATTCACGAGGATTCTTTTCTGGCTGGCTAGGTAGAGCCTCTGCAGGTCTATCAGAGAGTTTTTCACTTAGTTGGGCAATTTGAGTCTCAATATGTTTGTTGAAAGCTTTCTGCTCCAAGATGAAGGTCTTGTTCTCATGGTTGGTGCTTTCTTGCTGTTCGAGTTTCCTATTGGTAGACATGATAAACTCTCGCATCATATCCTCTAAACCTGAACTCACACCAGCTGGCTGTTTCTGTGCCTGCTGGTTCTGCATTTGCTGATTTTGATGAGGTCCCTGAAAATGCTGAGTGTTCTGCTGTGGAGGTCTCTGACTGTAGTTATTTCCCTGGAACCTCTGCTGCTGATATCCTTGATTGTTTTGGTTGTTGTAGAAATTCCCTTGCCTGTTTCCCAGATAGTTTACCTCTTCATTTTGCTGAGAAGTACACTGGCACATGTTGGAACTTCTACCACAATACTCAAACTGTGGGAAAGAATCGGTCACAACAGCGGCACTTGACTGAGGGTTCATCATTGCACACATCTTCTCAAATTGTTTAGACATTGCTTCCATCTTGGCCGCCAGAAAAGTATTCGAATCTACTTCATAAACTCCAGCAGTTTTCTTTGGTGCAGCTTCTCCGTCTCTCGCACCTCCCCATTGATTGGATGCATTTGCAATGGTCTCCAATAATTCCTTGATTCTAGCTATTGGTAGCTCCATGAGGCTTCCTTCTGCACAAGTGTCTACCAACAAACGACTTGAATGATCCAAATCTTTGTAAAAGGACTGTAAAATTACCTCCTCTCCTAGGCCATGGTGTGGTACTCTGCGCACAATCCCTTTGAAATGCTCCCAAGCCTCAGACAATGTCTCACCAGTGAACTGCTTAAAGTTGGTAATCTCTCCTCTCATAATCAGCATCCGAGAAGGAGGGAAATATTTTGCCAAAAATGCATCTGCTAACTCCGTCCAGGTAGTGATACTGTTGGGCGTCAATGAGTTTAACCATTCTGCAGCTCTGTCTCTTAGGGAGAATGGGAAGAGAGTTAATCTAGCAACCTCTTGTGAAGCTGATGTAGAACAAGCTCCTACCAATCTCAGGAAAGTGGTGAGATGGACATTGGGATCTTCGGTGATTGTTCCGCTGAACTGAGGTGCATTCATGACCATAGTAACATAGTGTGTCTTGAACTGCCAATGCTCCCCTGCTGGTAACGCAGGAATTACTATTGGTGAGATAAGCCCTTCAACACTTCGGCGGGTGTAATCCCTCATGTGCCTCTCCGGATTGGTATTCTCCATATTAGTTTCTGGGGGGTTGTTTAGAATCCCTTCTTCAACAATTCCTTCTGTTGGTGAATCTTTTGGAGGCACCTCCGGATTAAATGGAGGATCCAGCTCTAATCTTTTTCGAATCTTTCTTGTTACTCTGTCTATTTCTGGTTCAATTTCGAATTCAGGGTCTCCTACAGAACGAGTTTTAACCATAAAACACAAATCAGATAACTGACAGCAGTAACTCAAACAGATATTACCATAACCGGTAATAATTTGCATAAAGCTAATAAAATGAACAAAATAAAATAACACAAGGATAAACTTAAAAGAACAGAAACAAAACAAAATTTAATAAATAAAAATTAAACTAAGCAACCGTGCCTCCCCGGCAACGGCGCCATTAACTTGTTGGGTAAAAACCTAACGGCAAGTATACCGGTCGATTATAGCAAGTTTTCCTAGAAGTGTCCCTCCAGGTTATCGAATCCAAGGGAGGCAGCGTTTTAGTTTAATTGATATTTAAGAACAAACTAATAAAATAACTCAAGTAACAGGGGGTTTTGTTTGTTGAATTACTAGGTAAAGAAACAAAATGTAAATAAGAACAAGGGTAATAAATGCAAGAGCAATAATGAGCAAAATAATGATTTTTCTGAATTAATGAGAAGGGAAAATTCCGGTTTACTACTCCTCCTAATTCTTCGGTTCCTTTCTCGATGTGTTCACCAATATTTAGATTAAAATCCCAGATCTGAAATATTCCACGTTCGGTCTCCCGCTCGGTGGAATCTAATTAACAGCTAATAAATTTTAACTCTCGTTATAAATTTACTAATTGCTAACAGCTTTAAGGATAATCCAGTTTAATGATCAGTTAATATCTTAGAGGAATTACCGTCTCTAAATTAACCGGTGTTGTTCCTGTTGTCTATTATCTACCGCAGTTCTCACTTATAAGCAGATAAACTGATAAAATCCAGTAATTGGCCAAATCACAAGATTTATAAAAATAAATAAGGAACAGCACTTTAATCTGTGAAATGGTAAATCACAAAGATAATGGAACCTTGAATTTGGATTACATAGCAAACCGAAATTTATAAAAACTACTCAGCCATGGAAATGAAATGACTGTGACAATATGTAAATGACATTAAAGAAGAAAAAGAAGAAGAAACTCTGTTTTAAGGCTCTTTGATGGAGTCTCTGTGCACAGCCAGCAGTTTCCTCCGCTCAATCTCCAGATAATGGTGAAGTCCCCAGCTGCTTGTGTATTCCAGATTTCTGTGGATGTGTGTGGTGTTTGATGAGATGGGTATGAAATGAGCGTGAGAGATGGAAATGAAGGTGGATGGAGTTGTGATATATTGCTCCCCAGAATTGTGTGTCGTGAATGAGAGGGATTGAGTTCTATTTGTAGAATTCATTTGATGAGTACGTAGCAGGTGGTGGACAGTAATGCTGGAATTTGTGAGTGGAAAGGTGAGTGTTTTAGTGGGTGATGAGCTGAATTTAGGGAAGTGATTAGATTAGTGGAGTTCAGGATGATTGAAAGCAGCAACGGAAGAGACAAAACGAGTATGGAAGAAAGGCTGGAGAATATGGGACGGTGGTTTAGTTTAAAGAGAATAAAATTCTCTTTACTTCACATTCGCGCGCTACAGACTGGCGCTTTCAGCAGTGTGGTCCGGGACTTAAGTGTTGTATGAAGTCCCGGACCGTAACATTGAATTGGTCGAGAGATTGCTCTGCTTTGTGGTCCGGGACTTAAGGTTTGTATAAAGTCCCGGACCATGGTGTGAAATAGGTCGATAATTCTTTCATTGTGTGGTCCGGGACTTAAGTTGTGTATAAAGTCCCGGACCATGCTTGAAATCCGGTCAAGAGTTATGCCTCATTGTGGTCCGGGACTTAGGTTGTGTATTAAGTCCCGGACCATGCCTGAATTTAAGTCGACAGTGGAGTCATATTGTGGTCCGGGACTTAAGTTATGCCACAAGTCCCGGACCATGTCTGTATTTGGGTCGAGAGTTGAATTTCTTGATCCTATTTAGCCTGTTTGATTTTCCATGTGTTCCAACAGTGATAGGAGTGTGTTTCCTTGAGATAAAAACCTGAAAAAGCACACAAAAACCATAAAAGAAGACAATTGTAACAAGAAACATAAAAATGCTCATAAGACAAGAATTTAGCAGTAAATGATAACAAATTGGGTCTCAAAAGACCATGCAGAAATAGGTAAATTCCTGACTTATCAGTTCCTCATAATTAAATTGTAGATTTTACTAGATTTATCCAACAAAGAACATCCCAAACCCAGAGTTTCATTCATTTCACTGAACTCACCAAGTTACTTTCATTAATCGTTCATCTAGTTTTTAATTTGTGTTTTTCTCAATTCAGTTACAAAAACAATTCACAACCCCCCTGAATTTCCAGTTTTCTTAGGACTTAGGCTTAATTATTCAAGTCCCGTGGTTCGATACCTGGTTACTCAATTCCATATACTATAGTGACCGGGATTTTTGCAACCCGACATGCTTTTCGTTTTATTATTTTCTAGGTTTATCATTTTAGTTTTAGTAAAACAATTTCCCTGTTTGCAAAATGGCGCCGTTGCCGGGGACTTGACTTTGTCAATTCCTTTGCCCTGGTTGTCAATTGTTTTTATTTTATTTTATTTGCGCTATTTATTTCCTTTTTGTTTTAACTCAGTTATTGTATTAAATCTGCATTTGCTAGTTTTGTTTTTATTTTCAGAACAGTTTTGAATTTATTCCGTTTGAACAATTATGCTTTATTTTATTTACCTTTAGCATTTTCATAGTTGTTTATACGCATTTTTAATTTGCTGTGTTCGGTTCTGTTCATACAACCACTAACTTAAAAACTTCGTGTTTTATTTGTGTGACTGTGCATGTGTTTGGTGAATGCACGGTACCCGATCTCGAGGCCCACCAAGATTCAATTTAGACCCAGAGATCAACCGTACAGCTCGTAGGGCAAGAAGAGCACTTACCTTCACCATGGCTGCCAACGGACCAGTAAATAATGAGCAAGCCACATTGGGAAGAATTAATCACCCGCCAGCTGCCCCTAGAAGAGGACCTGTAACTCTGCCAAATCTCACACCGGAGTTAACAGCAGAATGGCAAAAACTAAAACCAAGCCATCAAACAAATGCTGTCAGGAATCATCCAGCAGGGACCTTCTCAGGTGCAGACCCGGTTGATGCGCTCGACCATGTCCATCGTTTCTTAGTTCATCTGGATTCGTTGGGGATGTCTCAGGGGCTAGAGGAGTATGCTCGACTGTGCTTATTTCAGCACAGTCTCTCAGGGGAAGCATCGAAGTGGTTCCATCGTCTACCTCCAGGTATCATCACTACCTGGGAGCTGATGACGAAAAGGCTTTATGAGAAGTACATCCCCATCTCCAGGACCAGACAGATGATCGCTGACCTGACCGCCTTCAGACAGTCCGGCAGTGAGACAGTCTGCGGAGCCTGGGATAGATTCAAGGAGCTGCTCCGCCAGTGTCCTCATGACGGTCAGACCACGACATCTTTGGCCCAGGGGTTCTTCCAAGGGCTGAGAGATGAGCATAGAGGTGAAGTTAGAGCTGCATTGGCTGGAAACTTGCTTGCCAAGAGCGGAGAAGAGTTTATGTCGGCTATGGAGTCCTACTGCGAGGAGCTCCGCCAGTGGAGCAACAGTGGTGGAAGAGTTTTCACAGTCGGTCAGACTTCCTCTCGGACTCCAGATCCTATGATGGAGCAACAGTGGCGAAGATGCTCTAGCAGCTCACTATGGGACAGACATCTGTGCAATCTGTCAAAAAGGTGTCTACTGGTCCCAGTGAGGTATGCTGTTCTCAGTGCGGAGACAGCCATGACTATGAGGACTGCCCGATGGTTGCTGAGATGAGGCAGACTGAGGAGGCGCATGGAATTGGCCAGTACAACAGGCAGCCTTGGATGCAGAACCAGCATCCAAACCTGAGGTACGGAAATCCAAATAACGCCCTCAACTCACAGCAGATGCAGCCTCAGAGGGCGAGTCAGGGAGGACCACCCGGTTTTGTTAAGCCCCCATACAATCAGTTTAGGCCACAACAGTCTCAAGCTCAGCAATCATCACTGAGCTCAAACAATGCTAATCTGAAGGAGATTGTGGATAAACTGATGGCTTCTCAAGAGCAACAAACAGTAATAAATCAGAATCTGGTAGCTGGTCAGCAAAAACTCGAGAATGCCATGGTGGAGATGCAGGGAACGATGAGTTAGTTGACTCAGTTCCTCCTACAACAGAGGCCCTCTGGATCACTGCCTTCCCAACCAGACCCCAATCCTAAAGCACAGTTGAAGGCAGTGTCGGTCTCAGAAGCCGTGGTAGTTGAGGATTGTTCAGATTCTGAAGAGGTAGCAGCAGTTACCTTAAGAAGTGGGAGGCAGCTGATGAATAGAGATCAAGTGGCTAAGGATCAAGCTGACGAGGAGACCGGTCTTCCTTCTTCTAGCACTGGTGCACCGTTAGGGCCCCCAGCCCCTCCTGAGGTAGTTGTTGAGGAGACCCAGGCTCCTATTTCTCCCCCTTCTCATACTTTGATTGCTAAAAACTCCAAAGGTAAGGTGGTTCCTAAGGAACTTCCTTTCCCTAATAGATTGAAAGAAAAAGAACTTGATGATCAATTTGGGAAATTTTTGAGTGTATTTTCGAAGCTTACTATTAATATCCCCTTGATTGATGCTATCAAGCAGATGCCTAATTATGCTCACTTTGTGAAGGATTTGATTTCTAACAAGCGAAAGTCCAAGGAAAGTGAGATTGTTCAGCTGACAGAGACGTGCTCTGCAGCCATCCAGCATAAGCTTCCTCCAAATTGTGGAGATCCAGGGCAGCCCATCATTCCTTGCACCATCGGAGACATGGACTGTGGGTTCGGACTCTGCGACCTTGGAGCGAGTATAAATCTGATGCCTTATTCAATGTTTAGGAAGCTTCATGCTGGTGAGCTTGTCCCAATCAACTTTAATTTGTAATTAGCTGATCGTTCCTCAATCAAACCTCGTGGTATGGTTGAGAATGTTGTGGTAGGTGTTGGTAACTTCTTCTTCCCTGCTGATTTTGTCATTCTTGATATGGATGAGGATGTTGAAGTGCCATTAATTTTGGGTAGACCGTTCCTACAAACTGCTAAAACTGTCATTGATGTTGACAAAGGAAAGATCACCCTTAAATTTAATAATGAGGAGCTTAGTTTTGATATCACTAAGATGTTGAGAACAAATGCTTCTTCTCATGCTGTGCTTTCTATTGATGTCGATTGTTCTGATGATTATGATGCGTTTGTCCCTAAAAATACTGATGACTCTTCTTTCCTGCTTGAGAATTCTGATTTGCTAGAGCAGGTGTTATGCCACTCGATTGAGGATGACAAGGAGAGCACTGAGGTAGCTACTGTTGTCCAGCAGCTTAATCAGGGACGAACCTACTTTTGCCCTTATGCTCCTCCTGTGGAGCCACTGGACAGGCCTACTCAGAGGCTCGTTCCTTCAGTAGAGAAGCCCCCTACTCTTGAATTAAAACTCTCCCTTCAAATCTTAAATATGCTTTCTTGGCAGAGGGTAGCGCCCTACCTATTATTATTTCTTCATCTTTGTCTGTATCACAGGAAAGCAGACTTCTGGAAGTGTTAAGAAGGCACAAGGGAGCTTTGGGGTGGTCAGTGGCAGATATTAAAGGGATTAGTCTGGGGTTCTGCACTCATCGAATTTACATGGAAGATAGTATCAAGCCAGTGAGGCAGCCCCAGAGGAGATTAAACCCAAACCTGAAGGAAGTAGTGAAAGTTGAGGTGTTGAAGCTCTTGGATGCAGGCATCATTTACCCTATCTCTGATAGCCGCTGGGTTTCTCCTGTGCAAGTTGTTCCCAAAAAAGGAGGAATAGTGGTGGTGCCCAATGATAAAGGCGAATTGGTGCCCCAAAGACAGACCACTGGCTGGAGGATGTGCATCGATTACCGGCGTTTGAACGAAGCCACAAGGAAGGACCACTTCCCGCTGCTGTTTATTGATCAAATGTTGGAGCGGCTAGCTGGGCAGGAGTTCTACTGCTTCCTTGATGGGTACAGCGGTTATTTCCAGATTCCCATTGCGCTAGAGGATCACGAGAACACCACCTTCACCTGCCCTTATGGCACTTTCGCATATAGGAGGATGCCATTTGGTCTTTGCAATGCTCCAGCCACATTTCAGCGATGTATGATGGCGATCTTTAATGAGTTTATTGAGAAAAGCATAGAGGTCTTCATGGACGACTTCTCGGTATATGGCCAGAGTTTTGATGTGTGTCTTGATCAGCTGGATCAGATACTAGGCAGATGTGAGGAGACCCACCTGGTTTTGAATTGGGAGAAGTGCCATTTCATGGTACATGAGGGTATAGTGCTTGGACACAGGGTCTCCAAAGATGGTATTCAGGTGGACAAGGCGAAGGTGGAAGTCATCGAGGGGTGACCTCCTCCCACTTCAGTCAGGGGAGTTAGATCTTTTCTGGGTCACGCAGGGTTCTATCGAAGGTTCATCCAGGATTTTTTCAAAATTGCGAAGCCCTTGTCTGATCTTCTGCAGAAAGATGTAAAATTTCAGTTCTCGGAAGAATGTTTGGAGGCCTTTCAAACTATCAAGAGTAAACTCATCTCTGCCCCTATTGTGGTACCCCCTGACTGGTCTCTCCCTTCTGAGGTCATGACAGATGCTAGTGACTTTGTTGTTGGTGCTGCGCTCTGTCAGAGGAAAGATAAAATTTTGAGGGTCATCACGTATGCGAGTAAGACTCTGTCGGAGGCTCAAAAGAATTACACCACCACTGAAAAGGAGCTACTTGCGGTGGTGTTTGCTCTTGACAAGTTCAGACCCTTTTTGCTAGGAAGTAAGGTAATTACTCACACCGACCACTCTGCCTTGAAGTACCTATTCCAAAAGAATGATTCTAAGCCCAGACTCTTGAGATGGATCTTGCTTCTCCAAGAGTTCGACTTGGAAGTTGTTGATAAGCAAGGGAAGCAGAATGGGGTTGCAGATCATTTATCTAGGCTTGAGACTCCAGGTGACGGGGTCCCCATAAATGAATTCTTTCCTGACGAAATAGTCTATGTAATTGGGAAAGTTAAAGCGCCATGGTACGCTAACCTAGCTAACTATCTTGCCTCTGGTTTGATTCCCCATGATCTAAGCTACCACCGGAGGAAGAAGTTTCTTTCTAAAGCCCGTCATTACGTTTGGGAGGACCCCTATCTCTTCAGAGTATGTGCTGATGGTTTAATTAGAAGGTGTCTCCCTGATGAAGAGGTTAATAGTGTGATTGAGTTCTGCCATTCTCGAGAGGCAGGAGGTCACCATGGTCCTACTAGGACAGCTGCTAAGGTGTTGGAGTGTGGTTTCTACTGGCCCACTCTACACAAAGATGTCCACCGCTTCTGTGCTCACTGTGATAACTGTCAGAGGATGGGGAACACGTCAAGAAGGCATTAGATGCCTCAGAAGGGAATCCTTGAAGTTGAACTGTTTGATGTTTGGGGTATTGACTTTACTGGCCCATTCCCTTCTTCTCACGGAAACCACTACATCCTCGTTGCTGTAGATTATGTTTCCAAATGGGTCGAAGCAATCCCCTGCTCTTCTGCTGATGCTAGAACTGTGGTGAAATTCTTGAAGAAGAACATCTTTACTAGATTTGGTGTGCCAAGAGCTATCATCAGTGACAGAGGTTCTCACTTTTGCAACAAGGCTTTTGATTCCCTGATGACTAAGTACGGGGTGACTCATAAGGTTGCTTTACCTTATCATCCCCAAACTAATGGGCAAGCAGAAATGAGTAACCGAGAGCTGAAATAGATTCTTCAGAAGACAGTCAACTCCTCCAGGAAGGATTGGTCTATCAAGCTTGACGATGCTCTGTGGGCTTATAGAACTGCATTCAAGACTCCCATTGGAATGTCTCCTTTTAAGCTGGTGTACGGGAAGGCTTGTCATCTCCCCGTTGAGCTAGAGCACAGAGCTTATTGGGCTTTAAAGGCTTTGAACTTTGATTTGCGTGATGCTGAAGAGAAGAGGCGATTTCAGCTTTCTGAGTTGGAGGAACTAAGAGACCAGGCGTACGACAGCTCAAGGATCTATAAAGAGCGCACAAGAAGGATCCACGACCGGATGATTCAAAAGAGAGACTTCAAAGTGGGGGATCTGGTGTTGCTTTTTAACTCTAGGCTACGTCTCTTTCCTGGGAAGCTAAAATCGCACTGGGCAGGCCCCTTCAGAGTCGTGGGAGTTACATCTTATCGCACATACGAGCTGGAGAACAAGGCTGGTGAAACCTTTAAGGTAAACGGTGCTCGTTTAAAAGGCTATCTTGGTATTGATCATACGCTTCTTCCTATGCAGGCAATATTCTTTGTGAAGGGTGAATCCAGTCCTACAGCGAAGATGAGTCCTCAAGAGACGAGTTCGAAGGTTAAGAAGAAATTCTCTTGGCGAATGCGGAGAGAATTGAGAAGGTTGAAGGAATTCGCTGCAGGCTGTTGTAGAGCTGCCCACCACACTTCCTCTGATTGATCAAGTAGGAATTGTCTAGCTAAAGACATTAAAGAAGAGCGGTTGATTGGGAGGCAACCCAATGTTTTTCGGTACTTTAATTCTGTGTCATTTTGTTGTTTATAGTTTTGTTTTAGGATAATGCTTTTGTTTACAGTGGTTTGAGCTCAGAAAGAAACAATCTGGTGCATTTTGGGTGTTGTCCGAACTTCAGTCCGAACTTTGAAGTTCGGACTCAGTTCGAGAGTTTGAAGTCTGTGCAAAACGATATGTCCGAACTTCGGTCCGGACATCGAAGTTCGGACCTGATTCGAGAGTTTGGTGAAACGAAAACACGAGATGTCCGAACTTCGGTCCGAACTTCGAAGTTCGGACACGATGCGAAGCGCTGCCCAGGTATGTATGTCCGAACTTCTATCCGAACTTTGAAGTTCGGACACCTCAAAAATTCTGAAATAAAAGAGGCGTGGACAGACTTAAAACCTCCAAAACATTTCTTCCTCCTCGCGACGAACGCAGCGCCCCAACTCTCTTCCTCCTTGAATCTCTCACAACTTCCTCATTTGTTCACCAAATCTCACAATCTTGGTACCAATCTGCTCAGTTTTGATTCTCCACCACTCTAGCACCCGAAATCGGTCAGCAAATCCCCACATCTGTCCGAATCTGAGCCTGTTCGAAGTAGAACCCTAACTATCGAATTTGGGGGTTTTTTAGTCAAATCTGTAGTCGTCTATTGTTCTTCTGTGTCTCATTCCTCATTCAACTTGAACAAGGTTTCTCCACTCCTTACCTCTTTTATTGTGCTTGTGCCCAAATTTTGGAATATGAGGCATAGTTAGCCGAGAGGGTGGTTTGAGTTGGATTGCTAGACAAATCTGCAGTTAAGCTTCGTTTTTCTGTTGTGCTGGATAGAAGTGGGTGAACCATACTGTTATGATTTTATTTTGCATCTGTGGATTTTGCATGGCTGAAATAAAACTGATGACTGAGACTAGGACTGGATATGTTTGAACTTCTACGATTATCTCTCAGTTAAGTCTCTCCTGGTCATTGCTTGCTGAAGGTTACCTTTGCGAATGCGAAATTTGATTGCTCTGTGTTGTGGAGAATAATGAATTTGTAGGGGAGACTCTGTCGAATTTTGGGTAATTATGTGCACACTTAGAACTATCTCCTTGCCTTCCTTTATTTGATATTGGTTGCCCTTGTATGAGCAGATGTTGAGCCAAATTAGAGGCCGTGGTAAGAGGGCTGCGAAAACCGGCGCAAGCTCCAGTCGTCGAGCTCAGCAAGAGGAATTTAGAAACGACGCAGCTAGAGAGTGGTTTGCCAAGGAGGAGGATATTATTGCTGAACGGTGTGTGGTGCTGGAGTTGGAGAGTCAGTTGAAGCTGAGGGAATTATTGGCCCCATTTGGTTGGGGCAAAATTTTGGATATGGGGGGCCAGTATTCTGAACGAGTGGTGCGCATGTTCTATGCGAATGCAATCTACCAGAACGGCCATATCAAATCCATTGTTGACGGTGATAGAGTGACAGTCTCCACGATGGAGATTGCTCGCTATTTGGACCTTCCTTATCCCGCCCCCGACCCTCCTCAGCACCTCAACCCCCATGACTTCAAGGCAGCAGCTATAAATCACTATACCCCGCTCATGGTTCAGGGGCCATGACGACGCAGAGGGGATGACCCATCAAAGCAGGTCGTCTCTGCTGATCTGCTTCAGGACCCACAGGAGAGAGTCCTCTTCGCACTACTGGCTGCGAACGTTCTCCCACGTCAGAGCTCAGATCTGAACCACACCGATTTCCTTCTTCTTCAGGCAGTGCTAAATCCGTCGTTTGCTGGGGCTGCTGAGGTTACTTACTTGCCGTGGGTGATCTTCTTGCATCTGCAGTATATCATGGAGCACAAGAACCGACACAAGCTAGGCTATCCAGTCATGATCTGCCATATACTTAGGAGGCAGATGGTTACCATTCCTTCTGCGGGGCTGCATGTTGCACGGTCTCCTATTGATGTGGGCGCCCTGAAGAAGATGTGGTTCGAGTTTGACGGGAGGGAATGGAGGAAGAAGACTGCCCCGAGACCACATAAGCGCCAGCGAGAGGCGGGTGAGGGTCCGTCAGAGCCCGCTCCTGCTGCTACAGCTGAAGAGGATGAGGCATTTCTTACACTGCCAGCCCCTGGGAGCGAGTATGTCACTCGCTATGAGTTTACTCAGCTAGAGTCTCGTTTCATGGAGATGGATCGTCGCTATCAGGCGGAGATCGAGACTCTACAGCAGCAGGCACGCCGCTCTCAGGACGACTATGAGGCTCTACTCGCTCAGTTTCAGCAGTGGCAGGCGTACTACCCGCCCCCACAGTGATGATTTTGTGGATTATGCTACTTTAGTTTGGAAGCCATTGTTGGACTTCTTTGTGATTTCACTTTCAGTTATTTTGGATTTCGTTCCTTTCAGTTTTTTTGCGCTGTACAAGGGCAACCAATATCAAATAAAGGAAGGCAAGAAGATAGTTCTAAGGCCCAGGCCTATAATTAACCAGTCAGAGACTGGTTAATTATGGGCCTGGGCCGCCATCATCACAGTGATGAATAATGAATTTTTCGGGGAGACTCTGTCGAATTTTGGGTAATTATGTGCACACTTAGAACTATCTCCTTGCCTTCCTTCATTGTTGGACTTCCAGCTGAATTAGATGAGTTAAAAAGTGTTTAATTAATTCTTTTGATGGAGCTCATGAGGATCCAGAGATTGCTGAGGTTGCATTCCATTTATCAGCAGGTAGGCCGTTTCGCAGGGGTGCTCATATGGAGAAGGAAGATTAGAGCGAGAACCTAAGGAGTTGACTCCTTCCATCAAAGCACCACCCACCTTAGAGCTGAAACCTCTTCCTAGTCATTTAAAATATGTCTTTTTAGTTGAGCCCTCTGGTTTACCTGTTATTATATCTGCAGATCTAACACATTCGCAGGAGGAGCAACTTTTGCAGGTACTCAGGAAGAACAAGGAAGCAATTGGATGGTCTGTTGCTGATATCAAGGGGATATCAGGAAATTTCTACACCCACCGCATTCACTTGGAGGAAAACTGCAAGCCAATGGTTCAACCTCAATGACGTTTGAATCCTAACATGAAAGAAGTGGTGAAGAATGAGGTAATCAAACAATTGGACGCAGGTATCATCTATGCTATTTCAGATAGCGAATGGGTGAGTCCTACACAGGTTGTACCAAAGAAAGGGGGATTTACTGTAATCCCCAATGAAAAAGGTGAACTAGTACCTCAAAGGACTATTACAGGGCATAGGGTGTGTATTGATTACAGGAAATTAAATGCTGCAACTAGGAAAGACCATTTTCCTCTTCCATTCATTGACCAAATGTTGGAAAGGCTTTCAGGGCATAAGTATTATTGTTTCTTGGATGGATATTCTGGTTATTTTCAAATTCCTATTGCCATAGAGGACCAGGAGAAGACCACGTTTACATGCCCATATGGAACATATCCTACCGATGCATGCCTTTTGGATTGTGCAATGCGCCAACTACCTTCCAGCGATGCATGACTGCTATATTTTCTGATTATCTTGAGAAATGCATCGAGGTATCTATGGATGATTTCTCTCTGTTTGGACTAACGTTTGATTCATGTTTGGAAAATTTAGATCAAATTCTAGCTAGGTGCAGAGAGACTCATCTAGTACTGAACTGGGAGAAGTGCCACTTCATGGTGCAAGAAGGCATTGTGTTGGGTCACAAGATATCAAGCAAAGGTATTGAGGTAGATAAAGCCAAAATTGAGGTCATTAAGAAGTTACCACCACCGGCCTCAGTAAAAGATGTTAGAAGCTTCCTAGGTCATGCAGGGTTCTATAGAAGATTCATAAAAGACTTTTTGAAAATCTCAAAACCTCTGTGTGATTTTCTAATGAAAGATGCAAAGTTTGAGTTTACGCAGGTGTGTCTTAACGCATTCAACACAATAAAGGAAAAGTTGGTGACTGCCCCTGTAGTTATTGCTCCTGATTGGTCCTTACCCTTCGAGATCTTGTGTGATGCGAGCGACTTTGCTGTGGGAGCGGTCCTCGGTAAAGGCACGAGAAGGTACTGCGAGTTGTTTATTATGCCAGCAAGACACTCAATGACGCTCAGAAAAACTATGCCACCACAGAAAAGGAGTTGTTGGCCATTGTTTTTGCTTGTGACAAGTTCAGACCATATATCATCGGGAGCAAAGTCATCATACATACTGATCATTCTACTTTGAGGTATTTGTTCCAGAAAGCTGATGCAAAGCCCCGCTTGATCAGATGGATCCTACTCTTACAGGAGTTCGACATTGAGGTAAGAGACAAGCCCGGAGTGCAGAACGGAGTTGCTGATCATTTATCACGGATGCAAGTTCCTGATAACGGTATACCAATTAATGAATATTTTCCTCATGAGCTAGTATATGCAATTGGTTTTAAGGAGGACCCTTGGTATGCCGGTATTGCGAATTACCTTGCTAAGCAGATTTTGCCACAAGAAATGTTGTATCAGTAGCGGAAGAAATTCTTTTCTACTGTTAAGCAATACCGGTGGGATGATCCATTCTTATTCAAGGTTTGTGGTGATGGAATTATTCGCCGGTGTGTCCCAGAGACTGAGATTTGTGACATCCTTATCCACTGTCATTCAAGAGAAGCTGGAGGGCACTTCGGGCCAGCCAAGACAGCAGCTAAGGTATTGGAGGCAGGTTTCTTTTGGAAGACGCTTCATAAAGACTGCCATACATTTGTGTCCACATGTGATAGCTGTCAGCGCCAAGGTAACCTTTCACGTAAGCTTGAGATGCCCTTGAATTACATCTTGGAGGTTGAGCCATTTGATTTATGGGGGATTGACTTAATGGGGCCATTTCCTTCTTCACATTCGAACCTCTATATTTTGGTAGTTGTAGATTACGTTACCAAATGGGCTGAAGCAGTGGCTGCACCTACTAACGATGCAAAGGTTGTGCTGAGATTTTTGAAGAAAAACATTTTCACTAGGTTTGGTGTACCACGGGCAATCATAAGTGATGGAGGATCTCACTTTTGTAACAAGCAGTTTGAAGCTCTGTTGTAAAAGTACAGACTGAGACATAAGGTATCCTTACCCAATCATCCACAGACTAATGGGCAGGCTGAGGTGACTAACAGGGAGATTAAGTGGATTCTACAGAAATCTGTTAGTTCATCCCGTAAGGATTGGTCTATGAAATTGGATGATGCCTTGTGGGCTTACCGGACAGTTTATAAGACACCTTTGGGGATGTCTCCTTACAAGTTGGTGTTTGGAAAGGCGTGTAATCTCCCGGTAGAACTGGAACATAAATCCTTTTGGGCACTTAAAGTTCTGAATTGTGATCTTCAGAAGGCCGGTGAGGAAAGGAAACTACAGTTGTGTGAACTGGGTGAATTCAGAGAAGAGGCCTATGAAAATGCCAAGATTTACAAGGAACGGACTAAGAGATGGCATGATAAATTGCTTGTGAAACGAGAATTTCAAATTGGTGACTGAGTGCTAATGTTCAATTCAAGACTGAAACTATTTCCAGGAAAGCTGAAATCTCGCTGGTCCGGTCCATTCACAGTTACAGATGTTTCCCCTTATGGAGTCATTGGTGTGGTCAACGAGAATGGGGAAGCATTCAAGGTTAATGGATCACAGCTGAAGTTGTACCAAGGGAGCGATGTTGATATGATTCATTCAACACTTAGGCTCCGAGACCCTGACTCTTCAAACTGATGCACCAAGGTCTAGCCAAAGACCGAAAAGACGGGCAGCTTGGTGGGAGGCAACTGATAAGTACGGAATTTATCTATATTTCTATGCTTAATTTAATTAATATTTTATTGGATTATATAATAAATTCCTTACTTATATGTTATTTTATGTTATATTGGAAGAACTCCCCTTACTTGTGATTTTATGCTAAAACAGGTTAAAAACGCTGAAGAAAATGTCTAATAACACTTGTCTGCTAGACAATAAACTCGGACCAATATATCTTGTGTGCGGGCCACATATATACAGCACCACATCTTTAAAAAGGCTATCGGTCGAGACATGCTTGGGCGGACAATCTACGAACACATTAGACTCGTCAACATGCACAACTTCATGCACATGTGGGCTGGAAATATGTATCCCATTATCAGAGCCCACGTGATTCCTTTATGGAATATCAACAACAGCTATACGCAGCCTTTACGTGAGTGGAGCATTTTGATGCATGATATTCACACATCATCACCATGCACGTGGATTTCATCTTGAGCCCAACTAACTCAGTAGCCCAATCAAACATGTAAGTATATGTGTAGACAAAGTCTTGCGCAGGTGTTGGGCTGGAGACAAACAATGTCAGAGGTGCAGCAGATTCGGAGGCGCGGACACTTGAGGAGACTAGCCCGACAAGAATGATCAGGCGCGCACATATTGGAAACGAATTAGAGGCGCATACATTTGAAGATGCGCGCACATGTTGGACCGACTACAGAGCCGCAGCGAGCACGTGAAGTCAACCAACTCGGGAAAGAAAAAGAGACGCAGCATGATATATATACATAACGAAGAGAATAATTTGAGAAGGTCAAAGAGCATGCACTTAAAATGGATGGAGATATTTTGTTTGATTGTTGGATCAGGAAGGAGGCGCCAATATTCCTTAAGATGGAATGTATGGCATGAGAGTTGGACATGCACATGGGCTGCCGACAAGAATGATGGGCAGACACCAGAAACAGAGGCGCAGCGAATAAAAGCCAGCCTTATCCACGTGTATAGAAGGAGGAAAACAAATGAGAAGAGGGAGTCGGATACGTACATCGCTGATTTGGATGTATATATATTCGAGGACGACAGAGAACTCAAGAGAAGAGGAGAATTCTCTAACCTAGCCTAGCGCCGTCGAGAAGACAGAGAGAGTTCGAGCGAGCAGTTCTAGCACAGAGCCGCGCAGGTAGACGAGCAAGAAACAGACAGAGGGAGACATATCAGTCAGTCTTGACAGACCGGAGCAGAAGGCAGAGAGTGGATTCGTCATCGTTCTTCAATTAGATGACGTTTTCTAATCTCTTAATTATTGTTATTATTTCTTTGTCTCTGATGTCTGAGTAATTGTTAGAATTCTGGTTTTATTATGGATAACTAGTTTAGGTTTTTCTTTCGAGTGTTAAATATAAATTCTATATAGATTGTAGTTTTGTTCCTAGTTATTCATTGAATTCTCTTGTGATTAATTATTGCTTGAGTTTATTTGGTATGAATTGCTTACAAGTGAGAACTGCGGCGTTCATTAGACCATAGGAATATTACCAGTGAAACTACAGATGGTAATTCCTGGGGATTAACTGACTAGAAACCAGATGAATAATTAACGCTACTAGTTAATTTGTAAATTCGTAACGAGAGTTAGGATTTGGGAATTGCTTGTAAGAATCTATCTTGCGGGAGGCCGGTTTTAGATTAATTTAGATCTGAGGTTGCAATCTAGAATTTAGAAAACACTCAGGAAGGGAATTGATAAACTAGGGAGAAGTAGTAAACCAGGATTCACCCTTTAGATTTATTAGAAACTCACTTTTAATTGTTATTGTTTTAATTAAATTGTCAATTTAATTTCTGCAATCAAACCCCCAATTATTATTGTTATTTTCTTTCAGTTTATTAGTTAGATAGATTAAAGACTCAAACTAGACACAGCCTCCTTTGGTTCGATAACCTAGGGAATACCACCTAGGAAAACTTGCTACGACAGACCAGTACACTTGCTGTAATACGTTTTATCCCGTACAAGTTTTTGGCGCCGTTGCTGGGGAGGCACGGTTATTTAGTTTAGTCTTTATTCTATTTTTATTTTATTTTCTTTGATTTTGCTTAGTTTGTTTTTAGTTTATTTTTGTTTTGTTTTATTTTGTTTAATTGTTACTGTTTGGGTTTTATATTAAACTCTGATTGTTTGATTGTTTTTATATTTATAGTTATTTTATTTTTATGATTAGTATTTCGTTTGGGTTTATTTCATTTTATTTTTGTCTCTACTGTTTTTATTTTATTAGTTTAAATTTTTGTTTAGCATTGTTCTGATTTTATTTTCGTTTTATTTTTATTTTCTTTAGTTTGATTTAGTTTCTCTTTTATTTGTTTATCTTTATTTTGTTTCTGTTTATTTTATTTTTATTGATAGATTTTTGTTTAGTTTAATTTCATTTTTTGTTTTCGTTTTGTTTTGTTTACATTTGTTTTACTCATTTTTGTTTCCTTTAGCTAGACCTTATTTTATTTTAGTCTTTCTTAAATTTGATTATTTTTGTTCCGTTTCTATTTTATTTCAATTCGGTTAGTTTTATTTTGTTTGGATATATTTTATTATCATTATTGGTAGTTTAGTTGGTATTTTTTTCTGATTGAGTTTAATTGTTGTTTTTGTTTTAATTACAGTTTATTTACTTCGATCAGCATTAGTATTTACCTTTCTTTTATTATTTTAAGTTTTGTTTATGGTACTTACTCGTTCTGCAGGAGAACCAATATTTGAGCTTGATCCAGAGATTGAGTGATTAGCTAGAAGAATTCGTCAAGAGCTCAATCTGGAATCAGTAAGTGAGGAGGAAGACAGTTGCTCTGCTGGACCACTAGTTGATCAAGTTAATCAAGGGAAAGCAGACATGAGTGGAGTTGTTAACCAGGAGAGACGGATGAATGACTATACTCATCCTAGTTTAGAGGGACTCATGTCACCTATAGTGATCCCTGCATTACCACCTGGAGTTGAATGGACATTCAAAACCCACTACATCACAATGGTTTTGAATGCTCCACAGTTCAACGGGATAGTCACAGAGGACCCATATGTTCATCTTGCATCTTTCCTGCGACTAGTTGGAGCTTGTTCTACTCCAGCATCACAAAAGGTAGCTCGTCTCACCCTATTTCCATTTTCGCTGAGAGATCAAGCTGCAGAGTGGTTGAATTCTTTGGCCCCCAACAGTATCACCAGTTGGACCGATTTAGCTAATGCTTTCCTGGTAAAGTATTTTCCTCCTTCTCGTATGCTGACAATGAGGGGGGAAATTACTAATTTCAAGCAATACAGTGGTGAAACTCTTCCTTAAGCGTGGGAAAGATTTAAAGGAATTGTTAGGACAGTTCCTCACCATGGCTTGGGGGAAGAAGTAGTCCTACAATCATTTTATAAAGACTTGGACCCCCAGAGCCGAATACTGGTGGATACTTGTGCGGGTGGGAGCCTTATAGAGTTGCCCATCGCCCGTATAAAAGAGCTTTTGGAAACATTGACAAATTCAGCTAATCAGTGGGGTGGTGCTAGAGCTTCTTCTGTAGTTCCTTCAAAGAAAGTTGCAAGTATTTATGAGGCAGATTCACATGCTCTCCTTGCTGCTAGGATGGAGATTATGGCGAAACAGTTTGAGAAAATGTGTGCCTTCATGAGTTCGACATCAAATGTTCCGGTTGCTTCTGAGTCATTACCTCCATGTGAATTTTGTGGGAGGAGTTCTATTATGTGTCAGTGTACCCCGCATCAGAATGAGCAGATGAACTATTTGGGTAACAGACAGGGAAACTTCTACAACGATCAGAATAATCAGGGGTATTACCAACAACAACCAAGATATCATAATAACTTCAATCGCTCAGCTCAGAATATCAGATGAAATAGTGGAGCTGGCATTTCTTCGAGCTTAGAGGCTACAATTCAAGAATTTGTCAAGTCAACCACTATGAGATTTGCAGAGCAAGACAAGATAAATAACATAATAGAGAAGCGATTGGATGAACTTGCACAACAACTTGCTCAGCGTCCTCCTGGAGCTTTGCCAAGTCAGCCTGAGAGGAACCCAAGGGAACAGGCCAAAGCTGTTTCTGTTGTGGAAGATGATGCTCCACTTGTTGCTGCAGTTCAGCTTGTTCGAAAAGAGGTTGAGGACTCTAGTAAAGTTTTTGAAACACCAAAGGAGAAGGAGTCTCCTAAAACTCAACCTTCTCACTCTTCTGTTTCTAATCGTAAATTTGAAGAACCTATTCCTTTTCCTGACAGGTTAAAGAAAAGGGACCTTGATGAACAGCTTGGAAAATTTCTTAAAATATTTAAGAAAACAACTAAGGATATGCCTTTTTCTGATGTGCTTAAGTTTATGCCAAATTATGCTACATTGGTGGATGATCTTGGCTAAAAATCTTCTTTGCAGGAAAAGGAAACGGTGAAGAAGGTAACTACTAGGAGTGGTAAAGGTAAAACTACTGAGCTTGAGGTGGTGAATATAGAGGAACCGGTGCTAGAGAATGAGCGTAATTGCAAATCCACCCAATCTCCTCCAGCTACATCACCTGCAGTTGAAGTTGCTCCTCCCCTTTCCCAAACTAACCAAGCGTTCCAAAGAGGATAGTGAGTTTGATAAGTTTCTTACTTTACTTCGGCAACTATCTGTTGATATCCCTTTTGTTGAATTAGTTGCGAAGGTGCCTAACTATGCTAACTATTTAAGGAAGCTTTTATCTAACAAGGCAAAGTTAGTTGAGACAGGGACTATTCAGCTCACAGAAACTTGTTCAGTAATCATACAGAAACGCCTTCCAGAAAAATGCAAAGATCCTGGAAGTTTCACAATTCCATGCAGAGTAGGAGACATTGACTTCGACCACTGCCTTGCTGATTTGGGACCGTCAATCAGTCTCATGCCATACACTATATTTGAAAAGCTTGGGATTGGGGACTTACAGCCTACACGAATGACGCTCCAGCTAGCAGATCGCTCAATGGTTTATCCTTGTGGGATTGCTAAGGATGTGATGGTTAAGGTGGAGCATCTGTACTTCCCTTGTGATTTTGTCGTACTCGACATGGCTGCAGATCCGACAGTTCCTATCATCCTTGGAAGACCCTTCCTAGCAACAGCCGACGCTCGAATCAAAGTTGCTCACGGTACGATTACTTTGAATTCTGAGGGTGAGCAACTACTATTTTATGCTACTAGGTCTTCGAAACAAGTTTTGGAAGCTTCGTGAACTTCTTGTCGATGGGTTCTAAAGAAAGTTCAATCATCTGGAGTCTCTTGAGAGAATGAGACACGTCTAGCCAAAGACATTAAAGAAGGGCAGCTGGCTGGGAGGCAACCCAGCGTTATATTTTATTTTTTGTTAGTTTTTCATTTTGGTTTTAATTTCTTTTTGTAGTCATTTTCCTGGTTTTGTTGTTTATTAACTCTTAACTTCGTTTGTAGTTTTGGTTGCTTTGTTGTTTTACTTTTCAGATGAATTCTTCATGGTGATACTGCAACCAGGCTACAACACTTGAGCAAAGCTCAAGTGTGGGGTGCGGTCTTTCTACATGTGGCAACAACACAATTCAGGGGAGTTTTACTTTTACTTTATTTTCTTTTAATTTTAATTTTTAATAATGACTGCTTGCTGTTTCCTTTGGACATAAATGTTTTTCTGCGAGCTTTGAGTTTTTTCACTCCTGCCATGTCACACAATGAGGACATTGTTTAATTTTAAGTGTGGGGTAGGGAGTGACCTTCAGTTATCACTGCAGATCACTCATTTTTTATTGTCTTCTGGTGATGAATAATATGCTACTCTTTGTCTTTAAATGTTGAATTTTGGGTGAAAATATCTGTGGAAGTTTGAAATTGAGCCTGATGACAACCTTAAAAATCTTTCTGCTTAAAAGTTGTCAATCCGGAATTGTTTTTCTTAAATTTACTCTATTTTCACTGAAATTTGATGGATTGGCTGATAGTGGAGACTAAATGCGTTTAGCTTTGGATCTTGGGAATGATATGAATGTTTGGAATGAAAGGATAAGGCAAGGTACTCCTCTGATCATAATTTTCCTAAACCGAATCAGGCCTCTTTTATCTGGTTATTAAGTCATCAGGGTGCTTTATCACCTATCTACCTAAGGTCGTGTGATCTGGGATAGTTGGCCCAAAGCCGTTACATGGATAAAGAGAAAAGTCTGGGTGAAGGAACAACTATGCAATTAATTAAATAAATCGTTTGTTTGTATCTCTTGAAGAAGAAAAGTTTTTGCATACGAAAGATTTAATTGCATTTTTTTTAGTTTTTGATCATGAGTGCGTGGTGTTGAAAGGTATTGCGGAATAAGGCATTACTTCACACCCCTTGTCATCCAAAGGGTAATGGAAAGAAATTGGTGGAAGGTCCTAAGCTAATATGTGTTTCAGTTTCCACAATTTAGTTTATTCATGCTTTTATTAAAATTATTCTCTATTCACTATTTGCGAAAACTGATAGCTTAGAGCAGATTGATTTTTCTGATTGTCATTTTGCTTGTTTTCCTTCTGCTTATGTTTGATCCCGGAGTTTGATGTTTCGGTTTGGAATAGTTATATTCTTTATTTGCTTGAGGACAAGCAAAAGCTAAGTGTGGGGTAGTTGATAAGTGCGGAATTTATCTATATTTCTATGCTTAATTTAATTAATATTTATTGGATTATATGATAAATTCCTTACGTATATGTTATTTTATGTTATATTGGAAGAACTCCCCTTACTTGTGATGTTATGCTAAAACAGGTTAAAAACGCTGAAGAAAATGTCTAATAACACTTGTCTGCTAGACAATAAACTCGGACCAATATATCTTGTGTGCGGGCCACATTTATACAGCACCACATCTTTAAAAAGGCTATCGGTCGAGACATGCTTGGGCGGACAATCTACGAACACATTAGACTCGTCAACATGCACAACTTCATGCACATGTGGGCTGGAAATATGTATCCCATTATCAGAGCCCACGTGATTCCTTTATGGAATATCAACAACAGCTATGCGCAGCCTTTACGTGAGTGGAGCATTTTGATGCATGATATTCTCACATCATCACCATGCACGTGGATTTCATCTTGAGCCCAGCTAACTCAGTAGCCCAATCGAACATGTAAGTATATGTGTAGACAAAGTCTTGCGCAGGTGTTGGGCTGGAGACAAACAACGTCAGAGGTGCAGCAGATTCGGAGGCGCAGACACTTGAGGAGACTAGCCCGACAAGAATGATCAGGCACGCACATATTGGAAAAGAATTAGAGGCGCAGACATTTGAAGATGCGCGCACATGTTGGACCGACTACAGAGCCGCAGCGAGCACGTGAAGTCAACCGACTCGGGAAAGAAAAAGAGACTCAGCATGATATATATACATAACGAAGAGAATAATTTGAGAAGGTCAAAGAGCATGCACTTAAAATGGATGGAGATATTTTGTTTGATTGTTGGATCAGGAAGGAGGCGCCAATATTCCTTGAGATGGAATGTATGGCATGAGAGTTGGACATGCACATGGGCTGCCGACAAGAATGATGGGCAGACACAAGAAACAGAGGCGCAGCGAATAAAAGCCAGCCTTATCCACATGTACAGAAGGTGGAAAACAAATGAGAAGAGGGAGTCGGATACGTACATCGCTGATTTGGATGTATATATATTCGAGGACGACAGAGAACTCAAGAGAAGAGGAGAATTCTCTAACCTAGCCTAGCGCCGTCGAGAAGACAGAGAGAGTTCGAGCGAGCAGTTCTAGCACAGAGCCGCGCAGGAAGACGAGCAAGAAATAGACAGAGGGAGACATATCAGTCAGTCTTGACAGACCGGAGCAGAAGGCAGAGGGTGGATTCGTCATCGTTCTTCAATTAGATGACGTTTTCTAATCTCTTAATTATTGTTATTATTTCTTTGTCTCCGATGTCTGAGTAATTGTTAGAATTCTGGTTTTATTATGGATAACTAGTTTATTGTTTTTCTTTCTGAGTTGTTAAATATAAATTCTATATAGATTGTAGTTTTGTTCCTAGTTATTCATTGAATTCTCTTGTGATTAATTATTGCTTGAGTTTATTTGGTATGAATTTCTTACAAGTGAGAACTGCGGCCTTCATTAGACCATAGGAATATTACCAGTGAAACTACAGATGGTAATTCCTGGGGATTAACTGACTAGAAACCAGATGAATAATTAACGCTACTAGTTAATTTGTAAATTCGTAACGAGAGTTAGGATTTGGGAATTGCTAGTAAGAATCTATCTTGCGGGAGGCCGGTTTTAGATTAATTTAGATCTGAGGTTGCAATCTAGAATTTAGAAAACACCCAGGAAGGGAATTGATAAACTAGGGAGAAGTAGTAAACCAGGATTCACCCTTTAGATTTATTAGAAACTCACTTTTAATTGTTTTTGTTTTAATTAAATTGTCTATTTAATTTCTGCAATCAAACCCCCAATTATTATTGTTATTTTCTTTCAGTGTATTAGTTAGATAGATTAAAGACTCAAATTAGACACAGCCTCCTTTGGTTCGATAACCTAGGGAATACCACCTAGGAAAACTTGCTACGACAGACCAGTACACTTGCTGTAATACGTTTTATCCCGTACAGCAACCCACCAGTATAAAATCTTCTCTCTACTTTCTTTTTACACTTTCCTATTACTTGATTTAATTTTCTTTTAATCTATTGAGAATTTTTACTATTTTACTGCAAGAGACCTGACTCCCCTATTTCAATAACTAACTCTGCCTGGATCCACTTGAGTTCTCCTGGTTTTGCAGATTTACTCTTTCAGGTACTATACTCTGATGCTAAACTGGATTCAAGTGTTGGGAATATCACGGCATTGTTCATCACGAATAAGGGAGCCCCTTTCACAATCTTGCTATTTTATTTTTGCATTTCTTGTGTTTGTTTTATTTTTGTTTAAATTATTTGTGGAAATGTTTTTATTTTTAAATGAGGTGTTTTAAATTAATGGTTTTTAATTTAATTTAATATGTATAAAAAAAGAAAGAGAATATTACAACGCGTCCGGCTAGACCCAGCCGGACGCAAAGCCGGACTCACAGATCTAACCCCGTCCGGATCCGGACGCCACATCCGGACGTGACTAAAACAGACGCGCTCTGCGCTTTCTTCTTTTCTTTCTTTCTTTCTCCTCTCTTTCTTCTACCTTTCTTCTTCCTCCCGACGCACTCAAACCCAGTACAAACCCAACCTCCATTTTCGCCCCCACCAAAAACACCACCACCACCGCACCACTCCTACCGCCGGCGACACCAGGCACAACCCCGACGCCTCTGAACCACCGCCATCGCCGCATCTCTGTCAAATTCTCGAAATCACACCAACCCTAAAACACATCAGGTTTTTCATTTTTTGATTTTGAGATTTCAATTCATATTTCAGTCAGTTTTCAGTAGATTAGGTAGTTATTATGTAGTTTGATGTCGAATTGATGTTCAGATACGAACAAGTGGCTTTTCTGTGAAGATCTGTACGATTTTGGGTTTAAATTATTGTGAAGTTCAAAAGTTTGAGTTTGCGGCGAATTTTTCTAGGTTTCTTCGTTGCGTCCAGATCTGTGTCTGGCTAAGTTGACCCGGACGTGGATCCGGACATGTTAAAATTTTGCAATTTTTCTGCAATTGTTTTCCAGGCTTATGTGGTACTATTTAATGCTATTGTTTGCTATATTAGGCTGTTTTAATGCATTAGTAATTGTAGATTGATTGTGTGCAAGAATGTGTTCAACTAGAACTTAATGCTCGATTGGTTCCGGGTTTTGGTGTGCCTGTTGCTCTTCCTTTACTGTTTTCTTGCTGTTTAGCTTTCTTACTGCTTTTTGTTTCTCGTTTAGATGGCTCGCACTAGAGGAGGTTTTACACACACGGGGTCCTCTTCGAGGGACCCACGACCTGACGACCAGTCAGAGCCGGCCCAGGCCCCACTACGCGATGATGGATTCAGATCAGCTGCCACTCGGGCTTGGTACGATCAGGGTGGGACCTTCGTCATTGAGAGGCGCATCAGCGATGAGGCATCAGCTGCCGCCGGGATTACAGAGTTATTTGAGGGTATTGGCGCTAGCAGCATCTTGCGCGTGGGCGTGGGTGTTTTCTCTCCGGAGCTGGTACGAGAGTTCTACGCCAATGCTGTGGCGTCAGACACGACACACAGTATTCTCTCCTACGTGCGCCAGTTCCAGGTGGAGGTAACCCCTGAGACTTTTGCTCTTCTTTTACGCCTCCCGGACAACACGGACGCACATTTAGATTTTTCAAAGGATTCACTTAGGCAGAGTAAGTCTAGGTGGTTACAAGAGGTCGGGAGTACTACTCGCCGACGGGGTGAGGAAAATAAGACTGTACTCCCGTATGTTCTCCTTCCTTCCCTCCCCCAGAGGACCCTAGCAGAGATCCTCAGTCATCAGATCCGGCCTCATGCTGGGAATGATGCTTCTGACGAGGATTGTGTCTTCCTCGACTACCTCCTGGCCTCACCACATCCACCAGCCCAGCAGCTCTCGCTACCTTTCGTGATGTTCAGGCAGCTGCATAAGGTGGTGACCTATTTGTGGACGAAGAAGAAAAAGATCACCCATATCTTTCCCATCTTCATCCAGCATCTTCTTGTCTCTACCCTCCTCGAGGAGATTTTCACTCATATGGCGGTGAGGGAGGATGAGACACCCATCTCCCTTGGGACCTTCAGGAGATGGGGCTTCTTACACCTCGATGACGGCAGATGGGTGAAGGGCAGCTCAGGTCTCGGATCCACAAGCACCTCTGCCAGTTCCAGCTCGACTCCGGTGGCCACTGCTACCATGGCACCGCCCATACCCCCAGTGATGAGCATCCCACCAGAGATGCAGGCCATGATGGACTCCCTCCTTCAGCAGCAGCAGAGGATGGAGCAGTGCTTTGGGGGTATGGAGCAGCAGTTTAGGGATGTCCAGCAGCGCCAGGTGCGCATGGAGGGACACATAGATGACATCCGCCAGACGCAGGAGCACCTCCAGGCAGAGCAGACTTCTATCCGCGACACACAGACTACGCTTGTAGAGCGCTTGGAGCGCAGTGATGCTTTGCAGAGAGAGACCGCTGCTCATCAGGCCCAGACTACCCAGATCTTACAGCTGCTCATGGCCCAGATAGGAGCGAGACCTCCGCCACCACCACCGCCTCAGTGATCGCTACTATATCTTTACTGTTTTCTTTTCTTTTGTTTGTTTTTTTGTATTTTTCAATTTTCTAGAATTGCTTTACTTTTGTCTGTTAAAACTAACGGTACAACACGAGATTACCAGGTGAAGTGATGGTGTTTATATTTACCGGTGCTTAAATTCTGAATTGCTAAAATTTCTTGTTTCTCTAAGCAGTACGGCATTCGTCACTGATTTATTTACATGTCCCATCTACTGCAAAACAAATGGCTATAAGTACAGGAAATGGAACCACACTACTTGCGAACGTCTGCTAAGCTTGAACTATGGGGAGTATTCTTTCTCTCAATATAATTCATACGATTCACATACTCTCTGTCGTTCGAGTTAATGCACTTTATTCTGTGGTTGTACATGCCAGTGAAAAATTAGCAACTTATACTCTACACAACACGCATAATCTCTTTGACTCATGAGGAATATCTCGACCCCTGCAAAACTACAAGTGTGAGGAAGAACATCTCCCTCAATCTATAACACCAGGGGAGTCTCAGTTCCTAATTTAACTTATTAATGTTCCACCTTTGTTGCGTTGAGGGTTAATTATTGCATATGCATCTATTATGAGTATAGCATGTTTTGAAAGCTCTTTTCACTGTTTTTCTTCTCTGACCAATGAGGACATTGCTCCGCTTAAGTGTGAGGAAGGAAAGACCTTTTCGTGAAAACATGCTAGTTGTTCTTTAATGCCACACTTGCTTTTTGCTGCTCTAATGCCTGTGCACACTGAGTGAAATTAAACCAAGTGAAAACCGTAGGAATCTTTTTGCTTGATGAGGTTTGTATAAATAATTTTATGTAAAAATACTCCCTTTTCACTAAAATATGGTAGATTTGCTAGTTGAGGAAACCAGATTATTTTAGTTTGGGATTTTGGAAATGAAGTGAATGTTTGGAATGAAAAGGATAAGGCAAGGTATTCCACTGATCAAAAATTTTTTCCTAACAATAGCAGGTCTCGTCTATCCGGTTATTAAGTCTTAAGGGTGCCTTAACACCCATCTACCTAAGGTCTCGGGACCTAGGATAGTTGGCCCAACACCGTTACAAGGATAGAGAGAAAAGTCTGAGTTACGGAATAACTCTGCAATTCACAATTATTCGTTTGTTTTGTATATAGTTCTTGGAAGAAGAATGTTTTTTGCATGTGAAAGAAAAATTAATTGCAGTTTAATTTTTGATTTTGATCACGAGTACGTGGTGTTGAAAGGTATTGCGGAATAAGGCATTACTTCACACTTCTTGTCATCTAAAGGTTAGAGGAATGAAAATTGGTGGAAAGTCCCAAGCTAAGTTAACTTGTCTTCTACAATCTAGTTTCTCTATGCTTTTACTAAATTGTTCTTGCTTCACTGTTTGTAAAAACCTACCTCTAGAGAGCAAGATTATTCTTTCATTTATCACTTTGTTTGATTTCGCCTCGCACTTGTTTAATTTTGAAATTATGACGGTTTTAGAGATATTCTTATTCCTTATTTGCTTGAGGACAAGCAAAAGCTTAAGTGTGAGGAAGTTGATCAGGGTGAAACATATAGGCTTTTTAGGGTTTAAACACCTTATAATTTGTAACAATTCTGGCAATGTTTCCCACTTATTATGTGTTTTTCCTAAGATTGATGTTTTGATAAAGAACTGATGTATTTTATATGCTAAATATAGGGAAAACCCAGGAAATGAAGATTTTACATCATAAGGATTACAGCACAACAAACCGGGAACAAATCAGGAGAAGAGACACAAAAATTGGTCACTTCCGGGTCAACTTGGCCGGACGCAAATCCGGACGTCTAATGTCCGGATCCGGACACGAACTGGACGTGACCTAAAAATCCAGATCCGAGAGTTCTCTGTCTTGTCCGGATCCGGACAGTGATCCGGACATATTTCGAGTTTCAGATCTAGAGGTTCTGTGTCACGTCCGGATCCGGACACAAAGCCGGACGTCACACAGAGATGAAAAGTAAAAACGCAATCGCGCTGATAATCGGGCTTTCGGCGCAATTATCAGCCGAAAGCAATTAAGCCCATCCTCAACAGTTAATTAAACACGCACCCATACTCAATATACTAAGCGTATGTCCATCCTCGTACCTAACTATCACTAACCTATGTTTCATTTCTGAGCCTATATAAACCCAGCTTCAGTTTCATTTCAATTCGTCCCAGACTCTCAAAGTCTAAGCAATACACTCTCCTCCTCTATACATATCCTCTCATCCACGATAAACCATCCATCTCCATTCACAAATCTGCCTCCATAACTCTTCACCCTCACCCACAGATAAGAGAACAGCTCACGGGCTTCATTTACCCACGTCCGGATTGACGTCCGGATCCGGACTCAACCAGAACAAGGCGTCCGGATCTGCGTCCGACCCAAGATAGCCGGACGTGACACAGACGAGTGTGGAAATTGCAGAATCGACGACGGCTTCTAAAATCAGTTTTTCTGCTAAATCCTTCTATCCTTATGCTGTTTATATTGAGCATTGCTATTTTGTCTATGGCTGAGTAGTCGTTCTTAATTTCGGTTTACTATGTATCTCTAGAATAATTATTTCTGAACCTTTGTGATTTTCTGCAGTACATTAGAATAAAGTTCTTTTCCCTTATGAATTCCTAGACTTGTTAATCTGATCAATTAAATGAGTTTATCAGTTTTGTTAGCTTATAAGTGAGAACTGCGGGTATCAATTGACTACAGGGAAAGAACCAGTTAGTATAGAGATGGTAATTCCTCTAAACACTAGTTGACCATTAATCTAGACTACACTTAAAGCAATTAGTAAACAGTGGATTCATAACGAGAGTTAGGATTCGGTCTTTGCTAATTAGAATTCGTGGAACGGGAGACCGAATACGAGTTATCCTTATTCTAGGGTTTTATTCAGAATACTGTAGAAATCACTTAGGGGAAGAAATTACAAATCTAGAGGGAAGTAGTAAACCGGAATTTCCTTTATCAAACAAAACCAAAACAATCATTTACCTGTTATTTATTGCTTAGCGAACTCTTTCACAACATTCACCTTCACATACAAAAACCCCCCAATTTCCTGTTATTTATAGTTTTTCTTGTTTGTGTGTAAGTAGAAATTAAACTAGCCACTGCCTCCTTGGATTCGATACTCAGGGAATACTCCGAGATTTAAACTTGCTATAATCGACCGGTAAACTTGCCGTTAGGTTAAACCACCCAACAACAATTTACCGTTAGGTTTTACCCCAACAGCGGAGATCGAGACTCTACAGCAGCAGGCGCGCCGCTCTCAGGACGACTATGAGGCTCTGCTCGCTCAGTTTCAGCAGTGGCAGGCGTACTACCCGCCCCCACAGTGATGATTTTGTGGATTATGCTACTTTTGTTTGGAAGCCATTGTTGGACTTCTTTGTGATTTCATTTTCAGTTATTTTGGATTTCATTCCTTTCAGTTTTTTTGCGCTGTATTTTTCTTTATTTTGTCTTTAGTTTGTTCTTCTTTTGAACTGCAAGCACTGGTTGTCACTAATGCAATGATTCTATCATACTTTTCTGTTTTGTTTGTTGAACGTGTGCTAGTATACTTTACCGTGATGACTCCATGCCGGCCTCTTGCTTGGAAGCAAGTGTGAGGAAACATTCTCCCCTACCAGGACACTAAGTGTGAGGACGACCCTCTTCCTCAATCAATTACAAAACAAATCAGGGGAGTTTTCAGTTTCTTTTTCATTTATGTTCGGGCCGTGCCTTAACATGTATAACTCTGTCACTCTTCACTTCCCCCCTTGTGCGTCTGACACATTTAGTCTGATCTCTTTCTTGTGATAATTTTCTGAACAATGGGGACATTGCTCCTCAATAAGTGTGAGGAAGGGGGAGATCTTTCTGAATGTGTCAGCCATCTATTTTGCATCCCGCACTAATTTTTGTTTGGTTTTCAGCTATATGGGGGTGATTTCCTTAGAGTGCTTCTTGGTGTTGAATACTTGGGTGGATCTTAAGTTGTGGAGTCGAGTCCGGTGATGACCTTAAGGGTTGGTTTGCTCAAAGCTGTGTGTTTTTGTATTTTGGAAATTACTGAATTTTGTTAAATGTTAGTGGACAAGTTAGTTGTGGAGTCAGAACTGGTTTAACCTGGAACCTTGGAATGATGAGAATGACTGGAATGAAGGATAAAGGCAAGGTACTCTTCTGATCTGAGTTATTTTCTGAACCAAAACAGGCCTCTTCCATCCGGTTATTAAGTCCTTGGGGTGCTTCATCACCCATTTACCTAAGATCGTCTGATCTAGGATAAAAGACCCAATACCGTTACAAGGATGGAGAGAAAAGTCTGGGGGATGAATTATTTGCGCGAAAAAAATCAATATGTATGCAAAAGGAAAAAAAGAGAAGCTCTTTAAAGTCTTATGTTTTTGGCAAATCCTTAAATTAAATCATGAGTACGTGGTGTTGAAAGGTTCTGCGTAATATGGCAGTACTTCACACCCCTTGTCATCCACGGGTTTGAGAAGAGAAAAGGTTGGAAGGTTCTGAGTTACTCTACGTTTTGACTTCGTGATCTGACTTTTTCATAATCTTTTGTTTTAAAAGCGTGCTTCATTGTTTAAGAGACATGCAGTTAAGAGCAGATCGATTTTTGGGTGGTTATTTTGGCTTAACTCCTTCTTATTTTGTGCAATCCCAAGGTTTGGTCCTAAGGCATTCTGAGATTTCTTACTCCTGCTTTGCTTGAGGACAAGCAAAGGTTAAGTGTGAGGAGGTTTGATGGGTGTGAAATATGAATGGTTTTAGTGGTCTTTAATGTCTAATTTTTATATGCGCATCAATAATATTTCACATTTATCTTGCGTTTTCCTTTGGTTTGTTGTTTGTTAAGGCTTGATACCTTTTTCTATGTTAAATGCAGAGAAAATCCGAGGAAACAGTAGATTAACTCACGAGGGAGATGATGCAACAAACGGGGGTCGAATTGGAGTCAGAACGATGAATTTAGAGGATTTTGAAGGTATGTCCGAGCTAGTGTCCGAACCTCCAAGTTTGGACGCAAGTCGAGAGTTCGTTTGTTGTGCCTGATGAAATGTCCGAACTTCAGTCCGAACATTGAAGTTCGGACATGGTTCGAGAATCACAATGAGAAAAGTCGGAAGTCTGACCTACGGTGCGTGTCCGAACTTGTGTCCGAACATCGAAGTTCGGACACAAGTCGAGACTTTTGGAACTGGAGCGCTCAAAACAATGTGTCCGAACATTGAAGGTCGGACCAAAGTTCGGACGCGACTGAGATCGTATCGAACTCGCACTCAGACTCAGATTGCAAAGAGAGCTCCAAGTATTGTATTGATGAAAGCGTACCTTATTACATAACTTATGGTTCTTATTTATAGGCTCTTCTACAGTGTATAACCGTTTCTGTAGGCCTACATTATTCTAGAATATTCTTAGTTATACAAGGCTTTTTGTGTAACTTCACCCTTCTTTTTGAATAATTACTCCCAACCCTTCGGAGGGGGTTTTGCTTCGCTTCGGAGGCGAATGACTTTTAGCTCTTCGGAGAGGATCTTTGCTTTGCGTTGGAGGCGACTACTCCTCCGCAGTCTGTCTGTGGTATAGCTTCCTTGTCGTAAGAGTCCGTTCGTTGGAGTCGGAAGGGGGTTTGGTCAGAGAGAGATCCATCTGTTGTCTCCGTAGGCAGCATATACTCTTTGCTCAGCCATTTGATTACTCCGTGCGGTGGAACTCCACTTCATCAGTCCCACAAGATCTTTTCTTGTTCTGCAAGGAAAGATCTTTTCGTTGTTGCTCTTTCTTTGTTTTTAAATTTTGGTGGCCCGCTCCGCTCCGTTCCCCCTAGTCCCACAAGACCTCTTTTCTTTTCGGAAAAAAGGGAAGGGGTCTTCGGAGTTGTGCTTTTGCTTTTGTAGATTTCCTACCGTTTGAGACTTTGCGGAGGCCTAGCAACGTGCCTCGCTGCAACCGCCGCCTCCTCGTCTTCTGTAACTATTTTCCTGACACATTTGCAGGAGTAGGCCATGATTACTTTGGGTAGAGCGCGCCCAATTTCCGTCTATTTAAACTCATTCTCTTCCCTCTCCCCTTTTTCTTATTCTTTCAAACTTTCGAACTTCTCTGCTTTGATCCTCTCAAACTTTTGAACTTCCCTGTCCGTTCCTTGCTTCGTGTCTTTATCCTCTTGCGTTTTCTCTACACAGCAACCGTCCTCCTTCGTCTTCCCTGCCCTTTAACTTCCGACTCTGTTTTTGCGCTCCTTTTCCCTTCGCACTTTTCCCCTCTACTCGATCGTCCATATTCTGTCAACCTCTCTTGCTTGTAATGGCTCTGTCAAACCCAAGCTCCTCTGTCCCAGCACCGGCGGGGTCGACACTTTTCACCGACGGGGAAAAGTGCGTCGTCGAAGATCCTGCCGTTCCTTCTGAAGATATCTGTGGGGACTACCCTCGCCAGGGAACCGGCTCCAGCCTCACCGTGACAGACTTAAAGAAGCTCATGAAAGGCATACAAGTCCCACTGGGGTCGAAGATTCGTGTGCCGGAGCCGACGGCGCACCCTTTCAACTACTTTGGAGATGGTTTCGTGGTGTATCGGGAGCACCTTCACCGCGGTCTGCGCTTTCCCCCGCACCCCTTTGTCCTGGTTTCCTCTCCCGTCGGCAGTGCACTCTTGCCCACCTGAACCCTAATGCTCTGGGTTGCTTGCACGCCTTCTCTTTTGTGCAGAGAACGATATTACTCCTGATGCGCGGGAGTTTGTTAACTTCTTCACCACCAGGGTGAACACTACTGCTACGGAGGAGGACATCTCTGTCTTGGCTGTTTCCGGGTACTCCTTTTTTAAACGCGTGAGCCCGGAGAGTGGCTGGTCCTCCAATTGGTTTGTTTTCTACCCTCCGAGGGGTACTTTTATCGGAGTCTCCCACATCGGAGACGTAGCTAAGGGGCAGCTTGCTTCTCCGCTACCTTCTTCCGCAAACCCGTCTCCGGTTGGAGACATACTCAAGAAGTTGAGCTCTTCGGCGCTCCACCCTATCACCTTTTTCTCTCCGAAGAGAGATTGAACAAAACTCGGGCGAAGATCGATCGTACGTATTCTCCTTGTGTTTCTCTTTCCTTTACTAGTTTCCGGCTAGTTTTCTTACTTCTTTTTTACCACAGCTTTTGCTCAAATGGGGGGGAAATTTTCCCTCCGCTACAACTGGGAGCTTGTTGATTATAGAGCTACCGAAGAGAAAAAAGGAGCCCCACCTGCTCCTTCTGGTAGGAGTCCCACTGGTAGCAAGACTGCTGGCACTAAGAGGAAAGCCCCCGAGGGGCCCAAAAAAGTTGATCAGCGTAAAATTAAATTAGTACGAAAGGAAAAGCATGTTACCGAAACGGGTTCAACCGACCCCCCTGCTACTGTTCCTTCGGAAACAGGTACTTCCGTATCTACTCCTTCCTGTAGTCCGGGCAGAGTTAAGAAAGATGTGGATTTAACTCCCATATCGTCCCTCTTTCCTGACCTGCATGGCTTTTTTTGCGTAGACGAAGCTTTAACTCAAAATACCGATTCCATTTTTTCCACCGGTATACCTTTCCACAGCCTCTTTTGTCCTTCCCTTCGCTTATTTCTTGTTTTCCGTTTGATTACTTATGACTTTGTTTTTTGCAGCTCCTGCTCCGCCCTCCGCAGATCCTGAGCCCGAAAGGGAGCGCCGACCCGTGCGCGGTGTTACAATAAGAGAAGGTGGAGCCCCAAAGGCAAAAAAGACTCGCGAAGCTCCGTCCGGTAAAGGCAAGGGTATTGCCGAGGTTGGTGCGGAGGAAAAGTCTTCCTCGGATTCATCCGACGGCCCTTCTCTGGGGGCTCCTCCGTCCAGAGCCAGGAGCAAGCATGCGGAGGACAGATCTTCTCCTCCACCGCGGGCCGATCCGTCGGTCTACGGTCCTTCTCCGAAATTGGACTGGGGTTATCACCGAGGAAATCCGGTTCCTCGCATTCCCTTCGTCCGGGGAATGAGGTACAAGACCTTTTGGTCTACTGCTGCGGAGGCAGCTAACAATGAAAATGGCATTTTCGCCCCAGGCTCCCATCCGACTCCCTTAAAGCAAAGACTTCGGGTTGGGGAGGGTAGTTCTGACGCCATTGTCCGCCATTCTCTTCCGGAGAACGTGGCTTTTGATCGCCTCTGGAGCGCTTTAACTCAGGTTTGTTTCCTTTGCATATCCCTTGTAAAACCTTCAGCTTTATTCTGATACTCTTGTCTTTTAGGCCATGGCGATGGCCCAATGCGTGGAGACCCAGTCTCAATACTCCTCCGAAGCTCTCCGTTACCATGGGGCCCGTGCGGAGAGATATAAGAAGGTTGCGGATGAAGAGAAGGCTAAGACTCAAGAGGCTTTGGCGCGAGCAGAGGCTCGATTTGAAGCGAAAAGACCGCTCTCCGGGAGGAGATTCAAGAACTTGCCTCCGTCGATCAGGAGGATACTGTTAATAAGCTGCAGGCTTCTTTTGAAGATCAGAAGCGAGTGCTGGAAGAGGAAGCTGAAGACCTTCGGAGGGTCGCTGAAGAGATCCAGAAGTCCACCGAGGATCTTCGATCTTCTTTTGAATCTGAGCTGGAAAGAAAGAACCAGCTTCTGGAAGCAGCTGAGGCCAAACAAAATGGTCTCCAAGCCGATCTTGAATCGGAGAGGAAGAACCTGGCGGAGGCGCAAGCTAGTCTTGAATCGGAGAGGCAGAAGCTTGCGGAAGCCGCTCTTCGGATTGAAGAGCTTGAGGCGGAGGTGGAAGCTCAGAAGAAAAAGGCTTCCGGTAACTTTCATATCTTCGAAAGCCTCTTTTCTTGTTTTTTTTTTTTTTTGCTAACCCGTTGTATTTTTTCGCAGAAAATCCAAGTCCTTCGTCGGAGGCTGCTCGAAGCTCCGACTTTTGGCTTAAAAAGGTGTCTGTACTTAAAGCGTCGCTAATTACTTCGGAGTCGGAGAGAGATCGATACCGGAGCCTTACTCATTCCTACGAGAACCAGGTTGCAAAGCTGAAGGGGGCCCTCAAGGAGACACGATCGGAACTTCAAGCGGAGGACCGCTCTGTTTCAGGCCTTAAAGAGGCGCTCTCTTCTCAATGTCGCAAGTTTGCTGGAGAGAGCCAACGGATCGTGTCGGAGTTCTTCTCTGAGAGACAGCAATCTGTTGATGAAGCTCTTTATGAAAGCCTGGAGTTTGAAGCGCTTGCCCGTGCTACCGGATATCATGTGGAATTAGCAAGGTTTTCACGCCCTGCGGGGAATACATGTTTTGCCCCATCCTTTATGGGATCGGTTGCCGCGCGGGCTCGGAGTGACGCCGCCCTTTCTCCGGTAGGCGAGAAGGAAGACTCCGAAGGAAGCACCTCGACCCTCCAGAAGCGAACACATGAGTCCGAAAAGCTTGCGGAAGACCCTTCAGAGCCTGCAACATAAACTTTTTCCTTTTTGCTTTAAAGCTTTGTTATAACTATTTGCTGCGGAGTATTCTTATATTTGTAATTAATTTCCTTTTATCATACCAACCAGACCTTTCGGGTATGACCGGAGCGACCGGTCTCCCGAAAGTTGGAGACTTTCATTAATGTAGAATTTTTAAGTTGCCTTTCATTTTTGTAGAGGGTCTCTTGTTTCAGTAACCTTTTAGTTACACTTTTCTACTTTCACACTCTACCACTGTACACATGGTGAGATCGTCGATTTAACACTCTACCGACTTTGAGCCGGTGAGATCGATCGTCGGATTAACACTCTACTGCCAGGACGCTGACAGTGAGATCGTCGAATGAATTACACTACCATCGTTGATGGTAGATCGTCGGATACAAATCACTCTACCATGGCCAATGGTGAGATCGTCGGATACATTCTTTGTCTTTTTTTTTGAAAAAACCCTTTGTTTCTTGTTTTGTGACGGAGAGAAATTGCGATGCTTTTTGTTTTGTCTGGAAACTTTATATATTATCATCGGCGGATAACAAGATAACTGAGATCATGAAGCAAAATGCTTTATTGCCACTCTTTGCGCGTTTTTTACCAAGCGACTCTTTAACCTGCAGTTGAAAGAAGATATTAAACATAGAATTTCTTGAGACACTCCGCATGCCAGGAATGTGGCAGATCGTCTCCGTCCACATTTCGGAGCCTATAAGATGCTCGGTCAGTTTTAGCCTGAACAACATATGGGCCCTCCCACTGCGGTTGCAGCTTTGCCGGTTGTTTCACTTCTCGGAGGACCAAGTCACCTGCGGAGAAGGACCGTTCCCTTACCTTTTTATTGAAATGTCGTTCGATTCTCAATTTGTCTCTTTGATTTCTTAAGTCAGCGATCATCCGCCTTTCATCCAAGACGTCCAACTCATCTCGGATGCCCTCATCGTTTTCTTCTTCCTTGTACCCCTCAACTCTTTTTGATGGTATCATGATTTCCGCAGGTACTACCGCTTCCAGACCATATGTCAATCTGTAAGGGGTTTCTCCGGTTGGTCCCTTGACAGTCGTCCTATTAGACCATAGAACCTGTGGTAGAACCTCCGCCCACCTTCCTCTTTTTCCTTCCAACTTTCTTCTTAGAGCTTTCACGATTTGCCCATTCGTATTTCTACCTGGCCATTTGCTTGTGGATGAGCTACAGAGGCAAATCTCAGGCCAATCTTCCACTCTTCGCAGAAATCTCTAAAGCTCTTGCAATTGAACTGCGCACCGTTGTCCGTTATGATTACCCTCGGTATACCAAACCGACATACGACGTTCTTCCAAACAAACTCCTCTGTTTTTCGTGCAGTTATGTTTACCACCGGAAGAGCTTCTACCCACTTGGTGAAGTAATCTACCGCCACATACAAGTACTTATACCTTCCGGGGGAAGCCTCTGGAAATGGTCCGACAATATCTAATCCCCACTTCGCAAAGGGGATCGGAGAGGTAATAGATTTCATTTCCGCAGGTGGGTTTCCAACCCTTGGACCATGTAACTGGCATTGCATGCATTTTTTGACATAGTCTCCGCACATCTTCTGGATCGCCGGCCAGAAGTAGCCCATCCTTAGTATTTTATGCATTACTGCCCTTCCTCCTTGGTGGTTGCCGCATACCCCATTATGGACTTCGGTGACAAGCTCTAGCCCTTGACTTTCCGTCAAACACTTCAATGATGGTCTACCGAAAGATCGCTTATAGAGTTGGCCGTTTTCGAAAAAGAACGACGCTGCCCTTCTTTTTATCGTTTTGGCCTCTTTTTCGTCCTCTGGTAGTGTCCCCTCTTGGATATACCGGACAATGGGAGTCATCCATGATTCGCCCAAATTAGTCATCTCAACTACCATTGTCTCCGTTTCTTCTATACTTGGGAGCTTCCTTAGTTGTAGCTGAACTTCTTCCGGTATTCCCTCCGCTATACTTGCCAATTTAGCCAGTACATCGGCCTCTGAGTTTTGGTCTCTGGATACGTGTCGGAGATTGCACTTCGTAAATCTTGCCCTTAGATCCTGTACCTTTATCAAGTAAAGTTTTAGTTTTTCCTCCTTTGTTTCAAAGATATTCTCACTTTGCCTTGCTACAAGCAAGGAATCAGATTGCACTTCCAGCTCCGTCACCCCCAGGGCACAGGCTATTTCCAGCCCGTGCACTAATGCCTCATATTCCGCTTCATTGTTCGTTATTTCGAATTCCAACCTTATTGAATGATTCATTTTCCTTCCATCAGGAGTCTGGATCACGATTCCAACCCCCGCACCAGTTTTACACCTAGCTCCATCCACCCACATCTTATACGGGACTTCTCGCTCTTCTTGACGGAAAAAACTTGCCTCGGTGATAAAATCAACCAGGGCTTGGGCTCTTATTGCTGTCCGGGGAACATAATGAATTTCAAATTGAGTCAGCTCCACCGTCCAAGTAATCATTCTTCCGGAGGCGTTTGGGTTATTGGCGATTTGCTTTAAGGGCCAATTGGTTCGGACGGTGATTCGGTGCGACTGGAAATACGGTCTCAGTTTCCTGGATGCAATCACAAGGGCGAACAAAACCTTCTCAATATTGGAATATCTTGTCTCCGCTGCAGTTAAGATCTTTCCAGTAAAATAGACTGGGATTTCTTTCTTTTCCTCTTCCATGATTAATACCGCCGCTACTGCCCACTCTGAGACCGATAGGTATAAGAATAGATCCTGGCCTGGTGTCGGAACGCCGAGTTTGGGAAGTTCTTGAAGCATTTTCTTGATTTGCTCAAAGGCATCCATACACTCCGTATCCCACTGGAATTTTTTATTTTTGCGGAGGGTATTAAAAAATGGAATAGACTTTTCCTGGAGTTTGGAGCAAAATCTGCTTAAGGCAGTGAGTCTCCCATTCAAGGCTTGTACGTCTTTAATGTTTCTCGGTTGAGGAAGGTTGAGGACTGCTTGGGTTTTCTCCGGATCAACTTCAATTCCTCTCTGTCCGACTATAAACCCCAAAAACTTCCCTCGGGTGACTCCGAAGACACATTTTTCAGGATTTAACTTGATTTTGTATTTATCCAGGGTATTGAAGGTTTCCTCAAGGTCTTCCATGTGCTGAGCTATAGAATCGCTTCTCACTACTATCATCCACATATGCCTCCACATTTCGAGACAACTGCCCCCGAAATACCTCGTCAATCATTCGCTGGAAGGTCGCTCCTGCATTTTTCAGTCCAAACGGCATAACCTTGTAACAAAAAATACCAGTTGAGGTGACAAAAGATGTTTTCTCTTGGTCATTTTTGTTCATCATTATTTGGTTATACCCAGAAAACGCATCCAAAAAACTCATCACACTACTCTGCGCCGTTGCCGCTACAAGCTTATCTATGGAAGGTAAAGGATAAAAATCTTTCGGACAAGCTTTATTCAAATCCGTGAAATCCACGCACATCCTCCATTTTCCGTTTGCTTTTTTAACCAAAACTACATTTGATAGCCATTTTGGATAAAAGACTTTCCTAATAAAGCCGGCCTCCAGCAACCTTTCGACCTCCGTCCGCGCAGCCTCGTCCCTTTCCCTTCCTATAATCCTCTTCCTCTGCCGGATGGCGGGAAACTTCGGATCGACGTTCAAGTTATGCTGGATAACGCTGGCGTCCACTCCGGGCATGTCCTTTGGGCTCCAGGCGAATGTTTTTCTTCTTTTTTCCAAAAATCTCATTAAGCGAATCTGCTCATCGTGGAGAAAAGCATTTCCAATTTTAAAAAATTTAGAAGGATCGGAGTTCAGGGGTACCTCTCTTGGCCGTTCCGCCGGTACCACCACCTTTTCGGAGGTTTCTCCAGACATCCTTGTCCTGGCTTCTCCTTCTTCGTACTCTCGACTGGAGCCGACCTCTTTGACTACGTCTTCCTCCGGAAAATCCTCAGTAATCCGGACTTCGCACACCCTTGCTGTTTTCTGGCTTCCAGGAATGGACACCAGCTTTCCGCCCCTTGTCAAGTATTTGAGCTTGAGGTAATAGGTGCTACAGACAGCTCCGAAAGCATTGATCCCAGGTCGCCCCAAATAGACGTTGTATCCGGACAGATCTCGCATGATATATAAGGTTATCCTTTCTGTTCTCCGATCTTCCTTTTGGCCTAACGTCATTGTGACATCGACGCTGCCGCTGGCCTGAGCCGTGATTCCCCCAATGAATCCTCCGAAAGTAGCAGTAAACGGCTTGACCTTTTCATCCGGGATTTCCAGCTTCCGGAACGCCGCTAGGGAAATCACGTTTGCTCCCGCTCCGCTGTCGACAAGGATGTTTCCCACCATCCTATCATTGATTTGAGCTCGAATGACGAGGGGGTCATTGTGGGGGTAGTAGACTCCCTTCATCTTCTTCCGTGAAGTAGATAGGTGGTAAAGGCTCTCTTCTTGAACTTTCTTCTCTGGTAGCTTCTCATGGACTTCGTGTACGTGCCTTTTCTTTTCTTTTGCCGTGAACGGCCCCTTTTCTGAGAATAAACCAGTTATGACCCCAAAATCGAAAGATTTGCTATGGTCTAGCTCAGGGTGATCTTCATTCCTCATGCCACCCCCGTTATGCCCGTAACGAGATCGGTTTTGATAGTCGCTGTTATTCTTTTGCTGTTTGGGAGCTTCCTGTTTCTGCTTTTCTTGTTTCTTTCTTGCTCATCGATTTTGTTCAGTTCTCTTGATAATGTTACACAATTGGTCGTTCTGTGGCTGTAGTGCCCGTGGAATTCACAAAACGCCAATGTGCTCTCGCCTGAGGTAGGCTTCTTCGGAGGCGGAAGATAGCCTTCCCTTACCGCAGCTGCGTACCTTCCTGGAGCGATAGTAATCACCTTTGCTCCGTACGTCGTCCTACCCCCAGAATGGGTAGGTGCGACCAGATCCTTCCCATAGGGCTTGTACCTAGCTCCCCAAGGTTTCGGAGCGGATGTCTCCCCATAATTCGCGCCGACAGACGACGCTCCTCCCTGTCTCTTCTCATTAGGCGGCCTGAAGCTATTAGCCAGTTCTTTCGCCTTATTCTCCGCAATCTCCGATTTCAAGAAATCGTGCAGCATTTCCGCTAACTCTCCGTGAGTTTGCGGTGCTTTGGTAGCAATTTTCCCTGCCAGCCTTGGATTCGCCAATCCATTTCCGAAAGCTTTCACCAGTATCTTCTCATCCACATCGTCTATTTCAGCCACCTGTTTATGGAAGCGTTCGCTGTATTCCTTCACCGTCTCTCCCCTTCTTTGCCTAACATCCATCAACTCAATCGTATCCCTCTGGATCTTTTTACTTGCTGCGAAGTAAAGTTGGAATTCCTCTGTAAGTTGTTTGAAACTTGAGATGGATTGAGGTTTCCGAGAAGAGATCCAATTAGAGCTCTTTTGGTAAGTGTTCCCGGAAACAGATTGCAGAGTGCCTGGGAACTGATCCCCTGAGTGTTCATCGCAAAGATGAACTTCTTGATATGTTGAGCGGGATCTCCAGTTCCGTCGTACTTCTCTATTGCTGGAGCGACAAAGAACGGTGGAAGCTTCGCCTTCCGAATGTTTTCGGTGAAGGGATACAGCGACATGTCGACGAGGTCTTCCTCTGCACCTTTCGGTGGTGACTTCTCTTTCCGGCTTTCGTCGCTTTTTGATCCGCTTTTCGCTTTTAGATCCTCGATTACATTCGCCATCTCATCGATCTTCTTCTGGTGCTCCAGATCTCTATCCGCCAGTTCCTGCTGAAACCGCTCATTGCTTTCATCTTCTCATTGACTTCTTGCGCAAAACTCCTCATCAGATCAGTGAGGTCTTCCTTCGAGAATGAGCTCTCCCCGGTCGCGGCCATCTTCCCCTTCCCTTTGCTTGATCGTGGTGCCATGTTTGAACAAAAGACAAGAACCGTGACTCTTGTGGATTGAATCGTGGTTATCGTTCGTTTCCCACAGACGGCGCCAAATGAGATCGTATCGAACTCGCACTCAGACTCAGATTGCAAAGAGAGCTCCAAGTATTGTATTGATGAAAGCGTACCTTATTACATAACTTATGGTTCTTATTTATAGGCTCTTCTACAGTGTATAACCGTTTCTGTAGGCCTACATTATTCTAGAATATTCTTAGTTATACAAGGCTTTTTGTGTAACTTCACCCTTCTTTTTGAATAATTACTCCCAACCCTTCGGAGGAGGGGGTTTTGCTTCGCTTCGGAGGCGAATGACTTTTAGCTCTTCGGAGAGGATCTTTGCTTTGCGTTGGAGGCGACTACTCCTCCGCAGTCTGTCTGTGGTATAGCTTCCTTGTCGTAAGAGTCCGTTCGTTGGAGTCGGAAGGGGGTTTGGTCAGAGAGAGATCCATCTGTTGTCTCCGTAGGCAGCATATACTCTTTGCTCAGCCATTTGATTACTCCGTGCGGTGGAACTCCACTTCAGCGACTAAATTCTCACCAGAAGTTCGGCGTTTTGAAGGGAAAAGAGGAGGATATTCTATTTAAAGTGACCTAATCTGAGTGAAGGGGCATCACACTACCTATCAGTTCATCACGACACTCTCACGCTGGTAAAACAACACTCTTTCCACTCATACTCACCATCAGCATCAGCTTCACCTTCATCCATATTCACCAAGCACATTGTCTTCATTGAGGAGGAGCATTGACAGCAAGGAGTCAGACCATCGTCTTCAACCTTGCGCCGGCAGAATTTGAGTCTGGATAATCACTCAATTCGAGGGTTTTTCTTCCTTTAGATGAATTCTTTGTTGATTGTATTTATTCACTTCTTTGCAATGTCTGGCTAATAGGGATTAACTCTGGGGTAGGGTTGTTCACGATGGATACAATTTAGTTAAGACTTCTGCAATTTGATCATGGGATTGTAACGGATTGTTTCTGGGTTAATGATTATCATTCATCTTCTCTATTTAACTTGCGCATTTATAGAGTCGCTTTGCGAATCCTGCTAGAAACAGACAAGGTGACTAATAGGAAGTTTGAATTGACCTGGGGATTTGAGGAAAGATTAGTCGGATAGATAATTTCTCCTGCAAACGCTAACAATTTCTTCGCACGTAATCCGCCTATATGTGTTTTGCCAACTGCTAGATAGTGTGACACGTTCTGATAGGTGAGCTCTCCTTTAACTAAGATTTAGGATCGAGGAGCTAAGAATTGGCCTTTCCGTTCTTCATAATTGAATGTAGATTTTACTAGATTATCCAACAAAGACCAGCCCAAACCCGGAGTTTCATTCCATTTCACTGAACTCACCAAGTTACTTTTCATTAATCGTTCATCTAGTTTTTAATTTGCGTTTTTCTCAATTCAGTTACAAAAACAATTCACAACCCCCCTGAATTTCCAGTTTCTAAGGACATAGGCTTAATATTCAAGTCCCGTGGTTCGATACCTGGTTACTCAATCCATATACTAATAGTGACCGGGATTTTTGCAACCCGAAAGGCTTTTCGTTTTATTATTTTCTAGGTTTATCAATTTAGTTTTAGTAGAACAATTTCCCTGTTTGCAGATTTTTAGTCAGACCATATTTGTATAGACCCCCCTCATACCGAAAAATCTCCCTCCACAATCCCACGTCCAGAATCTTTTTTCTTTGATTTTGGACAAATACAAATTAAGTGCTTAAAGATATGTACTCATTCAAACTATAGAATGTATTTTTTTATTTAACAAGTCCATTTTATCTATCAAACAAAAAATAAACATGTTGTTGCAAGAAAACAAATCTTAATAAAATGTCTTAAGTTGAATAAGATACACTTTTTCGAAATGTTTTTGGCTTGAGGAGAACTAGATCAATTTGAAATTCAATTATTTAAAAATATATTCCTCATGTCCCATTTGCAGTGTCTCGTATGCTTTTACACGTATATTAAGAAACTAAGAAAAATATAGGAGAAGATGTAATTTGAAACACACATACAAGACACTATTTTGGGAGAGAGAAAAAAAGACTAATAGGACACTACACATAGGACGAAGGGAGTATAAGTTATACTTTTAAGTGCTCTTAGATTCGAATAAATGTAATTTTTTAAGTTAAAAAACTGCACTTTATAACTAGTACAAGAAAAACGTCGTTAATGTGATAGAAATTTCTGTAGGTGAAAAACAATATTCTGATTGAAAAAGGTATCACTGACAGAATGCTCCGATGGAAATTTGTGGCAAGAAGTCACGTTATTATTAGTTTTCTATCAAAGAAACTTATTCTGTTGCTAAAAACAATATCACCGGCCGAAAATGTTATGTTGTTGTAAATCTTTTACAGACAGAAATTCCAGTTCAAAAAAGTCACTTACTACAGATACTTTCTGTAGGCGATTCTTTTAGTAACGGAATGTTTTCATCGGCAAAATGTGTAACCACCTTAATTTATTAATTAGTCATAACTATCTACTACATAAATTTTTGTTACTAAAAACATCAACCATGAAAGTTCATCTTGCCAAATACTTCACCCACAGAATTTCCACCGTCATTGGAATATCATTTTTGTCCCAAAAGAGTATTTTCCAACATGAAGAGATGGATATTTCCTGTAGCGTATATACGAGGTTCAACCTACAAAAGCAATTACAATAATGCACAATTATGTACTCTGTATAATAGAAATATCTATCAAACATATATAACAAAAACATCAACCATAGAGTGTATATCAAATGTCTTTACGCATTCATATACTTCGTGTACTTATCATATATATATATATTACCCAACTAAAATAGACTTCATACTTAGTGAAAAAATTTCTTCTAATGTATAAAGGTAGGATAAACAAACCTCCCTTACATTTAGCGGCGGATGCCGAGGGGGGCTTCAGCCCTGAAAATTTTAAAAACCTATCAAATGCTCTTATAAACTTTTTAAAAAATACAAAAAACTAAAATAAAATTTTAAATAATGATAATGTTAAAAAAAAATTGACCCCCCTAAACAAAATTTATGGGTGAGCTACTACTTACATTCTCATAGCCTTCACAAAAAATCTTCAAAAGGGAACAAAATACTAGTGGTTCTACATAGTAATCAAAACTCTTGTAGTTATCTCTTAGTCTTCAAACCTATATGAACACTGCATGACCAAAAAAGAAAAATGTGTATTAGTACTAAAATAAAAGACAAATCACATTGAAATTAAGATACACATATCTCATACAAGATGAAACATTAAACATTTACGCTCACATATTCTATCATTCACAATAGTGTAAAAGATTGCAATTTATAGTCCAAAAAATGTATGTGATAGTGCATTTCATGTTATACTTAGGGTGTGTTCGCTTCAAGGCGAGGAAACGGAATGGAATCAGGAAAGGGAATGGAAAGGAAAGGAAAGGGATTCCCCCGAATCAAGAAGTCTGTTTGATTCTACATGGAAACAAAATAGAATTCTCAATGAGTGTCTTTGTTGTTTGGTTCCAAACAGAGAAGTGTTAATACATATTTACACTATAAATAATATATATTAATATTTATCTAATTTGTATGCAACATAACGAATATTTATATAATTACATAGCATATATAAATGTTTTTAAATTATAATGACATCTATTAATATTTATAGTTTATATTATGTATACTATTTTTTAAAATTTATCTATGTTATAATTTTTTAATTTTATAGTATTTAAGTTAAAAAAAATATTTATTAATATATATTATATAATATTTATTTAAACTGTAAACAATATAAATAAATATTTATATAAATTATATATACTATAGACTATATATTATTATTATTTTTTAGTTTTATAGTATTAAATTATTAAATAATATTACTTAATAATATTTAATAAAATTGTAAATAAATATATAAATATTTTATATAATATTTATTTAAATTTATAAAATATATATATACATTTATTTTTATATCATTTAAAGTATAAATAATATTTATTAATATTAATATATATTATATATAATATTTGTTCATATTTATTTAAATTATAACTAATGTGTATAAATGATTATATATATTAATATTTATTTGAATAATATATATTTTAATTTCAGAATTTTATTGTAATTAAATTATATTATATATATATTATTTGTTCTTTTTTTCAAATATAAATATAATACTACCATTATATAGTATATATTATTATTTTTAAAATTTTTAAATGTTATATATTAACATTTATATATATATATATTCATATTCATATTGATATGTATATGTATATTTATATTTATATAAAGTATAAATAAATATTTGTATTTCTTTTAGATAAAAATATTGTATATTAATATTTATAAAAACTATGTATCATATATTAGTATTTATATAAATTAATATATATATATTATATTTGTTTATGCTAAAGATGATGATAGGGGTAAGAGGGAGGAAAGGGAATACCTTTCCCTGGGATATTGGGGGGAATCACCAAAAGGAAATTGGGGGTTTTTGAAACCTGAAGTGGGGGAAACAGAATCATTAAAAATACAAAACAAACAACAACAAAGGGAATGATTCTGTTTCCCTTTGTTGATTACCCCAAAGTGAACGCCCCCTTAATTGTACCATGAGTAAGAAAATGTCAAAATCTAGGCAGATCACACTTCTCATAAGCAGCGCAAAGAGAGATGCAATTTTGCTTAAATTAACAGTTCATATTTTTTTTTTGATAATTAAGGCATAGCGGCATTTTATTAATGCATAGGGAGGGCTTATAATGGGCCTCATTAAAACCTCCCAATGCAAAACCCGATGGGAAAAAGCCAAGGGAGGAAAAAGAGTACCCGCCACTACAATTACAACCTAGCAGCCAACTAGAAATGAAATAAAACTAACATGAAAGAGCAGCCAAAGATGTCAAAACAACTTACACAACATTCAAGTTCACCTTCCCACTTCTAGGGATTTAAACATAGTCTTTTAGGGATGCTACACCTACAAAAGTACTACATGTGAAAGGGATATCTTTCCACCAAACCTTCGTTCACCTCCAAATGACAAGTTTAGTTTGCAAAACAAGCCTCTCAACCATAAGGGCTTCTGATCTAAAGATGGTATTATTGCGTTGTAGCCAAATGGAGTGTATACCATATGCCAGTGTCGACCTTTAGATCCTCTTACCTTTGCCCACAAGCATAATCGCGAACCAGTCTTGATAGATGTTTATAACACTTTCCTTGAAAGTGAAATCAATGATCCACCATTTTAGGATACCTTCCCATACCGTAATGATTTTCGGACACGAAAAAATAACATGCTCAAGGTTTTCCAGGCCTCTTTTACACCAGGGACATAGGCTTCGATTAATCGAGGTCACGCCTTTTTCAAACAAGAGTTCCACAGTAGCTAGGCCCCTTACGAGAGTCATCTAGAGAACTAGTTCAACGCGTGGCTCACATAGCCCACACCACACCTGGCTAAAATCTACACCACCCACATCAAGGTGTTGTGCTCTAGATATATTCAGCGCATGTGATACTTCCCTGGATATAGTAGCATTACTTGGCGATTTCTAGTAGCACGTGTAGGACTGTCCAGGTGAGGAAGGTTGAACCGTCAGTGCTTCGCGTAAGCCAACCACCAAACTTTCTTCATAAACAAATAACCTGCGTGGCTAGTGAAACTTCCACTGCCATGCTCCTTCGTACCACTCACCCATGTTGGCTATTGTTTGATCTCGTTGAGAGCTCAGGGAGTATAGACACGGGAATCTATCCTTCAATATCCCTCCTTCCAACCATTTATCAAGCCAAAACATAACATCATTCCCATTCCCAACTTCAATATTGATCCGGTTTTCAATGAGATTTTGCACAACGTCATTACTTTCCATGATGTTACAAATTTTATGCCAGACGCCTCTACAACATTGTCTACCTTCAGACTTTTCCCCTGAAGTCCTTCTCGAATGTGATATATGGACTAGACTACTCTTTTCCAGAGAGGTCTTCTGTTGCTTGCAAAGGCAACTCTCCATTTAGTCAAGAAGGCTAGGTTTTTTGTCCACAAATCTCTTCCTTGGGTAGCACCATTCGTGCCCATGACACAATTGAGAGGAAGCGAGCTTGATTTTCCCCCAAAAGAATTGTCTTTGTAATGCAGTTAATCTTTTCCTTACCTTAACAGGTATAACGAACAAACTCGCATAGTAGAGAGGGATGGTCTCCAAAACTGACCGTATGAGCACCGTGCGGCCAACTTTAGAAAGAGTCGTGGCCTTCCATGTTGCTAATTTGGCTTCCACCTTGTGAATCACCGGCTCCCATGTTGCGACTTTTCTCATGTTTGCACTAAGTGGACACCCAAGATATGTGCTTGGTAGGGATTCCAATGAGCATTCAAAGAGTTCACTTACCATCATATTTTCCTCTTCACTCGTATTAATGCAGTAGGCCTTAGATTTTTGCATGTTCAGCCTCAAGCCACTAGCCTCCTCAAAGAGGATAAGGATTCTATAAAGCTGATTCATCTTTTGTTTTTCGATCTTACAAAAAAGGAGGATATCATCAGCAAACTGTAGGTGAGTAATTTGCACATTCCTTGATCCTATTACCAATCCAGAGAATAACCCTTAATCAACTGCACCTCTGATCATCTAATGGAGAGCCTCAACAACAATTATAAACAATGAGGGGGAAAGCGGGTCACCTTGTCGCAAGCCTCGGCTTGGGGCGAACGGTTTTGTGGGAGACCCATTCACTAGTATTGAAATCGTTGCCGATGTAACGCAAGCATCTACCCAGCTCCTCTACTTACTACCAAAACCCAATCTTTCTAGCATCACATTCAAGAACTCTCATGAAACACAATCATATGCCTTTTTTAAATCGATCTTCAGCAACACCCCTTTCTTTCCTCCTTTTCTACGCCACGTAATGATCTCATTGGCAATGAACGGTCCTTCCAAGATGTTTCTGCCTTTAACAAAGCCTGACTGTGTTTCATTTATGAGCTTTGGCATAAGTGGCCTCAATCGGTTACTTAGGATCTTTGCAATTACCTTATATAAACATCCCACCATACTTATTGGTCAAAATTCTTCAGGATGAGATGCCTCCGGCTTCTTTGGGATCAGGGTAATCCAAGTGGTGTTAGCCCCTTTTTCAAGTCTTGATGTACGGAAGAACTCTTGCACATCTCTAGCAAATTCTGGCCCGAACACATGCCACATCTTCTTTATGAAATTCATGTTGTACCCGTCATACCCTGGGGCCTTAAGGCTATCACATTGCTAAATGGTGGTTTTGATTTCTCCAATAGTCGGTATCACTTCCAGCTAGGCGGCTTCATCAGTCATAAGTTTGGGATGGTCTAGTAGCGGTGGCCTCACCTTGAAGAGATGACGAGCTCGATACAAATTCGAGTAGTATTCCATAATATATATCTTTATTTCCGCTGGATTATTAATCACCCTACCACCATCAACCAAACATGTGATTAGCTTCTTTCGACGATTGATGGTTGCCCTTCTGTGGAAGTATCTCGTATTATTGTCTACTTCTTTTATCCATTTGTCCCGGGCTTGCTGTCTCCAGTATATTTCTTGGTCTCTTTCAGCTTTGTTCAGTTTTGCTAGCACTTGAACTCTCATGGCTTCAGCCTGAAATGCCTCATCCCCTTCTTCAGTCTTCTTATCAACCTCTTTCAGCTCATTTCTAAGATCCGTAACTTTTTGATTTATTTCCCCAAACACCTCTTTATTCCATCTCCTTAACGACTTCTTCAACAGTTTCATTTTCTGTAGTGTGGTACCGTGGCTCAAGCTCTCCCATTCCTTCTTTATAAACTCAGCAAAATCTGGGTGACCCAACCATGAGTCAAGTGATCTGAAGGGTTTTGGCCCCCAATTTATTCTCCCTGTGCTCAAACATAGAAGTCTATGGTCAGAAATACACCACTCACTCGAACAGAGTCTCACATCCGCAAACTGGGCCAACCATTCGTGGCTTGCGAACATGCGGTCAATTTTACTGAATGAGCCTCCTCTTTTCCTAGTGAATCTAACATCTTGTAGTTGAATCTCAATAATCTGCATTTCATTTACCCACTGTTGGAATTCTCTCATACCTCGTGAGGGTCTCGGCTGTCCCATGGGCATTCTTTCTGATGGCATTAGGACTTCATTATAATCCCCAATCATCAGTAACTCGGCATTCCATCTGACTCTAGCTTGGAATATTTCATCGAACATGTTCTTCCTCTCGTTCACATCACACGACGCATAAATGACAACAACTGAGCAGAGGCTGCCATCCCCTAATGTTTTAATATCCATTTTTAACCATCTTTCCCCTTTCTCAATCTGACGAACTTCAATTGCCTCTTCATCGCACATGGCTACAATACCTCCGGACCTACCTTGGCTGCAAACTTCATCCCAAGCAAGACATACTTTTTTCTTTCCCTGGAACTGTGGTATTCACTTCGCTGCTATTCCATTTTGGTGGGTTTCAACAAGACACATTATAAACAAATTTAAATTACGTACCTCCTCCCTTATTCTCTTCTGCTTGACTTTGGACCCCATGCCTCTGATGTTCTGGAGCCCAATATTCACCATCCTATCTACTGGCTGCTTGGGGATGATCGGAGTCGGCTACAAATATTTTCCTTGGTAAGTTCTGGGTCTGGAACTTGGCAACCCAGCTTTCTCAACAGTTCAATGTGTTCTCCTACCTCCTCTTCTATGTTGATTATCTTCCCATTCTCATCTCTCGCTTCTTTGTTACGTTCGAACTGCGCCACCGGAGGGGTATTCTGAAAGAGATCGACAAACAAGCGGATACCTTCTTTACTTTCTGGAGTGGTCAGGCTCCCCCTCTCCATTTGATTTTTTGGCGTCCAAGTATTCTGTTGACTTATTTTATCAGAGTCATTCGTCATATTTTTAAACTTGCCTGCAACATCCCTTGAATTTTCTATGTACTTGTTGCTGTCTTGCATGATTTTCAAGTGTCCCTTCTTTTCTTTTACACTTTCCAGCGTCTCTGGGATTTGCACGGTTTCAGAAATTGTGTCCCCCGTCTCTTTTAGGTCCCGTTCTCCACACAGCTCAAAAGCTACTAATAGAAGCTTTAAGATAAAGGTGACCATAGTTAACTAATACCCAATTGACATGTCATTTCTTTAACCACTTAGAAGTTGACACCTATTGTATTTCATAAAAGAGAGTGACATTAATCTTCTAAATGTCCTTATAGAACGGTCCCTTAATTGTATCGGCACAAGTGTGGGTGGCTCATTCCTCGTTTCAGGATTCGAGGTGCTATCCTCTGTTCCGCCTTCTTTATTAATTTGTATTTTGGGATTAGGGTCGTGCACTCCACTCGTGTCATCATTGTTCTTTTTAGATTCACTCACATTCCTTTTGGCGTTTTGTGCAGGTTGCCGTCCACTAGAGCTGCATTCTTGTAGCCCTATTCTCTCTCTATTATTGTTACTTTTCCTTTCTATCCCAGATATTATTTCATTCTCTTTGTCTTTTTCTCAGGCATCGATTCGACTCTCCGAATCATTTTTTGTTGCGCCTTCCTAGTGTCTCTAACCGTTCGTTCGACTGGCCCCTCGTATGCATTCTTGTTTGGCCATCATTTTCGTTTTTCTTGTCTACCTTTCTCCCTAAACTAACGAGTTGCACTGTAACACCCCACTCGTAATAACGTAATAATCGCTCACGTAGCATTTAATTAATAACTTCTCACAACGGAAGTCTCACATTACTAAAACTCACTTGGGTGTGACATACCATTACTCGCCCATACGAGTAAAGAAGCAGAAATAAATAAAGTAAGAAAATAACACTGGTATTACAAATACAACCGCAGTGATAACGAGATACTAACCTATACATCAATCTAAACGAAGAGTAACTTTAACGACAAGTGAGCGTCTAGGTAAATCCCATTTGTATTCAACGTTATAAACACATTAAACTAATATTCATCCTATACATTACAAGGTCTCACATTGCAAGTAAAATTCTAACTACCCGGGTCCCGCTCCTCGACTTCGACGGTAGCCATCACCTGCACGAATGCCATATAGGCTCAGCGATAAACGCTGAGTACGCCAGGCCTGGACCCTATTGGTCGCTTAATAGTTATGGTCGCCATTATTAAGTTCGTTACATGCTTTACCGATTTACAGGTATTTAAAGCAGTAAACACATGGATGCCGGTAATTTAAACAAGCAATACAGTCACTATATTTCACGCAATCACACACAACACAATAATAATAACATTAACACGTGCAGCCATTAGCAACAGTCAGGTTATTTAATTAGTCTCACGACCCCCCGGGTCCTCATTACATCACATCACAAACGTTAGTGGGTGTCAAGTTAGGACAACCCGAAACAATCTCACTTGGACAGTAGTCCCACGTACACACAAGGTGCTCACTGCCCTGATGATCCGAAGACTCCGGGACTATTTCACTTTGCCTTTGTAAAGGCGTCCATTTATGTGGCCAAGGGCCTGGTGCCAACGATAGCACACTCCGCCTGACGATCTATCTAGGTTCATTCAGGATTAACTAGGGAAAACCCGTCACAGGTTAACCCAAGAGGTCTCTACGCGCGACCAGCAGTCGGTGACTGTCTGGATTAAGATACACATCACTTTCATTCACACTCCACTGTTAACCTCGTTAGTTAGTAATTCAGTTACAGTTTTAAATATGGAGAATATCACTTATTTTGTTGACTGCCATGTGGGTCTTACGCATGCCTAGAATGATTCTAGGTAGTATTCATGTTTGAGTCGAGGCTCTAGGGACCGACAATGTCATGTCCCGTTCCTAAGTATTTTACTTAGGTTATAACTACATACTTGTAATATTTAGCGTATTATGTCCGAGAACGGTGATCACAATCACATAACTCGCATATGTAGTTTATTATAAGTCGATCTATAGTCGACGTAGTATTAGTCCCGAAGGACATTCGTGCACAATTAATGGTGCGGGAAATCAAACAATCAAACATCACATATCAAAATCACATTCACTCACATACATACATGCATCACACACGTTATACACACATATCTGAGCCCGAGGAAGTCCTCAGGACATCTCAGAACAAACCCCTTTACGTACCATTCACCAATGACCTAGGTTGCGCAGTAGACCATTAGCTCGTCAAACGCATTTGTCGGTAGCATGATCTAGATACACATAACACTATAAGTCATTCCACATGACTTAGTTCAACTCGGTACATCCGAATAACACTAGTAATCCCGACATATCATTCCCAGATTTCAACAGTTAATCGTTTAGGAAAACGTTATGTAATACTCGTCATCTGTAGTAGTTACTAACATTTGGGTTTGAGCATGTGAGTCGGTTACATAAGAACGTCCTGATTTATATGTCATCGTACTTCCTACACTAGGGTTTTTTACCGATAAAAACGGTATTGATAAGTATTATTACATTTATACATTCGTATTCAAAATAAGTATATAATTTATAATTGCATGCGTGCATGCATTGTTAATCCGTGTGATATTGTCGTCACACATCATACCGTTTATCATCGTCTTAGTCGTAGCGTTTTCAAATGTTAGGATTAACTCCTTATACTTACGGGTGTACGAACATTTACATTCACGTTTATTCTTATGTATGTATTTAACCGTCCCGGTTAAGTATACGAATATACAGTTATAATATATATAGTTGCATGTGTGCATGCAACGTTAATTCGCATCGCTTGTTATGCTCATGCGATAACGTTATATGGTATTAATATTTAGCCATTCAATATTGTACCTTATTTTATACACCTCATTAATCATTTAATAAACTTTCACGTTGCTTTATAATTATATGACTTATAGTAAATATTTATGCTAAAGTCACTACACTTTGTCATTTATTATTTTATGACATTAAAACCATATTGTATATACTTATATATACATATATTCTCGGTTTTACATATAGATTATATATGGTATTTTCATTTTATTTACTCATATAATATGTAGTTGCATGTACTATATTATATAGTTCAACCGTACAATATAATCCAATATGTATATACTTTTAATATATGCTTGCGCATTCATATATACACCCATATACATTCATTTTTTTTAATGATTTATACATTTTTTTTATATGTTACATTATTATCATCTTATGTAAGATGATAATTTTTCATTTGTTGCATTATTTTAAGCTCTATCTTAATATTATGTAACATTTCATTACATGTATTGTAATTTCCTAAGGTTTATTTTAATACTAACCTTAGTTTATAAATTCCATTTCTCCATTAATAGTCACATTATTTCATGTGAACATTATCAATGATAGTTATTGCATTTAATCACATTAATACCATATCACATCCATGGTATTATATCATTGTGAACCATAGTTTATAATTTCATTTCTTGCATGATATGCATGCGGTAATGATATATAGTTCTATAAACTATGTTTTGACCACATAAAATTTATACAATGTTACACTTATATCATACTATATGATATGATATTTTATATCTCATTTAACTTTATAATATATAGTTTTGGAAACTATATTTAATTGGCCGAATGGCATATATATTTTCACTTATTATTTCTTTATTCACATAGTTTTCATCAATTACAATATAACCACAAATTATTTTATCATGTTATAAATATCATGTTTTATAACATTAGAACTTTATAACATGCCATAACCTATGGTTTTACTTAAACCATATCATTGCCGTAAGGCATATGTTTTATAAATCTGATTTTCTTTTCACATCCCACACTTTCTATTTATTACAATTTCACCACATATTTTATAACATGTTACATTCACCATATATTATGTCATTTAAACATTATAATAATTATATCATAAAGTGTTATAATTTCCTAAATTCCAAACAGACCCTAGGTCTGTTTTTAAATCTCATTTCCAGCATATTAACTTCTTTATTTACATAATGACCACATATGTTATCATATGTTACATATAGTACTATATATTATGGTATTTTATTTCATAAATCATTTATAACATATAGTATAAGCATGTTGGTAATTACCGAACAGCCCCATCAGTTTTGGGTTTATTTTTGCCCAGCACTTTATATTTCCCATATTTGCACATTTAACCCACATTTTATATAATATACTTTGTAAATGTAACAACACTATATATTATACACTTCTCTTCATAAAATCATTTATATACTTCCAAAATTCCCAAACTTTATGATCAGGATATAAACTATTACATTAACAATCTGAACCCCTTATTCTCGGTAATTACACCTTATACCCCAATATTTTATAAATTCCATATTTACTTATAACATTATTATAGGTTCATAATTTAATTAGTTATGTATTTAATTTCGATCAAAGCTTCTAACATGGTCTATACTGACCCATTGACCATCAGTTTGACCATAGTTTTAATAAATTACAGTTTTGACCCCAAATCTAATATAACTTTATAAAACCAATTTTAATATCTTATAACTTATGGTTTTCGGCTATAGTTTATACTTAGCCTCCAAAAATTCATTTTAATTGCAAAACAACCCCAATTGTTTTCGGTAACTACTTCTTTAGCTTTAAAAATTGATTTAAACTTAATTAACATAAAGTTAAATGGCTTAAAATATATGGCTTTATTACAAACCTTACTATATAACATAAATCACTTCATAATGTCATAAAAGACATATTTTCTCCCGGTTTTGGTTTATATATTTGTACAATATTTTATAAATTATATTTTCACTATTTAATTAATTCCATGACCTTATGTGTCACTTAAACATTAGTTAAACTTACCAAAAAAATGTTATACAACCTTTTAATACATAGTTTGGCCACTATAATCCTTGCAACCCACGGCTTTTATCATCCACAACCAAATAAAATTATAAATCATATTCTTGCCACTTAGATTATTTTCATGACATCATAAACCATCTTAATATATATTAAACTAACCGAAAATATCATTTAACACTTTACCACATAATTAAATTACTTAAACCACATATCACTCACGGCCAACATTATATTGTAGTACAATAACATAAAAACTTTATATTATGCAAGTTTGGTATTCTCTCTTGATTTAGGAGCAAATCAAGCAGCCAAGCGCTCCTCATTGCTCTCGGCTATTCACATAACCATATCTAAGTTAGTTGTTAAACATCTACCTCACATACGCTTGATTCACATTCCACTTAGGTAGTAATTTACCTTGATTAGACAAGCTTCCCCACACATTTTTTCTTCATCATTTTGGGCAGAATTCTCCCATGTTAACAGCAACATTACGCCAACCATTTATGCAGAAAAATACTTGCATTAGTCTTTGAACACCAACAGCTAGTTAAAGTATATTATGAACTTAATATCTCATTATTTTACCTTGTTATGTAGAGCTGATTAGGGTCTGTTACCGCCTGAAATTTTGGAGTTAAGAGGGGTGTTAAAACACCACACACACCAGCGCACAAACCGGTAATGAACAAGGCAAGGCAAGGGAGAAAAGATGAAGATTCACCTTGTTCATGCTTCCGAAAATGGAGGTTTAGCTTGGTTCTTGATGGACCTCGAGGGTGTGAATATATATACACATAAAGCATGGAAATATGAAGGATGTAAGCTGGGAAATCAGATGAAGCAGTCGAATAACATTTCTCAGCATTTTACGAATTTTGCAAGCATCATTGGTTCCAACAGATTGGTATTCAGCCCTTATTCAATCTAGTGTGAGATGCATCAGTTCCAGTGATTTATGCTACAGAGGCACCCACATTAAGGAAGAGAACGATGGAGTGCAACAGAGCAGGTTTGCCAAATTACCGTGAACGAAAATGAAGAGGAACGGCAGGGCATGTGTATTCCTTTCACCAGTTGAGATTGGAAAACCTTCCGCCAGAGAATGAAGAACAGAGGACCAATATGTATGTTCCTATTCGCAGTTAGCAAAATTACCGTGAATGGGCAGAAAATGAAAAGAGGCTACAGGGTATGTATGTCCTTGCTCGCCAGTTTGTAAAATTACCGATGCAGAGAATAAAGAATGAAGAGAGGCTACAGAGTATGTATGTTCATTTCACCAGCCATGTTTCCAAAAATTACCTAGAAGAGATTGAAGAAGAAGCGGTAGGCATGTATGCTTGTTCACCGGGTCGCAAAAATCACCGTGAATGATGAGGAATGAAAGGAGGCGACAGGACAGGTATGTCCTCGTTGGGGCTTGTCTTCAGAAGTAGAGAGAATGAAGTAGGCGCCGAGCATTTCCCTCCTTGCCAGTTTAGGGTTGCAAGTGAAGGTGAGAGGTAGAGGTGCGTGGGACTTGTTTCTCGATTGCCATTAGAGTTGATTTAGAGAGAAAGGAATTTGAGAGATCGAGAGAGAAGAGTGAAGATACTGGGAAGTGCCGTCGCGAGGGAGTCGAGAGTTTTAAGAGAGTTTAGCTTATTTAGGGTTTGAAATGTTACTGAGCGTAGAAGATAGTTAGTTAGGGTGTGGGTTGCAAATATTTTGGGACTGAAGAGGATTAAGGAATGGGCTGGACCGGACACACTGTCATGGGTCGATGTAAACTGGGCCGGCCCAGTCTTTGGCTGGACGGCCCATATATTTTTTGTATAATGTTTCATTAAATGTGTCGTTTCTAACTCGTTTTAGACCCGTTTTTCATGCCGTTTGTGGCACAGTTTTTCGTTTAACGAGACAGACCCTTTTATTTCTTCAAATTTATAAGTTCAAACAATAATTATTATTGTTATTCATAAATTTGATTAATTACCATTTAATTTTTAAATGGTTTACGTTTCGCCATTATAGGCGAAAACGCAACATCTTTTGGTCCGATTGTTTTACCAATTTCCAATGCCTTTAAAACTATCCAAATAATCTTTTAAAGGTGTCTAAGCCCTCTTTCCTTCTAAAATATTTGTGACACATTTTTCCATGTAGAAGCGATTAATTATATCTTCGTTTACATTTTTTTCCTAAACCACTCAATATCGTTTTAGGTTTCGTTAATGTTTCCTAACGACTTTTTAGGGTATAATTAGATATTATATTATTCCCCTTTTTTTAAGGATATTTCATTCCTTAATCTCTCATTAATTACTTTTATTTAATTAATTCATTATTAATTAAAGTAATTAATATTTGGGGTATTTCTATCTACCCCCTTAAAAGGACTTCGTCCCGAAGTCATCTTTTCTCAATTAGGTGTATATAATATATATCTACCCATGATTTCCATAATGTGATGTAACATTCACGCATAATGTGTTATGCTCATATTGCACATAGCCCTCAAGTGTGGCGTCAATTCAAATATATTGATATAGGTGATCCATCAGCATCATCATATGCTATCAGTTCTAACCACATTGACAACCTCCCCGAGGTGTCCATTACATTCAACATTCCACGTTCCATCTCTATGATTTAATCAGTATCTATATGTTCGGTATCTAAACGATACAACGTAACTGAATTCATAAGAGAATATACACACGTAAATTATCCAACAAGTTCACACATACATACACAATTGAGTATCTCATAGGATACTTACATACATATACACAGGTGCGCAATGCGCATACAACCAGCCCACTACATACATATACACAAAACATACACAGGTGCGCAATGCGCATACAACCAGCCAACAAAACAACGTATGCCCCGCATACAAAAACACAGAAACTAGTGCACATGAGTGCACAGCCAAGAGGCTCTACCCCCCTTAAAAAGGGTTACGCCCCCGTACCCCGCAAGTATACAACAGCCGCTAATCGAAAAGCACTGGATACTTGGGTCTCATGGAATTCTCATATTGAGAGACGGGTCAATCTTAGGCATTCGATTCTAAAAGAGGTTATGAGAAAAGGTGAGGCGCGTATATTGGCGTACTTGGTGCACTATCTCAACCACATTTTATTGGGCTCACTCGCTCCGTATAGAGGTGCAGACGCCCTCTGTTCTATTGTTATTTAGTTGATCCATTGGCAGCAGTTTATTGCTGACGTCGCTCCGTTATTGCGGTGTTGTTCACGATCTTTGAGGTGCAAACAGAGGTATTTCAGTCGGTGTGTTAACATTAGATGTATGTGCACACGACTGGATCGAAATCGTATTCGGAAATTTATCTTAGTATGTTGTTATCTTCACTCCTTAACATTAGTTGAAGTATGATATTAATTATCAATTGTGCTTAGGGTCATTTTGCACTAGTTTCTATTGTTGTTTGTTTAAGACATATTGTTATAACTGCATGAGGATAATTCTTTTTCGTAATATTGTGTCTCCCGTTGTTTTGTTCCGGAGTGAATTATTTAATTGTAATACTTGTTATGTTTCCCGTGCGTCGCTTTCGTAATTTCCATAGTATGGTTTATCTCGTTTATTGGGTATGTTTGGCATTTGTACTCTCACATTATTCACAAGGAATATAATTGTATGTTTATGAGTTCCTGTGCGAGTTATAGTTTGAACTATGTATTTATTTAGGAACGTGTCCTTTAATAGTCTAGGCTGTAGTGTAGCCCGACATCCATTTTATGTCTCATCATTGTTTTTTTGTGCGAGCTTTGCTTGTCTGTGTTTGGAAATGTATTCTCTCTAACAGTTGTTTGTAGCGGTCGCTTCCGTGCGCACCATTTTTCAGTCGATTCGACGGAGATATATTTAGTGTACTAGCTTTGCCTTTATTGTATACTGGATAATAGTGTACTTGTGTTCAACCTCTTTTCGGTTAAGAACATACCATTGTCCTTGATTTGGACATTCATGATTGTCATACCATTTAGTGTTGTTGTACATATTTTATATTTGGATAGTAGTTCTCTCTTCGCCCCCTTTTACGGGTAATGATTATAATCATTAAGTGGTTTCTGAGTACTGCATGTTGTTGATTTAAACGGCTATTGAGCCTTCTTGGGTATCATATTTTCATTCGCCCATTTATTGGGTCTTCTAGCTTGTCAATTAATTTACTATCAATCAATTTTTTTTCCACTGTCGGGAGGTTATCCTCTTAGGGTTACTGTATTTATGCAATCCTTTGAGAAGTTATAGTTTGATCATATTATATCCAAGGTTGTTTATTCGTTAGTTTATTCTAAGCGGTTATTTACACTGGTCTGGGTTTGCAATTTTGACCTTCGTGTGGAGTTGATTACTCCCAGTGTTTATGTCGCCACATGTCTACATGTATGGGGTACCGTACTGATACATTGCTACTTGCTCGAGTAACTTATGAATAAGTCTATCGAGCCTACAAGCTCCCATGGAGTGTGGTCGTCCCATAACTCGTTTATAGACTCGTAGTGTCCGTCACACGTTTGTGAAGTATTCTGTTGTCAATCTCCTTCCTTATTAGTACTGGGGGTCTCCCGTGGGAATGTTTGGTTCCCTGGGTCCCCTGCCCAATGGTATGGTCTCATGCGTTTGGTTCTAGCGGTTGTTTATTACAATCCATCGTAGTGATAAGGTTTGCATCGTCATAGTAGGAAATGGTTTTTCTCCTCTTTGTTATTAAGTATATTGTTGATAAGGTTTCGTTAATTTCTTTAAGAGAATCTTGAGTTCTCGTATTTGCATGTTCGTTGCTATTTGTTGTTTAGTAATTTCTTCCTTGGGGTTACTCATATACTGGGTCATCTGTTGTTTTTATTTTAATTTCATGTGCGCGGTTCGGCGCTTGTTAGATAATTCACATGTTATCCGCATAGCTTACGGTATGTATCGTAGCTCTCTTGACATTATTTTATTTCCTGGGTCATGTTGTTTAATGTAGTACCGGACTCCGTGGCGAGGATGTGTGCCTCCTTCCTTTATGGAAGTCCTTATGGTAGCTTGCTTCTTGTTATTTGTCATATTAATTTAGACATTGTTTTCCTTGGTAACATAAACTTAAAGGCGGTTGGAGGCAGTGTCCCCGTTCTCCTGGGCTTACGCCCGTTTACTAGTACATTAAGTATTTACTTAAACCTACGCCATTTAGCGTTTAGTTTAGGTATTTCATATGATTGGTTACACTTGGATATTTGTATTATTGTTTAGGCGATTTGCCATTGTCTATTTCATATATTCATCATTACTGACAGTCGTACTAGTAGACGACATGTCTTTTATATAAACACATATTTATTTGTTTTTACATGGTGGAACGCCAATGGCGGTAGCCACTCTTTTACTTGGAACTTGTTCCATGATCAGTATGATCGTGATAATACACATAAGATTTAATCTCGACGTTTATTCATTCATATTTGTACATAGGCGTGCATGACACTCCTTGGTAAAGGTAGTGCCCATGGGTGGTAGTTATTCATGCGTTCAATATAGATTCGTGTTTATTGTTGCGCCTAATACTGGTAGTAACCGTATTACGGTATAATTGTTCTTTTTAATTTTGGTCCAACTGTGGACTGTTATGTTTCACAACTTTTGGTGTTCGTCACAAGCTGGCGTCAGCCGTTGCGGCTAATATTGGTATTGTTCGTTAATTGTTCGTATTTTCGTCACACTTTTCTATACACATCATACGGGAGTGAGTTGTTACTCACAGGTAATTTCACTTAATACTGTATGGTTGAATTATTGCTAGCTGATTTTAGCTAGAATTTTGCAATTTTCGTTTTAATTTTACTGTATGATTCATTATATACAAGTGTGAGATGTTGGTCACAAGCATTCTTATTTAATGCCTTATATTAAATTGTCGCTAGTTGTTTGTAACTAGTACTGTAGCTTGGTTTATCCTGGCTATAATTAATTGTGGCAACTAGTGAAGAGTCTCAGGAGTCATCCGACCCTGGTGTGATCAGCACCAGCGTTGAACTATCCTTCCACCTCAATTTGCGTTCAGCTTCCCTTGACCTGTACCGGATCAAGTTCCACCTCCCACTTCCATATCAAGCCATTAAATAATTTACAATTTTGTCATAGTACATGGTTCGTAAGCCGTTATTATTGATTCATCACTGTTAAATGAAGGTAGTTTGTTATGGGCTGATGTATGCCCCTTTTGTTATGATTAGTCGGACTCATCGGTCCTCCAGAGGTTATAAGCCTCGTATCTTAGCGGTTTATTATTCATATGGCGACAGTTGTAGTCCTGTAGTTTATATTAGAATTGTACAATTGTTTGGTGGCCATTGGTAGCCATGGCGTGGTACCACTGGTCTACATAGTTTACAGAATTAGTTTACAATGATAATGGTAATTGTAACTACAACTGTAGTTGTATGCAGCACTTGTTGTAGCAAGTGCGTGAGGTAGACGGAATTATTAGCGAATTGTTTGTCACAGCGCTTGCCGCAGCAAGTGCGCCATGCAGGTTGAATTGTCGGTTTCAGACTTGTCCGTCTTACTACTGCTTTGGTTGTTCAAGTACGGTTAGGACGATTGTTTCTAAAAAGGACGGTATTTGGATTGGAAATTTTACTGACCACATTGCTATTAGATTATCTAAGTTCTTTCTCACATTAGATTTATGATAGCATAACCGCTCGGAATTGTTTCTCCACAGGTGTCGTCACGACAAGGTTCTAGTGTCACAGTATTGTGTGTACACGAGATTAGGATTAGAATTTGAACACAACAGGATGGTGAACATACAAAATTTTTCCACACATAGGTATCGTCTCAGTCGTTAGGTTAGGTATTCTTACAACCAGCATGGTAGTTCAGGTTCCCTGTGGGCGACGGTCTCGCTGAGCTCAAGATGCTCCCGTCCCGCTTGCCCTGGTGTTCTGGGTGATCCTTTCCACGTCGTTACAGTAGTAGTGGCGCTCGCCCCCCAGCAGAGCCTATCATTTCAAGATGAAGTCGCTTAGACGGTCTATTGGGCTTGGTTGCCCTCTTCCCTATCTTCGGGGATTGTATTTTTCAGTTGTATGATACTCATTGGGTTGTGGCGGGAGGGGTACTATCGGGGTAGTCCGTACTGGACTTCCACATGAAAGTGGACTGTCACCAATGTACTCATGACATACGTAGGTCTCCTCTTGACTGGGCTCTCAGTTGGTCCATAACGAGGTTAATATTCCCGGGCCTTTATGCCCTTGGCCAGCTTCTTGGCCTACACCACCACTAGACATCGGTATTATCGTTCGTCTCCTCATTACCCGATAACTTACCATATTACAGTCAAACATATTGGTGAGCCTCTAGGGCTAACACTTGCAAGCCAAGGCGTTGCTAACACATAAATTCAATAAAACGGAGACGTTTCGTACCTCACAACGTTTCCCATACTACCCAATCCTAGGCTCACTGTCTTAAATCCTATTATCTCGTCATCAGAGCGGTACTCCGCTCTGATACCTCTTTTGTAACACCCCACTCGTAGTCACGTGATAATCGCTCATGTAGCATTTAATTAATAACATCTCACAACGGAAGTCTCACATTACTAAAACTCACTTGGGTGTCACATGCCATTACTCGCACATACGAGTAATGAAGCAGAAATAAGTAAACTAAGAAAATAGCACTGGTATTACAAATACAACCGCAGTGATAACGAGATACTAACCTATACATCAATCCAAACCAAGAGTAACTTTAACGACAAGTGAGCGTCTAGGTAAATCCCATGTGTATTCAACGTTATAAACACATTAAACTAATATCCATCCTATACATTACAAGGTCTCGCATTGCAAGTAAAATTCTAACTACCCGGGTCCTGCTCTTCGGCTTTGACGGTAGCCATCACCTGCACGTAATGCCATAAAGGCTCAGCGATAAACGCTGAGTACGCCAGGCCTTGACCCTATTGGTCGCTTAATAGTTATGGTCGCCATTATTAAGTTCGTTACATGCTTTACCGGTGTACAGGTATTTAAAGTAGTAAACACATGGATGCCGATAATTTAAACAAGCAATACAGTCACTACATTTCACGCAATCACACACAACACACAACACAATAATAATAACATTAACACGTGCAGCCATTAGCGACGGTCAGGTTATTTAATTAGTCTCACGACCCCCCGGGTCCTCATTACATCAAATCACAAACGTTAGTGGGTGTCAAGTTAGGACAACCCGAAACAATCTCACTTGGACAGTAGTCCCACGTACACACAAGGTGCTCACTGCCCTGATGATCCGAAGACTCCGGGACTATTTCACTTTGCCTTTGTAAAGGTGTCCATTTAGGTGGCCAAGGGCCTGGTGCCAACGGTAGCACACTCCGCATGACGATTTATCTAGGTTCGTTCAGGATTAACTAGGGAAAACCCGTCACAGGTTAACCCAAGAGATCTCTACCCGCGACCAGCAGCTGGTGACTGTCTGGATTAAGGTACATATCACTTTCATTCACACTCCACTGTTAACCTCGTTAGTTAGTAATTCAGTTACAGTTTTAAATATGGAGAACATCAGTTATTTTGTTGGCTGCCCTGTGGATCTTACACAAGCCTAGAATGATTCTAGGTAGTATTCATGTTTGAGTCGAGGCTCTAGGGACCGACAATGTCGTGTCCCGTTCCTAAGTATTTTACTTAGGTTATAACTACATACTTGTAATATTTAGCGTATTATTTCCGAGAACGGTGACCATAATCACATAACTCGCATATGTAGTTTATTATAAGTCGATCTATAGTCGATGTAGTATTAGTCCCGAAGGACATTCGTGCACAATTAATGGTGCGGGAAATCAAACAATCAAACGTCACATATCAAAATCACATCCACTCACATACATACATGCATCACACACGTTATGCACACATATCTGAGCCCGAGGAAGTCCTCAGGACATCTCATATCAGACCCCTTTACGTACCGTTCACCAATGACCTAGGTTGCGCAGTAGACCATTAGCTCGTCAAACGCCTTTGTCGGTAGCTCGATCTAGATAGACATAACACTATAAGTCATTCCACATGACTTAGTTCAACTCGGTACATCCGAATAACACTAGTAATCCCGACATATCATTCCCAGATTTCAACAGCTAATCGTTTAGGAAAACGTTATGTAATACTCGTTATCTGTAGTAGTTACTCACATTTGGGTTTGAGCATGTGAGTCGGTTACATAAGAATGTCCTCACTTATATGTCATCGTACTTCCTACACTTGGATTTTGTACCGGTAAAAACGGTATTGATAAGTAATATTACATTTATACATTCATATTCGAAATAAGTATATGATTTATAATTGCAGGCGTGCATGCATTGTTAATCCGTGTGATATTGTCATCACACATCATACCGTTTATCATCGTCTTAGTCGTAGCGTTTTCAAACGTTAGGATTAACTCCTTATACTTACGGGTATACGAACATGTACATTCACGTTTATTCTTATGTATGTATTTAACCGTCCCGGTTAAGTATACGAATATACAGTTATAATATATATAGTTGCATGTGCGCTTGCAACGTTAATTTGCATCGCTTGTTATGCTCATGCGATAACGTTATATGGTATTAATATTTAGCCATTCAATATTGTACCTTATTTTATACACCTCATTAATCATTAAATAAACTTTCACTTTGCTTTATAATTATATGACTTATAGTAAATATTTATGCTAAAGTCACTACACTTTGTCAATATTATTTTATGACATTAAAACCATATTGTATATACTTATATATACATTTATTCTCGGTTTTACATATAGATTATATATAGTATTTTCATTTTATTTACTCATATAATATGTAGTTGCATGTACTATATTATATAGTTCAACCGTACAATATAATCCAATATGTATATACTTTTAATATATGCTTGCACATTCATATATACACCCTTATACATTCATTTTTTAATGATTTATACATTTTTTTATATGTTACATTATTATCATCTTATGTAAGATGATAATTTTTCAATTGTTGCATTATTTTAAGCTCTATCTTAATATTATGTAACATTTCATTACATGTATTGTAATTTCCTAAGGTTTATTACTAACCTTAGTTTATAAATTCCATTTCTCCATTAATAGTCACATTATTTCATGTGAACATTATCAATGATAGTTATTGCATTTAATCACATTAATACCATATCACATCCATGGTATTATATCATTGTGAACCATAGTTTATAATTTCATTTCTTGCATGATATGCATGCGGTAATGATATATAGTTCAATAAACTATGTTTTGACCACATAAAATTTATACAATGTTACACTTATATCATACTATATGATATGATATTTTATATCTCATTTAACTTTATAATATATAGTTTTGGAAACTATATTTAATTGGCCGAATGGCATATATATTTTCACTTACTATTTCTTTATTCACATAGTTTTCATCAATTACAATATAACCACACATTATTTTATCATGTTATAAATATCATGTTTTATAACATTAGAACTTTATAACATGCCATAACCTATGGTTTTACTTAAACCATATCATTGTCGTAAGGCATATGTTTTATAAATCTGATTTTCTTTTCACATCCCACACTTTCTATTTATTACAATTTCACCACATATTTTATAACATGTTACATTCACCATATATTATGTCATTTAAACATTATAATAATTATATCATATAGTGTTATAATTTCCGCATTTCCAAACAGACCCTAGGTCTGTTTTTAAATCTCATTCCCAGCATATTAACTTCTTATTTACATAATGACCACATATGTTATCATATGTTACATATAGTACTATATATTATGGTATTTTATTTATTAAATCATTTATAAATATAGATAAGCATAGTAAATGATAACCAAACGCCCATTATATCATTTATTTTTAATTACCGAACAGCCCCATCAGTTTTGGTTTATTTTTGCCCAGCACTTTATATTTCCCATATTTGCCCATTTAACCCACATTTTATATAATATACTTTGTAAATGTAACAACACTATATATTATACACTTCTCTTCATAAAATCATTTATATACTTCCAAAATTCCCAAACTTTATGATCATGATATAAACTATTACATTAACAATCTGAACCCCTTACTCTCGGTAATTACTCCTTATACCCCAATATTTTATAAATTCCATATTTAACTTATAACATTATTATAGGTTCATAATTTAATTAGTTATGTAATTAATTTCGATCAAAGCTTCTAACATGGTCTATACTGACCCATTGACCATCAGTTTGACCATAGTTTTAATAAATTACAGTTTTGACCCCAAATCTAATATAACTTTATAAAACCAATTTTAATATCTTATAACTTATGGTTTTCGGCTATAGTTTATACTTAGCCTCCAAAAATTCATTTTAATTGCAAAACAACCCTTATTGTTTTCGGTAACTACTTCTTTAGCTTTAAAAATTGATTTAAACTTAATTAACATAAAAAATGGATTAAAATATATGGCTTTATTACAAACCTTACTATATAACATAAATCACTTCATAATGTCATAAAAGACATATTTGCTCGCGGTTTTGGTTTATATATTTGTACAATATTTTATAAATTTTATTTTCACTATTTAATTAATTCCATGACCTTATGTGCCACTTAAACATTAGGTAAACTTACCAAAAAAATGTTATACAACCTTTTAATACATAGTTTGGCCACTATAATCCTTGCAACCCACGACTTTTATCATCCACAACCAAATAAAATTATAAATCATATTCTTGCCACTTAGAATATTTTCATGACATCATAAACCATCTTAATATATATTAAACTAACCGAAAATGTCATTTAACACTTTACCACATAATTAAATTACTTAAACCACATATCACTCACGACCAACATTATATTGTAGTACAATAACATAAAAACTTTATATTATGCAAGTTTGGTATTCTCACTTGATTTAGGAGCAAATCAAGCAGCCAAGCGCTCCTCATGCTCTCGGCTATTCACATAACCATATCTAAGTTAGTTGTTAAACATCAACCTCACATACGCTTGATTCACATTCCACTTAGGTAGTAATTTACCTTGATCAGACAAGCTTCCCCACACATTTTTTCTTCATCATTTTGGGTAGAATTCTCCCATGTTAACAGCAACATTACGCCAACCATTTATGCAGAAAAATACTTGCATTAGTCTTTGAACACCAACAGCTAGTTAAAGTATATTATGAACTTAATATCTCATTATTTTACCTTGTTATGTAGAGCTGATTAGGGTCTGTTACCGCCTGAAATTTTGGAGTTAAGAGGGGTGTTAAAACACCACACACACCAGCGCACAAACCGGTAATGAACAAGGCAAGGCAAGGGAGAAAAGATGAAGATTCACCTTGTTCATGCTTCCGAAAATGGAGGTTTAGCTTGGTTCTTGATGGACCTCGAGGGTGTGAATATATATACACATAAAGCATGGAAATATGAAGGATGTAAGCTGGGAAATCAGATGAAGCAGTCGAATAACATTTCTCAGCATTTTACGAATTTTGCAAGCATCATTGGTTCCAACAGATTGGTATTCAGCCCTTATTCAATCTAGTGTGAGATGCATCAGTTCTAGTGATTTATGCTACAGAGGCACCCACATTAAGGGAGAGAACGATGGAGTGCAACAGAGCAGGTTTGCCAAATTACCGTGTACGAAAATGAAGAGGAACGGCAGGGCATGTGTATTCCTTTCACCAGTTGAGATTGGAAAACCTTCCGCCAAAGAATGAAGAACAGAGGACCAATATGTATGTTCCTATTCACAGTTAGCAAAATTACTGTGAATGGGCAGAAAATGAAAAGAGGCTACAGGGTATGTATGTCCTTGCTCGCCAGTTTGTAAAATTACCGATGAAGAGAATAAGGAATGAAGAGAGGCTACAGAGTACGTATGTTCATTTCACCAGCCAGGTTTGCAAAAATTACCTAGAGGAGATTGAAGAAGAAGCGGTAGGCATGTATGCTTGTTCACCGGGTCGCAAAAATCACCGTGAATGATGAGGAATGAAAGGAGGTGCAAACGATTTATTTGATATATTAAATACTAAGAAATAATGAAATACCCCAAACCTTAGAATGTTGTTTAAACATTAAAACATGATTTATTAAGACAAGAAAATGTCTTAGAAACATTAGTAAACAATTTAAACCATAAAGAACACAATTAAATACCTTAAGGTCAATAAGGGCTAAAATGTGCTCTAAGCTTGGAATAAGCTTGGGTAAGACCTAATGAACTTACCAAGACCTTATTTATATATTAATGAACATATTAAATCAATTACCAAAGAAAACCAAGCTTGAAAACAAGTTAAAACATAAAATGTGCTTTAAGAAGTCTTAAAGCACATTTTTGAAAAATTGTCTTGTAAATGAGTTTTGAGTGGCTAAATGTCCATCATTACTCTTAAATATATATGTGTACTATATAGTATCACATTTGGGTGGCTATATCAATTGGAAATCAAAAATTTCACTTCTATGTGCCTTGTTTTTATGAATAGTGATTTTTATAAGCTAGTTTGTAACATATGTTATCATAAGTAAGTAAATTGACAAATAAAGACTAAAGTACCCTTATGTAATAAAGGGGGCCGGTTTTCTTAAGTGTGTGACTCACCACTCTCTTGTTAATTTACTAAGAAAAGAAAGAATGACTAATTAATGTACTATTTGCTTTATAAGAACAAATATCTTCAAAAAGCAAAGTTTATCTTCATTCTCTCATTTCTTTCTCATTTCACACGGTTCCACTCTTCTTCAACCTCTCTTCTTCTTGTTCTCTCACGGTAATACTCACCACCACCATTAAACTCAAGCTTTGACCTCTTGTAAAATCTAGCTCACTTGTCCAAATCAAAAACAAACACCACCAATCTCTTCCGCTCATCAAGCTCTTCATTCCTATCTTCTCAAAACTTCAAGAGCCCCATTTCGGTGCCATGGAGTTCCACCATTGAAGGAGCTTGAGCTTGTGTTTCTACATATATTGATCTCCTTTGCTTCTAGGTAAAGAATCTCAAAGAAAAATCAAGTTTCTTCCATGTTTTTACCTTGACCGAAAATGCACATTAATGGTGCTCTTTGTGTGACTTTGTTCTAGCTTCATTCCAACCTTTCATGGACTAGGTGGAGTCCTCTCTTCATATATATATTCAAACTCTCTTCAAAGATCAAGGTAAAACAACTACATTAATGTTTTTGAAACAATGTAAAATTAGGGTTTACAATGAGATGAAGCTTAAAGCTTGAATACTCATTATGATGTTTGTATATTGTTTAGAACTTGACAAGGAATCAAATACCTTACCAGTTTTATAAGGAAACAAGAAAGAAGTTGTTTGGAAAAGAGGTAAATATACTAACCTAATGTTGTTTAATGCCTTAGGAGAAATGAGCTTATAATGCTTGTTAAAACTACCTAAAGAGCAAATGGTGAATGACTTAGTAAAGTGTTCTCAAGAGAATAGTAAAAGAACATATGTCTTGTTGTAAGTATTTGCAGGTCAAAGGCATATATATTGTGGAAATTCAGTGTTTAGGATTTAAGCACTTTAAGGGCCTAAGAGCCATGCATTTTAAGGGCCTAAGTGCCATGCAATTTAAGTTATGCATTATATTTTAATGTAGTGAGATTTGAGTGAAGTTTTGTGTATGAGAGTGTTCTTGGTGTTCTTAGTGTTCTTGGGTGTTTAATGGTGAAAACAATGTGCTTTGGTGTAACAAAATGCTAGGAGAACCTATGTCGAAATTTAGGAAATGCATAAGGAGTTCAAGATGTTTTAAAGGAATTTGATGAACTAGGAAGTGTTCTAGAGTGTAATAAGGACTTAGGCATGATCTTGAGGTTTTAGTATGTACCAAAGTCATTTTGGACTTAGGTAAAGACTTAGGCAAACTTTGGTAAATTGAGGAGAAAGTGTAAGCTTGGAAAAGGAATTGTAAGAATGATATAAGGAGTTTTGATTTGTAAGAAAGGATGTTTGGATGATGATGTTTGTGTGGAAGATATGTCTTGGTATAATGGTTAGAATAGGCATGAAACATCACTTAGGAACCTAGGGAGTAGATACTATAAGTGTTGGAGGCTTTGGAGGAATTTGGCTAAGTGTTTAAAGGCTTGGAAATTGAGCATTTTGCCTTGTCCGAACTTCCGTCCGGACATGGAAGTTCGGACAGGCTCTGTTGGGTAAGAATTTTGCACACTCGAACTGTGTCCGAACTTGGGAAGTCCGGACACATGTTCGGACGCATGGATTTCCGCATTAAGAGATTCTCGACTCACGTCCGAACTTCCGAAGTCCGGACACAAGTTCGAACGTGTGTCTGTTTTCAGTTCAAAGTCACGGCTTGCGTCCGAACTTGGAGGTTCGGACACAAGTTCGGACAGGCCACAATATGGACCAAAAATGTTGCTTTAAGATGGGAAATGTTATCTAAAAATGGTAATAAGTTAGTAATGATATTATAAGGTTATATAAGACATGTTAGGAGTGTTATAATGAGATTTTAAAAGATGAGAAGTTAAGACAAGTGTGGAAGTGAGATAACTAGAAATGTGAAGTAGTTAATGTTAATAATGGACTAGTGCGTTAATTAACCGACGTTACTAAATGTGTTTAGGATTCTCTCAAGGTGGAAACCAGTCGAGGCAAGGACCGAGGTATGGTTTTCTTGCAGTCTGTTGTCTACCGGTTTACACCGGCTTGGGTGTTGTTTGTTTTTCTGAGTGTTACGACCTTATAAGACTTAAGGCATGAAAAGAGTTTACAGTTGTTATATATTATGATGTTGTATTGTTGTGACTCCTTTCCCTTGGTGTGTCTAACAAGACCTAAATACTTGCTTGTGTGTGACTTAACAAAATATTGTGTGACCACTAACAAGTGCTAATCGGGGGAGTGAGGAGTCCGGTCATGTTCCGGCCACGCGTGTGAGGACGGGAGTCGATGTCATATCCGGTTCGGCTCTCTTGGTGTATGTATAGGTTGTATTCCAATTTGGTTTCAACCTTCCCTTAGCTTATCCAAAGCTAGTTTACTGACTCACGTTGGGGTACAGGGGCATACAAATGTTATTTCGGTGTGCTTGGGATTACTATATCCGACACACCTTGGGTTTAAGTTAACCGTTCGATATAACTGGACGGTAACGAGGTTGGTAACGAGCTTAGCATGAGATTGGCAATAATCTCTAGGCTCACTATGTATACTAACTATGGTGGAAGGTTCCTTGTGTGAACCGATTTTATGGTGTTATGTATTGTTGTTGTGCTATGCAATTTCCCTTGCTATGCTATGGTATATATATGTTGGATGTTTAAAATGAATGCCATGTTATCATGACAATTGGTTGCGCGTATCCCGGTAGCCGATGGGCTGCGCGTTAACCATACCAGCAAAGGTTGCTGACCCCCTCTGGGGGCTCTGTTTATTTACAGGATGAGGATCGAAGAAGCGGAGTGGCTCTAGATCCTAGGTCGTTGATATACTTTTGGTTATTTTGGTAGTTGAGCCCGGGATGCGCCTGTGCTCCCGTGGCGTTTATTTTGGCGCCGTTTGTTATACAGTGGTGGATGTTTACAGTTGGTAGTTATGATGTAAAGTAAAAACTCGGTATTGTTGGTTATGTATATATGTGGATGTTAGGACCTATGCCCGGGAGTCTGATCATCAGACCGATACACTTGTATTTATTCTGCCTAGTTAACCACGTGGGTGGTTAACGGCGTTGTAACACCGAAGCATTTAGTTATTGTTTAGCTGGTTAATTCCGCTGCGATTTTGGTAGTTGGTAGGGGTGTAACACCCCTCTCAATAATCACGATATAATCTCTCACGTAGCAATAAATAAAACGTCTCGCAGCAGAAAAACAAATAACCATTACAAAACTCACTCGGGTGTCACCGGCCGTTACTCGCCCATGCGAGCAACGCAACCAAACTACATCCAACTTCCAATACAAATAAACTGCTAACCGCAGTGATAACGAGAAACTCCTATACATCATACTAAGTCCATAACCATAAACATCGACAAGTGAGCGACTACCCAATCCTGAAAAATACATAACCTTACCATAAGACCATACACCATCTTCATTGCTATACAACATCTCCAATTACCCTGTTCCTGCTCTTCAGCTCCGACAATGATCAACAACCTGTAATGGTGTAGTATCAGCGATAGACGCTGAGTATGCCGGGCCTGGACCCTAATGGCCACTTGTCATTTTAACCATCTTATTATTAGATCGGTTTCATGCTTTACCATTTTACAGTTATAACAATATTGAAATAACATGTATAATATACATATTCATCCATCCAAATATTCATAGATATTCAACCATCCATCCAATCCACAATCATTTAATAACACCATCCACAACTATATATCGAACATATCGAACAATAACAATATAATGTACAATGTACACTCGCCGTAGCGTACAGTGTTCATATTTAATTTACCTTGGCCTTGTAGGCTCCATCCAACCATCAACACACAATAAAATAACCACAAGTATAACCAATGAACAACAAAGCGAAACAACGAGAATAATAAACAAGTATTTAGTCTCGTCCATGGTATTGTTCGCCACTGTATAAGTCTCAATTGTTTTAGTTGTTCAATTATACCTAGTGACAATGTCTCGTTAAAACGACATGTCTCTAGTTACCCATATATTATGGCGGGTCACCCACGGCAGTAGCCACTCCAACGGTAGAGTCTCCGACCAACGAGCCATTCTAGCTCACGGGAAATTTTCTTGATACTTACGAACCCGTACGCGGACATCCTGGTATCGTTTTTGTGATCACAGCGCGCACCAAGAGCCACATCCTCTTGGCTTTACTTCCATTCCATTAATTAATTAATTATACCATCGCATCGCATTACCAAATTTTCTAACACAGCAGACTAAGGTCATTAGTCCAATCCGGAGTCTGTAAACTCGGGATCCAGTGCTAGATACAAGAGCGGCGTATAGAAAGGCCAATGCTCCGTATAAAAGTCTCAGATAATATGTATATGTTATTATCATAGTGCTACAATGTTTTACTTACGTTCCTTATATCTCATATAAGATAGCACCATAGCCGCTAGTTCGTTTTATATATATAGGTTCATATATACGAACCAATACTGTTAACTCAACAACAGTAAATGATAAGCAGCTATAAATATACAGTTCATGCATATTAATTATCACATTCAGACAAACAATCTTATCACAGATCACACAACAACATACAAATATATCAACCAAATCCGAGCCCAAGGAGCAACCTTAGGACAACTCGGATCAAACCCCTTTACATACCGTTCACCCTGATTGTATTACGGTGGAGTATGAATCAGCAAGATCCTATGCTCCGTGTAGTCCGCTAGCTCGTCGAGCGTCTTGTCAGAGGTACAATCTAAACGGTAATAAACTATAAGTCAGTCTCCATGACTAACTACATCCGGTATCTCCGAATAATAAGTAACCCCGACAGTTCACCCCTGTTTTCTACAGTTGTTCGTTACGGGTTTCTCTAAAACAGTCGGTTTTGTTACTTATAACGCGTACGTCATAATATTTCAACTGTTAAGTTTAATTCACTATTTCCTTTTTAATCTTATCCACCATCTAGTTTAGGTACGTAACCCATAGTTGCATGTATGCATGCATGATTATATTATATTATATTCTTTTTCTTATTGTATCATTTATTTTATTGTATTCTCTTTCGTATTGTTTTATTTTCCCACCATCCTTCATAATTCGACATGTTGTATAATCCCTTTATCTTTAGCAAATAATATTTGCTTCCAAAACTCATAACTTATAGTTCGTAACTATATATTTTTTTTTAATAACCACCACCATTAAATCATAGGATTTCCAACCAAAATATATATCCACCTTATATACATTACTCTTGTGTATGTATATATTTACCACGTAGGTAACTTCCATGAGTTTAATAAACTCTTATATTTTATGTTACTTTTATCATCTTTTATTAGATGATTATTCCCATTAGTTGTATCATATTGTACAACTTATATTAAGATGATTATCCTAACATAAGTAACATTTTATGTTGTATAATTACAACTCCTAAGGTTTATTCAATAAATACCTTAGCTTATAAATCCCATTTTTTTATAGTTTGTCACATTATTTTATGTGAGTACCCTTCCTTATATTAATTCCATTAAACCACCTTAATACCATATAATTGTCATAACATTTATGACATTGTAGACCATAGTCTAAAATTCATTTTCCAACTCTTATTAATTCGGTATAGCCCTTGAATTTATTTAAATTCCCTTTTGACCACATAACATCATGTAATGTTATACCAAAATACTAATACCATTTGATATGATATTTTTATTTCCTTTAACTTATAACCTATAGTTTTTATAGAAAACTATTGTATATTGCCTCATAGGCATATACTAAACCTTATACTTTTCCTTAAACCATAATTTCCTTTATTTACAAAATCACCCCTTTCTTTTTACCATGTTATATATACCATTTAATATAACATTTCTAACTTATAAAAGAGTATAACCTATGGTTATTTTTTGTAAATTCCGAACAGCCCTTGTGCTATTCTATAGTTGCCATTTGGCCCTATTTATAACATATAGTTCACCATATCATTAAAACTATATTTTATACACATAACTTATTAAATTCTCTTAATAATTCTAAAAATCACCAAATTCCACCAAAGGGTTATAAATATCCTTATTAACCCATATACTTTCAATATTTACCATTCCACCATCTATTTTTCTCCAAAGTGTCATAATGACATTATAACTATATATTATACATATATAGTTCATTTTAAATTCCAAAATCCACCAAATAAATTCCTAAAAATTCCTAATAGCCCATGGGTATTTAAAATACCATTGTGCACCCTTTATTTTCGGTAATAACATATTTACCACATATGTTATAAAAATATTACCTTAAGATACTTATCTTATTATAACACCTTAAATAAGTTATTTAACTTATCTAATTTGGTCAAAACCTATCATATGGTCAAGGTTGAACACCTTAATATTTCCTTGACCACCAATTCCTTATAATTACGGTTTGCACCCAAACTTTCTAGAAATCACCATTTAACCCCAAAACTTTACAAAATCTTATAAACTTTATTTTAACTCCATTTTACCTCTCATTTTCGGCCTTATTATTCTAAAGCCCCCAAATTTAATTTAATTACACCTAATGCCCCATTTATTTTCGGTAATGCATTTATACTACTTAAACTTAATTAAAAGCTTGTAAATGCATAAATAAAATGGCCTAAAATACATGGCCTTATTACAAACATTGGCTTGCAAAATAAATTACACATAAATGTCCCAAAATACATATAAATTCTCGGCCTCACCATAGAATTTTCATTTAATTACCAAACTTCCACATAATGTCTTAAATTTGACAATTATGCTTGTTTAATTAGTTATAAAATTTATTAAACCATTCCTTAAACATTTTAAGGTCAAACAAGACCTTATTTTAATCATTCACTCACGGCAATTGATATACACACACTTAAACTTGTGTTAATGTATCAAGTTAAGGTTTTAAGTGATTTATACCTTGATTTAGCTTAGGTAAAGCCTTGTTTGGGTTCGCCACGTTAAGGAGAAATTCACCACAGCTTGTTTTACATGTTTTCAAACAGAGAACAAGGCCTAGTTAGTCTCCAAGCAAGATAACCATAAGAAGTAATTTAATGTAAGATTTAAGGCAAAAATCACCTTAAGAATGCAAGGAGAGTTCAAGATGGTTTCGGCCTGAATCAAACACACCATAAGGTGTTAGATCCACCATATTGACATAGGAAATAGCTAGATCTCAACAAACTACCTTGTTATTAGGTTTTACCTTGGAAAAATGCCTTAAAAGAGGGTATTTCCTTTGGATCTCGGCCACCTTTGCTCCAAATTGCTAACCAACAGATTCCACATGAAAAGGAGAAGAAGATGAGGCTATGACCAAAGTTTGACAGCCGAACTTGAAGGGAATCAAAAGTTATGAGCTTAAAGCACATTTTTACCTTAAATGGTCAAGACTTGAACTTCCCTCCTTAGATCTGGTTATGTACGAAACCAACACTTCCTTTAACCTCCAAATCACTCTGCATAGATGTATAGAAAAGGTTGGAGTGTAGATCAATCGAAAAAGGAGAGAAAGATGAAGAAAATGGGCATTTTTATGCCTTAAGAGCTTACCTAGAGCTTGAGATCTCATCAATGGTGCTTGGGAACCTTACCTACGGTGGAGGGGAGCCAAAGAGAGCTCAAGAGTGAGCCATCTCGGCTGAAGAGGAAGGAATGAAGGGGAAAGACCTAATATTGCCTTAAAGCACCTTTTTGCATTTTTTTAAGATTTCCTTGCTTTGATGACTCATCAAGTCTGATTGTAATTGATAATTGATGAGTAATTTCGGTGGAGACAAGAAGGGGGCAGCCGTGTATGATTGAAGGGAGTGGGTGAATTATTTGATTCCAATTTGAATGAATAATGGACTAATATGTTACTTTAATCCATTATTGTAAGGTGAGTCACTCTCCTTGTCTTGTTCCTACATGGAGCACCGTAATGCAAGGGAAAGGAGGAGCAATTGAAGGCTCCAAAACCGGCTGGCATCACATGGGGTGAGGTAAGTGGAACCCACCTTTTTGTTTTATAAGGTAAAGTTTGTTTTTTTGTTATTTTATGCAAAAGTAAAGTAGCTTATTTAATTGTCACATGTCTCTTGTCTCTTGGTCTGTTAAGAGACTTAATTATCTGATTTTATATAGTCCATTTCGTGGTCAATGGTCAACATTGACCAACTTAGTCAATGTTGACCCAAACGGGCCCCACATTAGGGTTTTATTAATATTTTAATATTAAATTTGTAAAAATTCGTAAATTTCTGGAATTAAATTCCTAATATCATATAATATGGTATTTTATTATATTTAAAGGTAATTATAACCTTTTAGCCCATTTAAAACCAATTTAGAAGGCGATTACACAAAAACGTGCTTTAAGGAGTTTTAGTGCACATTTTGTGTCGCCAGGTGTTTCTGAGCTCTGTTTTCTTTGACAACGGTTTTTTTGTGTTACTTACATGATATTTGATCATGGTATCCAATTTTATATCATTTAGAGGTCATTTGATTTTTAAGGTTTTCCTAGAGCACCTTTTTGCCCTTTTTGACCTTGAAGCATGTAAATGCTTTTTCTTTGTGTTGGAGTGTTGTCCAACGGTTATAATATGTTTAGTAATGTTTTAATATGCTTAGGACAAATTTTTAGGTCCTAAGTAGTTCATTTGGGTATTTGTTTACCCTTAACAGTCAAAGGGTGCAACATCTTATTTTGTGTTGACCACTGTTGTTCTCAGTTGACTTTTAAGGCATGTTTAGGCCTTAATTAATGTAATTAAATATTTAATCCATGTTTAATAAGTTTGGGGTATTTCAATCTACCCCCCTTAAAAAGACTTCGTCCCGAAGTCTCTTAATCAAATAAGTAAGTATATAAATGTACAACTACCCATTATTCCCATAATGTATATCTATGTGATATATCATTTACACACATCGTATTGTGCTTATACAGCACATAGCCATCACGTTGTGGCGTTAGTTCAATCATATATGGATATAGGTGATCCATCAGCACCATTATTTCCTATCAGTTCTACAAGTCCTGACAACCTTCCTGAGGTGTCCATAACGTTCCATTGTTCCACATTCCATATCTAATGATTCATTTCGTATCTAGGCGATACCATATGTAATCATTCTATAAAACAATATGAATACATATCACAAATAGCATAAGCAAGGTGTTACACACCTGGTGTAAACACATCATTCATACAGGTATCTCGTAAGATACATACATACCAATGCACATCACACAAGAACAGACCAAACAACGCACACCCCGCGTATCAACCATAACCATCAAAACCAATTCACTGTATGCCATGCATACGAAATAATTCACATACCAACCACAAACCTCGTATGCCCCGCACACCACCAATTCTTTGTATGCAATGCATACTAAACAAACAAAATTTAGTGCACACATGTGCATAGCCAAGAGGCTACCCCCCTTAAAAAGGGTTACGCCCCCGTACCCCACAAGTATACAAAACCGCTCAACAAGGAGCGCTGGATACTTGGCTCTCAAAGAGTTCTCCAACTCGTGGATTATCCTCATATCAGAGAGACGGGTATGACTCTAGCCCTTCAGGGTTCCACAATATATAAAAGGTGAGGCACTGATCTTTTGTGCTCTCTCCCAAGTTCATTCTTTTGGGCCCACTCGCTCCGTATGAGGTGTAGACCCATGAACAAAGGCTCAATTTGCCTCTTTTTTTTCATTGCTGTGAATCCACTGGTTTGGATCACTAGCATATATGCGTGTGTCTTCTCCCACTGACATTCAGTTTGAGATGTAATATGACATTGGCTACTGTTAGTACTTAGTGCTCTTTGCACTTGTCTTTGTAATACTAAGACGTACCAGCCTATATGTCCACAAAGATGATGTTTGTCATCCATGTCTCCTGGTGATTTGTTCCAGAGTAATACTCTGTTGTAGTTATCTCTTTTTTTCCGTTTTTTTACACACTCTTGTTGATATCCACTTTATCTCTCTGCATTCCCATTAGATTAATAAATGCGCGAGTGCAATACCAAAACACTCAGTCATACAGAGTGCAGAGGCGTAAACGCTCAACAGCTAATATCCAATGAGGCAAATAGAAAAGATGTGCGAATTATCCTGTGAGTGGTACATTCCGAATCCACTGTTCCTTGAGCAAGGTTCTGCTATCATATAGCTTTATCTTTTCTCCTTGCGTAGTCACTTGTTTATATCTATATCATCTGGTAGATTTCCTCTGGATTGCAAGCATTAGCTCGATCCTTATGAGGATTCTACATATTTTCGTCCATAATGGGTTTTCCTGTTGCTTTTTTTTTCCTGTCCTAAAATGGTTCCTTTGTCTTCTCTGTATACTGTCCACTGTTCTCTGTTGAAGGTTTTTTTTGGTTTTTTTTCCTAGCCTGTTGGTTTAACTGCGGCTCTTCTCGTCCATCTTCGAGGTAATATGTCTTACTGTCCGTAGAATGGAGTTGACTACTTCTCGTGTTCCTAACACTACTTGTCTACTTGCATGGGGTACCGTACTGATACATTACTACTTACCCGACTAACTCATAAATAAGTTTGTCAGGCCCACATGCTCCTAACGGAGTGCGGTCGTCCCATGTCTCGTTTAGTAAACTGGTAATGTCCGTCACACGGTTGTTGTGAAGTATTCTGTTGTCAATCTCCCTCTGATGGATATCCTTTTTTTTTTTTTCTTCCTCTTCTGCTTTCTTCTTTTTTTTTTTGTTTTTCTTCTTTTTGCTTGCTTTTTTTTTTGTAATAGTTCATGTTATCAGTTATCCTATAATGAGTGATATTGCCTTTGTGGCAACCGTGGTAACTTGTATCATAGACTAGTATTATTCAACTCGGTGTAAGTAAAATCCGTGCTATATTAGCAAACTTGTTTCTCCTTTTTTTTTCATTGAGTACAACACATTTTCCTTTTTCTCTCTGTTTTTTTTTATATAAAATCTCATCCATAGTTCATATATGTCCCCTCATCCATGTAATTGGATGTATTGCAGATTGCACAACAGCTTGAGCAACTTGGCTCTTTACTTCCCAACCATCCTTACTGACGGTGGTGCATCTACAAAGGGTATGCTTGTCCATGAGGACTAAACATTTATCACTGGTAGTGATTAGCATTAAATGCCGGTATACACTGTTGGTATTTGGCTATAAGCCCTGTCTGAAAATTCCCAACAATTTAAACTGGTGTGGTTTACAGTCATAGTGGCTGTATAGTTTCCCCAGTTGCAGTGGTTGGACTAACGGTCCTTCCATAGTTGCATAAGTTTCTAATCTCAAGGTTTGTATGAAAAAGTTTGAAAAACATTTTTTTTATAAAAGGTTAAAAGAGTAGTAGTTGTTGTAGTTGCATTTGCAGTAGCTGTTACTGTTGCTGTCGCTGCACTTGCTGTAGCAAGTGCGCAAGGCAGATGGAAATTTCAGTAGTTTATTGTCATAGCGCTTGCAATAGCAAGTGCGCCATGCAGGTGGAAATTCTGGTTCAGTAATTCCCGGACTCATTGACTCTACGTCATTTGAGTATTGCTACATGATAATGTAAGCATAAACATCCTGTTCATATATATATCCGTCAAGGTTTAAAGCTTATAGGTACTGAGTACACACAACTAATCCCAAAGTCTTACACAAGAGGCGAGTGGTCAATGACACACTCCCACATTCTTATAACATAGCTCCTTCTAACATCCAAGGTAAGCACACAACATAGTAAGTAAACAAAGTCTTCCACCAGCGTCCCCCCCCCCCCCCCCCCCCCCCCCCCCCCCCCCCCCCCCCCCCCCCGTCTCATGGAGTTAGGGGACTCATGCCCTATCTACTCCCTTGCCCTTCAGGGCTCCAGCATCAGTAGATGTCTGGCCATCCTGACCGCCTCGTGGTACTCCAGATCCTCCAGCTGAGGTCTTCTGAGTATTCTTTGGTGGCCTGTAATTACGGCTCTCAGGGTTCATCCAGCACTCGAATTCCCTATGGCTCTCTTTCTTGCAGCACCGATAGACAACTTTGCGGCCTTCGCAATCGACCCCAGGATGGTCTTTCCCACAACGCTTACAGTAAAAATGGCGCGGGGGCTGTCTGGTGCCTAATGGTAGTAATTAAGTTTAAGTTACAATCTGATGATTTAAAGGTTAAGGTCACAATTCAATTTAAGAGGTAGGTGTTCTCACCCTTAGAAGGTGCTGGTCTCAGAGGCTTACCATCAATAGCTGGCCCGGTCAACTGAAGGACAGACTCTTTCCCTTTCTTTCCCTTGTGACCCTGTTGCCCTTTCTTTTTGAAAGACTTCCTGTTTAAATGTTTCGGGTCAGTATCTGTAAGGTATTTAGTATGGTAAACAATTTAGAGTGGGATAAGTCCTTACTTTCCCTTTCCCTGGCTTCCTCCTGGAGATGCTCCTCCACCATCAGACTCTCCCTCAGGGTTCTTCCTTTTCTTTGCCCCTAGAGTCTCTTCCCGAGTCTGGAGTGTTAGCTCCGTCCTCGAGGCAGCCTCATAACACTCCTGGAATCTCCTTGGTAAGTTCTCACAAAGTTAATTGGTAATGTAGTAAGTAAAGAATCTTATGGCTTTCATGTTGGTACTGGGATGGTAGTGTAGAGGGTAGCACCCATCGCCATCTGAATGCGAAATAATAATCCTCCCCGGAACTTCTCGACCTTCACGGTCTCTGAGTAATCCACACCGGGAATGAAGTCCAGCTGACCAATGAATCGAGCGTAATACTCATCCACGGTCAGACCTCCTTGGGTCAGTGTCTCGGACCCCAGGCGCTTCTTCTGTTCGAGATGAGCTGGGTAGTACTTCCCTCTCAGCAACTCGACAAAGGCAGCCCACGAAAAGTCGGGCGTAGCCAGGTGATGGTCCTTGACCAACCTCCACCAAGTGCTGGCTGCATCCTTCAGATGGAAAGCAGCAGTGGCGACCTTCTTGTCGTCAGGTACTTGTAAAGCTTCGTAGGCCTTCTCATGTTCAACAATGTAACGCTCCAAAGCTACGGGGTCTGTTTCCCCGGAATATGTAGGTGGTCGGGTCTCGCCAACTGACTTCAGGCAGTTCGTTTCCCTGGGCTGTGGCGGGTGGGCTGGTGCTCCTCCTATCTAAGTACCCAGCTGTGCAAGAACGGCTGCAACCGTCTCAGCAACTCCTGTAATGCCGGGGTCACCGCCGCCACCTCTTCCAGTACCACGCCCTCTAGTTCCACCAGATATCTGCAGTACAGTATGTCACATAAATACTCGGTAAATTACCGTACACAACCAATAGATATCAAGTTGCCTTAAGGCTAACCTGTCACGCAATTTGCGTTACTAGACACAGTATCTTTCTAAGACGAATCGTCTCGTACCTCCCAAATGTTTCCCATAATTTCCCAAGTCCTAAGCTCACTGTCTTAACCTATTATCTCGTCATCAGAGCGGTACTCCGCTCTGATACCACTTTTGTAACACCCCTCTCAATAATCACGATATAATCTCTCACGTAGCAATAAATAAAACGTCTCGCAGCGGAAAAACAAATAACCATTACAAAACTCACTCGGGTGTCACCGGCCGTTACTCGCCCATGCGAGCAACGCAGCCAAACTACATCCAACTTCCAATACAAATAAACTGCTAACCGCAGTGATAACGAGAAACTCCTATACATCATACTAAGTCCATAACCATAAACATCGACAAGTGAGCGACTACCCAATCCTGAAAAATACATAACCTTACCATAAGACCATACAACATCTTCATTGCTATACAACATCTCCAATTACCCTGTTCCTGCTCTTCAGCTCCGACAATGATCAACAACCTGTAATGGTGTAGTATCAGCGATAGACGCTGAGTATGCCGGGCCTGGACCCTAATGGTCACTTGTCATTTTAACCATCTTATTATTAGATCGGTTTCATGCTTTACCATTTTACAGTTATAACAATACTGAAATAACATGTATAATATACATATTCATCCATCCAAATATTCATAGATATTCAACCATCCATCCAATCCACAATCATTTAATAACACCATCCACAACTATATATCAAACGTATCGAACAATAACAATATAATGTACAATGTACACTCGCCGTAGCGTACAGTGTTCATATTTAATTTACCTTGGCCTTGTAGGCTCCATCCAACCATCAACACACAATAAAATAACCACAAGTATAACCAATGAACAACAAAGCGAAACGACGAGAATAATAAACAAGTATTTAGTCTCGTCCATGGTATTGTTCGCCACTGTATAAGTCTCAATTGTTTTAGTTGTTCAGTTATACCTAGTGACAATGTCTCGTTAAAACGACATGTCTCTAGTTACCCATATATTATGGCGGGTCACCCACGGCAGTAGCCACTCCAACGGTAGAGTCTCCGACCAACGAGCCATTCTAGCTCACGGGAAATTTTCTTGATACTTACGGACCCGTACGCGGACATCCTGGTATCGTTTTTGTGATCACAGCGCGCACCAAGAGCCACATCCTCTTGGCTTTACTTCCATTCCATTAATTAATTAATTATACCATCGCATCGCATTACCAAATTTTCTAACACAGCAGACTAAGGTCATTAGTCCAATCCGGAGTCTGTAAACTCGGGATCCAGTGCTAGATACAAGAGCGGCGTATAGAAAGGCCAATGCTCCGTATAAAAGTCTCAGATAATATGTATATGTTATTATCATAGTGCTACAACGTTTTACTTACGTTCCTTATATCTCATATAAGATAGCACCATAGCCGCTAGTTCGTTTTATATATATAGGTTCATATATACGAACCAATACTGTTAACTCAACAACAGTAAATGATAAGCAACTATAAATATACAGTTCATGCATATTAATTATCACATTCAGACAAACAATCTTATCACAGATCACACAACAACATACAAGTTATATCAACCAAATCCGAGCCCAAGGAGCAACCTTAGGACAACTCGGATCAAACCCCTTTACATACCGTTCACCCTGATTGTATTACGGTGGAGTATGAATCAGCAAGATCCTATGCTCCGTGTAGTCCGCTAGCTCGTCGAGCGTCTTGTCAGAGGTACAATCTAAACGGTAATAAACTATAAGTCAGTCTCCATGACTAACTACATCCGGTATCTCCGAATAATAAGTAACCCCGACAGTTCACCCCTGTTTTCTACAGTTGTTCGTTACGGGTTTCTCTAAAATAGTCGGTTTTGTTACTTATAACGCGTACGTCATAATATTTCAACTGTTAAGTTTAATTCACTATTTCCTTTTTAATCTTATCCACCATCTAGTTTAGGTACGTAACCCATAGTTGCATGTACATGCATGATTATATTATATTATATTCTTTTTCTTATTGTATCATTTATTTTATTGTATTCTCTTTCGTATTGTTTTATTTTCCCACCATCCTTCATAATTCGACATGTTGTATAATCCCTTTATCTTTAGCAAATAATATTTGCTTCCAAAACTCATAACTTATAGTTCGTAACTATATTTTTTTTTAACCACCACCATTAAATCATAGGATTTCCAACCAAAATATATCCACCTTATATACATTACTCTTGTGTATGTATATATTTACCACGTAGGTAACTTCCATGAGTTTAATAAACTCTTATATTTTATGTTACTTTTTATCATCTTTTATTAGATGATTATTCCCATTAGTTGTATCATATTGTACAACTTATATTAAGATGATTATCCTAACATAAGTAACATTTTATGTTGTATAATTACAACTCCTAAGGTTTATTCAATAAATACCTTAGCTTATAAATCCCATTTTTTTATAGTTTGTCACATTATTTTATGTGAGTACCCTTCCTTATATTAATTCCATTAAACCACCTTAATACCATATAATTGTCATAACATTTATGACATTGTAGACCATAGTCTAAAATTCATTTTCCAACTCTTATTAATTCGGTATAGCCCTTGAATTTATTTAAATTCCCTTTTGACCACATAACATCATGTAATGTTATACCAAAATACTAATACCATTTGATATGATATTTTTATTTCCTTTAACTTATAACCTATAGTTTTTTAGAAAACTATTGTATATTGCCTCATAGGCATATACTAAACCTTATACTTTTCCTTAAACCATAATTTCCTTTATTTACAAAATCACCCCTTTCTTTTTACCATGTTATATATACCATTTAATATAACATTTCTAACTTATAAAAGAGTATAACCTATGGTTATTTTTTTGTAAATTCCGAACAGCCCTTGTGCTATTCTATAGTTGCCATTTGGCCCTATTTATAACATATAGTTCACCATATCATTAAAACTATATTTTATACACATAACTTATTAAATTCTCTTAATAATTCTAAAAATCACCAAATTCCACCAAAGGGTTATAAATATCCTTATTAACCCATATACTTTCAATATTTACCATTCCACCATCTATTTTTCTCCAAAGTGTCATAATGACATTATAACTATATTATACATATATAGTTCATTTTAAATTCCAAAATCCACCAAATAAATTCCTAAAAATTCCTAATAGCCCATGGGTGTTTAAAATACCATTGTACACCCTTTATTTTCGGTAATAACATATTTACCACATATGTTATAAAAATATTACCTTAAGATACTTATCTTATTATAACACCTTAAATAAGTTATTTAACTTATCTAATTTGGTCAAAACCTATCATATGGTCAAGGTTGACCACCTTAATATTTCCTTGACCACCAATTCCTTATAATTACGGTTTGCACCCAAACTTTCTAGAAATCACCATTTAACCCCAAAACTTTACAAAATCTTATAAACTTTATTTTAACTCCATTTTACCTCTCATTTTCGGCCTTATTATTCTAAAGTCCCCAAATTTAATTTAATTACACCTAATACCCCATTTATTTTCGGTAATGCATTTATACTACTTAAACTTAATTAAAAGCTTGTAAATGCATAAATAAAATGGCCTAAAATACATGGCCTTATTACAAACATTGGCTTGCAAAATAAATTACACATAAATGTCCCAAAATACATATAAATTCTTGGCCTCACCATAGAATTTTCATTTAATTACCAAACTTCCACATAATGTCTTAAATTTGACAATTATGCTTGTTTAATTAGTTATAAAATTTATTAAACCATTCCTTAAACATTTTAAGGTCAAACAAGACCTTATTTTAATCATTCACTCACGGCAATTGATATACACACACATAAACTTGTGTTAATGTATCAAGTTAAGGTTTTAAGTGATTTATACCTTGATTTAGCTTAGGTAAAGCCTTGTTTGGGTTCGCCACCTTAAGGAGAATTCACCACAGCTTGTTTTACATGTTTTCAAACAGAGAACAAGGCCTAGTTAGTCTCCAAGCAAGATCTAACCATAAGAAGTAATTTAATGTAAGATTTAAGGCAAAAATCACCTTAAGAATGCAAGGAGAGTTCAAGATGGTTTCGGCCTGAATCAAACACACCATAAGGTGTTAGATCCACCATATTGACATAGGAAATAGCTAGATCTCAACAAACTACCTTGTTATTAGGTTTTACCTTGGAAAAATGCCTTAAAAGAGGGTATTTCCTTTGGATCTCGGCCACCTTTGCTCCAAATTGCTAACCAACAGATTCCACATGAAAGGAGAAGAAGATGAGGCTATGACCAAAGTTTCACAGCCGAACTTGAAGGGAATCAAAAGTTATGAGCTTAAAGCACATTTTTACCTTAAATGGTCAAGACTTGAACTTCCCTCCTTAGATCTGGTTATGTACGAAACCAACACTTCCTTTAACCTCCAAATCACTCTGCATAGATGTATAGAAAAGGTTGGAGTGTAGATCAATCGAAAAAGGAGAGAAAGATGAAGAAAATGGGCATTTTTATGCCTTAAGAGCTTACCTAGAGCTTGAGATCTCATCAATGGTGCTTGGGAACCTTACCTACGGTGGAGGGGAGCCAAAGAGAGCTCAAGGAGTGAGCCATCTCGGCTGAAGAGGAAGGAATGAAGGGGAAAGACCTAATATTGCCTTAAAACACCTTTTTTTGCATTTTTTTATGATTTCCTTGCTTTGATGACTCATCAAGTCTGATTGTAATTGATAATTGATGAGTAATTTCGGTGGATACAAGAAGGGGGCAGCCGTGTATGATTGAAGGGAGTGGGTGAATTATTTGATTCCAATTTGAATGAATAATGGACTAATATGTTACTTTAATCCATTATTGTAAGGTGAGTCACTCTCCTTGTCTTGTTCCTACATGGAGCACCGTAATGCAAGGGAAAGGAGGAGCAATTGAAGGCTCCAAAACCGGCTGGCATCACATGGGGTGAGGTAAGTGGAACCCACCTTTTTGTTTTATAAGGTAAAGTTTGTTTTTTTGTTATTTTATGCAAAAGTAAAGTAGCTTATTTAATTGTCACATGTCTCTTGTCTCTTGGTGTAACACCCCTCTCAATAATCACGATATAATCTCTCACGTAGCAATAAATAAAACGTCTCGCAGCGGAAAAACAAATAACAATTACAAAACTCACTCGGGTGTCACCGGCCGTTACTCGCCCATGCGAGCAATGCAGCCAAACTACATCCAACTTCCAATACAAATAAACTGCTAACCGCAGTGATAACGAGAAACTCCTATACATCATACTAAGTCCATAACCATAACATCGACAAGTGAGCGTCTACCCAACCTGAAAAATACATAACCTTACCATAAGACCATACACCATCTTCATTACTATACAACATCTCCAATTACCCTGTTCCTGCTCTTCAGCTCCGACAATGATCAACAACCTGAAATGGTGTAGTATCAGCGATAGACGCTGAGTATGCCGGGCCTGGACCCTAATGGTCACTTGTCATTTTAACCATCTTATTATTAGGTCGGTTTCATGCTTTTTCCCTTTTTCAGTTATAATCAAAACTGAAGCATAAATGTATAATATACATAATCAACCATCCAAATATCCATAAATATTTAACCATCCATCCAATCCAAACATTCATTTATTATTCCATACAACATTTATATATCGGACGTATCGAGTAGTAACAATATAATGTACAATGTACATTCGCCGTAGCGTACAGTTTTCATATTTAATTTACCTTATCCTTGTAGGCTCCATCCAACCATCAACACACAATAAAATAACCACAAGTATAACCAATGAACAACAAAGCGAAACAACAAGAATAATAAACAAGTATTAAGTCTCGTCCATAGTATTGTTCGCCACTGTATAAGTCTCAATTGTTTTAGTTGTTCAGTTATACCTAGTGACAATGTCTCGTTAAAACGACATGTCTCTAGTTACCCATATATTATGGCGGGTCACCCACGGCAGTAGCCACTCCAACGGTAGAGTCTCCGACCAACGAGCCATTCTAGCTCACGGGAAATTTTCTTGATACTTACGGACCCGTACGCGGACATCCTGGTATCGTTTTTGTGATCACAGCGCGCACCAAGAGCCACATCCTCTTGGCTTTACTTCCATTCCATTAATTAATTAATTATACCATCACATCGCATTACCAAATTTTCTAACACAGCAGACTAAGGTCATTAGTCCAATCCGGAGTCTGTAAACTCGGGATCCAGTGCTAGATACAAGAACGGCGTATAGAAAGGCCAATGCTCCGTATAAAAGTCTCAGATAATATGTATATGTTATTATCATAGTGCTACAGCATTTTACTTACGTTCCTTATATTTCATATAAGATAGCACCATAGCCGCTAGTTCGTTTTATATATAGGTTCATATATACGAACCAATACTGTTAACTCAACAACAGTAAATGATAAGCAGCTATAAATATACAGTTCATGCATATTAATTATCACATTCAGACAAACGATCTTATCACAGATCACACAGAAGTCTGAACTGAGGAAGCCCTCAGAGACAATCAGAGACACATAACAACATACAAGTTATATCAACCAAATCCGAGCCCAAGGAGCAACCTTAGGACAACTCGGATCAAACCCCTTTACATACCGTTCACCCTGACTGTATTACGGTGGAGTATGAATCAGCAAGATCCTACGCTCCGTGTAGTCCGTTAGCTCGTCAAGCGTCCTTGTCAGAAGTATACTCTAAACGGTAATAAAACTATAAGTCAGTCTCCATGACTAACTACATCTGGTATTTCCGAATTATAAGTAACCCCGACAGTTCACCCCTGTTTTCTACAGTTGTTTGTTACAGGTTTTTCTAAAACAGTCGGCTTTGTTACTTAAAATGCGTACGTCAAAACTATTTCAACTGTTAAGTTTAATTCCTTATATTTCTTTTAATCTTATCCACATCTAGTTTAGGTACGTAACCTATAGTTGCATGTATGCATGCATTCTTATATTATATATTTTTTTCCATCATCCATTATAATTCTTTGTATTTCATTACCCATTATCTTAGCAAAATTCATAGCCTATAGTTTGTAACTATATTTTTTTTCCAAATAACCACCACCATTAAATCATAAGGATTTCAACCAAAATATATTTATCCACCTTATATACATTATTCTTGTGTATGTATATATTTTTACCACGTAGGTAATTCTCATGAGTTTCATAAACTCTTGTATTTTATGTTACATTTTATCATCTTTTATTGGATGATTATTCCCATTAGTTGTATTATATTATACAACTTATATTAAGGTTATTATCCTAATATCATGTAACATCTTATGTTGTATAATTACAACTCCTAAGGTTTATTCCATAAACACCTTAGTTTATAAATCTCATTTATTTATAGTTTGTCACATTATTTTATGTGAGTACCCTTGTAACACCCCAACCACCACCGTACACTTAACATCAAACTGCAGCGGAAATCTCAACTCATCACATTACTTAATTCAATGGTGTTACACGCCGTTAGCCGCCCACGTGGCTAACAAGGCTAATACATGTACATTGTATCGGTCTGATGGACTAGATTCCCGAGCAACTACACAATACAACCCTTATTCCATTTCCAACATTTATTGTATACATGCATTCCCACTGTACCGAGTATTTACAAACTAATGCCGATAACAATTTCGGTCTTACTACGCTTACAATGCTTACGCCATTTAAATGGCTACCCATGTATAAACATCTACCCCGTCCTACTCTCGAACGGCTTCCAGCTCCTTGTACCTGAAATAGAAAGGAGAGAAAGGGTGGCCCCCAAGGGGCTCAGCACCTTTGCTGGTATGGTAATCCCGCAGCCCACATGCTACCGGGCCACGCACAACTAATTGTCGTCTTAGCATGCAGTTGATTATATTTAAATCATGCATACAAACCATAAACACACAACACTTGCATACACCCAACAATAGGGCTCAACATATATCCAACACATCCACACTTAACAAATCATCCAATGATTCCTTTAACCCTAGAGTGGCTCTCCTCTAAAACGGAGCTACTTCCTTAATGAACGACACGTACCCATTAATCGGGTTATCCTTAAACGCCTCTTGTCACAAACTGGGATTCATTTCCATGATCCACACACTCCATATCCTACAGCATATCACATTCCTCACACAGCAAACACAACAACACTTTTCTCGTTTCGACGTACACGTGTTAACATCGAGTTCATTTTAAACATCTAACATAAACATATCTTAGCATAGCAAGGGAAATTGCCTAGCACAATAACAACTCATAACACCATAAGATTTGTTCACACAGGGAACCTTCCACCATAGTTAGTATATATAGTGAGCCTAGAGATTATTGACAATCTCATGCTAAGCTCGTTACCAACCTCGTTACCGTCCAGTTATATCGAACGGTTAACTTAAACCCAAGGTGTGTCGGATATAGTAATCCCAAGCACACCGAAATAACATTCGTATGCCCCTGTGGCCCGACGTGAGTCAGTAATTAGCTTTGGATAAGCTAAGGGAAGGTAGAAACCAAATTGGAATACAACCTATACATACACCAAGAGAGCCGAACCGGATATGACATCGACTCCCGTCCATCACACGCGTGGCCGGAACAACCGGACTCCTCACCCCCCATTAGTACATATACACTTATAAATAAGTAGTTAGAGATCCATTATGGAGCCTACCACATCCACACACCATACGGTATCATAACCGAGTTAAGCACACAAGGGAGGTTCACACACTTGCATACAACAACAATATCCAACTAACTCACACATAGCCGTGGTTAGCACGTTCCCAAGGTTTGGGCCGTCAACTCTGAATACCGATCACTCATGTGTTCCTAGTTTTGGTTAGCTAAGGTTTAACACATATTTGAGGTTAAATGGTATCGGAGGCCAAATTCGCCACATAAATGAATTACTATAAACTCATTACATGTTTTAATCTTACAAGGTGGCAAACACTCAGAAAAACATATTGGCATACAAGCCGGTGTAATCCGGTAGGACACAGGTTGCAAGAAAACCATACCTGTCACCGGAGTCCACTCTATCATGTCCACTTATGTTCCTCGAGCAATTCTCGAACAACTGATAATATTACATGTACTTTTATTAACATCGGGGTAACATGATTGTTTAAAGTCTAATGCTTATAACTTTTCCCCGTTAACTTAGTTAAATAACTTCACATTTTAACTTATTTTACTTTCACATTTTAATACAACTGTTCACCTACTTGATCGTCATTATAACCCACCTAATATGTCTTAAACAACCTTATAACATCATTACCTAACAATCTCCTCATTACATTTCATTTTATAACCTTAAACATTTAAATCATCTTACTTAACTTAATCTCTTAAGTCCTTTTATAATTATTTTTCTAATCATCAATACCCTCTTAATGGCATACCACTAATACCACTTAACATTCTTAAAATTAATTTTTTTTTTAAGGTCCGACCGACCCCACCGACCGACCCACCCCCTGGGTAGGTCGGCTGCAGAGAACATCCAACTTCACAGTTTCAGCCCGACCGACCCAGACTGGGGTCGGTCCCCTGGGTAGGTCGGCTGCAGAAACTCTCCTAAAAATGCCTATCTTATTCCAAACTCCTCCACAAGTTCCCTTATATGTTCTAACACCATTTGGGCACTTAAACACCCTCTTAAATCATCCATTAAACTCATTAGTTGACCCACCATCAAGCTCCTTGATCATTCACTCAAATTCTTGCAAAATTCCTAACACTTGTAATGTTTTTTCCCTAAGTTCCTAAGTGGTGGTTTATACTTATGATAACAACTAACTAAAATGTTTTCTCACCACCATCACATCTACTCCAAGCATCATTCCTCACAAACACCTCCATTACACAACTCCTTCTATATCCACAAGTTTACACTTAGACCTTCACAAGGCATTACTTTTCCTTTGTTTACCTAAACTTTAACAAGACTTAATACTTCACATATCATAACTTTGGTGTGTATAAAACACTCATTTGATTTCTAAATCCTCCAAGATTATGCCCAAGGCATCTTAACACTTAAGAACACCTTAATTCACCATCTTCACACTTAACCATTCCTAGCATCCTCTAGGTCATAAAATCTCATTACAACACATGAACTCCTTTGTTCATCAACTAAATTTTGCCATAGCTTCTCTTGTATATTCTAACATCCAAACACTTAGGTTTTTTTTTTCCTTATTCCATTCAAGAACACCTAAAACCACCAAGAGTATTCTCACACACAACATTTACCAAATTACACTACATCACAATATAGTGCACAATTTAAATTGCTTGGCACTTAGGCCCTTAAATAGCATGGCTCTTAGGCCCTTAAATTGCATAAACCTTAAACACTGAATTTCCACAATATATATGCCTTTGACCTGCAAATACATACACCAAGACATATGTTCTTTTACTAGTCTCCTTGAGAACACTTTACTAAGTCATTCACCATTTGCTCTTTAGGTAGTTTTAACAAGCATTATAAGCTCATTTCTCCTAAGGCATTAAACCACATTAGGTTAGTATATTTACCTCTTTTCCACCCAAACTTCTTTCTTGTTTCCTTATAAAACCGGTAAGGTATTTGATTCCTTGTCACTACTAAACAATATACCAACATTGAAATGAGTATATAAGCTTTATGCTTCATCTCATTGTAAACCCTAGGTTTACATTGTTTCAAAGAGCATTAAGATAGTTGTTTTACCTTGGTCTTTGAAGGGAATTGGAATATCTATCAAGAGAGGACTCCACCAAGTCCTTGAAAGATTCAAATGGAGCTAGAACAAAGCAACACAATGAGCACCATTAATGGTGATTTTCGGTCAAGGTAAAAACATGGAGGAAACATGATTTTTCTTTGAGATTCCTTACCTAGAAGCAAAGAGATCAATAATATGTAGAAATATAAGCTCAAGCTCCATCAATGGTGAATCTCCATGGCACCGAAATTGAGTTCTTGAAGATTTGAAAAGAGGGAAATGAAGAGCTTGCTCCAACTAGCACAAATATGGTCTTGAAATTGAATTTGGATCATGGAACTAGGAGTTACAAGGATTTGAAGATGGAGAAGTCTACTTGCTGTAGCAAAAACGAGATTGAGAAGGGAGGATGAAGATGAATACGTTGGTGAGTGAAGGAAATAAAGAGAAGAGGTGAGATGTTAGCCTTTAGTTAAGATATTTATGTTGTAAAAGGTAAATAGTAACTTTTGCTTACTTTTCTTTTTCTTTTCTTTAGTTGCTAGCCAAGTGTGATGACTCACACTCCAAAAACCGTGCCCCCTTCCATCATAAGGATATTTATGGTCTTTGTTGACCATTTAACTAATTAGAGTTGACTTAAGTCAAAACTAGCACTATTTGAGCACTATTCACTAACTAAGGCACATATTTGTGAAATTTTTGATTTCATTGATTTAGACTTCCTAATGTGATACTAAGTAGTACACATGTTAATTAAAGAGTAATGATGGACATTTAGCCATTCAAAACTCATTTACAAGACAATTTTTCAAAAACGTGCTTTAAGACTCCTTAAAGCACATTTTGTGTTTTAACTTGTTTTCAAGCTTGGTTTTCCTTGGTAAATGATTTAATATGTTCATTAACATATTTATAAGGTATAGGTATGACCATTAGGTCTTATACAAATTTATCCCAAGCTTAGAGCACATTTTAGCCCATATTGACCTTAAGGTATTTATTTGTGTTTTGTTTGGTTTCATTGTCCACCAAGGTTTCCTAAGGACTTAATTAGCCTTATAAAATCATAATTAAATATTATCAAATCTTGGTAGGCTCTTTGGGTCCTAACCAAGTTTACTCCAAGCTTAGAGCATGTTTTTGCTCGAACCGTGTCTCAGTGTTTTATTGCGTTTTAACTATGGTTTAAACTATGCACTGATGTTCCTAAGGCACTTTTTAGCCTTTAGATACCTTATTTTAACATTTAAACAACATACCAAGATTTGGGGTATTTCAATCTACCCCCCTTAAAAGAACTTCGTCCTCGAAGTTCACACTTCCTCGCATCATTGGATTAGAATACGGGAATTACCTTCGAAATTAACTTCCATTACCAAACACTCTTTACATCCAACCTCGGACTTAATGGTCCGGGCAACATATCCACATTATACATAAAATATCATACTCACATGGTAACCTCGGACTTAATGGTCCGGGTACCTTCACCACACTTGCACTTACATAATATCCCTCAGACTCTTAGGTCTGGGTGACATAACCACATTTGGACTCGTAGGCCCGGGTAACACAATCAATTCAGAACCCATCCACATTAGAACTCAAGGTCTAAAATAATATTTATTACTTATACCACACAACATGTCTTAGCATGTATATCAAACAGAAATACCTTTTCCATCTCTCCATGGGTTCGAATCCCACGTTGAGTACATATACACAGTGATCCCGCAGAACCCGGTCGCGATGGACACCTTCTGGTCCCCGTTCCTTTGGGAGATCAAGACATTCACTTAATTTTTAACATATATACTTCTCATGTCACCGGTCCGAAGACAAAGGCTCATACGTCCTCAGCTCGTGAGCAAGTACTACAAAAATATTCTTTACTAGGTTAAGTATAAGAAGATCTTTTATTCAAAATATTAATCGATTGTTTGAAAACACCAATTAAAAATCCTTTTGAAAAACACAACACAACTCCAAGTCCAATTTATGCTCTTATATTTTTCTTAACATGGTTGTTTGTGACCACTTACAGGGAGCTTCAAGAGTCATCCAACCCTGATGTGATCAGCATCAGTGTTGAACTATCTTTCCACCCCAATTTGTGTTCGGCTTCCCTTGATCTCATGATAATCAAGTTTCACCTCCCTCTTCTTTTTCAACCAACAACTAATTCAAGCGTATCCCATTTTCTATCTTTAAATCCTTCTAGTCATAATCATTACATCTCCAAGGGATAGAACTCCGTCTATCAATCATCACCCAAATCCAACTTAATTCAAGTTACCTAGGGAATTTAATTCTCACTAGGTTCTATGTCGGTCTTATACCCCTCATAAATCACAACACTATATATATATATATACATATTTTTATCAAAATACGATACATGCTTCACATTTATGCACTGTCGGGGTTTTAGTTCCCCGGGAGTTTCTTTACTCCCATCCACTTGTACTCTCACACACACTGTTAACTAAAATAAACACACTTTCCACAATGGTATTCGCATCTTCTGTGCGCAATTACCACAATTTAACCATAAATGAGTGCGTATGTTTGTATAACACACGCGCCAACCATCATAACAAATCATTTTTGTGCTATGCACAACATAGTTCACGTACACTTGTACGGTAAAACACACTAAGCGGCTTTACGCTCTACCCCCCTTAAAAGGGATTACGCCCACGTAATCAATCACTGAACATTGGCTTTAAATGTTTTGCCGTCGTGAAGTGTTTTAACTTCCACGCGGTCTGCTATACAATGCGTTCTGGTTAGAGGATCTTAACCATATCGGCGGTTTAATTCCTTCAACCAAGAATTCTCCTTGGAGTTTATCTAACTCATAACCGGTTTCGGTCCTGGCCTGTGAGGCTTCTAGGCATTGATAAGTAACCATTTATTCATATTCACAATGTATATCCGGTATCTGACGCATGGGCTCACTGGCCTCTGTTGCGCAACTCTGATAATTATAGGGCTAGTTTGCCCCATTCGTTACTGTTACTGTATTGTACACCTCCAATGTATGGTATCTCTTACCCTGAGCGAATTCGGTGAGTTTCACAATTTTCCATCCACTTCTCCAATAGCTTACAGCGTAAACTACTATGTAATTCACAATGATTGACTTGCTTCTACGACTTATGTCGGTTGAGATTGAGCTACTACTTAATGTCTCTAGTGCTCTCTCAGTTATTTCCCACACCTGGGGTATATCTCATACCAACATTTGGTATTTAGTGTTACTGTAGTCACTTACTGTTAATCATGTCTCCACCTTTGGTTTTGCACATGTATTCTTTCATTCCTGCGGCCTTGCATTACCTATGCATCGGCCATTATAACATTATTCCTCCACAATCACCATGCTTCTGATTCCTAGCTATCCCACTTGATCATTACTACTACTACTACTGCGCAGAGCAATACTAAAACACTCAGTCATACAGAGTGCAGAGGCGTAAACTCTTGACAGTAAATCTCTTATGCGATTGCAATAGGAGTTTACTCTGTGTTTACTGGAATTCTTATCACATATCACTTGCTTCCGGCTTACTGCTCGGTTCCTTTGCTACTACTTACCGTTGTACCTCCACTGGGGTTAGCTCATAGCTCTGCTCACTCACCATTTATCATCTAACAATACTCATACAACGGTCGCTCATTATACAACATCAACTTATACTGCATCCGCTATTATATTAGCTTCCGCCATTACACTGGGTTTATCTGGCCACTTATTTGGCTGATTTTTGAATATACTATATTTTTTTTTGAGTCTTTAAGTTCCTTGAGCGTTGTTCGCTACTCATTTAGCATCACACACCTATGGTGGTCGCTATCAACTTATCTTTCTTCCTTTCTACACAACTGGTATAACACTTCCTTTTGTCTTATTCTTATTCAAATCGTTCTAGGGTAATAACAACATGGTCAATCCCTAACATATTCCTCGAACTTGGTTCATATAGCTACCGCTCCTGCGGTCTCACAATATCGAGAGGTATCCCCACTCTTAATGCAGTGGTTCGTTCTCCGCTCTATTTACTTGTAGAACATATATTTCTGCAACTGATCAATTTACATAACACAAGTTGTTGTGGCTTATAAGCCTTACTGTCACGATTCCTCCCAAGTTGTCTCTTTGGCAACTTAGGGTCTTACTGTTGAGTAGGTTATCTTCAGCGTTTAATCCGAGTAATTGTTTCAAATCTTATGCTTCTGTTATATTGCTCCATCTAACAATGTTTAATCCAAATACCCCTCAAGGATTGCTCCTGAGTGTTATTAAAATATGCCATTACATCTGGCTTGCACTCATGGGTACATTCCGTTAGCCACGCCTTTTGCGTTCTTCACTGGTTATTATCTTCTTCTGTAAAGATCAACATTTCCAGATAGTGTAGGTACTGATTCTGGGAGTTTCATCCCGTTCATTGCACATTAATGTGTCCACATTAGGCTGGGTGACCATTCCAGCTATCATGTTTATCCCTGAGGATCCTTAAGTCATATACGATGTCTTTACATTCAGTTAGTGCCCTTCGCACCTCCTGACTCTTAAACATTTCCTTGAAAGGAATTCACTAATCCTTTTAATCTCGTTAACTTAACTGAGTTCCTTAACTTCAACCATTCATGGTAATCCTTAGCTCTTGTTTGATTTACACTGCTGACCGTAGAACGGAGTCGACTACTTCCCGTGTTCTGGACTCTACTCGTATACATATATGGGGTATCATACTGATACATTGCTACTTACCCAACTAACCTATAAGTAGGTCTGTCAGGCCCACATGCTCCTATCGGAGTGCGGTCGTCCCACAACACAGTTGGTACACTCGTAGTGTCCGTCACACGCCTAGGTGAAGTATTCTGTTGTCAACTCCCTTATATTGTCCCGTGACAATATTCATTCCTTGCTTCTCGAACTTAATCGAGGGAAAGTTTATCCACTGTTGTATCTTTATCAACTGCCCCTGCCCTGGTTTTACTGGTTTGGTTTAAAAGAAGGTTGGAAAGAAGTGTTGGTTTGAAAGAAAATTTTGGTTTTGAAAGAAAGAGTTTAGGTAAATCTGGGTTTGAAAGAAAATTTTTTATGGTTTCACAACATCTTCTTACCTTAGCCAAGTCTAGCTTCTTGCTGACTGGTGTACTTACAATTACAGAGGTTAGGCTAGCAGGCCCTTCCACTGTTATGACGATCACATTTAACTTTATGGTACTTTTCCAAGTACTTTGTAGTGGTTATAAATTTCCCGAACAGCCCTGTTATAGCAGCACTTGCTATGGCAAGTGCGCCATGCTAACTGGCTATCGGTTTAACACATACCGTTTGTGGTATTGTTTTTACCCATTTTGTCATCAGTGGCCTTGTTGGCCCTCACTGATCTTACTGTCTTGATAACTACTCTTCTAGGTGATTTCTCACTGTCTTCACATGATAATCATTAACTAGGGTGTTTCCCATTCTAGGAGTCCCTATTTTCTTAGTATTGTATTCTCTTGTAGCCCGTTCCACGTATTTGGGCACTACGTTGTAGTTCCCTTGCCGGTTGGTACACCGTTGGTGTATTATTTATCAACTGTGGTCCCGTAGACACTCGTCTCGGGTTTCACTAATCCACTTCTTGCCTGTTGCACGGTCGGTGCGTTGCAAGCTGGTTATTCTCGACTGCTCTGCATGTCGACCCAGGTTGCCGGAAATTCTATTCTCTTATACACAAAATTCTTCATTCTTCGCTGTTAAATGCGGTTAACATTGTTCAGATGGAAACCGTCTCCGGGATTCCCACTTTTCGGGATCTACCGTTTGACAGGTTCTCCGTACCCTAAAGGTATTTAATAACAGCCAGATCGGGTATTCCCGAGTAAGAGTGGACTTCCATCTCTCTGGCGTTGTTTCCCCAAGTTATATACAGGGATTGTGGAGGGCGGGAAGGATATAGTAGGTTTCCAGTATTCACTGGTAGTTCCTTTCTAGCGTACCTCTCACGCTATCACTCAACCCTTAACCCAAAGTACTTAAATCCTAACTCGGTACTTCCTAAGCTCGGTAATTCAGTCATCAGAGCGATACTTCGCTCTGATACCACTTTTTGTAACACCCCAACCACCACCGTACACTTAACATCAAACTGCAGCGGAAATCTCAACTCATCACATTACTTAATTCAATGGTGTTACACGCCGTTAGCCGCCCACGTGGCTAACAAGGCTAATACATGTACATTGTATCGGTCTGATGGACTAGATTCCCGAGCAACTACACAATACAACCCTTATTCCATTTCCAACATTTATTGTATACATGCATTCCCACTGTACCGAGTATTTACAAACTAATGCCGATAACAATTTCGGTCTTACTACGCTTACAACGCTTACGCCATTTAAATGGCTACCCATGTATAAACATCTACCCCCCGTCCTACTCTCGAACGGCTTCCAGCTCCTTGTACCTGAAATAGAAAAGGAGAGAAAGGGTGGCCCCCAAGGGGCTCAGCACCTTTGCTGGTATGGTAATCCCGCAGCCCACATGCTACCGGGCCACGCACAACTAATTGTCGTCTTAGCATGCAGTTGATTATATTTAAATCATGCATACAAACCATAAACACACAACACTTGCATACACCCAACAATAGGGCTCAACATATATCCAACACATCCACACTTAACAAATCATCCAATGATTCCTTTAACCCTAGAGTGGCTCTCCTCTAAAACGGAGCTACTTCCTTAATGAACGACACGTACCCATTAATCGGGTTATCCTTAAACGCCTCTTGTCACAAACTGGGATTCATTTCCATGATCCACACACTCCATATCCTACAGCATATCACATTCCTCACACAGCAAACACAACAACACTTTTCTCGTTTCGACGTACACGTGTTAACATCGAGTTCATTTTAAACATCTAACATAAACATATCTTAGCATAGCAAGGGAAATTGCCTAGCACAATAACAACTCATAACACCATAAGATTTGTTCACACAGGGAACCTTCCACCATAGTTAGTATATATAGTGAGCCTAGAGATTATTGACAATCTCATGCTAAGCTCGTTACCAACCTCGTTACCGTCCAGTTATATCGAACGGTTAACTTAAACCCAAGGTGTGTCGGATATAGTAATCCCAAGCACACCGAAATAACATTCGTATGCCCCTGTGGCCCGACGTGAGTCAGTAATTAGCTTTGGATAAGCTAAGGGAAGGTAGAAACCAAATTGGAATACAACCTATACATACACCAAGAGAGCCGAACCGGATATGACATCGACTCCCGTCCATCACACGCGTGGCCGGAACAACCGGACTCCTCACCCCCCATTAGTACATATACACTTATAAATAAGTAGTTAGAGATCCATTATGGAGCCTACCACATCCACACACCATACGGTATCATAACCGAGTTAAGCACACAAGGGAGGTTCACACACTTGCATACAACAACAATATCCAACTAACTCACACATAGCCGTGGTTAGCACGTTCCCAAGGTTTGGGCCGTCAACTCCGAATACCGATCACTCATGTGTTCCTAGTTTTGGTTAGCTAAGGTTTAACACATATTTGAGGTTAAATGGTATCGGAGGCCAAATTCGCCACATAAATGAATTACTATAAACTCATTACATGTTTTAATCTTACAAGGTGGCAAACACTCAGAAAAACATATTGGCATACAAGCCGGTGTAATCCGGTAGGACACAGGTTGCAAGAAAACCATACCTGTCACCGGAGTCCACTCTATCATGTCCACTTATGTTCCTCGAGCAATTCTCGAACAACTGATAATATTACATGTACTTTTATTAACATCGGGGTAACATGATTGTTTAAAGTCTAATGCTTATAACTTTTCCCCGTTAACTTAGTTAAATAACTTCACATTTTAACTTATTTTACTTTCACATTTTAATACAACTGTTCACCTACTTGATCGTCATTATAACCCACCTAATATGTCTTAAACAACCTTATAACATCATTACCTAACAATCTCCTCATTACATTTCATTTTATAACCTTAAACATTTAAATCATCTTACTTAACTTAATCTCTTAAGTCCTTTTATAATTATTTTTCTAATCATCAATACCCTCTTAATGGCATACCACTAATACCACTTAACATTCTTAAAATTAATTTTTTTTTTTTAAGGTCCGACCGACCCACCGACCGACCCACCCCCTGGGTAGGTCGGCTGCAGAGAACATCCAACTTCACAGTTTCAGCCCGACCGACCCAGACTGGGGTCGGTCCCCTGGGTAGGTCGGCTGCAGAAACTCTCCTAAAAATGCCTATCTTATTCCAAACTCCTCCACAAGTTCCCTTATATGTTCTAACACCATTTGGGCACTTAAACACCCTCTTAAATCATCCATTAAACTCATTAGTTGACCCACCATCAAGCTCCTTGATCATTCACTCAAATTCTTGCAAAATTCCTAACACTTGTAATGTTTTTCCCTAAGTTCCTAAGTGGTGGTTTATACTTATGATAACAACTAACTAAAATGTTTTCTCACCACCATCACATCTACTCCAAGCATCATTCCTCACAAACACCTCCATTACACAACTCCTTCTATATCCACAAGTTTACACTTAGACCTTCACAAGGCATTACTTTTCCTTTGTTTACCTAAACTTTAACAAGACTTAATACTTCACATATCATAACTTTGGTGTGTATAAAACACTCATTTGATTTCTAAATCCTCCAAGATTATGCCCAAGGCATCTTAACACTTAAGAACACCTTAATTCACCATCTTCACACTTAACCATTCCTAGCATCCTCTAGGTCATAAAATCTCATTACAACACATGAACTCCTTTGTTCATCAACTAAATTTTGCCATAGCTTCTCTTGTATATTCTAACATCCAAACACTTAGGTTTTTTTTTCCTTATTCCATTCAAGAACACCTAAAACCACCAAGAGTATTCTCACACACAACATTTACCAAACCAATTACACTACATCACAATATAGTGCACAATTTAAATTGCTTGGCACTTAGGCCCTTAAATAGCATGGCTCTTAGGCCCTTAAATTGCATAAACCTTAAACACTGAATTTCCACAATATATATGCCTTTGACCTGCAAATACATACACCAAGACATATGTTCTTTTACTAGTCTCCTTGAGAACACTTTACTAAGTCATTCACCATTTGCTCTTTAGGTAGTTTTAACAAGCATTATAAGCTCATTTCTCCTAAGGCATTAAACCACATTAGGTTAGTATATTTACCTCTTTTCCACCCAAACTTCTTTCTTGTTTCCTTATAAAACCGGTAAGGTATTTGATTCCTTGTCACTACTAAACAATATACCAACATTGAAATGAGTATATAAGCTTTATGCTTCATCTCATTGTAAACCCTAGGTTTACATTGTTTCAAAGAGCATTAAGATAGTTGTTTTACCTTGGTCTTTGAAGGGAATTGGAATATCTATCAAGAGAGGACTCCACCAAGTCCTTGAAAGATTCAAATGGAGCTAGAACAAAGCAACACAATGAGCACCATTAATGGTGATTTTCGGTCAAGGTAAAAACATGGAGGAAACATGATTTTTCTTTGAGATTCCTTACCTAGAAGCAAAGGAGATCAATAATATGTAGAAATATAAGCTCAAGCTCCATCAATGGTGAATCTCCATGGCACCGAAATTGAGTTCTTGAAGATTTGAAAAGAGGGAAATGAAGAGCTTGCTCCAACTAGCACAAATATGGTCTTGAAATTGAATTTGGATCATGGAACTAGGAGTTACAAGGATTTGAAGATGGAGAAGTCTACTTGCTGTAGCAAAAACGAGATTGAGAAGGGAGGATGAAGATGAATACGTTGGTGAGTGAAGGAAATAAAGAGAAGAGTGAGATGTTAGCCTTTAGTTAAGATATTTATGTTGTAAAAGGTAAATAGTAACTTTTGCTTACTTTTCTTTTTCTTTTCTTTAGTTGCTAGCCAAGTGTGATGACTCACACTCCAAAAACCGTGCCCCCTTCCATCATAAGGATATTTATGGTCTTTGTTGACCATTTAACTAATTAGAGTTGACTTAAGTCAAAACTAGCACTATTTGAGCACTATTCACTAACTAAGGCACATATTTGTGAAATTTTTGATTTCTCATTGATTTAGACTTCCTAATGTGATACTAAGTAGTACACATGTTAATTAAAGAGTAATGATGGACATTTAGCCATTCAAAACTCATTTACAAGACAATTTTTCAAAAACGTGCTTTAAGACTCCTTAAAGCACATTTTGTGTTTTAACTTGTTTTCAAGCTTGGTTTTCCTTGGTAAATGATTTAATATGTTCATTAACATATTTATAAGTATAGGTATGACCATTAGGTCTTATACAAATTTATCCCAAGCTTAGAGCACATTTTAGCCCATATTGACCTTAAGGTATTTATTTGTGTTTTGTTTGGTTTCATTGTCCACCAAGGTTTCCTAAGGACTTAATTAGCCTTATAAAATCATAATTAAATATTATCAAATCTTGGTAGGCTCTTTGGGTCCTAACCAAGTTTACTCCAAGCTTAGAGCATGTTTTTGCTCGAACCGTGTCTCAGTGTTTTATTGCGTTTTAACTATGGTTTAAACTATGCACTGATGTTCCTAAGGCACTTTTTAGCCTTTAGATACCTTATTTTAACATTTAAACAACATACCAAGATTTGGGGTATTTCAACCCTTCCTTATATTAATTCCATCTAAACCATATCATTGTCATAACATTTATAACATTATAGACCTTAGTCTAAAATTCATCTTTAAACTCTTATTAATTCGGTATATCCCTTGAATTTTATTTAAATTCCCTTTTTGACCACATAACATTATGTAATGTTATACCAAAATACTAATACCATTTGATATGATATTTTTATTTCTTTAACTCATAACCTATAGTTTTTATACAACTATTGTATATTGCCTCATAGGCATATATTAACCTTATACTTTTCCTTAAAACCCTAATTTCCTTTATTTACCAAATCACCCCTTTCTTTTACCATGTTATATATACCATTCCAATATAACTTCCTAACTTATAAAAGAGTATCCTATGGTTATTTTTTTGTAAATTTCGAACAGCCCTTGTGCTATTCTATAGTTGCCATTTGACCCTATTTGATAACATATAGTTTTACCATATCATTAAAATCATATCTTATACACTATCTCAATAGATACTCTTAAATAATTCTAAAAACTCCAAATTTCACCAAAGGTTATAAATATCCTTATTAACCCATATACTCTTGGTATTTACCATTCCACCTCTATTTTCTCCAAAGTGTCATAATGACATAAATAATATATTTATACATATTAGTTTATTTTAATTCCAAAAACAACCCAATAATTCCTAAAAATTCTTAATAGCCCTGGTGTTTTAAAATACCATTGTACACCCTTTATTTTTGGTAATAAATATTTACCCACATATGTCATAAAATATTACCATAAATACTTATCTTATTATAACACCTTAAATAGATATCTAACTTATTTATTTTGGTCAAAACCTAGCATATGGTCAAGGTTGACCACCTTAATATTTCCTTGACCAACAATTCCTTATAATTACGGTTTAGTACCCATACTTTCTAGAAATCACCCATTTACCCCCAAACTTATAAAATCTTATAAACTTTATTTTAAACTTCTTTTTAACTCTAATTTTCGGCCTTATTATTCTAAATCCCTTAAATTTAATTTAATTACCTAATACCCCATTTATTTTTCGGTAATGCATTTATACTACTTAAACTTAATTAAACTTGTAAATGCATAAATAAAATGGCCTAAAATACATGGCCTTATTACAAACATTGGCTTGCAAAATAAATTACACATAAATGTCCCAAAAACACTTATAAATTTCGTCACCACACACTTTCCATTTAATTACCAAACTTCCACATAATGTCTTAAATTTGACAATTATGCTTGTTTAATTAGTTATAAAATTTATTAAACCATTCCTTAAACATTTTAAGGTCAAACAAGACCTTGTTTTTCTCCTTCACTCACGGCAATTAACATACCACACTTAAACTTGTGTTAATGTATCAAGTTAAGGTTTTAAGTGATTTATACCTTGATTTAGTCTTAGCTTAGGTAAAGCCTTGTTTGAGTTCACCACCTTAAGGAGAAATTCTCCACAGCTTGTTTTACATGTTTTCAACAGAAACCAAGGCCTAGTTAGTCTCCAAGAAAGATCTAACCATAAGAAGTAATTTAATGTAAGATTTAAGGCAAAAATCACCTTAAGAATGCAAGGAATTCAAGATGGTTTCGACCTGAATCAAGTACACCACAAGGTGTTAGATCACCATATTGACATAGAAATAGCTAGATCTCAACAAGCACCTTGTTATTAGGTTTTATACCTTGGAAAAATGCCTTAAAAGAGGGTATTTCCTTTGGATCTCGGCCACCCTTGCTCCAAATGGCCTAACCAACTGATCCACATGAAAAGGGAGAATAAATAAGGCTAGGAACAAAGTTTCACAGCCGAACTTGAAGGAAATCAAAAGATATGAGCTTAAAGCACATTTTTACCTTAAAATGAGATTTTGAGCAACCTTGGTCTCTAAACTTGTTTCTGTAACACCCCAACTACATCCATACACTTGACAACACATTGCAGCGGAAACTCAACTCATCACATTACATAACTCAATGGTGTTACACGCCGTTAACCACCCACGTGGCTAACAAGGCTAATACCTGTACATTGTATCGGTCTGATGGACTAGATTCCCGAGCAACTACACAATACAATCCTTATTCCATTTCCAACATTTATTATACACAAACACTCCCACTGTACCGAGTATTTACAAACTAATGCCGATAACAATTTCGGTCTTACTACGCCTACAGTACATACTCAATTTAGATGGCTACCCATGTACAATCAGCTACCCCGTCCTACTCTCGAACGGCTTCCAGCTCCTTGTACCTGAAATAAGAAAAGAAGAGAAAGGGTGGCCCCCAAGGGGCTCAGCACCTTTGCTGGTATGGTAATCCCACAGCCCACATGCTACCGGGCCACGCACAACTAATTATCGTCTTAGCATGCTATTGATTATTTTTAAATCATGCATGCCACTGTAAACACACAACACACAACATTTCGCCTCAATGGGCTCAACAAATGGATAATACATCCTTACTTGATAAATCACTCATGGTATTCATTATCCCTAGAGCGTTCCTCCTCTAACGGAGCTACTTCCTTAATAGACGACACTTACCCTTAAATCGGGTTATCCTTAAACGCCTCTTGTCACAAACTGGGATTCATTTCCATGATCCACACACTCCATATCTTACAACATATCACATTCCTCACATAACAAAACATAACAACACTTTTCTCGTTTCGACGTACACATGATAACATCGCATTCATTTTAAACATCTAACGTATACATATCATAGCATAGCAAGGGAAATTGCCTAGCACAATTACAACACAAAACACCATAAGATCGGTTCACACAAGGAACCTTCCACCATAGTTAGTATACATAGTGAGCCTAGAGATTATTGCCAATCTCATGCTAAGCTCGTTACCAACCTCGCTACCGTCCAGTTATATCGAACGGTTAACTTAAACCCAAGGTGTGTCGGATATAGTAATCCCAAGCACACCGAAATAACATTTGTATGCCCCTGTGGCCCGACGTGAGTCAGTAAACTAGCTTTGGATAAGCTAAGGGAAGATTGAAACCAAATTGGAATACAACCTATACATACACCAAGAGAGTCGAACCGGATATGACATCGACTCCCGTCCTCACACGCGTGGCCGGAACATGACCGGACTCCTCACCCCCATTAGTACATATATACTTATAAGTAAGTAGTTAGAGATCCATTATGGAGCCTACCACATCCACACACCATACGGTATCATAACCGAGTTAAGCACACAAAGGAGGTTCACACACTTGCATACAACAACAATATCCATCTAACTCACACATAGCCGTGGTTAGAACGTTCCCAAGGTTTGGGTCGTTAACTCCGAATACCGATCACTCATGTGTTCCTAGATTTGGTTAGCTAAGGTTTAACACGTATTTGAGGTTAAACGGTATCGGAGACCAAGTTCGCCACATAAATGAATTACTATAAACTCATTACATGTCTTAATCTTACAAGGTGGCAAACACTCAGAAAAACACATTGGCATACAAGCCGGTGTAATCCGGTAGGACACAGGTTGCAAGAAAACCATACCTTGGTCCTTGCCTCGATTGATTTCCTCCGTAGGTCACTCCTATACACGATTAATACGTCGGTTAATCATTTATTTAACTTCAAACTGACTATGTGTTTAACATCATTGTATGACATGTTTTTAATGTCTAACTTACCTTAAATTACCTTCATTATACCCCCTAGGGTTAACTACATCCGTCACATTCTTTTCTGTTTTGTCTTTTTTTTTAACAAGTTTAGGTCCGACCGACCTTACCGACCGACCTTACACAAGGTCGGTCCATTCCAGAACACATTACCGTCAAAAATTCTACTCCGACCGACCTTGCAAGTTCGGTCCACAAGGTCAGTCCATTCCAGAAGCCAATTCTCGCAGGGTAAACTGGGCTCGACCGAACTTGCAAGTTCGGTCGCAAGTTCGGTCTGCCCCAGACCCTTGTTTTCCTTCTTTTTTTTTTCAATCAACTCCAAACTTCACCCCATATATCCTAGTACACCCTAACCTCATTGGGGCACTTCAAACACACCTTAAGACATCATTATCCATCAATCCCCATCATTAGACATCTTTTAATAACCTAAAACCATGTTTTTATAGTGGTCCGGGACTTGGTCCTCTTCTTAAGTCCCGGACCATATGCTAACTCAAGTCTCGGCCTTTTAAAATGGGGTGGTCCGGGACTTTATACAAGGCCTAAGTCCCGGACCACATCCTTATGTGACTCACGGTCTATTTTACACCCCTGGTCTGGGACTTGAACCATGACCTAGGTCCCGGACCTAAGCTACAGACTTGGTAAAATTGCATTTTTCAAACCTTGTTGCATTATTTCTCCACCTCCATTAATAGTATAAACTTACCTAATGTTCCTCGGTATATTCTAATGTCCAAATATCATCTTTAACCCTCCTAATTCCATGTTTGACTTGTTACTCAATTTCCACCCAAAATCTCATAACACTTGTAACATTTACATTTGGTTTCCTAAGGGGTGTTTCACCTAAATGACCACTATACCGAAATGTTTCCTCACCTTCATAACATCATCTCCCAAGCATCTCCTCTTACTAGCCAAATCCTCTTTTCCAACTTCTTGAATTCCTTTATCAAAACCTTAAACAAACTTCTCCAAGACTTAAATACATCTTAAAAACACTCATTGGATTTCTAGAACTTCCAAGACAATGCCTAAATCCTTATAGCACCTTAGAACACCTTAATGCATGTTTTCTTCCTTAGTGAAGCATGTATCCATTCCTAACAATTCCTAGTTCACCCAAGTTCATTCAAGCACTTAAAACTCCTTATACATTTTACAAATTTTGCCATAGGTTCTCTTAGCACATCATCATTCCAAAGCTCATAGTTTTCACCATTAAACACTCAAGAACACCTAAATCCATCAAGAACACCATCACACACAAGACTTCACCCAATTTACACTACATCACAATATAGTGCACAATTTAAGTTGCTTGGCACTTAGGCCCTTAAATAACATGGCTCTTAGGCCCTTAAATTGCATAAACCTTAAACACTGAATTTCCCACATAAATAACGCCTTTGACCTGCAAATACATACACCAAGACATATGTTCTTTTACTAGTCTCCTTGAGAACACTTTACTAAGTCATTCACCATTTGCTCTTTAGGTAGTTTTAACAAGCATTATAAGCTCATTTCTCCTAAGGCATTAAACCACATTAGGTTAGTATATTTACCTCTTTTCCACCCAAACTTCTTTCTTGTTTCCTCATAAACCGGTAAGGCATTTCATTCCTTGTCAACTACTAAACAATATACCAACATTGAAATGAGTATAGCTTCATCTCATTGTAAACCCTAGGTTTACATTATTTCAAAAACACTAATGTAGTTGTTTTACCTTGGTCTTTGAAGAGAGTTTGAATATCTATGAAGAGAGGACTCCACCTAGTCCATGAAAGGTTGGAATGAAGCTAGAACAAAGTCACACAAAGAGCACCATTAATGTGCAATTTCGGTCAAGGCAAAAACATGAAGGAAACTTGATTTTTCTTTGAGATTCCTTACCTAGAAGAAAAGGAGATCAATAATATGTGAAAAGGTGAGCTCAAGCTCCTTCAATGGTGAATCTCCATGGCACCAAAATTGAGCTCTTGAAGATTTGAAAAGATAGAAGTGTAGAGCTTGCTCCAACTAAGAGAACGGTAGTCTCGGAATTAATTTTGGAGCATGGAGTCATAAGTTACAAGTGAAGGAAGATGAAGAATGAGATGGTGCTGTTGGAAACCGATGGAGAGAGGAGGAAGAAGATGGCTACCGTGGGAAATGAAAGGAAAGAAGAGAATGAGGAGGTAAGTTTGCTTTTGTTAAGATATTTATGTATAAAGCAAAATAGTACTTTACTTTAAGCTTTACTTTACTTATTTGATTTCTTTTACAAGTTGGTGACTCACACCTTGAAAAACTGTCCCCCATATATTTAGAAGGGTATAATAGTCTTTGTTGACCAATTTAATTACTTATAACAACATATGTTACAAACTAGCTTATAAAAGTTACTATTCATAAAAACAAGGCACATAGAAGTGAAATTTTTGATTTCCTATTGATATAGACATCCAAATGTGATACTATATAGTACACATATATATTTAAGAGTAATGATGGACATTTAGCCACTCAAAACTCATTTACAAGACAATTTTTCAAAAATGTGCTTTAAGACTCCTTAAAGCACTTTTTGTGTCTTAACTTGTTTTCAAGCTTGGTTTTCTTTGGTAATTGATTTAATATGTTCATTAACATATTTATAAGATATAGGTATGACCATTAGGTCTTATACAAATTTATTCCAAGCTTAGAGCACATTTTAGCCCATATTGACCTTAAGGTATTTATTTGTGTCTTGTTTGGTTTCATTGTCTACCAAGGTTTCCTAAAGACTTAATTAGCTTTATAAAATCATAATTAAATATTATTAAGTCTTGGTAGGCTCCTTGGGTCCTAACCAGGTTCACTCCTAGCTTAGAGCACGTTTTTGCTCAAACCGTGTCTTCGTGTTTTATTGTGTTTTACCATGGTTTAAATGGTTCATTGGTGTTTCTAAGGCACTTTTTAGCCTTTAAATACCACAGTTTAACATTTAAACAACATACCAAGGTTTGGGGTATTTCAGTTTCATTCGAATTTGATTGATGTTCTAACCTTAGAACACTAAGAATAAGCCATAGGAACTGATTAGTCACGAGATCTAAGCATAGGTGGTGAAGAGATGAAGAAAAAGAGCCAAAAACAAGCCTTAAACCATTAATTCGAAGCTTAGAAGTTAGGTTTACCTTCCCAACTGAAGAAGTTCGGTTGAGAGAGCTTGGGAGAGCTTGGAGGAGCTGCTTCACCGAAATGAATGCAGCTAGGAGAGAGAGAGTGACTAGAATGGCTAATATTTGATTGAAAATGCATTATTGATTAGTTTATTGTCTCATTATTGGAGGTGACTCATCAAAGAGATAAGGAGGGGACATGGGGTCGGCTTATTGAAGAGAAAGGAAGGCTCCCACGAATTGAGGCTTGATTGATCAAATAATGGAGCCTAAAGTGAGTGTATAAACTAATAAAAGGCAAAAGTAGCCTTAATTTAAGGAGACTTATTAAGTCTTGTTTATTGTATTGGAAGTGACGAAATTTGACTCCCCCAGCCTGTGTATGTCGACCTCATGTGGTCCAAGGGGTCAAACTTTGACCTCTTGACCATTCTTAGTCAATGTTGACTCAAGCGGGCCCCCTTTTAGGGTTTTATTAATATTTTAATATTAAATTTGTAAAAATTTGTAAATTTCTGGAATTAAATTCCTAATATCATATAATATGATATTTTATTATATTTAAAGGTATTTATAACCTTTTATCCCATTTAAAACCAATTTAAAAGGCGATTACACAAAAACGTGCTTTAAGGAGTTTTAGTGCACATTTTGTGTCGCCAGGTGTTTCTGAGCTCTGTTTTCTTTGACAACGGTTTTGTTGTGTTCCTTAAATGATATTTGATCATGTAATTCAATTTTATATCATTTAGAGGTCATTAGACCTTTAAGGTTTCTTAGAGCACATTTTCGCCCTTTTTGACCTTGAAGCATGAAAGTGCTTGTTCTTTGTGTTGGAGTGTTGCCCAACAATTGTAATATGTTTAGTAATGTGTTAATATGCTTAGGACAAATTTTTAGGTCCTACATAGTTCATTTGGGTATTTATTTACCCTAAACAGTCAAAGGGTGCAACATCTTGTTTTATGTTGACCACTGTTGTTCTCAGTTGACTTTTAAGGCATGTTTAGGCCTTAATTAATGTGATTAAATATTTAATCCATGTTTTATTAATTTGGGGTATTTCACTTGGTCTGTTAAGAGACTTAATTATCTGATTTTATGTAGTCCATTTCGTGGTCAATGGTCAACATTGACCAACTTAGTCAATGTTGACCCAAACGGGCCCCACATTAGGGTTTTATTAATATTTTAATATTAAATTTGTAAAAATTCGTAAATTTCGGGAATTAAATTCCTAATATCATATAATATGGTATTTTATTATATTTAAAGGTAATTATAACCTTTTAGCCCATTTAAAACCAATTTAGAAGGCGATTACACAAAAACGTGCTTTAAGGAGTTTTAGTGCACATTTTGTGTCGCCAGGTGTTTCTGAGCTCTGTTTTCTTTGACAACGGTTTTGTTGTGTTCCTTACATGATATTTGATCATGGTATCCAATTTTATATCATTTAGAGGTCATTTGATTTTTAAGGTTTTCCTAGAGCACCTTTTTGCCCTTTTTGACCTTGAAGCATGTAAATGCTTTTTCTTTGTGTTGGAGTGTTGTCCAACGGTTATAATATGTTTAGTAATGTGTTAATATGCTTAGGACAAATTTTTAGGTTCTAAGTAGTTCATTTGGGTATTTGTTTACCCTTAACAGTCAAAGGGTGCAACATCTTGTTTTGTGTTGACCACTGTTGTTCTCAGTTGACTTTTAAGGCATGTTTAGGCCTTAATTAATGTAATTAAATATTTAATCCATGTTTAATAAGTTTGGGGTATTTCAAGGGGTGTTGTAGGGGTGTTACAAATAATCCTAGAAATCAACAATTCAATAGACCGTCGGGTTGCAAAAATCCCGGTCGTAGTAGTATAGCAATTATGAAGCGACCAGGTGTCAATCCACGGGACTTGATGTAAATAATTCTAGCCTAAGATGATGGGTAATTCAAAAGGGGTTTGTTTTGGTTTTGGGGTTTATATAGATAACAAGACAGTAAATGACAGATAATTTAAAGTGATAGATTTGGGAGTGTGAATGGTACTCTAGGTTCAGGGAGTTGTTTTACTAGCTAGGTTCTGCATATTCTACTACTTAAACGGAGACTTGGATTGGCTTGTAATTCTCAATTATCTATTCTGTATTAAGTCCTAATTCCAGATAGCTCATCTAGACAAGGCATGTAGTTCTAGTCTAGACTTAGCAAGTATATCTAGATGGTTTTATTGCATAGAATTACTAGTCTGGTTTGGTCCGGACTAAAAGCTCCTAGTGGCTAATGTAATCTATCCGATTGCAATTATCACTGGTAACAGGTTAAAAGGACCATCAATGCTAATCACCTTATCTGATCATTACATGATTTGAGGGCTTATAATAAATTCATGACGTTTATTAAAAGCGCTTAAATGCATTAACCTGAACAATCCAAATAGTCTCAATAAAGCAGTAAAATAATGCAGAGTTTAACTAATTACAACATCCCTTCCCCTAGAGTATATCCTCTTAGCTAGATATAGTGATTAAAATCGTAAATGAGAGAGAGTTGAGAGAAATCATCTGTTACGAAGATCTTCTTGCTCGCTCCGCCCCTTTGTCCTTGCGCTATGCTGGTTGAGAGGTTGGATTTGGTGACAATGGAGTGAATTTGGCAAAATGGAGTGAAAATGCAATTTTTGGGCAAGTTTGTGAGACGTCCGGATGGGGAGGGTCGGACACAAATCCGGACGTGATATTTTGTGTGGCGTGTGTACGGAAGCTTATTTGTGATTTTTGTGTGAAGGAATTTGGATGAAAACGTGAATTATGTGAAGTGTGTTTGTGTTTGAGTGTAGGTATGGAGATTGTAGAGCGGAAAATGAGAGATGTTGGAACTGGTGTATTTTAAACAATTAAGAAAGAAATTAATAACTCATATATCCTTCGGGCTGCAAACAAAACTCGGTCGCAGTAGTATAGAAAACAGAAGCGGCCGGGGTCAAACTTTGGGACTTATAGTGAAATAATATAGCACCTAAGCTTGTCACAAAAAAGGGGGGATAATTGACTCGTTTATGTTAAGTAAAACAATAGATTAAATTAACTGATTGGAAGATAATATTAAACGGGACTCCGGGTTCAGGTTTATATAATCTGACTAATTATGCTAACTCTACCGGTTAATTATAATAGTTTGGCAAAATTTCTGTTATTATCTTTAAAGACTAAATCCTAGACTTAAAAGATCCGTTTACCAGAAAATGCTCAATCTGCTCTAGATTTGAGCAAAACACATGTAAACAGATTAAGTGCGAGGAATTATATTTTGCATCTGAAATTACTAACTTATTTAATCAAAATAAGTTTTCCACAGATTTATCGATTAATTAACCTGTCTATTTATCACTGCTCTGATCAAAATAGACTTTGTAAAGCATTTTAATAAATTCATGAGATTTATTAAAAAGGCGAGAGATAAGCTTTAATCGTAATAAACTTTATTTAATTAAACCGGTAAAAATATAGATTACATAATTATACAAACTATAATTACACCTTCACCCGGAGTAAATCCTCTTAGCCCAACATTTAATAAAAAGACAGAATCAGAAGTAAAAGAAATCATCTGGGGAAGATAATTAATTCAACTCCTTAATAACTGCTAATATTAGGACAGAGGTTGGACAGAATAACGGTATGGAAATGGAATCTTTTTATGGGATGAGATGAAGTGAGGATTTATGTGCAAATTTTGTAGATGTGATGTATGATTTTTGGAGAGAAAATGGAGATTTTATGGAGGAAAATTGGCATTAGTTTGGGGGTGGAATGAGATATGATTTAATGGAGGGTTATAGGTGTATTTATAGTGAAAATGGGGTAGAAATGAAGGGGGTGTCGGTGTGAAAAGATAAAATATAATTTATCTTTTCACACCTATGTCGATGCACCCTGATTGCTGTCATAATAGACGTGTCCGAACCAGCGTCCGGACCAGCCTGGTTCGGACATGTCGATTTTTGTACGGGCGCGCTCCGCGTGTCTTGTCCGAATCAGCTCGTCCGGACGGTGGTTCGGACGATAATTGTTTTGCCTCTAAAATCTTCGTTTGAGCTCCGATTTGATCCCCGTTTGTTGCGTTGTGAAGCTTGTGAAGTGTACTATGTGATTCCAAGACCTTTTTCTGCATCTGATACATAAAATGTATCAGTTCATATCAAAACATAAATCTAAGAGAATTCACATAGCAAGTGGGAAACATTACTTTAAAGTGTTGCAAATAATAAGGTAATTAAACCCTAAAAGTCTATATGTTTCACACTTATCAGAGATGGAGTACGGAGGAATTATTATGAGGATGAGCAGATGAATGGAATGAGAGATGGAGGAGGATGGAGAGAGGTGTGGACGAATGTCTGGTGCGAATTGGAATGAAGGCTGGGGAAGGGTTTAAATAGGCTTAGGATTAAATATAGTTTAGTGGTGAGTTGGGTAGGCGTTTGATTGAGCATGGGAACTAGCTTAATTTAGACAGAGTATGGGCTTAATCGGCTGATAATTGCGCCGAAAGCAATAATTATCAGCGCGTATGATTTTTATTTTTAATCTCTGTGTGACGTCCGCGTTTGAGTCTGTATACGGACAGGGGTGTCTAGACGAGATCTACACGCGTCCGTGTTTCTGTCCGCGTGCGGACATGGCTGTCCTAGCGAGATTAACTTCTGTCCGCGTTTGAGTCCATATTGCGGACATGACTGTCCTGGCAAGATCTGTGAGCGTCCGCATGGCTGTCCGTGTTTGCGGACAAGGGATAGAAGGAGCTGTCCGCTATTCTGTCCGCGTATGCGGACAGGGTTAAAGGTGAATTTTGATCTGGAGATGTCCGCTTTTCTGTCCGTGGCTTCCCATCCGGACTCATATCCGGACATGTGTAAATTTTTCTCTTTTTGTTCCAAAAGCTCTTAACTCATTCCTAATCACGTCCTAAACCAAAATAACATGAAAAAGAAGTTAAATGCATAAATCTAAGAACATAATATGGAAAACAAGGGTTAAAGCACTTACAAGATATATCAATAATCAGTGCATCAAATTCCCCCACACTTATCTTTTGCTTGTCCAAAAGCAAAAATAAAGAATGAAACTTATCTTCCAGGCTGTAGCATTGAAACTCAGGGTTAAACAGATGCAGACAGAAAACAATAAATGATGACGATCAAGAGACTAATTCTGCTTCTAGATGTAGGTTTTCGCAGTCAGTGAAAAAGAAGGATTTTTAAAAGCATGGAGGAGTCAGAATACAAAATCTGGAAGTTGATTAACTTGGGATCTTCCACTATTTCTTTCCTCTAACCTTTGGATGTCAAGGGGTGTGAAGTAATGCCTTATTCCGTAATACCTTTCAACACCACATACTCATGATCAAAATTTAACTGCAATCAATTTTTCGCCTGCAAGAACATTCTATTGCAAGAGATATATATAAAACAATCGAATTATTGCGAATCGTAGAATTGTTCCGTAACCCAGACTTTTCCCTCTATCCATGTAACGGTGTTGGGCCAACTATCCCAGATCCTGAGACCTTAGGTAGATAGGTATTAAGGCACCCTTAAGACTTAATAACCGGATAGACGAGGCCTGCTTTTGTTCGGAATTTTTTTTTTGATCAGTGGAGTACCTTGACTTATCCTTTTCATTCCATACTTTAATTCATTTCCAAGAGTCCCAAGCTAAACTAATTCAGTTTCCATAATCAACTACTCCATCAAATTTTAGTAAAAAATAGAATAATTTTGAATAAAATTAGATGTACAAACACCCTAAAGCAGAAGGATTCTTCAGGTAGTCAACATACCTTGATTTCTAAATCTGCTTGAAGAAGTGATTTTTTTCTCGGAGGCAAGTAGACCGTTAATGATAAGTGTGACATTTAAACCCAACTTGCATATTCAGATAGATCTTTCTACTCTTAATTTCCCCCCCCCACACTTGAGAAGAGCAATACCCCCATTGCGTGGAATTCGAACCCCAAGTAAGCATGCATTATAATGTAGAACATTGGTAAGCAAGTAGAGATAACAAAATGTAAAAAGGAGTACTTCCCAATGTTCCAGCCAATCGTAAGTTCGTGCGCAGTTCATGTTTATTTGTCGTGCTATACGTCCCCTCTAGTGCATAAGTGTTGAGTGTGAAAATAGAAGAGACTGCACAACATAGCATTAGGGAAAAGTAGAATAGAAATTTAACATTTAAACAACAACAAGTTAGTCTGTATGGTTTACGACACCGTTTACCCTTCAAAATAAAAGAAAAAAAGATAAAAAAACATCAAAAGAGTGTAAACTACAATAAATAACAACTGAAATAAATAAAAGAAAACAAAACAATAAATAGACGATCACTGTTATGGTCCCGGCGGTGGTCTGTGATCCAGATGGCCCATGAGCCTCTCGATGAGTAGGGTTGTCCGACTCTGAACCTCGTCACTGCGCTCTATGCGCTGGGTAATCCGGTCCTGGGTCTGGCGCAGCTCGTCAATATGTCCTGGCATCTGCTCCTGTCTCTGCTGGACGGCACCGACCTGCTGCTGCATCGCCTGCTGCTGCTGTAGGAGAGTATCCATCGTGGTCTGCAGCGGTGGAGGAATGCTCATGACCGGAGGTACAGGTGGTGGCATCGTGGTAGTGGTCGCTGGTGGAGAGCCCGAAGTCGAGGATGAGGCAGTAGCTCCCAGGCCAGAGCTGCCGCGTACCCAGCTCCCATCAGCTAAGCGCATCAAGCCCCACCTCCTCAAAGTCTGGAGAGAGATAGGACACTCACCCTCGCGTACGTCGACCCCGGTGAAGACGTCGTCCGGTAGCACACAGGTGAGGTGGTGGTGGATGAAGAAGGGAAAGATAGGCGTGATCTTCTTCTTCTCCGATCTCAAGTAGGTGACCACCTTGTGCAGCTGGTGGAACATGATGTATGGCACAGAGATCTGTCGTCGTGGCTCGGGAGGTGGTGTGAGGAAGTAGTCGATAAGTACACAGTCCTCGTCAGTGACATCATTTCCAGCACGAGGCCGGATCTGATGGCTGAGGAGCTCTGCTTTCAGCCTCTGCATGAGTGATGGGAGGCTGGTGTAGGGGATGACACCCTTAGTCTCCTCTCCCCGGTGTCTCGACGTCTGACCAATCTCCTGGACCCATCTAGTCCTAGTGGTCCTCAGCAGGTCCTCACTCATATCCACATGTGCTTCTGCGTTATCCGGAAGCAGGAACACTGTGCTGAAAGAGGTGGGAGTGATCTCAACCCGGTGGCGTCAGGAGAGAACAGGCCCTCGCCCATCCTCAGTACTGCAACCATCCCGAATCCCTCGAAGATAGGTTGTATGTCTGTGGCGTTGATCACCTCCGATGTGATTCGCCTCTCCATGATTTTCCCTGTTCCCTCCCTTCCCGCCCTGGTCATACCAGGTACGGGCAGCGGAAGAGATAAACCCATCCTCACGTAGTGGGGTGGGTGGTGGAGGTGGTGGTCGAGGCGGTGCCTCTGATGTAGTATCTGGGTGCGGGGCTCGCAAGGAGCGTGTGACCCTACCTCCTCTAGTACGAGGCATCTATTTTATAGTTTAAACCATAAATTAAAGTGCAATAATAAAGGATGCAAAAAGAACACATAAACTGTCAAAAACGAGCTCATAACAAGTCATATTCTCAAAAGTTCTTTAATCGTGTGCGAGCATGGAAATTTATGGCTTAACAGTCAACAAACATTAAGGTGCAAAGCTAGAATTAAATTTCCAAATTTTTGCAAATTTTCAACATTTCCGGACTTGTGTCCGCATGGGCTGGCGCGGACGCAAATCCATACAGCTCGAGAACCCTAAAAAAAATTCGCGGCGTATAGAACTCACCCAACACCCAAATTTCTCAGATTTCTCTGTTGTTCTCTCGTTTTCACACTTAAAGCATCTAATTAACAGCATAATCAACGCAATCTATTATCTAATTCAGCGACTGCGACTAATTTCGAAATCAAAGTGAAGAATTTCAAAATGCAATGGAAACTGGCGTTAAAAATTTTGAAGATTCGAAAAACCTGTGAAATCAATTTGAAAGTGGTGGTCGATTGCGGTTGCGGTGGCGAAGCGGTGGCGCTGCGTCGTCGGTGGAGCGGCGGTGCTGTGGCCTCGTCGGAGCGCTGGTGGTCACCGGCGTGAGTGGCGGGAAGTTTGGTGTTGGCTGGATTGAGTTTGTCGGAGAAGAAATTTGAGAATAGAGGAAGAAAAGCGGAATAGAGAAGAAAGAAGAAGAATTCCGGTTTTTAGTCACGTCCGCAATTGAGTCCGTGGTGCGGACTTCTCTGAGTTGCATGCGTCCGCAATTGAGTCCGTTTGCTGACTTTGGTGTTTGTCTCGTCCGTGTAAGCGTCCATGTATGCGGACGTGACTGGGAGTAGAGGCGCGGTAGTCAAGTTCTGTCCGTGTAAGCGTCCGCTCTGCGGACCTGGGAGTTGTATAACGTGTCCGCGTGGGGCTACGCGGACGCAATTCCGGACACGTTAAAAATCTCCTTTTTTTTATATATAAAATAATTTATAAATCAAAATTTTAATTTTTGAAAATACCAAAAAAATATCACAGAAGTCTTGAGAAAGGCTAACTAATTAAACAATAAGGAGTAAATCATGCAAGATCACATTAAGCACACATAATACAGAAAGCAAAGAGTGAGGGTGTAAGAATTGCTCTCTGAGCTTTTAAGGAGTAATGCCTCATGACTCCCCCACACTTGAGTTCAGCCAAGCACAAATTTAGCTAATTGAGAATGTTCGAATCTGCAAGGCCAGAAGAACTCAAGTTGAAAATAGATAAAACCATTAGTAGAAAATAAGAGCGCTGGCTCTTGTAATATGCACAACATATGTTAACACACCATAAAAAAACAAAAGATTAAAATAACAACTAAAACAAGGAAGCGAAAAGAGATGCAAACCGGTGGGTTGCCTCCCACCAAGCTGCCTGGAGTTAGAGTCTCTGGCTAGACTTCACAGATAGGATCAAGGAGGGCCGCCACAGCAGCTAGCAATAGCTTTCATCAGTTTGAAATACCATTGCGAGCGCGGCTTTTTGGATTCTTTTGGAGGGGGTGCTGCAGTACAGATAACAGAAATAGAATTAATGGAAGAAGAAGAACTTTCAATCAAGGATATACCTGGTGCAGGAGGCTGAGAAAAGGTATCGCCTAGGTACTTCTTTAGTCGAGCACCATTCACTTTGAATACTTCTCCTGACTTGTTTTCTAGCTCGTAGGCACCATAGGTAGTGATCCCCATGACTTTAAATGGTCCTGCCCAATGGGATTTTAACTTGCTAGGAAAAAGGCGCAGCCTGGAATTATAGAGCAATACTAGATCCCCTACTTTAAATTCTCTCTTATGGATCATTTGATCATGGATTCTCTTTGTGCGCTCCTTATAAATTCTGGAACTGTCTTAGGCTTGCTCTCTGAGTTCTTCGAGTTCAGACAGTTAAAATTTTCTTTTCTCTCCAGCAGTGTGTAGATCAAAATTAAGGGCTTTCAATGTCCACTAAGCTTTATGCTCTAATTCGACTGGAAGATGGCAGGCTTTTCCATACACAAGCTTGAATGGAGACATCCCTATAGGAGTCTTAAAAGTAGTCCGATATGCCCACAGAGCGTCATCCAACTTAACTGACCAATCCTTCCTTGATGCATTTACAGTCTTCTGCAAGATCCATTTTAGCTCACGATTAGTCACTTCTGTCAGACCATTGGTTTGGGGGTGGTAAGGTAATGCCACCTTGTGGGTCACCCCATATTTAGTCATCAAGGAGTCGAAGGCTCGGTTGCAGAAGTGAGAGCCACCATCACTGATAATTGCCCTGGGCACCCCGAATCTGGTGAATATGTATTTCTTCAGAAACTTCACCACTGTCTTAGCATCAGCAGTGTGGCATGGAATAGCTTCAACCCACTTCGAGACATAGTCCACAGCTACTAGGATATATTGGTTTCCATGGGATGAGGGAAAAGGGCCCATGAAATCTATGCCCCAAACATCAAAAAGTTCCACCTCAAGAATACCTTTCTGAGGCATCTCATGCTTTCTAGAGATGTTTCCCATCCTTTGACAGGCGTCACAATGGGAAAAGAAGTGGTGGACATCCTTATGTAGAGTGGGCCAAAAGAATCCACACTAATATTTTCGCAGCTGTTCTTGTAAAACCATGTTGGCCACCCACCTCTTTAGCATGAAAAAATTCTATTACACTCTGGATCTCCTCATCTGGAAGGCATCGCCTTATCAAACCATCAGCACAGATCCGAAACAGATAGGGATCCTCCCAGATATAGTGGCGGGTGTGGAGGGTGATTTTTCGGTATGAGGGGGGGTCTATCTAAATATGGTTCTTGACTGAAAAGCCTAGATCCTAAAATGCCATTCTGTCGAGGGTGAAAACCTGTTATTCTGGCATCCCTCAAATACCTACTAAATCGTCCGTCTTTCCCAGAAAGCATAGAGGGGAGTGCAAGTGTGCACTACACCCGCTCTCGATGGGCTCCACGCGAACTTATGCTCTAAGGGCGGAAATTGACTAGAGTCGCCACCTAGTTTGACCTAAGGAACTAGGAAGGGAAGAGAAGGGTTCTAAGAACCGTTAATTGACTCTGATGATTGTTACCTACGGATAGGACTTATCTGGTCATTTGTAGAGATTTTGTTGTTGGTTCGCACTGGGTTACACCCCTTAGAAGTGGCAACGACCACGACTTCGGATTGGTGCCCGAGGAAACCTCGGTCTCCAATTGTCGGGATTACCTTCTTTCAAAACCTTTATAGAGAGATTCATTTAAAGCCAAAGATAAGATTAGGATGAGAAAAGAGAGAAAGAGTAGATGAGACGAGCTTTTCTACCAAGCTTATGCCAAGAGGAAGAATTGGTGAATTCGAATGAGTGTGGAATGAAAGAATAGGAGTCTGATTTTAAGAGTTGAAGCAGTCGAGAGTTTGTGAGAGTGGGAGGGGATTTGAATGTTTGATAGACATGAATATCGCCCTAGAGTTGGGAGAATGGTTTTTTGGATTGGAATGGGGTCGCACCCTAGATGGGCTGCCTACGTACTCAACTCCCTGTTGAGATCAGACCTTACGTAGTTCACGTTTTTTTGGAGATGTTTGAAGTTTCAGGTTTGAGGGGGTAGTCTGTGAGACGCTTGGGTCTATGAGACGCTTGAAACCTTGAGACGTCGAAGTCTGTGAGACGCTCGAATCTGTGAGACGCTCGGGTCTATGAGATGTTCGGGTCTGTGAGACATTCGAATCATTGTGATGACAAAGTCCGTGAGACACTCGGGTCTGTGAGACAATCGAGTGTGGGGAAATTAGAATTTTGGAGACGACTTAAGTCCATGAGATAAATGGAGTTTGGGGCATTTGAGGAGTTTTGAAACTTTCAGAGAGCTTGAATTTGGAATATGAGGTTTATGATGTTCAGAATTATTTGGGATTAAAATGAATTTTTGAATTGAATCAGAATTTGAAATGAGTTTTCGAAGTGAAAGCATTTTTGAATTGAATTAGAGTTGAATTGGAATTGGAATTTAGAGTTGAACCTGAAATTGAATTGGAATTGTTTGGTTTTTTTAAAGTTTTGAATCTTAATTAAGGGGTTGTTTGGAAAATTTTGATGGAAAGGGAACCCCACTTAACAAATCAGAGATATGCGCCATGGAGAAACACCTTCTAAAGTTTTTCTACACTGAGCTCACGGGCTCATAAAAAATTGGGTAACCTAGAGGCTGTCTAAGGTCACCTGTTCTAGCCCGGTTTGGATAGCAATGAGTTGGACCCATGATGGAAGTGAAATTTGGGCTGAGGGTTTGCAACAACCCAAACGGGCCCTCCTCATTAGTCATTAAAGCAAAGCAAAGCAACAGTCAAACATAGAAGTTGGTGATATATTACAGTGATGGCAAAATAAACATGGATATTGAAAATGAACATGGCAAATCAACAAAGATTGTAGCAGAAAGAAACAAGTAGCAGATTCAATTGTTGTTCAGAGTTGTTGATTACAAAGAATTAAAATCAAACATTGATTATTAAGGCTAAACAAGTTGACATCAAATGAAAGAATCAAAACTGTACAGAATTTAATTTCCCAAACTGAATTATGTGCAAGGGGCAAATAACAGTGCTAAAAAAAACGAAAACATTGTTGATCATGACCAATAAGAGATTTAGGTGATAGGAAACCAACCTACGGGGTGGCCTGCCCCCGGTTTACCGTCCGTCAAATATGGGAAAAATCCAGTCGAATAGTATGATCAAGTGCCCATAGTCCCGTTTTAGCCATGTGTAAACAGCAGGGTCTTCAAACCCACAACACAAATTTGTTGAGCTCGAGATTCCATGAGTCCGAATAACAGGCAAAGTCCAGTCCAAGTCTCGAGTGAAATGTACCTCGGTTAGATGACAGGAAAATGATAGTGAGCAACCAGAGTCTAATAAACAAGTTGAATATATAACTTCCTAGTGCAACGTAATAGCAGATAGGATGAAGTTAAAACTTGACAAAGATAACCGATTATCAGCAAACAGTCCACAAGAATGCTTGGTTAATGTCCGAAACTGTCAGTCAATGGCCTTCTTTAAATTAGATTCAAATCCCAAGTAATAAGTCAACTTCGTCAAACCCATAGTTGGAACGTTGTAGGCTAAATCCGCTGCTACCAAATAGATTTTATTCTTTCATTTAATTACGAGCCAACAACATGTGCAATGGCTAAACTGCATATACAAGTATACAACAGACCTATTAACCCAAAACTTCCCTTCAGGAAAACATTAAACCAAACTAATTGCCAAAGGTAAACAAATAAACTGAATGCTACAGATTAAGCCAAAAATTTTGTTTGCCACTCAACTTAGATGCATACGACAGAGAATACACTAATTCCTGCTGGTTTGAACAAGATATTCAATACAGAAATCTAAAAGAACAAATACCAGAGAATCATCAAACCATACAACAGAGAAGTAATAACATGTTCGCTGAAATCTAAACAAAAACAATGGCTAATCTGGAACAGAAATGAATGCCGGACCATGAGGTAATTGAGATTTTACAGAGATTTAAACTTCCGCATGGAAGATATGGTCGTGGGTTGCTGATTTTACAGAGACTGTCACCGTTTAGTTCAAACTGAGCTTAATCACTAACAAGTCCACAGATTAATATCAGAGAAGTACGTTATCGGAGAAAAACATTGGACAGATTCATGCATCAAACTCAGCCACTGGACAGAGGGACCTTACACCACGAAGAGAAGGAGTTGAGCCTGGCTAAATGCGGTCACCTCTTCCTCGCGAATGACTGGACAACCGCAAGTCTTGGCTTCAAGCCCACTTGTTCAAATGACTTCGAAGATCTCTTGTTCGTAGACGTTAGTGGGAGGAGACAATGTATATCAAGAGTTTTTGGCAATGGCGAAGAATTTAGGTCGGTTTTCAACGAGAAGAAGCTTCGGGACTTCTGTTTCTGGGTACTTTGATTTATTCATATCAAGATCTGAGAATGAGGACTCAGAGAACCGAATGTTCCGTGAAGAGGATGAAGAGAGTTGGACCCATATGCTTCTTGCTCTCCAGCCACGTGAAGAGAACGAATAAATGGAACATATATGCTCCCTGTTTGCCAACGATGTGAAAAGGATACAAACGAGTGCAGAGCTGTGTGTTCCTTGCTCGCGTGCTGGAGTGAAAAGGATGGCGGAACCGCATCCTGTATACTCCTTGTTCGTCGGAGACTTGAAGAGAAAGAGTGGAGCAGGTAGCACCCTTGTTCATCAACGTGAATGAATAGAAAGAAGGAGTTGCGGAACTTGTTCTCCTTGTCTCGTCAGGTGAAGAAAACAGTGGAACATGAACCGTGTGCACCAGCTGGGTTGAGGAGAGTGAAGAGAGCAGCTCCTGTTCGCTAAATGAGTTGACGAGATTGACGAGAGGAGCATGAAAGCTCCAGTTCACCAGCTATGTTATGCTCCAGTTTGCCAGCTAAGTTGATGAGGATGAAGAGTGGTGAAGTGCAGGTGTCTTTCATTCGCCAGCTGTGAGAGATAGATGAAGATAGGACAGGGCATGTATATTTCTACGTTCGCCAGCTGGAGCAGCAAGATTACCGGTGATGAAGAGAAATGAACAGAGAAGCATATTGTTCCTTGTTCGCCAAGCAGGTTGCAAGTTGCCGTGAGGAAAACGATGAACAGGAGCCCGCCTACTCCTTGTTCACCGGTTTAAAAGAATGAGGAAGTCCAGAGCTCGTGTGCTTGTACTCCTCGTTGGTCAGTTTGGGTTGCAAAACACAGTGAGTGAGGAGCAGGGTAGAAAAGCACCATGTTCGCCAGTGGTTGCAAAACTGTGAGGCGAGAGAGAAAAAGAGAATGTAGGGGCGCAGAACTTGGTGTTCCTTGTTCTTCCGGAAGAGAAAATGGAGGCACAAAGCTACTATATCTCTTGTTCGACAGTTACTTGAGAGTGAAGGAGCAAAATTACCGTAAGAGTGAAGAATAAAAGAGAGGAAATATCATGTATGTTCCTTGTTCTCGGTCGAGAAAATGGATGAGGAGGTATATGTTTGTGAGGTTGCCGTTTTCCCAGTTTTTGTCGAGATTCAATGGAGCTCGAGGTCCAGATATTTTTTTGTTCCTGGGTTGAAGGAGATCGATGAAAACAGAGGAGAGTGAAAGAAATGACCTGGGGATTGGCGATGTCGGCTACTCTCTTCCTCCTCCCTAGGTTTTTTGGGATAATGTTGATTTATAAAAGAGAGGTTAGAAATGGGTTAGGATTTTGGGAGAAAGGCCTGGGCCTTCTTTTGATAACGATGGGGTGGGGTTTTGATGTGGGCTTTTTGAAGCCATGGGCTGAAAATAGAGTGGGTTTAAGGAATTGGGCTAGGCCAGACTTCAACCAAGTGTGGATTGGGTTTGACGGAGGAAAATGATTTTGTATAAATAGAAATGGAAATAAAAATACTAATGCTAATAGTAGAATAAAATAAAATATAAGAAAAAGTGGATATATGAATAAAAATAAAATAAAATAAAATAAAATAATAAATAGAATATAAACAAAACAAAATAAGATAGTAAAATAAGTGAATAAACAAAGGGGACGACCTTGAAACTGGACTGTCGATGGAAATTCATTTTTGAAGAATTGTGTGTTTTTTTCTGAAATGTTTTGAAAAATATTATAAAATGATGGTTTCGTCTTAGCACGCACGCTAATATGTTTTGAAAAAAGAAAGGCGACGACCCCTCTTATTATTTCGGAATTCGCTTTATGGGGTGAGAATTTTTGGTGTCTACGGCAGGCTTCTGATAAGAATTTCTTTTTCTGATTGTAGCTGTAATCGTGAGGAATCAACCCAGAAGCAAGAAAGTTCTCCAAATCTGCACACCAATGTTCTTTTACCTTTCCAATCATGAACACCGTCTCATCAGGAAAGAACTTGTTGATTGGGATTCCATCATCAGGGATGTCAAGCCGAGACAGGTGATCAGCAACTCCGTTTTGTTTCCCTTTTTTATCAACTACTTCTAAATTAAATTCCTGGAGAAGCAAGATCCACCTCAGAATTCTTAGTTTCGATTCATTTTTCTGGAAAAGATACTTGAGGGCCAAATGATCAGTGTGAACAATCACCTTGCTTCCTAGCAGATATGGTCGAAACTTATCTAGCGCGAATACCACAGCTAACAACTCCTTTTCTGTAGTATTGTAATTTTTCTGCGCGTCTATCAAGGTCTTGCTAGCATAGGTCATTACTCTCAGCATCTTATCTTTCTTCTGACATAGTGCGGCGCCAACATCATAGTCGCTCGCATCCGTCATGATCTCAAACGGTTCTGACCAGTCTGGTGGGACCACAATTGGAGCTGAGCAGAGCTTATCTTTGATGGTCTGAAAGGCTGTCAAGCACTCCTCAGTGAACTGGAACTTGATATCCTTCTGAAGTAAGTCTGACAGGGGCTTAGCAATCTTTGAGAAGTCCTGAATAAATCTCCTGTAGAACCCAGCATGACCAAGGAATGATCTGACATCCTTCACTGAAGTCGGTGGGGGAAGCTTTTCTATCACCTCCACCATGGCTTTGTCTACCTGAATGCCCTCCTTAGAAACCTTATGACCCAGTACAATACCTTCCCGTACCATAAAATGGCACTTCTCCCAGTTCATTACGAGGTTCGTCTCCTCACATCTCCTCAATATCTTATCCAACTGTTCCAAGCACACCTCGAAACTCTGCCCATAAACTGAAAAATCATCCATGAAAACTTCAATGCTCTTCTCAATAAAGTCATTGAAGATGGCCATCATACATCTCTGGAACGTCGCTGGAGCATTACAGAGGCCAAAAGGCATCCTCCTATATGCGAATGTCCCATATGGACAGGTAAAGGTAGTGTTCTCCTGGTCTTCTGGAGCGATTGGAATATGGAAGTAGCCACTATAGCCATCGAGGAAGCAGTAAAACTCTTGACCAGCCAAACGCTCCAACATTTGATCTATGAATGGGAGTGGAAAATAGTCTTTCCTGGTGGCATTGTTGAGGCGGCGGTAGTCGATACACATTCTCCAACCTGTCGTCTGCCTCTGGGGATCATCTCACCCTTCTCATTGGGAACTGCCACGATCCCTCCTTTCTTTGGGATAACCTGGACTGGAGACACCCACTGGCTGTCAGATATCGGGTAGATGATGCCCGCATCAAGAAGCTTCAGCACTTCAGCTTTGACCACCTCTTTTAGATTTGGATTTAATCTTCTCTGGGGCTGCCTCACTACCTTATAATTCTCCTCCATATAAATCCGGTGAGTGCAGAAACCCGGATTGATCCCTTTGATGGCAGCAACTGACCATCCCATGGCACTTTTATGCTTCTTTAGCACCTCCAGAAGTCTAGTTTCCTGCGAAATAGACAAAGATGCAGAGATAATAACAGGCAGGGTTCTACCCTCTACCAAGAAAACATATTTAAGATGGGAAGGGAGAGATTTGAGTTCAAGGGTAGGAGGCTTCTCTATTGAAGGAATAGGCCTTTGAATGGGTCGATCCAACTTTTCTACAGGTGGAGAGGAGGAGCGGAAGTATGGCTTCCCTTGATTTAACTGCTGGACGACCGAGGCCATCTCAAAGCTTTCTTTGTCATCTTCAATGGATTGACTCAATACCTGCTCTAAAATGTCAGAACACTTAAACAAAGAATTAGAAGTATCAGAACTCCTATGGATGTAGTCATCCTCAAGATCATAAAAATTTTCAATTAAATCAGCAGAGAAAACAGCATGAGAAGAAGTATTTTTCTGCATCATCTTATTAATATCAAAGCTTAAATCTTCGTCATGAAATTTCAAGGTAATCTTTCCCTTGTCAACATCTATAACAGTTTTTGCTGTTCTAAGGAAAGGTCTACCAAGAATCAGAGGTACCTCAACATCCTCATCCATGTCGAGGATCACAAAATCAGCTGGGAAGAAAAACTTACCCACACTAACAATTACATTTTCTACCATACCTCTTGGTGTGATCGATGATCTATCAGCTAACTAGAGTCTGAAATAAATAGGAATGAGCTCACCCGCATGAAGCTTTTTGAACATGGTGTATGGCATCAGGTTGATGCTCGCTCCTAGATCGCTGAGACCGTATCCGCAATCCATGTCTCCAATCGAGCAGGGGATAATGGGCTGACTAGGATCACCACGCTTTGGGGGCAGCTTCTATAGGATAGCTGCTGAACAGGTTTTGGTCAGCTAGATGGTGTCCTTCTCCTTATATTTCCTCTTGTTCGAAATCAGATCCTTCACAAATTTAGCATAATTTGGCATCTGTTTAATCACATCAATAAGAGGAATATTGATAGTCAGCTTTCGAAAGACGTCTAAAAATTTTCCAAATTGTTCATCAAGCTCTCGCTCTTTGAGATGGTTTGGAAAAGGCAGTTCTTTTGCAAGTGTCTTCCCTTTTGTATTTTTAACAGCAGTTGTATGTGAGGAAGAAGGAATAGGAGCATGGGTCTCCTCATGTACTACCTCAGGAGGGGCGGGATGCCCTGATGGTGCACCGGCGGTATTAGAAAGGGGCTCGGTCTCCTCATCAGTATGGTCTCCTGTCACTTTATCTTTGATTAAGTTCCTTCCACTTCTTAAGGTAACTGCTACCAATTCTCCAGAATCCTCGCAATCTGAGACCGAACTGTTCCTTGGGATTGGTTTCTGCTTGGGAGGGCAGTGATCCAGAAGGTCTCTGCTGTAAGAGGAACTGAGTCAACTGGCTCATCGTTCCCTGCATCTCTACCATGGCATTCTCTAATTTCTGCTGACCAGCTGTCAGACTCTGATTGATTGCATTTTGCTGCTCCTGAGACGCCATCAATTTATCCACCATTTCCTTTAAACTGGCATTGTTTGAGCTCAATGAAGGTTGCTGAGCCTGAGACTGCTGTGGCCTGAACTGATTATACTGAGGCCTAGCAAAGCCTGGTGGTCCTCCCTGGTTCGTCCTCTGAGGCTGCATCTGATGTGAATTTAGTGCATTGTTCGGATTCCCGTACCTGAGGTTTTGGTGCTGATTCTGCACCCAGGGTTGCCTGCTGTTGAATTGTCCTATGACATTCACCTCCTCAGTTTGCCTCATTTCGGCTACCAGTGGGCAGTCCTCGTAATCATGTGCATCACCACACTGAGAGCAGTAGAGTTCGTCGGTACTTGTAGAGACTTTCTTGGCGGATTGCTTGGAGGTTGGCCCCATTGTGAGCTTTTTGAGCATTTTTGCCATGCTTCCCATCGTGGTTTTTAGTTGTGCTTGCTCGGCGGCTATCTGCTCTATCATCGGGTCCGGAGCTCGGGAAGAACTGTGACCTATTGAGAATACTCTGCCCCCATTGCTGCTCCATTGGCGAAGCTCCTCACAGTAGGACTCCATAGATGCCATGAAATCCTCCCCGCTTTTTGCTAGTAGGTTCCCTCCTAGGGCAGCTCTTATCTCGCCTCTGTTTTCGTCTTTTAGCCCTTGGAAGAATCCCTGAGCCAATGAGGTGATATCCTGACCATGGTGAGGGCACTGGCGGAGTAGTTCTTTGAACTGGTCCCACGCCTCGCAGACTGTCTCACTACCCATCTGTCTGAATGCCATCAGGTCGGCAATCATTTGTCGTGTGTTATACCCAAAATTTTGACCCCCTGGTTAAGGTTTACGAGGTTGTGAGAGCCATCTCCACCAAGTAAGAGACTCCGGCCCGATCGGCGTTTTCCAGGGCCTGAGGAGCAGTTTCGTCATTGCCAGGGGCGTTTTCGTAATTTTTAAGGCTTCTGAGTTCTCCAATAGGCTTTCTCTCTCCTCCAAAGGGTGCCCAAATCAGCTCGAAATGCTTGCTATTTTATTACCATGATAGAGGATGACATTTTAAGCATAATGGCGTTGGAATTTTGATTTTTCGAATTTCCAATAATTTTCTAGCAATTTCTGACTGAATCTGACGAGAAATTCAATTTAAAAATGCTCCAGCATTTAAAAAATTCGTTTCCACCTCAGAAAATTCATAATATCCATCCTTGACATGTGGTTAAAATTTCATGGCAAAATTCCTTTGGGAAGTCACTTAACTAAAATGTCGAAAAATCTTACTTTTACTAGATTCTCTTTATCTTTAAGGAAGTCTATATAAGGGGATAGGTTTTTGGATAAAATCAGAACCTCACACGCTCAAGAACCCTAGAGAGTCAGAAAAGGCGGCCTCCTCTCTCTCTCTCACGTTTTCCAACACCCGGCCACCCAAATCATACCAAAAATCCTCCGAAATCACCATCTAAACACGTTTTCCAATCCCCAAAGCACCAATAATCATCAAAACCTCATAAAAACACCTCTAAAACGTGAAGAACAGCAAGAACAACCAACAACCAGAAGCTTGGGTCGAAATCCTCTCGGGTCTGCCATCAACGGAGCACTCGACGAGTCCCGGTGTGAAGAAACGTTGTGAATCCGAAGGTAAAACAGGTAGAAACTCCACTTCCCTGATTCACCACGGTATTATCTGTGGTATCCACTTGCCTCTCCTCCAATTCTCTCAAACTAACCTTCGTAGGTTTCTGTATTGCTGTTATTTAAGCCTCTGTCAGATAACTTGTTTGCTAAGTTTCGTGCTTAATTCGAATTCAAATTGAAAACTTTCAATCACTAACGTCTTGTACACTTTCAGGCTACACACCCATAAAATTTGAGCTCAAAACACCCTCGGGAACCTTCTGAAAACCCCTGTCCGTGGGTGGTCCGTGACCTCGGACCTATGGTCCGGGACCTCGGACGCGTTGTCCGAGACCACGGACACCCACGGACGGCGGCGGGATTTTAAAAATTCAAAATTTAGGTTTTTTCCAATGATGTCCGGGCCCACGGACAGCCTGTCCGTGGCCCCGGACTTTGCAATTTTTGTTTTCCTTCAATTTCGACTTTTCTGTGTAATTAGGTTAACTGGGGTCCGTGGGTTCGGACATTAGGTCCGTGGCCACGGACGGAATCAAAATTCGACCTAATTCTGCCTCCGAAACCCTAGTTTAGGTAGCTTTTAATTTCACTTTTATTTTCTGTCAAAAATGCTAAAAACACAAAAAACAGAAGCTTGCGCACTTAGGTTAAAACGACTCGTAAAAGCCGTAAATAAACTGAATAGAGGAAAAACGACCTAGGAAGGGTAATGAAAGTAATTGAACCCTAATTAAGTCGAATATCAAGCCCCCGAACCCGAACTCTCCTTTCCTAATTTGATCTAGGTTAAAATTAGGTGGCGACTCATAATAGGTTCCAGTGAGCTAGCTTAGGTTTTAATAATTATTGTTTTATGACATAGTTGTTAATCTTAGGTATAGTGGACCTAAAACCCGACTAGATCCTAATCAGCTTTAATCCACATAGGATAGGGTTTAAAATCGAGGCTCACAGACTGGCGACTCCGCTGGGGACCAACTTCTTAATTTTAAACTTGTTTAATTTTAAGAAAGAGGGCTTAACTCGAAAATGTTTATTTATGGCTTTACTATGTTGTTTGTTTACTTCTGTGCGCACTTTAATTTTTGCACCCTTGCATCATATGAGAGCGAGGGTCCACGCAAACCGATTTCACCCCGGGACCCATTTGAGGGTCCCTGTCAGGGACTCACACCTTTTAGGTGATGTGAATAAATGGGGGAAAAGAGGAGGGTGTCGTCTAACCACACCCCTTAATACCTGGGCTTTAGCCCCAAGCATTTTCCTGGCAGTACCCTTACCAAGCCCATTGTTTGGTCAGTCAAAGACCCGACCGTAGACGCAACCTTTAGGTGATGTGAAAAAGTGGGGTGGCCCAAAGAGAATAGCGTGCAAGCCCTATTCCTTTGTGGTGACCTGGGCCCGCGCCCCAAGCACCTCTCCGGATCGACCTATACCTGTTGGACTGAGTCATCTTGTGAGGGCATTTGTATCACCGCCTTACGTAAGACTTCTGTATGTGTTCTCTTTCTCCTGGGCCTCAGGCCCAATGCCTGCATCGACCCATCAATCTCCCCCAGTCTGGTTAAAATGCCTGAATGTTTCAGACGGCCCGAATAGCCTGAAAAAGCAAAAGAGTCCCGTAATTAGAACACAAGGGCCCTCATAGGAAAACCTTTCCACGTCACTAAAAGCCCGTGCCCTAACATTTCTTTTTGTGTTCCAAAACAGAAAGAAGGCAAGATTTCAGAAAGGCGCTGGGACAGAAGTTCCGGACGTTTGACCCGACTGCCTACTCCCCCACCTCCGCTATTTCAGCCCGAGGCAGACTCTAGCTCATCCGACATGTCAGTCCAAGCACATGACGATATCTCTCAGGAGGATCAACCAGCGGGGGGAGAAAACCGGAACACTTCTGTTGAAGAGCTCATGAAAAACTTTGATTTGAAACACCAGGAAGCGATCCAAGCGCTCGAGAATAAATATGTGGACACAATCGCCAAGCTAGAAGATAAGTTGGCTGCATTGGAAACGGCAGCCCAAAGCAGGGCCACTGAGGGTCTGGCAGGGGAGCAGGATCAAATAGCCAGCCTGGTACGGAAACATCAAGCCGCCATTGAAGCCTTGGAGGCACGGAATACAGCGGCAACGGTTGAGCTCCATGAGAAATAGGATCTTTGGAGGCGGCAAGACAGGAAAGACCGCTACAAGGATTCGTCAATCCTTTATACGGCATGGACAATATCTCCTTAGAAGGGCATGACACCCAAGTTGGATACGGTGGTGGTGCTCCTGGGAACCAGCTAGCCACCGAAGTTCAGAGGGCTTTGAGGCGCATTGAGCGCATGGAAAAGGCTGGTAAACCGCTGGATTTGATTATCTTTCCATGGGATCCTACCCGGATGTTGAGCTACCCGCGAAACTGAAGCTCCTACTTTGGCTCTCTACAAAGGCTCGACCGATCCCAAATTCATTTGGCGATGTTTGATCGAGAGATGTTATCCTGAGGCTCAATGATATGCAGAAGGCCAAGGTCTTCGCCCGATACCTAGATGAGATCCCTCAACGATGGTACCTATAGGGCTGCCCATGGTAGGTTAACCGCCTTATTCGGTTAACCGCTTTCGGTTAACCGGGTCTTCGGTTTTCTAAAATCCAATTCCATTACCATTCCATTTAGATCGGTTAACCGGATTCGGTTAACCGTTTAATTCGGTTTTCTAAAATCTGATTCCATTACCATTCCGTTTATACCGGTTAACCTTAAGTTCGGTTCGGTTATATCGGTTAACCTTATAGCCGTGTATTTTTTTTATTGATGAGAACCATACCATTAGTATTATAGTACAATATTGATCATTCACCTAAATCATGAGTGACAAATCAAACACATGTGACAAAAAATATAATATTGTGTATATTTCCTTAATAGTTAACATTAATTATTATGTAAGTTGAACATTAATATATGAACATTTTGATTGTTTATATAATCGGTTAACCACGGTTAACCAAGCGGTTAACCGTTCTGGAAAATTCAATACCGTTACCGAAACCGAAACCGGCCAATTAACACGGTTCGGTTAACCATACCGCAAGAACCGGTACGGTTAACCTGAAAACAGGTACAGTTCATTTCGGTTTCGGTCGGATACCACGGTTTCGGAATTTTTTGGGCAGCCCTAGGTACCTAACTCAGAGGATGAACACCAAGACCTATGAGGAGATATGCGAAGCTTTCCTGACTCACTTTGAGTATGCTAAAAATCTGGAAATCACCCGATCTGACCTTGCTAGCACGCGCCAAACGGGGAGTGAGTCCATGTCCGATTTTATAAAGCGGTGGAGGAGGAAGGCAGCAGGCATGCCTACAAGGATGGATGAGCAGGAACAAATCCGCATGATTGTCGAGAACATGCAAAAGCAGTACAATGATGAATTAAAGTATATGTACTTTCCAAGCTTTGACATGCTCATGGGCCAGGTAGGAGTTTTGGAGGAGAAGATCCACAGGGGAGACCTAAAGCTTGGATATTCTCGAGGAGCCGGAAGTAACTCAAAGTTCTCAAAATCCGAACCGGCGAAAGCTTCCTACCCAACCACAGCTTATGCACAGAGCGCACCGCAGAGGTACGCTGGACAGTACGAGGTGAATGCAGTCCAGCAGCCAAGGGAGCAAGGGAGGAACTATCGAGCGGTACCGCCTCCCAGACCGGATTTCAGTCAACGAGAATTCACAGATATTGGTCGGCCATTGAGTCACGCTCTGAAAAAACTCCAGGAGCAGAACATCTTACAGCCTCTTCCGCCCCGACCAGGAGTCACCTGTTTGGGCAGGAACCCAAATCAGTTCTGTCTCTACCATCAGTTGCCAGGTCATGACACCGATCATTGCAGGCCCTACAGCATAAGATCCAAGACCTGATTGACCAGGGGCTTCAGTTCTCAGAGCGCGGAAATATCTTCGGGAATCCTATGCCAAAACACCATTAAGGATCGCTGTTGCTTTTCTTTTCTTTTTTTGTTGTTTTGTGTAGCATTTGTTTTGTCTTTTCTTTTAGTCCTTTAGCTAGTTTAGTTGTTTCTCCTTTTTAGATGGTACTCATTGTCGTTGTTACTACTTTTGATTATCAATAAAATTTCTTCTTTGTTCATGTTTCAACATTTATACTTCCGTTCATGTGCTAAAAGGAAAAGGAAAAGAAAGGAAGAGAAAACTCTCTCAATAGGGCATGTCTGCAAACATATAAGAATGAGGACCTTTGTTTTTCACGAAACCTCCTGTGCAAAACCGCCTTCCCATCCGCACACTCACCACCTTCCCCACAGCCATCCCACATGTCGCAGCATCCCGTCATTTCATAAAAAAAAAACAAAGCTGCTGCTGTAAAAAAAAAAAACAAAAAAAAACTCAGCAATCACCCCGTCACCACCCACCATTATTGTTTATCATCACACATGTAATCACCCCTCCTCAAAATAACTTGGGTATTCAAAAGGCTTGTCGAGGAAAAAAAAACCCACAACGATACCAATCTGAGTTAAGGAGCGATAATTTTTCTTTTTTGTTTAAATGCGCAAACAAGTCTCTGAGTGAACGTTTCGCGAGAGTGCCTTGAGCGGTAAAACCAAGAGCGAAAGAGCGTGTCATTTTTACACGACTCCAGAGAGGTCACATCCAAAGGTGAGGTAAACGGCATGACTCCGACCGAAGGAGATAATTTGTAAATTTACGCTTAAACCTGTGAAAAGTAACAAAGAAAGGATACACAACTATTAGGGATGACGAAGCATCTAGGTACATCACCACACAGCCAAAAGCCTGTGAACCCAGACATTAAACCCTAGGCACCCCCGCTGAGCTTTTCGTGTATATCCTCTTTTACAACACTACGAACTCCACAAACAAACCAGCCAATGATGAATAACCGACCCGGTGACCAAAGGAAGCAAGGAGCCCGACTTCCGAACAACAACTTCGCAAGTTCAAAGAAGCAAAACTGCTACCAGCATGACGAAGCGATCCGCAAATGGTCCCAAAGTGACACAGGATCCAAATGAGCTAGCATCAAAACAGCTCTCAAAGCTCAAAACCGGGAAACACAAGAACCCCGAAAGGAAAGAAATCCAAAGAAAGGCAAACCTGAAAAGCCTTGAAGAAACCCAAAATTGGAAGAAGAAGAAAGGATGCAAGGAACAATTCAAAAATCCAGAGTTCCAAGCTCGTAAGCGAAGTCATCACGAAGTAGCCAAACGACTTCAGGACAAAGAAGGCAAGTCCGAGAGACGGCGCAAGTTGCAGCTTTGGTCACCCTTATAGCTCCACATATCCTGAACATTCCTCCATCGTCCCATTGTCTTTCATTACACCCTATAGCCATGTTATAAGCTCAAAAGACTTCCGACTTAGTAGTTGTGTATCCAATCACGTGAAAGTAACGGGTTGAATGCGTAAATCGAACAAATGTCAAATTCAATGGTTGAGATGTCTTGACCCGAAAGGAGAGTACGAGCGCAAGCATCAAATACTTTGAGTGTAGGATAGAAAGCACCACTTCAGGATAAACCCTGACCTTGTGAGGGTGAGACTTGTTTTGTGCGAAAATACTGGGGGCAATCGATCGTTCCGATCGATTGTCATAAAATCCAGAAAAACTCAGATTGCCTTAAGGAAAAATACTGGGGGCAATTGTTGGTCCCAACAATTGCAACAAAGACACCAATCGAGTCCCAAAAATCCAAAACCCAAAGGGTCAAACCCTCTTCATATCACACGGGCCCGTCCTAAGCCCTACCTTCACACTCAAACACCCGCAGGCCCGTCCTAAGCCCTACCTCCACTCAAACATCTGCAGGCCCGTCCTAAGCCCTACCTTCACACTCAAACACCCGCAGGCCCGTCTTGAGCCCCACCATCTCCAGGTTGGGCATAAACCCAAATCCTTCTACATTCTCTTGAGCCCATCATACACTTGATTCACCTTCACCTAGAACCATCCTTAGGCTCGTCATAAGACCTAGTTGCATTCCCTTAGGCTCGTCATAAGACCTAGTTGCATTCCCTTAGGCTCGTCATAAGACCTAGATCCAACCTTTAGGCTCGTCATAAGACCTAGATCCAACCTTTAGGCTCGTCATAAGACCTAGATCCAACCTTTAGGCTCGTCATAAGACCTAGATCCAACCTTTAGGCTCGTCATAAGACCTAGATCCAACCTTTAGGCTCGTCATAAGACCTAGAACCATCCTTTAGGCTCGTCATAAGACCTAGTTGCATTCCCTTAGGCTCGTCATAAGACTTAGAACCATCCTTTAGGCTCGTCATAAGACCTAGATCCAACCTTTAGGCTCGTCATAAGACCTAGAACCTCCCTTTAGGCTCGTCATAAGACCTAGTTGCATTCCCTTAGGCTCGTAGTAAGACCTAGCATTACCTTTTAGCTTACCCTCTCTCATTAAACACATTGCATTCATCTCATTCATATGGGCTCGTCATAAGACCTAGCTGCATTACCCAGGCGCGTCACAAGACCTGGCGACAGAAAGTTGGCGAGGTGATGGCAATAAATCCTCCTTTTGCGATGTCAACTTATTTTTGGGATCAACGAATGGTGGGCGATGGCAATAAGTCCCCAGGGTTTTTACCAGGAGTTATCCCTGCACACCGGCTTGGGGGGCGATGGCAATAAGTCCACATTGGGTCCAGCCAGGAGCATCGGCACGGGTTTCGGTCCCCCAGAAGCATCCGAGCATCATCAGCATCATCAGCATCATCAGCATCATCAGCATCATCAGCATCATCAACACCATCGGCATCATCATCAGCATCATCAGCATCATCAGCATCATCAACACCATCGGCATTATCATCAGCATCAGCACCATTTGCATCATTAGCATTTCAGCATTCTTGCATTTGCATCCAGTTTTCACATTCTAGGTAGTCAACGCCTTAGAATAGCTTGACATCATTTTCATCACTTTAGGTGGTCAGCGCCTTAGAATAGCTCGACAACATATCATCATTTCAGGTAGTCAACGCCTTAGAATAGCTTGACATCATTTTCATCACTTTAGGTAGTCAGCGCCTTAGAATAGCTCGACAACATATCATCATTTCAGGTAGTCAACGCCTTAGAATAGCTTGACATCATTTTCATCACTTTAGGTAGTCAGCGCCTTAGAATAGCTCGACAACATATCATCATTTCAGGTAGTCAACGCCTTAGAATAGCTTGACATCATTTTCATCACTTTAGGTAGTCAGCGCCTTAGAATAGCTCGACAACATATCATCATTTCAGGTAGTCAACGCCTTAGAATAGCTTGACATCATTTTCATCACTTTAGGTAGTCAGCGCCTTAGAATAGCTTGACATCATTTTCATCACTTTAGGTAGTCGGCGCCTTAGAATAGCTCGACAGCATATCATCATTTTAGGTAGTCAACGCCTTAGAATAGCTTGACATCGTATCATCCTTATAGGTAGTCGGCACCTTAGAAAAGTCTGACATTACTTCACTATTACCTCTAGGTAGTCAGCGCCTTAGAATAGCTCGACAGTGCTTTGTAGCTTAGGTAGTCAGCGCCTCCGAATTGCTGGGCATCGTTAACCCGGTTTCACACAACGTGGAGGATTCTGTGGAGTCCAAAATTTTGGGGCACCACTCAAGCATCAACCAGACTTTTCACATTCGTTACAAAGTCCAGTTGACGGGGGGCAATCTGTTATACCCAAAATTTTGACCCCCTGGTTAAGGTTTACGAGGTTGTGAGAGCCATCTCCACCAAGCAGTAAGAGACTCCGGCCCGATCGGCGTGTTCCAGGGCCTGAGGAGCAGTTTCGTCATTGCCAGGGGCGTTTTCGTAATTTTTAAGGCTTCTGAGTTCTCCAATAGGCTTTCTCTCTCCTCCAAAGGGTGCCCAAATCAGCTCGAAATGCTTTGATATTTTAACCCATGATAGAGGATGACATTTTAAGCATAATGGCGTTGGAATTTTGATTTTTCGAATTTCCAATAATTTTCTAGCAATTTCTGACTGAATCTGACGAGAAATTCAATTTAAAAATGCTCCAGCATTTAAAAAATTCGTTTCCACCTCAGAAAATTCATAATATCCATCCTTGACATGTGGTTAAAATTTCATGGCAAAATTCCTTTGGGAAGTCACTTAACTAAAATGTCGAAAAATCTTACTTTTACTAGATTCTCTTTATCTTTAAGGAAGTCTATATAAGGGGATAGGTTTTTGGATAAAATCAGAACCTCACACGCTCAAGAACCCTAGAGAGTCAGAAAAGGCGGCCTCCTCTCTCTCTCTCACGTTTTCCAACACCCGGCCACCCAAATCATACCAAAAATCCTCCGAAATCACCATCTAAACACGTTTTCCAATCCCCAAAGCACCAATAATCATCAAAACCTCATAAAAACACCTCTAAAACGTGAAGAACAGCAAGAACAACCAACAACCAGAAGCTTGGGTCGAAATCCTCTCGGGTCTGCCATCAACGGAGCACTCGACGAGTCCCGGTGTGAAGAAACGTTGTGAATCCGAAGGTAAAACAGGTAGAAACTCCACTTCCCTGATTCACCACGGTATTATCTGTCTTGCCTCAAAATTTGGGCTCAAACTAACCTTTGTAGGTTTCTGTATTGCTGTTTATTTAAGCCTCTGTCAGATAACTTGTTTGCTAAGTTTCGTGCTTAATTCGAATTCAAATTGAAAACTTTCAATCACTAACGTCTTGTACATCTTTCAGGCTACACACCCATAAAATTTGAGCTCAAAACACCCTCGGGAACCTTCTGAAAACCCCTGTCCGTGGGTGGTCCGTGACCTCGGACCTATGGTCCGGGACCTCGGACGCGTTGTCCGAGACCACGGACACCCACGGACGGCGGCGGGATTTTAAAAATTCAAAATTTAGGTTTTTTCCAATGATGTCCGGGCCCACGGACAGCCTGTCCGTGGCCCCGGACTTTGCAAATTTTTGTTTTCCTTCAATTTCGACTTTTCTGTGTAATTAGGTTAACTGGGGTCCGTGGGTTCGGACATTAGGTCCGTGGCCACGGACGGAATCAAAATTCGACCTAATTCTGCCTCCGAAACCCTAGTTTAGGTAGCTTTTAATTTCACTTTTATTTTCTGTCAAAAAATGCTAAAAAACACAAAAAAACAGAAGCTTGCGCACTTAGGTTAAAACGACTCGTAATAAGCCGTAAATAAACTGAATAGAGGAAAAACGACCTAGGAAGGGTAATGAAAGTAATTGAACCCTAATTAAGTCGAATATCAAGCCCCCGAACCCGAACTCTCCTTTCCTAATTTGATCTAGGTTAAAATTAGGTGGCGACTCATAATAGGTTCCAGTGAGCTAGCTTAGGTTTTAATAATTATTGTTTTATGACATAGTTGTTAATCTTAGGTTATAAGTGGACCTAAAACCCGACTAGATCCTAATCAGCTTTAATCCACATAGGATAGGGTTTAAAATCGAGGCTCACATCGTGTCCTAGAGATGGGAATGTACTTCTCGTAGAATTTATCCGCCATCTGCTCCTAGGTGGTAATGATGCCTGGCGGTAGCCGATGGAACCATTTCGAAGCCTCTCCAGATAGGCTGTGCTGGAACAAGCTCAGTCTGGCATACTCCTCCAATCCTTGTGATAAACCCAGGGAGTCCAAGTGCACTAGAAATCGATGTACGTGGTCTAATGCATCCCCTGGGTCGGCACCTTAAAAGGTTCCTGTAGGGTGGTTTCGAACAACATTGGATTGATGGGGAGGTTTTATCTTCTGCCAATCTGCCATTAGCTCTGTAGTTAGGTCCGGTAGAACCACTGGACCTCTTCTCGGTGTGGCTGGTGGTCTGTTTATTCTTCCCGTCGTATACTGGGCGATTGGGCCTCCTCCAAGCTGGTCATGGTTTGCTGCCATGTTGAAATCAAGCTGCCTTCTTGCTCTTAGAGCTTAGAGGTAGACTCTCTCGATTTCGGGGTCGAAGTCTGTATCCGGGGGACCAGTTGAACGCATTCTGCACATCCACTAGGTGCTTATAATCAGCCAGAGAGAAAGGAACAAAATGCGTGGAATTTAGAACTAAAGTCAACAAGGAAATAAATTTGAAATAACTAAGACAATGAACTTATAGTACTGGAAAATTAAATGACAGAAAAATTATAACTGAAATTAAATGACAGTAATGAAAAACAATTGTATAAAATGGCACACAAAATAAATTAAACTTAAAAACAAAATAAATTACAAAACAAATAATCATAAATAGGGTGTTGCAATAAAGTAACGAATTAACCAAGGCTAGGGACTAGACATAGTCAAGTCCCCGGCAACGGCGCCATTTTGCAAACGATTTATTTGATATATTAAATACTATGAAATAATCCTAGAAATCAACAATTCAATAGACCGTCGGGTTACAAAAATCCAGGTCGTAGTAGTATATCAATTATAAAGCGACCAGGTGTCAATCCACGGGACTTGATGTAAATAAGTCTAGCCTAAGATGATGGGTAATTCAAAAGGGGTTTGTTTTGGTTTTGGGGTTTAAATAGATAACAAGAAAGTAAATGACAGATAATTTAAAGTGATGGATTTGGGAGTGTGAATGGTACTCTAGGTTCAGAGAGTTGTTTTACTAGCTAGGTTCTGCTTATTCTACTACTTAAATGGAGACTTGGATCGGCTTGTAATTCTCAATTATCTATTCTGTATTAAGTCCTAATTCCATATAGCTCATCTAGACAAGGCATGTAGTTCCAGTCTAGACTTAGCAAGTATATCTAGATGGTTTTATTGCATAGAATTACTAGTCTGGTTTGGTCCGGACTTAAAGCTCCTAGTGGCTAATGTAATCTATCCGATTGCAATTATCACTGGTAACAGGTTAAAAGGACCATCAATGCTAATCACCTTATATGATCATAATCGAGGCCTTATAATAAATTCATGACGTTTATTAAAAGCGCTTAAATGCATTAACCTGAACAATCCAAATAGTCTCAATAAAGCAGTAAAATAATGCAGAGTTTAACTAATTACAACATCCCTTCCCCTAGAGTATATCCTCTTAGCTAGACATAGTGATTAAAATCATAAAGGTGAATTTTGATCTGGAGATGTCCGCTTTTCTGTCCGTGGCTTCCCATCCGGACTCATATCCGGACATGTGTAAATTTTTCTCTTTTTGTTCCAAAAGCTCTTAACTCCTTCCTAATCACGTCCTAAACAAAAATAACATGAAAAAGATGGTAAATGCATAAATCTAGGTAAAACAATATGGAAAACAAGGGTTCAAAGCACTTAAAAGATATATCAATAATCAGTGCATCAGGAGGCGACAGAACAGGTATGTCCTCGTTGGGGCTTGTCTTCAGAAGAAGAAAGAATGAAGTAGTCGCCGAGCATTTCCCTCCTTACCAGTTTAGGGTTGCAAGTGAAGGTGAGAGGTAGAGGTGCGTGGGACTTGTTTCTCGATCGCCATTAGAGTTGATTTAGAGAGAAAGGAATTTGAGAGATCGAGAGAGAAGAGTGAAGATACTAGGAAGCGCCGTCGAGAGTTTTGAGAGAGTTTTGAGAGAGTTTAGCTTATTTAGGGTTTGAAATGTTACTGAGCGTAGAAGATAGTTAGTTAGGGTGTGGGTTGTAAATATTTCGGGACTGAAGAGGATTAATGAATGGGCTGGACCGGACACACTGTCACGAGTCAATGTAGACTGGGCCGGCCCAGTCTTTGGCGGCCCATATATTTTTTGTATAATGTTTCATTAAATGTGTCGTTTCTAACTCGTTTTAGACCCGTTTTTCATGCCGTTTGCGACACGGTTTTTCGTTTAACGAGACAGACCCTTTTATTTCTTCAAATTTATAAGTTCAAACAATAATTATTATTGTTATTCATAAATTTGATTAATTACCATTTAATTTTTAAATGGTTTACGTTTCGCCATTATAAGCGAAAACTCAACATCTTTTGGTCCGATTGTTTTACCAATTTCCAATGCCTTTAAAACTATCCAAATAATCTTTAAAAGGTGTCTAAGCCCTTTTCCTGCTAAAATATTCGTGACACATTTTTCGATGTAGAAACGATTAATTATATCTTCGTTTACATTTTTTTCCTAAACCACTCAATACTGTTTTAGGTTTCGTTAATGTTTCCTAACGACTTTTTAGGGTATAATTAGATATTATATTATTCCCCTTTTTTAAGGATATTTCATTCCTTAATCTCTTATTAATTACTTTTATTTAATTAATTCATTATTAATTAAAGTAATTAATATTTGGGGTATTTCATGCACTATACTATCCATGTCCTCGTTACGATTCTGTGCCGGTACCCGATTATTCACTTCAACTATACTTGAAATACCCCAAACCTAAGTATGGTAAGTAAACATCAATTTATGATTTAATAAGGCTAAATCATGCCTTAGAAACATTGGTAGACAATTTAAACCAAAGAGAACACAAGAAAACACCATAAAGTCAATTTAAGCAAATACTTGCTCTAGACTTGGTGTAACCTTGATTAGGACCCAAAGGTCATTCCTAAACCTTATTAACATGCTAATGAACATGTTAAATCAATTACCAAAGAAAACCAAGCTCAAAAACAAGTTAAAACACAAATTGTGCTTTAAGACTTCTTAAAGCACATTTTTGAGAAATTGTCTTAGAAATGAGTTTTGAGTGGCTAAATGATCAAGTTTATGCCTTAATCAACATGTTTACTATTTAGTATCACATTAGAAAGCCTAAATCAATGAGAAACCAAAAAATACACAAATTTGTGCACTAATTATGAATAGTACTCAAATAGTGCCCAAAATAAGTCAAATGACTTCTTTAAGTGGTCAATGGTCAAACCAGCCCATAAATATCAAGGGGCACGGTTTTGTACGGGGGATTCACCACTTTTGAAATGCCCCAAACCTTAGTATGTGGTTTAAACATTAAACTATGGTATATTAGGACTAAAAAGTGTCTTAGAAACTTTAGTAAACAATTTAAACCATAGAAAACACAATTAATTACCTTAAAGTCAATATGGGCGAAAATGTGCTCTAAGCTTGGGATAAGTTTTGTTAAGACTTAATAAGCTTACCAAGACCTTATTTATATATTAATGAACATATTAAACCAATTACCAAAGAAAACCAAGCTTGAAAACAAGTTTAAACACAAAATGTGCTTTAAGGAGTCTTAAAGCACATTTTTGAAAAATTGTCTTGTAAATGGGTTTTGAGTGGCTAAATGTCCATCATTACTCTTTAATTAACATGTGTACTACTTAGTATCACATTTGGAAGTCTAAATCAATGGGAAATCAAAAATTTCACAATTATGTGCCTTGTTTTGTGAATAGTAACTAAATTAAGCTAGTTTATAACATAAGACAATATAAGTAATTTAATTGGTCAACAAAGACCAAAACACCCCTAGATAACTAATGGGTGCCGGTTTTTATAAGGTGAGTCACCACCTTGCTAGTTAACAAGTAAATAACAAATGATAAAGCAAGTTACTATTTGCTTTTAACTTACAAATATCTAAAACTAGCTACTTTCCTTCACATTCCCTCCATTCTCTTGCATTCCCACCGTCTCCAATCTCCTTCTTCCTCTCTCCATCAGTTATGCTACAGCAACTTCACCATTCTTCATCTTCAACCTCTTGTAATTCCTAGCTCCATTCACCAAATCAAAGACCAAGACCACCATTCTCTTTGTCTTGCCAAGCTCTTCAATTCTATCTTCTCAAAACTCCAAGAGCTCCATTTCGGTGCCAAGAGGAATCTCCATGGGAGGAGCTTGAGCTCATCTTTTTACATTTCATTGTTCTCCTTTGCTTCAAGGTAAGGAAACTCAAAGAAAAATAACATTTCCCCCATGTTTTTTGTGCTGTCCGAAAAACACCATTAATGGTGACTTTACCTTGCTTGTTCTAGCTTCACTTCAATCTTCAAAGGGCTTGGTGGAGTCTTCTCTTGCTACCTATCCAAACTCTCCTTCATTTCCAAGGTAAAACAATCACCTTAATGTTCTAAGACAATATATGTAACTAGGGTTTATAATGAGATTAAGCTTGAAGCTTGAATACTCATTACCTTGCTTGTATATTATTTAGAAGTTGACAAGCAATCCCAAGTCCTTGCCGATTTTAATCACGGAAACAAGAAAGAAGTTTGTGAGGAAAAGAGGTAAATGTGCTAACCTAATGTAGTTTAATGTCTTAGGAGAAATGAGCTTTTATTACTTAATAAAACTACTTAAGGAGCTAATGGTAAATGACTTAGAAAAATAATCTCAAGGGTTTATTAAAAGGCATATGTATTGTTGGGTGTATTTGCAGGTCAAAGGCAAATATAATGTGGGAAATTCAGTGTTTATGATTTATGTTATTTAAGGGCCTAAGTGCCAAGCAATTTAAATAATCCACTATATTATGATGTAGTGTAGTTTGGGTGAAGTTTTGTGTATAAGGATGTTCTTGATGGATTTAAGTGTTCTTGGAGTGTTTAATGAGAAAATTATGTGATTTGGTGTAACAAGATGTTAGTAGAACCCATGTCAAAAATTAGGTAATGTATAAGAAGTTCTAAGTGTTTTACATGAGTTTTGGTGAACTAGGAAGTGTTAGAAATGAACAAGTGTTTTACTAGAAAGGAAAACATGTCTTAAGGTGTTCTAGGATGCAATAAGGAATTAGGCATTATCTTGGAGGATTTTAGAATGCAGATGAGTGTTTAGTATAGTGGTTGTCATAGGTGAGAAACACCATTTAGAAACCAAGTAAGAAATGTTATAAGTCTTGGTAAATTTTGTAAAAATTGAGTAACAAGTTGGACAAGAACTAGGTGAGTTTAAGATGATACTTTGGCTTTAGAATATACCTAAGATCATTTGGGAAGTTTATACATATAATGGATGTGGAGAACCATTGCAACAAGACTTAGAAAATGTTAAAATGTGAAATCTGTACCTGTGGTCCGGGACTTAGGTCTTGGGTAATGTCCCGGACCATGCATCAATAAGGGGCCGAGAGTTCTTACACAACCTTGGTCCGGGACTTAGGTCTTGTAGGAAGTACTAGACCACCCCCTGATTTACCCCCGTGAGTTTTGCCTAGATTGGTCCGGGACCTAGGACTTGTATGAAGTCCCGGACCACTACCTGAAATCAGCCCGAGAGTTTTACAAAGACAAGGTCCGGGACCCTAGTTGGGGACCAAGTCCCGGACCACTTAAAAAGTTGAGTTTAAGGTTAAATAATGATGTCTAATGATGGGGAATAGTTAGTAATGATGTTATAAGGTTGTCTAAGACATGTTAGGTGGGTTATAATGACAATTTAAAAGGTGAGAAGTTATAACAAAGTGTGAAAATAAAATAACTAGATAAGTGAAGTAAAAAGTTAACAATGGATTAGTACATAAATTAACCGACGTTACAAAATGTGTATAGGATTCTCCAACGGTGGAAACCAGTCGAAGCAAGGACCAAGGTATGGTTTTCTTGCAGTCTGTTGCCTACCGGTTTACACCGGCTTGTGTGCTGTTTGTTTTTCTGTTTGTTTATGACCTTGTAAGACTTAAGTCATGTAATGAGTTTACAGTTGTTAATATTATTGTGTTGTTAAGATGTGACTCATTTCCTTTGTGTGTGTCTAACCAGACTTGAACACTTACTTGCTTGTGAATGCATTTATTAAGTTCAATGTGGTAATTCTAACAAGTGCTAACTGGGGAGTGAGGAGTCCGGTAGTTCCGGCCACGCGTGTGAGTATGGGAGTCGATGTCATAACCGGTTCGATTCTCTTTGTATGTTATGGTTGTTTTCCATTTTGGTCTTCAACCTTCCCTTTAGCTTATCCAAGGCTATTTTACTGACTCACGTCGGGCCACAGGGGCCTACTATGTTTGTTCGGTGTGCTTGGATTACTATATCTGACGCACCTTGGGGTTAAGTTATCCGTTCGATCTAACAGGACGGTAACGAGTTATGTAACGAGCTTAGCATGAGTTTGGTAACATTCTCTAGGCTCTCCATGTGATCTAACTATGTTGGTTCGTTTTCTAAAAGGAATCGTTCTTGTTATGTTGTGTGTGTTGTTGTGTTGTGCAATATACCTTGCTACGCTATATATTTATACATTGTTTGTTTAAAATCAATCCCATGTTATCATGACAAATAGTTGTGCGTATCCCGGTAGCCGATGGGCTGCGCGTTAACCATACCAGCCAAGGGTTGCTGACCCCCTCGAGGGCTCCGTATTTATATTCCAGTTTAATACCCCGGATCTAAAAATGGTGATTAAATTACTCAAATATGATTATTAAAGGCGTAATGGTGCCTAGAGAGTATTGGTAAAGAGAATAAAACCAAAAGAAAAGAGAAAATGCACAAAACACGAGAAACGCTAAAACGCGCATTAAACGAGTATAAGAGATATATGATCTCGTTAGGATCCGAGATGGATTCCTAAGGCTTAGTTAGGCCTAATTAGTATACGGGAACGATTCCCGAAGAAAACGGATCCAAAGAATGGATTAAAACGCTAATGGAGATTTAAAGCACGTTTTTCGAGAAAATCCGAAAACGTGACCTTAAGTGGTCAAATAGACCCGTAAAAATTATAGTTGATTAAATAACTATAAATAAGTATTAATGTAAGCTTAATACCCATTAAAAATAAAGAAACGAGAAAAATCCGAAAAACGGGCCCGGTTAGTGAATAGTGCCAAACCGGGTAAAATAACGAGCGTTTTCTGTCAAAAACCGAAAAACGCTCCAGCATATATGTATATAGGTGGGGCCGATTTTAATGGGCTTGGCAGCCTTCCCCCTCTCTAATAATAGCTAGTAAATAAAGGAAGAAAGAAAAGAAAAGTAAAAGTAAAAAGGGGAATAGTAATAAAAGATTTTACTTATTCTCTCACCTCCCTTTTCTTATTCTTTTACGATTCCCAGCCCTCTCTGCACATCTTTTTCCTCCTCTGTAAACTCATGGCCAATTTGAAGAAGAACAAGCAGCCCCATCTTCAATCTTCCTTATCTTGCTCATTTCTCCACCAAATCACATAAAAATTATACCGCTAGATTCCTCCCGGTGAGAGCTTCGTTTTCCACCCAATAAAATCTTGATTCCTCCGTCTTCACTTCCATGGGTGCTGGGCCTTATGAAGCTTGAAGAGCTTATTTTGACTCTCCTTCACCTCCTTGATGCCTTAAGGTAATAATAAGCAAGAGTTTTACTCATTTCTAGCTAGTTCTTCCAATTTTGGAAAATTCCTCCACGTTGAAATTTTCCCTATGTCCAGCCGGTTCTTCTTGCCTTTGGGGAGTGCTGGAACTTCATCATTTGATTGCCTAAGCTCTCCATTTGGACACTTGAAGGTAATCTCTAAGCTAAACCCTAAAAACTAGCTCTTGTAATACTAGTTTTTGTGAGGGGAAATTGAATTAATAAGCTTAATATGTGTGTGTGGGGAAAATGATTGTAGATAGCAATCTAGACTCCATTGTTTGGTATGGAATCAAGAAGAGAAAGAGGGAATAAGAGAAAGAGGAAGAAGAGAAAAAGAAAACCGAAACTAGCAAGGTATTGAGCTTGCCTTGAGTTGGTTGTTGTTTTGCAAACAGATTTTAAATGGGGTTAAATGACTTTGTGTTAGTGTAGTTATGATACTACAATATTGAGTGAGAAAGGGAGCTGTTTTGATGTTGTTTAGGTGTGGAAATAAACCTAGGGACTGGGGTGGTACATGTGTGCTAACCTTGTGGATTTAATGTGTTGTAGAAATGATGTTAATGTCCTAATAAACAGGGAGGTGTAACTGATTTGAATGAGCTGAGTGATGCTTTGGAAATGCTAGGAAAAGTAGGGAAGTGCTGTCAAAATTTGTCTACAAACAAATGGTAATTGTGAGAGAAACACCTAGGAGTAACTAGGTGTATTTGAGGTGAAAATGAGAGGTTAATCACTTGGTGACTTGATAATAAAGAGTGTTGCTTTTGGGTTGAACTTTGGTATGAGAAGTAGATTGGTCTAGGAATGATTTGGTAAGGTTAGAGGAAGGTCATGAAACACCAAAAGAAGTTTTAAATGCACTGCTGTGCATAAGTGTAACAGAGAGGATGAAAAACTTGTAGAAATGAGCATGAATTAAGTGATAAGTTTGATCCATGATTTAAGGAGGTTTTGAGCATGATTAAGGTGCTAAATTATGTTGGAATACATGTGGAATGATTAGGAAGAGATTGGAGGTGAGTTATGGGTGGAAAAGAGGTCAAAAACTGCCAATTTAAACACCTACAGACATGGCCCGGGTTTGTAAACAAGTACACAAACCCGGACCACATCAAAAACGCACCAGAAAGCCATCCCAGGGGGTGGTCCGGGTTTGTAAACCAGGACACAAACCCGGACCCCATGTAAAACTGTCCAGAAACTTTAAACCATGTCTGGTCCAGGTTTGTAAACCAGGACACAAACCCGGACCAGTGTAAAAATGTACCAGAATGTGTTTTAAGGTGTCCTAATGATGGGGAAGTGAATGGTAATGGTTTTAGATGGTGTTTAGGCCTTGTTTGGTGACTAGTAAAGGTCCTAACAAGTGTAAACAAGTGCTAGGAGTGAATAAGAAAGATGTGAGTTTAAGAACACATGAGTAAAACAAAGTATAACGGGATAACGGGGTAAGTACATGAGTAGCATTTAATTATGTACCGTATGAGCTTAGTATTAATAATAATGTTTGGAACATTATCAGAGGATCGTGTGTGAACCGAGCGTGGTGAGATGACACGGTAAAAGTAAAACCCCCGGTGAAAGGTATGATTTTCTCATACTCCGCGTGCTAACCGAGTTACGTTGATTTGTGTGTTTGTGTGCCGGCTTAATCAAGACTAAAGCATGAAAATAATCCCTTGTTTGATTATGTATGTCTTGATGTATATTGTATGGGCTAACACGCTTGAATGTCGGTGAGGTCTAACCTAGTGTGTAGACCCACTCTTAGTTGAGTACGAATGGCTAGAGACTCGTAGAACGAGGTAGTTTCATAAATAATGAAACGTGCAAACACACAAGCTATCGATTTAAGTATAACGATAATGCAAACATGTGAACTCCCTAGAATGTGAGGAGATGTACGGGTTGAGTAGTTACCCGATAACGGTTAGTAAACCATAATGACACAATCCACGAAACAAATGAGAGTGGAAAGATAAGTGAACCTCCTTCAAGACGATTAAAGATAGTACGAAGATGTGAACTAGTAAAGAAGATAAAAGGAGACCTAAGGGACCATCTAACTCCCTTGAGACATGGTCAACCTCCTATAAGAGGATTTTACCCGGTATAAGAAAATAACCGAAGGTATGAGTAAATGAAATGTATGGGTAACTCTTAAAACCTAAGCTTAGCCGAACTTGAGAAATGTTCCCAAAGTCATTCAAAACATCGAGAGTGATGCTTCTAGACTGAAACACATTATATTATATTAACTCCGAGAGAGGAGAGTATGGGAATGTGAGTAGTCCGAGAGTAGTCGGAACTATGTAAAAAGAGATAGGAACTAAGAGAGAGTTCTAAGAGCTAGTTGAACCTTCCCACCATGTTAGACCCAGAGTAGGGTCGAAACCGGGGAAGTAAGACTACGCTCGAGAGCCATGAGTTTTGGCTTAAGTATGTATTAAGAGTAATAAGCGTGACGTAGGAGACCTGTAGTGTCTCAAGAATCTACAAGAGCTTGAGTATAAATAACCCAAGAGTGTGGGTGAGATAATGAGTATAAATAACCCAAGAGTGTGGGTGAGCTAATGAGTAAAAGTAACCCGAGAGAACGGGTGAGTATAGAATCAGATGCCCAAGAGAATGGGTGAGTACAAGAATAAGTAACCCGAGAGAGCGGGTGAGTCAATGAGTGAGTAACCAAGGCATAGTGAGGTATAACCCTCAAGGCCTTGGAGTAAAATGATTTAACTAACAACCTTGTTATGTTAGTTAGGGATTGCATCCCACGATTGATTATTGAATCCTTGTGTAGTGTACATATATAATGTATCACTATGTTGCATGTCGATTAAATTAAAATGAATATCATGCTCTCGACAAAAGTAGTCGGCGTACCCCGGTTAGCGCTCGGGGTATGCGAATTTTATATGCAGCTTTAAGCTGAGCCCCTAGGGGCAACGTTTTTACTCGCAGGTACACCGAAGATGAAACCGTTCGAGAGTAGGACGAGGTCGGTGGTTAAACATGGGTAGATAGATTTTAATTTACTTATGTATTGTCTGAGGGTAAGACCGAATATGTTGTCGGCATCCGTGTATTGTAGACTCGGTATAGTAAAGAAATGAAATGAGTATTGTATTAGTATCGTGTACTTGGTTGTTCCAGTCCATCAGACCGTTACTGTATGTGAGATAGGCCCGGTTAGCCATATGGGTGGCTAACGGCGTTGTATCACCCTTCGTTGTAATAGAGATCCGCTGCGTGAGTAAGGGTAATTTGTGACTGTTTTAGAGGTAATGACGTGTTTAACGGTTGGGGTGTTACATGCAGGATGAGGATCGAGGAAGCGGAATGGCTTTAGATTCTAGTTCGTAGAAATACTTTTGGTTATTTTTGGATGTTGAGCCCGGGATGCGCCTGTGCTCCAGCGGCGTTATATTTTGGTACCGTTATTTGACAGTGGTGGTTGTTGACAGTTGCAGTGGCAGCTTACAGTATACAGCTTACAGTGACGTTGTAATGTAAATACTCGGTATGGTTGGTAATGTATATATGTATGGATGTTAGTACCTAATGCTCGGGAGTCTGATCATCAGACTGGTACACTTGTATTTATTCTGCCTTGTTAACCACGTGGGTGGTTAACGGCGTTGTAGCACCAAACCGTTTAGTTGTTGTTTAGTTGTTTATTTCCGCTGCGATTTCAATTATCATTAAGTGTGTAGTAGGGGTGTTACAAAAAGTGGTATCAGAGCGAAGTATCGCTCTGATGACAAGAATACCGAGCTTAGGAATATACCGAGTTAGGAAATCTAACCATAGTTACCCAAGTGAGCAGTTGTAAAAAGGTTAACCACTAACTAAGTGTGGAAATACCTTATTGTCGGGAAGATGCTACAACCGTTGAACCGATAAGTGTGAAATACCCCAAACCTTGATATGTGGTTTAAATATCAAATTATGGTATGTAAAGGCTAAAAAGTGCCTTAGTAACATCAGTGAACAATTTAAACCATAATAAATGCAATAAAGCATTAAGACCAGTTTGAGCAAAAACATGCTCTAAGCTATGAGTGAACTTGGTTAGGACCCAAAGAGCCTACCAAGACTTGATAACATTTAATTATGATTTAATAAGGCTAAATAAGTCCTTAAGAAACTTTGGTGGACAGTTAAACCAAATAAAACACAAGAAAATACCTTAAAGTCAATATGAGCAAAAATGTGCTCTAAGCTTGGGATAAATGTGTATAAGACCTAATGGTCTACCTATACCTTATTTATATGTTAATGAACATATTAAATCAATTACTAAAGAAAAACCAAGCTTGAAAACAAGTTAAAACACAAAATGTGCTTTAAGGAGTCTTAAAGCACGTTTTTGAAAAATTGTCTTGTAAATGAGTTTTGAATGGCTAAATGTCCATCATTACTCTTTAATTAACATGTGTACTATATAGTATCACATTTGGGTGGCCATATTAGTGGGAAATCAAAAATTTCACTTCTATGTGCCTTAGTTAGTGAATAGTAACTTTTATAAGCTAGTTTGTAACATATAATGTTATAAGTAATTAAATTGGTCAACAAAGACCATTATACCTCCTAGGCATATGGGGGCCGGTTTTCATGGTGTGAGTCACCAACTAAAAGAAATCAAATAAGTAAACTTAAGCTTAAAGTAAAGTTACTATTTGCTTTATAATTTACAAATATCTTCAAAAAGCAAAGGTCATCTTCATTCTATCATTCTCTCATTTCCCACGGTGGTCTTTTCTCCCTCCTCTCTCCATCGGTTTCCAACAGCCCACACTCATTCTTCATCTTCTTTCACTTGAACTTGTGATTCCCTTGGCCAAATCAAATTCCAAGACCATATGTCTTAGTTAGGTCAAGCTCTACACTTCCCTCTTTTTAATCTTCAAGAACTCAATTTTGGTGCCATGGAGATTCACCATTGAAGGAGCTTGAGCTCACTTTTCACATATCATGCTCTCCTTTGCTTCGAGGTAAGGAAACTCAAAGAAAATCCATGTTCTCCATGTTTTAATGTTGGTCCGAAAATTCACTCACACAATGGTGTAATTTATCTTGCTTGTTTTAGCTTCATTTGAATCTTCCAAGGGTAGGAGGAGTCCTCTCTTGATACTATTCAAGTTCTCTTCCAATTCCAAGGTAAAACAATTACCTTAATGTGTTAAAACAATATGTGTAACTAGGGTTTGCAATGAGGTGAAGCATAATGCTTGAATACTCATTCTATTGTTTGTATAATGTTTAGAAGTTGACCAACAATCAAGTACCCCACCGGTTTGTAAGGAAACAAGAAAGAAGTTTGTGAGGGAAAGAGGTAAACAAGCTATCTCCATGTAGTTTAAATGCCTTAGGAAAATGAGCTTGATTTGCTTAATAAAATACCTAAGGAGCCAATGGCAAATGAGCTAGTAAAATGCTCTCAAGGAGACTAGTAAAAGAACATATGTTTTGGGTGTATGTATTTGCAGGTCAAAGGCATTATTTATGTGGGAAATTCAGTGTTTAAGGTTTATGCAATTTAAGGGCCTAAGAGCCATGTTATTTAAGGGCCTAAGTGCCAAGCAATTTAAGTTATGCACTATATTGTGATGAAGTGCTTAATGTGTGAAGTTTGTGTATAAAAATGTGTTTGATGGATTTTAGGTGTGTTGAATGGAATAAGGTAAAAACCTAAGTGTTTGGATGTGAGTATATACAAGAGAAGCTATGGCCAAATTTGGGAAAATGTGTGAGAAGTTCTAAGTGTTTTAAAGGGGTTTCGGTGAACTAGGAAGTGTTATAGGTGAATGAATGATTACTTGAGAAGAAAACATGTATTAAGGTGATTTAGAGTGATGCAAGGATTTAGGTGTTGCCTTTGAAGTTCTAGGAATTCAATGTGTGCTTAGTGGATGTGTGTAAGTCTTGGAGGAGTTTGTTTAAAGTTTAGGTAATGTTGATATTCAAGGAATAAGTGATGTTTGGCAAGGTGTAAAAAGGAGATTTAGTTAGTAAGAAAATGATGCTTAAGAGATGATGTTAAGATGAGGAGAAAGTGTTTTGGGATAGTAGTTATAATAGGTGAGAAACACCACTTAGGAACCTAGTACAAATGTTGAAAGTGTTAAGAAATTTTACAAGGAAATAAGTAAAGGTTTAAGGAGTTAGAAGTTGAGTTTAGTGGATGTTGTATGTGGATATAAGGTTACCAAATGTTGTTAGGAAACATTAAGAGGCCTTAGGAGAAGTTTGGTGAAGAATTGGTAAAGTTTGGGTAAGTTAGAAGGGACCGACCCAGGGGTCCGACCCAGTTTTGGGTCGGTCGAGCCTCTGTTAGATGTTAGGAATGTGTTCGGTAATGGTCCGACCCAAAAGGGTGGGTCGGACATGGGTCGGTCGGACCAAAAACATGGTTTCAGGTTATGAAATGTTATGTGATGATGGGGATTGGTAGATAATGATGTTATAAGGATGTTAAGGACATGTTAGGTGAGTTTTAATGACACCTAAAGTGGGCTAAAAGTTGTATTATAATGTGAGAGTAAAACATGTTAAAAATGTAAAGTTATGTAACAAAGTTAACGGGGAAAGTAATAAGCATTGGACATTAAATAATCAAGCAACTCTGATGTTAATAAAAACACATGTGATGTTAACAGTTGTTCGAGAATTGCTCGAGGAACATAAGTGGACGTGGTAAAGTGGACTCCGGTGACAGGTATGGTTTTCTTGCAACCTGCGTCCTACCGGATTACACCGGCTTGTATGCCAATGTGTTTTTCTGTATGTTTGCCACGTTGTAAGATAAAACATGTAATGAGTTTACAGTAATTCATATATGTGGCGTGTTCAACTCCGATACCATTTAACCTCGGCAGTGTTAACCTTAGTTAACTGAGTCTAGGATCACATGAGAGTTCGGTATTCGGAGTAAACGACCCGAACCATGGGACGTACTAACCACGGCTATGCGTGTGTTAAATGTGTGATATGTGTATGTGAATGTAGGGATCTCCCTTGTATGTTCAAACCAGTTGTGACACTGTATGAATTGTTATGTGACAGGCTCCATAGTGGGGTTCTAAGTATTGTCTAAAGTAAGTATGTACTAACAGTAGTGAGGAATCCGGTTGGGCCGGTCGCGCGTTGTTTGGGAGAGGGTATCCTTCCTAGCCTTACCCTTCTCTTTGTTATGGTCGTTTCCCTCACGGGTTATGATCTCCCACTAGCTTACTCCAAAGCTTAGCTATTCTGACTTATGATCGGTTTAGGGGGAACATGTGTTTGTGTGGTGTGTTCGGGCCTCCAAACCCGAACCGCCTTAACTTAAGTTACTCGTCCAACTATTAGGACGGTAATGAGTGTTGTTGTTATTGTATAACGAGCTTATCATGAGACTGATATCATTCTCTAGGCTCACCAGTGTATAAACAATGTTTGGGTCGGTTCCTAAGAGAACCACTCTCGTTATGTTATGTATTTTTGTTGTGATGCAATATCTATTGTGGTATATTGTTGTGCACGTGGAAAGGTGCAAAGTGCTGTTAAGTATAGTATGTAGTGTATGTTGTAGGATGTATAATGTGGAGTGTGTGGATCATGGATATGATTCCCAGGTTGTGATAAGAGGCGATTAAGGATAACCCGAATTAAGGGTATGTGTCGTCTATTAAGGAAGTAGCTCCATCAGAGGAGGAACACTCTAGGGATGATGTATACCATGAGTGACTCATTAAGTAAGGATATATTATCCGTTTGTTGAGCCCGTTGAGGCGAATGTTATGTGTTGTGTGTTTATTGTCACATGCATGATTTAAATATAATCAACTGCATGCTAAGACGACAATTAGTTGTGCGTGGCCCGGTAGCATGTGGGCTGCGGGATTACCATACCAGCAAAGGTGCTGAGCCCCTTGGGGCCACCCCTTTCTCTTCTTTTCTTATTTCAGGTACAGAGAGCTGGAAGCCGTCCGAGAGTAGGACGGGGTAGACAGTGTACATGGGTAAACATTTAAGTGTAAATATACAGTAGGTGTAGTAAGACCGAAATTGTTGTCGGCACCAGTTTATTAATACTCGGTATAGTTGATAAGGTGTATGTTGTTGTTGTTGTTAATGGAAAGGGATACTAATGTATAGTTGCTCGGGAATTTAGCCCATCAGACCGGTACATTGTGTATGTATTAGCCTTGTTAGCCACGTGGGTGGCTAACGGCGTGTAACACCAACGAGTTAAGTAATGTGATGAGGTTGTTCTTCCGCTGCAGGTTGTTGTAAGTATGTTAATGTTGGATGGGGTGTTACAAAGTGTGCAAGCATAATGCTAATGAATGTTCGTGTGAATTCAGATGTCAGGTAGACCACGTGGTAGAGGCCGCGGGCGTGGCATTGGTGATACCAGGAACCAGGGAGAAAATACTACGGGACAAGTCATGGCCGACGCTGTAGCGGCCGCCGTAGCCCAGATGGTCCCGCAGTTGGTAGCTGCGATACAGTAGGGGCAACAGCCCGAAGTTCAGCCACCACCGCCACCGCCTCGAGAGACCAACTGGGTCAAGGCGTTGGCAGATTTAAGACCCCCGTCATTCTGTGGGGAGACCGATCCTCGTAAGCTGGAGGCGTACATCTCTGAGATGGAGACCGCCTTCGAGACCTTGGCGGTGCCTGCTGGTGCCAAGGTTCGAATTGCCGCTTACTATCTAAAGGGTTCGGCACAGAGTTGGTGGAAGCTAGTACGGGAGGCCAGAGTTACTGATCCTACCTTCTAGTGGAGGGAGTACACGGCTCTGCTGCGAGCCAAGTACTACCCGATACACGTACAAGAGGCCAAGCGCCTAGAGTTGGACAATCTGAGGCAAGGGGATAAGATGACGGTTGATGAGTACTACTCCGCTTTCATCGGACTTATCCACCTGCTACCAGATCTGGGTTACTCAGACCGGATCCTAGTGAACCGTTTCTACAACGGACTTAGCTACCGCCTACGCTATGGTATGGGGCCAACCGGATATACTACTTTGCAGGTAATGGGACTACAGTGTGATGTGAATAAGTATGTACAATGTGTGAATGTAAATGTGAGTTTGATTTGCGGGGCATAACTAACACCCTAAATATAGGAGTGCTATCATGCCGCGGCTATAGTAGAGATCACCATCCGTCTGAGGGACGAGGAGAATGCACTCAAGCACAAGGCCACGAGCGACGGGCAAAGCAGGCAAGGGTACAGGGGAGGAAAGAAGAAAAAGCCATACCCCTAGTCCCAAAAAGGACAACAACAGGGTGGCAAGGGCCAAGCCCAGACCACCACTGCTGAGGAGCCGTTGCAGCTCACCTATGCATATGCGGCTAAGTCCCCGCGCTCCCAACCATTAAAGGGTAAACGATTAGTTCTGAATATCGAGTTTAAGTGTGTGATGTTATAATGCGAAGTGTGTACTGAATATGTAATGTGTTAGCAGCTAGCACGGGCTCTGGACCGGAGCGCCACTATTACTGTAAGTGGTGAAACGGAGACCACCCCGGCAAGGACTGGAAGGGCAACGATGTGCAGTGCCGATTCTGCAAGAAGATGGGGCATCGTGACTACGAGTGCTTCCAAAACCCGAATGGTAGAAACTACAAGCCCAAGAGGCAGTGGAAGGGTAAGGCCACCGCGATCACCAATGGTCCGAAGACGGCTAATCAACCACCCACAGATCAGAGGTACACTGATTCCCAGAAGGGGAAAGGGTCGGGACCTAGCAAGGCCGCCCTGAATGTGGTGGACCGGTCTGAGGCACCAGGATCCTCTTCTAGACCAGGTACCGCCTAAACCGTTGAATGAAATAAGTGATTGCATACCGCATTTCATGCATGTGTGTAGTAAGTCTAAATGTACAACTATGTAAGTAAAAAGTTAAAGTATAATGTGTAAACCACCTAAATTAGGTAATGTGAAAACTTGGGAACCTTCAATATTTGCTATCCAATCCCACCCGCACCAAACCCGGAAGAAACCACCATCAGCATCACCGACTTTCCAATGGAGCAATGTCAGGTCATGCAACCAGGTATGATACTCTTAAATGGATACCTGACGCCGGAAGCACAAATCCACATTATCCGACGATGCAACGAACTGGGAGCAGCACCTGGAGGCTTCTACACACCCGAATACCCGAGTGGGTCGAAGATGAAATTGAAGATGATGTGCATTGGTAAGGACTGGAATCCTTACACCAAGACATATCAAGACAAGCGAACTGAAGACGGAGCAACTGTATCGATGATACCTGAGGAGTTCCTTGCGGTTGTTAACCATGCAGTGGGAATTGCTCAGCAAGTTGAATCGGATTCAATACCAGGTGTTAAAGCAGATCTATGTATTGTGAACTTCTACCAGAAAGGTGGACGGTTAGGTTTACACCAAGATAAGGATGAGTCACCCGAGTCTCTAAGTAAGGGAGTACCCGTGGTGACTTGGTCCATTGGTGATACTGCAGTGTTTGTGTATGGCGAGCAGAAGCGTACTGATCTCGCAAGGAAGTTAGTGTTGAAATCAGGAGATGTGTTAATCATGGGTGGGCAGTCAAGGATGCTATATCATGGTATCAAGAAGATCAAATTGAATACCGCACCGTCAACAGTGATCAATGCCACACACATGAAACCAGGACGTTTGAATTTGACCTTCAGGCAGTTTTGAAGCCTTGTGTAACCATGTAATCAATGAAGCCAGTTGTATGTTAAGATTTATGTTATGTTAGTTATGTTTGACAAGGTGAACCAACTTACGTGTAAAGAGTGTGTTAATGAATAAGAGATGTTGTTTTGGTAGTATATCAACCGTGTTGTTACCGTATACTTATGAAGTTTGCCAATGAATTAGGCTGTGCACTCGGAACGGGGGGTATACTGGGCGTTTGTAATGAGGTAGAAGCCGGCAAGAGCGGTACAATCCTCACTGGTACCTTTCCAGTCAATGGTGTGGATGCTTCGATCTTGTTCGACTCCGAAGCCTCACATACATTTATCTCGCTATCTTTTGCGAAGAGGCTGGGGTTAGACGGTGAAGAGATGCCAGACTTTCTAGTCACTCTTCCGTCGAAAGAGCGGATCAGGTGTACCCGCTGCCACCAAGATGTTGTTGTACGAATTCGAGGAGAAGAGTTTCTGACCGACTTGATAGAGTTCGAGGGACTTGGTTTTGATGTGATTATCGGGATGAACTGGTTGGAGAGGTACAAGGGTAGAATCCTATGTGCCGAGCACCGTCTGGTTCTTCGGAGTCCGTCTGGGGTTACTATATCTTACCGCCAGAGGCCCAGGGAGCCTTCGACTCAGATCATCACCACCATGGCCATGTATCGTGAATTACGACGAGGGAATGATGTATACCTCTGCTATGTCCAGGACATGGAGAGAGACCCAGAGTTTAGCCCAGATACGCCGGTAGTGTCGGAGTTTCCTGATGTATTTCCTAAGGAACTGCCGGGCATGTCGCCAGCACGGGAAGTTGAGTTTGAGATTGATTTGGTTCCGGGCACCGGACCAATGGCGAAGGCGCCTTATCGTATGGCTCCAGCAGAGATGACAAAGCTCAAGGAACAGCTGAGAGACCTACTCGACAAAGGATTTATCCGCCCTAGCGTTTCACTATGGGGAGCGCCGGTCCTCTTCGTGAAGAAGAAGGACGATAGCCTCTGCCTCTGCATCGACTATCGAGAGCTGAATGCAGTTACGGTGAAGAACCGTTATCCTTTACCACGCATCGACGATCTATTTGACCAGTTGAAAGGAGCATCAGTGTTCTCCAAGATTGACTTACGAATCGTTTGGTTTATCCAATGCACCAGCCAAGTTCATGGACTTAATGAACCGCTTGTTCCAAGATCAGTTAGACAAGTCAGTGGTAGTCTTCATCGACGATATTCTTGTGTATTCGAAATCAAGAGGTGAGCATGAATGCCACCTGAGAAATGTGTTACAAACATTGAGAAGGAATCAGTTGTATGCGAAATTTTTTAAGTGTGAGTTTTGGTTGAGCCAAGTATCCTTTCTTGGTCATGTGATTTCTGAAGCCGGGATCGTTGTTGATCCGGCAAAGATAGATGCAGTGCGCACCTGGCCTAGGCCGAAGACAGTTACCGACATTCGGAGCTTCCTCGGTCTAGCAGGATACTACATGAGATTTGTGAAGGACTTCTCCAGTGTCTCGAAGCCGATGACTTCCTTAATGAAGAAGGATGCACCATTCGAGTGGACAGTCGACTGTGAGAGTTCTTTTCAGAGTCTCAAGGATGCTCTGACATCTGCACCAGTCCTGACTATACCAGACGGTCCAGATGGGTTTGAGGTCTATTGCGACGCATCAGGCAGAGGTATGGGTTGTGTATTGATGCAACACGGGAAGGTCGTAGCGTACGTCTCCCGACAGCTGAAGAAGCACGAAGAGAACTACCCTACCCACGACTTAGAATTGGGTGCCATTGTCTTCACATTGAAGATATGGCGACATCATTTGTATGGGGTAAGCGTGACAATCTATTCCGACCACAAGAGTTTAAAGTACTTGTTCACTCAGAAGGAGTTGAACATGAGACAAAGAAGGTGGGTCGAGTTCTTAAACGACTACGACATCAATTTACAGTACAAGGAGGGAAAGGCAAATGTGGTAGCTGACGCATTGAGTCGTCGAGCACACTCTCTCCATTCGCTAGTCTCTCACTCTAGCTTGGTTGAAGAGGTGCGGGGGGCTCAGATGACGGATCAGTATATGTTGGAGATCAGGCAGAAGCTTATTGATGGCACATTCGAGGGTCAGAAGTACGACTTCCGACTCCACGATGATGACCTGATTAGGCTTAATGGCCGACTGTGTATTCCGAGGAGTAGCGCTGAGCTGAAGGAGCACATACTGAGTGAATCCCATTGTTCTATTACTTCGGTTCACCCCGGAGCTTCAAAGATGTACAAGGGTATGAAAAGATATTTTTGGTGGGCTGGAATGAAGAAGGATGTGAATGACTATGTGTTGAGGTGTCTCACTTGTCAGAAGGTCAAGTTTGAGCACCGACGGCCTGGTGGTATGGTACAGCCAATGCCAGTGCCTGAGTGGAAGTTCCATGATAATTCTATGGACTTCGTAGTAGGGCTTCCGCCTACAAGGGGAGGTCTGAATATGATTTGGGTTGTTGTTGACCGACTGACCAAGGTGGCTCGATTCATACCGATGAAGGACACTTGGAAAGTGGCAAAACTTGCAGATCTCTTCGACTGAGAGATTGTACGGCACCATAGGGTACCGAAGACTATCATGTCTGATAGGGATACCAGATTCCTCTCGAGGTACTGGAGAACTACACGGGAAGTGCTTGGTACCGAGCTGAAGCTAAGTACAACGTTCCACCCACAGACAGATGGTCAGAGTGAGCGCACCATCCAGACACTTGAGGACATGTTGCGGGCATGTGCACTTGACTTTCAGACCAGCTGGATGGATAAGTTACATCTGATTGAGTTTAGCTATAACAACAGTTACCATGCTTCGATCAAGATGTCTCCCTTCCAGGCTTTGTACGGTAGACCATGCCGCACGCCATTATGCTGGGATGAGTCAAGTGAGACGGTCATTATAGGACCAGAGTATCTGGAACAAGTTCAAGCAGAAGTACGCCAAATCCGGGCTAACATGAAGGCAGCTCAGGATAGGCAGAAATCATACGGTGATGTGCGCAGACGTGACCTGGAGTTCGCCGTGGGCGATCAGGTATTTCTTAGAGTATCCCCCATGAAGGGAGTGTTTCGTTTCGGCCAGAAAGACAAGTTGAGCCTGAAATATGTGGGGCCTTATGTTGTGACGGAGCGGATATGCCCGATAGCTTACAGATTAGATCTACCTGCCGAGCTGGGCAAGGTACATGATGTATTTCATGTGTCCCAGTTGAAGAAATATATGTCTCATCCGTCTCATGTACTTCAGCCTGAAAGGCTGACTTTAGAGCCGACCATGCAATCAGTGGAGACTCCCGTACAGATTCTGGACACTAAGACTCGAGACACTCGCCATAAGTCTGTGAGACTGGTGAAGGTCCTCTGGTCTAACCAGGACGTCGAGGAGGCCACTTGGGAGCTGGAAGATAAGATGAAGGCGAAGTACCCGTTATTGTTTACTTCTTAGTGTTCGTATGTATAGGGTACGGGGTGTACCCCTATTTTAAGGGGGGTAGAGCCGTTTCGGTTATGTGTGTACGACATGTATTGAAATACATTGTCTATGTTATGTTGTTATCTTGTTATATCACAGACCGTTGTGTCTGAATGATGTTATGTTGTTGGATCTTGAGTCTGTTGTTATGTAAGTATGTTGTTAATGTCATTATGGAAGTATTGCTTTATAAGTATTCCCCGTGTTTTAATATTTAAGATATGTGGGAAGTATGAACTTTGGGGACACAGTTCTTTTAAGGGGGGTAGACTGAAATACCCCAAACCTTAGTAAGTGGTTTAAACATTAAACTATGGTATATTAGGACTAAAAAGTGTCTTAGAAACTTTAGTAAACAATTTAAACCATAGAAAACACAATTAATTACCTTAAAGTCAATATGGGCGAAAATGTGCTCTAAGCTTGGGATAAGTTTGGTTAAGACTTAATAAGCTTACCAAGACCTTATTTATATATTAAGGAACATATTAAACCAATTACCAAAGAAAACCAAGCTTGAAAACAAGTTTAAACACAAAATGTGCTTTAAGGAGTCTTAAAGCACATTTTTGAAAAATTATCTTGTAAATGGGTTTTGAGTGGCTAAATGTCCATCATTACTCTTTAATTAACATGTGTACTACTTAGTATCACATTAGGAAGTCTAAATCAATGGGAAATTAAAAATTTCACAATTATGTGCCTTGTTTTGTGAATAGTAACTAAATTAAGCTAGTTTATAACATAAGTCAATATAAGTAATTTAATTGGTCAACAAAGACCAAAACACCCCTAGATAACTAATGGGGGCCGGTTTTTATAAGGTGAGTCACCACCTTGCTAGTTAACAAGTAAATAACAAATGATAAAGCAAGTTACTATTTACTTTTAACTTACAAATATCTAAAACTAGCTACTTTCCTTCACATTCCCTTGCATTCCCACCGTCTCCAATCTCCTTCTTCCTCTCTCCATTGGTTATGCTACAGCAACTTCACCATTCTTCATCTTCAACCTCTTGTAATTCCTAGTTCCATTCACCAAATCAAAAACCAAGACCACCATTCTCTTTGTCTTGCCAAGCTCTTCAATTCTATCTTCTCAAAACTCCAAGAGCTCCATTTCATTGCCAAGAGGAATCTCTATGGGAGGAGCTTGAGCTCATATTTTTACATTTCATTGTTCTCCTTTGTTTCAAGATAAGGAAACTCAAAGAAAAATAACATTTCCTCCATGTTTTTTGTGCTGTCCGAAAAACACCATTAATGGTGACTTTACCTTGCTTGTTCTAGCTTCACTTCAATCTTTAAAGGGCTTGGGGGAGTCTTCTCTTGCTACCTATCCAAACTCTCCTTCATTTCCATGGTAAAACAATCACCTTAATGTTCTAAGACAATATATGTAACTAGGGTTTATAATGAGATTAAGCTTGAAGCTTGAATACTCATTACCTTGCTTGTATATTATTTAGAAGTTGAAAAGCAATCCCAAGTCTTGCCGATTTTAATCAAGGAAACAAAGAAAGAAGTTTGTGAGGAAAAGAGGAAATGTGCTAACCTAATGTAGTTTAATGTCTTAGGGAAATGAGCTTTTATTACTTAATAAAACTATTAAGGAGCAAATGGTAAATGACTTAGAAAATAATCTCAAGGCTTTATTAAAAGGCAATGTATGTTGGGGTTGTATTTGCAGGTCAAAGGCAAATAAATGTGGGAAATCAGTGTTATGATTTATGTTATTTGGTCTAAGTGCCAAGCAATTTAAATAATGCATATATTATGATGTAGTGTAGTTTGGGTGAAGTTTTGTGTATAAGGATGTTCTTGATGGATTTAAGTGTACTTGGAGGTTTAATGAGAAAATTATGTGCTTTGGTGTGTAACAAGATGTTGTAGAACCCATGTCAAAAATTAGGTAATGTATAAGAAGTTCTAAGTGTTTTAAATGAGTTTTGGTGAACTAGGAAGTGTTTAGAAATGAACAAGTGTTTTACTAGAAAGGAAAACATGTCTTAAGGTGTTCTAGGAGCCCATAATAAGGAATTAGGCATTATCTTGAGGGATTTTAGAAGACGCATCGGAGTGTTTTTAGTATAGTGGTTGTCAATAGGTGAAGAAACACCATTTAGAAACCTAGTAAGAAATGTTATAAGTGTTGGTAAATTTTGTAAAATTGAGTGAGTACAAGTTGGACAAAACTAGGTGAGTTTAAGATGATACTTTGGCTTAGAATATACCTAAGATGATTTGGGAAGTTTATACAAATAATGGATGTGGAGAACCATTGCAACAAGACTTAGAAAATGTTAAAATGTGAAATCTGTAGCAGTGGTCCGGGACTTAGGTCTTGGGTAATGTCCCGGACCATGCATCAATAAGGGGCCGAGAGTTCTTACACAACCTTGGTCGGGACTTAAGTCTTGTAGGAAGTCCCGGACCACCCCCTGATTTACCCCCGTGAGTTTTGCCTAGATTGGTCCGGGACCTAGGACTTGTATGAAGTCCCGGACCACTACCTGAAATCAGCCCGAGAGTTTTACAAAGACAAGGTCCGGGACCCTAGTTGGGGACCAAGTCCCGGACCACTTAAAAAGTTGAGTTTAAGGTTAAATAATGATGTCTAATGATGGGGAATAGTTAGTAATGATGTTATAAGGTTGTCTAAGACATGTTAGGTGGGTTATAATGACAATTTAAAAGGTGAGAAGTTATAACAAAGTGTGAAAATAAAATAACAAGATAAGTGAAGTAAAAAGTTAACCATGGATTAGTACATAAATTAACCGACGTTACTAAATGTGTATAGGATTCTCCAACGGTGGAAACCAGTCGAAGCAAGGACCAAGGTATGGTTTTCTTGCAGTCTGTTGCCTACCGGTTTACACCGGCTTGTGTGCTGTTTGTTTTTCTGTTTGTTTATGACCTTGTAAGACTTAAGTCAAGTAATGAGTTTACAGTTGTTAATATTATTGTGTTGTTAAGATGTGACTCATTTCCTTTGTGTGTGTCTAACTAGACTTGAACACTTGCCTGTGAATGCATTTATTAAGTTCAATGTGGTAATTCTAACAAGTGCTAACTGGGGAGTGAGGAGTCCGGTAGTTTCGGCCACGCGTGTGAGTATGAGAGTCGATGTCATAACCGGTTCGATTCTCTTTGTATGTTATGGTTGTTTTCCATTTTGGTCTTCAACCTTCCCTTTAGCTTATCCAAGGCTATTTTACTGACTCACGTCGGGCCACAGGGGCATACTATGTTTGTTCGGTGTGCTTGGATTACTATATCAGACGCACCTTGGGGTTAAGTTATCCGTTCGATCTAACAGGACGGTAACGAGTTATGTAACGAGCTTAGCATGAGTTTGGCAACATTCTCTAGGCTCTCCATGCGATCTAACTATGTTGGTTCGTTTTCTAAAAGGAATCGTTCTTGTTATGTTGTGTGTGTTGTTGTGCTGTGCAATATACCTTGCTACGCTATATATTTATACATTGTATGTTTAAAATCAATGCCATGTTATCATGACAAATAGTTGCGCGTATCCCGGTAGCCGATGGGCTGCGCGTTAAACATACCAGCCAAGGGTTGCTGACCCCCTCGGGGGCTCCATATTTATATTGCAGGATGAGGATCGAGGAAGCGGAATGGCTTTAGATTCTAGGTGGTAGAAATACTTTTGGTTATTTTTGGATGTTGAGCCCGGGATGCGTCTGTGCTCCCGCGGCGTTATATTTTGGTTCCGTTATTTGATAGTGGCGGTTGTTGACAGTTGCAGTGGCAGATTACAATATACAGCTTACAGTGACGTTGTAATGTAAATACTCGGTATGGTTGGTAATGTATATATGTATGGATGTTAGTACCTAATGCTCGGGAGTCTGATCATCAGACCGGTACACTTGTATTTATTCTGCCTTGTTAACCACGTGGGTGGTTAACGGCGTTGTAGCACCGAACCGTTTAGTTGTTGTTTAGTTGTTTATTTCCGCTGCGATTTCAATTATTGTTAAGTGTGTAGTAGGGGTGTTACAACTTTTAAGTGCCAGAACTTGTTAAGAAAAGAGGAAGGAGGGTAGAAGTTCACTATTTACCTTTTTAAAAGCAAATACCTTACCTTATCTCTCTTCTCTTTCTTCTCTTATTCATTTCCCTCCTCCTCCACCGTATTCTTCGTCATCCTCTCAAGGAGAAACCGTTCATGCTACAACACCTATACTTCTCCCCCTTGTTTTGCTTGCCAAATCTAAGTCCTAGCTCCAAATCAAAAACTAAGAGAGTATTTGTCTTAGTTAAACCAAGGTCTTTCATCCTCTCTTTTCAAAATTCCAAAACCAGAAGTTGGACTCCATTGAAGGAGCTCCATTTGAAGGGGAAAATTCAGTTTCATGAGCTAGTATATACTCTCTTTGGTTTAAGGTAAGAAAAGCTTCAAAAATCATCCTTTTCTTCATTTTCCTTACATGGCCAAAATTGCCTTCTTGAGATGCCTTATTTTATTCCTTGTATTAGCCTAGATTCAGTCTTCAAGAGCTAAGCTGAAGCCATGCCTTGATTCCTTACCAAACTCATTCCAAGATTCGTAAGGTAATCATCCAATTTAGTGCTTAAAGCACTCTCTTAATATCTAAGAGTTATTTTAATGAGTCTAAGGGTTTTACTTAGTGCTCATTGTCTTAATTTGAACCTTGGTTCGAAGTATGGCAAGTGATCAAACTTCCTTGGCCGAATTCAATCAAGAAAATCAAGAGAATGAGAAAGGAAAGGGCCTTGAAACATCAGGTAAATTGCTTGCCTTAATGTAATTTAGTGTCTTAAGGAATGGAGTTTAGAAAGGTACCAAGATGTAGCCTAGAGCTTACATTACAATATGGTTTATATAACCTAGGAAAAATATGAACAAGCTTAAGAACTTGTGAAGTTGTGATTAAGGAGCCAATGGAAAATGAGTTAGTAAGATAAGCATAAGATGGATTATAAGAGCAATTATAATTGCTATGATATTGAGTGTTGTGTAAATGCAGGTTGAAAGATATATATGTAGGAAATTCAGTGTTTAGTTATGTAATTTAAGGGCCTAAGAGCCATGTCATTTTAGGGCCTAAGAGCCATGTCATTTAAGGGTCTAAGAGCCATGTCATTTAAAAGCCTTAGTGCTATGCAATTTAAGATTATTACACCATATTGTGTTTGTTATGAATGGCTTGAATTGGGTGAGAAACATCATGAGTAAAGGATTTGTTGAGTGTGAGATGATTGAATGAGAAAAACTATGCTTGGGTATGATAACATAGTAGGGAAGCTATGTCAAAATTCAGTTGAGAAACTAGGTGTTAAAAGTGTTTTAAGGAGATATTAGGACCTAGAAATTCCTAGGAAACATTTAAAGAGATTTTGGTAGTAATGACTAAGCTAAGGTGTTTTGGGAGAATTAGAATGACCTAGAGTTATCTAGGAGGAATTAGAGGTTTGGTGGGTGTATTAAACACACCAAAATCATGGTATGAGGAATGTTAAGACTTGTGCAAAAATCTATAGGAAATGATGTATAATGCCTTGTGATGATTTAGGTATGATCTAGTTGTATAACCTTGATGGTAATGAGTGGATTCGGATGATAGAGATGAAAGTTGTCTAAGAAGAATTTAGCATGGTCAAGATGAATGAGAAGAGGTGTAAGGTGTTAAGAGGATGGCTAAAAATGCTTAGGTATGTGCAAGCTTGAAAAGGATGAGTAGAAAGTGTAAAGGAAGGGAAATTGTGTGAGGAGGTGCAATGAGGCTAAGTTAGTATAACTAGGTTGGTAAACAATGAGATATGGAATTAGAATTGAAGAGATGAGGTTAACACACTGTTATACCCAAAATTTCAAACCCCCGGGAAGAGAGTCTCTACTAATAGGCTAGTAGTGAGGGTTCCCAGTTCGATCGGCACATTTCAGAGTTCTAGGGATAGCTTAGTCATCTCCAGGGGCATTTTCGTTATTTTTCAAGGCTCCTAAGCCCCCTATAGGCTTTCTCTCTCCTCCAAAGAAGGGTCAAATCAATTCAAAATGCTTTGAAATTTTAACCCATGATAGAAGATGACATTTTGGGCATAATGGCTTTGGAATTTTGATTTTTTGAATTTCCAATAATTTTCTAGCAATTTCTGATTGAATCTGATGAGAAATTAAATTTAAAAATATTCCAATATCCAAAAAATTCTATTCCACTTTAGCAAAAACAGAAATATCATCCTTTACCCATGTGTAAAATTTCACAATCAAATTCCTTTTGGAAGCCCTTGAGCTAAAACGTCGGTAAATCTCGGTTTTTACCGGATTTTTCTATCTCTAAGGAAGCCTATATAAGGAACCTTATCCCATGATCAAATCAGAACCTCAAGAACCCTAGACTCTCAAAAAAGGCAGTCATCTCATTCTTTTCACGTTTTTACACATCCAAGCACCAAAATCACATCAAAAATCCCCCGAAATCAGCATCTAAACACATTTTTCGACTCCCAACACATCAACAATCATCAAACATCAACCAAACCACCTCCAAAATGTGAGGAACATCATCAACAATCAACAACCAGAAGCTCGGGTCGAACTCAATCCGGAACCGGCATCATCGGAGCCTCCGAAGAATCCCAACGTGAAGAATCATTATGAATTCGAAGGTAAAACAGGTTATAATTCTACTTTTCTAACCCCCCTCCCCACAACCTTATTAACTCTCTATCAAATTTTGGGCTCAAACCAACCCTTTTCGGGTTTTGTATTGCTAATTGCTTTTGCTTCTGCCTTGTTACTTGTTCGTCAAGTTTCGTGCATAATTCGACTTCAATTGCAATCTTTCAATTACTAACGTATTGTATACCTTTCAGGCTACACGTGCATAATTTTTTAGCCGAAAACATCGTCGGGAACCACCATAAAACCCCTGTCCGTGGGTGGTCCGGGACCTCGGACCTATGGTCCGGGACCACGGACACCCACGAACGGCGGCGGGATTTTAAAATTTTCAAATTTTAGGTTTTTTCTAAACAATGTCCGGGCCCACGGACATCCTGTCCGTGGCCCCAGACTTTTCAAATTTTCATTTTCTGTTTAATTCCTTTTATTTCCACATAGATTAACTAGGGTCTGTGGGTACGGACAATAGGTTCGTAGTCACGGACGGAAACAAAATTTGACCTAATTCTGCCTCCGAAACCCTAGTTTAGGTAATTTCAAATTTCACTTTCATTTTTCTGTCAAAAATGCTAAAAAACACAAAAAAACAGAAGCTCGCGCACTTAGGTTAAAACGACTCATAATATACCGTAATTAAACTAAATAGAGGAAAAACGACTTCTAGGGGTAATGAAAGTAATTGAACCCTAATTATGTCGAATACCAAGCCCCCGAACCCGAACTCTACCTTTTATAATTTACTCTAGGTTAAAATTAGGTGGCGACTCATAATAGGTTCCAGTTAGCTAGCTTAGGTTTTAATAATTATTGTTATATGACATAGTTATTAATCTTAGGTTATAAGTGGACCTAAAACCCGGTTAGATCCTAATCAGCTTTAATCAACATAGGATAGGTGTAACACCCCTCTCCATAATCACGATATAATCCCTCACGTAGCAATAATTAAAACGTCTCGCAGCGGAAAATAAATAACAAATACAAAACTCACTCGGGTGTCACCGGCCATTACTCGCCCATGCGAGCAACGTAGCCAAACTACATTCAACTTCCAAAATAAACAACTGCTAACCGCAGTGATAACGAGAAACTCCTATACATCATACTAAGTCCATAACCATAAACATCGACAAGTGAGCGACTACCCAATCCTGAAAAATACATAACCTTACCATAAGACCATACACCATCTTCATTACTATACAACATCTCCAATTACCCTGTTCTTGCTCTTCAGCTCCGACAATGGTCAACAACCTGAAATGGTGTAGTATCAGCGATAGACGCTGAGTATGCCGGGCCTGGACCCTAATGGTCACTTGTCATTTTAACCATCTTGTTATCAGATTGGTTTCATGCTTTACCATTTTACAGTTATAATCAGAACTGAAGCATAAATGTATAATATACATAATCAACCATCCAAATATCCATAAACATTTAATCACCCATCCAATCCAAACAGTCATAGAATATCTCAAACAACATTTGTATATCGAACGTATCGAGTATCAACAATATATTGTACAATGTACAACCGCCGTAGCGTACAATTTTCATATTCGATTTACCTTAGCCTTGTAGGCTCCATCCAACCATCAACACACAATAAAATAACCTCAAGTATAACCAATGAACAACAAAGCGAAACAACGAGAATAATAAACAAGTATTAAGTCTCGTCCATGGTATTGTTCGCCACTGAATAAGTCTCAATTGTTTTAGTTGTTCAGTTATACCTAGTGACAATGTCTCGTTAAAACGACATGTCTCTAGTTACCCATGTATTATGGCGGGTCACCCACGGCAGTAGCCACTCCAACGGTAGAGTCTCCGACCAACGAGCCATTCTAGCTCACGGGAAATTTTCTTGATACTTACGGACCCGTACGCGGACATCCTGGTATCGTTTTTGTGATCACAGCGCGCACCAAGAGCCACATCCTCTTGGCTTTACTTCCATTCCATTAATTAATTAATTATACCATCGCATCGCATTACCAAATTTTCTAACACAGCAGACTAAGGTCATTAGTCCAATCCGGAGTTTGTATCGGGATCCAGTGTTAGATACGAGAGCGGCGTATAGAAAAGGCCAATGCTCCGTACAGAAGTCTCAGATAATATGTATGTGTTTTTATCATAGTGCTACAACGTTTACTTACGTTCCTTATATTTCATATAAGATAGCACCATAGCCGCTAGTTCGTTTTATATATATAGGTTCATATATACGAACCAATACTGTTAACTCAACAACAGTAAATAATAAGCAGCTATAAATATACAATTCATGCATATTAATTAACACATTCAGACAAATAATCTTATCACAGATCACAAACAACATACAAGTTATATCAACCAAATCCGAGCCCAAGGAGCAACCTTAGGACAACTCGGATCAAACCCCTTTACATACCGTTCACCCTGATTGTATTACGGTGGAGTATGAATCAGCAAGATCCTATGCTCCGTGTAGTCCGCTAGCTCGTCGAGCGTCTTGTCAGAAGTACAATCTAAACGGTAATAAACTATAAGTCAGTCTCCATGACTAACTACATCCGGTATTTCCGAATAATAAGTAACCCCGACAGTTCACCCCTGTTTTCTACAGTTGTTCGTTACGGGTTTCTCTAAAACAGTCGGTTTTGTTACTTAAACTCGTATGTCAACTATTTCAACTATTAAGCTTAATTCATTATTTCCTTTTAATCTTATCCACCAATTAATTTTAGGTACGTAACCTATAGTTGCATGTACTCATGCATGATTGTATTATATTATTATTTTTTGTATTGTATCCAAAACTCATAACTTATAGTTCATAACTATATATTTTTTTTAAAATAACCACCACCACTAAATCATATGGTTTCCAACCAAAATGTATATATCCACCTTATATACATTATTCTTGTGTATGTATATATATATATATATTTTTTTTACCACGTAGGTAATTCTCATGAGTTTCATAAACTCTTATATTTTATGTTACATTTTATCATCTTTTATTAGGTGATTATTCCCATTAGTTGTATTGTATCGTACAACATATATTAAGATTGTTATCCTAATATTATGTAACATTTTATGTTGTACATTTACAACTCCTAAGGTTTATACCATAAGTACCTTAGTTTTAAATCCCATTCATTTATAGTTTATCACACCATTTAATGTGAATACCTTATTTGTATTAATTTCATTAAACCACCTTAATACCAAATAATTGTTATAACATTTATAACCTTATAGACCTTAGTCTAAAATTCATTTTCCAAACTCTACCAATTCGGTAAAGCCCTTGAATTTATTTAAATTCTATTTTGACCACATAACATTATGTAATGCTATTCCATATGCTAATATCATTTGACATGATATTCTTATTTCCTTTAATTAATAACCTATGGTTTCTATACCAAACTATTTATTATTGCCGCATGGGCACCATATCAAAACCATATTCTTTTTCACCAACCATAGTTTCCTTAATTTACAAAATCACCCCTTTCTTTTTACCATGTCATATATTCCATTTAATATAACATTTCTAACTTATAAAAAAGGGTATAACCTATGGTTATTTTTTTGTAAATTCCGAACAGCCCTTGTGTATTCTATAATTGCCATTTGGCCCTATTTATAACGTATAGTTCTTCCATATCATTAAAACCATATATTATACACATATCTTAATAAATTCTCTCAATAATTCTAAAAATCACCAAATTCCACAAAAGGGTTATAAATATCCTTATTAACCCATATACTTTCGATATTTACCATTCTGCCATCTATTTTTCTCCAAAGTGTCATAATGACATAATAACTATAGTTATACATATATAGTTTATTTTAATTCCAAAAACAACTCAATAAATTCCTAAAAATTCCTAATAGCCCATGGGTGTTTAAAATACCATTTACACCCTTAATTTTGGTAATAACATATTCACCACATATGTTAAAAATATTACCATTAAATACGTAACCTATTAAAACCTTAAATAAGTTATCTAACTTATTTATTTTGGTCAAACCTAGCATATGGTCAATGTTGACCACCTTAATATCCTGACCACCAATTCCTTATAATTACGGTTTAGTACCCAAACTTTCTAAAATTCACCATTTAACCCCAAAACTTTATAAAATCTTATAAACTTTATTTTAACTCCTTTTTAACTCTAATTTTCGGCTTTATTTTTCTAAAGCCCTTAAATTTAATTTAATTACACCTAATACCCCATTTATTTTCGGTAATGCATTTATACTACTTAAACTTAATTAAAAGCTTGTAAATGCATAAATAAAATGGCCTAAAATACATGGCCTTATTACAAACATTGTCTTGCAAAATAAATTACATATAAATGTCCCAAAATACATATAAATTTTCAGCCTCACCATATATTCTTCATTTATTTACCAAACTTCCACATAATGTCTTAAATTTGACAATTATGCTTGTTTAATTAGTTATAAAATTTATTAAACCATTCCTTACACATTTTAAGGTCAAATAAGACCTTATTATTCTTCTTCACTCACGGCAATAGTATTAGAATTAGCTTAGAACATTTTTAACTTAGCAAAGTTAATGTTTAAGTGATTTATACCTTGATTTAGCTTAGGTAATCCTTGTTTGGTTTGGCCACCTTAAGTAGAAATTCTCTACAGCTTGTTTTACATGTTTTCAAACAGAAAACAAGGCCTAGTTAGTCTCCAAGAAAGATCTAACTATAAGAAGTAATTTGATGTAAGATTTAAGGCAAAAATCACCTTAAGAATGCAAGGAGAGTTCAAGATGGTTTCAACCTGAATCAAGCACACCACAAGGTGTTAGATCTACCATATTGACATAGGAAATAGCTAGATCTCAACAAGCTACCTTGTTATTAGGTTTTACCTTGGAAAATGCCTTAAAAGAGGGTATTTCCTTTGGATCTCGGCCACCTTTGCTCCAAATGGCTAAACAACAGATTCCACATGAAAAGGAGAAGAAGATGAGGCTATGACCAAAGTTTCACAGCCGAACTTGAAGGGAATCAAAAGTTATGAGCTTAGAGCACATTTTTACCTTAAATGGTCAAGACTTGAACTTTCCTCCTTAGATCTGGTTATGTACGAAACCAACAATTCCTTTAACCTCCAAATCACTCTACATAGATGTATAGAAAAGGTTGGAGTGTAGATCAATCGAAAAAGGAAAGAAAGATGAAGAAAATGGGCATTTTTATGCCTTAAGAGCTTACCTAGAGTTTGAAACCTCATCAATGGTGCTTGGAACTCTTACCTACGGTGGAGAGGAGCCAAAGAGAGCTCTTGGGCAGAGCAAACTCGGCTGGAAAGAAAGAATGAAGGAGGATGACCTAATATTGCCTTAAAGCACTTTTTTGAATATTTTAGGTCATTATTGGTTTGATGACTCATCAATGCTTGATTGATACTGATAATTGGAGGAGGATTCGGTGGAGACAAGGAGGATACAATGACAAAGGTAGCCGTCCTTGATTGAGAAGGTAGGGTAGTGTTTGATTCAAATTTTGATTGAAAATAGAGATAAATAATGTTACTTTAGTTCATTTATTGTAAGGTGACTCATCTCTTGTCTTGTACCAGCTTGGAGCCACGAAATACAATGGGGGAGAGGCTCCAAAAATCGCTGGCTTCACATGGGGTAAGGTAAGTGGAACCCACCTTTTTGTTTTATAAGGTAAAGTTGTCTTTTTTGTTATTTTATGTAAAAGTAAGAGCATATATTTAATTGTCACATGTCTCTTGTCTCTTGGTCTGTAAAGAGACTCAATTATCTGATTTTATGTAGCCCATTTCGTGGTCAATGGTCAACATTGACCAACTTAGTCAATGTTGACCCAAACGGGCCCCACATTAGGGTTTTATTAGTATTTTAATATTAAATTTGTAAAAATTCGTAAATTTCTGGAATTAAATTCCTAATATCATATAATATGATATTTTATTATATTTAAAGGTATTTATAACCTTTTTAGCTCATTTAAAACCAATTTAGAAGGCAATTACACAAAAACGTGCTTTAAGGAGTTTTAGTGCACATTTTGTGTCGCCAGGTGTTTCTGAGCTTGGTTTTCTTTGACAACGGTTTTGTTGTGTCCCTTACATGATATTTAATCATGGTATCCAATTTTATGTCATTTAGAGGTCATTAGATTTTTAAGGTTTCTTAGAGCACCTTTTTGCTCTATTTGACCTTGAAGCATGAAAGTGCTTGTTCTTTGTGTTGGAGTGTTGTCCAACGGTTATAATATGTTTAGTAGTATGTTAATATGCTTAGGACAAATTTTTAGGTCCTAAGAAGTTTATTTGGGTATTTATTTACCCTTAACAGTCAAAGGGTGCAACATCTTGTTTTATGTTGACCACTGTTGTTCTCAGTTGACTTTTAAGGCATGTTTAGGCCTTAATTAATATGATTAAATATTTAATCCATGTTTTATTAATTTGGGGTATTTCAATCTACCCCCCTTAAAAAGACTTCGTCCCGAAGTCTCTTAATCAAATAGGTAAGTATATATATATATATATGTATAACTACCCATTGTTCCCATAATGTATATCTATGTGATATATCATTTTCACACATCGTATTGCGCCTATACAGCACATAGCCATCACGTTGTGGCGTTAGTTCAATCATATATGGATATAGGTGATCCATCACCACCATCATTTCCTATCAGTTCTACCAACCCTAACAACCTCCCTGAGGTGTCCATAACATTCCATTGTTCCACATTCCATTGTTCCACATTCCATATCTAATGATTCATTTCGTCTCTAGGCGATACCATATGTAATCATTCTATAAAGCAATATGAATACATATTACAAAGAGCATAAGAACAGTGCTACACACATGGTGTACATACAATCATTCAAACAAGTATCTCATAAGATACATACATTCAAGTGTACATCACACACAAACAACCAAACAACGCACGCCTCGCGTACCAACCATAACCAACAAAACTAATTCACTGTGTGCCATGCATACTAAACAATTTACTGTATGCCATGCATACTAAACAAACAAACCTAGTGTGCCCCGCACACCACCAATTCTTTGTATGCAATGCATATTAAAACAACAAAATTTAGTGCACACATGTGCACAGCCAAGAGGCTCTACCCCCCTTAAAAAGGGTTACGCCCCCGTACCCCACAAGTATACAACAGCCGCTCAACAAGGAGCGCTGGATACTTGGCTCCCAAAGAGTTCACCAACTCGTGGATTATCCTCATATCAGAGAGACGGGTATGACTCTAGCCCTTCAGGGTTCCACAATATATAAAAGGTGAGGCACTGATCTTTTTGTGCTCTCTCCCAAGTTCATTCTTATGGGCCCACTCGCTCCGTATGAGGTGTAGACCCATGAACAAAGGCTCAATTTGCCTCTTTTTTTTTCATTGCTGTGAGTCCACTGGTTTGGATCACTAGCATATATGCGTGTGTCTTCTCTCACTGACATTCAGTTTGAGATGTAATATGACATTGGCTACTGTTAGTACTTAGTGCACTTTGCACTTGTCTTTGTAATACTAAGACGTACCAGCCTATATGTCCACAAAGATGATGTTTGTCATCCATGTCTCCTGGTAGGTTTGTTCCAGAGTAACACACTGTTGTAGTTCTTCTTTTTTTCCTTTTTTTCTTTTTTTACACACTCTTGTTGACATCCACTTTATCTTTCTGCATTCCCACTAGATTAATAACTGCTCGAGTGCAATACCTAAGCACTCAGTCATACAGAGTGTAGAGGCGTAAACGCTCAACAGCTAATATCTCGTGAGTCAAACAGATAAGGTGTGCGAATTGTCCTGTGAGTGGTACATTTCGAATCCACTGCTCCTTGGCAAGGTTTCTGCTATCATATAGCTTTATCTTTTCTCCTTGTGTAGTCACGCGTTTATGTCCATATCATCTGGTAGATTTCCTTTGGATTGCAAGCATTTGCTTGATCCTTATGAGGGTTCTACATATTATTCGTCCATAATAGGTTTTCCTGTTTCCTCTTTTTTTGGTTCACGTCCTTGAAAGTTTCCCTTCTTCACTGTACACTGTCTACTGCTCTCTGTGAAGTTCTTGATTTCTTAGCCCGTTGTTTTAACTGCGGCTCTTCTCGTCCATCTTCGAGGTAATCTGTCTTACTATCCGTAGTATGGAGTTGACTACTTCTCGTGTTCCTAACACTACTTGTCTACTTGCATGGGGTACCATACTGATACATTACTACTTACCCGACTAACTCATAATAAGTTGTCAGGCCCACATGCTCCTAACGGAGTGCGGTCGTCCCATGACTCGTTTAGTAAACTGGTAATGTCTGTCACACGGTTGTTGTGAAGTATTCTTTTGTCAATCTCCCTTTGATGGATATCTCTTTTTTTTTCTTCTTCTTTTCTTCTCTTCTTTTTTTTTGTCTTCTCTTTGCTTGTTTTTTTTTTGTGTAATAGTTATGTTATCAGTTATCCTGTAATAAGTGCTATTGCCTTTGTGGCATCCGTGGTACTTCGTGCCATAGACTGGTATTATTCAACTCGGTGTAAGTAAAATCCTGCTATATTAGCAAACTTGTTTCTCCTTTTTTTTGATCTCGTTGAGTACAACACATTTCCTTTTCTCCCTGTTTTTTTATCATATCTCATCCATAGTTCATATCCGTCCCCTCATCCATGTAATTGGATGTATTGCAGATTGCATAATAGCTTGAGCAACTTGGCTCTTCACTTCCAACCATCCTCACTGACGGTGGTGCATCTACAAAGGGTATGCTTGTCCATGAGGACTAAACATTCATCACTAGTAGTGACTAGCATCAAATGCGGGTATACACTAATGGTATTTGGCTAATAAGCCCTGTCTGAAAGTTCCCAACAATTTAAACTGGTGTGGTTTACAGTCATAGTGGCTGTATAGTTTCCCCAGTTGCAGTGGTTGGACTAACGGTCCTTCCAACGTTGAATGGGTTTCTAATCTCAAGGTTTGTATGAAAAAGTTTGAAAAACAGTTTTTTTTATAAAAGGTTAAAAAGGTAGTTGTTGCAGTTGCATTTGCAGTAGCTGTTACTGTTGTTGTCGCTGCACTTGCTGTAGCAAGTGCGCAAGGCAGATGGAAATTTCAGTAGTTTATTGTCATAGCGCTTGCAATAGCAAGTGCGCCATGCAGGTGGAAATTCTGATTCAGTAATTCCCGGTCTCATTGACTCTTCGTCATTTGAGTATTGCTACATGATAATGTAAGCATTACATTCTGTTCATATATATATTTTCCGTCAAGGTTTAAAGCTTACTGGTACTGAGTACACATAATCTCAGAAGTCATACACAAATGGCGAGTGGTCCCCGACACACTCCCATATACTAATAACATAAGTCTGTTTAACATTCAAGGTAAGTACATAACAAAGTAAGTAAACAAAGTCTTCCACCAGAGGTCTCATGGAGTTAGGGTACTCATGCCCTATCTACTCCCTTGCCTTTATAGGCTCCAGCATCAGTAGATGTCTGGCCATCCTGACCGCCTCGTGGTACTCCAGATCCTCCAGCTGAGGTCTTCTGAGTATTCTCGGGTGGCCTGTAATTACGGCTCTCTGGATTCATCCAGCACTCGAATTCCCTATGGCCCTCTTTGTGGCAGCACCGACACTCGACTTTGCGGCCTTCACAGTCGACCCCAGGATGGTCTTCCCCACAACGCTTACAGTAAAAGTGGCGCTGGGGCTGTCCGGTGCCTGATGGTAGTATTTAAGTTTAAGTTAAAATCTGGCGGTATAAAGGTTAAGGTTACAATTTAATTTAAGAGGTAGGTGTTCTCACCCTTAGGAGGTGCGGATCTCAGAGGCTTAGCATCTATAGCTGGGCCGGTCAACCGAAGAACGGGCTCTTTTTCCTTTGTTCCCTGGTGACCCTGCTGCCCTTTCTTTTTAAAGAATTTCCTGTTCAAGATTTCGGGTCAGCATTCTTAAGGTATTTAATATGATAAATAATCTGAAATGGAATAAGTCCTTACTTTCCCTTCTTTTGGCTTTCGCCTGGAGATGCTCCTCCACCCTCAGACTCTCCCTCAGGGTTCTTCCTTTTCTTGGCCCCGAGAGTCTCTTCCCGAGTCTGGAGCATTAGCTCCGTCCTCGAGGCAGCCCCATAACACTCCTGGAATCTCCTTGGTAAGTTCTCACAAAGTTAATTGGTAATGTAGTAAGTAAAGAATTTTTTTTATGGCTTTCATGTTAGCACATGGATGGTAGTGTAGAGGGTAGCACCCATCGCCATCTGGATGCGAAATTATAGTCCTCCTTGAAACTTCTCGACCTTAACGGTCTCTGAGTAATCCACACCGGGGATGAAGTCCAGTAGACCAATGAATCGAGTGTAATACTCATCCACGGGCAGACCTCCTTGGGTCAATGTTTCGAACTCATGGCGCTTCTTCTGTTTAAGATGAGTTGGGTAGTACTTCCCTCTCAGTAACTCGACAAAGGCAGCCCACGAAAATTCGGGCATATCCAGGTGCTGGTCCTTGACCAACCTCCACCAAGTGCTGGCTGCGTCCTTCAGATGGAAAGCAGCAATGGCGACCTTCTTGTCGTCAGGTACTTGTAAGGCTTCAAATGCTTTCTCGTGTTCAATAATGTAACGCTCCAAAGCTACGGGGTCTGGTTCCCCTGAATACGTAGGTGGTCGGGTCTCGCTAACTGACTTCAGTCAGTTCGTTTCCCTGGGCTGTGGCGGGTGGGCAGGTGCTCCTCCAATCTGAGTACCCAGCTGTGCAAGAACGGTAGCAACCGTCTCAGCAACTCCGGGAATGCCGGGGTCACCGCCTCCACCTCTTCCAGTACCACGCCCTCTAGTTCCACCAGACATCTGTAGTACAGTATGTCACATAAATACTCGGGTAAATTAAACCATACACACCAGTAGATTTGAATTGCCTTAGAGGCTACTATGTCACGCAGTTTGCGTTACTAGACACCATATCTTTCTAAGACGAATCGTCTCGTACCTCCCAAACGTTTCCCAATGTTTCCCAAGTCCTAAGCTCACTGTATTAACCTATTATCTCGTCATCAGAGTGGTACTCCGCTCTGATACCACTTTTGTAACACCCCTCTCCATAATCACGATATAATCCCTCACGTAGCAATAATTAAAACGTCTCGCAGCGGAAAATAAATAACAAATACAAAACTCACTCGGGTGTCACCGGCCATTACTCGCCCATGCGAGCAACGTAGCCAAACTACATCCAACTTCCAAAATAAACAACTGCTAACCGCAGTGATAACGAGAAACTCCTATACATCATACTAAGTCCATAACCATAAACATCGACAAGTGAGCGACTACCCAATCCTGAAAAATACATAACCTTACCATAAGACCATACACCATCTTCATTACTATACAACATCTCCAATTACCCTGTTCCTGCTCTTCAGCTCCGACAATGGTCAACAACCTGAAATGGTGTAGTATCAGCGATAGACACTGAGTATGCCGGGCCTGGACCCTAATGGTCACTTGTCATTTTAACCATCTTGTTATCAGATTGGTTTCATGCTTTACCATTTTACAGTTATAATCAGAACTGAAGCATAAATGTATAATATACATAATCAACCATCCAAATATCCATAAACATTTAATCACCCATCCAATCCAAACAGTCATAGAATATCTCAAACAACATTTGTATATCGAACGTATCGAGTATCAACAATATATTGTACAATGTACAACAGCCGTAGCGTACAGTTTTCATATTCGATTTACCTTAGCCTTGTAGGCTCCATCCAACCATCAACACACAATAAATTAACCTCAAGTATAACCAATGAACAACAAAGCGAAACAACGAGAATAATAAACAAGTATTAAGTCTCGTCCATGGTATTGTTCGCCACTGTATAAGTCTCAATTGTTTTAGTTGTTCAGTTATACCTAGTGACAATGTCTCGTTAAAACGACATGTCTCTAGTTACCCATGTATTATGGCGGGTCACCCACGGCAGTAGCCACTCCAACGGTAGAGTCTCCGACCAACGAGCCATTCTAGCTCACGGGAAATTTTCTTGATACTTACGGACCCGTACGCGGACATCCTGGTATCGTTTTGTGATCACAGCGCGCACCAAGAGCCACATCCTCTTGGCTTTACTTCCATTCCATTAATTAATTAATTATACCATCGCATCGCATTACCAAATTTTCTAACACAGCAGACTAAGGTCATTAGTCCAATCCGGAGTTTGTAAACTCGGGATCCAGTGTTAGATACGAGAGCGGCGTATAGAAAAGGCCAATGCTCCGTACAGAAGTCTCAGATAATATGTATGTGTTTTTATCATAGTGCTACAACGTTTTACTTACGTTCCTTATATTTCATATAAGATAGCACCATAGCCGCTAGTTCGTTTTATATATATAGGTTCATATATACGAACCAATACTGTTAACTCAACAACAGTAAATAATAAGCAGCTATAAATATACAATTCATGCATATTAATTAACACATTCAGACAAACAATCTTATCACAGATCACACAACAACATACAAGTTATATCAACCAAATCCGAGCCCAAGGAGTAACCTTAGGACAACTCGGATCAAACCCCTTTACATACCGTTCACCCTGATTGTATTACGGTGGAGTATGAATCAGCAAGATCCTATGCTCCGTGTAGTCTGCTAGCTCGTCGAGCGTCTTGTCAGAAGTACAATCTAAACGGTAATAAACTATAAGTCAGTCTCCATGACTAACTACATCCGGTATTTCCGAATAATAAGTAACCCCGACAGTTCACCCCTGTTTTCTACAGTTGTTCGTTACGGGTTTCTCTAAAACAGTCGGTTTTGTTACTTAAACTCGTATGTCAACTATTTCAACTATTAAGCTTAATTCATTATTTCCTTTTAATCTTATCCACCAATTAATTTTAGGTACGTAACCTATAGTTGCATGTACTCATGCATGATTGTATTATATTATTATTTTTTGTATTGTATCCAAAACTCATAACTTATAGTTCATAACTATATATTTTTTTTAAATAACCACCACCACTAAATCATATGGTTTCCAACCAAAATGTATATCTACCTTATATACATTATTCTTGTGTATGTATATATTTTTTTTACCACGTAGGTAATTCTCATGAGTTTCATAAACTCTTATATTTTATGTTACATTTTATCATCTTTTATTAGGTGATTATTCCCATTAGTTGTATTGTATCGTACAACTTATATTAAGATTGTTATCCTAATATTATGTAACATTTTATGTTGTACAATTACAACTCCTAAGGTTTATACCATAAGTACCTTAGTTTATAAATCCCATTCATTTATAGTTTATCACACCATTTAATGTGAATACCTTATTTGTATTAATTTCATTAAACCACCTTAATACCAAATAATTGTTATAACATTTATAACCTTATAGACCTTAGTCTAAAATTCATTTTCCAAACTCTACCAATTCGGTAAAGCCCTTGAATTTATTTAAATTCTATTTTGACCACATAACATTATGTAATGCTATTCCATATGCTAATATCATTTGACATGATATTCTTATTTCCTTTAATTAATAACCTATGGTTTCTATACCAAACTATTTATTATTGCCGCATGGGCACCATATCAAAACCATATTCTTTTTCACAAACCATAGTTTCCTTAATTTACAAAATCACCCCTTTCTTTTTACCATGTCATATATTCCATTTAATATAACATTTCTAACTTACAAAAAAGGGTATAACCTATGGTTATTTTTTTGTAAATTCCGAACAGCCCTTGTGCTATTCTATAATTGCCATTTGGCCCTATTTATAACAATAGTTCTTCCATATCATTAAAACCATATATTATACACATATCTTAATAAATTCTCTCAATAATTCTAAAAATCACCAAATTCCACAAAAGGGTTATAAATATCCTTATTAACCCATATACTTTCGATATTTACCATTCCGCCATCTATTTTTCTCCAAAGTGTCATAATGACATAATAACTATATGTTATACATATATAGTTTATTTTAATTCCAAAAACAACTCAATAAATTCCTAAAAATTCCTAATAGCGCATGGGTGTTTAAAATACCATTTTACACCCTTAATTTTCGGTAATAACATATTCACCACATATGTTATAAAAATATTACCATTAAATACGTAACCTATTATAAAACCTTAAATAAGTTATCTAACTTATTTATTTTGGTCAAAACCTAGCATATGGTCAATGTTGACCACCTTAATATTTCCTTGACCACCAATTCCTTATAATTACGGTTTAGTACCCAAACTTTCTAAAATTCACCATTTAACCCCAAAACTTTATAAAATCTTATAAACTTTATTTTAACTCCTTTTTAACTCTAATTTTCGGCTTTATTTTTCTAAAGCCCTTAAATTTAATTTAATTACACCTAATACCCCATTTATTTTCGGTAATGCATTTATACTACTTAAACTTAATTAAAAGCTTGTAAATGCATAAATAAAATGGCCTAAAATACATGGCCTTATTACAAACATTGTCTTGCAAAATAAATTACACATAAATGTCCCAAAATACATATAAATTTTCGGCCTCACCATATATTCTTCATTTATTTACCAAACTTCCACATAATGTCTTAAATTTGACAATTATGCTTGTTTAATTAGTTATAAATTTTATTAAACCATTCCTTAAACATTTTAAGGTCAAATAAGACCTTATTATTCTTCTTCACTCACGGCAATAGTATTAGAATTAGCTTAGAACATTTTTAACTTAGCAAAGTTAAAGTTTAAGTGATTTATACCTTGATTTAGCTTAGGTAATCCTTGTTTGGTTCGGCCACCTTAAGTAGAAATTCTCCACAGCTTGTTTTACATGTTTTCAAACAGAAAACAAGGCCTAGTTAGTCTCCAAGAAAGATCTAACTATAAGAAGTAATTTGATGTAAGATTTAAGGCAAAAATCACCTTAAGAATGCAAGGAGAGTTCAAGATGGTTTCGACCTGAATCAAGCACACCACAAGGTGTTAGATCTACCATATTGACATAGGAAATAGCTAGATCTCAACAAGCTACCTTGTTATTAGGTTTTACCTTGGAAAAATGCCTTAAAAGAGGGTATTTCCTTTGGATCTAGGCCACCTTTGCTCCAAATGGCTAACCAACAGATTACACATGAAAAGGAGAAGAAGATGAGGCTATGACCAAAGTTTCACAGCCGAACTTGAAGGGAATCAAAAGTTATGAGCTTAGAGCACATTTTTACCTTAAATGGTCAAGACTTGAACTTTCCTCCTTAGATCTGGTTATGTACGAAACCAACACTTCCTTTAACCTCCAAATAACTCTAAATAGATGTATAGAAAAGGTTGGAGTGTAGATCAATCGAAAAAGGAAGGAAAGATGAAGAAAATGGGCATTTTTATGCCTTAAGAGCTTACCTAGAGCTTGAAACCTCATCAATGGTGCTTGGAACTCTTACCTATGGTGTAGAGGAGCCAAAGAGAGCTCTTGGGCAGAGCAAACTCGGCTGGAAAGAAAGAATGAAGGAGGATGACCTAATATTGCCTTAAAGCTCTTTTTTTAAATATTTTAGGTCATTATTGGTTTGATGACTCATCAATGCTTGATTGATACTGATAATTGGAGGAGGATTCGGTGGAGACAAGGAGGAGACAATGACAAAGGTAGCCGTCCTTGATTGAGAAGGTAGGGTAGTGTTTGATTCAAATTTTGATTGAAAGTGGAGATAAATAATGTTACTTTAGTTCATTTATTGTAAGGTGACTCATCTCTTGTCTTGTACCAGCTTGGAGCCACGAAATACAAGGGGGGAGAGGCTCCAAAAATCGCTGGCTTCACATGGGGTAAGGTAAGTGGAACCCACCTTTTTGTTTTATAAGGTAAAGTTGTCTTTTTTGTTATTTTATGTAAAAGTAAGAGCATATATTTAATTGTCACATGTCTCTTGTCTCTTGGTCTGTTAAGAGACTCAATTATCTGATTTTATGTAGCCCATTTCGTGGTCAATGGTCAACATTGACCAACTTAGTCAATGTTGACCCAAATGGGCCCCACATTAGGGTTTTATTAGTATTTTAATATTAAATTTGTAAAAATTCGTAAATTTATGGAATTAAATTCCTAATATCATATAATATGATATTTTATTATATTTAAAGGTATTTATAACCTTTTTATCTCATTTAAAACCAATTTAGAAGGCAATTACACAAAAACGTGCTTTAAGGAGTTTTAGTGCACATTTTGTGTCGCCAGGTGTTTCTGAGCTTGGTTTTCTTTGACAACGGTTTTTTGTGTCCCTTACATGATATTTAATCATGGTATCCAATTTTATGTCATTTAGAGGTCATTAGATTTTTAAGGTTTCTTAGAGCACCTTTTTGCTCTATTTGACCTTGAAGCATGAAAATGCTTGTTCTTTGTGTTGGAGTGTTGTCCAACGGTTATAATATGTTTAGTAGTATGTTATGCTTAGGACAAATTTTTAGGTCCTAAGAAGTTTATTTGGGTATTTATTTACCCTTAACAGTCAAAGGGTGCAACATCTTGTTTTATGTTGACCACTGTTGTTCTCAGTTGACTTTTAAGGCATGTTTAGGCCTTAATTAATATGATTAAATATTTAATCCATGTTTTATTAATTTGGGGTATTTCAATAGGGTTCAAAATCGAGGCTCACAGACTAGCGACTCTGCTGGGGACAACTTCTTAATATTAACTTGTTTAATTTTAAGAAAGAGGGCTTAACTCGAAAAATTGTTTATTTATGGCTTTATTACATTGTTTGTTTACTTTTGTGCGCACTTTAATTTCTGCACCTTTGCATCATATGAGAGCGAGGGTCCACGTAAACCGATTTCACCCCGGGACCAGTTTGAGGGTCCCCTGTCAGGGACTTACACCTTTTAGGTGATGTGAATAAGTGGGGGAAAAGAGGAGGGTGTCGTCTAACCACATCCCCTTAATACCTGGGCTTTAGCCCCTAGCATTTTCCTGGCAGTATCCATACCTAGCCCATTGTTTGGTCAGTCAAAGACCCGACCGTAGACGCACACCTTCAGGTGATGTGAAAAAAAAGTGGGGAAGCCCAAAGAGAATAGAGTGCAAGCCCTATTCCTTTGTGGCGACATGGGCCCATGCCCCAAGCACCTCTCCGGATCGATCCATACCCGGCTTGATTTTAACATCTAGTGAGGACATGTTGAATTTGTGTGGGCCTTGTTTACCTGCATGATCGACCCACTACCCAGCCTAGAGATTGATAGGAACTTCTCCTACATCAACCTAGCCCAACCCGAATTGGCAGCTCTATTTGTTTGCAGCCCAGAGGCCCTGTTTGGTTCAACATGTGAGACGTTCGGGCTTCGGCCCAAAAGCCTAGACTTATGTAATTTCTCTTCTAGCCCGATTTGAATTATCCAATTAGTTCTAGGCCCATAAAAAAGAAATCCACCTGAACTTGAAGTTACTCACAAGTCCTGAAAGTAAAACCTTCTTTGGCTTAGCAACCATCTTCTCTGGCTCAAAGAAAGTTAGGCCCATTTGTGATTTAGGGACCATTCCAGCCCATGTGCTTTACTTCAGGCCCAAACACATTCCGGCCCAAGGGCTCATTCTAGTCTAGGTAGACTTCTTATCATGACCCTAACCCAAAACCCTGGATCTAGGTGTCACCTCTCAAGCCCAATCTAAGCCATCTGTTTAGATTTCAGTCCAAATTCCAGTTCATAGTTTGAAAGATACTTCAGCCCAAACACCTCATTTTCTAGGTATCCCGGCCCACTTGCTTTCAGCCTAAGCCTGTTTTGATCTACCTTGTGAAGTGTCATTCTCACCTTAGTGTCTTTCAACCCACTTCCTCTTGTTAGCTAATAATGGACTTCTTGGAAACAGGCAAGCCCGAATCTAGATATGGCAGAAGGAGGAAATCCGATCAATACGGATGCCCAGTTGGCCGCTGTGTAGCAAAGGTGCAAGGTCTTGGAGTCCATAGTCGAGGAATTGAGGAGTAAGGCTAATCTCCAGGAGACAAATCAGCACACTCTGGAAAAGGTTGTGGATGAAAATCTTAACCGTAGTTACATCGAGATTGACTCCATTAGGGCCCAAGATCTTCAAACACGTGTGGGGAAGGATGTTCCTCACAACCAACAAGCCACAGAGGTTAAAAGGGTTTTTAAAAGGATTGAGCGCATAGAGAAAGCCAACAAACCAGCTGGCTTCGATTATTTCTCCACGGCGTCGTATCCCGAAGTTGATCTTCCCCCAAAGCTGAAGCTGCCCACACTCGCTTTGTACAAGGGTTCCTCGGATCCACAGATTCATTTGGCTATGTTCGACCGGGAAATGTCCATCTTGGGGCTCAACAACATGCAAAAGCCAAAGTTTTCGCACACTATCTAGACGAGACTCCTCAGCATTGGTATCTCACTCAGAAGATGAATACCAAAACCTACGAGGAGGTTTGCGAGGCTTTCCTAAATCATTTCGAGTATGCTAAGAACCTCGAGGTCACCAGAATCGATCTTGCAGGAACTCGACAGAAAGACAGCGAGTCCATGTCTGACTTCATCAAGCGTTGGAGGAGAAAGGCTGGAGCCATGCCTACCAAAATGGACGAGCAAGAGCAAATCCGCATGATAATTGAGAACATGCGAAAACAACACCACCATGAGCTAAAATTTATGTACTTTCCGAGTTTGGACATGTTGATGGGACAAGTCGGTATTCTAGAGGAAATGATTCATAAGGAAGGGTTGGAGCTCGAGTGCTCAAGAAACTCCGGCAGTGGCTCCAGATTCTCTAAGCTAGGACAAGAAAGGGCTTGTCTTCAGATAGTAGCTTGCACTCAAAGTAGTTTCCCAGAAGTGAATGTGGTTCAACGACCTAGAGCTCCACATCAAAACTTCAGGACGGTACCCTTACCACGCCGAGACTCATCGCAAAAGGAATTCACCAACATTGGCCAAACACCAAGTCAGGCGTTTGAAGAGCTTCAGAAGAGAAACTTGTTACATCCCTTGGCCCCTCGGCCAGGAACCACTCATTTGGGGAGGCATCTTAATCAATTCTGTCACTACCATCAGTTGCCTGGCCATTATGCTGACAATTGCCGAGCATTGAGGCACAAGATTCAAGACCTCCTCGAGCAAGGAGTCCAATTTTTCTAAGTATGCAGATCGTTTTATTTATGTTTTCTTGCATCTTCAAATTTTCCTAGTAGCTTATTTTCTTAGTTAGTTTTCAGTCTTCTCAGATTGTAATTTTTATGTTTCTTTCTTGATTCATAAATAAAATCATAGTTCCATTTTCACAATTTCTGTACAACCATCTTTCATTCATTGAAAAAAGAAAAAAAGAAAGAAGAAAAAAACAAAAATGTCTTTCAAGGAAAGGGATCACGGAGTAATCATTTCCCGATAATGGAACAGAACGATTTGTCTCTTGTTTCTAAAAGTTGAACATGATACGCTAAACACCACAGCTCACCCCTAAGCGTCCAAACAAACCACATAGTGCTTCGAAGTCCACATTTGCCAAATTGTCGTTGTAAACCCTGGATTAATACTGGGGGCAATCTAAGTTTAAGTTCGTCAACTTTTATCTTTTGTTTAAATGTGTGAACGAGTATCCGAGTGAAAATCTCGCGAGAGTGTCTTGAGTGGAAAAACCATGAGTGAGCGAGCGTGTCATTTTTACTCGACTCCGGTGAGACCAAATTAAAAGGTGAGGTAAACAGCATGACTCCGACTGAAGAAGATAATTTGTAAATTTACTCTTAGACCTGCGAAAAGTAACAAAGAGCGGATGCACAACTATCAGGAATGACGAAGCACCTAGGTACAGCACCACAGAGCCAAAAGCTTGTGAACCCTGACGTTAAACCCTAAGCGCCCCCGCTGAGCCTTTCATATATCCCTTTTTGATATTATGAACTCCATAAAATAACCCAGCCGATGATGAATTTCCAACCCAGTGACCAAGGAAGTGAGGAGCCCGAGTCTCAGTTAACATCTTTATCAGTCCAACGAAGCAACGTCGCTATCAGCATGACGAAGTGATCCACAAATGGTCCCAGAGTGACACAGGATCTAAAGAGCTCACATCATAACAGCTCTCGAAGCCCAAAACCAGGAAACACAAGAACCCGAGGGCAAAGTCAAGAAAGGATAAAACAAAAAGGCAAACCCAAAATGCCTCGAGGAAATCCGAATGACAAAAAGAGGAGAAATGGTGTAAAGGACGACTTCAAAAGTCCAAGTCCAGAAGCTCGAAAACAACGTCGACACGAAGCAGCTAGACGACTTCAAGACAAGGAAGAAGATTCCGAGAGAAGACATAAGGTGCAGCTTTGGTCACCCCTTTGGCTCCACAAACCTAAAATATCCCTTTATGGTCCCGTTGCCTTTCATCACACCCCATGGCCACGTTACAAGCTTTAAAGACTTCCGACTTGATAGTTGTGCATCCAATCACGTGAGAGTAACAGATCAAATGCGTAAATCCATCAAGTGTCGAATTCAATGGTCTAAAAGTTATGACCATGAACGAGAAATGAGTGCAAACACCAAACACGTCGAGTGTAGGTCAGGAAGCACCACATCAAAACATAAGCCTTGACCCTGTGAGGACGAGACTCGTTCGCACATTTAATCAAAGAAAATACTGGGGGCAATCGATCGTTCTGATTGATTTCCATGAACTATAGCTCGGATTGTCCTAAGGAAAAATACTGGGGGCAATTGTTGATTCCAACAATTTCCATGTCAACACCAATTAAAACCCAAAGCTTGAGCACCACCATCCCACCACAGGCACACATAAGCCCTTACCACCACACACACACTCTCAAGCCCGTCATTGGCCTTACCTCCACAAAAATATCAAGCTCGTCATAACCCTGACCACCATCCAAAATCACAACCCAATCCCAGGTCTATCACAAATCCTGAACACCGGCAAAAGCCTTTAGCACCACAACAAACACCACACACTTCCACTAACGGCATGTTCATTTTCTAAGAAACAAATTATAGGTATGCAATTTTTAGTCAGGAAATGATCATTTCACTTTTCAGCAAAGTTTTTCTTAAGCATTGCTATGTTTGGCACATTTTTTAACAGTTCCTTGTTTTGGGCAAGCTCCCAACAAACACTTTAGTCGCACTTTACAACTTTTGCGTAACACCTCCACATTGCCAAGTTTGGCACCATTTCCAACAGTTTCCTGTTTTGAATGAGAATCTTTCATATGTTTTGATTGCATACATCTTATCATCATTGCCATGTCTGGCACTTCAGTAATCAGTTTTTATCATTTGCACGAGACCATTATCTTTCTAACTCATTTTTAGTACGAGACCCAAAATCAGTGCGAGACCCTACATTTTCATCATTCAGTACGAGACATCCTCAGTCAGTGCGAGACCAAGAATCAGTGTGAGATTCAGCTTTTCTTCATCCATTTAGTACGAGACTTCAGTGCGAGACCCATCATCTTCATCAGTGCGAGACCCATCATTTTCTTCAGTGTGAGACCATGCATCCTCATCAGTGCGAGACCATCATATTCGTGAGTGTGAGACCCATCATATTCATCAGTGCAAGATCCATCACCTTCATCAGTGCGAGACCGAGCGTCATCATCCAGTGCGAGACCAGTACGAGACCTAGTATCATCTTCAGTGCGAGACAAGTACGAGACAAAGCGTGATCTAAGTTGGTGAGGCAGAGGCAATAAGTCCCCATCTTCGTGTCAACTTCTTGGGAGAAACAACTAGTGGGCAGTGGCAATAAGTCCCCTTGGTAATCTAGAAGTGATCCCAGCACACCAGTTGGTGGGCAGAGGCATTAAGTCCCCATAGTATACCAACCATGAGCATTGGAATGGGTTTCGGTCCCCAGAAGCATCCGAGCATCATCAGCATATCATATCATCTTTTTGCATGACATCTACATTTGCATTATAGGTTCCCGACACCTTAGAATGTTCAGCATACTTTATTTCACTTTAGGTAGTCAACGCCTTAGAATCACTTGACATCATTTCATTCAGTATAGGTAGTCAACGCCTTAGAATAGCTTGACATCATTTCATTCATTATAGGTAGTCAACGCCTTAGAATAGCTTGACATCATTATTTCATTCATTATAGGTAGTCAACGCCTCAGAATAGTGCTTGACATCATCCTTATAGGTAGTCGGCGCCTTAGAATAGTCCAACATTACTTCATTTTTACCTTTAGGTGGTCGACGCCTTAGAATCGCTCAACATCCTTCCACTTTACTCATAGGTAGTCAGCGTCTTAGAACAGCTTGACACAACTTATCGGATTTCAATTGCATGTGGGGTCTTTTAAGATCCAAATTTTGGGGTATCATTCAAGCATCAACTAGCCTTTTCATTTCCATTACAAAGTCTAGTTGACGGGGGGCAATCTGTTATACCCAAAATTTTAACCCGCCCGGAAGAGAGTCTCTACTAATAGGCTATTAGCGAGGGTTCCCAGTTCGATCGGCACATTTCAGAATACTAGGGAACTTAGTCATCTCCAGGGGCATTTTCAAAATTTTTCAAGGCTCCTAAGCCCCCTATAGGCTTTTTCGCTCCTCCAAAGAAGGGTCAAATCAATTCAAAATGCTTTGAAATTTTAACCCATGATATAAGATGATATTTAGGCATAATGGCATTGGAATTTTGATTTTTTGAATTTCCAATAATATTCTAGCAATTTCTGATTGAATTTGACGAGAAATTGAATTTAAAAATATTCCAATATCCAAAAAATTCGATTCCACTTTAAAAAAATCAGAAATATCATCCTTTACCCATGTGTAAAATTCCACAATCAAATTCCTTTTGGAAGCCCTTGAGCTAAAACGTCGGTAAATCTCGGTTTTTACCAGATTTTTCTATCTTTAAGGAAGCCTATATAAGGAACCTTATCCCATGATCAAATCAGAACCTCAAGAACCCTAGACTCTCAAAAAAGGCAGCCGTCTCATTCTTTTCACGTTTTTACACATCCAAGCACCAAAATCACATCAAAAATCCCCCGAAATCACCATCTAAACACACTTTTCGACTCTCAACACATCAACAATCATCAAACATCAACCAAACCACCTCCAAAACGTGAAGAACATCATCAACAATCAACAACCAAAAGCACGGGTCGAACTCAACCCGAACCGGCATCATCGGAGCCTCTGAAGAATCCCAACGTGAAGAATCATCTTGAATTCGAAGGTAAAACAGGTTATAATTCTACTTTTCTAACCCCCCCCACAACCTTATTAACTCTCTATCAAATTTTGGGCTCAAACCAACCCTTTTCGGGTTCTGTATTGCTAATTGCTTTTGCTTCTGCCTTGTTACTTGTTCGTCAAGTTTCATGCATAATTCGACTTCAAATTACAATCTTTCAATTACTAACGTATTGTATACCTTTCAGGCTACATGTGCATAATTGTTTAGCCGAAAACACCGCCGGGAACCACCATAAAACCCCTGTCCGTGGGTGGTCCGGGACCACGGACACCCACGGATGGCGGCGGGATTTTAAAATTTTAAAATTTTAGGTTTTTTCTAAACAATGTCCGGGCCCACGGACATCCTGTCCGTGGCCCCGGACTTTTCAAATTTTTGTTTTCTGTTTAATTCGACTTTTATTTCCACATAGATTAACTAGGGTCCGTGGGTACGGACAATAGGTCCGTAGTCACGGACGGAAATAAAATTTGACCTAATTCTGCCTCGGAAACCCTAGTTTAGATAATTTCAACTTTCACTTTCATTTTTCTGTCAAAAATGCTAAAAACACAAAAAAACAGAAGCTCGCGCACTTAGGTTAAAATGACTCATAATAAGCCGTAATTAAACTAAGTAGAGGAAAAACGACTTCTAAGGGTAATGAAAGTAATTGAACCCTAATTAAGTCGAATACCAAGCCCCCAAACCTGAACTCTACCTTTCCTAATTTACTCTAGGTTAAAATTAGGTGGCAACTCATAATAGGTTCCAGTGAGCTAGCTTAGGTTTTAATAATTATTGTTATATGACATAGTTATTAATCTTAGGTTATAAGTGGACCTAAAACTCGGTTAGATCCTAATCAGCTTTAATCAACATAGGATAGGGTTCAAAATCGAGGCTCACACACACTAGGAAGAGTTGTGAAAAGAATTGGTAAGTATTACCACTTGAGATGAGGTTAGAAATGTGTTATAAGGAAAACAAATGCAAGAATGTTCAAGGTTCTAAGTGTAAACAAATTACAATATTTGGGTGGATGTGTAATGGAGTTATAAGCAATGAAAAGAGGGTTTAAGGCGTTTAAAAGGTGTTAGAACATGTTGGGATACATGTGGAGAGATTGGAAGAAGATTGGACAAAAGAACAAGTGGAGAATGAAGTTCAAAATGGTAAAATTTAACAGTTTAAAGTGTGGTCCGGGACTTGGTCCTTGAATAAAGCCCCGGACCAGCACTAAAAATAGGTCGAGAATACACCCCAGTACTGGTCCGGGACCTAGGGTAAGTACCAAGTCTCAGACCATAGTTAAAAATCAGCCAAAAGTCACAACAGACATTGGTCCGGGACCTTGGATCCGGACCATGTCCCGGACCAGGCAATTTTACAAAGGAAATGTGCTTTTTAGATGGTAAATGAAGGGGGCTTGTTGGATAATGCTATTATATGGTTGTTTAGAGTTGTTTGGTACGGTGGAATTTTATGGTCATTAAAGGTGTGAACAAGTATAAGGTATAATGGAAGTGATTAACTTATATGATTAAGTTTAAACTACAATGACTTAGAGGTTGTTAGTTGGAAATCCGTAGTGATTAAATAAGCTAGGCTAATTACAAGGAATTAACCACCCGATTCGATGAACCTTTTAGGGTTTGAGTAAGTGGAACTCCGGAGGAGAATAGACAACCGATGACAACGACGAACGGTATGGTTTTCATGTAGCCTGCTTGCTAACGAGGTGTCCCTCGGCTTGTGTGCTATTTGTTTATGTGTTCCGACTAAACAAGATAAAGCATGCAACCGGTTTATTGCTTGTTGTGTGATTGTGATGCACTTACACAACTTACCTTGAGAACTTACTAACAATGTTTAGTAAAAAATTGTGTGAGAATAAGGAACACTACCTAGTATTGGTTTACTAGTAACCGAAAGAGGTTAACTAACAAACATCGTCGTTGAGACTTCTACTAACTGGAACTTGGGGGTGAGGAATCCGGGACTGACTCCGGCCATGCATGTTGAGTTAGGAGGTCGGCATCCTTATCAGGTCCGTCCTACAATGAGACTTGTCTTCGGACTCGTCGCCTAGAGTCGACATATAGACTTGACCTCCCCGAACTACTAGTTTGAGGAGGGAGGCACAGTAAGATGGTGTGGTTAGATCTACCTAAATCCCAACTAATTCTAAGAAATATTGTTTATGTACACCAATGGAGCTGATAACTCATTGGCTAAGGTTACCTTTGTCCCAACAAGATAAACAATGAATTAAGGGACTACCATTCTAATTAAAGAACAGTTGTCTTATTTGAGATAAGATTTGAGATAATATTTGGGATAAGACCTGAGATGAGATTTGAGATGAGAATGAAATAATTCTCGACTTAAAGAGTTAAAAACTAACTCACTTACTTAAGGAACGCTTTTAAGACGTTCATTTTGTTTGAACTATAATTGTTCATATATGTTGTGGTGTTTATTGAACTTCCTATTTATGATGTATTAATAATCAACCGCATGCTATCGACAAGTATTCGTCGTAGCCCCGTTAGCTTGTGGGCTGTAAGAGAATCATACCAGCGAAGGTGATGAGCCCCTAGGGGTATCCATATTTATTTTGCTGGTGAACGGCAGAAGACGACCGTCTTGAGAGTAGGATCGGGTAAAGCACTTCGGGTTGTTTTCCTTTTGTTACACGAGTTGTGCATGTACACTCGTTTAGTAAATGGTATGAGATGTAGTATGATTATTAGGATGTGAGATACTTATATTAAGAATATGTATTTGGTTAAGATTTAGTATACACTAATGTTCGGTATATTCAGGTCCATCAGACCGTAGCTAGATCTGGAGTATTTAGTATACCTAGTTAGTCACGTGGGTGACTGACGGCAGTAACACCAATTGCTGTAAGAATTCCGCTGCAAATTTGATATATGTAAATGGAGGTTTATGAGATGAGTATGGCTTTATGAGTTGGGGTGCTACAAAAAATTTTGACCATCAACTTGGACCATAATCTTCTAGTTATTAATTTGAAGAGTAGATGTTTCAACTTGAATTTGAATTTCAGCATTCTCTACAAAGTGGCTTTCATCTTTCTATTTGAATTACCTCACCAACGGTTTGGGTAATTTTGCGCACATTTGTTTTATTCTATGCATGTAGCGGAATGCCACGTATGATTACCCATGTTCGACGTTTCTCGACTTGGTCTTCCACTTCCCTTTTCTCACCTCAAACTTTCTTCCTCTTCAGTAATGGATTGTGTCATTCTAATCCCAGTTCCACATCCCGATTTCTGTTACCTACTAGGACCTTTCCTTCTTGAAAAAGCTAATAGGCCTCCAAGGTTTGGCCACCGCTTTTGGAACAACTCCATTGATTGTCTGGCTGATCGCTCTTGTTGTACCATAATGACCATGCATTTGTTTAGGTGGTGTTTCATGGTTTCATCGGCTGCAATGGTAAGTGATAGCCTCGACGTAACATGGCCCTTAGCCTTCCAGGACCATTTTCCAGTTTGGCTAGGTTTCAACTGACTCCTGTACCGGGTTTCATGTTTCCGGTTCTGCTGCAACGATCTATGGGTATCTTTCTTTCTCTGTGACCCTGAAACTCCATCCTTACCCTCAGCCTATCTTCATTGATGTTCCACCCTCTGACTTTGCTTGGCTCTAGTTTCGGCTACTTTTGTATCTCTACTCCTTCTACCGTGGTCTCCTTCCTGCATGTCCCTTCTCATAGTTATTCCATGCTGCCGGCCGTCTTTCTCCTCTCATCCTTTTTTTGTGGTGGTCACGGGTATTGTGGGTTCATGGTGGTGGGTCAGTGACGTGATGGAAAGGTTTAGGTGGTCTTAGGCTGGGATTTTGGTGGTTTTAGTCTGAGAAGTTATTTTACTTGCAGCTTTGAGGTGATACAATTTTCCTTCTAGCTCATAGTCTCATTATGTTTCCCATATGAGTTCTTGACCCCTTGATTATTTACCAAACATGGGGAATATATCAAGCTTAGAATCACAGGAAACCTTCACAAATAGCTAAGGCTTTATCGAACCTTCTATTGTGACATTGGAACCTAACAAGTATGCAAAAGAAAAAAATTGCACCAAGTATTCTCTTCATGGTTTTTTGAAACATGCATTACAGATAACAAGCACGATATACTTATTGCCTTCTTATTTGAAAGATGTGGTTAGAAACACAATGATTACAAACTGACAATTGTCGTAAAACACACTTGGCAATGGCAGTACTAGAAACTGAAATAAATCAGTGAATTATACAACCATTTCTAACTGGAAACATGAAGTCCAATTAAAGAATGAACAATAATGATCAACATTTCACTAATGAGTGCGAAAATTTGACCATAAATTGAAGCATTATTGCTGTCAAAACATGTACAACAACTGCAATATTCAACCGTAACAGATATTGGCATTTAAAGAGTAATGAACTGACCATTTTAACACTAATGTGAACAGCAGTGAGCAGAGGTTATAAGAAAACATTATTTAGTTCTTAACATCATCTTTACAGCTGGAAAAATGGCAAGTCTAAAGCAACAGAACACTTCACTAATGAAGTACAAAAACAGCTTCGAAGCTGACCACAAAAACAAGATATTGGAGTGTCAAAATACTGCTCCTATACTAACCATAAAAGCATTTTAATCAGAATGCAAAAACATGCTTTAGAACAGACCAGAAAGTGCGCCTGTATCTAGTTCTGTAGCCGCCGATTAAATTCCGAGCAAAGAGGTAATAGTATTACCAAATTAGTCATATTCATATTGCCTCTTTCTTGCTTCATTTCAAAACTATGCATACCTGTAAGTATATTTTCCAAATTTCTACTTATCGATCTTCAATGCTGGAAATGAAAGCATCTGCAATATAAATTTATAAAATAAACAATAAGCCCATTAATGATACAAGATTTAAGCTTACTTACAATGAATCAATCTAAAATAAAAAATTATGCATATAAGTTTTTTCAATAGAAAGAACATTCCTAAAAATCCAGTCTTTTTATGCATGATAGGAGACAAAGCTAAGTTAAAATTGTCGGAAGATGATCTGAACATGGCCCTGAACCTTACACGACATACTAAAATCGAAGTCTGTATAGATTTTTGTTCTAAGACATATTGATCTCTGATTCTTTTTTATCCAAAATGATAGGTGAAAGCTGCAATGGTGACTCTATTGCACATATTCGTCCTTAGAGAAAATTTGAACGAATTAACACTTACAGATATCTAGTTGGCATTTCTCCTGATCAGTACTGTGTATGGTATTAGAAAGATGACGCGTCCAAGCATGTTTTGAGGGGTTATAGGATGGCTAATTCTTTTTGGAGTAGCCTAATCCCTATTACTCGTACGCCAGTATAGGTTGCAAAATTACTAAGATATGGAATTCAGCAAACATCTATGTTCCCTGTACCCAATTTAGGTTGCAAACTTACCAAGAAAAAGGGAACAAACTTGTATGTTCCTTGTACGCCAGTTTAGGTTGCAAAATTTTTAAGATTGAAATGCGGCAACATGTATTATCCTTGTACGCCAGATTATACCGAGAGTGAAGAGAGGAGAAAAGTTAAGTGTATATTACCGGTTCCCAACTGAATTGTTTTCAACCCGTCTTCAATCCGCTGTGCAAGAGATGCAACAGTTCCTCTATGTCCAGTAATTTAACTCTGTACAGGCACAGAGAGCAAGACACAAGAAGAGAATGAAGAGAGCACAGAGCACGTATGCTCCTTAATCGCTAGTTGGGGTTGCAAAATTACCGTGACTGACGAAAGATACATTAGAGTCAGGGGCGGAGCCATGATTTCAAATGTAGGGGGCCAAAAAGTTTTTTGGCTTTATATTTAATATAAATACTAAATATATTTTGAAAATAAATAATAAAATTTTAAAATAAAAACTTGTTAAAGATTTATATTTTAAATATAGATATAACTTACGAAAATATATTATATCCTATTTTTCATAGATAATTTTCATAAAACACGGAAATTAAGGAGATAACTTTTGGACTAATTTATCCTTCATAAGAAATAGAGAAGTTGTGAGTGAGAGAAAAAAGTAAGAGGGTATATGAAAATTGAGTAATACAAAAGTCCAAAACATCTTATATGTTGAAAAATGGCAACTTTCAAAACATCATTTATTAAGAATAGAAGGTAGTACATAGTGACAATTACAAGACTCATTGACTTAACTTTAAACTAAAATTTGATCAACACAATTAATACTTTAAAAGCAAGTTTTTCAGTTGAAATTATGGTTATAAAAATAATAATGTATAAAATATAAGACACTTAATAACATTAACTAATGTATTAAGTGTAATTTATTATTTCTATTTAAACACTAAACAATTTAAAATGGACTCATGTTAATTAAAAATTATAATTATAATAGATACTTTTAGACAATTTTAATAAATTCGACTTAACTTATAACAAAATAAACTATATTATATAAAGCTAGTAATAAAAAAATGATGTTATCGGGACAATTGGGAGGGTCGGGCCCCCCTAACCTATAAGGTAGCTCTGCCACTGATTAGAGTATATTACTGGCTGGTTCCCATATGAAAGGTCTTAAACCCCGTCTTCAATTCAGTAATTTATCTCTGCAGAGAACAAACACAAGAAGAGAGTGAAGAGAGGCGCAGAGTAAGCTCCTGGTTCGCCAGTAAGGGTTGCAAAATTACAGTGAGTGAAGAGATGAATATATTACTGGTTTTGAAGTGAAATGGTTTCCTACGCTTCAATCTGGCGTGACTTCAGAGATAGAGACTCGAGAAGATGATGAAGAAAGACGAGAGCAGATGTCATGTTCTTTGTCGCGTGTTGCAAAAGAATGAGAGTGAAATGAGCTTCGGCGGATTTGAAAATTTTCTCTAAAATGTCATTTTTGTAAAAAAAATACTTACGGTGGTTTTTTTCAAAAGAATTACATAAAAGTATCAAAACGTTGCAAATAAACCGTACCATCTTACTGTAAACCGCATCAGATGAACACAGTTTTTGGTTATTTTTGCTATAAACCGCATCAGCCAAACGCATCTTTATCATAAAATGTATTGGCGTGATGCGGTTTATTTACAAACCAATGCGTCTCGGAATTAATCTTAGCAGTCCGTGCTCCGTGATTTTCACGATTTTGTTAGATAAGATTATCTATAACTGTGCAAATAAACCGAACTAGGGCGATGCGGTTTATTGCACCCAAAAATCTCTATAAAAACCAAACCCGGGCAAGCTTATTTCGTTCAACCACAAACACCAAAAAGTTCATTTCAATATTGACAAATCTCCTTCGAAGTTGCAGGTTAGTATGGTTGTTTTTTATTTTTATTTCTCATTTTTATGTATATTAAATATCTTTGTTTACTAGGCTTCAATATGTATATATATATTTAAGTAACTACAGTCATTACTGTATAACTTGTTATTCTTCAAATTAGGTGTATAAATAAGTTAAAATAATATGTAGATATCTAGTTAATGGTTTACATTAATTTTTTGTAAGTTTTAGTTGCTTAATAATATATGTAATTCATCATTTATTATTGTTATTAATTTATAATTAGCTGCTTAACAAAATTGAAGTATAAGTTTGGTAGAAAATATGTAGACATCTAGGTAATGGTTTAAACATATTTTTTAAATATTTTTGTCTTTAATATCCTAATTAATTTTGTAATTAATTATGAACATTACTTTATAGCTTGTTGTTCTTCAAATTAGATGTATAAATAAGTTAAAATAATATGTAGACATCTAGGTAATGGTGTACATTAATTTTTGAAAGTTTTAGTTGCTTAATAATATATGTAATTGGTCATTTATTATTATTATTAATTTATAATTAGTTGTTTACTAAAATAGGTGCGTAAGTTAGCTATAAAATATGTAGACATGTAGGTAATGGTTAAAACATTTTTTTTAACTATTTTGTCTTTAATATCCTAATTAATATCGTAATTAATTATGCCCATTACTTAACAACTTGTTGTTCTTCAAATTATGTGTAAATTAGTTAAAATAATATGTAGTCATCTAGTTAATGGCTTACATTAATTATTGTAAGTTTTAGTTGCGTAATAATATTTCTAATTTGTCAATTATTATTGTTAATAATTTATAATTAGTTGTTTACCAAAATAGGTGTATAAGTTAGCTACAAAATATGTTGACATGTAGGTAATGGTTTAAACATATTTTTTAATTATTTTAGTCGTTAATATCTTAATTAAATTCGTATTAACTACGGTCATTATTGTATAACTTGTCATTCTTGAAATTAGCTGTTTAAATAGTTTAAATAATATGTAGCCATCTAGTTAATGGTTTTATTAATTTTTGTAAGTTTTAGTTGCTTAATAATATATATAATTGGTACTAAATTTGTGCTGTTTAATTTATTATGTTTATATCTTGTAAATTGGTTTGTAGTTAGCTAAAAAATGTCTAAACTTGTTTTTAATTACAATTCAATATTAATTTTTTTTGCATTTAGTTTATCGTTCATTATGTTTTGTTGCTTAAATTTTAAATATTGTTTTTTTACGCAGATCTAAACTACCTTACTTGTCCAGATCTTAATTTTGCTTGAAAGAATATCATTTTCTTGTACTATTTTTGTTATTGCCCAGCTATCATAGACGGAACATGGAAGTCTCTACTTCCAAGTCAATCAAAGCACCAAAACCTTTTATCTTCATGTAACTGACGATTTCACCATCCAAATGTTAAAGTATTTTGTCACAGTGGACATCCATCAATTGAAGTTTGGATTTTCTGTTACGAGGATGACATATCGGCAGTTGTTCAGTAGGGAGCCATTACAGTTTGCAGGACTTCAACTTGAAACTAATAAAGATGTTCAGGCAATTCTTTGTAACTATAAGTGTTGTTAGGACATCTCTAGGTGCATGAACATTCATATAGCAGTTGAAGGTGATGATGACGATGGCAAGTATGAGCCTGCAAAGGATGAAGATGTTACATCAGATGATAAAGTTGAACTCATCCCAGAAGAATTTCTTCACGGACTTGATGAAGATGGCGAAAGTAGTCAATGTATGCCAGATGCTTCATTTTATCATCACGTGGAATGGGATGCCATCAATGCAATGCAATCAGATGTGGATCGCAGCGGTGTCCCAAACTGGAATCCTGTACAAGAGTTTGATATAGGCCAAGAGCTTAACGATAAAACGAGTTTAGTAACCGTTGTCAAGGAGTATCACATTCACAAAAATCTGGATATCAGTGTTGTCAAAAACTAGAGGAAAGCATACGTTGTCCAATGTGTTAAGCACGACAAATGTCCATTTTAGTTAAGGGGCGCGTTGTTGAATGGTGAGAGTGAATGAAAAATTACGAGACTCACTACCCATCGTTGTGCTCTTGTAGATGATGGACAAGATCATCGGCAAATGAAATACCATTTTATTGCTGAAGCCCTTCTTCCCCATATTAGTTGTAACCCAGGTATGAGTGTTCTAGATGTCATTGAATAGATCCGTGGCCAGTACTACAGAATAATTTCTTACAGAAAAGCATGGTTGGAAAGATGCGAAGCGATAGGAAAAATCTATGGAGATTGGGTTGAATCTTATAATCAGCTACCAAGGTTATTCATTGCCATCAAACATCTCATACCAGGCTCCATTGTTGCTCTAAAGACAGTCAGGGCTTTCGAGGATGACACACAAACAACCCAAGTGAAACAATTCCAATGGTGTTTCTGGGCGTTTGGTCCGTGCATATCTGCATCCATAAACTTCAAACCCATGCTACAGATAGAAGGTACACATTTATATGGTAAGTTCAAAGGAAAGCTTCAGATAGCAACGGCACAAGATGGTAACAACAAAGTCATACCTATTGCGTTCGCTATTGTTGAGTCTGAAGACTTAGTTAGTTGGAAATTCTTTCTTGACAAGGTGTGACTCCATATGATAGGTCAAAGAGCGAACGTGTCAATAATTATGGATCGTGCCCCAACTATCATAAGTATCGGCAAATCAGATCCATATTGGAAACCCCCCCATGGCTCATCACTACTACTGCATACGACACGTTGCATCGAACTTCTAGACAAGGTTTCACAAAAAAAAAATGAAGAAGTATCTCATTAACACAGGTACGAACTTGTATTCATTGTCATGCTTCATTATCAAACTTGTCCCTGTGTAACACCCCGTCCAAAGCCAATCGCGGTTATCGCCAAACTTAACACTTAATCAAAAACGTCGCAGCGGAAATAACAAACACCGGGACCTTGCCGCGGTCTGATCATTAGAATATACCGAACCTTATTGATTTCCAACACTTATCCAAAAATAAACAACCGACCAAAACCACCAACCAACCGAGTTTAAGTATTTAAGTCATAAACACCAACTTACAACAGTTTAAATATAAACAGACGGGCGCACAAGCGCAACCCGTGCTCAAAATAAATAGACCCATCCTAGGTCTAACCACCCCCACTCTCAGGGTGACTCCTCATCGGACGCTTACCTGCAAAATAAAAACAGCCCCCAAAGGGGGTCAGCACGAATGCTGGTACGCCCTCTCATGGCCCCCAAGCTAACGGGGCTACGACGACTAATTGTCGATAGCATGGAAATTTATTAGAAACACAATCATGATATGAAGTGCTATAAACAACAATCCACCATGAACATATAGTTCACACACATTGAACGACTTAAATGTGTTCCCTTAGTAAGTGAGTTAAACATTCAACTCCTCAAAACTCAATGCCACTTATCCTTAATCCAACTCAATTTGCCACAACCTTAGCCCTTAACTTAATCTCGGAATACAAACTGTTCTTTAGTTAGAAGTGGTTGAAACTTATCTTAATCTTAGGATTTAGGTGATCCTACCGCACCATCTTAACTGCCACCCACCTTGAACTGTGGGCCCAAGGTGGCCGAGCCGGCATCCGACTCTAGGCAACAAGTCCGAAGACAAGTCGTCAAGCAGAAGTCGGATCTGATTCAGATACCGACCCCCTTTTTCCTTAACATGCATGACCGGAGTCAGTCCCGGATTCCTCACTCCCCCCTTAAGTTCCAGTTAGTGATAATCTTACAAACCAAGTGTTAGTTAAACCTTCTCGGGTATTAACCAACTGTTAAACAATATAACACCTCCTCTTAATCCGATTCGTACTAAACCTTGTTAGTAACTTCCTCAAGCCTCATGCGTTAGTGTAAATTGAACACACACAATAAGTACAATAAATCCGGTTGCATGCTTTATCTTGCTTAGTCGGCACTCAAAAACATATAGCACACAAGCCGAGGGACACCTTTTTAGCAAGCAGGTCACAAGAAAGACTGTACCGTTCACCGTCGGCGATCGTTTGGTTTATCTCCTTCCAAGTCCCAATTCACAAGTCCTAAAACATTCATTCAGTTTTATGTTATTATTCAGTTCAACTTAATACAGTTACTTAACCTTCCTAGACACCAATATTTACCCTTTGTTTTTCACTAAGCCCTTATGGTTCTTAACTTAACTTCTAAGTGCATCATTTACTCATTATATATTACACTTGTTCATCCATTTGATAACCATTACACCCACCAAACATGCCCTTAATAACTTTATAACATCAATACCTAATCATCCCCATCATTTCCTAACATTTCCCAAGCTTAAACATGATTTTTAGAGTGGTCCGGGACCTTGTCCTCAACCTAAGTCCCAAACCTATACTTAGTTCAAACTCTCGGTTGTTTTAATGTGGTGGTCCGGGACTTTGTATGGGGCTCAAGTCCCGGACCAATGCAAGCTAAAATCCTCGGGTGTTTTTAATGGGGTGGTCCGGGACATCTTACAAGGCTTAAGTCCCGGACCATGTGGTTGAAGCAACTCTCAGCCTTAATTTTGGGTTGGTCCGGGACTTCACCCTAGACTTAAGTCCCGGACCAGCTACAGATTTCTTCCTTTTGTATGATTCTAAGTGTTGTTACACTTGTTCCCTTCATCCATAAATCACCCAAACTTCACATATAATCTTAGGCATATTCTAATACCAAAATAACCTCTTAAACTTGCCTAACTCCTTCTCTAACCTTATAACCCAATTTCATACATAATCTCTTAACACTTGTAATTTTTCCTTAGGTTTTCCAAGTGGTGTTTCATACCTTTCATTACCACTATACCAAAATGTTTCCTCACCACCATAACATCATCTCCCAAGCATCTTTCACCTTCTAAAATTCCTTTATGCAACTACTTCAAGTTTCTTCACAAGTTTGTTCCTTCTACTTCAAACACATTATTTCCTCTTCTCCTAACAAGATTTGCATATATCCTAAACACATTCTCAAACTGCCTTTGGTGTATACCAACACACTCTCTTGATTCCCAAATCCTCCATGATGATGCCTAAGTCATTCTAACTCACAAGAACACCTTACACTCACTCTTTTCCCTCAAGACAACCCCTAAAACTTCCTAGTAATACCTTAGTCATGAAATTTCCTCAGAACATCTTAAACACTAAGTTTCTACATCAAATTTTGACATGGGTTCTCTAGTATATTGCTACACCTAAACACTTGGTTTTTCACCATCAAACTACCAAGATCACTCAAATTCTCATTACATCATCTTAACACACAATTTACACCAAAACTACACTACATCATCATATAGTGTATAAACTTAAAATACTTGCCACTTAGGCCCTTAAATGACAATAATCTTAACCACTGAATTTCCACATATATTTGCCTTTGACCTGCGAATACACACAACAAGGCTCCCATTGAAATAAAATGCTTCTTGTAATTTATTTCGACATTGTTTAACTAGCTCATTCCTCATTAGCTCTTTAATCACAAGTTCTCAAATATCATCATTGTTTTCTCTAGGTTATAAAGCCCTTTTCTAATGTAAACACTAGACTAAGCTCATCATATATCTAAATCCCATCCCTTAATGCATTAAACACCTTAAGGCGAGCAACTTACCTTGTTCTTTTACAAGCTCACAAACTTTCCTCCTTAGCCTTTTCCCTTGAACAATCTCGGTCACCAACCAAGTTCTCCTTGCCAATGTTCTAACCAATATTCAATGACTCCAATGAGTACTAAACAACACACTAACCTTAAGGAATAAGACCTAGGTTAAAAAAATGTGTTTTAAGGTATTAAATTGATTGTTTTACCTTGGTTTCTCAAGACAAGCTTGGATATGAATCAAGAAGGACCTCCTTTATCCTTTGGAGAGTAGAAACAAGCTAGAACAAGGCATAAAAATGGAGCCCCATGAGTATTGATTTTCGGTAATGGAGAAAAAATGGTGGAAACCTAGATTTTCTTACATATTCTTTACCTTAAGAGAATGGAGAAGCCAATGGAGTCTCCAAGCTTGTGTTTCCTCCTCTAATGGCGGTTTGGCTTGGCACAAAATCAAAGCTCTTGAAGTTTTGAAAAGAAAGGAAGAAGGAGCTTGAGCTAACTAAGAAGAGTATGTGTTTTGTTTTGGTTTTGGAGCTAAAATGAGTGAGCTATGGTCAAAGCTAGATGGAGCTAGCATGGAGGCTGAGTTTTACGTGAAAGAGAAGAAAGAGAGCAAGAGAAATCGGCGGAGAAGATGAAGAATGAAGAGATGAGGAGAGAGGTAAGTAAAGGTGGGATATTTATGTTAAAGCAAATAGTAGTTTTTACTTTATCTCTTGTTTTCTTTTCTTATTTGATCATGTGGTGAATCATCACCTTAAAAACTGGCAACCCCCTTTAATTAAGCTAGTCATTGTCTTGTTTGACCAACTAACTAAACTAAATTGACTAAAGACTAAACTAGGCACTATTTGATTACTATTCACAAACTAGTGCACATAATTGTGAAATGTTTGATTTCCCATTGATTTAGACTTCCTAATGTGATACTAATTAGTACACAAGTTAATTAAGGAGTAATGATGGACATTTAGCCACTCAAAACCCATTTACAAGACAATTTTTCAAAAATGTGCTTTAAGACTCCTTAATGCACATTTTGTGTTTTAACTTGTTTTCAAGCTTGGTTTTCTTTGGTAATTGATTTAAAATGACCATTAGGATATTACTAAGGTATTAGAATGATATTTTGGTGCTCACCCAAGTTTCTCCAAGCTTAGAGCGTGTTTTTGCTAAAACTGCTCTTTTGATGTTTCCTTATGTTTTCTTTGATTTAAATTGTTTCCCAAAGTTTCTAAGGAATTATTTAGCCCCCTTATACCTTATTTATCATTTAACACCATATCTAGGTTTGGGGTATTTCAATCTACCCCCCTTAAAAGAACTTTGTCCCCAAAGTTCATATATGTATGCTTAAGCATTGACGGTACTCAATTTCCTTAATCTTAACACCACAACACATTTCCACATTCACACGTCTCAAGACTCAAAGGTCAATCACAAATACAATACATATCTCAGACTTATCACCAAAGTGTAGCAACTTACACAAAATCACATCTTACACAACCAAACAAACGACAAACATGTTCGTTTCCTAACTCAAAAGCGAGAGAGCTCTACCCCCCTTAAAAAGGGGTACGCCCCGTACCCTATACAGATGACCTAGTCAGTAAACAACGAAGGGTACTTCGATCTCATCTTATCCTCTAGTTCCCACGTGGCCTCTTCGACATCCTGGTTAGACCAGAGAACCTTCACCAGTCGCACTGACTTATGGCGAGTGTCCCTAGTCTTACTATCCAAGATTCTCTGAGGAGTCTCCACGGATCTCATATTCGGTTCCAACGTCAACGCTTCAGGTTCCAACACATGGGAGGGGTGGTGCATGTATTTCTTTAGATGTGAAACATGAAAAACATCATGCACTTTACCCAGTTCAGCAGGTAGATTCAACCTGTAAGCAACTGGGCCCACCCGCTCCGTAATCTCATATGGACCAACAAATTTCGGGCTCAGCTTGGCCTTCTGTCCAAACCTAAATACACCCTTCATCGGTGAAAGTCGCAGGAATACCCGGTCGCCCACTGCGAACTCCAGGTCTCGTCGTCGAATATCAGCATACGACTTCTGCCTATCCTGAGCAACTTTCATGTTCTCTCTTATTTGCTGAACTTCAGCCTTAACTTGCTCTAAGTATTCTGGTCCTATAATGACCGTCTCACTCGACTCATCCAGCAGAGCGGTGCACGACATGGTCTACCGTACAACACTTGAAAAGGCGCCATCTTGATCGAAGCGTGATAGCTATTGTTGTATGAAAACTCGATCAGATGCAACTTGTCAATCCAACTGCCCTCAGCATGTCCTCAAGTGTCTGAATCGTACGCTCAATCTGACCATCTGTCTGAGGATGGAACACGGTACTCAACTTCAGTTCTGTGCCCAACGCTTCTCTAGTAGCTCTCCAGTACCTCGAAAGGAATCTGATATCTCTATCCGACACTATGGTCTTTGGTATCCCGTGATGTCTCATGATTTCTTTCTCAAACAACTCAGCTAATTTGGTCACCTTCCAAGTGTAGACACCAAAAATTCTCACCCCATTAAGCAAATTGTGAAATAATGAGAGGGGTCGTCGCCTTTCTTTTTCAAAACACATTTACGTGCATGCCAAAATGAAACCATCGTTTTTTGACAAAATTCTTAAATCATTTTTCAAAGAATTTCAGAAATAGACCAATTCTTCGAAAATGAATTTCCAACGGCAGTCCGATTTCAAACCCATCCCTTTCTCGTCTTTTTATTTTTTAAGTGTTGGCTTTTACTTTATCATTATCATTTTTAGTATTGTTCCCAAAATTTTATGCATTTATTATTATCATTACTTTTATCATTTTTCTTATACGTTACTTCGTCTGCATTTTATCATTTGATGTTATATATATATATATATATATAAAAGATTTATTTTATTGATAAAATCCGTTCATCTTTACTTTGCATTCTTGTTTTTTTAAACATTAGCGTTTTAGGGAGTATTCAATTTGAGTTATAATTTATGTGTTATTTCTTGCATTCCCATCTGTGTTAGTTTACTTTTCCTTCTTCATCCAGTCAAACCAGATAACCAACCAGTCAATTTAGTCATGACCCAATCTGCTTCAAAACCAAATAAGGCCCAACCTTTAAGGCCCATTCCACAACCTAGCCTCATTTCAGCTTGACAAAGGAAAAACCCTAGTGACTTTGGAGAACAAGGGCAGTCTCCCTTTTCGATGCTCAGCTCTCGATCGTTCCCTTCCTGGTCTCCAAAAACGAGAACCACAACAGACACTCTCAAACTTCTCACACCAGGAACTAGCCACCACCACCTCCTTCGTCTCTTGAATCCTTCTACCTCGCCCAGCCGCCTTCCTCTCCTTCAATTTCATCTTCTTAAAAAATGCTGAAAACGTGAATGCTCATGCTTCTCCAATGTGCTCTACTTCTTCATTCCCTTCTTTCCGAAAATACTCCAATGGCCACATTCAATATGTTCACTCACAGCGATTTTTCCAATCCCAACCTCACCGTTCCCTTCTCATGGTTTCCCTCTCCCTGAAAACACGAAGGAGAGCAGCGCAGTACACTGTCGAAGAGCCCAGAAAGCTCTGAATCAGTGCAACTCCTTGTTCTACTCTGAAAGCCGCTTCCTCCTTCGTCTTCCGAACCCATGAAAACCTGAATCCCTAACCCGGCCCCTCAAAACGAAAACTATCAAACTTTCGTCTCTTGCGCTCATCCTTTGCGGGTACGATGGATGTGACCACAAAGGATCGATTCGTTTTCTTCCGATACGTCCAAGATCTCCTACCGTTTGTTTTAGAGGTCCACTCGCTTTTCAACTCGGATTCGGTGCACAATGAAGTTCAAACTCTCAAGTCCCACCAAACTCGCTGTGATTTCCATACCGAGACACGGTTGTGAAATCTCGATTTCTCTCGTTTCATTATTCTTCTATTTGTTGTATCTATTGTTAAAATTTTCTGGTTTGACTGCTTTTCTGGTTTGATGGATAATTGAGGTTGTCCGAAACGTCCGGTTTGTCTTGAGCAGAGGCGGTTTTTTCTGATTTGTGCAATTTGAGTTTTTCGGTCGATTGAAGTGTGATTGTCTGATAATCTTGGCTTGGTTTATATAATTGTCGCTTGGCTTTTGCAAACTACTTCTTGCGTGGCCTTTGAGTCCGATTTGCCTAGCTTTCGCAACTCGCAAGAGTACTTGGATCTGTTGAGTATTCTGCGGCTGCCTCTGATGCCTTTGTTGCCTTTGAAATTCCAGCTTTGGATCTTGCTATAAGGTGACTGTATATTGCAGAGTTTTGATGTCTCGTTTGTCTTCTCTTTGACCGAGATACACATACCATTGTTTGGACATGGCTAGAGGATGATTGCTGTATCTGAAATGAATAAGCTCAAGTTTGATTGGTCAAACTCTCATTTTCTTCGAATTGCTGGAGTTCATATCATCGCGATGAGCTCTGATTTCATGCCTTGGCTGTGATACTATAAGGTTTGGTCATGTTTGCTTGCTTCGGAATCCGACCTTGGGCAGTTACAATCGACCGTGCTCGAGGACGTCGCTCCTGTTTTAATTCTATCACGCAGGATTGCCCCCTTGCACATTGACGATTAATCTGGAAATAGTTGTGCTTCTGCTATCATCAGTGGCCCTATTGCGCATTCCTTTGTGTTTGGCAATTATCTCACTTTTACCATCATTACTTTAGCACCTTTAGTATGCGGGTTTGGGAATCGATATGTTGCAGGCCTCAAATGCTTGTTTAATTCGGTTCACTTATAAATCTCCTATTTGGCTTCATGTTTGACCGAGGTACACTTTCTTTGAGATTTGGGTTGGACTTGCTTGGCTTGGAACTGGCTTCGGGCTCTGTGATTTGTCCATGTGATAGCGCTTTGGGCTTGTTACGGCTTCATGGGTTTGAAAATCCTATCGGTCAGTTTCTTGTCTCTACCAACTTTGCGGCTTCTCTTTACGCCTTGAGTTTGGTTTGGAAATTGAATTGTTTTAATTTTGAACTCGTCCCTTGCGCATTGATCTGGTTTGGAAGTTTAGTTTGAGACTAGCATGTGTTTGTCCCTCGCGCTTAGATATGAACATAGATTGAATGATAGTTGTCCTATGCTATGAATGTGTGAATAAATTACTCATTGGTTGGTTGGTCCTTGTTAATTTTTTTATCTTAGGGGGAAATGATATAAACCCATCTAGGTATGATCCCACATGACTCACGACGTCACATCTTTGATACTACACTTCGGTTTGAGTCATAATCTAAGATGGCGAATTAATTTGAGTAGCAACCCCAATGCTTGATTTATCTCACGATCCTTAGCATTTGTTGGCAGCTTGAAACTCTTTTCTATGTTCTCGGTTGGGGTGTGGGAGATGATTAGATTCCCCCTTTCCTCCCATTGAGATGGACCGTATGATCCCATTGCACACACTCCAACCTTCTTCCGTTCTTTGACTAATGCGCTTTGTCTCTATTGGATGTGTTCTTTGACATGTACATAATGCTTATGGAATGGAAAACTGCTTGGGGACTAAGGAGATGGACCTTGGCTTGGACTACCGGGGCTCTCCCTTCGAACGTGAAAAACGGTTGGTGTATCTCTTCGGATCCCCTTCAGCTCGAGTGAGGCGGCGTCGATGCGACCCCCCATAGCAGCTCTTTAATTAAGATTGTTATCTATGTTTGTATTAATTTGTAATTTGTTTATTGTTCTTACTTTTGGTTGTCTTTGGATTTATTTATTTTTGTAATTTAATTCATTCTCTGCATGTGAACAATTTTAGCATGTTATCTCTAGCTGGTTTTGTTATGTTATTCTAGTGCTTATTTTACCCCTTCTACATATGGATTTGAGCTTGGAAATTAATTTGAAATCTTATAGGATTCTTGCCGGTGTTCAATCACCAAACTTTTGCACATAACGTTTACACTTCATTTTGCTTCTCCAATGTTTGTACCCTATGTGAGATATTTGCTTTGCTACTTTGTGATTTATGCCCCTTTGCTCATTGCTTATTGATGTTTTAAGCCCTAGTTATTCCCCTTATGACCTTTTAAACTGACAGAAAAGTTTCGGATGTATTATCGCTTCACACCTAACGAGTCTCTCATTCGTTTCGTGGGGCAATAATCTCCTATAACTTCAGAAAACACCCAAACCACCCTTATATGTATATAAGAACAAAACTTCAAAAAACAAGCCCTTAAGGCCATTTTAGGAGGGCTTAGGATGAAACCACCCCATGCCTAGCGGATCTCTCATTCGTTTTATGTGGGTGGAATCCTCCTTTGCTTTCAACACACCTCTAATCAAGAGTTAATAAACCAACCAATAAATCACTTCCTCTCACTCGTTAATATCTCACAAATCAGTCCAACAACATTTTTCAGCCCAATTTCCAATAAAGCCCACATAAAAAAGGGACCACTTCTGCTAATCCAAGCAAGGCCCTCTTTTTGGCCCAACTCTAGATAAGGTCCAAATTTCAACCCAATTTCCAATAAAGCCCAGAGCGGGCCCAATTTAATTCCAAGGCCCAATTCAAATCCCACTTCAGCCCAAATCAAAAGGCCACTCTGAGGCCTAATTCAAAACCCACTTCAGCCCACAGTTCATAAATCCCATTTCAAGGCCCAAGCCCATTTCGAGGCCAAAGCCCAAACAAGGCCATCAAGCCCGCTTGGCCCAAGCCCACTCGGCCCATCAAGCCCACTCGGCCCATCGAGCCCAATTTTGACTGAACGTTGACTAATCCAACTTTGACCCGAACATTGACCAATCCAACTTTGACCCGAAATTTGACCAATCCCACTTTGACCTTGACTGAGCATTGACTTTGACCCAAGTTTGACCAGTTCAAGTTTGACCATCCCGAACTTTGACCCGGCCTATCTTCTAATCCCGGCCCAAATTCAATTCAAACCCAATTCAATTCAAACCCAATTCAATTCAAACCCAATTCATTCAGCCCTATTCAACTCAAATCCTGATTCAAACTTGACTTGTAAATCCCATCCAAACCCCAAAAATCTCTCTTCTCAAATTTCAAACAATCGATTTATTTGAACTTCATTAAGTTTTCAAAAGAAACCATTTTGTGGAATTTTAAAGGAAAAAACTCTTCTCACATCACAGAAAACTCTTCTCAAAAAGCAGAAAGTTCTTCTCACATATACAGAAAGTTTTCTCCTAAGACATTTCTCAAAATCAGTGTTTTTTTTTATCGAGAATTCCGAACAACATCAAAAGTTTTCCAACTCAGTTTTTAAACTCAAACTAAGCCGTTTTTGGGGAACAGGGGATGTCTAACACCTTCAAAGAACGTTTTCTTCCTAGTTAGACATCACTTGTCTCTCTTCTAAAATAAAAATCCGAGGCGGGGCACTGGGGTCGTAACCTCCCTTGTCGCAGTCTGGATCTCTTTAGGCGGGGCATTAGGGTGACAAACCTCCCCTGATTGCAGCCTAGATTTTTACAAGGCGGGGTGCTAGGGAAGCAACGGCCTTCCTAGTTGCAGCCGGGATTTTAGAATCGTCTAACTCCCTTCCACTCGATTTCAATGTTTTCGGTTTTTAACATTTTAAAACCCGGGAGTTAGAGACGTTATTAGGGTTTGACCGAGAACATCTCATTCATGGTGTTTCTCTCTAAATCCTATTTTCGACATAAATACATTGCCCTATCTTTCAGCCTCGGCACTTACCATTAATTAAGTGTCACGCTCGAGGGGGTACATAGGGTGATCCCTCGGGATCATCCGCCCTTTCGCAACAAAATGATTTTTCTCGACCGTTTTCAAACCTCAGACCTAAAAAACCCGGGATCTCTCCCAAATGCCAATTGCCTCACATACTCAAATCTTCATTCAGCTCCAACTCACCTTAAACTCGAATCATCTCCTAAATACCGATTTCTTCCAAAGTCTCATAGGCCCGAGCGCCTCACAGACTCGAACACTTCAATCTCTCCACCATTTTAAGATTCGAACGTCTCACAGACCCGAGCGTCTCACAGACCCGAGCGTCTCACAGACCTTGATATCCCATACCTCTCATTACATGAACACCTCAAATGTCTCATAGGCCCGAGCGTCTCATAGACTAATCTCTCAAAATGCTCAAACCTTCTTTGGTTTCCCACAAACTTCAAACCATCAGACTCCAAGTCTTGTCTATTTACTCAACCTCGGACTCTTCCCAAATCTTCGTTCCATACTCATCTGAGTTCACCAACTCCTCTCTTTGGCACTAGCTTGGCAGAAAAGCTCGCCTCATCCACTCATTTTCTCTCCTCCTGTCCTAATCCTATCCTTGGCTTTGAACTGAATCTCTCTAAAAAGGTTTTGAAAGAAGGCAATCCCGACAATTGGAGACCGAGGTTTTCTCGGGCACCAATCCGAAGTCGTGGTCGTTGCCACTTCTAAGGGGTGTAACCCAGTGCGAACCCACCATAGAATCTCTGGCTTGATCAGATAAGTCCTATCCATAGGCAATAAATCATCAGGGTCAATTAACGGTTCTTAGAACCCGGTTCCTTTCCTTCCTAGTTCATTTAGGTCAAACTAGGTGGCGACTTTAGTCAATTCCGCCTTATAGAGGCATAAGTCCGCGTGGGGCCCATTGAGAGCGGGTGTAGTGTTCACTTACACTCCCCTATAAGCTTTCTGGGAAAGACGGACGATGAAGTAGGTATTTGAGGGATGCCAGATAACGGGTTTTCACCCTCCACAGAATGGCAGTTTCTAGGATCTAGGCTTTTCAGTTAAGAACCATATTTAGATAGACCCCCCCCCTCATACCGAAAAATCACCCTCCATAGAATGGCGACTCCGCTGGGGAAAACTTGAGTAAGTTTTTCTCAAACTCAAGGAAGACTGAACTCCATTCAAGATTGTCCGGATTTCCCCACTTCTTTCAAAACCTTCAAGAGATTCTTTTCAAAGCCTCTAGGATTATTCTACTCCACACTCAGAGTGTGTGCCTGATGAGGATAGCTAGGACATACTAGATCCTCAACAAACATGACAACAATTGGGTTAATAATTAGCTCACGATTAGAAAGAGACACTTAGGTGTGAATGAAGCTAACTTCCCTTTAGGTTAATAAACAACCAATTTGGAAATCACTAATCTCAAGACAAAACCCTTAGTAATTAGGGTGGTGCTAACTTCTCTGCTTTAATTACATTATATGATTGTGGGGTGCATTGGGTGGGTAGCTTAGGACATGCATTCCTCTGTGTCACCCGTTTTATCCACGATGTCACGAGATCCCCAACCGGTCCACGGTTGATTCCCCATGAGCTGGGTCACTCTCTCAGTGAACAAACCCACGAGGCGGTATGGTCTCCGACTAACACTTTGAAGCTCATGATCCAAAAAATATCCTCCATTACCCGAGTCAAAGCCAGCATATAGTGAGCCATGAGCCTTCAGTGTCCAGCTACCTTATCCGGTGTCTAAGACGGGTTTATGGGTAGTCACCCCCTTGTATGCCGCCTGTCTGACCACCCTGTTTCCTTACCTTGAAGATTGCATGGGCTCAGTTCTCCATTGTTCCTCTGCACCACGGGTGTCTCTAAAGCCTGATGTCACGCTACACGTCCATAGAGGATCCCATATTTACCGGATACCCATACATGGCACAACGTAGTCAGTGAATAATTTGGACTTTAGACACACCTGACCGTGCAGATGACGGGAGACCCGACCCCATGCAGTACTTCCCCAAGTTTTCCAAAAGTGGGTATGTTGTGATAATCACCGGCCGTGGCTCGTGTGACTGTATCATTTCGGGTATCCTGACCTTTCGAACTTAAGCACTCCGGACTTTCTTGATGACGTGCCCCACAAGGCATAACAGAGATAAATCCCGAGAGATGAACAGTGAAGGAACGACGGTTCCCCCGGTGGTATGGAAGCATTGATTGACCTGGAAGGTGATTATCCCAACATTAACACTTACAGCTCCACATCAAACATAACCACAATTTCTTTTATGCTATACATGTGTGCAAACCACTTTTTCAAACCAATCTGTTTCAAAACGTTCGGAATTCTCTTTTGCACATCTCTTAAAGCTGTTTTACGAGCTCGTTTAATTTCAAATCCCACCTAAATTTTATTCATAAACATTTGCGGTTTTAATCTTGCCACTTCATCTTTAGAATGTTATTCCAAAACAATTGTCATAAATAGATTTCAAAAACCTACTTTCTACAAACGAATTTCAAACAACTTTTTTCACCAACATTATTTCAAAATAGTTTTCGAAAACAGTTTTCAAAGTTGATTTTCACAAACGTATTTCAAAATAAATGATTTAGTCCCCATGTTGTGATCCTCTATTTTTGAAGTTCAACCCACCTTCAAGAGCAGTGGTCATTACCGTGGAGCATACTAGTCATTTTGTGTTTTCACGAAAGTGGTGGATTTTTACATAAGATTTTGTGCTCAATCATTCATCTTTCCTTTCTAAGAAACATCCGCGTTCCTCCTGTCGGAGCAAGTGAAGCAGCATGAAGATCGACTACGCGGATCGAGCTGAAGGCCAGAGGTGCATCAACCCGTGGAGCTAGCCGAGTGACATGAAGACCAACACCAACCGTTCAAATACAAAATCAGAGGTGTACCAACCCGAGTCAAGCGAGATGAAGATTAGCGACACCGGTCCGAGTTCGAACTGTTGAAAATCAGAGGAACACCAGACCCGTTTTGTTTGATCACAGCACTGCTTCACTGCAAGAGCCCGAAGGACGAGCAGTCGATCAAGACCCAAAAGTGAGCGAGTAGCCGGTCAAGAGCCTGAAGACGAGCGAGCTACCAACCAGGAGCCCGGAGATGAGTGAGCAACCAACCAGGAATCCGAGTGTGTGCAGTCAGTCAGAAGCCTGAAGACGGGCCAACAAAAGTTTAGAAGAAGTCTTAAAATTCCCTCTTTTAGTGACTTTTTAGGATTGATGATGTATATGCCTTCCCCTATGTTTCTTTCCTCTCTCATCCATTTCTGATAAGATTGCATGTATAGGTTTATACATTCTCTTTAAATTTATTTAGATCAATGTGTATAGGGTTCCCCACTCCCTATTCTATTTGCGAATGACCGAGCATCAAAATTTATATTGAGAAAATCCACCACTTTGAAAACACTTGTTTTCAAAAATCGTTTTCCAAACTTGGTTTCTTTTGGCATGCACGTATAATGAAAAGAACGAATAAGGAGTGACCCCTCACAGTTATATATCATTCATAAATCTCGCTTTATGGGGTGAAAATTCACGGTATCTACAGAAGGCATCCCCTGAACAAGCACGCCAACAAACACAACCGAGCACAAAGCAAACTGCATGCATTGCATTTATTACAAAAAGTCCCATGCATTCTTGGTTAGTCCAAATTTTTCAAACACGTACAAGTCCTATCCACTTCAAAAAAATTTCATAATCATGTGTTTCATTATCACTACTCTACACACCAGCTTTCATCCCAATATCTCAGCCTCCAAAACTAATCTTCGGAGGGATAGTGGAGAACACCGGGAGCTCAAGCCTTTTCAAATCCAGAATCGTCATGGGCATCAGTGACCAGATCGAGAGAAAAAAGATGCAGTCATTTCCATGTCGTGGGGCTACCATGCGGGAGTTGTCACTCCCTAAAATCCAAAATCTAGGAGCCAATCACCAACCCGATCTCACTCGAGAGTTACTTCTCCGACAACAACCCCGACAAGTCGACCACCTTCAGGGCCAACGATGATGGGATGAGCTTTATGAGCCATGAGCTGAACTCGACTCAAGCGAGACTAGGTGTAGCCTTACCACGCATGCATTGCATCCAAAACGAAAAACAAAAAAAAAACATTCAGTCAAAATCCAAAGTCAACCATCTTCATTCATCATTTTAAGCATTTCACGCATCTTATACATAGTAATTCCATATTACCACAGTAGATTGCATTGTAGATAGCCGTGTTTGCATACTCTCATATCGAAACGACATCTTTGGGAAAAATCATGAGGGATTAATTGAACAGATTGCGTGAACCACTGAACTCTCGACCCGTCAATGAACACAAGGGTCCAATCAAAATCGACACCACAAACCAAGTGAGTAGTGTGCGAAGAGCGGTATTTTCCCTTGAATTTCAAATGAGAGTACTGGACAATCCATTGAGTGATGAGGGCAGATAGAGAGAGCCAATCGAGGTAAAACCATGAGCGACATGTGCACTCCTCTAGCACATGGAGAGGCATAATTTAGAGTGAGATCGATGTCGATAGCAAGATACGAACTGTGATTCATGCAAAGATCCGAGAAGTAGTAAGAAAACAATCACTGACTAATGAGGATGACGAGGCACTTAGGAATAAAAATCTCCACAAAAACCAAAAAGCGTTGACTGCCCTGTACATAACCCCTTAGTGAGCCCCGCTGAGCCTTTCAAGAAAAAACTCTTTTTTTGTTAAAAAAAAACTCCACAATATGTCACCCCACGTATACTTGTCTGCCCTCGCAATAGAGGATCTCAAAAGAGCCAGAGCCATGGCCCATCCCCACCAACTTCCACTAACACAATAAATGAAATGTTTTAAGAAATCAGTGAGTCAATGCAACTCCAAAGCCAAACACCAAAAAAGAACACCAAAAATGTTCAAGAAGATCAGTGAGTCAATGCAACTCCAAAGCCAAACACCAAAAAAGAACACCAAAAATGTTCAAGAAGATCGATGAGTCAATGCAACTCCAGAGTTGAAAGCCAAAATACAAAGCAGAGAATGCTTGAGAAAGTTGGTGAGCCAAACGCAATTTCAAAAACACAAAAATGAGAAGAAAGCTCGAATCGTACGCTAGGAGAGGCAAGAAGGAGATATCCAAACCAAAAAGACCAATGATGTCCCAAAGAAACCGATAAGGGGTTATCAAAACCCGTCTAATCATTCCACCCATGGCAAAGGTGAAACATGTCCTCTATTGTACAAAAGCTTCACAATCCCCAAACAAATCCTCCAGGCCCATGTGACGTACATCACACCTCACAGCCCCGCTACAACCCAATAAAAGACCTCTGACTCATAAGTTGATGAGTGTTAACTGAAAATATCGGATCTTAAACATGAATCATAAGCTTCATAATTGTTATCAACATGTCCATCATATCAAAGGGACCATGAGTGAATGAGTGTGACCTTACCCCACAAGGTCGTCTAAGCGCGAGTGACTCTTTGATCTAAGCACCAAAATGTAAAACAACTTACCCGTTGCAGGTGAGGAGGTTGTAAGGATCGGAAAGTCCAAAACCCCGAAAAGATATTCTAAGGAAAATACTGCTCTGAGCATCAAGAGTATCAATACACCATTAGCACACAGCATCTATACTACGAGAGTTTGACCCGCATCCCTCCATGAGAGGAAAGTGATTCACACATTCCAATTCAACAATCACTCAAGATCGAGCCGAAGATGTTTTATATTCGTAAACCTCGTATTAATAGAGATAAGGTCATACCTTTCTCCAAAAATTGCATATGCATTTTGCATCGTATCCAGCTTTAATACCTGCATGCTCATAAGCACTCCATCATCAACACCTGACTAGTAAGAACTCTACCTAGTCTCGCTGAAAGTCGACTTCAGTTGCAGTGTTGCAGCATAACTTTTGGTCAAAAGAAATCAAAAACCAGGGCCATCTGGAGCACACAAAGACTTTTGGAGCCATCCACTATCATACTCGAGCCTCATTGGCGCCCCTCTCATAGCCAAGCTAGAGCCGTACGGGAGCCATCATCCGACATTGAAACCATCCTTGGAATTACACAGGGGTCATCCCAACAGTCCGAGCATAATATGGGAGCCAAATATAGCCTTCTCGTAGCCCTTCCTGGAGCCATCCCGAGCTATCCTAGAGCCATCATGAGAGAACCCTGAAGTCATAATCGGACCGAAGCCATCTATCCATGACCAAGAAGTTATCAACCACAACAACAAAATATCTACCACTTCAAAATACGTCAAACACAACATAATCCACCAATCACATCAACCCATCATTCGACTCAAAGTCCAAACCAGATCAAAACCCCTCCAGCCATCCTGAAAATCTCTAACCGAATCAAAACCCACCAACCATCCCAGAGCCGTAGCTCACAATGGAGTCATGGATCATACCGGAGCCATCCGATCATACCGGAGCCCTCGGATCATATCGAAGCCAAACCCATCAACCATCCAAGAGTCGTTGCTCACAAGGGAGTCACATATCAAACCGAAGCCATCCAACCGCAATGGAGCCATCCGATCATACCGGAGCCCTCGGATCATATCGAAGCCAAACCCATCAACCATCCAAGAGTCGTTGCTCACAAGGGAGTCACATATCAAACCGAAGCCACCCAACCGCAATGGAGCCATCCAATCATATCAAAACCATAGAGTTCCCAAAATCACTCATAAAAAAAACCATCCACTCAAAGACCAATCACAAAACCAAAACAAAAACTCAGGAGACATACCGGAGCCATCTCGAAACTCTGGAGCCAAAAGCCCTACCAAATCCCGGAACTATAGTGCACATCGGGCGAGACTGTCAAAACAAAACCGAAACACAATTCCCACACTGGCAAAGCCAAGGGCAACATCAATCACATCCCTCACTGGAGCAACCGAAAAGCGTCCAATCCCAAATCAATCCACAATCAAAGTCATCCTCAAGTCAACCACTCCAAGCAGCGGGTTTCGTACAACCCCACAAAGTATCATAGGCTCGTCATAAGTCCTATGACTAGATGTCAAGAGGTCTAGTTGAGGCACTCCTAAGTCCTCGTACTTTCAATCGCATTCTAGGCCCGTCATAAGCCCTAGGACTGGATATCAAGAGGTCCAGTTGAGGCACTCCTAAGCCCTCATGCACCTTAAATCAAATCGGGTTGTTAGTATTATAGGCTCGTCATAAGTCCTATAGCTAGATATCAAGAGGTCTAGTTGAGGCACTCCTAAGTCCTCGTACTTTCAATCGCATTCTAGGCCCGTCATAAGCCCTAGGACTGGATATCAAGAGGTCCAGTTGAGGCACTCCTAAGCCCTCATGCACCTTAAATCAAATCAGGTTGTTAGTATTATAGGCTCGTCATAAGTCCTATAGCTAGATATCAAGAGGTCTAGTTGAGGCACTCCTAAGTCCTCGTACTCTCAATCGCATTCTAGGCCCGTCATAAGCCCTAGGACTGGATATCAAGAGGTCCAGTTGAGGCACTCCTAAGCCCTCGTGCACCTTAAGCCAAATCGGGTTGTTGGTATTATAGGCTCGTCATAAGTCCTATAGCTAGATGTCAAGAGGTCTAGTTGAGGCACTCCTAAGTCCTCGTACTTTCAATCGCATTCTAGGCCCGTCATAAGCCCTAGGACTGGATATCAAGAGGTCCAGTTGAGGCACTCCTAAGCCCTCGTGCATCTTAAACCAAACCGGATTGTTAGTATTATAGGCTCGTCATAAGTCCTATAGCTAGATATCAAGAGGTCTAGTTGAGGCACTCCTAAGTCCTCGTACTCTCAATCGCATTCTAGGCCCGTCATAAGCCCTAGGACTGGATATCAAGAGGTCCAGTTGAGGCACTCCTAAGCCCTCGTGCACCCTAAACCAAATCGGATTGTTAGTATCTTAGGCTCGTCATAAGTCCTAGGGTTAGATGTCAAGAGGTCTAACTGAGGCTCGTCATAAGTCCTCGTACTTTCAATCGCCTTCATGCGCTCACGGTTGCATCCCAATGCACCTCAAACCCGTAGTGAGAATTTTTGGCGCCCCGTCAACCTTGATCCAATTCTGCAATGGCTTGCAAAATTGAATCAAGGGGAGCCATCTGTAGACACCAAAAATTCTCACCCCATAAAGCAAATTGCGAAATAATGAGAGGGGTCGTCGCCTTTCTTTTTCAAAACACATTTACGTGCATGCCAAAATGAAACCATCGTTTTTTGACAAAATTCTTAAATCATTTTTCAAAGCATTTCAGAAATAGACCAATTCTTCAAAAATGAATTAACAACGGCAGTCCGATTTCAAACCCATCCCTTTCTCGTCTTTTTATTTTTTTAAGTGTTGGCTTTTACTTTATCATTATCATTTTTAGTATTGTTCCCAACATTTTATGCATTTATTATTATCATTACTTTTATCATTTTTCTTATAGTTACTTCGTCTGCATTTATCATTTCATGTATATAATATATATATATATATATATAATATAAGATTTATTTTATTGATAAAATCCGTTCATCTTTACTTTGCATTCTTGTTTTTTTTAAACATTAGCGTTTTAGGGAGTATTCAATTTGAGTTATAATTTTTGTGTTATTTCTTGCATTCCCATCTGTGTTAGTTTACTTTTCCTTCTTCATCCAGTCAAACTAGATAACCAACCAGTCAATTTAGTCATGACCCAATCTGCTTCAAAACCAAATAAGGCCTAACCTTTAAGGCCCATTCCACAACCTAGCCTCATTTCAGCTTGACAAAGGAAAAACCCTAGTGACTTTGGAGAACAAGGGCAGTCTCCCTTTTCGATGCTCAGCTCTCGATCGTTCCCTTCCTGGTCTCCAAAAACGAGAACCACAACAGACACTCTCAAACTTCTCACACCAGGAACTAGCCACCACCACCTCCTTCGTCTCTTGAATCCTTCTACCTCGCCCAGCCGCCTTCCTCTCCTTCAATTTCATCTTCTTAAAAAATGCTGAAAACGTGAATGCTCATGCTTCTCCAATGTGCTCTACTTCTTCATTCCCTTCTTTCTAAAAATACTCCAATGGCCACCTTCAATATGTTCACTCACAGTGATTTTTCCAATCCCAACCTCACCGTTCCCTTCTCATGGTTTCCCTTTCCCTGAAAACATGAAGGAGAGCAGCGCAGTACACTGTCGAAGAGCCCAGAAAGCTCTGAATCAGTGCAACTCCTTGTTCTACTTTGAAAGCCGCTTCCTCCTTCGTCTTCCGAACCCATGAAAACCCGAATCCCTAACCCGGCCCCTCAAAACGAAAACTATCAAACTTTCGTCTCTTGCGCTCATCCTTTGCGGGAACAATGGATGTGACCACGAAGGATCGATTCGTTTTTTTCCGATACGTCCAAGATCTCCTACCGTTTGTTTTAGAGGTCCAATCGCTTTTCAACTCGGATTCGGTGCACAATGAAGTTCAGACTCTCAAGTCCAACCAAACTCGCTGTGATTTCCATACCGAGACACGGTTGTGAAATCTCGATTTCTCTCGTTTCATTATTCTTCTATTTGTTGTATCTATTGTTAAATTTTTCTGGTTTGACTGCTTTTCTGGTTTGATGGATAATTGAGGTTGTCCGAAATGTCCGGTTTGTCTTGAGCAGAGGCGGTTTTTTCTGATTTGTGTAATTTGAGTTTTTCGGTCGATTGAAGTGTGATTGTCTGATAATCTTGGCTTGGTTTTTATAATTGTCGCTTGGCTTTTGCAAACTACTTCTTGCGTGGCCTTTGAGTCCGATTTGCCTAGCTTTCGCAACTCGCAAGAGTACTTGGATCTGTTGAGTATTCTGCGGCTGCCTCTGATGCCTTTGTTGCCTCTGAAATTCCAGCTTTGGATCTTGCTATAAGGTGACTGTATATTGCAGAGTTTTGATGTCTCGTTTGTCTTCTCTTTGACCGAGATACACATACCATTGTTTGGACATGGCTAGAGGATGATTGCTGTATCTGAAATGAATAAGCTTAAGTTTGATTGGTCAAACTCTCATTTTCTTCGAATGGCTGGATTTCATATCATCGCGATGAGCTCTGATTTCGTGCCTTGGCTGTGATACTATAAGGTTTGGTCATGTTTGCTTGCTTCAGAATCCGACCTTGGGCAGTTACAATCGACCGTGCTCGAGGACGTCGCTCCTGTTTTAATTCTATCACGCAGGATTGCCCCCTTGCACATTGACGATTAATCTGGAAATAGTTGTGCTTCTGCTATCATCAGTGGCCCTATTGCGCATTCCTTTGTGTTTGGCAATTATCTCACTTTTACCATCATTACTTTAGCACCTTTAGTATGCGGGTTTGGGAATCGATATGTTGCAGGCCTCAAATGCTTGTTTAATTCGGTTCACTTATAAATCTCCTATTTGGCTTCATGTTTGACCGAGGTACACTTTCTTTGAGATTTGTGTTGGACTTGCTTGGCTTGGAACTGGCTTCGGGCTCTGTGATTTGTCCATGTGATAGCGCTTTGGGCTTGTTACGGCTTCATGGGTTTGAAAATCCTATCGGTCAGTTTCTTGTCTCTACCAACTTTGTGGATTTCTCTTTACGCCTTGAGTTTGGTTTGGAAATTGAATTGTTTTAATTTTGAACTCGTCCCTTGCGCATTGATCTGGTTTGGAAGTTTAGTTTGAGACTAGCATGTGTTTGTCCCTCGCGCTTAGATATGAACATAGATTGAATGATAGTTGTCCTATGCTCTGAATGTGTGAATAAATTACTCATTGGTTGGTTGGTCCTTGTTAATTTTTTCATCTTAGGGGGAAATGATATAAACCCATCTAGGTATGATCCCACATGACTCACGACGTCACATCTTTGATACTACACTTTGGTTTGAGTCATAATCTAAGATGGCGAATTAATTTGAGTAGCAACCCCAATGCTTGATTTATCTCACGATCCTTAGCATTTGTTGGCAGCTTGAAACTCTTTTCTATGTTCTCGGTTGGGGTGTGGGAGATGATTAGATTGCCCCCTTTCCTCCCATTGAGAGGGGCTGTATGATCCCATTGCACACACTCCAACCTTCTTCCGTTCTTTGACTAATGCACTTTGTCTCTATTGGATGTGTTCTTTGACATGTACATAATGCTTATGGAATGGAAAACTGCTTGGGGACTAAGGAGATGGACCTTGGCTCGGATTACCGGGGCTCTCCCTTCGAACGTGAAAAACGGTTGGTGTATCTCTTCGGATCCCCTTCAGCTCGAGTGAGGCGGCGTCGATGCGACCCCCCATAGCAGCTCTTTAATTAAGATTGTTATCTATGTTTGTATTAATTTGTAATTTGTTTATTGTTCTTACTTTTGGTTGTCTTTGGATTTATTTATTTTTGTAATTTAATTCATTCTCTGCATGTGAACAATTTTAGCATGTTATCTCTAGCTGGTTTTGTTATGTTATTCTAGTGCTTAGTTTACCCCTTCTACATATGGATTTGAGCTTGGAAATTAATTTGAAATCTTATAGGATTCTTGCCGGTGTTCAATCACCAAACTTTTGCACATAACGTTTACACTTCATTTTGCTTCTCCAATGTTTGTACCCTATGTGAGATATTTGCTTTGTTGCTTTGTGATTTATGCCCCTTTGCTCATTGCTTATTGATGTTTTAAGCCCTAGTTATTCCCCTTAGGACCTTTTAAACTGACAGAAAAGTTTCGGATGTATTATCGCTTCACACCTAACGAGTCTCTCATTCGTTTCGTGGGGCAATAATCTCCTATAACTTCAGAAAACACCCAAACCACCCTTATATGTATATAAGAACAAAACTTCAAAAAACAAGCCCTTAAGGCTATTTTAGGAGGGCTTAGGATGCGAAACCACCCCATGCCTAGCGGATCTCTCATTCGTTTTATGTGGGTGGAATCCTCCTTTGCTTTCAACACACCTCTAATCAAGAGTTAATAAACCAACTAATAAATCACTTCCTCTCACTCGTTAATATCTCACAAATCAGTCCAACAACATTTTTCAGCCCAATCACAAATAAAGCCCACATAAAAAAGGGACCACTTCAGCTAATCCAAGCAAGGCCCTCTTTTTGGCCCAACTCTAGATAAGGTCCAAATTTCAACCCAATTTCCAATAAAGCCCAGAGCGGGCCCAATTTAATTCCAAGGCCCAATTCAAATCCCACTTCAGCCCAAATCAAAAGGCCACTCTAAGGCCTAATTCAAAACCCACTTCAGCCCACAGTTCATAAATCCCATTTCAAGGCCCAAGCCCATTTCGAGGCCAAAGCCCAAACAAGGCCATCAAGCCCGCTTGGCCTAAGCCCACTTGGCCCATCAAGCCCACTCGGCCCATCGAGCCCAATTTTGACTGAATGTTGACTAATCCAACTTTGACCCGAACATTGACCAATCCAACTTTGACCCAAAATTTGACCAATCCCACTTTGACCTTGATTGAGCATTGACTTTGACCCAAGTTTGACCAGTTCAAGTTTGACCAACCCGAACTTTGACCCGGCCTATCTTCTAATCCCGGCCTAAAATCAATTCAAACCCAATTCAATTCAAACCCAATTCATTCAGCCCTATTCAATTCAAATCCTGATTCAAACTCGACTTGTAAATCCCATCCAAACCCCAAAAATCTCTCTTCTCAAATTTCAAACAATCGATTTATTTGAACTTCATCAAGTTTTCAAAAGAAACCATTTTGTGGAATTTTAAAGGAAAAAACTCTTCTCACATCACAGAAAACTCTTCTCAAAACGCAGAAAGTTCTTCTCACATATACAGAAAGTTTTCTCCTAAGACATTTCTCAAAATCAGTGTTTTTTTTTATCGAGAGTTCCGAACAACATCAAAAGTTTTCCAACTCAGTTTTTAAACTCAAACTAAGCCGTTTTTGGGGAACAGGGGATGTCTAACACCTTCAAAGAACGTTTTCTTCCTAGTTAGACATCACTTGTCTCTCTTCTAAAATAAAAATCCGAGGCGGGGCACTGGGGTCGTAACCTCCCTTGTCGCAGTCTGGATCTCTTTAGGCGGGGCATTAGGGTGACAAACCTCCCCTGATTGCAGCCTAGATTTTTACAAGGTGGGGTGCTAGGGAAGCAACGGCCTTCCTAGTTGCAGCCGGGATTTTAGAATCGTCTAACTCCCTTCCACTCGATTTCAATGTTTTCGGTTTTTAACATTTTAAAACCCGGGAGTTAGAGACGTTATTAGGGTTTGACCGAGAACATCTCATTCATGGTGTTTCTCTCTAAATCCTATTTTGACATAAATACATTGCCCTATCTTTCAGCCTCGGCACTTACCATTAATTAAGTGTCACGCTCGAGGGGGTACATAGGGTGATCCCTCGGGATCATCCGCCCTTTCGCAACAAAATGATTTTTCTCGACCGTTTTCAAACCTCAGACCTAAAAAACCTGGGATCTCTCCCAAATGCCAATTGCCTCACATACTCAAATCTTCATTCAGCTCCAACTCACCTTAAACTCGAATCATCTCCTAAATACCGATTTCTTCCAAAGTCTCATAGGCCCGAGCGCCTCACAGACTCGAACACTTCAATCTCTCCACCATTTTAAGATTCGAACGTCTCACAGACCCGAGCGTCTCACAGACCTTGATATCCCATACCTCTCATTACATGAACACCTCAAATGTCTCATAGGCCCGAGCGTCTCACAGACTAATCTCTCAAAATGCTCAAACCTTCTTTGGTTTCCCACAAACTTCAAACCATCAGACTCCAAGTCTTGTCTATTTACTCAACCTCAGACTCTTCCCAAATCTTCGTTCCATACTCATCTGAGTTCACCAACTCCTCTCTTTGGCGCTAGCTTGGCAGAAAAGCTCGCCTCATCCACTCATTTTCTCTCCTCCTGTCCTAATCCTATCCTTGGCTTTGAACTGAATCTCTCTAAAAAGGTTTTGAAAGAAGGCAATCCCGACAATTGGAGACCGAGGTTTTCTCGGGCACCAATCCGAAGTCGTGGTCGTTGCCACTTCTAAGGGGTGTAACCCAGTGCGAACCCACCATAGAATCTCTGGCTTGATCAGATAAGTCCTATCCATAGGCAATAAATCATCAGGGTCAATTAACGGTTCTTAGAACCCGGTTCCTTTCCTTCCTAGTTCATTTAGGTCAAACTAGGTGGCGACTCTAGTCAATTCCGCCTTATAGAGGCATAAGTCCGCATGGGGCCCATTGAGAGCGGGTGTAGTGTTCACTTACACTCCCCTTTAAGCTTCTGGGAAAGACGGACGATGAAGTAGGTATTTGAGGGATGCCAGATAACGGGTTTTCACCCTCCACAGTATGGTAGTTTCTTGGATCTAGGCTTTTCAGTTAAGAACCATATTTAGATAGACCCCTCCCCCCCCCCCCTCATACCGAAAAATCACCCTCCACACCAAGTATCCTTCATCGGTATGAATTGAGCTACTTTGGTAAGGCGATCCACCACCACCCATATCATGTTGAGACCTCCCCTAGCAGGTGGGAGTCCAACTACAAAGTCCATGGAGCTATCATGGAACTTCCACTCCGGAACTGGCATCGACTGTACCATTCCGCCCGGTCATCGGTGCTCGAATTTTACCTTCTGGCATGTGAGACACCTCAAGACGAACTCGGTAACATCTGTCTTCATTTCCGACCACCAGAAGTATCTTTTCATGTCTTTATACATCTTAGAGGCTCCCGGATGGATGGAAACTGAAGAACAGTGTGATTCCCTATGTATACGGTCTTTCAGATCTGTGTTGCCCCGTGGTATGCATAATCGGCCCTTAAGTCTGATCAGATCATTGTCGTAAAGTCTGAAGTCATATTTCTGACTCTCAAAGGTACCATCTGTCAGCTTCTGCCTGACCTCTCTCATATACTCATCTGCCCTCTGAGCCTCTCGCACCTCATCAACCAAGCTGGAGAAAGAGACTAGCGAATGGAGTGAGTGTGCTCGACGGCTCAGGGCGTCCGCTACAACATTGGCCTTCCCTTCTTTGTACTGGAGGTCAATGTCATAGTCTTTCAGAAACTCTAACCATCTCCTTTGTCTGAGATTCAACTCCTTCTGAGTGAATATATATTTCAAGCTCTTGTGATCGGTGTAGATCGTAACACTAACCCCGTATAAGTAATGGCACCATATCTTCAAAGCGAAGACTACAGCTCCCAGCTCTAAATCATGTGTGGGGTAGTTCTCCTCATGTTTCTTCAATTGGCATGAGGCATATGCCACCACCTTGCCATGTTGCATGAGCACACAACCCAGCCCTCTGCCGGATGCATCACAATAAACCTCAAAGCCCTCCGTACCGTCTGGAATGGTCAGAACCGGTGCAATGGTCAGTGAGTCCTTCAAACTCTGAAACAATATCTCACAATCATCCGTCCAAACGAACAGTGCATCTTTCTTCATCAGACTGGTCATCGGTTTCGCGACCTTGCTGAAATCCTTAACAAACCTCCGGTAGTAACCTGCCAAACCAAGAAAGCTCCGAATGTTGGTAACCGTCTTCGGTCTCGGCCAGGTATGCACGACATCAATCTTTGCTGGATCCACCGAGATCCCAGCATCTGAGATGATATGACCCAGGAAAGAGACCTGGTCAAGCCAAAACTCACACTTGGAGAACTTAGCATATAGCTGGTTCTCCCTCAATATCTCCAACACTCTCCTCAGGTGTTCCTCGTGCTCAGCCCTCGATTTCGAGTATATCAAAATATCATCAATAAACACCACAACCGACTTGTCCAACTACTTGCTGAACAAGCGGTTCATCAGATCCATAAACTTCGCCGGTGCGTTCGACAAACCGAACGACATCACTGTAAACTCATAGTGGCCGTATCGTGTCCGGAATGCCGTCTTCTCAATGTCTCCCTCCTTAATGGCTATCTGATGGTACCCCGATCTGAGGTCAATCTTGGAGAACATAGATGCTCCCTTCAACTGATCAAACAGATCATCAATGCGGGGTAGTGGATACTTATTCTTTACAGTCACTGCATTCAACTCTCTGTAGTCGATGCAGAGGCGGAGACTACCATCCTTCTTCTTCACGAAGAGAACTGGCGCTCCCCATAGTGATACACTGGGTCTTATGAACCCTTTGTCCATCAATTGTTCCTTTAACTCAATCATTTCTGCCGGAGCCATGCGGTATGGTGCCTTGGCTATCGGTCCGGTACCAGGTAGTAGCTCAATGGTGAACTCTACCACCCAAGTGGGTGGCATGCCGGGCAGTTCCCGTGGAAAGAGATCGGGGAACTCCGACACTACCGGTAAGTCGGGGTCGAACTCGGGGTCTCTCTCTATGTCCTGGACATAGCAGAGGTACACCTCTTCCTTCCTCCTCAATTCCTTGTACATTAGCATGGCGGTGATGATCTTAGTCGAAGGCTCTCTGGGCCTCTGGCGGTATGATATAGTCACCCCAGATGGACTCCTGAGCAGCAGTCGATGCTCGGCGCAGAGGATACGTCCCTTGTGCCACTCCAACCAGTTCATCCCGAAAATAACATCAAATCCCAACTCTTTGAACTCAATGAAACTAACTGGAAAATCTTCCCACTTAATTCTGACGATGGCTCCGCAGTATTAGCGAGTGCAACGAATCTTCTCCTTAGACGGGAGCGTAACCATGAAGTCGGGTAGCTCGTCTGCGTCTAGCCCCAACCTTCTCGCAAAAGATGCCGAGATAAAGGTGTGCGAGGCCCCTGAGTCGAAGAGAACTGATGCCTCAATCCCATTAATCGGAAAGGTGCCGGTGAGGATAGTATCGCTGGCGTCGGCCTGTGTCTCCGTGAGGATGCTTAGTGCACCTTCCGTACCAAGTCCATAACCTAATTGTATTTCACAAGCTTTATGAGTAACGATGGTATAACAAGAGTCGTAACAATTAATATGAACAACACTGTTATTATATTCATAACCATCCTGTTTACAACATATGCTTCTTTCTTACATCTCATTCCTTATCTCATACCAAAGCATTACATGGCTAATATTGTCTAAAGGTTAGGTTTAACCGTCCTGGTTTCATATGCGTCGCATTAATCACTACTGACGGTGCTGTATTCAGCTTAATTCTCTTAATCCCATGATACAACATCCTCGATTCTCCTCCCATAATTAATACATCTCCAGACTTAAGTACTAATTTATTTGCACGGTCCGCACGCTTCTGCTCGCCGTATAAAAATTCTGCATCATCACCAATGGACCAAGACACTACGGGTATCCCTCTTTCGAGAGACTCCGCTGTCTCGTCCTTATCCTGGTGTAGTCCGAGTCGCCCATATTTCTCGTAGAAGTTTACAATGCAAATGTCTGCTTGTATGTCTGGAACCGGTTCAGCTTCTAACTGCTGAGCGATCTCCATGACTTGCGTAATTACCGGATGGAACTCTTCGGGTATGCCCGGTGGTGAGACTCCATCTGGTGTCCTCTTAGTTTGGTAAGTCTTGGCATATGGATTCCAATCCTTGCCTAAGCTAATCATCTTTAACTTCATTCTTGCTCCTCCTGGGTACTCCGGTGTATAAAAACCTTCCGGTCCTGCTCCTATTTGATTGCATCTTTTGATGATGGCTATTTGTGCCTCGGGTGTCAGGTATCCCCTTAATAAAATCATACCTGGGCGGATAACCTGACATTGTTCGGTTGGAAAGTCTCGGGTCTTCATGTCGGTGCCTTCCAGGTTAGGTGTTGAAGGCATTGGATAGCAGATGTTGAAGCTTCCTAAGGTGGTAATAGGTCATATCTTACTTAAGTTCTAATCTTATCTCATCTTCACTTAACTCAATTATTCACCAAGCATGCATGAAATGCGGTAAGTAGGCAATTTTTGTTACTAAATGGTTATAGCAGTACCTGGCCTCGATGAGGGTTCAGCCTCATCGTCCCGGTCCACCATGTGCAATGTGGGTCCCGACTTCTGGACCACTCTTGAGTTCTTGTTTGCAGCTTGATTCGCCCCCTTCTGACCGTCAGAACCAGCTCCCTGATCGGTCTTGCCCTTGCCCTTCATCTCGAGCCTGTAGGCTCTGCTCTCGGGGTTCTGGAAGCACTCGTATGCCCGGTGCCCATACACCTCACAATAGTTACACTCCACTTTCTTCCCCTTATAATCGAGCCCGGGGTGGTCCTTGTGACACCACTGACAGATGTAGCGTCGTTGGTAGCCACCACCGGCTCCTTTAGTAGTCTCAGTTCCTGACACATCAGATATCAGTACTTATGTCTCAACAATTACTTAGCAATTTTCATATTACTTAATGTATCTCCTTACCCTTTGGTGCCCTAGAGCGCAGGGGCTTTGCAGCATATGCATAAGTCAGTTTCAATGGCTCTTCAGTAGCCTTATCCATCCCTTCCTTCCCTTTATGGTTCTGAGTTTTTTGGGCCTGAGGCTGGTACTTTTGTTTCTTGTACCCACATTGCCCCTGGTTCTCCGTGCTCTTCCCGGCACTCTTCCTCTTAGCACTGTCCTCGTCCTTCAGCTGGACGGTTATCTCAACCTTAGCAGCGGCATGATAGCACTCCTGCTTTCCAAAGTATTAGTTCCTACTATTCCTCACAATCTAAATCTTATTCACTTAATTAAATCTTACTCATTCTTATTACCTGCAAGGTAGTATAGCTCGTCGGCCCCATGCCGTAACGGAGTCGATGGCTAAGCCCGCCATAGAAGCGGTCCACCAGTATCTGGTCTGAATATCCAAGACCCGGCAGAAGACGAAGCAAGGCGGTAAACTCTGAGTAATACTCGTCTACCGTCATCTTGTTCGTCTGCTTAAACGCATCCAACTGCAAGCGCTTTTTCGTCTGGACATGGGCGGGATAGTACTTTGCTCGTAGCAGTGCCGTGTACTGGTCCCAGCCGAAGTCTGGATTGGCCACATGCTCGGCCCTCACCAGCTTCTACCAATTGCCTGCTGCCCCCTTCATGTAGAATGCAGCTAGACGCACCTTGATCCCAGCAGGGACGTCAAGGGTCTCGAAAGCGGTCTCCAGCTCGGAGATGTACGCCTCAAGCTTGGCGGGATCAGTCTCCCCCTTAAAATGTGCGGGTCGAAGGTCTGCAAGGCTCTTCACCCAATTCGTTTCCCGGGGCTGTGGCGGTGGAGGTGGTGCTCCCACACCAGGTTGATAGCCCATGTGCTCTAAAGCGGCAGCTACGATCTCTGCAATCGTCTGCCCTCCCGGTATCTCAGTTTCGTCGCCTCTACCACGGTCTCGGCCTCTCCATCCTGACATCTGAACAATCACAACTCACATTAGATTCGTATCCACCACTGTTTTGGTTAACAAATTTATAACGTCCGTAGACGGTAAAGACGATCCACACTTAATAGTGGTCATCTGACTCTACTCACTTAAACTTCTCACACCCTTAAATCATTACTTTTGTCTTAACTCATAACCTAACTCGGTGGTTACTTATATCCGGTATTTCTTGCTCAGAGCGTAACTACGCTCTGATACCACTTTTTGTAACACCCCGTCCAAAGCCAATCGCGGTTATCGCCAAACTTAACACTTAATCAAAAACGTCACAGCGGAAATAACAAACACCGGGACCTTGCCACGGTCTGATGATCAGAATATACCGAACCTTACTGATTTCCCACACTTATCCAAAAATAAACAACCGACCAAAACCACCAACCAACCGAGTTTAAGTATTTAAGTCATAAACACCAACTTACAACAGTTTAAATATAAACAGACGGGCGCACAAGCGTAACCCGTGCTCAAAATAAATAAACCCATCCTAGGTCTAACCACCCCCACTCTCAGGGTGACTCCTCATCGGACGCTTACCTGCAAAATAAAAACAGCCCTCAAAGGGGGTCAGCACGAATGCTAGTACGCCCTCTCATGGCCCCCAAGCTAACAGGGCTACGACGACTAATTGTCGATAGCATGGAAATTGATTAGAAACACAATCATGATATGAAGTGCTATAAACAACAATCCACCATGAACAGATAGTTCACACACATTGAACGACTTAAATGCGTTCCATTAGTAAGTGAGTTAAACATTCAACTCCTCAAAACTTAATGCCACTTATCCTTAATCCAACCCAATTTTCCACAACCTTAGCCCTTAACTTAATCTCGGAATACAAACTGTTCTTTAGTTAGAAGTGGTTGAAACTTATCTTAATCTTAGGATTTAGGTGATCCTACCGCACCATCTTAACTGCCACCCACCTTGAACTATGGGCCCATGGTGGCCGAGCCAGCATCTGACTCTAGGCAACAAGTCCGAAGACAAGTCCTCAAGCGGAAGTCGGATCTGATTCAAATACCGACCCCCTTTTTCCTTAACATGCATGACCGAAGTCAGTCCCGGATTCCTCACTCCCCCCTTAAGTTCCAGTTAGTGATAATCTTACAAACCAAGTGTTAGTTAAACCTTCTCGGGTATTAACCAACTGTTAAACAATATAACACCTCCTCTTAATCCGATTCGTACTAAACCTTGTTAGTAACTTCCTCAAGCCTCATGCATTAGTGTAAATGCAACACACACAATAAGTACAATAAATCCGGTTGCATGCTTTATCTTGCTTTGTCGGCACTCAAAAACATATAGCACACAAGCCAAGGGACACCTCGTTAGCAAGCAGGTCACAAGAAAGGCTGTACCGTTCACCGTCGGTGATCGTTTGGTTTTGTAACACCCCAACTCAATCCAAATGTGGTCTCGCAACTTAACAGCATATATATATACATGTCACAGCGGAATTCTTTACACTCCAGGACCTTGCCACGGTCTGACTACAAAATATACCGAACATTAGTACATAACAACCTTAACCAAATACATATTCTTCTTACAATCCTCTCACATCCTATACATCTTACTAACTCAATTGCCATACGAGTGTACATGCACAACTCGTAGGCCACACTTAATCCTTAACACTTGTATCCTCTTCTTACTCTCGCGACGGCCGCCTCCTGATGTACACCTGTGTAGGAAAAACAGCCCCCAAAGGGGGTCAGCACGAATGCTGGTACGATCCTCTCATGGCCCCCAAGCTAACGTGGCTACGACGACTAATTGTCGATAGCATGGAGGTTGATTAGATGCACAACATAATAGAAAGTGCAGTAAACAACAACTCAGATATGAACAATCAAAGTTCACACACAATGAACGACTTAAATGCGTTCCCTTAATTAGAGAGTTAATTATTTAACTCCTTGAGTAATGTTCCCTCTTAATCTTAGTCCATCCTTATCTCACCTCAATCTTAGTCTTATCTTAATCTTAGAAACAACCATCCTTTACTAAGGAGTGGATGTAGCTTACCTTAATCTTAATAATACAAACCATCCTTTAAAAAGGAATGGTTGCAACTTATCTTAACCTTACCTTAATCTTAATCTTAATAATACAAACCATCCTTTAAAAAGGAATGGTTGCAACTTATCTTAACCTTACCTTAATCTTAATCTTAATAATACAAACCATCCTTTAAAAAGGAATGGTTTCAACTTATCTTAACCTTACCTTAATCTTAATAATACAAATCATCCTTTAAAAAGGAATGGTTGCAACTTATCTTAACCTTACCTTAATCTTAATCTTAATAATACAAACCATCCTTTAAAAAGGAATGGTTGCAACTTATCTTAACCTTACCTTAATCTTAATCTTAACTTATTCTCAGTATACAAACCGTTCCTGGAGGGGAATGGTTGTATACTAAGTCCAAACCTGGGATTTAGGTGATCCCACCGCACCATCTTAATGCCACCTACCCTAGACGGGAGTCCAGCGTAGCTGAGCCGGCAACCGGCCCTAGGCTACAAGTCCGAGGACAAGTCCTTAAGCGGAAGTCGAATCTGCTATAGATACCGACCCCCTTTTTCCTTAGCATGCATGACCGGAGATCGGTCCCGGGTTTCCTCACTCAAGTTCCAGTTAGTAGTAGTCTCAAGACCATGTTTGTTGGTTAACCTCTTTCGGTTTATATCAGCCCATATTAGGGAGCGTTCCTTAGTCTCACTCAATTCCTTACTAAACGTTAGTTAGTAAGTTCTCACGGTATGTTGTGTTAGTTTTCAAACATCACACAACAATACAATATACATAATATTCTGGTTGCATGCTTTATCTTGTTTAGTGAGCACACAAAAACAGATAGCACATAAGCCGAGGGACACCTCGTTAGCAAGCAGGTCACAAGAGAACTGTACCGTTCACCGTGGTTCGTTCGGTTGCTTATTCTCTTCCGGAGTCCAACTTCTCAAACCCTAAGACATTTACCGAATTGGGCGGTTAATTACTTTCAATTAACCTAGCCTAATTAATCAATAATGATTTCCCGCTTAGTACCACTAAGTCCTTGTAGTTTAACCTTAACCAATAATGTTACTCATTTCCTCATTTATCTCAAACTTGTTCATACCTCCAAAGGCCTTAGAACCCTACCAAACAACTCTTAACAACCTTATAATAACATTACTTAATATTCCCCATCATTTCCTAACCTTAAACAAAATTTTTGGTCAATACAGCACCTTGTCCGAACTTGTGTCCGGACTTCCCAAGTTCGGACACTGTTCGAGACTCTAAGGGTGCAGATTGCCGAATGTCCGAACATGCGTCCGGACTTCCCAAGTTCGGACGCTGTTCGAGGCCAAACCAGAAAATAGAAATAGATGTGTCCGAACTTCTATGTTCGGACAGGTAGTTCGGACGCCAGTCGAAGATCAGAAGACTTACGCGCTCCAGGGCATGTCCGAACGTCCAAGTTCGGACGTTAGTTCGGACGTGCCCTAACACCCATTTTCCTTATCTTTAAACTCTTACTCAACTCTTACCAAAATCCCTAACACCTATTATGTTTTATCCTTAGGTTTCTAAATGGCATCTCATGCCTATGTAACCATTATACCAAGGTGTTTCTTCATCACCTTAACATCACCTCCCAAGCATCCTTATGCATATCCATTTGATTTACTCAAACTTCTCAAAGCTATATGTAATCTAGCACACGCTTACATCTTCACAAGTCATTATACCTTATTTTTCCTTCAAACTTGTACAAGCTTCCTAGCTTCCTTAACCATGGTTTTGGTGCCTTAAATTTACCATTGTAACCCTTAGTCCCTCTAGACATCCCTAGGTCTTCCTAGTACTCAAGAACTCCATAGTTTATTCATTCTCACCAAAACAACACTTAATGTTTCCTAGAACATCCTTAGTCATAAAATCTCATTAGAACACCTTAAACACTACCCTTCATTTACTTTGACCAAGCAACACCCTCCTTAGACTTTTCCACCTCTTTTGTTCAACTTACTCACCATTCTCATGATCATACACTCTTATAACTCCCTAGCCATTTCCTTTGACGACTTACAACCTTTTCCTACAGTTTTACTTCTATCTCCCAAACCACTCAATACCTTCTAAACTGAACCCTTACTAGTCCTCTACTAGTTTCACCACCACCTACACAAGCTTCTCATAGCTCTCCTTGTTTTACTCTCTAGTTCACACCCAAATCATCTTAAAGCATTATACACCATTCCCTCTAGATTTTTGCTCAAGTCTTAACATTCCTCATACCATGTCTTTGGTGTGTTCAATACACCCACCAATCCTCTAGTTCTTCCTAGACAACTCTAGGGCATTCTAAACCTCAAGAACTCCTTCATTAGCTCATTTCCACCCAAATTCCTTTTAATGACTTCTAATAAACCCTTGGTCACATTAACTCACAAACTCCACCTAAACACTTGTTTTCTACTCAAATTTCGCCATAGCTCCTTTAGTATTTTATCATGCCCATAAGCATTGTTTTTCTCACACAATAATCTCACACACACCAAGTCCTTTCTCATCTTATTTTCTCACCCAAATCAACTTATTCACATCATACTCAATATATTGCAATAACCTTAAATTGCATAGCACTAAGGCTCTTAAATGACATGGCTCTTAGGCCCTTAAATGACTTAAACTTAAACACTGAATTTCCCACATATAAAAGCTTTGAACCTGCAAATACACCCATCAATCTCATAGTAATTATAATGCTCTTAAAATCCATCTTAAACTTATATTACTAACTCATTCCCATTGGCTCCTTAGTCACAAGTTCACAAGCTTATTTAAGTTCTTTTTCTTTTGTTATATAACCCAATACACAATGTAGGCTCTAAGCCACATTGGTATCCACCTAAACTCATCCCTTAAAACTTAAATCACCATTAGGTAAGCATTTTACCTTGTTTTCTCAAGCTTATCTTAACTTCCTCCTTAGACCTTCTTCTAGCATGAATCTCGGCCACCACTTAAATTCCCCTTGCCAATGTTCTAATCAATATTCACTCATATGAGTACTAAACAATACACTAACCTCAAGGAATAAAAACCTAGGTTAGAAATGTGTTCTAAGGCATAAAAGTGGATGATTACCTTTGAAGTCTCAAGGTAGACTTTGGCATTTAATGAAATAGGACCTCCACTAGTCCTTGGTGAATAAATCAAGCTAGAACAAGGCATAAAAACATAGCCCCATGAGAAGGAATTTTCGGCCATATAAGGAAGATGATGGAAACAGGGTTTTTCTTACATTTTCTTTACCTTAAGAGAATGGAGAAGCTAATGAGCTCTTCAAACTTGATTTTCCTCCATCAATGGAGTTTTCTCATGGCACCAAACTTGAGCTTTGCAAGATTTGAAAAGATAGGAAGATAGGTCTTGGCCTAACTAAGAGAAATATGTGTTTAGTTTTTGATTTGGAGCAAAGATGAACACTTGGTGAGCAATTGAAGGTGGAGCACCCATGGATGGAGCTCTCTCGGTTTGGAGTAAAAGAAGAGAAGAAGATATCGTGGAAGGAAGGAGAAATAAAGAGAGAGAAGAAGAAAGGTAGCTTTAATGAAGATATTTTGCTTTTTAAAGCAAATAGTAACTTCTTACTTTATCCTCTTCTTTATAACATTATTTGACTACTCATGGTGACTCATCCTCCCTTAGAAAACCGGCCCCCTATTATGTAACGCCTCCGAATAAACGTCCAATAATACAAAGTCAAGCTCCTAGTCATATTACATAATAACTACGCAGCGGATTCTCGATATCATCCGGGTGCTACAGGTGCCAACCACCCACGTGGTTGACAGACCACATCACTAATAGTAGTTACGGTCTACATGACTGGAAACAGCTCTCCACCAAAACTCATATATAATTCAAGATACAATTCCAAAAACCGAGTGTCTACAATACAGTTACTAAATCATAAACCGAAAAGTACAACCCGGGTTTAGTAACAACCCATACACTAACATACTATTCCAAACTCAGAAGTCCTGCCAAGATAGACTACCCCCATGATAGCCATCCCGCCTACGCTCCGTTCGTCCGGCATAATACCTGTAAAAATTTGGTTTGGGAAGGACTCAGTAAACTACGCTGAGTATGAACGTGTGTAGCCCGCATGTTACCGGGCCACACGACTACTTGGTCGAATATTATTAAGTCATTTTCCATGCTATTAATAAAGCAGTAAAATACACCACAACATATCATGACATCATACACACTTTAAGGTAGCATAGCAATATCAACAAACATCCAAGCATAACATGCTGGCATCATAGCACATCAAACACGCAACCAAGCACAACAAGCTGCTAGTAACACAACAGCAATCATGTACATAATAAAACGTGTATATAGGTATGTAATACCCATGATCCTCACTATGGGATCGTACGAGCGTTGAGTGTTTTCATTTCTTTTCTCTTGTTCCCTTAAAGTGTATTTTCTTTCTCTTTCCTTGCACCAGGTCGGGGGAGGTAATTTAGATCCCGTGACCATCTCATGTAGGTGCTAATATTTCCTTGTTTCCTTAAGGGTTATTTGTGAATTCTCTTATCACCACAATTTGGAGTACATCTTGTCCATGGCTAATCCCTCATTCCCGGATAGCTCTTTCTCTCTCTGTTGTTTTTAAATGTTACTGGCCATTGCCCCGGATACCAAGGGTCCGTCTCCCTATTCCTTTCCCATGTTACTAGCCTCTGCTCCGGATTCAAAGGGTCCGTCTCCCTATGCCTTCTAATGTTCTGGTCTCTACCCCAGATACAAAGGGTCCGTCTCCCTATTCATTCTCAATGTTACTAGCCTCTGCTCCGGATTCAAAGGGTCCGTCTCCCTATTCCTTCTCAATGTTCTGGTCTCTACCCCGGATACAAAGGGTCCGTCTCCCTATTCATTCTCAATGTTACTAGCCTCTGCTCCGGATTCAAAGGGTCCGTCTCTCTATTCCTTCTCAATGTTCTGGTCTCTACCCCGGATACAAAGGGTCCGTCTCCCTATTCATTCTCAATGTTACTAGCCTCTGCTCCGGATTCAAGGGGTCCGTCTCCCTATTCCTTCTCAATGTTATGGTCTTTACCCCGGATACAAGGGTCCGTCTCCCTATTCATTCTCAATGTATTGGTTATCATTATCCTTGATAACTCGACACCATAGTGGGTGTCTTTATAGGTCCCCTATAGTTAAGAGGAGTTTTCCCTTTTATTAGTTCTTTTGGTTTGTTTACGAAGTTCGTTGTGTTTCATCTCAAGGATTCATCAATGAGAAGGGACTACACTACTGTGTGCGTGCAAACAATATGCACAATAATAGCAAGCAGGTAAGCAAGGAAAATAATTAATCCATTCACATGCCTTACACAAGCTCACAACAGACAAGTAAGCACGGTAAAATAAACATTCGTTTTCATGCATTAGTCTTGTGGTCATAAACAAACAAGGCACACAGCACACAAGCCGTGTAACACGGCAACATACGAACCACACATGTCCATACCTTATTCGAAGCAGTCGTCTTACACTCGAAGTCCCGGTCGGAGTTCGATACGGCCCTAGCGTTAATTAAAACAATGGGTCTGTTTATTATTTTATGTGACGACACTTTATATCGTACGTTTTTCCCTTGGTATGTTGTTACATGCTTAGTTTAGATTGACTCTTAGAACTTCCATGTATTAATCCTAGGCTTATCTTACTCCTGGGACATTCACGCCCTTGTTTTACACGTTAACTAAGTCCTCTTTCCTTAGTCAACGTTTTAGGGCGTTTTAAACGTTAACCATGTAACATGTTTATATAAGATGGATTTAGCTTGACTAAAGTGTATTCCCTCCTTAAATAAATAAGTGGCAATGTTTTAACCTTAGTATCATTATAATATAGCACATAACATACCCTTATACCCCATTTATACATACGTCCCAAATTAAGTTATAAAGCTGCAACATAGTTGCGGTGTCTTCCCTCACTTAACCTCTTTAGTTCAATTGATGTTTAATCTTCTCAGAACAGTTCCCTAACTTAGCTGTAGTTAATGGCTATGATTTGGGTGTATTTCTAACCCATCATCACACTCCTAACTCTCCTGAAGTTCAGCTATTCTGAGACACACAATCAGAGAAGCTGAAACACCAATCCTAGGCATACTTCCACTCAGTTTCTCTTTGTACTACATTAAATTGTCCTCCTATCTTTCCCAAGTGTTTAAAATCTCGCTTAACAATACCAGAGATGTTTAAAGTTGAGGACCAGCTCTAAGAACACTCAAAATGCCCCTACAATTCAGTTATACAGAACTACAATATTAATGAAATCTGAAACAACATTCTACACATTCTCTCTTAGTTCTTGTACCTAGCCAACTCAACTGATGTTTGATTCTTTCCCACAACATTTGTAAACATACCAGCTAAGGTGTTAACAATGTTTTAAACTCAATACTAACCTAATAAAACACTCACCTGGCTTCTGTCCTAGATTATACAGAACAGCAACTATCTCAAACCTGAAACCGACATCTGCATTAACTCTTCCTCATTCCTTCCTTTTTGTCATCAGTTAATTGGTTCCTAGATTCTCAAATGAATTCTCCAACTTAATTCACCTCTTTAGGGATGTTTTGAGTTCTTACCTAAGCCACCATAACACCCCTAATACTTCAGTAAAACTGCTATCCAGAAACAAATTCCATACCAGTAATCTGAACTCACACCTGTGTATTTTCCTCTTCACTTCTCCTTCTTCTCTGATTAATTCGATTTCTATCCTGTCCCAATCGTTTCTAACCTCACTTAAGTGTATTGACTAGATTTTAAATTCGTTATTAAGCCATTACAACCCCCTCTAATCCCTCTGTACCAAATTATACTGAACTGCCAGAGATAGAAACTGTCTCTCTTGATTCCTCTCTGTTTGCTCTTGTGTCTGTTTTTCAATTTATCTCTGAGTACCTGCTCACTTAGTTAAGTGTTTTGATTTTATTCTAGCTTCAACACAAACCCAAACCAACAGGTAGCACCCCTCTGAGAAATTTATTATACAGAACCCGAGATTTAACACAGGCAGAACACACTGATGCATTTCCTTACTTGTTGCTGTTTCTCGGCTTAGTAATATGGCCTCTACTTCTTCCATAAGGTGTTAATATCCTGCTTGAGTGTATTCGGTAAGTTTTAGGTTCATCAACCACCCAATACAACTCTCATAAACCTCTGTACTAGGGTTATACAGAGACCCTGACTTTCAGAAAACTATGAACTGAAATAACACAACCTGCTATTCTTCCTTTTCTTCTCTTCTGTTATTCTCTTAACTGTCCTTCAATTTATCCCTAACTGTTGACTCAGTTAAACCAGTGTGTTATCAAGGTTTTACAATCAAGATCACTTCAACCCCACTACCAACTCCTCCTAAATTCCGTTATACAGAAAAACAGGAACTACAAAAACTGGAATTACAACCTCAGCATACTTTATACTCTATTCTACTTTCAGTGCATTAAACTAGATTTCTCTACTGTTCAAAACACCCCCCCCCCATGTGTTGCTAACTTAGTAAAGTGTTTTAGCCAGGATTTGAGTCTATTATTAAGCCCACATAGTTAGGATGTCCCTTCTGTAAAAAGTTACACGACACTGGGAAAGACAAATGCACAACAGGAACTGATAACTTCTACTTGTTTTCTTTCTGTTCTTGAACCTGTTTTCTGATTACCCCACATAGCTTCAGTGTTTAATCGAGAATATAACTCCAAGATAACCTGAAACAATCTCTTTGATGTTACAGAATTATCCTCCCACAAACATTAGGAGACTGAAAAAAAAAGAACTGAAACAGCACTAAAACAGATATCTCTTTCCTCTTGTGTTTCATTATTGTTCATTAATCTGGTTTCTATTTTCCTCATTTGGTTTAGCTGTGTGGTAAAAAGAAAACTTAATGCAGTTTTAACCCCCAAAACGAATTCACAGAAACTTGCACAACACCTCCGAGAACCCTCTACACAAAAACTGATACAACAGAAAACTGCTATACATTTCCTGCTGTTTTCATTTGTTCACGCATCTGAGTTTTCAACTTTCCCTCAACCTGATTGCCTGTCTAGTTAAATGTGTTATTAACCTACTGAATTCAACTCTAACTCAAAATCACCTAAACACACCATTAACGTTACTGAAACATCTAAACTTTTGAAACAAGCCAAAACTGATAAAAACTGAAAACTGGTTTCTCTTTTGTTTCTTCTTCTGTTTTATTCTCGCAATCTCTTTTCTAGTATTGCCCCAGGTTAATGAGCTACTGGTTTCCTAACATTTCCCAGCTTACTCACACTTACTATAATATGTTAGCAAGTTTTCTTAAGCTTATCATCTCATCAGTACAACCTTATATTGCTTCTGAAATCTGGTTACAACAAGGTATTAGTTGCAGGAACGAAAAATCTGAAACTGATTCATTATATATATATTTTTCTTTATCCTCTTGCTGCCCTCTGATCTGATTTCTAGTTCCCAAGTTATTTTCTCATCCAGTTAATTGTTTCTCCACGGCTTTTACCTCATGAACAGACCTAAGACAGCATGGTTAGAACTACTGAAATGTTTTAATACTGAAGGACTTGTTATCAGGTTACACTTGCAAGATTATTTCCTTTTCTTTTTCTGTTGGTGTATTAAGTTTGGAGATGGCTCACCAGTTAAGTAGCTTGATTGATTCTTCTCAGTGGATGCATGGGACTCCCAACTCCTGGGTCACTCGACAGCAACTGAGGAATATTTTTCTCAGAGGTTAGATTTGACAACTCGTGAAGGAACCTGGCTGAAGTAACAGAGGGGAAAAAGAACAAAACTATCTGCATTAGGTGCTCTACCTTCTAGCAATGTTTTCAGGGGAAACCACAGCTCCTTCTTAGAGGGTTTTCAAGCCACGACTTGGGGACTGCTTGAGGGGGGCCACGCATGCAAAACACAGAAGAGTTAAGTATGGTTTACAGACAGGGTTCAATGCCACAGTAGTAGCAGTCATGAAAGAAACAGTTTTGTAACACTACCTGATTCAGTTCTCGGGCAGGTTGTGGAAGTTTTTTTTCTTTTTGACTTGCAGCTTATCTAGTCTTGCGGGATCACTCAAGGGAAAATCAAGAACTCATTCTTCTCTGTTGGAACTCCATATTGTTGAGTTCTGGGGTGTGTTTGCAGATCACGAAAAGACTGAGAGTGGCCCTCCTCTTGTGTGTGACATTAGTGGGAAATGGAGTGGAGTTCCGAATCATGCAGAACTGGTGTACGATCAAAGATGGGAAGGGGATGGTCTCTGAGTCTATGCATCAGGTGGCGCCAGGCCATGAGGGGAGTTGTGGCAAATTAAAGAACTACTGATGCGTGAGAGTTTGCAACCGGATCGGACTTTGATGTGTATGTCAGTGTTTTGCTCATTTCTTTACTGAAGCCAAGGTTAGTGTTTGTGGTCTCCCAGGGGGACGTTCAATTGACTGCTGTTTGTGTGGCGATTACAGGGAACAGGCGAGGAGAACAAGAGGTAGATAAATGGATTCAGGGAGTGGTGGGCTCAAGTTACTAGAGTTGTTAGCATAGTCAGAAATCAATGAGTGTCTGTTCGTCGTTTGGATTTTTTTTTGTTTTAGTCTGATTTCTACTGCCCTGAACTTATACTACAAAGGCGTGCACTTATAAGAATAGGGAAAGCGGTGTGGAGGATAGAGGGGAAGGAATGCGATATTACAGAGGCATGTTTGCTTCTTCTCTTTTTTTTTTGTTCCTTTAGTAGACTTATACTAGATTTAACTCGCTGGATTTAGTTATTGAATTCGAGCTTAGCTCAAACGGTTAAGAAGTTCACTGGGTACACGGGAGGTGCAGGGTTCGAACCTCAGCGGGAGCGCCTTTGCTCCCTTTTTCTTTTTCTTTTTTTTTTGTATTAGTTATATACATGCCCATTAGTATATGTGTGCGACTATATAATATGTCGCTTTTTAGTTATATATATAACTATACATATTATTATGTCACATTGTAATTTTTGTAACGTTACATATATATACATGTATGTGACGGTATTAATACGTCACGATGTCACTTATACATAACATTGGTCGTATATATATACACGTGTATATTTGTATATATATACATGTGCGACTATATTCGCGTTTCCGGTTTAGAAGCGTGCAATCATATGAGCTTATTTTTTTTTGCGTAACACGTACCGATACACACATACGATGTTATTATTATATACAATGTATATATATTTTTGTATGATCACAATAGTTACTCATAATTTAATTTAACCTTCACGAATTTAAACTGTTAATTATTCGGGGTATTTCAGCCTACCCCCCTTAAAGGAACTTCGTCCCGAAGTTGTTACTTCCTTAACTGATGTTTTCCATTCTTGTTAATCCTAGGGATCAAGTCCCACATTTCTTCGCGAAACCAAATGATTAAGTCTCCTATATTATCATTCTCGAGTGCTTATCGCACTATGCCGCCCTAGTGGCTTCACACCTCAAATTCTCATAGCATGTTATGTTATAACACGCTGAGTGTGTAAATCACAGGTACACAACATTCTTCATAGCAGGGTGTACATACAATGCAATACACATACAATTCTGCGCAATTCATACACCACCGACCTACCAACCAACCGTGTGTTGTAGGAATACACATAGTGAAAGGATAGGTCCCAAATTCGTTCTCTCTAACCAGGGATCATGTCCCGCAAATTCCACAGTTCTATTTGAACATTTGTGCTTATAGCACTACGCCCATTTGAGGCTTCACCCAGTTGTCAATAATATTTCAATGTACCAATAATATTTATGTACTACACTCATATCAACCAGGTGAACCAGTCATTCATTCATGACTTCCATGCATTCAACCAATCCACACACAGTTCACAATCATAGCAACCAAAACAACACCACAAAACGAGCAAAGGACAGCAAAGCGAAACACGCCTACCCCCTTAAAATGGATTACGCCCACGTAATCCCTATTATATCATGGGCATTTTAGTTATACGTATTGTAGCTCACAATCTAATCTCATCAAAGTCCTTGACCATGTAACGGCTTAGTTTCTGTCTCAACGATCTATAACCGATATTCGGGTTTAGCCTCTCTAGGGTTTAGGTATTGGCCGACAGGTCACTTGTTTTCGTTGGAACATGTGATATACGTCCACCAGCTTCTGCTGTGCGACTCTGATTCCGTTCAGGTTTAGTTTTTCCTCACTATGTCTTCCAAAGTGGTACATGGCTTAATTGTATCCTTATCATTTAGGATATAGTCCTCTTGACTGTCGTGGGGCAGTTGAATTTATGCCCGATTTTGGTGGCTTGTAATCTGTCTATCCATTTTCTTGGTGGCCGGATATTCATTCTTTTAATGCGCTTTTAAGCGTCTGCGTTATTCTCTAGCATGCCCTTTAGGTTTATTTTCATATGCTTGTAGTAACGATTTAGTGCCTAATGTTTTTCAATATTACAAACGTGCGTTGTTACGACAACATGTTAGGTTTATATCCCGACCATTATTAGACCTCCTTCATTTTTTTAAGTAACCTTTATTTCTCAGCCCAGATGGCCTTGCCACTGCTGGTTGACCTCAATTAGTGCAGTCACAAGGTTATCGAATTATACATGTTACAGCAGCTTTTATGATTGTAAGCTATTTTGCATAGGATGTTGTCCCTCCAGGACTAATATAATTGACTACTATCGGTTACATATTGCATTTGATTGCGATTATATATATTTTACGTGGTAACTTTTTTGGGTTAATAGTAACATCACACAATTTCAATCTTCACATATCTGTATACTCATGTGTTTATCCCCGAGTTTTCGAGCCTTGTATTCATGTATTTTATGTGGTTTCAACACCGCCTTCCTTGCATTTTACTTGTCCAAACTTATAAACTTTCGCCTAATTGTAGTTTATGTGTCCACTTGTAGGGGGTTTCGAGAATCATCCCACACTGAGGTGATCAGCGTAAGTGTTGGACTACCTTTTCACCCCAATTTGTGCGTAGTGTCCCTTGACCTGGCCAGGGTCAAGTTCAACTTTGCAACGTCCGATTAAACGATCAAACAATTGGTTCACATTTGGATTCTTATCTCGCTCGTTTGTAATCATCCAAATGTAATTGATAACTCAAGTTAGGCATGCTGGATTTACTAATCAGACCTTCTTTAATTGAACCTGTTTACTCCTGGGTTTTATTGGTGACCGTCTTTTCTCTGGTGTGTAGTATGTACACTGGTATATATATATGATTCGATAACTCCTGTTAGAGTCCCTGAATATGTAGTGTGTTTGAGGGATTATTCTATAGACTTGTACATAGGATTGGTCTGTAGTTTATAGTGTTATCATAGGTATATTACCTGTATTTGTTCCTCTCATAACCTATATATATAGGCTCCGTCCCTGTATGCATATAATATCATATACTAATACAGAGCATACATCATACCCTCTCTGTATATTTTCCTCTCGGATAAATCAATACGAAGCATACTTTGCATTTCAGCAAAGTCTATCATGGTACCAGAGCACAGCTTATCACCATCGAAATAGCAAAAGAGAAGAACAACTCCGATGGACGACGATCTCTCTGGCAAGAAGAAAGAAATCGCCACTGGAAATAGTTCCACCGGCATCGACCCATCAGATCCCTTCTATGTCGCGATTACTGAGCAAGTTGGTCAATCCCTCGCCCCCAAATTTACCGGCGAAGGATTCTTGAACTGGAAATGGACCATGCAGGAAGCGTTGATTGCGAAAAACAAAATTGGCTTCGTAGATGGTTCAATCAGCCAGCCTGATTCGAAAGATGCGGTGCGCACCGCGGCATGGAGACGGGCGAGGTCGCTAGTCGTCTCTTGGCTGATTTCTTCACTCGCAATGAACATTTCCCGAAGTGTTATGTATACGAGTGACCCAAAGATTATTTGGGAGTGGCTCTGTAAAAGATTCGAGAAGAAGAATCTTGCTACTCTTCATCACATCAAAGGGCAAATCGTGAATCTGAGGCAAGGCGAAGAGTCGATAACAGATTACTTCATGAGGTCAAGGGAGATCTGGGCTCAGTATGAATTGGCCAAACCAATCGACGAGTGTTCTTGCTGCGCAAATTGCAAATCCTCCGAGAATCAGTCAAAGGCCAGGGCAGAAGAGGAAACACTGCATTTTTTGATGGGTTTAAGCAAACCTTACTCTCAATTACGGGCTCAGATTCTTTCCATGTCCCAATTTCCGAGTCTGGAAGACGTGTTTTCGCTGTTAATCCAAGAGGAGGAGACCAGGGTGAATCTTGAATCCAGAGACGACTCAGAACAACAATCAGTCGCACTGATTGCGAAGACGGGAGGAAATTACAACTTTACGAAACAGAAGAGCAACTATGGCGAAACAAGCTTCAAGAACCAGAATAAGAAGAACACAAGCAATTCGCCGCGTCTAAGAAGGATTCTCCAAAATTTCTAACTGCGGGAAGATAGGTCACAGCCGCACCGCTTGTTGGGCTAGTTGGTTTTCCCGGCGACGAATCGAAGAAAAGCCAGAAAACAAGAATCGGCTCCATCGTCACAGGCAACCAGGAGAACAAAGAAGAACCGCAGAATCTCGGTTCGTGGGTTCAGCTCCGACCAATTACAACAGGTTTGTGGCCTACCTTCACCAGAAAGATGCAAACACGTGACCAAACCACAAGTTTTGGGGAATTCGCAGGTAATATAATCACCAGTTTCAATACGCTTCCGTGCTTAAATTATAACACTAATCCTTTGTTTAATGACTTATGCGATCTCTGGATATTGGACTCGGGTGCAACCGAGCATGTAACTGGAAACAAATGTTTAATCTCTGAATGCTTGCATAATACTGTTAAAAGGGATATCATTCTTCCTGATGGTAACAGAAAGCAAACCGATTGCACTGGAAATCTGATATATCGTGGAAATACATGCTTGCGAAATGTCTTGTTTGTGCCTTCTTTCCAATTCAACATTATATCTGTTTCTAAGCTGATAGAAGATTCGAAGATTGCTGTTACATTTCATAAAGAGAATTGCATTATGCAGGACTCTAGAAGTGCAATTCCTGTGCAAATTGGAAGACAAGTGAATGGGCTTTATGTTGTAGATGTGGATTCTTTCTGTAAATTCCTGTCTGATAAAGAACATGTTGTTCCTTGTGTCAATTCTAGTGTTGATTGTACTCAGAATGCTTTGTCTGAAAATTTCATGTTGTGGCACAATAGATTTAGACACATGTCTTTGAAAAGGATGAGGAATTGTTGATGTGAATATACCATCTCATTTTGAAAACAGCCCCTTACCTTGCACCATATGTTATAAGGCTAAAGCTAAGCGGTTTAAAAGTTTCCCAATTCCACATTAAACCACCGAACATTCGAATTCTCCACATAGATGTTTGCGGCCCTTTAAGGACACAAGTGCGAATGGTCATAGTACTTTCTTACCCTAGTAGATGATTATACTAGGGGCCACATGGGTACCCTTCTTAGATTCAAATCCGAAGCCATGGACAAAATAAACAATCTTCATCAAATTAATTGAAACTCAAATGAACAAACGGGTGGTAAAAATCATCCGTAGCGATAATGCCCATGAGCTAGGAAAATCACAAGAAGGAGTTGAATACTTTAACAACAAGGGGATTCTCCACCAAACAAGTTGTCCACAACACGCCCCAACAAAATGGTTGTGGAACGAAAACAACGAAATCTCATGGACGTTGCTCGGCTCTCCTTTTCCATATCAGGCGTTAGAACAAAATTCTGGAACCATTGCATAGAAACACAGCCTACCTTATCAATAGGATGCCCACAAACCCATACACAACTTGACCCCCTTTGAAATGCTCTAACGGGAACAAGCCCTAATACAAAGACATCAGAGTTTCGGTGCCTATGTTTATGTGACAATGTTGGGCCGGCAAAAGCAAACTCGAACCCAAGGTCGCACCACTTGCATATTGTCGAACTACCCCAAAACAAACCAAAGGATCCAAAGTCCTAAACATTAAAAGGAAAGCACCACTCAAGGTGACTCGGGACGTAGTATTTTTTGAAGATATCTACCCCCTAAGGACAAGGAATGGATCGACACTTTAGATACAAACCATGGAGACACCGATATATTCTCTCCCCCTTCTATATTACCGTGGAGGATGACTCTTGCACACCTCAGATTTCTGAGGTAAGAGAAAACCTCATCCTCACACACAAGATATACAAGACTCCGTAACCACAGATCATCAAGATCAAACCACTCGAGCTCAGAGATCCACCCGAGAGCACCAACTTCCTTCAGATACAACACTATATTCTCTCCTCCAGCACTAACCAAGGAAACCCCTTCACATACTTCTAGCACAGAGGTTGAAAATACAAAGATCTCTCCTGTTCTCCCTACACCCTCAACACCCTCACAGATCACATACCCAACACCACCATCCTCTCTTGCTCTCTCCAACCTAATCCCAGCAACCTTTTGACCCGCCTCCACAATCTCAAAGAACCCACCAGCTACAAAACAGCAAGTAAGGATCCCAGATGGATCCAGGCTATGTCGACAGAATTCGAAGCCTTAAGACAAAACAAAACTTGGTCCATCGTAGACCTACCTAAGGGTAAACGGCCAATTAGTTGTAAATGGGTCTACAAGGTGAAGCTGAAGGCCAATGGGGACATAGAGAGGTTCAAGGCAAGACTCGTTGTGCGAGGTTTCACACAAAAACCCGGTCTTGACTACGACGAGACTTTTTCTCCCGTAGTTAAGATCACCACTATTCGAGCCCTTATCATAACTGCAATCAAGAATGGGTGGATATTGGATCAACTAGACGTTAATAACGCCTTCTTGCATGGAGATCTCCACGAAGACGTATACATGACTATACCAGAGGGAATAAGGGTGGATGGTGAAAACAAAGTCTGCAAGCTGCACAAGTCCCTCTACGGCCTAAAGCAAGCGTCCCGACAATGGTACGAAAAACTTGCTCAATTCTTGCAAGAATTAGGCTTTCATCATTCAGAACGATTACTTCTATTTGTCAAAAAGGAAAGAATGAGATCACGCTACTAGGAATATATGTCGATGACATTCTAGTAGTTGGGAATGACATAAAGGAAGTAAAGTTCCTCAAGAGGACTATATGAAAAATTCAAAATAAAGGATCTCGGTAGGGTTGAATTCTTCCTTGGTAGAGTTCCTAGAAACCGATCACGGGATGATCATGTCCCAACAACATACATTAACCAAATCCTTCATGACTTCAATGCCCAAGACATACGTCCTTCTGTCTCTCCTCTTCCTATCAACCTAAACTTAATGAGAATAGTGGTCCCAAGCTAGAAAACCCCAACATATAGGTGTCTCGTAGGGAAGCTTAATTTCCTCACCAAACTAGACCCGACATATGTTATGCGGTTCAATACCTCAGTCAATTTCTCCAAAGTCCTACCACAGCTCATTTAGACGCTGCCTACCACACTCTCTCCTATGTCAAAGGGACAGCAGGATTCGGGCTATACTTCAACAAGGAACCACACTACAAATTAGAGGCATATTGTGACTCTGATTGTGGCTTCCTGCCCAATGACGAGAAGTCCATTTCCGGATACTACATTCTTCTCGGTGGCTCCCCTTTAAGTTGGAAGTCAAAGAAGCAGTCTACCATCGCTCTCTCCTCCGCTGAAGCAGAATACAAGGCAATGCGGCAGGTCACGGGAGAGCTAAGCTGGCTAAGCCGTCTTCTAACCGAGATTGGTATTAAAGACTTGAATCCCATACCATTAAAATGTGACAACCTAGCTGCCATACACATAGCTAGGAACCCAGTGTCCCATGAGCGCACAAACATATCGAAATCGATTGCCATTTCGTGCGTGAAAAATTGCAGGCAGGTCTAACAAGTCCGATATGTTCCAAGTACACAACAATTGGCGGACATGATGACGAAGCCCCTTACAGGTAAAAGTTATCGTAATTCTTTTGACATTATGGGCTTACAAAACCCCGAGAAGGGATAGTTTCTTGTTTTTGTTTTGCAGGTACACCTTCGCAGAACCAGCAGCCGTCCGATGCACCAGCCGTTCGGGTGAGCATGTTTCAAGTCAAAGAGCACACACCTTCCTGTTTTGAAGGGCTGTACTCTTTGAGGGGGGGTATTAGACTTGTACATAGGTATTGGTCTGTACGTTTATAGTGTGTATCATAGGTTATATTACTCTGTATTTTGTTCCTCTCATAACCTATATATATAGGGCTCCGTCCCTGTATGCATATAATATCATATACTAATACAGAGCATACATCATACCCTCTCTGTATATTTTCCTCTCGGATAAATCAATACGAAGCATACTTTGCATTTCAGCAAAGTCTATCATATTCCGCAACAGAGGCATTATTCATTGCCATTACTTATCTGTTTGATTTGTGTTTGGGTGGGTAACTAGTGCCCCATGGTAATGGTTATTTACAAGGTTCGAGAGTTCTTTTTATGATCCCTTTACCAATGTGTTTTTCTCAGGGAACTATAATTGGTTTCTTAGAAAGTTTGTTATGTCAGAGAATGAAGAGAAACGTAAGAGAGAGCAGGGAATTTATTGAATTCCGTATCATTATACGTTAGTGTGTAGAATTGTGTCATGCTTCATTAAGCATCACAGATTGTACCAATTTTTTTTTTTGGGTGTAATTTCGTCTCAACTATATTCTCCTATTTCATTGTTTACGAGGGGTTTACTAAAATTAGCCTCTCAGGTGTACGAATTGGAGAATTTGTCTCAATCCCATCCTTGACTTAATTAATTGCTTATTTAAGCTTTATTTATTTTATAAATTTTAGGGTATTTCGGTCCTCTTTGCTTGTGAGGTAGGGTCCTATCGACTGCTAAGCATGTCAACCCAAGTTGTCGCTAAAATTGGTCCTTCTACGGGTATTATCCCTTTGGCAACGTCTTTGAACTTCACAGGTTGATAACGTTAAGTAGATGCCGGATCGGGTTTTCCCGAGTGTGAGGAGGCTTTCTACCTCTCCGGCGTTCTTTCTCCGAATTTTAAGGAACATTAGGGACGTGAAGGTTGGGTGTAGATGTCTGTTAGGCATCCAGTAATTACTGGGGAAGAATCCTAACTAACGCGCCTCACGTGCTACCCACAACCCTTAACCCGCTATCAGAATTCCTACTTTCAGGTTTTCCTATACTCGGTACATCTCTGTTCCAGTCATCAGAGCGCAACTACGCTCTGATACCACTTTCTGAAACGCCCCCGAATAAACGTCCAATAATACAAAGTCAAGCTCCTAGTCATATTACATAATAACTACGCAGCGGATTCTCGATATCATCCGGGTGCTACAGGTGCCAACCACCCACGTGGTTGACAGACCACATCACTAATACTAGTTACGGTCTGCATGACTGGAAACAGCTCTCCACCAAAACTCATATATAATACAAGATACAATTCCAAAAACCGAGTGTCTACAATACAGTTACTAAATCATAAACCGAAAAGTACAACCCGGGTTTAGTAACAACCCATACACTAACATACTATTCCAAACTCAGAAGTCCTGCCCAGATAGACTACCCCCATGATAGCCATCCCGCCTACGCTCCGTTCGTCCGGCATAATACCTGTAAAAATTTGGTTTGGGAAGGACTCAGCAAACTACGCTGAGTATGAACGTGTGTAGCCCGCATGTTACCGGGCCACATGACTACTTGGTCGAATATTATTAAGTCATTTTACATGCTATTAATAAAGCAGTAAAATACACCACAACATATCATGACATCATACACACTTTAAGGTAGCATAGCAATATCAACAAACATCCAAGCATAACATGCTGGCATCATAGCACATCAAACACGCAACCAAGCACAACAAGCTGCTAGTAACACAACAGTAATCATGTACATAATAAAACGTGTATATAGGTATGTAATACCCATGATCCTCACTATGGGATCGTACGAGCGTTGAGTGTTTTCATTTCTTTTCTCTTGTTCCCTTAAAGTGTATTTTCTTTCTCTTTCCTTGCACCAGGTCTGGGGAGGTAATTTAGATCCCGTGACCATCTCATGTAGGTGCTAATATTTCCTTGTTTCCTTAAGGGTTATTTGTGAATTCTCTTATCACCACAATTTGGAGTACATCTTGTCCATGGCTAATCCCCCATTCCCGGATAGCTCTTTCTCTCTCTGTTGTTTTTAAATGTTACTGGCCATTGCCCCGGATACCAAGGGTCCGTCTCCCTATTCCTTTCCCATGTTACTAGCCTCTGCTCCGGATTCAAAGGGTCCGTCTCCCTATGTCTTCTAATGTTCTGGTCTCTACCCTGGATACAAAGGGTCCGTCTCCCTATTCATTCTCAATGTTACTAGCCTCTGCTCCGGATTCAAAGGGTCCGTCTCCCTATTCATTCTCAATGTTCTGGTCTCTACCCCGGATACAAAGGGTCCGTCTCCCTATTCATTCTCAATGTTACTAGCCTCTGCTCCGGATTCAAAGGGTCCGTCTCCCTATTCCTTCTCAATGTTCTGGTCTCTACCCCGGATACAAAGGGTCCGTCTCCCTATTCATTCTCAATGTTACTAGCCTCTGCTCCGGATTCAAGGGTTCTCCCTATTCCTTCTCAATGTTATGGTCTTTACCCCGGATACAAGGGTCCGTCTCCCTATTCATTCTCAATGTATTGGCTTATCATTATCCTTGATAACTCGACACCATAGTGGGTGTCTTTATAGGTCCCCTATAGTTAAGAGGAGTTTTCCCTTTTATTAGTTTTTTGGTTTGTTTACGAAGTTCGTTGTGTTTCATCTCAAGGATTCATCAATGAGAAGGGACTACACTACTGTGTGCGTGCAAACAATATGCACAATAATAGCAAGCAGGTAAGCAAGGAAAATAATTAATCCATTCACATGCCTTACACAAGCTCACAACAGACAAGTAAGCACGGTAAAATAAACATTCGTTTTCATGCATTAGTCTTGTGGTCATAAACAAACAAGGCACACAGCACACAAGCCGTGTAACACGGCAACATACGAACCACACATGTCCATACCTTATTCGAAGCATGAGTCGTCTTACACTCGAAGTCCCGGTCGGAGTTCGATACGGCCCTAGCGTTAATTAAAACAATGGGTCTGTTTATTATTTGTGACGACACTTTATATCGTACGTTTTTCCCTTGGTATGTTGTTACATGCTTAGTTTAGATTGACTCTTAGAACTTCCATGTATTAATCCTAGGCTTATCTTACTCCTGGGACATTCACGCCCTTGTTTTACACGTTAACTAAGTCCTCTTTCCTTAGTCAACGTTTTAGGGCGTTTTAAACGTTAACCATGTAACATGTTTATATAAGATGGATTTAGCTTGACTAAAGTGTATTCCCTCCTTAAATAAATAAGTGGCAATGTTTTAACCTTAGTATCATTATAATATAGCACATAACATACCCTTATACCCCATTTATACATACGTCCCAAATTAAGTTATAAAGCTGCAACATAGTTGCGGTGTCTTCCCTCACTTAACCTCTTTAGTTCAATTGATGTTTAATCTTCTCAGAACAGTTCCCTAACTTAGCTGTAGTTAATGGCTATGATTTGGGTGTATTTCTAACCCATCATCACACTCCTAACTCTCCTGAAGTTCAGCTATTCTGAGACACACAATCAGAGAAGCTGAAACACCAATCCTAGGCATACTTCCACTCAGTTTCTCTTTGTACTACATTAAATTGTCCTCCTATCTTTCCCAAGTGTTTAAAATCTCGCTTAACAATACCAGAGATGTTTAAAGTTGAGGACCAGCTCTAAGAACACTCAAAATGCCCCTACAATTCAGTTATACAGAACTACAATATTAATGAAATCTGAAACAACATTCTACACATTCTCTCTTAGTTCTTGTACCTAGCCAACTCAACTGATGTTTGATTCTTTCCCACAACATTTGTAAACATACCAGCTAAGGTGTTAACAATGTTTTAAACTCAATACTAACCTAATAAAACACTCACCTGGCTTCTGTCCTAGATTATACAGAACAGCAACTATCTCAAACCTGAAACCGACATCTGCATTAACTCTTCCTCATTCCTTCCTTTTTGTCATCAGTTAATTGGTTCCTAGATTCTCAAATGAATTCTCCAACTTAATTCACCTCTTTAGGGATGTTTTGAGTTCTTACCTAAGCCACCATAACACCCCTAATACTTCAGTAAAACTGCTATCCAGAAACAAATTCCATACCAGTAATCTGAACTCACACCTGTGTATTTTCCTCTTCACTTCTCCTTCTTCTCTGATTAATTCGATTTCTATCCTGTCCCAATCGTTTCTAACCTCACTTAAGTGTATTGACTAGATTTTAAATTCGTTATTAAGCCATTACAACCCCCTCTAATCCCTCTGTACCAAATTATACTGAACTGCCAGAGATAGAAACTGTCTCTCTTGATTCCTCTCTTTCTCTGTTTGCTCTTGTGTCTGTTTTTCAATTTATCTCTGAGTACCTGCTCACTTAGTTAAGTGTTTTGATTTTATTCTAGCTTCAACACAAACCCAAACCAACAGGTAGCACCCCTCTGAGAAATTTATTATACAGAACCCGAGATTTAACACAGGCAGAACACACTGATGCATTTCCTTACTTGTTGCTGTTTCTCGGCTTAGTAATATGGCCTCTACTTCTTCCATAAGGTGTTAATATCCTGCTTGAGTGTATTCGGTAAGTTTTAGGTTCATCAACCACCCAATACAACTCTCATAAACCTCTGTACTAGGGTTATACAGAGACCCTGACTTTCAGAAAACTATGAACTGAAATAACACAACCTGCTATTCTTCCTTTTCTTCTCTTCTGTTATTCTCTTAACTGTCCTTCAATTTATCCCTAACTGTTGACTCAGTTAAACCAGTGTGTTATCAAGGTTTTACAATCAAGATCACTTCAACCCCATACTACCAACTCCTCCTAAATTCCGTTATACAGAAAAACAGGAACTACAAAAACTGGAATTACAACCTCAGCATACTTTATACTCTATTCTACTTTCAGTGCATTAAACTAGATTTCTCTACTGTTCAAAACACCTCCCCCCCCCCATGTGTTGCTAACTTAGTAAAGTGTTTTAGCCAGGATTTGAGTCTATTATTAAGCCCACATAGTTAGGATGTCCCTTCTGTAAAAAGTTACACGACACTGGGAAAGACAAATGCACAACAGGAACTGATAACTTCTACTTGTTTTCTTTCTGTTCTTGAACCTGTTTTCTGATTACCCCACATAGCTTCAGTGTTTAATCGAGAATATAACTCCAAGATAACCTGAAACAATCTCTTTGATGTTACAGAATTATCCTCCCACAAACATTAGGAGACTGAAAAAAAAAGAACTGAAACAGCACTAAAACAGATATCTCTTTCCTCTTGTGTTTCATTATTGTTCATTAATCTGGTTTCTATTTTCCTCATTTGGTTTAGCTGTGTGGTAAAAAGAAAACTTAATGCAGTTTTAACCCCCAAAACGAATTCACAGAAACTTGCACAACACCTCCGAGAACCCTCTACACAAAAACTGATACAACAGAAAACTGCTATACATTTCCTGCTGTTTTCATTTGTTCACGCATCTGAGTTTTCAACTTTCCCTCAACCTGATTGCCTGTCTAGTTAAATGTGTTATTAACCTACTGAATTCAACTCTAACTCAAAATCACCTAACACACCATTAACGTTACTGAAACATCTAAACTTTTGAAACAAGCCAAAACTGATAAAAACTGAAAACTGGTTTCTCTTTTGTTTCTTCTTCTGTTTTATTCTCGCAATCTCTTTTCTAGTATTGCCCCAGGTTAATGAGCTACTGGTTTCCTAACATTTCCCAGCTTACTCACACTTACTATAATATGTTAGCAAGTTTTCTTAAGCTTATCATCTCATCAGTACAACCTTATATTGCTTCTGAAATCTGGTTACAACAAGGTATTAGTTGCAGGAACGAAAAATCTGAAACTGATTCATTATATATATTTTTCTTTATCCTCTTGCTGCCCTCTGATCTGATTTCTAGTTCCCAAGTTATTTTCTCATCCAGTTAATTGTTTCTCCACGGCTTTTACCTCATGAACAGACCTAAGACAGCATGGTTAGAACTACTGAAATGTTTTAATACTGAAGGACTTGTTATCAGGTTACACTTGCAAGATTATTTCCTTTTCTTTTTCTGTTGGTGTATTAAGTTTGGAGATGGCTCACCAGTTAAGTAGCTTGATTGATTCTTCTCAGTGGATGCATGGGACTCCCAACTCCTGGGTCACTCGACAGCAACTGAGGAATATTTTTCTCAGAGGTTAGATTTGACAACTCGTGAAGGAACCTGGCTGAAGTAACAGAGGGGAAAAAAACAAAACTATCTGCATTAGGTGCTCTACCTTCTAGCAATGTTTTCAGGGGAAACCACAGCTCCTTCTTAGAGGGTTTTCAAGCCACGACTTGGGGACTGCTTGAGGGGGGCCACGCATGCAAAACACAGAAGAGTTAAGTATGGTTTACAGACAGGGTTCAATGCCACAGTAGTAGCAGTCATGAAAGAAACAGTTTTGTAACACTACCTGATTCAGTTCTCGGGCAGGTTGTGGAAGTTTTTTTTTCTTTTTGACTTGCAGCTTATCTAGTCTTGCGGGATCACTCAAGGGAAAATCAAGAACTCATTCTTCTCTGTTGGAACTCCATATTGTTGAGTTCTGGGGTGTGTTTGCAGATCACGAAAAGACTGAGAGTGGCCCTCCTCTTGTGTGTGACATTAGTGGGAAATGGAGTGGAGTTCCGAATCATGCAGAACTGGTGTACGATCAAAGATGGGAAGGGGATGGTCTCTGAGTCTATGCATCAGGTGGCGCCAGGCCATGAGGGGAGTTGTGGCAAATTAAAGAACTACTGATGCGTGAGAGTTTGCAACCGGATCGGACTTTGATGTGTATGTCAGTGTTTTGCTCATTTCTTTACTGAAGCCAAGGTTAGTGTTTGTGGTCTCCCAGGGGGACGTTCAATTGACTGCTGTTTGTGTGGCGATTACAGGGAACAGGCGAGGAGAACAAGAGGTAGATAAATGGATTCAGGGAGTGGTGTGCTCAAGTTACTAGAGTTGTTAGCATAGTCAGAAATCAATGAGTGTCTGTTCGTCGTTTGGATTTTTTTTGTTTTAGTCTGATTTCTACTGCCCTGAACTTATACTACAAAGGCGTGCACTTATAAGAATAGGGAAAGCGGTGTGGAGGATAGAGGGGAAGGAATGCGATATTACAGAGGCATGTTTGCTTCTTCTCTTTTTTTTTGTTCCTTTAGTAGACTTATACTAGATTTAACTCGCTGGATTTAGTTATTGAATTCGAGCTTAGCTCAAACGGTTAAGAAGTTCACTGGGTACACGGGAGGTGCAGGGTTCGAACCTCAGCGGGAGCGCCTTTGCTCCCTTTTTTCTTTTTCTTTTTTTTTGTATTAGTTATATACATGCCCATTAGTATGTGTGCGACTATATAATATGTCGCTTTTTAGTTATATATATAACTATACATATTATTATGTCACATTGTAATTTTTGTAACGTTACATATATATACATGTATGTGACGGTATTAATACGTCACGATGTCACTTATACATAACATTGGTCGTATATATATACACGTGTATATTTGTATATATATACATGTGCGACTATATTCGCGTTTCCGGTTTAGAAGCGTGCAATCATATGAGCTTATTTTTTTTTGCGTAACACGTACCGATACACACATACGATGTTATTATTATTTACTATGTATATATATATTTTTGTATGATCACAATAGTTACTCATAATTTAATTTAACCTTCACGAATTTAAACTGTTAATTATTCGGGGTATTTCAGCCTACCCCCCTTAAAGGAACTTCGTCCCGAAGTTGTTACTTCCTTAACTGATGTTTTCCATTCTTGTTAATCCTAGGGATCAAGTCCCACATTTCATTCGCGATAACCAAATGATTAAGTCTCCTATATTATCATTCTCAGTGCTTATACGCACTATGCCGCCCTAGTGGCTTCACACACAAATTCTCATAGCAATGTATTTATAACACGCTGAGGTGTAAATCACAGGTACACAACATTCATTCATAGCAGGGTGTACATACAATGCAATACACATACAATTCTGCGCAATTCATACACACCGACCTACCAACCAACGTGTGGTTGTAGGAATACACATAGTGAAAGGATCAGGTCCCAAATTCGTTCTCTCTAACCAAGGGATCATGTCCCGCAAATTCCACAGTTCTATTTCAACATTTGTGCTTATAAGCACTACGCCACATTTGAGGCTTCACCCAGTTGTCAATAATATTTCGATGTACCAATAATATTTATGTACTACACTCATATCAACCAGGTGAACAAGTCATTCATTCATGACTTCCATGCATTCAAACCAATCCACACACAGTTCACAATCATAGCAACCAAAACAACACCACAAAACGAGCAAAGGAACAGCAAAAGCGAAACACGCCTACCCCCCTTAAAATGGATTACGCCCACGTAATCCCTATTATATCATGGGCATTTTAGTTTATACGTATTGTAGCTCACAATCTAATCTCATCAAAGTCCTTGACCATGTTAACGGCTTAGTTTCTGTCTCAACGATCTATAACCGGATTCGGGTTTAGCCTCTCTAGGGTTTAGGTATTGGCCGACAGGTCACTTGTTATTCGTTTGGAACATGTGATATACGGTCCACCAGCTTCTGCTGTGCGACTCTGATTCCGTTCAGGTTTAGTTTTTCCTCACTATGTCTTCCAAGGTGGTACATGGCTTAATTGTATCCTTATCATTTAGGAATATAGTCCTCTTGACTATCGTGGGGCAGTTGAATTTATGCCGATTTTGGTGGCTTGTAATCTGTCTATCCATTTTCTTTGGTGGCCGGATATTCATTCTTTTAGTGCGCTTTTAAGCGTCTGCGTTATTCTTCCTAGCTGCCCTTTAGGTTTATTTTCATATATGCTTGTAGTAATGATTTAGTGCTTAATGTTTTTCAATATTACAAACGTGCCGTTATTACGACAACATGTTAGGTTTATATTCCCGACCATTATTAGACCTTCCTTCGTTTTTTTTTTAAGTAACCTTTATTTCTCAGCCCAACTATGGCCTTGCCACTGCTGGTTGACCTCAATTAGTGCAGTCACAAGGTTATCGAATTATACATGTTACAAGATTTTATGATTGTAAGCTATTTTGCATAGGATGTTGTCCCTCCAGGAACTAAGGTAATTGACTACTATCGGTTACATATTGCATTTGATTGCGATTATATATATTTTACGTGGTAACTTTTTGGGGTTAATAGTAACATCACACAATTTCAAATCCTCACATATCTGTATACTCATGTGTTTATCCCCGAGTTTTCGAGCCTTGTATTCATGTATTTTATGTGGTTTCAACACCGCTTCCTTTGCATTTTTACTTGTCCAACTTATAAACTTTCGCCTAATTGTAGTTTATGTGTCCACTTGTAGGGGGTTTCGAGAATCATCCCACACTGAGGTGATCAGCGTAAGTGTTGGACTACCTTTTCACCCCAATTTGTGCGTAGTGTCCCTTGACCTGGCCAGGGTCAAGTTCAACTTTGCACGTCCGATTTAAACGATCACAATTGTTCACATTTGGATTCTTATCTCGCTCGTTTGTAATCATCCAGTAATTGATAACTCAAGTTAGGCATGCTGGATTTACTAATCATGACCTTCTTTAATTGAACCTGTTTACTCCTTGGGTTTTATTGGTGACTCGTCTTTTCTGGTGTGTATGTATGTACACTGGTATATATATATGATTCGATAAATCCTGTTTAGAGTCCCTGAATATGTAGTGTGTTTGGAGGGATTATTCCGCAACAGAGGCATTATTCATTGCCATTTCTTATCTGTTTGATTTGTGTTTGGGTGGGTAACTAGTGCCCCATGGTAATGGTTATTTACAAGGTTCGAGAGTTCTTTTTATGATCCCTTTACCAATGTGTTTTTCTCAGGGAACTATAATTGGTTTCTTAGAAAGTTTGTTATGTCAGAGAATGAAGAGAAACGTAAGAGAGAGCAGGGAATTTATTGAATTCCGTATCATTATACGTTAGTGTGTAGAATTGTGTCATGCTTCATTAAGCATCACAGATTGTACCAATTTTTTTTTTTGGGTGTAATTTCGTCTCAACTATATTCTCCTATTTCATTGTTTACGAGGGGTTTACTAAAATTAGCCTCTCAGGTGTACGAATTGGAGAATTAGTCTCAATCCCATCCTTGACTTAATTAATTGCTTATTTAAGCTTTATTTATTTTATAAATTTTAGGGTATTTCGGTCCTCTTTGCTTGTGAGGTAGGGTCCTATCGACTGCTAAGCATGTCAACCCAAGTTGTCGCTAAAATTGGTCCTTCTACGGGTATTATCCCTTTGGCAACGTCTTTGAACTTCACAGGTTGATAACGTTAAGTAGATGCCGGATCGGGTTTTCCCGAGTGTGAGGAGGCTTTCTACCTCTCCGGCGTTCTTTCTCCGAATTTTAAGGAACATTAGGGACGTGAAGGTTGGGTGTAGATGTCTGTTAGGCATCCAGTAATTACTGGGGAAGAATCCTAACTAACGCGCCTCACGTGCTACCCACAACCCTTAACCCGCTATCAGAATTCCTACTTTCAGGTTTTCCTATACTCGGTACATCTCTGTTCCAGTCATCAGAGCGCAACTACGCTCTGATACCACTTTCTGAAACGCCCCCGAATAAACGTCCAATAATACAAAGTCAAGCTCCTAGTCATATTACATAATAACTACGCAGCGGATTCTCGATATCATCCGGGTGCTACAGGTGCCAACCACCCACGTGGTTGACAGACCACATCACTAATACTAGTTACGGTCTGCATGACTGGAAACAGCTCTCCACCAAAACTCATATATAATACAAGATACAATTCCAAAAACCGAGTGTCTACAATACAGTTACTAAATCATAAACCGAAAAGTACAACCCGGGTTTAGTAACAACCCATACACTAACATACTATTCCAAACTCAGAAGTCCTGCCCAGATAGACTACCCCCATGATAGCCATCCCGCCTACGCTCCGTTCGTCCGGCATAATACCTGTAAAAATTGGTTTGGGAAGGACTCAGCAAACTACGCTGAGTATGAACGTGTGTAGCCCGCATGTTACCGGGCCACATGACTACTTGGTCGAATATTATTAAGTCATTTTACATGCTATTAATAAAGCAGTAAAATACACCACAACATATCATGACATCATACACACTTTAAGGTAGCATAGCAATATCAACAAACATCCAAGCATAACATGCTGGCATCATAGCACATCAAACACGCAACCAAGCACAACAAGCTGCTAGTAACACAACAGTAATCATGTACATAATAAAACGTGTATATAGGTATGTAATACCCATGATCCTCACTATGGGATCGTACGAGCGTTGAGTGTTTTCATTTCTTTTCTCTTGTTCCCTTAAAGTGTATTTTCTTTCTCTTTCCTTGCACCAGGTCTGGGGAGGTAATTTAGATCCCGTGACCATCTCATGTAGGTGCTAATATTTCCTTGTTTCCTTAAGGGTTATTTGTGAATTCTCTTATCACCACAATTTGGAGTACATCTTGTCCATGGCTAATCCCCCATTCCCGGATAGCTCTTTCTCTCTCTGTTGTTTTTAAATGTTACTGGCCATTGCCCCGGATACCAAGGGTCCGTCTCCCTATTCTTTCCAATGTTACTAGCCTCTGCTCCGGATTCAAAGGGTCCGTCTCCCTATTCCTTCTCAATGTTCTGGTCTCTACCCGGATACAAAGGGTCCGTCTCCCTATTCATTCTCAATGTTACTAGCCTCTGCTCCGGATTCAAAGGGTCCGTCTCCCTATTCCTTCTCAATGTTCTGGTCTCTACCCCGGATACAAAGGGTCCGTCTCCCTATTCATTCTCAATGTTACTAGCCTCTGCTCCGGATTCAAGGGGTATGTCTCCCTATTCCTTCTCAATGTTATGGTCTTTACCCCGGATACAAGGGTCCGTCTCCCTATTCATTCTCAATGTATTGGCTATCATTATCCTTGATAACTCGACACCATAGTGGGTGTCTTTATAGGTCCCCTATAGTTAAGAGGAGTTTTCCCTTTTATTAGTTCTTTTGGTTTGTTTACGAAGTTCGTTGTGTTTCATCTCAAGGATTCATCAATGAGAAGGGACTACACTACTGTGTGCGTGCAAACAATATGCACAATAATAGCAAGCAGGTAAGCAAGGAAAATAATTAATCCATTCACATGCCTTACACAAGCTCACAACAGACAAGTAAGCACGGTAAAATAAACATTCGTTTTCATGCATTAGTCTTGTGGTCATAAACAAACAAGGCACACAGCACACAAGCCGTGTAACACGGCAACATACGAACCACACATGTCCATACCTTATTCGAAGCATGAGTCGTCTTACACTCGAAGTCCCGGTCGGAGTTCGATACGGCCCTAGCGTTAATTAAAACAATGGGTCTGTTTATTATTTTATGTGACGACACTTTATATCGTACGTTTTTCCCTTGGTATGTTGTTACATGCTTAGTTTAGATTGACTCTTAGAACTTCCATGTATTAATAGGCTTATCTTACTCCTGGGACATTCACGCCCTTGTTTTACACGTTAACTAAGTCCTCTTTCCTTAGTCAACGTTTTAGGGCGTTTTAAACGTTAACCATGTAACATGTTTATATAAGATGGATTTAGCTTGACTAAAGTGTATTCCCTCCTTAAATAAATAAGTGGCAATGTTTTAACCTTAGTATCATTATAATATAGCACATAACATACCCTTATACCCCATTTATACATACGTCCCAAATTAAGTTATAAAGCTGCAACATAGTTGCGGTGTCTTCCCTCACTTAACCTCTTTAGTTCAATTGATGTTTAATCTTCTCAGAACAGTTCCCTAACTTAGCTGTAGTTAATGGCTATGATTTGGGTGTATTTCTAACCCATCATCACACTCCTAACTCTCCTGAAGTTCAGCTATTCTGAGACACACAATCAGAGAAGCTGAAACACCAATCCTAGGCATACTTCCACTCAGTTTCTCTTTGTACTACATTAAATTGTCCTCCTATCTTTCCCAAGTGTTTAAAATCTCGCTTAACAATACCAGAGATGTTTAAAGTTGAGGACCAGCTCTAAGAACACTCAAAATGCCCCTACAATTCAGTTATACAGAACTACAATATTAATGAAATCTGAAACAACATTCTACACATTCTCTCTTAGTTCTTGTACCTAGCCAACTCAACTGATGTTTGATTCTTTCCCACAACATTTGTAAACATACCAGCTAAGGTGTTAACAATGTTTTAAACTCAATACTAACCTAATAAAACACTCACCTGGCTTCTGTCCTAGATTATACAGAACAGCAACTATCTCAAACCTGAAACCGACATCTGCATTAACTCTTCCTCATTCCTTCCTTTTTGTCATCAGTTAATTGGTTCCTAGATTCTCAAATGAATTCTCCAACTTAATTCACCTCTTTAGGGATGTTTTGAGTTCTTACCTAAGCCACCATAACACCCCTAATACTTCAGTAAAACTGCTATCCAGAAACAAATTCCATACCAGTAATCTGAACTCACACCTGTGTATTTTCCTCTTCACTTCTCCTTCTTCTCTGATTAATTCGATTTCTATCCTGTCCCAATCGTTTCTAACCTCACTTAAGTGTATTGACTAGATTTTAAATTCGTTATTAAGCCATTACAACCCCCTCTAATCCCTCTGTACCAAATTATACTGAACTGCCAGAGATAGAAACTGTCTCTCTTGATTCCTCTCTGTTTGCTCTTGTGTCTGTTTTTCAATTTATCTCTGAGTACCTGCTCACTTAGTTAAGTGTTTGATTTTATTCTAGCTTCAACACAAACCCAAACCAACAGGTAGCACCCCTCTGAGAAATTTATTATACAGAACCCGAGATTTAACACAGGCAGAACACACTGATGCATTTCCTTACTTGTTGCTGTTTCTCGGCTTAGTAATATGGCCTCTACTTCTTCCATAAGGTGTTAATATCCTGCTTGAGTGTATTCGGTAAGTTTTAGGTTCATCAACCACCCAATACAACTCTCATAAACCTCTGTACTAGGGTTATACAGAGACCCTGACTTTCAGAAAACTATGAACTGAAATAACACAACCTGCTATTCTTCCTTTTCTTCTCTTCTGTTATTCTCTTAACTGTCCTTCAATTTATCCCTAACTGTTGACTCAGTTAAACCAGTGTGTTATCAAGGTTTTACAATCAAGATCACTTCAACCCCATACTACCAACTCCTCCTAAATTCCGTTATACAGAAAAACAGGAACTACAAAAACTGGAATTACAACCTCAGCATACTTTATACTCTATTCTACTTTCAGTGCATTAAACTAGATTTCTCTACTGTTCAAAACACCCCCCCCCCCATGTGTTGCTAACTTAGTAAAGTGTTTTAGCCAGGATTTGAGTCTATTATTAAGCCCACATAGTTAGGATGTCCCTTCTGTAAAAAGTTACACGACACTGGGAAAGACAAATGCACAACAGGAACTGATAACTTCTACTTGTTTTCTTTCTGTTCTTGAACCTGTTTTCTGATTACCCCACATAGCTTCAGTGTTTAATCGAGAATATAACTCCAAGATAACCTGAAACAATCTCTTTGATGTTACAGAATTATCCTCCCACAAACATTAGGAGACTGAAAAAAAAAGAACTGAAACAGCACTAAAACAGATATCTCTTTCCTCTTGTGTTTCATTATTGTTCATTAATCTGGTTTCTATTTTCCTCATTTGGTTTAGCTGTGTGGTAAAAAGAAAACTTAATGCAGTTTTAACCCCCAAAACGAATTCACAGAAACTTGCACAACACCTCCGAGAACCCTCTACACAAAAACTGATACAACAGAAAACTGCTATACATTTCCTGCTGTTTTCATTTGTTCACGCATCTGAGTTTTCAACTTTCCCTCAACCTGATTGCCTGTCTAGTTAAATGTGTTATTAACCTACTGAATTCAACTCTAACTCAAAATCACCTAAACACACCATTAACGTTACTGAAACATCTAAACTTTTGAAACAAGCCAAAACTGATAAAAACTGAAAACTGGTTTCTCTTTTTTTCTTCTTCTGTTTTATTCTCGCAATCTCTTTTCTAGTATTGCCCCAGGTTAATGAGCTACTGGTTTCCTAACATTTCCCAGCTTACTCACACTTACTATAATATGTTAGCAAGTTTTCTTAAGCTTATCATCTCATCAGTACAACCTTATATTGCTTCTGAAATCTGGTTACAACAAGGTATTAGTTGCAGGAACGAAAAATCTGAAACTGATTCATTATATATATATTTTTCTTTATCCTCTTGCTGCCCTCTGATCTGATTTCTAGTTCCCAAGTTATTTTCTCATCCAGTTAATTGTTTCTCCACGGCTTTTACCTCATGAACAGACCTAAGACAGCATGGTTAGAACTACTGAAATGTTTTAATACTGAAGGACTTGTTATCAGGTTACACTTGCAAGATTATTTCCTTTTCTTTTTCTGTTGGTGTATTAAGTTTGGAGATGGCTCACCAGTTAAGTAGCTTGATTGATTCTTCTCAGTGGATGCATGGGACTCCCAACTCCTGGGTCACTCGACAGCAACTGAGGAATATTTTTCTCAGAGGTTAGATTTGACAACTCGTGAAGGAACCTGGCTGAAGTAACAGAGGGGAAAAAGAACAAAACTATCTGCATTAGGTGCTCTACCTTCTAGCAATGTTTTCAGGGGAAACCACAGCTCCTTCTTAGAGGGTTTTCAAGCCACGACTTGGGGACTGCTTGAGGGGGGCCACGCATGCAAAACACAGAAGAGTTAAGTATGGTTTACAGACAGGGTTCAATGCCACAGTAGTAGCAGTCATGAAAGAAACAGTTTTGTAACACTACCTGATTCAGTTCTCGGGCAGGTTGTGGAAGTTTTTTTTTCTTTTTGACTTGCAGCTTATCTAGTCTTGCGGGATCACTCAAGGGAAAATCAAGAACTCATTCTTCTCTGTTGGAACTCCATATTGTTGAGTTCTGGGGTGTGTTTGCAGATCACGAAAAGACTGAGAGTGGCCCTCCTCTTGTGTGTGACATTAGTGGGAAATGGAGTGGAGTTCCGAATCATGCAGAACTGGTGTACGATCAAAGATGGGAAGGGGATGGTCTCTGAGTCTATGCATCAGGTGGCGCCAGGCCATGAGGGGAGTTGTGGCAAATTAAAGAACTACTGATGCGTGAGAGTTTGCAACCGGATCGGACTTTGATGTGTATGTCAGTGTTTTGCTCATTTCTTTACTGAAGCCAAGGTTAGTGTTTGTGGTCTCCCAGGGGGACGTTCAATTGACTGCTGTTTGTGTGGCGATTACAGGGAACAGGCGAGGAGAACAAGAGGTAGATAAATGGATTCAGGGAGTGGTGGGCTCAAGTTACTAGAGTTGTTAGCATAGTCAGAAATCAATGAGTGTCTGTTCGTCGTTTGGATTTTTTTTTGTTTTAGTCTGATTTCTACTGCCCTGAACTTATACTACAAAGGCGTGCACTTATAAGAATAGGGAAAGCGGTGTGGAGGATAGAGGGGAAGGAATGCGATATTACAGAGGCATGTTTGCTTCTTCTCTTTTTTTTTTGTTCCTTTAGTAGACTTATACTAGATTTAACTCGCTGGATTTAGTTATTGAATTCGAGCTTAGCTCAAACGGTTAAGAAGTTCACTGGGTACACGGGAGGTGCAGGGTTCGAACCTCAGCGGGAGCGCCTTTGCTCCCTTTTTCTTTTTCTTTTTTTTTGTATTAGTTATATACATGCCCATTAGTATATGTGTGCGACTATATAATATGTCGCTTTTTAGTTATATATATAACTATACATATTATTATGTCACATTGTAATTTTTGTAACGTTACATATTATACATGTATGTGACGGTATTAATACGTCACGATGTCACTTATACATAACATTGGTCGTATATATATACACGTGTATATTTGTATATATATACATGTGCGACTATATTCGCGTTTCCGGTTTAGAAGCGTGCAATCATATGAGCTTATTTTTTTTTGCGTAACACGTACCGATACACACATACGATGTTATTATTATTTACAATGTATATATATATTTTTGTATGATCACAATAGTTACTCATAATTTAATTTAACCTTCACGAATTTAAACTGTTAATTATTCGGGGTATTTCAGCCTACCCCCCTTAAAGGAACTTCGTCCCGAAGTTGTTACTTCCTTAACTGATGTTTTCCATTCTTGTTAATCCTAGGGATCAAGTCCCACATTTCATTCGCGATAACCAAATGATTAAGTCTCCTATATTATCATTCTCAGTGCTTATACGCACTATGCCGCCCTAGTGGCTTCACACACAAATTCTCATAGCAATGTATTTATAACACGCTGAGGTGTAAATCACAGGTACACAACATTCATTCATAGCAGGGTGTACATACAATGCAATACACATACAATTCTGCGCAATTCATACACACCGACCTACCAACCAACGTGTGGTTGTAGGAATACACATAGTGAAAGGATCAGGTCCCAAATTCGTTCTCTCTAACCAAGGGATCATGTCCCGCAAATTCCACAGTTCTATTTCAACATTTGTGCTTATAAGCACTACGCCACATTTGAGGCTTCACCCAGTTGTCAATAATATTTCGATGTACCAATAATATTTATGTACTACACTCATATCAACCAGGTGAACAAGTCATTCATTCATGACTTCCATGCATTCAAACCAATCCACACACAGTTCACAATCATAGCAACCAAAACAACACCACAAAACGAGCAAAGGAACAGCAAAAGCGAAACACGCCTACCCCCCTTAAAATGGATTACGCCCACGTAATCCCTATTATATCATGGGCATTTTAGTTTATACGTATTGTAGCTCACAATCTAATCTCATCAAAGTCCTTGACCATGTTAACGGCTTAGTTTCTGTCTCAACGATCTATAACCGGATTCGGGTTTAGCCTCTCTAGGGTTTAGGTATTGGCCGACAGGTCACTTGTTATTCGTTTGGAACATGTGATATACGGTCCACCAGCTTCTGCTGTGCGACTCTGATTCCGTTCAGGTTTAGTTTTTCCTCACTATGTCTTCCAAAGTGGTACATGGCTTAATTGTATCCTTATCATTTAGGAATATAGTCCTCTTGACTGTCGTGGGGCAGTTGAATTTATGCCCGATTTTGGTGGCTTGTAATCTGTCTATCCATTTTCTTTGGTGGCCGGATATTCATTCTTTTAATGCGCTTTTAAGCGTCTGCGTTATTCTTCCTAGCTGCCCTTTAGGTTTATTTTCATATATGCTTGTAGTAACGATTTAGTGCCTAATGTTTTTCAATATTACAAACGTGCCGTTGTTACGACAACATGTTAGGTTTATATTCCCGACCATTATTAGACCTTCCTTCATTTTTTTAAGTAACCTTTATTTCTCAGCCCAACGATGGCCTTGCCACTGCTGGTTGACCTCAATTAGTGCAGTCACAAGGTTATCGAATTATACATGTTACAAGCTTTTATGATTGTAAGCTATTTTGCATAGGATGTTGTCCCTCCAGGAACTAAGATAATTGACTACTATCGGTTACATATTGCATTTGATTGCGATTATATATATTTTACGTGGTAACTTTTTGGGTTAATAGTAACATCACACAATTTCAAATCTTCACATATCTGTATACTCATGTGTTTATCCCCGAGTTTTCGAGCCTTGTATTCATGTATTTTATGTGGTTTCAACACCGCTTCCTTTGCATTTTTACTTGTCCAACTTATAAACTTTCGCCTAATTGTAGTTTATGTGTCCACTTGTAGGGGGTTTCGAGAATCATCCCACACTGAGGTGATCAGCGTAAGTGTTGGACTACCTTTTCACCCCAATTTGTGCGTAGTGTCCCTTGACCTGGCCAGGGTCAAGTTCAACTTTGCACGTCCGATTTAAACGATCAAACAATTGTTCACATTTGGATTCTTATCTCGCTCGTTTGTAATCATCCAGTAATTGATAACTCAAGTTAGGCATGCTGGATTTACTAATCATGACCTTCTTTAATTGAACCTGTTTACTCCTTGGGTTTTATTGGTGACTCGTCTTTTCTGGTGTGTATGTATGTACACTGGTATATATATATGATTCGATAAATCCTGTTTAGAGTCCCTGAATATGTAGTGTGTTTGGAGGGATTATTCCGCAACAGAGGCATTATTCATTGCCATTTCTTATCTGTTTGATTTGTGTTTGGGTGGGTAACTAGTGCCCCATGGTAATGGTTATTTACAAGGTTCGAGAGTTCTTTTTATGATCCCTTTACCAATGTGTTTTTCTCAGGGAACTATAATTGGTTTCTTAGAAAGTTTGTTATGTCAGAGAATGAAGAGAAACGTAAGAGAGAGCAGGGAATTTATTGAATTCCGTATCATTATACGTTAGTGTGTAGAATTGTGTCATGCTTCATTAAGCATCACAGATTGTACCAATTTTTTTTTTTGGGTGTAATTTCGTCTCAACTATATTCTCCTATTTCATTGTTTACGAGGGGTTTACTAAAATTAGCCTCTCAGGTGTACGAATTGGAGAATTTGTCTCAATCCCATCCTTGACTTAATTAATTGCTTATTTAAGCTTTATTTATTTTATAAATTTTAGGGTATTTCGGTCCTCTTTGCTTGTGAGGTAGGGTCCTATCGACTGCTAAGCATGTCAACCCAAGTTGTCGCTAAAATTGGTCCTTCTACGGGTATTATCCCTTTGGCAACGTCTTTGAACTTCACAGGTTGATAACGTTAAGTAGATGCCGGATCGGGTTTTCCCGAGTGTGAGGAGGCTTTCTACCTCTCCGGCGTTCTTTCTCCGAATTTTAAGGAACATTAGGGACGTGAAGGTTGGGTGTAGATGTCTGTTAGGCATCCAGTAATTACTGGGGAAGAATCCTAACTAACGCGCCTCACGTGCTACCCACAACCCTTAACCCGCTATCAGAATTCCTACTTTCAGGTTTTCCTATACTCGGTACATCTCTGTTCCAGTCATCAGAGCGCAACTACGCTCTGATACCACTTTCTGAAACGCCCCCGAATAAACGTCCAATAATACAAAGTCAAGCTCCTAGTCATATTACATAATAACTACGCAGCGGATTCTCGATATCATCCGGGTGCTACAGGTGCCAACCACCCACGTGGTTGACAGACCACATCACTAATACTAGTTACGGTCTGCATGACTGGAAACAGCTCTCCACCAAAACTCATATATAATACAAGATACAATTCCAAAAACCGAGTGTCTACAATACAGTTACTAAATCATAAACCGAAAAGTACAACCCGGGTTTAGTAACAACCCATACACTAACATACTATTCCAAACTCAGAAGTCCTGCCCAGATAGACTACCCCCATGATAGCCATCCCGCCTACGCTCCGTTCGTCCGGCATAATACCTGTAAAAATTTGGTTTGGGAAGGACTCAGCAAACTACGCTGAGTATGAACGTGTGTAGCCCGCATGTTACCGGGCCACATGACTACTTGGTCGAATATTATTAAGTCATTTTACATGCTATTAATAAAGCAGTAAAATACACCACAACATATCATGACATCATACACACTTTAAGGTAGCATAGCAATATCAACAAACATCCAAGCATAACATGCTGGCATCATAGCACATCAAACACGCAACCAAGCACAACAAGCTGCTAGTAACACAACAGTAATCATGTACATAATAAAACGTGTATATAGGTATGTAATACCCATGATCCTCACTATGGGATCGTACGAGCGTTGAGTGTTTTCATTTCTTTTCTCTTGTTCCCTTAAAGTGTATTTTCTTTCTCTTTCCTTGCACCAGGTCTGGGGAGGTAATTTAGATCCCGTGACCATCTCATGTAGGTGCTAATATTTCCTTGTTTCCTTAAGGGTTATTTGTGAATTCTCTTATCACCACAATTTGGAGTACATCTTGTCCATGGCTAATCCCCCATTCCCGGATAGCTCTTTCTCTCTCTGTTGTTTTTAAATGTTACTGGCCATTGCCCCGGATACCAAGGGTCCGTCTCCCTATTCCTTTCCCATGTTACTAGCCTCTGCTCCGGATTCAAAGGGTCCGTCTCCCTATGTCTTCTAATGTTCTGGTCTCTACCCTGGATACAAAGGGTCCGTCTCCCTATTCATTCTCAATGTTACTAGCCTCTGCTCCGGATTCAAAGGGTCCGTCTCCCTATTCCTTCTCAATGTTCTGGTCTCTACCCCGGATACAAAGGGTCCGTCTCCCTATTCATTCTCAATGTTACTAGCCTCTGCTCCGGATTCAAAGGGTCGGTCTCCCTATTCCTTCTCAATGTTCTGGTCTCTACCCCGGATACAAAGGGTCCGTCTCCCTATTCATTCTCAATGTTACTAGCCTCTGCTCCGATGATCAAGGGTCTGTCTCCCTATTCCTTCTCAATGTTATGGTCTTTACCCCGGATACAAGGGTCCGTCTCCCTATTCATTCTCAATGTATTGGCTATCATTATCCTTGATAACTCGACACCATAGTGGGTGTCTTTATAGGTCCCCTATAGTTAAGAGGAGTTTTCCCTTTTATTAGTTCTTTTGGTTTGTTTACGAAGTTCGTTGTGTTTCATCTCAAGGATTCATCAACGAGAAGGGACTACACTACTGTGTGCGTGCAAACAATATGCACAATAATAGCAAGCAGGTAAGCAAGGAAAATAATTAATCCATTCACATGCCTTACACAAGCTCACAACAGACAAGTAAGCACGGTAAAATAAACATTCGTTTTCATGCATTAGTCTTGTGGTCATAAACAAACAAGGCACACAGCACACAAGCCGTGTAACACGGCAACATACGAACCACACATGTCCATACCTTATTCGAAGCATGAGTCGTCTTACACTCGAAGTCCCGGTCGGAGTTCGATACGGCCCTAGCGTTAATTAAAACAATGGGTCTGTTTATTTTTTATGTGACGACACTTTATATCGTACGTTTTTCCCTTGGTATGTTGTTACATGCTTAGTTTAGATTGACTCTTAGAACTTCCATGTATTAATCCTAGGCTTATCTTACTCCTGGGACATTCACGCCCTTGTTTTACACGTTAACTAAGTCCTCTTTCCTTAGTCAACGTTTTAGGGCGTTTTAAACGTTAACCATGTAACATGTTTATATAAGATGGATTTAGCTTGACTAAAGTGTATTCCCTCCTTAAATAAATAAGTGGCAATGTTTTAACCTTAGTATCATTATAATATAGCACATAACATACCCTTATACCCCATTTATACATACGTCCCAAATTAAGTTATAAAGCTGCAACATAGTTGCGGTGTCTTCCCTCACTTAACCTCTTTAGTTCAATTGATGTTTAATCTTCTCAGAACAGTTCCCTAACTTAGCTGTAGTTAATGGCTATGATTTGGGTGTATTTCTAACCCATCATCACACTCCTAACTCTCCTGAAGTTCAGCTATTCTGAGACACACAATCAGAGAAGCTGAAACACCAATCCTAGGCATACTTCCACTCAGTTTCTCTTTGTACTACATTAAATTGTCCTCCTATCTTTCCCAAGTGTTTAAAATCTCGCTTAACAATACCAGAGATGTTTAAAGTTGAGGACCAGCTCTAAGAACACTCAAAATGCCCCTACAATTCAGTTATACAGAACTACAATATTAATGAAATCTGAAACAACATTCTACACATTCTCTCTTAGTTCTTGTACCTAGCCAACTCAACTGATGTTTGATTCTTTCCCACAACATTTGTAAACATACCAGCTAAGGTGTTAACAATGTTTTAAACTCAATACTAACCTAATAAAACACTCACCTGGCTTCTGTCCTAGATTATACAGAACAGCAACTATCTCAAACCTGAAACCGACATCTGCATTAACTCTTCCTCATTCCTTCCTTTTTGTCATCAGTTAATTGGTTCCTAGATTCTCAAATGAATTCTCCAACTTAATTCACCTCTTTAGGGATGTTTTGAGTTCTTACCTAAGCCACCATAACACCCCTAATACTTCAGTAAAACTGCTATCCAGAAACAAATTCCATACCAGTAATCTGAACTCACACCTGTGTATTTTCCTCTTCACTTCTCCTTCTTCTCTGATTATTTCAATTTCTATCCTGTCCCAATCGTTTCTAACCTCACTTAAGTGTATTGACTAGATTTTAAATTCGTTATTAAGCCATTACAACCCCCTCTAATCCCTCTGTACCAAATTATACTGAACTGCCAGAGATAGAAACTGTCTCTTGATTCCTCTCTGTTTGCTCTCGTGTCTGTTTTTCAATTTATCTCTGAGTACCTGCTCACTTAGTTAAGTGTTTTGATTTTATTCTAGCTTCAACACAAACCCAAACCAACAGGTAGCACCCCTCTGAGAAATTTCTTATACAGAACCCGAGATTTAACACAGGCAGAACACACTGATGCATTTCCTTTTTGTTGCTGTTTCTCGGCTTAGTAATATGGCCTCTACTTCTTCCATAAGGTGTTAATATCCTGCTTGAGTGTATTCGGAAAGTTTTAGGTTCATCAACCACCCAATACAACTCTCATAAACCTCTGTACTAGGGTTATACAGAGACCCTGACTTTCAGAAAACTATGAACTGAAATAACACAACCTGCTATTCTTCCTTTTCTTCTCTTCTGTTATTCTCTTAACTGTCCTTCAATTTATCCCTAACTGTTGACTCAGTTAAACCAGTGTGTTATCAAGGTTTTACACTCAAGATCAATCCAACCCCACACTACCAACTCCTCCTAAATTCCGTTATACAGAAAAACAGAAACTGCAAAAACTGGAATTACAACCTCAGCATACTTTATACTCTATTCTACTTTCAGTGTATTAAACTAGATTTCTCTTCTGTTCAAAACACCCCCCATGTGTTGTTAACTTAGTAAAGTGTTTTAGCCAGGATTTGAGTCTATTATTAAGCCCACATAGTTAGGATGTCCCTTCTGTAAAAAGTTACACGAAACTGGGAAAAGACAAATGCACAACAGGAACTGATAATTTCTACTTGTTTTCTTTCTGTTCTTGAACCTGTTTTCTGGTTACCCCACATAGCTTCAGTGTTTAATCGAGATTATAACTCCAAGACAACCTGAAACAATCTCCTTGATGTTACAGAATTATCCTCACACAAACATTAGGAGACTGAAAAAAAAAGAACTGAAACAACACTAAAACAGATATCTCTTTCCTCTTGTGTTTCATTATTGTTCATTAATCTGGTTTTTATTTTCCTCATTTGGTTTAGCTGTGTGGTAAAAAGAAAACTTAATGCAGTTTTAACCCCCAAAACAAATTCACAGAAACTTGCACCACACCTCCGAGAACCCTCTATACAAAACTGATACAACAGAAAACTGCTATACATTTCCTGCTGTTTTCATTTGTTCACGCATCTGATTTTTCAACTTTCCCTCAACCTGATTGCCTGTCTAGTTAAATGTGTTATTAACCTACTGAATTCAACTCTAACTCAAAATCACCTAAACACACCATTAACGTTACTGAAACATCTAAACTTTTGAAACAAGCCAAAACTGATAAAAACTGAAAACTGGTTTCTCTTTCTTTTCTTCTTCTGTTTTATTCTCGCAATCTCTTTTCTAGTATTGCCCCAGGTTAATGAGCTACTGGTTTCCTAACATTTCCCAGCTTACTCACACTTACTATAATAAGTTAGCAAGTTTTCTTAAGCTTATCATCTCATAAGTACAACCTTATATTGCTTCTGAAATCTGGTTACAACAAGGTATTAGTTGCAGGAACGAAAAAATCTGAAACTGATTCATTATATATATATTTTTCTTTATCCTCTTGCTGCCCTCTGATCTGATTTCTAGTTCCCAAGTTATTTTCTCATCCAGTTAATTGTTTCTCCACGGCTTTTACCTCATGAACAGACCTAAGACAGCATGGTTAGAACTACTGAAATGTTTTAATACTGAAGGACTTGTTATCAGGTTACACTTGCAAGATTATTTCCTTTTCTTTTTCTGTTGGTGTATTAAGTTTGGAGATGGCTCACCAGTTAAGTAGCTTGATTGATTCTTCTCAGTGGATGCATGGGACTCCCAACTCCTGGGTCACTCGACAGCAACTGAGGAATATTTTTCTCAGAGGTTAGATTTGACAACTCGTGAAGGAACCTGGCTGAAGTAACAGAGGGGAAAAAGAACAAAACTATCTGCATTAGGTGCTCTACCTTCTAGCAATGTTTTCAGGGGAAACCACAGCTCCTTCTCAGAGGGTTTTCAAGCCACGACTTGGGGACTGCTTGAGGGGGGCCACGCATGCAAAGCACAGAAGAGTTAAGTACGGTTTACAGACAGGGTTCAATGCCACAGTAGTAGCAGTCATGAAAGAAACAGTTTTGTAACACTACCTGATTCAGTTCTCGGGCAGGTTGTGGAAGTTTTTTTTTCTTTTTGACTTGCAGCTTATCTAGTCTTGCGGGATCACTCAAGGGAAAATCAAGAACTCATTCTTCTCTGTTGGAACTCCATATTGTTGAGTTCTGGGGTGTGTTTGCAGATCACGAAAAGACTGAGAGTGGCCCTCCTCTTGTGTGTGACATTAGTGGGAAATGGAGTGGAGTTCCGAATCATGCAGAACTGGTGTACGATCAAAGATGGGAAGGGGATGGTCTCTGAGTCTATGCATCAGGTGGCGCCAGGTCATGAGGGGAGTTGTGGCAAATTAAAGAACTACTGATGCGTGAGAGTTTGCAACCGGATCGGACATTGATGTGTATGTCAGTGTTTTGCTCATTTCTTTACTGAAGCCAAGGTTAGTGTTTGTGGTCTCCCAGGGGGACGTTCAATTGACTGCTGTTTGTGTGGCGATTACAGGGAACAGGCGAGGAGAACAAGAGGTAGATAAATGGATTCAGGGAGTGGTGTGCTCAAGTTACTAGAGTTGTTAGCATAGTCAGAAATCAATGAGTGTCTGTTCGTCGTTTGGATTTTTTTTTGTTTTAGTCTGATTTCTACTGCCCTGAACTTATACTACAAAGGCGTGCACTTATAAGAATAGGGAAAACGGTGTGGAGGATAGCAGGGAAGGAATGCGATATTACAGAGGCATGTTTGCTTCTTCTCTTTTTTTTTGTTCCTTTAGTAGACTTATACTAGATTTAACTCGCTGGATTTAGTTATTGAATTCGAGCTTAGCTCAAACGGTTAAGAAGTTCACTGGGTACACAGGAGGTGCAGGGTTCGAACCTCAGCGGGAGCGCCTTTGCTCCCTTTTTCTTTTTCTTTTTTTTTGTATTAGTTATATACATGCCCATTAGTATATGTGTGCGACTATATAATATGTCGCTTTTTAGTTATATATATAACTATACATATTATTATGTCACATTGTAATTTTCGTAACGTTACATATATATACATGTATGTGACGGTATTAATACGTCACGATGTCACTTATACATAACATTGGTCGTATATATATACACGTGTATATTTGTATATATATACATGTGCGACTATATTCGCGTTTCCGGTTTAGAAGCGTGCAATCATATGAGCTTATTTTTTTTTTTGCGTAACACGTACCGATACACACATACGATGTTATTATTATTTACTATGTATATATATATTTTTGTATGATCACAATAGTTACTCATAATTTAATTTAACCTTCACGAATTTAAACTATTAATTATTCGGGGTATTTCATATTAATTAAGGCAAGTCATGGTCTTGTTTGATCAACTAATTAGACTTAAGTGATTAAAACTAAACTAGTCACTATTTGGCACTATTCACTAATTAGTGCACATATTTCTGAAATTTTTGATTTCCCATTGATTTAGGCTTCCTAATGTGATACTAATTAGTACACATGTTGATTAAGGAGTAATGATGGACATTTAGCCACTCAAAACTCAATTCTAAGACAATTTCTCAAAAATGTGCTTTAAGACTTCTTAAAGCACATTTTGTGTTTTAACTTGTTTTCAAGCTTGGTTTTCTTTGGTAATTGGTTTAAAATGACCATTAGAATATTACTAAGGTCTTATCATGATATTTGGGTACTCACCCAAGTCCCTCCAAGCTTAGAGCACATTTTTGCCCTAATTGCCCTTAAGGCATTTTCTTGTGTTTTCCTTGGTTTAAATTGTCTACCAATCTTTCTAAGGCATATTTTAGCCTTACTACATCATGATTTGATGTTTACTTAGCATACTTAGGTTTGGGGTATTTCAATCTACCCCCCTTAAAAGAACTTTGTCCCCAAAGTTCCCATGCATCTTATCTCATTAGAATACATGTATTACCTCATTCCTTAGATCATATAGATCATACTTATGTATACTTAACTCATTGAATCCTTAGATCCACCATATTCTTATTCTTAACTATCACACAACATGCTTAAGCATGTATAGCACTAACAATTCTCCTTGTTTCTTTTGATGATCAAAAACATTCACATAAATTCCAACGTATTCTCCCATGTCACCGGTCCGTAGACAATGGCTCATTCGTCCTCGTCACCATGGGCCAGAATACAAAACACCCTGCTCTCCCCATGTCACCGGTCCGAAGACAAAGGCTCGTGCGTCCTCGACTTCATGGGCGAGACTCAGTAAAAAGGTAATCCTTTTTACGAGGTCATGTGAGGAATAATTTCTCTAATTAAAAATACAATCAACTCCAATTCCATTTTATCCTAAGGCCTCTATACTTAGTGTGATTAAATTGTGACCACTGGTAGGGAGTTTTAGGAATCATCCTACCCTGATGTGATCAGCATCAGTGTAGAACCATCCTTCCACTCCAATTTGTGTTCGGTTTCCCTTGATCCCTAGAAAATCAAGTTCCACCTCCTACGTCATTTTCAAACATCCAAATAATTCACTCATGTCCAATTTTCTATCTTTTTTAGTTCTTCTAATCATAATCAATACATCTCCAAAGTGTGGACTCAGTCCATCCAAACATTCCCGATTCATCTCTTAGTAATTACCTCAAGATCTAAATTCCTACTAAGTTCTATAACTGTCCCATACCAATTCTCACCATCTTATATCTCATAGTATTACAATTTCCTTCCTCATACTCATATCAAATAATATCTCATAGTGTTATCTTATTCTTATCTCACACATAGTCTCATCGACTCATACCTCATATATATTCCTTATTTCTTAAATCTCCTTATTCCTTTTCCTTAATTCTCTTAACTTGTACTCACACTGGAGTTAACAAGATAAGTACTTAATATGTATGGTATTCACATCTTCTGTGTGCAATAACCATGATTTATCTCAAAATGTTTATGTAAAACATATTCTCACATTATTTTGTGCTATGCACACCGTAGTTTATGTACTCAGTACAAAACATACGCTAAGCAGTTTTTCGCTCTACCCCCCTTAAAATGGATTACGCCACGTCAATCAACACATCACATTCTTGGACTAAAGTTCAAGATGTCTAATCCTCACTAAGCATACCAGCTTTCCACGTCATCTATCTTACTATAATTCGATCAGAAATGACTTAGTCTCTGTATCGAGGATTCTTAACGTACTTATCTACCGTTTCCTTAACTTAGTTTGGTCTAATCTCAAAGGTAGTGGTCTGCTAGCTTCCCGCTGCGACTCTGATAATCATAGGCTTAAACTGCCTTTCTAATCGTCCATAATATTGTATATTCCTTCTGCCTCCTTACGTTTAGGAAGACTGGTCTCTCAATGGACACGTGTTATCTTTATATATACCAGCCTTAATGAGTTATAACTCGTCTATCCAATCTCCTTGAAGGTCTTATGCTGATATCTTAGTATTTTCTCGAATGTCTAAATCGTTCTCTCAACTGACCTTTGGTCTGAGGATGATTCCTAATCTGAAACTACTGTTAGTGCTTATTGCACTTTACAGTTTAATCTTATTCATCTTAAGGCATGTCCTATGTCTATACTTAACAATCCGTGCTTCTCGCACTTCATATCCTTAATTTTTGTTCACTGATTCCCTTGTGTTGCTGGTTCAACGGAATTCTTCTCTTCGACTGTTTGTGGTAATGGCTGCACTTGTCTGATCTTGTGTCGTTGTCCGTGATACGGAGTCGACTACCTCCCGTGTTCCTTACACAACCACTTGTTTACATGCATGGGGTACCTTACTGGTACATTACTACTTACACCCAACTACTCATAAATGAGTGTGTCAGGCCTGCAAGCCCCTGTGGGGTGCAGTCGTCCCACGTCTCGTTTTTTCGTAACTCATGGTCCCGTCACACGTTTAGCTATTGCTAATTATGAAGTATTCTGTTGTCGATCTCCCTCTCTTTGTCGTTCCATAATAACATTTATTTTCTTCTTGAAGTTAATCAAGGGAAATCCATTTACTGCGTTCTTGGGGTATGGTATGCTCTAGCTCTTTCTGTATCCCGTACTGATTCGGTCTCTTAATAATTGAGGTCTCTTTCCGTAGAGCCTCTTATCTTTTTCTCATATCTATGCTACCAGGAATGCACTTCCATTCCTTAAGGAATGGGTAGTGTGCTTCCTGTGAAATCTTACCTAACCAGGTCCAGACTACTGGCATCAATGCTCAGTTCGTCTACGATCTTATTTTCTTACTTATATTGGTCTTACCATAATCTATTTGCCTCAGTGTCAATATTTGACGGCTCTTACATAACGGTCGCTTACCGTGCACCATGGCTTAATCCCCTTATATAAATTATACTCACGACCACTGCTACCGTGGTAGTTGGCCTCTAACATGTTGCCCATTGATGGCGCAACTACTTACTCATTTACTCTAACATCTTATCTTATATATTCAATTCCTCTCTGGTGTAAACACGCTAGGGTTTCTTTAATTCCGGTGTTTGGCGGTTGTCCATACCGTGCTGTAAAATAGTTGACTCCTAATACGAAGGTGTTCTGCTCCAATCTCAGATTCGTAAGTAGGCTGATTTCCCTCACATTATTTCATCCTTATGACGCTATCTACCATGTAATTTAACCGGTTCCTGAAGAAGTCATTCACTGAATCACAAGCTCTTCTGAGCATTGGTCATTTGACGTGTCATAATGTACAATCTCAATGTTTATCTCCGGGTGTTGGACATGAGGTCTGTCTTTGCAGCCTTCCTTATTATTCAAGTGTAACTGATATGTTCTAAAGTAATGTCAAGTTTACAGTTTCCATTCTCTAATAAAAGCGTATGGCATCTCTAATAAGTGGAAGCCCTTTTGAGGGGTTCATTCCCACTCATGGCCTCACAACAAGGAGAGGTATCCCCACCCTAAAAGGCATGGTTCGTCCTCCACTCCTGTCCTTAGCATTATCTCAATTTTCTCATTGGTACCCTTTCTTGGTAATGTTCCTCCCCAATCTAAGTTATAGGTTTGGTAACCGTTCATATCTACAAATTGTAGTCCCTTCGTGGCTTAAAAGCCCTCTTATAACTTACTCCTCGGGCTCTGATGTGGTTAACATCCTTGGCTCGTAGGCTCTTAGTACTTAATGTCTCAGTTCATTATTTGTGCTCTTACTCATCTGCAGGTCATTCTCTTAGATTCTGGTTCCTTGAGCACTATCCACCACCGTTAGGTTATATACTAAATGTAGTATCGGGTTTCAGGTAAGTTGCTGCATCCTGCTTCCTCCTGCTATGGAAGTTGTTCAGGTGATCTGAGGTTACTTAATGTCTTTGACAATACTGTCATTTTATTAGACCTATGTCTTTTAGCAAATAAGGATAAGTTCGTATTAGGCTTTGCCTTAAGGTGTCCAAGTTGGTATCATCCAATCATCTTATACTTACATCTCAACGCTTCGTTCAACTTCCGTTGACTATGCCACCCGTTGATGATCAATCATACTTGGGTGTTAATGAGTTAAACAAACAGTATCAGCTGTCATTCATCAGTTATTTGGCTCGACTATACCCGCTCTGTGTGGGTAGTCCGCTGAGCTTCCCTCTGTCGATTATACATTTTTAATCCTTAGTAGGTTATAGCTTATGTTCATTTCTTTTACCCTTATTTTCTGGTTTTCCAACATCTTCATTGAAGAATGTTGTTATTGGTACTCTTAGTGGTCACTCTGGGAGTCTTATCCCGTTTTCGTTGTAAGTCGTTGCTTCAACAGTCTCAATAGTATCTTATAATACATCCCTTGTATATTATTGCTTATATTGTGTTTTTGCTCGCATTACCGAGCGATCCCTTAGGTTTTCCCCTTGGAGTTCGGGATTGTGCTCTTATCGTACTGTCAGTTGTCGTTGTAGTGGGTTATACCGTTGCTAATATTTATATGGTTTAGTACTTTGTCTGAGTTCCGCTCCCGGCTGACTGGTGTGTCACCTCATCTCATCATGGTCAGGCCGTCGGGCCTTTCCAAGGTCTTATTTTTCTGTTCTTATAGATTTACAATCCGGTACTAATATGTGCTACAACTGTAGCGTTCTCCTATTTTGCCATGATGGCCTTCCGTGTAGCTTAACCGTGGTAGCACTTGCTATGGCAAGTGCGCCATGCAGGATGGCTATTGGTGCAAGGTACGTTGGAAGTGATACTTCCTTCTAATTCCCATGTAATTGGTAGTCCTCGGGACTCCTTCGATGATCTCTTATTTTGGATAACTGACCATCCGACAGCTTCCTTGTTGTTTGACAGTACTGTCATTTATCAGGGCGTTCCTCATTCTGAGGGAACCTTTTAATATTTTCTTATGTCTTAATCCTCGCCCCAGTCTCCACACGTTTTGTTGTGGTTACTAAGCAACGGTTTCCTTTAGGCACTACATTGTAGTCCTATTTTGGTATACAACTTGTATGAATTCTTATCGTCGTCCGCATTACGTTGGCCAGGTTTTGTAACCTTCCTTATTGTATGGGGTTTGGAGTTCCCGTTTCTAACTGGACTTTCCAGCAATCTCAATCCTCATGCTTCGTATTATCCTACTGTTATGCTCCTTCGGACCACTGTCTGGTACTCATGTCTCTTATCATTTCCTTATCCATTGCACTCGTAGTGCTTTCCTTACCATTGGTATTGCGGGTTATTTCGACTGCGTAGCATGTCGACCCATGTTGCCGGTAATTATCGTTCCCTTATTGATAGAATTCCATAGGTAGCGCCTGTTTCTCTGTTGCGCTCCATTAAAAACCTCCAAGTTCTCCGTAACTGTTGTGCAGCAAGATGTTTCTCGTATTGCTTACTGTTAGTTAACTGCCAGATCGGGTTTCCCGAGTAAGAGAAGGCTTTCTTCTCTCTGGCGTTTGTTCCACATGTTCAGGGTTAGGGATGTGGAGGGCGGGTCTAGGTACTATGGATATCCGGTAAGCACCGGGAAGTCCTGACTAACGCGCCTCTCACTCTACCTCTTAACCCTTAACCCATAACTCAATCTTAACCTCAATATTCTCCTAAGTTCGGTATTTCTAGTCTTCAGAGCGTAACTACGCTCTGATACCACTTTTTGTAACACCCCAACTCAATCCAAATGTGGTCTCGCAACTTAACAGCATATATATATACATGTCACACACAAATTCTTTACACTCGGAATTCTTTACACTCCAGACCTTGCCACGGTCTGACTACAGATTATACCGAACATTAGTACATAACAACCTTAACCAAATACATATTCTTCTTACAATCCTCTCACATCCTATACATCTTACTAACTCAATTGCCATACGAGTGTACATGCACAACTCGTAGGCCACACTTAATCCTTAACACTTGTATCCTCTTCTTACTCTCGCGACGGCCGCCTCCTGATGTACACCTGTGTAGTAAAAACAGCCCCCAAAGGGGGTCAGCACGAATGCTGGTACGATCCTTTCATGGCCCCCAAGCTAACGTGGCTATGACGACTAATTGTCGATAGCATAGAGGTTGATTACATAATAGAAAGTGCAGTAAACAACAACTCAGATATGAACAATCAAAGTTCACACACAATGAACGACTTAAATGCGTTCCCTTAATTAGAGAATTAATTATTTAACTCCTTGAGTAATGTTCCCTCTTAATCTTAGTCCATCCTTATCTCACCTCAATCTTAGTCTTATCATAATCTTAGAAACAACCATCCTTTACTAAGGAGTGGATGTAGCTTACCTTAATCTTAATAATACAAACCATCCTTTAAAAAGGAATGGTTGCAACTTATCTTAACCTTACCTTAATCTTAATCTTAATAATACAAACCATCCTTTAAAAAGGAATGGTTGCAACTTATCTTAACCTTACCTTAATCTTAATCTTAACAATACAAACCATCCTTTAAAAAGGAATGGTTGCAACTTATCTTAACCTTACCTTAATCTTAATCTTAATAATACAAACCATCCTTTAAAAAGGAATGGTTGCAACTTATCTTAACCTTACCTTAATCTTAATCTTAATAATACAAACCATCCTTTAAAAAGGAATGGTTGCAACTTATCTTAACCTTACCTTAATCTTAATCTTAATAATACAAACCATCCTTTAAAAAGGAATGGTTGCAACTTATCTTAACCTTACCTTAATCTTAATCTTAATCTTAACTTATTCTCAGTATACAAACCGTTCCTGGAGGGAATGGTTGTATCCTAAGTCCAAACCTGGGATTTAGGTGGTCCCACCGCACCATCTTAATGCCACCTACCCTGGACGGGAGTCCAGCGTAGCTGAGCCGGCAACTGGCCCTAGGCTACAAGTCCGAGGACAAGTCCTTAAGCGGAAGTCGAATCTGCTATAGATACCGACCCCCTTTTTCCTTAGCATGCATGACCGGAGATCGGTCCCGGGTTCCTCACTCAAGTTCCAGTTGTAGTAGTCTCAAGACCATGTTTGTTGGTTAACCTCTTTCGGTTTATATCAGCCCATATTAGGGAGCGTTCCTTAGTCTCACTCAATTCCTTACTAAACGTTAGTTAGTAAGTTCTCACGGTATGTTATGTTAGTTTTCAAACATCACACAACAATACAATATACTAATATTCCGGTTGCATGCTTTATCTTGTTTAGTGAGCACACAAAAACAGATAGCACACAAGCCGAGGACACCTCGTTAGCAAGCAGGTCATAAGAGAACTGTACCGTTCACCGTGGTTCGTTCGGTTGCTTATTCTCCTCCGGAGTCCAACTTCTCAAACCCTAAGACATTCACCGAATTGGGCGGTTAATTACTTTCAATTAACCTGCCTAATTAAATCATAATGATTTCCCGCTTAGTACCACTAAGTCCTTGTAGTTTAACCTTAACCAATAATGTTACTCATTTCCTCATTTATCTCAAACTTGTTCATACCTCCAAAGGCCTTAGAACCCTACCACACTCTTACAACCTTATAATAACATTACTTAATATTCCCCATCATTTCCCAACCTTAAACAATTTTTTGGTCATACAGCACCTTGTCCGAACTTGTGTCCGGACTTCCCAAGTTCGGACACTGTTAGACTCTAAGGGTGCAGATTGCCGAATGTCCAAACATGCGTCCGGACTTCCCAAGTTCGGACGCTGTTCGAGGCCAAACCAGAAAATAGAAATAGATGTGTCCGAACTTCTATGTTCGGACGGGTAGTTCGGATGCCAGTCGAAGATCAGAAGACTTACGCGCTCCAGGGCATGTCTGAACGTCCAAGTTCGGACGTTAGTTCGGACGTGCCCTAACACACCATTTTCCTTATCTTTAAACTCTTACTCAACTCTTACCAAAATCCCTAACACCTTTATGTTTTATCCTTAGGTTTCTAAATGGCATCTCATGCCTATGTAACCATTATACCAAGGTGTTTCTTCTTCATCACCTTAACATCACCCCCAAGCATCCTTATGCATATCCATTGATTTACTCAAACTTCTCAAAGCTATGTAATCTAGCACAACGCTTACATCATCTTCACAAGTCATTATACCTTATTTTTCCTTCAAACTTGTACAAGCTTCCTAGCTTCCTTAACCATGGTTTTGGTGCCTTAAATTTACCATTGCAACCTTTAGTCCCTCTAGCATCCCTAGGTCTTCCTAGTACTCAAGAACTCCATAGTATTATTCATTCCACCAAACACACTTAATGTTTCCTAGAACATCCTTAGTCATAAAATCTCCTTAGAACACCTTAAACACTTGAAATACCCCAAACCTAAGTATGTTTTAAGAAAACATCAATCATGATGTATTAAGGCTAAAATATGCCTTAGAAAGATTGGTAGACAATTTAAACCAAGGAAAAACAAAGAAAGTGCCTTAAAGGCAATCAGGGCAAAAACGTGCTCTAAGCTTGGAGAGAATTGGGTGAGTACCCAAAACATCATGATAAGACCTTAGTAATATCCTAATGGTCATTTTAAATCAATTATCAAGAAAACCAAGCTTGAAACAATTTAAAACACAAAATGTGCTTTAAGAAGTCTTAAAGCACATTTTTGAGAAATTGTCTTAGAATTGAGTTTTTGAGTGGCTAGATGTCCATCATTACTCTTAATCAGCATGTGTACTAATTAGTATCACATTAGGAGGTCTAAATCAATGGGAAATCAAAATTTCCCGATTATGTGCCTTGATTAGTGAATAGTAACTATTTAGTGACTAGTTTAGGTTTTAATCAATATAAGTCAATTAGTTGGTCAACAAAGACCATGACTAGCCTTATATTAATGGGTGGCCGGGTTTCTTATGTGGGGAGTCACCACATGAGTCATTAAATGAGAAAGGAGAAAGATAAGTAAAGAAGTTACTATTTGCTTTATTAAAGCAAATATCTTACCTTAGCCTACCTTTCTTCCTCCTCTCTCATTTTCATTTCTCTTCTTCCCACGGTTTCTTCTTCTCTTCTTCTTTTGCTCCAAACCGAGAGAGCTTCATTCATGGGTTCTCCATCTTCAATCACTTGCCAAATACACTCCAAGCTCCAAATCCAAAACAAATTACATATTTGTCTTAGTTAGGTCAAGACCTACCTTTCTATCTTTCCAATCTTTCAAAGCTCCATTTTGGTGCCATGAGAAACTCCATTGATGGGGGAAAATCAAGTTTGAAGAGCTCATTAAGCTTCTCCATTCTCTTAAGGTAAAGAAAATGTAAGAAAACCATGTTTCCATCATTCCTTATACATGGCCGAAATTCTTTCTCATGGGGCTATGTTTTTATGCCTTGTTCTAGCTTGATTTATTCGCCAAGGACTAGTGAGGTCTATTTCATTCAATGCCAAAGTCTACCTTGAGACTTTCAAAGGTAATCATCCATTTTTAATGCCTTAGAACACATTTCTAACCTAGGTTTTCATTCCTTAAGGTTAGTGTATTGTTTAGTGCTCATATGAGTCATTGGTTATTGATTAGAACATTGGCAAGGGAAGTTTAAGTGGTGGGCCGAGATCTAAGCAAGAAGAAGGTCTAAGGAGAGATTAAGTTAAGCTTGAGAAACAAGGTAAAATGCTTACCCAATGGTGGTTAAGATTAAGGAATGAGTTTTAGATAATACCATGTGGCTTAGAGCTTACATTGTTTTGGGTTATATAACCTAAGAAAAAGAACATAAACAAGCTTATGAACTTGTGATTAAGGAGCTAATGAGAATGAGTTAGCAATATAAGTTTAAGGTGGATTTTAAGTGCATTATAACTATTATGAGATTGATGAGTGTATTGCAGGTTGAAAGCTTATATGTGTGGGAAATTCAGTGTTTAAGTTTAAGTCATTTAAGGGCCTAAGAGCCATGTCATTTAAGAGCCTTAGTGCTATGCAATTTAAGATTATTGCAATATATTGAGTATGATGTGAATAAGTTGATTTGGATGAGGAATTGTGATGAGAAAGGACTTGGTGTGTGAGGTTATGTGTGAGAAAAACAATGCATTTGGGCATGAGAATATACTAGAGGAGCTATGGCAAAATTTGAGTAGAAAATAAGTGTTTATGAAGGTGGTGATCAATATGACCTAGGATTTACTAGGAGTCATTATGAAGGATTTGAGTGGAAATGAGTTAACTAAGGAGTTCTTAAGGATGAGAATGACCTAGAATGGTCTATGAGGAATTTAGAGTTTAGGTGGGTGTATTGAACACACCAAAGTCATGAGATGAGGAATAAAAGACTTGAGCATAAGTTTAAGGGAGAGGTATGATGTTTAAGGTGATTAAGATATGTTCTAAGGGAATATAATGACTAAGGAAGTACTAGGAAGTTTTAGAGATTGTCTTGATGAAGAGGGGTAAGATAAAGTGTTGGAATGAGTGGTAATGACTTAGGCATTACCTTGGGGATTTAGGAATCAAGAGTATGTAATGATTATTAGACTTAGGCAAATGTTGGTAAACAACTAGGAAGGAAATAAGGTGTTGGTGTATGGAAGCTTAAGCTTGTGAAGGAACTTTTAGTAAATGCTTGAAAGAGTTTTAGATAGTGAGAGATGCTTGGGAGATGATGTTATAGTGGTGAAGAAAACATTTGGCATAGTGGTTACATTGAGTATGAACCACCACCTAGAAACCTAGAGAAAGCATTACAAGAGTAGCATTATTACAAGGAAAATGCATATGACTAAGGTGGATTTTTGGTGGATGATTTAAGGTATTTAAAGGAGGTTATAAGGTGGGTTTAAGGTGCCAAGATGGTGTTGGACCTATTAGGACACTTGTGGAAAGTTTGGAATTGAAGAACATATTAATAGAAGAATCTGTTGGACCGACCCAGGGTCCGACCCAGTTCTGGGTCGGTCGGACCTTGCTAACCCATAGAAATGTTTCGGCAATAGACCGACCCATAAGGATGGTCGTCGGTGGTCGGTCGGGCAAGATTTAATGAAGGAAAATGCTTCGGCAGAGGACCGACCCAGAGGGTTTTGGGTCGGTCGGTTTAGCTTTGTCGGTCGGATGAGTTTCAAGAGACGGAAGAGTTTCTGTAATGGACCGACCCAGGGGTTGGGTCGGTCGGTGGGTCGGTCGACCCTTAACACTTAGAAAAGAAAAGAAATTTTGGATTCTAAGAATGGCAATGGGTATTAAGTATGCCTTTGGTAGGGTAGTAACGATTGAGACCCTAAGAACTTAAGAGATTAAGCTAAGTTAAGTATAAACTTGAAAGTTAAGATTAAGTTGTAAGATTAAGTGGTAAGACTTAAGAAGTGTTAGGTTGGGATCGTTAAGAGTTTAAGTAAGTAGTAGTAATTAGTAAGTTGAATTGTTAAGTGATTAACAACCTAAAACTGAATGAATGTTTTAGGACTTGGGAGTTTGGACTCCGGAAGAGAGTAAGCACCGACGACCAACGGTGAACGGTACAGTTGTTTCTTCTTGTGACCTGCCTGCAACGAGTGTCCCTCGGCTTGTGTGCTATTTGTTTTGGTGCTCACTAAACAAGATAAGCATGCAACCGGAACATATTATATATACATATTGTGTTGTTGTGTGATGTTTGAAAACTAACACAACATACCGTGAGAACTTACTAAACCATGTTTAGTAAGGAATTGAGTGAGATTAAGGAACGCCCCCTAATGAGGGACGATATGAACCGAAAGAGGTCAACCACAAACATGGTCTTGATAACTACTAACTGGAACTTGAGTGAGGAAACCCGGGACCGATCTCCGGTCATGCATGCTAAGGAAAGGGAGTCGGTATCTATAGCAGATTCGACTTCCGATTAAGGACTTGTCCTTCGGACTTGTTGCCTAGGGCCGGTTGCCGGCTCAGCTACGCTGGACTCCCGTCCAGATAGGTGGCATTAAGATGGTGCGGTGGATCACCTAAATCCCAGGTTCGAATTAGATACGGCCAATCCCTTCCAGGAAAGGTTTGTATATAGAGATTAAGATTGAGATTAAGATTAAGATTAAGTTAAGTTACAATCATTCCTGTTTAAAGGATGATTTGTATTATTAAGATTAAGATTAAGTTAAGTTACAATCATTCCTGTTTAAAAGGATGATTTGTATTATTAAGATTAAGATTAAGGTAAGGTTAAGATGAGTTGCAACCATTCCTTTTTAAAGGATGGTTTGGAATATTAAGATTAACAAGCTAACAACCCACTCCTGATTAAAGGATGGTTGTTTCTAAGATTAAGATAAGAATCAGATTGAGGTAAGATAAGGATGGACTAAGATTAAGAGAGAACAATACTTAAGGAGTTAAATACCTAACTCTCTAATTAAGGGAACGCATTTAAGTCGTTCATTGTGTGTGAACTTTGATTGTTCATATCTGAGTTGTTGTTTACTGCACTTTCTATTATGTTGTGCATCTAATCAACCTCCATGCTATCGACAATTAGTCGTCGTAGCCAGTTAGCTCTTGGGGGCCATGAGAGGATAGTACCATCATTCGTGCTGACCCCCTCGGGGGCTTCTTTTTACTACACAGGTGAACATCAGGAGGCGGCTGTCGCAAGAGTAAGAAGAGGATACAGCTGTTAAGGGATCAGTGTGGCCTACGAGTTGTGCATGTACACTCGTATGGCAATTTGAGTTAGTAAGATGTATAGGTTGTGAGAGGATTGTAAGAAGGTTATGTAAATGGTTAAGGTTGTTAGACTAATGTTCGGTATATTCTGTAGTCAGACCGTGGCAAGGTCCTGGATTGTAAGGAATTCCGCTGTGACATTTGTATATATATATTGTTAAGTTGCGAGACCACAATTGGATTGAGTTGGGGTGTTACAACACTACCCTTCATTTACTTTGACCAAGCAACACCCTCCTTAGACTTTTCCACCTCTTTTGTTCAACTTACTCACCATTCTCATGATCATACACTCTTATAACTCCCTAGCCATTTCCTTTGACGACTTACAACCTTTTCCTACAGTTTTACTTCTATCTCCCAAACCACTCATCACCTTCTAAACTGAACCCTTACTAGTCCTCTACTAGTTTCACCACCACCTACACAAGCTTCTCATAGCTCTCCTTGTTTTACTCTCTAGTTCACACCGAAATCATCTTAAAGCATTATACACCATTCCCTCTAGATTTTTGCTCAAGTCTTAACATTCCTCATACCATGTCTTTGGTGTGTTCAATACACCCACCAATCCTCTAATTCTTCCTAGACAACTCTAGGGCATTCTCAACCTCAAGAACTCCTTCATTAACTCATTTCCACCCAAATTCCTTTTAATGACTCCTAATAAACCCTTGGTCACATTAACTCACAAACTCTACCTAAACACTTGTTTTCTACTCAAATTTCGCCATAGCTCCTTTAGTATTTTATCATGCCCATAAGCATTGTTTTTCTCACACAATAATCTCACACACACCAAGTCCTTTCTCATCTTATTTTCTCACCCAAATCAACTTATTCACATCATACTCAATATATTGCAATAACCTTAAATTGCATAGCACTAAGGCTCGTAAATGACATGGCTCTTAGGCCCTTAAATGACTTAAACTTAAACACTGAATTTCCCACATATAAAAGCTTTCAACCTGCAAATACACCCATCAATCTCATAGTAATTATAATGCTCTTAAAATTCATCTTAAACTTATATTACTAACTCATTCCCATTGGCTCCTTAGTCACAAGTTCACAAGTTTATTTAAGTTCTTTTTCTTAGGTTATATAACCCAATACACAATGTAGGCTCTAAGCCACATTGGTATCCACCTAAACTCATCCCTTAAAACTTAAATCACCATTAGGTAAGCATTTTACCTTGTTTTCTCAAGCTTATCTTAACTTCCTCCTTAGACCTTCTTCTAGCATGAATCTCGGCCACCACTTAAATTCCCCTTGCCAATGTTCTAATCAATATTCAATGACTCATATGAGTACTAAACAATACACTAACCTCAAGGAATAAAAACCTAGGTTAGAAATGTGTTCTAAGGCATAAAAGTGGATGATTACCTTTGAAGTCTCAAGGTAGACTTTGGCATTTAATGAAATAGGACCTCCACTAGTCCTTGGTGAATAAATCAAGCTAGAACAAGGCATAAAAACATAGCCCCATGAGAAGGAATTTTCGGCCATATAAGGAAGATGATGGAAACTTGGTTTTTCTAACATTTTCTTTACCTTAAGAGAATGGAGAAGCTAATGAGCTCTTCAAACTTGATTTTCCTCCATCAATGGAGTTTTCTCATGGCACCAAACTTGAGCTTTGCAAGATTTGAAAAGATAGGAAGATAGGTCTTGGCCTAACTAAGAGAAATATGTGTTTAGTTTTTGATTTGGAGCAAAGATGAACACTTGGTGAGCAATTGAAGGTGGAGCACCCATGGATGGAGCTCTCTCGGTTTGGAGCAAAAGAAGAGAAGAAGAAATGGTGGAAGGATGGAGAAATGAAGAGAGAGAAGAAGAAAGGTAGCTTTAATGAAGATATTTTGCTTTTTAAAGCAAATAGTAACTTCTTACTTTATCCTCTTCTTTATAACATTATTTGACTACTCATGGTGACTCATCCTCCCTTAGAAAACCGGCCCCCTATTAATTAAGGCAAGTCATGGTCTTGTTTGACCAACTAATTAGACTTAAGTGATTAAAACTTAAACTAGTCACTATTTGGCACTATTCACTAATTAGTGCACATATTTCTGAAATTTTTGATTTCCCATTGATTTAGGCTTCCTAATTTGATACTAATTAGTACACATGTTGATTAAGGAGTAATGATGGACATTTAGCCACTCAAAACTCAATTCTAAGACAATTTCTCAAAAATGTGCTTTAAGACTTCTTAAAGCACATTTTGTGTTTTAACTTGTTTTCAAGCTTGGTTTTCTTTGGTAATTGGTTTAAAATGACCATTAGAATATTACTAAGGTCTTATCATGATATTTGGGTACTCACCCAAGCCCCTCCAAGCTTAGAGCACATTTTTGCCCTAATTGCCCTTAAGGCATTTTCTTGTGTTTTCCTTGGTTTAAATTGTCTACCAATCTTTCTAAGGCATATTTTAGCCTTACTACATCATGATTTGATGTTTACTTAGCATACTTAGGTTTGGGGTATTTCAGGTTTATCTCCTTCCAAGTCCCAATTCACAAGTCCTAAAACATTCATTCAGTTTTAGGTTATTATTCAGTTCAACTTAATACAGTTACTTAACCTTCCTAGACACCAATATTTACCCTTTGTTTTTCACTAAGCCCTTATGGTTCTTAACTTAACTTCTAAGTGCATCATTTACTCATTATATATTACACTTGTTCACCCATTTGATAACCATTACACCCACCAAACATGCCCTTAATAACTTTAACATCAATACCTAATAATCCCCATCATTTCCTAACATTTCCCAAGCTTAAACATGATTTTTAGAGTGGTCCGGACCTTGTCCTCAACCTAAGTCCCGGACCTATACTTAGTTCAAACTCTCGGTTGATTTAATGTGGTGGTCCGGGACTTTGTATGGGGCTCAAGTCCCGGACCAATGCAAGCTAAATCCTCGGGTGTTTTTAATGGGTGGTCCGGACATCTTACAAGGCTTAAGTCCCGGACCATGTGGTTGAAGCAACTCTCGACCTTAATTTTGGGTTGGTCCGGGACTTCACCCTAGACTTAAGTCACGGACTAGCTATAGATTTCTTCCTTTTGTATGATTCTAGGTGTTGTTACACTTGTTCCCTTCATCCATAAATCACCCCAACTTCACACATGATCTTAGGCATATTCTAATACCAAAATAACCTCTTAAACTTGCCTAACTCCTTCTCTAACCTTATAACCCAATTTCTTACATAATCTCTTAACACTTGTAATTTTTCCTTAGGTTTTCTAAGTGGTGTTTCATACCTTTCATTACCACTATACCAAAATATTTCCTCACCACCATAACATCATCTCCCAAAAGCATCTTTCACCTTCTAAAATTCCTTTATGTAACTACTTGAAGTTTCTTCACAAGCTTGTTCCTTCTACTTCAAACACATTATTTCCTCTTCTCCTAACAAGATTTGCATATATCCTAAACACATTCTCAAACTGCCTTTGGTGTATACCAACACACTCTCTTGATTCCCAAATCCTCCATGATGATGCCTAAGTCATTCTAACTCACAAGAACACCTTACACTCACTTTTTTCCCTCAAGACAACTCCTAAAACTTCCTAGTACTACCTTAGTCATGAAATTTCCTCAGAACATCTTAAACACTAAGTTTCTACATCAAATTTTGACATGGGTTCTCTAGTATATTGCTACACCTAAACACTTGGTTTTCACCATCAAACTACCAAGATCACGGAAATACCCCAAACCCTGATATATTGTTTAAATACTAAACTAAGGTATGTAAAGGCTAAAAAGTGCCTTAGAAACATCAGTGAACAATTTAAACCATAGTAAAATGCAATAAAGCACTAAGATACAGTTTGAGCAAAACATGCTCTAAGCTCGGAGTGACTTGGTTAGGACCCAAGAGCCTACCAAGACTTAATAATATTCAATTATGATTTAATAAGCTAATTAAGTCCTTAGGAAACTTTGGTAGACAGTTAACCAAAATAAAACACAAGAATATACCTTAAAGTCAATAAGAGCAAAAGTGCTCTAAGCTTGGATAAATTTGTATAAGACCTAATGGTCATACTTATACCTTATAATATTTAATGAACATTTAAATCAATTACCAAAGAAAACAAGCTTGAAAACGAGTTAACACAAAAAGTGCTTTAGAAGTCTTAAAGCACGTTTTGAAAATTATCTTGTAAATGAGTTTTGAATGGCTAGATGTCCATCATTACTCTTTAATTAACATGTGTCTATATAGTCTCCATTTGGAAGTCTATATCAATGGGAAATCAAAAATTTCACATCTATGTGCCTTGTTTTAGTGAATAGTAACTAAATAAGCTAGTTTGTAACATATGTTGTTATAAGTAATTAAATTGGTCAACAAAGACTATTATACCCCTAGACTACTAATGGGGGCCGGTTTTTATGAGGTGAGTCATCACCTTATAAGTTAACAAAACAAATAACTAATGATAAAGCAAGTTACTATTTGCTTTATTACATAATATCTTCCAAAAGCAAACTTACCTTCTCATTCTCTTCTTCCTTCTCATTTCACACGGTTCTTCATCTCTCCCAAGCCCCATTCTCAGTTAGCTACAGCCCCATCTCATTCTTCATCTTCTTTCACTTGTAACTTATGATTCCATGGTCCAAATTCAATTTCAAGACCACCATTCTTCTAGTTGGAGCAAGCTTTACACTTCTACCTTTTCAAATCTTCAAGAGCTCAATTTTGGTGCCATGGAGATTCACCATTGAAGGAGCTTGAGCTAATTTTTCACACCTTGTTTTCTCCCTTGCTTCTAGGTAAGGAATCTCAAAGAAAAATTGTTTCCTCCATGTTTGTATGATGTCCGAAAATTCACCTCACCATGGTGTCTTCCCCTTGCTTGTTTTAGCTTCATTTGAATCTTCCAAGGGCTAGGAGGAGTCCTCTCTTGATACTTATTCAAGCTCTCTTCCAATTCCAAGGTAAAACAATTACCTTAATGTGTTAAGACAATATATGTGCCTAGGGTTTACAATGAGATGAAGCATAATGCTTGAATACTCATTCTATTATTTGTACATTGTTTAGAAGTTGTCAAACAACCAAACATCCTTACCGGTTTTACAAGGAAACAAGAGAAGTTTGTGAGGAAAAAGAGGTAAACAAACTATCTCAATGTAGTTTAAATGCCTAGGAAAATGAGCTTGATTTGCTTAATAAAATACCTAAGGAGCCAATGGTAAATGAGCTAGTGAAATGCTCTCAAGGAGTTTATTAAGGGCGTATGTATTGTTGGTTGTATTTGCAGGTCAAAGGCATTATTTATGTGGGAATTCAGTGTTTAAGGTTTATGCAATTTAAGGGCCTAAGTGCCAAGCAATTTAAGTTTATGCACTATATTGTGATGTAGTGTAAATTTGGTGAATGTTGTGTGTGAGAAGTTCTTGATGGATTTTAGGTGTTCTTGAATGAAATAAGGTAAAACCTAAGTGTTTGGAGGTGAGTATATACAAGAGAAGCTATGGCAAAATTTGGAAAATGTGTAAGAAGTTCTAAGTGTTTTAAAATGAGTTTGGTAAGTTAGGAAATGTTTAGAATGGTTAAGTGTTCAACTAGTGGAAGGAACATGCATTAAGGTGTTTTAAGATGTGAAAAGGGCTTAGGCAATGTTCTAGAGGATTTTGTAATGCAAATGAATGTTTTGGGATACACCAAAGTCATTTGGACTTGTGTTAAGATTTATGCAAACTTTGGTGAACAAGGAGAAAGTGTAAACTTGAAAAAGGATTTCAAGAATGACATAAGGAGTTAGTTGTGAGAATAGATGCTCGAGAGATGATGTTGTTGTGGTGAGGGAGTATTTTGGCGTAAGTGATCATCTTAGGTATGAAACACCACTTGGAGACCTAGGAGAAAACATTGTAAGTGTTAAGAATTTTGGGAAGAAATGAGTAAAGGTTTAAGGAATTAGAAAATGAGTTTATGAGTGTTTAAGGATGTCTTAAGGTGTGTTTGAAGTTTCCAAATGAGGTTAGGGGGTACTAGGATATGAGGTGAAGTTTGGAGTTAAATGAGCAATGGAAAATAAGGGTCTGGAGCAGACCGAACTTGCGACCGAACTTGCAAGGTCGGTCGAGCCCAGTTTACCCTGCGAGAATTAGTTTCTGGAATCGACCGAACATGGGACCGGACTTGGCAAGTTCGGTCGGGCCTGGATTTTCAAAGGGAAGAAACTCTCGGAATGGACCGAACATGCGACCGAACTTACAAGGTCGGTCGGAGTAGAAATTTTGACGGTAAAGTGTTCTGGAATGGACCGATCTTGTGCAAGGTCGGTCGGACCAAAAACATTGTTTAAGGTTATAAAATGATATGTAATGATGGGGATTGATTAGTAACGATGTTATAAGATTGTTAAGGACATGTTAAGTGAGTTATAATGACAATTTGGTGAGGGAAAAGTTGTATTAAAATGTAAAAGTAAAACAAGTTAAAATGTGAAGTTATGTAAATAAGTTAACGGGGATAAGTTATAAGCATTAGAATTTAAACAATCATGTTACCCCGATGTTAATAAAAGTACCTGTAATCTTATCAGTTGTTCGAGAATTGCTCGAGGAACATAAGTGGACATGATAACGTGGACTCCAGTGATAGGTATGGTTTTCTTGCAACCTGTGTCCTACCGGATTACACCGGCTTGTATGCCAATGTGTTTTCTGTATGTTTGCCATGTTGTAAGATTAAACATGTAATGAGTTTACAGTAATTCATTTATGTGGCGTGTTCAACTCCGATACCATCTAACCTCGGAAGTGTTAACCTTAGTTAACCGAGTCTAGGATCACAAGAGAGTTCGGTATTCGGAGTAAACGACCTGAACCATGGGACGTTCTAACCACGGCTATGTGTGTGTTAATTGTGTGATATGTGTGTGTGAATGTAGGGATCTCCCTTGTATGTTTAACCCAGTTGTAATACTGTATGGTGTGTAGATGTGATAGACTCCATAGTGGGGTTCTAACTAATATCTAAAAGTAAGTATGTACTAACAGTGGTGAGGAATCCGGTTTGGCCGGTCGCGCGTTGTTTGGGAGTGGGTATCCTTCTTAGCCTTACCCTTCTCTCTGTTATGGTTGTTTCCCTCACGGGTTATGATCTCCCATTAGCTTATTCCAAAGCTTAGCTATTCCGACTTATGATCGGTTTAGGGGGAACATGTGTTTGTGTGGTGTGTTCGGGCCACCAAACCCGAACCATCTTAACTTAAGTTACTCTTCCGACTATTAGGACGGTAATGAGTGTTGTTGTCGTTGTATAACGAGCTTACCATGAGGGTGACATCATTCTCTAGGCTCACCAGTGAATTAACTATGTTTGGGTCGGTTCCTAAGAGAACCGTTCCCGTTATGTTATGTGTTGTTGACATAATGCAATTTCTATTACGATGTTATCATGTGTACGATGATACGTGAAAAGTGTTGTTATATGTCGTTATGTGAAGTATGCTATATGTTGTAAGATGTGGAGTGTGTGGATCATGGATATGAATCCCAGTTGTGATAAGAGGCGTTAAGGATAACCCAATTAATGGGTAAGTGTCATCTATTAAGGAAGTAGCTCCATTAGAGGAGAAACACTCTAGGGTTAAAGAATACCATGAGTGACCTATCAAGTATGTATATATTATCTGTTTGTTGAGGCCATTGAGGCGAAATGTTATGTGTGTTGTGTTTATAGTTACATGCATGATTTAAATATAATCAACCGCATGCTAAGACGACAATTAGTTGTGTGGCCCGGTAGCATGTGGGCTGCGGGATTACCATACCAGCAAAGGTGCTGAGCCCCTTGGGGGCCACCCTTTCTTTTCTTTTCCTGTTTCAGGTACAAAGAGCTGAAATCCGTTCGAGTGTAGGACGGGGTAGTCGTTGTACATGGGTAATAATTTAAGTTGTATATATACAGTAGGTGTAGTAAGACCGAGATTGTTATCGGCATCAGCTTGTAAATACTCGGTACAGTTGGAAAGTGTAAGTTGTTTCTGTTGTTAATGGAAAGGGATAATAATGTGTGGTCGCTCGGGAATCTAGTCCATCAGACCGGTACAATGTTTATATAATAGCCTTGTTAGCCACGTGGGTGGTTAACGGCGTGTAACACCAACGAGTTAAGTAATGTGAGGTAGTATATTTTCCGCTGCAGAATGTTGTTAAGTGTTTGTCGTTGGATGGGGTGTTACAAAAAGTGGTATCAGAGCGAAGTATCGCTCTGATGACTGAATTACCGAGCTTAGGAAGTACCGAGTTAGGATTTTAGTACTTTAGGTTAAGGGTTGAGTGATAGCGTGAGAGATACGCTAGTTGGGTATTACCAGTGTGTACTGGAAACATGCTATGTCCTTCCCGCCCTCCACAGTCCCTGTTTTATAACTTGGGAAACAACGCCAGGGAGATGAAAGTCCTCTCATACTCGGGAATACCCGATCTGGCTGTTATTAAGTACCTCTAAAGGTATGGAGAACCTGTCATACGGTAGATCCCGAAAGGTGGGAATCCCGGAGACGGTTTCCATCTGAACAATGTTAACCACATTAAATAGCGAAGAATGAAGAATTTTGTGTATAAGAGAATAGAATTTCCGGCAACCTGGGTCGACATGCTAAGCAGTCGAGAATAACCAGCTTGCAACGCACCAACCGTACAACAGGCAAGAAATGGATTAATGAAACCCGAGACGAGTGTCTACGGAACCACAGTTGTCAAATGATACACCAACGGTATACCAACCGACAAAGGAACTACAACGTAGTGCCCAAACAAGAGACAAGTCTCAGTAACCACGACAAATGCGTGGAACGGGCTACGAAGAGGAAATAATACTAAGAAAAAGGGGTCTCCAGGAATGGGAGGCACCCCAGTTAATAATTATCATGTGAATACAGTGAGAAGTCGCCCAGAGGGTTATTGGCAAGACTGTAAGGTCGAGTGAGGGCCAACAAAGCCACTGATAATAGTGCGAGTAAGAACAATACCGCAACCAGTATGTGTGCTTAACCGATAGCCAGTTAGCATGGCGCACTTGCTATAGCAAGTGCTGCTATAACATGGCTGTTCGGGAAATTTATAACCACTACAAAGTACTTGGTAAAGTACCATGAAGTTAAGTGAGATCATTGTAACCATGCAAGGGCTTAACAGCCTAACCTCTGTAATTGTGAGTACACCAGTCAGCAAGAAGCTAGACTTGGTTAAGGTAAGAAGATGTTGTGAAACCATGAAAATTTTCTTTCAAACTCAGATTTATTTCAAACTCTTTTCTTTCAAAACCAGATTTTCTTTCTAACCAATACTTCTTTCTAACCTTCTTCTAAACCAAACCAGTAAAACCAAGGACAGTTGACAAGGATACAACAATGGATAAACTTTCCCTCGATTAAGTTCGGGAAGCACGGAATGAATATAAGGGAGTTGACAACAGAATACTTCACCTAGGCGTGTGACGGACACTACGAGTGTACCAACTGAAATGTGGGACGACCGCACTCCGATAGGAGCTTGTGGGCCTGACAGACCTACTTATGGGTTAGTTGGGTAAGTAGTAATGTATCAGTAGGGTACCCCACATATGTATACAAGTAGAGTCCGGAACACGGGAAGTAGTCGACTCCGTACTACGGTCAGCAGTATAAGTCAAATAAGAGCTAAGGACTACCATGAATGGTTGAAGTTAAGGAACTCAGTTAAGATAACTAGACTAAAGGAATTAGTGAATTCCTTTCAAGGAAATGTTTAAGAGTCAGGAGGTGTGAAGTGCACTAACTGTAATGTAAAGACATCGTATATGTCTTAAGGATCCTCAGGGATAAACATGATAGCTGGAACGGAGACCCAGCCTGTCCATGGCTAAGCAGATGCCTAATGTGGACATGTTATTGTGCAAGGAACGGGATGAAACTCCCAGAATGAGTACCTACACTACCAGGAAGTGTAAATCTTCACAGAAGAAGATAATAAGCCAGTTAAGAACGCAAACGGCGTGGCTAACTGAATATACAAATAAGTGTGAACCAGATGTAATGGCATAACTTTGTAACACCCAGGAGCAATCCTTGAAGGGTGTTCGCATCAACAAGTGTTGCACGAAATGACGTGATAGAAACACAAGGGTTGAAACTAACACCCAGTTTAGACATAAGTTGTCAGGAGACAGACTGACAAACCTAAGGGGCATCCCATGAAAGGAAACGGAATGTAACGACCTTGTCATGGAGCTCAATATAATATCCAAACCATGTAATGTTGTACAGAGAAGTACATGTGTGTGGACAGCCTACAATGAGCGCAACTCAAGGCAGTAAGGCTTATAAGCCACAAATAAAATGTGTTATGTAAATTAGATTGATTACAGAAGTTTATGTTATATAAGTGAATAGAGTGGAAAACGAACCACTACATTAAGAGTGGGGATACCTCTCAATATATTGTGAGACCGCAGGAGCGGTAGTTATGTGAATCAAGTCCAAGAAATATGTTAAGGATGGACAATATTATTATTATTTGAGAGCAGTTAGCTTAGTAACATGTGTGCATAAAGTGAAGCACCGAGCTGAATAAGGCCGTTTGTGACTCGAGTGAGCAATGCTCAAGGAGCATATAGAAGTCATCCAAATGAATGTCAAACCATAATGTGAATAACGTGAGTAAATATGTGTGGAAGTTAATGTGACAGTAAACAGACCATGCAAGTTAGTAAGTGTTGTTGAATGATAATGTGGCAGATAAGACCAGTTATGAATTAAACTCAATGGACATGCAAGATAAATGATGTTAAACAGACTGGGCAATAAGCCAGTGGTAGGTACTATGTGATGAGGAACTCAGTGTGAGTTCCATTGCGAATCGCATAAGAGATTTACTGTCAAGAGTTTATGCCTCTGCACTCTGTATGACTAAGTGTTTTGGTATTGCACTTGCGCAGTAATGATCAAGTGGGATAGCTAGGAATTAGAAACATGTTAATTGTCGAGTAATAATGTTATAATGGCCGATGCATAGGAAATGCAAGGCCGCACCAATGAAAGAATACATGTACAAAACTAAATGTGAAGACATGATTAACAGCAAGTGACTACAGTAGCACTAACTGCCAAATATCGGTATGGAATATACCCCAAATGTTGTAAATAGCTGAGAGAGCACTACACACTAGGTAGTAGCTCAATCTCAACCGACAGTAAGTCGGAAGGGAACAAGTCAATCATTGTGAAATACATAACCGTATACACAGTAAATTGTTATGGAAGTGGATAGAAAGTTTGTAACTCACCGAATTCGCTAATGGTAGGGGATACCACGCGACGGTTAAGAAACCATTATTACCAACATAAAGGTGATATTGGGGATATACAATACAGTAAGAATAACAAATGGGGCAATTAAGCTCCATAGTTATTGGAGTTTCGCAGCAGAAACTAGTGAGCCAGTGATTCAAGTGTTGAATGTACATGGTGAGCATGAGTGAATGGCTAATTATTAACGCCTAGAAGCCTAACAGGCCAGAATCGAAACCAACTAAGAGTTTAAACAAACTCCAATGAGAATTCTTGGTTTAGGAACTAAACCGCCAATATGGTTAAGATCCTCTAATCAGAATCCATTATGTAATAGACCGCGTGGAAGTTAAAACACTTCATGACGGCAGAACATTTTAAGCCAATGTTTAGTGATTGATTACGTGGGCGTAATCCCTTTTAAGGGGGGTAGAGCGCAAAACCACTTAGTGTGTATTACCGTACAAGTGTACGTGATTTATGTTGTGCATAGCACAAATAATTTGTTTTGATGATTGATGTGTGTGTTACGTAAACATACACATTCATTCATAGTTTAATTGTGGTAATTGCGCACAGAAGATGCGAATACCATTGTGATAAGTGTGTTTGTTTGTTAACAATTGTGTGTGATAGTACAAGTGTGGGGAGTAGAGAAACTCTCGGGGAACAAAACCCCGACAGTGTACAAATGTGAAAGGGTGTGTTGTATTTTGATAAAATATATGTGTATATATATACTATATAGTGATTCATGAAAGGGTATGAAACCGATATAGAACCTAGTGAGAATAAGATTCCCTAGGTAACAGGATTAAAGTGAATGGAAATAACTGATAGATGAAGTTCTATCCCTTGGAGATGTTATGATTATGACTAGAAAGACTAAAAGATAGAAAATTGGAAATGAGTGTATTACTTGATGCTTGAAAATGAAGTGGGAAGTGGAACTTGATTTGCATGCGATCAAGGGAAGCCGAACACAAATTGGAGTGGAAGGATAGTTCAACACTGATGCTGATCACATCAGGGTTGGATGATTCTTGAAGCTTCCTATAAGTGGTCACAAATAACCACGCTAAGAAAAGAAGCAAAGAGCATAAGTTGGACTTGGAGTTGTATGTGTTTCAAAAGGATTTTGAGTTGGTATTTATAAAACGTTGATAGATACTTTACATAATTAAAGTTCTCTTACTTAACCTCACAAAAAAAATTCAAATTTAAGTGATTGTTTTGATCTCCCAAAGGCACGGGGACGGAAGGTGTCCATCGCGACCGGGTTCTGCGCGATCACAGTGTATATCAAAGATATTTTTGATTATTATACATGCTATGACATGCTGTGTGGTATGTGTAATAAATGTTATTTTGACTTTGATTTCCTAAAGTGTATGCTATTAAGACCTATGAGTCTAAATGTGTTGTGTTACATAGACCTATGTGTCTAAAGGCTGTTATGTTATCAAGACCTATGTGTCTAAATGTTGTTATGTTACCCAAGACCAGAGAGTCTAAGGGTTGTTATGTATATGTAAGTGTTGTTAAGATACCCGGACCATTGAGTCCGAGGTTATCATGTGAATATGTTATGTTGTGTATGGATGTGAATGTGTTACCCGGACCATTAAGTCCGAGGTTGTGATGTAAAGTGTGTTTGGTTATGGAAGTTTTATTTCTATAAGTAATCCCCGTATTCTAATCCAAGATGTGTGGGAAGTGTAAACTTCAAGGACGAAGTTCTTTAAGGGGGGTAGATTGAAATACCCCAAACCCTGATATATTGTTTAAATACTAAACTAAGGTATGTAAAGGCTAAAAGGTGCCTTAGAAACATCAGTGAACAATTTAAACCATAGTAAAATGCAATAAAGCACTAAGATACAGTTTGAGCAAAAACATGCTCTAAGCTCGGAGTGAACTTGGTTAGGACTCAAAGAGCCTACCAAGACTTAATAATATTCAATTATGATTTAATAAGGCTAATTAAGTCCTTAGGAAACTTTGGTAGACAGTTAAACCAAATAAAACACAAGAATATACCTTAAAGTCAATAAGAGCAAAAATGTGCTCTAAGCTTGGGATAAATTTGTATAAGACCTAATGGTCATACTTATACCTTATAAATATGTTAATGAACATATTAAATCAATTACCAAAGAAAAACAAGCTTGAAAACGAGTTAAGACACAAAAAGTGCTTTAAGGAGTCTTAAAGCACATTTTTGAAAAATTATCTTGTAAATGAGTTTTGAATGGCTAGATGTCCATCATTACTCTTTAATTAACATGTTTACTATATAGTATCACATTTGGAAGTCTATATCAATGGGAAATCAAAAATTTCACATCTATGTGCCTTGTTTTAGTGAATAGTAACTAAAATAAGCTAGTTTGTAACATATGTTGTTATAAGTAGTTAAATTGGTCAACAAAGACAATTATACCCCTAGACTACTAATGGGGGCCGGTTTTTATGAGGTGAGTCATCACCTTATAAGTTAACAAAACAAATAACTAATGATAAAGCAAGTTACTATTTGCTTTATTACATAATATCTTCCAAAAGCAAACTTACCTTCTCATTCTCTTCTTCCTTCTCATTTCACACGGTTCTTCATCTCTCCCAAGCCCCATTCTCGGTTAGCTACAGCCCCATCTCATTCTTCATCTTCTTTCACTTGTAACTTATGATTCCATGGTCCAAATTCAATTTCAAGACCACCATTCTTCTAGTTGGAGCAAGCTTCACACTTCTACCTTTTCAAATCTTCAAGAGCTCAATTTTGGTGCCATGGAGATTCACCATTGAAGGAGCTTGAGCTAATATTTTCACACCTTGTTGTTCTCCCTTGCTTCTAGGTAAGGAATCTCAAAGAAAAATAATGTTTCCTCCATGTTTGTATGATGTCCGAAAATTCACCTCACCATGGTGTCTTCCCCTTGCTTGTTTTAGCTTCATTTGAATCTTCCAAGGGCTAGGAGGAGTCCTCTCTTGATACTTATTCAAGCTCTCTTCCAATTCCAAGGTAAAACAATTACCTTAATGTGTTAAGACAATATATGTGCCTAGGGTTTACAATGAGATGAAGCATAATGCTTGAATACTCATTCTATTATTTGTACATTGTTTAGAAGTTGTCAAACAACCAAACATCCTTACCGGTTTTACAAGGAAACAAGAAAGAAGTTTGTGAGGAAAAAGAGGTAAACAAACTATCTCAATGTAGTTTAAATGCCTAGGAAAATGAGCTTGATTTGCTTAATAAAATACCTAAGGAGCCAATGGTAAATGAGCTAGTGAAATGCTCTCAAGGAGTTTATTAAGGGTGTATGTATTGTTGGTTGTATTTGCAGGTCAAAGGCATTATTTATGTGGGAAATTCAGTGTTTAAGGTTTATGCAATTTAAGGGCCTAAGTGCCAAGCAATTTAAGTTTATGCACTATATTGTGATGTAGTGTAAAATTTGGTGAATGTTGTGTGTGAGAAGTTCTTGATGGATTTTAGGTGTTCTTGAATGAAATAAGGTAAAAACCTAAGTGTTTGGAGGTGAGTATATACAAGAGAAGCTATGGCAAAATTTGGAAAATGTGTAAGAAGTTCTAAGTGTTTTAAAATGAGTTTGGTAAGTTAGGAAATGTTTAGAATGGTTAAGTGTTCAACTAGTGGAAGGAACATGCATTAAGGTGTTTTAAGATGTGAAAAGGGCTTAGGCAATGTTCTAGAGGATTTTGTAATGCAAATGAATGTTTTGGGATACACCAAAGTCATTTGGACTTGTGTTAAGATTTATGCAAACTTTGGTGAACAAGGAGAAAGTGTAAACTTGAAAAAGGATTTCAAGAATGACATAAGGAGTTAGTTGTGAGAATAGATGCTTGAGAGATGATGTTGTTGTGGTGAGGGAGTATTTTGGCATAAGTGATCATCTTAGGTATGAAACACCACTTGGAGACCTAGGAGAAAACATTGTAAGTGTTAAGAATTTTGGGAAGAAATGAGTAAAGGTTTAAGGAATTAGAAAATGAGTTTATGAGTGTTTAAGGATGTCTTAAGGTGTGTTTGAAGTTCCCAAATGAGGTTAGGGGGTACTAGGATATATGAGGTGAAGTTTGGAGTTAAATGAGCAATGGAAAATAAGGGTCTGGAGCAGACCGAACTTGCGACCGAACTTGCAAGGTCGGTCGAGCCCAGTTTACCCTGCGAGAATTAGTTTCTGGAATCGACCGAACATGGGACCGGACTTGGCAAGTTCGGTCGGGCCTGGATTTTCAAAGGGAAGAAACTCTCGGGAATGGACCGAACATGCGACCGAACTTACAAGGTCGGTCGGAGTAGAAATTTTGACGGTAAAGTGTTCTGGAATGGACCGATCTTGTGCAAGGTCGGTCGGACCAAAAACATTGTTTAAGGTTATAAAATGATATGTAATGATGGGGATTGATTAGTAACGATGTTATAAGATTGTTAAGGACATGTTAAGTGAGTTATAATGACAATTTGGTGAGGGAAAAGTTGTATTAAAATGTAAAAGTAAAACAAGTTAAAATGTGAAGTTATGTAAATAAGTTAACGGGGATAAGTTATAAGCATTAGAATTTAAACAATCATGTTACCCCGATGTTAATAAAAGTACCTGTAATGTTATCAGTTGTTCGAGAATTGCTCGAGGAACATAAGTGGACATGATAACGTGGACTCCGGTGATAGGTATGGTTTTCTTGCAACCTGTGTCCTACCGGATTACACCGGCTTGTATGCCAATGTGTTTTCTGTATGTTTGCCATGTTGTAAGATTAAACATGTAATGAGTTTACAGTAATTCATTTATGTGGCGTGTTCAACTCCGATACCATCTAACCTCGGAAGTGTTAACCTTAGTTAACCGAGTCTAGGATCACAAGAGAGTTCGGTATTCGGAGTAAACGACCTGAACCATGGGACGTTCTAACCACGGCTATGTGTGTGTTAATTGTGTGATATGTGTGTGTGAATGTAGGGATCTCCCTTGTATGTTTAACCCAGTTGTAATACTGTATGGTGTGTAGATGTGATAGACTCCATAGTGGGGTTCTAACTAATATCTAAAAGTAAGTATGTACTAACAGTGGTGAGGAATCCGGTTTGGCCGGTCGCGCGTTGTTTGGGAGTGGGTATCCTTCTTAGCCTTACCCTTCTCTCTGTTATGGTTGTTTCCCTCACGGGTTATGATCTCCCATTAGCTTATTCCAAAGCTTAGCTATTCCGACTTATGATCGGTTTAGGGGGAACATGTGTTTGTGTGGTGTGTTCGGGCCACCAAACCCGAACCATCTTAACTTAAGTTACTCGTCCGACTATTAGGACGGTAATGAGTGTTGTTGTCGTTGTATAACGAGCTTACCATGAGGGTGACATCATTCTCTAGGCTCACCAGTGAATTAACTATGTTTGGGTCGGTTCCTAAGAGAACCGTTCCCGTTATGTTATGTGTTGTTGACGTAATGCAATTTCTATTACGATGTTATCATGTGTACGATGATACGTGAAAAGTGTTGTTATATGTCGTTATGTGAAGTATGCTATATGTTGTAAGATGTGGAGTGTGTGGATCATGGATATGAATCCCAGTTGTGATAAGAGGCGTTAAGGATAACCCAATTAATGGGTAAGTGTCATCTATTAAGGAAGTAGCTCCATTAGAGGAGAAACACTCTAGGGTTAAAGAATACCATGAGTGACCTATCAAGTATGTATATATTATCTGTTTGTTGAGCCCATTGAGGCGAAATGTTATGTGTTGTGTGTTTATAGTTACATGCATGATTTAAATATAATCAACCGCATGCTAAGACGACAATTAGTTGTGTGTGGCCCGGTAGCATGTGGGCTGCGGGATTACCATACCAGCAAAGGTGCTGAGCCCCTTGGGGGCCACCCTTTCTTTTCTTTTCCTGTTTCAGGTACAAAGAGCTGAAATCCGTTCGAGTGTAGGACGGGGTAGTCGTTGTACATGGGTAATAATTTAAGTTGTATATATACAGTAGGTGTAGTAAGACCGAGATTGTTATCGGCATCAGCTTGTAAATACTCGGTACAGTTGGAAAGTGTAAGTTGTTTCTGTTGTTAATGGAAAGGGATAATAATGTGTGGTCGCTCGAGAATCTAGTCCATCAGACCGGTACAATGTTTATATAATAGCCTTGTTAGCCACGTGGGTGGTTAACGGCGTGTAACACCAACGAGTTAAGTAATGTGAGGTAGTATATTTTCCGCTGCAGAATGTTGTTAAGTGTTTGTCGTTGGATGGGGTGTTACAATCACTCAAATTCTCGTTACATCATCTTAACACACAATTTACACCAAAACTACACCACATCATCATATAGTGTATAAACTTAAAATGCTTGGCACTTAGGCCCTTAAATGACAATAATCTTAACCACTGAATTTCCATATATATTTGCCTTTGACCTGCGAATACACAAAACAAGGCTCCCATTGAAATAAAATGCTTCTTGTAATTCATTTCGACATTGTTTAACTAGCTCTTTCCTCATTAGCTCATTAATCACAAGTTCTCAAATATCATCATTGTTTTCCCTAGGTTATATAGTCCTTTTCTAATGTAAACTCTAGACTAAGCTCATCATATATCTAAATCTCATCCCTTAATGCATTAAACACCTTAAGGCGAGCAACTTACCTTGTTCTTTTACAAGCTCACAAACTTTCCTCCTTAGCCTTTTCCCTTGAACAATCTCGGTCACCAACCAAGTTCTCCTTGCCAACGTTCTAACCAATATTCAATGACTCCAAGGAGTACTAAACAACACACTAACCTTAAGGAATAAGACCTAGGTAAAAAAATGTGTTTTAAGGTATTAAATTGATTGTTTTACCTTGGTTTCTCAAGACAAGCTCGGATATGAATCAAGAAGGACCTTCTCTATCCTTTGGAGAGTAGAAACAAGCTAGAACAAGGCATAAAAATGGAGCCCCATGAGTATTGATTTTCGGTAATGGAGAAAAAATGGTGGAAACCTAGATTTTCTTACATATTCTTTACCTTAACAGAATGGAGAAGCCAATGGAGTCTCCAAGCTTGTGTTTCCTCCTCTAATGGCGGTTTGGCTTGGCACCAAATCAAAGCTCTTGAAGTTTTGAAAAGATAGGAAAAAGGAGCTTGAGCTAACTAAGAAGAGTATATGTTTTGTTTTGGTTTTGGAGCTAAAATGAGTAAGCTATGGTCAAAGCTATATGGAGCTAGCATGGAGGCTGAGTTTTACGTGAAAGAGAAGAAAGAGAGCAAGAGAAATCGGTGGAGAAGATGAAGAATGAAGAGATGAGGAGAGAGGTAAGTAAAGGTGGGATATTTATGTTAAAGTAAATAGTAGTTTTTACTTTATCTCTTGTTTTCTTTTCTTATTTGATCATGTGGTGAATCATCACCTTAAAAACCGGCCACCCCCTTTAATTAAGCTAGTCATGGTCTTGTTTGACCAACTAACTAAACTAAATTGACTAAAGACTAAACTAGGCACTATTTGATTACTATTCACAAACTAGTGCACATAATTGTGAAATTTTTGATTTCCCATTGATTTAGACTTCCTAATGTGGTACTAATTAGTACACAAGTTAATTAAGGAGTAATGATGGACATTTAGCCACTCAAAACCCATTTACTTGACAATTTTTCAAAAATGTGCTTTAAGACTCCTTAAAGCACATTTTGAGTTTTAACTTGTTTTCAAGCTTGGTTTTCTTTGGTAATTGATTTAAAATGACCATTAGGATATTAATAAGGTCTTAGAATGATATTTGGGTGCTCACCCAAGTTTCTCCAAGCTTAGAGAGTGTTTTTGCTAAAACTGCTCTTATGATGTTTCCTTATGTTTTCTTTGATTTAAATTATTTCCCAAAGTTTCTAAGGCATTATTTAGCCCCCTTATACCTTAGTCATTTAACACCATATATAGGTTTGGGGTATTTCACCCTGACATCTCTTACTAATGATATATCTCGTTGTATTTAGCTTACGAGTTTATGAGGCATCACGTTCAAAGAAGGTATGATCATCTGCTATCTCAGATCCCTGGCATTGAACGATTCTTCCATGATCTTCCATTTGATAAGTAGTCACGAGCATATGACGACGGCAAGAGATGGGGCCACATGACTACAAATTTGGTCGAGTGCATCAATGGCATACTGAAAAGTGTTCATCTACTGCCAATTAGTGCTATTGTCAATAGCACACCGCACAAGCTCGTCACATATTTCAATGATAATATTGCTACGTACAATGGTCAACGAGTCACTGGAACGTCATTGTACACAGACTATGCCACAACCAAGATTGAGGAAAATCGAAGACTATCAAACAGTCACAATGTTAGGGTTTTTGATGAAGTACACCAAGTGTACGAGGTTGAGGATTTTGGATCTGTGGCTTTGAGAAGAAATAAAGGAAATTACAAAGTCGATTTCAGCGACCTAACTTGTGAATGTGGTGAGTGGCAAGCATTCAAATACCCATGTTCTCATGTCATGGTTGAATGTTGTAGAACAGGTTTGTTGTGGGACAATTACGTGCATCGTGTTTATAGGCTTAAGACAATGATTGAAGCTTATAGTGGTCAACCTTTTCATCCACTTGGCAACAAGCACAACTGGCCACCGTATACAGATACAAAAGTGGTTCCACATCCGGATGTGATACGAACTATACGGGGACGACCAAGGTATTCACACATTCGAAATGAAATGGATGAAAACTATGACATAACTGCAGAACGCAGACGCTGCCGTCATTGTTTACAACCGGGGCACACCAGGAGAAACTGCCCAAACCGTGGTTACAACTAGTTATAAATTAATCTTCTTGTGTGTTCAGTCTTTTGTAATTTTATTTTTTCATTATGTGCTTGCTCTTGGAGCATAAAAGTCTGACCGTTGCGGATGCATGCTTTTGTTTTGTTTTGACCGTATGAAGTGCTTGTTTGATACTTCGAAGTCTATACAGAGAGCAACCAAACCTGTATGAATTTCTATGCATAGTTACAACACGCCTTCATGAGAACCTTTTATTCATACCATTTTTTTGTGCTTACTTAAGGCACAACCTGACAAGCAGGAGCAACATGATACAATAAACTAAAAAGATAAACATAAAGCGAACAATCACTTACTTTTATTCTATCATTCATCACAATTAAACATAAAGTGAACAATCACTTAGTTTTTTTCTATCATCTGTCACGATTAATCATCAAACTCAGGTTCATATTCCACAAGTAGTTCAACCTTACTCATGTATCGGTGGTTCTTCATGTAGTTGTCGATCATGAGACGATAGTCTTCCTCATTTGGAATAACCATCTGACTCCAAGAGGGGGTCGGGTAAGGAGAAACCATTATTCGGTATACAATGAGTGTGGCAGTGAACCTTTGATCATCACAATCTAAGCAACATTCAACCAGGTACTTGAAATAGTTGAAGTCGATGGAAGGCGCTATGGTTAGTGGATGTGTTGTTGAGTGCATAGTAGGCTCAAAATTAAAACCATAATTGAAATACCCCGAACTTAAATATAGAAAATAAAATAATTCTAATACGTATTTAAGGGCCTAATAATGCCTAAGTAATATTGGTAAGGAAAAATAAATCCAAAAAGAAGTAAGAAACGCTTAAAAAGCAAAAAACGCTAAATGAGCGTTAAATAACCATAGAAGGTATGAGACCTCGGTTAGCATATTATATGGATTACTAAGGCTTAATAAGGCCAAAATAATACATGGGAACAACTCCCGAAGAAAACGGATCCAAATAATGTATTAAAACGCTAATAGAGCTTTATCGCACGTTTTTCGAGATAACCCGAAAATGTGATTTGTAGTGGTCAAACGAACCTGTAAAAATTATAAATCATTAAATAACAATAATTAAGCATTAATGTAAGCTTAATAACCAATAAAATTAAAGAAACGAGAAAATTCCAGAAACGGGCCCGGTTAGTGAATAGTACCGAAACCGGGTAAATTAACGAGCGTTTTCAGTAAAAGACGAAAAATGCTCCAACTAGTACAACAGTAGGGGCCGGTTTTAAATGGGTCAAATAACCCCTCACACCCACATGTAACTAGTTAACAAATAAAGGGAATCAAAAAGCAAAAGAGAAAAAAAAAGTAAAGTAAAAAGCTACTTTACCCTCTTCTCTCACCTCACTCTCTCATTTCACTCATCTCTCTCTTCCTTCCTTCTCCCCCACCGTACTCTCTCTCTTCCTCCTTCCTTGTGCTGGCGATTTTGAAGCTCCAAATGAAGCTCCCATGGCTTCCTCACTTCTTCTTCATGCTCCATCCTCAAGTGACCTCTAAATGCAAAAATAAATATATATTCTTGCTCCCCTCATCATTCTCTACACTTATCTCTTTTCAAAATCCAAAGATGAGGAAGTTCATCTCCATGGGTTTTCCGCATTCAAAGAGAAAATAGCATCAATGGGTAGCTTGGAGTCTCCTCTCTCCATTAAGGTAAAATCTCCATGAAAAACTCAAGTTTTCTCCACCTTCTTTTGTAGCCGATTTTTGCCCTATGTAATACTCTATTTTCTCTCTCTCTTTTGAGCATCATTTCAACCTTGCAATGGTGGTGGAATCACCTTCTTGAACCCAGGGCTAAAACCCCTCTTAAAAGCTCCAAAAGGTAAACCCTAGAATTAGTGTTCTAAACATTTCCATGAATTAGCATTAAACTAAGGGTTAATATGTTAATTATATCCTTTTTTGTGTTCATTGGGTGATGGTAATGGAGTTTGGCAACTCCATTCCCCATGTGACCGATTTGTGCAAGGAAGAGAGAAGGAGGAGAATTGGAAAAGAAAGAAGGCAATTAAGGGCTTAAGGTAAGAGCTCCTTTTAATGCTAAATTTTAAATGCATTAGAGTAATGGGAATGGATAAACTAATTAAAGAACCCAAAATGTTGTATTAGTATTGTAGTATTGGAAGATTGAGTATTTGTGAGCTAGTATTTGAATTGTAGGCCTTAGAGCCAAATAAATTGTGAATGTGTATTGGGATTGTTGTTTGATGGAGTATTGTTGTATTGAGATGACTTTGATTGCTGGTAGGACCCTTGTATGGGTGTGGCGATATTAGGAATGGATTTGGTGAGAATGGATATGTGTGGCTAAGTAAGAAAAGTAGGTAAACTATGTTAAAAGTTTTGTAGGAAATGTACATTTTTGGATGACTTGGTGAATGGGAGAACCAAGGTATGTATTGGATCACTAGTAGAAAAAGACCCTACCGCGGCGGTTGTTTGGTACCTATGGCAGCGGTTGAAAACCGCTGCGATGGGTGCCGCCGCGATAGGTGAAGCACCTACCGCAGCGGTTGTGGAACCGTTGCGGTAGGTACTCTAACGCAGCGGTTCTTTTAACAACCGCTGCGGTAGGTACCTACCGTAGTGGTTCTACAACCGCTGCAGTAGGTACTCTACCGCAGCGGTTGTTAAAAGAACCGCTGTGTTAGGCCTTTTTTTTAAAAAAAAACAACCTATCGCAGGTTGTTGAAGGAACCGCTGCGATAGGTAGTTTTTTTTTTTTCCATTCCACCCTACAATTCAACACACACACCAAAATCAATCAAACCTGTTAAGATATATCAATTAACATGCCACCACAGTGGGCATTAGATCAACCATTTCACCATTTAAATAGCCACCAAACCTATCTACGGGCAATAATCCACTTACATTTACAAATTTGAGCAAATTAATCAAATATCAACAAAATCTTTACAGAAACCACAATTTTTTCATGAGAATTTCAAAAATATCCTAGTTAATCCTACCAAACCCTAAAAGCAACCTACATTAACGCTCATGTATTCTGCCCATTCTTCGAGCACCTCGGTTATATGTCCTTCACCGTAACCATCTACCAAGTTTCAAAAGCCTTGAAATACACAAAAAGAAATATGATTAGTTGCTAATTACTTTGAGTTTAAGAATCAATGTTAAAAATTATCTACAAAACCAAAATATTTCGAGAATGCTACTTACCTTGTCTAGAGACTTCTCTGGCAAGAGTCTCGGTCCCGCTATCAAGTCACTCATAAACCGAATGACATAGTAGCCACATTCCGAACCTCCCGGCTGCTGTGGACACTGCACATTCATATACGTACATATTCAAAATCGATTTAACACATAAATTATAATACTGTTCCTATTTCAAAACTAATGAACATATTACAAAATTTGAATAAGGACTACAAAAATACCTTGACTACATTCCACGGAATGCTCTTAAATCTCTCTCCCCGGACATTCGTTAGTACAAATACAAAGGCACTAGAATTCATACACACAGATAAAGTAAAAGTTATCAACCAGATGATTAAGAAATTACTAAAAATTGATAATTAATCAAGTTAAGTAAATTCATCACCTCATCAACATGTTATATATAACTGGCCTCTTGGGACGCAGAGATGCTGAGTCAAGCTGCAGGACTCTTGGGCTTTTTAGATAGAGAACGAGCAAAGACCAATGTCGGCTGTTCATAGATTACAATACAGGCAGAACTTAATTCAATCAATTACATAATACAAATATCATAATTTTTAAACTAACTTAACATTAGATAAAATTCTTACCCTTGATGAAGAGGCAGCATTATGTAAGATTTATCTGCAACTGCACACGCATGTATCACATTCGACAAGTACTGGACCAACGCTTGGGGGTCAGATCCCATTCGACAAGTACTATTCTCATGTACTTGGATCGCCTTGTCATCAATAAACCTGCACAATATAAAGAAACCAATATTATGAATTTAATTTTCAAATATATAGAGTAAAATGTGTACAACGTATGCTAATTACTCACATGCAAGCCGATTTGAGAATCGACGCACTCAACCAATCCTTTGTGAACAACTCCACAAAATCAGTAAGATAGATTTCAAAACTCTGAGCGCCTGTATAGTGAAAACGATCCGGTCTTGGTTCCATTGTAACCAAATCTCTTGCTGGCGGCGTCATCAACAGTGTGGAGTGCAATAGTCTCAGCTTGGGGGTAAGACATTCAGAACCGCCGGTTGTAGCAAATTCGATCTCATCGCAACTCTAGTCGCGGATGCCATCGAAGGATTAGCTGGAGCAACAACAACTCTCTTTCCTTTTGCCTTACCAGAATTTGATTGAATGTGTTTAATATATAATTTAATAAGTATATGTTTCTACTCGGATATGTTAAAGAATAAGTTTTTTCATGGGGTTACCTGCTGCTCCCCAAGCTTAATCAATCTACAGGGCCACTGTACTGTCATGGATTCAGCTTGACGAAGGGTGGATATGTCTGCACTGAGCACCGGTATCTGACAATCCGCGTAAGCAGGCGCGTAACCTTCAACAAGCACCCGGCCATGGTACTCTCGGAGCGCTGCATTCCTTACGGTGTCTCCAGTAGAAGACTTGAAAAGTTTTCCCTACCCTACTTCGACTTCGTCAACGCCAATCTCTTAGAACAATGTGCAGTCAATCGGTTGCTAAAATTTCAAAATTAAAGATTTTAGATGCACATAAACAAGTGTATAATTTGTTTTTTTGGTATTCGTAGTTAACATGTTGTTCTAACCTTGAGAGATGAATATGGAAATGGGTTGACGGAGTGAACACTACTGGGAGGCACTGCTGTGGGCTCTGATGCTTGTGCCTGATCTGGCGGTCTAGAAACCTCCTGACTCATCCTCTCAGATCGGATCATCTCCATAGCTTGAGCGATCGACTCCCGAAATTCACTTCGTAGTCGCTGCTCGAGCTCCGCATTCTGGCGTATGTGCTCCTCATATGAAATGCTCCCTCCTGCACTGTGTCTGGACGCAGGATTACCGAAGGCTTGGTGCAGACGTGTATATTTGAGTGGTTATATCGGGTGTAATTAACATAAAATAAAAGAAATTAAAACTCAAAATAAACGTCGGGCTGCAAACAAAATCCTGGTCGTGGTAGTATAGTAAAATGTAAGCGACCGGATATCGAACCGCGGGACTAATGTACATATTATAGTACCTAAGCATGTCACAAAAAGGGGGGATTAATTGACTTGTTTTTATAAATAAAAAGGAAAGATTAAATACACTAAGTTAACAGATAAACTAAACGGGACTCCGGTTCAGATTAATATTATCTGCTCTTTCATGCTAGGGTTACTGGTTTAATTATAATACAGATACTTAATAATTATTCCCAGAGCATACGTAAACTAGCCTAACATATTAAATAGTTTGATCTTCTATTTAAATACGTGAGACTAGAGGTGAAAATAATGAGATGTAAAGAAAACAAATGAAGAAGCGGAAGGTTAGAAATGAAATGAACGAGTGAGTGAAAGTGTAGTGGTACGAAGATGGATTGATGATGTGAATTGGAACTCCAGGAGGAACCACGGAAGGAACCTCTGGAAGGACACTGGAGAAGATGAATGGAGCGTGGTATTTATAGAGGAAGGAAAGGGGCAGCCGATTGATTGTAGGGGACAGAGCTGCAACGCGTGAGTGATTTAAGGTGGGCGCCGACTGGTAATGGATATGGCGGATGTCGGCGAAGAAGATGATGTCGGCGAAGAAGATAACCCGTTCCAGATCTGGAAATTTACACGTGTCCGCATGTTGTCCGCTTTATTTCATGCGGTTACGTAGACGGTTGCATGGGGTGCATGTAGTCACGTCCGCCTTGCTTCAGGCGGTTTGCAAGGGCGGTTGTGGCTTTGTCCGCCTAAAAGAAGGCGGTAGTAGAAGTGGACACATGCAAGTCTCACGTACTCTCACGTCCGCATGCACGTCCGCCTAATATGGGGCGGTTGCAGGGGCGGACACACCTATGTTGTGTGCTCCATGCGTGACCTTGTTTAATCCCTATAAATATATGTGTGTATTTGGTATTTTTCCTACATTTTAACACATAAAATACATCAGTAAATATAACAACATAATTATAGGAAAAACCCTAGATAAGTGAGAAACATTACTAAAAATGCTACAAATTATAAGGTGATTAAACCCTAATAAGTCTATATGTTTTGCCCTTATCACTTGGCGTATACCGACATGACCACCAAAGCCTACTACACGACCCGGATGATCCTTCTTCCCGAGAGCGCGGGAAATTGGATCATCCTGCCTAACGGGCTGCCAAGTGCCCTGGGTGATCTGGGAGCTTAACTCTTCCCGTTATGGAGTTTAATAAGTCAATAAGGATACTTCGGTTTATTTAACTGCTATTGTTACTCTATAAATATAATAAACATTTTTTAAACTAAAAATCACTTACCATTTGATTGATGACTTCTCTCGCGGCGTCATCATACTCAGCAGGTGCCGCCGGATTTGAAGGTTTCTTCTGTCGACTTAAGTCCCAAACCTTCATTTGTTCGCTGACATTCGAGCCAGCTGGCAACCCCTCTTTCTCCCACTGCGGCACACGCTGAGCAATACTTGTACTCCCCATGTGATGGGGGTAACGATTTTTTTTTGCATTTTGTTGTTGTTTCTCACGTATAGCCTATATATGTATGAAAAGACAAATTATGCAAATAATATATGAAAAAGACGAATTAACCAAATGAACTCTAAGGACACTTTAAACATTTATCATACAAAAGAACAACTACTAGTGTGAAACTCACCTTGAACTCAGGGGTCAAACGCTTCGCAAAAACTCATTCCACTGCTCTTCAGTAATCCATCATATTTTTGCCACGGTGGTCTCCGATCATCCACATCTTCACCTTCTGCCTCCTCTATCTCGCGGGCTCCTCACAGTAAATGTACTGCCTCGTGAGCAGAGATCTGAAGTCTTTGAACTGTGTGGCAATCCCCTTCATCACATCATCCTTCAGAGAAGGATCTATACTGAATCGGTCCTATATGCACAAAAAAAATGGATTAGTGTAAAAAGTAACTATATAAATTAAAACAAACTATTAAGTGTAACAAATACCTTGAGACGTTCAAATATCTGCTCCTTCAACGCCTGAGGCACTTGCTTCCAATGTGGTTTATATTGAAATATGTACTCACCAAATGCCTGGCTAGAGCAGTGAAATCATTTTTCCAAGTACCCGTGGGCTGATTAAACTCATTGAACTCCAAAGGCTTTGTCGGGGGGCCTCTATTTGCTTTCAGCCCACGGGTTGCCCCTCGTTTTTTGGGTTTCTTGAGAGGGGAGGAGCAACTTGTATCTCTTGTCCTTCCTGTGAAGGCCCTTGTCTCGGTCTGCTGGGGTGGTCTCTACGTCTGCTTTCTTTGATTTCTTTTTACCACCTCGTGTGGTGCGTTTTGCCGGTCTACTATCCCCAGTCAGGAGCAGCTGTCCTATAGGATCATCAATAGGATCATCCACTGAGGAAAAAAACACACACAATTAGATCAATATTCATGGAACGATGTATAATTGCAAAAATAAACATAAATAATTAATTCTGATAACATTGTAACAACAATAATACGAATTATATAATGTAATTTCAACCAATGGTGTTACCTAGACATAGTAACATATATCATGATCTGTTTTCTACCCAAACCCCCTCATTATGGTCGATCGAGCGTAGATGGTCTGAACATCATCATTTTGTAAATCATCAATTGAATCATGCAACCCTGTATGCAACGATACTGTTTCATCTATCATCTCATACTCATCATCGTCGTTGTTTTCATCCTCAAACAAAACCGGTCTTCTCCCGGGAAGAACAACATACCATCTACTAGCTTTTGGGTCTTCAACATAAAACACCTGGTCACAGTCTTTACCCAACACAAACTGATCTTCCTTATTAGTTGTAACACGTGAAAGATCAACCAAAATAAGTCCTTTATCATTTTGGAGTCCATGTCGGTTGTCCACCCAATTGCAGCGGAACAATAGAAACGAATCAATGTGATAGTTTAGTTCCCATATGTCCTCTATCACACCATAATACCAACTACTACTGCTCATTGGTTGAACCTGGTTACCTAGACCATATTCAGTCACCGATGCTTCAATTTTTACCCCACTGTTCTGATGTATTGATTTAGCATCTTGGCGTGCAGTGTAGTATGTGCATCCATTAATGTCATACCCTTCAAACGATACAACATCTGTTCCAGACCAACAGCTAGACATCTGATTTCTTCACTGACATCTTCGGGGTTCAATGAAGCTTGCTCAAACACATATTCCTTAAACCATTGGACGAATACTCGATTTTGTTCTTTTTTAAGCCAGATACGGTTTTTGGTAGGGTTTTGTCGACTCAACTCAGCAATGTGAATATCGAAGTAGGGTTCAACAACCTCAAGGTGTTGTAGTACAAACAAATGTGCCTGATTAATAAGATCACGAGAGATACGAACAACCTTTTTGCCAATAACTCCTTTACCCTTAAATCTACCATGGTGACGTGGTTTGGGAATACCAATTGACTCTGCATCGTTCAAATAACTTGTCACGAATTCTGTGACTTCCTCAGTCACTGTTGCTTCGATGATACTGCCTTCCGGTCTATATCTGTTTTTCATTCTACCCTTCAGAATCCCCATATATCGTTCGAAAGGATACATGTAACGTAAGTAGACCGGACCACACAATTTGATCTCTCGTACAATATGCACTACTAAATGCACCATTATGTCGAAGAAAGATGGTGGGAAATACATCTCAAGCTGGCATATTGTCACAACGATTTCATGTTGCAGATCATCGAGGGTGTCTGAGTCAATTGCCTTGCAGCAGACAGCGTTGAAGAAGAAACATAATCGAGTTAGAGCATTTCTGACATTTTCTGGTAATATCCCTCGTATTGCAACTGGAAGAAGATGCAACATTAACACATGATAATCATGAGATTTCATGCCTAACAGTTTCAAATCCTTCATAGAAACTAGGTTCTTCCAGTTTGAAGAGTACCCAGATGGTACCTTCAATGTGTACAAACACATGCAAAAACTTAATTTTTCACTCTTAGAGAGGGTATAACACGCAGGAGGTAGATATGTTCGCTTCTCATCCTCTATTGGGTGTAGTTCTTTCCGTATGCGCAACTATTGCATATCTCTCCTCACCTTCAATCCGTCTTTCATCTTATCGGGTATGTTGAGCAAAGTACCACACACTGCCTCACCGACGTTCTTCACAATGCGTATGATATCCAAACAATGTCGAACAGGCAGATGCCTCCAATACGGTAGATCCCAAAAAATGGAACGTTTTTTCCAAATGTTCTTTGGCGGCTTGGATGTGTTTCCAAAGACATTTTTAATGTCTTTTACCTTTGCATACACTTCCACTGAATTCAAAGGCAGACAAGCCACACGAGTCTCTTGCTCATTGTTGAACAGCTTTCTCTTTCTAGAACGGTAAGGATGGTCTACTGGAAGAAACCGTCGATGACACATGTAAACATTTTTGCCGCAGTGCTTCAGACGATCTGAACATGTGTCATCCTCACATACCGGACACGCTTTGAATCCTTTCACCGAGTATCCTGACAAGTTCCCATAGGCAGGAAAGTCGTTAACAGTACAGAACAACATCGCCTTCAGTGTGAAATTTTCTTTCGCATGAGCATCATATACCACTGTCCCTTCATTCCACAACAAGTTCAGATCGTCGATCAGTGGTGCAAGATATACGTCAATGTTATGACCAGGTTGCTTTGGACCAGAAATTAGGAGTGATAACATAATGTATTTTCGTTTCATGCACAGCCATGACGGTAAATTGTAGATCACTAGTAGCACCGGCCAAGTGCTGTGGTGACTGCTCAACGTGCCATACGGGTTCATCCCATCGGTACACAATCCAAGTCTCAGATTCCTATCCTCATCCCCAAAATGATGTTTGAATTTTTTGTTGATATTTCTCCACTGAGGTCCGTCTGCAGGATGTCTTAATTTTTCATCATTTTTCTACCATCCGCGTGCCATCGTAAGTTCTTCGCATCTTTCGGGTTGGCAAACAACCGTTTGAATCTAGGAATTATCGGCAAGTACCACAATAATTTCACTGGACGATTTTTTTCTGAAAGGAGGAATCCTCATCCTTGTCCTTGTACCGGGACAACAAACATTTAGGAAACTTGTCTAGATGTTCGTATTCACCCCTATAAAGCACACAGTTATTTGGGCAAGCATGAATCTTTTTATATTCAACTCCCATTGGAAACATCCATTTCTTTGCCTCGTAGGTGGATGTAGGAAGACCATTCTCATCAGGAAGCATATCATGTATCAGCTCTAGAAATGACGTGAAACACTTGTCACCAACTCCATATTTCCCCTTTAAGTTGAACAAATTAAGTACAGCAGTCAATTTTATGTATTTAACGCACGAAGGGTACAAAGGTGTCTTTGATGCGTCCAACAATCTTTGATACTCTTCCGGCTTATCGAAAAAAGTATCGGCAACATTTTCTAACATTTCATCCATTTGCTCATCATGGTGAGTGGTCTCACTGTCATCGAATCCTGAATCACTTAACGGTACCGACTCATTGATGGTATTGAAGGTGTGGGCGGTACATGCGTAACGTGGATCATCAGCACTTGATGATGTTGAAGCACTAGCTGCAACAGTTTCTCCATGAAAATTCCATCTTTTGTAATGTGGCATGAATCCACGGGACTTAAGATGAAATCTAATTTCCTCAATGTCTTCATATTTCCTTACGACCCCACAGTCAACATAAGGACATGAAATATTGTCCGCCTTTGTTCTGTCCTTGTGTTGCACTGCCGCTTTGAGAAACTCTTTCAGCTTCTCATCAAAGTAGTGATCCCCTCGATCACCGTACATCCAATCACGCTCCATTCTATATATGAAAACAAAACAAGTTTAAGATTGATTTGTCTTTCAGTTTCGTCTGCATTTGTATATGGAGCATGTTTCTACTGGATGTACGGTTGCAACCAAACTCAACACTACTCTATGGTTCCAACCAAACTAACGTAGCCTAAGTACTCTAACGTTCCAACGTAACTAATCTAGCCTTATTCTAACAATTCTAACACATTTAATTTAACTTCAACAAATCATTGCATTATTAAAACAAAAAATAAAGTTTAATTACTTACTTGTTTTAAGGTTGTACAGAGGGGGAAGCTAGGAGACTGCTTTGGTGATGGACTGGGAAAGTACTGGTACAAATAACAAATAATATTAATTAATAAGACTAATACGATTCTAGAAAAAATTCGGCATGAACTGTGCGTAATCGTGTTAATCCCATGCTTATCATTAAGCATTCACCAATATCTTATTTACCACGACCAATAAATTCAACAATTGACAGCAACCATCCTTATTCACAATCACTCAATATTAACCACAACCACTTTTTCGCAATAATTAATTAAACAAACATAGAGAAAAGATAGATGAAGATGTTACCTTTTCACTCTTACTCCACAGCAGAAGAAATGAGGAAGAAGAAGTAGAGACCACCCCAATTAGTGCAAACAGCGGGGAAGCAAGGAATGAGGAAGAAAGAGACGTAGATTAATTGCTACACAAAAACAGCAAATAATTGAAGTTAATTAATGAAACTAATACAATTCTTGAAAAAATTCGGCATGACCTTTGTGTAATCATGCTAATCCCATGCTTATCATTAAGCATTCTCCAATATCTTATTCACCACGACAAACAAATTCAACAATTGGCAACATCCATCCTTAATCGCAAACAATATAACTATATACAACTATCCACACACAACTAAATTAGAAATCAACAACTGCATTACAATAAACAAAATACACCAATTGAGGATTCAGTTTCGATTAACCAAGTGTAAGCGTCGGTTAATTGATAATTGAAGAATTTTTATATTAAAATTAAGTTTTAGATTTCTTCTATTTAGTTTCCTATAGTTCAATAAACCAAATTGACAAATTGAAACTACAAGAATTAAATCAATAAGATAATTTGATTCCATTTCTAATTATTATTATGATGATGAAAGAGAGGAGAGGAGCAAAGTGTTCTTAAATTAGTAACACGTGTTAGTATAAGGTACTTTAGTTCTTTTATTTCCTATAAGCAGAGGCGGAGCTACCTTAGGAGTTAGGTGGGCCAGGCCCCCCCAACTCAAGATGAAATTATTAATTTTTTTTAATTTTGTTGTGTTGTATTTTATAGTGGTTTGTTTTTTATATAATACATTGTATATTATTAATAGTTAGAAGTTAAACATAATACTTTCCTATATTAATTGTAATATAGTATAATGCGTTTGTGTACTTTAAAAATCAAAATGTTTCTTAGTTGATGATTATATATGCATTTAATAGATTAAGAAACAAATAAAAATAAAACTTAGAAGATTGTTTTTTGCATTAAGTATATGAATAGTCAAAAGGTGTGATCTATTTATGTTTTGTATATAATATTAATATCATATTAGAAACTAAACACAAAGTAATGATTATTTTACTTATATTTTTATTGTGTGGTTTTCTATAGTCATTTTCATTATGAGTTATGTTATTTTTAATTGTCATATATAGTTGAAGATGTTAATATGACTTCACAAAAAGTTATAACTTTTTTTTAAAAGTTTTTTTACTTTTATCCATAAAAATAATTATTCATAATTAAAACTTAATGAATATCTTTTTATATTTTCTTACTTAAAATTATATTGTGAATTTTAAAAATATCAAAAGATGTGATCTATTTATGTTCTGTATATAAAATAAATATCATATTAGACACTATACACATAGTAATGATTATTTTACTTAAATTTTTATCGTGTGGTTTTCTATGGATTGTTTCATTATGAGTTATAGTAATTTTAATTGTCATATATAGTTGAATATGTTAATATGACTTCACAAAAGTTACTTTTTAAAAAAATGTTTTTTTAGTTTTATCCATAAAAACAATTATTCATAATTAAAACTTTTGATGAATATCTTTTTGTATTTTCTTACATAAATTTATATTGTGAATTTTAAAATATCAAAAATTATTTTATTTTAGAATAATGAACTGAAAAGAAAATTTTCAATAGTTAAACCAATCCATTGAAATTTATGAGGAGGAAAGCAAAACAAAAATTAAATAAAGTTACAACGTGTTAATGACAAGGGTCTAACAAAACAAGGTCTTAATTTTCGGAACCCTTCAATAACCTAAGAACCATAATTTCTGCACAGAATAACAACACCAATGTTGAATCAAATTTTCGGAAATCAATAACAGCCACAAACTTCTACCATTTCGAGATCCTAGCCCAATTTTATGGGCTCAATTTCGCAGTCATATAATTTCAGTTAGCCAGAAACTAAATTTGGTTTCAATGTCTAAATACAACATATAGCTCACGGTTTCTAGTTCCACAATTTCAGAAACCAGTAAACACTCAACAACTCCTTAAAATCGCACTAATCCAACAATCAGAACAAATCAGTCTCGAATCTACTACAATACAAATAACATTTCAATTAAACAAACAAAAAACGAAGTTAGATCTAACCTCGTTTTTTCTGTTCAGTCGCGTAACAAATCGACGCCTACAAACCGGTGGGGAGTTAGGGCGACGGCGACGGAGGCAGAGCGGCTGGCGCGCAGAGACTACGGTGGCGGCGGTAGTGGTGGTGGCGGTCGCAGGCGTCGAAGCTCCTCGTCTCTCTGGAAATCGCCGTCGCACATAGAGAGCAGGGTTAGCCACAGGTGAGGAGGAAGAAGAAGAAGTCGCGCGACTGAATTATATTAAAGGACTCTATCGCAGCGGTTCCTACTAAGAACCGCTAAGATAGGTTTGTAAAAAAGACCTATCTCAGCGGTTCTTAGTAGGAACCGCTGCGATAGAGTTGTTTTTTTAAGGACCCTACCACAGCGGTTGTTACTTACAACCGCTGAGATAGGTTTGCGAGATTTTTAAACACGGCCTATCTCAGTGGTTGTTTTTACAACCGCTGCGGTAGGGGCGCTGCGATAGACCATTTCTGTACTAGTGGATTGAGTGAGGATGTTTAGTAACCATGGAATGGTAGTAGTAGTAGTATGTGATTAAAAGAGTATAAAATCTGTAGCAAGAGGTGTTGAATTTCATTGGAGAAACTAGGAAAAAATTAGTGTACAAGATTTAGTGAAATGAGTGTTGAACTTGTGTATTGATAGTGTATTGCTTGGAAATGAATTTGGAATGGTAGAATGAAGTTAGGACAAGATGCAAAATGCAAAGAGATGTGTAGGAATGCACAAGTGTGCAAAGTGTGAAAATGAGAATGGAAATTTGTAGAAATTGAGCAAGAAGTTGAGTAGGAATTGGACCATGGATTTAAGGAGTTTTAGGGAGTGTTTAAGTGTGTTTAAACATGTACAAAACATGTGGAAAGATTATGGAATGATTGGAGGTGGATTAAGGGTTGATTAGGGGTTGAAAAATCCTCTTAGTAGCAGTTTTTAGCAGGGTCCGGGACCTAGGATATGTACCAAGTCCCGGACCGCACTTAAAAACACCCCAAGAGCAAAAACTGGTATTGGTCCAGGACCAAGTCCCGGAACACAATGAAAAATAGGCTGAGAGTAACTTCAGTGCATGGTCCGGGACCTTGGGTTCGGACCAAGTCCCGGAACACCCTCAAAAACTTGTAGAATGTGATTTTTAGGGTTTAAATGACGGGGGATTGATTGGTAATGGTTTTAGGAGTTGTTAAGGCCTTGTTTGGTGACCTTTAAAGGCCCTAACAAGTGTAAACAAGTATGAGAAGTGATTAAGAAAATTGTAAGTTTAAGAACATTAAGTTAAACCGAAATAACGGGATAACGGGTAAGTACGGGAGTAGTAATTATGTATGAATTGTAATACTTAGTATTAATAGAATTATTTGGCATGTAGTCATTGGTTTGAGAGTAAAGATCGAGGAACAAGAGTGAACCAAAGGAACAAGGGAACACCCGGTAAAGTAAATTCCGGTAAAAGGTATGATTTCCTCATGCTCTGTATCCTAACCTGGTTACCGCGATTTGTGTGCTTATTTGATCACCTAAATAAGATAAATGCATGAATCGGACTTTAATGCACTTACTTGTGCTTGTTTATATTTGTTCTTGATATTTGGTCTTGAACATTTAGTCTGTATAATCCATGAAATGAATGGATGAAGATGGAGTGTGTATGTACCTTGTAGTGTACTTGTGTAATGTAATGTAGCTTGTATGGATGTGGATGTAAGTAATGTATTGTTGTGTGGCTTGGATGTGTGACTTCTACTAATTCCTAACTACCTAACTCCTAACGTAAGTATTGAGTAAATTGGAATGAGTAGAAGTCCGATATAGTTTCGGCCATGCGTGAGGATGAGGAGACAAAAGAGGTTGGATCTGATTCCTGGCTCTTAAACTTTTCCACGGCCCATCCCGCTTAAATGGGTAGCATCCTGGATTAGTGAGCCAAGTAAAACCCCGTGGTGGGACGGTGTAGTCCCTGCCCGGAGGTCCCGATGACTTAACTTGAGTAAGTAGTAAGTAAGTAGAGTATTGTATGAGTAATGGTCTTGGCTGGTGTAAGTCATTGACCCCGAGTAAAAGAGTAATCTCCACCCGATTAACCCGGGTGGACTAATGGAGCTAACAAGAATTGTGTATGTATTGCGTATGTGTATTCCGGTAAAGGTAAGTAAGTATTGGTTGACTTGTATTGTCTTCCTTGTATGTATTGAACTGTGTGTATGTATCCTTGTGTAGTATTGTAGTATTATGATTGAAAGCATGTTTGTATGTGTATATGCACTTGTAAAACGAACTGCATGTATTCGACCAAGTGGTCAGCGTACCCTCACTAGTACGCGGGGTATGCGGAAGTCATATGTAGCGTAAGCTGAGCCCCTAGGGGCAATGTTTTTATTGTTCAGGTACCGAAGCAGATCGGGTCATAGAAAGAGACCGACAGCTACACTTAGATAGCTAGAAAAGAATTGTAGATAGTAGAGAGTTGTATAAGGCTTGTAGCCTTGGATGTAGAAGTGTACCAGGGGGTACACCCCTATGTAATTGTAAGTATGTAGTTGTGAGGAATGGGTAGATGTTAGACTCTTAGTGAGTAAGTATGAACTTCAAGGATTATTGTATTTGTATTTGTATTTGGATCTTAGTAAACTCGGTATGTTGTATTGTATTTATGGAGCATTGTATTGAATAAGAAATTGTAGTACTTGATTGGTAATTTGAGTATGTATGTAATTGTGTAGTACTCGGATATTCCGGTCCATTAGACCGATGTTGTAAGTAGTAGTAGCGTTGTTAGTCACGTGGGTGGCTAACGGCATTGTATCACCCGTCGTTGTGTAAGTATGTATCCGCTGCGTGAGTATGGAAGTATGAAGAGTTTGGACTGTAATGACGGTATTAGCGGTAGGGGTGTTACAAAAAGTGGTATCAGAGCGATACTTGGCTCTGATGACTGGAAATACCGAGCTTAGGAAATACCAAGTTAGGAATTAGGAGCTTAGGGCTAAGGGCTGAGTGATAGCTTTAGAGATACGCTAGTTAGGACCACCGGTGAGTACCGGATACCTACAATATCAGACCCGCCCTCCACAAACCCATTGTATAACTTGGGAAGGAACGCCAGAGAGAAGGAAAGTCCTCTCATACTCGGGAAAACCCGATCTGGCAGAAGTGAAACAATCCTATAAGAGGAAAGAACCTGACATTTAGTAGATTCCAAGAACTGGAAGTCCCGGAGATGGTTCCCGGTTGAACAACAATACCCGCACCTAATAGCGGTTGAATGAAGACTCCAACCATAAGGAGGCTACAACTTACAACAGCATGGGGCAATGTGCTTAGCAGTCGCGGAAACTTGGCTAGTCAAACAGCAGCAGAAGAAGATGCACTAAGCGTGCAACAGAGCGAAAAAAGGAACTGTATCAAAACCCGAGACACAAGTCCACGGGACTGTAATAGCTAAATAGCACCACCAACGGTATGCTAGCTGACTAAGGACATAGTCGGGAGTGGATAACTCCAAAACTACAACGCCAAAGAGGTTACAATACCTGGCCAATATGCTTATACAACTACAAGAATATTCACGGGATATAAACCGACAGGACTACCGGAGTAGTGCCTAAACAAGCTAAGGCTCAGTGACCACAATAAATGTGTGGGAACGAGCAACAAGAGAAACAGAAAACCAAATAAATAGGAATCTCTAGGGATTGAAGAAGTACTAGATCAACGACAGCCATGTCCAGATCACTGAGAAGCTACCTAAAATATCAAGTATCCTAAACATAAATCAATATATCAAAGAAAGAGTCAACAAAACTACCACATACGAGTGGAAACCATACCGCTATCGGTACAGGTTTACCCAAAAACCACCAGTATCACGCACTTGCCACGACAAGTGTAGTAATAACAGGATCATGTAGAGGAACCCTAACACACCACAAGTATATAGTAATGTACCGTGACCGTAATGAAGCACCTACAGGATCACACATCCTAAAACTGAAAGAATGAAAACTTGGAAAGGCCTGATGGCCCGACCATTGTACAAGGACATACCAGTCAGCGAGAAGCTGGACTTGGTCAAGACCTCAAACATGGCTATGCCATGAAGAACTTCTTTTGACACCGAACGATGATTTTGAAACCCAAAATTTTCCTTTTAAACCACAAACCTTCTTTTAAACCTTGAATTTTAAAAACCAAACCAACAGAATTACGGTGAGTATCATAGAATGATACAAGAGGAGTTGACAATAGAATACTTCACCTAGGCGTGTGACGAGCACTATGAGTGTACCCAATTACGGGATGTGGGACGACCGCACTCCGAAGGAGCTTACGGGCCTGACAGATAGTCGGGTATATGGTAACGTATCAACAAGGTAGCCCACGTATGCATACATGTAGTGCACGAAACACGGGAAGTAGTCAACTCCGTTCTACGGACCATAAGTAAGTTCAAGCCAGAACAGCTGGACACTTCAGACGATCAAGGAGAAGGAACTCAGCTAAGTAGTAAGCATAAAAGACCTCAGAGAATCCATCTGAAGGTAAGGAATAAGAATTAGGAAGTGCAAGGCGCACAGACTAATAAGTATAGACATTGGATATGTCACAAAGACTTCAAACAAATACATGGTAGCTGGAGCAAATATCCAGCCCAACACAGTAAGGCAAAAGCCTGACGTGAACACCACAATGTTCAACAAACGGGATGGAATTCCCAAAAACAAATATAAAGACTACCAAGGAGCATAATCCATCATTGATGAGGATATTTAAACCTAGTCAAGAACACTAGGGGGAAGTATAAATAGTCTACCCAAGAACGGGAGACGTTATAACCCAAAAAGGGATAACTCAAGGTACAAAGCCACAAGGCGGTATTGTAGATACAACATATCATAAACATTAGCCGGATGTAACGGCGTAAATTAACAACACCCAGGAGCGATCCTTGAAGGGTGTCTGAGTTAACAACAGTTGAACCTTGAACAAAGCATCATGATAGGAGCACGAAAGCTAGAACGAACACTCGGTTAGTACACCGAAGGGATTTCACTTAACAGGAAATACCCTCAACCACCGAAAGGCACTGATTAACATCAGAATGCTTAAAATGGCCTCCTATGAATGAAAGCGTGATGCCATGACTTGTCATGGAGCCCAGTAATACCTCCAACCTATGGGGTATACAAGGAGTGGGGGTATGTATAAACAGCCTGCAAGGAGCACAGCCGCAGCAACAAGGCTCAAAAGCCATAAACCAAATACGTTGTGCAAATTTAACCGGTTGCAAAACCCACACCATTTAATGCAAGAGATACTGCTCCATATGACATATAAATCAACAACTGAACCACCTAACTTGAGCTCAACATAATAAGTGGCTTGGAGTAATGGCTACCTCAGTGTCACTGTCACTAGAGCATCAGTCTATATACAGTCGATGAAGCTTTTAATTACCCTCATTCCTTCTGTAGAAATGGTAACACAGAGGCATGGGAATCGTGATAATGCCAACATTGGCCTAGTCCCCACTTGGACACTACGGGAAACTCGAGGGAAGGTACCTCTCGTTAACCGAAGATTATTAATGCGGTGACGATGTGAACCCTTAGAAAGGCTTCCATCTATGATAACAACAAAGCTTGCGCATATAGTTAATGCTAAGTGACAATCGAATAAGGAAATGAGATTTCCAAACCACTAAGCCTAAAAGAGGCTTGAGAACAACTGTGAAAACCAAGATGGATCGGTTGAGAAACACAGAATGTGTATAATGTGGATTGTAGAATCACATCGATTAAAGGGCATAGAGACTAGAAAAAAGTAAGTATACTCCATATGCACCCAAGCATATGGTGAACCATTGTATGTATACTAACACTGAAACCTCGTTATGAGACTTATGAGTGGAAACACACCCCTTAACAAGAACCTTCACTTACCAGTGATGAAATACCCTTCAATTGGGGAACGGGACTAGAAGACCCTCGAAGTTTCTTGGGATGTCCCGGTGATGTACATACAATGGTAAAACTGTAAAGCTAAATCCTATAACCAATGCTTAGCATTGGGCAGACAGTAATTGTCAAAAATAATCAAGGTGAATGCACATTGGACACCATAAATGACCAACGCTCAAGAGAGCTTGTAACCCGATAAATTACTTCATCCATTGTCAACCAAGATACTTGGTAAATTGTATCATAAATGGGGAAGTAATGTGAGGTAGGCTAACCTACACATGAAACCTAAATTGAAATAAAACATCTCCACATTGGGAAGATGATAACATTGCGGTATGCTGCGACAACCGTCATACACACGAACAGAGGAAACCCTCAGTGTTCACACCATAAGGAAATGGTGCCAACGACAATGGCAATGAGTAAAGGTAAACTACCACAGTAATGGAGACCGTAAAAACAAAGTTGTACAATGAGTAAGAATACGGTGCGCAACAAGCGACGCTATGAGAAAGTAGTTAGTGAATGACACGAAGTTGTGAGTATGAGATGACAAGCAGAAATATTCATTCCTATCACATAAGAGAGTTACTGCCAAGTGTTTACGCTTCTGCACTCTGTATGACTGAGTGTTTTGGTATTGCACTTGTGCAGCTAATGATCTAGTGGGATAGCGAGGAATATGGAGAATGTAAATAATAGTAAAACCTTCCTTTCACCAGTGAACATGGCATAAGCCAGTTAAGCAAGCTTAGCGAAAAACCGTGCGGCCTAAGGCCTAAGAAGCACGAAGAGTGTAAAACACACTAACAATCACAAGATGTGAATTCTAGTGGAATAAAAGGTGAAGGAAGACATAAGAAAGTTAAAAGGACCGATGCATTGAAAATGCAAGGTCATACAAGTAAAGGACACTTGTACTGAACCAGAAGAACTAGTATAATTCAGAAGCTATTGACTATAGAGGAAGCACTAAAACTAAGTAGTGTTAACCTCACCCGACAATAAGTCGGAGGAACCCCGCGAATAGTCGTGGGAGTACGAATAGTATGATTAATAGATTGCCAGAGAGATGGTTATAAATCTAAAACTCATTAAGTTCAAACATGGTAAAAGAATACCACACTTGTTTAATAAACCTTATTTCCACAATAGAGGGATAAAAAGGCGATGAGTAGCATATTTAGAATAACCAAAGAGCGAATTAACCACTAAGGTTATCAGGGTCGCGCAACAAAAGCTAGTGGGCCCTAGCTAACGAATTTAATACACCTAGTAAGTATGAGAGAATGACTATCAATGCCTTGAAGCCTAATAGGCTAGAATCGAATTAATTATGAGTTAAATTAACTCATATATGAATTCTTGGTGTAAGGACTGAACCATTAGTATGGTTAGGACCCTTTGACCAAAATGCATTGAGTAATAAATCGTAGGGAAGCTACAATGCTTCAGAATGCCTGAACTTAGTAAACCAATGTTCAATAATAACATATGGTAGATTACGTGGGTGTAATCCCTTTTAAGGGGGGTAGAGCGAAAACCGCTTAATGTAAGTTTCATGAATAAAACACATAAACTATAATGTGCATAGCACAAATGAGAATCGAATTGATGATTGGTACTTATGATAAATAAACATACGTATTCATTCATAATTTAATGGTGGTAATTAGGCACAAGAGATGCAAATACCATAGCATGAGTCGGTATAAAAGCGATGTAGAACCTAGAGGAAATGGAGTTCCCCAGGTGATTGCTTTGAGACAATTGAGAATGAGTAGTGGACGGAGCTCCACAAGTATTGTATTCCTTAAAGAAATAGTACAAGATGAGTGAGAGTAGTTGATGAATGGAGCCACGAGTAGTGTATTCCTAGGTAAATTATTGGAAGTAAATTGAGGACGACTGAATTCTACAAGTATTGTAATTCTTAGTTAGGTTATTGGAGATGATGGAGAGTAGTGGAGGAAAGTAGCGAAGGTTGATGAAATGAGCACTTAGGCATTGGATCTTGAAGTAAAGTATTTGGAAGTAGAGTGAGGATGATTGATGGACGGAATTCCATCCTTTGGAGATGTATGAATTTGTAATTATGACTAGGAAGAGTAAAAAGATAGAAAATGGAAATAATTGAATTATCTGATTGTTTGAATCTGATGTGGGAAGTTGAACTTGATCCTGATCAGATCAAGGGAAACCGAACGCAAATTGGGGTAGAAAGATAGTTCAACACTGATGCTGATCACATCAGGGTCGAATGATTCTTGAAGCTCCCGTCAAGTGGTCACAAGAATCACACATAGCACAGAAGTAAAGAATATAAATGGGAATTTGGAGTTGTGTGCTTTAGAAATATTTCTAATTAGCGGTTGTGAAAGGACTCCCTTATACTGGAGAATGAAGATTTGTTAGAAGCTTATACCGGAAAAAGGTGGTAGAATATCATATTGTATTATTCCAAGGGCAGTGGGACATAGAGGAGTCCTGTTCCTAGATGACCTGAGTGCCTGCGGGATTGTAATGTGTATTGCATTGCTTTGGGGATAGCTTTGCACTGTATGTATGTATAAACCTTGTAATGTGGATTGGAGTAATTGTAGTACGCTTGTATGGTATGGTATGTAGAAACCTTGAGTAACGGATTTGGGAATTGTAAGGAGGAGGAATGTATGACTTTGGCATTAGACATGTAGGAATGAGCAAGTATCATAATCCTATAACCTTGAGCAACTTTGAGGGCAAAGTTTCTTAAGGGGGTAGATTGAAATACCCCGAACTTAAATATAGCGAATAAAATAGTTGTAATACGTATTTATGGGCCTAATAACGCCTAAGTAATATTGGTAAGGAAAAATAAATCCAAAAAGAATTAAGAAACGCTTAAAAAGTGAAAAACGCTAAATGAGCGTTAAATAACCATAGGAGGTATGAGACCTCGGTTAGCGTATTATATGGATTCCTAAGGCCTAATAAGGCCAAAATAATACATGGGAACAACTCCCGAAGAAAACGAATCCAAATAATGTTTTAAAACGCTAATAGAGCTTTAGCCCACGTTTTTCGAGAAAACCCGAAAACATGATTTGTAGTGGTCAAACGAACCCGTAAAAATTATAAATCATTAAATAACAATACTTAAGCATTAATGGAAGCATAATAACCAATAAAATTAAAGAAACAAGAAAATTCCGGAAACAGGCCCGGTTAGTGAATAGTATCAAAACCACGTAAATTAACGAGCGTTTTCGGTAAAAGATGAAAAATGCTCCAACTAGTACAACAGTAGGGGGCCGGTTTTTAATGGGTCAAATAACCCCTCACACCCACATGTAACTAGTTAACAAATAAAGGGAATCAAAAAGCAAAAGAGAAAAAAAAGTAAAGTAAAAAGCTACTTTACCCTCTTCTCTCACCTCACTCTCTCATTTCACTCATCTCTCTCTTCCTTCCTTCTCCCCCACTGTACTCTCTCTCTTTCTCCTCCCCTGTGCTGGCGATTTTGAAGCTCCAAAGGAAGCTCCCATGGCTTCCTCACTTCTTCTTCATGCTCCATCCTCATATGACCTCTAAATGCAAAAATAAATATATATTCTTGCTCCCCTCATCATTCTCTACACTTCTCTCTTTTCAAAATCCAAAAATGAGGAAGATCATTTCCATGGGTTTTCCCCATTCAAAGAGAAAATAGCATCAATGGGTAGCTTGGAGTCTCCTCTCTCCATTAAGGTAAAAGTCTCCATAAAAAACTCAAGTTTTCTCCACCTTCTTTTGTAGCCGATTTTTGCCCTATGTAATAATCTATTTTCTCCCTCTCTCTTTTGAGCATCAATTCAACCTTTCAATGGTGGTGGAATCACCTTCTTGAACCAAGGGCTAAAACCCCTCTTAAAAGCTCCAAAAGGTAAACCCTAGAATTAGTGTTCTAAACATTTCCATGAATTAGCATTAAACTAAGGGTTAGTATGTTAGTTATATCCTTTTTTTGTGTTAATTGGGTGATGGGAATGGAGTTTGGCAAATCCATTCCCCATGTGACCGATTTCTGCAAGGAAGAGAGAAGGATGAGATTTGGAAAAGAAAGAAGGAAATTAAGGGCTTAAGGTAAGACCTCCTTTTAATGCTAAATTTTGAATGCATTAGAGTAATGGGAATGGGTAAACTAATTAAAGAACCCAAAATATTGTATTAGTATTGGAAGTTTGAGTATTTGTGAGCTAGTATTTGAATTGTAGGCCTTAGAGCCAAATAAATTGTAAATGTGTATTGGGATTGTTGTTTGATGGAGTATTGTTGTATTGAGATGACTTTGATTGCTGGTAGGACCCTTGTATGGGTGTGGCTAGATTAGGAATGGATTTGGTGAGAATGGATATGTGTGGCTAAGTAAGAAAAGTAGGTGAACTATGGCAAAATTTAGTAGGAAATGTACATTTTTGGATGACTTGGTGAATGGGAGAACCAAGGTATGTATTGGATTGAGTGAGGATGTTTAGTAACCATGGAATGGTAGTAGTAGTATGTGATTAAAAGAGTATAAAATATGTAGCAAGAGGTGTTGAATTTCATTGGAGAAACTAGGAAAAAATTAGTGTACAAGATTTAGTGAAGTGAGTGTTGGACTTGTGTATAGATAGAGTATTGCTTGGAAATGAATTTGGAATGGTAGAATGAAGTTAGGACAAGATGCAAAATGCAAAGAGAAGTGTAGGAATGCACAAGTGTGCAAAGTGTGAAAATGAGAATGGAAATTTGTAGAAATTGAGCAAGAAGTTGAGTAGGAATTGGACCACGGATTTAAGGAGTTTTAGGGAGTGTTTAAGTGTGTTTAAACAAGTACAAAACATGTGGAAAGATTATGCAATGGTTGGAGGTGGACTAAGGGTTGATTAGGGGTTGAAAAATCCTCTTAGTAGCAGTTTTTAGCAGGGTCCGGGACCTAGGATATGTACCAAGTCCCGTACCGCACTTAAAAACACCCCGAGAGCAAAAACTTGTATTGGTCTGGGACCTAGGTCCAGGACCAAGTCCCGGACCACAATGAAAAATAGGCCTAGAGTAACTTCAGTGCATGGTCCGGGACCTAGGGTCCGGACCAAGTCCTGGACCACCCTCAAAAACTTGAAGAATGTGATTTTTAGGGTTTAAATGATGGGGTGATTGGTAATGGTTTTAGGAGTTGTTAAGGCCTTGTTTGGTGACCTTTAAAGGCCCTAAGAAGTGTAAATAAGTATGAGAAGTGATTAAGAAAATTGTAAGTTTAAGAACATTAAGTTTAACCGAAATAACGGGATAACGGGGTAAGTACGGGAGTAGTAATTTTGTATGAATTGTAATGCTTAGTATTAATAGAATCAGTTGGCATGTAGTCATTGGTTTGAGAGTAAGGATTGAGGAACGAGAGTGAACAAAAGGAACAAGGAAACACCCGGTAAAGTAAATTCCGGAAAAAGGTATGATTTCTTCATGCTCTGTAACCTAACCTGGTTACCCTGATTTGTGTGTTTATTTTATCACCTAAATAATATAAATGCATAAATCGGACTTTAATGCACTTACTTGTGCTTGTTTATATTTGTTCTTGCTATTTGGTCTTGAACATTTAGTTTGTATAATCCATGAAATGAATGGATGAAGATGGAGTGTGTATGTACCTTGTAGTGTACTTGTGTAACGTAATGTAGCTTGTATGGATGTGGATGTAAGTAATGTATTGTTGTGTGGCTTGGATGTGTGACTTTTACTAATTCCTAACTACCTAACTCCTAACGTAAGTACTGAATAAATTGGAATGAGTAGAAGTCCGATATAGTTTCGGCCACGCGTGAGGATGAGGAGACACGAGAGGTTGGATCCGGTTCCTGGCTCTTAAACTTTTCCACGGCCCAAACCCCTTAAATGGGTAGCATCCTGGATTAGTGAGCCAAGTAAAACCCGGTGGTGGGACGGCGTAGTCCCTGCCCGGAGGTCCCGACGACTTAACTTAAGTAAGTAGTAAGTAAGGAGAGTATTGTATGAGTAATGGTCTTTGCTGGTGTAAGTCATTGACCCCAAGTAAAAGAGTAATCTCCACCCGATTAACCCGTGTGGACAAACGGAGCTAACAAGTATTGTGTATGTATTGCGTATGTGTATTCTAGTAAAGGTAAGTAAGTATTGGTTGACATGTATTGTCTTCCTTGTATGTATTGAACTGTGTGTATGTATCCTTGAGTAGTATTGTAGTATTATGATTGAAAGCATGTATGTATGTATATATGTACGCGGGGTATGCGGAAGTCATGTGCAGCGTAAGCTTAGCCTCTAGGGGCAATGTTTTTATTGTACAGGTACCGAAGTAGATCTGGTCATAGTAAGAGACCGACAACTACACTTAGATAGCTAGAAAAGAATTGTAGATAGTAGAGAGTTGTATAAGGCTTGTAGCCTTGGATGTAGAAGTGTACCAAGGGGTACACCCCTATGTAATTGTAAGTATGTAGCTGTGAGGAATGGGTAGATGTTAGACTCTTAGTGAGTAAGTATGAACTTCAAGGATTATTGTATTTGTATTTGTATTTGGATATTAGTAAACTCGGTATGTTGTATTGTATTTATGGAGCATTGTATTGAATGAGAAATTGTAGTACTTGATTGGTAATTTGAGTATGTATGTAATTGTGTAGTACTCGGATATTCCGGTCCATTAGACCGATGCTGTAAGTAGTAGTAGCCTTGTTAGTCACGTGGGTGGCTAACGGCATTGTATCACCCGCCGTTGTGTAAGTATGTATCCGCTGCGTGAGTATGGAAGTATGAGGAGTTTGGACGGTAATGACGGTATTAGCGGCAGGGGTGTTACAATAATCATCAATGCACGGGGTGTAGTGCAGATACAACTCGCAAGGAATAAACATTTTTCAAGTATAGAGCACTACTGCAGTTGTATGTTTGTGATGAAAAGTGAACCAGATAGAGATATTTATAGATGAAAACCGGTTCGGTTTGGACCGGGGAAGGTTAGGACATTAGTATTATCATCATCGAAAGTATCTTATTCCTTCCTATCCTAGTTAATAAAGATTATATTCCTAGATATGGTAAAGATGCTAAATAATATAAATGATATGATGGAGAATAAGATGTCGTGAACAATGTAGCCGCAGTTATAAGCAATCACTTTCTCTGACCAAAGTGGTGATCAGCTTAACTTGGCTTGGTATTTTATAACTGAATTGTTGTGTATGTTCACCACTTGGTGATTTTTTTGAAGCAGTATTTGGTGTCGGTTAGGGCTAATTTTTTGGAAGTATAATGACTGTATATAAGACTTCACACACACAAATTTACAACCAAAACGGATGTCATATGGTACTTCGAATCCCATGATTAATATACAACCAGCAAGCTGTTTTTTATAACTGAATTGTTGTGTATGTTCGCCACTTTGGTGATTTTTTTGAAGCAGTATTTGGTGTCGGTTGGGGCTAATTTTTTGTGAGTATAATGACTGCATATAAGACTTCACATCCAAGTACCACTACGTAACATGCTAGATTCATTACGTAACATAACAAGATTCATTACATAGCATAACAATAAAAATTTCAAGATCCATTACAAGATCCAAAAGAGTCACACACATAAAAATTACAATGCATAGTAGTATCAAGCTGCACCCCCTCTATCTCTTCTACCCCTTAGCCCTTTTCCACCTACACCGCCTCTCCTAGGTTGATCGTACTCGCTTGTTGTATAATGCTATGGAGGGTTCATTGAATTTTGTCCCTCAAAGTCATGTCAAACATGCTAGTTTGTGGTGGAGGAGTAACCGGATTGGATTGAAGAAATGCATCCATGGAACTTCGAAGTGCTTCATCTTCATCATCAAACACATTAAGATTCGCAAAAATAGCACTCATGTGTGCTGATCTTTCAGCCTATGTAGTTGCAACATTTGTGCATGCTGCTCTTGAAGATCCTTCACCATATGGTGTGATGGATGGTGTTGTGGGATCAACATACGAACTTGAATAAGAACACCAGCGTGGTTGATCCCAATTAGCATGTGGGTCTTGAACTGTCCACTGACTCTTCTAACTCGGCTAACTACCAATTTGAAGATCCCACTGACTTGGCACACCCTATTGATCCCACTGATCTTGGGTACTTGTTTGAACCCCACACTGATCCAGGGTGCCTGCTTCACCACCCCATTCGCCTTGGGTGGATGTCTGGACACCTAGCTGGTCATGCGTGCTGGCCTGATAACCCCACTGACCTTGTTGCTAGCCGCTGAATGATGATCCCCACATACTTGACTGCTTAGTTGGAGGGGCATGATACCATGGATCAGAATCATACTGAACATCTTGCTGGTCAACCGGATAAGATGGTTGAGGAGGGTATGTCCAGCTAGATCGATAGATAATGGGTGTAGGCTCAATCTCAGGTTCATGCTGTGGTGGTCGACGTACTTCACTCTACGGTCGACGTGCAGACCTTCTGCTGGGGTTATCATTCAATGAGAAGGAAGGTTGGTATATATGGACCGAGGGGGGTGCGTGATGATCAACTGGAGCCTGGTAATGTCTATAGCGTTGGTGATACATCGTCCCTGATTGCTGGGAGAGATAGTCGGCATATTCTCCTACATCAGCATCATGCCCATCATGTCACAGCTGATGATCTAATCCATCAGCATGTTGTAGAAGATAAAAAACATAAGGTAAATATCTCAGCAATTGTACTACACTAATCATTATAGACTACCGAAAACTGCAATATTTTGTAAGTGTGTACCAATATGGACTGTCGACGTGCCTTAGTAGTATACCATCTTAAGCTATGTTGTTGATACCATAGCATGTACTCAGCATATTAACACATAACTAAACATACTACAATCATTGGACAACACTCCAACACAAAGAACAAGCATTTACATGCTTCAAGGTCAAGTAGGGCAAAAATGTGCTCTAAGAAACCTTAAAGGTCTTATGACCTCTATTTGATATAAACATGGATTCCTAAGATCAATTATCATGTAGGGACACAATGAAACCGTTCTCAAATAAAACTAAGCTCAGAAACACCTTGTGACATAAAATGTGCACTAAAACGCCTTAAAGCACGTTTTTGTGTATGAGCTTTAAGATATTGACTTTTTGTCACTTTAAAGACTAGATTACATTCTTTATATCATTAATGTGACATGATAGACTATATTATAAAGTCTAAATCAAAGTTTAAAAATAAAATCAAAATGGGTGATTTTGCATGAATAGTACCTAAAATAACATTTAATTACTTAGTTTTAACCATGGTCAAATGTCATCCATTGACTTGACCACCCATTGCCGCCTTATATTAGCTGTCATACCCACCCATTAAGCAACATAAATATCTAGCCAATCTAATGAATCATCATATACTATTTCATAAAGTAACATTAATTAACTTAAAAGGCAAAACTAGTTTTCTTTCTCATTTGCCTTGCTTCCCAGCCGACACCAAGCTTCACCATCCTCTCTTTTACTTCTCCAAACCGTAGGAACACTCCAAATTCAGAAGAGAACACCAATTGACATAGGTAAGCTTATTACGCCATTTTATGTTCATTCTCTTCACATTTCTTTCCTCTTTCCATGGAGCTAAGCATCAACCATTTCCATCCATGTTTCTAGCTTGTTTTGGAGGTTAAAAGGAGGGCAATTCTCGGCTGTAACAAGGGAAGGAGGTGGAGAATTCTAATCTTGTTCTTAAGGTATAAAAATGTGCTTTAAGCACTTATCTCTTGATTATCTTCTATTCCAGTTGTAAAACCTGTTTCCCTTGGCTTATAATCTTCCATTTATCATGCTTGATCATTAGCAATTGCAACCACATAATTTGGTGGCTGATTCCAAGCTTAAACTCCATTTTAAGCCATTTTAATCAAGGTAAACCCTAGTTTTCTTATACCTAGATCATTGGCTGCTATATAGCTGAGTTTAAAGAGTGTTTTGATGCCTTCTTTCTGTTGGAAATTTAGGCCGAGAGCAGCTTGGGAGATCCTTGATTTTTCAAGGTAAAAGTTCATGTTTTTCATGAATTAAATTACTCTTATGGTTAGTTCATGTTTGGGACCTAACCATATCATTATATTGCTGTTAGAACTCATCTAAGAAGCTGTGGAAATTCTCCTTTAAATTGCCATGGCCAAACAAGGCCTTATCTTGGCTAAAATAAGGTATAAATCACTTAAACCTACACTTGGTATATTAATATGTGTTTATACATATGTGTATATATATGCCGTGAGTGAATATGGTTATTAAGGTCTTATTTTGACCTTAGGTGATTAAGGAATGGTTTAGTAAATTTATATAAGTAATTAACTAACATAATTGTTAAATTTAAGACATTATGTGGAAAATTGGTAAATATGGAAAACTACGTGGTAAGGTCGGGAGTTTAAAGTATTTTTGGGCATTTATGTGTAATTTATTTTATAAGCTAATGTTTGTAATAAGGCCATGTACTTTAGGCCATTTTATTTATGTATTTATAAGGTTTTAATTAAGTTTAAGTAGTAAATATATATTACCGCAAGGAATTGGGGTATAAAGTGCAATTAAATTAAATTTGGGGGCTATATATTAATAAAGCCGAAAATTGGAGGTTGAAATGAGTTTAAATAAAAATTATAATAAAGTTTTGAGGTTAAATTGTAATTTCTGAAAAATATGGGTATAAACCGTAATATATGGAGATTGATGGTCAAGGAAATATTAAGGAGGTCAACCTTGACCATATGGTAGGTTTTGACCAAATTAGATAAGTTAAATAACTTATTTAAGGTTTTATAATAAGATAAGTATTTAATTATAACAATTTAATAACATATGTGGTGAATATGTTATTAAAGAAAATAAAGGGTGTAAAATGGTGTTATAAACACCCATGGGCTATTAGGAATTTTTAGGAATTTATTTGGTTGACTTTGGAATTAAAATAAACTATATATGTATAATATATAGTTATTATGTCATTGTGACACTTAGGATAAATATATGTGGTGGAATAGTAAAAACCGAGAATATATGGGGTAGTAATGTTAATTATAACCCTTGGGTAAAATTTGGTGATTTTTAGAATTATATGAGAGTATTTAATAAGATATATGTATAATATATAGTTTTAATGATATTATAAAACTATATGTTATAAATTGGGCTAAATGGCAATTATAGAAACTTGGTGGGTTAGAGAAATAATATAGAACAGATTGGGGGTCTGTTCGCATTTAAAAAAAAATCTAACCATAGGTTATATTTATATTAAGGTTTAAAATGTTATAATATATGATATATATTACATAACATTATATATGTGGTCAAATATAAATTTGGAAAGTTAAAAGGGGTTGGAATTAATTGGTAAACAGACAAGGTCTGTTCGGTAATTTTATAAATATAAAACCATAGGTTATACCATTTTATAAGTTAAAAATGTTTTATTATATGATATATATAACATGGTATAAATTATGGGGTGATTTTGTAAATAAAGGAAACTATGGATTATGGAAAAGAATAAGGTATAAATGTATATGCCTATGCGGCAATATAAATAGTTTTGTATAAAAACTATAGGTTATAAATTAAAGGAAATAAAAATATCATATTATATGATATTAGTATATGGTATAACATTACATAATGTTATGGGGTGAAAATGAAATTTAAAAGAAATATAGTGTTGTACCGAGAATAAAAAGATTGGAATATGAATTTAAGACTAAGGTCTACAATGTTATAAATGTTATAACAACTATATGGTTTAGATGGAATTAATATAAGTAAGGATATTCACATTAAATAATGTGACAAACTATAAATAAATAAGATTTATAAACCAAGGTATTTATTGAATAAACCTTAGGAGTTGTAATTATATAACATAAAGATGTTACATAATATTAGGATAATAATCTTAATATAAGTTGTATAATATAATACAACTAATGGGAATAATCATCTGATATAAGATGATAACATGTAACATATAATATAAGAGTTTTATAACTCATGAAGCTTACCTATATGGTAAATATATACATATACAAGAATAAGGTATATAAGGATGGATATATATTATGGTTGGAAACCATATAATATAATGGTGGTGGTTATCACAAAAAAATAGTTACAAACTATAAGTTATAAGTTTTTGAATGCAAATATAATTTGCTAAGATAATGAATTATATAATACAATGTATTATAATGGATGGTGGAAAAATAATACAATATAATAAGCAATGCATGCATACATGCAACTATAGGTTATATACCTAAATTAAATGATGGATAATATTAAAGAAATATAACGAATTAAACTTAACAGTCGAAACATTCCGACATACGAGTTTTAGTAAAAAAGCCGACCGGTTTAGAGAAACCCATAACAATTAACTGTAGAAATCCGGGGATGAACTGTCGGGGTTACTTGTTATTCGGAAATACCGGATTTAGTTAGTCATGGAGACTGACTTATAGTTTATTACCGCTTAGATCATACTTCAGACGAAGGCGCTTGACGAGCTAGTGGTCTACACTGCGCATCCTTGGTTTAAGGTGTACGGTATGTAAAGGGGTTTGATCCAAGTTGTCCTAAGGAATTCCTTGGGCTCGGATTTGGTTGATATCACTTGTGTGTTAAGTGTTTTGGATACGTGTATGTGATTATGTGTGTTACTGCATTAATTATTTATGCACGAGCGTCCTACGGGACTAACACTACGTCGACTATAGATCAACTTATATAAACATACATATATATACGTTATTGTGATGACAAGATGGTTACTTGATATAATACCATAGTATTAATATTAAGTATATGGCAACCTAAGTAAAACACTTAGGAACGAGTCACGACATTGTCGGTCTCTAGAGCATGGATCTCGAACATGAATATAACCTAGATTACTTCTAGGTATGCGTGAGACCCATTGGGCAGCTAATTAATAAATTATATTCTCCATAAGACTAAGAGCATATCTTAAACATTATGAGAGAGAGATGGTGTGAGTTGAGGTGAGGAATCCAGTGTAGTTTACGAACTACCTGGTTGCGCATTTGTGATCACTAAGGGGTTCCCGATCGGGTTCCACTCCAGGTTTATACCCAACGAGCCCTATTTGGATCGTGGGTCAGGTGGCTACGGCCTTTATATGGACGCCTTACGAGGCAAAGAGAATAGTCAGGGGTGTAACACCCCAACTCAATCCAAATGTGGTCTCGCAACTTAACAGTATATATATAAACATGTCACAGCGGAATTCTTTACAATCCAGGACCTTGCCACGGTCTGACTACAGAATATACCGAACATTAGTCTAACAACCTTAACCATTTACATAACCTTCTTACAATCCTCTCACAACCTATACATCTTACTAACTCAATTGCCAGACGAGTGTACATGCACAACTCGTAGGTCACACTTAATCCTTAACACTTGTACCCTCTTCTTACTCTTGCGACGCCGCCTTCTGATGTACCTGTGTAGTAAAAACAACCCCAAAGGGGGTCAGCCCGACATGCTGGTACGATCCCCTCATGGCCCCCAGCTAACGTGGCTTACGACTAATTGTCGATAGCATGGAGGTTGATTGATGCACAATATAATAGTAAGTGCAGTAAACAACTCTCAGATATGAACAAGGTCAATTACACACAAAATCGACACTTAAATGCGTTCCCTTATAGTAGAGTTAATTATTTACTCCTTAAGTAATTTCCCTCTAATCTTAGTCCAACCTTATCTCACCTCATCTTAGTCTTATCTTAATCTTAGAAACACCTCCTTTAAACAAGGTGGTGGATGTCCTTATCTAATCTTAATTATAACAACCATCCTTTAAGGTGGTGGTTGCAACTCTCTAACCTTAACTTAATCTTAATCTTAACTTAATCTTAATCTTAACAATACAACTCATCCTTTAAAAGGAATGATTGTAACTTATCTTAATCTTAACTTAAGTATGCCAACCGTTCTCTCATTGGGAACAGGTTAGCCCTTAGTTCGTTGTTATTTTTGTAGGGCTTGGTTTAACCCTAGCCAGCAGCAGGACACTTACCAGCAATAAACAACATTCTTAAATTGTTGGGGATGTAGGCTTGATCCCCCACGCCATCTTAAAGCCACTACCTTGGACTGGATGTCCAATGTGCCGGCCGTCAACCGACCCAAGGCTACTAGTCCGAGGACTAGTCCTTAATCGGAAGTCGAATCTGCTATAGATACCGACCCCCTTTCCTTAGCATGCATGACCGGAGATCGGTCGTCCCCGGGTTTCCTCACTCATGTTCCAGTTAGTAGTAGTCTCAAGACCATGTTTGTTGGTTAACCTTTTCGGTTTATATCGTCCCTTATTAGGGGGCGTTCCTTAGTCTCACTCAATCCTAACTAAACATTGGTTAGTAAGTTCTCACGGTATGTTGTGTTAGTTTTCAAAACATCACACAACAATACAATATATATAATATGTTCCGGTTGCATGCTTTATCTTGTTTAGTGCACACAAAACAAATAGCACACAAGCCGAGGGACACCCTCGTTAGCAAGCAGGTCACAAGAGAACTGTACCGTTCACCGTTGGTCGTTCGGCTGCTTACTCTCTTCCGGAGTCCAAACTCCCAAGTCCTAAAACATTCATTCAGTTTTAGGTTGTTAATCACTTAACTTAATTCAACTTACTTAACTTACTTAACCCTTAACGATCCCCACCTAACACCTCTTAAGTCTTACAACTTAATCTTGCAAACTTAATCTTAAACTTTTAGTTTATCTTACTTAATCCCTAGGTCTTTTACCTCTAATCATCATTGCCCCCTTAATGGGGTACCATTAATACCACTAAACTCTCTTAGGGTTTTCTTTCTCTCTTTTTTTTTTTTTTTTGGTCCGACCGACCCACCGACCGACCCACCCCTGGGTAGGTCGGCTGCAGAGAACATCAAACTTCACAGTTTCAGCCCGACCGACCCAGACTGGGTCGGTCCCCTGGGTAGTTGGCTGCAGAAACTTCCCATACATTGTCAACTTTCTCCAAATTTTTTCCTCAAGCCTCCTAATGTGTTCTAACATCATTTGGCACATCAAACCTACCTTATAACCTCCACCAAACTCATTAAAATCACCTCCAAAGATCATTCCAACCTTTAGCTCAATTCTTGTAAGAAATTCCTAACACTTGTCATTAATTCCTTATATTTCTAACATGTACATTTTGTCTAAAACTTCAACTAACCAAAGTGTTTCTTTTCTACCCATATAACTCCTTCTTAACATCATTGCACTCCTTCTTTGCTTGTTAAACCTTCCAAGGTTATCTTGCATGTCCATGCACATTTCTCTTCTTTTCACTTGTTACTCATCACTCTTAAACTCTTAAGCTTGCTTATACATTTCTTTCCATTATCTTAATAACTTGACATTGTTCTTCATTTACCTTAACCACGCAACACCCTCCTTAGACATTTCCACTCCTCTTATGCAACTTACTCACCATTCTCATGACCATACCCTCTTATACGTTTCTAGTCATTTTCCTTGATGACTTACAATATCCTCCTACCATTTTCACTTCCATCACCCAAGTCCACACATTACCATTCAACTAAACCTTACTAGTCCACCCTAACATCACCACATCTTACACAAACTTCTCGAACTCTCATTGTTCTTCTCTTAGTTCATACCTAAATCACCTTAAAACATTATACACCTTTCCTCCAGATTTGCACAAGTCTTATCATTCCTCATACCGTGTCTTTGGTGTGTTCAATGCACCCATCTAAACTCTAATTTCCTCATAGACCATTCTAGGTCATTCTAAACCTCAAGAACTCCTTAGTTAACTCATTTCCACTCAAATTCCTTTGTATGACTCCTAGTAAATCCTAGGTCATATTAGTTCTCCACCATCACCTAAACACTTATTTTCTACTCAAATTTCGCCATAGCTCCTCTAGTATATTATCATGCCCAACACATTATTTTTCCTCATTCAACCATCTCACACACATCAAGTTCTTCTCATCATATCTCATCACCCAAACCAATTCATTCACAACAAACTCAATATATTGCAATAATCTTAAATTGCATAGCACTAAGGCTCTTAAATGACATGGCTCTTAGGCCCTTAAATGACTTAAACTTAAACACTGAATTCCCACATATATAAGCTTTCAACCTGCAAATACACTCATCAATCTCATAGTAGTTATAATGCTCTTAAAATCCACCTTAAACTTATATTACTAACTCATTCTCATTAGCTCCTTAATCACAAGTTCATAAGCTTGTTTAAGTTCTTTTTCTTAGGTTATATAACCCAATACACAATGTAAGCTCTAAGCCACATTGGTACTTATCTAAAACTCATTCCTTAATCTTAAACCACCATTAGGTAAGCATTTTACCTTGTTTTCTCAAGCTTATCATAATCTCCTCCTTAGACCTTCTTCTTGCATAGATCTCGGCCACCACTTAAATTCCCCTTGCCAATGTTCTAATCAATATTCAAGGACTCATATGAGTACTAAACAATGCACTAACCTCAAGGAATAAAACCTAGGTTAGAAATGTGTTCTAAGGCATAAAGTGGATGATTACCTTTGAAGTCTCAAGGTAGACTTTGGCATTGAATGAAATAGGACCTCCACTAGTCCTTGGTGAATAAATCAAGCTAGAACAAGGCATAAAAACATAGCCCCATGAGAAGGAATTTTCGGCCATGTACAAGAAATGATGGAAACATGGTTTTTCTTACATTTTCTTTACCTTAAGAGAATGGAGAAGCTAATGAGATCTTCAAACTTGATTTTCCTCCATCAATGAAGTTTTCTCATGGCACCAAAATGGAGCTTTGAAAGATTTGAAAAGATAGAAAGATAGGTCTTGACCTAACTAAGAATAATATGTGTTTAGTTTTTGATTTGGAGCTAAAATGAGTAAGTTGTTGCCAAAGCAAGGTGAAGCAACAATGGAGGCTGCTTGGGACGTTTTGGAACAGAGGAAAGAAGAGAAGAACCGTGGAAGAAGAGAGAATGAAGAAGAGAGGAGAGAAGGTAGCTTATAAGGATATTTTGCTTTATAAAAGCAAATAGTAACTTTCTCACTTTACTCTTCTTTTCCTTTCTCATTTGATGACTCATGTGGTGACTCCCCACATCAAACCGGCCCCCCTCTAATAAATGGAGATATTTATGGTCTTGGTTGACCATCTTATTGACTTATGTTGACTTATCTTAACTAGCACTAAATAGTTACTATTCACTAAACAAGGCACATAATCGGAAAATTTTTGATTTCTCATTGATTTAGACCTCCTAATGTGATACTAATTAGTACACATGTTGATTAAAGAGTAATGATGGACATTTAGCCACTCAAAACTCAATTCTAAGACAATTTCTCAAAAATGTGCTTTAAGACCTCTTAAAGCACATTTTGTGTTTTAACTTGTTTTCAAGCTTGGTTTTCTTTGCTAATTGATTTAAAATGACCATTAGAATATTACTAAGGTCTTATCACGATATTTGGGTACTCACCCAAGTCTCTCCAAGCTTAGAGCATGTTTTTGCCCTGATTGCCCTTAAGGCACTTTCTTGTGTTTTCCTTGGTTTAAATTGTCTACCAATCTTTCTAAGGCATATTTTAGCCTTACTACATCATGATTTGATGTTTACTTAGAATACTTAGGTTTGTGGTATTTCAATCTACCCCCCTTAAAAGAACTTTGTCCTCAAAGTTCCCATGCATCTTATCTTATTAGAATACATGTCTTACCTCATTCCTTAGATCATATAGATCATACTTATGTATACTTAAACTCATTGGATCATTAGATCCGCCACATTCTTATACTTAAATATCACACAACATGCTTAAGCATGTATAGCACTCAAAATTTTCCTTGTTTCTTTTGATGATTAAAACATTCACATATTTTTCTTTCCAACGCATTCTCCCATGTCATCGGTCCGTAGACAATGGCTCATTCGTCCTCGTCACCATGGGCCAGAATACAAAACACGCTGCTCTCCCCATGTCACCGGTCCGAAGACAAAGGCTCGTGCGTCCTCGACTTCATGGGCGAGACTCAGTAAAAAGGTAATCCTTTTTATGAGGTCATGTGAGGAATAATTCCTCTAATTAAAAATACAATCAACTCCAATTTCATTTTATCCTAAGGCCTCTACCCTTAGTGTGATTTAATTGTGACCACTGGTAGGGAGTTTCAGGAATCATCCAACCCTGATGTGATCAGCATCAGTGTAGAACTATCCTTCTACCCTTTTGTGTTTGGTTTCCCTTGATCCCTAGAAATCAAGTTCCACCTCCCACGTCATTTTCAAACATCCAAAAGATTCACTCATATCCAATTTTCTATCTTTTTAGTTCTTCTAATCATAATCAATACATCTCCAAGTGTGGACTAAGTCCATCAAACATTCCCGATTCATCTCTTAGTAATTACCTCAAGACTTAAATTCCTACTAAGTTTTATAACTGTCCCATACCAATTCTCACCATCTTATATCTCATAGCATTACAATTTCCTTTCTCATAATGTTATCTTATTCTTATCTCACACATAGTCCCATATCGACTTATACCTCATATATTCCTTATTCCTTAAGTCTCCTTAAACCTCTTCCTTAATTCTCTTAACTTGTACTCACACCGGAGTTAACAAGATAGGTACTTAATGTGTATGGTATTCACATCTTCTGTGTGCAATAACCATGATTTATCTTAAAATGTTTATGTAAAACATATTCTCAAATTATTTTGTGCTATGCACACCGTAGTTTATGTACTCAATACACAAACATACGCTAAGCGGTTTTCGCTCTACCCCCCTTAAAATGGATTACGCCCACGTAATCAGCGTCACATCATCTTTGAACATAAGTTCAAGATGTCTAATTCTCACCAAGCATTCTAGCTTCCACGTCATCTATCTTACTTATAACTCGATCAGAAATGACTTAGTCTCTGTATCGAGGATTCTTAACGGTACTTATACTGTTTCCTTAACTTAGTTTGGTCTAATCTCAAAAGTAGTGGTCTGCTAGCTTCCGCTGCGCGACTCTGATAATCTTAGGCTTAACTGCTTTTCTAATCGTTCATAGTATTGTATATCCTTCTGCCTCCTTACAATTTAGGAATATTGGTCTCTCAATGGACACGTGTTATCTTTATATATACACGGCCTTAATGAGTTGTAACTCGTCTATCCATTCTCCTTGAAGATCTTACGCTCATACTCTTAGTATTTTCTCGAATGTCTAAATTGTTCTCCCCAACTGACCTTTGGTCTGAGGATGATTCTTAGTCTGAAACTACTGTTTAGTGCATAATGCGCTTTACAGTCTTAATCTCTTACATCTTAAGGCATGTTCAATGTCTGTACTTAACAATCCGTGCTCTTCGCACTTCATAGTCCTTAATTATTTGTTCTCTGGTTCCTCTGTGTTGCTGGTTCGACTGAATTCTTCTCTTCGACTGTTTGTGGTAGTAGCTGCTCTTGTCTGATCTTGCGTCGTTGTCGGTGGTACGGAGTCGACTACTTCCCGTGTTCCTTACACCACTCGTTCACATGCATGGGGTACCTTACTGGTACATTACTACTTACCCAACTAACTCATAAATGAGCGTGTCAGGCCTGCAAGCCCCTGTGGGGTGCAGTCGTCCCACGTCTCGTTTTAGTAAACTCATAGTGTCCGTCACACGTTTAGCTATTGCTAATTATGAAGTATTCTGTTGTCGATCTCCTCTTTCATCGTTCCATAATAACATTTATTGTTCTTCTTGAAGTTAATCAAGGGAAATCCATTTACTGCGTTCTTGGGTATGGTATGCTCCAGCTCCTTTCTGTATTCCGTATTGATTCTATTTCTTAGTAGCTTAGGTCTCTTTCCATAGAGCCTCTTATCTTCTTTCTCATATTCATTCTATTAGGAAAGCACTTCCAGTTCCTTAAGGAATGGGTAGTGTGCTTCCTGCGAAATCTTACCTAACCAGGTCCAGACTACTGGCATCAACGCTCAGTTCGTCTACCATCTTATTTTCTTACTATGTTGGTCTTAACTCATAAATCTAATTGCCTCAGTGTCAATATTTGACGGCTCATACATAATGGTCGCCTTACCGCGCACCATGACTTAATCCACTTATCTAACTATTGTACTCACGACCACTACTACCGTGGTAGTTGGCCTTTACCATGTTGCCCATTAATGGTGCAACCTCTTACTCACTTATTCTAATGTCTTACCTTATACTCAATCCCTTCTTGGTGTAAACACACTGGGAGTTCTCTCATTCCGGTATTGGCGGTTGTCGTACCGTGTTGTAAAATAGTTGACTCTTGATATGAAGATGTTATGCTCTAATCTCAGATTCGTAAGTAGGCTAATCTCTTTCGCTTTCTTTTATCCTTAGTGATGTTATCTACCATGTAGTTTAACTGATTACTGAAGAAGTCATCCACTGAATCACAAGCTCTTCTGAGCATTGATTAATTGACGTGCCATAATGTGCAGTCACAATGTTTATCTCTGCCCATTACTAATTCTTACATCCTGGGTGTTGGATATGGGGTCTATCTGTGCAACCTTCCTTATTACTCAAGTGTATCTGGTATGTTCTAAGGTAATCTCAAGGTTCATAGTTTCCATTTTCTAAATAAAGTGTATTTTATCTCTAATATGTGAAAGCCCTTTTGAGGGGTTCATTCCCACTCATGGCCTCACAACAAGGAGAGGTATCCCCACCCTAAAAGGCATGGTTCGTTCTCCGCTCCCGTCCTTAGCATTATCTCAATGTTCTCATTGGTACCCTTTCTTGGCTTAAACAAGCTCTCTTATAACTTATTGCGCCTCGGGCTCTGATGTGGTTAACATCCTTGGCTCGTAGGCTCTTAATGCTTAATGTCTCAGTTCATTATTTGTACTCTTACTCATCTGCAGGTCATCCCTATAATTCTGGTTCTTTGAGCACTATTCACCATTAGGTTACATACTAAATGTAGTATCGGGTTTCATGATAAGTTGCTGCACCCTACTTCCTGCTAGGGAAGTTGTTCAGGTGATCTGAGGTTACTTAATGTCTTTGACAATGCTGTCATTTTACTAGACTTATGTCCTTTAATAGTCAAGGTTAGGTTCGTATTAGGCGTTTTCCTTACGGTGTCCAAGTTGGATATCATCCCGTCATCTTATACTCCCATCTCAACGCTTCGTTCAACTTCTGTTGACTACGCCACCCGTTGATGACTAATCATACTTGGGTGTTAATGAGTTAGACGAACAGCATTAACTGTTATTCATCAGTTTGATCGGCTCGACTATGCCCGCTCTGTGGGGGTAGTCCTCCGGGCTTTTCTTTTCTAGGGTGGTACATCTTTAGTCCTTAGTAGGTTATAACTTATGTTCATTTCTTTTACTCTTGTTTTCTGGGTTTTCCAACATCTTCATTGAAGAATGCTTACTACTGGTATTCTTAGTGATCAATCTGGGAGTCTTATCCCATCCTTGTTGGAAGTCGTTCAGTCGACTACCTTTATTGTATCTCTTGATACATTCCATGAATGTTGTTATTTACGTAGTGCTTTTGCTCGAATTATTGAGCGATCTCTTAGGTTCCTCCTTGAGATCCGGTTTGGTGTTTTTACCACACTGTCGGTTGTTGTTGTAGTAGGTTGTACCGTTGCTCATATTCATATCGTTTAGTACTCTGTCCAAGTTCAGCTCCCTGCTGACTGGTGTGTCACCTCATCTCATCATGGTCAGGCCGTCGGGCCTTTCCAAGGTCTTATTTTTCTGTTCTTATGGATTTACAATCCGGTATTAATATGCGTTTCAACTGTAGCGTTCTCCTATTTCGCCTTGATGGCTTTTCGTGTGGCTTAACCGTGGTAGCACTTGCTATGGCAAGTGCGCCATGCAGGATGGGTTATTGGTACAAGGTACATCGGTAGTGACACTTCCTTCTAATTTCCATGTAATTGGTAGTCCTCGGGACTCCTTCGATAATCTCTTATTTTGGATAACCGTTCATCCGGCAGTTTCCTTGTTGTTTGACAGTACTATCATTTATCAGGGCGTTCCTCTTTCTGAGGGAACCCCTTAACATTTTCTTATGTCTTAATCCTCCCTCCTGTCTCCACACGTTTTGTTGTGGTTACTAGGCAACGGTTTTTCCTTTAGGCACTACATTGTAGTCCTATTCCGGTATACAACTTGTATGAGTTCCTATCGTCGTCCACATTATGTTGGCCAGGTTTTGTAACCTTCCTCATTGTATGGGGTTTGGAGTTCCCGTTTCTAACTGGACTTTCCAGTAATCTCAATCCTCATGCTTTGTATTATCCCACTGTTATGCTCACTCGGACCGCTGTCCGGTACTCATGCCTCTTATCATTTCCTTATCTATTGCACGCGTAGTGCTTTCCTTACCATTGGTATCGCGGGTTATTTCGACTGCGTAGCATGTCGACCCATGTTGCCGGTAATTTCCGTTCCCTTATTGATAGAATTCCATAGGTAGCGCCTGTTTCTCTGTTGCGCTCCATTAAAAACCTCCAAGTTCTCCATAACTGTTGTACAACAAATTGTTTCTCGTATTGCTCACTGTTAGCTAACTGCCAGATCGGGTTTCCCCGAGTAAGAGAAGGCTTTCTTCTCTCTGGCGTTTGTTCCACATATTTAGGTTTAGGGATGTGGAGGGCGGGCCTAGGTACTATGGATATCCGGTAAACACCGGGAAGTCCTGGCTAACGCACCTCTCACTCTATCTCTTAACCCTTAACCCATAACTCAATCTCAACCTCAATATTCCCCTAAGTTCGGTATTTCTTGTCTTCAGAGCGTAACTACGCTCTGATACCACTTTTTGTAACACCCCAACTCAATCCAAATGTGGTCTCGCAACTTAACAGTATATATATAAACATGTCACAGCGGAATTCTTTACAATCCAGGACCTTGCCACGGTCTGACTACAGAATATACCGAACATTAGTCTAACAACCTTAACCATTTACATAACCTTCTTACAATCCTCTCACAACCTATACATCTTACTAACTCAATTGCCATACGAGTGTACATACACAACTCATAGGTCACACTTAATCCTTAACACTTTGTACTGAAATACCCCAAACCTTGATATGTGGTTTAAATATCAAATTATGGTATGTAAAGGCTAAAAAGTGCCTTAGTAACATCAGTGAACAATTTAAAACATAATAAATGCAATAAAGCATTAAGACACAGTTTGAGCAAAAACATGCTCTAAGCTATGAGTGAACTTGGTTAGGACCCAAAGAGCCTACCAAGACTTGATAACATTTAATTATGATTTAATAAGGCTAAATAAGTCCTTAAGAAACTTTGGTGGACAGTTAAACCAAATAAAACATAAGAAAATACCTTAAAGTCAATATGAGCAAAAATGTGCTCTAAGCTTGGATAAATGTGTATAAGGCCTAATGGTCATACCTATACCTTATTTATATGTTAATGAACATGTTAAATCAATTACTAAAGAAAACCAAGCTTGGAAACAAGTTAAAACACAAAATGTGCTTTAAGAAGTCTTAAAGCACGTTTTTGAAAAATTGTCTTGTAAATGAGTTTTGAATGGCTAAATGTCCATCATTACTCTTTAATTAACATGTGTACTATATAGTATCACATTTGGGTGGCCATATTAGTGGGAAATCAAAAATTTCACTTCTATGTGCCTTGTTATTGGTGAATAGTGATTTTTATAACTAGTTTGTAACATATAATGTTATAAGTGATTAAGTTGGTCAACAAAGACCAAAACACCCTTCTATTAAAATGGGGGCCGGTTTTTCAAGGTGTGACTCACCACATTTGAACAAATAAGTAAGTTAAGTAATGACAAAGCAAAAGAACTATTTGCTTTTAGCTTAAATATCTCCAAAAGTAAGTTCTATCTTCATTCTCCCTTCCTTTCCTTCATTTCCACGGTTCCACACTCTCTTCTTCCTCTCTTCTTCTTGTTCTCTCTCGGTGATACATAATACAACCATGGAAGTCCATCTTTGACCACATGTAAAACCTAGCTCACTTAACCAAATCAAAAACAAACACCACCATTCTCTTAGTTAAGCCAAGCTCTACAATCTTGTCTTTTCAAAGCTTCAAAACCTCCATTTCGGTGCCAAGAGAAACCACCATGGGAGGAGCTTGAGCTCACCTTTTTACATATTCATGTTCTCCTTTGCTTCAAGGTAAGGAAACTCAAAGAAAATCCATGTTTCCTCCATGTTTCATGTTGTCCGAAAATTCACCTCACAATGGTGTATTTATCTTGCTTGTTTTAGCTTCATTTGAATCTTCCAAGGGCTAGGAGGAGTCCTCTCTTGATACTTATTCAAGTTCTCTTCCAATTCCAAGGTAAAACAATCACCTTAATGTGTTAAAACAATATGTGTAACTAGGGTTTACAATGAGATGAAGCATAATGCTTGAATACTCATTCTATTGTTTGTATAATGTTTAGTTGTTGGCAAGGAACCAAATGCCCTACCGGTTTTGTAAGGAAACAAGAAAGAAGTTTGTGAGGAAAAAGAGGTAAACAAACTATCTCAATGTGGTTTAAATGCCTTAGGAAAATGAGCTTGATTTGCTTACTAAAATACCTAAGGAGCCAATGGCAAATGAGCTAGTAAAATGCTCTCAAGGAGTTTATTAAAGGAATATGTATTGGTGTATGTATTTGCAGGTCAAAGGCATTACTTATGTGGGAAATTCAGTGTTTAAGGTTATGCAATTTAAGGGCCTAAGAGCCATGCAATTTAAGGGCCTAAGAGCCATGTTATTTAAGGGCCTAAGTGCCAAGCAATTTAAGTTATGCACTATATTGTGATGTAGTGCTTAATGTGTGAAGTTTGTGTATAAAAATGTGTTTGATGGATTTTAGGTTTTGAATGAAATAAGGTAAAAACCTAAGTGGTTGGATGTGAGTATATGCTAGAGAAGCCATGGCCAAATTTGGGAAATGTGTGAGGAGTTCTAAGTGTTTTAAATGGTTTTGGTGAACTAGGAAGTGTTAAAGGTGAATGAATGATTGTTTGAGAAGAAAACATGTATTAAGGTGATTTAGAGTGATGCAAGGATTAAGGTGTTATCTTTGAAGTTCAAGGAATAAGTGATGTTTGACAAGATGTAAAAAGGAGATTTAGTTAGTAAGAAAATGATGCTTAAGAGATGATGTTAAGATGAGGAGAAAGTGTTTTGGGATAGTAAGTATACTAGGTGAGAAACACCACTTAGGAACCTAGTACAAACGTTGTAAGTGTTAGGAATTTTGTGGGATATAAGTAAAGGTTTAAGGAATTAGGAAAATAGTTTTGTGAGTGTTTAAGAATATCTCAAGGGTGTGTTTGAAGTGCCAAATGATGTTAGAACACATTAAGAGGCCTTAGGAGAAGTTTGGTGAAGATTTGGCAAAGTTTGGGTAAGATTAGGAGGCGACCGACCCAGGGGCCGACCCAGTTTGTGGGTCGGTCGAGCCTCTGTAAAATGTTGGGAAAATGTTCGGTGATGGTCCGACCCAAAAGGGTGGGTCGGACATGGGTCGGTCGGTCAAGTTTCAAAGGAAGGAAAATGTTCGCACATGGACCGACCCAGAATGGTGGGTCGGACGTGGGTCGGACGGGCATGATTATAAGGAAGTAAAAGGGGTCTGTAATGGACCGACCCAGATGTGGGTCGGTCGGTGGGGTCGGTCGGACCAAAAACATGGTTTAAGGTTATGAAAAGATATGTGATGATGGGGATTGGTAGGTGATGATGTTATAAGGATGTTGAGGACATGCTAGGTGAGTTTTAGTGACAATAAAATGGGCTAAAAGTTGTATTAAAATGTGAGAGTAAAACAAGTTAAAAATGTTAAGTTATGTAACTAAGTTAACGGGGAAAAATTAAGCACTGACATTAAATGATCAAGCAAACCCCGATGTTAATGAAAACACGTGTGATGTTAACAGTTGTTCGAGAATTGCTCGAGGAACATAAGTGGACGTGGTAAAGTGGACTCCGGTGACAGGTATGGTTTTCTTGCAACCTGTGTCCTAACGGATTACACCGGCTTGTATGCCAATCTGTTTTTCTGTATGTTTGCCACGTTATGAGATAAATCATGAAACGAGTTTACAGTCGTTAATGTTATTGTATGTTTACGTGCCGATACCGGTAACCTCAAATACGCTTGAAGGGCTAGTTAACCACTATTAGGTGAACGTAAGAGAACGGTATCCGGTAACAACGTTTCCGACTTAAGGAACGTTCTAACCACGGCTATGCGTGAGTTGGTTATGTGATGTTTGTGTGTGATGTTTGTATGTGAATGTATGACTCTCTCTTCCCTTGTGTATGTCTAACAAGACTTAACCCAATGTTGTGTTTGTTTAATAAAGTTCAAAGTTGAACTTCTAATAAGTGCTAATGGGGGGAGTGAGGAGTCCGGTCTGTTCCGGCCACGCGTGTGAGTATGGGGGTCGTTGTCATAGCAGGTTCGATCCTCTCTGTATGTATTGGTTGTTTTCCAATTTGGTTCCCAACCTACCCTTTAGCTTAACCAAGGCTATTACTGACTCACGTCGGGCCACAGGGGCATACTATTGTTATGTTTGTTTCGGTGTGCTTGGATCACTATATCCGGGGCACCTTGTGTTAAGTTAACCGTTCATTTAACGAAACGGTAACGAGTTATGTAACGAGCTTATCATGAGACTGGCAACAATCTCTAGGCTCACCAGTGTGTAGTGATGTTTGGGTCGGTTCCTAAGAGAACCATTCCCGTTGTGTTATGTGTTTTGTTGTGATGCAATATTTATTGCGGTGTTATGTTGTGCACATGGAAACGTGCAAAGTGTTGTTAAGTGTTGTTACGTAGTGTATGTTAATGTTGTAAAATGTGAAGTGTGTGGATCATGGAATGATTCCAAGTTTGTGATAAGAGGCATTTAAGGATAACCCGATTTAAGGGTATGTGTCGTCTATTAAGGAAGTAGCTCCATTGGAGGAGAAACACTCTAGGGATGATGAATACCATGGGTGATTTATTAAGTAGGATGTATTATCCGATTGTTGAGCCCATTGAGGCGAAATGTTAAATGTTGTGTGTTTATTGTTACATGTATGATTTAAATATAATCAACTGCATGTTAAGACGACAAGTAGTTGTGCGTGGCCCGATAGCATGTGGGCTGCGGGATTACCATACCAGCAAAGGTGCTGAGCCCCTTGGGGCCACCCCTTTCTCTTCTTTTCCTATTTCAGGTACGAAGTGCTGGAAGCCGTTCGAGAGTAGGACGGGTAGTTATTGTACATGGGTATTCATTTAAGTGTGTATATACAGTAGGTGTAGTAAGACCGATGTTGTTGTCGGCACCAGTTTATAAATACTCGGTATAGTTGAAAAGGTGTATATTATTGTTGTTGTTGATGGAAAGGGATACTAATGTATAGTTGCTCGGGAATTTAGCCCATCAGACCGGTACAATGTATATGGATTAGCCTTGTTAGCCACGTAGGTGGCTAACGGCGTGTAACACCAACAAGTTAAGTAATGTGATGAGGTTGTTCTTCCGCTGCAGTTTGTTATAAGTATGTTAATGTTGGATGGGGTGTTACAAAAAGTGGTATCAGAGCGAAGTATCGCTCTGATGACTGAACTACCGAGCTTAGGAAGTACCGAGTTAGGATTAAGTACTTGGGGTTAAGGGTTGAGTGATAGCGTGAGAGATACGCTAGATAGGAACTACCAGTGACTACTGGAAACCTACAATATCCATCCCACCCTCCACAATCCCTGTTTGATAACTTGGGAAAGAACGCCAGAGAGATGAAAGTCCTCTCTTACTCGGGAATACCCGATCTGGCTGTTATTAAATACCCTTAGGGTACGGAGAACCTGTCATACGGTGGATCCCGAAAACTGGGAATCCCGGAGACGGTCTCCATCTGAATAATGTTAACCGCATTTCATAGCAATGAATGAAGGATCTTGTGTATTGGAGAATAGAATTTCCGGCAACCTGGGTCGACATGCAGAGCAGTCGAGAATAACCAGCTTGCAACGCACCTACCGTGCAACAGGCAAGAAATGGATTAATAACACCCGAGACAAGTGTCTACGGAACCACAGATGATAAATAAAACACCAAAGGTATACCAACCGACAAGGAACTACAACGTAGTGCCCAAACAAGAGACAAGTCTCAGTAACCACGACAAGTGCGTGGAACGGGCTACAAAGAGAATACAATACTAAGACAAAGGGGTCTCCCAGAATGGGAAATACCCTAGTTAATGATTATTATGTGAAGACAGTGAGAAGTCACCTAGACAAGTTATTATCAAGACAGTAAGATCAGTGAGGGCCAACAAGGCCACTGATAACAGTGCGGGTAAAAACAATACCACAACCGGTATGTGTTAAACTGATAGCCAGTTAGCATGGCGCACTTGCCATAGCAAGTGCTGCTATAACAGGCTGTTCGGGAAATTTATAACCACTACGAAGTACTTGGAAAAGTACAATAAAGTTAAATGTGATTGTCATAACAGTGGAAGGGCCTGTTAGCCTAACCTCTATAATTGGATACACCAGTCAGCAAGAAGCTAGACTTGGTTAAGGTAAGAAGATGTTGTGAAACCATGAAAATTTTTCTTTCAACCCAGATTTTACAAACCCTATTCTTTTCAAACCAGATTTTCTTTCAAACCAACACTTCTTTCCAACCTTCTTTTAAACCAATCCAGTAAAACCAAGGACAGTTGACAAGGATACAACAATGGATAAACTTTCCCTCGATTAAGTTCGGGAAGCAGGGAATGAATATTGTCACGGGACAATATAAGGGAGTTGACAACAGAATACTTCACCTAGGCGTGTGACGGACACTACAAGTGTACCAGCTGTGTTGTGGGACGACCGCACTCCGATAGGAGCATGGGGCCTGACAGACCTACTTATGGGTTAGTTGGGTAAGTAGCAATGTATCAATATGATACCCCATATATGTACACGAGTAGAGTCCGAAACACGGGAAGTAGTCGACTCCATCTACGGTCAGCAGTATAAAACAAACAAGAGCTAAGGATTACCAAGGAATAGTTGAAGTTAAGGAATTCAGTTAAGTTAGCAAGACTAAAAGATCAGTAAATTCCTCTCAAGGAAATGTTTAAGAGTTAGGAGATGCGGAGTGCACTAACTGAATGTAAAGATATCGGATATGACTTAAAGATCCTTAGGGATAAACATTATAGCTGGAATGGTGACCCAGCCTGTACATGGCAAGCAGATGCCTAATGTGGACACATTGATGTGCAATGAACGGGGAAATTCCCAGAATGAGTACCTACACTACCAGGAAATGTTATCTTCACAGAAGAAGATAATAACCAGTAAAGAACGCGAAAGGCGTAGCTAACGGAATGTGCCAATAAGTGTGAGCCAAATGTAATGGCATAACTTAACAACACCCAGGAGCAATCCTTGAAGGGTGTTCACATCAACAATTGTTGAACAAATGACATGACAGGAACACAAGGGTTGAAACTAACACCCAGTTTAGACATAAGTTGTCAGGAGACGGACTGACAAACCTAAGGGGCATTCCATGAAAGGGAAACGAAATGCAACGACTTTGTCGTGGAGCTCAATATAATATTCAAACCATGTAATGTAGTACAGAGAAGTACATATGTGTGGACGGCCTACAATGAGCCCAGCTCAAGGCAAACAAGGCTCATAAGCCATAAGTAAGATATGTTATATAAATTAGATTGATTGTAAAAGTTTATGTATATAAGTGAATAGAGTGAGAACGAACCACTGCATTAGGAGTGGGGATACCTCTCGATATTGTGAGACCGCAGGAGCGGTAGTTATGTGAATAAGTTCAAGAAATATGTTAAGGATGGACGATGTATTAATGAAAGAGAGTAATTAGCTTAGTAGTATGTGTATAGGTGAAACACCGAGCTGAATAACGCCGGCTTGTGACTCGAATGATCGATGCTCAGGAGCATTCAGTGGTCATCCAAATGAGGGATGAACAATAATGTGAATAATGTAAGGTTTATGTGTGGAAGTTAATGTGACAGTAAATACTATGTGAGTTAGTGTTATACAATAAGTGAGAGCACGGTGCGCAACAAGCGACCGTTGTATAAATGTTGTTAAACGAAAACGTAACAAATAAGACCAGTTATGAGTTAAACTCAATGGACATGCAAGCAAGTGATGATACACAGACGGGCAGTAAGCCAGAAGCCAGTATTACGAGATCAGAATTTCAGTGAAACACAGTGTGAATTCCATGGCGAATCGCATAAGGGATTTACTGTCAAGAGTTTACGCCTCTGCACTCTGTATGACTGAGTGTTTTGGTATTGCTCTTGCGCAGTAATGATCGAATGAGATAGCTAGGGATTGGAAACATGTTGATTGTGGACAAATAATGTTATAATGGCCGATGCATAGGAGGTGCAAGGCCGCACCAATAAAAGTACTTGTACAAAACCAAAGGTGGAGACATGATTAACAGTAAGTGACTACAGTAGCACTAACTGTCAAATATCGGTATGGAATATACCCCAAAGGTTGTAAATAACTGAGAGAGCACTACACACTAGGTAGTAGCTCAAACTCAACCGACAATAAGTCGGAAGGCAACAAGTCAATCATTGTGAAATGCATAGCTGTATACACAGTAAATTATCATGGAAGTGGATGGAAAATTGTGAAACTCACCGAATCCGCTCAGGGTAAATGATACCGTGCGTCGGTTGAGAAACCATTGTTACCAAGATGAAGGTGACAATTGGGGATGTACAATACAGTAAGAATAACAAAAGGGAGCAATTAAGCTCTACAGTTATTACAGTTTCGCAGCAGAAACTAGTGAACCAGTGATTCAAATGTACAACGTGAATAACGAACATGGGTGAATGGCAAATTATTAACGCCTAGAAGCCTAACAGGCCAGAATCGAAACCAGTTAAGAGTTTAAACAACTCCAATGAGAATTCTTGGTTTAGGAACTAAACCGCCAATATGGTTAAGATCCTCTAATCAGAATCCATTGTGTAATAGACCGCGTGGAAGTCAAAACACTTCACGACGGCAGAACATTTAAGCCAATGTTTAGTGATTGATTACGTGGGCGTAATCCCTTTTAAGGGGGTAGAGCGCAAAACCACTCAGTGTATATTACCGTACAAGTGTACGTAGTGTATGTGACTTATATTGTGCATAGCACAAAATTATTGTTGTTTTGATGATTGGTGTGTGTGTTACGTAAACATACACATTCATTCATGGTTTAAATTGTGGTAATTGCGCACATCAGATGCGAATACCATTGTGATAAGTGTGTGTATTTGTTAACAGTTGTGTGTGATTGTACAAGTGTGGGGAGTAGATAAACTCCCGGGGGAACAAAAGCCCGACAGTGTATAAATGTAAAACCAGGTGTAGTATTTTGGATAAAATATATGTGTATATATATATATATTTTATAGTGATGCATAAAAGGGTATGAAACCGACATAGAACCTAGTGAGAATAAGATTCCCTAGGCAACAGGATTAAAAGTGAATGGAGGCAACTGATAGACGGAGTTCTCCCTTTGGAGATGTTGTGATCATGACTAGAATGATTCAAAAGATAGAAAATTGGAAATGAGTGATTTACTTGATACTTGAAAATGAAGTGGGAGGTGGAACTTGATTTGCATGCGATCAAGGGAAGCCGAACACAAATTGGAGTGGAAGGATAGTTCAACACTGATGCTGATCACATCAGGGTTGGATGACTCTTGAAACCCCCTATAAGTGGTCACGAATAACCACGCTAATAAAGAAGCAAAGAGCTTAAGTTGGACTTGGAGTTGTGTGTGTTTTCAAAAGGATTTTAAATTGTTATTTATAAAGCGTTGATGGGTACTTTACATAATTAAAGTTCTCTTACTTAACCTCACAAAGAAATTTTAAATTTAAGTGATTGTTTTAAACTCCCAAGGCACGGGGACGGAAGGTGTCCATCGCGACCGGGTTCTGCGGGATCATAGTGAATATCAAGGATATTTTTTTGATTGCTATACATGCTCTGACATGTTGTGTGGTATGTGTAATGAATGTTGTTTTGACTTGGATTTCCTAAAGTGTATACTATCAAGGCCTATGAGTCTAAATGTGTGGTGTTACATAGACCTATGTGTCTAAAGACAGTTATGTTACCAGGACCTATGTGTCCAAATGTTGTTATGTATGTGTAAGTGTTGTTAAGATACCCGGACCATAGAGTCCGAGGTTATCATTTGGATATGTTATGTTATGTGTGGATGTGAATGTGTTGCCCGGACCATCAAGTCCGAGGTTGTGATGTAAAGTGTGTTTGGTTATGGAAGTTTATTTCTAAGTGATTACTGTGTTCTAATCTAATGTTATGTGAAAAGTGTGAACTTCGAGGACGAAGTTCTTTTAAGGGGGGTAGATTGAAATACCCCAAACCTTGATATGTGGTTTAAATATCAAATTATGGTATGTAAAGGCTAAAAAGTGCCTTAGTAACATCAGTGAACAATTTAAACATATAAATGCAATAAAGCATTAAGACACAGTTTGAGCAAAAACATGCTCTAAGCTATGAGTGAACTTGGTTAGGACCCAAAGAGCCTACCAAGACTTGATAACATTTAATTATGATTTAATAAGGCTAAATAAGTCCTTAAGAAACTTTGGTGGACAGTTAAACCAAATAAAACATAAGAAAATACCTTAAAGTCAATATGAGCAAAAATGTGCTCTAAGCTTGGGATAAATGTGTATAAGGCCTAATGGTCATACCTATACCTTATTTATATGTTAATGAACATGTTAAATCAATTACTAAAGAAAACCAAGCTTGGAAACAAGTTAAAACACAAAATGTGCTTTAAGAAGTCTTAAAGCACGTTTTTGAAAAATTGTCTTGTAAATGAGTTTTGAATGGCTAAATGTCCATCATTACTCTTTAATTAACATGTGTACTATATAGTATCACATTTGGGTGGCCATATTAGTGGGAAATCAAAAATTTCACTTCTATGTGCCTTGTTATTGGTGAATAGTGATTTTTTATAACTAGTTTGTAACATATAATGTTATAAGTGATTAAGTTGGTCAACAAAGACCAAAACACCCTTCTATTAAAATGGGGGCCGGTTTTTCAAGGTGTGACTCACCACATTTGAACAAATAAGTAAGTAAGTAATGACAAAGCAAAGAACTATTTGCTTAGCTTAAATATCTCCAAAAGTAAGTTCTATCTTCATTCTCCCTTCCTTTCCTTCATTTCCCACGGTTCCACACTCTCTTCTTCCTCTCTTCTTCTTGTTCTCTCGGGTACATAATACAACCATGGAAGTCCATCTTTGACCACATGTAAAACCTAGCTCACTTAACCAAATCAAAAACAAACACACCATTCTCTTAGTTAAGCCAAGCTCTACAATCTTGTCTTTTCAAAGCTTCAAAACCTCCATTTCGGTGCCAAGAGAAACCACCATGGGAGGAGCTTGAGCTCACCTTTTTACATATTCATGTTCTCCTTTGCTTCAAGGTAAGGAAACTCAAAGAAAATCCATGTTTCCTCCATGTTTCATGTTGTCCGAAAATTCACCTCACAATGGTGTATTTATCTTGCTTGTTTTAGCTTCATTTGAATCTTCCAAGGGCTAGGAGGAGTCCTCTCTTGATACTTATTCAAGTTCTCTTCCAATTCCAAGGTAAAACAATCACCTTAATGTGTTAAAACAATATGTGTAACTAGGGTTTACAATGAGATGAAGCATAATGCTTGAATACTCATTCTATTGTTTGTATAATGTTTAGTTGTTGGCAAGGAACCAATGCCCTACCGGTTTTGTAAGGAAACAAGAAAGAAGTTTGTGAGGAAAAAGGGTAAACAAACTATCTCAATGTGGTTTAAATGCCTTAGGAAAATGAGCTTGATTTGCTTACTAAAATACCTAAGGAGCCAATGGCAATGAGCTAGTAAAATGCTCTCAAGGAGTTTATTAAAGGAATATGTATTGGTGTATGTATTTGCAGGTCAAAGGCATTACTTATGTGGGAAATTCAGTGTTTAAGGTTATGCAATTTAAGGGCCTAAGAGCCATGCAATTTAAGGGCCTAAGAGCCATGTTATTTAAGGGCCTAAGTGCCAAGCAATTTAAGTTATGCACTATATTGTGATGTAGTGCTTAATGTGTGAAGTTTGTGTAAAAAATGTGTTTGATGGATTTTAGGTGTTTTGAATGAAATAAGGTAAAAACCTAAGTGGTTGGATGTGAGTATATGCTAGAGAAGCCATGGCCAAATTTGGGAAATGTGTGAGGAGTTCTAAGTGTTTTAAATGGTTTTGGTGAACTAGGAAGTGTTAAAGGTGATGAATGATTGTTTGAGAAGAAAACATGTATTAAGGTGATTTAGAGTGATGCAAGGATTAAGGTGTTATCTTTGAAGTTCAGGAATAAGTGATGTTTGACAAGATGTAAAAGGAGATTTAGTTAGTAAGAAAATGATGCTTAAGAGAATGTTAAGATGAGGAGAAAGTGTTTTGGGATAGTAAGTATACTAGTGAGAAAACCACTTAGGAACCTAGTACAAACGTTGTAAGTGTTAGGAATTTGTGGAGATATAAGTAAAGGTTTAAGGAATTAGGAAAATAGTTTGTGAGTGTTTAAGAATCTCAAGGGTGTGTTGAAGTGCCAAATGATGTTAGAACACATTAAGAGCCTTAGGAGAAGTTTGGTGAAGATTTGGCAAAGTTTGGGTAAGATTAGGAGGCGACCGACCCAGGGGCCGACCCAGTTTGTGGGTCGGTCGAGCCTCTGTAAAATGTTGGGAAAATGTTCGGTGATGGTCCGACCCAAAAGGGTGGGTCGGACATGGGTCGGTCGGTCAAGTTTCAAAGGAAGGAAAATGTTCGCACATGGACCGACCCAGAATGGTGGGTCGGACGTGGGTCGGACGGGCATGATTATAAGGAAGTAAAAGGGTTCTGTAATGGACCGACCCAGATGTGGGTCGGTCGGTGGGTCGGTCGGACCAAAAACATGGTTTAAGGTTATGAAAAGATATGTGATGATGGGGATTGGTAGGTGATGATGTTATAAGGATGTTGAGGACATGCTAGGTGAGTTTTAGTGACAATAAAATGGGCTAAAAGTTGTATTAAAATGTGAGAGTAAAACAAGTTAAAAATGTTAAGTTATGTAACTAAGTTAACGGGGAAAAATTAAGCACTGACATTAAATGATCAAGCAAACCCCGATGTTAATGAAACACGTGTGATGTTAACAGTTGTTCGAGAATTGCTCGAGGAACATAAGTGGACGTGGTAAAGTGGACTCCGGTGACAGGTATGGTTTTCTTGCAACCTGTGTCCTAACGGATTACACCGGCTTGTATGCCAATGTGTTTTTCTGTATGTTTGCCACGTTATGAGATAAATCATGAAACGAGTTTACAGTCGTTAATGTTATTGTATGTTTACGTGCCGATACCGGTAACCTCAAATCGCTTGAAGGGCTAGTTAACCACTATTAGGTGAACGTAAGAGAACGGTATCCGGTAACAACGTTTCCGACTTAAGGAACGTTCTAACCACGGCTATGCGTGAGTTGGTTATGTGATGTTTGTGTGTGATGTTTGTATGTGAATGTATGACTCTCTCTTCCCTTGTGTATGTCTAACAAGACTTAACCCAATGTTGTGTTTGTTTAATAAAGTTCAAAGTTGAACTTCTAATAAGTGCTAATGGGGGGAGTGAGGAGTCCGGTCTGTTCCGGCCACGCGTGTGAGTATGGGGTCGTTGTCATAGCAGGTTCGATCCTCTCTGTATGTATTGGTTGTTTTCCAATTTGGTTCCCAACCTACCCTTTAGCTTACCAAGGCTATTACTGACTCACGTCGGGCCACAGGGGCATACTATTGTTATGTTTGTTTCGGTGTGCTTGGATCACTATATCCGGGGCACCTTGTGTTAAGTTAACCGTTCATTTAACGAAACGGTAACGAGTTATGTAACGAGCTTATCATGAGACTGGCAACAATCTCTAGGCTCACCAGTGTGTTAGTGATGTTTGGGTCGGTTCCTAAGAGAACCATTCCCGTTGTGTTATGTGTTTTGTTGTGATGCAATATTTATTGCGGTGTTATGTTGTGCACATGGAAACGTGCAAAGTGTTGTTAAGTGTTGTTACGTAGTGTATGTTAATGTTGTAAAATGTGAAGTGTGTGGATCATGGAATGATTCCAAGTTTGTGATAAGAGGCATTTAAGGATAACCCGATTTAAGGGTATGTGTCGTCTATTAAGGAAGTAGCTCCATTGGAGGAGAAACACTCTAGGGATGATGAATACCATGGGTGATTTATTAAGTAGGATGTATTATCCGATTGTTGAGCCCATTGAGGCGAAATGTTAAATGTTGTGTGTTTATTGTTACATGTATGATTTAAATATAATCAACTGCATGTTAAGACGACAAGTAGTTGTGCGTGGCCCGATAGCATGTGGGCTGCGGGATTACCATACCAGCAAAGGTGCTGAGCCCCTTGGGGCCACCCCTTTCTCTTCTTTTCCTATTTCAGGTACGAAGTGCTGGAAGCCGTTCGAGAGTAGGACGGGTAGTTATTGTACATGGGTATTCATTTAAGTGTGTATATACAGTAGTGTAGTAAGACCGATGTTGTTGTCGGCACCAGTTTTATAAATACTCGGTATAGTTGAAAAGGTGTATATTATTGTTGTTGTTGATGGAAAGGGATACTAATGTATAGTTGCTCGGGAATTTAGCCCATCAGACCGGTACAATGTATATGGATTAGCCTTGTTAGCCACGTAGGTGGCTAACGGCGTGTAACACCAACAAGTTAAGTAATGTGATGAGGTTGTTCTTCCGCTGCAGTTTGTTATAAGTATGTTAATGTTGGATGGGGTGTTACATGTACCCTCTTCTTACTCTTGCGACCGCGCCGCCGCCTTCTGATGTACCTGTGTAGTAAAAACAGCCCCCAAAGGGGGTCAGCACGAATGCTGGTACGATCCCCTCATGGCCCCAATCTAAGTGGCTACGACGACTAATTGTCGATAGCATGAGGTTGATTAGATGCACAATATAATAGTAAGTGCAGTAAACAACAACTCAGATATGAACAATCAAGTTCACACACAATGAACGACTTAAATGTGTTCCCTTAATAGAGAGTTAATTATTTAACTCCTTAAGTAATGTTCCCTCTTAATCTTAGTCCAACCTTATCTCACCTCAATCTTAGTCTTATCTTAATCTTAGAAACAACCATCCTTTAATAAGGAGTGGATGTCACTTATCTTAATCTTAATTATACAAACCATCCTTTAAAGAGGAATGGTTGCAACTCATCTTAACCTTAACTTAATCTTATCTTAACTTAATCTTAATCTTAACAATACAAATCATCCTTTAAAAAGGAATGATTGTAACTTATCTTAATCTTAACTTAAGTATGCCAACCGTTTCTCTCATTGGGAACAGGTTAGCCCTTAGTTCGTTGTTTATTTTTGTAGGGCTTGGTTAACCCTAGCCAGCAGCAGGACACTTACCAGCAATAAACAACATTCTTAAATTGTTGGGGATGTAGGCTTGATCCCCCCACGCCATCTTAAAGCCACCTACCTTGGACTGGATGTCCAATGTAGCCGAGCCGGTCAACCGACCCAAGGCTACTAGTCCGAGGACTAGTCCTTAATCGGAAGTCGAATCTGCTATAGATACCGACCCCCTTTCCTTAGCATGCATGACCGGAGATCGGTCCCGGGTTTCCTCACTCATGTTCCAGTTAGTAGTAGTCTCAAGACCATGTTTGTTGGTTAACCTCTTTCGGTTTATATCGTCCCTTATTAGGGGGCGTTCCTTAGTCTCACTCAATTCCTTACTAAACATTGGTTAGTAAGTTCTCACGGTATGTTGTGTTAGTTTTCAAACATCACACAACAATACAATATATATAATATGTTCCGGTTGCATGCTTTATCTTGTTTAGTGAGCACACAAACAAATAGCACACAAGCCGAGGGACACCTCGTTAGCAAGCAGGTCACAAGAGAACTGTACCGTTCACCGTTGGTCGTTCGGCTGCTTACTCTCTTCCTGACTCTCGAGTCCAACTCCCAAGTCCTAAAACATTCATTCAGTTTTAGGTTGTTAATCACTTAACTTAATTCAACTTACTTAACTTACTTAACCCTTAACGATCCCCACCTAACACCTCTTAAGTCTTACAACTTAATCTTGCAATCTTAAACTTTTAAGTTTATTCTTAACTTAATCCCTTACGTCTTTATACCTCTAATCATCATTGCCCCCTTAATGGGGTACCATTAATACCACTAAACTCTCTTAGGGTTTCTTTCTCTCTTTTTTTTTTTTTTTGGTCCGACCGACCCACCGACCGACCCACCCCTGGGTAGGTCGGCTGCAGAGAACATCAAACTTCACAGTTTCAGCCCGACCGACCCAGACTGGGGTCGGTCCCCTGGGTAGGTCGGCTGCAGAAACTTCCCATACATTGTCAAACTTTCTCCAAATTTTTCCTCAAGCCTCCTAATGTGTTCTAACATCATTTGGCACATCAAACCTACCTTATAACCTCCACCAAACTCATTAAAATCACCTCCAAAGATCATTCCAACCTTTAGCTCAATTCTTGTAAGAAATTCCTAACACTTGTCAATTAATTCCTTATATTTCTAACATGTACATTTTGTTTAAAACTTCAACTAACCAAAGTGTTTCTTTTCTACCCATATAACTCCTTCTTAACATCATTGCACTCCTTCGTTGCTTGTTAAACCTTCCAAGGTTATCTTGCATGTCCATGCACAATTTCTCTTCTTTTCACTTGTTACTCATCACTCTTAAACTCTTAAGCTTGCTTATACATTTCTTTCCATTATCTTAATAACTTGACATTGTTCTTCATTTACCTTAACCATGCAACACCCTCCTTAGACATTTCCACTCCTCTTATGCAACTTACTCACCATTCTCATGACCATACCCTCTTATACGTTTCTAGTCATTTTCCTTGATGACTTACAATATCCTCCTACCATTTTCACTTCCATCACCCAAGTCCACACATTACCATTCAACTAAACCTTACTAGTCCACCACTAACATCACCACATCTTACACAAACTTCTCGAACTCTCATTGTTCTTCTCTTAGTTCATACCTAAATCACCTTAAAGCATTATACACCTTTCCTCCAGATTTGCACAAGTCTTATCATTCCTCATACCGTGTCTTTGGTGTTTCAATGCACCCATCTAAACTCTAATTTCCTCATAGACCATTCTAGGTCATTCTAAACCTCAAGACTCCTTAGTTAACTCATTTCCACTCAAATTCCTTTGTATGACTCCTAGTAAATCCTAGTCATATTAGTTCTCCACCATCACCTAAACACTTATTTTCTACTCAAATTTCGCCATAGCTCCTCTAGTATATTATCATGCCCAAACACATTATTTTTCCTCATTCAACCATCTCACACACATCAAGTTCTTCTCATCATATCTCATCACCCAAACCAATTCATTCACAACAAACTCAATATATTGCAATAATCTTAAATTGCATAGCACTAAGGCTCTTAAATGACATGGCTCTTAGGCCCTTAAATGACTTAAACTTAAACACTGAATTTCCCACATATATAAGCTTTCAACCTGCAAATACACTCATCAATCTCATAGTAGTTATAATGCTCTTAAAATCCACCTTAAACTTATATTACTAACTCATTCTCATTAGCTCCTTAATCACAAGTTCATAAGCTTGTTTAAGTTCTTTTTCTTAGGTTATATAACCCAATACACAATGTAAGCTCTAAGCCACATTGGTACTTATCTAAAACTCATTCCTTAATCTTAAACCACCATTAGGTAAGCATTTTACCTTGTTTTCTCAAGCTTATCTTAATCTCCTCCTTAGACCTTCTTCTTGCATAGATCTCGGCCACCACTTAAATTCCCCTTGCCAATGTTCTAATCAATATTCAAGGACTCATATGAGTACTAAACAATGCACTAACCTCAAGGAATAAAAACCTAGGTTAGAAATGTGTTCTAAGGCATAAAAGTGGATGATTACCTTTGAAGTCTCAAGGTAGACTTTGGCATTGAATGAAATAGGACCTCCACTAGTCCTTGGTGAATAAATCAAGCTAGAACAAGGCATAAAAACATAGCCCCATGAGAAGGAATTTTCGGCCATGTACAAGAAATGATGGAAACATGGTTTTTCTTACATTTTCTTTACCTTAAGAGAATGGAGAAGCTAATGAGCTCTTCAAACTTGATTTTCCTCCATCAATGAAGTTTTCTCATGGCACCAAAATGGAGCTTTAAAAGATTTGAAAAGATAGAAAGATAGGTCTTGACCTAACTAAGAATAATATGTGTTTAGTTTTTGATTTGGAGCTAAAATGAGTAAGTGTTGCCAAAGCAAGGTGAAGCAACAATGGAGGCTGCTTGGGACGGTTTGGAACAGAGGAAAAGAAGAGAAGAACCGTGGAAGAAGAAGAGAAATGAAGAAGAGAGGAGAGAAGGTAGCTTATAAGGATATTTTGCTTTATAAAAGCAAATAGTAACTTTCTCACTTTACTCTTTTTTTCCTTTCTCATTTGATGACTCATGTGGTGACTCCCCACATCAAAACCGGCCCCCCTCTAATAAATGGAGATATTTATGGTCTTGGTTGACCATCTTATTGACTTATGTTGACTTATGTCTTAACTAGCACTAAATAGTTACTATTCACTAAACAAGGCACATAATCGGGAAATTTTTGATTTCTCATTGATTTAGACCTCCTAATGTGATACTAATTAGTACACATGTTGATTAAAGAGTAATGATGGACATTTAGCCACTCAAAACTCAATTCTAAGACAATTTCTCAAAAATGTGCTTTAAGACCTCATAAATCACATTTTGTGTTTTAACTTGTTTTCAAGCTTGGTTTTCTTTGCTAATTGATTTAAAATGACCATTAGAATATTACTAAGGTCTTATCATGATATTTGGGTACTCACCCAAGTCTCTCCAAGCTTAGAGCACGTTTTTGCCCTGATTGCCCTTAAGGCACTTTCTTCTGTTTTCCTTGGTTTAAATTGTCTACCAATCTTTCTAAGGCATATTTTAGCCTTACTACATCATGATTTGATGTTTACTTAGCATACTTAGGTTTGGGGTATTTCAAGGGGCCTCCGGACCTCTGGCGAAATGAGCACCTTTGTGTGTACGGGAGGACTACTGTCCATGGTGAGGTTATCGGGTTGTCTCAACATGACGCCCAACTGGTATCTAATTAACATGGTTTGGATGGATGGGGCCTTAAAGGCCAAATTAAATTAACAAAGGATGGTGTTCGCTACGGCGTTTATTCAGTATTATTATTCGATATGTTCGATATACAATTGTTGTTTGTGGTATTTTATGACTGTTTGAATTGGATGGATGGTTAAGTGTTTATGAATGTTTGGATGGATGATTATGTATATTTATGCATGTATATTACAGTATTGATTATAACTGTAAAATGGAAAAGCATGAAACCAATCTAATAATAAGATGGTTAAAATGACTAAGTGACCATTAGGGTCCAGGCCCGGCATACTCAGCGTTTATCGCTGAGACTACACTCATTGTGTAGGTGGTTGATTATCGCCGAAGCCGAAGTGCGGGACAGGGTAGTTAGAGTTTATTTTAATTACCGCACATGGAGTTTATTTGTATAACGATGTCAGACTGGGAATTGTATTATGGTACGGTTATGTATATTCGGGATTGGGTAGATGCTCACTTGTCGATGTTTATGAGTATGGACTTATTATGATGTATAGGAATTATCTCTTTATCACAGCGGTTAGCAGTTTGTTTATGTTGGATATAGTTTGGCTTCGTTACTCGCATGGGCGAGTAATGGCCGGTGACACCCGAGTGAGTATTGTTGTTATTATTTATTCTTCCACTTTAAGACGTTTTATTTATTGCTACGAGAGAGATTATTACGTGTTTAAGAGAGGGGTTTTACATCGAATATTGTCAATACGCTCCTCTCTCAAGTTCCTCTCAACGTTTTTCATCCTCTTCTCGTTCTACTGTCTTTGCTGCCTTTGGATTTTGCAAAGTGATTACTCGGCGGTGGATCCTTCCCCGTTGCGAATTCCGGTTTAGATTATGGTAACTATGTCGGTTCCTTCTTCTTCGATTCTGAAATTTAGGAATTTCCCTTGTCCTAATTCTTCCTCTACAATCTGATTAGGAATTAGTAATTGTTTGTCCCCTTGTCAATTCTGCTTCGGTTGGCATTCTCTGCGATTTCGTGGTCGAATCCAGGTAAGGATTGAGAATCCGTTGTCGTGGCAGTTTCTGGATCGTGAGACTTCTTTGTTTCTGAATGGGAATTGTCCTGCGTTTGTATGTTATTCAGAGAATTGGGATTGTGTGTTCGGTGTGCGTTTTGGTATCTTCGTTGGCGGGACTCAACTGTTCAGATTGGGATTTCGTCTGCTAATTTACAGAGGTAGGTGGCTTTCGGATTCGGCTAATATGTTCAGCCTTGGGGATTTTCATTTTCTGGGATTTAATTGGTGAAATGTCTCTGTGTCGAGGTTGAGAATATGTGTGTTGAATTGCTGTTTTGATGGTTACAAACCCCAAGGTTGTTTTCTACAAATTGTTGTCAATTTGAATGTGTTTGCCTCTGGTTCGTGTGCAAAACGATTTTGTAAACTGCATGTCTGAATGTATGTCCGAACATTGAAGTTCGGACAGACCCTGTTGCGTTTCTGATTTCTGAGTTTTGAACGTGTCCGAACTTCCCTCCGAGCTTTGATGTTCGGACGGGGTGCAAGGATGAGTCCGACTTACAAGTCTTGAATGGTGTCCGAACTTGTAAGTCCAAACAGAAGTTCGGATGCCCTCTGCTGCTTCTTCTGATTTTGGTTTCGACATGCGTCTGAACTTTGACGTTCGGACACATGTTCGGACACTCACAAGGGTTCTTTCTGATTTTGTTTCGACATGCGTCCGAACTTAGACATTCGGACACATGCTCGGACATTACGCGTATCTGATTTCCAAAAAGCGTCTGGACATCTGTCCAAGCTTTGATGTTTGGACACCTCTTTGTTTCTGCTTCTGTTTTAAGTTTGACTTGTGTCCGAACTTCGACGTTCGGACACAAGTTCGGACATGGCACTGTTTACGCCCTATCTTGCTCATTTGAGCTCCGTTTTGACTTCCGTTTGCGGGGTTGGATTCCCCTTCTGGTTTCCAAGCTATCTATATGCTTTGTGGTGCCTGTGATGTACATATGCTTAACTGTATTTAAGCTTCTGTTTTGGAACCTAGTTATCTCTGTATTTGAACTGTGGGGCTGGTTTAGCTATCTCGTAGCGCGCTGCGTAGGACGTCCTTCTGTATTCACGGGTGTGTTCCCCGTTCTGTTCACAGGTGTTCCACCTGTTCTGCTCACGAGTGAGGTTCCTCATTCTGTTCACGGGTTATATCCATTCTGTCTGTATGTTGTGGTTAACTAGGGTCCCCTTATGTTTCTGACTCTGTCTTCTTTGAACTCTGTTTAGTCCTATGGTGATGAGACTTCTGTTTGCTTTCTGACTTTGAATGTGACTGTGTTCCTCGGTTTACCTCTGATTTGATAACATTTTATTAAATGTTTTGAGCATGCTGGTTGATGATGTTAGTTATCTACTGGGCATAGTTGGATGCTCACTCCCCTACTATTACTAACATTGCAGATTGATCAGCGAGGATCACTTGTTCAGCTTCTGGAGTTATGTTTATGTTTACTCATGTCTTGAGACATTTTGATTTAGCATTTGTATCCTACGGGCCCTATTAGCATTGATGCTATATTTGACCTCTGGCTTACGGTTACTTTGTATTTTGGTTTTGAGAGTACTATGTTACTCTGATAATACTTATTTATACAAGCATTTCGTTTCAGGCCTTTATTCTGATTGTTTGAGTGCGATAGTTAGAGCCTTGCGTTATTAAGTAATAATACGCTGCGTGTGATACCCCTAATTCCTAGGCCAGTTTTGGGGATGTTACAAAGTCTATCTCTTGTTGTCATTGTGGGAAATTGTTTCGTATTATGAATATTTCAATGAGTGCGTTATTACTCATATGGGCGAGTGAGAACGGTGCCACCAGTAGTTCGACTGTTTTAGATTACTGTTGTGATCACTATGTTAAGTACGACGATTAGGAGCTGATTTGAGTAAGGGTGTTACAGGAATCGAATCAAGTATGTTACGACCGCCTCGTAAAGAAACTGCGGGAACGTGTGGACTGTTCCTCCTGCACATGTGAAAGAAATTGAGCATGTATAGAAATGAAATGTATAAGTAAAATTAGCTGACAACACGCCTTACCTCTCCTCATGTATATGTGCATCAGAAAGCCCCCTAATGGGAACTAGAAAGAATGTGGGAATCCAAGAATACGCCCATAGTGTTATTAACTTCGTCGCCCCAACAATGTAAGGAGTGTTGAACTGGGTAGCACTGCACAGACCATGATACGTGTGCCAACATATCCAAAGTCCATCATACGAATGTCTTGGGTCGGTATCAACACTCCATCAATTAGCCTCATAAGGAATACACGAGCATACTGCTGATGCACCACAGCTGGCTGTCTGGAGAACCAGTTATAAAACCTGTCAGGCACTTCAAAATCTTGTGCAACCATGACAAGGAGATCTTGTGACCCCTAATTACGCTCTCCTCTAGTTTTTTCTCCAACAGTTCCAAACATAGGTCAGCCACAGGAAGGTTCATAGGTGCAATCACCACATCCCCATCAACTTTCAGACCGTGTAAACAATGAACATCCTCCAAAGTAATCGTTACCTCATCAAATGGTAGCATCAAGGTGGGAGTTTCAGGCCTCCATCTTTCACCTAAAACACTAACTATGGATTTATCTGCTTGAACTTGTAAAAAGGCTAATCCAAGAAAACCAGCATCTCGAATGTAACTATGCATAGCCAAATGTGGAGGCTCTACATCAACATTCCTAGAACACAGTCTCCTTTCGGTATATTTTTATTTCTCATGATCTAGATTACACGAAAATAAAATAAATGATGTTCAAAACTTGAGTACAAAAACATAAAACGAATATGGTGAGGTTTCATATTCACTTTACTTACCGGGTCATCCGAAAAAAGTGATGCAGAAATATGGGTAGTCTGGTATGTGAATAGTCTTGCGTCATCTGGCATGTCAGCGATCTCTTCGCTTTTTTTTACCGATATATGATATATTTTACTTATGTCACGCTACTTTCATATTCAACCAATTGGCCATAGGTGAGAAAAAATGTTAATACAATTTTTTTATTTAAAATTTGATTACCATTTTAAAAATTTCAAGTTTTTTGTTCAGATACACTAGTGTTTTAAACACACTTTGTTCAAAATTTATTTCATATTGTTCCATTTTTTAAAGTGAATGTTCATTTTTAGAAATATAAGTTAGTTGTTCAAACTTTTGAACCATATGTTAACTAAATTTTACAAACTGTTCATAAATTTGATACTAGTTGCTCATCAAAAATTTTATAATAAACACAGTGTAAAAAATAATTATATCATTTCTATTTCTTTTGTCATTTTTTAAACATCAATTACATGTTCATATTAACGATACATGTAGTTCAACATTTTAAACCATTTGTTCAAAATTTATTTCAGGTTGTTTCTAAAATTTGCTCAGAGACTAATTGTTCATGAACAATTAATATAAAAGAATTTACTATTTTTAAATTGGATTTACCGTTTTAAAATTTCAAGTTGTGTGTTCAAATACACGGTACTAGTTGTTCAATTTTTAACACACTTTGCTCGAAAAATTTTGTATAGTTCATTTTCTTGAAGTTAGCCTTCATGTTTATAAATATAAAATTAGTGGTTTAGTTTTTGAACCATATGTTTAACTATTTTTATAACTGTTCAAATATGTGATACTAGTTGTTCATCATAAATTTTTATAAAATAGTGTCAATAAATTATACTATTTCTATTTTTGTCATTTTAAACATCAATTACATGTTCATATTAGCAATACACGATGTTCAACATTTTAAACAATTTTGCAAACTTTATTTCATGTTGTTTTCTATATTTGCTCAGATTAAAATTAGACTAGTTGTTCATGAACAAATATATAATAAAATATAGTACAACATTTGCCATTTGTAAATTGGATTACCGTTTTAAAACTTTCAAGTTTGTTTTCAGATACACCATACTAGTAGATCAACTTTTAACGCACTTTGTTCAAAATATTCATATTGTTTCTTTTTGTAAAAGTTATCGTTCATGTTTAGAAATATAAGATTAGTTGGTCAATATTTTGGACCATATGTTCAACTATTTATATAAACTGTTCAACAATGTGATACTAGTTGTTCATCTAAACTTTTATAATAAAACAGTGTCATATAATTATACCATTTCTATTTTTTGTCATTTTAAACATCAATTATTTGTTCATATTAGCAATACACGTTGTTCAACATTTTAAACCATTTGTTCTAAATTTATTTTATGTTGTTTTTAAAATTTGCTCAAATTAAAATCTAGACTAGTTCATCAACAATTATATAATAAAAGAATATTATTACAATTTACGTATTTAAATTGGACTACCGGTTTAAAGCATCATTCAAATTTTGTTTCACATACATGTGGTGGTTGTTTAAACTTTTAAACCATTTTAAAATTTATTTCATGTTGTTCTAAAAATGTGATTAGATTAAACTTCCAGACTAGTTGTTCATCAATTATCATATAATAAAAGAATATTACTATAATTTACCATTTTTAATTTGGATTACCATTTTTAAAACTTTCATGTTTGCGTCCAAATACACAGTACTAATTGTTTAACTTTTAACACACCGTGTTCAAAATTTACTCTTAATGTTCCTCGTTTTAATGTTTACGTTCAAGTTTAGAAATATAAATTTAGTTGTTCAAGTTTTTGGACCATCGTTCAGCTTCTAGATTTTTCTCTAAAACCTAGATTCTTTTACTTAACGTTATTGAATTTTTTTAGAATTATTTGTTTTTAACTTTCAGGTTTTCCTCTAAAACTGAGATTCTTTTCTTTAACGATTACAAGATTTAATTAATTAAAATATAATTTAAATAAAAATAAAAAGATGAAAAGCTTTTAAATATATTAAATTCGCATTAGCGCTTCACATCACTTTTTTCCCATGTGTACCCTGGAAGCACGATACTCTGTGCTTCCGGTTGTATGGTAGTATTTGCCGACTTTAGTCCGGCTAGCCAGAGGAGTTGTTTTTATTTGTCTACGATAATTTTCATTGTGTGTTTCTTCTAATTCAAGTTGTCTCCTTTGAGCGGTAAGGATGTGCTGGTTTTTTCGATAGTTTAGCAGCTTGGTTCCTCACAATCTAAAGGTTCGGGAATTCTGCTCGGTCATGAGAGCAATTATGTAGCTTCCATATCGTTTTCATGGATCTATTTTCTAAGCATCAAGATCTGATTGTTGCGTACACGTGTACTCGTGTTGTCTTGGTCCTTTTATGGAAGACTTACTTTTGCTAGATTTTGGATTTACAACTTCATTTCATTTTGTCATCCGCTCGGTTTTCTCTTCGGAACCTATAAAGTTGAGCTCTAGTATTCCCCATGATTTTTTGGAATAAGTGTCTTTATGTTGTGGTTTCCTTTATTGTGCAAGACATCCCCTCATTGGTTTCAATTCTGGTTCATTTTCAACACCGTCAAGGTGCTTTTAGCGAGTATCATAACATCTTCTATTGCTTTTGAGCTTGCCATTCTGGTGGGTAGCCTTCTATTGGAAATTTGAAGTGCTGCTGAGGATGAAGTCCATCAAGAGATGTAAGTCAACCTGGCGAAACAAACAAGTCCACCAAGATCAAAATAAAGAAAAGAGATGTCCTTAAAGCATCGTTAAGTCAAACAACAAAAATTACATCGTCAAGCAGAAGGAGTCCTTCATTAGAAGAACCAACTGCGAAAATCAAGGACCAAGATGTGTCTGAGTATCATCAACATTCGACCAACGATCATCAATGAAATACCCCTAAACATTATATAATTAATCAAAGATTAATTAAGGAGTTATAAAGGCTAATGAGCATTAAAATGACTAAGAAATTATATAAACTCCATATATATTTATATAAATAAATATATCAAGTCTTTGAAGGTCATTAAACCTCATATAAATTATTGAACTAAGAAGGGATAATTATAAAGAGAAATCAACTAATGAAGTTGATTTAACATGTAACATTTCAATACAAGAAGTAAGAGCACAAATCATATGAGAGAACTATGTGATATACATTATATAGTAATAGTGAATAGTAAAGTATACTAATCACTCAAACACAAAGAAATACACTTAAACACAAAAGAATACACCTTAGAACAAGGTAACTACACAAGTTACAACCTAACACATTAAACAAGTCCAAAATGTACAACATATATGTTATAACATTATAAGTCACAAGATGACAAATCAAACCCCATAAAATATCCTCATGGTCAGTTTTATGGAGGCAAAAGGACATATCCAAAGCATTTTCTACTTTCAGAGGAAGCTTCCTAAAATATAATGTCTTCTCTCCTAGGAACTACAACTCACAACTTACTTACAACACCCCCCTCTCACTCACTCTTCTCCCCACCCTATGTTGCGGCTATGGGGATTTGAACTTAAATCCTCACTAGCTTATACACCTACATTTTCATTTATTATGGTTTGTGTTTTCTCTCTCTTGCTTATTTAATGTCATGACTTGATCATTTATGGCATTTATGGAAGTCCCCAACAACACATGATTTTGAGTTGGTGATTGTGACCAAAGAGAGAGAAACCCTAGCTTTTACAATCTTGATTAGTTTGTGAAATTTGGGGATATCAATGTGGACTTGCAATTAATGCTATCTAGTGATTCGAACTCTACTTGATTCGAGAGTTGGAAGTAGCTAGGTAAGAGTTGACTCTTCCATGATGATTTGGAAGGTCATTATAATAGTCCAAATAGACAACTTGAGTGAAGTGGGTTTGTAAGTGAAGTTGGGGTAAATTTAGGTGACAATAACCATCCTAGGATGCATTCCATCCAAATCCATTAACAACCGATTTTATTTTCCATATTTAGTTTACAATTTGTCTTGAACCAAACTATTAAGCTTGCCACCGGCTAAACCCAAATTTAAATTATTGTTTCTTTACCGATTACTAAAGCTAGGGAGATGGATAGTCAATTTCCTAGCAGAATGACACTTTCATTACTACTTCGATTGGGTTCACTTGCCCATAATTTGTGATATTGACCATTACATAATTTTCATAACATGTTTTTGGCTCCGTTGCCGGTGAAATTAATAGTCTCTATCATTTTCCTCAGTTTCGGTATTTTTGGTTTTATTTATTTTAGTTTCCTTTAGTTCTTGCTTATCCTTCTCATTTCTAATAGTTAGTATTTCATTTGGTGTGAGCTTATTCAGGTACCCTTTGCTTTTCTTGTGTATGCCAAGTACCCGTTCTAGCGACTCTCCTCTTGCTAGCCAGGTCCGAGCTTGAACTATCTTTAAGAAGAATCAGAAGGAATTTGAAAACTCTTACCATGACAGACATTGACCCACATGTCAAGGACAATGGTCATGGGGAGCATGAGCAACCACAAGGCCAACACGACCTCTCAAAGACTACCACTGACTGAACACCGAAGGGAGAGCCTCAGCAATAGTTCTTCCAACCTTAACACCGAATGAATGGGCGTTCAAAACTCACTTCATCACCGCCATCCGAGACCAAGGAAAATTTAGTGGGGCGAATCCGGATGATGCTCTAAATCTTGAGCCTGTTCTTGGATTTTTGCAACTCCTTCGGCACAACGGGTAATCTAAACGAAAGGATCCGACTATAACTCCTTCCCCACTCATTGTCCGGCTCAGCTTTGAGGTGGTACCGTAGCCTTCCATCAAGATCCATCTACACACGGGATCAAATGGCTAGCAAATTTCTTTCCAAGTACTACCCCACAAGTAGGACAAGGCAATTAATAGGTGAAATCAGCACGTTCTACCAAGAACTGGGTGAAACTTTATACGACGCTTGGGACCAGTTCAAGGAGATGCTTATGAATTGCTCCTACCATGGCTTAGACGACCAATCACTATGTTTGTCATTCTTCAATCGGCTGGACGACACCAACCGCCTTCTTGTGAATTCCTCCGCGGAGCGAGCTTCATGGCAAAGTATCCCGAGGAAGGAATGGAACTTCTATAGACGATGACGAATGACACAAGACAATGGGCTAGTGTCAAGTGAAGCGTACTAAGAGCAGCTGGCCTCCTCAATGTGCAACCCACCGATCATCTCTCAGCTCAAATATCATCTATCACGAAGACGGTAGAGAAGCTAGCTACCACTCTAACTGAAATTGTCAAGACCATAGCTTCTGCATCTTCTGGTCAATCCTCGGAGGGATGTGCCATTTGTGCGGGTCCCCATGACACTCGATGTTGTGAAGGGGAGATGAACATGAACCAACAAGAGGATGTGAACTTCATAGGCAACCGAACCAACAACAACAACAACAACAATGCGTCAAGGAGGAATCATCCAAACGTTTCATGGAGAAATGACCAAAACCAAGGAGAACCAAACAAAAATTTAACAATTCTCAAGGGTATAGACATCTAGACCAAAGCCAACCATCAAATTTTCAATCCGGTTATAGACCACAAGGGACCCCTCCTGGCTTTCAGCAGCAACAACAACAAGATTCCCCCTCTTCTTCTTCAAGTGGGATTTCAAGGTTAGAGAACCTCATGGCGGATTTCATTGTCACCGCTGTTATACCCAAAATTTTGAGCCCCCTGGTTAGGGTCTATGAGGTTTTGGTGTTGTGAGCGGAATTTGGATCAAGTAATGAGAAATTCCGGCTCGATCGGCGCATTCCAGGGCATGGGGAGCAGTTTTGTCGTTGTCAGGGGCGTTTTCGTAATTTTTAAGGCTCTTGAGACCTCCTATAGGCTTTCTCTCTCCTCCAAAAGATGCCCAAATCAGCTTGAAATGCTTTGCAATTTTAACCCATGATAGAGAATGACATTTTAAGCATAATGGCGTTGGAATTTTGATTTTTCAAACTTCCAATAATATTCTAGCAATTTCTGACTGAATCTGGCGAGAAATTCAATTTAAAAATATCCCAACATTTAAAAAATCCGATTCAACTTTAGAAAAATCATAATTGCCATCCTTGACACATGGTTAAAATTTCACACCAAAATTCCTTTGGGAAGTCATTTAATTAAAATACCAAAAAATCTTACTTTTACTAGATTTTCTTTATCTTTAAGAAACTCTATATAAAGGGAAAGGTTTTTTTGATAAAAGAAGAATCTCATAAGCTCTTAGAACCCTAGGCAGTCAAAGCTCTTCTCCAGCAAGCCTCCCACGTTTTGCACCTTCAAACACCAAAACAACACCGAAATCTCACCGAAATCAACACCGAAACACGTTTTCCAATTCCCTACACATCAAAAATCATCAAAAATCAACCAAACCACCTCCAAAACGTGAAGAACACCTTCAAAATCAACAACTAGAAGCTCGGGTCGAACTCAATCCGGAACCTGCACCATCGGAGCCTCCGAAGAATCCCGACGTGAAGAATCCTCTTGAATTCGAAGGTAAAATAGGTTGCAATTCTACTTTTCTAACTCTCCACGACCTTATTAACTCTCTGTCAAATTTTGGGTTCAAACTAACCTTTTTACGCTTCTGTATTGCTAATTGCTTTTGCTTCTGCCTTGTTACTTGTTTGTCAAGTTTCTTGGTTAATTAGACTTCAAACTGCAATCTTTCAATTACTAATGTATTGTATATCTTTCAGGCTACACGTGCATATTTTTTTAGCCGAAAACACCGTCGGGAACCATCAGAAAACCCCTGTCCGTGGGTGGTTCAGGACCTCGGACCTATGGTCCAGGACCACGGACGGGTTATCCGTGGCCATGGACACCCACAGACGGCGGTAGAATTTTTAAAATTTCAAAATTTAGGTTTTTCCAAATAATTTCCGAGCCCACGGAAAGCTTGTCCGTGGCCCCGGACTTTTAAAAATTTCGTTTTTTCTAAAATTTGACTTTTCTGTATAATTAGGTTAACTGGGGTCCGTGGTCTCGGACATGGGGTCCGTGGCTACGGACGTAAACAAAATTTCACCTAATTCTGCCTCCGAAACCCTAGTCTAGGTACTTTCAGTTTCCACTTTATATTTCTGTCAAAAAATATTAAAACACAAAAAAATTAGAAGCGCGCACTTAGGTTAAAACGACTCGTAATAAGCCATAATTCAACTAAGTAGAGGAAAAACGACTTCGAAGGGTAATGAAAGTAATTTGAACCCTAAATAGGTCGAATACCAAGCCCCCGAACCCGAACTCTGCCTTTCCTGATTTACTCTAGGTAAAAATTAGGTGGCGACTCATAATAGGTTCCAGTGAGCTAGCTTAGGTTTTAATAATTATTGTTATATGACATAGTTATTAACCTTAGGTTATGAGTGGACCTAAAACCCATGTAGATCCTAATTAACTTTAATCAACATAGGATATGGTTTAAAATCGAGGCTCACAGACTGGCAACTCTGCTGGGGACAACTTCTTAATATTAACTTGTTTAATTTTAAGAAAGAGGGCTTAACTCAAAAATTGTCTATTTATGACTTTATTACATTGTTTGTCTACTTTTCGTGCGCAATTTAAATTTCACTACCTTTTCATCATATGAGAGCGAGGGTCCACATAAACCAATTTCACCCCGGGACCCGTTTGAGGGTCCCCTGTCAGGGACTCACACCTTCTAGGTGATGTGAATAAGTGGGGAAAAAGAGGAGGGTGTCGTCTAACCACACCCCCTTAATACCTGGGTTTAGCCCCAAGCATTTTCCTGGCAGTACCCTTACCTAGCCCATTGTTTGGTCAGTCAAAGACCCGGCCATAGACGCACACCTTTAGGTGATGTGAAAAAAGTGGGGGAGCCCAAAGAGAATCGCGGGCAAGCCCTATTCATTTGTGGTGACCTGGGCCCACGCCCCAAACACTTCTCCGGATCGATCCATACCCAAGTTGGTTAGAACGTCAAGTGAGGACATGTTGAACCTGTATGATCCTTGTTTGCTCGTACGGGAGGCCATTGTCAAATCTAGAATCTTGATGGACGCTGACCCCTGAACCTTGCGCAAACCTTTGCTAACCATGAGAAAATCAAAACAGGTAATCAGGGGAAAACCCGGGCACTTTGACATGTCTAATCTGGCTAATCTCAGTAGTGACCTCACGAAGCTTGAGGCGAAACATGCTTCTGTGATAGAAGGTTTGGAAGCCAAGGTCAGTTCGCTGGAAGCCCCTCCAGTGGTCAACCCTCTTGAAGAATTCAACCATGCCAGCTGTGAATCTCCAGAAACTCCCATAGAGCTCGATGATGAGGGAATCCTGATTGAGCTGGAAACAAAGGTTCCTAAGGCACAGCCAATAGAAGACACCACCGAAGTTAATCTGGGGACATCCGATAGCCCCAGGATGGTTAAACTGGGTGTATCATTGAGCAAGGATGAAAAAGATGAGCTGATAGGTTTGCTTAGAGAATTTGAAGATGTCTTTGCTTGGAGTTACGCCGATATGCCAGGAATAGACTCAGAAATAGCAGAACATCACATCCCGACATATCCTGATGTAGCACCTAAAATTCAAAAGTTGCGGCGTTTACAACCAGAACTACAGGTTAAGGTGAAAGAGGAGATAGAGAAGCTGCTCCGGGTCGGCTTCATTAAAGTTGTCAAGTATCCCCTCTGGCTCGCTAATATTGTTGTGGTAATGAAGAAAAATGGGAAAATTAGGGTCTGCATTGATTATAGAGACCTCAATAAGGCCAGCCCAAAAGACAGTTTCCCATTACCACACATTGATGTCATGGTCGACGGAGCTTCGAGGCATGAGCTTTTCTCATTCATGGATGGATTCTCCGAGTACAATCAGGTAAAAATGGCGAGGGAAGATCAGGACAAAACATCTTTCACAACACAGTGGGGAACTTATTGTTGGAATGTAATGCCTTTTGGTCTGAAGAATGCGGGTGCCACTTATCAGAGAGCTGCAACCACAATCCTTCATGATATGATGCATAAGGAAGTTGAGGTCTATGTGGACGACATGATTGTGAAAGCTAAACGGAGAACCGATCATTTAGTTAACCTCAGAAAGTTTTTTGAGCGTATCCGACAATACAAGATGCGCCTAAATCCGGAAAAGTGTAGCTTTGGGGTAACTGGTGGGAAGCTACTTGGTTTCATGATAACGTCAAAGGGAATTGAGGTTGACCCGGAAAAAGTTACAACAATCAGAGACATGCAGCCATCAAAAACCAAAAAGGAGGTTAGAAGCTTTCTTGGACGGGTGTAATACATCAGCCGTTAATCCAAAATCTGACTGAAATCTGTGAGCCTATCTTTAAACTCTTGAAGAAAGATGCTCCGAAAAAATGGAACGAACAAAGCCAACAGGCATTCGAAAGGGTTAAAGAATATTTACAGGAGCCACCTGTTTTTGTGCCGCCAATCGAAGGGAAGCCTCTGATCCTCTACTTGGCAGCCCACGAATTCTCCATGGGGCTTATGTTGGCTCAGAACCAGGGTGACCCGCCTCGTGAATATGCCATCTATTACCTTAGCAAGAATTTGGTGGATGCAGAAACTCGGTACTCCTTCATCGACAAAACCTGTGCAGCACTCGTGTGGGCAGTAAAGAAACTTCGACATTACTTGTTGGGGAGTGAAATTCATTTGATCTCTCGGATGGATCCAATCAAGTATATGATAGAAAAGCCAGTTCTAACTGGCTGGTTGTCACGGTGGTCCCTTCTGCTGTCGGAATTCGACATTAAATTTTGTGTGCAAAAAGCTATTAAGGGGTCGGTAATAGCGGAGCACTTGGATGATAATCCAATTGCCGAAGAGTAGTGTTGCAACGATGATTTTTCTGATGAACACGTGATGACCATAGAAAAAGAGGTGTGGAAATTATATTTCGATGGGTCTTCCAATAGGAATGGTTATGGAGTGGGTAATCTGCTCATCTCGCTGGAGGGCTTGCGACTACCTACCTCTGTCAAGTTAGGCTATAGAGTAACCAACAACATGGCTGAGTATGAAGCCTGCATCCTATGCCTCGAGACGGCGCTGGGCTTGGGTAGTGGATATTGAAGTCTTCGGAGATTCTTTGCTGGTTGTGTGTCACATCAACAACGAGTGGGAAGTTAGAGATGAGAAGCTAGTGCCATATCACCGCCATCTAGTGCAGCTCAAAAGGGCCTTCAGAAACATCAGCTTCACCCATGTTCCTAGATCACATAATACCTTTGCAGATTCCTTGACGTCCCTCGCCTCTTCTCTGAGATGCCAGAAGATGCACAGTATATCCTTTTTCAAGTGACTCTTCGGCACGAACCCTCTTTCGGATAAATGCGATATTGGTGGATGAATAACCATGGTTTCAGGACATCAAGAAATTCATAGAAAAAGGAATATACCCAGAGAACACCAGCAAGCAAGATCGTTTGGCAATTCGAAAACTGGCTCTCTGCTACACGATAGTGGCAGGGTGGCTGTTCGAAAGGATGCCATCCGGGGCCCTTCACAGGTGCCTTTCACAAATCGAGGCTAGAGTGGCAATGGATGAAGTCCATGCTGGAGTATGTGGGACTCATATGAGTGGGCACACCTTGGCACGCAATATTCTGAGACACGGGTATTATTGGACAACCATGGAAAATGACTGTCAACAGTAAGTCAAAAGATGCCAGAAATGTCAAATCCATGTAGATCTAAAACACCTCCCAGCTCTACCCTTACATCATATGGCATCGCCTTGGCCCTTTGCTTCATGGGGAATTGATATCATCGAAGAAATACATCCCAAGGCATCGAATGGCCATCGTTACATCCTAGTGGCGATCGACTACTTCAGCAAGTGGGTGGAGGCTAAATCTTTTGCCCAATTGGGGGCCAAACAGACAGCACGGTTTATTGAAAGTGAGATTATCTACAGATATGATGTGGCTTTCGAAATTGTTACAAACAATGGTGTTCATTTCAAGGCCGAAACTGAGTAACTCATGAGGAAATATGGAATCCGACATCATCATTCCTCACCCTACCGCCCACAAGCAAACGGGGCCGTTGAGGCGGCAAATAAAACCATCAAGAGGATTCTAGCCAAAATGGTCGATACCTACCTGGATTGGTTGTTCAAGCTACCGATGGCTCTTTTGGGTTACAGGACGTCAGTGAAGACAGCCACTGGGGTTACTCCGTACTCACTGGTTTACGGGACTGAGGCAGTGCTGCCCGTTGAGATTAAGATAAAGGCCCTACGAGTCATGAGCGAGCTGTAAATATCCGAGTCTGAGTGGGAGGAGAAGAGGCTCGACAGTTTGGCTTTCTTGGACGAGAAAAGGTTGCGAGCTCATGAATGTATCCAGGTCTACCAGAAGCAAATGGCTCAAGTTTTCAATAAACGGGTCAAACAACGGGGAATTCAAGAAGGTGATCTTGTGCTGAAGCAGCTTAGAGCTGATCTACCAGATCCGATTGGGAAATTCAGACCCAAGTGGTCAGGGCCATACTTGGTGAAACAACTGTTCTCATATGGTGCAGCAAGTTTAGTTCTAGCTAGCACCGGAGAGGAGCTCCCGGGATTAGTCAATTTGGATAAGCTCAAGAAGTTCTTTGCATAAGCATGTTTTCATTACTAGGCTTGTCCTTATGGTAATCTTCATTTCATCTTGTAACATTCTAGGAAGCATTAATAAAAAAGGATTCTCGTTCTTCGAAGCTTCGCGCTCTTCTGTAGGTTGAATGAATTAAACCGTCATCCGAACACCTAGCGTGAAATTCCTTTGTAGGGTGTACCTTAAGCATTGTAAACAGAGCTCTCATGTGCCTTGTGCAAAACCACCTTCCCATCCATACACTCGCCACCTCCATTATAGCCACCCCACATATCACATTATCCCATCATTTCTACCATTTCACCAAACACATAAGGCCAAAAATTTGTTGTTGCAAAATCACCTGTCACCTTTTCACAAGAATATCTCATCACCATTACACACACAGCCATCCTCCACAAATAGCCTGGGTATTCAAAAGGCTAGTCGAGAAATTCCACAACAATACTGGGGGCAATCTGAGTTAAGGAACGGTGATGTTTATTTCTTTTGTTTAAATGGGCAAACAAGTCTCTAAGTGTACATTTCGTGAGAGTGCCCTTAGCGGTAAAACCAAGAGCGAAAGAGCGTGTCACTTTTACACGACTCCAGAGAGGTCACATTCAAAGGTAAGGTAAACAGCATGTGAAATACCCCGTAATTAAAAATAGTGATTAATTATGCTAATAAGTAATTTAGAAGCTTAATTAAGTGTAAACAATCATGAGGGAACAAATCCCTAAGAAAACGGATCCTTAAAATGGATTAAAAACACTAACGAACCTTAAAGCGCGTTTTTCGAGGAAACTGGGAAAACGTGACTTTAAGCGGGTCAAATAGACTCGTAACAATTTTGGGGCAATTAAATAATCATTAATAAATATTAGTGAAGCCTTAGAACCAATAAAATCAATAAAACGAGAAAATAGAAAAACTGTCAAAAACGGGAAGTTGTGGGGTAAAAATATAAATAACCCAAACTAGTGTGTCCAATATTGTAAATAGAATTTTAAAACCCATGGGGGCTGTAAGAGTCAGCCGATTTGTTTCCCCCTCACACACTCCCTTAATCCTCCTTTCATTTGCAAAAGACAAAAAGAATTAAAAAGCAAAATGTAACTATACTTTACTACTCTACCTCACACTCTCTCTCCTACCCTCATTCCTTTCTCTCACGTACAGACCCCACCCCTTCACTCTCTCAATTCTTCTTCTTCCCAGGCGACATCAATGGAGTTTTGAACACCCACACCAAAACCTCCATTTCTCTCATCATGTTAGGTGTCTAAACCTTCTCCAAAAATTACAAAACTACTCCATTGTCTTCCTCTCATCAAGGAGAGTATTCATCTCTTTCCAAAACTCGAAAATAAGCATTTTCGTTTCTGTGGGTACTCTTGCTTTGGAGCTTCAAGACCACCATTAGAAGGCCTTTCTTCTCCTCTTTGGTTTAAGGTAAAAAGAAATCCGAAAACACTTCATTTTCTTGCTCTCATTTGCAAAATAAAGATTTCAAGTTTTGAACTCCTTGCTCCTTTTGTACCCAGCCGATTTTGGCCTCTTTGAAGGAGAAGAAATATTGTTCTGGGCTCCTATAAGCTTCGTCTACACCCTTGCAAGGTAATGAAATTTCTAAACCCTAAAACTTACATTAAAACTTAAGTAATGGTTAGGGTTAGTTAGTGTATTAAAATGGTGTGTATATATGTGGGCTGTAGTGTTAGAATTTGGTTCACAAACCGGTGGGAAGAGAAGAGTAGGAGGAAAGGAAGAAGAAAGAAGGAGAAAGAAAACTAGAAGAAGAAACAAGGTAATTACGCTTACCCTTGTATAGCCTTGTATATATATATATGTAAACAGGTTTTAGAAGTTAAAATAGGTATTGTAAAATGGTGATGTAGTGGTAGTGCAATGAGTAAGAGAATTCAAATGTTTTAAACCCTTAAAAGACATGTAAAACTTGTTCAAACCTAGATGGGAATTAGAGGATGTGTGCAAGAATTTTGGAGTGATTAGTGTTGGTATTTATGTGTGAGAGTTTAGTTTATTGGTAATTGTTCAAAACAGGTGAGATGAATGTTAATGTGTGTGTAAATGATGTGGTGAGAGTATAAAAATATAGGGGAGACTATGTCAAAATTTACCTAGAACTAGAACACTTAAGAGACTAGAAACTAGGTGAATAATATATGTTGTAACAGATTTTGAATAGAGCTAATTGGTGGGTAGATTGAGAGAGGTAGTTAATGTATTGTAATGCATTAGAAGTGTTAGAAATGACATTAGAAGAGGGAGCAATAGATGGAGATAGTGAGAGTTAAAATCTGTAGCATAATGCAACTAAGGGAAGTTAATGTAAGTGCTGAAATGAAAACTTAAGAAAATAGGTGAGTAAATTAGCATAAAAGGAGTAATAGGTTAGCAATGGATTTAAACATGTTTAGGAGACTAATTAGGTGCTTAAACATGTGGGATTAAGTGTAGGAACAATGAGGAAATAATTAGGCAAAGTGTGGAATGTAACAGATTTTGAAAATGTAAAACCTGCTGAATTTGTAGCAGGGTCTGGGACTTAAGTCCAGGACTAAGTCCCGGACCAGGGTGCAAAATCATGCCGAGAGTAACAAATATTGGGTGGTCCGGGACTTAAGTCCCATACATGAACCCGTACCACCCCTGTAAAACACCCTGAGAGTTCTGCAATGTTAAGGTCCGGGACTTACCTCTTGTAAGAGGACCCGGACCATGGAGAGAATTCAGGTCGAGAGTTTCCAATGCTTGGGTCCGGGACTTACCTTAAGTATAAGGTCCCGGACCATGCTAATAAACAGCCGAGAGTTTGGACCATGTGTTGGTCCGGGACTTAAGACCCGGACAAGGTCCCGGACCAACCAAAACTTGTAAAATTAAGTGTATAAAATGGCTTTTAAGGTAAGGAAGTGAATGGTAATGACAGTGTAAGATAAGTAAGACTTAGTTAAGGACGTTTAAAGGTCATTAAGAGTATAAACAAATTTTAAAAGTAATAAAGAGTAAGTAAACCATATGTAAGTATGAGAATTGTAAAGGTATAGTAAGTATGAGTTAGGAAACGTAAGAGTAGTCGAGTTAAGTTAATGATAGTTAGATTAATCACTCGATTGTATGTATATCATAGGATTTGATTTGTGAACACCGGAGGAACGTCGGATACAAGTACAACGGTGAACGGTACGAATTCCTTATGCCCCGTATGCTATCTTGGTTACTCTGATTTGTGTGTTGTGTGCTAATTGATCACCAAATAAGATTAACGCACGAATCGGATATATTATGCTTACTTGTGAATATCATGAGATTGTTCCTTGTTGCATATTTTCTTTAAATCATAGTTTGTGTAATTCATGAAATGTATGGATGAATATGAGTGTATGTATGTACGATGTATTGTACTTTGACCGAATGTGCTGTGATTGGACTTCTAACTGATTCCTAACAAGCTAACCAATATAACTTAAATTGGTAATTAAATTGGAATGAGTAGAAGTCCGATATAGTTTTGGCCACGCGTGAGGATGCGGAGACACAAGAGGTTGGATCCAAGTCCTGACTCTTAAACTGGTCCGCGGCCCAAACCCCTTAAATGGGTAGCATCCCGGATTTATGAGTCAAGTAAATCCCGGTGGTGGGACGGTGTAGTCCCCGGGCCGGAGGTCACATCGACTTAACATGAGCATAAGTAAGTAAGTAAGAATGAGTAATAAGTATGGAAAAGTAAGTAAGAGTAAGTAAGAATAAGTAATGTGTAATGAGTAAAAGAGTAACAAGCATTCCGATTAAACCGGATGCGTAATTTGGCTAACCCTTGTGAAGGTAAGGATTGTGTATGCTATTGTATTGAGCATGAATGTATGATGTATGTAAAGCATGTATGTATGAAATTAATGAACCGCATGTTCAGTCGACCGTAAATAGTCGGCGTGCCCTAGCTAGCACGTGGTATATGCGGAGTTTATACGCAGCTTTTGCTGAGCCCCTAGGGGCGATGTTTTTACTACACGCGGTACTCGAGAAGGATGAAGAAGACGAAGAGTTTAGTTTGATTTCTTTTGGTGTAATGATGAATTGAATGGTGTACTAAGTAGTACACGGCTGTAGGTTTTTGTTAGCCGGTGTACCATGGGGTACACCCTTTTTGGGTTGTGAAAGAATGATAGGATGGTGGATTGGTATAGGTGAGTAGTTGTTTCAAACTCATTATTTTTGGAAGCTAGTGAAGGGAATGTAATTAACTTACTTGTGAATACTCGGTAATCCATTAATGTAGGCGAATGGTATTTTGTATTCAGTAAGCAATATTTTAGTAGCTCGGTATACTTAGGCATCAGACCGTCACTGTAGGTAGAGTAAGCTTTGCTAGCCGTATGTGCGGTTACGGCGTTGTATCACCTGCCGTAGTAGTAGTATTTCCACTGCGAACTGATAGGATTAACAGGACGATTAGACGATAAGAATAGGATTAACGGTAGGGGTGTTACAAAAAGTGGTATCAGAGCGAAGTGTCGCTCTGATGTCCATGGTTACCGAGCATAGGGATTACCGAGTTAGGATTTCAACCGTCTTAAGACGGATACTTAGAAACCTAACTAGGAGCTACCGTTGTTAATAACGGATACCCTTGACGTCCTTACGGACGATACCTTGCTTAAAATTCCAAGACCCTTGAGTCATATCTTGCGAAGCCTAATGTAAATGCTAAATGTTCAGATGTCAGGACTAGGCCGAGGCCGAGGAAGAGGCGAAGCCTCTGGAGGACCTGGCGCGCAGACGATAGCTGAGATCGTCGCCGCCACGGTAGCGCAGATGCTACCACAAGTAATCAACGCTATGCAACAAAATCAACAGAACCAACAGACTCAGACGGGACCAATCCCGCCCCCTCCACCCAGAGAAGTGAACTGGGTAAAAGCTATCACAGATTTCCGACCTCCATGCTTTAGAGGCGAGAGCGATCCTGCTAAACTTGAATCCTACATCTCCGAAATGGAGACCGCATTTGAAACCCTCGAATGTCCTGCTGGAGTTCGAGTGAGGTTAGCGGCGTACTATCTAAAAGATGCAGCCATGGATTGGTGGAAGCTAATCAAGCATGAGCATGTCGATGACCCTACCTTTGACTAGGAATCTTTCATAGCCCTCCTCCGATCCAAATACTATCCGGAACACGTGAAAACCAAGAAAAGGCTAGAGCTGGATGCCTTGAAAATGATAGAGAAGATGTCTGTCGACGAGTATTACCGCACCTACACCTCAATTCTTCGTCTTCTACCCGACCTTGGGTACACCGACCAGGTGTTGGTCGATCGCTTCTATGGCGGTCTGAGCCATCGCCTGCGGTACGGTATGGGCTACACACGATTTACCTCCCTTCAGGTAAATACCGTTTAACCCTTAGTACCATTGTAAATCCTTGAATCTTTACCTTTACCTTATCTTTTAAATAAGAATCCCGACTAATACCTGAAACTTCAGGAGTGCTATCACGCGGCATCTCGCGTTGAGATCACTTGCCAACTACGGGATGAAGAAACCGCGCTGAAGCGCAAAGCTAACAGTAAGAACACGAGCTCTAAGAAGCAGAACCAAGGGAAAAGCTAGAAGAAGAAGAAGAAGGGAAAGTTCTTCAACCAACCCCAATGAACTTCCCAAGTGAGAGCAGTGCCCATGCTGAGCAGGGCAAACCAGTTGAACTTCTTCACCTAGGTTCTTCTGCGCCGGTGGCAGCGAAGCCACTGAGATCATACACACCTAAGGGTAAACATCTACTTCTAAATCCATATTTGTATAAGTATCATACCTTGTATTCCTGCACAAATGTGCTAATTCTCTAAACCTTAGGTTCTGGCTCCGGTTTCAACAAAAACTTCTCTGACGGCCGTGCTTATGTGTGCCGCAAGTGCAACCAAGACCATCCCGGCAAGGATTGCCAAGGGAGAGAAATCCGGTGCTACAATTGTCAAAAACCCGGGCACCGAGCCAATGTATGCCCCGAGAATGCTAAACCGAGAGGAAGCTTCCAAAGCTATAAGCAGAGGGAAGGCAAGGAGGTCGCATCTGGCGATGCACCGACCCAGCAGGCACCACAGGGACAGGGATCCCGGGGTCCTCCGAGGGGTGCACCCCAGAGGCAGCCTGTCTTGCACGTGATTGACCGTGATGGGTCCGGTTCTAAGTCCGGCCCAGGTAATTAATCTAAACCTTGAATCCTTGAGAAGCATGACTAAGTATTGGAGTATTTGTTTGAGTGAATACATGAGTAAATGAATTGAAGTATGTATTGAGCATGAAATGAAGTAGTTGAAGCTAGTACTCACCATAGATGAACTTATAACCATAGAAAGCTTTAGTATTGCTATCCAATACCTTCGAAACTGAATCAAGAAGAGACCAACATCACCACACACACCACTACTCCAGTGAACAGTGTTAGGTCATCTGACCAGGTATGATCTTATTAAAGGAATACCTGACACCTGAAGCCCAAATTTCAATCATCCGACGATGCAACAAACTAGGAACGTGTCAAGGAGGATTTTATACACCCGAATTCCCCGGTGGAGCGAAGATGAAGCTGAAGATGATGTGATTGGGAAAGGATTGGAATCCTTATACCAAGACATACCAAGAGACACGGGAGCAAGACGGAGCAACGCCACCGACAATACCTCCAGAATTTCGGACACTTGTCACACAAGCAGTAGAACTTGCACAACAATGCGAATATGATCCGATCCCCGCACTTGAAGCGAACCTTTGTATCGTCAACTTCTATGAGAAAGAAGGATGACTTGGTTACACCAAGACAAGGACGAGACAGCGGAATCTCTTGAACAAGGAGTGCCCATAGTTTCTTGGTCCATTGGTGATGACGCCATATTTATGTATAGCAAGCAGAAGCGTGTGGACCTCGCACAGAAACTGGTATTGAGATCAGTAGATGTCCTAATCATGGGGGAAACTCTAGGATGCTGTATCACGGGATCAACAAGATCAAGTTGAATACGGCACCGCCGGCAATAATCAATGCCACACACATGAAACCAGGACGCCAGAACCTTACCTTTAGGAAGTATTAAATTCATAGTATCATGCAATGTATTAGTAACGTGTATTAGAGACACGGTATGTATGATGGTTGGTTTATCAATAAGAGCAGAGTTGATTTAAATTCCACTTGTGTCCACCATCAATACTTATGAAATTGTGACTTCAATAGGTTGTGGACTCGGTACCGAAGGTAACCTGAGCATCCTCACCGAAGCACAAGCCGGCAAAAGCGGCACCATCTTAACGGGAACATTCCCAGTGAACGGCATTGACGCCAATGTGTTATTCGACTCCGGCGCCTCTCACACTTTCGTATCACCATCTTTTGTGAAGCGGTTGAAGCTAGATGCGGATGAGCTACCTCATTTCCCGGTTACTCTCCCATCGAAGGAGCGAGTACAACGCACCAAGTATTACAAATCAGCCACGATTGAAATCAAAGGCGAAGTGTTTCCCATCTCCTTCATCAAGTTCAATGGGTTGGGATTCGACTTGATAATCGGAATGAATTGGTTGGAGCGGCACAAGGGTAGGATCCTCTGCGCCGAGCATCGATTGCTGCTCAAGAGTCCTTCTGGGGTTATCATATCTTACCGCTAGAGACCGAGAGAGCCTTCGACCATAGTCATCTCCGCTATGGCTATGTACCGGGAGCTCAGAAAGGGCCATGAAGTATATTTGTGTTATGTACAAGACCTGGAGAGAGATCCAGAGTTCAGTGATGATGTACCAATTGTATCTGAATTCCCCGATGTATTCCCTAAGGAGCTACCAGCATGCCACCACAGAGAGCAGTGGAATTTGAGATTGACCTTTTGCCAGGTACCGATCCCATTGCCAGGGCACCGTACCGTATGGCACCTGCCGAAATGACAGAGTTGAAAGAGCAGTTACGTGATTTACTCGACAAAGGGTTTATACGCCTGAGCGTATCACCTTGGGGAGCACCGGTTCTCTTCGTGAAAAAGAAGGATTGTAGTCTCCAACTTTGTATTGACTACCGCGAGTTGAATGCGGTCACAGTCAAGAATAAATACCCATTGCCACGCATCGACGACCTATTCGACCAGCTGAAAGGAGCCTCAGTCTTCTCCAAGATCGACCTCTGTTCTAGGTATCATCAAATTGCCATCAAAGAGCAAGACATTGAGAAAACGGCATTCCGAACTAGATATGGCCACTATGAATTCACCGTCATGCCATTCGGCTTGTCAAATGCACCAGCAAAATTCATGGACCTCATGAATCGACTATTTAGTGAGAAGTTGGACACTTCGGTTGTTAGCTTCATCGACAACATACTTGTATATTCCAAATCAGTAGAAGAGCATGAATTTCATTTGAGGAAATGCTTGAGACACTGCGCGAGAACCAGCTGTATGCGAAATTCTCCAAATGCGAGTTCTGGCTAGATCAAGTATCATTCCTTGGTCACGTCATCTCGAGCGCGGGTATCTCAGTTGACCCTTCTAAGATAGAAGCAGTACGATCATGGCCTAGACCTAAGACTGTTACCGAAATCCGGAGCTTTCTTGGTCTAGCCGGTTACTACCAGAGATTTGTGAAGGACTTCTCGAAAGTCGCTAAGCCATGACTACACTGATGAAGAAAGATGCACCGTTTGTATGGACAGACGAGTGCGAATTATCATTTCAAAGCCTAAAAGACTCATTGACCTCAGCGCCGATTCACACACTTCTAGAGGGCACAGAGGGATTTGAGGTATATTGCAACGCATCAGGCAAGGGAATGGGATGCGTACTCATGCAGCATGGCAAGGTTGTAGCTTATGCCTCCCGCCAGCTGAAAAAGCATGAGGAGAACTACCCGACTCACGACTTCGAGTTAGGACCATTGTCTTCGCCTTGAAGATATGGCGACACTATCTCTATGGGGTAAGCATCACCATCTACTCCGACCACAAGAGCTTACAGTATGTATTCACACAGAAAGAATTGAACTTGAGGTAGAGGAGATGGATGGATCATTTCTTCAGATTACGACATCAACTTGCAGTATAAGGAAGGGAAGGCAAACATTGTAGCCGACGCCCTGTGCCGTCGAGCACACTCGCTCCATTCGCTACTCTCTTTTTCTAGCTTGGTTGACGAGGTGCGAGACGCTCAGTTGAGCGACCCATACCTAACCGAAATTAGACAAAAGATCGAGAATGGTACATTTGAAAAGAGAAATATGATTTTAAGTTACATGAAGATGGTTTGATTTGGCAATGGCAGGCTATGCGTCCCCCGTAGCAATGCTGAGCTAAGGGATCGCATCCTGCGAGAGTCACACAGTTCCACATTGTCAGTCCATCCGGGAGCCTCCAAGATGTACAAAGACATGAAGAGGTACTTCTGGTGGTCTGGAATGAAATCAGATGTGACGGAGTATGTACTGAGATGCTTAACATGCCAGAAAGTAAAGTTTGAACATCGTAGACCGGGCGAAATGGTACAATTGATGCCAGTTTTGGAGTGGAAATTTCATGATATCTCCAAGGATTTTGTTGTAGGACTCCCACCTTCCAGGGGAGGACTCAACATGATCTGGGTAGTAGTCGATCGCCTTACCAAGGTTGCCAGATTCATACCAATGAAGGACACCTGGAAGGTAGTGAAGCTCGCAGAGCTATTTGACAAGGAGATTATCAGACATCACGGAGTCCCGAAGACCATAGTAACTGACCGCGACACCAGATTTCTTTCGAGATACTGGAGAGCTACACGGGAATCGGGGTACAGAATGGAAGCTGAGTAACCCCGCCTTCCATCCTCAGACCGATGGTCAGATAGAAAGGACCATCCAGACACTGGAGGACATGCTTCGGGCATGTGTCTTAGATTTTCAGGGGAGTTGTTAGATAAGCTTCATTTTATCGAATTTTCATACAATAACAGCTATCATGCTTCGATTAAGATGTCGCCTTTCCATCACTATACTGTAGACCTTGCCGTACACCTTTGGGTTGGGATGATTCAAGTGAAGCGGTCATCATAGACCGGAGTACCTTGAGCAAGTGCAAGCTGAAGTTCAGCAGATTCGAGCTAGTATGAAGGCAGCCCAGGATAGACAGAAATCCTATACGGATGTGCGACGACGCGACCTTGAGTTGCGTGGGTGACCAAGTGTTCTTGCGTGTTTCACCTATGAAGGGTGTCTTCCGATTTGGTCAGAAGGGCAAGCTGAGCCCAAATTTTGTAGGGCGTATGCTATCACCAAGAGTTTGGAGTTGTAGCCTACAGGTAGCACTACCTGAGGACTTGGGACGTGTCCATGATGTATTCCATGTGTCACAACTCAAGAAGTATATCGCTGATCCTTCTCATGTCCTAGAGCCCGAGAGACTTTCCATTGAGCCGACTATGTGATATTGAAACCCCCATGAGAATCCATGATAGGAAGACCAGAGACACTCGCCATAAGTCTATACGAATGGTGAAGGTCTTATGGTCAAACCACGATGTCGGAGAAGCGACATGGGAATTGGAAGATGCCATGAAGGCGAAGTACCCGCAGTTATTCATAGACTAGATAGTCTAGTATTTAGCAATACGGGTACGGGGCGTACCCCTTTTAAGGGGGGTAGAGCCTTTTGCTTTTGCATTGCTTCGGGGTAAGCATTGCATAGTGTGTAGGTATTGTAATAGATTTTTGTATGGCACATGTAGTGCAAGTGAATTTGGTATGTGTATGTAAGTATGTGTAATGTGTAGTGTATGGATGTGTATGTATAATGTGTGATGTATGTGTAATGTGTATTGTGAATTGCATTGGTGTATTGTGTAATATGGATGTGTTGGTATGTATGGAAATGGTGTATGGGAATTCGTATTGTGCTTGAATTGTGCATGCTTGCAATGTGGAAGAAGTAAACACCTCATAGGTGGTGGTAAGATGCATTATGGCAATTGGTTTGCCTAATGAGTAGAATTATTAAACTATTAACCTTGAGCAACTTTGAGGGCAAAGTTTCTTAAGGGGGGAAGATTGAAATACCCCGTAATTAAAAATAGTGATTAATTAGGCTAATAAGTAATTTAGAAGCTTAACTAAGTGTAAATAATCATGAGGGAACAAATCCCTAAGAAAACGGATCCTTAAAATGGATTAAAAACACTAATGAACCTTAAAGCGCGTTTTTCGAGGAAACCGGGAAAATGTGACTTTAAGCGGGTCAAATAGACTCGTAACAATTTTGGGCAACTAAATAATCATTAATAAATATTAGTGAAGCCTTAGAACCAATAAAATCAACAAAACGAGAAAATAGTAAAAACTGTCAAAAACAGGAAGTTGTGGGGTAAAAATATAAATAACCCAAACTAGTGTGTCCAATATTGTAAATAGAATTTTTAAAACCCATGGGGGCTGTATGAGTCAGCCGATTTGTTTCCCCCTCACACACTCCCTTAATCCTCCTTTCATTTTCAAAAGACAAAAAGAATTAAAAAGCAAAAAGTAACTATACTTTACTACTCTACCTCACATTCTCTCTCCTACCCTCATTCTCTTCTCTCACGTACAGACCCCCACCCCTTCACTCTCTCAATTCTTCTTCTACCCAGGTGACATCAATGGAGTTTTGAACACCCACACCAAAACCTCAACTTCTCTCATCTTGTTAGGTGTCTAAACCTTCTCCAAAAATTACAAAAACTACACCATTGTCTTCCTCTCATCAAGGAGAGTATTCCTCTCTTTCCAAAACTCGAAAATAAGCATTTCCGTTTCCATGGGTACTCTTGCTTTGGAGCTTCAAGACCACCATTAGAAGGCCTTTCTTCTCCTCTTTGGTTTAAGGTAAAAAGAAATCCAAAAACACTTCCTTTTCTTGCTCTCATTTGCAAAATAAAGATTTCAAGTTTTGAACTCCTTGCTCCTTTTGTACCCAGCCGATTTTGGCCTCTTTGAAGGAGTAGAAATATTGTTCTGGGCTCCTCTAAGCTTCATCTACACCCTTGCAAGGTAATGAAATTTCTAAACCCTAAAACTTACATTAAAACTTAAGTAATGGTTAGGGTTAGTTGGTGTATTAAAATGGTGTGTATATATGTGGGCTGTAGTGTTAGAATTTGGTTCACAAACCGGTGGGAATAGAAGAGAAGGAGGAAAGGAAGAAGAAAGAAGGAGAAAGAAAACTAGAAGAAGAAACAAGGTAATTATGCTTACCCTTGTATAGCCTTGTATATATACGTATGTAACAGGTTTTAGAAGTTAAAATAGGTATTGTAAAATGGTAATGTAGTGGTAGTGCAATGAGTAAGAGAATTCAAATGTTTTAAACCCTTAAAAGACATGTAAAACTTGTTCAAACCTAGATGGGAATTAGAGGATGTGTGCAGGAATTTTGGAGTGATTAGTGTTGGTATTTATGTGTGAGAGTTTAGTGTATGGGTAATTGTTCAAAACAGGTGAGATGAATGTTAATGTGTGTGTAAATGATGTGGTGAGAGTATAAAAATATAGGGGAGACTATGTCAAAATTTACCTAGAACTAGAACACTTAAGAGACTAGAAACTAGGTGAATAATATATGTTGTAACAGATTTTGAATGGAGCTAATTGGTGGGTAGATTGAGAGAGGTAGTTAATGTATTGTAATGCATTAGAAGTGTTAGAAATGACATTAGAAGAGGGAGCAATAGATGGAGATAGTGAGAGTTAAAATCTGTAGCATAATGTAACTAAGGGAAGTTAATGTAAGTGCTGAAATGAAAACTTAAGAAAATAGGTGAGTAAATTAGCATAGAAGGAGTAATAGGTTAGCAATGGATTTAAACATGTTTAGGAGACTAATTAGGTGCTTAAACATGTGGCATTAAGTGTAGGAACAATGAGGAATTAATTAGGCAAAGTGTGGAATGTAACAGATTTTGAAAATGTAAAACTTGCTGAATTTGTAGCAGGGTCCTGGACTTAAGTCCAGGACTAAGTCCTGGACCAGGGTGCAAAATCATGCCGAGAGTAACAAACATTGGGTGGTCCGGGACTTAAGTCCCATACAAGGACCCGGCCCACCCCTGTAAAACACCCCGAGAGTTCTGCAATGTTAAGGTCCGGGACTTACCTCTTGTAAGAGGACCCGGACCATGGTGAGAATTCAGGTCGAGAGTTTCCAATGCTTGGGTCCGGGACTTACCTTAAGTATAAGGTCCCGGACCATGCTAATAAAACAGCCGAGAGTTTGGACCATGTGTTGGTCCGGGACTTAAGACCCGGACAAGGTCCCGGACCAACCAAAACTCGTAAAATTAAGTGTATAAAATGGCTTTTAAGGTAAGGAAGTGAATGGTAATGACAGTGTAAGATAAGTAAGACTTAGTTAAGGACGTTTAAAGGTCATTAAGAGTATAAACAAATTTTAAACGTAATAAAGAGTAAGTAAACCATATGTAAGTATGAGAATTGTAAAGGTATAGTAAGTATGAGTTAGGAAACGTAAGAGTAGTCGAGTTAAGTTAATGATAGTTAGATTAATCACTCTATTGTATGTATATCATAGGATTTGATTTGTGAACACTGGAGGAACGTCGGATACAAGTACAACGGTGAACGGTATGAATTCCTCATGCCCCGTATGCTATCTTGGTTACTCTGATTTGTGTGTTGTGTGCTAATACAAGTACAACGGTGAACGGTATGAATTCCTCATGCCCCGTATGCTATCTTGGTTACTCTGATTTGTGTGTTGTGTGCTAATTGATCACCAAATAAGATACACACACGAATCAGATATATTATGCTTACTTGTGAATATCATGAGATTGTTCCTTGTTGCATATTTTCTTTAAATCATTGTTTGTATAATTCATGAAATGTATGGATGAATATGAGTGTATGTATGTATGATGTATTGTACTGTGGCTGAATGTGCTGTGATTGGACTTCTAACTGATTCCTAACAAGCTAACCAATCTAACTTAAATTGGTAATTAAATTGGAATGAGTAGAAGTCCGATATAGTTTCAGCCACGCGTGAGGATGCGGAGACACAAGAGGTTGGATCCAAGTCCTGACTCTTAAACTGGTCCGCGGCCCAAACCCCTTAAATGGGTAGCATCCCGGATTGGTGAGTCAAGTAAATCCCGGTGGTGGGACGGTGTAGTCCCCGGGCCGGAGGTCACACCGACTTAACATGAGCATAAGTAAGTAAGTAAGAATGAGTAATAAGTATGGAAAAGTAAGTAAGAGTAAGTAAGAATAAGTAATGTGTAATGAGTAAAAGAGTAACAAGCATTCTGATTAACCCGGATGCGTAATTTAGCTAACCCTTGTGAAGGTAAGGATTGTGTATGCTATTGTAATGTTGCCTTGGGTTGTGTATTGTATTGAGCATGCATGTATGATGTATGTAAAGCATGTATGTATGAAATTAATGAACCACATGTTCAGTCGACCTTAAATAGTCGGCGTGCCCTAGCTAGCATGCGGTATATGCGGAGTTTATACGCAGCTTTTGCTGAGCCCCTAGGGGCGATGTTTTTACTACACGCAGGTACTCGAGAAGGATGAAGAAGACGAAGAGTTTAGTTTGATTTCTTTTGGTGTAATGATGAATTGAATGGTGTACTAAGTAGTACACGGCTGTAGGTTTTTGTTAGCCGGTGTACCATGGGGTACACCCTTTTTGGGTTGTGAAAGAATGATAGGATAGCGGATTGGTATAGGTGAGTAGTAGTTTCAAACTCATTATTTTTGGAAGCTGGTAAAGGGAATGTAATTAACTTACTTGTGAATACTCGGTAATCCATTAATGTTGGCGAATGGTATTTTGTATTCAGTAAGCAATATTTTAGTAGCTCGGTATACTTAGGCATCAGACCGTCACTGTAGGTAGAGTAAGCTTTGCTAGCCGTATGGGCGGTTAGCGGCGTTGTATCACCCGCCGTAGTAGTAGTATTTCCGCTGCGAACTGATAGGATTAACAGGACGATTAGACGGTAAGAATAGGATTAACGGTAGGGGTGTTACAGCATGACTCCAACCAAAGGAGATAATTTGTAAATTTACGCTTAAACCTATGAAAAGTAACAAAGTACGAATACACAACTATTAGGGATGACGAAGCACTTAGGTACAGCACCACACAGCCAAAAGCTTGTGAGCCCAAACATAAACCCTAGGCACCCCCGTTGAGCTTTTCGTGTACATCCTCATTTACAACACTACAAACTCCACGAAAAAGCCAGCCGATGATGAACAACCGACCTGGTGACCAAAGGAAGCAAGGAGCCCAACTTCCGAACAACAACTTCGCCAAGTCCAAAGAAGCAAAACTGCTACCAACATGACGAAATGATCCGTAAATGGTCCCAAAGTGACACAGAATCCCAATGAGCTAACATCAAAAACGGCTCTCAAAGTTCAAAACTGGGAAACACAAGAACCCCGAAGGAAAAGAGATTCAAAGAAAGGCAAACCTGAAAAGCCTCGAAGAAATCCAAAATCAGGAAAAAGAGAGAAGGTGCAAGGACAAATTCAATGTCCCAAGCTCATAAGCGAAGTCATCACGAAGTAGTCAAACGACTTCAAGACAAAGAAAGCAAGTCCGGGAGATGGTGCAAGTTGCAGCTTTGGTCACCCTTATAGCTCCACATATCCTAGACATTCCTCCATTGCCCTGTTGTCATTCATCACACCCCATAGCCACGTTATAAGCTTAAAATACTTCCAACTTAATAGTTGTGTATTCAATCGAGTGAAAGTAACAGGTTGAACGCGTAAATCTAACAAATGTCAAATTAAATGGTTGAGATGTCTTGGCCAAAAGGAGGGCACGAGTGCAAACATCAAACACTTTGAGGGTAGGATAGAAGGCACCACATCAAAATAAACCCTGACCTTGTGAGGATGAGATTTGTTTTTGTGCAATTAATCAAAGAAAATATTGGGGGCCGTCGACCGTTCTGATCGGTTGCCATAAAGTCCTGAAAACTTAGATCGCCTCAAGGAAAAATATTAGGGGCAATTGTTGGTCCCCAACAATTGCAACAACGACACCGATGGAGGCCCAAAAGCCCGAAACCCAAAGGTTTTAAAACCCTCTAATATCACTCAGGCCCGTCCTAAGCCCTACCTCCACATCAAGCATCATCAGGCCCGTCCTAAGCCCTTCCTCCACATCAAATTCCCTCAGGCCCGTCCTAAGCCCTTCCTCCACATCAAACTCCGCCAGGCCCGTCCTAAGTCCTACCTTCACATTCAAACATTCACAGGCCCGTCTTAAGCCTTACCTCCACATCAAACATCCATAGGCCCGTCTTGAGCCCTACCATCTCCAGTTTTGACATATACCTTAATCCTTCCATATTCATTTAGACCTTCCATGCACTTGACCCACCTTCACTTAGATCCTTCCTTAGGCTCGTCATAAGACCTAGAACCATTCTTAGGCTCGTCATAAGACCTAGACCCAACCTTTAGGCTCGTCATAAGACCTAGAACCATCCTTAGGCTCGTCATAAGACCTAGACCCAACCTTTAGGCTCGTCATAAGACCTAGATCCTATCTTTAGGCTCGACATATGACCTAGAACCATTATTAGGCTCGTCATAAGACCTAGTTGCATTCCTTTAGGCTCGTCATAAGACCTAGTTGCATTCCTTTAGGCTTGTAATAAGACCTTTTAGCTTACCCACTCTCATCAAACACATTGCATTCATCTCAGTCATATAGGCTCATTAAGACCTAGTTGCATTATCCAGGCGCGTCACAAGACCTGGCGACAGAAAAGTTGGCAAGGTGATGGCAATAAATCCTCCTGTGTTATGTCAGCTTACTTCGGGATCAACGAATGGTGGGCAAAGGCAATAAGTCCCCAGGGTTTTTACCAGGAGTTATCCCTGCACACCGGCTTGAGGGGCGATGGCAGTAAGTCCACATTGGGTCCAGTCAGGAGCATTGGCATGGGTTTCGGTTCCCAGAAGCATCCGAGCATCATCTGCATCAGCATCATTAGCATCGTTAGCATTTCAGCATTCTTGCATTTGCATACCACCCAATTTTAACATCCTAGGTAGTCAACGCCTTAGAATCGCTTGACATTGCATCATTTCATTTATTATAGGTAGTCAACACCTTAGAACCGCTTGACATTATTTCATTTTGTCTCCTAGGTAGTCAACACCTTAGAATAGCTTGACACGTTTTCACTTATAGGTAGTCAGCGCCTTAGAATAGCTCGACAACGTCTTATTCCTTAGGTAGCCAGCACCTTCGAATAGCTGGACGTAGTCAACACGGTTTTAGACAACATGGAGGATTCTGTAAGATCCAAAATTTTGGGGTATCACTCAAGCATCAACCAGACTTTTCACATCCATTACAAAGTCCAGTTGACGGAGGGCAATATGTTATACCCAAAATTTTGACCCCCCTGGATAGGGTCTACGAGGTTTTGGTGTTGTGAGGGGCATTTCGATCAAGTAATGAGAGATTCCGGCTCGATCGGTGCATTCCAAGGAATAGGGAGCAGTTTCATCGTTGTCAGGGGCGTTTCTGTAATTTTTAAGGCTCCCGAGACCTCCTATAGGCTTTCTCTCTACTCCAAAAGATGCCCAAATCAGTTGAAATGCTTTGAAATTTTAACCCATGATAGAGGATGACATTTTAAGCATAATGGCATTGGAATTTTGATTTTTTGAACTTCCAATAATGTATTAGCAATTTCTGACTGAATCTGACGAGAAATTCAATTTAAAAATATCCCAAAATTTACAAAATCCAATTCCACTTCATAAAAATCATAATTGCCATCCTTGACATGTGGTTAAAATTTCATAGCAAAATTCCTTTGGGAAGTCATTTAATTAAAATACCAAAAAATCTTACTTTTACTGGATTTTCTTTCTCTTTAAGAAAGTCTATATAAAGGGATAGGTTTTTTTGATAAAAGAAGAATCTCATAAGCTCTTAGAACCCTAGGTAGTCAAAGCTCTTCTCCATAGCCAGCCTCCAACGTTTTTGCACCTACAAACACCAAAACAACACCGAAATCAACACCGAAACACGTTTTCCAATTCCCAACACATCAAAAATCATCAAACATCAACCAAACCACCTCCAAAATGTGAAGAACACCTTCAACAATCAACAACTAGAAGCTCGGGTCGAACTCAATCCGGAACCGGCACCATCGGAGCCTCCAAAGAATCCTGACGTGAAGAATCCTCTTGAATTCGAAGGTAAAATAGGTTGCGATTCTACTTTTCTAACTCTCCACGACCTTATTAACTCTCTGTCAAATTTTGGGTTCAAACTAACCTTTTTACGCTTCTATATTGCTAATTGCTTTTGCTTCTACCTTGTTACTTGTTTGTCAAGTTTCGTGGTTAATTAGACTTCAAACTCCAATCTTTCAATTACTAACGTATTGTATATCTTTCATGCTACACATGCATAATTTTTTAGCCGAAAACACCGTCGGGAACCATCAGAAAATCCCTGTCAGTGGGTGGTCTAGGACCTCGGACCAATGGTCCGGGACCACGGACGGGTTGTCCGTGGCCACGGACACCCACGGACGGAAGCATAATTTTTAAAATTTCAAAATTTAGGTTTTTCCAAATAATGTCCGGGCCGACGGACAGCTTGTTTGTGGCCCCGGACTTTTCAAAATTTCATTTTTTCTAAAATTCGACTTTTCTGTATAATTAGGTTAACTGGGTCCGTGGTCTCGGACATGGGGTCCGTGGCTACGGACGTAAACAAAATTTGACCTAATTCTGCCTCCGAAACCCTATTCTAGGTACTTTCAGTTTCCACTTTAAATTTCTTTCAAAAAATATTAAAAACACAAAAAAATCAGAAGCGCGCACTTAGGTTAAAACGACTCGTAATAAGCGGTAATTAAACTAAGTAGAGGAAAAATGACTTCGAAGGGTAATGAAAGTAATTTGAACCCTAAATAGGTCGAATACCAAGCCCCCGAACCCGAACTCTACCTTTCTTGATTTACTCTAGGTTAAAATTAGGTGACGACTCATAATAGGTTCCAGCGAGCTAGCTTAGGTTTTAATAATTATTGTTATATGACATAGTTATTAACCTTAGGTTATAAGTGGACCTAAAACCCGCGTAGATCCTAATTAACTTTAATCAACATAGGATAGGTTTTAAAATCGAGGCTCACAACCGCCAAGACTAAATTCTCATAGTAAGAGGCCTTCAATGCTAATCAAATGGCATTTAATAAAACATTGAAACTTAACTTGGGTAAATATCTCAACAACTCACTCAAAGGCCTCCAGGCACTTTCCCTAGCCCAACCAAGCCTAATCCAAAAGAGCAACTCAATGCTATCTTCGTGAGAGAAGATGTTGAAGAAGAGGTTGGCAAGATAAATGTGATTGAGACTTTGAAAATTCACCCTATTCATCAAGGATGAGCTATGTCTAATGAAGCATCAAAAAGAAAGATAGCCTAACTTGAATCTTCTTTGAGAATTCATGATCACGAACTTTAAGATGAGAGAGAGCACTTGGGGAAGCTTCTTACAAACTATGCAAGAGAAAAAGGCAAGTTGGAGAATGATGAGGAAGGGATAAAAGCTGTTACCTTGAGGAGTGGTAAAAAAACGAAAGGGTTCCAAACCCCACAAGACTCAGGTGCATCCAAAGAGGATGACGGAGAAAGGGCTGAGTTTCCATTAGAGAAAGCTTCTCTAAGCACTCCTACAAACCAATCCACTCCAAAACCTTCTCCTTATAAACCACCTTTGCCTTCCCCAAACCGAGTGAAGAGACAAAGTTTTGATGCAGAATATGAAAAGTTTCTAGTGGTGTTGAAACAATTGAGCGTCAACATCCCGTTTGTAGACCTAATTGCCAAGATGCTTGTAGGATCGGGTGGCTAACTCAAACCAACTCAAGGTGTGAGTCTATGAGTTGGTTTGACTTAATCAACCTTTGTAGTAAGAACACTTAAAGCGTAGAAACACTCAATCGAACTGACTGAGCTAAATGCGCGGAAGACTTAAAGGATTTAAACGAATTAATACAGTGAAAGATAGAAAGACTCTGTGGAGCTCAGCAAGATACACAAATAAGCTATTTTATTCTCTGGTCAAAATAAAATAACTTACAAATGCCCACTAAGTAGAAGAGATCTACTTTGTGGTTTTTCACTCACTCACCCAATACACTTTCTGATCGGCGCAATGGTAGGTGTAGCAAAACTAGGATCTTCCTAGGCAGAGTCTGTCTAGATGCACTAACTGATTTGGTACGAATTCTCTCTCTGGATTACAATGATAATTCTCTCTCTAACCTCAAGAATGTTTCTCAATAAAAGCGTAAGTAAAACTAGCTATTACAAGGCTTATTTGTACTGGCTTTAGGAGCAACGGCTCAAAGGAGTTTGTTCCAAAATTTTTGGAACTAACTTAGTGGACAACGTCCTCAGGTGGTCTTAGTCTGACTTGGGCCGCGAACTTCGGATGCTAATGGGTTAGTTGCATGACCGTTGGGGCGTTGAAGTATTCACGAATCAGTTCCTTAGTTTTTGCAACAGCATGGAAGAGTCTGTGGTGTTGCTTTAGTTGCGTAAACTCCCTTGTAGTTTGGTGCATAACCCGTTCTTTGTGTTTTTTCGATGACGAGTGACTCCGTCTGGTTGTTTGACTATCTCTGCAACACTTGCATGTCTCAATAGTTTCCCCCTTGTTGTTGGTGATAGCAAACCTCCGTGAATCCCAATTGAGTCAATCCTGAAAAAGAATAAAAACACAAAGAACTAGGGGAACCGACCCTGTCAGAGTTCCCCCTCAATAGCAGCATTGGAATCCAGAGACTCCATTGTGGTTCCCCCTTAATCGCTGATGGACTCCAGGCAAATAACATAGCAGATAGTAAGTAGGCATTTTAATGGGCATAATATAGAAGGTAGTTAAATCACTAGACCACACAGTCTAGCAGCAGGAATTTGAAAGCAGCCCAAAACAACAAAAGAATTGCCCGTACACCAGACGGGATTCACCACTTCCCCCTTTTGCTTTCATCAGAGGGAAGCCCATCAGTCACACAGAGTCAGTAAAAAATATTCACAAACAAACCAACAAACAATGTTTAGAACTTAAAACAACCTAACTTCTAACACCACACACACACACACACCATAGCTAGGGTTCGGGGATGGGGTTAATGGTAGCTTGAATGTAAAGGAGGTTGTCCTGCATGGCCGTCACAGCCATCTCAATCCCAGTGAGTCTGTCCATCATCCGCGAGTTGCTCTGAGTCAGCTCTACTGCCTGTGCGAGGAGTCGCTCGACCTTCTCCAAGATTTGTAGAAGGGTGTCGTGAGGGACTGCTCTTCAGAAGTTGAAGGGCCAGCCATCGTTGGAGTTGACGGTGGAGGCAGCAACTTGGATTTGTCAATGGAGGTGAGCCAGTTCAGATAGCGGAGATTGATGGTGTCTGCCTCTTCGATGGACTCTGGCGTAGATGTCACCAGCGGTACCTGAAAGAATTTTAATATACGGGCAGCCAGAACACATAACCGAGGGAGTGTTTTGGGTTCTCAACAGACTGGGCCAAATGATGGAGAATTAAATGGGCCAAATTGAGGGGGTGACGGTTTATGATGCAGTACATGATAGTCAGGTCCAAACAGTTGATCATTTGATTTCCCTCCTTTCTTGGAACAATATTTTTGATGACAAGGATGTGGAGAAGTTGGTGGAGTATCGAAAGGTCGCCTCGGGGGATTAGGGAACCCACTTTTTTCTTGGAAGAGAAAAAACGGTAGAGTTTGTTTTGTGGGACCCCGGGAATGTAAGGGAGGACTCCTTTTTCATAGAACTTCAGACCAGTATGAGGGACTCCAAGAATTTTAAATAGCTTCTCAAAATTAAAGAAGACGGGAGTGGAGTTTACGAAGGACTGTTCGGCACCGTTTCTAATGACAAGGTTTTGGTAGAAGTCAAGAGACTCTTGCGGATACCACTCACAGACCTCACAGAATAGATGTTTCCACCCCTGAACTTCTAATATTGTGACCAACTCCCCCAGCTTAGTAGATAGAGCCCAAGAGAAGTCAAGAAACTTACCCTTGACAATGTTTCTCTCTACAACAGGATCAGAGAGCATATAGTGTTATGTGAAGGGGTCTATCTTTGTGCTGCGGCGCTGCGGCTTGGGCGGCTTCTGTGTTCTGGTGGAGGTGGCGCTGGTAGATGTGTCATGGTTGTTGGTTGGCAGTTCTTGGATTGGGGAAGACTCACTGAACCGGAGGAGGCTGGTTGGACCTTGACCGATGAACTTAGGACGCGTTTGGCTGTGGGACGGATTGTGGTTTGCGCCTTTCGTTTTCGAGGTTTTGGTTTCAGAGATTGTGGAGGAGTTGGGGTTGCCGATTTTTCATGAGTTGGTTTGGGGGTGGGGGTTGGAGATTTTTTCGGTGGAGCTTGTGGTGGTTCATGGGCTTGGTTGTTGTATGTAGGGTTTGGTTGATGAGGTGATGGGGACGGTGGTTTGGTCTGGAGTGGGGTGATGTCTTCGACATCCATTTCAAGAATGTCAGTCTTGGCGGCGGATGGGGGTGTTGGTTGTTGGGAGGTGTCGTGGGTGGAATGTGGTGGTGTAGCGAAGTGTGTGGGAGATGAGGTGGCGGTGGTTTTTGTTGGCGAGTGAGTAGTGGTGGTGAGTGGGATGGATTGGGGTTTGCCATAGACTGGAGATATGCTTGAAGACGGAGAGGGTCTTGAAACATTTCGGCTGGGATGTTGATTCCATTAAAGTTAATGCCCGCCATTGCAGAATTGGTTTAGCTCGGGGTGAGAATGGATTGTGAGTGAGAGAGACGGAGTAGAGTGATATGTGATATAAAGATGGAAAAGACTAGCGGAAGTTGAAGAGGTTTCGTGTGTCAGGCGAGAAAATTCAGGGGTGCGAGATCAAGGGCGAAGATTAGGCGAAGCGGGTGTGGATAGATGACGTATGTGTGTAACGATAGGGACATAGAGTTATTCAAGCAAAAACACAGTTCACAGATTCATTCACAAACAAAGACAGACTCAATGAGACATAAAGGTATACCTGCTGACGATTGCGGTAGGGGCAAGGAGATGCGACAGTCTAGGTAGACGGAGTCAATCCGATTGCTGACCGAAGTTCTTCAAATCGTGTTGTGGATAGAGGTTTAGTGAAAATATCTGAAAGTTGATCTTCTGTGGGCACAAAGTCAAGTTGAATACGCTTTTTCTCGACACAGTCTTTCAGGAAATGAAAAAGGATTTCAATGTGTTTGGTTCTTGAGTGTTGGACTGGGTTTTCGGATATTTTGATTGTGCTTTTGTTGTCACAAAAGATTGGGATCTGTTCTTGGGTAACATGATAATTTTGAAGTTGTTGTTTCATCCAAAGAAGTTGGTAGCAACAGGCTGCAGCAGCGACATACTCTGCCTCCGCTGTAGAGAGTGCGACAGAGTTTTGTTTTTTGGAGGACCATGAAACGAGACAAAGACCCAAGAATTGTGCATTACCTGAAGTGCTCTTTTGATCTTGGAGGGAACCAGCCCAATCGAAGTCACTGTAGCCAGATAAAGTAAAAGTAGGAGATTGAGGATACCATAGATAGAGTGTACTTGTACCTTTGAGGTATCGAAAGATACGTTTGACTGCTTTGAGGTGAGACTGCTTTGGTGATGCCTGAAAGCGGGCGCAAAGACAGACTGCGTGGAGAATATTAGGGCGACTGGCAGTCAGATACAAGAGGGACCCTATCATTCCCCTATACTCTGTGGCATTGACACCGACTCCGTCGTCATCAAGATGAAGTTTGGCAGATGTGCAGCTGGGTGTTGACATGCTCTTGACGTTTGTGAGATTGTACTTGTCAAGGAGTTCCTTGATGTACTTTTGTTGGTGGATTTTAATCCCTTCCTTTTCATGTTGAACTTGTAGTCCTAAGAAAAACTTTAGCTCACCTAAATCATTCATGGAAAACTCTTGCTTCATAAGGTTAGCAAAATGGTCACAGAGGGTGTTACTCGTAGAACCATAAATAATATCATCAACATAAATTTGTACTAGAAGTAAGTCATGTGATGAATGAAGAATGAATAGTGTTTTATCTACGTTACCTCTAGAGAAGCCATTTTGCAAGAGATATGTAGAGAGTCTTTCATACCAAGCTCGTGGAGCCTGTTTTAGTCCGTAAAGTGCCTTACACAGCTTGTAGATGTAGTCGAGATGGACAGAGTCTGTGAACCTTGGGGGTTGCTCGACATAGACTTCTCTATCAATATAGCCATGCAGAAAGGCCGTCTTGACGTCCATTTGATATAATGTGAAACCTTTGAATGCAGCAAACGCAATTAACATGCGGATTGCTTCAAGACGAGCTACAGGTGCGAAGGTTTCATCATAATCAATTCCTTCTTCTTGATTGTAGCCCTTAACAACCAAACGAGCTTTATTCCTGAAAACTTGTCCTGCATCATCAAGTTTATTACGAAACACTCAACGAGTACCAATGGTTTGTTGATATGTGGGTCAAGGGACTAACTCCCAGACAGCATGTCTTTGGAGGGAATTGAGTTCCTTCTGCATAGCAGTGACCCAATCACTATCAAGAAGTGCCTCGTTGACATTTCGCGGTTCAGTGCTTGAAAGAAAGGCACCAAAGGCACATAGGTTTTGCATAGCTTGAAAGCGTGTTTGAACACCTGAATTTGGGTTGGATATTATGTTTTCAGGAGGGTGAGCTAATTTTTGTTGGAACTGTCAATGTGAAGCAGGAGGGGGTGTGTATTTGTCAGAAGAGTCAAAGTTCAATTTTTGAGGTAAGGGTGTTTCGGAGTTATTGTCGGAGTTAGTGGAGTCAGATATATTGCTTTTCTTTCCTGGGGAGTCATCAGGTGTGATGGACTGGGTGTCTTGGAGTCAGTTAATAGGGATAGTGATGAAGTGTGGATCAGTGAGGAAGTCGTCTGGAGCAAAGTCAAGTTGATCAGAAGATGAGCCAACGTTGTGAGACTCATCAAACCTGACATGGGGGCTCTCTTCTAAACATTGAGTTCTCAGATTATTAACACGATAAGCTTTGCTTTTAGAAGAGTAGCCAAGAAATATTCCTTCATCACTCTTGGGAGAGAACTTACCCAATTTGTCCTTACCATTATTATGTATGTAGCACTTACACCTAAAACATTTGAGATGAACGAGATTTGGTTTGCGTTGACGGAGAAGTTCGTAGGGTGTCTTGTGAAGGAATGGGCGGATCAAGGCACGATTTAACACATAGCATGCTGTATTAATAGCCTCTGCCTAGTATGATGGGGTTAGTTGACTATCAATAAGCATGGTACGCGCCATTTCAACCAAGGTCCTATTCTTTCATTCAATGACTCCGTTCTGCTCTGGAGTGCGTGCGGATGAGACCTGGTGATCGACTCCGTTATCCCTACAAAACTCACCAAACGACTTGTTGCAAAATTCAGTGCCCTGGTCTGTTCTCAGAGTTTTTAATGTAAATGAGAATTTATTGACAAGCACTTTATGGAGTTTGGCAAACTCCGTAAAGGTTTCATCCTTAGCAGACAAAAAGATAATCCATGTCCACCTAGAATAGTCATCGACTATGACCAGGATATACCTCTTACCACTTCTACTTTGAGTACGCATGGGGCCAACAAGATCCATGTGGAGCAATTCCAACGGAGAGCTAGTAGAGAGAGTTAACTTACTTTTGAAGGATGACCGGGTGTGTTTACCTTTTATGCACGCTTCACAGACGGAGTCTGTGTCAAAGTTTGTATCGGGTAATCCAATCACCAAATCCTTACTTTTGTGTTTGTTCAACAGCCTGTGACTTGCGCGACCAAGTCTGGAGTGCCACATAATTGAATTTTTGGAATGCACATTTAGACAAAGTTAATCATCTGGATTAATAGAGTTTAAGCACATTTTGTAGAGATTTCCTACTCTGCGTCCCACAGCTTTTAAGGAACATGTACGCTCATCAAAAACCTTACAATCCGAAGAAGAGAAAAGTACCAAATTGAATCTATCACAAATTTAAGAAATACTTAACAGACTATGTTGAAGTCCAGTGACCAGATGGACTCCATCAATTTTAAATCTAGAGGGTTACCTACAGAGCCAACTCCCACGATTTCACCCTGGTTGTTGTTTCCAAAGGTAACCTTACCTCCTTGGTAGGATGAAAGCGAATTGAATTGATTTGGATCTCCAGTCATATGACAAGAGCATCCACTATCCATGTACCAGCTATCTTCATTCGCCTTCACCTATAAAACAAAAAGATCATTTGTTATACTTGGGAACCCAGATGTACTTGGGTTCCCTTTTCAAGCCAGATTTTTTTAACTCTTCTCTAGCTTCAAGAATCAATCTGACTCGTTTGAGATTGAACGAAAGATCTTTATTCAATTTATCGCAAGCCCTGTCCCTATGTCCAAGGCTCCCACAGTAGCCACAAATCTTAGTGGGAGGAAGATTAACGTATTTCTACTGTCCTTTCCACCAAGAGTCAAAATTTTCTTTTTCTTGATGTCGCTTGGCTTTGTTGTTGGATTTGGACATATTTTTTGGATTTTTTTTTTTTTTTTTTTGCCACTTGGGCTTGGATTGAGTGGATCAACTCCAGATCATAGATTGACAGTCTCTTGAGAGAGTTGTTCTACCTTTGAATGAAGCTCATCCCGATCTTAACTGACTTCCTTGATTTTGGAGTTAACCCACTCAGGTAGTTCGGAGGAAGTGACTTGTTTGATGAATTTGACTAGCTTGAGAGAGAGAGAATGCTCTTTTTCTTTCAGTTTTTGAGTGAGGTTTTTGACAGTAGAGTTAAAGACATGATTTTGGATTCGGAGGCATTTAGTTCATTTTGAAGAGAGCAACTTTTGTCGGTGAAGATAGTCAGATCATGTTTGAGGGAGTCAATCAGAGTTAGAGACTCTTTTTGCTCGCTTTGGCTGGATTGACTAAGACTTTTGGTGTCGTCGAGTTCCTTTTGAAGGGAATCAACATGACACCGTGAGTCTTGTAAATCCAGTCTAAGTGAGCAAGAGATAGTTTTGTGTTCCTCAGCTTCGTCTCTTAAAGCATACATGAGACCCTTTTAGATTTCCAGTTCCTCAGTTAATTCGGAAATTTTGCTGGTGAGACTTGCTTTGAGGGAGTTAGTATCAGAGACAATTTTAGCAATTAAGGTCATAAAACCCATAGGAGATATACGATAAAGATCTGTTTCAAGATGGGAATGAGTTACCTCATTGTCGGGGATCATAAGACTCAGTCGTATCATGTGCCATGAGACATACCAGGCCGCTGGACTCTATTTCTTGATCGTCGGAATCTGAATCACCCCAATCGACTACTGCCATCAGTGACCTCCCTTGGGATTTTCCATACTGGTTTTTGAGTAAGGGACGGTCCTTCTTGAAGTGACCGGGTTTATTGCAGTTGAAACAGGTGACAGAGTTGAAGACTTGTTTGGAGGTATTTGAGATCGACCGACTCTGTCGATTTGGTTGGTTACGCATGAATTTTCGGAAGTTCTTTACTATGAAGACGAAGTCTTCCATAGTTTCAGCCTCACTTTCTTCAACAATAATATCCACCAACTCTGCCTTAGCCTGTCAGATTTGAGTATCAGCGACATAGGCTCCTTCTTCGGTATAATGATTCGAATTAACCTACAAGTCTTGGTCATTCAAAGTAGTAATCTTACTAGAAGGAGAAGACGATGTATTACCACACTTCTTTCGAACATTCTTCTTATATTTATCTACAGATTGTAGATAGGAACCTAAGTCTTGACAGCTCCATTTGGATGAATCCTTGCACGCTTTGGTGGAGACTACCGTCTCTGCCCATGCTTCTCTGAGACTGTGAAGCAGCTTGTGCAAGACACTCTCTCTATCCAGTAAAATGTTCACTTCCTGTATAGTAGTTGTTAGTAAGTAAAAACAATCAAACACTTCTTCCAGAGCCTCACTGGGTTTTTGCGGAAAATTCTCATAGTCCATTCGAAAAGTTCTAGAGCTTTGCATTTCTTAAGTTCAGTGACTCCTTCGTGTGTAGCTTGAAGGAGTGTACATATCTCGTTTGCGGACTTACAGTGATTGACTCTTCTTTGTTCTGGAATGGACAGGCAAGTGCAGATTGCGTGGGATGCTTGTCGATTTAGCTCAAACCTTTTGCGATCTGCAGCAATCCATGTGGATCGATCTGGATTGACTACGAGATCTCCTCCAGTGACTATCTCCCAAAGTTCAGAGTTGACTGACTCAATGTGTTGTTCGATCTCGTTTTTCCAATGATCGTAGTTGGTGGAGGTAAGTCTGGGGTGCTCGAAGTGCATTTTGTTGTTTTGATTGGTGAAGAGGTCTGCCATTGCTCGTTGATTGACTGTCAGCCTAAGCAAGGCTCTGATACCACATGTAGGATCGGGTGGCTCACTCAAACCAACTCAAGGTGTGAGTCTATGAGTTGGTTTGACTCAATCAACCTTTGTTAAGAACACTTAAAGCGTAGAAACACTCAATCGAACTGACTGAGCTGAATGCGCTGAAGACTTAAAGGATTTAAACGAATTAATACTGTGAAAGATAGAAAGACTCTATGGAGCTCAGCAAGATACACAAATAAGCTATTTTATTCTCTGGTCAAAATAAAATAACTTACAAATGCCCACTAAGTACAAGAGATCTACTTTGTCGTTTTTCACTCACTCACCCAATACACTTTCTGATCGGCTCAATGGTAAGTGTAGCAAACTAGGATCTTCCTAGGCAAAGTCTATCTAGATGCACTAACTGATTTGGTACGAATTCTCTCTATGGATTACAATAATAATTCTGTCTCTAACCTCGGGAATGTTTCTCAATAAAAGCATAAGTAAAACTATCTATTACAAGGCTTATTTTTACTGGCTTTACACTACTAGAAAATAGGTAATTAGCGACGGACAATTCTGTCTCTAGTCCGTCGCTAATATAGTTTAGCGACGGATTAGATACGGAAGTGTCCGTCGCTACTTCCTTCGTCGCTAAATCAATGTCGCGTCGGACGCCGTCTTCCGTCACCAAATAGTGATGGATTAGCGACGGATAAAGCCGTCGCTAAATACATATTTGTAACGGATTAGAGACGGAATAGTTCGTTGCTAATTTGGCGAGGGAAATTTGTTTTTTTTATTAATTTTTAGCGACGGAATGTTCGTCGCTATTCCGTCGCTAAACTGTTTTCATTTTAAAAAAATATTTAATATTTTAATTTGTAGAAACATTTTCACCTGTAAATGTTGGCATATAATACATTTTATTCATATCCACCTTTAATATGCAATACCATAAAGAGTTGTACTCATTAATCCCACAAGCAGACAAAATATAAATGTTCAATCAACATATTCACACCAAATAAGCAATACCATGAAGTAGTGCAGTCGAATTTGATACAGACATAGTTCAAGCTAACAAAGTCAAATGTCATATCTATCTAATACCCGTCCCCCCCCCCCTAACCATGCCCATCCCCTGGACGATATCCCGTTTGATCACCCGGACCACCCGAACCACCTGAGCAATCATGTGGACCTCTAGGCCACTGACCCCAACCACCCGTACTAGAGCCAACACCAGGATCACCACACGGTCGACTCTGCTGAGAGGGAAACATTTTGTAGATCTGCGCTCGTATCATCCTCTGCATCTCCTCGCTGAACATCTCCTGGCGCAACGATTCCCTCTCCTCAATACGAACCTGTTGCTTGCAATTATCATCGAACTTCTGACTAAGCTCCCGCTCAATCTCCATCTTCATGAACTCGTATGTGCTATGGTCTTTGCCGGAAGCACGTGAGCTAGTGCTGGTGGTGTGAAATGAGTCAGGGAAGTACGCTGGTGCTAGCTCGCCCACACCGTAGACCCTCTGCTTTCTGGATTTCCCTTCAACAGTCTTATAAAAAATTTCATTAGGGTCAACTGGTGTGGCTTGCAGAGATGGATCATCAGGAGTGGTTGACTCCTGAGTGGCAGCATCTAATAGCTCTTCGTATGTATGCTTCATAATCATAACACAATGATATATATAATTAGTACTCATCGCTAATGAATAAATTTCAATAATGTAATCAACTTAAATAAGTTAAATTAAAACACTTACAGCAGTGTCCTCGACCTTGGAACATAAAGGCACACTGTTTCCATGCTCATCCTTGCTCGAATGAGTGTGTATGAACAATGTGTAAGCATCTGGCTCTGTACCGTATTTCTTAGTCTACACAAAAAAACATTTGATTAAATTAGAAGCAATCCTTTAAAAAATTTGACAGAACCTCCCCTGTTTTTTTTACATTTTTCCACACATAAAAACCAAGATTGTTCAGTCAGAATCAGATAATGATTAATCAATCAAGGCTTAAACAAATCTGACATAACCTCCCCTGTTTTTATGCATTTGCCCACACATATACAATCCAATATTGCACATATCAGAATCTGATAACAATCACAACTCACATAATGCATTCAAAGTTGCATTATCATATTCACATTCACATTCACATGTAGTTGCATCCAGTTTCATATACACTTACAAAACTAAAAAACTCACCAGAACCCTCTTATGCTCCTTTATCGAGTGAGAACCGCATGCATGAGTAGATAAACCACCACCAGGTGTATGCTCAGTCCTCCGGTTGTGAGAGTTAGTCTCGCTGATCTTCTTAAACTTCTCATTCGCCCATTGCTGTTCCCAAGCCTGCCAGATTTCATCTCTGACTTTTCTCTTCATTTTCCTAGCCTTCATCTTGTAGAGTGTGTCTGAATATCGTTTTCTGCCCAAGGCACAGAATATCTCATAGACGACACTCTCAAGGTCAAGATCCCAATGGAAGCGCTTATGCATAAATTAGTACGTGTAAGCATAACATATACAAAAAAAGAAGTTAAATATCAAGAATGGTTAAATACCTTGAATTCATTGAAATAGAATCTATGGCCGCCCTGGCCCAAACCCTCCCAACTATAACCCTCTGGAAACCACCTCGTCTCAAAGCAAGGAAGAAAAGAACGAGCAACCTTGTTTGCAGGTATTAGCTCCCTATAATTATATAATGCGTCACAAATTGACAATTAGCATATATATATATATATATATATATAAAAAACAAATTTTATTGAGAATTGTTTTTACTTATATAGTACTTACCTGTCATAGATAGTAATGACCACACGGGGATCAACACCACCACCGTGTGAAGCCTCTGAGCTATGCGGTGCTTCGTCAGATGGTGGTGAATCATCATGTAGCGGAGGAGTAGACTGATGTGAAGGAGTAGACTGATGTGAAGGAGTAGGCTGATGCAAACGGTAAAATTTGACCTATTAAATACTAAGAGATAGTTCTAGAAAATAATAAATCAAAAGACCGTCGGGTTGCAAAAATCCCGGTCGCAGCAGTATAGTAATTAAAAGCGACCTAGATATCAATCCGCGGGACTTGAGGAAAATAAGTCTAGCCTTAGATAATTGGTAATTAAAGGGGGTTTGTTTTTGTTTGTAAATTTAAATGAAAGACAGCAAGAATTTAAATAACAGTTAAGAATTAAAATAACAAAATATTAAAAGTGGTTTGTGAAAATGGAAGAACGGACTCTGGGTTCAGGTTTTACTCGTTTGATTAATTATGCTATTCTACCGGTTTAATTAAGAATAAATTGGCAAAATTCCTTTTAAAGTCTTCAGATTAAAATCCTAAATTCTAATGACCTCGTTTACCAGAACATGCAAGGTTTGATATAAACTCAAGCAAAACACATGTAAACGGCTAAATAAAAAAAGGAATATGTTTTGCATCTGAAATACTAGATTTATTCAATCAGAATAAATTTTTCCACAAACATAACAATTATTAAGACCAATCTATTTATCACGTATCTGTTCAAAATAGATTTCGTAAAGTAAATCAATAAACACATGTAATTTATTAAAACGCGAGAGAATAACATTAATTGTATCAAATTATAATTAATTAAAACCGGTAAAATAAATTGCACAATTAAAACAAACTAATAATAACCATTCCCCAGAGTATAAATAATCTAGCCGACATATTAAATAAATAAACAGAGTCAAGAGTAAAAGAAATCATCTGTATCGCTGACTCCTGAAGCTGCTCCGTTATTTTAATTGACCGGAATAGAATATGTGGTAGATGGATAATATGTGTGGAGATGGTTAATTAAGTGGTAATGGAAAATGGTGGGACATGATTATTTTGTGGTGGTGGTCGGATGTTTTGTGAAATGGAATTGTGAAATGGGTGTGAGTACGTGGGAGTATGGTTTTGGGAATGAGAATGGGTAATAGTGTAGGTGGGGTAGTGTAGTGGTGGTGGAGCAGGTGTTGTGTTTTAATTTGGAGAATTGTGAGTGAGTGTAGTACGTAGGTAGTGAAATGGAAATGAGAAAGTGAAAAATAAAGGAAGTGGGGGCGAGAGTGGTGCTGTGTCGGGTCTGGTGTCTCCTTCTCCTGATCGATCGATGGTTTTTGGAGCAGATGGAGCTGGGTTTAAATAGACTGAAAAAGGAGGAAAAAGACAAGTAATAGACAGGCTGGTAGGTGAGTAAATTGGGGGAGAGATTTCAGTCGGACGGCGGCACCGAAATCTGCTAAAGTCTTCCTCTTATTCTGCTCGTGTGCTGGAACTGGAGTTGCCTTCATTTTTTCTTACTTTTTGAAAAGTAGAGTCTGCAAAAGCAGACTTTTGAATTTTTTTTTATTATTATTTTTTTAACAATCATCACGCGGATAACCTTTGGTTTTTTTTTTGCATGTGAACGTTCACGTTCACAATTTATTTTTTATTTTTTTTTCTTTTGAAAAGCTTCCTTATTTTTGTTATCTTCTAACTGTCCCAGATTCTTCATTTGAGCTCCGATTTGTTCCCCGTTTGCGGTGTTGGAAAGCTCGTGAGGAGAACTATGCATTTCCATCATCATTTCCTGATTTTATCATATAAATTGGCATCAGTTCTTACCCAAAGTAAGAGTCATGAAAAACATAGGATAAGTGTGAGAAAGTGTGTAAAAAGTTACACAAAATAAGGATTTAGCTCCTATAAAACTACATCAATTTCACACTTATCAAATCACCCCACACTTAGCCTTTTGCTTGTCCTCAAGCAAAACTATCAAACACAAGTCCAAGCCAAGCTAATGAAACTCAACTTAAAAGGAAAAGCATAGAAGAAAGACACTACTAGCTTCACCAATCAAAGGGGCAATTCAATTTATTAAGCACAATTCAATTTTTTTTTTCAAAACAAGAAGTCATTCAAAGTTAACAATAGAGAAACAAAACCATAAGAACCTCGCCTTTAGCAATGAGCCAATCCATCTTTTTCATTCACAAACCATTAGAACGACAAGGGGCATGAAGTAAGATCTTATTCCATCATACCTTTCAATGCCACATACTATTGATCCATAGAGAGAATTAAATTTTCATTCAGCTCAGCGATTGCTCATTTTTTTTCTAATTTTAAGCACTTTTAATTTCTTTCACCACAGACTTTTCTCTCCACCTATGTAACGGCTTTGGGTCAACTATCCCAGATCACAAGGACCTTAGGTAGCTAGGTGATGAGGCACCCCAAAGGACTTAATAACCAAGTGGACGAGGCCCAATTTTTGGATCAGAATTAAAATTAAGCATGCTCAGGATCAGCGGAGTACCTTGCCTTGTTCTTTTTTTTCAACCATTTCAATCCAGACATTCCAAGGCTCCAGGCTAAAAACAGGGTTCAGATGATGAATATTCTCAATCATTTATAGCATTCACAGAATATAGACTTTATTTTAATCAATTAAAACCAGAAAAATTTAAAAATTTTGCACCCCAAGATTAGCTAACCAATTTTACTTCCTCTATGGCTTCCTTCTAAGTTGAGCAACACAGCAAGACTTAAACAAATGCAAGAGAAAAGAGCACAAAGATGCACACAAAACAAGCGGCGAAGGAGCTTACCCCACCCCACACTTAGAGTGAAGCAATGTCCTCATTGCTTAGGAAGAATTAACATTGTGCAAGCAATCCAACGGGGAAACAAAATTACACATAACAGTTCATAGGGGAGCATATAAAATATTCAAGAGAGGAAAGGGTAAGAATACTCCCCAGAGTCCGCTCATGGTATGTAGCAAGGCCTACCCCACACTTGAGTTCAGCTGAGCGACAAAGTAAGCAAGTTGAGAAATATAATCTGCAAAGCCAGAAGAACTCAAGTGGATCCAGACGAAATCATTAGTAGAAAAATAGGAGCACGGCTCTTGCAATAAGCATAGCACCAACGAACACACCATAATCCAAAAATAAAAGGAAGAAAGGAAGATAAACAATTAAACTAAAGAAATCCAAAACAAAACTCAAACCAATGGGTTGCCTCCCACCAAGCTGCTCCGCTTTAAAGTCTCAAGCTAGACTCGTTAGTCAGATTCAGGGAAGAGAGGAAGAGGAGTGGGGAAGGGTCCCACAACTTCCTAGAACTAAGTTGCGCAGCTTTCGGAATTTGTGTTTTAACCGCCATGGGAGAGACTTCTTTTTAGGTGGCGCCGACTCTGAAACAGGGGAAGAAAGATCCTGCTGTACCTGGACAAAAGAAACTCCAAGCAAGTCAGTAGAAACATCAGCAGGACAAGTATACCTCTTCAGACGGGCCCCATTAACTTTGAAGGTGTCACCCTTCTTGTTCTGCAGTTTGTAGGCTCCAAATGAAGTAACCCCTACCACCTTAAATGGTCCTGCCCAGTGAGATTTAAGCTTTCCTGGAAAGATCTTCAATCTGGAATTGTAGAGGAGCACCCAATCTCCAACTTTGAAGTCACGTTTCTGGATCATTTGATCGTGGAGCTTCTTGGTGCGCTCCTTATAGATTCGAGCACTGTTGTAAGCTTGATCTCTTAGTTCTTCAAGCTCTAAAAGCTGAAATTTGCGTTTCTCACCAGCAGCAAGTATGTCAAAGTTCAGGGCCTTAAGTGCCCAGTACGCCTTATGCTCCAACTCAACAGGTAGATGGCAAGATTTCCCATATACTAGCCTAAAAGGAGACATCCCGATGGGTGTCTTGAATGCTATCCTGTAGGCCCAGAGAGCGTCATCTAACCGTAGAGACCAGTCCTTCCTTGAAGAGTTTACTGACTTTTGGAGAATCCACTTCAACTCTCGATTGGATATTTCAGCTTGTCCATTTGTTTGTGGGTGATACGGTAGTGCAACCTTATGACGTACTCCGTACTTAGCCAGCAAGGCATCGAATGAACGGTTGCAAAAATGTGATCCCCCATCACTGATAATTGCTCGTGGAACTCCGAAGCGAGTGAAGATGTGCTTTTTGATAAACTTGGCCACGGTCTTTGAATCAGCATTCTGGCATGGTATGGCCTCGACCCATTTGGATACATAGTCAACTGCCACAAGTATATGACGGTAACCCTGTGAAGAAGGAAAAGGGCCCATAAAATCTATACCCCAGCAGTCGAATAGCTCAACCTCTAGGATCCCTTGTTGTGGCATCTCGTGTCTTCGTGAGGTATTGCCCATTCGCTGACATTCATCACATTGTGCTACGAAGGTTCGACAATCCTTATGAATGGTAGGCCAATAAAAACCGGATTCTAGAACCTTGGCAGCTGTCCTTTGGGAGCCATGATGACCTCCAGCCTCTCTAGAGTGACAGAATTTGATAACGCTGGAGATTTCATCATCAGGAAGGCATCTTCGTATTAGACTGTCAGCACAAACTCGGAAAAGATATGGATCTTCCCATAAATAATGGCGAGTTTCAGCAAGGAATTTCTTCTTCTGGTTATAGCTGTAATCATGTGGAATTAACCCAGAAGCGAGATAATTTGCTAAATCGGCATACCATGGTTCTTGTACCTTCCCAATTCGGAACGCAGTCTCGTCAGGGAAGAACTCATTAATTGGGACTCCATCATCCGGGATGTCGAGTCTGGAGAGATGGTCAACAACTCCATTTTGCTTCCCCTTCTTGTCAACAATCTCCAAGTTAAACTCTTGGAGAAGCAAAATCCATCTTAGCAGTCGAGGTTTGGAATCATTTTTGAGGAAGAGGCATTTAAGTGCCGAATGATCCGTGTGGATGATCACCTTGCTCCCCAACAGATATGATCTAAATTTGTCTAGAGCAAACACTACTGCAAGTAACTCCTTTTCTGTGGTGGTATAATTCTTCTGTGCATCAATTAGAGTTTTACTAGCATAAGTGATTACTCTCAAAATTTTGTCCTTCCTTTGGCATAGTGCAGCACCGACGGCATAGTCGCTTGCATCGGTCATGATCTCGAACGGTGTGGACCAATCAGGAGGGATCACAATCGGGGCAGAGCAGAGTTTGTCTTTTATGTTTTGGAAGGCCACCATACATTCATCAGTGAATTGGAATTTAATATTCTTCTGCAGCAGGTCTGATAGAGGTTTAGCTATTTTTGAGAAATCTTGAATGAACCTCCTGTAGAACCCGGCGTGACCAAGGAATGATCTGACATCCCTCACTGAAGCAGGTGGAGGTAGTTTTTCTATCACCTCCACCTTGGCTTTGTCCACTTGGATTCCTTCTTTTGACACCTTGTGACCGAGCACAATCCCTTCTTGTACCATGAAATGGCACTTTTCCCAGTTGAGTACTAGGTTTGTCTCCTCACAGCGCCCAAGGATTTGATCTAGTTGCTCCAGGCATATCTCATAGCTCTGCCCATAGACTGAGAAATCATCCATGAATACCTCAATGCTTTTCTCTATGAAGTCATTAAATATCGCCATCATGCACCGTTGGAAAGTTGCAGGAGCATTGCAGAGACCGAAAGGCATCCTTCTGTATGCAAATGTTCCATATGGGCAAGTGAAGGTTGTCTTCTCTTGGTCTTCTAAAGCTATTGGAATTTGGAAGTATCCGCTATAACCATCGAGGAAGCAGTAGTACTCCTTGCCTGCTAGCCGCTCAAGCATCTGGTCAATGAATGGAAGCGGGAAGTGGTCCTTCCTTGTAGCGTTGTTAAATGATTGAGGCTACCTCTAGGCTATCTTTGTCATCTTCAATCGATAAGTTTAAAATATGCCTTAAAACATCTGATGATTCTAACAGAAGATTGTGTTCATTGTTACTGGCAGGGAGATAGTCATCCTCTAGGTCAGGTAAATCCTCTATTAGGTCAACGGAAAATATAGCATGAGAAGAGGTGTTCTTTCGCATCATTTTATTTATATCAAAGCTAAGCTCTTCTTCATGAAATTTTAAGGTAATTTTTCCTTTATCCACATCTATGACAGTTTTAGCAGTTCGTAGAAAAGGTCTACCTAAAATCAGCGGTACCTCAACATCCTCATCCATATCCAAAATGACAATGTCAACAGGGAAGAAAAACTTACCTACCCCGACGACCACGTTTTCAACCATTCCTCGAGGTGTTATTGAGGACCTGTCAGCCAATTGAAGATTGAATTGGATTGGAGTCAGCTCACCTGCATGCAACTTCTTGAACATCGTGTATGGCATGAGGTTGATGCTTGCTCCTAGGTCACAAAGATCGTATCCACAGTCTATGTCTCCAATAGAGCACGGGATTATAGGTTGGCCTGGATCGCCACATTTTGGAGGTAGCTTCTGCTGGATTGCTGCTGAACAGGTTTCAGTCAGCTGGACGATGTCTTTCTCCTTATACTTCCTCTTATTTGAGATCAGATCCTTGATGAATTTAGCATAATTAGGCATCTGTTTGATGGCATCTATAAGAGGGATATTAATGTTGAGTTTTTGGAAGACATCTAGAAATCTTCCAAACTGCTCATCAAGCTCTCGCTCTTTGAGACGGTTTGGAAAAGGTAAATCTTGGGTAAGTGTCTTTTTCTTAGTGTTATTTACAGTAGTTAATTTAGAGTCGGAAGAAACAGGAGTCTGGGTCTCCTTATGATCTACCTCAGGAGGGGCAGATTGCCCTGATGGTGCACCGACAGTAGTAGAACGGGGTTCGATGGCCTCATCAGGTAGGTTTTCTGCCTGTTTCTCTTTGTTCAGGTTTCTTCCGCTTTGTAGGGCGACTGCATGTAATTCTTCGACGTTCTCTTCATTTGCATCAACCACCGCATTTGAGACTGTTACTACCTTCAATTGCTCCTTGGGGTTTGGATCTATTTGGGAAGGTAGGGAGCCGGAAGGCCTTTGCTGTAGCAGGAATTGAGTCAACTGACTTATTGTTCCTTGCATTTGTACCATGGCCTGCTCCAATTTCTGCTGACCAGATGTCAAATTCTGGTTAACTACAGACTGTTGTTCTTGAGACACCACTAGTTTATCTACCATCTCTTGCAGTTTGGTGTTGTTCGAGTTCAGCGATGGTTGCTGGAATTGAGACTGCTGTGGTCTTGCCTCGTTGTATTGATGTCTTGGAAATCCTGGTGGTGCTCCTTGAATTCCATGCTGAGGTTGAAGCTGGTGCGAGTTCAGCGCATTGTTTGGATTCACATACCGGAGGTTTTGGTGCTGATTCTGCACCCAGGGTTGTCTGTTGTTGAACTGTCCGATGACGTTGGCCTCCTCTATTTTCTTCATCTCGGCTACCATTGGACAATCCTCATAGTCATGTGCGTCCCCGCACTGAGAGCAGCAGACTTCATTAGAACTTGTAGACACCTTCTTGGTAAATTGCCTAGGGGTTGGCCCCATGGTGAGCTGTTCGAGCATTTTCGCCATACTCCCCATTGTGGTTTTTAGATGCGCTTGCTCGATGGCTATCTGCTCCATCACCGGCTCTGGAGCTCGGGTAGAACTGTGACCTATTGAAAATACTCTTCCCCCACTGTTGCTCCATTGGCGTAGCTCCTCACAGCAGGACTCCATTGCTGCCATGAAATCTTCCCCGCTTTTTGCTAGCAGGTTCCCTCCTAAAGCAGCTCTTACCTCTCCTCTGTTTTCATCTTTTAGCCCTTGGAAGAATCCTTGAGCCAGCGAGGTGATGTTCTGACCGTGGTGAGGGCACTGGCGGAGTAGTTCTTTGAATCGGTCCCATGCCTCGCATATTGTCTCACTACCCAACTGTCTGAATGCCGTCAGATCGGCGATCATCTGTCGTGTCCTGGAGATTGGGATGTATTTCTCATAGAACTTATCCGTCATCTGTTCCCAAGTGGTAATGATGCCTGGTGGTAGTCGATGGAACCATTTTGAAGCTTCTCCTGATAGGTTGTGCTGGAACAGACACAGTCTGGCATATTCTTCCAGGCCTTGCGATAAGCCAAGCGAGTCCAAGTGCACTAGGAATCGGTGTACGTGGTCTAGTGCATCAGCTGGGTCGGCACCTGAAAAGGTTCCTGCAGGGTGATTACGAACAGCATTTGATTGATGGGAGGGTTTTACCTTTTGCCAGTCTGCCACTAGTTCTGCAGTTAGGTGTGGTAGAACCACTAGGCCTCTTCTGGGTGTGGCTGGCGGTCTGTTTATTCTCCCCATCGTGTATTGGGCGACTGGACCTCCTCCAAGCTGGTTATGGTTTTCTGCCATGTTGAAATTTAGCGTTCTTCTTGCTTGATGTAATGTGCGTTCGATCTCTGGATCCAAGTTGTAAATGGGCGGCCCTTGAGATCGGGTGTTGTGCATTCACCGCACACCCTTGAATGGAGAGAGAATGTGCCTAACTTTTAAATTTAGACTAAGAAAATAACAACAGATTATTAAAGATATCAAAAATGGCTAATAATAATTAAATTCGAAATTATGGCGTAAAGTAATTAGGAAAAGAAAAAAAACTAGTGAAAATAAATTAACTAAAATTATAAAACAAAATATAGTAATGAAAAAAATAAATAACCAAGGCTAGGGACTAGACAAAGTCAAGTCCCTGGCAACGGCGCCATTTTGCAAACGGTAAAATTTGACCTATTAAATACTAAGAGATAGTTCTAGAAAATAATAAATCAAAAGATCGTCGGGTTGCAAAAATCCCGGTCGCAACAATATAGTAATTAAAAGCGACCTAGATATCAATCCGCGGGACTTGAGGAAAATAAGTCTAGCCTTAGATAATTGGTAATTAAAGGGGGTTTGATTTTTTTGTAAATTTAAATGAAAGATAGCAAGAATTTAAATAACAGTTAAGAATTAAAATAACAAAATATTAAAAGTGGTTTGTGAAAATGGAAGAACGGACTCTGGGTTCAGGTTTTACTCGTTTGATTAATTATGCTATTCTACCGGTTTAATTAAGAATAAATTGGCAAAATTCCTTTTAAAGTCTTCAGATTAAAATCCTAAATTCTAATGACCTCGTTTACCAGAACATGCAAGGTTTGATATAAACTCAAGCAAAACACATGTAAACGGCTAAATAAAAAAAGGAATATGTTTTGCATCTGAAATACTAGATTTATTCAGTCAGAATAAATTTTTCCACAAACATAACAATTAATAAGACCAATCTATTTATCACGGATCTGTTCAAAATAGATTTCGTAAAGCAAATCAATAAACACATGTAATTTATTAAAACGCGAGAGAATAACATTAATTGTATCAAATTATAATTAATTAAAACCGGTAAAATAAATTGCACAATTAAAACAAACTAATAATAACCATTCCCCAGAGTATAAATAATCTAGCCGGACATATTAAATAAATAAACAGAGTCAAGAGTAAAAGAAATCATCTGTATCGCTGACTCCTGAAGCTGCTCCGTTATTTTAATTGACCGGAATAGAATATGTGGTAGATGGATAATATGTGCGGAGATGGTTAATTAAGTGGTAATGGAAAATGGTGGGACATGATTATTTTGTGGTGGTGGTCGGATGTTTTGTGAAATGGAATTGTGAAATGGGTGTGAGTACGTGGGAGTATGGTTTTGGGAATGAGAATGGGTAATAGTGTAGGTGGGGTAGTGTAGTGGTGGTGGAGCAGGTGTTGTGTTTTAATTTGGAGAATTGTGAGTGAGTGTAGTACGTAGGTAGTGAAATGGAAATGAGAAAGTGAAAAATAAAGGAAGTGGGGGCGAGAGTGGTGCTGTGTCGGGTCTGGTGTCTCCTTCTCCTGATCGATCGATGGTTTTTGGAGCAGATGGAGCTGGGTTTAAATAGACTGAAAAAGGAGGAAAAAGACAAGTAATAGACAGGCTGGTAGGTGAGTAAATTGGGGGAGAGATTTCAGTCAGACGGCGGCACCGAAATCTGCTAAAGTCTTCCTCTTATTCTGCTCGCGTGCTGGAACTGGAGCTGCCGTCATTTTTTCTTACTTTTTGAAAAGTAGAGTCTGCAAAAGCAGACTTTTGAATTTTTTTTTTAAACACGCGTACAGATTTTGGAAATTTTAATTTTTTTTTATTATTATTATTTTAACAATCATCACGCGGACAACCTTTGGTTTTTTTTTTTTTGCATGTGAACGTTCACGTTCATAATTTATTTTTTTATTTTTTATTTTTTTTTCTTTTGAAAAGCTTCCTTATTTTTGTTATCTTCTAACTGTCCCAGATTCTTCATTTGAGCTCCGATTTGTTCCCCGTTTGCGGTGTTGGAAAGCTCGTGAGGGGAACTATGCATTTCCATCATCATTTCCTGATTTTATCATATAAATTGGCATCAGTTCTTACCCAAAGTAAGAGTCATGAAAAACATAGGATAAGTGTGAGAAAGTGCGTAAAAAGTTACACAAAATAAGGATTTAGCTCCTATAAAACTACATCAATTTCACACTTATCAGCTGACGTGGAGGAGTAGGCTGCTGTTATACCCAAAATTTCAACCCCCCGGAAGAGAGTCTCTACTAATAGGCTAGTAGCGAGGGTTCCCAGTTCGATCGGCACATTTCAGAGTACTAGGGACAGCTTAGTCGTCTGCAGGGGCATTTTCGTAATTTTTCAAGGCTCCTAAACCCCCTATAGGCTTTCTCTCTCCTCCAAATAAGGGTCAAATCAATTCAAAATGCTTTGAAATTTTAACCCATGATAGAGGATGACATTTTAAGCATAATGGCGTTGGAATTTGGATTTTTCGAATTTCCAATAATTTTCTAGCAATTTCTGATTGAATCTGACGAGAAATTCAATTTAAAAATATTACAACATTTAAAAAATTCGGTTCCACCTCAGATAATTCATAATCTCCATCCTTGACATGTGGTTAAAATTTCACAGCAAAATTCCTTTGGGAAGTCTTTTAATTAAAATACCAAAAAATCTTACTTTTACTAGATTTTCTTTATCTTTAAGAAAGTCTATATAAGGGGATAGATTTTTGGATAAAAGGAGAATCTCATATGCTCAAGAACCCTAGGGAGTCAGAAAGCACAGCCTCCACTCTCTCTCTCACGTTTTCCAGCACCCGGCCACCCGAATCATACCGAAAATCCCCCGAAATCACCATCTAAACTCGTTTTCCAATCCCTGAAGCACTAATAATCATCAAAACCTCACAAAAACACCTCCAAAACGTGAAGAACAGCAAGAACAACCAGCAACCAGAAGCTTGGTTCGAAAACCTTTCGGGTCTGCCATCAACGGAGCACTCGACGAATCCCGGTGTGAAGAATCATTGTGAATCCGAAGGTAAAGCAGGTAGAAACTCCCCTTCTCTAATTCTCTACTGTATTATCTGTCTTGCCTCAAAATTTGGGCTCAAACTAACCCTTTTTCGCTTCTGTACAGCTAATTGTTTTAGCTACTGCCTTGTTGCTTGTTTGCTAAGTTTTGTATTGATTCTGATTTCAAATTGAACTCTTTCAGTTGCTAACGTGTTTATAATCTCTCTAGCTATGCACCCATAAATTTTGAGCTCAAAACACCCTCGGGAACCTTCAGAAAACCCCTGTCCGTGGGTGGTCCGTGACCTCGGACCTATGGTCCGGGACCACGGACTGGTTGTCCGTGGCCACGGACACCCACGGACGGCGGCGGGATTTTAAAAATTCAAAATTTAGGTTTTTTAAAATAATGTCCGGGCCCACGGACAGCCTGTCCGTGGCCCCGGACTTTGCAAATTTTTGTTTTTCCCTTAATTTCGACTCTTCTGTATAATTAGGTTAACTAGGGTCCGTGGTCTTGGACATTAGGTCCGTGGCTACGGACGTAAGCAAAATTTGACCTAATTCTGCCTCCGAAACCCTAGTTTAGGTAGCTTTTAATTCCACTTTATTTTTCTGTTAAAAAATGACAAAAACACAAAAAAAAACAGAAGCTCGCGCACTTAGGTTAAAACGACTCGTAATATGCTGTAAATAAACCAAGTAGAGGAAAAACGACCTAGGAAGGGTAATGAAAGTAATTTGAACCCTAAATAAGTCGAATACCAAGCCCCCGAACCCGAACTCTCCTTTCCTAATTTGATCTAGGTTAAAATTAGGTGGCGACTCATAATAGGTTCCAGTGAGCTAGCCTAGGTTTTAATAATTATTGTTATATGACATAGTTATTAATCTTAGGTTATAAGTGGACCTAAAACCCGGTTAGATCCTAATCAATCTAGTCAACATAGGATAGGGTTTAAAATCGAGGCTCACAGACTGGCGACTCTGCTGGGGACATACTTCTTAATTTTAACTTGTTTTAATTTTAAGAAAGAGGGCTTAACTCGAAAATGTTTATTTATGGCTTTATTACTCTGTCTGTTTACTTTCGTGCGCACTTTAATTTTCTGCACCTTGGCATCATATGAGAGCGAGGGTTCACACAAACCAATTTCACCCCGGGACCCGTTTGAGGGTCCCCTGTCAAGGACTCACACCTTTTAGGTGATGTGAATAAGTGGGGTAAAAGAGGAGGATGTCGTCTAACCACACCCCCTTAATACCTGGGCTTTAGCCCCAAGCGTTTTCCTGACAGTGCCCTTACCTAGCCCTTTGTTTGGTCAGTCAAAGACCCGACCGTAGATGCACACCTTCAGGTGATGTGAAAAGAGTGGGGAAGCCCAAAGAGAATAGCGTGTAAGCCCTATTCCTTTGTGGTGACCTGGGCCCGCGCCCCAAGCACCTCTCCGGATCGATCCATACCCAGTTTGATTTAAACGTCTAGTGAGGACATGTTGAATTTGTGTGGGCCTTGTTTGCTTGTATGATCGGCCCACTACCCAGCCTAGAGATTGATAGGAACTTCTCCTACATCGACCTAGCCCAACACGAATTGGTAGCTCTATTTGTTTGCGGCCCAGAGGCCCTGTTTGGTTTAACATGTGAGTCGTTCGGGCTTCAGCCCAAAAGCCTAGACTTAGGTGATTTCTCTTCTGGCCCAATTTGAATTATCCAATTAGTTCTAGGCCCATGAAAAGGAAATCCATCTGAACTTGAAATATCTCACAAGTCCTGAAAATAAAATCTTTTTCGGCTTAGCAACCATCTTCTTTGGCCCGAAGAAAGTTAAGCCCATTTGTGATTTAGGGACCATTCCAGCTCATGTGCTTTACTTCAGGCCCAAACACATTCCGGACCAAGGGCTCGTTCTAGTCTAGGTAGACTTCTTATCATGACCCTAACCCAAAACCCTAGATCTTGGTGTCATCTTTTAGGCCCAACCAAAATCACTCGGCCCAAATTCCAGTTCACATATAGAGCAATCATTCTGGCCCAGTACCACACTCATAACTCATTCCATTTGAGCCCATAGACCAATTCATAGTTTTGTCCCGTGAGCTTCGTTCTCAATCCAGAATTTCGGTCCATAAAACATTTGAATCCAAGATAGTTTGCATAACTCATTCATTCCTGTTTTCGGTTTCAAGGCCCAACAAGAGCATCAAACGAATCTGGACTTCAAGGCTTATCCCTCGGCCCAGTGGCCCATTCACGGTCCATGTGATTTCTTTCCGCCTGTTTGCTCAATTCCTGGATTCAGGCCTACATGTCCGTTCTAGTCTAGGAATCACTCTAATCTATGCACTTCACTCTCAGTTTGGCGAAGACTCAGGCCCAGTTACTTCCTACATAACCCATAGGCATTCCTAGTTCAGACATTTTGCAGGGCCTACTCGAAGCTTGGAAGGAAGACAATCATGGTCAATGGTGCCCCGACGGTCAACAGCTTGAGTCTTCAACGCGTTGGCATCAGACTGTTCAACATTACTATTTCATAAGTTTTATCGATTTAGTGGTTAGCTTCCTTTATCATTTTAGATTGCAACTTTTGATGTTATCTTTCCATTCGCGAATTAGAGCATAGTTCTATTTTTGTAATTTTTTGTGCATTCATTCAACAAAACAAAACCAAAAAAAAATGTTTTTATTAAGGGTTCACAGAGTAATCATTTCCCGACTATGGAATAGAACGACTTGTCTTTTGTTTCTAAAAGGGTGAACATGTCTGTCCTCACACCATAGACTATCCCATAATATCCACAAAGCATTCCAAAATCCACATCTGTTTAAGTGTTGTCATAAACCCCAGGTCAATACTGGGGGCAATCTGAGTTCAGGATCGTCATCATTAATCTTTCATTTACGCGTGCGAACTAGTGTCTGAGTGAAATTCACGAGAGTGTCTTGAGTGGAAAAACCATGAGTGAACGACCGTGTCATCTTTACACGATTCTGGTGAGACCATATTCAAAGGTGAGGTAAACGGCATAACTCCGACCGAAGGAGATGATTTGTAAATTTACTCTTAGACCTGCGAAAAGTAACAAAGAGCGGATACACAACTATCAGGAATGACGAAGCACCTAGGTACAGCACCAAATAGCCAAAAGCCTGTGAACCCTGACGTTAAACCCTAGGCACCCCCGCTGAGCCTTTCTTATATCCCTTTTCGATATGGCAAAGCTCCACAGAACAAGCCAACTCGTGATGAATAACCGACCCAGTGACCAAAGGAAGCGATGAGCCCGACTCTCAGATAACATTTTCATCAGTCCAAAGAAGCAAAGACGCTTTCAACATGACGAAGCGATCCGTAAATGGTCCCAAAGTGACACAGGATCCAAAAAGCTCACATCAAAACAGCTCTCAAAACTTAAAACTGGGAGACACAAGAACCCCCAAGGCGAAGGACGAATCAAAGAGGCAAACCCCAAGTGCCTCGAAGAAATCCAAATGACAAAGAGAAGAGAAATGGTGTGAAGGACAAAAGTCCAAGTCTAAAAGCTCGAAAACAACGTCAGCACAAAGCAGCTAGACGACTTCAAGACAAGGAAGATGAATCCGAGAGAAGACGCAAGTTGCAGCTTTTGTCACCCACTTAAGCTCCACATGCCTCAAATATCCCTCCATGGTCCCGTTGTCCTTCATCACACCCCATGGCCACGTTATAGGCTTTAAAGACTTCCGACTTGATAGTTGTGTGTCCAATCACGTGAAAGTAACAGATCAAATGCGTAAATCCATCAAATATCGAATTCAATGGTCTAGAAGTTGTGATCGTAGGTAAGGAACGAGTGCAAGCATCAAACACGCCAAGTGTAGGTTAGGAAGCACCACATAAAAACATAAGCCTTGACCCTGTAAGGACGAGACTCGTTCGCACGTTTAATAAAATACTGGGGGCAATCGATCGTTCCGATCGGTTGCCATGAACTCTAGCTCAGATTGTCTTAAGGGAAAAGTACTGGGGGCAATTGTTGGTTCCAACAATTGCTATGACAACACCAATTGGAACCCAGAGCTCAAACATCACCACCACCATTCCACCTCAAGCCTGTCATTGGCCTTACCTCCACAAAAACATCAGGCCCGTCATAACCCTAACCACCACCCAAAATCACAACCTAATTCCAAGTCTATCACAAATCCTGAACACCAGGAAAAGCCTTTAACACCACAATAAACACCACACACTTCCAGCAATGACATGTTCATTTTTCAAGAAACAAATTGCAGATATGAAATTTTTAGTCAGGGAATGATCATTTCACTTTCCTTTTTCAGCAGAGTCTTTCTCAAGCATTGCCATGTTTGGCACATTTTTCAACGGTTCCTTGTTTTGGGAAAGCTTCCAACAAACACTATAGTTGCATTTTACATAACACCTCAACATTGCCATGTTTGGCACCTTTTCCAACAAATCCCTGTTTTGAACGAGTATCTTTCATATATTTTGATCATCATTGCCATGTTTGGCACTCCAGTGATTAGTTTTTATCATTTGCACGAGACCATTATCAAACTGACTTATTTCGAGACCCAAAATCGGTGCAAGGCCCCGCAGATTCCTCATTCCGTACGAGACCTAGCGTCTTCATTCAGTACGAGACCTAGAATCAGTGTGAGATCCAGCTTTTTCTTCATCATCCAGTACGAGACTTCAGTGCGAGACCATGCATCTTCATCAGTGCGAGACCACCATTTTCATCAGTACGAGACCCATCATTTTCTTCAGTGCGAGACCCATCGTCTTCATCAGTGCGAGACCCATCACCTTCGTCAGTGCGAGACCAGTACGAGACCTAGTATCATCTTCAGTGCGAGACAAGTACGAGACAGAGCGTGATCTAAGTTGGCAGGGCAGAGGCAATAAGTCCCTATCTTCATGTCAACTTCTGGGGAGAAACAACTAGTGGGCTGTGGCAATAAGTCCCCTTGGTAATCTAGAAGTTATCCCAGCACCCCAGTTGGTGGGCAGAGGCAATAAGTCCCCATAGTATACCAACAAGGAGCATTGGAACGGGTTTCGGTCCCCAGAAGCATCCGAACATCATTTTCATATCATCCATATCATTTGCATCATTTTCATCATCTACATTTGCATCACTTTCATTTGCATCATCTTCATATCATCCATCTGCATTATCCAGGCGCGTCACAAGACCTGGTGACAGAAAAGTTGGCGAGGTGATGGAAATAAATCCTCCTGTGCGATGTCAACTTATTTTGGGATCAACGAATGGTGGGCGATGGCAATAAGTCCCCAGGGTTTTTACCAGGAGTTATCCCTGCACACCGGCTTGGGGGGCGATGGCAATAAGTCCACATTGGGTCCAGCCAGGAGCATTGGCACGGGTTTCGGTCCCCAGAAGCATCCAAGCATCATCAACATTCTTACATCTACACATTACTTCGTCTTTTAGGTTGTCAACGCCTTAGAATCGCTTGACTTTACTTCGTCTTTTAGGTTGTCAACGCCTTAGAATCGCTTGACATTACCTCATCTTTTAGGTTGTTAACGCCTTAGAATCGCCTGACATTACTCCATTTTCATCATTTTAGGTAGTCAACGCCTTAGAATAGCTTGACATCATTTTCATCACTTTAGGTGGTCAGCGCCTTAGAATAGCTCGACACAATCTGCATATAGGGTCTTTTAAGATCCAAAATTTTTGGGTATCACTCAAGCATCAACTAGCCTTTTCATTTCCATTACAAAGTTTAGTTGACGGGGGGCAATCTGTTATACCCAAAATTTCAACCCCCCGGAAGAGAGTCTCTACTAATAGGCTAGTAGCGAGGGTTCCCAGTTCGATCGGCACATTTCAGAGTACTAGGGACAACTTAGTCGTCTGCAGGGGCATTTTCGTAATTTTTCAAGGCTCCTAAGCCCCCTATAGGCTTTCTCTCTCCTCCAAATAAGGGTCAAATCAATTCAAAATGCTTTGAAATTTTAACCCATGATAGAGGATGACATTTTAAGCATAATGGAGTTGGAATTTGGATTTTTCGAATTTTCAATAATTTTCTAGCAATTTCTGATTGAATCTGACGAGAAATTCAATTTAAAAATATTCCAACATTTAAAAAATTCGGTTCCACCTCAGAAAATTCATAATCTCCATCCTTGACATGTGGTTAAAATTTCACAGCAAAATTCCTTTGGGAAGTCTTTTAATTAAAATACCAAAAAATCTTACTTTTACTAGATTTTCTTTATCTTTAAGAAAGTCTATATAAGGGGATAGATTTTTGGATAAAAGGAGAATCTCATATGCTCAAGAACCCTAGGGAGTCAGAAAGCACAGCCTCCACTCTCTCTCTCACGTTTTCCAGCACCCGGCCACCCGAATCATACCAAAAATCCCCCGAAATCACCATCTAAACTCATTTTCCAATCCCTGAAGCACTAATAATCATCAAAACCTCACAAAAACACCTCCAAAACGTGAAGAACAGCAAGAACAACCAGCAACCAGAAGCTTGGTTCGAAAACCTTTCGGGTCTGCCATCAACGGAGCACTCGACGAATCCCGGTGTGAAAAATCGTTGTGAATCCGAAGGTAAAGCAGGTAGAAACTCCCCTTCTCTAATTCTCTACTGTATTATCTGTCTTGCCTCAAAATTTGGGCTCAAACTAACCCTTTTTCACTTATGTACAGCTAATTGTTTTAGCTACTGCCTTGTTGCTTGTTTGCTAAGTTTTGTATTGATTCTGATTTCAAATTGAACTCTTTCAGTTGCTAACGTGTTTATAATCTCTCAGGCTACGCACCCATAAATTTTGAGCTCAAAACACCCTCGGGAACCTTCAGAAAACCCCTGTCCGTGGGTGGTCCGTGACCTCGGACCTATGGTCCGGGACCACGGACTGGTTGTCCGTGGCCACGGACACCCACGGACAGCGGCGGGATTTTAAAAATTCAAAATTTAGGTTTTTTAAAATAATTTCCGGGCCCACGGACAGCCTGTCCGTGGCCCCAGACTTTGCAAATTTTTGTTTTTCCCTTAATTTCGACTCTTCTGTATAATTAGGTTAACTGGGGTCCGTGGTCTCGGACATTAGGTCCGTGGCTACGGACGTAAGCAAAATTTGACCTAATTCTGCCTCCGAAACCCTAGTTTAGGTAGCTTTTAATTCCACTTTATTTTTCTGTTAAAAAATGACAAAAACACAAAAAAAACAGAAGCTCGCGCACTTAGGTTAAAACGACTCGTAATAAGCTGTAAATAAACCAGGTAGAGGAAAAACAACCTAGGAAGGGTAATGAAAGTAATTTGAACTCTAAATAAGTCGAATACCAAGCCCCCGAACCCGAACTCTCCTTTCCTAATTTGATCTAGGTTAAAATTAGGTGGCGACTCATAATAGGTTCCAGTGAGCTAGCCTAGGTTTTAATAATTATTGTTATATGACATAGTTATTAATCTTAGGTTATAAGTGGACCTAAAACCCAGTTAGATCCTAATCAATCTAGTCAACATAAGATAGGGTTTAAAATCGAGGCTCACAGCTGCCGTGAAGGTAGAGGAGTAGGCTGTCAGCGTATAGGTAGAGATATAGATTGACGTCTCTCAACAGACAACTGTGAATCTGGGACAATAGAAGAATGGTGTGGGTGAGAGTCGAAATAAGGGGTCCCTAGGGGTGCTCGTCCTGACAAGGAGTGCGAAGGGGGCGGATGTGTAGAACCCAACGAGGATCCATGACCGAAACCATCCACATGATCAGCTGCAGCCTGCTGAGAATCACCTGGGGGAGTAGAAGTGCTGGCCCTACTTCTGCTTCGACCAAATGACCAACCAGATTTAAAAAAACTTTTATCACCTGTCATCACTATGAAAACCTATGCATGTCAAACTTCCGTTAAACACTTAGTAGAATAAATATTTTTATACACTAATTAAATAACAAATGAAATCAATAATATATTGATGTTGCATAGTAGTTGTATGTAAGTTTACTTGTTAAATTTCTGTATCTGTTATGTCTACTAAATCAAATGTTTCTTCATCATCGACCAAAGGTGATAAAACCACATGATCTACGGTTTCATCTTGTAGTGGCTGAACCTCCTCATCAACTGCTGATGAGTCGGACATGTTCAAAGTGCTTCTCGCTTTCACTTTAGAGACAGCACACCAATCTTTCCTATCCCTCTTCTTTGATGGGTATGAGCAATAATACACTTGAACGGCTTGACCAGCTAGCACAAACGGCTTGTACTTGTCAAATTTCCTTGTATGATTAATGTCAACCAGCTTATATCGAGGATGTACTTGAACTCCTCTCTTTTCTGGGTCAAACCAATGACAATTAAACATTACAATCTTCTTCACAGGTAATGCGGGATACTCTAATTTGATGATCTCTTTCAGCATCCCGTAATAATCATACTCTGAGTCACCATAGTTTGTCCCAGAAATGCAAACACCACAGTTGTACGTTGTACGGTCTTCTGAGTAAGACTCTGTGTGGAATTTGTACCCATTCACATAGAAACTAGAGTAGGAGATTGCCACGTTCAACGGGCCTTGGGCCAAGCTACGAACGAGTTCATTTGGTGTGGTAGCATCGTTTGACTGTAATAATAAAAAATAATATCATAATACCATATTTTATATCAACCTTTATGTATATATATATAATTATTTGTGTATATAGTCACTCACATATGAACGGAACCATAAGGGAAAATCTGTTTCCATCTTAAGGTTGATTGTCTCATCCATTAATGTTGGTTCTACTTGTCGTAGTTGTCGCTCATACATTCTACAACAAAAGATTTAAACTTAATTGTGAACACATTATTGAATTATACGTATGAACGAATGAATATAACTAATATTTGTATATATCTTACTCAAAATAAGGCTCCATTTCTGTAAAATTTTGTAGAATGTACGATTAAGCGGCATCTAACTCACGAGTTGTTAACATTCTTCTTGTTCCTTTGCCAATCGGTTCACCCATTGTTTTAAAAACAGATAATCTTTCTGGGTTATCATCAACATCCTCTACAATTGTCTAGTTTCTACCCAGCTTGTATGGGTATGATGGTCCATCGTCAAAGAAGTAAAACTTTGTGAATTTGGTGATCTCTTCTAGAAGGAATCCATTGCGAATGGATCCCTCAACTTTGTTGATGTTTCTGATGAACCTTTTCAGTTTCCCCAAGTACCTATAATATTATATATATATGCAGACCAGTTACACCAATGAGTTACATATTACAAAAGTATAACATGTAGTACGTGCATTATTGAAACTTGTATAGAATGTACCTCTCAAACGTATACATCCACCTGTACGCACATGTCCACATAAACTTGCTTCAAAGGCGAGATGGAGAGGGAGATGTTCCATTGAGTCAAAAAAGCTTGGTGGGAATTTTTTTTCCAATTTGCACATTATTTCAGGAATTTGACAGTTCAACCTTTGCATATTCGACTCTGAAAGTGACGTACATGTCAACTCCTTGAAAAATAGGCACAGTTTGGTAATTGGCTCCCACACCATTTGATCAAGAAGCTGTCAAAAAACTATGGGCATCAACCTTTGCAAGAAAACATGACAGTCATGAGTTTTCATCCCAAACATTTTTCTGTTGGCCATGTCAACACACCTCCCAATGTTAGAAGCAAGTCCATCAGGGAACTTTAAATTTTTCACCCATTCACACAAGATTTGAATACTATCTCTGTCCATGACATATTTTGCCTTAGGAATTGTGTTTGAACTCAAATCCGGTGCCAACTCAAGACGGTTGCAATAATCATTCAACTCTTGCCTTGAGTTAAATGTGTCTTTCGTCTTGTCCTTCACATTTACAACTGTGTTGCATATGTTTTCAAAAACATTTTTTTCACTGTGCATCACATCTATAATATGTCTGATCAATAAATCTTTCCAATACGGTAGATCCCAGAAGATACTTCTTTTACTCCATCCACAAGTTTTAGCAATTTGAACATTTACTTCAGCCGAACCAATCTCAGTGACCTTCCTTAAACCCGTCCGATTCAACTCTGCAAGTATTTCGTCACCAGTTTTGAAATGTGGGGCAACCTTGGTCTCTCTGTGCCCTTTACAGAAAGACTTTTTATCATTACGAAACTTGTAGTCTAGAGGAAGAAACTTTTTGGAGTTGTCAAACCACGACTGCTTCTTACTACAACGCAATGTGAATGCGTCACTGTCTTCCATGCAATGTGGGCACGCCAGTCTACCAGCAGTGCTCCAACCTGATAGCATTGCATATGCAGGAAAGTCATTTATGGTCCATATCAATGCTCTCATTTGAAAATTTTCTTTCTGGACACATCATATGTTGTCACTCCAGCCCACAAGTCTTGTAACTCAGCTATAAGAGGTTGTAAAAACACATCAATCTTTCCTTTAGGATTTTTAGGGCCAGGAACAAGTACTGTAAGAAATAAGAACTCATCTTTCATACACATCCCAGGCGGTAAATTATATGGTGTAATTACAACTGGCCAGCAAGAGTATCGTCTTCCAAAAGCCGTAAATGGTTGGAAACCATCAGTACATAACCCAAGTCTGACATTCCTAGACTCCGAAGCAAAAGTAGCATGAATCTGGTCAAAGTGTTTCCACGCTTTTGAGTCGGAGGGGTGACACATGTTATCATCTTCCATTTTGTGTTCTACGTGCCATCTCATAGCGGTAGCCGTTGCAGGAGAAGTGTAAAGCCTTTTCAGCCTTGGAATCAGAGGGAAGTACTGCATCTTTTTGAAAGGTACCTTACTATTTCTCCTTTGTGTCCCCTCTTTGATAGGCTTGTATCTGGGACGAGTGCAAAACTTGCATACATACAGATCTTTATCTTCTCCCCAGAAAATCATACATAGTTTGGAACAACAATCGATTTCTTCATAAGGTAACCCAAGACCACGTATGATTTTCATTACTTCGTAGAAGTTTTTTGGAATGTCAGTGTTTTCTGGACTGAGCTCACAGTAGGTTTTGCAAACTCGATCAATCAATGCCTGAGGTGCTTGGTAGTCATTCTTAATGGACATTAATTCAGTGGCGATAGATAGTATACTATGATGCGTGCCACTGAATAACTTTCTTTTAGCATGTTCCATCAACTCAAAAAAAAAAATTAGCCTCAGGATTTGAAGTATCCTCTATATCCTCTTCAACCTCCTCCATAAAATAAAATGTATCCCCGAATTCTTCTGGAACCTCACCAATAGCATGTGCAATCATTTGCTCTAACATTTCAACATGTGGAACCTCATTAGGTGTAGTGCTGCTCGAGGTAGCTTGTACGGGTGTGTTATCTTTGAAATACCCCTAAAATTTAAATAATTAAATATAAGTAAATAAATATGATTTGAGGAATTATAAATATTATTTGGGGGTTTATTAAACCCTAAGAAAGCTTATAAACACTTGGGCGTTAAAAACGCACCTAAACTCCTTAAGGTCAGAAACGAGCGTTAAAAGCCCGACCTTAAGTTAAGTAATTATATAAGCTATGGATATTATATGAATTTAACCAAGGATCATTTTATGATCTTTAAAATACAAGTTCTCAGTTAGGACTGAGTAAAAATACAAAGTTCTCGGAAGTTCCTGATGTGGGTCCCATAAAGGTCCGGGAATGCCTAGGAGGAGTGCCAAGGTGGCACGAACCCCTATATAAATTATTCTTAGAGTTCCTAAAATTATTATAAATTATTCTAAAGAGGATTCCCAAGCTATTCCTTCAAAAATAAACAAAGAGCTCGGGGGAATTTCTTAACGCTCCTTTTACCTCGGGAGTGCCCCTTTAGCCCGAAAATTGAGTTACAAGTTTATATAACCTTATATAACTTAATGTAACACCTTAATATATTATTATTGAATATAAAAAATATCAATAAACACTTGGAACTCATAGCGACTAATTAATTCTTAGAAAAATCCTTAAAGCACAAAAACGCACCTTCGGGTGTCATAAAAATGCGTTTTACGCAATTGTCTTGAAGCTTTTGAGAAGCCACGAGTTGATAAACTTAAAAGTGGATAAAATGACCATCTAAATCAATTGATGGCAGTGCTAACTCATAGTACAAATGGGGGCGATTTTTAGGACAAAAAGGTACCTAAAATCCGCATCTTTACCCTAGAACTTTCATCTTTTATCAAAATAAAAATGTACCAATTAAATGCTGGAACCTATTACACATATTAGTATGGTCTTAGTAAAATATAGTGTAGCAAAAATTAAATGAAAAATAAGTCTCTATTGTGCTCCATATCATGCGACATCAAGAGATAGTTTTGGCTAGTTTTAACGTAAGGTTTTGATATTTGATGATTAAATCATCATGTCACCCACCGAGTGATAATATACTGGACATGTGCAATCTGATAAGCCTTCACAACCGTGAACCTGCAAAGAAAAAACAAAGAGATTAGAATAAAATTAACAAGGAAAAGTATTGTCATTATACAAACAAACTAACATAACTATACTCCTAGTTTTCTTTTAGCCGTAAGGCTACATAAAATGCAGCTACTAATGTGCTCCAGCTTGTCCGATTCCTGCATGAATAAAGATAGGATTAGTGCTGTTTAATTAGCAAATAAAGACAACAAAGCCTAAGCTAATTCCTAGCATGCCATTACGTGAATACTACAACAAATGGAGCTGCATGTTTGCTCCACTTCAACCGATCCCACCTGCTTGAATAAAACAGATTAACAGCACTTTGAGCTGCTTGATATGCTCCACTCCAGCACGTCGATCACCTGCAGGAAATAAAAACAAGCAAATATCATTACTTAAACTAATTAGCACTCACTAGCCTAACAATTAACAGAACAAAAAAACTAACCTATTAGCTTACCATTACCGTGAGCTTACATGGAGCTGCTTGGTGCTCCAGTCCAGCGCAACCTCCACCTGCAAGAAAAGATAGATTAGTTATATTAAACAAGCTAGAGCCTATAACATTAAGTACCTAATTCTTCATTGTCATGTTACGATTTATCAACACAAATCTAATAAACTAGTGCTCCATTAACGTAAGGTTGCATCAAGGTGGAGCTTCCATTTGCTCTGAATAACCGAACAGCTACACCTGCAGGAGTTAAATAAGTTAACAACATAATCTAAATTAATTCAAATCAACAAAGTCCAGATTGGTTACCTAGCTAGTTAATTACGGTAATGTGCATGAAATGGGTTGTTGAAGTGCTCCACTAACAGCCGTATAACCTGCACCAATAAACAAGAATGAGTGCTCAATAATGACATAAATAACTAAGCCTAAACATGTGCCAAATGACTAAACAAACTAAGTTTAAATTGCATCCATTCTTTGTAATCGGTTAGTGCTGTATGATTGGAGTATTGATCCAATTAATTCCCCACCCAGCCGAACACCTAACAAAAACAAGAGATATTAGGTAGCTAATATTGTAATTAAAATAAGAATAATTATGACATAAGATAATGGGACATTATTTAGCTCAATCCTAAGTCTTATAAACTTACGAATTACTTCCATTTCCTTGTCCATGCTCCAGCCGTATAGGTAAGTCATCTTTCATTTCCTCTCTTCCCTCCAATGTTAAGTTATCTCCTAAGTGTTCATAACTCCATTAGTGGTGTACTAGTTCTTAACACCATTTTAATGTAACTTCCTAGTTAATTCTATCAAGTCTTGAAGGAAGAAAACCATCCTAGTAAACCTACAAGAAATCGCCAAGCATATATGCTCCAAGGTGGTTCCTAAATTCAACAACAATACAAGGAACAACAAGATCAAGTTAAGGTAAATTTTCATGTTGAAAATCCTAAGAAAAATTCCTAAGTAATTTTCGAAATTTGAAACCCTTCTAAACATATGCTCTCTTCATTATTTCATGAAGGAAACTTGGATCTACAACCATCTCAAGGTGTATCAAAAATACCTTGTTAAATTCCTAAGGTAAACCCTTGTAAAATTACTACAAATAATATTTATAAACTTTTGTTAGAAGTCTAACAAATAGATCTCCTATATATGTACAAGGAGTTCGGAAAAATCTACATCAAATAACATTTGAAGAGCTTGGAAATTCAAGGGAAAATCAAGAACAAGAATTGTCTTGATTTAAGGGTAAGTTTATATAAGTAAGGTTTATTAAGTTTAAGTTTGATTTAAGCTTCAAACTTTCATATAAAAATTATGTATAACCATTACATAAATTAAAACCAAAAACTATAGGTTATATTGTCAAGAAAATAATTTATAACATATAAGGTAAGATTATTACCTTAAGATATATATTAGGGTCATAAGAATTAATTATTGTTACATAAATATTAAAACCGAATGGTTAGAGATTTTATGTTCTATTTTTAGTTAATAATCATTCTAAGTCTTTAGCATAATTTTTAGAAGTGTTATATGGCATATATACATTTATATATATATTATAAAGTTCAAAACAAGTTTTAAAAAGCATATGATAAAATTTAATTATGGCCGAGAACAATATGGGAGATTTAGTGAATTTTGAAATACATATAAGTGTATTAACTTATTTTATAAATTTTTGGAACATTAAAAATGGCTACAAGTATTTAAATGGCTAGTTTATAAAGTTATGTGGTTAAAATGTAATTTTTGAAGAGTTTGGGATACAAATACTAGATTGCCGAGAATATAAGGGATGGTTTGGTATATTTATGATATAATATAAAATAGGAATTAATATTATGAATTTTGATGAATTTAAATAAGTGTTTAAGTGTTAAGAATAACATTTAATAAAGTTTTGGGACTATTTAGTAATTATGGGGAAATTTGGAGTTTTACCGAAAATACATTTGATTTTGTGGGTATATTGAAGTATTAATTAAGAAATTAAGTCTTGGTCAAAGTGTTGACCAAAAACTTTGGGTTAAAATGATTTATGACATAAAATATTAAGTTTATAAAAGTTATGGGGTGAATATGTGATTTATGGAAGTATATATGAAAGATAGAATTTAAATATGGGCGGAAATATATTATAAGAAAATATATGGGTTACTTTGGTTATTTAAAGAAATAAAATATTTAAACTATAGTTTATAAGTTAATATGTAATTTATATGAAGTTTTGGGGTTAAAAGTGTAAATATAGAAACTGTATGATTAAACCGAAGGGCTTAAGGGCTTAATTGATAATTTATAAGATTTGTGGTATTAATTTGTAATTACCGAAATAGTAAGAGCATTTTGGTGATTTATAAAAATAAGGTGGTTAATTAATAGTTACAAAGGTTAGTATGGTTAATTAGTGGATTATAAAAGTTATAAGGTTGTTTAGCAATTTATAGAAGTTAATATAATTGTTTTACAATTTTCGAAATTGATAAGGGTATTTAATAAATTATAAAGTATATGGATATTTGTTAAGTTGTAAAAGTTAACGGGATCAATTATGATTACCGGAAAATTACATGTGGTTATTTAGTAATTTATTAAGTTGTTGGGTATAATATATAAATACCGAGTTAATAAGATTGGTTTTGTAATTTAATAAGGCAAGGAAGTGAACTAAGTAATATAATGTATTATGGTATATTAAGGAATATAATATAAAGTTTATAAAATAATTTTGGTTATAATAAAAATGACCAAGGGATATAATATAAATGATAAGTGGAAATAATCATAAGTATATAATTAATGAAGTAAAGATGTACCGTATAAATGATAATTCATTATCATATGTGAGCTTCACATAAAATAATGAACTGGTAGGTTATCAAGAACCACTGTTAAGTTAACAGGGGAAAATAAATAACATACGGAGTTGTTATACGACGAGGATAAACTCTACAGTGACAGTACTGTAATATTTAATGAATAGTTATATTAATACTGTCTGGTATTGCATGTTAAATAACACCGTACGGGAGGGGACTACTAAACAGGAGTTTTGTCAAGCTAGCAGTTTCTTGGTGAACGGTATGTTAATTGTGTGGTCTGAATGTCCTAAGGATTATCCTGAGGTCCAGACATTGTGTGTTTAAATGTTTAAGAATGATATCTATGATTTTATGTGAATGATGTTGTTTGTGGTATTGCTCAAACTGTTGCGTTGTATTTTATACGCGAATGTCTTGTGACTAAAAAGTTTATACATCTAAACTGAAAAAAAGGGACGAACTGACCTTTAGGTATTATTGAACCTAATAAAGGTCGATTGTTATAGTCTTAACTCAAGGATTGATTATTATGTCACTGACAAAAAGGGCTAACTTATAAAGAGAGGAATCCAGATCGTTTCGACTTTCTGGTTGCGCATTGTGATCACTATGAGAGACTCAAAAAGGGAGTCACTCCAAATCCATCAGCCACATTCGGGGATGGTGGAATGCACTGCCGTTTGTGCACAGTTTCGACCGGATCGGTCAATTAACCAGGGCCACAGGGTCAGCTGGTAAACAGTTCCAATGGAACACAAGGGACATTTGTCCACAAGTTATTAAGGTTTGTCTTATCATGACACTTGAAGTGAAATTAATTGGGAAAGGTTAAATGATTGGTTTAAAGGATAAGAGCCAAGTGACTAACCAACAAGTACAGTTAATACGTGTATCTTGTTTGATTATTGTTATGGTTACTAATGTGTGATTATTGGTTATTGTTGTGTGGTTTGATGTTGTGTACTATTGTACACTGGTGTTTACAGGTGGATTGTTATGTGTTTGTTAAGTGTTTACAGTTATTACTGTTTCCATTATAAACCGGTATTTCTTGTAAAGAATCTAATATCAAGATGGCTAAAATGACTTAAGGAATCCAAATGATTTAAGACTACATTTAGCATACCAGCATTTCGATTGCTGAGCCCTTTAGTGGGCCAAAAATTCTAGGTTGTTGAAGAAGACTCAAGCCGGAGCGTGTGATACGGGGGTAGCTGAAGTGTTTTCAACAAACACCGTTGGTTTTATTTTGTAATGTATTAAGGAGGATGTTGTATTCAGTTAGTTGCTCATTTAGTTAGTTTTGGTTTGTAATAATTAGAGGTGCTCAGTATCTGTTCATCACAGCGTTAGAAGTTGTAATGTTGGAAAGAGTAAGGATGCCTTGATACTCACAAGGGTGAGTAACGGCGTGTAACACCAAGGTAGTTAGTTTTATTTTCCGCTGCGATTTGCTATTTATCATGCTACGAATTATGACGTCATTACAGGTTTAAGAATAGGGGTGTTACAATCTTCTCCATGGAATATCCAATCAAAGTAACCGTACATAAAACCTTTTTGTGCTAAATGAACCTTAACGACATCAGGCTTAAGATACTGTCTGTTTCTACACCTTGTCATGTCGCAAGGGCACTTAACTTTATCATCTTCCATACATTCAGGGTGTTGTATTGCAAAAGTGACAAACTCTTCCATCTTCCTCAGCCATTCGGCAGAGATTCTACCTCTCTCAAAGGTTCTCTCATCGTACATTCACAATCTATCGGGTGTCATACCTATACTAATCAAGCACTACTTTAGTTAAAACTAATAAAATTTTTAAAAAATTCGGCATAGTCTCCCCTATTTTTTTACTTTTCCGCTTATTTCTAAGCATCCCACAAGGACAATTCACAAATACCAGAAGTTATCAACAGAACCCCACAGATTGTCCACACAATATCTATAGCAGCGTACAGATCCAACCACTTGATTCATCGACGCAAATTAAGTAACTAACAAAACACACACAAAAAGTATATATTAAAAATATAAAGGTATGATTAAGCTTATATGGTACTATCGACTAATGGTATTCTCTAAGGTGTCATTTGGATGTTAGTAATTACAAGCTCAAGTTGTTATCACCACCAAAAGATATCAAAAAGGGGGAAAATAATCAAAAAATGACAAGAAAATAAAAAAAAAGGTCTATTAACAACATCTCCCCAATCCATCCCCAATATAAGAAATTATGCAAGCACAATTGGTACATAGATAAGAATACTCAAGTTATAAAACCTCAATGTAATCAATCTACAACGTCTTCCCACTGCCATCAGAATCAAATGATCTAATGAACCGAACCATAAATATAACCCATCTGGAGATTTCGGTAAAATGAACGTCTGAGTCACTATCTTAATATTCTCTTTCTTCATAAGAAAGCGTCGTTTAAGCTTTTTTGATTCATATAGCTAAGGTAGTTAAAATGGCTTATGTATCCTTATTATTCAATTTTCTAAAAGTTGAATACGTTTGGCTAGTTTTCACTTGTCAAATTATCAGGGGAAAAGAGGAATGTCGTGTTTAAGATCTACAAGAACACTTGTTTGTTCTTAAACAACACTTATTTCTAAACGAAGGGACTACTACTTATATAGGAGTCTTATAAAAACCCAACTGTGGAGATAGAATTTCAGAATCATAGTCTAGCACAGAGCGTTATGGACAAAATGGTTCATATATTGTTGTTAACAAGTGCAGAATGAAACTTGAGTGTAGAATACGAAGGAGGTAAAGGCTAGAAGCAAGAATCTTGTAGATTGTATCATTATAGTAGAACAATAACATGTTGGGATCCTAATTAGAATTAGGCTAGAACCTGCAACATCATCAAGATAGCCGCAGAGACTTATTTGTTTTTCCCTTAGACCACAAAATTCATATTGAGAAGCCGTAGCTTTAACTATAGACAAATGAAAAACAAAAACAATGTACTTTGATATTATCGATATATAATCATTGCTAAGGCCACTACCAAAATCTTCCCTTCAAGATTTAATTCATGCAAGCATCCTCCCTTAAGGACATAATACAGAGACTCGAAACAAATTAGTTGCTTTATGAAAATATTCCGTGCTTCCAACTTCTTTTTTTTTGATAAACATTGTGACCATATATTAAAAACATGTAACAAGCACAAGGAGACCCTCATGTCATGCTAGATCCGAATCAAGCTTACAAGCCATACTAATGTTAGGGGGAACATGCTCCCCCAACCATACCTGGTTAGTTTCAGAAATAGGATTCCCCAAATTACAAATAATCTTGATCAGATAAGTATCGTACATAGGAGAATATCTTCTAATAATACTAGTGAAGCAGGAAAGTGATCCTCTCACCCTCACAATGTCATCCCAACTGTCATTGGGTCTTCTGATGTCTACCCCATTGAGGATGTCCTCGAAATATTTCTCAACTGATTCAATACAAATGCTATGGCTACCCACCGAATTAGCAAGTTCCATGGCAATTCTTTTTGCTTTGATATCAGCAAACTGCACACTACTGGTGCTGGTAATTCTTCGATTGAAAACAACACTAGGCAAGCCGCGATCATCTCGAATGAGACCAGCTATGATCCGGTCCCCATAACGGCTAACATGCATACCCGTACAAATACTATGATAGCCCGACGGGGGTGGATGCCACAACCTTGGAGAAAAGAGATGGGAGGAGACTTTCATCACCGAACAATAAGATTCAGTAAAAGAATTGTTTACCTCGACTTCTTTCCACCAAGAAAGCTCTGAATTATGCTTGACTTTGTTCCTCGACGCATAAATGACCCAAAGCTGTTAGCTATAAGAGAAAGCTTCTTCACACTCCACACCTCCGCCATCCGAAAGAACCAGTCCAACATTCCATCCACATTATTAGGAATTTCATTCACATCCACCAAGCCCCTCCATATGTCTCTAACAGCACAACAATAAAAGAAACAATGGGCCAAGTCATCCTTAGCCCCACAGAAGAAGCACTTGGACTCACCCCCGATCCGTCTAGCTAGATTATCCTGACACGGGATAATATTTCCCAAAAACTTCCATAGATTAAGTTTTACTCTAGGGCAGCAAATGGAACTGGTAATCTTCTTCCCAATCCTACCAATGGAGAAAGGAGGGTTTGAGGAGCTTTCCACTCCTGCATCTTTAACCAGGAAGAGATAAGCTGATTTGACAGAGAACTTGTTATCTTTGGAGAATCCCCATGCCCACTGATTAGAACTGTCCACGTCATGAGGCATAGGAGATAGAGGCCCAGCCCCTCCAGGAGATGGAGGTCGAGCTCCTTCTCTGAGCAAATCCAATACCGAAGAGATAGACTTCCAGATGGGGCTACCTTTATTAGAAGGGTAGCACTCACTAATATCACTGTCGGGGTAGTAAAGCTGCTTCATGACTTGAGATACTAACGACCCCGGACAAGAGAGTAGTCTCCATAGCTGCTTAACCAAAAGAGCTTTATTAAAGTTTTCCACTTCCCTGAACCCAAGGCCTCCTTGGTCCGAAGTGTCACAAACCTTTGACCATTTGATCCAGTGGAGAGCTCTTTTATCTACTTTCCCACTCCACCAGAGGGAGGAGAAGGCTGAGTTGAGTTTCGTGATTATACCTTTGGGAAGAGCAAATAGTGACATGGTGAAGTTGGGAATAGATTGGAGCACACTAGACCCGTGCTTCCAACTTCAGTAATGCAGCAGCAGCAGCAATAGTAAGCAAGAACAGAGGAAATACTGAAACAAGACAAAATAGAACAATTTTTCTAAGTCGGATGGACAATTCTAAATTCAAATTCCTATAAAGCATAGGCAACCAACGAATTGGCCACTAGACACTAGTCCTTCGATCAATTTGGAAAAGGAGTTGCAAAAGTCATACACAAATTGGTGATTAGTCTTTTTTATTTATCAGTTCAATTCAAGAATGATTAGTCTTCATAGTCTCATTCAGGTATAAACATTGACAAATTTGACCGGACCGGATGATTTACTTACTAATGTTGAATCTGATTACAATTCATTATTAAATACAACATATCTAATATTGGATTGGATGACAGATAACGAGGCAAGCTAGCTGCCCAGAAATTTCATACCACATTTTAATTCTACTATCATTTCATAATTATATATGTTTCCTCACAGTTCATACCAAAATTAACAAATTAAGGAAGAAAACAAATTTAAAGTGAAAGTGTGTCAACGATTTGTAAAATTGATGACTAATAAAGCAACTACCAGCAGCCACTGGTTAATAATTCGCACAAATTTGCAACGAAAACTACACAATCTAAGTCAAAACTAACAAATTTTCAGATTTCCAAAATTAATTTTTGGAATTAATGAGTTAGGGTTTTGGGAACTTACCTGAGAGCATAAAACGTGTACAGTAGCCGCCAGAAACTTGCCGGGGACGATGGGAGTGGTGGCTGGCCGGAAAAATGAGTCAGAAACCGTCAAAATCCTCTCCTGGGTGTGCTGGTTCGTAGCTCTGCTCGGAGGAGTTCGACAATGGTGAGAATAGAAGAATGGGAAAGAAAGAATCTAGCGCACGACGTTCTTAATTTGCTTAATTGTTAGCGACGGACATGTCTGTCGCTAGTCCGTCGCTAACACAAATTAAAACGGCATCGTTTTAGTTAGTAAACTTAACCACGAGAGATAAAACAATGGGACAAAACGACATCGTTCGAATAGCGACGGACATTTTTTGTCGCTAATGTTTCTTTTATTTTTTATTTTTTAAAAAATGAATAGCGACGGAAGGAAAGTTCATCGCTAGTCCTTCGCCAAAACAGGCGCCAAGGCCGGAAATTTTTGCGCCACCGGACCCGCCCAATTTCCATTGCCATTCCATGGCTATTCCGTCGCCAATACTTCCATCGTTAATCCCTCGCTATTCCGACACTAATTAGCGACGGACACTGTGTCTGTCGCTAAATCCGTCGCTAAGATGTTGTTTTCTAGTAGTGTTAGGAGCAACGGCTCGAAGGAGTTAGTTCTGAAATTGTCGGAACTAACTTAGTGGGCAATGTCCTTAGGTGGTCTTAGCCTGACTTGGGCCACGAACTTCGGATGCTACTGGGTTGGTTGCATAACCGTTAGGGCGTTGAAGTATTCACAAATCCGTTCCTTAGTTTTCGCTACAGCATAGAAGAGTCCGTGGTGTTTCTTTAGTTGCGCGGACTCCCTTGTAGTTTGGTGCATAACCCATTCTTTGTGTTTTGTCAATGACGAGTGACTCCGTCTGGTTGTTTGACTATCTCTGCAACACTTGCATGTCTCAATAATGCCAAACTATGCCAAATTTCTCAAGCATCTCATCTCTAACAAGGCAAAATTGGAGGAAGCCGGAACTATCCAACTAAATGAGACGTGTTCTGCTATCCTTCATCAACCTTTGCCCTCAAATTGTAGTGACCCGACAGTTTCACCATCCCGGCCAAGATGGGTAACACCTTGTTTCAATATTCCCTATGCGACTTAGGTGCTTCCATAAACTTGATGCCTCTCTCTACCTTCAAGAGGCTAGGAGTCAGTGAAATGAATGAGACCAAGATGGTCCTTCATCTTGTGGATGGGTCAACAGCTCACCCAAGTGGAGTGATCGAGGATGTTATTATCAAAGTGAAGCACTTATTCTTCCCATGCGATTTTGTCATTTTAGACATAGAAGAAAACTCCACTACATCCCTCATCCTTGGTCGACCTTTCTTTGCCACCGCTGATGCTCAATTTGTTGTGGAGAGAAGGACCATAACCTTGCATCCATATGATGAGAAGTTGGTCTTCACAGCAAGGAGGACCCCAAATAGTAAGACGTCGACGGTCAAGGTTACAGAAAAGGAGACCCAACCACACTCACCTTCTTCACTTCTCTTCATCACTCTACCTGAAGGGATGACCATCAAAGATAAACCACCACTAATCCTTGAGGAAGAGAAGAGAGGGCCGGGAAAGAAAAGTTAAACGCGCATCAAAGTGGAGACCTACGAATATCTTCCATTCATGCTTTGGATGTCATCCTCACATCCTCCCTCCAGGTCCCTTCTAACCCTAACTATGGTCTAGCCAAAGACCTTAAAAAGATGAGCAGCTTTCCGCGAGGCAACCCGGACTACTTTCATACTATTTCTATTGTGTTTGCTTTGTTTGTTGGTTTAGCTTTATTTTGGTAGTTTAGCTTTGTTTGATTGGTTTGCTTGTTTCATGTTATGGTTAGCTTGTGTTTCTACCTGTTTTTGAATGTGTGCTCTGCCTATGGATGATAATCAGTGTTTTGGGCAAGGAAATGTTCAATTTTGGAGAGGTTCTGTCTATGACCGGTTAGGTGGGTCGATCGAGTCGAATTTTGCAAAACCAGAAGCTAATGACTTCAACCGACCCTAGTACCGACGTTGGGAGGGTCGGTCGAGTCAAAATTTTCAAGTCCCAACCTACTGACTTCAACCGATCTTGGCAAGGTCGGTCGAATCAAAAATTTCAGAACCGTAGCCTACTGACTTCGACCGACCTTGCGACCGACCTTGGCAGGGTCGGTTGGGACAAAAATTTTGAAAAACAAAGAACAGAAATGACACGTTTTTATTAAAAACTCTCTCCCCCTGATAAGTGTCCAAATGAGCATGTTTTATAGGTGTATTTCATATATAAATTAGCACTTTTCTTGCTCATTTCTCCACTTCGGTTGTTTTTCCTCTAGTTTATTTTTTATTGTTTATCTCACAAATTTATTGGTTTAACATGAGGAAAACCAAGCTGGGAGTAAAGTAGATGAAGAGACGAACGCATAGACGCAAACGGCTCAGAAAACGGAGTCCAAACGAAGAATCTAGAGCCGGTTAAAGTTTGAAGGAAAATAGGTCACGGTCACACTTGTGACCGCCTAAGGAACCGCCTAAACAGAGGCGGTCAGCCTTGCATATTATCTTCTCATCTCCTATGCAAAAGTGAAGCAAATGTATAATCTATTTTCCTTTTGTTTTCTCCTCAATGCCCATTCTTGAGAGAAGTTGGCCATGGTAAAAGTTCTCAAAGTCACCTTAACTAAGAAGCATTGAAGTACTCCGGATCATAACCCGAAACTCTAATTTTTATTTCTACCCTGAGTACACCTGTGCCACCAGCAGTTGATGGATCACACTCCTCGAAAAGTTTAAAGATCACTGTTCGCCTCTTTATCCTACCCTTCATAATAATATTTGTTAATATTGAGCATTCCCTACTTGCTTGGGTACATGGATTTGCTTGAGGACAAGCAAAAGGTAAGTGTGGGGGTGTGATAAGTGTCTAAATGAGCATGTTTTATGGGTGTATTTCATATTATATCAGCACTTTTCTTGCTCATTTCTCACTTATCGTATGTTTTTCCTCTAGTTTATGTTTTATTGGTTATCTCACAAATTTATTGGTTAAAACATGAGGAAAAACCAAGCTAGGAGCAAAGTAGACGAAGAGACGAACGCATAGGCGCAAACGGATCTTAAATCGGAGCTGAGACGAATATTTTAGGAGCAAAACAATTATCGCCCGAACCAGGACAAGTCAAAGTTGCGTCCGTGTCTTGTCCGGGTAACAAAGGCCGGACAGGACAAACACGTCCGGGGATGTTTGGCCGGACATAGTGCGGACGTGAGCAAGGTGTGTCCGTGGAAATGAACCCGGACAGGGGACGGACAGTTTAGACACGTCTGGCCCTAAAAGGGCGGACACAAACCCGGACGCGACCATTTTAAGAATCCGTCCGTGGAATTAAGCCAGGACAAGGGGTGGACGTGTGTATGGAAGAAATGTGTCCGTGGATAAATGGACGGACACAAACAAGGACGCGTGTAAATGCAACGCAGATCCAGAAATTAACGCGACTGGTTTTGTTCGCCGACTGTCTTCCCCAATTGCTTCTTCCTTTGCGGCGCCTACAGACATATCCATCTACTCCAGTAAACCATATCAGGCGCCTGCCTTAAATCCCTCATGCGTCTGTCTCCAATCAACCTCAGTTCTGTCTCCTCTCCAGCTCTATCTTCAACCTTCCTCTGCCTCTATATAAACCCAGCACCTTCAATGATAAATGTGTGCCTGTACGGGGAGAGACTGAAGAAATCACACAACAGCACCACACTCATCCATTCTCTTCCATTCATTTTCTCCCGTAACACCACAACACTCCATACTCACGTACTCAGCAAAACAAAAGAAATAGAAGAGAGGCAGCAGAATTGAGAGCGAGTGCAGACCCGTTCTTTCACTGAATTAATGGCTAAATCTATCTGTGCTACCTTTTTATCTTCGTTAATGTCTGAGTAATTTTTATTTGTATCCTAGGATGGGGTTTGATCCTAATATTACTTAAATAAATGTTTATCACCTGTCTCACTTATTAAACTTGTTTTATTCCTTTCAGCAAATATTGTTAAATGCTTTACGTTACGTGACAAACTACTGCATTTTTATGGTAACTATCAACATATGATTTTGAGATAGTCTAAGTACCACAAAGGAATAAACCTTGGTATTTACACTCCGGGTTGAGCAGGAAAATACTGAGGCTATTATTAAGAGTTTGTAACTGACACCTATTAACTCTAAATAGACAAAATAATTGAGACAAGGTTATAAATTTGTTTAAGTAATTTAGGTAATTCCCCCACTATCCTAGGATACCTTTTCCATCCACATCAATCAATTCACCTTATTTTACTATTTTTATTATTTCTGTACTAATCCAACAACAAATCAAGTTTGCCTCCGGCTAAACCCCCTTTTTACTGTTTTTATTAATTACCGATACTAGGATAATTGAACAATTTCCCTATGGATACGACACTTGTTGTACTACTCCGACTAAGGTGCACTTGCCTTTTAGTTTGCTATAAATCTATATGTATTAACGTGTAGTTTTATCCCAACATCCGGACATCAATGTTCGGACTGTCCCCAAAAGTCTAATCTATTTTTTCTGATTTGAGTATGTCCGCACATCTGTCCGGACTTCGATGTTCAGACAGTATGCGAGGATGAATCCACTTGTAAGTTTCGACTTGTGTCTGAACTTGCAAGCTCAGACCAACGTTCGGACATACACTGTTTTAATTCTCGACTTGTGTCTGAACTTCATATGTCCGGACAGAAGTTCGGATGCCTTTCCTTTTCGATTTTCACACTCTCAACTTGTGTCCAAACATCAATGTCCAGACACAAGTTCAGACATTTGGGTTTCACTGGCTATTTCTTCTCGGCTTGTGTCCTAATGTTGTGTTGGGACGGGACTTGTTTTTCACTTTTAGGATTCGTTTGAAGTCCATTTTTTATTCTGTTTGCGCCGTTAGTTTCGTATTTTCCTAAAATTTTATTTAAGATAAAATATAGGGTGTTATAAGGTGGTATCAGAGCTTTGTTTTCAAAATAAGATAAGATTTGATTAAACCGGATTTAAATTAAGGGATAAGCCATTTGGGGAATTATGTGATATTATGATGTATACTATATCTGCTGAGCTACATCGGATGTTTCTGTTTATATGTGTTGAAAGGATGTGCAAGGATTATTGAATGTTGTTGCATATATATAATAGTATATATTGTCTTTATGCCAACTATATGAGGTTGGAGTAGTAAAAAATTTTGTGCAACTTGAGGGGTAATTATGGGAATAGAGACTGAGTTCCTTTGAGTCATGGCTTGTAATCAGGAGTCCTCTTTGACCTCAGACAAGTAGGACTGGAATACCAACTCAACTTCACGTACAACACCAGAATTCGAAGCCGAAGGACCAATATGGCAGCCAACGATCCAATGAGCCAGCTTCAGAAGCTCGCGTAGAACTTGGGCCAGATTGTTCAGCGACACGCTCAGAGAGACAACGTACCCGAGGACTACACCAAAAGGATCACTCACCTGAAGCCTACTTTATTTAAGGGGGAAGAAGATCCAGTACTGCTCGAAGATTGGATTCACGAGTTCGACAAGATTTTTGAAGAAGTCAACTGACCAACTCATAGGTGGGTGAATACGGCTGTCTACTACTTCAAAAGAGAGGATGATATTTGTTGGTTAGCCAACAAGGACGTCCTACTGGCGGGACCCAACTTTGGGTGGGAGGCATTGAAGGAGGCTATGCGAAGGCGTTTCTACCCAAAGCATGTTCGATGGATGCAGAAATACCTTGAATTTTCAGAACTCAAGCAACAAACCCGGAGTGTGAAGGAGTACCACTCCAAGTTTTAGAGTTGGCGAGGTTCACATCTATTATGGTCCCAGACAAGGCATCAAAGGTGTAGAGGTTCGTGGGGGGACTCAACTGGAGTCTCCAAGAGGCCTTGAGTGTATTAACCATCCTGACCCTCCAAGACGCCTATGGGAAGGCAACTAACCTGTACAGGGTGCAGCAAAAGAGGAGGGAGGTCCAGGCTGGCCAAAAGTGGAAGATGGAGGACAGGGAGGACTCCCGGTGTCGCGACGATAGACCCTAGAGGCTAAACAAGGAGAAGAGGTGGATGCCTAACCCAGACGCAAGACAGAGGTTCGATGGGAACCGGAGATATGATCAGAGGAGGGGTGATCGACCCCAGGGGCAGGTCCAGAGGGGAGAGTATGGGCGTGATAGGCACTTCCACTACAGGAAATGCCACAAGAACCACCCAGGGAAGGATTGCGAGGGGAACTTAGTTACGTGCTTCCGGTGTGACAAGAAGGGCCACAGAGCTTTTAAATGTTACTAGAACTCTCAGGGAGGCATCCAGCAAAGGGGAAACAGTGGGGACCGCACTTATAGGCTGATAGACTCTCAGTCTAGAGGCCGGGACCAGTGCCAAAATCAGAACCAGCGTGGGGATGCTCCCCAGCGGGGTGGTGAAGGCAATAATAGAGGCAATAGAGGCCAGGGGGAGAACCGAGGCAACCACAGAGCTCCTGGGAAGATCAATGTTATGAGCTGGGCCAAGGTTGAGGCCAAAGCTAACGTGTTAACAGGTACCTTTTTTGTTTATGGTACTCCTGCACGTGTTTTGTTTGATTCGGGAGCTTCATGTTCCTTTATTTCTTGAAATTTTGTTGAGAAACTGGGTTTAGGCTAGTGAAACCTCGTCTATAGCAGTATTTATACCTTCAGGGCAAGTAATCACTTGTAGTAATACTAAAAGACGTAAGGGTAGACATCAAGGGGGAAACCTCTGTAATTGACCTAATCCAATTTGTTCTCCCTGACTTTGACATCATCTTAGGGATGGACTGGCTGAGCAAGTACAGAGGGAAGATAGAATGTGGCGAGCAGAAGATCATCCTGAGACGACCGCTAGGACAGAGGGTTTCCTGCAGGAGTGTGGAGGAGAATCTTGGAGTGAAGATTGTTTCAGCAATGTCAATTCTCTCTCAAGTAAAGAAGGGGCAGCAGGCGTACCTCTACTATGTTCAAGATTTGAGTAAAAAGCCAGTAGATTGGAGGAGATCCGAGTGGTGAATGAGTTTCCAGACATTTTCCCTAAAGAGATTCCTGGCATGTCGCCAGACAGGGAGGTGGAGTTCAGCGTCGATCTTATACCTGGAGATGCACCCATCTCTAAAGCCTCATACCAGATGGCACTGTCGGAGTTGAAGTCCCAGTTGAAGGAACTCTTACCGAAAGGGTACATTCGTCCGAGTGTATCACCGTGGGGAGCCCCGGTCTTGTTCGTGAAAAAGAATGACGGGAGCATGAGATTGTGTATAGACTACCAGGAGCTGAATCAGATTACCGTGAAGAACCATTATCTATTACCGAGGATTGATGACCTCTTTGATCAACTTCAGGGTGTAGGAGTCTTTTCCAAGATAGACTTGAGGTCGGGTTACCATCAGCTCCAAGTTGTAGAGAAGGATATCCCAAAGACTACTTTCAGAACCAGATATGGGCACTTCGAGTTCCTAGTGATGCCCTTTGGACTAACAAATGCGCCAGCTGTCTTTATGGACCTCATGAACCGGATCTTCAACCCCTATCTAGACTTGTTCGTGGTAGTGTTCATAAACAACATTTTGATCTACTCTAAGGACGAAGAGGAACATGAGGAGCACCTGAGACTAATTTTGCACACTTTAAGGGAACAATAGTTGTATGCAAATCTGTCTAAGTGTGACATCTAGTTGGACCGAGTGGCATTCCTAGGCCACATTGTTACCAAGGAGGGGATATCAGTGGATCCAACAAAGATCCAGGCATGTACGTAACATATAAATTCCTGAAGAAACAAAAACTCAGGAAGACATGCAGCGGAAAACACTTCAAACAATATTCGGGCACCAAGCAAACACACACGTGCAACAAACCCCAAATTTTGGACGGGATGCATTTATTAGATAAAAGGCCAACGCGGGCTTGTCCCGTTGCTCAGATGATTCATGATAACTCGACGGATCGCACGGCCATTGTGCCGGTGACGCATCATTCAAATTTCTGCCCTATCAACTTTTGATGGTAGGATATTTGCCTACTGTTACGTCTAATTTTTGTAAGGACAAAGGCAAGCAGCTTGACACCAGAATGTATTTGTACTCAACGATGTAATGTAAGCCTTCGGGCCTTGTATCTCAATTAATAAAAGAAGTAGCTCTTTCGTACCTGCGTTGTGAAGTAAAGGAGTGGCCTAGACCGAGTAACCTAACGGAGGTTCGTAGCTTCCTGGAGTTGGCAGGATACTATCGAAGGTTTGTGAAGGACTTTTCAAAGATCGCCAGGCCTCTCACCAATCTCTGAAGGAAGTGATGAAGTTTCAGTGGAGTGATGAGTGTGAGATGGCATTCCAGACACTGAAGGAAAGGTTAACTACAACCTCATTGCTAACCCTGCCTTTAGGGACTGAAGGATTCGAGGTATTCAACGATGCCTCTAAGTTTGGTTTGGGATGTGTTCTTATGCAGAAAGGGAAAGTGATAGCGTACGCGTCGAGGCAGTTGAAGGAGTACGAGACTCGGTACCCGATGCATGACTTAGAGCTAGCAGTAGTGGTGTTTGCCCTTAAGATCTGGAGACACTACCTTTATGGCGTATCTTGCAAGATCTACACTGACCGGCAAAAGCCTCAAGTACATCTTCACGCAGAAGAAACTTAATATGAGGCAGAGGAGGTGGTTAGAGTTTATTAAAGATTATGATCTGAAGATTTTGTATCATGAGGGAAAGTCTAATCTGGTGGCTGACGCTCTGAGCAGAAAGAGGAGTCATTCAGTGAATACAATGTGGGTTGTCCCAGACGAGCTGGTTCGTGACTTTCAGAAGTTGAACTTGGAGGTGGTGGAGTCAAGAGGGGTAGACCGGGAGGTGAAGTTATTCCACATGAGTGTCTCTTCCGACATTACTCAAAGGACAGCCCGGTGACGTGAAGTTGGAGCGTATACGAGAGAAGATGAAAGAAGGCAAGGCAGAGGGTTTCGAGGTCCACAGCGATGGCAGCCTCAGATTTAGAGGCCGATGGTGTGTGCCTCAGGAGTGTGCAGATGTGAAGGAGAAATTGATGAGGGAGGCTCACAATACTCCTTACTCAGTTCATCCTGGTGGCAACAAGTTGTATAAAGATCTGAAGAAGCTGTTCTGGTGGCCGAAGATGAAAAGGGAAGTGGCAGAGTTTGTGTCGAGATGCCTCACTTGCCAGAAGGTTAAATTCAAACATAAGAGGATAGAAGGTTTGCTGCATCCTTTGAATGTTTCGAAGTGGAAGTGGGACTCCATCTCGATGGACTTCATGATGGGACTACCACCAGTGAAGGGAGGAGTAAATCAGATCTGGGTAATCGTGGACCGACTCACCAAGTCTGCACGGTTCATACCCATGAAGAATACCTGGTCGATGAGTCAGCTAGTGGATGCGTATATCAAAAATGTAATGAGATATCATGGGGTACCAAAGACCAGCATCTCAGATCGAGACTCGAGATTTTTGGCGCATTTCTGGCAACAGTTTTAGAAGGCCATGGGCACTAAACTGAAATTGAGCACAACGTTCCATCCAGCCATAAACGGTCAGACAGAGAGGACTATTCAGCCGTTGGAGGATATGCTTCGTGCATGCGTGATGGACTTCTAGGGTTCATGGGCATATATGCTACACCTAGTAGAGTTCTCGTACAACAACAGTTACCACGCCAGCATCAAGATGGCCCCTACGAGGCACTATATGGGAGGAAGTATAGAACTCCATTATGCTGGAGCGACATCAGCGAGACTGTTGTGTTGGGGCCACAGTTGATAGAGGAGACCGTGGAGCAAGTCCGGATTATTCAGAGTTGGATGAAGGCAGCCTAGGATAGGTAGAAGTCCTATGCCGACCTCAAGCACAGGCCGGTAGAGTTCGAGGTGGGTGATAAAGTCTTCCTGAAGGTGTCTCCTGTGAGAGGGGTAACCAGATTCGAGAAGAAGGGGAAGCTCAGTCCCAAGTTCGTAGTACCCTATGAGGTTTTGGAGAGGATTAGGGAGTTGGAATACCGTTTGGTGCTTCCTTATGAGTTAGAGAAAGTTCACAACGTCTTCCACGTGTCCCAGCTGAAGCGGTATATCCTCGACCCTTCACACGTGTTGCAGCTAGAGGTTTTGAAGCTGGAGCCGAACCTATCCTATTAGGAGTGCCCCATTAGAGTCATGGACACCAAGACCAGAGAGATTCGAAAAGTCCACCAGCATGGTCAAGGTCTTATGGTCCAATCATGGGACTGAAGAGGCTACGTGGGAAGTAGAGGAGGAGATGAGGAAGAAGTACCCACAACTCTTCAACCAGGTAATAACTTAAGTCAGTACCAAGTTAGTTAATTTTGCATTGTGAGTGAGTTCTAGCTTCGGGGGTGAAGCTTTCTTTTAAGGGGGATGTTATGAAACATCCAAGAATTTTAAAGTTAGGATAAATATAATATATAGTAGGAATGCATAGTCCTTGATTAGTATTATTAGTGGCCCAGGGAAGTTAAATGATATTGTTTTCCTTTCTCTTCCTAAAATGTTTATAGTTACCTACCGAAATGTTTACAATTATCTACAATTTCTTTACTCTTATTAATAATATTATTATTATTTAAATATTACTTCAACCTTCCGTATATGTTTTAACATCTTTTAAATCCCCAGAGTTCAATTCTAGATTTACTTCATCTAAATTAGTTAATCTTAATTCTCAAGAGTTCAATTTTACTTCTTCTTAGTAAAATATCCTTGACTTTAAGAGTTCAAATCTAACTTTACTTCTCCAAAATTAATAATATATTAAACCCCTTATTCTTCTCCCAATATTTTCATTATTAGTATTCTAGATCCTTCTTCTAACGTTACTACATTTCTCTTGCTAGAATTCCTTATTTTGTTTTACTCTATTTCTATTTATTTCCATCTCACTCCTATAACAAATAAATGTTTATTAATTTTTTCTCTAGATATTATACTCTCTTCCTTATCTTGTTACAACGCAAATTACTTTCTCCTGTTATTTCGAATTGGAAATTATTTAACTATTTTCTTCTAAATCGATATTGTTAGTGATCGTCTTCTTTCTTCTGGCTTTCCACAACGTAAATGATTGTTATGTCTTTTAAATATCTACAATACTAGTTAGTAAAACTCTCCTTTAAATTATTCAATAATTTCCTTCTTTAAGAAGATTATTATTTATTTAATAAATAGTATTCCTCTTTATTTCACATATTGTTTTTATTTAAAACACTGATCTTCTTCATTTTCTCTTCATCCTCATCATATCGTCATTACGTTCCTTCACTTCCAACTTTCTAATTCACGCTCTTGTTCTTGATGTTGTGAAATCGCTTCCCTGGTGCCGGATAGGATTACGTTGGGTAAAGTGTTCTACTTAGATAGTAACTAAATTATTCGATTATGATTAGTAGTTCCTGATTGTTGATTATATATATTTAGACTCCGATTACGTCGACAGGCGCTACCAGTAGTCCTGTAGAGTTGATCTCCTGAAGTGATTTGATTGTCAGGTAAATCTCTATGTTCATGTCTATTTGACTTTGTGTTTTGCAAACCGGAGGAAAAAGGTTTTTGCTGTATTTGGTTGGAAGATTATTGGTTCTCAAATCGTGGTTTCGTAAATTGGGATTATTCCCCACGTATTGGGAATGGAGAAACTGGAATGTTTTTATGGTGATTTAATTGTGGATTTTGGGAGTCTTTCACAGGATTTAATATCATGTTTTGGAGCCCATAGGTGCTCCTCATTATTATTGTTTGCGTTGCACACTATGTTGTAGTTAAGCTCTATGATCTACTCTATGTTACTGCTATTTCATAGGGGGTGTGCACACTTGAGGACTTAGGGTTAGGTGGTTGTTTAACGGTCTCATAGGTGACTGTCCTGGAATTATTGTTCGGGGTCCCATAGGTGACTCCGTGTTTGGAATTATGGTTGGCTCCAGTTGAAAGCTCCCTATGAATTGATTGTTTATTGTGGTTTCTGGAAAAGTTATTCAAATGGTTAATTCTCCTCCTCGTCTGATTGAAAAATGATAAAATGAACTTCAAAATGTATTTTACTCATTGAGGTAGAATTTACTCAGTTTATCTTATTTGTGCGATCCTTTCACGTTTTTGTCTATTGTTTTCTGATCGCAAGTATTGATGGTTGAGTTGGGGAAATGGGAACACACTACCACATAGTCTAGAGAGGATGATTATTGTTCCAAACTATTAAGCTAAGCTATGTTGGTTTGAAACGTTTTCTTTAAGTTACAATGTTCAAGAAGTATTTTGAGTGGGTTGGATTTAGCCTGAGCACTCAACAGGTGTTGAGTGTGGCGGTAATACCCTGGAGATTTTTATTCCGCTGCTATTGAAGTTGTGATTTAAATGTTAAGAATCATGTTCTTGGTTGATTATAAATTTTTCGTCAAATGATCTAATCATTGTTTCTGTTATGTTCATCTCGTACTTACTGCTACTTGAGTTGCTAAAACATTTTGTTAACTACTGTTGTTAACTTTATGATTGTTTCTGATGTCTTTTTCAATTGTGTTTCATTCTGAAAACTGCATTTCAGGACCTGTCCGGACGTCCGTCTAGACATCAATGTTCGGACAGGCCCAGAAAGTCTAATCTGTTTTTGCTGATTTGAGTATGTCAAACATCTGTCCGGACTTTGGAGTTCGGACAATATGCGAGGACGAATCCACTTGTAAGTTTTGACTTGTGTCCAAACTTGCAAGCTTGGACCAATGTTTGACATACACGGTTTTAATTCTCGACTTGTGTGCGAACTTCCGATGTCCGGACACAAGTTTGGACGCCTTTCCCTTTCGATTTTCAAACTCTCGACTTGTGTCCGAACATCAATGTCCGGACACAAGTTCGGACATTTGGGTTTCACTGGCTATTCTTCTCGGCTTGTGTCCGAACATCAAATGTCTGGACACAAAGTCGGATGGGACTTGTTTTTCACTTTTAGTACTCCTTTGAAGTCCGTTTTTTATTCCGTTTATGTCGTAAGATTCGTATTTTCCTAAGCTTTTATTTAGGGTGAAATCCAAGGTCTTACAATGGCACAATGGTTAAGGTAATATCTATCCAGCCCATACATCGCAAGTTTAATCCTTGATGTGTGCACATTTTTAACATACACTAGTATGAAAACACTAGACCTACTTCATTTACAGTTTGATGTTTCTCAGTGGCTGCGTTCGGCATGGTATATTTGTGGTACTTTTGTGGTTGTTTTGGCTAGCTTTTTTGTGGTAGTTTTACTGGTTGTTTTGTGCTGGTTGTTTTGTGGCTGTTTTGAAAACTAGTGTTCGGCAGGTGGCGATTTCGTCTGGGTGTTTTGAATAAGTTAGTTTTGTGCAGTTCGTTTACCGTTTTTGTTGTTACAATTAAATTTTTTATATTACATTTTAAAACTATTTTTTATTAATAAAGTTAAAATATATGTAGATATTCAATTATATCCTTTAATAATTAATATTCTTTATTAATATTTTAGGGACAATTAATTTATAATACGTATGAATATTAATTTATATATAAATTTTTTACATATATTTGAAAAAATAAAGAAATAAACCATTGTATTTAGAGCTAATATATTAGATGTTATATATAAAAATATAATTGTATGGATTATATATTAGTATTTAATATAACATATCAAATGTATTAATACCTAAGATTATTTTAATTTTTAATGGAATAAATAATATCATTGAAATGAAATAGCAATTCTTTCTAATAATAAAATAATTGACAGTAAGCGTATATATATAGATATTAGTTATTATTTTATTATTATATATTGTTTAATTGTTGATAAAATATTTATTTTAAACATATATTTGTAGTTAAAACAATATATTCTATTCAATTAAATATTACTTAATGAAATTCAAAAATATAAATTTAAATTTAATACTGGATATGTCAAGAAATGAAAAATAACGTATATTAACATAGAAAATTATTCTTTAATTATTAAGCACGGTGCAAAACATATAATAACTTTGATATACTGACAAACCATAATAGTTTATACAAACAGTTTTGTAATTAATTATTACTTAGCAAGTTGAATACTTATAATTGATATTTCTGAAATATACAACAAATATTTTGTGCTCTAATAATTTCGATATAATTGAAAGTTTACATCATGATTTTTATTAGTTTGCTCTTTTCCATGTTGAATATTTTATCAGAATTGATAGATAGTAATAGTTTTAAGAGACTCTTTATCCGTATCTGAATAAACAATTTAGAAAAACACTACTAGTTGAAAACTATTGTTCTATATTATTTTCATTAACTTATAATTTAGTATACCAATCTTCATAAAAAAAACTAAAAATAAAAAAGGGAAAATAAGCTAATTTATAATACATTAATCTATATATTTCAATTTTAATTTAATTTTGTGTCAAATTAATATATAATATCATTTTTAAAATATAATTATAAATATTGAAAATTTAAATTAGTGTATTAAAAATTAATTAATATTATTAAAATATTCTCGTCCCCCTAATTATAGTTTTCTGGCTCCGCCTCTGTTTACGGTATATACATAAATTGTTGGTTGTTTTGTGGTTGTTTTGTGCTGGTATATTTGTGGCTGTTTTGAAAATTGTTGTTCGGAGGTGGCGGTTTGGCATCGTCAAAAATGCCAAACTCAAAAATACCACATTTATACCACAGAAATGCCATATCCGAACGCAGCTAGTATGATCCACAAGACGTCCTACTTGTCAATCCTTAGGTGGTCTTTCCGGAAACGTGAAACAAAAGTTTCCCTCACATCTTGGTCACTTTTACTTTTTTGTTATTTCGTATCTACAAGGTGTCATACCTTATAGCTTTACAATTACAAGTCATTTTCTGTAACACCTCAACTCGGAAACTAACAATAACTCGTAAAGCTCCATTTACATATATCAACATTACAGCAGAATTCTTACAACAGTTGGTGTTACCGCCGTTAGTCATCCACGTGACTAACTAGGCATGCTAAATACTCCAAGATCTAGCTACGGTCTGATGGACCCGAATATACTGAACATTAATGTATACTTAACTTTAACCTATACATAACCTCAGTACAAGTATTTCATATCCTATTACATCTTACTAACATCTCATACCATTTACTAAATGAGTGTCCATGCACAACTCGTATATCATAGGAAAACAACCCGAAGTAATTCTACCCGATCCTACTCTCAAGACGGTTGTCTCCTGTCATTCACCTGCAAAATTTAAACAGTTACCCTGAGGGGATCAACACCTTTGCTGGTACGATCCTCTTATTGCCCCCAAGCTAACGGGACTACGACAACTAATTGTCGATAGCATGGAGTGGATTAGATACACAACATGAATAGGAAGTGCAATAAACAACAAGCCACATATGAACAAACATAGTTCACACACAATGAATGACTTAAAAGTGTTCCCGTAATAAGTGAGTTAATCCTTTAACTCCTTAGGTTATGATTTTCTTATTCTCAGTCCAAGTCTTACCTCATATCTTATCTCAAACAAGACAACCGTTCTTTAATTAGAATGGTTGCTCCTTAATTCATTGTTTATCTTGTCGGGTCAGAAGTAACCCTAACCAATGAGTTATCAGCTCCATTGGCTTACATAAACAATACTTGTTAGAATTAGTTGGGATTTAGGTAGATCCCACCACACCATCTCAGTAATGCCTCCCACCTCGAACAGAAATCGAGGTGGCCGAGTCTATATGTCGACTCTAGGCGATGAGTCTGTAGACAAGTCATATTTGGAAATCAAGATCTGATAAGGATACCGACCTCCCCCAATACACATGTGCCGGTACCATTCCGAATTCCTCACTCCCCCCAAGTTCTAATTAGTAGAAGTCTCAAGTCAATGTTTGTTAGTTAACCTCTTTTGGTTACTAAGAAAACAATATTTGGGAGTGTTCCTTATTCTCACACAATTATTCACTAAACATTGTTAGTAAGTTCTCAAGGTAAGTTGTGTTAGTGCATCACAATCACACAACAAACACAATATTCCGGTTGCAAGCTTTATCTTGTTTAGTCGGCACACATAAACAAATAGCAAACAAGCCGAGGGACACCTCGTTAGCAAGCAGGCTACAAGAAAACCATACCGTACATCGTCGGTGGTTCGGTTGCTTATTCTCCTTCCGAGTCCCAATTCTCAAGTCCTAAAACATTCATCCAATTTCGATTGTTAATTACTTTCAATTAACCTAAACTTACTTAGCTACTAATGATCCCCAACTTATATTCACTAAGTCCTTGTAACTTTTAACCTTTAACACTTAAATCATCTTACTTAACTTAATCCCTTAAGTCCTTATATGCTTATCTTTCTAATCATCATTACCCCCCTTAATGGCTTACCACTAATGCCTCTTATGTTTCTTAAAACTTAATTTTTTTATTTTAAAGGGCCGACCGACCTTGCATGGTAGGTCCCAAGGTCGGTCGGAGTCAATGTGCTCCCTCGTTCAAAAATTCTAACCCGACCGACCTTGCCACGGTCGGTAAGGTAGGTTGAAGTCAGAAAGCTTCCTGGATGGGTATTTTTGGCCCGACCTACCTTGCCAAGGTCGGTCCTAAGGTAGGTCAAAGTCAGAACCTTGTTTTTAAGTGTTTATTTCACTCTAAACTTTGCCATAAGTGACCTAGTATGTTCTAACATCATTTTGGCACTTTAACACACTCTTAAACCATCCACCAAACCTCCTAATCCACCCAAAATCAAAATCCTTAACCATTTACTCAAATTCTTACTAAATCCTTAACACTTAGAACTTAATTCCTTACACTTCCAACTTGTAATATTTTTTTTGCCTAAGACTTCAACTAACCAAAGTGTTTCCTTTCAACCATTATAACCACTCCATAAGCATTATCAATCCTCTTCATTTCCTTAACTCCAACTTCTCAAAGTTCCCTAAGCTATATTGCATCTCCATGCATAATTTCCTCTCCTTTACACTTACTACTCATCATTCCTAAACTTGTACCTACCTATACATTCCTTGCCATCCTTTTAACACCTTAACATTGTTCTTCATTTACCTTGACCATGCTATACCCTTCTTAGACAACTTTCATCCCATCACTCAAATCTACTCAATACCATGAAGGTTACACAAACTAGATCATACCTAAATCATCACAAGGTATTATACATCATTTCCTACAGGTTATTGCACACAAGTCTCAACATTCCTCATACTATGATTTTGGTGTGTTTAATACACCCTCCTAACCTCTAATTCCTCCTAGACAACTCTAGGTCATTCTAATCCTCAAGAACACCGTTGTTAACTTATTTCCCCTCAAATTTCTTTTAATGATTCCTAGCAAATCCTTGGTCACTTAAATTCACAACAACACTAAAACACTTTGTTTTCTACTCAAATTTCGCCATAACTCCTCTAGTATATTATCATGCCCATTTGCATAGTTTTTCTCTTCTAATCAACACACACATATCAAATCCTTTCCTCATGATATTTCTCACCAAATCCAAACCATTCATAACCAACTCAATATAGTGCAATAATCTTAAATTGCACAACACTAAGGCTCTTAAATGACATGGCTCTTAGGCTCTTAAATGACATGAATTTAAACACTGAATTTCCCACATATAATAGCCTTCAACCTGCAATTGCACCCATCAATCTCATAGTAGTTATAATGCTCTTAAAATCCATCTTAAGCTTATCTTACTAACTCTTTTCCCATTGGCTCCTTAGTCACAAGTTCACAAGCTTGTTTAAATTCTTTTTCCTAGGTTATATAACCCATTACATAAAACAATAAACCACCTTGAGGTAAGATATTAACCTTGCTTTTCAAGCTTTTCACTCAATTTCCTCCTTTGGTTTTCTTAATGAAAAATCGACCAAGGATTTTAATTCTCTTGTCAATGTTCTAATACACATCCAAATAATCTAATGAGTATTAAGCAACATGCCTAAACTCCTTGAATTCAATCTTATGTTAAAATGTGTTTTAAGGCATTAAAATGGATGTTTACCTTGGAGTCTCACGATAGACTTTGGTAATGAATCAAGGAGGACCTCCTCTAGTCATTTAAATATTGGAATGAGCTAGTTCAAGGAGTAAAACAAAGCTCCATGAGAGGATAATTTTCGGCCATATGTAAAAATGGAGGAAAGTTGATTTTTCTTTCACTTTCCTTACCTTGAATGAATGAAGAAGCAAAGGAGCTATTCAAGGTTGGCTTTCCCCATTCAATGGAGTTTCTCCATGGCACAAAAATTGAGCTTTTCCAGTTTTGAAAAGATAGAACTAAAGGGCTTGCTCCAACTAAGAGTTATCTATGCTTAGTTTTGGATTTCGAGCTTAAATGAAGATTTTGTGAGCAAATGAAGGTGGAGAAGTATGGGCTGTAGCATGAACGGTTTTCCACTGTGAGAATGAAGAAGAATTCAGTGGGGAAAGAAGCAAACGAAGAGAAGAGGAGAGAGAAGAGGTATAAAGAAGATACTTGTTATATAATGGTAAATAGTCTTTTTCTTTTCTTTCCCTCTTTTTTCCTAAGTTTGCTGGCTTTGGTGATGACTCACCCTCTCAAAACCGGCCCCCCTCTTATTCCTTTAGATATTTAGGTGTTATTTGACCATTGACCACTTAAGAAAGTCATTTGACTTATTTTGGGCACTATTTGGATACTATTCATAATTAGTGCACATATTTGTGAAATTTTTGGTTTTCCATTGATTTATGCTTCGTAATGTGATACTAAGTAGTACACAAGTTAATTAAGGTGTAATAATGGGAATTTAGCCGCTCAAAACCTCCTTCTAAGACAATTTATCAAAAATGTGCTTTTAGAGTCCTTAAAGCACAACTTGTGTTTAAACTTGTTTTTGAGCTTGGTTTTATTTGGTAATTGATTTAACATGTCCATTAGCATGTTAATAATGTCTTAGAATGATATTTGGGTGCCAATCAAAGTTACTCCAAGCTTAGAGCATGTTTTTGCTCAAATTGCTCTTATGGTGTTTCCTTGTATTTTCTTTAGTTTAAATTGTCTACCAATGTTTCTAAGGCATATTTTAGCCTTATTAAATCATGACTTGATGTTTACTTAACATACTCAGGTTGGGGTATTTCAATCTACCCCCCTTAAATGAACTTTGTCCCCAAAGTTCCCATGCATCTTATTTTATTAAATTACACGGTTTATGTCATTCCATAGATCATATAGATAATGCTTATATGTACTTAAACATATTGACTCATTATGTCTGTCATACACTTATACTCAAATATCACACAGCATGCTTAAGCATGTATAGCACTCAAAATTCCCTTTGTTGCTTCCTCCCCATGTCACCGGTCAGAAGACGAAGGCTCACAGGTCCTCGGCTGTAACGCCCCTATTTAACATATTTATAGCGGAAATAAAATACTAAAGGCGTACAGACCATCGGGTTCCAAACACCCGGCACCAAACCTCGCCAAAAACAACTTAAAGATTACAATTGTCACGGCCTGAACCTCGAGAAAACTTAACAAAAGTAAAACAACAATAAAACACATAAACTCTCAAAACCTAATCCCATCCCAATCACTCATTCTCTTCGTGGCCACCTGTAAAATAACTCATACCTGCAAGATAAAACCAAGCAACCCACCCCCAGAGAGGTGGGTCAGTTCCCTGGAATGGAACTGGTACGATCCTCCAAACACAAACTTATGATACAACTCTTAAATAAATAATAGCAGGGAAACAATCACTTAAACCACATAGAGGAACAAGGCATTTCACAAACCACCAAATTAAGATAACAAGATAAGAACAAAGGTTAATAACAGAAAAGTAAAGCCAGTGAAACAAAACCACACCATGTGTTAGTAAACATCCGGTACTCAAGTTAGAATCAATTCCAGTTAGGAGTAGAAAGACTCAGATAGTCACAAAGGACTAGGAATGAAAAGATAGATCCAAGAACCAATAACTCCAGAGTAGAATAAAACCAATTGGGAGAGATGGCCCCCACCGCCAGATATAAATGTCCGTATGGACGAGGGATATACATCCCCCTGCTGTCAGATTAAAAATGTCCCGGTGGACGAGGGATATACAGCCCCCTGTTGTTAAATATAAATGCCCCTAAGGGCGAGGGATATACAGCCCTCTGCTATTACCATTGAAGACGCGCGCACGTCGAAACATCAAGAACCAGCTCATGGATGAAACGATATCCAGAGTCAAAAGAAGGATTTACCAAAATTGATCTTTTCCAAATTCCCACCAGATCACTAACTACCCAGAGCAATACCAAAACACTCAGTCCTACAGAGTGCAGAAGCGTAAACCCTAAGCAGTCAATGTCTAATGGAACAACCAAAGAGATGGAACCAATACCCAAGTGAGTTTCACATTCAAGGCTCAGTTAGTCACACAAGCTGAGTTAGTCACACAACCATTTCCTTTTGGAAATTCCTCTTAAAGTTAGTTAGCGTTTTTCGAAAACGTCTCATAAGTCAATCAGCAAAAGTAACGGAGTACGAGAAATCGTACCTGGTATGTGAAGAACAATAAATAACTCGAATAAGTGATTCCCCAATAGTAACCTATAATTAAGGTATTCCAAGTGTCGATTAGTTACGGGACTTATAAGCTAAACAACCTTCTTTTCTTACTGATTAATAGTTCCAGGTTTACCATTATCCTCTCACAAAGATTTGGGCTTGACTTGTCAACTAAATCCTTCACTAGGCCCTTTTCGCTTAGTTTAGAACGATTTAGAATTTATTCCTGATAGTGGCCCAAACTCTCTTTGAATTGTTTAAGTGGGCTTTTGCAGTTCATAGACTTGGGCTTAGTAGGTTAGCCAAGACCGTGTTACGATTATGTTGTGTAATTAAACCCGTAAGTTAATAGTGACTATTTAATTACACACCGATTAAAACCTAATGTTTAACATTTATATATATTCTACTTATTATAAATATCACAAGGAATATTATTTCCCTCATCTATTTTAATGTATTTATATACATATATATTTATATATATCTTTATGTATTAAGATCTATCCATAACATTTTTAGGAAATTCTATTGTATTTAATTATGTTCAATAACTTTTAGGCATAACACAACCGACATATGGTTTAATAAATAAAATGTTTTCCTTATTGGCATGTCCCACTACCTCTAGCTCGGGTAGTGGGGTCCAACAGCTGTGGGGCCATGCCCCACCTGCCGGTGTCCCTAATGTTAAGTTGTGCCAGCGTGCGGTTGTTGTATGACTAGTTCCGCACATGGGCAAGTGAGGGAGTGCGAGGGGCGACGCACTAAGTTGGGACTTGTGTCCGGCATGGCCGAGATGGTCCGGGTGGTGGTGAGTGCACAGCGTTGCCCACGCTAGTGCATCCCTACTAAAGGTGCTTGGCACTGGGGTTACTCCACTAGGGAAGGTGTTCATTCAGTGGAGTCCCCCGCACATCCATTCCTTTGGGCAAAGGGGTGTGAGGATATGGGAACTCACCGTGGGGCGGTTCAAGACCACCCTTAGTCATGCTTGTGGCACAAGGGTTGGTTCGGTTAGGCTGGTCGGGCCTCGGCCCGACGCCGATCATGAGTGTTGCTTGTTTGGTTGCCTAAATGTTGTCCCTTGTCGATTGATGAGTGTGCTTGCTTGTTAAATGTGTGTTATGCATACCGCTGGACCTGGCTTCCAAGCGAAAAAATTTATTTTGGAAAAATACTCATGACAAAAGTGTTTAATATATATAAGTATACCTGTATTAGAATTTAACTAAGACATCCACTATATAACTTATTATATTTAAACTATCTTATTACCATAACCTTTAACTGCATTCCAAATATGTTTCATAAAGTATTTCTTTAACTATATCTTAGGATTCTAGCTCTTATAATATTTAGTTATTATAAGTGTTAATTTATTAGTTCCTTACTTTACCCTAAGTTACTACTTTATTCCCTTTTTATATATGTGTAAATATATATATATATATATATATATATATATTATACTTATTCCTTAGTTTAATTAAAAATATTAACTCCCATATAGTATAATAAATAAAACGTAAAAATAATTAAATTCCTTGATTTACATAAGTTTCTACTTAAATAAGTATATATACATATATGTAAATAATTTCACTTCTCTTAAAAACTAATACCAAAACATTTATAAACTTACTGTTATAAAATGTTAATTTAGTGTTCCATATTTTTCCCAGCTTAAAAAGTTTATTAACAAACCATACTTTAATTTTTGGTTACATTAAAAACCATATATTATAAGTTATTCTTATGAAAAACTCATAAACACAATTTTTTAAACCTTTTACCATTGCCCAAAAATTCCCAAATTTAGTATACAGTAACTATAACATTTTAGACATATTATAAAATTTTTATTTCATAAAAATATCTTTTTAATTTAGCCAAATAATTCCAGAAAACCCGTAACTTGTAAAAATCATAACTTATGTTTAAAAACTCCAAAACCATAATAATTTACATCAAAATAAACTAGATTTAATAAGGAATCTATGGTTAAAACACACTCGGGAAGGTATTTAAATTAACTCAGCAAGTTAGGGTTATTTACTGGAATTTATTAAAACTTAATCTGAAACGTTTTAATCTCGGCCGTCTGTTTCTTTTAACTACGATCGGACGGCCCTAATCTCCCGAGTTCATCAGCGAATCCAGAACCAACCCCGAGTACTAACTCACGATTTTCTCACAATCTACAGAACCAAATTGAGTGATTCTTGTTCCTATGATGTCGAAATCAAATTACGGTTCCAATGATACTAATTTCGCTAGCTATCATGCAGTACACAACAAGAACGATTCTGGGTTACGAAAGTTAGGGTTCTTCGGTTACAGAATTCGATTCTGTCAAATTCTCCCTATACGAAACATAATATGCCTAATTGGTGGTTGGGTTAGATCAGTAATGTGATTACGAATAGCAATAATGGAGCAATTTGATCGGAAACTCACCGGAGTTGCAAAAACGGAGGAATTCGAATCTGAAGTTCTGGAAAGATTCGAACTTTCGAGCAGTTCACGAAGCCGACTTTGAGGATCTATAACCTGCAGTACATATCGAGTTAGGCTATGTATAAGGGCTTAATCGAAAGAGTAAACTTACCTCTACATATTGATAACAAGAACTAATCCTAACTCGCAACACACAGAAAGAAATTAAAGTCGCAAATCTCGAGTTTATACCTTACAGTTTCGGTATGATTTTATGTGTTGCGGAATCAGAGACTTTAGGCGACTATATCCTCCAAACGGTTGGGAATTGGCTTTGGTCATCAACATGAAAGTTTTAGAGGGATTAGAGCTCTTCAAAACGAGCTAAAGAACATGAAATTTGGCTGAGAAATGAAGAAGTTATGGCTAGACGAAGTTACCTGATTCGAAGGGAAAAACTGGAACTGCAGTTTCGGTTTTTGCAGGGTGGCTACTTTGGCTCAAATTTCTGGTTGATTTAGAACGAGTTAGGGATTGTGTGAGTTATGGTTGTTTAGATGAAGTTTAGGAGAAGGCAACAACGAAGACGGCACTCAAAAATTCCATAAGATGAGAAAGTTATGAAGGTCACAAGATAGGGCAAAACCTGATTTCTGTTACAGGAAATATAGGAGATAAGACGGCTAAGTATACTGGGGCGCGAATCCCGAGACGCACGATGACTCAGCAGACACTGCCACGTCAGCTTTTATCAAAATTTTGGCTCTAAACTTCATTTGATCATAACTTTGGCTAGGATGATCCGTTTTTGACGTTCTTTTTATCGATCTTCATGGTTTTCCATAACCTATTTATTGGTATAGGTTTCATGGGCTGGTTTGACCATTCTCAAAATGTCAACCCTAGCAAGGCTTAAAAGGCTTTAGGGTTTCTAGAATTTTATATTGACTTTTATGTTTCAAAACAATGTTCCAACTCTTCCTAAAATCTTTATAATATAGTTAGAGTGTTTAGAAATTTTTCCAAGATTTATTGACTTATAAATATTATTATTAAATTCATAATACTATATAATAATATATAATAATTAAATATTTTATTGTATTCCTTAGGGTTAAATAGGAGAAATCCCCTAAATAAATTTCACAATTCCATATAATAATTTAATATTCATAATTCCATATAATAATTTAATATTTAATAAAAGAAATCCAGTAAATTAATTTAGGGGTATTTCATCGGCTTCATGAGCGAGTAATGCAAGATATCACCCGCAGGTACCGACCATTGGACACTTACACTCTCTGGTCCACGGTCCTTTGGAAGATTAAAACAATCATATACTTTGTCATATTCTCCCATGTCACTAGTCCGAAGACAAAGGCACATTCGTCCTCGCCTTCATGGGCTAGAATACAAAACTACTCTGTTCTCCCCATGTCACCGGTCCAAAGACAAAGGCTCATGCGTCCTCGGTTTCATGGGCGAGACTCAGTAAAAAAGGAAGTCCTTATACGAGGTCAAGTGAGAGATAATTCCCTCTATTTGAAAATACAATCAACTCCAATTCCGTTTTATTCTAATGTCTCTATCCTTAGCGTGATTTAATTGTGACCACTGGTAGGGAGTTTCAGGAATCATCCAACCCTGATGTGATCAGCATCCGTGTTGAACTATCCTTCCACCCCAATTTGTGTTTGGTTTCCCTTGATCCCTAGAAAATCAAGTTTCACCTCCCACGTCATTTTCAAACATCAAATAATTCACTCATTTCCAATTTTCTATCTCTTTAGTCATTCTAGTCATAATCAATACATCTCCAAGGTGTGGACTCAGTCCATCAAACATTCCCAATTCATCTCTTAGTAATTACCTCAGGACTTTAACTCCTACTAAGTTCTATATCGGTTTCATACCAGTTCTTACCATCTTATACCTCATAGCATTACTATTTTCTGCCTCATACTCATATCGAATAATATCTCATAGTGTTATCTTATTCTTATCTCACATGAAGTTTCATACCGACTTATATCTCATATATTCCTTAAGTCTCTTTAATTCTTTTCACTAATTCTCTTAACTTGTACTCACACCGGAGTTAACAAGATAGGTACTTAATACGTATGGTATTCGCATCTTCTATGCGCAATAACCATAATTAATCTCAGAGTATATATACATATGTATATGTAAAACAAATTCCAAATTCTTTTGTGCTATGCACACCGTAGTTTACGTACTCAGTACATAAACATACGCTAAGCGGTTTTTCGCTCTACCCCCCTTAAAATGGATTACGCCCACGTAATCAACATTATATCACACTTGAACATTGGTTCAAGATGTTTAAGTCTTATGGAGCACTCTGGCTTCCGTGTAGTCTATCTCACTTATGATTCAATCAGAGGGTCTTAACCGTGTTAATGGCTTAGTCTCTGTATCTAGGATCCTTATCGGTATATATGTTAGTCTCTCTAATGTGTTCGCGTTTAGCCTCGAAGGTTCTAAAGCATTCGATCGATAAGTCGTATATTTATCCAATTGGAAGATGTGCGGTACATCGTTCCTTTCTCGTTCATTAGATATATGAAACTTTTAAGGTGCCGGTCTGCTAGCTTCTGCTGCGCGACTCTGATAACCTTAGGCTTAGTTTGTCTTTCTTATCCTTTTATAGTATTGTATATCCTTGTCATGCATGCTTATAATTTAGTACTAAAGGTCTCTCAATGGACACGTGTTATCTTTATATATACACGGCCTTAATGAGTTGTAGCTTGTCTATCCATTCTCTCTGAAGATCTAATGTTCATACTCTTAGCATTCTCTCAAGTGTTTAAATCGTTCTTTCCAACTGACCTTTGGTCTGAGGATGATTCTTAATCTGAAATTACTGTTTAGTGCTTATTGCGCTTTACAGTTTTATCTTTAACGTCTTAAGACCTGTCCTATGTCAGCACTTAATAGTTTGTGCTCATTGCACTTCATAATTCTTAATTATATTTTGTCTAAAATGAGTTCTCTGATTCCTTTATGTCGTTGGTTCAACTGAGTTTCTTCTCTTTAACTGTTTGTGGTAGTAGCTGATCTTGTCCGATCTTGCGTTGTTGACCGTGGTACGAAGTCGACTACTTCCCGTGTTCCTTACACTACTCGTTTACATGCATGAGGTACCTTACTGGTACATTACTACTTACACGACTAACTCATAAATGAGTCTGTCAAGCTTGTAAGCCCCTATGGGGTGCAGTCGTCCCACATCTCGTTGTAGTAAACTCGTAGTGTCCGTCACATGTTTAGCTATTGCTAATTATGAAGTATTCTGTTGTCGTTCTCCTCTTTTATCGTTCCATAATAACACTTATTGTTCATCTTGAACTTAATCAAGGGAAATACATCTACCGTGTTCTTAGATATGGTGTGCTCTAGCTTCTTTTTGTATTTAGTATGGACTTGATCCTTTAGTAACTGAGGTCTCTTTCCATCGAGTCTATCATCTTGTTTCTCATGTTGATCTACTAGGAACGCACTTCCAGTTCCTTAAGGAATGGAAGTGTGCTTCCTGTGAAATCTTACCTCGCATGGTCTAGACTACTAGCGTCAATGCACAGTCCGTCTACCATCTTATTTCCTTACTTGTATCGGTCTTAGCTCATAGATCTAATTGTCTCTATGTTAATACTTGACGGTTTATACATAATGGTCGCTCTTTTTGCGCACCATGACTTAATCCACTTATCCAGGTAATGTCCTCAAGACCTCTGCTACTGTGGTAGTTGGCCTTTACTCTGTTGCCCATTGATGGTGCAACTACTTAATCATTTATTTTAATGTCTTATCTTATATCCAATCCCTTCTTGGTGTAAACACATTGGGAGCTCTCTAATTCTGGGTGTATGACGGTTGTCGTACCATGTCATAATATCGTTACCTCTTTACTTGAAGACGTTTTGTTTCAATTTTGGGTTTGTAAGTATGTTAATCTCTCACACATACCTCCATCATTTATGGTGTTGTTTACCAAGTGATTTAACTGGTTACTGAAGAATTCATCCACCGAGTCACAAGTTCTTGTGAGCGTTTGTCACTTGACGTGTCGTATTGTGCACTCACAGTATTTATCTCTGACGGTTATTGATTCCTAATCTCGGGTGTTAGATATGAGGTCTATCTATGCAGCCTTTCTTATAACTCACGTGTATTTGGTACGTTCTAAGGAAATCTCAAGATTTACAGTTTCCATTCTCTAACAAAAAGTATTCTATCTCTAATAAGTGAAAGCCCTTTTTGAGGGGTTTATTCCCACTCGTGCCCCCAAAACAAGGAGAGGTATCTTCACCCTAAAAGGAATGGTTTGTTCTCCACCCCTGTCAATAGTATTATCTCAATGTTCTCATTGGTGCCCTTTCCTGGTAATCCTTCCACAATCTAAGTTATATGTTTTGTAACCTTTCATATCTACAAATTGTAGTTTGTTCATGGCTTAAATAAGCTCTCTTACAACTTACTACGCCTCGGGCTCTGATGTGGTTAACATCCTTGGCTCGTAGGCTCTTAGCATCTAATTTTTTTCCCTGGGTGCGAGCTGACACCCGGTTCACTACCGTACTCTTACTCATTATAGTCTATCCTCATAAGCTTTGGGTTCTCTAAATTTTTATCAACCATTAGGTTACATCCTAGATGTAGTACTGAGTTTCATGGTAAGTTGTTGCAACCTGCTTCCCGCTATGGAAGTTCGTTCAGGTGATCTGGAGTTAACCAGTGTCTATGACAATACCGTCGTTTTCATAGACTTGCGCCTTTTAAACGATTATGGATTGGTTCGTATTAGGCATCTGCCTTACGGTGTCTAAGTTGTAAATTTATTCTGTTATCTCGTGCTTCCATCTCCATGCTTCGTTCAACATTTGTTGACTACGCCACCCGTCAATGATCATTCATACTTAGGTGTTAATGAGTTGGGCAACAATGTTAACTGTCGTTCATCAGTTTGTTTGGCTTGACTACTCCCGCTCTGTGGGGGTAGTCCTCTGAGCTTTCCTCTTTCAGGGTTGTATGTCCTTGATCCTTGATAGGTTGTAGCTTAAATTCGTTTCCTTTATCCCTGTCTCCGGGGTTTACCAACATCTTCAATGAAGAATGCTTACTACTGGTGTTCTAAATGGTCACCCGGGAGTTCCATCCCGTTCTTGTTGAAAGTCGTTCTGTCTACTGTCTTCATTGTATCTAGTAATACATTCCTTTTATGTTATTACTCACGTAGTGTTTTGCTCGAATTACTGAGCGATCTCTTAGGTTATTCTCTTTGAGGTTCGGGATTGGTGTTTTTACCCGTACTGTCGGTTGTTGTTGTAGTAGGTTGTACTGTTGCTAAAAATTTTATCGTTTATTATGCTGTCCAAGTTCAGCTCCCTGCTGACTGGTGTGTCGACTCTGCTCATCATGGTCAGGCCGTCGGGCCTTTCCAAGATCTCATTCTCTAGTCCTCAAGGATTTGCAATCTGGTATTAATATATGCCATCACTGTAGCATTTTGCTATCTTGCCATGATGGCTTCCCGTATAGCTTTATCGTGGCAGCACTTGCTATGGCAAGTGCGCCATGCAAGATGGGCTATCGGTACTGTGCACATTAGTAATGGTACTTTCTCTTAATCTCAATGTGATTGGTAGTCCTCGGGACTCCTTCGATGTTCTCTTGTTTTGGATAACTGACCATCCGACAGTTTCCTGGTTGTTTTGACAGTACTGTCACTTATCAGGGCGTTCCTCTTTCTGGGGGAACCCCTAGTTATTCACTTATGCCTTAATCCTTGCTCTCGTTTCCTTGCACTTGTCGTGGTTACTAAGCACTAACTCCCCTTAGGCACTACATCATAGTCCTATCCCAGTATACAACGTGTATGCGTTTTCATAGTCGTTTGCGCCATGTCGGTCAGGTTTTGGTAACCTTCCTAATTGTATGGGGTTCGGAGTCCCCGTTTCATAATGGACTTTTCGGTAGTCCTTCTTATGCGTGGTATTATCCCGTAGTTGTGTTCCTTTGGACTAATGTCCGGTATCCTTGTTGCTTCTCTTTTCCTCTCCATTGCACTCGTAGTGCTTTTCTTATTATTGGTATGAGGGGTATCTTGACTGCGTAGCATGTCGATGAATGTTGTCGGTAATTACCGTTCCCTTAGTGGTAAAATTCTGTTGGCAGCGCCTGTTGCGCTCCAATCAGGACCATCGAGTTCTCGTAAACTGTTGTACTACGAGGTGTTTCTCATTTTGCCTACGGTTAACTAACTGTCAGATCGGGTTTCCCCGAGTAAGAGAAGGCTTTCATCTCTCGGGCGTTTGTTCCTTGTATTCAAAGTTAGGGAAGTGAAGGGGGGGTTCAGGTACTATGGATGTCCGGTAAACACCGGGAAGTCCTAACTAATGCACCTGTCGCTCTATCTCTCAACCCTTAACCCATAACTCTAACTCTAACTCGGTATCCTCCTAAGTTCGGTAATTCTTGTCACCAGAGCGTAACTACGCTCTGATACCACTTTTTGTAACACCCTAACTCGGAAACTGACAATAACTCGTAAAGCTCCATTTACATATATCAACATTACACCTGAATTCTTACAACAGTTGGTGTTACCGCCGTTAGTCATCCACGTGACTAACTAGGCATGCTAAATACTCCTAGATCTAGCTACGATCTGATGGACCCGAATATACCGAACATTAATGTATACTTAACCTTAACCAATACATAACCTCAGTACAAGTATTTCATATCCTATTACATGTTACTAACATCTCATACCATTTACTAAACTAGTGTACATGCACAACTCATATATCAAAGGAAAACAACCCGAAGTAATTCTACCCGATCCTACTCTCAGGATGGTCGTCTCCTGTCATTCACCTGCAAAATTTAAACAGTTTCCCCCGAGGGGGTCAGCACCTTTGCTGGTACGATCCTCTTATAGCCCCCAAGCTAACGGGGCTACGATGACTGATTATCGATAGCATGGAGTTGATTAGATACACAACATGAATAGGAAGTGCAATAAATAACAAGCCACATATGAACAAACATAGTTCACACACAATGAACGACTTAAAAGCGTTCCCTTAGTAAGTGAGTTAATCCTTTAACTCCTTAGGTTATGATTTTCTTATTCTCTGTCCCAGTCTTACCTCATATCTTGTCTCAAACAAGACAACCGTTCTTTAATTAGAATGGTTGCTCCTTAATTCATTGTTTATCTTGTCGGGTCAGAAGTAACCCTAACCAATGAGTTATCAGCTCCATTGGTTTACATAAAAAATACTTGTTAGAATTTTGGGATTTAGGTAGATCCCACCACACCATCTCAGTAATGCCTCCCACCTCGAACAGAAATCGAGATGACCGAGTCTATATGTCGACTCTAGGCGACGAGTCCGTAGACAAGTCATATTTGGAAATCGGGATCTGATAAGGATAACGACCTCCCCCAATACACATGTGCCGGTACCATTCTAGATTCCTCACTCCCCCCAAGTTCTAATTAGTAGAAGTCTCAAAGTCAATGTTTGTTAGTTAACCTCTTTCGGTAACTAAGAAAACAATATTTTGAGTGTTCCTTATTCTCACACAATTCTTCACTAAACATTGTTAGTAAGTTCTCAAGGTAAATTGTGTTAGTGCATCACAATCACACAACAAACATAATATTCCGGTTGCATGCTTTATCTTGTTTAGTCGGCACACATAAACAAATAGCACAGAAGCCGAGGGACACCTCGTTAGCAAGCAGGCTACAAGAAAATCATACCGTACACCGTCGGTCGTTCGGTTACTTATTCTCCTTCCGAGTCCCAATTCTCAAGTCCTAAAACATTCATCCAATTTTGTTTGTTAATTACTTTCAATTAACCTAACTTACTTAGTTACTAATGATCCCCACCTTATATTGACTAAGTCCTTGTAACTTTTAACCTTTAACACTTAAATCATTTTACTTAACTTACTCCCTTAAGTCCTTATATGCTTAAATTTTCTAATCATCATTACCCCCCTAATGGCTTACCACTAATGCCTCTTATGATTCTTAAAACTTAATTATTTTTTTAAAGGGCTGACCGACCTTGCAGGTAGGTGCCAAGGTCGGTCGGAGTCAGTGTGCTCCCCCGTTCAAAAATTCTAGCCCGACTGACCTTGCCAAGGTCGGTCCTAAGGTAGGTCGAAGTCCGAAAGCTTCCTGGATGGGTATTTTAGGCCCGACCTACCTTGCCAAGGTCGGTCCTAAGGTAGGTCGAAGTCAGAACCTTGTTTTGAAGTGTTAATTTCACTCCAAACCTTGCCATAAGTGACCTAGTATGTTCTAACATCATTTTGGCACTTTAACACACTCTTAAACCATCCACCAAACCTCCTAATCCACCCAAAATCAAAATCCTTAACCATTTACTCAAATTCTTACTAAATCCTTAACACTTAGAACTTAATTCCTTACACTTCCAACTTATATTTTTTTTTGCCTAAGACTTCAACTAACCAAAGTGTTTCCTTTCAACCATTATAACCACTCCATAAGCATTATCAATCCTCCTCATTTCCTTAACTCGAACTTCTCAAAGTTCCCAAAGCTATATTGCATCTCCATGCATAATTTCCTCTCCTTTACACTTACTACTCATCATTCCTAAACTTGTACCTACCTATACATTCCTTGCCATCTTTTTAACACCTTAACATTGTTCTTCATTTACCTTGAGCATGCTATACCCTTCTTAGACAACTTTCATCCCATCACTCAAATCCACTCAATACCATGAAGGTTACACAAACTAGATCATACATAAATCATCACAAGGTATTATACATCATTTCCTACCGGTTTTTGCACAAGTCTCAACATACCTGATACTATGATTTTGGTGTGTTTAATACATCCTCATAACCTCTAATTCCTCCTAGACAACTCTAGGTCATTCTAATCCTCAAGAACACCGTTGTTAACTTATTTCCCTCAAATTTCTTTTAATGATTCCTAGCAAATCCTTGGTCACTTAAATTCACAACAACACTAAAACACTTTGTTTTCTACTCAAATTTCACCATAACTCCTCTAGTATATTATCATGCCCATTTTCATAGTATTTCTCCTCTAATCAACACACACATATCAAATCCTTTCCTCGTGATATTTCTCACCAAATCCAAACCATTCATAACCAACTTAATATAGTGCAATAATCTTAAATTGCGTAGCACTAAGGCTCTTAAATGACATGGTTCTTAGGCCCTTAAATGACATGAATTTAAACACTGAATTTCCCACCTATAATAGCCTTCAACCTGCAATTACACCCATCAATCTCATAGTAGTTATAATGCTCTCAAAATCCATCTTAAGCTTATCTTACTAACTCATTTCCCATTGGCTCCTTAGTCACAAGTTCACAAGCTTGTTTAAATTCTTTTTCCTAGGTTATATAACCAATTACATAATGTAAGCTTTAAGCTACATTTAGTACTTATCTAAATACCACCCCTTAATACAATAAACCACCTTGAGGTAAGACATTTACCTTGCTTTTCAAGCTTTTCTCTCAATTTCCTCCTTTGGCTTTCTTGATGGAAAATCGGCCAAGGACTTTAATTCTCTTGCCAATGTTCAAATACACATCCAAATAATCTAATGAGTATTAAGCAACATGCCTAAACTCCTAGAATTCAATCTTAGGTTAAAATGTGTTTTAAGGCATTAAAAATGGATGTTTACCTTGGAGTCTCAAGATAGACTTTGGTAATGAATCAAGGAGGACCTCCCCTAGTCCTTTAAATATTGGAATGAGCTAGTTCAAGGAGTAAAACAAAGCTCCATGAGAAGATAATTTCCGGCAATATGATAAAAATGGAGGAAAGTTGATTTTTCTTTCACTTTCCTTACCTTGAATGAATGAAGAAGCAAAGGACCTCTTCAAACTTGGTTTTCACCCTTCAATGGAGTTTCTCCATGGCACCAAAATTGAGCTTTTCCAGTTTTGAAAAGATAGAACTAAAGGGCTTGCTCCAACTAATAGTTATTTATGCTTAGTTTTGGATTTGGAGCTAAAATGAAGATTTTGTGAGCAAATGAAGGTGGAGAAGTATGGGCTGTAGCATGAACGGTTTTACATTGGGAGAATGAAGAAGAATTCAGTGTGGAAATAAGGAAATGAAGAGAAGAGGAGAGAGAAGAGGTATAAAGAAGATATTTGTTATATAAAGGTAAATAGTTTTTTTCTTTTCTTTCCCTCTTTGTTTCTAAGTTTGCTGTCTTTGGTGATGACTCACCCACTCAAAACCGTCCCCCCTATTATTCCCTTAGATATTGAGGTATTATTTGACCATTGACCACTTAAGAAAGTCATTTAACTTATTTTGGGCACTATTCACAATTAGTGCACATATTTGTGAAATTTTGGTTTCCCATTGATTTAGGCTTCCTAATGTGATACTAAGTAGTACACAAATTGATTAAGGTGTAATCAAGGGCATTTAGCCACTCAAAACCTCCTTCTAAGACAATTTTTCAAAAATGTGCTTTAAGAGTCTTTAAAGCACAACTTGTGTTTAAACTTGTTTTTGAGCTTGGTTTTCTTTGTTAATTGATTTAACATGTCCATTATCATGTTAATAAGGTCTTAGAATGATATTTGGGTGCTAATCAAAGTTACTCCAAGCTTAGAGCATGTTTTTGCTCAAATTGCTCTTATGACATTTCCTTGTATTTTATTTGGTTTAAATTGTCTACCAATGTTTCTATGGCATATTTTAGCCTTATTACCTCATGAATTGATGTTTAATTAACATACTTAGGCTTGGGGTATTTCATTTTCTCATTACTTTGGGTCTTTCATTTTCTCTTTGTGTTAGCATTACTTAGTGGGATTTCAAAGAAATGGGATTCATTTTTTAATCTTCTCATTACCTGTAGGAGTCCCACTGCCTTTAGCAAATTTTTTAGTACTCCTTGAGCTAATCCCTCATTGTTTTTCACGTGTTAAGCTCAGGAATACATTTAGTTGCTAATATGATGGCCGATCATAGTTCAGTAAAGATTTTAAGTGGGTCCGCTTGTACTATGCTATATATGAATGATCTTTTATATTTCATAGGAGATCCTGGTCCTTTATTCATAGTTCTTGCATTAACCGGTCTAGAATTAGGTGTAGCTATATCACAAGATCATGTTTTTACGATCTCAATCTGTATTTACTTGAATGACGCTACAAATCTCATGCAAAGTAGTTATTTATTTATAACTGAATAAAAGCGAGGGGCGTAGTGAAGAAAAAGTAATTGAAAAAAGGGAAAATTACATCCCCCCACCCATGACCTATAGCGAAATTACATTCCCCACCCACGACGTTTGAAAAATTAATTTGCGCACCCATGACCTTTGCTCCGTTTTACATCCGTCACACAAATCCTGTTTTCCATCCACTTAATCCAGCTGGCACAATTTTATTGGTTGGCTGTTTAATAGCCGAAGCGGGACGGTTCAAGATGAAAAAAAACAGACCGATCACTCTTCTGTCTCAACCCTTTCTCAACTCTCGATCTGTCTCAAACCCTCTCTCCTCTCAACCCTTTCTCGACTCTTGATCTGTCTCAACCCTTTCTCACTGTGTGTGTCCATGGTCTTAGACTTCCTTCTCTGGCAAATCCTTGTTGATCTTCAACGTCGTGTTTGTGTGTCTGATCTTCTTCGACCCTCTTCTGTGGTTTGCGGTTGACATTTGGTTGGGTGCAAACCGTAAATGTCTGGTAATACACCAAACACTATTTATTTAGGGTTTAGACCTCTGTACTTTGTTCTAATTTTTGCTCATTCCCTTCGAATCTGTTTGCCAGTTACATTGTTGTTGCTCCTTCTCTTCGAATCTATTTGCCGGTTACGTTCCTAACTGGTTGAAGTTGTTTGCTTTATTACATCTCTGTCAACGTTGCTCCTTTTGTTCGAAGTGAACTTCATTGTAACATTTTCATAATTCTGTTTATGCCAAATCTATATGTCTGTTGAATCGCTTTCTAGGTATCCTAGTCACCTGCTTGAATCCGTGTTTTTATGTGCACTGTAGGAATGGAAGTCCATCTTGATGTTCTGTACAATGGGTCTGAGTATAGGAATCAAATGCCGTTTGATCCCGACAGATATTCCACCATTGAGACGGTTGATGACTGCCTTGGTGTGATTCGAACGCAGTGCCCATCTTCAACACCCAAGAACCCGATATTTTTGTACAAACACCCGAAGAGTGGGAAGAAGATAGAAATCTTAAGTGACAGACAATTGATGAATATGTTTGCCTTGTTTAAGGGAAAGGATGTTATTCAGATTATGGTTGAGGATGGGTCAAAGGATACAGAGTTAATGGCCACTTACAAAAATTGGTTACTGGATGCGGACAGGAGACGTGCAGAGACCAAAGACACAAGGGATGAATCTAATGTCTTCTTCAACTTCGATGAAATGGGAGCAGTTGATCTCGAAGTTATATACCCCACCTCACCACCCCAAACTCAACCTTTCAAAGATCAAACCGCACTAAATCAACCATCACAAGTTGATCCACCGTAGTCTTCTCAATCACAACCAGCTTCTTCAGAACCTCCACAAATCCCTCTTCCTCCATCACAAATTCCTCTTCCTTCTCATTTTCAACACAATATTGGAAAATCTGGGAAGAAGAAAAAAAAAAGCCAAGAGGGTTGAATCTGATCCCATCTCATTCGTCCAACTAGAATTAAAATAACTCATTGCCTCGCCGACCATCTGAGAAACCACCAATCTTTCCCAAAATCCTTCACTTCCACAATCTAAGCAATTTACAACGCCTATTAGGTCAGCCACACCCTCACTCTATAGCCCTACAGTTGCTTCAAACTACAATAGTGAAACTAACAACCTGGCAATTAATGTTGTAATTCCTACTACTGATGAGAAAACCTCAAGCGTTCAGACTAAAGATAATAATGAACCACCAAATGATGTTCCACAAGATGATGACCCTAATCCTCATTTCTCTGAAGATTCTTGGGGCCATAATTCTGATGAATATCTAAGTTTTAGTTCATTTAAAGATGATGACATAGATTACAACAATGAAGATGAGGTTGAGGATGGCGATGTAGATGTTGAGGTTATAGAAAAGTTGAAAGAGGGTGGTTAATTTTCTGGGGATGACGATGAGAGTGTAAATGGAGATGAGAAGTATCTGATAGATGGTAAACCGTTTGAGCTGATGCCCGATGGTTCAATAAAGCTTGAGCCAAGACAGATGTTCTTGAACAAAGGTGAGTTCAGGGAAGTCATTAAGGATTATGCAGTGCAAGAAGGCATTGACCTGCATAGGGTGTGGTGGGTGATTTTTCGGTATGAAGGGGGGTCTATCTAAATATGGTCTGACTGAAAAGTCAAGATCCTATAAAATGCCATTCTGTGGAGGGTGAGAACCCGTTTCTTGGCAGCCCTCAAACCTACTCTATCGTCCGTCTTTCCCAGAAAGCTTAAGGGAGAGTGCAAGTGTGCACTACACCCGCTCTCGATGGGCTCCACGTGGACTTATGCCCAAAGGGCGGAAATTGACTAGAGTTGCCACCTAGTTTGACCTATGATAACTAGGAAGGAAGATTGGGTTCTAAGAACCGTTAATTGACTCTCAGATTGTTACCTATAGATAGGACTTATCTGGTCATTTAAGAGATTCTATTGTGGGTTCGCACTAGGTTACACCCCTTAGAAGTGGCAACGACCATGACTTCGGATTGGTGCCCGAGGAAACCTCAGTCTCCAATTGTCGGGATTGCCTTCTTTCAAAACCTTTTTAAAGAGATTCATTTAAAAGCCAAGGATAGGATTAGGACAGGAGGGGAGAAAACGAGTGGATGAGGCGAGCTTTTCTGCCAAGCTAGCGTCAAGAGGAAGAATTGGTGAATTCGGATGAGTATAAAATGAAGATTTGGGAAAAGTCGGGGGTTGAGTGAATAAACAAGACTTGAAGTCTGATGGTTTGAATTTTGTGGGAACCGAAGGAGGTTTGAGTGTTTTGAGAGATATGAGAGCCACCTCAGAAGGGGAAAAGGGTTTTTTGTTTGGAGTGGGGTCGCACCCTAGATGGGCTGCCTACGTACTCAATTCCCTGTTGAGATCAGACCTTACGTAGTTCGTGGTTTCTTTAGAGATTTTAGGGTTTTGAGGGTTTTGAGATGTTTGAGAGGTTAATCTGTGAGATGCTCGGGTCTATGAGACATTTAAGGTGTTCATATAATGAGAGGAATGGGATATCAAGGTCTGTGAGACGCTCGGGTCTGTGAGACGTCTAAATCTTAAAATGGTGGAGAGATTGTAATGTTCGAGTCTGTGAGACGCTCGGGCCTTTGAGACTTTTGAAGCTTGAGAGAAGCTAGAATTTGCAAGAGGATCTGAGTTTAAGGTGAGTTGGAGTTTGAATGATGACTTGAGTATGTGAGGTAATTGGAATTTGGGAGAGATCCCGAGTTTTTCGGGTTTGAGGTTCGAAAAGAGTTGAGGTTTTGAGATGTTTCGGGATTTGAAATGAGATGATGATGAGTTGAGTCGTTTGGAGGAATGATTGTCAAAATCGTCTCTCTTAGAGTTTTTTTTTAAACCGAAAAATCATTTTTTGTTGTAAAAGGGCGGATAATCCCAAGGGATTACCCTATGTACCCCCTCGAACGCGACACTTAATTAATGGTAAGTACCGAGGCTCGAAAGATGGGGCAATGAATTTATGTCGAAAAATAGGATTTAGAGAGAAACACCATGAATGAGATGTTCTCGGTCAAACCCTAATAACGTCTTTAACTCTCGGGTTTTAAAACGTTAAAAACCGAAAACAATGAAATCGAGCGGAAGGGAGTTAGACGATTCTAAAATCCCAACTGCAACTAGGAAGGTCGTTACTTCCCTAGCACCCCGCCTTGTAAAAATCTAGACTGCAATTAGGGGAGGTTTGTCACCCTAATGCCCCGCCTATAGAGATCCAGACTGCGACAAGGGAGGTTACGACCCCAGTGCCCTGCCTCGGATTTTTATTTTAGAAAAGAGACAAGTGATGTCTAACTGGGAAGAAAACGTACTTTTAAGGTGTTAGACATCCCATGTTCCCTGAAAACGGTTTAGTTTTGAGTTTGAAAACCGAGTTGGAAAACTTTTGAAGTTGTTCGGAATTCTCGATGAAGAAACACTGATTTTGAGAAATGTTCGTAGGAGAAAACTTTCTGTATATGTGAGAAGAACTTTCTGCGTTTTGTGAAGAGTTTTCTGTGATGTGAGAAGAGTTTTTTTCCTTTAAAATTCCACAAAATGGTTTCTTTGAAAACTTGATGAAGTTTGGATAAAATGATGGTTTGAGACTCTTTTTGGTTTTTGGATTTTGAAAGGAATTTACAAGTTGAAAGTGGATTGAAAGGAATTGGGTATGAAAAAATGTGTTGGAATTGATTTGATTTGGTTTGACTTGTGTTGGAAGATGAGATGGGTCAACGTTCGGGTTTGGTCAATGATTGGGTCAAGGTTTTCTGGTCAAGGTCAAGGTTTTCTGGTCAATGTCAGAGTTGGTCAAAGTTGGTCAAGGTCGGTCAACAACTCGGGTCAACTCTTAGACTTTTGGATTATTTTGTGGACTTTTAGGGTTTGGGTTGGTTTTGGGGACTTGGCTTGCTTTTTGTGGATTTTGGGGTTTGGGTCGATTGAGGTCAATTTGGGCCTGGTTAAGAATGGAACTTGGGCCGGTTTATACGAATTGGACATGGGCCGGGTCATGTAGGATTGAGTTGTGGGCCTTTTGGCTTAGGCCATGGGTTTGGATCATGTAGGATTGGGCCATGGGTTTGGATCATGTAGGGTTGGACCATGGGCTTCGGGTTTGGGCCTTGGGCTTTCTAGGCTTGGGCCTTGGGCTTGATCTTGGATTTTGGGCTCGGGCCATGGGTTTTGGGCCGTGGGCTTTCTGGGCTTGGGCCGTGGTCTTTTCAGGGTTTGGGCCGTGGATTTCCTGGGTTTGGGCCGTGGGCTTTTGGGTGTGGGCTGTGAGCTTTCTGGGTTTTAGGTCGTAGGCTTTCTAGATTTGGACCGTGGACTCTTGGTCTAGTTTGTGGGCTCGAGCTATTTTGTGGGCTGGTGGGCCGAGCTGTGCATTTGGGCGGAATGTGAGTAGGTTTGGGCTTTGAATTTTGGGCTGATGGTGGACATTGGGTTGGGTCAAGACAGTAGGGCCGGATCTAGTGGAGTTGGGCCGTGAGTTTTGTGGGCTTTAGGCTTCGGGTTTCGGGCTTGGGTTCCGGGTTTGAGGCTTTGGGCTTCGGGCTTCGGGTTTCGGGTTTGGGTTTTTAGGCTAAGCGCGAGTAGTGGGCCGAATCTGAGTGGGCCTCGGGCTTTGAGTTTGAGTTCTGAAAATAGATTTCTAAAAGTGGGCTAATTAAAACAAACTTGAAGCTATTAGGAGCTAGTGAGCTTAAGCCATGCCTGAATAAAATTACCTAGATTTACAAATGGATTGGATTTTGTTGATTATACATTTTATTCTGAAATTAGGGGATGATTTGGGAAGTTTTAGGGAAACGGGTATTCCTCACATGGGGCGTGTCCACGACCCGTCATTCATGGAGGATACCCAAACCTGGAGCTTTTCTAAAGTGGGCCTCAAGGGTCCATTCAAAGGGGCAACCTAATGGGCTTTCTATGGTCACCTGTTCCTGCCGGTTTGGCTGTTTATGAGCTGGGCCTGAAGCAAAATTAAATTTGGGCCAAGGGTTACACAGGCCCAAACAGGTCCAGCCCATCAAGATGAAACAGAAATGTAGACATGAACTTCAAAAGCTAAGGGACTGTGTAAATAACACATATATAAGCATGGAGTTTAAAAGCGATCAAGGTGGACCATATGCATGAATTTCGAAAGCCACCTAAACAAATCATGTACACATAAAAGGGGTTCAGAAACTATACACGCACAAACAAATCCTCAAAGCTGTTGAGTGCCAAGTCAGATTTATTTAACCCTAGACTCTCAATAGCACACCAACAAAATGAACCCTAATGTGTGGGTTGCTAGTCAATTGTTATCCTCACACTATTCTTATCTTTCAATGATCAAGTATAGGTCACAAATTAGAGAAAAAAACCGAGAGGTGTAAAATATAGAGGGCAGGCTATCCACAACAAAAAATAACAAATTAAACTAGGAAATAGTTGTCAGATTAATACCAAACATTACTTAGTCCAGGCTAAACAGATCCTGCCTCAATGCAAACAGATAGAAAATGAGGGTCCTAAATGTGGGTTTCTAATTCATTGTTACTTCTCCCTATGGTGTATCTTTCAGTGGCCATGCAAGGGGTCACAAGCAAGAGAGCTAAACCAGTAGGAATAGATAGGTATGCAGAAAACAAAGCATAGCATATACAACTAGAATGAGCTCTGAAATGAACAATCAACTAAACTCCACTTAGTCTAGGCTAATCTGAAACAAGTAAACAGGCTCGCATGGATTTGGTGTAACCAAACTAGGAATGCAGTGTAGCTTCTTTTCCCAAATAAGAAACAGAGAACAAATTCAACAGAGAACAGATAATGGTTTCAACATACAAACATGCATCAATCATCTTATCTGACAGATTTTCAGTTCAGGGTGAAATACCAGGAATGGAGATACAGACTCCCTGCAATACAATAAACATAAAATTGAAACAGAAGCAAAACAGCATGTAACACCCCCGAATAATGACCAACAATAAACGTCGCGCCAAAAGCTATCATGAGTTATCTACGCAGCAGTTAAATGAAGTGCCCGACGATAATGTAAACTAGCTTGCAGCGGTATAACCTCCATCTGGGTGCCACAGATGCCAACCACCCACGTGGTTGACAGACCACATTACTAACACCAAGTTACGGTCCGAATGACTGGAAGTCCAACCTTATCGAAATCCAAATACAACATAAAGTACAACCCAAGTACCGAGCGTCTATAGTATAGTTAATAACTTAAACAACACAACCCGAAACTTACAACAAGGGTCTAGTGATACATAGTCACAACCCATACATAAGAAAGCATGCTACTTAAAAGTCTTGCCCAAATGGACTACCCCCATGGTAGTCATTCCACCTACGCTCCGTCACGTTCCAGATGATCACCTGTAAAAATAAAGGACTCAGCAAAACTATGCTGAGTATGAACGTGTGTAGCCCGTATGTTGTCGGGCCACACGACTACTTGGTCGAATATTATTAAGTCAATTTACATGCTATAATAAAGCAGTAAAGCACACATCAGCACATCATGATACCATACACACTCATTGGTAGCATAGCAATATCAGAAAGCAACCAAGCACAACTTGCAAGTAGCATAGCAATGTCAACACGCAACCCAGCACAATAAGCTGCTAATGTAGCAACAACAATCAAGTACATAATACAACGTGTGCGTAGGTATATTATACCGTCGATCCTCACTATGGGATCATTCAAGAGATTACGTATTGTTTTCTTGTTCTCATTACACATGTTTTCCTTTCTTTTCTTGCACCGAGTCAGGGGATATAGGTTAGATCCCGAGACTTTGTTATGTAGGTGCTATTCATTCCTTGTTTCTTAAAGGATCACAATTGTGACTTTCTCTTGTTTGCTTGGTCTTATTACACCAGTTTTCCTTTATTCTCTGGCACCGAGTCAGGGGATATAGATTAGATCCCGAGACTTCATTATGTAGGTGCTAACCATTCCTTGTTTCTTTAAGGATTATTTGTGAATTCTTTTATCACCGCACGTTGGAGGACGTCTCCTCCATAGCTAGTCCCCCATTCCCGACACCCAGGGTCGAGAAAGCGGAGTCACCTCTAGACTCCAGGATAAGCTCCACCAATTTGTCACTCCCCTATTCCCGACACCCAGGGTCGAGAAAGCGGAGTCATCTCTAGACTCCAGGATGTGCTGAGAAAGTGGGGTCACCCAGGGACTCCCAAAATATATTCCACCATAGACGGTCGAAGGATCTGATGTAGATGCCAACTCCCAATCATCCATACCGCACGGCCCGAGCTGTTGTCTTCCCGGGTTGTTCTAGTGTTTCACCAGTTGGTACTTTTCGTTTCATTATCATTATAATCTCGACACCATAGTGGGTGTCACTAGCGGTCCTCTATAATTAGAGAGGACTTTTCTCTTTGTATAGTTCTTTTGTTTATCCACGTGGTTCGTCGTGTCCCACCAATTGAGATTTGCTCTTCATTATCATTATTGGATAGACACTAGAGTGGGTGTCATGGTACGTCCTCAATGGTTTAGAGAGGAGTTCCCCTTATAGAGTTTTATTTGTTTTCATAGTTCGTTGTGGTTCATCTCGAGTACCATAAACGAGAAAGGGACTAAACTACTATGTGCGCGCAAATAATATGCCACGAGGATATATAACAAGCATATAAGCAAGCCACAAGAAGCAATCCAATTTCATGCTATAGTCTTATAGTCATTGTCAAACAAAGCACACAGCACACAAGCCGTGTAACACGGCAACATACGAACCACACATGTCCATACCTTATTCAGAAGTACGAGTCGTCTCAAACTCAAAGTTCCCGGTCGGAGTTCGCTACGGCCCTAGCTTTAATTTAAAAACAATGTGTCAGTTTATTATTTTATGTGATGACACTTTATATCGTATGTTATTACCTAGGTATGTTGTTAGATGCTTAGTTTACATTAAGTCCTAGAACTTCACATGCATTAATTCTAGGCTTATCTTACTCCCAGGATATTCATATCTTCGTTTTACACGTTAACCAAGTCCTTTTTCCTTAGTTAATGTTTTGGAGCGTTTTAAACGCTAGTTATGTAACGAGTTTGTATAACATAGGTATAACTTATCTAATGTGTATTCCCTCCTTAGATAAATAGGTGAGTAATATTTTAACCCTTGTATAATGATAATATAGGTCATAGAATACCCCCACAACCCCTTTATACAGAAGTCCCAAGTTCATGAAACAATCACATAGTTTCGGTTTTGAATCACACTTAACCTCTCATTTAATGTATTGATGGTGGCTAACTTTATCCCAAAATGTTTCATCAACTAACTAGGTACATTAGCACGGGTTTGGGTCCATTATAAAGCTAACATCCCCTCTCTAGTACCTCTGGAATTTAGTTATACAGAAACTATAATATTAGTGAAAACTAAAACTACAACTCTAGATATTTCTTCTTGTTTCTTGTAATTCTTTAGTTTAACGGATGTCTCCTAACTGGTCTTTTTTTTTTGTTTCCCCCAACTTGGCTACACTTAGGCTTATGTGTTGACAAGGTTTTAAAACCCAAGGCTCACCCAAAGAGCAAGACACACAGAAGTCCTTTACACTAAACTTGACACCTGAAACTGAAACTGATAACCTCTCCTCTATCTTGTTTTGCATTCCTTGATCTGGTTGCTTTCTCACTCCCCAAGTTATTTGTCTTCTAGTTAAATGTCTTAATATGGTCTTAAACTCTAATCTAGCCCAACACAACTCCTTCAGATATTTCTGTGCAAGGTTATACAGAACTGGAGAAGAAAAGAAAACTGAAAACTAAGACTACTAAGCTGATGTAATCTGTTCTCTCTTTGCTCTTGAAACTGATTTCAGGTTTTTCCCCAGGTGTTTAGCTACTGAATTACGAGTCTTAGTTGGAAGCTTAATCTCAAAGAAAAAACCAACATAACCCTGATAACCCTACTGGCATGTCCTAGTACTGAAACAAGACAATTCCATCAGCTGAAAACAAAACTGAAACACCTAACTGAGGCATTTCCTTTCGGTTGCTTGCCTTCTGTTCTTTAGCCTGACCTTTAATTTCTCCCAATATTCTTACCCATTTCGTTAAGTGTTTAATTCAGGTTTCACTTTAAAACAGATTCACTACAACATTTCCTAAGCTTCTGAAAGATTAATATACAGAAAGGTTGAGATTGTAGAAACTGGAATCTGCACTGATGTGTTCTCTCGTATGTTTTTTTTTTCTTTCTGCACTCTAAACTGACCTACCGCCCCTCCCATTTGTCTACACTCAAAAATACCCCAAACGACCCACTGTCACCTAGTTATACAGAAGACAATAGTTTCAGGAAAGACTGAAAAAAATGTTACAGGAAAGACTGAAGTGTGAAAAGATATACCCTCCTCTGTCTCTTTCTTTTATTCATAATTTGATCTCCATTTTCTCCCACCTTAATTAGACGAATTATTAAGGCTTCACGTTCCTTTTTAAACCAATACAGCACTCACATTACTCCTGTAACTCCATCATACTGAACCTATCCACAATCGAAAATCTGTAAACAACATCTATAGTATTCTTCTGCATTACTTCTTTTATTTTCTTAAACTGCCTCCTAGTCCTCCCAATATGTTTCACCAGTCTAGATAGAGGTATTACCCATGATTTGGGTATTTTATTAAACCAATTCAACACTGTTAAAAACCCTTGTAAACCGGTTATACAGAACAGTCAAGCATTGGAAATCTGAAAACCAAGAAATCTGTGTATTCTTCTGTTATTTTCTTCTGTTTGTTCACATTGCCCGATTTTCAATTTTCCCGAACTGCTGCCACAGTTAGTTAAGGGTTCAATAAAGATTCTAGCTGAAGGTAACCCACCACCACTGGTTTTACGTTAGTGATATGACTCAACACTGAGATTGGACAGAATTAAAAGTACTAAAATATGTAGCTGCTATCGGTTTTTTTTCCTTGTTGTTCTGTTTGATTTGATCTCTAACTTCCCCCCATCACTTACCCACTTGGTTTAGTATCTTATCAGTAGTTTTAAACTTAAACAGACCCAAGATCTCATGGGTAACACCTCTGAATATTCTTTACAGAAAACAAAACTTATAACACTGAAACGCTAGACTGCTGTTTCCTCTATTTTATTTATGTTCTTTGTTCACGGTTTGCTTCTCCCTTCTTCCCAAGTTGTGTTTTACTCTCATTAATAACACCACACCCACTTCATTATTCAGACTTAGACTGGCAATTCGATAGCACTCGAAACCTGGAATGAAACTGAAACACTGCAACATAACATTGAACTGAATGAAACAGAACCCATGGACTGTTACACTTCTTTTCTGTTACTTGTCTTTCTATTTTTCCCACGGTGCCTACAGGTTTGCTTAAGAGCATTATAATGTTTTAGACTTATTAACTACTCAACACAGTTTTCCATAGTTCCTTGTAATAGGATCATACATAACCTAAGTTTCCAGTAGAAACTATAAACTGAAAATGTAGGACTGATATGATATCTTCTTCTTCAGTTAACTTGCCTCGGTTATCTAACCTGGTTCATGGTTTCCCCCAACTGTTTTAGTGACTTAATTGGGTATTTATCATAGTTCCAGTTATATCTTATACTTAGAAGCAACCCAAAAATAACCTAGATAACACCCCCGAGAATCCTTTGCACAAAAGAAAGGAAGTCTAGAACCTGAGATATGAACTGGTGTATCCTTTCTGTCATTGTTTTCCTTCTGATCTTTTAATCTGATTCTTAGTTTCCCGACTTGCCTTGTAGTATTAGCTCGAGTTAGGTCTGTTAATATACCAACGCCACCCCCATGATACCCCTAGACAGTTAGTACACAGGAATACAGAACCTAAAGAAACTAAGAATGATACTGAGAACAGGTTACAGATTTTCGAAGTTTATTAATCCTAACAGAACCTTGCCACACCAGGTTGCTCTGATTTCCTTTTTTCTTTCTCTATCTCAACCACTACCAGGTTTGTTACTACTTTAGCTCAGGGTATTAGCAGGCTTTAGGAGGACTACCAAAATCGATAACATGTCTACATCCTCTCTGGAGTTCTAGTTCCACAGAAGAAACAATGGGTTTTAAAATCTGTACAGAGTGCTAAGTGATTCGATACCTTTGGTTTCTTTCTATCCTTTGGAAGTGGGGTTCCTCCTGGAGGTTCCTGGCACGGTATAAATTCCTAGACTCTTGGATCCCCGACTCCTCTCAAAAGGTTTCTCAGGTGTTAGTTGTGGCACAACAGACACGACATAGAAGAAGGGTTGGTGCAAAACTGGAATGTTTTACGAGTTTTTTTTTACCTTCTGGTTACTGCTTTAGGTGAGGAATTAGGCAGCTATACTCCAGTGTAATTTCGGTAAGGCCTAGGAGACTGCATGCATGTTTAATGCATGACAGGAACAAGGAAGAAATGGGTTGAGATGTTTCTATAGTCTCGATTATCAGGAAAAACAACAGGAGGTTTCAGGTGGAATTTGTCACTGTTATACCCAAAATTTCAACCCCCTCGGAGTAGTCTCTAAGGCATACGTGTTACAAAGGGCGAAATGGTCAAAATGCACCAATGCAGGATTTTCCAAGGACATTCTCGGGATTTTCTATTTTCATATGACTTGTTCATTATCTCCAAACACTTCCAAATATCATAGTCATTATGAAAGGTATTTCGTGATTTTCTGATAATATTTATTCTGGAAATTAAGCTTTTAATAAGCTAGTTTCTTTAATAATTAACACATGAAATAGCCTCAAAATAGAAATAAAAGGGTTTTCAAAATTAAAATAAAATTGTCACATGGTTAGCATGACTACATACAGTCATAAACCTGAAATTATTTTATTTGGAACCTTATCCCAAAATTTAAAAGAGAAATTCAATCATTTTTGCAATTTTCTCTCTCCTCTGGAAAATACCGAAATCAAAACAAAATGTCATGAAATTTTAACACAAGATAGAGGATGATTCTTAGAGAATAATTCCGTTGGAATTTCGTTATTTCGACTTTCCAATTGTAAGTTATGAATTATGGGAGATTCCAGATTGTAAGATTTTTATCTAATCGGTTATTTATCGAAATAACCTGATTCCAACTTTCAAAATTCCTAAAAATCTTCTTTTATCTTTGGTAAAAATTTCGGAATTTTTATCAACCTGTAGCACGTTCTAAAAAATCAGATTCTCTTAGAGCACAAAATCAAGGTTTTAGATAAAAATCTTGTTCTATCAACTTGGCCATGCTCTTTCTATAAAAGGCCTTCCAAAAAAAGACCTAGGGCAGAGGAGATCATCCCCAAAGTCAGAGAACTCAGCCATCAACCTACTTCCCATGTTTTTGCAACCCCGAGCCTCGAATCTATACCGAAATCATTCCGAAATCACCAAAAAACACAATATCTCTTCCCCCATCAGATTTCCAAACACCAAACCACCACAAATACAGAAGCAAAACGTCCTTAGCAACACAAGGAAGAAGGGTCCAGAAGCTCAGGTCGAAGTTGAACCGGATCGGCCACCAACGAAGCGTTTGAAGTTTCCCGACGTGAAGGAACAACCAAATCTCGAAGCCAAAACAGGTTAAAGTTCAAATTCTTTAACTCCACCGATCTCAATACACTTCTGGTTGAAATTCCTATTCGAATTGACTTTTCTTTGCTTCTGAATTAAGACTCGTTTGCGTTTCTGTCCACTAACTTGTTCAATAAGTTTCGTCCTTAATTCGTGACCAAATTGAAAACTTTTGATTACTAACATGTTTATAATCTTTCAGGCTACAAACCCATAAATTTTGAGCCAAAAACACCTCCGGGAACAGCCTCAACGCCGCCGTCCGAGGGCGGTCCGCACCCACGGACGCCATGTCCGGGATCCCGGACTCCATGTCCGTAAGCCCGGACGCCCCCGGACGGTGGCGGGATATTTTTATTTTCAAAAGTTAGGGCTTTATAAAAACATGTCCGGGCCCACGGACATCTTGTCCGTGGCCCCGGACTTTTCAAAATCTCGTTTCTGTTTAAATTTGACTTTTCTATGTAATTAGGTTAACTGGGGTCCGTGGGTTCGGACAATAGGTCCGTGGCCACGGATGGAATCAAAATTTGACCTAATTCTGCCTCCGAAACCCTAGTTTAGGTAGTTTTAATTTCACTTTAACTTTCTGTCAAAAAATGTTAAAAATACAAAACATCAGAAGCGTGCACTTAGGTTAAAACGACTCGTAATAAGCCGTAATTAAACTAAGTAGAGGAAAAACGACTTCTAGGGGTAATGAAAGTAATTGAACCCTAAATAAGTCAAATACCAAGCCCCCGAACCCGAACTCTACCTTTCCTAATTTACTCTAGGTTAAAATTAGGTGGCGACTCATAATAGGTTCCAGTGAGCTAGCTTAGGTTTTAATAATTATTGTTATATGACATAGTTATTAATCTTAGGTTATAAGTGGACCTAAAACCCGGTTAGATCCTAATCAGCTTTAATCAACATAGGATAGGGTTTAAAATCGAGGCTCACAGATTGGAGACTCTGCTGGGGACAAACTTCTTAATATTAACTTGTTTAATTTTAAGAAAGAGGGCTTAACTCGAAAATTGTTTACCTATGGCTTTATTACTTTGTTTGTTTACTTTCGTGCGCACTTTAATTTTCTGCACCTTTGCATCATATGAGTGCGAGGGTCCACGCAAACCAATCTCACCCCGGGACCCATTTGAGGGTCCCCTGTCAGGGACTCACACCTTTTAGGTGATGTGAATAAGCGGGGGGAAAGAGGAGGATGTCGTCTAACCACATCCCCTTAATACCTGGGCTTTAGCCCCAAGCGTTTTCCTGGCAGTGCCCTTACCAAGCCTTGTTTGGTCATTCAAAGACCCGACCGTGGACGCACACCTCTTGGTGATGTGAAGAAAGTGGGGAAGCCCAAAGAGAATAGCGTGCAAGCCCTATTCCTTTGTGGTAACCTGGGCCCATGCCCCAAGCACCTCTCCGGATCGATCCATACCCGAATTGGATAAGCATCGAGTGAGGACATGTTGAATTTGTGTGGGCCTTATCTGCTTGTATGATCGGCCCACTACCCAGCCTAAGAATTGATAGGAACTTTTCCAACATCAACTCAGCCCAACCCGAATTTACGACTCTATTGTTTGCGGCCCAAAGGCACTGTTTGGTTTGAATGAATGAAATGTTTGTTTGGGCTCAGGCCCAAAAGTTTAGACTTAGGTGATTTCTCTCTTTCGGCACAATTTGAATTATCAATTTAGTTCTAGGCCCATGAAAAACAAATCCACCTAAAATAATCTGTGGGGCATGAAAATCCATCAGGCCTTTCCATTTCAAGGTCTATTCTAGTCTAGGAAGATCTTTTCACTCGGGCTTTGGCCAAATCCTAGATCTAGGTATCATCTTTCAGGCCCAGTCAGAATCACTCGTTCAGACTTTGGCCCTAATTTCAAATTCGCATTTAGGACATGGTCCAGAGATCATTTCAGCCCATGAACCTTACTTCAAGCCCAAACACATTCTGGCCCAAGTGCCAAATTTTCAAAACGTTCTGGCCCAAGTGCCACATTCTTAAAACATTCTGGTCCAGGCACCGTGTTTTCACAATGCTCCGGCCCAAGTGCCACACCTTCACAACACTTCATCCCAGGTTCCACATTCTCATAACATTTCAACCCAAGTGCCACATTCCCATAACACTCCGGCCCATGTGCCACATCTTCACAACATTTTGGCCCTAATGCCAAGTTCTCAAAACATTCCAGCCTAAGTGTCGTATTCTCCAAGCATTTTGGCTTAAGCATCAGTTCACAGCTCATGAGTCGTTCCGGCCCGTATGCCTCTCCTCCAACTCATTTGGGCCTTAATGTCTACCCACAATCTTCAACACATTCCAGCTCGCGTGTTTTTCGCGCAGCCCAAAAAGTTCTAACCTAAAACTTCTTTGCAACCTAGAATTTCAGCCGAGTCCTCTCTGACAGACGGCACTTTGAAAACAGGTAGGCCCGAATCCCAAGTATGGCAGAAGGAGGAAATCCAGTCAGCATGGATGCCCAGTTAGCCGTAGAATTCAATGGGATGCTGAAAAAGATTGAGCGCATGGAGAGGGCCAACAAGCCAGCCGGTTTTGACTACTTTTCCACTGGATTATATCCCAAGGTTGATCTCCCTCCCAAGTTGAAATTGCCAACACTTCCTCTATACAAAGGTTCCTCCGACCCACAACTTCATTTGGCAATGTTCGATAGGGAAATGTCCATCCTTTCGCTAAACGATATGCAGAAGGCCAAGGTATTTGCTCACTATCTTGATGAGACTCCTCAGCATTGGTACATAACTCAAAGGATAAATACCAAGACCTACGAGGAGCTATGTGAAGCTTTTCTGCATCATTTGGAGTACGCTTGAAGTTTTGGAGTCACCAGGGCTGATCTTGCAAGCACACAACAAACAGAAGGTGAATCGATGTCTGATTTTGTCAAGCGTTGGAGGATGAAGGCAGCCGCAATGCTCACACAGATGGACGAACAAGAGCAAATCCGAATGGTTATTAAAAATATGCATAAGCAATACAGTGACGAGCTGAAATTCACATACTTTCCTAGCTTCAACATGCTGATGGGACAAGTTGATGTCCTAGAAGAAATGATTCACAAAGGAGAGTTAAAACTTGGGAGCTCAAAAAACACCGGGAATGGTTCAAGGACAGCAGCTTGTATCCAAAGTGGTACCCGAAAGAGAACTAGGCAGCATGAGGTAAATACCATTCGGCGGATAAAAGGGCCAGGACAAATCATCAGAGCAATAGAATCATCCCGGCATAACTCCCGTCAGAGAAAGTTTTCAAACATCGGTCAACCATTAAGCCAGGTTTTTAAAAGACTCCAGGAACGGAACATGCTACAACCCCTCATCCCTCGACAAAGAGACCCTCAAAAAGGAAGGAATCTGAACCAGTACTGCTAGTATCACTAGCTTCCTGGTCATGACACCGACGATTGCAAAATTCTGAAGCAGCGCATCCAAGATCTTATCAATCAAGGTTTTCAACTCCCCGAGTAGGAATCCCATGTCAAGCACCATAAGAGACTACTATTTTCAAGTGTTTTCTCCGATTTCTTCTCTTTACTAGTCATTTTTCTATTTTTCCAACGTTTGTAGTGGCTAGATTCTTTTATCATTTTAAAAGTTGCTGAGCTTGTAATTGTCAATGATGTCTTTACATTCATTTAAATAAAGCCATGGTTCCATTTCTATAATTCTTGTACAAATCCTTTTTCATTCATTCAAAAAAAGCATTCATGTCTTTCAAAGGATCACGAAACGACTTGTTTTTTTTTGGGTTTCTAAAAGGATGAACATACTTTACCAAATACCATAGCCCATCACAAAACATCCAAGCGGTAAAATTGTTGTCATAAACCCCAAACAATACTGGGGGCAATCTGAGTTTAAGTTCGTCATCTTTTATCTTTTGTTTAAATGTGCGAACAAGTTTTGGAGTAAAAATCTCGCGAGAATGTCTTGAGTGGAAAAACCATGAGCGAACGAGCGTGTCATTTTTACACGACTCCGGTGAGACCACATTCAAAGGTGAGGTAAACGGCATAACTCCGACCGAAGGAGATAATTTGTAGATTTACACTTAGACCTGCGAAAGGTAACAAAGAATGGATACACAACTATCAGGAATGACGAAGCACCTAGGTATAGCACCACATAGCCAAAAGCTTGTGAACCCTGACATTAAACCCTAGGCACCCCCGCTGAGCCTTTCATATATACCTTTTCAATATTATGAACTCCACAAAATAACCCAGCCAATGATGAATGTCCGACCCGGTGACCAATGGAAGCAAGGAGCCTAACTCTTAGATAACATTCTCATCAGTCCAAAGAAGCAATGCCGCTATCAGCATGACGAAGCGATCCGTAAATGGTCCCAGAGTGACACAGGATCCAAAGAGCTAACATCAAATGCAGCTCTCCAAGTTCAAAACCGGGAAACACAAGAACCCCAAAGAAAATGAGATTCAAAGAAAGGCAAACCTGAAAAGCCTCGAAGAAATCCAAAATTGGAAGAAAGGGAAAAGGTGCAAGGAACAACCCAAAAGTTCCAAGTTCCAAGCTCGAAAACAACGTCAACATGAAGCAGCTAGACGACTTCAAGACAAGGAAGATGAATCCGAGAGAAGACACAAGTTGCAGCTTTGGTCACCCACTTAAGCTCCACTTACCTCAAATATCCCTCCATGGTCCCGTTGTCCTTCATCACACCCCATGGCCACGTTATAAGCTTAAAGACTTCCGACTTGATAGTTGTGGGTCCAATCACGTGAAAGTAACAGATCAAATGCGTAAATCCATCAAAAATCAAATTCAATGGTCTAGAAGTTGTGACCGTAGGTGAGGAACGAGTGCAAGCACCAAACACGCCGAGTGTAGGTTAGGAAGCACCATATAAAAACATAAGCCTTGACCCTGTGAGGATGAGACTCGTTCGCACGTTTAATAAAAGAGAATACTGGGGGCAATCGATCGTTCCGATCGATCGCCATGAACTCTAGCTCAGATTGTCTTAAGGGAAAAATACTGGGGGCAATTGTTGGTTTCAACAATTGCTATGACAACACCAATTGGAACCCAGAGTTCAAACATCATCACCACCATTCCACCACAGGCACACATAAGCCCTTACCTCCACATCAAACACCTCAGGCCCACATAAGCCCTTACCTGCACACCAAACACCACAGGCACACATAAGCCCTTATCTCCACATCAAACACCTCAGGCCCACATAAGCCTTCACCTCCACATAAATTTCATGGCTCGTCATAAGCCCTACCACCACTGAAAAAGTCCCACAAATAAAAAACATATACTCCCACCAGCGGCAAGTTCACCTTCTAAGAAACAAAATGCAAGTCTGAAATCTTTAGTTAGGAAATGATAATTTCACTTTCCTTTTGGTAGACATAATTTCCTTTAAACATTGCCACATTTGGCACCTTTTTTAGCAATTTCTTGTCCTGCACAATTTTCCTTCAAACACCTCAGTTTCACAAATCTGCATCATCGCCATGTTTGGCATATTCCAAGCAATCTCTTGCTTTGGACAAACCTATTTCATAGCCATGTTTGGCATATTCCTAGCAATTTCTTGCTTTGAACAAATCTGCATCATCGCTATGTTTGGCTTATTCCTAGTAATTTCTTGCTTTGAACAAATCTGCGTCATCGCCATGTTTGACATATTCCTAGCAATTTCTTGCTTTGGACAAATCTTTTTCATAGCCATGTTTGGCATATTCCTAGCAATTTCTTACTTTGGACAAATCTTTTTCATAGCCATGTTTGGTATATTTTCCAACTATTTCTTGCTTTAGACAATTTTCACACCTCACAATTGCCACGTTTGGCACTTTCATAAGTAGCTCTTATCATTGGATCATCTCACATGTGAGAATCCAATCCAACTTTAGGTTCCCGACACCTTATAATGCTCGGCGTAATCCATTCAATTTCAGGTTCCCGACACCTTATAATGCTCGGCGTAATCCATTCAAACTTTAGGTTCCCGACACCTTATAATGCTCGGCGTAATCCATTCAAACTTCAGGTTCCCGACACCTTATAATGCTCGGTGTATTCCATTTAATTTTAGGTTCCCGACACCTTAGATGCTCGGTCTAGATTATTCACTGTTAGTTCGGTCCACTTTTTCACATTTTTGGTAGTTGGCGCCTCATAATAGCTCAGCACAATCAACAGACTCGGCAGAAATCTAAGACAAGGAGTTTATTCGGTATCGGACAAAATTTTGGGGTATCACTCAAGTATCAACTAGTCTTTTCATATTCACTACAAAGTCTAGTTGATGGGGGGCAATCTGTTATACCCAAAATTTCAACCCCCTCGGAGTAGTCTCTAAGACATACGTGTTACAAAGGGCAAAATGGTCAAAATGCACCAATGCAGGATTTTCCAAGGACATTCTCGGGATTTTCTATTTTCATATGACTTGTTCATTATCTCCAAACACTTCCAAATAAATAGTCATTATGAAAGGTATTTCGTGATTTTCTGATAATATTTATTCTGGAAATTAAGCTTTTAATAAGCTAGTTTCTTTAATAATTAACACATGAAATAGCCTCAAAATAGAAATAAAAGGGTTTTCAAAATTAAAATAAAATTGTCACATGGTTAGCATGACTACATACAGTCATAAACCTGAAATTATTTTATTTGGAACCTTACCCCAAAATTTAAAAGAGAAATTCAGTCATTTTTGCAATTTTCTCTCTCCTCTGGAAAATACAGAAATCAAAACAAAATGTCATGAAATTTTAACACAAGATAGAGGATGATTCTTAGAGAATAATGCCGTTGGAATTTCGTTATTTCGACTTTCCAATCGTAAGTTATGAATTATGGGAGATTCCAGATTGTAAGATTTTTATCTAATCGGTTATTTATCGAAATAACCTGATTCTAACTCTCAAAATTCCTAAAAATCTTCTTTTATCGTTGGTTAAAATTTCGGAATTTTTATCAACCTGTAGCACGTTTTAAAAAAATCAGATTCTCTTAGAGCACAAAATCAAGGTTTTAGATAAAAATCTTGTTCTATCAACTTGGCCATGCTCTTTCTATAAAAGGCCTTCCAAAAAACGACCTAGGGCAGAGGAGATCATCCCCAAAGTCAGAGAACTCAGCCGTCAACCTACTTCCCATGTTTTTGCAACCCTGGGCCTCGAATCTATACCGAAATCATTCCGAAGTCACCAAAAAACACAATATCTCTTCCCCCATCAGATTTCCAAACACCAAACCACCACAAATACAGAAGCAAAACGTCCTTAGCAACACAAGGAAGAAGGGTCCAGAAGCTCAGGTCGAAGTTGAACCGGATCGGCCACCAACGAAGCGTTTGTAGTTTCCCGACGTGAAGGAACAACCAAATCTCGAAGCCAAAACAGGTTAAAGTTCAAATTCTTTAAGTGCGCTGATCTCAATACACTTCTGGTTGAAATTCCTATTCGAATTGACTTTTCTATGCTTCTGAATTAAGACTCGTTTGCGTTTCTGTCCACTAACTTGTTCAATAAGTTTCATCCTTAATTCGTGGCCAAATTGAAAACTTTTGATTGCTAACATGTTTATAATCTTTCAGGCTACAAACCCATAAATTTTGAGCCAAAAACACCTCCGGGAACAGCCTCAACGCCGCCGTCTGAGGGCGGTCCGCACCCACGGACGCCATGTCCGGGGTCCCGGACTCCATGTCCGTAAACCCGGACGCCCCCGGACGGTGGCGGGATATTTTTATTTTCAAAAGTTAGGGCTTTATAAAAACATGTCCGGGCCCACAGACATCTTGTCCGTGGCCCCGGACTTTTCAAAATCTCGTTTCTGTTTAAATTTGACTTTTCTGTGTAATTAGGTTAACTGGGGTCTGTGGGTTCGGACAATAGGTCCGTGGCCACGGACGGAATCAAAATTTGACCTAATTCTGCCTCCGAAACCCTAGTTTAGGTAGTTTTAATTTCACTTTAATTTTCTGTTAAAAAATGTTAAAAATACAAAAAGTCAGAAGCGTGCACTTAGGTTAAAACGACTCGTAATATGCCGTAATTATACTAAGTAGAGGAAAAACGACTTCTAGGGGTAATGAAAGTAATTGAACCCTAAATAAGTCGAATACCAAGCCCCCGAACCCGAACTCTACCTTTCCTAATTTACTCTAGGTTAAAATTAGGTGGCGACTCATAATAGGTTCCAGTGAGCTAGCTTAGGTTTTAATAATTATTGTTATATGACATAGTTATTAATCTTAGGTTATAAGTGGACCTAAAACCCGGTTAGATCCTAATCAGCTTTAATCAACATAGGATAGGGTTTAAAATCGAGGCTCACAGTCACTTGTTCTTACCTTGAGCTGCTAACCACCAGTATGGTTCTGGCCCTTATCAGCTTTGTCTTCGAAGGGAGATGCAGTGAATTGCAATCAGGCTTCAGCAATACTGAAAGTGTAGAGTTGATCATATATTTTTTTGATCAGAAACAAAAGGATCTGGAAAAACTGAAGAAGGAAAACAGCCTCCTGTTTGGCTTACCTTCACGCAGGAGTGAAACAAGGGGGGGTTCTCTGGGTTGCTGTTGGCGTTAGCATGCAAGTGAAGGAGGGGAACAACTAAGCCGTGTATTAATCAGAGGATATAGTTGTTAGTGGTTGTAAGTTCCAATGGAACATAGTGTGGGAGTTTGGAAAAGCTTACTCTCTGATGCGTGGAAAATTGGAAACAGCAGTGGACTTCCTCTTTTACTAAAACCAAGCTGGTGCAGGTTGTGTTTCGGGTAGTCAGACACAGCGAGAGAACATGATGGCTCGTGGTCGTTTGCTTTCTCTTTTTTTTGTTAGCTTACTAGACTCAATACTAGTATTAAGTGGTTGGTATAAGCTACCGAAATCGAGCATAGCTCAACCGGTTAAGACACTCAGAGCGGGTACGAAAGGTACCGGGTTCGAACTCTGACGGGAGCGTACTAGCTCTTTTTTTTTATAGTTATATGCATGCCCATTAGTATATATGTGCAACTATATAATACGTCGCGTTAATAATTCCTTACGCGACTACTTTATTTTGTGACGTTATTAGTCATATGTATGTATATGTATATGTATATATATGGGTATACACCCCTTTTATTTTGTCGCGTTTTAGTCATATATATATATAACGATGCGACGTTACTATTTATTATGTACGACGTTATAGTATGATAACGTTTCGTATATGTATTTTTTTTTATAAATGTACATGTATAAGTACGTGACCGACACAGTATATAGCGTTGCCATGTTTTCGGACATGTACATATGCCCACACTAAATTTAATTTGTCATACGTTATCATATGTCCGAATTATAAAACTCGTTATGATTTTTATGCGTTTAATATTTAGGGGTATTTCACAGCAACAATAGAAAGTTAGTCCACACAGTTTTGAACAAAATTCTGATTGGCACAAAGGAAGGTTTAGAGATACAGACTTCACTTATGTAGATCAGAACCGCATGAAGTTTGGATGCGTTTTTCCCTGGGTCGTAAGCTTACACACCAACCCCATCCAGAAACACTTTAATGCAGAGGAGTATATTTACCAAGGAGAAGGTATACAAACGAGCGATATACAAGGTAGGTTATCAATATTTCTGCTCAAATCGAGAACAGATAGACAACCGGACATATTCTTCTCTGATAACCAGAGCCTTAGACCAAAATGATTCAAGAGCAAAATCTCCACAGCAGAAGAAAATTTGCTTGAGCGAGTAACAGTAACATAACAACGGATTTGGTACTCGAATAGCACATATGAGGCAGAAGGGAAGAAAACCATAGCCAGAGAATACATTCACCTCTCTAATATCAAAATGCAATTTAGTAACAAATTAAAACCCAGCTCGGGTTCCGCTGAGATCAACAAGGAAAGAGACGATGGAACTGGTACCGCACCCAACTGAAGTTCATGGCTGATTTTTCATGAAGGAAGTAGAGCATCCGGTGTTTCAGAAAGGGTTTAAGCAAAAAAAGAAAAGATAACACCATCTCCTGCAACTTTCGAACCCATGAACTCATTGTTTGAGGTCTGGTATTCATCGAGCCCATTGGCAAATCAAAACGACGAAAATTCAAAAGAGTGTTCGGCTTGTAAAAAAAGAAAATTACAAAAAACAAACCTATGATAAAGGCTTGGTGTTTGTTCGAAGCCAGCGTGCAGAATTCAAATTTTGAACACGAGTTATTAAAAAGCCGAAAGGTGAATGGGGCTAGGAACATGGGGGCTGGTATCGACATCGGAAACTCGTTTTCGGAAAACCCATGCCTCGCCAGTTCCTTTTAGCCAGTGCCGAAAGGGCTCAATCGACAAGTTCGATGAACTAGTGGAAAACCAGAAAAAAACAACGACAGAGAGACCCATATCCGAAGGGGAGATGAAACCCAGAAGATGCTTTCTCTTCAGAACCGAAGCTTACCTACTTACTCATTGAGTTGAATCTGAAGGAGGATTAGGGCGAGATTTCTGATGGACGATGATGTGTGGAGTGTCGATTGAGTAGTTTTCGGGGTGATTCACGACGGGAGAACAAAAGGGGGATCGAAGATCGAAGGAGAAAAGGTTTTTTGGGTTTTCTGTTCGTTCTTTAAACTTGAACTGGGAATATCCAAAGCAAACAGAGAATGAGACAATGAGAATAAAGATCGGGATCAATGCCGGCTTCAAAAAAACGTGGTTCTAATGTGAGGTTTTAAGATTGTTTTATAATGGGAGGGTATACAGATGTCAAGCTAGGGTTTCATTTGGGCTGGATTTTGATTTTGAGTCCCTTGGGCTGTGTCTGGACCGATTGAAAGAGAGAAAGGGAGTAACTAAAAAAACGAGGCTAAGGTGTTGCTACCGAGTTTCAAACTCGGGTTGCCCAACAACACTCCTCACCCCTTACCCGGCTGGACTAAAGCGGAACTCAGCATATGGGCATAGAAGACTACTAATATTCTTTGAAACGAGTTAAAATGAAATGAAAACGCCATCTTGCTTGCGCCAGGAATCGAACCCGGGTTGATGAAGTGTCTAGTGGGTACGCTGACTAGTTACGCTGGATCGACTTTCAGTATATTTGCGGGAGAAATAATACAAGATCTCTCATTTCGACTGGATAACTCTCCTAAAAAGCTGTGCATCCAAAAGAAAATATATACAATAAAAATGAGATGATTAATCTAATGACATAAAAGTATGGAATACAATTAAAAATAAGATTCAAAAACGTAACGAGATATAAAAAATAAAAGAATAGCACATGTACATGAAATAATGAAAATTAATGCTCGTAATGAAGATAAAACACTTAAAATAAAATAGAAAATAATAGTAGTAAAAAAAGGACGCGCGAAATAATAAAAATAGCAACGATAAAATGGAGAAAGTCAACAGGAAATAATAAATAATGGTAAAAGTATAAATCAATCGAGTACATAAAATAATACTAGGTAATAACAAAACCGTGAAATATTTTAAAACAACAGCAACGAAAATGAGTATACAAAATGAAGCAGGTTAAAACGGATTGCAATAAAAAGGCTCATGCTCCCTTTTCCATAGGAATGTGAGGTTTAAATGTCGGGAAAAAGAAATTCCTTTAGTTGAAAACGGGGACAACCGCCTTGTTTCTGAAAGCATGTCCGTTTTTTGTATTTATGTTTTAATATAAAACGGGTGAGAATTTTTGGTGTCTACAGATGGATCCCCTTGATTCAATTCTGCAAGCCCTTGTAGAATTGGATCAAGGTTGACGGGGCGCCAAAAATTCTCACTGCGGTTTATGATCTGTTCTTATGAATGCGGATGCACGGGGACTTATGACTGGCCCCAAATTACGGTGATTGATGGTATGAGGACTAATGACGGGCCTCAACTAGATCTCGGTGTCTAGCTCTAGGACTAATGACGGGCCTAGAATACGATTAAACAACCTATGCATGAGGACTAATGACGGGCCTCAACTAGAACTCGATGTCTAGCTCTAGGACTTATGACGGGCCTAGAATGCATCTTCGAAATGTATGAGGACTAATGACGGGCCTCAACTAGACCTCTTGATGTCTAGCTCTAGGACTAATGACGGGCCTAGAATACAATCGGTATATTGGTTATGCATGAGGACTAATGACGGGCCTCAACTAGAACTCGGTGTCTAGCTCTAGGACTTATGACGGGCCTAGAATGCATCTTTGAAATGTATGAGGACTAATGACGGGCCTCAACTAGAACTTGGTGTCTAGCTCTAGGACTAATGACGGGCCTAGAATACAATCAGAATATTGGTTATGCATGAGGACTAATGACGGGCCTCAACTAGAACTCGTTGTCTAGCTCTAGGACTTATGACGGGCCTAGAATGCATCTTCGAAATGTATGAGGACTAATGACGGGCCTCAACTAGAACTCGGTGTCTAGCTCTAGGACTAATGACGGGCCTAGAATACAATCGGTATATTGGTTATGCATGAGGACTAATGACGGGCCTCAACTAGATCTCGGTGTCTAGCTCTAGGACTAATGACGGGCCTAGAATGCATCTTCGAAATGTATGAGGACTAATGAGGGGCCTCAACTAGACCTCTTGATGTCTAGCTCTAGGACTAATGACGGGCCTAGAATACAATCGGTATATTGGTTATGCGTGAGGAGTAATGACGGGCCTCAACTAGAACTCGGTGTCTAGCTCTAGGACTTATGACGGGCCTAGAATGCATCTTCGAAATGTATGAGGACTAATGACGGGCCTCAACTAGAACTCGGTGTCTAGCTCTAGGACTAATGATGGGCCTAGAATACATTCGGTATATTGGTTATGCATGAGGACTAATGACGGGCCTCAACTAGAACTCGATGTCTAGCTCTAGGACTTATGACGGGCCTAGAATGCATCTTCGAAATGTATGAGGACTAATGACGGGCCTCAACTAGAACTCGGTGTCTAGCTCTAGGACTAATGACGGGCCTAGAATACAATCGATATATTGGTTATGCATGAGGACTAATGACGGGCCTCAACTAGAACTCGGTGTCTAGCTCTAGGACTAATGACGGGCCTAGAATGCATCTGAAAGTACGGGGACTTATGACGGGCCTCAACTAGACCTCTTGACATCTAGCTATAGGACTTATGACGGGCCTATAATACTTTGATCGAGTTGTACGAAACTCGTTGTTCTTAGTGGTTGATTTGAGGATGACTTTGGTTGTGGATTGATTTGGGATTGGAGGCTTTTCGATTGCTCTCGTGAGGGATATGATAGTCCAATGTTTTTTGTTGATGTAGCCCTTGACTTTGTCAGTGTGGGACTTGTTTTCAGTTTTCTTTTGACTGTCTCGCCAGATGTGCACTGTAGTTTCGGGGTTTGGTAGGACTCTTGGCTCCAGAGTTTTGAGATGGCTCCGGTATGGCTCTTGCGTTTTTGTATTGGTTTCGGGGTTTTGTGGTCGGGTGGCTCCGGTGCGGTCAGATGGCTTCTGTTTGACATGTGACTCCCTTGTGAGCAACGGGTCTGGGATGATTGATGGGATTGGCTTTGATATGATCCGAGGGCTCCAGTATGATCGGATGGCTCCGGTTTGATCTGTGACTCCCTTGTGAGCAACGACTCTAGGACGGTTGATGGGTTCGGGTTAGGGTTCAATATGATCTGAGGGCTCTGGTATGATCGGATGGCTCCATTGCGGTTGGGTGGCTCCGGTGCGGCCCTGAGATGGCTCCGGTGTAGCTCCGGGATGATTTTCTCGATTGAGGCGAATTCCTCCATAGAGCGATGGCAATGACCTCGTGGCTCGAGGGGAGGAGGGTTTTTATTTGGGACGGGGTCGCACCCTGAGAGGGTTGCCTACGTACTCAACTCCCTGTTGAGATCAGACCTTACGTAGTTCATGGTTTTTGGCGAGCGAGGGGTTTGGTGGTGGGGGGATGTCTTGCGGGGCATTTTCTTTGAGCAGCGCCTGAAAACTTTTGATCCTTTGTTGTGATGGCTGCGCAGTTTCTGAGAGTGGTTGTCGTGCTGGTGGGTGAAGGAGACAGGCTCTGTGCTGTGGCTTCCTTTTCTAAAAGAGCATACTCATATTTCTCTTTCCGTGGTGTAGGATATTATGTCCGAACTGATGGATGCAAATCTACTCTACATGCATTTTTTGGAATTGGATATGATTGTATGCAAAGAGGATGTCGTGTCAAGGTGAGCTCAACCAAGAATTCTAGTTAAGTCAGATTAGTCGTTTCTGAGCCACTTCTCTCTTGAAAAATCTTCCTGAAAGAGGGCTCTTGGGATCTCTTATACCTTTCCGTTTCCTTTCTTAAGGTTAGTTAGGCTTTCTTTAATCGGGGTGATGAACACTCGTTTTTTCTCTACCTTCCTGATTTCTTTGACTCTCGTTTGTGCACGGTTGTATTGACAAGATCGTACGCGTTGTGGCCGTTCATGTTTCGAATTTGGTACTTTTCAAGTCAAGCAACTACCATCTCTAAGTCGGAGGTCTTTCGATGGGTTATAACGGGGCTACAGGGCATGTGACATGGGATTGAGGGTTCGTTTGAGGACTGTGGAGCTTTGGTGCAACGGAGGATATGCTTCACCTTTGCCATGGATGGAGTGGTTTTTGGACTCCTTTCGCATTTGTGTGGATTATCATGTGCTCTCACTTTTGATTTGCTACTTTTTTGAGTAGTCTATTTGCATTTCTTCATGTTTGACATTTCTGGTCTTATCTATTTATCAAGTGTGGAGGCATTGAGTGGTGTGAGACTTTCATTTCCTCTCTTTGCTATTTTGAGCGTTTTGTGCTCCGCTTCTCTCGTTTTTATCCCCTTTGGGTATCTCTTTCAAGCTTTCCTCCATGCTTTAAATGGTGGGGAAGGAACCATGGCTCCAGCTCTTTTATCCTCTTTTACGGGGGTGAATGGTTGCGTGATGTGAGGTGGTATATCGTGGAGCCGTTTTCGAAAAGATTCTCAATGAAAGGCTCAGCGGGGTTCACTAAGGGATCGTTTTCATGGTCAATAAGGCTTTTGGCCTTGTGGAGGTTTTCTTCGATCCTAGGTGCCTCGTCATCCCTATTGACAGATAATTGTTTCCTCTACTATTCCCAAATTTTGACATGAATGGGAACGCGCTTTTCTCATCAATATTTAGTTTCATGAAGGGAGGTCCTCACATGGTGCTTTGAAATTTAAATGCATCAAGCGCTCTGGGTTTTGCACACTCTGTGTTTCTCTCATGCACTCAACTCTCACGGGAGGTTAGAAATCCTTTCGAGACCTCTTCGGGGAAAAAGATACAAGTGGTCAGCGGCCTTTGATGACTTATGTGACTTTCCTAGAATCAAAGATCGAGATGCGCCTCGACACTAGGGACATGCAAATGCAATTAAGCTAAACCTAATGCATATGATAATGATAACTTTTGTGTGGATGCATTTTTTTTAGATATTTTGTATGGATGCGCTTTTTTTTATGGATGCATTTTTGTGGATGCATTTTTTGGATTTTTGAATGAATGCGATTGTTTTTTTTCTTTGGATTTTTATGACGGTTCAGACATAATATCGTTTCAGCCGGTCAAGATTGACAAGGCTTTGAAATTCTTCTCCGTCCAAATTTGTCAGTGATACAGCACCATGGGGGGTTCTCTTTGACCAGATAAGGGCCCACCCAGTTCGGTCTGAACTTCCCTCGCGGGTCTGGTAAATCTTTTCTCAGCTCTTTTAGGACGAGATCACCCACTTGGATGTTTTGTTCTTTGACCCTTTTGTTGAACACTCTAGCCATTCTCTTCTGGTAACCCTGGATGTGATATAATGCCTGTATGCGCTTTTCATCAAGAAGAGCAAGGCTGTCATAGCGTTGTTGTAACTAGTCACTTTCAGCAATTTTCAGTTCGTTAGTGACCCGAAAAGTTGGAATTTCAAGCTCGATTGGCAAGACACATTCTGACCCATACACCAAGGAATACGGGGTGGCTCCAGTTGCAGTTCTGACAGTAGTGCGGTAACCCCAGAGAGCGTAGTGTAGCTTTTCCGGCCAATCTCTGTACATTTCGACCATTTTTGACAGTGCGCTTTTTACGGCCTTGTTGGCAGCCTCAACTGCTCCGTTGGTCTGAGGCCTGTATGGGGATGATCTATGGTAACGGATGTTGTACTTCTCCATAACCCGGATAGTGTCCCCATCGAATTGAGGGCCGTTGTCTGACACGAACTCTGAGGGAACCCCGTATTGGCATATGATATCTCACTCGATGAACTGGGCAACTTGCTTTGATCTGATGTTCGTGAACGACCGTGCCTCAACCCATTTGCTGAAATAGTCTATCGCCACAGGATGTAGCGGTGTCCATTTGAAGCTTTGGGGTGGATTTCTCCAATGATGTCGATTCCCCATATAGAGAATGGCCAAGGAGCCGCCATGGCTGTCAGGGGTAGGGGAGGCAGGTGTTGCAAGTTAGCATGGGTCTGACACTTGGCGCATTTTTTCACGAATTCGTGACAATCGGTTTCCATTGTTGTCCAGTAGTACCCTAGTCTGAGGATTTTCCGGGATAGAGAATGTCCTTCAGCATGGGTCCCGCATACTCCCTCGTGGACATCCTCGATGATCTTATCAGCCTTTTTTCGGGGTCACACACAAGTGTTGGACTCCATTCGGCATTCTCTTATAGACCCTGGTTCCGCAGATCGCATACTGATTTGACATTCTTCTTAGCACGATGCGGTCCTGCTTGGTGGCTTCTGATAGGTACTCTCCTTTTTTGAGGAAATTCTCAATGTCCACGAACCACTCATCTTCGGTTTCTTCGGCTTCGATGGCTCCAATCTTGAATGTGGGTACATTAGTCATGGTTATCCACAAAGGGAAGTACAATGAACCAGTCAGTACTTGGACTACTGAAGCCAAGGAAGCCAAAGAGTCAGCAAAGATATTTTGGCTCCGGTTCACGTGCTTGAAGGTCACGTTTCGAAAGCAGGTGATTAGGTGCGAAAGGTAGTCGTGGTAGGGGATCAATCGTTCTTCTCTGATCTCCCAAGTCTAGTTGACTTGTGAAATAACAAGATTAGAATCGCCAAAGACCTCTAACTCCTCCACTTGCAATTCTAACCCCATTTCAAGTCCCAGGATGCAGGCTTCGTATTCTGCCATGTTATTAGTGACCGGATAATTGATTTTTACCGTGGCTGGAAGCAGATCTCCCTCAGGGTGGATCAACAAGATCCCGGCCCCCTTACCCTTATGGTTGACGGCACCATCAAAGTATAACCTCCAGTAGGTTTTTCGTAATGTCATGATTTGCTCGTCCGGGAAGTCATCATTGTCAAAGAACTCGGACGCTACAGGGCATTCTGCTATGTGTTCGGCTATGGCACTCCCTTTGATTGACTTTTGAATTTTGAAAGTGATATCATATTCAGACAACAATAGGGACCATCTGGATAAGCGACCGTCAAGAATTGGCTTTTCCAGAAGGTACTTTATAGGGTTCATGCGCGCAATCAGATGAACCTCTTGCCCTAACAAGTAGTATCTTAGCTTCTCGTGGCCCAAACCAAAGCAGCACAGAATTTGTGGATGTCAGAGTATCGTGTTTTTGCATCGAACCATTTCTTGCTGATATGGTAAATCGACTTTTCACGCGGTGGGGATCCTTGCTCTTGGGCTAGCATAGCGCCCATGGATGTTTCCTGAGCTGTCAGGTAATGAATCATTGGCTTACCCTCCTGGGGCGGTACCAAGACTGGCGGGTTCTGCAAATAGGTTTTTATCTTCTCAAATGCTTCTTGACATTGTTCATTCCAGATTTTGGACGCATCCTTCTTCAACAGACGGAAGATAGGCTCACAGGTCTCGGTTAGCTGCATAATGAATCTTCTGATGTACTGAACTTTGCCTAAGAAACCCCTGATCTCTTTTTTGGTCTTTGGAGGAGACATCTCTTGAATGGCTTTTATCTTATCTGGGTCTACCTCGATCCCTCGGGTTGTGACCATGAAACCCAGAAGCTTTCCCCCGGTTACACTGAATGTGCATTTTTCCGGGTTGAGTTTCATTTGATATTTTCGCATCCGATCAAAGAACTTTTTCAGGTTTGTCAAGTGGTCCTCCCGTTGGGCAGCTTTGACGATCATGTCGTCTACGTATACCTCCACTTCCTTGTGAATCATATCATGCAATAGTGTAGTGGCGGCCCGTTGATATGTGGCTCCGGCATTTTTCAAGCCAAAGGGCATGTTCACGTAACAAAAGGTTCCCCACTACGTAATAAAGGACGTTTTTTCTTGGTCTTCCATGGCCATTCGGATCTGATTGTAACCTGAAAACCCATCCATGAATGACAGTAGCGCATGTTGGGCAGTATTATCAACAAGGATATCAATGTGGGGTAAGGGAAAGCTGTCTTTGGGCTAGCCTCGTTTAAGTCCCAAAAGTCAATACACACTCGCACCTTTCCATTTTTCTTTGGAACTGCTACGATATTGGCTAGCCAATCGGGGTAGTTGACGACCCGGATAAAGCCGACACGTAACAACTTTTCAACTTCTTCTTTCACTTTTAGTTGATGCTCAGGCTTCATCCTTCTTTAACGTTGTTTCTTAGGTTTGACATTGGGATACAACGGTATTCGGTGTTGGACAATGTCAGGATCAATCCCAGGCATGTTTGCGTAACTCCAAGCAAACACATCGACATATTCAGTTAGTAGAGAAGTCAAGTCACGTTTCTCTGTTTCACTCAGACCCAAACTGACTTGCAAAGTTTTGGGGTTATCAGGTGTTCTGATATTTATTGCTACAGTATCCTCCACAATCTGAGTGTGGGTGGAATATTGTTCTGTGGGAGGCATATTCTCCTCGTCATATTCCTCTTCTTCAGCCTCATAGTTTTGTGTTGAATCAAGTGACAAAAGAGATGAATTTTCTGAATAAACTGAACTTTCATTAATATTCAAAGAGCTAGGTAACTCAGTGATTGTTAGAAAATTGCCACCTTTTTTACAGCGGAAAATAAATGGTGGCTCCCCCTCTCTTTCTTCTTCATTGAAACTGATACAAATATCACTCTCATCATCAGCACTACGAGAACTACTGTTATCACTACTGCTACTACTATCACTATCAACTAGACTGATTGAATATGGCTCCTGAGAAATCAGCTCCTCTCTCTTATGATAGACGACAAGACATGCTCCATGGCCATCTACCGAGGGTGCGGGGTCCTTGATGACTGGTTTGATCATGACACTGCTCTCCGCTGCATCCTCGGGTATTCCTTGGTCGCATCTCTTGTTGTCATGGTCTTCAAGGCATGAGTTGAGGGAGAATAAAGTGGTCCACCAGTTCTCCCACTCCATCGTCTCCTGATTTCCCTGAGCTTAAACTGCTTTCTGCTTATCACAACTCATAGATACATATGGTTCAAGGTTAACTGATAAGAAAGAATCTATGGGAATTCTTACATGTGAATCTATCAACATAATACCTAACAATTCCGTAAATCCGAACCCGGCTCCTCGACCTCCAATATATGTTGTTATTGGCTCCGTCATGCCCTGCAGCTCCTTGCCTAGCCCACTCCCCTGTTTGTAGCCCATCCGAGACATCATGTGCTGTGATGCGGGGCTATAGACACTAGGGTCGAAGTAGAGAGGAGTGATGGAAGAAGTTTGACTTACCTGTGAATGTGGCCTCGCCACTGTGAAGCCCACGAGCATCAACTCTCGACCCCCCGGTGCATTAATCTCAAATAGTGGGGACTCAGCTCTGGCCTCTCCCAAAACCTCCACGATTCATCCCTCGTGTTTGAATTTTAGCTTCTGATGGACGACTGAGGGGACTCCTTTAATCTGATTAATGAACTCCCGCCCCAGTAGAAGGTTGAAGGTGGAGGATATGTCTATGACCATTGCTTCGATGGTCAGGGAGACGTCCTCGATCAAGATTGGCAGTGAGAGGGTTCCCAAAACCTTTCTATGGCTGTTGTCATAGGCACTCAACGTCATGTCTACCGGCTTGAAGTCGTTGAGTCCCATATGACGGGCTACGCGGAGCGGACAGACGTTCACCTCGGCCCCATCATCAATTAAAGTTTTTGGGACCTGAAATCCACCATCTTTTACAGTTATGTAGAGGGCCCTTCCCGATTGATGAGGGATTTCATCATTGGTGAATGTTATGGAGAGGTCAGGAGTCCGGGATAGGTGGGCTATGATGTTTTCGACTGACGCCGGCCGCTTCTTGTCCATCCCCAAGTACCGGGCCACCGCATCTTTGTGCTCTTCTGAAATTGTCAGCAGGAACCAGATTGTGATGGGTATGCTGGTAGTCTTCAATTTTCTCAACAATTCTTTTTCTCCCACCAACTTGTTCTCTGACTCATTCAGAGTAAGGTTGTGGACTTTCTGCTGCAGCATTTCTGGCTCTTCTGCGAGCTCAGCGGGCTTGAAATGCCTTCCTGAGCGGGTTAAGTGACTGATTTTCTCAAAGTCATCATCCTGTTTTTCCTCGCCTGCTATCAGAAATGGTGTCTTAACAGGGGTTATAGCCGGTGGATCTTCTCCTTCGTCAGTAATCATGATGACATTGCACTCAGAGATTCTCCTTCCTCGCCTTCCGACAATCTTCTGCCGACACCATGCTTTTACCACCTCCAACGCTTTTATGACTTTATGCAGCTCCAGGGCTTCAAAGTTTAGCCCCACCAGTATCTCGAGATTCTTTTCCATATGTCAACTTATTATCAGCAGAGTGACTATAGACACCCTTCCTTGCCCTACCAGACGCTCAACTATGTTTCGCATTTCATGCGTCATAGCTAGATACTCTCCCATCATGGGTTGAATATCATAACGAATCGCTGGACGGGGGGTTTGGAATGCATCGAGCACCGGTGACAACATGATTGGTGGAGGCGTGCTTTGGGTGGCCGGCTCAGAGGAACTTCCTATTGCATTTATTTTCACAATCCTTCCTAGGTCTGATTCTCCTTTTTTCTCCCTCACCAGACTTATCATGTTCATATGTGATGGGATTGAGTTATTCTGAGTGTTGGGAGTGGTCTTAGGTAATTGAACTTCCCCTGCGTCAATCAGATCCTGTACCGCATGACGCAACGCTCTACAATTGTCTACACTGCGACCCTTCATCTGGTGATAGTCACAGGAGCTGTTTAAGTCAGACCCGAGTTGGGTGACCCCAGGCTTAGGGTTTGGATGCTTCAAGAGAAAACCATTTTCTCTTAACTTTTTGTATGCTTTACTCAGGGGCATCCCTAAGGCCGAGTACTGACGTTGGGGTCGAGTCTAGTAATCATGAGGGGGAGGTGTTGCCCTGTAATTCTGAACTGACCTAGAGGACTGTGCCTGATAAACGTCTACCCCTAGAGAGGTAAGAGGTTGGTAATCGGTGAGAACCCGAGGTTGCACTTGATTCACAGGTGGTGTTGGGACAGTCTTGTTGTTGTTATTGCTGTTATTACCATTGTTGTTGTGATTGTTGTTGCTATCACGGTTCTGGCGGTTCTGATGGTACGAAGTTCTAGGTCTTGATCCAGGGAGACTCAACCCTTTTAATCTTCCTGCCAGCGCTAACTCTTCGGCAGCCGAAGCAGCAGCTTTCAGATGTTTGAAGTCACAAATCCCAAGGGACTTGAGATGATCTGCATAGGGGTTTTCCAGACATGAGGTGATTATTCTGATCTGCTCGTCTTCAGTGGGACGGTCAATCATCTGACCGGCTACCTCCCTCCATCGGGTGATAAATTCCATAACAGTTTCATCACTTCTCTGTCTCATTGTCTCAAGATCTCTATGAGTGATTCCTAGGTGGGAGTTGTAACTGTACTGTTCCACAAACGCTTGATAAACATCCTCTAGTTTCTTTCCGGAGAAATCTAGCCTCGACACCCATGTTTGAGCAGCTCCTTCAAGATAGCTGGGAAAACAAATGATCTTCATGTCATTGTCAAGGCCGTGCATAGTCATGACTCTATCGAATTTGGCAAGATGGTGTCTAGGATCTCCTTTCCCAGCGTACTTGGAGATTTCTGGCAGTTTTAGGTTCTTAGGCAATTTGGAACTGGACGTCAATCGGAAGTGACGGAAACCCAGCATCTTCGCTCGCTCTCCGAGCTGCATTTCTGCCAGTAACTCTTCCTTCAGGGACTTCTTCATTTGACCGAAGTCAATTGGAAGGTGCTCAGCAGGTGGGGCTTGATTGTAGCCATGAATCAACTGGTTAGACGGCTGTGGTAGCAGTTGGGTATGGGGAATTGCTTCCTCAAAACGGACAGCATGTCCGGGGGCGGTGTACTGATATGGATTGAGTTGGATGGGGTCAGGGTGTGGTGAGTGGAGATGAATGGGCTCAGACTGTTTGATTTGATATAGATTGGCCGTTGGGCAGCGACTCCAGCAGGGGGGGCGGTGGTAGTCTGGGAAATGTGGTTGGTACTGTAGGAACCGTGGTCATGATTGGAGGTGGCATAGGTGCTCCGGAAAGTAGGTCAGCTGTTTGGAATGTGGCGGTCACTGGGTGGATGACAGTACATCCTTTCCCTGTGATCGGTTGTGGTGTGGTGGTGTTGAACATAGGGTTTTGATTGGTCCAGCATCGGTTGTGGTGTGGGGTGTCCCCAATATAATCATCGTCAGGGTCATCAGTAAGGTATGGGTCCTTTCCTTTAGCTGCCCTCTCTTGGCGCAGTTGCTCTTCTCCTTTCAACAGTCTGTTTCAGCATATTCTCATTTCTTGTTGACTGTTCCAGCATCCGATAGAGAACACTCGGATCGGGAAGGCGTAAGTCACTGCCACCAGTCCCTACGACTACACTCGCGCTCGCCTTGATAGCTGAGGTGACTGGGGCGTTTTCAGGGGCAGTTGGATTGATCAGGTTTTGGTCCATGGTTTCTGATGAAGTTTTGGTCACGGTGTCACTAGCCAGCCTACCCCTGGAGTCTCTCTTCCAAAATCGAGTAATGTTGGAAGACTGGAGGAAAGCTCTTTACTTTCTGCTTCTGCGACCCAGGGAATACAGAATACGTAAAAAGTGTCAGTATGAAAGTAACTTTAAAAGGTGAGAGAGGGAAAGAGGAGGGAGGGGTCATCCCCGGTGTTGGGTAAAGTCGTGTGAAAGTGATTGAATTCTTTGTGAAAATGAAAAAGGGAAAGGCGCACGAGCCGATTCTCATTTCCAAGAATAAACGTTGTACTATTTCATTGCTCAGTCGTGATTGCATATATCGGGGAAAATGGGAGCTACATCCAAAGTTCATAGGGGGAAACATAATATTAGTTAATCAAGTGTTAGATAACATTACATAGCCGAACTCGACAATAAGGGGAAAGGGGAGTTACATCCAAATTCAAAAGAGGGGAAAACTACGTCTGAATAGTCAAATTTTGATTACATCCATGCCCAAAACGGGGGAGGGGATTACATCCATTTGTCATTACATTGCCGATATCATATAAATGGGAAAAAGGGATTACATCCAAAATTCAAAAGGGAAAATCACGCATGACAAGCTACTACTGCCAGTAAGGGATAAAATATGAGATTCAGCTAATAGTCCTCTGTCGCTTGAGCTCCTCTCGTTCCCTTCTCCTCTCCTGGGTGGCTGTGGGTGGCGGTTGTAAGTCTACCACAATTGGCAGTCGTGGATCTAGAGTGATTGCCGAGTAGCACGGGTCATAAGCATTATTTACTATGCGGTCGATGCGCATGGTCAACCACGCTTCATATTCCTTGCTCAGGCCGAAACATTTGATCTTGAAGATAGCCCACTTCATTACAGAGTTGTAAATGCTGACAACATAATTGATGTTACCATCTGTGAACCTTCGGTCTACCAGGGTGTCCTTCCTAGCTCCAGGTATGATCTGCTCTCGGCCGAATTGGCACATCGCTCTGAAGGGGAAGATAGTGACAAACCTTTCCAAACCTAACAATATCAGCCCGTCCTCCTGATGAGCTGATTGAACAGCTCCCCCTTGGACATTCCAGTCAGGCAAGATCCAATTAAACTACCAATCATAACAACAATTCCTGAAGTAGGCTTTCCATCCTGCTTCAGGCTTCTGTGCTCGCTTTCAAGCAGTTGGGAAAGTGTCTATATTCACTACCATGGATACCTCCGCCTTCTTCATCAGCCCAAAGTGATCAAATAGCCAGACTTGGAGAAGCAGGGAGCTTCCTAAGAAAAAGGTTTCTAACACTCCGCTCTCCTTTCAACGGTCTAGAGCTCTCACCATCTCTACCACAACCACCGTCCCGACACTTTTACCTTCTTCTTGTGCCTTCAGCAGATAGATTATTCGCGGGTTGACCCTCAAGTCTCTCTGTCGGAACAAGTAAAGTCCCATGATGTAGAGGTCAAGCACTCGCCTTTTGGTACTATCAGGGTGGTATGGTTGGTAAAACTGCTGCAGCAAATCCCTCAGATGTATGCTCATGCTGTCAAAGTTCTGGACTTATTCGATCCCCACTCCTAGGAATTCGGCTACAAAGCTAGGTATGTGTGATCGCTCAGCAGGGAAAGTGGGCATCTTTTGATGGGGTTTGATTTTGAGTAACGCGTCCATCTCTGCTGGCAGAATAACCAACTCTTGATGGTTGAAACGGTATAGATGGTCCGTCTCATCCCAGTAAGTGATCGACTCAAATAAAGCTTCGTAGTCAACGGTTACTCGACACATCCTAGCGAGTCCTGCTAACAATGGTTCATTGTCATTTTTCATCTCAGCATAGTAATCTCTGAGCTCTTTGGCAAAAGTTGCTTCCAGATGACGCTCTTCTTGGTAGGGGGTCATAGGAGCTTGTCCTTCATTGGACTCATTCCTTGGTTCGTCCCTACCTCTCTTAGAACCCTTTTTCCCTCCAGGTGCAGGCACTAGTCTATTCATCATTTTGTTGTCCTGTAAAAAAGAGGAAACGAAATGGGAAAAGAAGGGGAAAGAACAGGATAAGTAAGAATTAGGGGAAACAATTAAGCAATCAATAGTATGACCGTTTATCCTTGGAAATGAGGATTAGTTTTGAACAGGTTTTTTTTTTGAAACAGTTTTGAAAATCGATTTTGAAAAGGGGTTTAAAGACTGAGTTTGATTTGTGAAACCTGAGGGGTTTTGTAAAAGGTGGAATGACAAGTTTCACAAGTCTCAACTAGGTGAGAGAACAACAATTTTAAAACATGAGAGAACTCCGAACAATTTTTTGTAATGGTTTTAAAATGAGTAATGTTTTTGAAACATGCTCTGCAAGTTGCATAAGTTAGATCGTGGCTAGTTTTGATGTGGAGCTAAGTGCGAATGATTGGGATAATCACCTTCCAGGTCAATCAATGCTTCTATACCACCGGGGGGACCGTCGTCCCTTCACTGTTAATCTCTCGGGATTTATCTCTGTTATGCCTTATGGGGCACGTCATCAAGAAAGTCCGGAGTGCTTAAGTTCAAAAGGTCAGGATACCCGAAGTGATGCAGTCACATGAGCCACGGCCGGGGATTATCACAACATACTCACTTTTGGAAAACTTGGGGAAGTACTGCATGGGAACGGGTCTCCCCTCGTCTGCACGATAAGGTGTGTCTAAAGTCCAAATTCCTCGCTGACTACGCTATGTCATGTATGGGTAGGGTAGGGTAGAGGGTGGTCAGACAGGCGGCATATAAAGGGGGTGACTACCCATAAAACCTGTCCTAGACACCGGATCAGGCAGCTGGACACTGAAAGTTCAGAGGTCACTATATGCTGGCTTGGACTCGGGGAGGGAAAGTATCTTTGGATCATGAGTCTTCAAGGCGTGGGTCTTGGACCGTACCGCCTCGTGGGTTAACTCATTCTAGGAAGGACCCAACTCAAGGAGAATCAACCGTGAATCAGTTGGGATCTCGTGACATGTGAACAAAATGGGTGACACAGAGGAATGCATGTCCTATGCTACCCAATGTACCCCCCCCCCATCAGGACTATTCCTATTAGTTCAATATCACAAACAAGAAAGCGGTAAATAAATGCACATGTAAGGAGAAGGAAGAAGTTGGACCCCTAATGGGCCCACCTACCTGGAGTTCCTGCAGGTTAGTCTAGCATAATCACGCAATTATGTAGCACACATGGCAAACAAGGCTGATCATAAGCTCTCCATTCATATCATTGTTATCCTCACCAATCACACTCTAAGTGTGGAGTAGAGTAATCCAAATGGCTTTCGAAATGAATCTCTTGGAGGTTTTGAAAGAAGTGAGAAAGTCCCGACAATTTTGAATGGAGTTCAGTCTTCCTTGAGTTTGAGAAAAACTTACTCAAGTTTTCCCCAGCAGAGTCGCCATTCTGTGGAGGGTGATTTTTCGGTATGAGGGGGGGTCTATCTAAATATGGTCTGACTGAAAAGTCAAGATCCTAGAAAATGCCATTCTGTGGAGGGTGAGAACCCGTTTCTTGGCAGCCCTCAAACCTACTCTATCGTCCGTCTTTCCCAGAAAGCTTAAGGGAGAGTGCAAGTGTGCACTACACCCGCTCTCGATGGGCTCCACGCGGAATTATGACCTAAGGGCGGAAATTGACTAGAGTCGCCACCTAGTTTGACCTATGATAACTAGGAAGGAAGATCGGGTTCTAAGAACCGTTAATTGACTCTGAGATTGTTACCTATGTATAGGACTTATCTGGTCATTTTAGAGATTCTATTGTGGGTTCGCACTGGGTTACACCCCTTAGAAGTGGCAACAACCATGACTTCGGATTGGTGCCAGAGGAAACCTCAGTCTCCAATTGTCGGGATTGCCTTCTTTCAAAACCTTTTTAGAGAGATTCATTTAAAAGTCAAGGATATGATTAGGACAGGAGGGGAGAAAACGAGTGGATGAGGCGAGCTTTTCTGCCAAGCTAGCGTCAAGAGGAAGAATTGGTGAATTCGGATGAGTATAAAATGAAGATTTGGGAAAAGTCGGGGGTTGAGTGAATAACCAAGACTTGGAGTCTGATGGTTTGAATTTTATGGGAACCGAAGGAGGTTTGAGTGTTTTGAGAGATATGAGAGCCACCTCAGAAGGGGAAAAGGGTTTTTTGTTTGGAGTGGGGTCGCACCCTAGATGGGCTGCCTACGTACTCAACTCCCTGTTGAGATCAGACCTTACGTAGTTCATGGTTTCTTTGGAGATTTTAGGGTTTTGAGGGTTTTGAGATGTTTGAGAGGTTAGTCTGTGAGACGCTCGGGTCTATGAGACATTTAAGGTGATCATATAATGAGAGGTATGGGATATCAAGGTCTGTGAGACGCTCGGGTCTGTGAGACGTCTGAATCTTAAAATGGTGGAGAGATTGTAATGTTCGAGTCTGTGAAACGCTCGGGCCTATGAGACTTTGGAAGCTTGAGAGAAGCTAGAATTTGCAAGAGGATCTGAGTTTAAGGTGAGTTGGAGTTTGAATGATGACTTGAGTATGTGAGGTAATTGGAATTTAGGAGAGATCCCGAGTTTTTCGGGTTTGAGGTTCGAAAAGAGTTGAGGTTTTGAGATATTTCGGGATTTGAAATGAGATGAGGATGAGTTGAGTCGTTTGGAGGAATGATTGTCAAAATTGTCTCTCTTAGAGTTTTGTTTTTTAACTGAAAAATCATTTTTTGTTGTAAAAGGGCGGATAATCCCAAGGGATTACCCTATGTACCCCCTCGAACACGACACTTAATTAATGGAAAGTACCGAGGCTCGAAAGATGGGGCAATGAATTTAAGTCAAAAAATAGGATTCAGAGAGAAACACCATGAATGAGATGTTCTCGGTCGAACCCTAATAACGTCTCTAACTCCCGGGTTTTAAAACGTTAAAAACCGAAAACATTGAAATCGAGCGGAAGGGAGTTAGACGATTCTAAAATCCCAGCTGCGACTAGGAAGGTCGTTACTTCCCTAGCACCCCGCCTTGTAAAAATCTAGGCTGCAATTAGGGGAGGTTTGTCACCCTAATGCCCCGCCTAAAGAGATCCAGACTGCGACAAGGGAGGTTACGACCCCAGTGCCCTGCCTCGGATTTTTATTTTAGGAGAGAGACAAGTGATGTCTAACTGGGAAGAAAACATACTTTGAAGGTGTTAGACATCCCATGTTCCCCGAAAACGGTTTAGTTTTGAGTTTGAAAACCGAGTTGGAAAACTTTTGAAGTTGTTCGGAATTCTTGATGAAGAAACACTGATTTTGAGAAATGTTCTTAGGAGAAAACTTTCTGTATATGTGAGAAGAACTTTCTGCGTTTTGAGAAGAGTTTTCTGTGATGTGAGAAGAGTTTTTTTCCTTTAAAATTCCACAAAATGGTTTCTTTGAAAACTTGATGAAGTTTAGATAAAATGATGGTTTGAGACTCTTTTTGGTTTTTGGATTTTGAAAGGAATTTACAAGTTGAAAGTGGATTGAAAGGAATCGGGTTTGAAAAAATGTTGGAATTGATTTGATTTGGTTTGACTTGTGTTGGAAGATGAGACGGGTCAACGTTCGGGTTTGGTCAATGATTGGGTCAAGGTTTTCTGGTCAAGGTCAAGGTTTTCTGGTCAAGGTCAAGGTTTTCTGGTCAAGGTCAAGGTTTTCTGGTCAAGGTCAAGGTTTTCTGGTCAAGGTCAGAGTTGGTCAAGGTCGGTCAACAACTCGGGTCAACTCTTGGACTTTTGGATTATTTTGTGGACTTTTAGGGTTTGGGATGGTTTTGGGGACTTGGCTTGATTTTTGTGGATTTTGAGGTTTGGGTCGATTGAGGTCAATTTGGGCCTGGTTAAGAATGGAACTTGGGCCGGTTTATACGAATTGGACATGGGCCGGGTCATGTAGGATTGAGTTGTGGGCCTTTTGGCTTAGGCCATGGGTTTGGATCATGTAGGATTGGGCCATGGGTTTGGATCATGTAGGGTTGGACCATGGGCTTCGGGTTTGGGCCTTGGGCTTTCTGGGCTTGGCCCTTGGGCTTGATCTTGGATTTTGGGCTCGGGCCATGGGTTTTGGGCCGTGGGCTTTCTGGGCTTAGGCCGTGGGCTTTTCAGGGTTTGGGCCGTGGATTTCCTAGGTTTGGGCCGTGGGCTTTTGGGTGTGGGCCGTGAGCTTTCTGGGTTATGGGTCGTAGGCTTTCTGGATTTGGACCGTGGACTCTTGGTCTAGTTTGTGGGCTCGAGCTATTTTGTGGCCTGGTGGGCCGAGCTGTGCATTTGGGCGGAATGTGAGTAGGTTTAGGCTTTGAATTTTGGGCCGATGGTGAACATTGGGTTGGGTCAAGACAGTAGGGCCGGATATAGTGGAGTTGGGCCGTGAGTTTTGTGGGCTTTAGGCTTCGGGTTTCGGGCTTGGGTTCTGGGTTTGAGGCTTTGGGCTTCGGGTTTCAGGTTTGGGTTTTTAGGCTAAGCGCGGGTAGTGGGCCGAATCTGAGTGGGCCTCGAGCTTTGAGTTTGAGTTCTGAAAATAGATTTCTAAAAGTGGGCTAATTAAAACAAACTTGAAGGTATTAGGAGCTAGTGGGCTTAAGCCATGCCTGAATAAAATTACCTAGATTTACAAATGGATTGGATTTTGTTGATTATACATTTTATTTTGAAATTAGGGGATGATTTGGAAAGTTTTAGGGAAACAGGTATTCCTCACATGGGGCGTGTCCAGGACCCGTCATTCATGGAGGATACCCAAACCTGGAGCTTTTCTAAAGTGGGCCTCAAGGGTCCATTCAAAGGGGCAACCTAATGGGCTTCTATGGTCACCTGTCCCAGCCCGTTTGGCTGTTTATGAGCTGTGCCTGAAGCAAAATTAAATTTGGGCCAAGGGTTACACAGGCCCAAACAAGTCCAGCCCATCAAGATGAAACAGAAATGTAGACATGAACTTCAAAAGCTAAGGGACTGTGTAAATAACACATATATAAGCATGGAGTTTAAAAGCGATCAAGGTGGACGATATGCATGAATTTCGAAAGCCACCTAAACAAATCATGTACACATAAAAGGGGTTCAGAAACTATACACGCAAAAACAAATCCTCAAAGCTGTTGAGTGCCAAGTCAGATTTATTTAACCCTAGACTCTCAATAGCACACCAACAAAATGAACCCTAATGTGTGGGTTGCTAGTCAATTGTTATCCTCACATTATTCTTATCTTTCAATGATCAAGTATAGGTCACAAATAAGAGAAAAAAACCGAGAGGTGTAAAATATAGAGGGCAGGCTATCCACAACAAAAAATAACAAATTAAACTAGGAAATAGTTGTCAGATTAATACCAAACATTACTTAGTCCAGGCTAAACAGATCCTGCCTCAATGCAAACAGATAGAAAATGAGGGTCCTAAATGTGGGTTTCTAATTCATTGTTACTTCTCCCTATGGTGTATCTTTCAGTGGCCATGCAAGGGGTCACAAGCAAGAGAGCTAAACCAGCAGGAATAGATAGGTATGCAGAAAACAAAGCATAGCATATACAACTAGAATGAGCTCTGAAATGAACAATCAACTAAACTCCACTTAGTCTAGGCTAATATGAAACAAGTAAACAGGCTCGCATGGATTTGGTGTAACCAAACTAGGAATGCAGTGTAGCTTCTTTTCCCAAATAAGAAACAGAGAACAAATTCAACAGAGAACAGATAATGGTTTCAACATACAAACATGCATCAATCATCTTATTTGACAGATTTTCAGTTCAGGGTGAAATACCAGGAATGGAGATACGGACTCCCTGCAAGACAATAAACATAAAATTGAAACAGAAGCAAAACAGCAACAACAGAAAGTTAGTCCACACAGTTTTGAACAAAATTCTGTGAAATACCCCGTAATTAAAAATCAGTGATTAATTAGGCTAATTATAATTTTAAAGGCTTAATTACACTTAAATAAATATGAGGGAACAAATCCCGAAGAAAACGGACCTTTAAAATGGGTTAAAAGCATAAACGAACCTTAAAGCGCGTTTCTCGAGGAAACCGGGAAAACGCGACTTTAAGCGGGTCAAATAGACTCGTAACAATTTTGGTCAACTAAATAGTCACTAATAAATATTAGTGAAGCTTTAGAACCAATAAAATTAATTAAACGAGAAAATTCCGGAAAACAGGTTCCGGTTAGTAAAACTGTTAAAACCGGGAAGTTGTGGGGTGAGAATGCAAATAAAGAAACTTAGTGTGTCCACATTGCAAATAAAAATTAAAAATCTGTGTGTGTGTGCATATGGGGGCCGGCCAGCTTCCCTCTCACTCACTCCCTTAATTATTTTGTAACTCACAAGAAGACAAAGAAATAAAGAAAGAAAAAGAGACTCTCTCTCCTACTCCCCCTCTTCCTCTCACGTTGGAACTCACCCCCACCAGAGCTCCTCCTTCCTCCTTGAGCTAGTAATGGCGATTTCATGAACCCCCACCAGCCCTCACCTTCTCTCCTCTCTTTGACCACTCAAATCTTCTCCAAACTCAACAAAAATTATACCATTGTAACCCCCTTGCAAAGGAGAACACATTCCTCCTTTCAAAAATCGAAAACGACCACTTTCATTTCAGTGGGTATTCTCCATTTGAAGATTCAAGACCACCATTAGAAGCACCTTCACCTCCTTGTCATCTTGAGGTAAAAAGAAGTTCGAAAATCCATCATTTCTAGCCCTTGTTTGCATTATAAGAATTTTCAGATTTTGAATGTCTTGTTCCTTGTTGCTTCAGCCGATTTTGGCTCCCTCTTGGGCTAGGAATCTTGTTCTTTTGCTAGTCAAGAACTTCATTCATCCATTGGGAGGTAATACTCATTTCTAAACCCTAAAACATTTAAATTCTAGGGTTAGTGCAAGAATGAATGTTAAATGGTATTGTGTATTGATATGGGTTGTAGAATTGGAGGGTAAGCTCCATTCAAAACCGAGAACAAAGGAGAAGAAGGGGAAAAGAAGAAAGAAAACTAGAAAGAACAAGGTAAAAACTCTTACCTTGAACTAGTTGTATTGTGTAATGTAACAGTTTTTGGAGTAGTAAAATGAATGGTGTATTGAGTAATGAGTAGTAAGTATGTTGTAGTATAATAAGTAATGATATTGAAACAGTTTTGAAGTTTTTAAATGATGTTTAAAAACTTGGAAAAACAAGGGGTATTGGATGAGTATGTGCAGGAATTTTATTGTTGTTGTAGTAGTGTTGAGATGTGAGTATAATGTGTGTATAAACAGGTTGTGAGAATGAGAATATGTGAGCTGGAATAATGTGTGTCGAATGTTAAAAATATAGGGGAGACTATGTCCAATTTTACTTAGGAATGAGAGGACTTATGTGTTTAAGAAGAGGAGGTAACCTAGGTGATAACTAGGTACATTTGGAGAGGTTAAGAATGAGTGTTTAGTAACTTGCAATAGATATGAATATGAAGTTTGTATATGGGATGCAACTAGAAGGTAAAGTAATGTGTTAAAGATGCTAGGAGTAGCATTAGTTGAAGGAGTAATGAATGATAGAAGCTAGATTGAAAATCTGTAGCATAACGAAGGGAACCAAAATCTGTAGCATTAGTGTGGAGAAAAATAGTGTAAGTGTTGAAATGAGATGATGAAAATTAGTGTAAGTTGTGTAGGAATGGAGTAGCAAGTTGGTGGATGAACTAAGGTGTTTTAGAGTGCTTAATTAGTGCTAAATCATGTGGGGAAGTATTGGTAAAGATTGGGGAAGCAATGGGTAAAGAAAACACCCAAAAACAGATTTTAAAACTGAAGTACTGGGCCGGACCGGACTTGCGACCGGACTTGCAAGTTCGGTCGAGCCCAGAATTACAAAGACGGGAAACCTTCTGGAATGGACCGGACTTGCGACCGGACATGCAAGTTCGGTCGGACCAGAAAATTCTCCCGTCTGAAACCTTCTGGAATGGACCGAACTTGCGACCGGACTTGCAAGTTCGGTCGGCCAGAAAAATTTCCGTAATGCAAGCTACTGGAATGGACCGACCTTGCGACCGGACTTGCAAGGTCGGTCGGGCTAAATTTTCACGAAAGAAACTTACTGGAATGGACCGACCTTGGGACCGGACTTGCAAGGTCGGTCGGCCCTGAAATTTTCACGCAATGTAGCTTACTGACTTGGAACGAACTTGCGACCGGACTTGCAAGTTCGGTCGAGTCAAAACAAAAAAAAATGTTTTATTATATGATTATAGTTATCATATGTATATATATATGCCTATACAAATATAAGCATATATATGTAGTAGCACACCATTAATGAAGTAGTAATGGTAAGAAAGTAAGTAAATGAGTAAGGAAGCAAGTTTAAGAAGTAATATGGAGAAGAATGGTTTATAACCAAGTATAAATGTAAAGGAGTAGTAAGTATGCACTAGGAGTATTAATGGAAGAGTAAGTTGGATTATTGATCATACAACTTCATGTATGTATAGGATCAATTAGTTGAACATCCAAGGAACCGGTAGTACGTGTACGACGGTGAACGGTATGATTTCCTCATGCCCTGTGTCCTAACTTGGTTACCCCGATTTGTGTGCTTATGTGATCACCAATAAGATAAATGCACGAATCGGACTTTTATTGCACTTAACTGTGTTTGAACTATTTTGTTCTTGTTGTATCTCTTGAACATTTAGTTTGTATAATTCATGAAATGAATGAATGGAAATGAGAAGTATGTGTAAGTATTGTGTACTTGTGTATTGTATGTATGTATGGAAATGAAGTACTGACTTCTACTAATTCCTAACATTCTAACTCCTAACTTGAGTAATGAGTAAAATGGAATGAGTAGAAGTCCGATATAGTTTCGGCCACGCGTGAGGATAAGGAAAAAACACAAGAGGTTGGATCCGAATCCTGGCTGTAATCTTTTCCATGGACCAATTCCCTTGAATGGGTAGCATCCTGGATTAGTGGGCCACCCTAAAGCCCGGTGGTGGGATGTAGTAATCCCTGCCCGGAGGTCATACCGACTTAACTGGAGTAAAGTAAGTAAAAAGTAAGTATTGTATGTATACCGGTCTTGACTATTGTAAGTCATTGACCATGGGTAAGAAGTATTGAACACCCGATTAACCTGGGTGTGTAATGAAGCTAATTGGACCTTTGTATGTATTGGAGAATTGTATCTCTGTAATGCGGTGAGTATGGGTAAGTGTAAATGGTTGGCTTGTAATGTCTTCCTTGCATGTATTGAATGTATGTATGCCTTGTGAAATGAATGGATTGAATTGAATTGTGTAAAGCATGTATGTATGTATGAATGAAACGAACCGCATGTAGTCGACCAATTAGTTGGCGTACCCTCGCTAGTACGCGGGGTATGCGGCTATCATATTCACCGTAAGCTGACCCCCTCGGGGGAATGTTTTTACTCCACAGGTACTCGCAAGGCGTGAAGGTAGAGTAATGACGGGGTGTAATTCTTTTTGGAATGGATAGTAGGATTGGAACGGTGTACTGAGTTGTACACGGCTAGGGCCATTTTGAGTAGCCGGTGTACCATGTGGTACACCATTTTGGGATAATGAACTCTTAATTGAATAGCAAGGAGAGGATGTATAAACTCTTCATTTTTGGGAAGTAGTCTTGGAATGTAATTCATATATTCGGTACACTCGGTAATCAAATGTAAGTTAAGTATCTGGTATTGTAAAGTACGTAGTATGTATTTGGTTTATTCTAATCGTCAGACCGATACGGTAAGTAGTAGTAGCCTTGTTAACCTTGGATGGTTAACGGCGTTGTATCACCCGCCGGGAGTAGGTAAGTATTCCGCTGCGAGTAAGGTAAGTACGGGAATGATTAGAGGATAATGGAAGGATTAGCGGCTGGGGTGTTACAAAAAGTGGTATCAGAGTGAAGTCTCGCTCTGATGATTAGAATCCTAAGTATAGTGATTACCGAGTTAGGATTTCAACCGTCTTAAGACGGATACTTAGAAACCTAACTAGGAACTACCGTTAGCAATAACGGATATCCCTTGATGTCTGTAAAGACGATATCATTGTTTGAATCAAGACCATATGGTCATAGTTTCACCGTATCTAATGTAATCCACACTTGTTCAGATGTCAGGACGAGGTCGAGGCCGACCTAGAGGAGAGACATCTGATGGACCGGGCGCGCGGACGATAGCTGAGATTGTCGCCGCCACGGTAGCACTGATGCTACCGGAAGTAATTACCGTGAGACCAATTGGGTAAAGGCAGTCGCCGACCTTCGACCTCCATGCTTTAGAGGCGAGAGCGACCCCGCCAAGCTCGAGGCCTACCTCTCCGAGGTGGAGACGGCCTTCGAGACACTTGAGACTCCCGCTGGAGTTCGAGTGAGGATAGCTGCGTACTACCTCAAAGACGCGGCTATGGACTGGTGGAAGCTCATTAAGGCCGAGCACATAGCCGACCCCGCATTTGGTTGGGAAGCATTCACCTCTCTCCTCCGATCTAAGTACTATCCCGAGCATGTCAAGACCAAGAAACGGCTTGAGCTCGATGCCTGAAAATGACCGAGAAGATGACGGTTGATGAGTATTACCGCACCTTCACCTCTCTTCTCAGACTTCTACCCGGCCTTGGGTATACCGGCCAAGTCTTGGTCGACCGCTTCTACGGCGGATTGAGCCATCGACTCCGGTATGGCATGGGCTTCACACGGTTTACCTCCCTCCAGGTAAACAAGTTGAACCCTTAAAAGCCATGAGTAATGTGAATTAGTATTCCCGTATGTAAATGTGTAACCTAATGCCTAAGTAATCTAGGAGTGTTACCATGCTGCATCTCGAGTTGAGATCACCTGCCAGCTGAGAGATGAGGAACAAGCGCTGAAGCACAAGGTGAGCAGCAAGGGCAACACCTCCGATGACCAAAACCAAGCCAAACCTTGGAAGAAGAAGAAAGGGAAGCACTCCCATCAGAAGAACACTTCCGGAGATGGCGGTGCCCATACTGAGATGGGCAAGGCAGCCGAACCATTGCAGCTTGCCTACACCGCACCAGTGGCAACGAAGCCACTGAGGTCTCAGCCCTACAGGGGTAAGAACCCGAGACCGAATTAATACACTTGTGAATTTGTATGTATGTGGAGTATTGTAAGTATACCGAACCTCGCTAACTTAGAAGCTATAGGTTCTGGATTTGGCCAAGGCAAGAACCAATCTGATGGCCGCAGCTATGTGTGCCGAAACTGCAACAAGGATCATCCCGGCACAGATTGCCAAGGAAGGGAGATCCGCTGCTACACTTGCCAGAAGCCGGGGCACCGTGCTAATGCATGCCCAGAAAACTCTAAGCCCAAGGGCAACTACCAGGGCTACAAGCAGCGTGAAGGCAAGGAGGTTGCATCTGGCGATGCACATGCCCAGCATGCCTCACAGGGACAGGGATCCCGAGGTCCGCAGAAGGGCGCACCGCAGAGGCAACCGGCCTTACACATCATTGACCGTGACGGGACCGGGACTAAGTCCGGCCCAGGTAACTACCGTAACCTTTAATCCTTGAAGAGCATGTCTAAGAATTAAAGTAACTGTATGAATGGGAGCATGAATGTGTAAGTATTTGAAGTATGAAATTGAGCATGAGTAAGTAACATGGAAGTATGTATTGAGCATGAAATGAATTAGTAAGCCTAGAACTCACTCCAGATATAATTTACCACCTTAGGGAAATTCCTTATCTGTTACCCTATACCTTCAAACTCACCTCACGAAGAGACCGACATCGCCACTCACCACTTCGACAACAATCAGTGTCAGGTCATCCGTCCAGGTATGATCTTATTAAAAGGATACCTGACACCCAAAGCACAAATTTCAATCATCCGACGATGCAACGAGTTAGGAATGGGTCCAGGAGGATTTTATACACCCGAATTCCCCGGTGGAGCTACAATGAAGCTGAAGATGATGTGCTTGGGAAAGGATTGGAACCCTTATACCAAGACATACCAAACGACACGAGCAGGAGACGGAGCAACACCTCCAGCAATACCCCCTGAATACCAAACGCTTGTCACACAAGCTGTAGAAATTGCACAACAATGTGAAGATGAACCAATCCCTGCACTCGAAGCAGACTTATGTATCGTCAACTTCTATGAGAAAGAAGGACGACTTGGCTTACACCAAGATAAGGACGAGACAGCGGAATCCCTTGAACTAGGAGTGCCCGTAGTGTCTTGGTCCATTGGTGATGACGCCGTATTTTTGTATAGCGAGCAGAAGCGTGTGGACCTCGCAGAGAAATTGGTATTGAGATCAGGAGATGTCCTAATCATGGGTGGAAAATCAAGGTTGCTGTATCACGGGATCCAGTAGATCAAGTTGAATACGGCACCACCGGCAATAATCAATGCCACACACATGAAACCAGGACGCCTGAACCTTACCTTTAGAAAGTATTAATCTTGTAGTAGCATGTAATCCAGTAGTAACGTGTATTAGAGACACAGTATGTATGATGGTTGGTTATTCAATAAAAGCAGTGTTGGTTATTAAATTCCACTTGCGTTCCACCATCTTTACTTATAATCTCATGAATCAATAGGTTGTGGACTCGGTACCGAAGGTAACCTGAGTATCCTCACCGAAGACAAGCCGGCAAGAGCGGCACCATTCTAACGGGAACATTCCCAGTAAACGGCATCGAAGCCTCAGTACTATTCGACTCCGGCGCCTCTCACACCTTTGTATCGCCATCATTCGCTACAAGGTTGGGGCTAGACGCTGATGAGCTACCAAATTTCTTGGTTACTCTCCCGTCGAAGGAGCGAGTAAAATGCACTAAGTATTACCACACCGCCACCATTCAAATCAAGGGTGAAGTGTTTCCCATTTCCTTCGTTGAATTCAACGGGTTGGGATTCGACTTGATAATTGGAATGAACTGGTTGGAGCGGCACAAGGGAAGAATCCTATGCGCTGAGCACCGATTGCTGCTTAAGAGTCCATCTGGGGTCACTGTTTCATACCGCCAGAGACCGAGAGAGCCTTCAACTACAGTCATCTCCGCTATGGCAATGTACCGGGATCTCAGAATGGAGTGTATTTATGCCATGTGCAAGATCTAGAGAGAGATCCAGAGTTCAGTAATGATGCAGCAGTAGTCTCAAAATTCCCGGATGTATTTCCGAAGGAGCTACCTGGTATGCCACCATAGAGGGCAGTAGAGTTCGAAATCGACCTTGTACCTGGTACTGGTCCCATTGCTAGGGCACCGTACCGTATGGCACCGGCAGAAATGACAGAGCTCAAAGAGTAATTATGTGATCTACTCGACAAAGGGTTTATACGCCCGAGCGTATCACCCTGGGGAGCACCGGTCCTCTTCGTGAAGAAGAAGGACGGTAGTCTCCGCCTCTGCATCGACTACCGCGAATTGAATGCGGTCACTGTAAAGAATAAGTATCCATTGCCACGCATCGACGACCTGTTTGATCAGTTGAAGGGAGCTTCGGTCTTTTCTAAGATTGATCTCCGATCCGGATATCACCAAATTGCTATCAAAGAGCAAGACATTGAGAAAACAGCATTCCGAACAAGATATGGCCACTACGAATTCACGGTGATGCCATTCGGTTTGTCTAACGCACCAGCCAAATTCATGGACCTAATGAATCGGTTATTCAGTGATCAGCTGGACACTTCAGTAGTAGTATTCATCGACGACATCCTTGTGTATTCGAAGTCAGTAGAAGAACATGAAAACCATTTGAGAAGAGTACTTGAGACACTGCGCGAGAACCAGCTGTATGCGAAGTTCTCCAAATGTGAGTTTTGGCTAGATCAGGTGTCATTCCTCGGTCATGTCATCTCGAGCGCAGGTATTTTAGTAGATCCATCCAAAATCGAAGCAGTGCGATCATGGCCTAGACCTAAGACTGTTACCGACATCCGGAGCTTTCTTGGTTTAGCCGGTTATTACCGGAGGTTTGTAAAGGACTTCTCAAAAGTCGCTAAGCCCATGACGTCATTGATGAAGAAATGCACCATTTGTATGGACAAGCGAGTGCGAGGTATCCTTCCAGAAATAAAACTCATTGACCTCGGCGCCAATTCTCACACTTCCAGAGGGCACAGAGGGATTTGAGGTGTATTGTGATGCATCGGGCAAAGGCATGGGATGCGTACTCATGCAGCATGGCAAGGTAGTAGCCTATGCCTCCCGCCAGCTGAAAAAGCATGAGGAGAATTACCCGACACATGATCTAGAGTTAGGAGCCATTGTCTTCGCCTTGAAGATATGGCGACACTATCTCTATGGGGTAAGCATCACCATCTACTCCGACCACAAAAGTTTGCAGTATGTATTCACCCAGAAAGAGCTGAATCTAAGACAGAGGAGGTGGATGGAGTTCCTCTCAGATTATGACATCAACCTCCAGTATAAAGAAGGGAAGGCAAACGTAGTAGCCGACGCCCTGAGTCGTCGAGCACACTCGCTCCATTCACTACTCGCTTCTTCTAGCTTGGTTGACGAGGTGCGAGACGCTCAGTTGAGCGACCCTTACTTCACAGAGATCAGATAGAAAATCACAGATGGTACCTTCGAGAGCCGAAAGTACGACTTCAAATTGCATGAAGATGGTCTGATCCGATTGAATGGCAGATTATGCGTCCCCCGAAGCAATGCTGAGCTAAGGGATCGCATTCTGCGAGAGTCACATTGTTCGACTTTGCATGTCCATCCGGGAGCCTCTAAAATGTACAAAGACATGAAGAGGTACTTCTGGTGGTCAGGAATGAAATCCGACGTGACTGAGTATGTTCTGAGGTGTCTCACATGCCAGAAGGTGAAGTTCGAGCACCGAAGACCGAGAGGAATGGTGCAATCCATGCCCATTCCGGAGTGGAAATTCCACGATATCTCTATGGATTTTGTTGTTGGACTCCCACCTGCTAGGGGAGGACTCAACATGATCTGGGTAGTAGTCGATCGCCTCACCAAGGTTGCCCGATTCATACCGATGAAGGACACCTGGAAGGTGGCGAAGCTCGCGGAGCTATTCGACAAGGAGATCATCCGACACCATGGAGTCCCAAAAACCATAGTATCTGATCGCGACACCAGATTTCTTTCGAGATACTGGAGAGCAACACGGGAAGCGCTTGGTACTGAGTTGAAGCTTAGCACCGCCTTCCACCCACAGACCGACGGTCAGATAGAAAGGACCATCCAGACACTAGAGGACATGCTTAGAGCATGTGCCTTAGACTTCCAGGGGAGCTGGATTGATAAGCTTCATCTTATCGAGTTTTCGTATAACAATAGCTATCACGCTTCGATTAAGATGTCGCCATTCCAAGCTTTGTATGGTAGACCTTGCCGTACCCCGTTGTGTTGGGATGAGTCAAGCGAAGCGGTCATCATAGGACCGGAGTATCTAGAACAAGTACAAGCTGAGGTACAACAAATCCGAGCAAACATGAAGGCAGCCCAAGATAGACAGAAATCCTATGCGGATGTGCGACGACGCGACCTTGAGTTCGCCGTGGGTGACCAAGTGTTCTTGCGTGTCTCACCTATGAAGGGTGTCTTTCGATTTGGCCAAAAGGGCAAGCTGAGCCCGAAATTTGTAGGCCCGTATACCATTACCGAGAGTATTGGAGCCGTAGCTTATAGGCTAGCATTGCCTGAAGAATTGGGGCGTGTTCATGATGTCTTTCATGTATCACAACTCAAGAAATACATAGCCGATCCCTCTCATGTATTAGAACCCGAACATCTATCCCTAGAGCCGACGATGAGATATGTCGAGACTCCATTGCGAATCCTTGATACGAAGACAAGAGACACTCGCCATAAATCTGTACGAATGGTGAAGGTCTTGTGGTCTAACCACGATGTTGTAACGCCCCTACTTAACATAATTACAGCGGAAATAAAATACTAAAGGCGTACAGATCATCGGGTTCCAAACACCCGGCACCAAACCTCACCAATTTACAACTTACAAACCACAAAAGCTACGGTCTGAACTCGAGAAAAACTTAACACAACATAATAGAAATTAAACATATTCTCTCTCCACAAAACCTAGTCCCATCCCAAACGCTCATTCTCTTCATGGCCACCTGTAAATCAATTCGTACCTGCAAGATGAAACCAAGCAGCCCACCCCGAAAGGGGCGGGTCAGTTCCCTGGAATGGAACTGGTACAATTCTCCAAAAACAAACTTATAAAACATAACTCTTCAAAATAAACAGTAACATGAAAACAACTCTTAAAAGTAAAACAGAGATAGAGCACTTCAAAACAATCAAGTTAAAGAGAAAGAAAACAAGACAAAGATAGAGATAGAGAACTTCCAAAACAAGTCATCCACTTAAGTAGTCACACCACATAGTTAGTAAGCATCCATTGTTGATGTTAGAACCAATTCCCATTAGGAGTAGAAAAACCCAGATAGCCACAAAGGACTAGGAATGATAAAGTAGATCCAAGAACCAAGAACTCGAGAGTGGAATAATTTAACTGGGAGAGATGGCCCCCACCGCCAATCACGTCCACTAAGGACAGGGGATATACAGCCCCTCACTGTTCATCACGTCCACTAAGGACAGGGGATATACAGCCCCTCACTGTTCATCACGTCCACTAAGGACAGGGGATATACAGCCCCTCACTGTCAAATATCAATGCCCCTATGGGCGAGGGATATACAGCCCCCTACTGTCAAATATCAATGCCCCTATGGGCGAGGGATATACAGCCCCCTACTGTCAAATATCAATGCCCCTATGGGCGAGGGATATACAGCCCCCTACTGTCAAATATCAATGCCCCTATGGGCGAGGGATATACAGCCCCCTACTGTTCACATTAAAGACGTGCGCACGTCGAAAGAAAGATTTCCAAGATTGACCTTTTCCAAAAATCCCGCTAGATCACCAACTACCCAGAGCAATACCAAAACACTCAGTCCTACAGAGTGCAGAAGCGTAAACCCTAAGCAGCCAATGTCTAACGGGCAACCAAGTAGAAGAAACCAATACCCAAGTGAGTTCCACATCCAAGGCTCAGTTAGTCACACAAGCTGAGTTAGTCACACAACCCTTTTTTTTTCTTAGAAAATCCTCTGAAAGTCAGTTAGCGTTTTCCAAAACATTCCACAAGTCAACCATTAAAAATATCGGAGTACGAGAAATCGTACAAAACATTCCATAAAGTCCAAAACACATCAAGCTGAGTACGAGAAATCGTACAAAACATTCCATAAAGTCCAAAACACGTCAAGCTGAGTACGAGAAATCGTACAAAACATTCCATAAAGTCCAAAACACGTCAAGCTGAGTACGAGAAATCGTACCTGGTAACGCTGTACCAGTTCTAATCAACTTGCACAAACAATCAACAGTACTCTGAAGAATATTAAAGGTATCTCTCATCACACTTGTAGCCCACGTTAAACTTAAATAAACTCCTCACTGTTATCTCTAAATCTCAATTGTCTTTTAAGCCCTCACTTAATGCTATGAATAACCTTTGACTTGTCTTAGAATGTTGTATAACTCAAGGTTGTAAGACCAAGGAATGTATTTTTATTAACACTTGTTAATTGTTCCACCCTTATCCACTTTACCCATACCTAACCATAATTCTCACATTAAAGACCTTTATAACATAAGTGCATTATACGTTATTCAATCAATCTTAGAATTTCAATAACAATTCTTAGCTCAATACTTTTATTCTTACTTTAGGACATACATCATGTTATGACCAATGATGGGTTTATCTTAGAATACTATACTATTATTTCACAATTTATTGACTATGTATCTTTATCAATATCTACTAGATAATCCATTATAACTAAGTCTTCCCCCTTAACTTAATTCAGATCTACATCCCGTATACTGAAATCGTAGTGTTGTAGATGCATTTTAGTACAACTTATTTGAGCTACTAAACTCAATTATCTTATCCTTAGTCCAGAAACTTTTTATTACATCCAGCTAATAATCTTGACATAAGATGTTAAATTACTTTCATCTTGAAACAACTATATTATAGTTGACTTAGACTTATCGAACCCTTACATTTAGTATTCACAAGGTACATTATTTCTTCATTATTACCTATATAATAAGGTGTTTAGTATAACCCTTTTATGTATCCTTACTTACATTTAATTTCCTAAATGTTTTATTTTAACCCATTCCCTCCATAGACTATTTATAATCCTCTTATACTAACTACAACAAACTTAATCTTAAATACGTTTTAAATTGTTTACAAACCTAAAGTTTCAAAGGGATAACTTAATAAATTAATTTCCTTTATTGTATTTTAGGATAAACATTATATCTCGACATAAGGTAAATCTATCTAAGAACTAAATTCGATTCATAAGTGAAATTGTTAATTATGGTAATAAGATAATCTGTTCTGAAAATCCCCATACCTTATATTCAAATGACACATTAATATTTCCAGTGTTAAAAAGGAAAATCAATATAATCTCTTACGTAACCCAATTTCATCTAATTAAGGTTTAAAGATTTTAAGTATCTAATTTCTATTTACAAACCTCCTTATAAATTCTAACTACTAATACATTACTTAACTATAAACCACAACCTGAATATTGGTGTTAAATGTATTTATATGGCTTAACTAGTTGTAAGAAACTTAAGGATTATTATTTAGATTAATTCCTAATCATAGTTTAATGTAGTTTTATATCATAATCCTTTTTAATGATTTTATCTTAAAATATTAAGTTATTACTCAATACTATAAATATTAAGAAATAATTAAATCTAGACTTATTTCCTCTTCACATTTAGATGTAAAAGTAACTCATTTATTTTATTATTGTTTTATAATAAGAACATTTAAATGTAAAAGTATTTCATTCATTTTATTATCAATTAAATAATAAATCTATTTGTGTAACACTTTATGTAAACTAATTACAAATATTCCTAAACTTCAACTTATTAATTTCTTAACCCAATTATAGATTTACATTGTGGTCACTGACTAAATATACATGTATTTTAATACTGTTAATATAAATCCTAGAAATTCAAAGGTAACTAAAAACTCAGTTCATAACCATAAAATAATACCACCTCATATAGTACTCTATTATTAGTATTATGTAGAGGTTTAGTTTAACTCATTAATTCCTTCATATTACATTTTCTATAAGGTATTTTATTCCTTTTATTTATTAATCGTATATATATATATCCTTCCTATTATATTTCTCACAAGGAATGTTATTTCCTTTATCTATTTTTTTGTATTTATATATGTATTATATATATATATATATATTATATATATATATATATATCTACATATATTAAGATTTATCCAGAACATTCTTCAAGAAATTCTATTGTATTTAATTATATTTAATATCTTTTAGACATATCCACAACTGATTTATGGTTTATAAAATAAAGTATTTCCCTTAGTTTTAGTTAAACATATTAGCTTCCATATTATATAATAAATAAAATGTAGTTTAGTTAAATTCCTTGATTTAATATAAGTTTCTATTTTATTTCTCTCATATAAATATATATAAATATATGTAACAATTTTTACCCCACTTAAAGTTAATACCCAAATATTTATAAACATACTGTATTAAATGTTAATTAGTCTTATTATATTTTCCCCAACCTATAAAGTTCATTAATCAACTACACTTTAATTTTTTATTACATTAAAAACCATATATTATAAGTTATTCTTATGAAAAACTCATGAACACAATTTTTAAAACCTTTTACCATTGCCCAAAAATTCCAAATTTAATATACAGTAACTATAACATTTTAGACATATTATAAAAATTTTGTTTCATAAAAATATCTTTTTAATTTAACCAAATAATTCCAGAAAACCCGTAACTTGTAAAAATCATAACTTATGTTTAAAAACTCCAAAATCATAATAATTTACATCAAAATAAACTAGATTAAATAAGGAATCTATGGTTAAAATTTCAAGTCAAAATACCTTCGGGAAGGCCATTAACTAAGATCAACAAGTTAGAGCTATTTACAGAATTTTATAGAAACCTAAAACAGTTTTAAATTACCAGATCTAATCTCGGCCGTCCAAATCCTTTAAAACGAAATCAACGGCTGCTGTACTCCTAGTTCATCAGCAAGTTCGAATTCCAACCCGAGTACTAATTCTCGTTTTTATCACAATCTACAGAACGAAATCGAGTGATTCTTGTTTCTATAGCTTCGTAATAAAATTTCGGTTCCAATGATACTGGTTTCCCCAATTATTATGCAGTATACGATGGGATTCGAATTCAAATCAAAGTTAGGGTTCAAAGTTTGATTCGATTACAATCTTGCAAAATTCTACACATACAGAGCATAATAACCTCAATTGGTTGTTGGGTTAGGTCGGATACATGATTACTAACAGCAATAACGGAGAAATTTGACCGGAAACTCACTGGAGTTGCACAAATCGAAGGAATTCGATTCAGTTTTCTGGGAAAGGTTCGAACTTGACTGTTTCGAGGAGCTCACTTTGAGGATCTATAAGTTAAGTTCTAGATCGAATTAGAATACGTATAAAGGCTTAATCAAAAGAGGAAACGTAGCTCTACGCATTGATAACAAGAACTCACTCTAACTCACAACACACAAGAAGAAATCAAACCCGAAAGTTACGAGTTTACCTTCTCGTTTCTGGAAAAATTCTGGGCAAAACGCGACCAGATCGGGGTCGGAACTTTAGACGCCTATATCTTCCATATGATTGAGAATTAGATTTGGTCATCAACATGAAAGTTGTAGACGGATTAGAGCTCTTTAAAACGAGCTAAAGAACACGAAATTTAGATGCTAAACGAAGAAGTTATGACTAGTCGAAGTTACCTGATTCGAAAGGAGAAACTGGAATCTGCAGTTTCGGTTTTGCAAGGTGGCTACTTTGTATCAAATTTCCGGCTGATGTATAATGAGTTAGGGTATGTGTGAGTAATGGTTGGAAAGATGATTCAAAGTAGAAGAGAATGCAAAAGACGGCATTGAAAAATATTGAGAGATGAGTGAGATACAGCCGTCCAAAGTTAGGGCAAAATCACTGCTGGAAGTTCCGATTTTTAAGCCAAGTGTGGGCGGCCTGTGACTGATTGACACGCGGCAGATTTCAAAGTTTTGACTCAAAACTTCAATCTAGCATAACTTTGGCTAGGATGATCCGTTTTGACGTTCTTTTTATCGATCTTCATGGTTTTCCATAACCTATTTATTGGTATAGGTTTCATGGGCTAGTTTGACCATTCTCAAAAAGTCAACTCTAGCAAGGCTTAATAAGCTTTAAGGTTTCTAGAATTTTATATTGACTTTTATGTTTCAAAACAATGTTCCAACACTTCCTAAAATCTTTATAATATATTTGGAGTGTTTAATAATTTTCCCAAGATTTATTGACTTATAAACCTTATTATTAAATTCATAATACTATATAATAATGTATAATAATTAGGGTTAAATAGGAGAAAACCCCTAAATAAATTTCACAACCCCTTATATTAATTTAATATTCATAATTCCATATAATAATTTAATATTCATAATTCCATATAATAATTTAATATTCATAATTCCATATAATAATTTAATACTTAATAGTATTATTAAAGGTTTACTAAAAGAAATCCCCTAAATTAATTTAAATTAATTTAGGGGTATTTCAGATGTCGAGGAAGTGACTTGGGAATTAGAGGACGCCATGAAGGCGAAGTGCCCGAACCTATTTGTAGACTAGATGTCTAGTATCCGTATAGTACGGAGGGTACGGGGCGTACCCCTTTTAAGGGGGGTAGAGCCTTTTTGCTTTTGCATTGCTTCGGGTTAGCATTGCGTAGTATGTATGTATTGTAATTGTATTTTGTTGGCACATGTAGTGCTAATAGTATTTATTGGCACAATGTAGTGCTAGTAGTATTCGGTATGTAGTACAACGAGTATGGTATGTGTGTAATGAGTAATGCATTTGTGTTGTACGGTATATGACACGAATGATATTATGAAATGTATTGTGTATGGTATTGGAATGGAGTATTGCGTATGAATTGAGTATTGTGTATGACAATTGAATTGAGTATGATATATGATATCTGAATTGTGCATGCTTGTAGTGTAGGAATTGGGAACACCTTGTAAGGTGGTAGTAGAATGCATTGTGGCAATTGGCTTGCCAAATGAGTAAAATAGTAAACCGTAAACCTTGAGCAACTTTGAGGGCAAAGTTCCTTAAGGGGGGTAGATTGAAATACCCCGTAATTAAAAACAGTGATTAATTAGGCTAATTATAATTTTAAAGGCTTAATTACACTTAAATAAATACGAGGGAACAAATCCCGAAGAAAACGGACCTTTAAAATGGGTTAAAAGCACAAACGAACCTTAAAGCGCATTTCTCGAGGAAACCGGGAAAACGCGACTTTAAGCGGGTCAAATAGACTCGTAACAATTTTGGTCAACTAAATAGTCACTAATAAATATTAGTGAAGCTTTAGAACCAATAAAATTAATTAAACGAGAAAATTCCGGAAAACGGGTTCCGGTTAGTAAAACTGTTAAAACCGGGAAGTTGTGGGGTGAGAATGCAAATAAAGAAACTTAGTGTGTCCACATTGCAAATAAAAATTAAAAATCTGTGTGTGTGTGCATATGGGGGCCGGCCAGCTTCCCTCTCACTCACTCCCTTTATTATTTTGTAACTCACAAGAAGACAAAGAAATAAAGAAAAAAAAGAGACTCTCTCTCCTACTCCCCCTCTTCCTCTCACGTTGGAACTCACCCCCACCAGAGCTCCTCCTTCCTCCTTGAGCTAGTAATGGCGATTTCATGAACCCCCACCAGCCCTCACCTTCTCTCCTCTCTTTGACCACTCAAATCTTCTCCAAACTCAACAAAAATTATACCATTGTAACCCCCTTGCAAAGGAGAACACATTCCTCCTTTCAAAAATCGAAAACGACCACTTTCATTTCGGTGGGTATTCTCCATTTGAAGATTCAAGACCACCATTAGAAGCACCTTCACCTCCTTGTCATCTTGAGGTAAAAAGAAGTTCGAAAATCCATCGTTTCTAGCCCTTGTTTGCATTATAAGAATTTTTAGATTTTGAAGGTCTTGTTCCTTGTTGCTTCAGCCGATTTTGGCTCCCTCATGGGCTAGGAATCTTGTTCTTTTGCTAGTCAAGAACTTCATTCATCCATTGGGAGGTAATACTCATTTCTAAACCCTAAAACATTTAAATTCTAGGGTTAGTGCAAGAATGAATGTTAAATGGTATTGTGTATTGATATGGGTTGTAGAATTGGAGGGTAAGCTCCATTCAAAACCGAGAACAAAGGAGAAGAAGGGGAAAAGAAGAAAGAAAACTAGAAAGAACAAGGTAAAGACTCTTACCTTGAACTAGTTGTATTGTGTAATGTAACAGTTTTTGGAGTAGTAAAATGAATGGTGTATTGAGTAATGAGTAGTGAGTATGTTGTAGTATAATGAGTAATGATATTGAAACAGTTTTGAAGTTTTTAAATGATGTTTAAAAACTTGGGAAAACATGGGGTATTGGATGAGTATGTGCAGGAATTTTATTGTTGTTGTAGTAGTGTTGAGATGTGAGTATAATGTGTGTATAAACAGGTTGTGAGAATGAGAATATGTGAGCTGGAATAATGTGTGTAGAATGTTAAAAATATAGGGGAGACTATGTCTAATTTTACTTAGGAATGAGAGGACTTATGTGTTTAAGAAGAGGAGGTAACCTAGGTGATAACTAGGTACATTTGGAGAGGTTAAGAATGAGTGTTTAGTAACTTGCAACAGATTTGAATATGAAGTTTGTATATGGGATGCAACTAGAAGGTAAAGTAATGTGTTAAAGATGCTAGGAGTAGCATTAGTTGAAGGAGTAATGAATGATAGAAGCTAGATTGAAAATCTGTAGCATAACGAAGGGAACCAAAATCTGTAGCATTAGTGTGGAGAAAAATAGTGTAAGTGTTGAAATGAGATGATGAAAATTGGTGTAAGTTGTGTAGGAATGGAGTAGCAAGTTGGTGGATGAACTAAGGTGTTTTAGAGTGCTTAATTAGTGCTAAATCATGTGGGGAAGTATTGGTAAAGATTGGGGAAGCAATGGGTAAAGAAAACACCCAAAAACAGATTTTAAAACTGAAGTACTGGGCCGGACCGGACTTGTGACCGGACTTGCAAGTTCGGTCGAGCCCAGAATTACAAAGACGGGAAACCTTCTGGAATGGACCGGACTTGCGACCGGACATGCAAGTTCGGTCGGACCAGAAAATTCTCCCGTCTGAAACCTTCTGGAATGGACCGAACTTGCGACCGGACTTGCAAGTTCGGTCGGCCAGAAAAATTTCCGTAATGCAAGCTACTGGAATGGACCGACCTTGCGACCGGACTTGCAAGGTCGGTCGGGCTAAAATTTTCACGAAAGAAACTTACTGGAATGGACCGACCTTGGGACCGGACTTGCAAGGTCGGTCGGCCCTGAAATTTTCACGCAATGTAGCTTACTGACTTGGACCGAACTTGCGACCGGACTTGCAAGTTCGGTCGAGCAAAACAAAAAAAAAATGTTTTATTATATGATTATAGTTATCATATGTATATATATATATGCCTATACAAATATAAGCATATATATGTAGTAGCACACCATTAATGAAGTAGTAATGGTAAGAAAGTAAGTAAATGAGTAAGGAAGCAAGTTTAAGAAGTAATATGGAGAAGAATGGTTTATAACCAAGTATAAATGTAAAGGAGTAGTAAGTATGCACTAGGAGTATTAATGGAAGAGTAAGTTGGATTATTGATCATACAACTTCATGTACGTATAGGATCAATTAGTTGAACATCCAAGGAACCGGTAGTACGTGTACGACGGTGAACGGTATGATTTCCTCATGTCCTGTATCCTAACTTGGTTACCCCGATTTGTGTGCTTATGTGATCACCAATAAGATAAATGCACGAATCGGACTTTTATTGCACTTAACTGTGTTTGAACTATTTTGTTCTTGTTGTATCTCTTGAACATTTAGTTTGTATAATTCATGAAATGAATGAATGGAAATGAGAAGTATGTGTAAGTATTGTGTACTTGTGTATTGTATGTATGTATGTATGGAAATGAAGTACTGACTTCTACTAATTCCTAACATTCTAACTCCTAACTTGAGTAATGAGTAAAATGGAATGAGTAGAAGTCCGATATAGTTTCGGCCACGCGTGAGGATAAGGAAACACAAGAGGTTGGATCCGAATCCTGGCTGTAATCTTTTCCATGGACCAATTCCCTTGAATGGGTAGCATCCTGGATTAGTGGGCCACCCTAAAGCCCGGTGGTGGGATGTAGTAATCCCTGCCCGGAGGTCATACCGACTTAACTGGAGTAAAGTAAGTAAAAAGTAAGTATTGTATGTATACCGGTCTTGACTATTGTAAGTCATTGACCATGGGTAAGAAGTATTGAACACCCGATTAACCCGGGTGTGTAATGAAGCTAATTGGACCTTTGTATGTATTGGAGAATTGTATCTCCGTAATGCGGTGAGTATGGGTAAGTGTAAATGGTTGGCTTGTAATGTCTTCCTTGCATGTATTGAATGTATGTATGCCTTGTGAAATGAATGGATTGAATTGAATTGTGTAAAGCATGTATGTATGTATGAATGAAACGAACCGCATGTACTCGACCAATTAGTTGGCGTACCCTCGCTAGTACGCGGGGTATGCGGTTATCATATTCAGCGTAAGCTGACCCCCTCGGGGGAATGTTTTTACTCCACAGGTACCCGCGAGGCGTGAAGGTAGAGTAATGACGGGGTGTAATTCTTTTTGGAATGGATAGTAGGATTGGAACGGTGTACTGAGTTGTACACGGCTAGGGCCATTTTGAGTAGCCGGTGTACCATGTGATACACCATTTTGGGATAATGAACTCTTAATTGAATAGTAAGGAGAGGATGTATAAACTCTTCATTTTTGGGAAGTAGTCTTGGAATGTAATTCATATATTCGGTACACTCGGTAATCAAATGTAAGTTAAGTATCTGGTATTGTAAAGTATGTAGTATGTATTTGGTTTATTCTAATCGTCAGACCGATACGGTAAGTAGTAGTAGCCTTGTTAACCTTGGATGGTTAACGGCGTTGTATCTTCCGCCGGGAGTAAGTAAGTATTCCGCTGCGAGTAAGGTAAGTATGGGAATGATTAGAGGATAATGGAAGGATTAGCGGTTGGGGTGTTACATTCTGATTGGCACAAAGGAAGGTTTGGAGATACAGACTTCACTTATGTAGATCAGAACCGCATGAAGTTTGGATGCGTTTTTCCCTAGGTCGTAAGCTTACACACCAACCCCATCCAGAAACACTTTATAGCAGAGGAGTATATTTACCAAGGAGAAGGTATACAAACAAGCGATATACAAGGTAGGTTATCAATATTTCTGCTCAAATCGAGAACAGATAGACAACCGGACATATTCTTCTCTGATAACCAGAGCCTTAGACCAAAATGATTCAAGAGCAAAATCCCCACAGCAGAAGAAAATTTGCTTGAGCGAGTAACAGTAACACAACAACGGATTTGGTACTCGAATAGCACATATGAGGCAGAAGGGAAGAAAACCATAGCCAGAGAATACATTCACCTCTCTAATATCAAAATGCAATTTAGTAACAGATTAAAACCCAACTCGGGTTCCGCTGAGATCAACAAGGAAAGAGACGATGGAACTGGTACCGCACCCAACTGAAGTTCATGGCTGATTTTTCTTGAAAGAAGTAGAGCATCCGGTGTTTCAGAAAGGGTTTAAGCAAAAAAAAAGAAAAGATAACACCATCTCCTGCAACTTTCGAACCCATGAACTCATTGTTTGAGGTCTGGTATTCATCGAGCCCATTGGCAAATCAAAACGATGAAAATTCAAAAGAGTGTTCGGCTTGTAAAAAAAGAAAATTACAAAAAAAACAAACCTATGATAGAAGCTTGGTGTTTGTTCGAAGCCATCGTGCAGAATTCAAATTATGAACACGAGTTATTAAAAAGCCAAAAGGGGAATGGGGCTAGGAACATGGGGGCTGGTATCGACATCGGAAACTCGTTTCCGGAAAACCCATGCCTCGCCAGTTCCTTTTTGCCAGTGCCGAAATGGCTCAATCGACAAGTTCGATGAACTAGTGGAAAACCAGAAAAAAAACAACGATAGAGAGACCCATATCCGAAGGGGAGATGAAACCCAGAAGATGCTTTCTCTTCAGAACCGAAGCTTACCTACTTACTCGTTGAGTCGAATCCGAAGGAGGATTAGGGTGAGATTTCTGATGGACGACGATGTGTGGAGTGTCGATTGAGGAGTTTTTCGGGGTGATTCACGACGGGAGAACGAAAGGGGGATCGAAGATAGAAGGAGAAAAGGTTTTTTGGGTTTTTTGTTCGTTCTTTGAACTTGAACTGGGAATATCCAAAGCAAACAGAGAATGAGACAATGAGAATAAAGATCGGGATCAATGCTGGCTTCAAAAAACGTGGTTCTACTGTGAGGTTTTAAGATTGTTTTATAATGGGAGGGTATACAGATGTCAAGCTAGGGTTTCATTTGGGCTGGATTTTGATTTTGGGTCCCTTGGGCTGTGTCTGGACTGATTGAAAGAGAGAAAGGGAGTAACTAAAAAAACGAGGCTAAGGTGTTGCTACCAAGTTTTGAACTCAGGTTGCCCAACAACACTCATCACCCCTTACCCGGCTGGACTAAAGTGGAACTCGGCATATAGGCATAGAAGACTACTAATATTCTTTGAAACGAGTTAAAATGAAATGAAAACACCATCTTGCTTGCGCCAGGAATCGAACCCGGGTTGGCGAAGTGTCTAGTGGGTACGCTGACCAGTTACGCTGGATCGACTTTCAGTATATTTGCAGGAGAAATAATACAAGATCTCTCATTTCGACTGGATAACTCTCCTAAAAAGCTGTGCATCCAAAAGAAAATATATACAATAAAAATGAGATGATTAATTTAATGACATAAAAGTATGGAATACAATTAAAAATAAGATTCAAAAACGTAACGAGATATAAAAAATAAAAGAATAGCATATGTACATGAAATAATGAAAATTAATGCTCGTAATGAAGATAAAACACTTAAAATAAAATAGAAAATAATAGTAGTAAAAAAGGACACACGAAATAATAAAAATAGTAACAATAAAACAGAGAAAGTCAACAGGAAATAATAAATAATGGTAAAAGTATAAATCGATCGAGTACATAAAATAATACTAGGTAATAACAAAACCGTGAAATATTTTAAAACAGCAGCAACGAAAATGAGTATACAAAATGAAGCAGGTTAAAACGGATTGCAATAAAAAGGCTCGTGCTCCCTTTTCCATAGGAATGTGAGGTTTAAATGTCGGGAAAAAGAAATTCCTTTAGTTGAAAACGGGGACGACCGCCTTGTTTCTAAAAGCATGTCTGTTTTTTGTATTTATGTTTTAATATAAAACGGGTGAGAATTTTTGGTGTCTACATAGGGTAGCTAATAACCCATGGAAATACACCGTATTGTGTAACAACCTAGACACATGTCGGTGGCGATTACATGCGTCCCTTCTACCTGATAACATCACATTTATGATCAAAACAATCAAGGGGGAACACACTTGTCAAAGGTTGTCAGAGAACCCTGCTGCTACATCTAAGTGGATTACAAGGAAAATTCTACCAGTTGAAAGCAAATAGCTCCATGTCCCCTTCTGTGATTCAACACTTTGTGCATTCCAAGTATGGTGTGATGGGGAACTACATGATGTGTTTTAGGGCTAAAAAGGATGCCATGAAGTTGTTATAGGGAAACCACGCGAGTCTTATGCCAAGCTTCATCAATACACAAAGATAGCTCTAGAGCGCAATCCTGGATCCATTATTGATTTGAAGTACCAAGAGTACCTCAATGGCCCTCCCACCTTCTCTAAACTATTCATCTGTTTCAATGCAATGAAAGAAGGTTTTCTTAGGGGGTGTAGGCCATTCATTGGCGTTGGCTGCCATCTTCAAGGGTCATACGAAGGAGTTCTACTAAGTGCAGTGTCCATTGATGCGAATAATGGAATATTTCCCGTTGCCTTTGTAATTGTAGCCAGTGAGACAACTAAAACATGGACATACTTTTTCGGTAACTTGAGGCTTATTGCCAGTGAGGCGGTTAGAAGTAAGTGGGTAATAGTTTCTGATAGGCAGAAGGTACATTTTTATTCCCTTCATCTGTTTTTAAATTGCTTTTGTTCATAATCCATGTAGTCCCAATAGATACCGATTAATTTTGTTTTGAAGGGTGTTGAGCCAGCGCTCGAGGCTGTTACGCCTGAAGTTACAAGGAGGATATGTAGCAGGCATCTTTATGCAAACTTCAAAAAGGACAACCCAGGTGCACACCCTATATTAACTAACTTATTGCAAATCTATTTTACATCTTACATTATCGTTGTAACAATCATTCTTATGCTCATATGTTCTACGCACCATGTTGAGAAATCTTTTGGGAGGCATGCCAATGTTATACTCAATCCGCTCTCAAATATGTGTTGTCTTGGATAGAAGAAACTTCATTGAGGGCATTCAGATATCTGAGAGAGGTTGACTACTCTTTATGGGTAAGGTTTCACATGCCTAGTGAAGTTAGGGTAATAGAGACCACCTCAAACTTTGTTGAATCATTCAATAGTAAGCTTTCTGCTATTAGGGGTAGTCCCATATTCTCTCTGTTAGAAAGCCTTAGACGTGAATGATATAAGAGAGTCTATTAGAAAAATGAATGGCAAAGTTACACCATATGCTAAGAAAATCTTGTACAAGAACACCAAAGAAGGCTGTAGGTGCGGGCACACAGCCAGCAGTGAGTTTGAGTTTGAAGTAACCGAGTCAACCCGGCACTACATCATGAATATGGCATGGGAGCAATCTGGTATCTCATGTAAGCATGCATGTGTTGTTATGAACTGGAAAAGAATGGACAAAGAACAGTTCGTGGATCCCTATTTCTCTATGTGGGTGTATGCCAAGACATCTGAGAAGGCAATTTCCCCTATTCCGGACCCTTCTATATGCTCTGAACCCATTGGACTACAAACCATTTCCCCACCCTTTCTTTAAAAGTTACCCAGGAGACAAAAAAATGAATAAAAGAAGAGTAGAAGGTGAGACAAGGCCTAACCCAAAGAGGTCAGCACATGTTACATGTGATAAGTGTACGGAGAGGAGATACAATAGTAGGACATGTAACTCTTGGACAAACAGATCGTTGGGGCAAGGTCATGGTCTTGTAGTAATCCCATAAGCTGGTGAAGTGAGTGGATCCACTGGGCCTGTTACACAAGCAAATACAGAGAAGACATAGAGAAAAAGAAAGACGTTGACTGCACCTGTTAGATCATCAAAAAGGCAACAGAAGAGCAAATGATATTCTAATGTAAGGCATCTCCTTAATTCTTAGTACATAACCCTTCTTAGTTGCGTGTCATTTCTGGTGCAAACATTGTTTGGTTATAAATATAGATAATGGGTTCTACAAACTAACGCTTCAATGCTTGTTTTACTTTGTTGCAGGGATCTTAGTTTTTGAACAGTAAGTTATGTGGCCTCATCTGAGTAGGCATGTTATTCTCCTCCTTAGTGGTATTTAAATTGCTTTTATCTAGTTTAACTCATGTTATCGTAGTAGTTGTGCTACTAGTGTTTTGTATCTATTCTACTATTACATTAACTGGCGTGATTTATTGCTATCTCTGCTACTAGTTTCATCAGTTCTAATTTAACCATTTATTACTTTGTTGCAGGGAACTTTTTTGTCAACAACAGTGATGTGTATCTTCATTTTGGGTGACCGTAATGCTGAAGCTGCAGAGTAGTTTGTTTAGATGGTAGACTAGTGGGTAGTAGTGCTTGTTGCGTAGGTCTGTCATGTGGTAGCTGCGAATGTAATGTTGAATTTGTTACTGCACCTTTTGAATCATTATGATCATGTTGCTGAAGTTCAGTGTTGCACCTTTTGAATCAATGTAAGACTACAGATGAATGCTTCTGTTAGCACCTTTTGAACCAAGTTCAGTGTTGCTCCTTTTGTTAATTAATGCAGACGTTATATTGTGAGTGGTTAGAACAGGTGTAATTAACATAAAAGAAAGAAATTAAAACCCAAAAATAACGTCGGGCTGCAAATAAATCCCGGTCGCAGTAGTATAGTGAAAATGTAAGCAACCGGATGTCGAACCGTGGGACTAATATATATATTATAGTACCTAAGCGTGTCACAAGAGGGGGGTGGATTAATTGACTTGTAAAATAAATAAAAAGAAAGAATAAAATAAACTAAGTTGACAGATAAATAAAATGGAACTCTGGGTCAGGTTAATATAATCTGCATAATTAAGCTATCTCTACTGGTTTAATAATTTGGCAAGGTTCCTGTAAATATCTTAAGGACTAAGTCATAGCCTCATAAGAACTCGTTCACCTGTAATGCAAGGTTCTAATCATGGTTCAAGCAAAAGCCTGCGAACGGCAGAGGAGTATTTGAGGAATTACATTTGCAACTGAATACTAACTCATTAAATCATAATAAAGCTTCCTCCAGTTTTACGCTTTAATTAACCTGTCTATTTATCACCTGGTCTGATCAAAAATAGACTTAGTAGAGCAATTTAATAAATTCGCGAGATCTATTAAAAAGATGCATGATAACCTTTAAGCGTAACAAACTGTATATAAATAAACCAGTAAAAATATTGCATAATTAATACAGATACATAATAACTATTCCCAGAGTAACGTAAACTAGCCTAACATATTAAATAGATAGATAGAGACGAGAGTAATAGAAATCATCCGTAATCACTCCGTCTCACTCTGCTATTTTGTGTACGTAGGGCAAGAGGTGAATTTGTGGAATGTAAAATAAATAAAATGGAGAAGGCGGGAGAAGAGAAATGAGATGGTGGTGAAGTGGTCGTGAATCGATTGGTGAATTCGTGTGTATTTATTGGGTGAAGCTCGTGGGTTTATATAGAAAAAGGGAGAAGAAAAGGAAGCAGATAAGTAACGCGTGAGGAGCTCGTTGATTGCTTCTCTGATTGCTCCTCATTAATTGCAGGGGACAGAGCGTGCAGAGTAGATGGATAAATGCAGACAGTGGACGAGTTGAAGAAGTCGGCGAAGGCGAGTTGCAGACGGCGCGGGAAGATAAGCTCGCGCAACATTTATACACGACCGCCTGATAACTTGCGGTCCTCTCTGTGCTGTCCGCCAATTAACCAGCGGTTCCATGTGTCTCGTCCGCCTAATAAGGAGGCGGTCTCCTCTGTCTTGACCGCCTCGCGGTCTTATGTGTGTTGTCCGCCTCTTTGTAGGCGGTACTCTCTGTTGTGTCCGCCTCGCGGTTGCATATGAGAGGTCCGCTAGAAAATAAGCGGTTGTCTCTTGTGGTGGTGTGTTCCTTGTCCGCCTGTTTACCTTGAGGACACTTGTGTCTTGTCCGCCTCTTATCAGGAGGACACTAGTGTCTTGTCCGCCTCGAGGACACTTGTGTCTTGTCCGCCTCTTATCAGGAGGACATGGGTTATTTCTTCTACTCTTCGTTTGGACTCCGTTTTTCGAGCCGTTTGCGGCTATGCGTTCGTCTCTTTGTCTACTTTACTTCCAGCTTGGTTTTCCTCATGTTAAACCAATAAATTTGTGAGATAATAATAAAACATAAACTAGAGGAAAACTAACCGAAGTGGAGAAATGAGCAAGAAAAGTGCTAATATTATATATGAAATACACCTATAAATCATGCTCATTTGGACACTTATCACACCCCCACACTTATCTTTTTGCTTGTCCTCAAGCAAAATCACGTACCCAAGTAGGTAAGGAATGCTCAATACTAACAAATATTATTATGAAGGGTAGTATAAACATGATCTTTTTAACTTATTGAGGAGTGTGAAAAATTAACTGCTGGTGGCATAGGTGTGCTCAGGGTAAAAATAAAATATAGAGTTTCGGGGTATGATCCAAGGTACTTCAGTGTTTCTTTTTAGGTGACTCTGAGAACTTTTACCATGGCCAACTTCTCTCAAGAACGGGCATTGAGGAGAAAACAAAAGGAAAAATAGATTTATGCATTTGTTTCACTTTTGCATAAGGGATGAGAAAATGTAGGCGTCACGCCTTTGTATTTAAGAACACTCAACTCTCTTTTGTCGGTTACCAATGGTGTCTTGCAAGTACCTTATTTATTTTTCTTTCTCTTTTTCTCTTTTTTTTTTAACAGAAAAGCACCCCTTAGCAATCCCTAAGAGAGAAGACAGAAAGAAACCCTGAGCAATAAATCCAACCATCTGCAGATTATTTGGTCACACCGCATATAAAATGCTCCTCAGAAGTAATCAAAATTTTAAAATTTGTACCATTTATCCTACAATTCATAATAGTATTTATTCTTAAAGAGAACAACCCACATATAAAGGGTCCATAATATTTGAATTGGACAAACGCATGATAAGGAGAGATTAAACATTTAAGCACAAAATGTCACCGAAAAGGGCACACTCCCCCACACTTAAATTGAACAATGTCCTCATTGTTTACCAGAAAAACAAGGGAAGGTTTCAGAAGACCTTTTCGGTAAGTAGACAAAATAGAGATAACACACATATCACAAATAAACATTTAAGCACATAAACGCTCCTCTGCAATTTTTATTTAAATAAAAACATAATTAAAGAAACTGGTACTCCCCTGATTTTATTTTTGCTAGTTGTTAAAGGAGTTCCCCCACACTTGAGCTTCAGCCTCAAGTAGCGTAGCTTGGTTGCGGTGTCCACATGGAGGTGCACCTGCATAAGACACTAGAAGCAACCATACTAAAAACGGGGTTAAAAATTAGCAAAAATAAAATTTAAAGAGAACCTGAAAATTAAAACAGCAAAAAAAAGTAAATAAAATAAAAGTTCATCTGGGTTGCCTCCCAGGAAGCTGCCTTTCTTTAACGTCTTTGGCTAGACGCCTGCTTTGTTATCCTGGATCAAAACAAAATGTTACTTCGGCATATAAAATGGGAAAATTAATACTCCACAAAATCTGGTGTTTGAGGAGGTACTGCCGGTAACGTAGTTCTAACAGAAGAACCGGCGGTGATGATTTTTCTTCCTCAAATTGGAGGATGTAAACTTCCTCCTCTTGTAGGTGAGGCTCATAGAAAGAACGCTGATTAAAATCATCTTTAGAGAAAGTTAATTCTTTAAAGGTGATAGTGGCGTTCTGTTTGGATAATTTGGCGGGAGATGATGGCAATTCCTTCTCTTCATTTTCGAGGATATAAATATCCTCATCTTCTGGGTATAGCATAGAGAAGGATGGAAACTGGCGGTAGGTGACTATAGAGGGAAGAGAATAACTTACATCTGTAGTGGGGTGTTCTACCTCATGAATTATTTCGCTCTTTGGTTGCTGTCCTGGTTGAGCGAGTCTCTCCAGGTAGTCTGGTTGATCTTCTAACCAGAGTTGCTCTTGTAATATGAGACAATCCTCATAATCATGAGCTCCTCCACATACGGAGCAGTATGAATGGCAAAACTCTTGCTCGAGCACCTGTTCCATTCCCATTTTTTTTTTGTGTTTTTGTATATAAAACGAAACTACTGAAACAGATAGAAAAATAAAATGATTAGAAACAACATAATAATAATATAAACAAAATATTAAAATGAAGTAGAAACAGATTTAAGAAGTTGGAGCAGATTGGAGAAGAACAGAATAAATATATATATTTTTTTTTTTCGGAACGTGTCTCTTTTTTCTGTTTTTTTTTTTCGGAACGTGTCTCTTTTTTCTGTTTTTTTTTTTTTTTTTTTTTGGATGTCCGCGCGAGACTAGGCGGTCAGGGCTCTGTCCGCGTGCCTGTCCCGGTCCAAATAGGTCGACACACCTCTGTTCGTTTTTTTTTCCTTCCGATTATGCTGCTTACTGAAACAATAACAAATTAGAAAACACACATAATAAATATAAACAAAATATATATAAACAAAATATAAAAGATAATTAATAAAAACAACAAACAAAAATAATATAAACAAAATATTATAATAATACAAGTGAATAATCCGGGGCTTAGGGACTAGAATAAACTAGTCCCCGGCAACGGCGCCATTTTGCAGACGTTATATTGTGAGTGGTTAGAACAGGTGTAATTAACATAAAAGAAAGAAATTAAAACCCAAAAATAACGTCGGGCTGCAATAAATCCCGGTCGCAGTAGTATAGTGAAAATGTAAGCAACCGGATGTCGAACCGTGGGACTAATATATATTATAGTACCTAAGCGTGTCACAAGAGGGGGGTATTAATTGACTTGTAAAATAAATAAAAAGAAAGAATAAATAAACTAAGTTGACAGATAAATAAAATGGAACTCTGGGTCAGGTTAATATAATCTGCATAATTAGCTATCTCTACTGGTTTAATAATTTGGCAAGGTTCCTGTAAATATCTTAAGGACTAAGTCATAGCCTCATAAGAACTCGTTCACCTGTAATGCAAGGTTCTAATCAAGGTTCAAGCAAAAGCCTGCGAACGGCAGAGGAGTATTTGAGGAATTACATTTGCAACTGAATACTAACTCATTAAATCATAATAAAGCTTCCTCCAGTTTTACGCTTTAATTAACCTGTCTATTTATCACCTGGTCTGATCAAAAATAGACTTAGTAGAGCAATTTAATAAATTCGCGAGATCTATTAAAAAGATGCATGATAACCTTTAAGCGTAACAAACTGTATATAAATAAACCAGTAAAAATATTGCATAATTAATACAGATACATAATAACTATTCCCAGAGTAACGTAAACTAGCCTAACATATTAAATAGATAGATAGAGACGAGAGTAATAGAAATCATCCGTAATCACTCCGTCTCACTCTGCTATTTTGTGTACGTAGGGCAAGAGGTGAATTTGTGGAATGTAAAATAAATAAAATGGAGAAGGCGGGAGAAGAGAAATGAGATGGTGGTGAAGTGGTCGTGAATCGATTGGTGAATTCGTGTGTATTTATTGGGTGAAGCTCGTGGGTTTATATAGAAAAAAGGAGAAGAAGAAGGAAGCAGATAAGTAACGCGTGAGGAGCTCGTTGATTGCTTCTCTGATTGCTCCTCATTAATTGCAGGGGACAGAGCGTGCAGAGTAGATGGATAAATGCAGACAGTGGACGAGTTGAAGAAGTCGGCGAAGGCGAGTTGCAGACGGCGCGCGAAGATAAGCTCGCGCAACATTTATACACGACCGCCTGATAACTTGCGGTCCTCTCTGTGCTGTCCGCCAATTAACCAGCGGTTCCATGTGTCTCGTCCGCCTAATAAGGAGGCGGTCTCCTCTGTCTTGACCGCCTCGCGGTCTTATGTGTGTTGTCCGCCTCTTTGTAGGCGGTACTCTCTGTTGTGTCCGCCTCGCGGTTGCATGTGAGAGGTCCGCTAGAAAATAAGCGGTTGTCTCTTGTGGTGGTGTGTTCCTTGTCCGCCTGTTTACCTTGAGGACACTTGTGTCTTGTCCGCCTCTTATCAGGAGGACACTTGTGTCTTGTCCGCCTCGAGGACACTTGTGTCTTGTCCGCCTCTTATCAGGAGGACATGGGTTATTTCTTCTACCGGCTCTAGATTCTTCGTTTGGACTCCGTTTTTCGAGCCGTTTGCGGCTATGCGTTCGTCTCTTTGTCTACTTTACTTCCAGCTTGGTTTTCCTCATGTTAAACCAATAAATTTGTGAGATAATAATAAAACATAAACTAGAGGAAAACTAACCGAAGTGGAGAAATGAGCAAGAAAAGTGCTAATATTATATATGAAATACACCTATAAATCATGCTCATTTGGACACTTATCAATTGAGTAGGTGCCTTTCTGTTAGCAATGCTCCAGTTAATTTAGTTGTTTTTTACATAAATAACTCAGTTCAATGAGATGTCACCAGTTAATTCACGAAAGTTTGTATCAATAATACACCATCAATTTGCATCAGTAATTCACCATCAGTTTGCATCATTTTGTATCAGAAAGTTAGCACCAATTATTGAGTCATAAATTAGTGATTGACCATTAGTTTACAACAATATTTCACCATATGTTTGCATTAGAAAGTTAGCACCAATTACTGAGTGATCAATTAGTGAGTGACCATCAGTTTACAGCAGTATTTCACCATCAGTTTGCATCATTTTACAACAGTATTTCATAATCAGTTTGCAGCAGGATGATATAGGAGTAATGCACTTCTTAAGTTATATAACAGTGGCAACTAGAAAATGCAACTTCAAAAAAGATGATCTTGTCATTAAATTAATAGAAGCCATTACATTAGATAACAGTGGCGAATAGTGTAATCAAGCCTACTTAACAAAAAACCATAACCTAAACTAGCTTAACAACTAACATAGCTATTACAACAACAACTACATAACAAAATAGTGGTAGTCTCCCTCCTTCAGGATTGACTTTTCTGTTCAGCAACAGCTTCAGTTCCATCACCTCATCCCTCAAGTCTTTCATTTCTTCAAGAATCTTCAACATATCAATATTTGGAGCATTTTGATTTACCTCTTCCCCATACCAGCTGTTGCTCAACAAGTGTCTGTTAAGCTCCTCTTTGTGCCACCATTTGAAAGTGGCGTAACGACAATCCCAACAATAAAACAGCTTCCCAGAGTTGTCACAAGTGAAAGCAATGTGCAACTTACAATTCTTTTTACATATGCACTTCACATTTGCAAATGTAAAAAGACTCTGACTATTACGATTGCTTGATGTAGAAATAATTGATTAAGTTACCTGTTGTGCACACAAAAATGATCAAAAAACATGGAACACATTTGGAGAGCTCAGATATAGTATACCCCATCATCATAGCTTAAATGCATAATAAGTGGAGTGATTTCAACTAATAGCCTACTACCGAACTAGAATGGAGCAACAGATGGCAATCAAATGCCGCTTCAACAATCAAGAGCATCAATAGGTAGTGAAACCGCTTCAACACTCAATTATGTACCTTGTAGATGCAAACATCAACAACAGTAAGGGGACTTTTTATATAAAAATCATGGAGGATGTTCATCAAAACAATGTCAACTAGTTAACAACGTAACTGGCAAACAGATTCCAAGAGAAGGAAATTAATTTGCACACTCATGACCTTTGTTCCGTTTTACATCCATCACTCAAATTCTATTTTCCTTCCACTTAGTCCAGTTGGCACAATTTTATTGGTTGGTTGTTTAATAGCCGAACCGGGACGGTTCAAGATGGAAAAAAAATAGACCGATCACTCTTCTGTCTCAACCCTGTCTCGACTCTCGCTTTGTCTCAGCTCATATATATGGTATACCCAATCATCATAGCTCTAAATACATAATAAGTAGGGCAATTTCAACTAATAGCCGAATGCCTAACTAGAATAGAGCAACATATGTTAATCAAATGTCGCTTCAACAAAACAAGTTTACAATAGCTCAAACAACATATTCATGATTGTGAGCTCAGATATAGTATACCCCATCATCATAGCTCTAAATTCATAATAAGTGGAGCAATTTCAACTAATAGCCTACTACCGAACTAGAATGGAGCAACAGATGTCAATCAAATGACGCTTCAACAAACTAGAGCAGCAATAGGTAGTGAAACCGCTTCAACACTCAATTATGTATCTTGTTGATGCAAACATCTACAACAGTAAGGCGCCTTTTTATATAAAAATCATGGAGGATGTTCATCAAAACAACAGTGAAGCAATTACAGCTTATACCCTACCGCACAACTGGTCGGGAGCAACAAATTTTAAGCAAATGCCGCTTCTACAGACCAGAAAGTAATTCAACAAACATATAGATTGGGCATAAACAGAATTATGAAACTATTACAATGAGGTTCAGTTCGAACAAAAGGAGCATCAGTGACAAAGATGTAATAAACCAAACAACGTCAACCAGTCAGCAACGTAACCGGCAAACAGATTCCAAGAGAAGGAACAACAATTAGAAGAAAGTGCAGAGCTTATTCCACTCCACATGTCTAAACCCTAAATAAATAGTGTTCAGTGTATTACCAGACGGTTAGGGTTTGCACCCAACCAAATGTCAACCGCGAACCACAGGAGAGGGTTGAAGAAGATCAGACGCAGGAACACGGCATTGAAAATCAGCGAGGATTTGCCAAAGAAGGAAGTCTAAGACCATGGATGCACACAGCGAGAGTCGAAAGAGGGTTTAGACAGAGTGAGAGTCGAGAGAGGGTTTGAGACAGATCGAGAGTGAAGACAGGATTGAGACAGAAGAGTGATCGGTCTGTTTTTTTTTCATCTTGAACCGTCCCGGTTGGGCTATTAAACATACAACCAATAAAATTGTGTCAGCTGGACTAAGTGGACTGAAAACAGGATTTGAGTGACGGATGTAAAACGGAACAAAGGTCATGGGTGTGTAAGGTAATTTTTCAAACGTCATGGGTGGGGAATGTAATTTCAATATAGGTCATGGGTGGGGGATGTAATTTTCTCTTGAAAAAAGTAAACGAATCCACTGAAAAACTAGAAAAAAAAAAAGTGGAAACTCATTCCCAACCGAAGGAAGAAGGTCGGTCGAAATGGCGAATGATTCCGACCAACACATCCAAATTTCCTCCCCTATTTGTAAAAGTACCCAAAAGATAAAAAAAAAAGACTAGAGTCAGGATGAACCAACTGCTTATCTTATGAAGATAACATTAGTCTGAATTAAAAGGTGATCAGAGATGATATATCCATACGTCGTGGTTCGATCCTTGATTTGTGCGTTTAAGCAAACTAGTATGAATTAAAAGCTACCACACATAAAATTGGTAGTAAAATTGCTACTAGTAGAAAGATAAGTGGTAAAATTGCTACCGGACAAAGAGTAGTGGCGGTGTGACAGCAAAATTGCTACCAACCAGAAAATGACAGCGAAACTAAGGGTTTATCCACCGCCAAATTCCGGTAGCAAATGAACAAAAACGGTAGCACGAATTTCGGTAGCAAATGAACAAAAGTGGTAATCTGTTCTATTTGGCTACCAATTTCACTATTATCACTACCAATTGTGTCAGTAGCAATCTAGCTTTTTTTTGTAATGAAATAGAGTCGTGAATATTTTAAACTTGGAAATGAAATGTTATTATAATTTTTAGAGTTATGGTTTGGGGGTTGATATAAATTTTTTAAAGGTTTAGATTCCTTTATTATCTTTTCAAATTCCTTTTACTCTACTTTTATAAATCTAAGGCTAAACACTTTATGAAATCATCCCTTTAGTTATAATGTCTATTGTAACCTTTTTTTAAAAATGGATTATGATTAGATTAGCAAGAAATACCTATGTCATCAATTTTTTTGTTTATTTTGTTTTTAACTTCTTTATTGTAATATAAAGAAGGATTTAGATATTCCAATCTTTAACACAAAATCTCCCCCCAGCAAAACGAATCAAGATGAAGACACGCCAACAGTTATGAGCAAAGGCACGACCGATGCTGGCAGCGGGCCCGGCTCGAGGGCAGTGCAAAAAGACCTATGAAACAAGGCCCCTATATTTGGGGTCTAATTTTATTTACACTCTTTAGAGTTTGTTTTATAAAATGTTTAAATTTATATAAAATTGTTATAAGAGGTCTCATTTTATATACTTTAATTTAGTAATTTTTTTATCTTAAATTAATTAATTTTATAAGGGAGTCATTTTATATTTTAGCACCGGTCCTAAAAATCATCGAGACGGCCCTGGCAGCTTCCTCCACTCGTAACCATCGAAGCTGAATCTCCTTTGATGCGGTTGAGGTATCAAGACCGAAACAGCGTCGCTGATCTGTTGGGGGATGGTGCAAAGATGGTGACGAGATGGAGAAAAAAAATATTGCCGACGTCAGCTGCTAAATGGTAATGCAAGGGTGCGGACGTTGACGAACTGGTAATGGCCGGTATCGAGATGCTGATTGCTTTGAGATGAGTTTATATATGTTCTGCGGATGAAGATGTTTGGCTGGGCAAGAGGGATGGTGATCGTCGTGGTGTCAAGCAAACGCCGTTGGCTGGCCGTGCTGATGACGTTGATGATGGGGACGAGATAACGGTGTCGATATCAAACTTGGCAGCGCGCGAGGAAATGAGTATGTTTAAGTGAAAACAAGGCTGATGCGAAGTGAAGCATGACAGCAGGTGTGAGGGTGAAGGCAAATGACGGAGGTGTAAATCACGATGCTAGAATACGAACATGTGAATGGAATTGCTAATAGTGGTGTTTCTTTTTTTTTTCGCTGCTTATCCCCGTCCCGCTAATGCATGAAATTTATAGAGAGGATTATAGGAGTTTAAAGATAAACAAACTTTTAAATTTTAAAAATAAACAAATTTGTTAAGAGAAGAATAAGGATATGAAAATGTGCGAGAAAATAAGAAGAAAATAAAATAAGTGAAAACTAGCTTAACTTAAAGGTATAATAACTAACGGTATAAAAGTTAGCTTTTTGTTTTTTCTTCTCTAATCACGTTTAATGGAATTTTAAAAACATATTTTTAGTTAAGAAAATAAACTAGTAGTAAAAGGAGAAAGGATTTTTTTTAATTTAGAAAATAACAAGTAAGTAGTTAAAAGAATTAAATTAAAAATAAAAATGGAAAGTAACTTACAAAAATGTATGAGATTACAATTGTTGTTTTGGTTTTTTTTAATGAAATCACGATTTTAAAAGTTTTCTTTATTTTGGATTTTTTAAAGAAAATAAATGACCAATAAAAATAGGAAAGAATATTTTTGTTTTTTAGCTTTCTACTTTACAAATAAAATCTGATTTTGAAAATTAAAAAGAAAAAATAAAAAAGAAGAATGAAGGATTAAAAAGAAAGCGAAAACTACAAAAATGTTTGTTGTCATTAACCTCGAACCATTAAGCTCTTGTATCTCCTTCATATTCTTCACCACTATATGAGTTTAACTTCTAGTCTCATATCTCAGTTTTCACGATATTACAATTCAACCTTACTAATGGTGGCCATCGGGTCCGGTTTTACCCGGAACCGGCGGTTCTACCCGGAACCGATTGGAACCGAAACCGGCCGGGAACCGGTGGGAACCGGAACCGGAACCGAACCGCCTCAGCCGGTTCCGAATACGAATACATGTTTTGAGATTCGGGCCCGAACCGGGCCCGGAATCAGAACCGGAACCGCCTGGAACCGTCATCGAATTCGGAAACGGGAACCGGAACCTGAACCAGAACCGCCCCGGAACTGGTTGAAATTACCATTGGAATCGGGCCAAAACGAAGTCATTTTGAGTCTCGGGCGCGCGCTCCACTTAGGACTTCTATCTTGTAATATTTTAGAATGTATTAGTAATTTAGTATTACTTTCTTTCCATGTAATCTTTTTTTTAAGACTTGCAAATTGAAATCATGTAACCTCTTAGTAGCTGTACTCCTTTTCCTTATTAGGGTTTTCCCAATGAGTTTTTACCTAATAAGGTTTTAATGAGGCAGTGAATCATATAATAAAATACTCTTTGTTCCTTATTTTTTGTAAATTCAATAAAAATTCCCAAGTCTTTATTTCTTACACATTTAAGATTATAAACTTGATGAATAACCTATCTAGGAGTAAAGTGGATGACAAGAGCAACGTGTGCGCTCAAACGGATCTCAAATCGGAGCTAAAACGAAGCAACTGGAGCCGACCGAATTTTTCCGGAACCGCTCCGGAACCGGTCGGAACCGATCAGAACCGGAACCGGAACCGGCCGGAACCGGTTTTTTGACCGAATCCGAAGAGAATCCAGATTTCAGAACCGGAACCGGAACCGGAACCGGAACCAGAACCGGAACCGCTTAGACCGGTTCCAAATACGAATACACATTTTCCGGAACCAGAATTGGTGGAACCGGACCCGTGGCCACCATTATACCTTACCACCTTGAAGCTCCTATTTTCTTCAAAACCGAAGAAATATCCACTGGATGAAAAAAATACAATTTTACCCTTAGCCATGGACTGGCCCTAGAAAAACCTTGTTCATATTTAAATGAGGGTAAAGATTGTGGAATAACATCAATTGAGTACTAACGCTATTTATATCAAAGATTTTGTTGTAAAGAATGCTACCATAATGACTATTTGTAAGTGATTATTCAATAATGAGTAAACTTCTTCTACTTTGTATGTATTGTCATTTTTTTTACATTTTATCTTATTAAATAACATAATATAAAATTATTTTGTGATACATCTAAATTAATAACTTTATATTTAATTTTAAGTTTAATGTAGGGAAAATTCACAATATATCCCTGGAAACTTTAGTAGTTCACAATATACCCCTTTCAAAACATGTTCACAAGATACCATAATTAAAAGTTTCAGAATTCACAAAATACCCATAATTTGTGAAGTGACCTTGAATCGACTATTTTACCCGTGACATTGTAGGTTATGTTTTGAGTTCACTTATGCCACTATTTTTTTATTCAGGGGATTTTATGAAATTTTACAAAAAATATATTTAGGGAAATTTCACCAAATACCATTGAGTATTTGCTTAATTCACGATATACCACTGTGTTTTTAAAATTACACAGGATAACATTGAGTTTTTACTTATTTCACCAGATAACACTCTATCTCATATTCTGTTAACTTTTTTGCTGTTTTTCCTGGAAAATGACAAAAATACTCCTGTTATTAATTAATTGTCTCACAATGAATTGTCATATTGATAAATTCCACAAGATACCACCTTAGCTTAACTGATAATAGGGCATTTTAGTCTTTTTTTTCTAGGGATATAACAAAAAAGTTAACGAAATATGTGACAAAGTATTATCTGGTGAAATAAGTAAACACTCGGTGTTATCCTATGTAATTTTAGAAACACAGTGCTATATCATGAATTAAGCAAAAAGTTAGTGGTAATTGGTGAAATTTCCCATATATTTAAAACACCACAAAATATAAATAATTACAAAACACACTTAAAATAGTAATAAAATTATAAAAAATAAATTGAAACTTATATAAAATTGAAATATAATTAATAATTATCAAATATTAAACATACAAAATCCAAACAATTACAAATTAAATATTATATAAGAAGCATATATATGCAAGTTTATAAGTAAATAAAAATATTATCAAAAATTTAAAATTTCCATTTCATACTATGAGTAGTTAATTAATAGTAAAAACCGTAACAGTGTAAACAATGATAATGAAAATTTTGATATATAAAATAAATTTTTTTGCAAAAAAAATAATTTCTACAAATATAAAAATATATAAATTATAATAGTACGATTATTTTAGAGAATAAAAAGATGACAACTGTTTCAATTTTATGATAATAATTTTATATTTACTGAATGAAATTTCTAACTTTTAATAATATATTATGTTGTTATAATTTTGGATAATATTAAAATTGTAAATTATATATATTCATATGATATATACTTATTTTAAATTTTATTGATATATCAACTTATTTACGTATTTATTTGTTTTATTATTTAATTAATTAATATGGTACGATAATTTATATACTGTGAATTATGATCATTAATGTGGTATTTTCTGAATTAAACTAACATCATTAACAAGTAGTATTTGAAATTTTTAATTATTTGAAGATTTGTGTATATTTAAATTTTTGAATTATAATTTTCATTTCAATTTTATATATGTTTTAGTTATTTTTTAATTTTATCAATTTTTTTGATTTTTTAATTATTTACAATTTTTTCTTCACAAAATGCCCTTGAATACAAAAAGGGACTTATTGTAAATTTGAAACATGACTTATAATGTCAGGGGTAAAGTAGTCACTATATAAAGTTATCCCACAAATTAGAAGTATTTTGAGAATTTTAAAATTTTTACAGGTATCTTAAGAATTTGTTTTTAAAAAGTGATATATTATAAATTATGAAATTTTTCAGAAATATATTATGAATTTTCTAAAATATTCATCATAAAACCCCAAACAGAAATAAATGTGTTGTTCTTCACTTTTTAAGAAAAGAAATAAAATATGTTTTGCTCACCTTTATTCTCCTCTTGTCCATTGTTTAACGGAGTGGAGAGTGTAATATGGAGAAGATACATGTGTCATATTGTGGTTGGAGGAAAAATAAATGAAGGAAAAAAAGTAGAAGAAAAATATGCTACTCACACCGGAGTTTTAGGGGGTTAGGTGAGAGAAATAATTTTTTTTCAAAATATTATAACTTACAAAATAAAAGTGCAAAAAAATTGTACCATTGTTCATCATTTTTTGTGTTCTTCAAAACAAGATGCATCATGTATATGTTTGAGTAAACTTAAAATTTTATATTTTTTGAATGAGTATATAATAGCTATTTTTAAAGTAAATCTTATTCATTAGCAAAATGAATCATCTTTATAATAAAATAAATCTTATTCATTAACAAAATGAATCATAACCCCCAAACACCTTAAAAACCACCCTATGAAAGTTAAAAAAGTCAACGACATATTTATGGTTTGTAGTGCAGGGTTTAAACCACAACCCCTAAAAACCTGTCAAGTCAGTAATGACAATATAAAGTGTAGACTAATACCAAAAAGATTACCCTACCCCAAACACCTTAAAATCCACATTCACATAAGTTTGTGGTAGGATTAAATTTTTATATTATTAAACAAAATATTCATTTTTCTTAAACCTTTGATTCACCTTTAAAAAACCTTTGATTCACTGTTCTTAAACCTCTGATTCACTTTCCTTAAACCTCTTATTCAATTTAATTAAACAATCTATATTTAAGAGAATCACTTTTCTTAAACGCATGATCCACTTTATAAAAACCTTTAATTCACATTTCTTAAACCTCTTAATCACTTTAGTTAAACAATCTATGCTTACGAGATTCACTTTGTAACAACTTGTGATTCACTTTTTAACAACCTTTGATTCACTTTTCTAAAACCTCTGATTCACACTAGTCAAACAATCAGAATCACTTTAGTTTAACAATCTCTATTTATGAGATTCACTTTTTTTAAAACCTCTTATTCACTTTTACACAACTCTCTGATTCACTTTTTAACAACCTTCGATTCACTTATTAACAACGTTTGATTCACTTTTCGTAAACTTAAGATTCATAATGAATTTAAAAAAATATGTACATACAAAAAATAAAAAATATAAATTTATCGAAATATATATTCATGTTTGGTCTTATTTTGAAGAAATCGAATTATGATGAACGATGGTATAAAATTTATGTTATTTGGACTTATATTTAATAAACTACAACATTTTAAAGTTTTGTAAAAGTGTATAAAAGGACAAAATAAGTGTCAAAAGACCAAGGCTCTGTTCAGCATGGCTGTTTTGGTAGCAGGTTTGCGCTGGCATAAATACAATATATTTGCTGGCAGGTTTGTGCTGGCATAAATGCAACTATTTTGAAAACTGTTGTTTGGTAGTGCGACATATATGCAGCATGTTTGGTTAACTTAGTTATATGAGTGTGTTTACCGTTTTCGTTTTACAATTACGATTTATTATATTACACTACGTAGCTTTATTTTGTTAGTAAAAATAAATGAAAAAAATTCACAAACAATATATTAATATAAGTAGTTAATTTAGAGTAAAAACCCTATATGAGAAAGCAAAAAAAATAAAAATTTATATAATTTTATTAGTTAAGTGCAAATTACAACTTCTAAACAATATATTGTTATTTCTATAATTTGATAATTTGTACAAAGATAAAAAGCGCAATAAAAAGAGAACAAGAGTTTCATAATGTTATGTTAATTTATTAATGAAATTGTAACTTTTAATCATATATTATATTATTGTAACTTTTGTATGTTAATAAATTTATATACATTCATATTTTTTGATATTGTAATTCATATATCAACAAATATGTATATTTATTGGTTTTTTATATTAATTTTTGTGGTATTATAAAAAATAAATTGTAAATTAGTATTATTAATATGTTTTTTTTAATTCGACTATACTATTTTTTTATAAATTATTTGAAGCATAGCATAATTTATAATAAATAAAGTAACTTGTAAAAATGTCATAAAAATAATTAACTTTTTTAAGCATTAGTTATAATAATGCTGGCTTTATTTAGAGCCTAACGCAACCCAAAACGCCGATCACCATATTTCCGTATGCTTTATTTCTCCTGGTTTGCTTATGAGTCATAAAGGCTGCGTTCGGTCTCGGTACTTATGTGGTATAAATATGGTATTTTTGAGTTTGATATTTTTGACAAAAAATACCAAACTGCCCCTCCGAACAACAATTTTCAAAACAGCCACAAATATACCAGCACAAAACTACCACAAAACAACCACAAAACAACCAACAATTTATACTGTCAATATAATGAATACTGCAAACAGAGCGGAGCCAGAAAACTGTAATGAAGGGGACAAGAATATTTTAATAATATTAATTAATATTTAAAAATTAATTTTTAAAAATTAATTTAAATTTTCAATATTTATACTTATATTTTAAAAACGATTTTATATATTAAATTTGACACAAAATTAAATTAAAATTGAAATATATAGATTAATATATTATAAATTAGTTTTTTTTTATTTTTTTATTTTTAGTTTTTTTATAAAGATTAGTATATAAATTATAAATTAATGAAAATAATATAAAACAATAGTTTTAAACTAGTAGTGTTTTTCTAAATTGTTTATTCAGATATGGGTAAATAGTCTCTTAAATATTTTAACTACAAATATATGTTTAAAATAAATATTTTATCTACAATTAAACAATATATAATAAAATAATAATAAATGATAAATACATATATATTCGCGTACAGTCATTATTTTATTCTTAGAAAGAATTATTTTTTCATTTCAATGATATTATTTATTCCATTAAAAATTAAAATAATCTTAAGTATTAATATATTTGAAATGTTATATTAAATACTAATATATAATCCATAAAATTATATTTTTGTATATAACATCTAATATATTTACTCTAAATACAATGGTTTATTTCTTTATTTTTCAAATATATGTAAAAAATTTCTTTATAAATTAATATGTATACATATTATAAATTAATTGTCACTAAAATATTAATAAAGAATATTAATTATTAAAGGCTATAATTGAATATCTACAAATATTTTAACTTTATTAACAAAAAATTGTTTTAAAATGTAATACTATAAAATTTTTAATTGTAACAACGAAAACGGTAAACACACTGTATAAAACTAACTTATTCAAAACGGCCAGAAGAAACCGCCACGTGCCGAACATTAGTTTTCAAAACAACCAGCACAAAACAACCAACAAAACTACCACAAAACAACCAACCAAAACAACCAGACCAAAACTACCATCAAAATCAATACCGAACGCAACCAAATACAACTGACTACATCGGGATGATAGTAGTAAATCATGGCCTGAAAATAGCGTGTTAGGTTTGCAAATTGCAGTCCTTTTGGCGGGATTTGTGGTCCTACTGCTCCCAATGCCAATGTTTCTAGATGACTATTCAAAATGCTACTGGTACTTCCTTTTTAGTATTTTTTTTTATTTGACTCTTCCATGCCTACCGTCCGTCCGATTACGCTGATGAGGTGGGAATGCATCAGCATTGAAATAAATCTGCCGACATTTGTCTGTATCAGTCAAATATGCACTATGAGGCTTGGTTCTCGTTATTTTATGGCATATACTCCCTCCGTCCTGAATTGATCGTCTTGTTTGTTTTATGGCACGTTTTTCCACTTCAATATTAAACATGTAAGATAAAATAATTTTATAAAACTAAATTTTGTAACATATAGTTTATCATATAAGGAATCATAGGCAAAACTTAAATTTTCAAAATTAATTTATCTTATATGTTAAAAATTGAAGTCAAATGACATATCCAAATAGTATACAGGACGGTCAATTCAGGACGGAGGGAGTATGTGATATGCCAAGATATTTTTAATAAAAATATCAAATAATCACACGGTTAAATAATATTCCCTCCGTTAATTAATATCTGTCGTTTTAGGGTGGGAGTCTTGTTCAACAATATCTGTCATTCTAGCTTTTTGATATACTTTTTACCATTTCTAACCCTACTATTCAACACAAAAATAAATATTATTTAGATAGAAAAGTAAAAAGTAGGGGTACATGCGTCTTTTTTCTACTTTTCTTAATAAGTGTGCAAGTTTCTAAAACGACAGATATTGTTGAACGGAGGGAGTAGTTTTTTAAAAGTCATAAATATATTAGTACAAAACAACCAGCAGTTTATACTGCAAAGAGAATAAACACCGTAAATTTATAAATTACTGTAAGGAAGAGAATAATATAGTGTATATTATTGTTTACAAGTTAGGGTTGTGAAATTGTAGGGATTAATGTTAATAAATTAGCTAATTTTTTAAAAATTATTTATTTATTCTTTTAATAAAAATGTCATTTTTATAAATTATTTATCAACACCACATTGTAATGGTAGTATTTCATTTTATTAAAAATAAGGTAAAAAACCTAAAATTTAATTTTATCTACATATAGTAATATATGTAAGCCATATTTTTTTAATAACTAAATGGTTTATTTTTTTTATGATGTAAACAATAATACAATTCACTAATTAATTATTATATTTGTCTTTTATTCAAATGTGAACAAGTAATATGATGTGTTAAAACCATGTATAGTTGTAAGTGTTGTTATCTATTGATAGAATTGTGGTTTATAGTAAAATTATTTGTATATACCTTAATAAAAATGTCAACAAAAATTGATTGTAATAAAAATTTATTGACTTCCTAGCTAATAAATTATTGGCTTCGTAGTTAAAATGTAATATAAAATTTGTAATCGTATCATAGAAATCGGTAACACACCGTACATAACTAACTTGACTAATTGATTCAAAAACATCAGACGAAACAACTACACTACCAAATAGCATTTCAAAACCGTCATATATATACCAACACAAAACAATCAGCAACACTACAAAATAACCAGACTAAAACAACTACAAAACAACCATCAAAACAACAATGCGAAAAAAGCAGAATCTATTATGATGTTTATGATCATGGTTGGGGCAAACGTGCAGTCAGTGCATTTTTTTTTTTTTTTTGAAGTAGTATCTTTCTTGTAGTTGTTGTGATTTTATTTTTATACTAGTACTATGTATCGTCCTGTAATAATAATATAATATATTGTGCTTTTAAAAAAATATAGGGATTGTGAGTTTGTGACCCATAAAGCAATTACAAAACAACTTCCACAACAAACTATATACTCCCTCCGTCCCTAATTGACCTTCTTGTTTGCTTTTTGGCACGTTTTTCCACCTCAATATTAAACATATAAGATAAAATAATTTTATAAAACAAAGTTGTACAACATATAGTTTTTCACATATAGATTCCATTGCAATACTTAAATTTATAAAATTATGTTATTTTACATGTTAAATATTGAAGTCAAACGACAAGCCCAAATAGTGAAGAGGAAGGTCAATTAGGGACGGAGGGAGTAGGTAATACTTGCCTCAATTTAGAGACTTGCCTCAATTTAATGGACTCTTAAAAAGCATCAACATCCCAGGTGCCCGTCTTATACAAATGCTGGATCTTTTTCTACACTACAGTTTGTAGGTAATACTATCAACTACGGCAATCAAACAAGATGGATGGACCAAAATGGAGTACGTGACAGCTTATCACTCCATTAACTCTAGTACCCTGCTGTCAGAAATGTTTTGTTTCAAAAAAAAAAAAAAGTCTACCCCTGCTGTCCATACTTGTCTCCGTCAAAATTGACAACACATTCGCTTGAGTAAAGCTGAATATTTGGTGAAATTTGATACTAGTTGATTTCTAGATCATTATTTCTGTTTGATGTCCAGTCTTTTGGACCGCCTCATAACAATTTTTTAATACTGTTTTTATTGTAGTTAATTTGACAGCTTTTTAGAACATATAGTCACCAAACAAACCCTACTAGATACGTGTGAATCTATTAAAATCAAAATTTCTCGTGTTGTTTATAAAAGATGAATACTTAATTATACTAACACTTAAAAATTCTAGAGAGAAAAAAAACAGGGTTAGTTTATTACTCCTTCGGTCCTGAATTGATCATCTTGTTTGTTTTATGACATGTTTTTCTATTTTAATATTTAACATATAAGATAAAATATTTTCATAAAACTAAAATTTGTAATATATAGTTTATCATGTAAAGAATCATTTGCAAAACTCAAATTTCAAAAATTATTTTATCTTATATGTTAAATATTGAAGTCAAACGATATGTCCAAATAGTGAACAAGACGATAACGGAGGGAGTAGTATTTAAGTTCTACATTAAAACGGAGTATAATTAAGAGATGAATCGGGTTGTTTGGGGCTGATTTGTTTAATTTTAGTAGTTGGATTTAAATAATTCTATATACTTGATTAATATAACTTAAAATTGTTCTGTATGTTCGATTATACTCCTATTTAAAGTCGACATATAACGCACACTAGTATAACAAAAAAACACATGATGTTAAATGTTACTCCTTCGTCCTGAATTGACCGTCCTGTTTATTATTTGGACATGTCGTTTGATTTCAATTTTTAACATATAAGATAAATTAATTTTGAAAATTTAAATTTTGTATATGATTCCTTACATTAAACTATATGTTACAAAATTTAGTTTTATAAAATTATTTTATCTTATATGTTTAATATTGAAGTGGAAAAACGTGCCATAAAGCAAACAAGACGGCAGGACGGAGGGAGTATCAATCATTAAGCAATCTATTGACCGTCTTTGTAAACTTGGACCAGAAAAATTCCGCAAAACAAGCATTACCGTATCGATTGGTGGGTATTTGAAGTCCTCTATGCTTTCTTTCAAATCTAGAAGATAAGAGTAGTCAATCCAAATAGATACTTGGGTTTATTTTATTAAATTAAATTAAATTGCCGTCCTTCGCTTCCCTCCCCCCACCAATCGGTGTTCTTCCTTCACACCTAGCATGGACTTTCTGCTGCATGTAGGCCCGCCCAAATACCCCATTTTCTTCCCCAAATCCCACTCTTTTCCTCTTCGTTTCCTCCCCCCTTCCCTTTTTTTTTTTTTTCTTCCATTCACATTCCTTATAATCAATCATCTCGAGCATCTGACACGACAACCAACTTGCGGCGTAGCCATGGGTAGGAAGAACACGAGCAACTATAATCCATGGCGAAATATACAGTTTCATCTCTGTTTCACTTTGTTCACTCTTCTTCTATCTCCACTCATCATACTTGCAAGAGACAAGGTCACCGCAAACACACCTCTATCAGGAGATCAAACCATAGTCTCAGCAAACCAGACATTCGAGCTTGGATTCTACCAACCAAGCAGCTCCTCCAACTACTACATAGCTATGTGGTATAAGAAGATCACTAAACAAACCCCAGTTTGGATTGCCAACAGAGATCAACCTGTCTCCGACAAACACTCTTCTCACCTCAAGATCATCGACGGCAACTTAGTCATCACCACCACCGCCTCCAATTCTTCCCCAATTTGGTCCACAAATTTGACCACCACCGGTTCGACTTCCATACAAGCCATCCTCCTTGACAACGGAAATCTCGTTCTAATCGACTCATCCAAAGCCAATTCAACCTCGACTTCCAGTAATTACCTCTGGCAGAGCTTCGATCACCCAGCTCACACATGGCTCCCCGGTAGCAAACTCGGTTTGAATAAATTGACCAACAAAACCCAGCGCCTCACCTCCTGGAAAAACTCCGAAGACCCAGCAACCGGACTCTTCTCACTCGAACTTGACCCAAACAAGACCAGCCAATACCTCATCTTCTGGAACAACTCCGAACAATACTGGAGCAGCGGACCATGGGATAATCAACACAAGATCTTCAGCTTAGTACCCGAGATGAGACTAAATTACATCTACAACTTCAGCTACATCGACAACCTCAACGAGAGCTACTTCACCTACAGTGTATACGACCCGTCTTCCATTTCGCGGTTCGTCATGGATGTTTCAGGCCAAATCAAGCAGTACACTTGGCTTGATAACTCCCAGCTGTGGAATCTATTCTGGACGCAGCCAAGACAGCAGTGCGAAGTCTACGCCTTTTGTGGTGCGTTCGGGACTTGTAATCAGATTTCACAGCCGGTCTGCAACTGTTTACAGGGGTTTCAGCCCAAATCCAACACTGATTGGGGACTAGACGATCATTCCGGTGGATGTAGGAGGAAAACAGAGCTTAGCTGTGGGAATACTAACGGAAAGGAGGACTCGGATCAATTCTGGGTTTACCCCAACATGGACCTACCTGTTAATCCCCTGCAAACGGCGGCTTCCAGCTCCCAAGAATGCGCTTCCACTTGTTTGAAAAACTGCTCTTGCACAGCTTATGCTTATTCCAGTGAAACTGCAAATGGTTGTTCTATCTGGATTGGTGATCTGTTGAACCTAAAACAGCATTCGGATGACGATGATGCAGGCGGGAAGGAACTCTATCTCAGGCTTGCCGCCTCCGAATTCGCACCCAAACCCAACAGTAAATCGCATATAGGTATCATTGTGGGAGCAATTGCAGGCCTATTGTTACTTCTTATCTTGATTGCAACGCTCATTTACTGCGGGAAGAAAAGGCGGCGATCGCTTGGCTCAGCAAAGACAATGGAGGGTTCATTAGTGGCATTTGGGTTTAAAGACTTACAGATAGCGACCAAGAATTTCTCAGACAAACTAGGAGGAGGAGGTTTCGGTTCCGTCTTCAAAGGAACACTGCCCGATTCATCATCACTCATCGCGGTGAAGAGGCTTGAGAGTATTAATCAAGGTGAGAAGCAGTTCAGGACAGAAGTGAGCACCATCGGTACAATCCAGCACGTGAATCTAGTCCGTCTCCGAGGATTCTGTTCTGAAGGTTCAAACAAGCTCTTAGTCTACGATTTCATGCCAAACAGCTCCCTGGACACCCTTCTGTTTCGGGAAGAATCCCAAGTTCTGGACTGGAACACTCGGTTCCAGGTCGCGCTAGGAACAGCCAGGGGATTGACTTACTTACACGAGAAATGTAGGGACTGCATAATTCACTGTGATATCAAGCCGGAGAACATTCTCTTGGACGGTGACTTCTGTCCCAAAGTCGCGGATTTCGGGCTCGCCAAGCTTGTGGGAAGGGATTTCAGCAGAGTTCTGACCACCATGAGAGGGACGAGAGGGTACCTTGCACCAGAGTGGATATCGGGCGTAGCCATCACTGCTAAGGCAGATGTCTACAGCTACGGGATGATGCTCTTCGAGCTCGTTTCGGGGAGGAGGAATACCGAGCAATCGGAGGATGGGAAGATCAAGTTTTTTCCCACTTGGGCAGCCGGCAAGATCACTGAAGGAGAGGAGGATGTTCTTAGTATCGTGGATCCAAGATTGGAAGGGAAGGCTGATCCACAAGAAGTGTTGAAGATATGTAAACTTGGGTGTTGGTGTATTCAAGATGATGAGAATCGGAGGCCCACAATGGGGCAAGTGGTTCAAATTCTTGAAGGTGTGTTGGATGTGAACATGCCTCCTATGCCGAGGTCTCTTCAAGTGTTTGCTGAGAATCAGGAGCATGCTGTCTTCTTCACAGAGTCTTCGTCTGGTCAGAGCTCACAGTCACAGGTTAAAAGCAGCTACACAACCTCAACTTCGTTGTCCTCGCAGAAGAGCAGAACTTATGTATCTGGTGTTAGCACCAAATCAGAGGAATGATTTATTTGCCAGAGAGAGGCAGGATTTGAACAAGGTATTCTCGTCTGTCAGTATCCCTGTTAGCTTAACATTTGTATATATGTTCTAGAGTTATCTTCTCCCTCCCAACTACTCTTATCATATGTTTCAAAAGTTTGAGGCGGTACATATATATATGTAATCTTACGATGAGATGAAGATGCCCGTTCAATCCATCTTTTTTACGAGAGTTGTCAGTCTCTGTTGTATAAGAGAAGCTATGCTTCATCGTAGCCTTGCGTTTTTGCTCTCATTTTAGTCGGCCGGATTTTGCTCGTCCTACTTTTGCTTTTTAGACTTCCAATTTGTACCCAATGGCTAGAGCCAACAATCATAAAAAATAAAGAGGTTGTGCTTCCAAAATTAGGCATTGGTAAGAGTGGTTGTTTTAGCTCTGTTCACGAAGTCCCGTTTTTACTAACACTTGAGATGTAATTACAAGTACTGAAAATAACAGTCTACGTGCAAGTAAATGAACACAGACCGGGGAGAGGAATAGAGCTTTCTCTTGACATGCAGTATAATATTCATGGGCAAACAACCCAAAAAACATGGAGAAACTGAACTGCATTTACAACATCAAATTCGCTACAATTTACAGTTCATCCTATTGAACCAAAGAAACCCAAATTGCCACGAACAGAGCTACATACACATGTACAATAAGACGTTTTTAACTAATAAGAATCAAGCAAGCAGTTAAGACTTTCTAATCTCTCAGCTACACATGCAGTCCCTCAACTTACCCCTTTTTTCTCCACACACATAGAGGGATCCTATCAACAAGAAGTTACACAGTTTCCTACCACCCAACAAGGTTCCTATGACTACTTGAACCAAAGAAGAGAAAAATCAATATCTGTGAGACATGAAATACTCAAAATCCGGGTGCCGATTCGCAATGTTTATGCTATCCTTTTTTACCACTCCTCTTGCAAAGGCGGATGCATTTTGTTCCAATGCCCTTCTCCTTTCTCTCACCACCAAAGCAGCTGAATCTTTGTGCTTCGTCGAAACATCCACATTACTACTGAACCAAATCTTTTCCTGCAATGTTTCAAAACCCAGCAACTATAAAAGAAAAAGAAAAAAGCTATGTCTGCAAAATAGTAAAACAATCATTCCATTACTACATTCTTTTGTGGGTTGTCTGTTTCTCTACGTATCATAATGTGATGTTAGCTACTGGTGTCAGCCATTTCATTTCAGGGAGCCTCGAAGAAACTATACCTGCGCATTATAGCTTTGGAGTCCGATAACAGGAAAGGATACACTACTACTAGATTTGTCCTTCACTTGAGAATTATCAGTCGGGACACTCGCATGAGCAACATATCCCAGTGAATGATACGTCAGAAAAGCTGCCCGCAGCTTGCCTTCTGGGATTCTATAGATGGGATACCATGCAACTGAAAACCTGAGAGATTCAAGTTCAAATAAAAACCCAGCTGATATGGTCTTATAGTGAGATGCATCAACCAAAAAGAATAACTAACCAAGAAGATGGATGTAAAGTGCTAAGCTTTGTGCTTTGAAGTATCGATGGATCACCAAATGCTTTATTGTTGGGGACTCCAGAATTAGAAAGCTCCATCACTCTATATATAATGCAAAAATTAGAAGTGAGTACATTCTTCTAGCATAAGAAGCATGGAACAAATAAAAAAACACGGCTGCCCACACCAGTTTTACCTTCCGTATCCCCAGAATAAAATACCAGATCAGCAATCATTAACCGACATAATGTCGAATATGATAGTTTATCAGATTCAATTCCTCTGGGCACCACAAACTTTCAGATGAGCTATACTATAACTGTTTCAGTTCCTTTCAAAACCTTAAAGATTCAGGTCGGAGCATTGCAATCTACACTTGTTTTTCAAGTAAGTAAACTAAGCTTTCATTTACAAATGAACTTTAACAGATAAATCAACCTATACAATAGTGATCCTCTCAAAGATCAGGGCAACAGCTTAACTAGATCCAAAACAATAAAAACCTGACAAGGTCAGACCTATCATCGTAACCACACAGGTTTATTTAACAAGCCCTCCTCAGAATCAATATTCCTCTCTTTCCACCAAAATTACAACTCACAAATTGACAACCACAAAGTTGCATGAACGCAGTTAGTTTATCAGGTCAAGGTAAGGCAAAATGAACTTACTTGTTATAGAGTGGCATCCTTAGATGAGGTGGCTCAGATTCAAAAAACTCGAACAAAATTTCTGCATCACCCCATAAGGATGGAAGTCTGGCACATCCATGATTTTCAGGTGTTTGAGAAATGTCGTGAGGTTCCTCAAATGCTCTGTAATTCTCCTTTGATTTTACTTTTACATCTTCAAGACATCGAGCAATAGATTCCTCAGGGGAAGATGTCAAAACCAAGGATACAACAGAAGATAAGGGCAATGGAGCTCCTATTCTGTAGCTGTCAGGTTGCTTACTATTTTCAGCAAAAGATGCTGAACGATGATCGTGGCCAAATAACTGGATAGCAGAAAGCAGAGGAACAAAATGAGCATGGAAGACTGCTCTATCTGAAAGGGAATCATTTTGGTCCTGTGAATCCTCAAAGCTGACTTTCAAACCATAGTTCCCTACCTCCTCATACCACTTCCAAATGGTTCCAAGTGAGATGGAAGGTGTCAAGTGTCTAGAAAGACCGCATTGCTGGTCATCTGAGATGAGGTAACATGGTGGGCACATCAATGAAGAATCTATAGTTGGAGTAGCGAAGTAAAGGAGTCTTTCAAACTCTGCTACTGGGTGACCAATTGCTTTGTGCAAAAACTCAGATACTAACTGAAGTCTGTAAGAGGAGTTGAAAGCTGCTTCAGATATAGGTGACTCCACTCTAAGCTGTTTGTTGGCCACACCATGGATTTCCCTTATATTTGTTTGAATAATCGAATCATCAATGCATAAAACCAGCTCTCCGTGAAACTCAGAGTTGATGCTTTCAGAATTTGAAGAGACCTCTGTAACTGATATTGCCGCTTGAACATTAGAAGACGTGGATATAGAAAGAGAAGGTATTCTGGATTCTATCTGGCTACAGTCCTCATGCTTGTTCACAAGTTCAGACTTGTTAATGCACTCATCTTCAATGTTATGAGAAGATGTAATCTCCATTATATTTGCTTGTTTTCTACTCACAGGAATCCACTTCTTTGAACATGTTCGGTTTTGGTTTGATAAACTTTTGTTATACGGGAGTAGCTTACGAGGAACCTTGAAATCTGCAAGAGAAGAAATACTCTGCTTGTTGTCAGCAGGAGTTGGCACGCTGACATTCTCTGCAGATTTTACATCGGGAATCTTTGTCCAGATGGATGGCTGGACGGCAGTAGAAAAGGGGATGCCTTTTCCTCTGAAATTACTAGCATGAGAAACCTTTTGCTGCATATCAAAAAATAAATATATTAGGTGACAAATACCCTACTATTAGATTGTTGTAAAGATTAGCAAAGAGGAAACATATCTTTACCGATAAATTCAAACGGACCTGAGGATGTTCTTTCTGGGAAGGAATTGATACATCATTTTGAGGTCTATGCAGAGCTATACTATGGCCCTGAACTTTCCTTTTCCTGCTACTATTTCTCTTTCGCCTCAATGAAGGCATTGTAATAACTTGTGAGCTGTACATTTGCTCAGACCCAGTATCTGTTTGAGAAGAATGAGAAGTCCACTGGCTGTGCTCAACTAAATCACTACAATCTCCGCTACAAGATTCAGGTCCAGGAGCAATATCACTTAGTTCTGAGCAAGATTTCAAAGAAGTTGTAGACGATTGGCAGCCCACAAATGGGTCAGGTTTACTACAAGCGTTGGGCCTTAGTAGGCTAGCATCATTATTCCCAGGATCATCATTAGCATTCTTTTCTTTGTAAGTTCTAGATCTCCCAAATCCTCTCCGTCTCTTCTTCCATTTTGAGTGGTAGATTTCTTTCATGTCAGCTTCATTCGAATTTGAAGTCTGTGAATGGCAACACCCAGCACTTTGATCGTGGGACGTGGTGGGAGTTTCACCATGGTTCAATTCTCCAACCCTGTAGCTCCTCCCACTAAGAAGACACTTCTCATTAGAGATACAATGAGAGAAACTGCCATCACCACTGCTGGTCTTAGTATCCAAAGAGGGCACTTCTTGGTGTTTGGATGACACAGAGTTAGAAGCACCCTGTTCTGAAATATTGACACAGCTGATGGAATTAAGGTCTACCGTGCCCCCAGAGTTAATACCTAGCTTACATTCAGTAATATCTTCTCGTGCTGGCTTTCTTGTTGCCTTGTCATTCTTCCTGCTTTTCTTCTTCAGAACATTTCTTGCAGATTTTTTTGCACCACTGTGCATTTGAATGGATGACATGTTAGCTGCTGACTTTGTGTCAGACTGGGTAGACCCTGGTTGGATAGATGGTTGCCTTTTGTCATCTAATCTGATATCCATTGGTATTGGATATAATGTTCCTTTTGAGGCTTTTGACAAGCAAACATCATTTAGTGGAGAACACTTAAGGGAACATAATGGTTCGCTAATACTATTTTCAAAAATCCGAGTTTGTTGAATTTGGACTGCTGCTGCTTCAAGTGCCATCCTAACTGTTCTACATGACAATGTCAATACTATATCAAAAGCATTCCTATCTGCAGGCCAGAAACAGTATACGAAATTAAGAGTTAGAGAAAGAGAAAGATCAAAGTTGCACATCAAGGGGACAACCCTCAGTTTAGATATCCTTGCAATTAGTCTACAAAGCAAAGCATGTCATTCGTTTAATAATAAAAGATAACCCCAGCAAATCCATAAGTAAAAAACAGCACCGCGTCTGATGTTACCATATATATGGCAACAGAGTGCAACTGTACAAAGCCTGTAGAAACGAAAAAAAATCTTAGTAGCCTTTAATTTATTCTTCTTTTGCAAGGATATAGAGTAAGTTTCAGCCTATATCCATTAGTTCTCACAACGTAATCTTGCACTTCTGAGTCGTGAAATGATAACATTTTTATGATCTGAATTATCAAAGATCCCAAGGGGATAATAAGATCTAGTAGAATTTTTATCCCAACTCACAGACAACGATTAATAATCAAAACGATGTGTCAAGAGACTACAACTGAAACAGCGACAGCTAGAACAGAATAAGGGTTCGTCAACAACTGATTTTATCCTCAATTCATAAATCTTCCAATACGCAACTAAAGCCGAGATCTCATTATATTCATCTAGTTCTAGCCGAAGACATATATAGTAGTATGAATAAAGCCAAAAGATTAGACGTCCAAGCTTATCCATAACGAGAGTCCAGTCTTATCTCAAACCAAATCTTCACGTCCAGAAGTTTTTTTTGTCGTCGTTTCAAGAACACCTGACATGAAAGAAGTACGTTAAAATTGACGAAGAACTACGCCTCGTCCTGTATAGTAATTCGCAGGGGTCCGTCCGCGAGAAACCGAGTTCCGCAAACCAGAACGTCAGACACATATGACCAGAGCTCTCTCAAGTCTCAAGGCATACAGATAAATTGCAGGTTGCAAACTTCTAATGAGGGATTCAACTAAACTAGTAGAATTTTCATTCAGGCGTGACGATCATCCTCCTCTCATCTACGCGGAGCAAGATTCCCACAGCTCCAGAGGCCAGAATTGGCAAGATCATCAAAATCGGTAAAGCACCAGTCACAAGAACCGGAATACGGAAAGAAATACGATCAACTAACTCATATACTTGAACGGGGGAAGAGATAGGAAAACGAAATAAATCGGCGGAAGATCACAGTATAATGAAAAAGAAGAGGAAGGAATCAAGAAGTAAAACCTGAAAGAGGATCGAGAGAGCAAGAGAAATTGCCGCGCGGGACGAAAAGGAGATTGTGCAAAGAGAATTGCAGGTTTCTCCTCCGTCTGTCTGTCTGTCTCTGTCTCTCTCTCCCTCTCCCGCTTTCAAATCTCAAGATGTTTTGCCTTCGTTTTCTGTTTCAGCTGCTGAAAGGAGTTGGTGAGAACTACCCCCTGCGCGCCCTTGTTGAGAAACGAAACCGGATTTGTTGGGATATCAATCGAAAATGTAGAGAACCGAAATTAGTGCTTCCGATGTATTATTTGTGGGCATTTTCTACCACGTCGGATTTGACAGGAAACAAATCGCTAACGTTCTTAAAATAGCGGGATCAAATGTAATTATTTAGGGGGCGTTTGTTTCGAGCGGGGAAACGGAATGGAATCAGGAAAGGGAATGGAGAGGAATGGAAAAGAATTCCCTTTGATTTTCCCGGTTGTTTGTTTGAGCTGGGGGCAATTAAATAAATAATCGGTCAACGGCCGCTGGTCAATGGTCAACAGCTGTCGGCTGCCGGTCAACGGTCACTAATTGCCGGTCAACATTCACCGGTCACCGGTCAATGGTCATTAGTCATCGGTCAATGGTCATATGTCACCGGTCAACATGTACTGGGGAAAGGGAATCCCATTCCCTAGTAGAGGGTGGGGAATCAAGATAGAGGGTTTTGGGGTAATCCCATTCCCTTTCCCTTTCCCTTTCCTGAAAATAGGAAAAACTGGCAAAACAAACAGCAGGAAAGGGAATCATTCCGATTCCCTTTCCTGATTACCCCAAAACAAACGCCCCCTAAGGGTTACTGACTGTTTGAAAACAAGATGATGGGTTACTGACTGACTTAATGAGAGCCAACAAGAAGATTACTACCCTTCCAACTAGGATTGTTCTCTTTGATTTTTGGTGCCTTTTTCAATTTTATTTTTAACACAAAAGATAAAACAATTAATAAAATTAAAGTTGTCCGGAAATAAATTATCAAATAAGGAATCAATAATAAAAATTAGCTTTATAAAATTATTTTATCTTCTATGTTAGATACTGAAATTCGCAAATTAGACGCTGCAGCTGGCTGCACAATCTTGGATGCGGCGTACATATGTGGTATATAAGAGCACCACAATAGAGTGGATTCCACCCTACAATATGTAAAAGAAAAGATAAATGATTATGTGGAGCAGAGAGGCATGAGAGAGGGTTTCTTAGCTAAGGATTGAGGAGGGAGGGTTTTTAACTAACGTTGTGAGGAAGGAGAATAAAATAATAATATGTTATGAGTGGATTTCACTCCCGTTGTTGTAGTTGCTCTAAGATGGGAAGAAATTTTGTATTAAATTTAAATGATTGTAACTTTTAATATACAAGTCCAAAATTATATAAAAAAAAATTTCATTGTACACCTAAATTCAAGCTCTTCAAAACAAGACCAGTCATGGATTTGTTTTGACAACTTTAAATTTTTTTACATGTGTAGATACACTAAAATCATAGTATGATTCATTAAATTTGATATTATGATTAATTAAAATTGATATTATGAGTCATTAACTAATAAGTGGTGATTAGATAACAAACTTCAGAACCGATGAAAATCATTATTATTTTGTAGTGTATTATTATTGTTATATGGTGTATTTTAAATCTTATATAGTGAATCATGTATTTTTCATACATATAAAATGATATTTTGTGGTGTATTATTATGTAAAAAATTATTTTTATATGTTTGCGATGATACCCTAAAATGGAGATATGATTCATTAATTTTGATATTATGATTCATTAAAATTGATATTATGGTTCATTAACTAATAAGTGGTGAATTAAATACAAACTTCAAAACCGATAAAAATCATTATTGTTTTGTAGTGTATTATTATTGTTGTATGGTGTATCTTAAACCTTATATGGTGAATCGTGTATTTTTCATACATACCAAATATTATTTTGTGTTGTATTATTGTGTAAAATGTTTTATTCTTATATGTTTACGATGATACACTAAAATGAAGATGTGATTCATTAATTTTGATATTATCATTCATTAAAACTGATATTATAATACACTAAAATGATGTTATGTGTTTACGATGATACACTGAAATGATGTTATGAATTATAAGTCTCGTTGATATACATGGATATATACATGTATTTAATATAAATTTCTCAAAACATATCCATGACTGGTCTTGTTTTGAAGAGCTTGAATTTAGATAAATAATAATATAATTTTTTTACATTTTAGACTTATATTTTAAAAGTTACAATTAATTAAAGTTCATATTATAAAAAGCAGTCCAGTCAGCAAAACAGTCCAATCAACAGCTGACTGGACATCCAACTAGACTAGACCGCACCAAATATGGTACGGATGATCTGCACAATCGACACGCTGATTGAAATCAAACAACATACCCATATAGTATACAGGTCAATCCGGATGAGACAGTTGTAGTATGAAATAGAAATTTGTAACTCATGTATATGATAATAGAGATAGTAAATAGTTTGATATTTTGAAATTCACTATTTTTAGCCTTATTCTTTTGTAAATGAGAGTTAATAGCTGATGCAGTTGTCAAGTGGAGTAAGAAAAAGTAGACAGAAAACGTAAAAATCAATATGAAAATTGATATATGTGATATAGAGAAAATAAGTAAGCTGGATTAATAAATTTGTTTCTATATCTTGCAAAAGAATTTACCATAAGAGCTTAGTGAGAATCTATATTTTATCTTTTCAGTTATAAAAAGATTCAATACTTTCAAGGCTCGTAATATTTTAAAGATATAATGAATTATAATTTCAAAGAATAATGACGAAGGTACCTTGGAGGAAATCAAGCTTCTTTTGATAGATTACTAAAATTGCAAGGTAGTAAATTTACATGAAGATGTTTCATGAGAATTTTGAGAAAGAAAATGGTAAAAATTGCTTGAACGTTAAGCTCATAAAGGACTTACAAAGTAGATATATGTCATGTTAGGTCAGGATGCTCAAATTTCCGGAAACAATTCATCAATGGGGATTAAGAAATTATGTCCAAAGTATAGCTGAAAACTAAGTGATTGATTGTGATATTAGATACTGAGAACAACTTAGTCATTGACCAGCAAAAGTATAAAATTGTACTCCGTGACAGTGTAATTAATTTCTTAGTTTGAAGGTAAAGGTAAAATTTCTTAGTTTTTAATAGCATATTATGATAAAATTTTCAAATTTTATTAGGTGGTGGTGGTGGTACGGTGTAATTAATTTCACCTTAACCAATATCATTAAGAGAAACTAATCAATCACATCTTTGTATTTCTAAACATGTACCCTACATGAGGAGCCAACAATCCGAAAATAGGATGGCGACCTCCAAGCACCGCGGAGCCCAGGAAAGTGGGTTTCCCCGATTAAAACCTAGGTCTTAGAGTGAATCCTAAACTCAAGACTAGCCAACTAAGACCATCCGAGTTTCCCCAGTAGAAACACTGTTGGAGTACGAAGATGTTGCTGAGATAGTCAACCACAACAACAGAGTCAATCGCACGCCGCCAAACATAACAGAGTCAGTCCTCCTTGAAAGATCGAAAGACTCTGTCGATTAGTTACGAAATTTAAGGAGCAACGATGTCAACTCTTCAACGGTCCCAACGGTCTGACTTGCACCCAAATCCTCTCAACGTCAAAGTCATCTGAAGATTAGGCTCGTTCTTCCGAGTTTTATGCCTTGACCGAGTTAGTTCCTAAAATTTAGGAACTAACTCTTCACAACGGTTGTAACTAGTTTGGTATAAATAGAGCTGTAACTTTCATTTGTCTGTTGTGCTTTCCAGAGACTGAGAGAAGTATTGTAGAGAGCTACGTCTATATTAGAGAGAGAAAAGTACTATGTTTAGTTAGCACACATCGACAGACTCATTCTAAGTAGGTCCTAGTCTCACTACACTTGTCATTGAGCTAATTAGAAATTGTATTGGGTGAGTGAGTGAGAACCGTGAAGTAGATCTTTTCTACCGAGTGGGCATTGTAAGTTGTTTTGTTTGACCAGGAAATAAAATAACTTATATTGTGTATCCTGCTGAGTTCGACTAAGTCTTTCCATTTTTGAGCATACTCTCAATTGGTTTATTTGAGTCTTTTCATTTCGCATTTAAGTAACTTCCGCACCCTTAGTTCGATTGAGTCAAACCATCTCACAGACTCACACCTTGAGTTGGTTTGATTCAGTTGTCTGATCCTACACGTGGTATCAGAGCCTCATCTAGCTGACATTCTATCTAGAAGCAATGGCAGATCTTTTCATCAATCAAAACAACAAAATGCACTTCAAGCATCCAAAACTCACTTCCACGAATTACGATCACTGGAAGAATGAGATCAAGCAACATATTGATTCTGTCAATTTTGAGTTATGGGAGATCGTCATTGGAGGAGACCTCCCAGTCAATCTAGATCAATCTACATGGACTGCTAATGAGCCGAAAGGTATGAGCTGAATAAACAAGCATCTTGAGCCATCTATACTTGCCTGTCCATTCCAGAGCAGAGAAGAGTTAATCACTGCAAGACTGCGAATGAAATCTGGACTCTTCTTCAAGCAACTCACGAAGGAGTTACTAAGCTCAAAAAATGTAAGACTCAAGAGCTCAGAATGGATTACGAGAACTCTCTCCAAAAACTAGGTGGGTCTTTAGAAGTTGTGCTTGATAGATTTTACCTACTAACCACTACCATGCAGGAAATTAACATCGTACCGGATAGAGAGAGTGTCTTGCACAAGCTACTCGACAGTCTCAGAGAAGAGTGGGCAAAAATTGTGATTTTCATCAAAGCTTGCAAGGATCTATCCAAGTGGAGCTGTCAAGAGATTGACTCTTATCTACAGTCAGTAGATAAATACAAGAAACACATCAGAAACAAGTGTGGTAATTCATCCTCTTGTTTTAACCAAATTACTGTAATTAATGATCAAGCTCTCCAGGTTAAGACATCTCAACACAACCAAGAAGGTGCTTATATTGTTGATAATAAGATCCGGTAGGCAAAGGCTAAGTTGGTGGATATTATAGTTGAAGAAAGTGAGGCTGAAACCTTTGGAAGACTTTGTCTTCATAGTGAAGAAATTTTACAAATTCATGCGAAATCAGCCAAATCGACAGAGTTGATTGTTCTCTAACTCGATCAAACAAATCTTCAACTTTGTTGTTGGCCAAAAATACATAGTGAAAATATATATACTTATGGGCAAAGAAAAGGCAAGTGCACCTAGTCGATGTAGTACAACAAGTGTCGTATGCACAGAGAAATTGGTTCAATTATCCTAGTCTTGGTATTTAATAAAAACAGCAAATAGGGGGTTTAGCCGGAGGCAAGCTTGATTGTTTAGGATCAGTGCAAAAATAATAAATACAGTAAAATAAGGTGAATTAATTTATATGGATGGAAAAAGTATCCTAGGATAGTGGGGGAATTGCCTAAATTACTTAAACAAATTTATAACCATGTCTCAATTATTTATTGTCTATTAGAGTTAATAAGGGTAAGTTACAAACTCTTAATAATAGCCTCAGTATTTTCCTACTCAATCCGGAGTGTAAATACCAAGGTTTATTCCTTTGTGGTCTAATAACTATCTCAAAATCATATGTTGATAGTTACCATAAAAATGCAGTAGTTTGTCGCGTAAAACATTTAACAATATTTATTGAAAGGAATAAAAACAAGTATAATAAATGAGACAGATAATAAATATTTATTTAAGCAATATTAGGGTCAAACCCCATCCTAGGATACAAATAAAAATTACTCAGACATTGACAAAAATAAAAAGATAGCATAGATAGAATTAGCCATTATTTGGAGACTGCTGGAGGAAACGGGTCAGCTACTTGCTCCTGCTCCTGCTTCTCTTCTATTTTTATTAACACTGGTGGTGTGGTGGAATGGAAAATAAAAATAAAATGAAGAAGTGGTACGTGGGTGGAGAAATGAAGAGAATGGAATGGAGGTGTAGTGGTGATCAGATGATAATAGAAGCAGGAGATGGTGGGTTTATATAGGAGAAAAGAGGGGGAAGAGGACAAAGTTTATTGTAGGCGTGGGTGAAGAAAATAAAGGAGACGACGCCTGATATGTTTGATGTAGTAGATAGATAGATAACATTGTGGGCGCTGCAATTGTGGAAAAATAGAGAAAACGGTGCCAATTTTCAGTCGCGTAATTTCTGGATTCGGCGCAGTCATTTTACACGTGTCCGGATAGGGCTCATCCGGACGTGTCACATCCGAGTTTGTGTCCGCGGTAAGGACACAAATGTCCTGGCGAGAATTTGTACGTGTCCGAGTTTGTGTCCGGATTTGGCCCATCCGGACGTGAGACGTCTGAGTTTCTGTCCGTGTTAAGGACACATTTTTTTGTTGCATCCGGGTCTAAGTCCGTGGTACAGACACCCCTGTCCGGATCTGCGTCCGTGGTATGGACATGTGTATTTTCGTCTTGTCTTGTCCTGCAAACTTCGACAGGCTCCAGATTCTTCGTTTGAGCTTTGTTTTTAGATCCGTTTGCGCCTATACATTCGTCTCTTCGTCTATTTTGCTCCTAGCTTGGATTTCCTTATGTTTAACCAATAAATCTGTAAGATAACCAATAAAACATAAAACTAGAGGAAAACTAACTAAAGTGGAGAAATGAGCATGAAAAGTGCTAATATAGCATATGAAATACACCCATAAATCATGCTCATTTGGACACTTATCACACCCTCACACTTACCTTTTTGCTTGTCCTCAAGCAAAACGATGTACCCAAGTAAGTAGGCAATGCTCAATACTAACAAATATTATTATGAAAGGTAGGATAAAGAGGTGAACAATACGCGATTTAAACTTTTTGAGGAGTTTGAACCATCACCTACTGGTGGCGTAGGTGTGCTCAGGGTAAAAATAAAATATAGAGTTTTGGGGTATGATCCAGAGTGCTTCAATGCTTCTCAGTTTAGGTGACTTTAAGAACTTTTACCGTGGCCAACTTCTCTCAAGAATGGGCATTGAGGAGAAAACAAAAGGAAAAATAGAATTATGCATTTGTTTCACTTTTGCATTAGAGATGAGGATATAATATTTAGGCATCAAGCCTTTGTATTTAAGAACACTCAACTCTCATTTGTTGGTTACCAATGGCATCTACCAAGTCCCTTGTCTATTTTTTTTTTGTTTTTGACAGAGAAGCACCCCTTAGCAATCCCTAAGAAAGAAGACATAAGGAACCCCTGGGCGATAAAAATCCAACCATTTCAGATCATTTGGTCACACCGCATAAAAATGCTCCTCAAAAGTAATCAAAATGAAAAATTTTGTACCATTTATCCCACAATTCATAATAGTATTTGTTTTTAAAGAGAACAACCTATATATAAAGGGTCCATGATTTTGAATTTGGACAAACGCAAGATAAGTAGAGAGATTAAGCATTTTAAGCAATGTGTCAATCAAGAGAGACTTAAGACGAGCGATAGAGAAGTGAGTCCTCCCCCACACTTAGACTGGAGCAATGTCCTCATTGCATAGGAAGAATTAAATTAACGAGGGCATGCAATCTACCAGAGTACCTCACACAATGCAAAGCAGTAGGGAGTATGTAAAAATTTGAAGTGTAAAGCAAAGAGAGTGTACTCCCCAGAGTTCGCAGAGTGTTAAGCAGAGCTCCCCCACACTTGAGTTCAGCTGTAGAATGGCATAATATGTTCCTGGAAAGAATATTCTATACAGCCAAAAGAACTCAAGTGAAATTAAAACTCACCATATTTATTTAAAGGGAAAATAAACACATAGAGTGAAAACCGGATAAAATAGAAGTACTGTAAAATGATAGATAGTGGGAGAACTTCCCCCATACTTGATGTTTAACCTCAAAGTAGCGGAGCTCGGTAGTGGTGTGGACACGAAGTTGCACCTGTATAAGATACTAAAGGCAGCCAAACCAATACCGGGGCTAACAATGAAATAAATGAGCATTTTTTTTGAAAACAAAATAAAAAATTATTGAAATATAGGGAAATAGACTGTAATAGAAAGCAAAATAATGATAGAAATTCGGGTTGCCTCCCGAAAAAGCTGCCCTTCTTTTTAAGGTCTGTGGCTAGACCGTAGTAGGGGTTAGATCAAACCTGGGGGGTGGTTATGAGGAGAAGATCCAAAGCATGACTACGAAAGCATTTTTGAGTTTCCACCTGGATGCATGTTTACCTTTCTTGTCCCGTTTTTCTTCAGGGATTGTTGGTGGTGTCTCTGTAATGGACATTCCGTCGGGAAGGGTGACAAAGAGAAGTGATTAAAGATGGTGATTGTGTGTCCTTAACAAGCTTGAGATCCTTGGAGTTGTTGTCTGGAGTCCTTCCTGATGGATATACTAGCTGTTCATTATAAGCTCGAAGGGTGATTGTCCCTCGGGCCACCATAACGTGTGCATCGGCTGTGGCAAGGAAAGGTCGTCCAAGGATGAGAGGTGTAGTGGAGTTCTCTTCGATGTCTAAAATAACAATCGCATGGGAAGTATAAGTGTTCCACTTTAATGATAACATCCTCCACCACTCCGCTTGGATAAGCTACCGAACCATCCGCTAGTTGAAGGGTCATCTTGGTCTTCTTCATTTCTCCAATTCCCACCTTTTTGAAAGTGGAGAGGGGCATCAAATTTATGGAGGCACCCAGATCGCATAAGGAGTATGGAAAGGAGGTGCTACCAATTGTGACTGGAATGGTGAAGCTGCCTGGATCACTGCATTTCGAAGGTAGTGGTTGTTTCAGAATAGCTGAACAAGCATCATTGAGTGGTACGGTACCGGCTTCGACCAATTTTGTCTTATTGGAGATAAGGTGCTTGAGAAATTTTGCGTAGTTTGGCATTTTGGCAATGAGGTCTACAAATGGTATGTTGACATTTAATTGTTTTAGCACTGCCAGAAACTTCCCATATTCAGTATCCAATTTCTACTTTTGGAGTCACTTGGGAAATGGTAGAGGCAGTTCTTGTGGAGAAGGTTTTGGAGCTGGTGGAATAGTGAGAATGCTAGGAGATGTCTTTTCTACTGGAACTTCAACTCTTTCTTCATTATCCTCTTGGGATTCTTCTGACCTTTGTGGGATGTGAATCTCGTTGGTTTTTCTACCGCTTCTCAAAGTTATTGTCAGAACCTCTTCATATTCTAAATCGAGCTTTTCATTTTCATAGCTGGCCACCAACTCCTTAAGGTAGGTCTTCTCGGACTGAATGCGATTTTTATAGATTGTGGCGAAGGTTTCTAGTTCGGCTATATTCCCTTTGGATGTTTCGATTGCTATTACCCACTCTTGAAGAGAAGGGTGAAGTTCTGGAACCTCAACTGTTTTGACCACCTCCATCTTTTCTTCCTTGTGTTCCTTCACAGAGATGCATTTGGCTTGCTCTTTTGGATTTGGCTTCGGTTGGCTTGAGAAAGTCCTTGGCGGTCTTTGAGCAAGTTTTTCCGTGATTTGATTGAATTGACCTTCAATTTTTTGGTTGAAAGCTTCTTGCGCATAAAGCTGGCTTTGAGTCATAGACATGAATCCCTTCATCATCTCTTTGAGTTTTGCATTTGGATTAACGGGGGATGAGGACGGTTGTTGTTGGTGAATACCTGGAGGGGCACCTTGTGCTCTATAACCCATATTTGCATTTGGTTGGGGTGTATAACCTTGTGTTGAGTTGGAAGCATTACCCCCTCCTTGGGTTTGATCATTGTTTCTCCATGAGAAATTTGGATGATTTCTCCACGGGGCGTTGTTGTTGTTGTTGTTGTTGTAGTTGTAGTTGTAATTGGGGTGGTTACCAATGTAATTGATGTCTTCTTGTTATTGGATGTTGTTTCTTCCTTCGCACAGATGGGTATCGTGAGGACCTGCGCATATAGCACACCCTTCTAAAGTGGAAGATGAAGATGCTATTGATTTGGTGGTTTCTTTTTGAGCTATAGCAATATTTTCGACCATTTTTGCGAGAGATGACAGTTGTGCTGAGAGATGATCGGTGGGCTCTACGTGGAGTAGACCTGCTGCTCTTGGAGCTCTGCCCTTGTTTCTTGACCATTGTCGTGTGTTGCTAGTCATGATTTCAAGAAGTTCCATTCCTTCTTGAGGAGACTTGGTCATAAAATTACCTCCAGCTGAAGAGTTTACCAAGTGTCTGTTGGAGTCATCCAACCCGTTGAAGAAGGATAGGCAGAGGGACTGGTCATCTAACCCATGGTGGGAGCAGTTCATCAATATCTCTTTTAATCTGTCCCACGCATCATACAAGGTCTCCCCTGGTTCTTGAGTGAAGGTGTTGATCTCTCCGATGAGTTGTCTTGTTCTACTTGTAGGGTAATATTTGGCAAGAAATTTCTTGGCCATTTGTGCCCATGTTTGGATTGAGCTTGAAGGGAGGCTTTTATACCATTTTGATGCTGTTTCAGACAATGAATGAGGAAACAGTTGAAATCTAATTCTTTCATTGATGGTACCTATTTTTCCAAATGAATTGCAGAAGTCGAGGAACGAGCTCAGGTGATTGGGAGCATCGTCTGGGTTTGAACCACAGAATTTTCCTAAATCACGGACTGCTGTGATGAAGTGGGTCTTGAAAGTCCATTGTGCCGCTTGTACCGGTGTCAATTCTGGTAGAATTATGGCTGAAGCTCTTCCTTCAGTGTCCGGTTGGTGGTAATCAGAGAGGGAGCATTGTTGTTGATTTTCGTGATCCATCTCATCTATGACTTGGTTATCGGTCATGTCTTGATTTCTCTGATTTCTTCTTGCATTGAATAAAGTGCACTAGGGTTCGGGTCTCGGACTGATAAGTGGAGAACCTCGAGTTCGAGTGTTTGGCATGCACAGAAGAAATTTGATTTGTGAAATTAACAGTAAATGGATAAATAAAAGCAAAAATATTTAAATAGGTGAATAACAAAATTAGACAAAAATTAAAGTACCGAAAACTAGGGAAATTGATGATCAATTTCCCCGGCAACGGCGCCATAAACTTGTTGGCCAAAAATACATAGTGAAAATATATATACTTATGGGCAAAGAAAAGGCAAGTGCACCTAGTCGATGTAGTACAACAAGTGTCGTATCCACAGAGAAATTGGTTCAATTATCCTAGTCTCGGTATTTAATAAAAACAGCAAATAGGGGGTTTAGCCAAAGGTAAGCTTGATTGTTTAAGATCAGTGCAAACATAATAAATACAGTAAAATAAGGTGAATTAATTTATATGGATGGAAAAAGTATCCTAGGATAGTGGGGGAATTGCCTAAATTACTTAAACAAATTTATAACCAAGTCGCAATTATTTATTGTCTATTAGAGTTAATAAGGGTAAGTTACAAACTCTTAATAATAGCCTCAGTATTTTCCTACTCAATCCGGAGTGTAAATACCAAGGTTTATTCCTTTGTGGTCTAATGACTATCTCAAAATCATATGTTGAAAGTTACCATAAAAATGTAGTAGTTTGTCGCGTAAAGCATTTAACAATATTTATTGAAAGGAATAAAAACAAGTATAATAAATGAGACAGGTAATAAATATTTATTTAAGCAATATTAGGGTCAAACCCCATCCTAGGATACAAATAAAAATTACTCAGACATTGATAGAAATAAAAAGATAGCAGAGATAGAATTAGCCATTATTTGGAGACTGCTGGAGGAAACGGGTCAGCTACTTGCTCCTGCTCCTGCTTCTCTTCTATTTTTATTAACGCTGGTGGTGTGGTGGAATGGAAAATAAAAATAAAATGAAGAAGTGGCACGTAGGTGGAGAAATAAAGAGAATGGAATGGAGGTGTAGTGGTGATCAGATGATAATAGAAGCAGGAGATGGTGGGTTTATATAGGAGAAAAGAGGGGAAGAGGACAAAGTTTATTGTATGCGTGGGTGAAGAAAATAAGGGAGACGGAGCCTGATATGTTTGATGTAGTAGATAGATAACATTGTGGGCGCTGCAATTGTGGAAAAATAGAGAAGACGGTGCCAATTTTCAGTCGCGTGAATTCTGGATTCGGCGCAGTCATTTTACACGTGTCCGGATTTGTGTCCGGATAGGGCTCATCCGGATGTGTCACGTCCGAGTTTGTGTCCGCGGTAAGGACACAAATGTCCTGGCGAGAATTTGTACGTGTCCGAGTTTGTGTCCAGATTTGGCCAATCCGGACGTGAGACGTCTGAGTTTTTGTCCGTGTTAAGGACACATTTTTTTGTTGCATCCAGGTCTGAGTCCGTGGTACGGACACCCCTGTCCGGATCTGCGTCCTTGGTACGGACATGTGTATTTTCGTCTTGTCTTGTCCTGCAAACTTCGACAGGCTCCAGATCCTTCGTTTGAGCTCCGTTTTTAGATCCGTTTGCGCCTTTTCGTTCGTCTCTCTTTCGCTATTTTTGCTCCTAATTGGTTTTCCTCATGTTTAACCAATAAATCTGTAGATGCCAATAAAACATAACTAGAGGAAAACTATCTAAAGTGGAGAAATGAGCAAGAAAAGTGCTAATATAACATATGAAATACACCCATAAATCATGCTCATTTGGACACTTATCATCTGTCACTTGTTTCAATTGCAACAAGTCTGGTCACTTCAAAAAGGACTGTCCCATCCTCAAGAATCAGTTTGGAAAACCTCAGGGAAGATCCTTAATGACCTCATTCGGATGGGGTGATTCAGACTCTAATGATCAAGATACAGAGTCAAGTGGACTGATCTGTCTCATGACATATGACCCAACTGAGTCCATGATCCCTAACAACGAGGTAACACGATCTCATCTTGAAACAGATCTTTATCGTATATCTCCTAAAGGTTTTCTAACATTGATTGCTAAGATGGTTTCTGAGACCAACTCTCTTAAAGCTAATCTCAATAGGTATTTTTTTGAGTTGATTGAAGAACTCAAAGAATCAAAAAGTATAATGTATGCTCTAAGAGATGAAACTTAGACTATTTCTTGCTCACTTAGACTGGATCTGCAAGACTCTCGGCGTTGTGTTAACTACCTTCAAATGGAGCTCGACAAAACAAATAGTCTTACTGAATCTAATCAAAGGGAACAAGAGGATTCTCTTACTCAGATTCACTCTCTAAAAAAGGACCTCATTGTTTTTGCTGATAAGTTTTGTTCTTTTCAGGATGAGTTGAATAAATCTGAATCTCAAATTATCGCTCTAACCTCTTATATGGAATAAATCACTCAAAAACTAAAAGAAAAGGAGTGTGCACTCTCTTTAAAACCAGTCAATTTCATCAAACAGCTCACTCCCTCCGAATTGCCTGAGTGGGCCAACTTCAAGATCAAGGAAGTTATTCAAGATCACAATGACCTTCGAAAGAAAGTTGAAAAATTGTCAAAAGAGATAGTCAATCTATGATTTGGAGCTGGATCCACTCAATCCAAGCTCAAGTAAAGGCAAGTTCGATATTCCTCAAAACATTTCCAAATCCAACAATAAACCCGAGCGCCAACAACAGAAAGAACATTTTGACTCCTGGTGGAAAGGAAATAAAAAATATGTTAACCTTTCTTCAGCCAAGATCCGTGGCTATTGTGGTAACCTGGGACATCAAGATAGTGCCTGTAATAAATTAAACAAAGATCTTCCTTTTAATCTAAAGCGTGTCAAATTAATTCTTGAAGCACGTGAGAAATTGAGATAATCTGGTTTGAAAAGGGAACCCAAGTACATATGGGTTCCCAAAATCTAACAAATGATCTCTTATTTTGTAGGTGGAAGCGAATGAAGACTGCTGGTACTTAGATAGTGGATGCTCCCATCACATGACAGGAGATCCTAATCAATTCAATTCGATTTTATCCTACAAAGGAGGTAAGGTCACCTTTGGGGACAACAATCAAGGTGAAATCGTGGGAGTTAGATCCGTAGATAACCCCTCCAAGTTTTAGGTAGATGGAGTTCATCTGGTCACTGGACTTCAACATAGTCTATTAAGCATTTCACAAATTTGTGATAGATTTGATCTAGTACTTTTCTCATCATCCGATTGTAAAGTTTTTGATGAGCGTATAGGGTCTTTAAGCGCCATAGGACACAAAGAAGGAAATCTTTATAGAATGTATCTGGATTCAATCAACCCGGATGACCAAGTCTGTCTTAATGTTTATTCCAAAAGTCAACTTTTGTGGCACACTCAACTCGGTCATGCAAACCACTGGTTGTTAAACAAACTTAAGAGTAAGATCCTAGTTTTTGGATTACCTAACACAAATTTTGATACAAAACATGTCTGTGAAGCCTGTGTTAAAGGTAAACACACTCGGTCCTCCTTCAAGAGTAAGAATACTCTCTCTACTAGCTCTCCGTTAGAACTGCTTCATATGGACCTTGTTGGTCCCATGCGCACTCAAAGTAGAAGTGGTAAGAGGTACATCTTGGTCATAGTTGATGACTATTCAAGATGGACCTGGGTTATTAATCTGTGTCAAGTTCAATGAGTTCAGTAATATTGGCTCATCTTTTGATGAACTTGATTTTACTCCTAATTATTATTTAGCTGATCCACACTTCATCACAATCCCAATAAGCCGTCTTCAAGACACTACATCCCCATAGATTGAAAATACCCCAGGAAAAGAAAGTCATTCCACAGATGATACTGATACTAACACTGACCATACCTTCGACCCAATAGTTCCTCAAGAACTAGACTTTAAATCTCCTAACACTCCCAATGACATACCCACTTCACCTCCGCATAGAAAATTCCAACAAGCATCAACACACGCTCACAAAAATATTATCTCAGATCCAAATTATAGTGTTCAAACACGTCTTCAAGCTATGCAAAATCTATGTGCCTTCGGTGCATTCCTTTCTAGCATTGAGCCTAAAAATGTTAGATGCCCCGCTCAATAGTGACAAGGTTACTTCTATGTAATAGGAACTCAATTCTCTCCAAAAACATGCTGTCTGAGAGTTAATTCCTCGACCCATGCATCAATAAACTATTGGCACCTGTTGGGTCTTTCAAAACAAACTTGATGATGCAGGACAAGTTTACAGGATCAATGCTCACTTGGTAGTACAGGGATAAAATCAAAAAGAAGGGATTGACTATGGTGAACCCTTTCACCCCAATCGCTTGTCTTGAAGCAATCCTCATGCTCATTGAGTTTGCTGCATCAAAGTTTTCACTTTGTATCAAATGAACGCCAGGACAACCTTCCTTCATGGTGTGGAGGGTGATTTTTTCGGTATAAGGGGGGGGGGGGTCTATCTAAATGGTTTGACTAAGAAGCCTAGTTCCTAGAAAATGTCATTCCATGGAGGGTGAAAACCTGTTATTCTGGCAGCCCTCAAGTACCTATTTCATCGTCCGTCTTTCCCAGAGAGCTTGATGGGGAGTGTTAGTGAGCACTACACTCGCTCTCAATGTGCTCCACGCGGACTTATGCGCTAAGGGTGAAATTAACTAGAGTAACCACCTAGTTTGATCTTAATTGAACTAAGAAGAAAGGGAACGAGGGTTCTAAGAACTGTTGGTTGACTATGAAATTGTTGCCTATGGATAGGACTTATCTGGTCATTATAGAGATTATGTGTGGGTTCGCACTAGGTTACACCCCTTGGAAGTGGCAACGACCTCGACTTTGAACTGGTGCCCGAGGAAACCTCGGTCTCCAATTGTAAGGATTGTCTTCTTTCAAAAACTTTTTTAGAGGGATTCATTTTAAAGGGCCACTGGGATAGGACATAACAAGAGTAGAGTGTGGGAGGTGATGAGGTAAGCTTTTTTGCCAAGCTAGCACCAAGAAGAGGAATTGATGAAGTCGTTTAATTATAGAATGAAAGATTGAGGAAATTCTGATGTTGAGGAAATAATTAAGATTGGGAGTGACTTTGAGAGTTGGAGAATTCGAGGATTTGTGGGAGTTATAGGGGATTTGAATGTTTTGAAAGACATGAATACCACCTCAGAGTGGGAAAAAAGTTTTTTTTTAAATTTGAATGGAGTCGCACCCTAGGTGGGTTGTCTACGTACTCAACTCCCTGTTGAGATCAGACCTTTTGTAGTTTAGGATTTTTGGGTTTTGGAACTTTTCAGGTTTTGAAGGTTTTTAGGGTTTGGAGAATTTTGAGGTGCTTGAATTTGCTGAGTCTATTGAGATGCTCAGGTATGTAAGATTGTTGAAGTTAGTGATTTGATTAAAGTCTATGAGACATTTGAGTCTGTTAAAACATTCGAGTCCATGAGACATTCGAGCCTGTGTGACGTTCGAGCCTGCGAGACGTTCGAGCTTGTGAGACATTTGAGTCTGTGAGGCATTCGAGTGTATGAGATATTTGAGTTTTGAGACATTTGAGTCTATGAGACAATCGACAATTAGAAACACATGGGATCTTGAGGTGTTGGGGAGTTGCTGAGCATGACTACAACTTCATGAGCTTGTAGTGTTTTGAAAGTTGTGGAGGTTTGAGAATTTATATGAGTTTGATGTTCCAAGTTGGGGTTCATGAATTCGAAGTATGTAGAGACGTTTTGAAGCTTTGGATTGATTTTAGGTTGGATTGAAATTGAATTGGAGGTGAACTGAAGTTGAATTGAATTTGAAATTGAATTGATTTTGGGTTGAAATTAAATTGGAATTAAGGTTGAATTAGAATGGAATTAAAGATTCATTGAAATTAAAATGAAATTGGATTGAAACTGAATTGGAATTAAAGTTGAATTGATTTGGAATTGGATTGATTTTGGCTTAAAATTATGGAATGAAATTAAAGATACATTGAAATTAAATTGAAATCGGATTGATTTTGGATTGAGACTGAATTGGAATTGAATTGAAGTTGAATTGATTTGGAATTGGATTTGAATTATGAAATTGAAGTTGAATTGATAAATTAGAAATGAATGAATTTTGAGTTGATATGGAATTGAATGAATTTTGAGTTGAATTGGAATTGGGTCGGAATTGGAATGAAATTGGATCGGAATTGAAGTTGAATTGAGATTGAATTTGAATTTGGATTGAAATTGGAGATGAATTGGAATCGGATCGAAATTGAGTTGGAACTGAGATTGAATTTGAATGAATCGAGTTGATTTGATTTTGAATTGAAATTGGAATTGAAATTGAATTGGCATTTGGAATTGAATTGGAATTTGGAATTGAATTTTAGAATTGGATTTTGGAATTGGGCTGCATTAGGATTTTGGAATTAGGCCGGATTTGGGTTTTTGGAAACCGGGCCGAATTTGGGCCTTGATGTTGGCCTTGTTTGGGCTTGTTGAATTTTTGAAGATGATTTATGATGATTTTTTTTGAACTTTGGATCATTTTGTTGGGCCTTCTAATAAAAAAACAATGGATGAATTTTGTGGTGAAAATGTTGGGACAGATATTTGGGCTTTGATGTTTTAAAGTTTCGATTCATGATTTTTTATGACATTTTTGATGTTTTTCTCTTTTACTAAAGAAGAATTTCGATGTATTTTGGTTTTAGAGATTGAATGAATTTTTAATTGAGTCTCCTTTTTTGACAAATTAAATACAAAAGAAGGAATTTTGGGAAATAATTCATGGAATGAATGATTTTATTTTGGAAATAAGGAATTTTGATTTTTGTATTGGATTTTTATTGATTTTGAATTTTATTCTTGTGATTACGGATTGTTTGGAAAGTTTTTTTACTGGGAGAGGTATTCCCCACAAACAGATACTATGACCCTCGGGTACTACGACCTTAATGTGGATAACATCTGTGAATAAGTCCTAAGAATTTTCTAGATAGATCCACAGAAAATTGTGATCGCAAACGATAAATCAATCCTAAAATGAGTGGGTAACCTAGTAAGCTGTCTATGGTTCATGGCCTAGCCCGGTCAGCTAGCCATGAATCGGGCCCAAGAATGATATCAAATTTGGATAGAAAATGTTGCACCAAATGGGCTCGATCCAATTAATTATGAAACAATATAAATGCACAACATCTAACGGTCTAGACAAGAATAAACCTATGAATGAATCTGACAAGCAGGACAATATAATACAAATTGAACCAATCGTAAACTCAACATTTGGGCCCATTCTTTTGTCACTAGTTTATTTGATCAGCTAGTTTATTCTCAATGTCACATACATCAATTATAATATCAACTATTTTTTCTCTCTACTTTTTCTAATTTCAGGCTCTCAATTCAACTAGCCAAAAAATGGGGAAAAGTGACTCTAAATTATGGTCGCGTTCGATACTCACGAATCCAAGATTAATGCCATGTTTTCAAAAAGTGTTATACACCTATCAAATTCTGATTGAGTAAAACACTGACCCATGGTTACTTGTCAACTCACCAGTGGTTAACTACAGGAAATTTAAAACAAACGCAGCATTTGCTGCGTTTGCCCACCGTAAACGAACGCTCCCTATATCTACAGTCTAAGCGATGTTGATTTTAGACAAATGCTTAAGGGTCAAAAGCTCTTGCATTCTATGCGACAACTACAAAAAATCAACATGAATTGTTTTATTGGCTTCACTACATTAATCCAAATTCATTAAGTGACCAGTGGTTCCAATTTCACATGCTCATTTTTTCGGTATCAAGGCTAACAACCTTTCACTCCTGCACCATGTTAGGCATCGAACAAAACTCTTTCAAAATTTGATTAAACCAAAATGAACAACTAATTACTCAAACACACTTGATTAAATATCCTAACTTAAATCTATTGCTGCTAATAAAACTCTACTCCCTCAGCTGAAAGGTTGGAAACAATAAGCCCAAACCGTTATTTGATTCATATGACCATAAACTAAATAGATTTCAGATTACAATACCAGAAACACCATAAAACCAATAGCAAAATACATGCACACGGAGCAAGCAATCATTTAACAAATTATAGTCAGAAAGATTGAAATGGAGAAGTTATCTTGTAATGTCGGAAAGAGGGGTGATGCTAAACCCCCAAGATCCGCTAGATTATCTGAAAGTTCCTGAGAGTCCAAAGTTCGTTCTAAGCTAAAAAACAGCCTGAACGCCAGTGAAGTTCATGCGCACCAAGCTTAATCGTACGTAGAGTAATCGGGATTTCCCTGTAAAAAAGAGAAACAAAAAAGGCAAAGAAACCCATTAATCTGTAACGTAAACAAAGGAATAAGAGAGGAAAAAAAAGGAGGAAACGGAGGTGGTAGGCGTCTGTCAGATGCGGGGCTTGAGTTCCCGTATGGTGTCGAATGAGATTTAGATAGGCAGAAATTCAGCCCGGAGACAGCAACATACAGTTTGTACATATTACAAAGGTTGAGCCATACAAATTGATGAGAGATGAAGATAAGTCGTACGCAAAACCCATAGACCAAATCAAATAAGTGAGAACAAATGAGAATATAGGGGTGGCAAAACGGGTTCGGGGGTCGTGTTAGGTCAAACTCAAACCCGATCTGTTTATTAAACGGGTTGATCCGACCTAACCCGTTTAATTAATCGTGTCAAAATATGAAGCCCAAACCCAACCAGTTTATTAGACGGGTTGACCGCGTTATCAAACGGGTTGACCCGTCTTACTCAATTAACTAATTATGTCCAAATTTGAAACTCAAATCGTCATTTATTTAACTCAAACCTAACATATTTAGTTATATAAAAGAAAATAATTTGATTAATTAACATTAGATTTGTCACTCTATAATATTACTAACTTTAATTTAATTAAATACTTTATTTTAATATTTATATATCTTATTTATATTAAAATTTGATAATAGAAAAATGAATAATCTATAATTTATAATATATATTTATTTAAAATTAATTACATAAACAGGTTAGCGGGTTACATATCTTAAACCCAAACCCGACACAGTTATTAAACGAATCGTGTTCGGGTTGACCCATTTATTTAATTGTGTCAAATTTTAAAACCCAAACCCGCTACTTTCGTGTCGGGTTCTTGTTGGTCAAACAGGTGATGCTGGAATTGCCATCCCTAATAACATATCTACCCAGATAATAAACTGTTGGTCGAAATGCTCCATCAGGAACTAGAATGAAGTGTGAGAGGTGGGATGCAGAATAATAAATCAACCGAAACTACATTATGCTAATGAAAGGAAATAACTATCGTGACTCTTTTGCATAACTTCCGCGAGTTCAGTAGCCATGTGAACGCGTACGAACATCCAAGCAAGATCAAAAGAGGAAAAGAAATCCTGTAATAATCAGATACAAAAGGATAATAACAAAAACAGAGAAGGAAGGGTGAGCACTAGTACCAGACTTTTTTCTGGCGAAGCCGATGGAGTTTAACACTCCTGTTTTCGCGTTCGTCGCGCAAAAATCATGAATAAAAGGGCAGGAAATTTAGAGCACATATCGACGACGAAGAGAAACACAGTAGATTTGGGTTTCGAGAAATCAAAACTTGCTTATCTTTGAAGACTGAAGTTAATTCATGGAACAGAGGTACTTCACAATGTTTTTTGATGAAAATTAAGTGGTGGAGGTTTCGGGTGAAGATGAAATTCGAAGGATTCATGGTGAATGTTTCTAGTTTTCCTTTGTCGTGAAGAATGAAGGCCACCAGTGGGTGGTGATGGTGATCGATCTCGATGCAATGTTCTAGTTGGGGATAAGACGTGGACTTATGTCGGCTGGTTTCTGTTTTCTGGGTTGAAGCTAATCGGTCAATGGGGAGTGGGGAAGAATGACGGAGTGAGGGAGGCGTGTTAGAGCAATATGTATGTGATGTACAGGTTATGCTTATGTTAGTACATGTATAGTTACTCGCATATGTTATTATCTGTATAGCATGCGTCCCCTCTCTGGTTAGTAATATAAGAGGGTTAGGTTGACTATACTGTATATACTTTTTCCTCTTAGACAATTGTCTTTCCGCTGTACTCATAGTCGAGAGAGCTCCTTCTTCTCGCTCTCTCGCCAAAGCTCAATACTAGATCTCCTTTCTTCTGCTGTCTTCTTCTTCCCGACTCTCAATTCCTTCTCAGTTTGACATGGTATCAGAGCGGGCAAACTGAGATTCGCTTCCGCGAACAATGGCAGATGACGACGCTTCACAGATCCAGAACGACGAGGAAGAAAATGAAGACAACATCGAGAAGGAAGCGACCCAGACAGAAAATCAAGGTCAGTCGCTTCTCACTCTTCAAGATCTCAACGATCCCTTGTTCCTTCACCCATCCGACCACACAAATCACAGTTTCGGCCTAAGATTCAAGGGAAACCCAGGCTTCGACAAGTGGAAGAAAGCGGCCATCATAGCCCTAAAAGCAAAGAATAAATACGGGCTTGTTAATGGCCAAATCACCGAGCCGGAGAAATCATCGGAAAGATACCCTATGTGGGAGCGCAGCAACAACATGGTCATGAGTTGGATCTTGAACTCTGTGGGGAGCGACATTGGGGAGAGCATCGTGTACTGTGAAACGGCACACAAAATGTGGTTGGAACTCTGCAAAAGATTCGAACTAGCAAACGGTCCAGAGATCTACATGATTCATAAACAAATTGGGCAACTTCGCCAACAAGGAGATACGATCAATTCATACTTCACGAAGCTGAAAAGGTTATGGGATCGACTGGGCGCAAGTCGGAAAGATTTGAAGTGTTCGTGTGGAGCAGCGACAGAAATACGCGCCCGGGAACAGCAGGATAAGCTAATGAAATTTCTGGATGGGTTGAGCGACGAATTCAAACAAGCAAAACGTGCCATTCTTCTTATGAATCCTCTACCCGACATAGAGCAAGCTTATTCCATCCTAGCGCAAGATGAGACAGGTATGTCCATGGGAGAGATAACCGAAGGTACATCAGAAAATTCGTTGACACTGGCTCAAAAGCCCCTTTTCGGAAACCCCAAGAAAACGGCAGGGAAGAAACCTAACAACAAGACCCAAAACACCACTGGCAACTCAGGGAAGAAAACTACCCTAAAATGCACGAACTGTGCTAAACTTGGCCACAGTCGTTCAGAGTGCTGGTGGATTGTTGGATTTCCGGAAGAGGGAAGCCAGAATCGAACTCAACAGCGGGTCGCAGCTTCAACCATAGAACAAGAAAGCAACGAGAAGAGCCCAGTTCAAGTCCAGTCTTCACCTGTTGCAGGTTTCACATCTGAACAAGTGGAGGGATTGATGAAGTATTTCCAACAGAAAACATCTCTGAATAATGAAGAAGCAACAAATGCCTTTGGAGGTTTTTCTGGTACATTCTTTAAACAATTTGATTCTGATTTGAGAGTTTTAAGTAATATTCAAGAAGATGATATTAACCAATTATGGATTATGGATTCCGGAGCATCTAAACATGTTACCGGAAACAAAACCTTGATTGTTGACTTAATACATCCTTCTGCAAACAGAAAATTAACTCTCCCTGATGGTAACTCATGTGCTGTTCACTCTTCTGGAAATGTTAAACTATGCAGGGATTTTTGTCTGGAAAACGTATTATATGTGCCAAATTTTGTGTTCAACTTAATCTCAGTTGAAAAATTTGCAAGACAGTTGAACATGTTTGTTGTTTTCTCAAACCAACATTGTTTCCTGCAGGATTCTAGAACCAAACTCAGGGGTATGATTGGATACCAACGTTGTGGAGTTTATTTTCTTGATATTGTAGGATTAAGGAATTTTTTGTCTGAATTGAGACAGTTTTCTTCTGTTAGTACTTTGTGCAAGGTTGATGTGGGTGTAAATTCTACCAGCAAAGATCTTTTCCTATGGCACAGTAAATTGGGACATATTCCCCTTAGAAAACTCATTAAAATGAACTTAGGGAGAAATTTTAGCTTCAGCAAATCTGAGATTGTTCCCTGTACTGTATGTTTTAAATCCAAAGCCAAAAGGCTTAGATTTACCAATTCTGAAATAAAAAGTGTTGTCCCCTTTCATATGCTTCACATTGATGTTTGTGGTCCTATGAAGAAAGAAACCCTTGAAGGGCATAGATACTTCTTGACAATTGTCGATGACTTCACAAGGGGAACCTGGGTAAAACTTCTTAGAAACAAATCTGAGGCCCTAAAACTCATAAAGGACTTCATACAGCTTGTGGAGACACAATTTGAACAGAAAGTCAAGGTTATAAGATCTGATAACGCTAAAGAATTAGGCAGCTCCCTTGAGGGTATTGAATTCTTTAAGAAAAAAGGAATTCTTCACCAAAGAACTTGCCCTCATACACCCCAACAAAACGGGGTTGTTGAGAGAAAGCAAGGTCACCTTATGGACATTACTAGATCCTTCCTTTTCCAATCTGGCCTAGGAATAGAATTTTGGGGTTTTGCTCTCGATCATGCCGCGTTTATCATCAATAGGATACCATCTAAGTCCATAAACCACCTCACTCCTTTCGAAAAACTTTACAAATCTCCTCCTGATTATGGTTCAGTAAAGAATTTTGGATGCCTCTGTTTTACCACAAACATCTCTCCTGATAGAACCAAACTTGACCCCAGATCCTCAGCTTGTGTCTACCTAGGAAACAGCAAAAATACCAAAGGGTATTTAACCCTCAATATAGAAACTGATCAGGTAAAGATAAGCAGAGATGTAACCTTTTTCGAAACCATTTTCCCTTTACAAGACAAGGAGTGGCAAGAAGTGTGGCATGATAGAAATCTCAAAAACAGAACAGACAATATTTCTGACCTCTTTCCACATAATACTGATTTCACTCATGACTTTTCCCCTGATCAGTATACCTTCACACCCCAAACAACAAACTCCAACTCTCTGTCTCAACCGGTAACAGAAAATATCCAGTCCACACAAAATCCCTCCACCACTGCTACACAAGAACATCCCATCACCTCCTCTAATGAACCAGAACAGCAGCAGTCTGAAAATTCTACCACACAAGATCACCAAACATTAGATGAGCTGCCTATACAAACCACAGATCCAACTGAGACATCAGACCCAACTTGGATAAGGGATAACACCCAACTTCGCAGGTCAACCCGGGCCCATAGGCCTCCAGCCAGACTACAGGACTATGTCTGTACATACAATCATCATGCAAAACATGATAACAGTCCAGACATCTTCTCAAAAATTCTCACCCAAAGACTGCACAATCAATCTTCATATCTCCTCTCTCACAATTCTCTTCTCATTAATAGCCTTACTAATATTCTTCCCAAAAAGGCCATAACATCCTCCTCCTTCTCTCTCTGTACAACCAGAATCCTAGACAAAGTTCAGTCTCTTAAGGAACCTTCTACCTACGAAGAGGCCAGCAAAGATCCTAGATGGACTGCAGCAATGAACCTTGAATTCCAAGCTCTAAAAGACAATGGAACCTGGTCCATAGTTGATCTCCCTCACGGGAAGAAACCCATTACTTGCAAATGGGTCTATAAAACTAAACTTAGGGCCGATGGCAGTCTTGAGAGGTTTAAAGCTCGCCTAGTTGTTAGGGGATTCACTCAAAGGTATGGGTTCGATTACGAAGAAACCTTCTCTCCTGTTGTAAAACTTACAACAGTGAGAGCCTTAGTAATCATGGCCACAAAAAAGGGATGGGCTATCGATCAGCTAGACGTTAATAATGCTTTCCTTCATGGGGACTTGAAGGAAGACGTCTACATGCACATTCCCCAAGGATTATCTGTTTCTGGTCAAAACAAAGTCTGCAAATTGCACAAATCATTGTATGGCCTTAAACAGGCCTCAAGGCAATGGTATGATAAGCTAGCCACCTTTCTTAAAGATCTAGGCTACATTCAATCCAAAAACGATTATTCCTTGTTCACTAAGAAACTGAATAAACAATACACATTCATTGGTGTATATGTCGATGACATAATAATAACAGGAAACAACAATGAAGAAATAAAAAACTTAAAACAGAAACTTCACAAAGAATTTCAAATCAAAGATTTGGGAAAACTGTCATATTTTCTTGGAATGGAATTCATTGAAACAGCTGACAGTTTGATCATGACACAGAACAAGTATGCTAGACAGATTCTTGCAGATTATGATATGCAGGATTGCAGAACTTTAGTTTCACCGCTTCAGCTCAACCAGAAGCTGGACATAGACACAGGAGCCTTTCTTGAAGATCCAACTAGCTACCGCCGTCTCATAGGGAAGTTAATCTTTCTTACTAATACTCGTCCTGATTTGTCATATAGTATTCAATTTTTGAGTCAATTCTGTCAGCAACCAACTTCTGAACATATGGGTGCTGCTTATCATGTGCTGTCTTATATTAAGGGTACTCTTGGTTTTGGCCTCTGTTTCAATAAGAATAGCAATTTTGGGTTATTAGCCTTCTGTGATTCTGATTGCGCTTCGTGCCCTATAACACGAAAATCTGTTTCAGGGTATGTTATCCTCTTAGGCGGTTCTCTTCTCAGCTGGAAGTCCAAGAAGCAAGTCTCCGTAGCTCTTTCCTCAGCTGAAGCTGAATACAGAGCCATGCGCCAAGTCACAACAGAGCTGAGTTGGCTTACACTGTAACACCCCAACTCAATCCAAATGTGGTCTCGCAACTTAACAGCATATATATATACATGTCACAGCGGAATTCTTTACACTCCAGGACCTTGCCACGGTCTGACTACAGAATATACCGAACAATAGTGCATTACAACCTTAACCAAATACATAATCTTCTTACAATCCTCTCACATCCTATACATCTTACTAACTCAATTGCCATACGAGTGTACATGCACAACTCGTAGGCCACACCTAACCCGTAACACTTGTCCCCCTTCTTACTCTCGCGACGGCCGCTTCCTGATGTACCTGTGTAGTAAAAACAGCCCCCAAAGGGGTCAGCACGAATGCTGGTACGATCCCCTCATGGCCCCCAAGCTAACGTGGCTACGACGACTAATTGTCGATAGCATGGAGGTTGATTAAATGCACAACATAATAGTAAATGCTGTAAACAACAATCCATATATGAACAATCAAAGTTCACACACAATGAACGGCTTAAGTGCGTTCCCTTAATTATAGAGTTAATTGCTTAACTCCTTAAGCTATATATCCTCTTAATCTTAGTCCATCCTTATCTCACCTCAATCTTAATCTTATCTTAATCTTAGAAACAACCAACCTTTAATAAGGAGTGGAAGTCGCTTATCTTAATCTTAATTATACAAACCATCCTTTAAAGGGGAATGGTTGCAACTCATCTTAACCTTACCTTAATATTAATCTTAACAATACAAACCATCCTTTAAAAAGGAATGGTTGCAACTTATCTTAACCTTACCTTAAGTATGCCAACCGTTCTCTCATTGGGAACAGGTTAGCCCTTAGTTCGTTGTTTATTTTTGTAGGGCTTGGTTAACCCTAGCCAGTAGCAGGACACTTACCAGCAATAAACAACATTCTTAAATTGTTGGGGATGTAGGCTTGATCCCCCCACGCCATCTTAAAGCCACCTACCTTGGACTGGATGTCCAATGTAGCCGAGCCGGTCAACCGACCCAAGGCTACTAGTCCGAGGACTAGTCCTTAATCGGAAGTCGAATCTGCTATAGATACCGACCCCCTTTCCTTAGCATGCATGACCGGAGATCGGTCCCGGGTTTCCTCACTCAAGTTCCAGTTAGTTAGTAATAGTCTCAAGACCATGTTTGTTGGTTAACCTCTTTCGGTTCATATCGTCCCTTATTAGGGGCGTTCCTTAGTCTCACTCAATTTCTTACTAAACATTGTTAGTAAGTTCTCACGGTATGTTGTGTTAGTTTTCAAACATCACACAACCATACAATAAATATAATATATTCCGGTTGCATGCTTTATCTTGTTTAGTGAGCACACAAAAACAAATAGCACACAAGCCGAGGGACACCTCGTTAGCAGGTCACAAGAGAACTGTACCGTTCACCGTTGGCCGTTCAGTTGCTTAATCTCTTCCGGAGTCCAATTTCCAAGTCCTAAAACATTCATTCAGTTTTAGGTTGTTAATCACTTAACTCAATTCAACTTACTTATCTTACTTAACTTACTTAACCCTTAATGACTCCAACCTAACACCTCTTAAGTCTTACAACTTAATCTTACAAACTTAATCTTAAACTTTTAAGTTTATCCTTAACTTAATCCCTTAAGTCTTTATACCTCTAATCATCATTGCCCCCTTAATGGGGTACCATTAATACCACTAAACTCTCTTAGGGTTTCTCTTTTTTTTTTTTATGGTCCGACCGACCCACCGACCGACCCACCCCTGGGTAGGTCGGCTGCAGAGAACATCCAACATCACAGTTTCAGCCCGACCGACCCAGACTGGGGTCGGTCCCCTGGGTAGGTCGGCTGCAGAAACTTCCCATACATTGTCAAACTTTCTCCAAATTTTTCCTCAAGCCTCCTAATGTGTTCTAACATCATTTGGCACATCAAACACACCTTATAACCTCCACCAAACTCATTAAAACAACTTCCAAAGATCTTCTCAAACATTTACTCAATTCTTACAAGAAATTCCTAACACTTGTCAATTAATTCCTTATATTTCTAACATGTACATTTTGTCTAAAACTTCAACTAACCAAAGTGTTTCTTTTCTACCCATATAACTCCTCCTTAACATCATTGCTTGTTAAACCTTCCAAGGTTATCTTGCATGTCCATGCACAATTTCTCTTCTTTTCACTTGTTACTCATCACTCTTAAACTCTTAAGCTTGCTTATACATTTCTTTCCATTATCTTAATACCTTGACATTGTTCTTCATTTACCTTAACCATGCAACACCCTCCTTAGACATTTCCACTTCTCTTATGCAACTTACTCACCATTATCACGATCATACGCTCTTTTACATTCCTAGTCATTTTCCTTGATGACTTACAACATCCTCCTACCTTTTTCACTTCTATCACCCAAGTCCACACATTACCATTCAACTAAACCTTACTAGTCCACCACTAACATCATCATACTTACACAAGGTTCTCAAAACTCTCATTCTTACTCTCTAGTTCATACCTAAATCTCCTTAAGGCATTATACACCTTTCCTTAAAACTTATGCACAAGTCTTACATTCCTCATATCATGATTTTGGTGTGTTTAGTACACTCGCCAATCCTCTAATTCCTCCTAGACATCTCTAGGTCACTCTAAACCTCAAGAACTCCTTTGTTAACTCATTTCCACCCAATTTTTCTTTTCATGCTCCCTAGTAAACCCTAGGGCATATTAACTCACCACCACCACTTAAATACTTTGTTTTCTACTCAAATTTCGCCATAGCTCCTCTAGTATATTATCATGCCCAAACACATTATTTTCCTCACTCAACCATCTCATTCACAACAAACTCAATATATTGCAATAATCTTAAATTGCATAGCACTAAGGCTCTTAAATGACATGGCTCTTAGGCCCTTAAATAACTTAAACTTAAACACTGAATTTCCCACATATAAAAGCTTTCAACCTGCAAATACACCCATCAATCTCATAGTAGTCATAATGTTCTTAAAACTCATCTTAAACTTATATTACTAACTCATTCCCATTGGCTCCTTAGTCACAAGTTCACAAGCTTATTTAAGTTCTTTTTCTTAGGTTATATAACCCAATACACAGTGTAAGCTCTAAGCCACATTGGTATCCACTTAAACTCATCCCTTAAAACTTAAACCACCGTTAGGTAAGCATTTTACCTTGTTTTCTCAAGCTTATCTTAACTTCCTCCTTAGACCTTCTTCTTGCATGAATCTCGGCCACCACTTAAATTCCCCTTGCCAATGTTCTAATCAATATTCAATGACTCATATGAGTACTAAACAATACACTAACCTCAAGGAATAAAAACCTAGGTTAGAAATGTGTTCTAAGGCATAAAAGTGGATGATTACCTTTGAAGTCTCAAGGTAGACTTTGGCATTGAATGAAATAGGACCTCCACTAGTCCTTGGTGAATAAATCAAGCTAGAACAAGGCATAAAAACATAGCCCCATGAGAAGGAATTTTCGGCCATGTACAAGAAATGATGGAAACATGGTTTTTCTTACATTTTCTTTACCTTAAGAGAATGGAGAAGCTAATGAGCTCTTCAAACTTGATTTTCCTCCATCAATGAGTTTTCTCATGGCACCAAAATGGCTTTGAAAGATTTGAAAAGATAGAAAGATAGGTCTTGACCTAACTAAGAATAATATGTGTTTAGTTTTTGATTTGGAGCTAAAATGAGTAAGTTGTTGCCAAAGCAAGGTGAAGCAACAATGGAGGCTGCTTGGGACGGTTTGGAACAGAGGAAAAGAAGAAAAAACCGTGGAAGAAGAAGAGAGGAGAGAGTAGGCTAATATAAGGTATTTGCTTTTATAAAGCAAATAGTACTATTCTCTCTTTTACTCTTCTTTTCCTTTATTTGCTTAGTCATGTGGTGACTCCTCACATCAAAAACCGGCCCCCCTCTTGTAGTTGGAGATATTTATGGTCTTAGTTGACCATCTCATTGACTTATGTTGACTTAAGCTTAATTTGGGCACTATTTGGCACTATTCACTAATTAGTGCACATATTCGTGAAATTTTTGGTTTCCCATTGATTTAGGCTTCCTAATGTAATACTAATTAGTACACATGTTGATTAAAGAGTAATGATGGACATTTAGCCACTCAAAACTCAATTCTAAGACAATTTCTCAAAAATGTGCTTTAAGACCTCTTAAAGCACATTTTGTGTTTTAACTTGTTTTCAAGCTTGGTTTTCTTTGCTAATTGATTTAAAATGACCATTAGAATATTACTAAGGTATTATCATGATATTTGGGTACTCACCCAAGTCTCTCCAAGCTTAGAGCACGTTTTTGCCCTGATTACCCTTAAGGCACTTTCTTGTGTTTTCCTTGGTTTAAATTGTCTACCAATCTTTCTAAGGCATATTTTAGCCTTACTACATCATGATTTGATGTTTACTTAGCATACTTAGGTTTGGGGTTTTTCAATCTACCCCCCTTAAAAGAACTTTGTCCCCAAAGTTCCCATGCATCTTATCTTATTAGAATACATGTCTTACCTCATTCCTTAGATCATATAGATCATACTTATGTATACTTAATCTCATTGGATCATTAGATCCGCCATATTCTTATACTTAAATATCACACAACATGCTTAAGCATGTATAGCACTCAAAATTCTCCTTATTTCTTTTGATGATTAAAACATTCAAATAATTTTCTTTCCAACGCATTCTCCCATGTCACCGGTCCGTAGACAATGGCTCATTCGTCCTCATCACCATGGGCCAGAATACAAACACGCTGCTCTCCCCATGTCACCGGTCCGAAGACAAAGGCTCGTGCGTCCTCGACTTCATCGGCGAGACTCAGTAAAAAGGTAATCCTTTTTATGAGGTCATGTGAGGAATAATTCCTCTAATTAAAAATACAATCAACTCCAATTTCATTTTATCCTAAGGCCTCTACCCTTAGTGTGATTTAATTGTGACCACTGGTAGGGAGTTTCAGGAATCATCCAACCCTGATGTGATCAGCATCAGTGTAGAACTATCCTTCTACCCCATTTTGTGTTCGGTTTCCCTTGATCCCTAGAAAATCAAGTTCCACCTCCCACGTCATTTTCAAACATCCAAATAATTCACTCATGTCCAATTTTCTATCTTTTTAGTTCTTCTAATCATAATCAATACATCTCCAAAGTGTGGACTCATTCCATCAAACATTCCCAATTCATCTCTTAGTAATTACCTCAAGACTTAAATCCCTACTAAGTTCTATAACTGTCCCATACCAACTTCCACTGTCTCATACCACATAGCATTACTATTTCCTAACTCATAATCATATCAAATTGTATCTCATAATGTTATCTTATTCTTATCTCCCACATAGTCTCATATTGACTCATACCTCATATATTCTTATTTCTTAAGTCTCCTTAATCCTCTTCCTTAATTCTCTTAACTTGTACTCACACCGGAGTTAACAAGATAGGTACTTAATATGTATGGTATTCACATCTTCTGTGTGCAATAACCATGATTTATCTCAAAATGTTTATGTAAAACATATTCTCAAATTATTTTGTGCTATGCACACCGTAGTTTATGTACTCAGTACACAAACATACGCTAAGCGGTTTTCGCTCTACCCCCCTTAAAATGGATTACGCCCACGTAATCAACATTACATGATCTTTGAACATAAGTTCAAGATGTCTAATTCTTACCAAGCATTCTAGCTTCCACGTTATCTATCTTACTTATAATTCGATCAGAAATGACTTAGTCTCTGTATCGAGGATTTTAACGGTACTTATACCGTATTCTTAACTTAGTTTGGTCTAATCTCAAAGTAGTGGTCTGCTAGCTTCCGCTGCGCGCCTCTGATAATCTTAGTCTTAATTTCTCAATGGACACGTGTTATCTTTATATATACACGGCCTTAATGAGTTGTAATTCGTCTATCCATTCTCCTTGAAGATCTTACGCTCATACTCTTAGTATTTTCTCGAATGTCTAAATTGTTCTCCCCAACTGACCTTTGGTCTGAGGATGATTCTTAGTCTGAAACTACTGTTTAGTGCATAATGTGCTTTACAGTCTTAATCTCTTACATCTTAAGGCATGTTCAATGTCTGTACTTAACAATCCGTGCTCTTCGCACTCCATAGTCCTTAATTATTCGTTCTCTGATTTCTCGTGTTGTTGGTTCAACTGAATTCTTCTCCTCAACTGTTTGTGGTAGTAGCTGTTCTTGTCTGATCTTGCGTCGTTGTCCGTGGTACGGAGTCGACTACCTCCCGTGTTCCTTACACCACTCGTCTACGTGCATGGGGTACCTTACTGGTACATTACTACTTACCCAACTAACTCATAAATGAGCATGTTAGGCCTGCAAGCCCCTGTGGGGTGCAGTCGTCCCACGTCTCGTTTTAGTAAACTCATAGTGTCCGTCACACGTTTAGCTATTGCTAATTATGAAGTATTCTGTTGTCGATCTCCTCTTTCATTATTCCATAATAACATTTATTGTTCTTCTTGAAGTTAATCAAGGGAAATCCATTTACTGCGTTCTTGGGTATGGTATGCTCCAGCTCCTTTCTGTATTCTGTATTGATTCTATTTCTTAGTAGCTTAGGTCCTTTTCCATAGAGCCTCTTATCTTCTTTCTCATATTCATTCTATTAGGAAAGCACTTCCAGTTCCTTAAGGAATGGGTAGTGTGCTTCCTGCGAAATCTTACCTAACCAGGTCCAGACTACTGGCATCAACGCTCAGTTCGTCTACCATCTTATTTTCTTACTTATGTTGGTCTTAACTCATAAATCTAATTGCCTCAGTGTCAATATTTGACGGCTCATACATAATGGTCGCCTTACCGCGCACCATGACTTAATCCACTTATCTAACTATTGTACTCACGACCACTACTACCGTGGTAGTTGGCCTTTACCATGTTGCCCATTAATGGTGCAACCTCTTACTCACTTATTCTAATGTCTTACCTTATACTCAATCCTTCTTGGTGTAAACACACTGGGAGTTCTCTCATTCCGGTATTGGCGGTTGTCGTACCGTGTTGTAAAATAGTTGACTCTTGATATGAAGATGTTATGCTCCAATCTCAGATTCATAAGTAGGCTAATCTCTTTCGCTTTCTTTTATCCTTAGTGATGTTATCTACCATGTAGTTTAACTGATTACTGAAGAAGTCATCCACTGAATCACAAGCTCTTCTGAGCATTGATTAATTGACGTGCCATAATGTGCAGTCACAATGTTTATCTCTGCCCATTACTAATTCTTACATCCTGGGTGTTGGATATGGGGTCTATCTCTGCAAGCTACCTTATTACTCATGTGTATCTGATATATTTCAAGGAATCTCAAGGTTTACAGTTTCATTCTCTACCGAAAGCATATTGTATCTCTAATAAGTGAAAGCCCTATCGAGGGGTTCATTCCCACTCATGGCCTCACAACAAGGAGAGGTATCCCCACCCTAAAAGGCATGGTTCGTTCTCCGCTCCTGTCCTTAGCATTATCTCAATGTTCTCATTGGTACTCTTTCTTGGCTTAAACAAGCTTTCTTATAACTTATTGCGCCTCGGGCTCTGATGTGGTTAACATCCTTGGCTCGTAGGTTCTTAATGCTTAATGTCTCAGTTCATTATTTGTACTCTTACTCATCTGCAGGTCATTCTCTTAAGATTCTGGTTCCTTAAGTACTATCCACCGTTAGGTTACATACTAAATGTAGTATCGGATTTCGTGATAAGTTGTTGCATCCTGCTTCCTGCTAGGGAAGTTGTTCAGGTGATCTGAGGTTACTTAATGTCTTTGACAATGCTGTCATTTTACTAGACTTATGTCTTTTAATAGTCAAGGTTAGGTTCGTATTAGCCGTTCGCCTTAAGGTGTCCAAGTTGGATATAATCCTGTTATCTTATACTCCCATCTCAACGCTTCGTTCAACTTCCGTTGACTATGCCACCCGTTGATGATCAATCATACTTGGGTGTTAATGAGTTAAACAAACAGTGTTAATTGTCATTCATCAGTTGTTCGGCTCGACTATGCCCGCTCTGTGGGGGTAGTCCTCTGAGCTTTCCTTTTCCAGGGTTGTACGACTTTAATCCTTAGTAGGTTATAGCTTACGTTTATTTCTTTTGTCCTTGTTTCCTGGGTCGTCCAACATCTTCATTGAAGAATGTTGTTATTGGTATCCTTCATGGTCACTCTGGGAGTCTTATCCCGTTTTCGTTGTAAGTCGATGCTTCAACAGTCTCAATAGTATCTTATAATACATCCCTTGTATATCATTGCTTATATAGTGTTTTTGCTCGCATTACCGAGCGATCTCTTAGGTTTTTCCCCTTGGAGTTCGGGATTGATGTTCTTACTGCACTGTCGGTTGTTGTTGTACTGTTGCTAACATCCATATGGTCTAATATTATGTCCAAGTTCTGCTCCCGGCTGACTGGTGTGTCACCTCATCTCATCATGGTCAGGCTGTCGGGCCTTTCCATGGTCTTATTTTTCTGTTCTTATCGATTTACAATCCGGTATTAATATATGCTACAACTGTAGCGTTCTCCTATTTTGCCTTGATGGCTTTTCGTGTGGCTTAACCGTGGTAGCACTTGCTATGGCAAGTGCGCCATGCAGGATGGGTTATTGGTACAAGGTACATCGGTAGTGACACTTCCTTCTAATTTCCATGTAATTGGTAGTCCTCGGGACTCCTTCGATAATCTCATATTTTGGATAACCGTCCATCCGGCAGTTTCCTTGTTGTTTGACAGTACTGTCATCTACCAGGGCGTTCCTCTTTCTGAGGGAACCCCTTAATATTTTCTTATGTCTTAATCCTCGCTCCTGTCTCCACACATTTTGTTGTGGTTACTCAGTAATGATTCTCCTTTAGGCACTACTTCGTAGCCTATTTCGGTATACAATTTATGATGTTCCTATCGTCGTCCGCATTATGTTGGCCAGGTTTGTAACCTTTTCATTGTATGGGGTTTGGAGTTCCCGTTTCTAACTAGACTTTCCATAGTCTCAATCCTCATGCTTTGTATTATCCTACTGTTATGCTCCTTCGGACCACTGTCCGGTACTCATGTCACTTCTCTTTTCCTTATATTGCACCCGTAGTGCTTTCCTTATCATTGGTATGGCGGGTTATTTCGACTGCGTAGCATGTCGACCCATGTTGCCGGTAATTTCCGCTCCCTTACTGATAGTATTCCATAGGTAGCGCCTGTTTCACTGTTGCGCTCCATTGAAAACCTCCAAGTTCTCCATAACTGTTGTACAACAAATTGTTTCTCGTATTGCTTACTGTTAGCTAACTGCCAGATCGGGTTTCCCCGAGTAAGAGAAGGCTTTCTTCTCTCTGGCGTTTGTTCCACATATTCAGGGTTAGGGATGTGGAGGGTGGGTCTAGGTACTATGGATGTCCGGTGAGCACCGGGAAGTCCCGACTAATGCACCTCTCACTCTATCTCTCAACCCTTAACCCATAACTCAATCTCAACCTCAATATTCTCCTAAGTTCGGTATTTCTTGTCTTCAGAGCGTAACTACGCTCTGATACCACTTTTTGTAACACCCCAACTCAATCCAAATGTGGTCTCGCAACTTAACAGCATATATATATATACATGTCACAGCGGAATTCTTTACACTCCAGGACCTTACCACGGTCTGACTACAGAATATACCGAACAATAGTGCATTACAACCTTAACCAAATACATAATCTTCTTACAATCCTCTCACATCCTATACATCTTACTAACTCAATTGCCATACGAGTGTACATGCACAACTCGTAGGCCACACCTAACCCGTAACACTTGTCCCCCTTCTTACTCTCGCGACGGCCGCTTCCTGATGTACCTGTGTAGTAAAAACAGCCCCCAAAGGGGGTCAGCACGAATGCTGGTACGATCCCCTCATGGCCCCCAAGCTAACGTGGCTACGACGACTAATTGTCGATAGCATGGAGGTTGATTAAATGCACAACATAATAGTAAATGCTGTAAACAACAATCCATATGAACAATCAAAGTTCACACACAATGAACGGCTTAAGTGCGTTCCCTTAATTAGAGAGTTAATTGCTTAACTCCTTAAGTTATATATCCTCTTAATCTTAGTCCATCCTTATCTCACCTCAATCTTAATCTTATCTTAATCTTAGAAACAACCAACCTTTAATAAGGAGTGGAAGTCGCTTATCTTAATCTTAATTATACAAACCATCCTTTAAAGGGGAATGGTTGCAACTCATCTTAACCTTACCTTAATATTAATCTTAACAATACAAACCATCCTTTAAAAAGGAATGGTTGCAACTTATCTTAACCTTACCTTAAGTATGCCAACCGTTCTCTCATTGGGAACAGGTTAGCCCTTAGTTCGTTGTTTATTTTTGTAGGGCTTGGTTAACCCTAGCCAGCAGCAGGACACTTACCAGCAATAAACAACATTCTTAAATTGTTGGGGATGTAGGCTTGATCCCCCCACGCCATCTTAAAGCCACCTACCTTGGACTGGATGTCCAATGTAGCCGAGCCGGTCAACCGACCCAAGGCTACTAGTCCGAGGACTAGTCCTTAATCGGAAGTCGAATCTGCTATAGATACCGACCCCCTTTCCTTAGCATGCATGACCGGAGATCGGTCCCGGGTTTCCTCACTCAAGTTCCAGTTAGTAATAGTCTCAAGACCATGTTTGTTGGTTAACCTCTTTCGGTTCATATCGTCCCTTATTAGGGGCGTTCCTTAGTCTCACTCAATTTCTTACTAAACATTGGTTAGTAAGTTCTCACGGTATGTTGTGTTAGTTTTCAAACATCACACAACCATACAATAAATATAATATATTCCGGTTGCTTTATCTTGTTTAGTGAGCACACAAAAACAATAGCACACAAGCCGAGGGACACCTCGTTAGCAAGCAGGTCACAAGAGAACTGTACCGTTCACCGTTGGCCGTTCAGTTGCTTAATCTCTTCCGGAGTCCAATTTCCAAGTCCTAAAACATTCATTCAGTTTTAGGTTGTTAATCACTTAACTCAATTCAACTTACTTATCTTACTTAACTTACTTAACCCTTAATGACTCCAACCTAACACCTCTTAAGTCTTACAACTTAATCTTACAAACTTAATCTTAAACTTTTAAGTTTATTCTTAACTTAATCCCTTAAGTCTTTATACCTCTAATCATCATTGCCCCCTTAATGGGGTACCATTAATACCACTAAACTCTCTTAGGGTTTCTCTTTTTTTTTTTTATGGTCCGACCGACCCCCGACCGACCCACCCCTGGGTAGGTCGGCTGCAGAGAACATCCAACATCACAGTTTCAGCCCGACCGACCCAGACTGGGGTCGGTCCCCTGGGTAGGTCGGCTGCAGAAACTTCCCATACATTGTCAAACTTTCTCCAAATTTTTCCTCAAGCCTCCTAATGTGTTCTAACATCATTTGGCACATCAAACACACCTTATAACCTCCACCAAACTCATTAAAACAACTTCCAAAGATCTTCTCAAACATTTACTCAATTCTTACAAGAAATTCCTAACACTTGTCAATTAATTCCTTATATTTCTAACATGTACATTTTGTCTAAAACTTCAATTAACCAAAGTGTTTCTTTTCTACCCATATAACTCCTCCTTAACATCATTGCTTGTTAAACCTTCCAAGGTTATCTTGCATGTCCATGCACAATTTCTCTTCTTTTCACTTGTTACTCATCACTCTTAAACTCTTAAGCTTGCTTATACATTTCTTTCCATTATCTTAATACCTTGACATTGTTCTTCATTTACCTTAACCATGCAACACCCTCCTTAGATGCAACTTACTCACCATTATCACGATCATACGCTCTTTTACATTCCTAGTCATTTTCCTTGATGACTTACAACATCCTCCTACCTTTTTCACTTCTATCACCCAAGTCCACACATTACCATTCAACTAAACCTTACTAGTCCACCACTACATCATACTTACACAAGGTTCTCAAAACTCTCATTCTCTTACTCTCTAGTTCATACCTAAATCTCCTTAAGGCATTATACACCTTTCCTTAAAACTTATGCACAAGTCTTACATTCCTCATATCATGATTTTGGTGTGTTTAGTACACTCGCCAATCCTCTAATTCCTCCTAGACATCTCTAGGTCACTCTAAACCTCAAGAACTCCTTTGTTAACTCATTTCCACCCAATTTTTCTTTTCATGCTCCCTAGTAAACCCTAGGGCATATTAACTCACCACCACCACTTAAATACTTTGTTTTCTACTCAAATTTCGCCATAGCTCCTCTAGTATATTATCATGCCCAAACACATTATTTTCCTCACTCAACCATCTCATTCACAACAAACTCAATATATTGCAATAATCTTAAATTGCATAGCACTAAGGCTCTTAAATGACATGGCTCTTAGGCCCTTAAATAACATAAACTTAAACACTGAATTTCCCACATATAAAAGCTTTCAACCTGCAAATACACCCATCAATCTCATAGTAGTCATAATGTTCTTAAAACTCATCTTAAACTTATATTACTAACTCATTCCCATTGGCTCCTTAGTCACAAGTTCACAAGCTTATTTAAGTTCTTTTTCTTAGGTTATATAACCCAATACACAGTAAGCTCTAAGCCACATTGGTATCCACTTAAACTCATCCCTTAAAACTTAAACCACCGTTAGGTAAGCATTTTACCTTGTTTTCTCAAGCTTATCTTAACTTCCTCCTTAGACCTTCTTCTTGCATGAATCTCGGCCACCACTTAAATTCCCCTTGCCAATGTTCTAATCAATATTCAATGACTCATATGAGTACTAAACAATACACTAACCTCAAGGAATAAAAACCTAGGTTAGAAATGTGTTCTAAGGCATAAAAGTGGATGATTACCTTTGAAGTCTCAAGGTAGACTTTGGCATTGAATGAAATAGGACCTCCACTAGTCCTTGGTGAATAAATCAAGCTAGAACAAGGCATAAAAAACCCCATGAGAAGGAATTTTCGGCCATGTACAAGAAATGATGGAAACATGGTTTTTCTTACATTTTCTTTACCTTAAGAGAATGGAGAAGCTAATGAGCTCTTCAAACTTGATTTTCCTCCATCAATGAGTTTTCTCATGGCACCAAAATGGAGCTTTGAAAGATTTGAAAAGATAGAAAGATAGGTCTTGACCTAACTAAGAATAATATGTGTTTAGTTTTTGATTTGGAGCTAAAATGAGTAAGTTGTTGCCAAAGCAAGGTGAAGCAACAATGGAGGCTGCTTGGGACGGTTTGGAACAGAGGAAAAGAAGAAAAGAACCGTGGAAGAAGAAGAGGAGAGAGAGGTAGGCTAATATAAGGTATTTGCTTTTATAAAGCAAATAGTACTATTCTCTCTTTTACTCTTCTTTTCCTTTATTTGCTTAGTCATGTGGTGACTCCTCACATCAAAAACCGGCCCCCTCTTGTAGTTGGAGATATTTATGGTCTTAGTTGACCATCTCATTGACTTATGTTGACTTAAGCTTAATTTGGGCACTATTTGGCACTATTCACTAATTAGTGCACATATTCGTGAAATTTTTGGTTTCCCATTGATTTAGGCTTCCTAATGTATACTAATTAGTACACATGTTGATTAAAGAGTAATGATGGACATTTAGCCACTCAAAACTCAATTCTAAGACAATTTCTCAAAAATGTGCTTTAAGACCTCTTAAAGCACATTTTGTGTTTTAACTTGTTTTCAAGCTTGGTTTTCTTTGCTAATTGATTTAAAATGACCATTAGAATATTACTAAGGTATTATCATGATATTTGGGTACTCACCCAAGTCTCTCCAAGCTTAGAGCACGTTTTTGCCCTGATTGCCCTTAAGGCACTTTCTTGTGTTTTCCTTGGTTTAAATTGTCTACCAATCTTTCTAAGGCATATTTTAGCCTTACTACATCATGATTTGATGTTTACTTAGCATACTTAGGTTTGGGGTTTTTCAATCTACCCCCCTTAAAAGAACTTTGTCCCAAAGTTCCCATGCATCTTATCTTATTAGAATACATGTCTTACCTCATTCCTTAGATCATATAGATCATACTTATGTATACTTAATCTCATTGGATCATTAGATCCGCCATATTCTTATACTTAAATATCACACAACATGCTTAAGCATGTATAGCACTCAAAATTCTCCTTATTTCTTTTGATGATTAAAACATTCAAATAATTTTCTTTCCAACGCATTCTCCCATGTCACCGGTCCGTAGACAATGGCTCATTCGTCCTCATCACCATGGGCCAGAATACAAAACACGCTGCTCTCCCCATGTCACCGGTCCGAAGACAAAGGCTCGTGCGTCCTCGACTTCATGGGCGAGACTCAGTAAAAAGGTAATCCTTTTTATGAGGTCATGTGAGGAATAATTCCTCTAATTAAAAATACAATCAACTCCAATTTCATTTTATCCTAAGGCCTCTACCCTTAGTGTGATTTAATTGTGACCACTGGTAGGGAGTTTCAGGAATCATCCAACCCTGATGTGATCAGCATCAGTGTAGAACTATCCTTCTACCCCATTTTGTGTTCGGTTTCCCTTGATCCTTAGAAAATCAAGTTCCACCTCCCACGTCATTTTCAAACATCCAAATAATTCACTCATGTCCAATTTTCTATCTTTTTAGTTCTTCTAATCATAATCAATACATCTCCAAAGTGTGGACTCATTCCATCAAACATTCCCAATTCATCTCTTAGTAATTACCTCAAGACTTAAATCCCTACTAAGTTCTATAACTGTCCCATACCAACTTCCACTGTCTCATACCACATAGCATTACTATTTCCTAACTCATAATCATATCAAATTGTATCTCATAATGTTATCTTATTCTTATCTCCCACATAGTCTCATATTGACTCATACCTCATATATTCTTATTTCTTAAGTCTCCTTAATCCTCTTCCTTAATTCTCTTAACTTGTACTCACACCGGAGTTAACAAGATAGGTACTTAATATGTATGGTATTCACATCTTCTGTGTGCAATAACCATGATTTATCTCAAAATGTTTATGTAAAACATATTCTCAAATTATTTTGTGCTATGCACACCGTAGTTAATGTACTCAGTACACAAACATACGCTAAGCGGTTTTCGCTCTACCCCCCTTAAAATGGATTACGCCCACGTAATCAACATTACATGATCTTTGAACATAAGTTCAAGATGTCTAATTCTTACCAAGCATTCTAGCTTCCACGTTATCTATCTTACTTATAATTCGATCAGAAATGACGTAGTCTCTGTATCGAGGATTGTTAACGGTACTTATACCGTATTCTTAACTTAGTTCGGTCTAATCTCAAAGTAGTGGTCTGCTAGCTTCCGCTGCGCGCCTCTGATAATCTTAGTCTTAATTTTCTCAATGGACACGTGTTATCTTTATATATACACGGCCTTAATGAGTTGTAATTCGTCTATCCATTCTCCTTGAAGATCTTACGCTCATACTCTTAGTATTTTCTCGAATGTCTAAATTGTTCTCCCCAACTGACCTTTGGTCTGAGGATGATTCTTAGTCTGAAACTACTGTTTAGTGCATAATGTGCTTTACAGTCTTAATCTCTTACATCTTAAGGCATGTTCAATGTCTGTACTTAACAATCCGTGCTCTTCGCACTCCATAGTCCTTAATTATTCGTTCTCTGATTTCTCGTGTTGTTGGTTCAACTGAATTCTTCTCCTCAACTGTTTGTGGTAGTAGCTGTTCTTGTCTGATCTTGCGTCGTTGTCCGTGGTACGGAGTCGACTACCTCCCGTGTTCCTTACACCACTCGTCTACGTGCATGGGGTACCTTACTGGTACATTACTACTTACCCAACTAACTCATAAATGAGCATGTTAGGCCTGCAAGCCCCTGTGGGGTGCAGTCGTCCCACGTCTCGTTTTAGTAAACTCATAGTGTCCGTCACACGTTTAGCTATTGCTAATTATGAAGTATTCTGTTGTCGATCTCCTCTTTCATTATTCCATAATAACATTTATTGTTCTTCTTGAAGTTAATCAAGGGAAATCCATTTACTGCGTTCTTGGGTATGGTATGCTCCAGCTCCTTTCTGTATTCCGTATTGATTCTATTTCTTAGTAGCTTAGGTCTCTTTCCATAGAGCCTCTTATCTTCTTTCTCATATTCATTCTATTAGGAAAGCACTTCCAGTTCCTTAAGGAATGGGTAGTGTGCTTCCTGCGAAATCTTACCTAACCAGGTCCAGACTACTGGCATCAACGCTCAGTTCGTCTACCATCTTATTTTCTTACTTATGTTGGTCTTAACTCATAAATCTAATTGCCTCAGTGTCAATATTTGACGGCTCATACATAATGGTCGCCTTACCGCGCACCATGACTTAATCCACTTATCTAACTATTGTACTCACGACCACTACTACCGTGGTAGTTGGCCTTTACCATGTTGCCCATTAATGGTGCAACCTCTTACTCACTTATTCTAATGTCTTACCTTATACTCAATCCCTTCTTGGTGTAAACACACTGGGAGTTCTCTCATTCCGGTATTGGCGGTTGTCGTACCGTGTTGTAAAATAGTTGACTCTTGATATGAAGATGTTATGCTCCAATCTCAGATTCATAAGTAGGCTAATCTCTTTCGCTTTCTTTTATCCTTAGTGATGTTATCTACCATGTAGTTTAACTGATTACTGAAGAAGTCATCCACTGAATCACAAGCTCTTCTGAGCATTGATTAATTGACGTGCCATAATGTGCAGTCACAATGTTTATCTCTGCCCATTACTAATTCTTACATCCTGGGTGTTGGATATGGGGTCTATCTCTGCAAGCTACCTTATTACTCATGTGTATCTGATATATTTCAAGGAAATCTCAAGGTTTTACAGTTTTCATTCTCTACCGAAAGCATATTGTATCTCTAATAAGTGAAAGCCCTATCGAGGGGTTCATTCCCACTCATGGCCTCACAACAAGGAAGGATATCCCCACCACCCTAAAAGGCATGGTTCGTTCTCCGCTCCTGTCCTTAGCATTATCTCAATGTTCTCATTGGTACTCTTTCTTGGCTTAAACAAGCTTTCTTATAACTTATTGCGCCTCGGGCTCTGATGTGGTTAACATCCTTGGCTCGTAGGTTCTTAATGCTTAATGTCTCAGTTCATTATTTGTACTCTTACTCATCTGCAGGTCATTCTCTTAAGATTCTGGTTCCTTAAGTACTATCCACCGTTAGGTTACATACTAAATGTAGTATCGGATTTCGTGATAAGTTGTTGCAATCCTGCTTCCTGCTAGGGAAGTTGTTCAGGTGATCTGAGGTTACTTAATGTCTTTGACAATGCTGTCATTTTACTAGACTTATGTCTTTTAATAGTCAAGGTTAGGTTCGTATTAGCCGTTCGCCTTAAGGTGTCCAAGTTGGATATAATCCTGTTATCTTATACTCCCATCTCAACGCTTCGTTCAACTTCCGTTGACTATGCCACCCGTTGATGATCAATCATACTTGGGTGTTAATGAGTTAAACAAACAGTGTTAATTGTCATTCATCAGTTGTTTCGGCTCGACTATGCCCGCTCTGTGGGGGTAGTCCTCTGAGCTTTCCTTTTCCAGGGTTGTACGACTTTAATCCTTAGTAGGTTATAGCTTACGTTTATTTCTTTTGTCCTTGTTTCCTGGGTCGTCCAACATCTTCATTGAAGAATGTTGTTATTGGTATCCTTCATGGTCACTCTGGGAGTCTTATCCCGTTTTCGTTGTAAGTCGATGCTTCAACAGTCTCAATAGTATCTTATAATACATCCCTTGTATATCATTGCTTATATAGTGTTTTTGCTCGCATTACCGAGCGATCTCTTAGGTTTTTCCCCTTGGAGTTCGGGATTGATGTTCTTACTACTGGCACTGTCGGTTGTTGTTGTACTGTTGCTAACATCCATATGGTCTAATATTATGTCCAAGTTCTGTTCCCGGCTGACTGGTGTGTCACCTCATCTCATCATGGTCAGGCTGTCGGGCCTTTCCATGGTCTTATTTTTCTGTTCTTATCGATTTACAATCCGGTATTAATATATGCTACAACTGTAGCGTTCTCCTATTTTGCCTTGATGGCTTTTCGTGTGGCTTAACCGTGGTAGCACTTGCTATGGCAAGTGCGCCATGCAGGATGGGTTTTGGTACAAGGTACATCGGTAGTGACACTTCCTTCTAATTTCCATGTAATTGGTAGTCCTCGGGACTCCTTCGATAATCTCATATTTTGGATAACCGTCCATCCGGCAGTTTCCTTGTTGTTTGACAGTACTGTCATCTACCAGGGCGTTCCTCTTTCTGAGGGAACCCCTTAATATTTTCTTATGTCTTAATCCTCGCTCCTGTCTCCCACATTTTGTTGTGGTTACTCAGTAATGATTCTCCTTTAGGCACTACTTTTCGTAGCCCTATTTCGGTATACAATTTATATGAGTTCCTATCGTCGTCCGCATTATGTTGGCCAGGTTTGTAACCTTTTTCATTGTATGGGGTTTGGAGTTCCCGTTTCTAACTAGACTTTCCAGTAGTCTCAATCCTCATGCTTTGTATTATCCTACTGTTATGCTCCTTCGGACCACTGTCCGGTACTCATGTCACTTCTCTTTTTCCCTTCTATTGCACCCGTAGTGCTTTCCTTATCATTGGTATGGCGGGTTATTTCGACTGCGTAGCATGTCGACCCATGTTGCCGGTAATTTCCGCTCCCTTACTGATAGTATTCCATAGGTAGCGCCTGTTTCACTGTTGCGCTCCATTGAAAACCTCCAAGTTCTCCATAACTGTTGTACAACAAATTGTTTCTCGTATTGCTTACTGTTAGCTAACTGCCAGATCGGGTTTCCCCGAGTAAGAGAAGGCTTTCTTCTCTCTGGCGTTTGTTCCACATATTCAGGGTTAGGGATGTGGAGGGTGGGTCTAGGTACTATGGATGTCCGGTGAGCACCGGGAAGTCCCGACTAATGCACCTCTCACTCTATCTCTCAACCCTTAACCCATAACTCAATCTCAACCTCAATATTCTCCTAAGTTCGGTATTTCTTGTCTTCAGAGCGTAACTACGCTCTGATACCACTTTTTGTAACACCCCAACTCAATCCAAATGTGGTCTCGCAACTTAACAGCATATATATATATACATGTCACAGCGGAATTCTTTACACTCCAGGACCTTACCACGGCCTGACTACAGAATATACCGAACAATAGTGCATTACAACCTTAACCAAATACATAATCTTCTTACAATCCTCTCACATCCTATACATCTTACTAACTCAATTGCCATACGAGTGTACATGCACAACTCGTAGGCCACACCTAACCCGTAACACTTGTCCCCCTTCTTACTCTCGCGACGGCCGCTTCCTGATGTACCTGTGTAGTAAAAACAGCCCCCAAAGGGGGTCAGCACGAATGCTGGTACGATCCCCTCATGGCCCCCAAGCTAACGTGGCTACGACGACTAATTGTCGATAGCATGGAGGTTGATTAAATGCACAACATAATAGTAAATGCTGTAAACAACAATCCATATATGAACAATCAAAGTTCACACACACAATGAACGGCTTAAGTGCGTTCCCTTAATTAGAGAGTTAATTGCTTAACTCCTTAAGTTATATATCCTCTTAATCTTAGTCCATCCTTATCTCACCTCAATCTTAATCTTATCTTAATCTTAGAAACAACCAACCTTTAATAAGGAGTGGAAGTCGCTTATCTTAATCTTAATTATACAAACCATCCTTTAAAGGGGAATGGTTGCAACTCATCTTAACCTTACCTTAATATTAATCTTAACAATACAAACCATCCTTTAAAAAGGAATGGTTGCAACTTATCTTAACCTTACCTTAAGTATGCCAACCGTTCTCTCATTGGGAACAGGTTAGCCCTTAGTTCGTTGTTTATTTTTGTAGGGCTTGGTTAACCCTAGCCAGCAGGACACTTACCAGCAATAAACAACATTCTTAAATTGTTGGGGATGTAGGCTTGATCCCCCCACGCCATCTTAAAGCCACCTACCTTGGACTGGATGTCCAATGTAGCCGAGCCGGTCAACCGACCCAAGGCTACTAGTCCGAGGACTAGTCCTTAATCGGAAGTCGAATCTGCTATAGATACCGACCCCCTTTCCTTAGCATGCATGACCGGAGATCGGTCCCGGGTTTCCTCACTCAAGTTCCAGTTAGTAATAGTCTCAAGACCATGTTTGTTGGTTAACCTCTTTCGGTTCATATCGTCCCTTATTAGGGGCGTTCCTTAGTCTCACTCAATTTCTTACTAAACATTGGTTAGTAAGTTCTCACGGTATGTTGTGTTAGTTTTCAAACATCACACAACCATACAATAAATATAATATATTCCGGTTGCATGCTTTATCTTGTTTAGTGAGCACACAAAAACAAATAGCACACAAGCCGAGGGACACCTCGTTAGCAAGCAGGTCACAAGAGAACTGTACCGTTCACCGTTGGCCGTTCAGTTGCTTAATCTCTTCCGGAGTCCAATTTCCAAGTCCTAAAACATTCATTCAGTTTTAGGTTGTTAATCACTTAACTCAATTCAACTTACTTATCTTACTTAACTTACTTAACCCTTAATGACTCCAACCTAACACCTCTTAAGTCTTACAACTTAATCTTACAAACTTAATCTTAAACTTTTAAGTTTATTCTTAACTTAATCCCTTAAGTCTTTATACCTCTAATCATCATTGCCCCCTTAATGGGGTACCATTAATACCACTAAACTCTCTTAGGGTTTCTCTTTTTTTTTTTTTATGGTCCGACCGACCCCACCGACCGACCCACCCCTGGGTAGGTCGGCTGCAGAGAACATCCAACATCACAGTTTCAGCCCGACCGACCCAGACTGGGGTCGGTCCCCTGGGTAGGTCGGCTGCAGAAACTTCCCATACATTGTCAAACTTTCTCCAAATTTTTCCTCAAGCCTCCTAATGTGTTCTAACATCATTTGGCACATCAAACACACCTTATAACCTCCACCAAACTCATTAAAACAACTTCCAAAGATCTTCTCAAACATTTACTCAATTCTTACAAGAAATTCCTAACACTTGTCAATTAATTCCTTATATTTCTAACATGTACATTTTGTCTAAAACTTCAATTAACCAAAGTGTTTCTTTTCTACCCATATAACTCCTCCTTAACATCATTGCTTGTTAAACCTTCCAAGGTTATCTTGCATGTCCATGCACAATTTCTCTTCTTTTCACTTGTTACTCATCACTCTTAAACTCTTAAGCTTGCTTATACATTTCTTTCCATTATCTTAATACCTTGACATTGTTCTTCATTTACCTTAACCATGCAACACCCTCCTTAGACATTTCCACTTCTCTTATGCAACTTACTCACCATTATCACGATCATACGCTCTTTTACATTCCTAGTCATTTTCCTTGATGACTTACAACATCCTCCTACCTTTTTCACTTCTATCACCCAAGTCCACACATTACCATTCAACTAAACCTTACTAGTCCACCACTAACATCATCATACTTACACAAGGTTCTCAAAACTCTCATTCTCTTACTCTCTAGTTCATACCTAAATCTCCTTAAGGCATTATACACCTTTCCTTAAAACTTATGCACAAGTCTTACATTCCTCATATCATGATTTTGGTGTGTTTAGTACACTCGCCAATCCTCTAATTCCTCCTAGACATCTCTAGGTCACTCTAAACCTCAAGAACTCCTTTGTTAACTCATTTCCACCCAATTTTTCTTTTCATGCTCCCTAGTAAACCCTAGGGCATATTAACTCACCACCACCACTTAAATACTTTGTTTTCTACTCAAATTTCGCCATAGCTCCTCTAGTATATTATCATGCCCAAACACATTATTTTCCTCACTCAACCATCTCATTCACAACAAACTCAATATATTGCAATAATCTTAAATTGCATAGCACTAAGGCTCTTAAATGACATGGCTCTTAGGCCCTTAAATAACATAAACTTAAACACTGAATTTCCCACATATAAAAGCTTTCAACCTGCAAATACACCCATCAATCTCATAGTAGTCATAATGTTCTTAAAACTCATCTTAAACTTATATTACTAACTCATTCCCATTGGCTCCTTAGTCACAAGTTCACAAGCTTATTTAAGTTCTTTTTCTTAGGTTATATAACCCAATACACAGTGTAAGCTCTAAGCCACATTGGTATCCACTTAAACTCATCCCTTAAAACTTAAACCACCGTTAGGTAAGCATTTTACCTTGTTTTCTCAAGCTTATCTTAACTTCCTCCTTAGACCTTCTTCTTGCATGAATCTCGGCCTCCACTTAAATTCCCCTTGCCAATGTTCTAATCAATATTCAATGACTCATATGAGTACTAAACAATACACTAACCTCAAGGAATAAAAACCTAGGTTAGAAATGTGTTCTAAGGCATAAAAGTGGATGATTACCTTTGAAGTCTCAAGGTAGACTTTGGCATTGAATGAAATAGGACCTCCACTAGTCCTTGGTGAATAAATCAAGCTAGAACAAGGCATAAAAACATAGCCCCATGAGAAGGAATTTTCGGCCATGTACAAGAAATGATGGAAACATGGTTTTTCTTACATTTTCTTTACCTTAAGAGAATGGAGAAGCTAATGAGCTCTTCAAACTTGATTTTCCTCCATCAATGAAGTTTTCTCATGGCACCAAAATGGAGCTTTGAAAGATTTGAAAAGATAGAAAGATAGGTCTTGACCTAACTAAGAATAATATGTGTTTAGTTTTTGATTTGGAGCTAAAATGAGTAAGTTGTTGCCAAAGCAAGGTGAAGCAACAATGGAGGCTGCTTGGGACGGTTTGGAACAGAGGAAAAGAAGAAAAGAACCGTGGAAGAAGAAGAGAGGAGAGAGGTAGGCTAATATAAGGTATTTGCTTTTATAAAGCAAATAGTACTATTCTCTCTTTTACTCTTCTTTTCCTTTATTTGCTTAGTCATGTGGTGACTCCTCACATCAAAAACCGGCCCCCCTCTTGTAGTTGGAGATATTTATGGTCTTAGGTGACCATCTCATTGACTTATGTTGACTTAAGCTTAATTTGGGCACTATTTGGCACTATTCACTAATTAGTGCACATATTCGTGAAATTTTTGGTTTCCCATTGATTTAGGCTTCCTAATGTGATACTAATTAGTACACATGTTGATTAAAGAGTAATGATGGACATTTAGCCACTCAAAACTCAATTCTAAGACAATTTCTCAAAAATGTGCTTTAAGACCTCTTAAAGCACATTTTGTGTTTTAACTTGTTTTCAAGCTTGGTTTTCTTTGCTAATTGATTTAAAATGACCATTAGAATATTACTAAGGTCTTATCATGATATTTGGGTACTCACCCAAGTCTCTCCAAGCTTAGAGCACGTTTTTGCCCTGATTGCCCTTAAGGCACTTTCTTGTGTTTTCCTTGGTTTAAATTGTCTACCAATCTTTCTAAGGCATATTTTAGCCTTACTACATCATGATTTGATGTTTACTTAGCATACTTAGGTTTGGGGTATTTCATACACACCTCCTATCTGAGCTGGAAGTCGAGAACATCAATCCCATCCCACTGAAATGCGATAATCTGGCAGCCATTCACATCGCCAAAAATCCCGTCTCACATGAACGGACCAAGCATGTGGAACTGGACTGCCATTACGTGCGTGATCAGATACAAGGAGGACTAATAGAGGTACAACACATTCCCAGTTCAAGACAGTTAGCAGACGTTCTGACAAAGCCTCTTACAGGACGGGCATATAGAGATATACTACCCCGACTGGGCATGTCAGATCGATACAGTAGGATTTTCTGATGTTATTATATAATAGACCGTTAAGGTTTTTGGGACAGATATTGTTCCAGGTTTAATTTGCGTCGGGTTTGACCGGGTCAAATAAGATGCTGTGTTTGGCATGTTGGGCGGGCGCCATAAAAAATAAAAATGGGACATTGCCCATTCTGAGTATTGAACCGAGACCTTTTCCTCCTTCCTAATTACACTATCCAACCGAGCTACGACGACATTCAATATACAATGGTGAGAATTAAAAATTAAACTTAAGAGCTAATTAGACAGAAATAGTAAAACATCCCATGCTCCAGTCACGATTCGAACCTGGGAACAACTCCTTCTTGAATGAATGTACTAACCAGATAATTCAAAACTCAATATACAAATGAAAGAAATAATAATATAGCTCTACTTCAAGCTGAATAATCCTTTTAAAAAAAGCTATCGTTTACAATGTGAATGTATCACCCCTCTCGTTAAACTTGTAATAATCTCTCTCGTAGCATAATTAAAACGTTTTACAGTGGAAGTTTAAACAATAATAATCCCCACTTGGGTGTCACATGTCATTACTCGCCCATGTGAGTAAAGAAGCAGAAACAAATAAAACAACGATAATAATAAACCGCAGTTGAAATACCCCAAACCTTAATATATTAATGAACTATATAATTAGGATATACTAAGGCTAGAACGTGCCTTAGAAAAAAAAATTAGAAGAAGTGTTAAACAACAATTTACACCAAAACATGCTTTAAGAACAATTAGAGCAAAAAGTGTTTTAAAGAGCACAAATAAATGAGGGAACTGCCAATAAGTTCCCAAGAGGTTTCAAATGTGAAATACCTCTAAGAGTAGTAATACGCATTAAGCAGGATTAGCGTTTAAACCGAAAACGCACCTTAGAGCACAAAAATGTGCTTTAAAGGAAAATGTGCTTTAAGGAAAAATGTGCCTTAAGCATTTCTACATGGAACTAAAAGGCAAATGAGCCTAAATACCAATAAGGAATAAGGGAACAACAATAAAATGGTCACAGGAGCCATAGCGTATACACACAAATTAAGTATACAAGTTCACACAAAAACCGGTACTAAACTGAAGAAAGTCAAGAAGAAACCACTAAACGACTTGGTTTAAATTGGAATGAGCAACATGCTATTTCATGAACAAAGTTTCTAAAGGTTGTAAATATATTAAGGACACATTTAAACTAGCCAAAACAAATTGCATAATCAATGTGAACCCGGAAGCACATAAAATGTGTTTTAAGGCATTTTTGGCTATGTAACATACCAAACACATGGTATAAGTCATTAGGAACGAGTTTAATGTATCAAATATTACATAAACACATTAGAGAAACAAAAAAATTCAGGTCAAACAAGGACCTAGGCTGCCGACTTGGGTGGTGACTCACCAAGGCATTATTTGCTTTTAAATTCACTATTTCAACTACTTAAGACTTTCATTAATTGCCAAAGCATCTTGTCCCCTTAGTGAATCATTAATCAGACTCTTACCTGTCAAATGAGAGCTTCCAAGGTCGTAGATCATCCTCTCTTTGAAGAAACAACACAAAAAAAAACTCCATGTTCTTAGATTTAAGCCTTAAAGAACACCTTTCCTTGTAGAAATCATAACTTTCTCGTCCTAGCTCCAAATCACAAGATTGATAGCTCGTTGGAATCCTCTCTTCAAGAGCTTTACAACAATAGCTCATGAGCCCCCAGATTCTCAGGAATAACCACTAAGAAGTGCCTTTAATTCTCGAGGTAAAACATTGCCTTCTTGAAAACTTCTTATTCTTTGGTTTTTGTTACAGCCGATTGGCATGGGATACTAACCCATCTTATTCTTCATCTTATTGTATAATTTTGGAGCCAATTTCTCTAGCAAATTGCTATCAAAATTTCTAAGGAAATTAAGCTTAAATATTAAGCTAATGGTTAATATACAAGGTAAATCCTACAACTACCTATTTCAAGGTTCTAAATATTGATCTATATATGATCTAATCTATTGTGTACTTTGTTTATTATGACCGATTTTGTTAGGTGTTAGATTTAATTTTTAGCACCTAAAATGTTAATATTTTGTAAATCTAAAATTAGATTCATACTCCTTATGATATAAGCTACAATATAAGCTATCATAATATACAAGAAAAATTCATATACTATGAATTTCAATATGGCCTAAAATTAAGGGGTTATTAATGAGTTAGAAAAATTATCTAACTTAGTTAAATTAAAGGAATTAGTATAATTAAGAGTAATATGTAAAATTTGAGGAGTTTTGGTTACATAATATTAAGGCCGAAAATATATATGAGTTAATATGTATTTTTGAGAGTTTAAGTGATGAGAAAATAATTGTAGAATTAAGTTTACAATTTATAAAGAGTTTATAAGTGTTATAAGGAATTTATAAGGTTTTTGGTATATTTAAAGTTAATAAAAGATAGTATATATATACTACAACATTAGATAATTAAATCTGGTGATTTAGAGATGTTTAAAATGATTTTTGATGTTCAAAAATCTGTAGGAAAATTAGTTACGAAAATTAGAAATTAATTGGAGTTAAATTGGTTAATAAATGAGTTAGGATAAAAGAAAAGACCACAAGGGTAAAATGGTAATTTCCCTGGTCAAACATGATCAAACATGGTCAAACTTGGTCAATGACAGTTTATAAAATGTTTAGAGGAGATAGAATAAAATTGGTAGCAAAAGATTAGATATTAAAAGGATAAAGGAATAAAAAGTTAAGTTAAATTAACTTTAGGGGTAATATTGTAAATTATGGAAAGTTAGGGGGTTTGACCATAAAAGATTGGTCAAACTTGGGTATATTTTTGTAATTGACCAAAAGTATTAAAGAAATTAATTAAGAAAGACTTTGGAGGAAATTAGAAATAAGAATAACAAGTTTAGAACTTATTATGAGTAAAATGGAGATTAAGAGAAAACTAGGGATAAATAGTATAAATAACACATGTATATGTGCTTAGAAGGTTATAGGAAATTAAATAAAGAATTTAGAAACAAGTTGTAAAAGAAACAGAGTTAATACGGGGGTTAATACGGGGTTAAACGAGACCCATATATAAATTAAGGTATACGAGGGGTATACCCGTAATTTAATAAGTATAAGAGAAATCAATACTTAAGGTATTTTTAATGAAAATACAAGTTATATTGGAAAAAGAAATAAATACGTATGATACGGAGTATCATACGGACGTATACGAAAAATTTTAGTGTACATGAATAGTACTCGCATACGTGAATAGTATACGTATACATGAATAGTAAATATGTATACATGAATATTAAATACGTATACATGAATAGTAAATACGTATACATTAATAGTAAATACGTATACATGAATAATAAATACGTATACATGAATAGTAACTACGTATATATGAACAGTAAAATACGAGACATATACGTGAATAGTGAAATACGGTGAATAGTAAAATACGAGGCCGTGTAAATGAATAGTAAAATACGAGGCCGTATAAATGAATAGTAGAATACGAGACCGTATAAATCACTACAAGAAAGATGAATTTAGCGTCCGAAATTAGCGTCCGATTATGCAGCGGACGCTATTTTTCGATTAGCGTCCGATATTAGTGTCTGATTTTTTTTTGGACGCTAAATTGCGTCTAAATCAATTTCGGACACTAGCTGGACGCAGGTTAGCGTCCGATATTAGCGTCGGCCAACAAATCGGACACTGAATTGTGTCTAGACTTATACTGGACACCAGCGGACGCAGATTAGCGTCAGATATTAGTGTCCGATAGAAAATCGGACGCTAGTTTACATATATAAAATAAAAATTATTTTAACCTTATAGTACCACACTACTTAGAACTTAATAATTCATTTTAGTAAGAGTAATGTTGGAGTAGTCTCTTAAACTTACTAAGTTAACTAACCATTTATGTTATAATTATGTTTAATACCTCAAGTTATAATCATACACAAAATCTAAAATACAATAATAAACTATATAAACTTAGGATATAAACATGAAACCTTTTTATATAGTTAATAACAAATTTACAATAAATCTAATATACAAAAAATCTATTTAATAATTATATATATTAATAATTAAAAAAATTAATAAACAATTAACAATGTATATAAGATTTTTTTTTGTTTTAAACAAAACTTAAGAAATTTTATAAATTTAGAAAACACTCAAACAATTTACATATTAAAAATGTAATTCTCCACGTTCTATTCTCATACTTATCTCATCAAACTAAGAACATCAAATTTTACTTCCAATTTCACTACAAGGAATGTATCTGATGTTTTCACTGCTTCGACAATTGACATCCTTTTCTCTCTCTCATTTTCTATCGACATCAGGGAGCAACGGGCCTTCGTGAAAACCCTAACAGGTAAGACAATCACCTGGCCTAGAGGTTGAATCCTCATAACCGTCAACAATGTGAAGCAGCTTGAGGACGCAGCTCGAGGATGGCCTCACACTCGTGGACTACACTATCCAGAAGAAGTCAACACTTCATCTCGTCCTTCGTCTACACTATCCAGAAGGAGTCAACACTCCATTTTCATACCTGTTCGGAAACTTCCCCTCCTCTTCGACATCCTTCCAGTATTAACTTCAATCTACTGTGTTTTTTACTCAAGAATTTCGGTGCCAATTTGATTTAGGGTTTTACATTCCTTGGTTTGATTAGTCGATGTTCGAGATTTTGGTCCAAATCTACTGTGTTTCTGGATTTTAACCACTCTAGAAGAGAATTGATGAAGTCCTTCTTGAGCGACTCTGTTGTATTGACTTGATGCCAGTAAATTTCGTTGTATATTTCATCTCTATTCAAGTTAGGGTTTCCCGTAACAATGTTTGCTGGGATTACTTGCAAATGGTAGCTTCTGCATTTATCGGGTCCTCCATTTCACTTTCCTTAAACTTGGAGTCGAGTGTGATACCTAATAACTAAGCTATTAGGCTTCTAATCTCCGTTCGATTTGCTAAATAAGCCCCGTATATTCCGAACTGTCTCCCCTGCTGAATCATGCATCACATTCTCCATTCCCTCTCTGATATATATATATCTTCAATAGGATCGTATTCTGCCAATATACAATATAGTACTTACTACTATACTGTTTGTTTATCACCGGGACATATATATATATGACCGACGATTTGCATTCAAATCGACCACTTCCTTTTGTCCTCCCTCCAATATTGGGGTAATACTACTTTGCTGTATACATCTACCCAAATGTTTTCAAAGTACTAAATCGTTAAATTCGGAATTCAATTCTTGATACATGAATTGTTTATACTACTAGTAAGCTGGCTTGATAGCCTGCTCCTTTTTTTTAATATGGAAGTGAAAGTGAAAGTGAAACCGATCCGATCTGATGATCCATCCATACGGCTTCAGCTATACATATATATATATATATGTATATGACGACATCAGATTTCTGATCAAGATGCAAATCAATTCACAAGAGACTAGCTATGAATTCAATCTTTCTCCACATAATCTCAAGGTAATTTGAAGTCATGTAAGATGCTTCCTCTGTAAAGTTTAGATGACCTTTCTGATAATGATAGCAATGAGCGTGTACTTCGATAATAACACAGATAAGCCTTCTCGTCTAATGAAACAACGAGTAAATGGTTAAGTAACCACTGGTTGTTCAATTCAATGTATCTTCACATATATACATTGACAAGAACTGAGTGGTGATCTCCCTTTGTGTTCATCATTAATTTTACGTTGTTTTATTGCTTAGTTAATATACTACTTATGTGTTAGATAGAGTATACGATATTGTGTATGGGTATTGTGTATTATGTATTGTCTTAGTTGTTGGTACTGCTAGCTAGCTATTTCCTCTTTCTGATTTTTAATTAGTTTTTTTCCTTTTTGCTACTTCTTTCTGTCTACTCTCTTTCACTTTTTAGTTTCCTGATTTCAAGATACTCCATAATATCCTAGCTACTTCTTTATTTTAATAATCTCCATTACTGCCTGCCTGCATTTGCATCTCTATCTTAATTAGAATTAAGTGCTTCTGTGTACCTCTTCCTCTTTCTGATTTTTAAAGTGTTTCACATATACAGGTGTTACAAAAATACCCACATTCTTATAACTGGAGAAGGTATTTTTCAAAATAGAAAACATATCATTGTTGTAAGCCTTTATCTAGCAATCTTGATATGGTGATCCAAGCAGGTCATGATATTTTTATATTTATAATACATGTATATTATATGTCTGATTTGTGGATGGTGAAATTGACAGTGTATGTCATTGCAATTGGATATAATCAAACTGCTGCTTGCAATTACTCCCACTCTGGAATTGGGGATTTGTGACATTGTATTTTTATTTTTTACAGCTCTGCTTCAAATTGTTGCAACTGATAGCTTATCTTAAGAAATATCTTCTTGATGAAAGACTGAGGAAAGTGTTTCAGGTACATTTTCTTCCCTTGCTGGCATGAGCTCTCCATTCCCCATGTTAGTAGTAACGAGGAACTCTTAGTCTTGCTTGCTTCGCTCCATTCCTCATGTTTATTGTAGGAACTCTTACTCTTACTATTTTAACTTTGTATAAGACTGTCTTGTTACATTATTCTCACAGTTTCATATTAAAGTTACTCTTTACTATCTCTGGTGAACCTAAATTTGATATCTTGCTTTAAGTAATCTCCATTTGTCACAGTTTCATATTAAAGTTACTCTTTTCTTGCGTGGTGAAGCGGTCTATTATCATTTCAACTATGCAATGTGGTTTGACTTCTTATTCATGAGTAGAATCTTTGATGCCATTCAAGTGTTTTTGATTGAGAGTATCTGAAAAGGTATATTTGGCCTTCAACAACTATAGTTTGCTTTCTTCTTATCTCTGTTTGTGTGATATTTGCTTGTAGATCCTAAACCTTATCCCCAAGGAATCTCATGGTGAACAGTTCGAAGACGCTCTTGCATGAGTTCAATGGTGTGTTGGTGGTGGTGCTGCTGCAATGGACAATGACGACAGTGATAGTGATCTAGAAGTTGTTGCTGATTCTTTCACCATCAATCTACGATGCCCTGTAAGTCCTCTTGCACATGTGGAGAGATAGTGTGAGGATCTTAAATGCTGGTGTTGCTATTTACTACCTCCTGCTTGCATGAGGGGACTGGACTATTATTGAACATAATTATTGTAATCTTTGACTGAGTAGATGTTGCAAGAACCAAGGAAAGAAAAAGTTGATCAGAAAATATTAGTTTTTTAAATAATTTTTAGATACAAGAAGTGGATCATGATCATGACCTGAAGCCTTAGCATTTGACCTTTGACAGGAAACCTTGTATTTGCATATTCGTACTTTTGTTAACCTAATATGTCTTGGCCTTTGGACTGTAGATGAGTGGTTCAAGGATGAAGGTTGCTGGGAGATTTAAACCCTGTGCTCATATGGGTTGCTTTGATCTTGAAACTTTTGTGGTGATGCAACAAAGGTCAAGGAAGGCAAGGGCTCCACCTATCCTTCTTTTTTCAGTAGAAATTACATCTCCCATCTTATATGCTATCTGTTTATTAGTATAGCCTTCTGGTTTTACAGTGGCAGTGCCCCGTTTGTCTCAAGAACTACTCTTTTGAGCATGTTGTTATTGACCCGTATTTCAATCAGGATCACAAGTCTGGTATGTCCTGTCACTATTACTGTATACTTTCTCCTTAATAAATATTTAGTGGATTTTTAGTTGATCATAAAATTGTTTCTGCGATTACTACAGATGATGTCATGTGGAGAAGATGCAACTGAGATTGAAGTGAAACCTGATGGTTCATGGCGTGTGAAAGGGGATAGAGAACTAGGAGAACTATGGCAATAGCACTCTCCTGATGGAAGTCTCTGTGTAGCTGTGGAGGATGTTAAGCCTAAAGTGGATACATTAAAGCCCGTTAAACAGGAATGTACTGGGTTGAAACTGGGAAAAAGGAAAAATAGCAACGGTGTTATATGTGCTCTTTTTTTTGTTATTTTCATGTAGAATGCTCAAACACAAACTTACTACATTTAGTTCTTTTGTATGGTTGTGTTAGATGTGCTCCTTTTTGGTTCCAAACATGTAAAACGCTCCAACTAAGTCCTTTAGAAAGGCAACAAAAGTGGGGTGGGAACGGTTTTATGTGAAATGAAAAAATGAAGCCTTTTTGGCTTTTTAGATAAGAAATTTGTTGTGTCATTTTTATTTAACATGATGCATACAATTTAATACCCGAATAGCTTATGATAATTATATAATTTGATGTTCAAATATATAAACTAATAGATGACAAATATTAATGATAAAAAGATTTAATTTAGTGTCCAAATGCATAAATTATGGTATGAAGAATAGAAACAATTTAGCGTCCGAAAATTTGAATTAGCGTCCGATATGTAGACACAATTTAGTGTCTGAAAAAATTGGACGCAAAGCTGTAATCATTTTGTCTCCAGCTAGTTAGCGTCCGATTAAGCGGTTTGCGACCATTTAGCAGACGCTATTTAGCGTCCGATTTTGGACGCTAACAGGTAGACGCAAAATAGCGTCCGAAATTAAAATGGACGCCAAGTGGACGCAAATTAGTGTCCGCGGACGCAAAAAAAATTAGCGTCCAGGCTTTTAGCGTCCGATGAATATCGGACGCTAAACATCAAAAATCGGACGCTAAACACATTTAGCGTCAGATTTTTGATGTTTAGCGTCTGAAAGAGTCGGACGCTAAATCCTGTTTTTTTGTAGAGAATGAATAGTGAAATACGGATGAATAGTGAAAAATACGAAAACCTAATACAAGGTCCGTACGAGTCTAAAGTTGCTAACTGTGCAACTAAATAACTGTTAACAACGTTAGTATGTTAATGAATTAGAATTGAGCTTGAAAACGCTCCTAAATGAACGAACCCGTTTAACGGTAAACTAATATACCCGGGTTAACCTAGAAAGAGGTTTAAGTTGAAAAGAGAACCAAACTAGTTCTAAGACACAAGATACTAATACTAGTTCTGGTTACAAATCTAGATAGTCAGAGACGTTCGGTGGAATAGGCGAACGTGGGATTAAGAGCTAGCCAATCTCCGGTGTACGGTATGGGATTCTTGTAGCTTGTTTACTAACGAGGTCTACCTCGGTTTGTGTGCTATGTGTTATTGTGATACGACCAAACAAGATTAAGCATAAAACCGATTTATTGTATTGTTATTGTGCGTACATTGCACACTAACACGATTTGATTCAGAGCTTGTTCATTAACTATGTTTATTAACAATTGTATAAGGTTACGAATATTCCCTATTGTTAGTTGGGTAATGCCGAGAGAGGTTTAACTAACCAATTGTCAAAGAGACTTCAGCTAACTGGAACTTGGGGAGAAGAGGAATCCGGGACTGACTCCGGTCATGCATGTTCAGGTTAGGAGGTCGGCATCTGTATCAGATCTGTCTTCCGCCTAGGGTCGACAAACTGACCCGACCAGCTTGAGTGAACAGTTTGAGATGGGAGGCAAATTCAGGAGGCGTAACCCAATGGAGCTAATAACTCATTGGCTAGGGTTACTTTGACCCGACAAAAATAAACAATTCAGTTAAGGAACAACCAATTCTGATAGGAGAATGGTTGACACTTATAAGGTATGGTCAAACACGAGAACTAAACAATTGTCAGGTCTCAGGAGTTAGAAATCTAACTTACATCATTAATGGGCGTCCATTATGACGTTCGCTTTATTTGAGCTGTGAATGTTTCACATAAATGTGTTGTTTGTTATCGTACTTCTTATTATTATTTGTATGAATAAAAAATTGCATGTATACGACAAAGTAGTCGTGTGTAACCCTGTTAGCTTGTGGGCTGCACGTTTTCTGTACCAGCCATGTGCTGAGCCCCTTGGGGCCTGTGATTTAAACTTTGCAGGTAGGTACCAGGCGAGGACTCAACCTAAGAGTGAGAGCGGGTAGAGTACTTCGGGTTTCTTTTACATTTGTTACACGAGTTGTGCATGTACACTCGTTTAGTAATTGATGAGATGTTAGTATGATGTATTAGGATAAGAGATACTCGGTATAAGTTGTGGTTTGTGGATTGTAATGTTTAGATGCTCGAGTAATTATCCGGTTAGTCAGACCGTGACTTGTAAAGAGAATAGGCCTAGTTAGTCACGTGGGTGACTAACGGCGGTAACACCAATTTAGTAGAACTTTTCCGCTGCGTTGTTAATGTACAAGATGGACTTAGGGCGACGATCATTGTATTTGGAGATCGGGTGTTACAGCAGTGAAGAACGAGATATCTATTACATCATCCTAAGTATAAACTGATACATATGACAAGTGAGCATCTAAAGTGTTCCCAATATTTACAACGTACTGATTACTAGCTAGTTCTAAAAGTGCGGTATATAAAAGGCGTCATCGACTACCCCAAGGGTCCCACACTTCGGCTTCATAGCTCAATCATTAACCTGACAAACGCCGTGGAGGCTCAGCGAAAAACACTGAGTATGCTAGGTATGAATTTTGGACCCTATTGGTCACATAAGTTGGCTTAACCGTCTTAGCATTGGATTCATTACATGCTGTACAGGTTTGCAGATATAATAAAACCGCAAATACATGGATGAATAGCATTTAAATACAACCAGTGCAGTCACTACATTTCACAAACACACAATATATATAACAATAGTAAACGAGATAAAGCAATGGAACGCGTAGCCGTTTAGTGAACGATCTGGTATTTATTATATACAACTGACCTCTCAAGTCCTCATCATATTGTAATCCTCATCGTATGTTGGGTGTCAAGTTAGGACAACCCGTAATTGTATTCATTGATGGACAGTCGTCTTGGTGGCACCAACAGTAGTGCACTCTGACCAAAGATATAAGATCCCACGACTTCCTCTTTGCCTAGAAGGCGTCATTTAATTGAAGGCAATAGCCGTGTACCAATAGCAATACCCTCTGACCAACGATCTATGTAGGCTCATATGGATTTAATTAGAGTGGAACCCGATCCGGGTAAACACTCAAGTGATCACTATGCGCAACCAGTAGTCGGAGACTACTGGATTTTTAATTCGAAAAACAAGACTCCATCTTATGATTAAATATTAATCAACACCTAAAGTGTAATCTTAGGTTAAGGAGAATTCGTTCATTAACATAGCTGCCCTAAGGGTCTTACGCAAACCTAGAAGAAGTCTAGGTCACATATTCATGTTCGAGATCCAAGTTCTAGAGACCGACATAGTCGCGTCTCGTACCTAGGTATTTTACTAAGGTTAACATATAATTATAATACTAAGTGTATTATATTAGGCTACAACAACTTAATTTCCTTACTCGTATATGTATGCTTATATAAGCTGATCTATAGTCGATATAGTATTAGTCCGAAAGGATGTTCGCATACAATAATAATGCGATATAGACAATCAGGTCTACATTTCAATTCACACATACATGCATATAAGCACACACATAATATTGTTAAACGCAACAATAACGTCTGAACCCAAGGAAGCCCTCAGGACAATTCAGACCACACCGTCCACATACCGTACACCGACAGAAACGCTAGTGTGACGATTCACGCTTATCCTCTAGCACTCCCGTAGCTCGTATCTAGCAGCCCATATCTCTAGAATATATTACTCTAATATCAGTGTCTATAGTTCGAGTATACTTAACCATCCCAGAATAAATTATAATCTTTATCCTGTCGTTACCCCTCAGCCGGTTATTCGTTTAACTCGGTTTCATAAACCCTCGGGGTTTAGATCTAACTATACGTTATAGTTTACGTGCATATAATATTCGATGCTGTAATAATTTTTACGATGAAGAAGTTTGATCCTTAATAACTCGTATATTACCAGGGTACATACATTCATGGATAGAGTTTACGTACATGCAGGCATGGAACTTCATTCGTTAGTGATACGTTAAAGTTTACATATTCATTATTACGTACCTGTGTGGGTGTTTATATATATATTTACACATATCATTACTATACTTCATTAAACCAAGTTACGTTTTTACTTTTGATTACGTAACGTTTGTATAGTGGTCGGCGTAGTTGACTCGATTAATATTCTGAGTCGACATTCTTTTATCAACTCGTATCCCGTTATGTTATACGGTTATAGTTTTTTTCCCGCGTCGCGTATTTACACACTAACTTCATATGTGACCATTAAAATCATATTATACTTCCTACCTTATATTATAATCTTATATCATACGAATCATAATGTTTTCATGATGAGTTACTTCATCATTTCATGTGAAGTGAAATACCCCAAACCTTAGTATGTTGTTTAAATATCAAACTATGGTATATTAAGACTAAAAAGAGTCTTAGAAATATTAATAAACAATTTAAACCATAGAAAACACAAATAAATACCTTAAGGTCAATATGGGCTAAAATGTGCTCTAAGCTTGGGATAAGTTGGGTTAAGACCTAATAAGCTTACCAAGACCTTATTTATATATTAATGAACATATTAAATCAATTACCAAAGAAAACCAAGCTTGAAAACAAGTTAAAACACAAAATGTGCTTTAAGGAGTCTTAAAGCACATTTTTGAAAAATTGTCTTGTAAATGAGTTTTGAATGGCTAGATGTCCATCATTACTCTTTAATTAACATGTGTACTACTTAGTATCACATTAGTAAGTCTAAATCAATGGGAAATCAAAAATTTCACAACTATGTGCCTTGTTTTTGTGAATAGTAACTAAAATAAGCTAGTTTGTAACATATGTCATATAAGTAAGTTAATTGGTCAACAAAGACTAAAATACCCCTTATTATATAATGGGGGCCGGTTTTCTTATAAGGGATGAGTCATCCCCTTTTTAATTTGATAAGATAGAAAATTGATAAAGTAAATCACTATTTACTTTTACTTAAATATCTAAACAAACTAAGTTTTCTTCATTCTCTCATTTCCCTTGTTCCCACCGTCTTATACCTTCCTTCTTGCTCTCTTTCACGGTTTTGCTACAGCACCAACACCAACATCAACTTCCATTGCCATTTTCTCCTAGCTCTCTTTGCCAAATCAAAAACCAAGACCACCATTCTTTTTGCCTTGCCAAGCTCTTCAACTTCATCCTTTCAAAACTCCAAGAGCTCCATTTCGGTGCCAAGAAGAATCTCCATGGGAGGAGCTTGAGCTAATCTTTTTACATATTATTGCTCTCCTTTGCTTCAAGGTAAGGAAACTCAAAGAAAAATAACATTTCCCTCATGTTTTTGTGTTGTCCGAAAATCACCATTAATGGTGTCCTTATATTGCTTTGTTCTAGCTTCATTCCAACCTTTCAAGGACTTGGTGGAGTCCGCTCTTGCTACATATCCAAACTCTCTTTCATTGCCAAGGTAAAACAACTATCTTAATGTGTTAATACAATATATGTAACTAGGGTTTACAATGAGATTAAGCATGAAGCTTGAATACTCATTGTCTTGCTTGTACATTGTTTAGAAGTTGACAAGCAACCAAACATCCTTGCCGATTTTTAACAAGGAAACAAGAAAGAAGTTTGTGAGGAAAAGAGGTAAATATGCAAACCTAATGTAGTTTAATGTCTTAGGAAAAAATGAGCTTAAGTTGTGCATTAAAACTACTTAAGGAGCTAATGGTGAATGACTTAGTAAAATGTTCTCAAGGAGACTAGTAAAAGGGCATATGTGTTGTTGTATGTATTTGCAGGTCAAAGGCAAATATATTGTGGAAATTCAGTGTTTAAGGTTTATGCATTATAAGGGCCTAAGAGCCATGCATTTTAAGGGCCTAAGTGCCAAGCAATTTAAAATTATGCACTATATTGTGATGTAGTGTAAACTTGGTGAAGTTTTGTGTGTGAGAGGGTTCTTGGTGGATTTAGGTGTTCTTGGATGTTTAATGGTGGAAACAATGTGTTTTGGCTTAGTAATGTTCTAGGAGAATTCATGTCAAAATTTAGATAATGTACAAGAAGTTCTAAGTGTTTAAATAAACTTTGGTGAACTAAGAAACATTAAAAATGTCTAGGTGAGAAATAATGTCTTAGGTGTTCTAGGAAACAAAAGGACTTAGACATCAACTAGGAGTTTAGGTTGGTAAGAAAAGATGCTTGGGAGATGATGTTATGGTGAGGAGAAAGCATTTTGGGCTAGTGGTTATCATAGGTGAGAAACACCATTTAGAAACCTTGCAAGAAAATGTTATAAGTGTTGGTGAATTTTACAAGAAAATTGAGTAACAAGATGGACAAGGAACTAAGTGAGTCTAAGATGATATTTTGGCATTAGAATACACCTAAGATCATTTGGGAAGTTTGTACATATAATGGGTAGGTAGAACCATTGCAACAAGACTTGAAAAATGCAAATTTGACCATTCTGTAGCTTTGGTCTGGGACCTAGGTCTTGGGTAATGTCCTGGACCATATATCAAAAAGGGGCCGAGAGTCTTACACAGCCTTGGTCCGGGACTTGGGTCTTGTATGAAGTCCCGGACCACCCCCTTAAATACCCCCGAGAGTTTTTGCCTAGCTTGGTCCGGTACCTAGGACTTGTATGAAGTCCCGGACCACCCCATTAAAACAGGCCGAGGATTTTGTTAAGTGTAGGTCCGGGACCTTAGTTGGGGACCAAGTCCCGGACCACTTTAAAAGGCTAGTTTAAGGTTAGTTAATGATGTCTAATGATGGGGATTAGTTAATAATGATGTTATAATGTTATATAAGACATGTTAGGAGTGTTATAATGACAATTTAAAAGGTGTAAAGTTATAACAAAGTATGAAAGTAAAATAAACTAGATATGTGAAGAAATAAGTTAACAACGGAGTAGTACATTAATTAACCGACGTTACTAAATGTGTATAGGATTCTTCAAAGGTGGAAACCAGTCGAAGCAAGGACCAAGGTATGGTTTTCTTGCAGTCTGTTGCCTACCGGTTTACACCGGCTTGTGTGTTGTTTGTTTTTCTGTTTGTTTATGACCTTGTAAGACTTAAGACATGTAATGAGTTTACAGTTGCTAAATATTATTGTGTTGTTAAGTTGTGACTCATTTCCCTTGTGTGTGTTTAACAAGACTTGACCACTTGTTTGTGATTTGTTTAATGAATTCAATGTTGAACTTCTAACAAGTGCTAACCGGGGAGTGAGGAGTCCGGTAGTTCCGGCCACGCGTGTGAGTATGGGAGTCGATGTCATCACCATTTCGATTCTCTTTGTATGTTATGGTTGTCTTCCATTTTGGTTTTCAACCTTCCCTTTAGCTTATCCAAGGCTATTTTACTGACTCATGTCGGGCCACAGGGGCATACTATGTTTGTTCGGTGTGCTTGGGTTACTATATCCGTCGCACCTTGGGGTTAAGTTATCCGTTCAATCTAACAGGACGGTAACGAGTTATGTAACGAGCTTAGCATGAGTTTGGCAACATTTTCTAGGCTCTCCATGTGATCTAACTATGTTGGTTCGGTAACTAAAGTAACCGTTCTTGCTATGTTATGTGTGTTGTTGTGCTATGCAATATTCCTTGCTATGCTCTGTATATATATGTCGTTTGTTTAAAAAAAATCAATGCCATGTTATCATGACAAATAGTTGCGCGTATCCCGGTAGCCGATGGGCTGCGCGTTAACCATACTAGCCAAGGGTTGCTGACCCCCTCGGGGGCTCCATATTTATACTACAGGATGAGGATCGAAGAAGCGGAATGGCTCTAGATTCTAGGTGGTAGAAATACTTTTGATTATTTTGGATGTTGAGCTCGGGATGCGCCTGTGCTCCCGTGGCGTTATATTTTGGTACCGTTAATTTTGACAGTGACAGTGGAGTTGTGGGTACAGTTTACAGTGGTGGATGTTGTGTAAAAACTCGGTATGTTTGGTGACGTATATATGTATGGATGTTAGTACCTAATGCTCGGGAGTCTGACCATCAGACCGGTACACTTGTATTTATTCTGCCTTGTTAACCACGTGGGTGGTTAACGGCGTTGTAGCACCGAACCATTTAGTAATTGTTTAGTTGTTTATCTCCGCTGCGATTTCAATTATTGTTAAGTGCGTAGTAGGGGTGTTACAAAAAGTGGTATCAGAGCGAAGTATCGCTCTGATGACTAGAATACCGAGCTTAGGAATATACCGAGTTAGGAAACCTAACCATAGTTACCTAAGTGAACAGTTATGGAAAAGTTAACCACTAACTAAGTGTGGAGATACCTTGTTGTCGGGAAGATGTTACAACCGTTGGACCGATAAGTGTGCAAGCATAATACTAATGAATGTTCATGTGAATTCAGATGTCAGGTCGACCGAGAGGTAGAGGCCGCGGACGCGGTACTGGTGATACGGGTGACCAGGGCGATAATGCAACGACACAGGTTATGGCTGAGGCAGTAGCAGCCGCCGTAGCCCAGATGGTACCCCAGTTAGTAGCTGCGATGCAGCAGCAGCAAGGCGGTATGGGTCAACAAGGGCCACAACCGCAACCACAGCCGCGCGAGACCAACTGGGTCAAGGCGTTGGCGGATTTGAGACCACCATCGTTCAGTGGGGAGACCGACCCTGGTAAGTTGGAGGCGTACATCTCTGAGATGGAGACCGCCTACGAGACCTTGAATGTGCCCGAGGAGGTCAAGGTCCATCTTGCCGCTTACTACTTGAAGGGTTCGGCCCAGAGTTGGTGGAAGCTAGTAAGGGAGGGCAGAGTTGCTGATCCGACCTTCCAGTGGAGGGAGTACACGGCTCTGCTGCGAGCCAAGTACTACCCGATACACGTGCAAGAGGCGAAGCGCCTAGAGTTAGACAATCTGAGACAAGGGGATAAGATGACGGTTGATGAGTACTACTCCGCTTTCATCGGACTTATCCACCTGCTACCAGATCTGGGTTACTCAGACCGGATACTGGTGAACCGTTTTTACAACGGGCTGAGCTACCGCCTACGCTATGGTATGGGGCCAAGCAGATATACTACTTTGCAGGTAACGGGGTAACAGTGTGATGTGAATAAGTGTGTGTGTAATGTGTTAATGTAAATGTGAGTTTGTTTTGCGGGGCATAACTGACACCCTAAATATAGGAGTGCTATCATGCCGCTGCTATAGTAGAGATCACCGTCCGTCTGAGGGACGAGGAGAATGCGCTCAAGCGCAAGGCCATGAGCGAGGGTCAAGGCATGCAAGGGTACGGGTGAGGAAAGAAGAAGAAGCCATACCCCCAGTCCCAGAAAGGACAGCAACAGGGTGGCAAAGGCCAAGCCCAGACCACCACTGCTGAGGAGCCGTTGCAGCTCACCTATACATACGTGGCTAAGCCCCTGCGCTCTCAACCATTCAAGGGTAAACGATTAGTTCTGAATACCGAGTTTAAGTGTGTGATGTTATATTGTGAAGTGTGTACTGAATGTGTAATGTGTTAGCAGCTAGCACGGGCTCTGGACCGGAGCGCCACTACTACTGTAAGTGGTGTAACGGAGACCACCCCGGCAAGGACTGCAAGGGCAATGATGTGCAGTGTCGATACTGCAAGAAGATGGGGCATTGTGACTACGAGTGCTTCCAGAACCCGAACGGTAGAAACTACAAGCCCAAGGGGCAGTGGAAGGGTAAGGCCACCGCAATCACCGATGGCCCGAAGACGGCTAATCAGCCACCCACAGATCAGAGGTACACTGATTCCCAGAAGGGGAAAGGGACGGGACCTAGCAAGGCCGCCCTGAATGTGGTGGACCGGTCTGAGGCACCAGGGCCCTCTTCTACACCAGGTACTGCCTAAACCGTTGAATGAAATAAGTGTTTGCATACCGCATTTCATGCATGTGTGTTAGTGAGTCTAGATATACAACCATGTGAGTAAACAGTTAAAGTATAATGTGAAAGTCACCTATATTAGGTAATTTGAAAACTTAGGAACCTTCAATATTTGCTATCCAATCCCACCCGCACCAAACCCTGAAGAAACCACCATCGGCATCACCGACTTTCCAATAGAGCAATGTCAGGTTATCCAGCCAGGTATGATACTCTTAAGCGGATACCTGACACCGGAAGCACAAATCCACATCATCCGACGATGCAACAAGATAGGAGCAGCACCTGGAGGTTTCTACACACCCGAATACCCGAGCGGATCAAGGATCAAATTAAAGATGATGTGCATGGGTAAGGACTGGAATCCCTACACCAAGACATATCAAGACAAGCGAGATGAAGATGGAGCAACTGTACCATGATACCTGAGGAGTTCCTTGCGGTCGTTAACCACGCCGTGGGAATTGCTCAACAAGTTGAATCCGATTCAATACCAAGTGTTAAGGTAGATCTATGTATTGTGAACTTCTACCAGAAAGGTGGACGGCTAGGATTACACCAAGATAAGGACGAGTCACCCGAGTCTCTAAGTAAGGGAGTACCCGTGGTGTCTTGGTCCATTGGTGATACCGCAGTGTTTATGTACGGCGAGCAGAAGCATGGTGATCTCGCAAAGAAGTTAGTATTGAAATCAGGAGATGTGTTAATCATGGGTGGGCAGTCAAGGATGCTATACCATGGTATCAAGAAGATCAAACTGAATACCGCACCGTCGACAGTGCTCAATGCCACACACATGAAACCCGGACGTTTGAATTTGACTTTCAGGCAGTTTTAAAGCCTTGTGTAATCATGTAATGTGTTAAGCCAGTGTATGTTAAGAATGTTGTATGTGTTAGTTATGTCAGCAATGTAAACCAACTTATGGTGTAAAGAGAATACTAATGAATAAAGTGGAGTCGTTTGAAGTATGTCAACCGTGTTATTACCAATACTTATTAATTTGCCAATGAATTAGGCTGTGCACTCGGAACGGGAGGTATACTGAGTGTCTGCAATGAGGCAGAAGCCGGCAAGAGCGGCACAATCCTCACCGGTACCTTTCTAGTCAATGGCGTGGACGCTTCGATCTTGTTCGACTCCGGAGCCTCACATACGTTTATTTCGCTATCTTTTGCAAAGAGGCTGGGGTTAGACGATGAAGAGATGTCTGATTTCTTAGTCACTCTCCCGTCGAGAGAGCGGATCAAGTGTACCCGCTACCACCGAGATGCTATTGTACGAATCAGAGATGAAGAGTTTCCGATCGACTTGATAGAGTTCGAGGGACTTGGTTTTGATGTGATTGTCGGGATGAACTGGTTGGAGCGGTACAAGGGCAGAATCCTGTGTGCCGAGCATCGTCTGCTTCTTCGGAGTCCGTCTGGGGTTACTATATCATACCGTCAGAGGCCCAGGGAGCCTTCGACTCAGATCATCACCGCTATGGCCATGTATCGTGAACTACGACGAGGGAATGATGTATACCTCTGCTATGTCCAGGACATAGAGAGAGACCCAGAGTTTAGCCCAGATGTGCCGGTAGTGTTGGAGTTTCCTGATGTATTTCCTAAGGAACTGCCGGGCATGCCGCCAGCACGGGAAGTTGAGTTTGAGATTTATTTGGTTCCGGGCACCGGACCAATTGTGAAGGTGCCCTATCGTATGGCTCCAACAGAGATGACAGAGCTCAATAAGCAGCTGAGAGACCTACTCGACAAGGGATTTATCCGCCCTAGCGTTTCACCATGGGGAGCACCGGTCCTCTTCGTGAAGAAGAAGGACAGTAGCCTCCGCCTTTGTATCGACTATCGAGAGCTGAATGCAGTTACGGTGAAGAACCGTTATCCTTTACCATGCATCGACAACTTATTTGATCAGTTGAGAGGAGCATCAATATTCTCCAAGATAGATCTACGATCCGGTTACCATCAGATTGCTATTCGGGACAGTGACATTGAGAAGACCGCTTTCAGAACCAGATATGGACATTATGAGTTTACGGTCATGCCGTTTGGTTTATCCAATGCACCAGCCAAGTACATGGACTTAATGAACCGCTTGTTCCAAGACCAGTTGGACAAGTCAGTGGTAGTCTTCATCGACGATATACTTGTGTACTCGAAATCGAGAGGTGAGCATGAAAGCCACCTGAGAAATGTGTTACAAATGTTGAGAAGGAATCAGTTGTATGCGAAATTTTCAAAGTGTGAGTTTTGGTTGAACCAAGTATCTTTTCTTGGTCATGTGATTTCTGAGGCCGGGATCGCTGTTGATCCGGCAAAGATAGATGCAGTGCGCACCTGGCCTAGGCCGAAGACAATTACCGACATTCGGAGCTTCCTCGGTCTGGCAGGATATTACAGGAGATTTGTGAAGGACTTCTCCAGTGTCTCGAAGCCGATGACTTCCTTGATGAAGAAGGATGCTCCATTCGAGTGGACAATTGACTGCGAGAGTTCTTTCCAGAGGCTCAAAGATGCTCTGACATCTGCACCAGTCCTGACTATACCAGACGGTCCAGATGGTTTTGAGGTTTATTGCGACACATCAGGCAGAGGTATGGGTTGTGTATTGATGAAACACAGGAAGGTCGTAGCGTACGCCTCCCGGCAGCTGAAGAAGCATGAAGAGAACTACCCTACCCACAACTTAGAATTGGGTGCCATTGTCTTCGCACTGAAGATATGGCGACATCACTTGTATGGGGTAAGCGTGACAATCTATTCCGACCACAAGAGTTTGAAGTACTTGTTCACTCAGAAGGAGTTGAACATGAGACAAAGAAGGTGGGTCGAGTTTTTAAACGACTACGACATCAATTTACAGTATAAGGAGAGAAAAGCAAATGTGGTAGCTGACGCATTGAGTCGCCGAGCACACTCTCTCCATTCGCTAGTCTCTCATACTAGCTTGGTTGAAGAGGTGCGGAGTGCTCAGATGACGGATCAGTATATGATGGAGATTAGACAGAAGCTTATTGATGGCACATTCGAGGGTCAGAAGTACGACTTCCGGCTCCACGATGATGACCTGATTAGGCTGAATGGCCGACTGTGTATTCCGAGGAGTAGCGCCGAGCTGAAGGAGCGCATACTGAGTGAATCCCATTGTTCTACGACTTCGATTCACCCCGGAGCTTCAAAGATGTATATGGGTATGAAAAGATATTTTTGGTGGGCTGGAATGAAAAACGATGTGAATGATTATGTGTTGAGGTGTCTCACTTGTCAGAAGGTCAAGTTTGAGCACTGACGGCCTGGTGGTATGGTGCAGCCAATGCCAGTGCCCAAGTGGAAGTTCCATGACATTTCTATGGACTTCGTAGTAGGGCTTCCGCCTACAAGGGGAGGTCTGAATATGATTTGGGTTGTTGTTGACCGACTGACCAAGGTGGCTCGATTCATACCGATGAAGGACACCTGGAAAGTGGCTAAGCTTGCAGAGCTCTTCGACAGAGAGATTGTAAGACATCATGGAGTACCGAAAACAATTGAGTCTGACAGAGATACCAGATTCCTATCGAGGTATTGGAAGTCCACACGAGAAGCACTGGGTACCGAACTGAAACTAAGTACGGCGTTTCACCCACAGACAGATGGTCAGAGTGAGCGCACCATCCAGACACTTGAGGATATGTTACGTGCATGTGCACTTGACTTTCAGACCAGCTGGATTGATAAGTTACATCCGATCGAGTTTAGTTACAACAACAGTTACCATGCTTCGATCAAGATGTCTCCCTTCCAGGCCTTGTACGGTAGACCATGCCGCACGCCATTATGCTGGGATGAGTCGAGTGAGACGGTCATTATAGGACCAGAGTATCTAGAACAAGTTCAAGCAGAAGTACGCCAGATCCGGGCTAACATGAAGGCAGCTCAGGATAGGCAGAAATCATACGCCGATGTGCGTAGACGTGACCTAGAGTTCGCCGTGGGCGATCAGGTATTCCTTAGAGTATCCCTCATGAAGGGAGTGTTTCGTTTTGGCCAGAAAGGCAAGTTGAACCCGAAATATGTGGGGCCTTATGTTGTGATGGAGCGGATCGGCCCGGTAGCTTACAGACTTGATTTACCCGCCGAGCTGGGCAAGGTACATGATGTATTTCATGTGTCCCAGTTGAAGAAATATATGCCTCATCCGTCTCATGCACTTCAGCCTGAAAGGCTAACTTTAGAGCTGACCATGCGATCAGTGGAGACTCTCGTACGGATTCTGGACACTAAGACTCGAGACACTCGCCATAAGTCTGTGAGACTGGTGAAGATCCTCTGGTCTAACCAGGACGTCGAGGAGGCCACTTGGAGCTGGAAGATAAATAAGGCGAAGTACCCGTCATTGTTTACTTCTTAGTGTCTATATGTATAGGGTACGGGGCGTACCCCTTTTAAGGGGGGTAGAGCCGTTTCGGTTATGTGTGTGCGACATGTATTTATATACATTGTCTATATTATGTTGTTATCTTGTATGCCATGTTGTTACCTTGTTATGTTACAGACCGTTGTGTTTGAATGATGTTATGTTGTTTGTTATGAAAGTATGTTGTTACTGTGGTTATGGAAGTATTGTTGTATAAGTATTCCCCGTGTTTTAATATTTAGGATATGTGGGAAGTATGAACTTTGGGGACAAAGTTCTTTTAAGGGGGGTAGATTGAAATACCCCAAACCTTAGTATGTTGTTTAAATATCAAACTATGGTATATTAAGACTAAAAGAGTCTTAGAAATATTAATAAACAATTTAAACCATAGAAAACACAAAATACCCTAAGTCAATAGGGCTAAAATGTGCTCTAAGCTTGGGATAAGTTGGGTTAAGACCTATAAGCTTACCAAGACCTTATTTATATATTAATGAACATATTAAATCAATTACCAAAGAAACCAAGCTTGAATACAAGTAAAAACACAAAATGTGCTTTAAGGAGTCTTAAGCACATTTTTGAAAAATTGTCTTGTAAATGAGTTTTGAATGGCTAGATGTCCATCATTACTCTTTAATTAACATGTGTACTACTTAGTATCACATTAGGAAGTCTAATCAATGGGAAATCAAAATTTCACAACTATTGCCTTGTTTTTGTGAATAGTAACTAAAATAAGCTAGTTTGTAACATATGTCATATAATAAGTTAATTGGTCAACAAAGACTAAAATACCCCTTATTAAATATGGGGGCGGTTTTCTTAAGGGATGAGTCATCCCCTTGTTTAATTTGATAAGATAGAAAATTGATAAAGTAAATCACTATTTACTTTTACTTAAATATCTAAACAAACTAAGTTTTCTTCATTCTCTCATTTCCCTTGTTCCCACCGTCTTCTACCTTCCTTCTTGCTCTCTTTCACTGTAACACCCCAACCACCACCGTACACTTAACATCAAACTGCAGCGGAAATCTCAACTCATCACATTACTTAATTCAATGGTGTTACGCGCCGTTAACCACCCACGTGGCTAACAAGGCTAATACATGTACATTGTATCGGTCTGATGGACTAGATTCCCGAGCAACTACACCATACAACCCTTATTCCATTTCTAACATTTATTATATACATACATTCCCACTGTACCGAGTATTTACAAACTAATGCCGATAACAATATCGGTCTTACTACGCTTACAATGCTTACGCCATTTAAATGGCTACCCATGTATAACATCTACCCCGTCGTACTCTCGAACGGCTTCCAGCTCCTTGTACCTGAAATAGAAAAGGAGAAAGGGTGGCCCCCGGGGCTCAGCACCTTTGCTGGTATGGTAATCCCCAGCCCACATGCTACCGGGCCACGCACAACTAATTGTCGTCTTAGCATGCAGTTGATTATATTTAAATCATGCATACAACCATAAACACACACACATTGCATACACCCAACAATAGGGCTCAACTATATCCACAACATCCACACTTAACAAATCATCCAATGATTCCTTTAACCCTAGAGTGGCTCTCCTCTAAAACGGAGCTACTTTCCTTAATGACGACACATACCCATTAATCGGGTTATCCTTAAACGCCTCTTGTCACAAACCGGGATTCATTTCCATGATCCACACACTCCATCCCTACAACCTATCTCATTCCTCACATACAAAACATAACAAACCTTTCTTGTTTCGGCGTACACGTGATAACATCGCATTCATTTTAAACACCTAACGTATACATATCATAGCATAGCATGGGAAATTGCTTAGCACAATAACAACACAAACACCATAAAATCGGTTCACACAAGGAACCTTCCACCATAGTTAGTATATATAGTGAGCCTAGAGATTATTGCCAATCTCATGCTAAGCTCGTTACCAACCTCGTTACCGTCCAGTTATATCGAACGGTTAACTTAAACCCAAGGTGTGTCGGATATAGTAATCCCAAGCACACCGAAATAACATTCGTATGCCCCTGTGGCCCGACGTGAGTCAGTAATTAGCTTTGGATAAGCTAAGGGAAGGTAGAAACCAAATTGGAATACAACCTATACATACACCAAGAGAGCCGAACCGGATATGACATCGACTCCCGTCCATCACACGCGTGGCCGGAACAACCGGACTCCTCACCCCCCATTAGTACTATATACTTATAAATAAGTAGTTAGAGATCCTTTATGGAGCCTACCACATCCACACCCATACGGTATCATAACCGAGTTAAGCACACAAGGGAGGTTCACACACTTGCATACAACAACAATATCCAACTAACTCACACATAGCCGTGGTTAGAACGTTCCCAAGGTTTGGGTCGTTAACTCCGAATACCGATCTCTCACGTGTTCCTAGTTCTAGTTAGCTAAGGTTCAACACTTATTTGAGGTTAAACGGTATCGGAGACCAGATGCGCCACATAAATGAATTACTATAAACTCATTACATGTTTTAATCTTACAAGGTGGCAAACACTCAGAAAAAAAACACATTGGCATACAAGCCGGTGTAATCCGGTAGGACACAGGTTGCAAGAAAACCATACCTGTCGCCGGAGTCCACTTTACCACGTCCACTTATGTTCCTCGAGCAATTCTCGAACAACTGATAACATTACATGTATTTTATTAACATCGGGGTAACATGATTGTTTAAAGTCTAATGCTTATAACTCTCCCCGTTAACTTAGTTAAATAACTTGACATTTTTAACTTGTTTTACTTTACATTTTAATACAATTTTTCACCCACTTAATTGTCATTAAAACTCACCTAACATGTCCTTAACAACTTTATAACATCATTACCTATCAATCCCCATCATTACACCATTTTATAACCTTAAACAACATTTTTGGTCAGACCGACCTTACCGACCGAACTTGTCCAAGTTCGGTCCATTCCAGACACATTTCCGTCAAAATTTTCTACTCCGACCGACCTTGTAAGTTCGGTCGCATGTTCGGTCTATTCCCGAGAGTTTCTTCCCTTTGAAAATTTAGCCCGACCGAACTTGCCAAGTCCGGTCCCATGTTCGGTCGGTTCCAGAAACTTAATCCGTACACAAAACAAGCCCGACCGACCTTGCAAGTCCGGTCCCCAAGGTCGGTCCATTCCAGAAGCCAATTCTCGCAGGGTAAACTGGGCTCGACCGAACTTGCAAGTTCGGTCTGCCCCAGACCCTTGTTTTCCTTTTTCTCATTCAACTCCAAACTTCACCCCATATATCCTAGTACACCCTAACCTCATTTGGGCACTTCAAACACACCATTAGCCATGTACCAAACTCTTTAAATCACACACCAAAACCATTTTAATTCACAAATTCCTTACAAAATTCTTAGCACTTGGAATGTTTCCTCCTTAAGATTCCTAAGTGGTATTTCACCAATAATGACCACTATACCAAGGTGTTTCCTCTACACCTTAACATCATCTCTCAAACTTCTTTTCTTACTAACTAAATCTCCTTTTTCACATCTTGCCTAAACATCACTTCTTCCTTGTACATCAACATTCCTAAACCTTAAACAAACTTCTCCAAGACTTAAATACATTCTCAAAAACACTCATTGGATTTCTAGAACTTCCAAGATATTACCTAAATCCTTGTAGCCCCTTAGAACACCTTAATGCACATTTTCTTCCTTAGTGAAACACTTATCCATTCCTAACAATTCCTAGTTCACCAAAGCTCATTTAAACACTTAAAGCTCCTTATACATTATACAAATTTTGCCATGAGTTCTCCTAGCACATCATCATTCCAAAGCTCATAGTTTTCACCATTAGACACTCAAGAACACCTAAATCCATCAAGAACACCATCACACACAAGACTTCACCAAATTTACACTACTTCACAATATAGTGCACAATTTAAATTGCTTGGCACTTAGGCCCTTAAATAACATGGCTCTTAGGCCCTTAAATTGCATAAACCTTAAACACTGAATTTCCCACATAAATCATGCCTTTGACCTGCAAATACACTCAACATTACATATGTTCTTTTACTAGTCTCCTTGAGAACTTTTCACTAAGTCCTTTACCATTAGCTCCTTAGGTAGTTTTAACAAGCATTATAAGCTCATTTCTCCTAAGGCATTAAATCACATTAGGTTAGTATATTTACCTCTTTTCCACCCAAACTTCTTTCTTGTTTCCTCATAAAACCGATAAGGCATTTCATTCCTTGTCAACTACTAAACAATATACCAACATTGAAATGAGTATATAAGCTTTATGCTTCATCTCATTGTAAACCCTAGGTTTACATTATTTCAAAAACACTTATGTAGTTGTTTTACCTTGGTCTTTGAAGAGAGTTTGAATATCTATGAAGAGAGGACTCCACCTAGTCCATGAAAGGTTGGAATGGAGCTAGAACAAAGTCACACAAAGAGCACCATTAATGTGCAATTTCGGTCAAGGCAAAAAAACATGAAGGAAACTTGATTTTCCTTTGAGATTCCTTACCTAGAAGCAAAGGAGATCAATAATATGTGAAAAGGTGAGCTCAAGCTCCTTCAATGGTGAATCTCCTTGGCACCGAAATTGAGTTCTTGAAGATTTGAAAAGGTAGAAGTGTAGAGCTTGCTCCGACTAGAAGAATGGTGGTCTTGGAATTGAATTTGGACCATGGAGCTAGGAGTTACAAGTGGTCAAAGATGGAAAACAATGGTGGTGTTGGTGTTGCTGTAGCAGCTCGTAAAAGAGAGCAAGAAGGGAGGTTGGAGACGTGTGAAATGAAGAAGGAAAGGAGAAATGAAGATAGAACTTGCTTTAACAAGATATTTGTATTATAAGGTAACTTTCTCCTTTTTACCTTCCTACCCTTCCTTTCCTTAATTGATTTTTACATGGTGGTGACTCACCTTCATAAAAATCGGCCCCCATCATTTATTTAAAGATAGTTTGGTCTTTGTTGACCCATTTAATTACTTATAACAATATATGTTACAAACTAGCTTATAAAAATCACTATTCACAAAACAAGGCACATAGAAGTGAAATTTTTGATTTCCCATTGATATAGACTTCCAAATGTGATACTATATAGTACACATGTTAATTAAAGAGTAATGATGGACATTTAGCCATTCAAAACTCATTTACAAGACAATTTTTCAAAAACGTGCTTTAAGACTCCTTAAAGCACATTTTGTGTTTTAACTTGTTTTCAAGCTTGGTTTTATTTGGTAATTGATTTAATATGTTCATTAACATATTTATAAGGTATAGGTATGACCATTAGGTCTTTTACAAATTTATCCCAAGCTTAGAGCACATTTTTGCTCTTATTGACTTTAAGGTACTTATTTGTGTTTTGTTTGGTTTCATTGTCTACCAAAGTTTTCTAAGGACTTAATTAGCCTTATAAAGTCATAATTAAATATTATCAAGTCTTGGTAGGCTCTTTGGGTCCTAACCAAGTTCACTCCAAGCTTAGAGCATGTTTTTGCTCAAACCGTGTCTTAGTGTTTTATTGTGTTTACCATGGTTTAAATGGTTCATTTATGTTTCTAAGGCACTTTTAGCCTTTAAATACCATAGTTTAACATTTACACAACATACCAAGGTTTGGGGTATTTCATTCACGGTTTTGCTACAGCACCAACACCAACATCAACTTCCATTGCCATTTTCTCCTAGCTCTCTTTGCCAAATCAAAAACCAAGACCACCATTCTCTTTGCCTTGCCAAGCTCTTCAACTTCATCCTTTCAAAACTCCAAGAGCTCCATTTCGATGCCAAGAAGAATCTCCATGGGAGGAGCTTGAGCTAATATTTTTACATATTATTGCTCTCCTTTGCTTCAAGGTAAGGAAACTCAAAGAAAAATAACATTTCCCTCATGTTTTTGTGTTGTCCGAAAATCACCATTAATGGTGTCCTTATATTGCTTTGTTCTAGATTCATTCCAACCTTTCAAGGACTTGGTGGAGTCCTCTCTTGCTACATATCCAAACTCTCTTTCATTGCCAAGGTAAAACAACTATCTTAATGTGTTAAGACAATATATGTAACTAGGGTTTACAATGAGATTAAGCATGAAGCTTGAATACTCATTGTCTTGCTTGTACATTGTTTAGAAGTTGACAAGCAACCAAACATCCTTGCCGATTTTTAACAAGGAAATAAGAAAGAAGTTTGTGAGGAAAAGAGGTAAATATGCTAACCTAATGTAGTTTAATGTCTTAGGAAAAAATGAGCTTAAGTTGTGCATTGAAACTACTTAAGGAGCTAATGGTGAATGACTTAGTAAAATGTTCTCAAGGAGACTAGTAAAAGGGCATATGTGTTGTTGTATGTATTTGCAGGTCAAAGTCAAATATATTATGGAAATTCAGTGTTTAAGGTTTATGCATTATAAGGGCCTAAGAGCCATGCATTTTAAGGGCCTAAGTGCCAAGCAATTTAAAATTATGCACTATATTGTGATGTAGTGTAAACTTGGTGAAGTTTTGTGTGTGAGAGGGTTCTTGGAGGATTTAGGTGTTCTTGGATGTTCAATGGTGAAAACAATGTGTTTTGGCTTAGTAATGTTCTAGGAGAATTCATGTCAAAATTTAGATAATGTACAAGAAGTTCTAAGTGTTTAAATAAACTTTGGTGAACTAAGAAAAATTAAAAATGTCTAGGTGAGAAATAATGTCTTAGGTGTTCTAGGAAACAAAAGGACTTAGACATCAACTAGGAGTTTAGGTTGGTAAGAAAAGATGCTTGGGAGATGATGTTATGGTGAGGAGAAAGCATTTTGGGCTAGTGGTTATCATAGGTGAGAAACACCATTTAGAAACCTTGCAAGAAAATGTTATAAGTGTTGGTGAATTTTACAAGAAAATTGAGTAACAAGATGGACAAGGAACTAAGTGAGTCTAAGATGATATTTTGGCATTAGAATATACCTAAGATCATTTGGGAAGTTTGTACATATAATGGGTAGGTAGAACCATTGCAACAAGACTTGAAAAATGCAAATTTGACAATTCTGTAGCTTTGGTCCGGGACCTAGGTCTTGGGTAATGTCCCGGACCTTACATCAAAAAGGGGCCGAAAGTCTTACACAACCTTGGTCCGGGACTTGGGTCTTGTATGAAGTCTCGGACCACCCCCTTAAATACCCCCGAGAGTTTTTGCCTAGCTTGGTCCGGGACCTAGGACTTGTATGAAGTCCCGGACCACCCCATTAAAACAGGCCGAGGATTTTGTTAAGTGTAGGTCCGGGACCTTAGTTGGGGACCAAGTCCCGGACCACTTTAAAAAGCTAGTTTAAGGTTAGTTAATGATGTCTAATGATGGGGATTAGTTAGTAATGATGTTATAAAGTTATATAAGACATGTTAGGAGTGTTATAATGACAATTTAAAAGGTGTGAAGTTATAACAAAGTATGAAAGTAAAATAAACTAGATATGTGAAGAAATAAGTTAACAACGGAGTAGTACATTAATTAACCGACGTTACTAAATGTGTATAGGATTCTTCAAAGGTGGAAACCAGTCGAAGCAAGGACCAAGGTATGGTTTTCTTGCAGTCTGTTGCCTACCGGTTTACACCGGCTTGTGTGTTGTTTGTTTTCTGTTTGTTTATGACCTTGTAAGACTTAAGACATGTAATGAGTTTGCAGTTGCTAAATATTATTGTGTTGTTAAGTTGTGACTCATTTCCCTTGTGTGTGTTTAACAAGACTTGACCACTTGTTTGTGATTTGTTTAATGAATTCAATGTTGAACTTCTAATAAGTGCTAACCGGGGAGTGAGGAGTCCGGTAGTTCCGGCACGCGTGTGAGTATGGGAGTCGATGTCATCACCGGTTCGATTCTCTTTGTATGTTATGGTTGTCTTCCATTTTTGGTTTCAACCTTCCCTTTAGCTTATCCAAGGCTATTTTACTGACTCACGTCGGGCCATAGGGGCATACTATGTTTGTTTGGTGTGCTTGGGTTACTATATCCGACGCACCTTGGGGTTTAGTTATCCGTTCAATCTAACAGGATGGTAACGAGTTATGTAACGAGCTTAGCATGAGTTTGGCAACATTCTCTAGGCTCTCCATGTGATCTAACTATGTTGGTTCGGTAACTAAAGTAACCGTTCTTGCTATGTTATGTGTGTTGTGTGCTATGCAATATTCCTTGCTATGCTCTGTATATATATGTTGTTTTTTAAAAAAAATCAATGCCATGTTATCATGACAAATAGTTGCGCGTATCCCGGTAGCCGATGGGCTGCGCGTTAACCATACCAGCCAAGGGTTGCTGACCCCCTCGGGGGCTCCATATTTATACTGCAGGATGAGGATCGAAGAAGCGGAATGGCTCTAGATTCTAGGTGGTAGAAATACTTTTGATTATTTTGGATGTTGAGCCTGGGATGCGCCTGTGCTCCCGTGGCGTTATATTTTGGTACCGTTAATTTTGACAGTGACAGTGGAGTTGTGGGTACAGTTTACAGTGGTGGATGTTATGTAAAAACTCGGTATGTTTGGTGATGTTATATGTATGGATGTTAGTACCTAATGCTCGGGAGTCTGACCATCAGACTGGTACACTTGTATTTATTCTGCCTTGTTAACCACGTGGGTGGTTAACGGCGTTGTAGCACCGAACCATTTAGTAATTGTTTAGTTGTTTATCTCCGCTGCGATTTCAATTATTGTTAAGTGCGTAGTAGGGGTGTTACATGAAGTATATATTTATTTATGTGTGTCATCTATTCACAAATTTCTTGCTAAGAATTTATCTTAATGTTATACAATATATTTTATACATTATCATGCTTCTTAAATCACATGGTTCCTAACTATACATTATGCTTCTCAAATTTCCAACTTAAACCCATTATTTTATGTGATTGTTTATAAGGTATATTTATACCATAATAACTTCCTTATAACATAATCTCTTACACTTTGATATAATGTCACATTATACCATTCCAAACCTTATATTATATTCTGCCCATATTTTTAAAATTCTCAAAAAACCCATATAACTTTCGGTAATCTCAATACCTACCCCATTCATTTTGATTATTTATGAAATCAACCCATATATTATATTTACTACATTTCTAATCTTATTAATTTCTAATCTAATATTTTCAAACATGATTATACACATATATATGTACATAATTCCGAACAGTACATAATATTCTCAGAAATCTCAATACCACCCCCCCCCCCCCCCCACATTTTATAACACCCCAACTCATAAAGCCACACTCATCTCATAAACCTCCACTTACATATATCAAATTTGCAGCGGAATTCTTAGAACAAATGGTGTTGCCGCCGTCAGTCATCCACGTGACTAACTAGGCATACTAAATACTCCAAGATCTAGCTACGGTCTGACGGACCCGAATATACCGAACATTAGTGTATGCTAAATCTTAACCAAATACATATTCTTAGTACAAGCATCTCATATCCTATTACATCTTACTAACATCTCATACCATTTACTAAACAAGTGTACATGCACAACTTGTGTAACAATAGGAAAACAACCTGAAGTACTTTTACCCGATCCTACTCTCAGGACGGTCGTCTTCTATCATTCACCTGTAAAATAAATATGGATGCCCCTAGGGGCTCAACACCTTCGCTGGTACGATTCTCTTATAGCCCCAAGCTAACGGGGCTACTATGACTACTTGTCGATAGCATGCAGTTGATTAATAACACAACATAAATAAGAAGTGCAATAAACACCACACCACATATGAACAATTATAGTTCAAATACAATGAACGACTCAAAAGCGTTCCTTAAGTAAGTGAGTTAATCTTTTAACTCCTTAAGTTATGATTTCTTTATTCTCAATCCAAGTCTTATCTCATCTCAAGTCTTATCTCAGTCTCAAGTCTTATCTCAGTCTCAAGTCTTATCTCAGTCTTAAGACTTATCTCAGTCTCATTATACCAACCATTCTTTAATTAGAATTGGTTGTATCTTAACTCAATGTTTATCTTTGTCGGGTCAAAAGTAACCCTAGTCAATGAGCTATTAACTCCATTGGTTAAATAAACCACTTATCTTAAATTTTGGATTTAGGTATGTGAGCCTCGATTTTTAAACCCTATCCTAGGTTGATTTGAGTTGATTAGGATCTGATCGGGTTTTAGGTCCACTTATAACCTAAGTCAATAACTAAGTCATATAACCATAATTATTAAAACCTAAGCTAGCTCACTGGAACCTATTATGAGTCGCCACCTAATTTTAACCAAGATCAAATTAGGAAAGGAGAGTTCGGGTTTGGGGGCTTGATATTCGACTTAATTAGGGTTCAAATACTTTCATTACCCCAAGAAGTCATTTTTCCTTTACTTAGTTTAATTACGGCTTATTACGAGTCACTTAACCTAAGTGCGCGCTTCTGATTTTTTTGTATTTTTAACATTTTTTGACAGAAAATTAAAGTGAAATTTGAACTACCTAAACTAGGGTTTCGGAGGTAGAATTAGGTCAAATTTTAATTATGTCCGTGCTTTTATGGTCAAACCCCCTAACTTTCCATAATTTACAATATTACCCCTAAAGTTAATTTAACTTAACTTTTTATTCCTTTATCCTTTTAATATCTAATCTTTCGCTACAAATTTTATTCTAGCTCCTCTAAACATTTATAAACTGTCATTGACCAAGTTTGACCATGGAAATTTCCATTTTACCCTTGTGGTCTTTTCTTTTATCCTAACTCATTTATTAACCAATTTAACTCTAATTAATTTCTAATTTTCGTAATTAATTTTCCTACAGATTTTTGAACATCAAAATCATTTTAAACATTTAAATCACCAGATTTAATTATCTAATGTTATAGTATATATATACCATTTTTAACCTTAAATATACCAAAAACCTTATAAATTCCTTATAACACTTATAAACTCTTTATAAATTGTAAACTTAATTCCACAATTATTTTCTCATCATCTAAACTCTCAAAAATTCCATATTGACCTCATATATTTTTGGTAATCACCATTAGGTACTAAAACTTCTTATTTTTACATATTACTCTTAATTACTCTAATCCCTTTAATTTAACTAAGTTAGATAATTTTTCTAACTCATTAATAACCTCTTAATTTTCGGCCACCCCAAATTATAGTATATGAATTTTTCTTGTATATTATGATAGCTTATATTATAGCTTATATCATAAGGACTATAAATCTAATTTTAGATTTACAAAATATTACATTTAATGTGTCAAAAATTAAATCTAACACACTTATAATTTCGGTAATAATGAACAAGATGAACAATATGTTAGATCATATATAGACCAATAATTAGAACCTTGAAATAGGTAGTTGTAGGATTTACCTTGTATATTAACCTTTAGCTTAATATTAAGCTTGATTTCCTTAGAAATTTTGACAGCAATTTTCTAGAGAAATTGGCTCCAAAATCATATAATAAGATGAATAATAAGAAGGGTTAGTAACCCTAGGCACTCGGCCTTGATGAAAATCAAAGAAGGAAGAGTTTCCAAGAAGGCAATGTTTTACCTTGAGAATCAAAGACACTTCTTCGTAGTTTTTCCTGAGAATCTAGATGCTCATGAACTATGGTTGTAAAGCTCTTTGAAAGAGGAATCCAATGAGCTATCAAGCTTGGAATTTGGACTTAAGATGAAAAAGTTATGAATTCTACAAGATAAGGTGTTCTTTAAGGTCCTAAATGGCAACAATGAAGGAAAACCAATGTAGGAGAAGGGAGGGAGCTTCTAATGTTGAAGACTCACGGTTTGGGACAGGATATAATGAAAGGGATTGTGGAAGGCAAAGAAGAAGAAGAGAAAAGTAGTTAAGATATGTTAAAGTAATAAAGTAATGATTTGATATTATAAAGTAATGATTGGAATAGTAATCTAACAAATCATCACTTTGCTTTACGTAATTTGATTGAGCAGCTGGCCTTCTCCTTTGTCCTTGCCTACATCAATAGCCAAGGATGGTCAACTTTTGACCATTGACCATTCTTGGTCAATATTTGACTAAATGGGCACTATTTGAGGTTACTATTCACATTAAATATTATATTTGTAAAATTTTTGGTAAAATCTTCAAATTAAATTCCTAATATGATATGAGGTAGTATACATGTATTTTAGTATACAAGGCCAACTAGCCACTCAAAACCAATTTCGAAGACAATTCGCAAAAACACGTTTTAAGGAGTTTTCGGCTCCTTTTTGTGTCTTAACTCTTTTTAGAGTTTGGTTTGCTTTGAAAATAATTTTATTTTATTTTAGTACATTCACATATATCAAGCCTTTAAAACCATCCAAGACTCTTTTAAGACAATATATCAAAATATGCTTTAAGGGGTTTTTATGGCATATTTTTGTCTTGAGTTGTTTGAGCTTGGTTTTCTTTGGTAATGGTTTCATAATGTTCTTAGCTTGATTATAAGACTTATGAATTCACTTTGATACTTATTGAGGTCATGAAATCACTATGGTTTCTTAAAACACATTTTTCTTTAAAGCACATTTTTGTGCTCTAAGGTGCGTTTTCGGTTTAAACGCTAATTCCGCTTAATGCGTATTACTACTCTTAGAGGTATTTCACATTTGAAATCTCTTGGGAACTTATTGGTAGTTCCCTAATTTATTTGTGCTCTTTAAAACACCTTTTTGCTCTAATTGTTCCTAAAGCATGTTTTTGTAAATTGTTGTTTAACACTTCTTCTAATGTTTCTAAGGCACGTTCTAGCCTTAGTATATCCTAATTAGATAGTTCATTAATATATTAAGGTTTGGGGTATTTCAATCTACCCCCCTTAAATGAACTTTGTCCCCAAAGTTCCTATGTATCTATATCTCTTAGAACACACAGGTAACTTCACACTAAAAGATCATATAGATCACTCAATATGTATAGGCATTCTGACTCATAAGGTCTGCCATATATATATATACCACACTTATCACACAACATGTCTTTTGCATGTTTTAGTAATCAAAATACTCTTTGTATATTCTTTGCTGTATACTCCTCATGTAACCGGTCCGAAGACAAAGTCATGTCCTCTCGAGAGACTTAGTAAAGAAAATACATGTCAACTCCAATTCCACTTTATGCTACTGCATCTACTCTTAACGTGGTTAATTGTGACCACTTGTAGGGAGTTTCAGGAATCATCCGACCCTGATGTGATCAGCATCAGTGTTGAACTATCCTTTCACCCCAATTTGTGTTCAGTTTTCCTTGATCTGGCCAAGATCAAGTTCTACCTCCCACGTCAACTTCAAACAACCAAATAATTATTCATGTAGCATTTTATATCTTTTAGTCCTTCTAGTCATAATCATAAATCAATACATCTCCAAATTATGGAACTCAGTCCATCAGTCATTCTTAATTCACCTCTCAGCAATTACTTAGAGAATTTAATTCCTACCAGGTTCTACATCGGTCTCATACCGATTCATACCTCATAACATTACCATATTTGGTCTCATATCAATACATATCATAGGGATTTTAATTCCCCTGGAGTTTCTACTCCTCTTTTCCTGAATTCTCGCACCGAAGTTAACGAGTCGTCCTCTAATACATCTGGTATTCGCATTTAATTGTGCGTAATAACCACAACCACATAAGAATGATACATGTGTTTATATAACATACGTATCAAACATCACAACTAATTGTATTGTGCTATGCACACTGTAGGTTACGTACTCAATACGTGAAAATAACTAAGCGATTGCGCTCTACCCCCCTTAAAATGGATTACGCCCACGTAATCAACATTATATCATCCTTGAACATAGGTTCAAGATGTTTAGGTGTCATGGAGCATTCTGGCCCATGTAGTCTATCTCACATTATGATTGGGTCAGAGGTCTTCACCATGGTAATGGCTTAGTCTCTGTATCAAGGATTCTTATTGGTGTTCATACCAATCTTACAACTGTGTTCCAGTGTAGTCTCTAAGGCTCCAAAGTATTTGGTAGATAAGTCGTATATTTTATTCGACTGGAAGATGTGAGACACATCCTTCCTTCTTCTCTTTTGTTAGGTATATCAAACCTTTAAGACACGGTCCACTAGCTTCTGCGCGACTCTGATAATCTTGGGGCTTAGTTTGCCCTTCCTATCCTCTTCAATATGTTTACAGCTCCTTTGTATCCTTATAATTTAGGAATAAAGGTCTCTTAATGGACGTGTGGTATCTTTATCTATACACGGTCTCTATGAGTTATAGCTTGTCTATCCAGTTCTCTGGAGATCTGATGTTCATGCTGTTATTACGCCTTTCAGCGTCTGATTGTTTCCTACTAACTGACCCTCAGTCTGAGATTCTTGTAATCTGGACTTACTGTTTAGTGCTTATTGCTCTTTACAGTTTCCTCGAAATCTTGAACATATAACTGTCATACTTACTAATTAGTGCTTCTCGCACTTCATAATTCTTAATTGTTTCCTCCTGGAATGAGTTCTTGATCTTTTAATCTCATTGGTTTAACTGAGTTCTTCCTCTCAATTGTGGTAATTGCTGTTCTGGTGTAGTTTGCATCTTGACTGTCGTACGGAGTCGACTACTTCTCGTGTTCTTACACTACTCGTTTACATATATGGGGTACCTTACTGATACATTGCTACTTACCCGACTAACTTATAAATAAGTCCATCAGGCCCACAAGCTCCTTTGGAGTGCGGTCATCCCACATCTCATTTAAGTATACTCGTAGTGTTCGTCACATGCTTAGTTACAGCTAATTTGTGAAGTATTCTATTGTCGATCTCTTTCATCATTCCATATAACGCACATGTCGTTCTTCTTGAACTTAATCAAGGAATATCCATCTACTGGGTTCATAACTGCATTGCACCTTCTGTATTTTGTACGGACTCGATCCTTAGTAATTTGAGGTCTCTTTCCTTAGAGCCTCTTATCTTATTTCTCATGTCGATCTACTAGGAATGCACTTCCAGCTCCTTACGGAATGGACGGTGTGCTTCCTGTGCAACCTTTCATCAAATGGCCCAGGCTACTGGCGTTACTGCACAGTCTGTCTCCCATTTCATCACCTTACTTACATCGGGTTTTAATTCATAAATCTGATTGCTTTCGTGTCAATATTTGATGGCTTATATATAGTGGTTGCTTTGCTGCGCACTGTAACTTAATTTACCTGACAGGTATTATTCTCATGGCCTCCACTATCGAAGTAGCTTTAGCTTTCTTATATTGCCCATTGATGGCACAATTCTTCAATCGTTTTACTTCAACGTCTTGTCTTATATTCAATCCCTTCATGGTGTAAACAACTAGAAGTTCTCTAATTTCGGTGTTTGGCGGTTGCCGTATCGTGTTGTAAAATGGTTATCTCTTAATATGAAGGTGTTTGCTTCAATCTCAGGTTTGTAAGTAGGCTAATTTCTCTCACATTCTTTCATCCTTTATGATGTTATTTACCATGTAATTTAACCGGTTACTGAAGAAGTCATCCGTTGAATCACAAGCTCTTTTGAGCGTTGGTCACTTGACGTGCCATACTGCGCACTCACAATGTTTATCTCTGACGATTGCTGATTCTTAAATCCTGGGTGTTGGATATGAGGTCTGTCTCTACAGCCTTCCATATTATTTATGTGTATCTGAAATGTTCTAAGGTAATTTCAAGGTCGACGGTTCCATTCTCCAATAGAGAGTATTCAATCTCTAAGAAGTGAAAGCCCTTTTTGAGGGGTTTATTCCCACTCATGGCCTCACAACAAGGAGAGGTATCCCCACCCTAAAAGGAATGGTTCGTTCTCCCCCCTGTCAATAGCACTATCTCAACATTCTCATTGGTGCCCTTTCCTGGCAATTCTCCCTCAATTTAGTATAGGTTTTCATAACCACTCGTATGTACGAGTTGTAGTTCATTCATGGCCTAGATAAGCCATTTTTTGGTTTCTTGTGCCTCGAGCTCTAATGTATTTAGCATCCTTGGCTCGTAGGCCCTTAATGCTTGATTAGTCTCAAGTGATAGCCGTGTTCGGTTCACTGTTGTATTCTTAATCATCTGTAGGTTATCCACGTGATTCTCTGTTCTCTGAACTCTGTCAATGTTGGGTCACATCATTGGATGTAATATTGGGTTTCACAATAAGTTTGTATCTCGCTTCCTTGTGGAAGTTCGCTTAGGTAATCCGATGTTAATCAGTGTCTGTGACAATACTTCGCTCTCATAGACTTGCGTCTTTTAGCAATTAAGGATTAGTTTTCATTAGGCTCTGCCTTCAGGTGTCTAAGTCGGATATTTACCCTGGCTATCATGTGCTGCCATGTCAATACTTTGTTCAACTTTCGTTGACTACGCCACCGTTAATGACTAATCATACTTGGGTGTTAATGAGTTAGGCAAGCAATACTAACCATCGTTTATGGTCTTTTTCTGCTCAACTATACCAACTCTATGGTGTAGTTTTGAGGTTCTCTTTTGTGATTGCACGTTTTGATCCTAGGTAGGTTGCTTAAATTTGTTTTCTCTGATTCGTTTCTGGGGTTTATCAACATCTTCAATGAAGAGTGCTTGTAATGGTATTATTCTGGGAATTCATCCCGTTTTTATTGAAAGTTGTTATCCTCCATCTTCATTGTATGTCGTAATACCTTCCTTGTAGGTTATTACTTACATCTGGTCTTCTCACATTGTTGAGTAATCCTTCGGTTCTTCCATTCAAGGTTAGGCTTGGTTTTGGGCTGATGTTCTTACCTGTAGTGTCGGTTGTCTGTTGATGATCACGTCGTTTAGTTTCCTGACCAAGTCCAGCTCCCTGCTGACTGGTGTATTGATTTAGTTGTCATGGTCAGGCCGTCAGGCCTCCCGATATTTCGCTCTTCAGTATTAAGGATTTGTAATCCGGTGTTAATATGTATTATATCCGTGGTTTTTACCATTTGGTCTTCACGGCTTCCTTTAAAGCTTCATTGCGCGGCACTTGCCAAGGCAAGTGCGCCATGCAAGATGGGCTATCGGTACTGTGTACGTCGGCAATGGTACATTCTCCTAACTCCATGTAGGTGGTAGTCCATGGGACTCCTTCTTTGCCCTTTTGGCTTTGGTTATTGATTATCTGGGCAGCTTCCTGACTGCTTTTGATTGTATAGTTACTTATCAGGGTATTCCTCTTTCTGAGGGCCCTTTTTCTTTTCTTTCGCCTTGGTTCTCACTCTCATTTCCACACCTTCGTCGAGGTTATCGAGTATTGACTCTCCTTAGGCACTACGTCGTAGTCCTATCTTGGAGTATGACTTGCTATATATATTCGTAGTCGTCTGACTATTGCAGTTAGGTCTTTGCAACCCCTTTTTTTTGTAGGTTCGGAGTTACCACTGCATAATTGACTTTTAGGTAGTCCCTATGCTCTTGCGCGGTATTATCCCACTGTTATTGCTCCCTTGGACTGTTGTCGGTGTTTCTGTCACTTCTCTTGTCCTCTTATTGCACTCGTAGTGCTTTTCTTCTTACTGGTACGGCGGGGTTATATCGACTGTAGCATGTCGACCCAAGTTGCCGGTAATTATTATTCTCTCATTGGTAGGATTCCATGGGTAGCGCCTGATTCAACGTTGCGCTCCAATTAGGACCTTCAAGTCTTGAAAGACTATTGCATAACGAGGTGCTTCTCGTATTGCATAATGCTAAGTAATTGCCAGATCGGGTTTTCCCGAGTAAGAGAAAGCTTGTCTTCTCTCTGGCGTTCATTTCGGTATCTTAGAACCAGGGGCGCGGAGGGCGGGTCAGGTATTATAGATATCCGATACACATCGGGGAATCCTAACTAACGCACCTCTCGCACTTCAACCCTTATCCCAAAGTCTAAAGTTCCTAACTCGGTAATTCCTAAGCTCGGTAATTTCCAGTCATCAGAGCGTAACTACGCTCTGATACCACTTTTGTAACACCCCACTCCAAATAATGATCGTCCCTAAGTCCATCTCATTCATTAACAACGCAGCGGAAAAGTTCTACTAAATTGGTGTTACCGCCGTTAGTCACCCACGTGACTAACTAGGCCTATTCTCTTACAAGTCACGGTCTGACTAACCGGATAATTACTCGAGCATCTATACAACACAATTCAAAACCACAACTTATACCGAGTATCTCATATCCTAATACATCATACTAACATCTCATCAATTACTAAACGAGTGTACATGCACAACTCGTGTAACAAATGTAAAAGCAACCCGAAGTACTCTACCCGCTCCCACTCTCAGGTTGAGTCCTTCGTCTGGACCTACCTGCAAAGTTTAAATCACAGGCCCCAAGGGGCTCAGCATTGCTGGTACAGAAAACGTGCAGCCCACAAGCTAGCAGGGTTACACACGACTACTTTGTCGTTACATGCAATTGTTTATTCATACAAATAATAATAAGAAGTACGATAACAAACAACACATTTATGTGAAACATTCACGCTCAAATAAATCGAACGTCGTAATGGACGCCCATTAATGAGTAAGTTAGATTCCTAACTCCTGAGGCCTGAGAATTGTTTAGTTCTCGTGTTTGACCATACCTTATAAGTGTCAACCGTTCTCTTAAAAGAACTGGTTGTTCTCTAACTGAATTGTTTATTTTGTCGGGTCAAGGTAACCCTAGCCAATGAGTTATTAGCTCCATTGGGTTAATAAACATTAATTCTTAAGTTATGAGGGGTGTAGGCTTGACCCTCGCGCCTCCTGAATTTGCCTCCCACCTCGAACTGTTCACTCGATGGTCGGGTCTGTTTGTCGACCCTAGGCGACAAGTCGTAGACGAGCCATATGCGGAAGACAGATCTGATACAGATGCCGACCTCCTAACCTAAACATGCATGACCGGAGTCAGTCCCGGATTCCTCTCCTCCCAAGTTCCAGTTAGTTGAAGTCTCATTGACAATTTGTTAGTTAAACCTCTCTCGGTATTAACCAACTAACAACAAGGAGTATTTATAACCTTATACAATTGTTACTAAACATAGTTAATGAACAAGCTCTGAATCAAGTCGTGTTAGTGTGCAATGGACACACAATAACAATACAGTAAATCGGTTTCATGCTTAATCTTGTTTGGTCGTATCACAATAACACATAGCACACAAACCGAGGTAGACCCCGTTAGCAAACAAGCTACAAGAATCCCATACCGTACACCGGAGATTGGCTAGCTCTTAATCCCACGTTCCTAATCCGCCGAACGCCTCTGACTATCTAGATGTAACCAGAACTAGTATTAGTATCCTGTGTCTTAGAACTAATTTGGTTCTCTTTTCAACTTAAACCTTTCTAGGTTAACCCGGGTATAATAGTTACCGTTAAACGGGTTCGTTCATTTAGGAGCGTTTTCAAGCTCAATTCTAATTCATTAACATACTAACGTCGTTAGCAGTTATTTAGTTGCACAGTTAGCAACTTTAGACTTATACGGACCTTGTATTAGGTTTTAGTATTTTTCACTATTCACCATATTTACTATTCATTATACGTTTTTCTATTCATTATACCTCGTATTTACTTTCATATACGTATTACTGTATATCATTTACTATTCATGTATACGTATTTACTATTCATATATAGTATTTACTATTCATGTATACGTATTTACTATTCATGTATACGTATACTATTCACATATACGAGTACTATTCATGTACACAAAATTTTCGTATACGTCTCCGTATCATACATATTTATTTCTTTTTCCAATATAACTTGTATTTTCATTAAAAATACTTTAAGTATTGATTTCTCCTATACTATTAAATTACGGGTATACCCCTCGTATACCTTAAGTTATATACGGGTCTCGTTTAACCCCGTCTTAACTCTGTTTCTTTTACAACTTGTTTCTAAATTCTTATTTAATTTCCTTAACCTTCTAAACACATAAAAATGTGTTATTTACATTACTTACCCATAGTTTCTCTTAATCTCTATTTTACTCATAATAAGTTCTAAACTTGTTATTTTTATTTCTAATTTCTTCCAAAGTCTTACTTAATTAATTTCTTTTATACTTTTGGTCAATTACCAAAATATACCCAAGTTTGACCAGTCTTTTATGGTCAAACCCCCTAACTTTCCATAATTTACAATATTACCCCTAAAGTTAATTTAACTTAACTTTTTATTCCTTTATCCTTTTAATATCTAATCTTTTGCTACAAATTTTATTCTAGCTCCTCTAAACATTTTATAAACTGTCATTGACCAAGTTTGACCAGGGAAATTACCATTTTACCCTTGTGGTCTTTTCTTTTATCCTAACTCATTTATTAACCAATTTAACTCTAATTAATTTCTAATTTTCGTAACTAATTTTCCTACAGATTTTTGAACATCAAAAATCATTTTAAACATCTCTAAATCACCAGATTTAATTATCTAATGTTATAGTATATGTATACCATCTTTTATTAACCTTAAATATACCAAAAACCTTATAAATTCCTTATAACACTTATAAACTCTTTATAAATTGTAAACTTAATTCTACAATTATTTTCTCATCATCTAAACTCTCAAAAATTCCATATTGACCTCATATTTTTGGTAATCACCATTAGGTACTAAAACTTCTTAATTTTACATATTACTCTTAATTACTCTAATCCTTTAATTTAACTAAGTTAGATAATTTTTCTAACTCATTAATAACCCTTAATTTTCGGCCACCATAAATTAGTATATGAATTTTCTTGTATATTATGATAGCTTATATTATAGCTTATATCATAAGGAGTATAAATCTAATTTTAGATTTACAAAATATTAACATTTATGTGTCAAAAATTAAATATAACACACTTAATTTCGGCAATAAACAAGATGAACAATATGTTAGATCATATATAGATCAACAATTAGAACCTTGAAATAGGTAGTTGTAGGATTTACCTTGTATATTAACCTTTAGCTTAATATTAAGCTTGATTTCCTTAGAAATTTTGACAGCAATTTGCTAGAGAAATTGGCTCCAAAATCATATAATAAGATGAAGAATAAGAAGGGTTAGTAACCCTAGGCACTCGGCCTTGATGAAAATCAAAGAAGGAAGAGTTTCCAAGAAGGCAATGTTTTACCTGAGAATCAAAGGCACTTCTTCGTAGTTTTTCCTGAGAATCTGGGGGCTCATGAGCTATGGTTGTAAAGATTTTTGAAAGAGGATTCCAACGAGCTATCAAGCTTGGAATTTGGACTTAAGATGAAAAAGTTATGAATTCTACAAGATAAGGTGTTCTTTAAGCTCCTAAATGGCAACAATGAAGGAAAACCAATGTAGGAGAAGGGAGGGAGCTTATAATGTTGAAGACTCATGGTTTGGGACAGGAGATAATGAAAGGGATTCGTGGAAGGCAAAGAAGAAGAAGAGAAAAGTATTTAAGATATGTTAAAGTAATAAAGTAATGATTTGAATATTATAAAGTAATGATTGGAATAGTAATCTAACAAATCATCACTTTGCTTTACGTAAGTTGATTGAGCAGCTGGCCTTCTCCTTTGTCCTTGCCGACATCAATAGCCAAGGATGGTCAATTTTTGACCATTGACCATTCTTGGTCAATATTTGACTAAATGGGCACTATTTGAGGTTACTACTCACATTAAATATTATATTTGTAAAATTTTTGGTAAAATTTTCAAATTAAATTCCTAATATGACATGAGGTAGTATACATGTATTTTAGTATGTATACAAGGCCAAATAGCCAGTCAAAACCAATTTCGAAGACAATTCGCAAAAACACATTTTAAGGAGTTTTCAGCTCCTTTTTGTGTCTGAACTCTTTTTAGAGTTTGGTTTGCTTTGAAAATAATTTTATTATTTTATTTTAGTACATTCACATATAATCAAGCCTTTAAAACCATCCAAGTCTCGTTCTTAAGACAATATATCCAAAATATGCTTTAAGGGGTTTTTATGGCATATTTTTGTCTTGAGTTGTTTTTGAGCTTGATTTTCTTTGGTAATGGTTTCATAATGTTCTTAGCTTGATTATAAGACTTCTGAATTCACTTTGGATACTTATTGAGGTCATGAAATCACTATAGTTTCTTAAAACACATTTTTCTTTAAAGCACATTTTTGTGCTCTAAGGTGCGTTTTTGGTTTAAACACTAATTCCGCTTAATGCGTATTACTACTCTTAGAGGTATTTCACATTTGAAATCTCTTGGGAACTTATTGATAGTTCCCTAATTTATTTGTGCTCTTTAAAACACCTTTTTCTCTAATTGTTCCTAAAGCATGTTTTGGCGTAAATTGTTGTTTAACACTTCTTCTAATGTTTCTAAGGCACGTTCGAGCCTTAGTATATACTAAATAGATAGTTCATTAATATATTGAGGTCTGGGGTATTTCACATACGGTAGGGCGCCTTCGCTATTGGTCCGGTTCCCGGCACCAATTCAATTTCAAACTCAACTTCCCGTGCTGGCGGCATGCCCGATAGTTCTTTAGGAAAGACATCAGGAAACTCCGACACTACCGGCATATCTGGGCTAAACTCCGGATCTCTCTCTCTATATCCTGGACATAGCAGAGGTACACATCACTCTTTCTTCGCAACTCACGATACATAGACATAGCGGAGATAATCTAAGTCGAAGGCTCCCTGGGCCTTTGGCGGTATGAAATGGTAACCCTAGTCGGACTCCGAAGAAGCAGTCGATGCTCGGACATAGTGTAACACCCCTACTACGCACATCACATTACTTGAAATCGCAGCGGAATGTAAACAACTAAACAGTAACTAAACGAATGGTGCTACAACGCCGTCAACCACCCACGTGGTTAACAAGGCTGATTAAATACGAGTGTACCGGTCTGATGATTAGACTCCCGAGCATAGAACTAACAACCACATATATACATTAACAAAATACCGAGTGTTTACATATATCCTTCACTGTAAAACATCACTGTTAACCATCATAACCAAATATATATCGCGCCACGGGAGCACAGGCGCATCCCGGGCCTACCTCCAAAAGTACCAAAAGTAAACCTGCATCCTAGGATCTAAAGCCACTCCGCTTCTTCGATCCTCATCCTGCAGCATAAGAAATATGGATCCCCCGAGGGGGTCAGCAACCCATGGCTGGTATGGTTAACGCGCAGCCCATCGGCTACCGGGATACGCGCAACCAATTGTCATGATGACATGGCATTCATTTAAAATCACACAACTTATACATATATAACATAACATGGGTATTGTACACATCATCACACACATACAATTCCTTCTAGGAAGAGAACCAACACAGTTAGTCCCCATTGAGAGCCTAGAGAATGTTGCCATGCTCATGCTAAGCTCGTTACATAACTCGTTACCGTCCTGTTAGATTGAACGGATAACTTAACACAAGGTGCCTCGGATATAGTGATCCAAGCCCACCGAAATAACACATAGTATGCCCCTGTGGACCGACGTGAGTCAGTAAAATAGCCTTGGTTAAGCTAAAGGGAAGGTTGGAAACCAAATTGGCAAACAACCATAACATACAAAGAGAATCGAACCGGTTATGACATCGACTCCCATACTCACACGTGTGGCCGGAACAGACCGGACTCCTCACTTCCCCCGTTAGCACTTGTTAGCAGTTCATCATTGAACTCAATACACAATTCACAATAATAGGTCAAGTCTTGTTTGACACACACAAGGGAAGAGAGAGTCATACTTAACAACATAATAATATTTAACAACTGTAAACTCTTTACATGGTTTAATCTTACAAAGTCATAAACACACAGAAAAACAAACAACACACAAGCCGGTGTAAACCGGTAGGCAACAGACTGCAAGAAAAACCATACCTTGGTCCTTGCCTCGATTGGTTTCCTCCGTAGCTCACTCCTATACATAGTTAATAACGTCGGTTAATTATTTATTTAACTTCAAACTTACTAAGTATTTAACATGATTGTATGACATGTTTTAATGTCTATCTTACCCTAGGTTACCTTCATTATACACCCTAGGGTTAACTACATAAGTCACATTCTTTTCTGTTTTTTTTTTACAAGTTTTGGTCCGACCGACCTTACCGACCGACCTTGCACAAGGTCGGTCCATTCCAGAACATATTTCCGTCAAAATTTTCTACTCCGACCGACCTTGCAAGTTCGGTCGCATGGTCGGTCCATTCCCGAGAGTTTCTTCCCTTTGAAAATTTAGCCCGACCGAACTTGCCAAGTCCGGTCCCATGTTCGGTCGATTCCAGTAACTCAATCCGTACACAAAATACAAGCCCGACCGACCTTGCAAGTCCGGTCCCCAAGGTCGGTCCATTCCAGAAGCCAATTCTCGCAGGGTAAACTGGGCTCGACCGAACTTGCAAGTTCGGTCTGCCCCAGACCTTTGTTTTCCTTTTCACATTCAACTCCAAACTTCACCCCATATATCCTAGTACATCCTAACCTCATTTGAGCACTTCAAACACACCTTAAGACATCCTTAAACACTCATAAAACTCATTTTCTAATTCCTTAAGCCTTTACTTATATCTTCACAAAATTCCTAACACTTACAATGTTTTCTCCTAGTCTCCAAGTGGTGTTTCATACCTATGATAACTACTATCTCAAAATACTTTCTCTTCATTTTAACATCATCTTTCAAGCATCATTTCTTACCATCAACTCCTTATGTCATTTCTTGAAATCCTTTTTCAAGTTCACACTTTCTCCTTATTTTACCAAAGTTTGCCTAAGCCTTTACCTAAGTCCAAAATGACTTTGGTACATACTAAAACCTCAAGATCATGCCTAAGTCCTTGTTACACTCTAGAGCACTTCCTAGTTCATCAAAATTCCTTTAAAACATCTTGAACTCCATATGCATTTCCTAAATTTTGACATAGGTTCTCCTAGCATTTTGTCACACCAAAGCACATTGTTTTCACCATTAAACACACAAGAACACTAAAAATCCATCAAGCACTTTATTATACAAGAACTTCACTCATAAAGCACTACATCACAATATAGTGCATAATTTAAATTGCATGGCACTTAGGCCCTTAAAATGCATGGCTCTTAGGCCCTTAAAGTGCATAATTCTTAAACACTGAATTTCCACAATATATTTGCCTTTGACCTGCAAATACACTCAACAACACATATGCCTTCTACTAGTCTCTTGAGAACACTTTACTAAGTCATTCACCATTTGCTCTTTAGGTAGTTTTAACAAGCATTATAAGCTCATTTCTCCTAAGGCATTAAACAACATTAGGTTAGTAGATTTACCTCTTTTCCAAACAACTTCTTTCTTGTTTCCTTATAAAACCGGTAAGGTATTTGATTCCTTGTCAAGTTCTAAACAATATACAAACATTATAATGAGTATTCAAGCTATAAGCTTCATCTCATTGTAAACCCTAATTTTACATTGTTTCAAAAACATTAATGTAGTTGTTTTACCTTGATCTTTGAAGAGAGTTTGAATATATATCAAGAGAGGACTCTACCTAGTCCATGAAGAGTTGGAATGAAGCTAATACAAAGTCACACAAAGAGCTCCATCAATGTACATTTTCGGTCAAGGCAAAAACATGAAGAAAATGTAGTTTTTATTTGAGATTCCTTACCTAGAAGCAAAGGAGAGTAATAATATGTAGAAATACAAGCTCAAGCTCCTTCAATGGTGGAACTCCATGGCACCGAAATGGGGCTCTTGAAGTTTTGAGAAGATAGGAATGAAGAGCTTGATGAGAGGAAGAGATTGGTGAATTACCCCTAAATTAATTTAAATTAATTTAGGGGATTTCTTTTATTAAACCATAAATAATACTATTAATATTAAATTAGGTATGGAATTATGAATATAATTATATATGGAATGTGAATTTATTTAGGGGTTTTCTCCTATTTAACCCTAATTATTATACATTATTATATAGTATTATGAATTTAATATAAGATTTATAAGTCAATAAATCTGGGGAAAATTTCTAAACACTCCAAATATATTATAAGATTTAGGAAGTGTTGGAACATTGTTTTGAAACATAAAAGTCAATATAAAATTCAGAAACCTTAAAGCTTATTAAGCCTTTGCTAGAGTTGACTTTTTGGAAATGGTCAACCCGGGCCATGAAACCTATACCAATAATAGGTTTGAAAACATGAAGATCGATAAAAAGACCGTTAAAACAGATCATCCTAGCCAAAGTTATGATAAATTGAAGTTTGGAAGCCAAAATTTTGGAAGGATGCTGACGTGTCCAGCTAGGGACACGTGTCGCGCTAGTCACACCGATCTACTCAATCGGTTGATTTCCACGGTTTTGGCATGTCGGGGGTCAATCTTTAGACGCCTATATCTTTTCTCTACTCACCATTTGGTATGCCGTTTTTTCATCGATCTCCTATCTTTCCTCTTTCCAACCATTACTCACACACCATCTAACTCCTTCTACAATGATCGGAAAGTTGATCCAAAGTTGCCTCCTCGCCAGTTCGTAACCCAGAATTCCGATTTTTCCTGAATTGGGTAAACTCGTCACGCCATAACTTCTTCACTCTCATCCAAATCTCGTTTCTTTAGCTTGTTTTAAAGATCTCTAATCCTCATAACTTTCATGTTGATGACCAAGGCTGATTCGCACTGTTTGGGAGATAAATCTGTCTAAAGTCGCCTACTCGATCACGGTCGAAATCTGCCCAGTTCATCCCGAAACCACTAGTAAACACGGATCTTGTGAGATCTGTAACTTTCTCCCTAGTTCATCAAATTCAATGATTCTTACTAACATCTAGAGTTACATGTCTAGTTTGGATTGTGATAGGTTCCATGAATCAAATCTCTCTCAGTTGGTGCGAGTTGATTCGAGAAGTGGCATACCTGACCGCACATAAAATAACGTTTTCCAGATTTCCCGATTTGATTTCACCCGTTAATGCAATTCCGTGAGTTTCCGATCAATTTCCATGGTTTCCATTCGAAATTTCATCATCGATCAAACCCACATCCAATTTAGTCTATTATGCATACAATAGGAGAATTGTCGAAATTGAATTCGAACTCAAAACCGTGAACCCTAACTTCGAACCCAGATTCGAAACTGCTCGATCTGCATGATAATTGGGGAAATTGGTACCTTAGAACCGGGATTTAATTTCGAGTCGATAGGAACAAGAATCACTCGATTCTTCTGTAGATTAGGAGAAAATCGGATTTGTACTCGAATGGGGTTATGAGTTCGATGATGACTAGAGACACAGGGACCGTCCGATCACAGTTTAAAGGACGGACGGCCAGATTAGATCGTGGAATAAAGAGTATATTAAGTTTTATAAATTTCCAGTAAATAGTCTTAACTTGTTGGGTTATTTAAATATCTTCCGAATGTATTTGACTTGAAATTTTAACCATAGATTCCTTATAAAATCTAGTTTATTTTGATGTAAATTAATGGGTTTTGAGTTTTTAAACATAAGTTGATTTTGCAAGTTACGAGTATTATGGAATTATTTGGATAATTTAAAAAGATATTTTTATGAAATAAAAATTTTATATGTCTAAAATGTTATAGTTACTATATACTTAATTTGGGAATTTTTGGACAAGGGGAAATAGGTTTAAAAATTGTAATGCTAGGTTTTTCATAAGTTATCTTATAATATAAGGTTTTTAATGTAACCAAAAATTAAGGTATAGTTGATTAATGAACTTTATAGGTTGGGGAAAATATAATAAGACTAAAAAAATTTAATACGAATGTTAATAAATATTTTGGGTATAAACTTTTAAGTGAAGTAAATATATATATGATGTACGTATATATAAACGAAATAAAATAGTAACTTAGGTTAAATCAAGGAACTAAATTACTACATTTATTTAATTATATATATGGTAGTTATATACTTAATTGAAACTAATGAAAATACTTTATTTTATAAACCATATATTGGATGTAGCTATGTGTAAAAGTTAGTATAAATAATTAAGTGCAATAAAACTACACAAGGAATGTCTTGAATAAATCCTAATATATATCACATAAAAAAACTACATAAATAAAAGAAATAAAATGCCTTATAGAAAATATAATATGAAGGAATTAATGAGATAAACTAAACCTCTACATAATACTAATAAAAGAATATTATATGAGGCGGTATTAAATTAAGATTATTAAACTTAAGGAGTTATCTTTGAATTTCTAAGATTTATATAAACCGTATTAAAATACATGTATAGTATTAGTCAACGACCATAATGTAAGTCTATAATTGGGTTAAGTAATTAATAAGTTAAAACTTAGGAAAAATTGTGATTAGATTACATAAAATGTTACACAAATAGATCTTATTCTATAATTAATGATAAATAAATGTAATACTTTTACATCTAAATGTTCTTAATATATAAACAATAATAAAGTAAATAAAATACTTTTACATATGAATGTGAGGTGGATTAGTAAGTCTAGATTTAATCATTTCTTAACATTTAAGGTATTGAAATATAACTTAATGTTTTAAGTAAAATCATTAAAAGGATTATGATATAAAACTACATTAAACTATGATTTGGAAATTTATCTAAATAATAATCCTTAAGTTTCTTGGCATTAGATAAGCCATATGAAATACATTTATAACATTAATTACCAATACTTAGGATGTGAGTCTACAATTAAGTGAGGTATTTAGTAGTTAGAATTTATAGAAAGGTTTATAAATAGGAATTTGATACTTAAAACCTTTGAACCTTTTATTAGATAAAACTAAGTTACATAAGAGATTATATTGATCTACTTTACGACGCTAAAAATATTAATGTGTCATTTGAGTATAAGGTATGAGGATTTTTCAGAACATATTATCTTATTAAGTAATTGACAATTTCACTTGTGAATGAGAGTTTAATTCTTAGATAAATTCTACCTTATGTTAAGATATAATGTTCATCCTAAAACATAATAAAGGAGATTAATTTATTAAGTTATTCCTTTGAAACCTTAGGTTTTGTAAACAATATGAAAAATGTATTTTAAGACGTAAGTTTATTAAAATTTAGTATAAAAGGATTATACATAGTCTATAGCGGGAATGTGTGTAAAAATAAAACATTTGGGAAATTAAATGTAAGCAAGGATAAATAAAAGGTTATCTTAAAGTGCCTTATTATTAGTTAATGATAAAGTAAATAATATACCTTGGAATACTAAATGTAAGAGTTCGATAAATCTAAGTTAACTATAATATAGTTATTCAAGATGAGAAGCAATTTAACATCTTATGATAAGATTATTAGATGGTTGTAATAAAAGTCATCCTAAACTAAACATATAAATGAGTTTAGTAACTCAATTAGGTTATCATAAAATGCATCTATAACACCATGTTTCCAATATACAGGATGTAGATCTTAATTAAGTTGAGGGGAAAACTTAATCATAATGGATTATTTGGTAATACTGATAAAATACATAATCATTACATTGTGAAATAATAGTATAATATTCTAAGATAAACCTATCATAGGTCATAACCCGATATTTATTCTAAATTAAGAATAAAAGTATTAAGCTTAAAAATTATTATTGAGATTCTAAGATTAGATGAATAATATAAATGCACTTATGATATAAGGGTCTCAAGAGTCTTGAATTGAGAATTAGGGTTAAGTATGAATAAAGTGGATAAGGTGTAACAATTAACAAGTGTTAATAACATACATTCCCTAGTCTTACAACCTTGGGTTATACAACATTCTAATATAAGTCAAAGGTTATACATAACATTGTGAGGGCTTAAAAGACAATTGAGACTTAGAAATAAGAGTGAGGAATTTATTTAAGTTTAACTTAGGTTACAAGTTATTGATGTTAGACTACCTTTAATATTCCTCAGAGTATTGTTGATTATTTGCACAAGTCGACTAGAACTGCTACAGCGATTACCAGGTACGATTTCTCGTACTCAGATGCTTTTGGTGACGAATTTTATGGAATGTTTTGAGAAACGCTAAATGAGTTGAATGAATCTTGAAAGGAAATTGTTTGTGACTAACTCAGCTGTTGTGACTAACTGAGCCTTGGATGTACAACTCACATGATCATTGGTTCCTCTTATCTGGTTCCTCATTAGATATTGACTGTTAGGGTTTACGCCTCTGCACTCTGTAGGACTGAGTGTTTTGGTATTGCACTTGTACAGTTAATAATCTAGTGGGAATATGGGAAAATGTCAATCTTGGTATTGGGTATGGATTATTTCTAATAAGTGGTGCACTCACTTTTCACCGATGACTGAGAACGGGTCGGTGGCAGCGGAGGTCTGCTATACCTCGTCCATATGGACAACTGACAGCGGAGGTCTGTTTACCTCGTCCTTGTGACAACTGACTGGCGGTGGGGGCCATCTCTCCCAATTGGTTTTATTCCACTCTTGAGTTATGGTTCTTGGATATCTTCTTCATTCCTAGTCCTTGTGACTACTTGGGTCTTTCTAATCCTAATTGGAACTGAATCTAACGCAATGGATTTCACTAACTTCTGTGGTTTCTTTTATTGACTCACTTACTTCTTGTTATTTATCTCTATCCTTGACTTGTTACTTTGACTTGGTGATTTGGATGTGCCTTGTTCTTCTGTTTTTGTTTTAGCATTTGACTTCAGTTATTGTTATTTTAAGAGTTATGTTTTTAAACTTTTGTTTTGGAGAGTTGTACCAGTTCCATTCCAGGGAACTGACTCACCCCTCCTGGGGTGGGCTGCTTGGTTTCATCTTGCAGGTACGAATTGTTATACAGGTGGCCACGAAGAGTATGAGTGTATGGGATGGGAATTAGGAATTTGGAGAGTTTTTATATCTTCTCTTGTTTGTTTTCTCGAGTTCAGACCGTAGCATTTGTAATATCATAAGTTGTAATTGGTGAGGTTTGGTGCCGGGTGTTTGGAACCCGATGATCTGTAATCGCCTTAGTATTTTATTTCCGCTGCATTTATGATAAGTAGGGGCGTTACAGAAAGTGGTATCAGAGCGTAGTTACGCTCTGAGCCCGAGAAAACAAGCCGAGTGAAATAGTTAGAATATAGGTGCCCTTAAAACTGGGGAATTGGGGTAGAATTGGGAAGTGAGGATTCCAGTAAGGCACGACTCCTAACCCTTCTTGGATTAGTGAATGATTTCTTTATACACTTTTTGTATGAATGTCTGTTAGGAATATGTGTTTGCATACGTTTGATCATTAAACTATAGAAAAAAAATAATAATAATCTGGAACATTATCAATTGGGTATGATAAGATCTTGGTTGGAATAAATCATACATTGAACTACTTTCAAAAGCATACGTATGGAAAATACATGGCTAAGAAAGCAATGCTTTAAAAGCTTGTACACATGTTCCCAGAATTTTAAAGAATACTTTTGGTTGGAAATAGTATACAAGTGGAGCTTTGAATAACTAAGTGATATATACTTCAACTCCTTTAAAGCTTGAAATAAATCTCAAGAACTACTTGGTACAAATTATTACCTAAAGATAATGTTTAAGATAAATCTTAAGTCTAGAAAATTATTAAACTAACAAGAACTAGTAACTCATCAGAAAAGATCAACATCCAAACCTGTAATCCACACTAAAACTCTATGTTAACTTCAGAAAGAAAATACATAAACCTAACACCCTACGGGAAGTGCCTGGTGCGACGAACTCCTAGGCTGAAAGTAGTGGGGGTGCACACTCACTTCTGGAAGTCTAGGGGCTAGACAAGCCTTGTCATCTAACCGTAAATAATCTTCTACGCAAGTGATGGATTGTGTTGAACTTGAGGAGGATTGGTGGTAAGACGTTACCATCATGAAATCTTGAGCTAGGCATATTTCATTACTAGCCACAATGAACAATTCAAAATTTGTATCTTAAGATTCAGTATTAAAATTCATACATGTAAAGGGTTTATTGAGTTAAATATTTGGTGAAAAATACCTATACATGGAGGAAGGGGATTTAAATTTGGGTACTCCAAGGTACAACATCTACCCCTTATTAAATATAAAAAAATATATAAAGGAAGTACTTAAAGATTGAGTGAAGGGAAGAGTAATACTAAACTAAATATCATGATTCTTAAATACTTGGAGTAATGAGCATCTAGTAAAAAAAAATGAGAGTTACTTAATTATTGGAAATTCTCATGTTTATTTGGAAGTTTAACATTATACATATGCAAAATTTTAGAAGTCACAGAAGGTGTATTTTTTATAAAGGAATATAATAAAATTTTAATGTATGGTTGGCTAATAAAGCTTTGAATATAATTTTGAAAGACTATCTAGACTTATTATATGATCTAAAATATTATTTAAACTACTCAAACATGTTACACCTGATTTATAGCTTGTTAATATATTGATATGTGAAAATAACATAATTGACACATTTACGTATTTTAGGTTATAAATTCGGTACAAGGTTTCATGAAAGATTTAATTGCATTAAAAAAAAGAAGTTTTAATATATAGTATGATACTATTTTAAATAAGTTCATGAATTTTTAAGCCTGACAATTAAGAAACTTTAGGTTATAAAATGCTTCTAGAGAAATGTTGTAGTAAGGATGGCATTTAAATAATTACATTACATTATAATGGAATTTTTCTTTTATGAATTAATAGTTTCCAAATCACATGATTAAGATTTTGATACCTACTACATCCAATACTTAAATAAAGAAAGAGTGAACTAAAATGTTATTATAGTAATATCTAAGTATAACCTATATGTTCCGTTTCAAAACTTAACCTACTATATGAATGATGAATTCTAAACTTTGTTCTTGCCAATGACCGTAAGAGAGGCGAAATGAGTTAGGAAAGCATGTTGGGAACACTAAAAGATTTAATTATAATCAAGCTAGAATAACAACGAGTGATATTGTGCATCAAAAATGAACTGCATCCTTGAAGGAGGAATCTCCATAGGAGATGTAAAATATAGTGCTCCTTAAAAGTGAGTTTAAATTCCACTTCATTATTACGAGACGGATATGGGTCGTACCCTATTTTAAGGGGGGGTACGACATCTTCATAAAATAAACATACAATATAAAATGAACATATAATGGACATATCATTCGTACTGGTCATAAAATGAATAGGTAAGGATCATAAAATAAAATTTTATAATAATCAAGAAAATACAAATACATAACAATCAGGGGGTACAAATAAATATCGATCATAGATAAATTCAACAGTGCCATAAAATTTACAACAAAGCTTGATAATAAGGTGCTGAATTCTTTGAATGTAGTGTTTGATAACGGAAACAAATGTTTGGGAATTGTTATTGGATGAATACCCTTGAGTGGTTGATTGTTTGGTATACATTTTAAAGCTTGTAGTACAACTTGATATTTAGTTTACCCACACACCGGAAGCGGGTGTGAGTAGTTGGTAGATAAATCTTAAACTTCGGGACGAAGTTCTCTTTTAAGGGGGGGTAGAGCATAATCTTTCTTCGCTACCTCATCCAGATTATGCCCTGTTGCGTGATTAGCAGAGTAAGAGGTGTATGTGTGTACTTGGTTTTTACATTATGACACCGCATGTGACTTTTTATTTTTATCATGAAATATCTCGGTATATCTTGGTTCAGTTTGAGTTTGAGTAATCTCGAGTGGAATGTGGAATGGGAATGGATGGAAATAAAGGATTGGATTGGTATGGAATTTCGTTGGAATTATTATTGTTTTAGCACACCCGAAGTGGTGTGAGTGCTTATTAGTTGATTTTTAAACTTCGAGGCGAAGTTTCTGTTAAGGGGGATATACTGAAATACCCCTAAATTAATTTAAATTAATTTAGGGGATTTCTTTTATTAAACCATAATAATACTATTAATATTAAATTATGGTATGGAATTATGAATATTAAATTATTATATGGAATTGTGAAATTTATTTAGGGGTTTTCTCCTATTTAACCCTAATTATTATACATTATTATATAGTATTATGAATTTAATAATAAGATTTATAAGTCAATAAATCTTGGGAAAATTTCTAAACACTCCAAATATATTATAAAGATTTTAGGAAGTGTTGGAACATTGTTTTGAAACATAAAAGTCAATATAAAATTCTAGAAACCTTAAAGCTTATTAAGCCTTGCTAGAGTTGACTTTTTGAGAATGGTCAAACCAGGCCATGAAACCTATACCAATAAATAGGTTATGAAAAACCATGAAGATCGATAAAAAGAACGTTAAAAACGGATCATCCTAGCCAAAGTTATGATAATTGAAGTTTAGAGCCAAAATTTTGAAGGATGCTGACGTGTCCAGGCAGGACGTGTCGCGCCCAGTCAGCACCGAGCACTCAATCGTTTTTCCAGCGGTTTTGGCATGTCGGGTCATCTTTAGACGCCTATATCTTTTTCTCTACTCCACCATTTGGTATGCCGTTTGTTTCATTCGATTCTCCTATCTTTCCTCTTTCCAACCATTACTCACACACATCTAACTCCTTCTACAATGATCGGAAAGTTGATCCAAAGTTCCTCCTCGCATTCGTAACCCAGAATTCCGTTTTTCCTGAAATCGGGTAAACTTCGTCACGCCATAACTTCTTCATTTCTCATCCAAATTTCGTGTTCTTTAGCTTGTTTTGAAGATCTCTAATCCCTCTAACTTTCATGTTGATGGCCAAGGCTGATTCGCACTGGTTTGGGAGATAAATCTGTCTAAAGTGCCTACTCGATCACGGTCGGAAATCTGCCCAGTTCATCCCGAAACCAACTAGGTAAACACGGATCTTGTGAGATCTGTAACTTTCTCCCTAGTTCATCAAATTCAATGATTCTTACACTAACATCTAGAGTTACATGTCTAGTTTGGATTGTGATAGGTTCCATGAATCAAATCTCTCTCAGTTGGTGCGAGTTGATTCGAGAAGTGGCATACCTGAACCGCACATAAAATAACGTTTTCCAGATTTCCCGATTTGATTTCACCCCGTTAATGCAATTCCGGTGAGTTTCCGATCAAATTTCTCCATGGTTTCCATTCGAAATTTCATCATCGATCAAACCCACATACCAATTTAGTCTATTATGCATTACAATAGGAGAATTTGTCGAAATTGAATTCGAACTCAAACCGTGAACCCTAACTTCGAACCCAGATTCGAAACTGCTCGATTCTGCATGATAATTGGGGAAATTGGTACCTTTAGAACCGGGATTTAATTTCGAGTCGATAGGAACAAGAATCACTCGATTTCGTTCTGTAGATTAGGAGAAAATCGGGATTTAGTACTCGAATGGGTTATTGAGTTCGATGATGAACTAGAGACACAGGGACCGTCCGATCACAGTTTAAAGGAACGGACGGCCCAGATTAGATCGTGGGAATATAAGAGTATATTAAGTTTTATAATTCCAGTAAATAGTCTTAACTTGTTGGGTTAATTTAAATCTTCCCGAATGTATTTTGACTTGAAATTTTAACCATAGATTCCTTATAAAATCTAGTTTATTTTGATGTAAATTAATATGGGTTTTGAGTTTTAAACATAAGTTATGATTTTTGCAAGTTACGAGTATTATGGAATTATTTGGATAATTTAAAAAGATATTTTTTGAAATAAAAATTTTATAATATGTCTAAAATGTTATAGTTACTATATACTTAATTTGGGAATTTTTTGGACAAGGGGAAATAGGTTTAAAAATTGTAATGCTAAGGTTTTTCATAAGTTATCTTATAATATAAGGTTTTTAATGTAACAAAAAAATTAAGGTATAGTTGATTAATGAACTTTATAGGTTGGGGAAAATATAATAAGACTAAAATAACATTTAATACAGAATGTTAATAAATATTTTTGGGTATAAACTTTTAAGTGAAGTAAATATATATATGGATGTACGTATATATAAACGAAATAAAATAGTAACTTAGGTTAAATCAAGGAACTAAATTAATCTACCTTTATATTAATTATATAATATGGTAGTTAATATACTTAATTGAAACTAATGAAAATACTTTATTTTATAAACCATGTATTGGATGTAGCTATGTGTAAAAGTTAGTATAAATAATTAAGTGCAATAAAACTACACAAGGAATGTCTTGAATAAATCCTAATATATATACACATAAAAAACTACATAAATAAAAGAAATAAAATGCCTTATAGAAAATATAATGTGAAGGAATCAATGAGATAAACTAAACCTCTACATAATACTAATAAAAGAATATTATATGAGGCGGTATTAAATTAAGATTATTAAACTTAAGGAGTTATCTTTGAATTTCTAAGATTTATATAAACCGTATTAAAATACATATATAGTATTAGTCAACGACCATAATGTAAGTCTATAATTGGGTTAAGTAATTAATAAGTTAAAACTTAGGAAGAATTGTGATTAGATTATATAAAATGTTACGTAAAAAGATCTTATTCTATAATTAATGTTAAATAAATGTAATACTTTTACATCTAAATGTTCTTAATATATAAACAATAATAAAGTAAATAAAATACTTTTACATATGAATGTGAGGTGGATTAGTAAGTCTAGATTTAATCATTTCTTAACATTTAAGGTATTGAAATATAACTTAATGTTTTAAGTTAAAATCATTAAAAGGATTATGATATAAAACTACATTAAACTATGATTTGGAAATTTATCTAAATAATAATCCTTAAGTTTCTTGGAATTAGATAAGCCATATGAAATACATTTATAACATTAATTACCAATACTTAGGATGTGAGTCTACAATTACGTGAGGTATTTAGTAGTTAGAATTTATAGAAAGGTTTATAAATAGGAATTTGATACTTAAAACCTTTGAACCTTTTATTAGATAAAACTAAGTTACATAAGAGATTATATTGATCTACTTTACGACGCTAAAAATATTAATGTGTCATTTGAGTATAAGGTATGAGGATTTTTCAGAACATATTATCTTATTAAGTAATTGACAATTTCACTTGTGAATGAGAGTTTAATTCTTAGATAAATTCTACCTTATGTTAAGATATAATGTTCATCCTAAAACATAATAAAGGAGATTAATTTATTAAGTTATTCCTTTGAAACCTTAGGTTTTGTAAACAATATGAAAAATGTATTTTAAGACGTAAGTTTATTAAGAATTTAGTATAAAAGGATTATACATAGTCTATAGCGGGAATGTGTGTAAAAATAAAACATTTGGGAAATTAAATGTAAGCAAGGATAAATAAAAGGTTGTATTAAAGTGCCTTATTATATAGTTAATGATAAAGTAAATAGTATACCTTGGAAATACTAAATGTAAGAGTTCGATAAATCTAAGTTAACTATAATATAGTTATTCAAGATGAGAAGCAATTTAACATCTTATGATAAGATTATTAGATGGTTGTAATAAAAGTCATCCTAAACTAAACATATGATAAATGAGTGTAGTAACTCAATTAGGTTATCATAAAATGCATCTATAACACCATGTTTCCAATATACAGGATGTAGATCTTAATTAAGTTGAGGGGAAAACTTAATCATAATGGATTATTTGGTAATACTGATAAAATACATAATCATTACATTGTGAAATAATAGTATAATATTCTAAGATAAACCTATCATAGGTCATAACCCGATATTTATTCTAAATTAGGAATAAAAGTATTAAGCTTAAAAATTATTATTGAGATTCTAAGATTAGATGAATAATATAAAATGCACTTATGATATAAGGGTCTCAAGAGTCTTGAATTGAGAATTAGGGTTAAGTATGAATAAAGTGGATAAGGGTGTAACAGTTAACAAGTGTTAATAACATACATTCCCTAGTATTACAACATTGGGTTATACAACATTCTAATATAAGTCAAAGGTTATACATAACACTTAAGTGAGGGTTTAAAAGACAATTGAGACTTAGAAATAAGAGTGAGGAATTTATTTAAGTTTAACTTAGGTTACAAGTTATTGATGTTAGACTACCTTTAATATTCCTCAGAGTATTGTTGATTATTTGCACAAGTCGACTAGAACTGCTACAGCGATTACCAGGTACGATTTCTCGTACTCAGATGCTTTTGGTGACGAATTTTATGGAATGTTTTGAGAAACGCTAAATGAGTTTGAATGAATCTTGAAAGGAAATTGTTTGTGTGACTAACTCAGCCTGTTGTGACTGACTGAGCCTTGGATGTACAACTCACATGATCATTGGTTCCTCTTATCTGGTTGCCTCATTAGATATTGACTGCTGAGGGTTTACGCCTCTGCACTCTGTAGGACTGAGTGTTTTGGTATTGCACTCGTGCAGTTAATAATCTAGTGGGAATATGGGAAAATGTCAATCTTGGTATTGGGTATGGATTATTTCTAATAAGTGGTGCACTCACTTTTCACCGATGACCGAGAACGGGTCGGTGGCAGCGGAGGTCTGCTATACCTCGTCCATATGGACAACTGACAGCGGAGGTCTGTTTACCTCGTCCTTGTGACAACTGACTGGCGGTGGGGGCCATCTCTCCCAATTGGGTCTATTCCACTCTTGAGTTAAGGTTCATGGGTCTCTTCTTCCATTCCTAGTCCTTCTGACTACTTGGGTCTCTCTACTCCTAATTGGAACTGAATCTAACACGGGCAATGGTTGATCACTGACTTATGATGTGGTTTCTTTTACTTGACTAGCTTTACTTTCTTGTTATTTATCCTTATCCTTGACTTGTTACCTTTGACCTGGTGAATTGGATGTGCCTTGTTCTTCTGTTTTTGTTTTAAGCATTTGACTTCAAGTTATTGTTTATTTTAAGAGTTATCTTTTTAAACTTTTGTTTTGGAGAGTTGTACCAGTTCCATTCCAGGGAACTGACTCACCCCTCTCGGGGTGGGCTGCTTGGTTTCATCTTGCAGGTACGAATTGTTATACAGGTGGCCACGAAGAGTATGAGTGATTGGGATGGGAATTAGGAATTGTGGAGAGTTTTTATATCTTGTTCTTGTTGTGTTTTCTCGAGTTCAGACCGTAGCATTTGTAATATCATAAGTTGTAATTGGTGAGGTTTGGTGCCGGGTGTTTGGAACCCGATGATCTGTAATCGCCTTAGTATTTTATTTCCGCTGCATTTATGATAAGTAGGGGCGTTACAATTGGTGGTGTTTGTTTTTGATTTGGACAAGTGAGCTAGATTTTACAAGAGGTCAAAGCTAGAGTTTTAATGGTGGTGGTGAGTATTACCGTGAGAGAGCAGCAAGAAGGAAGGAGATGGAGTTTGGAACCATGTGAAATGGAGGAGGGAAATGAGAATGAAGATAGAATTTGCTTTAAGAAGATATTTGTTCTTATAAAGTAAAAAGTAGCTTAATTAGTTTTCTTTATTTACTTATCATATTAACTAAAGAGTGATGAGTCACCACACTTAGAAAACCGCCCCCCTATAATATAATGAGGGTATTTTAGTCTTTGTTTGTCAATTTAATTACTTAATACAACATATGTTACAAACTAGCTTATAAAAATCACTATTCATAAAAACAAGGCACATAGAAGTGAAAGTTTTGATTTCCTATTGATATAGACATCCAAATGTGATATTATATAGTACACATATATATTTAAGAGTAATGATGGACATCTAGCCACTCAAAACTCATTTACAAGACAATTTTTCAAAAATGTGCTTTAAGACTCCTTAAAGCACATTTTGTGTTTAAACTTGTTTTCAAGCTTGGTTTTCTTTGGTAATTGATTTGATATGTTCATTAGTATATAAATGAGGTCTTGGTAAGTTCATTAGGTCTTAACCAAGCTTATCCCAAGCTTAGAGCACGTTTTGGCTCTTATAGACTTTAAAGCACATTTTGTGTTTTCTTTTGTTTTAAATTTGTTTACTAATGTTTTTAAGACTCTTTTTAGTCTTTATATACCACATTTAGGTGTTTAAACAATATACTAAGGTTTGGGGTATTTCAATCTACCCCCCTTAAAAGAACTTTGTCCCCAAAGTTCATACTTCCACATATCCTAAATATTAGAACATGGGAACACATATCAACAACACTTCCATATCACATTAACAACATCTTTACATCACATCGGACACATGGTCCAAACAACAAAACATCACGACATCATTCGGACTCAGCGGTCCGTAACATTAACAACATAACAACACAACACAGGCAATGTATCCATATACATGTCATACACATAACCGAAACGGCTCTACCCCCCTTAAATAGGGGTACGCCCCGTACCCTATACATACAAACACTAAGAAGTAAACAATGACGGGTACTTCACCTTCATCTTATCTTCCAGCTCCCAAGTGGCCTCCTCAACGTCCTGGTTAGACCAAAGAACTTTCACCAGTCTCACGGACTTGTGGCGAGTGTCTCGAGTCTTAGTGTCCAGAATCCGTACCGGAGTCTCCACTGATCGCATGGTTGGCTCTAAAGTTAGCCTCTCAGGCTGAAGTACATGAGACGAATGAGACATATACTTCATCAACTGGGACACATGAAATACATCATGTACCTTGCCCAGCTCGGCGGGTAAATCAAGTCTATAAGCTACCGGGCCGATCCGCTCCGTCACAACATAAGGCCCCACATATTTTGGGCTCAACTTGCCTTTCTGGCCAAAACGAAATACTCCCTTCATGGGGGATACTCTCAAAAATACCTGATCGCCCACGGCGAACTACAGGTCACGTCTGCGCACATCTGCGTACGACTTCTGTCTATCCTGAGCTGTTTTCATGTTAGCCCGGATCTGGTGAACTTCTGCCTGAACTTGCTCAAGATACTCTGGTCCTATAATGACCGTCTCACTCGACTCATCCCAGCATAATGGCGTGCGGCATGGTCTACCGTACAAGGCCTGGAAGGGAGACATCTTGATCGAAGCATGATAACTGTTGTTGTAGCTAAACTCAATCAGATGTAACTTATCAATCCAGCTGGTCTGAAAGTCAAGTGCACATGCACGTAGCATATCCTCAAGTGTCTGAATGGTGCGCTCACTCTGACCATCAGTCTGTGGGTGAAACGCTGTACTCAATTTCAGTTCGGTACCCAATGCCTCTCGTGTAGACTTCCAATATCTGGATAAGAACCTGGTATCTCTGTCAGATACAATCGTTTTCGGTACACCATGATGTCTTACAATTTCTCTATCAAAGAGTTCTGCCAATTTTGCCACTTTCCAGGTGTCCTTCATCGGTATGAATCGAGCCACCTTGGTCAGTCGGTCAACAACAACCCAAATCATATTCAGACCTCCCCTTGCAGGCGGAAGCCCTACTACGAAGTCCATAGATATGTCATGGAACTTCCACTCAGGCACTGGCATTGGCTGTACCATACCACCAGGCCGTCGGTGCTCAAACTTGACCTTCTGACAAGTGAGACACCTCAACACATAGTCATTCACATCCTTTTTCATTCCAGTCCACCAAAAATATCTTTTCATACCTTTATACATCTTTGAAGCTCCGGGGTGAATCGAAGTAGTAGAACAATGGGATTCACTCAATATGCGCTCCTTCAACTCAGCGCTACTCCTGGGTATACACAGTCGGCCATTAAGCCTAATCAGGTCATCATCGTGGAGTCTGAAGTCGTACTTCTGACCCTCGAATGTGCCATCAATAAGCTTCTGTCTAATCTCCATCATGTACTGATCCGTCATCTGAGCACTCCGCACCTCTTCAACCAAGCCAGTATGAGAGACTAGCGAATGGAGAGAGTGTGCTCGGCGACTCAATGCGTCAGCTACCACATTTGCCTTACCCTCCTTATATTGCAGATTAATATCGTAGTCATTCAGAAATTCAACCCACCTTCTTTGCCTCATGTTCAACTCCTTCTGAGTGAACAAGTACTTTAAACTCTTGTGGTCAGAATAAATCGTCACACTTACCCCATACAAGTGATGTCGCCATATCTTCAGTGCGAAGACAATGGCCCCCAATTCTAAGTCGTGGGTAGGGTAGTTCTCTTCATGCTTCTTCAGCTGTCGGGAGGCGTATGCTACGACCTTCCCGTGTTGCATCAACACACAACCCATACCCCTGCCTGATGCGTCGCAATAGACCTCAAAACCATCTGGACCGTCTGGTAGTGTCAGAACCGGTGCAGATGCCAGAGCATCTTTGAGACTCTGAAAAGAACTCTCACAGTCGACTGTCCACTCGAATGGTGCATCCTTCTTCATCAAGGAAGTCATCGGCTTCGAGACACTGGAGAAGTCCTTCACAAACCTCCTATAATAACCTGCCAGACCGAGGAAGCTCCTAATGTCGGTAACTGTCTTCGGCCTAGGCCAGGTGCAAACAGCATCAATCTTTGCCGGATCAACAGCGATCCCGGCCTCAGAAATCACATGACCAAAAAATGATACTTGGTTCAACCAAAACTCACACTTTGAAAATTTCGCATACAACTGGTTTTTCCTCAATGTTTGTAACACACTTCTCAGGTGGCTTTCATGCTCACCTCTCGATTTCGAGTATACAAGTATATCGTCGATGAAGACTACCACTGACTTGTCCAACTGATCTTGGAACAAGCGGTTCATTAAGTCCATGAACTTAGCTGGTGCATTTGATAAGCCAAACGGCATAACTGTGAACTTATAGTGCCCATACCTAGTTCTGAATGCTGTCTTTTCGATATCACTGTCACGGATAGCAATCTGGTGGTATCCGGATCGGAGGTCTATCTTGGAGAATACTGATGCTCCCCTCAGCTGATCAAATAGATCGTCGATGCGTGGTAAAGGGTAACGGTTCTTCACCGTAACAGCATTCAGCTCCCGATAGTCAATACACAGGCGGAGGCTACCGTCCTTCTTCTTCACGAAGAGGACCGGCGCTTCCCATGGTGAAACACTAGGGCGGATAAAGCCCTTGTCGAGTAGGTCTCTCAGCTGCTCCTTGAGCTCTGTCATCTCTGCTAGAGCCATACGATAAGGTGCTTTCGCAATAGGTCCGGTGCCTGGAATCAAGTCAATCTCAAACTCCACTTCCCGTGCTGGCGGCATGCCCGGCAGTTCCTTAGGAAATACATCAGGAAACTCTGACACTACCGGCACATCAGGACTAAACTCAGGGTCTCTCTCTATGTCCTGGACATAGCAGAGGTATACATTACTCCCTCGTCGCAACTCACAATATATAGCCATGGCGGTGATGATCTGAGTCGAAGGCTCCCTGGGCCTCTGGCGGTAGGATATGGTAACCCCAGATGGACTCCGAAGAAGCAGTCGATGCTTGGCACATAGGATTCTACCCTTGTACCGCTCCAACCAGTTCATCCCGACAATCACATCAAAACCAAGTCCGTCGAACTCTATCAAGTCGATCGGAAACTCTTCACCTCTGATTCGTACAACAACATCTCGGTGGTAGCGGGTGCACCTGATCCGCTCTGTCGATGGGAGAGTGACCAAGAAGTCTGGCATCTCATCACCATCTAACCCCAGCCTCTTCGCAAAAGATAGCGAAATAAATGTGTGTGAGGCTCCGGAGTCGAACAAGATCGAAGCGTCCACGCCATTGACTGGAAAGGTACCGGTGAGGATTGTGCCGCTCTTGCCGGCTTCTGCCTCATTGCAGACACTCAATATACCTCCCGTTCCGAGTGCACAACCTAATTCATTGGCAAACTAATAAGTATTGGGTAACAACACGGTTTATATGCTTCAAACAACTCCACTTTATTCATTAACACTCTCTTTTTACAACATTCATTGGCTTATATTGTCGCCATGATTAACACTTACAACATCCTTACATACACTGATTTATCACATCACATAGTTATACAAGGTTTAAAACTGTCTGAAGGTCAAATTTAAGCGTCCGGGTTTCATGTGTGTGGCATTGATCACTGCCGACGGTGCGGTATTCAGTTTGATCTTCCTGATGCCATGGTATAGCATCCTTGATTTCCCACCCATGATTAATACATCTCCCGATTTCAACAGTAGCTTCTTTGCGAGGTCAGCACGCTTCTGCTCGCCATACACAAACACTGCGGTATCACCAATGGACCAAGACACCACGGGTACCCCCTTACTTAGAGACTCGGGTGACTCGTCCTTGTCTTGGTGTATACCTAACCGTCCACCTTTCTGGTAGAAGTTCACAATGCATAGATCTGCTTTCACACTTGGAATTGAATCCGTTTCAACTTGTTGAGCAATTCCCACGGCGTGGTTAACGACCGCAAGGAACTCCTCAGGTATACTTGGTACCGTTGCTCCATCTTCAGCTCGCACTTCTTGATATGTCTTGGTGTAAGGGTTCCAGTCCTTACCCATGCACATCATCTTCAATTTCATTCTTGATCCGTTCGGGTATTCGGGTGTGTAGAAACCTCCTGGTTTTGCTCCAAGTTTGTCGCATCGTCTGATGATATGGATTTGTGCTTCCGGTGTCAGGTATCCATTTAAGAGCACCATACCTGGTTGGATGACCTGACATTGCTCCATTTGGAAGTCGGTGATGTCGATGGTGGTTTCTTCAGGGTTTGGTGTGGGTGGGATTGGATAACATATATTGAAGGTTCCTTTAAGTTTAGAGTACTCTAATTAGGTGACTTTCACACTATACTTTATTTATTTACTCACATGGTTGTTTACTTAAACTCACTCACACACATGCATGGAATGCGGTATGCAAACACTTATTACATTCAACAGTTTAGGCGGTACCTGGTCTAGAAGAGGGCCCTGGCGCCTCAGACCGGTCCACCACATTCAGGGTGGCCTTGTTGGACCCCGACCCCTTCCCCTTCTGGGACTCTGTGTACCTCTGATCTGGGGGTGGCTGGTTCGCCGTCTTCTGGCCATCGGTGGTCGCAGTGGCCTTACCCTTCCATTGCCCCTTGGGCCTGTAGCTTCCACTGTTTGGGTTCTGCCAGCATTCGTAATCACGGTGACCCATCTTCTTACAGTATCGGCACTGCACATCGTTACCCTTGCAGTCCTTGCCGGGGTGGTCTCCGTTGCACCACTTGCAGTAATAGTGGCGCTCCGGTCCATAGCCCGTGCTAGCTGCTATCACAACACACAATCAATACTTGTCTCACAACTTATCAACATACACTTCAACTTATCACACAGGATTAGATAATTACCCTTAGGTGGGTAAGAACGTAGGGGCTTGGCCGCATACGCATAGGTGAGCTGTAGAGGCTCCTCAGCAGTGGTGGTCTGGGTCTGGCCCTTGCCACCCTGTTGCTGTCCTTTCTGGGACTGGGGGTATGACTTCTTCTTCTTTCCTCCCCACTGCCCTTGCGTGCCTTGGCCCTCGTTCATAGCCTTGCGCTTGAGCGCACTCTCCTCGTCCCTCAGACGGACGGTGATCTCCACAATTGCAGCGGCATGATAGCACTCCTATATTTAGGGTGTCAGTTATGCCCCGCCAAATAAATTCACAACAAATTAACACATTGTACACACTTATTCACATTACACCGTAGTCCCATTACCTGCAAAGTGGTATATCCAGTAGGCCCCATGCCATAGCGTAGGCGATAGTTCAGTCCGTGGTAGAAACGGTTCACAAGGATCCGGTCTGAGTAACCCAGATCCGGTAGCAGGTGGATAAGTCCGATGAAGGCTGAGTAGTACTCATCTACCGTCATCTTATCCCCTTGCCTCAAACTGTCCAGCTCCAGGCGCTTGGCCTCTTGCACATGTATTGGGTAGTACTTGGCTCGCAACAGAGCCGTGTACTCCCTCCACAGAAAAGTCGGGTCAGCAACTCTGCCCTCTCGCACTAGCTTCGACCAGCTCTGTGCCGAGCCCTTCAAGTAATATGCAGCAAGTCGAACCTTGACCTGCTCAGGTACTGCTAAGGTTTCGAAGGCGGTCTCCATTTCGGAGATGTACGCCTCGAGCTTACGGGGTTCGGTCTCCCCACTGAATGAGGGTGGCCTCAAATCAGCCAACGCCTTGACCCAGTTGGTCTCTCGTGGCGGTGGCGGTGGTGGTAGTTGAACTCCGAGCGTCTGCCCCTGCTGAATCGCAACTACAAGTTGGGGTACCATTTGGGCTACGGCGGCTGCTACTGCTTCAGCCATAACCTGAGCCGTAGTATTCTCGCCCTGGTCACCCGTATCACCAGTACCGCTTCCGCGGCCTCTACCTCGTGGTCTACCTGACATCTGAATTCACATGAACATTTCATTAGCACTATGCTAGCATACTTATCGGTCCAACGGTTGTAGCATCTTCCTGACAACAAGGTAATTCCACACTTAGTTAGTGGTTAACCTTTCCAAATCTGTTCACTTAGGTAACTATGATTAGGTTTCCTAACTCGGTATATTTCTAGCTCGGTATTCTAGTCATCAGAGCGATACTTCGCTCTGATACCACTTTTTGTAACACCCCTACTACGCACATCACATTACTTGAAATCGCAGCGGAATGTAAACAACTAAACAGTAACTAAACGAATGGTGCTACAACGCCGTCAACCACCCACGTGGTTAACAAGGCTGATTAAATACGAGTGTACCGGTCTGATGATTAGACTCCCGAGCATAGAACTAACAACCACATATATACATTAACAAAATATCGAGTGTTTACATATATCCTTCACTGTAAAACATCACTGTTAACCATCATAACCAAATATATATCGCACCACGGGAGCACAGGCGCATCCCGGGCCTACCTCCAAAAGTACCAAAAGTAAACCTGCATCCTAGGATCTAAAGCCACTCCGCTTCTTCGATCCTCATCCTGCAGCATAAGAAATATGGATCCCCCGAGGGGGTCAGCAACCCATGGCTGGTATGGTTAACGCGCAGCCCATCGGCTACCAGGATACGCGCAACCAATTGTCATGATGACATGGTATTCATTTAAAATCACACAACTTATACATATATAACATAACATGGGTATTGTACACATCATCACACACATCACACACATACAATTCCTTCTAGGAAGAGAACCAACACAGTTAGTCCCCATTGAGAGCCTAGAGAATGTTGCCATGCTCATGCTAAGCTCGTTACATAACTCGTTACCGTCCTGTTAGATTGAACGGATAACTTAACACAAGGTGCCTCGGATATAGTGATCCAAGCCCACCGAAATAACACATAGTATGCCCCTGTGGCCCGACGTGAGTCAGTAAAATAGCCTTGGTTAAGCTAAAGGGAAGGTTGGAAACCAAATTGGCAAACAACCATAACATACAAAGAGAATCAAACCGGTTATGACATCGACTCCCATACTCACACGCGTGGCCGGAACAGACCGGACTCCTTACTTCCCCCGTTAGCACTTGTTAGCAGTTCATCATTGAACTCAATACACAATTCACAATAATAGGTCAAGTCTTGTTAGACACACACAAGGGAAGAGAGAGTCATACTTAACAACATAATAATATTTAACAACTGTAAACTCTTTACATGGTTTAATCTTACAAGGTCATAAACACACAGAAAAACAAACAACACACAAGCCGATGTAAACCGGTAGGCAACAGACTGCAAGAAAAACCATACCTTGGTCCTTGCCTCGATTGGTTTCCTCCGTAGGTCACTCCTATACATAGTTAATAACGTCGGTTAATTATTTATTTAACTTCAAACTTACTAAGTATTTAACATGATTGTATGACATGTTTTAATGTCTATCTTACCCTAGGTTACCTTCATTATACACCCTAGGGTTAACTACATAAGTCACATTCTGAAATACCCCGAACTTAAATATGGTGATTATATTATTCTAATATAGTATTTAAGGGCCTAACAGTGCCTAATTAATTTTGGTAAAGAAAATAAATCCAAAAGAAATGAGAAAAACGCTTAGAAAGCGGAAAACGCTAGAATGAGCGTTAAATAACCATAGGAGGTACGAGACCTCGGTTATAGTATTGTAAGGATTCCTAAGGCTTATTTATGCCTAATGAGTATACGGGAATGATTCCCGAAGAAAACGGAACCAAGAAATGTATTAAAACGCTAAAAGAGCTTTAGCGCACGTTTTTCGAGGAAACCTAAAAACGTGACTTTAAGTGGTCAAACAGACCCGTAAAAATTATAAATCATTAAATAATAATTATTAAGCATTTATGGAAGCTTAATAGCCGATGAAAATAAAGAAACGAGAAAATTCCGGAAAACGGGCCCGGTTAGGGAATAGTGTCAAAACCGGGTAAAATAACGAGCGTTTTCTGTAAAAGACGAAAAACGCTCCAGCTAGTATTACAGTGGGGGCCGGTTTATACAGTTTAAAACAGCCTCTCACACACACTAGACTAGTTTACTAATTAACAAGTCAAAAAGCAAAAAAAAGAGGAAAGGTACAAAAGCACCTAATCTCTTCTCTCTCCTCCCATTTTCCCTTTTCCCCTCTCTTTCCTCCCTTTCTTTTTCTCTCACCGTCCCAAACCAAAACATACTTGAACTGAAATGTGTGGGAGCCTTCCGGCTTCCATGGAACCCACCTTCATCCTCATGCTCCATCCACATGTGAGCTCCAAATGTAAAACCAAATACATATTTGAACTCCCCTCATCCTCCTCTACATTTCTATCTTTTCAAAATCTGAAAAGGAGCAATTTCATCTCCATGGGTTTTCCCCATTTGAAGAGAAAAGCACACCATTGTGAAGCTTGGAGTCCCCTCTTCCTCCTAAGGTAAAAAGTTTCAAGAAAAATCCATCTTTCCTTCATTTTCTATGGTGGCCGATTTTGCCCTCCTTATAATGCCTTGTTTTTCCTCTTGTTTTGGAGCATTGTCTCAACCCTCCAATGGTGGAGTAACCCCCTTCTTGATTCAAGGGTGAGAATCCCTCTCAAAGATCTCCAAAGGTAAAACCCTAAATTGTACTCTAGGCCTTTTTTATGGAATTAGAATTCTTTAAGGGTTTAAAAGAGTAATTAAAATGCATTTGTGTGTTTCTTGGGTGTTGGGGTGGAGTTTGGCAACTCCACTCCCTTGTGACCGATTTGGACAAGAAAGAGAGCAAGAGGAGAAATGGAAAAGGAAATGAAGGAATGTAAAAGCTCAAGGTAAGAGCTCCTTCTTAATGCTAAATATTAATGCATTAGTGTAATGGGAATGGGTAAAATATTTAAAGAACCCAAAACCTTGTACTAGTATTGAGGATTGTGAAATTTGAGTATTTAAGAACAAGAATTTGAATTGAAGGCTTTGGAGCCAAGTGTAATGAGTATGTGTATTGACATTGCGTTTTGAGGAAGTAGAGGTGTATTAAGATTGCTTGGTATTGCTGGTTGGACCCTTGTATGGGTGTGGCTAGAATAGGAATAATTTTGGTAATAATGAGTATGTTTGGATAAGTGAGAATTGTAGGTGAACTATGGCAAAATTTTGGTAGGAATATGTACATTTGTGGATGACTTGGTGAATGGGAGAACCAAGGTATGTATTGGGGATTAGTAGAGAGGTTTAGTAGCTATGGAAAGGTAATTGTAGTATGAGAGGTAAGAGGTGTAAAATCTGTAGCAAAGTGTATAGGAATACATTGGAGAAGTTAGGAGAATTTAATGTGCAGAATTTTGTGAAAAGAGTGTTGGAACTTGGGTATAGAAAGTGTATTGACTTGGAAATGGATTGGTATGGTAAGTAGAGGTATGTAGAATGCTAGGAATGACATTGGTTGAGGAAATAATGGATGGTAGAATTGAGTTTAGAAATCTGTAGCATAAGTGTAACAAAAACTGTTACAAGTGTTGAAGGAAAGGAGAGAAAAATTGTGTATATGGATTTAGAAATGAGTAAGGTATTTGGGGGATGAACCAAGGCAATTTTGAGGGCCTAAGTAGTGTTAAAATATGTGGGGAAGTAATGGTAAAGATTGGAGAAGAAATGGGTAAAGAAGGGAACTGAAAACAGAATTTAGAATTGAAGTACTGGGCCGGACCGGACTTGCGACCGGACTTGCAAGTCCGGTCCGACCAGAAAATTTTCCCCGTCTGTAACCTACTGGAATGGACCGGACTTGCGACCGGACTTGCAAGTCCGGTCGGACCAGAAAAATTCCCCGGTGAAACCTTCTGGAATGGACTGGACTTGCGACCGGACTTGCAAGTCCGGTCGGCCAGAAGAATTTCCGTAACTTGAGCTACTGGAATGGACCGGACTTGCAAGGTTGGTCGCAAGTCCGGTCCAGTCAAAAAAAAAATGTTTTAATTATATGATTATAGTAATCATATATATACATATATAGATGCCTATATACATAGATGCAAATATATGTAGTAATACACCATTAATGAAGTAATAATGGTAAGAAAGTAAGTAAATGTGTAAGGAAACAAGTTAAGGAAGTTGTAAGTATAAGGACATTATTTACACCGGGATAACGGGGTAAGTAAGGGAGTAGTAAATGTTTGTGTATTGTACGAGCATAGTATTAATAATAATGTCGAAAACATTATCAGTGGAACAAGTGTGAACCAAGGAACAAGGGAACACATGGTAAAGCTAACTCCGGTGAAAGGTATGATTTTCTCATGCCCCGTATTCTAACCGAGTTACGTTGATTTGTACGCTGTATGCCGGCTAAACAAGACTAAAGCACGAAAACGGTTTATTGTCTTTCATTGTATGTCTTGTTGTATGTTGCATGAGCTAACCTTTCTTGAGTTGATTGTGTGGCTTACTTGGTGCGTAGATCGACTCATAGATGAGTCTTGTTTGTAGTGACTCGTAGTAAGAGTCTTATTGCGAACTAATGGAACAATAGCAACGCACTAAGCTATCGAAACGAGAAACGAAAACGTAACCCAATGAACTCACTAGAACGTGAGAGAGTGTACGGGAGTAATAACCTCCCGATAACGGAAGAAGAATTGTAATGAATAATCCACAAACAATAAGTAGTGGAAGTATATAAGTAACCCATATTAAAGAAATTACTCTTGGTGCAAACATGAACCATAAGAGTAGCAAAGAATGACGAGGGATCTCCAACCCCTTAGCAATTAGTCGATCCATTATGGGAGGACCCGACTGATGTAAGTATGTCCCGAACATGAGAGTATCCGATACGTTGGGGAAACCCTTAAACCTGAGGATACTAGACGGTAGTAATTCCCTAAGCAAGTGGAGGTTATCGAGAGAGATACTTCTAGGCTAATCCGTGAGATTGTATTATACTCTAAGAGAAGAGTGTTGGGAATATGAGTAGTCCGGTAGAACGGACATTTGAGTATTTGAGGAGCTAAGCGTATAGCCCTCGTATTGTAGGTCCGGTGGCGAGTCTTTGTATGACTCCGCCCGGTGGCCAAGGTAATGAGTATTGAGTATCGCGTGCGTATGAGTAAAGTAATGGGTATTGAGTAAGAAGCGAGTATGAGTATGTAGTGAGTATCGAGTATTGAGTATGTATGAGTAGGTATTGAGTACCGAATATGTATGAGTAAGTAAGGAGTATTGAGTATTGAGTATGCATAAGTGTAGTAACAAGTACGGAGTACGGAACGTGTACGAGTAAGGTATCGAACATGGAGTGGCGAGTATGTAAGAGTAAGGAGTAGGAATGAGTAGAGTAGCGAATAACGAATATAGTACGAAGAGTAATGAGTGAATAACAAATACGAATGGTTGAATATCGAACTGTCTTCCTTAGTAAGTATTGAAGTTGTATGTGTATGAAGGTATTGTTGTTTGCACTGTTGTAGCATGTGTATGTATGTAAGCATGTAAATGAACTCCATGTATATTCGACCCAAAGTAGTCGATGTACCGCGGTTAGCACGCGGTATATGCGAAAGTCATATTCAGCGTAAGCTGACCCCTTCCGGGGACTGTTTTTAGTGTGCAGGTACCCGAAGCTGATCACCGTTCGAGAGAGTAGGACGGGGACTGCTACGTAAGCATGGGTAGTTGTATAGTAGGGATTGGTACTTGTATTGTAATGCGAAATTGGAAGCTTAAACTGTATCGGTAATTAAGGATTGTAGTGTACTCGGTATAGTATTGTATTGGAGATGTATTGGAATTTTGGTTGAGTATGCAAGTAAAGGTAATGTATTGTATAGAGTACTCGGTATGTTCATATTCATCAGACCGATAGTATGTAGTATTGCAACTCGCCTTGTTAGTCACGTGGGTGACTAACGGCATTGTACACCCGCCATTGTGTAAGGAGTATCCGCTGCGAAGGTAAGTATTTGTACAGTAATGACGGTATTAGCGGTAGGGGTGTTACACATTCTTTTCTGTTTTTTTTTTACAAGTTTTGGTCCGACCGACCTTACCGACCGACCTTGCACAAGGTCGGTCCATTCCAGAACATATTTCCGTCAAAATTTTCTACTCCGGCCGACCTTGCAAGTTCGGTCGCATGGTCGGTCCATTCCCGAGAGTTTCTTCCCTTTGAAAATTTAGCCCGACCGAACTTGCCAAGTCCGGTCCCATGTTCGGTCGATTCCAGTAACTCAATCCGTACACAAAATACAAGCCCGACCGACCTTGCAAGTCCGGTCCCCAAGGTCGGTCCATTCCAGAAGCCAATTCTCGTAGGGTAAACTGGGCTCGACCGAACTTGCAAGTTCGGTCGCAAGTTCGGTCTGCCCCAGACCTTTGTTTTCCTTTTCACATTCAACTCCAAACTTCACCCCATATATCCTAGTACATCCTAACACTGGTGGAACGCGACCCATTAATTACGGTCCAAAACCGTGTATAATTACGGTTCTGGACCGTAATCTACGCGGGCGTCAATAAAGATGGCGTTTCTTTAATTACGGTTTAAAACCGTAATTAAAGTCCCTTTTCCGGCCCGCGTGTCATTGACTTTACATTACGGTTATTTGTAAAACCGTGATCTAAAGTTCTTTAGCGCGCGCGAACCAAAGGACTTTAGATCACGGTTTTACAAGTAACCGTAATGTAAAGTCGACACTTTAGATGACGGTTTTGGCAATAACCGTCATCTAAAGTCTTTTGGCGCGCGCGCCCAAAGGACTTTAGATTACGGTTATTGTTAGAACCGTAATCTAAAGTGTAATTTTTTTTACAAATCTACACAATTGCAACAGAGACAGAATTGTAACAGATAAGCAACAGAGGGCAGAAACTGCACAATTGAACCCCCTGAATCAAATACCAACAACACAAATTCATTCTCTGCGCACAATTGCAACAGAGATAACATCTAATAAAGCACCAGATCGAAAATCTGTAACATATTCAATCTGTTACACAATTGCAACAGAGATAACATCTAATAAAGCACCAGATCGAAAATCTGTAACATATTCAATCTGTTACACAATTGCAACAGAGATAACAATTGCAAATTCATTTCTACGCACAATTGCAACAGAAACATTCAATACAACAGCTAGAATCTGTTACAACAGCAGCTAGCATAATTCATTACAAACAAAATCAGAGCAACTAACAAAAAATATAATTTGTTACACAATATAATCTGTTGCAGCAGCAACTAACAGAATCAGAGCAGCAGCAACTAACAAAAAATATAGTTACAGCATCAGAGCTAGCTAGTCTACCACTCCATTCTCATAAACATGGCTGCCATGCTCTCTCTGACATGCAACAAGTCGGCAGGAGCATAAGTCTTGAATCTGGCATAATGCTCTTTAATCTGCAACAAGAAAAGGAATGGAACACATAATGAGATTAAGATAAAGACACAAAAAATCTGCCGAAAGAATTAAATACAAGACAGCGTTCGTATTACCTTGTCAATATCATTCTTAAAACTTGGGAAGTACCCGCAGAACTCGTACATATACCGCATCACGTAGTACCCGCAACTCTTAGAATCCTTTTGGGTAGGGCACTAAATCACCAAAATTCACAAATGTAAAACAATTGTACAAAGATAATAGCAGCACGAATGAAATACATGAATTACCAAACCTTGATGTAATTGACGGTCAAATCACCAAACTCTCCCTGAGGGGTTTTTTTTAACAACTGTTACATATATTAACAAAAGCGTTTAGCAAAATGAACAAGTACATTAATTTTGGTTCAAAAAACTTACAAACAATTAAATAGTAATAAAAACTTACTCTTTGATTAAGTCTTCAGTGTTGAATTCTGTCTACTGCCCTAGTGGATCTAGAACGAGCAGAGTAGCGGTGGCAGCGCAGAATATAAACAAAGCCCAGTGGTGGCTACAATGTCAAATACAAAATGAAATGAGAAATGAAGGTAAAAAAGTTAGCTAATTGGAATGTAATTTTATATTAGAACTCACGTTTGGTGATACGGCATTAGAATGAATAATTTATTCTGTTGATCAACAACATTGAAGCAATGAATCATGTATTCACAAAAACTCCCCGGGTCCCTAGTGACTGAGTCGTACGATAAACGCTCCGGGCACACCGCAGTAATGGAGGTCATGTCCTTCTCAGCACATCTCTCAAGCAGACATCTATTATATCACATGTACTATAAAAAGTTAGCCAATGCAACTTCATAGATACTTATTCTATATGTTTTTACAGTATGAGGAAAGACACTTACTTTAGATAAGCTTGAATAATGTTAATGTTCAGATAATCTCCACACATCATCTCTCTGATGTCCTCAAAGTTGATTGCCGTCATCATATCTTCTTCGTAGTGAAACATCGACTTTGGAAGCGTCATCATGAAGTTGTTAGTTTGAGATGACTTCAACATGATCTTGTCGTAGAGATTCATCTGCTTGGGCCACAAAACATTAACAAGTTTTTATGGCAGTGTGAGCTTATTTTTAGGCGCCTCAGAAGTCCTGGTGCGACCCCGGACGGGCGCTGGATTCTTACCTTTCGCACCCCTCATAAGAAATTACATCCAGATTTGGTCCAAATGCAACTACTTTAATCAGTTCAGGCACATTCGTGGACTGATCGGACAACACTCTCTCTTTGAACCATCGGACAAATGTCCTATTCTGCTCATTTTGTAGTCTGACGTCACTCATGTTTGGATATTGTGCTCTTAAAACACACAAGTGTTCATCAAAGTATGGTTCAACATCTTCAAGATGACTTAGCACAACTAAATGAGCTTTGTTAAGAGTGTCTATGTCAATTCTTTTCAGTTTCCTTCCAACCGTGCCAACACCCTTCAATCTGCCCTCGTGTCTAGAACGTGGAAGTCCAATGGTATCGACACCTTCTAGGTAATTGGTGCAGAAGTCTACAACTTCCTCTGTGATAGTGCCCTCTATAATACTACCCTCTGGGTGACGACGGTTCTTCATTTTCTTCTTCAGGACACCCATGTACCTTTCGAACGGATACATGTAGTGAAGGTACAAAGGACCACACATCAGAATCTCTCTTACAAGATGCACGAGGAGATGTATCATTATGTCGAAGAACGATGGAGGAAAATACATCTCCAGCTGGCACATTGTCACAATAAGATCCTTTTGTAATTTAGACAGAGTGTCCACATCAAGAACCTTAGACGAAATGGATTTGAGGAAGACACTGACGTTTGTGATTGTGTGTCTGACAGCATCCGGCAAGATCCCACGTAGTGCAATTGGCAAAAATTCTTGAAGTAGGACATGATAATCGTGAGATTTCATTCCTACTAATTTGAGGACGACACTCAACTTGCTTAACTTTGTAGGGTCACACCCGGGGTACAACGGTGTTTTGGATGAATCCAACAAATTTTCATGCTTGTCTGGCGTGTTAGAGTAATGTCGTTCCACATCTTCAAGCATAGTCTCAATGTCATCATCCCAGAAATCTGGCACAACGTTCGCTGTAACGTCTTCTGGATCACCAGCAACTGTATCATCTCTAAGTTCTGTTTCTGTGTTTGCCTGACCATTATCCCCTTCGTCAGGCTTAATAACATCGAACGCACTCTGACCATGCCATCGGATTATGTCTTGGAAATCTTTTGTAAAACCGCGGCGGATCAGATGTTCCTTAATTGTTTCAACGCCGCGATATCTCAGATTGTTTTGGCAGTCGATACACGGACAAAATATGTATCCCTTGTCTGTAGGTTTCAGATTGTTCGCCAACACCGTGCATAACTTATCAACTCCTTCTAAAAACTTGTCGTCCAAATTTCCGCTGTAAATCCACGAACGTTCCATCTCCTTCTAGCTATTTATATGAAGGCAGCCATTTCATACCGTCACCCGTGACAGAGTCTTTACACTTTTGTATCTTATCAACCTAAATCCATCCATGAGTATTAAATCCCACCGGTGAACGTGTTTTTAATATGTAATTTATTGAAAATTTCGGCAGCATCTCCCTACAGTTCTTCAAATGCACGATATTATGATATTAATCAATAATATATGCATTCGAAGAACAATAAAGAGATACTGCTGAAATAATCAATAAAGTACATATTAAAAGCACATTCACACCCTAGGTGTGTGATTTAACAATCGTGGACAGTCCCGACAGGGACTGCCGAAGATATACCTCTATTAGGTATATCTTGGGCGGATAACTATGTTTGGTAGTTTGTCAAATATTATATGTATTATATAAATCTTACCTCTGGTAGACGATTAGCCGATGCTAAGACGGTTGAGGTCGGAAGCCTAAATAAAGTCGTAGTCCTGATGCATAAATGAAAAACGACAACATTAGAATTCATCAAAAAATCAAGGTTAAATGCTAGCTAAACCGCGGAAAAAAATCGACAGCATCTCCCCTATATTTCTAACGTCTCCAAATCAGTTTTATCAAAGTCAAATTCGCACGCACCATCTAGAACTGGTAACATACATAAACTTATCTTCACTGATGTATTTAGTTTACAGAAACAGAAAAACGACAACATCTTTCTGTTGCCTCTACTGAACAGATTCACACAGAACTCAAACAGAAATAGAAACTGAAAGAAAAGAAACAGACAGACAGAGACTGGTGTATGACTCCTCTCTGTTTGTTCACGTGTTTGAATTCTCAAACCTTTCTAAACTGACGATCCTGTCAATTTGGTGTGTTATAAAGTTTCTAACTCAACTAAACCCAAGGCAACTTTGTTACAGATGCAGAATTAGTCAGAACCTGATCTGATACGAAACTGAAGCTGAAATCCAAACTGAAATCAAAACAGAAACTGAGTTGTGTTCTTGCTTTCTTCCCTGTCTGTTTTTTTTCCTTTCAACTGATTATACTTCTCCTAACTCCTTACCCAGTTACTTAAATATTCCATTAAGCTTTTAAATCCAGACCAAAACTCAAACAACTTGTTACAGTTCTGTTCCATTCATGAAACTGAGATATGCTACAGTTCTGTACCATTCATTTTTCAGGAATCGGTAATATACTTGAACTTACTTTCTTTCCTGTGGCAGTTTTAAGTAGTAGCATTTTTAAAACTACACTATTATGTATTAATTGTAATACTAAATGCTAAGAACAAATAAATACAGCAGTTTACAGATTGGTTTGCAAAGTTACCGTAACTAAGCACCGAAGTGGGCAAGTAGTGTAGAAATCAGCCCACGAACTAGGTCGCAATTAACTGTGAATCTGGGCACAAATATATGAACAAGGTTAGAACATTTGCCATTACACTCTCAGGATTCGATACAAACGAGGTTAGAACTTGCAATCGAAATGCATGTATATGAACAAAGTTAGAAAAAAACGACAATCAATCGCGATCGCATACCCAATACGCGATAGAGACGTCGACGGTGAGACCAGTGGTAGATGGGTGGTGACCGGCGGCGATGGGAGTGACAAAGGTGGTGGGAGCGACGGCGGCGATGGCCGTTAGCAAGGTGACAGGAGAGAGGAGGCAATTTCAGTGAGGAAGATAGCGCGAAAGAGAAGAAGAGTTACTGTGAGTAGAGTGTGCAGAGTGTAGGCAAATGTTTAAATGGACTTTAGATTACGGTTTACATGTAAACCGTAAACTAAAGTCACACTTTACATGACGGTTCTCATAAAAACCGTAATCTAAAGTGTAACGAAATTTAAAAAAAAAAGCGCGATAATTATTTGGCATATGTTGGGTTTCAAACATAGGTAACACATTAATATAAAGTTTTTATTAATTTAAAATACACTGATAAAACGACGTCGTTAAATGTAATCTAAAGTGTAACAAAATTAAAAAAATAGCGCGATAATTATTTGCCATATGTTGGGTTTCAAACATAGGTAACACATTAATATAAAGTTTTTATTAATCTAAAATACACTGCTAAAACGACGTCGTTAACTGTAATTTAGATTACGCGCGGAGTCGAATAAATCAAATAATACGGGAAATTTTTTTCGTCAGGTCAAAACGACGTCGTTGACGAGGTTGGCGTGCCTTTTTTAGGAGGGACTTTAGATGACGGTTTTTAGTAAAACCGTAATCTAAAGTCCGTTGACCGTAAAGCGCGCGTCAACACGGGACTTTAGATTACGGTTTTACTAAAAACCGTCATCTAAAGTCCCTCCTAAAAAAGGCGCGCCAACCTCCGATCGATTATTGATTACGGGTTAATCAATCATCGTCGCTAATAAATTCCGGCCTTCCTATTAATCACGGTGTCTGTTTAAACCGTGATTAAACCACCGTCATTAAAGCCTCGCGTTCCACTAGTGTAACCTCATTTGAGCACTTCAAACACACCTTAAGACATCCTTAAACACTCATAAAACTCATTTTCTAATTCCTTAAGCCTTTACTTATATCTTCACAAAATTCCTAACACTTACAATGTTTTCTCCTAGTCTCCAAGTGGTGTTTCATACCTATGATAACTACTATCTCAAAATACTTTCTCTTCATTTTAACATCATCTTTCAAGCATCATTTCTTACCATCAACTCCTTATGTCATTTCTTGAAATCCTTTTTCAGTTCCCTTTCTCCTTATTTTACAAAGTTTGCCTAAGTCTTTACCTAAGTCCAAAATGACTTTGGTACATACTAAAACCTCAAGATCATGCCTAAGTCCTTGTTACACTCTAGAGCACTTCCTAGTTCATCAAAATTCCTTTAAAACATCTTGAACTCCATATGCATTTCCTAAATTTCGACATAGGTTCTCCTAGCATTTTGTCACACCAAAGCACATTGTTTTCACCATTAAACACACAAGAACACTAAAATCCATCAAGCACTTTATTATACACAAACTTCACTCATAAAGCACTACATCACAATATAGTGCATAATTTAAATTGCATGGCGCTTAGGCCCTTAAAATGCATGGCTCTTAGGCCCTTAAAGTGCATAATTCTTAAACACTGAATTTCCACAATATATTTGCCTTTGACCTGCAAATACACTCAACAACACATATGCCTTTTACTAGTCTCTTGAGAACACTTTACTAAGTCATTCACCATTTGCTCTTTAGGTAGTTTTAACACGCATTATAAGCTCATTTCTCCTAAGGCATTAAACAACATTAGGTTAGTAGATTTACCTCTTTTCCAAACAACTTCTTTCTTGTTTCCTTATAAAACCGGTAAGGTATTTGATTCCTTGTCAAGTTCTAAACAATATACAAACATTATAATGAGTATTCAAGCTATAAGCTTCATCTCATTGTAAACCCTAATTTTACATTGTTTCAAAAACATTAATGTAGTTGTTTTACCTTGATCATTGAAGAGAGTTTGAATATATATCAAGAGAGGACTCCACCTAGTCCATGAAGAGTTGGAATGAAGCTAGAACAAAGTCACACAAAGAGCTCCATCAATGTACATTTTCGGTCAAGGCAAAAACATGAAGGAAATGTAGTTTTTATTTGAGATTCCTTACCTAGAAGCAAAGGAGAGTAATAATATGTAGAAATACAAGCTCAAGCTCCTTCAATGGTGGAACTACATGGCACCGAAATGGGGCTCTTGAAGTTTTGAGAAGATAGGAATGAAGAGCTTGATGAGAGGAAGAGATTGGTGGTGTTTGTTTTTGATTTGGACAAGTGAGCTAGATTTTACAAGAGGTCAAAGCTAGAGTTTTAATGGTGGTGGTGAGTATTACCGTGAGAGAGCAGCAAGAAGGAAGGAGATGGAGTTTGGAACCGTGTGAAATGGAGGAGGGAAATGAGAATGAAGATAGAATTTGCTTTAAGAAGATATTTGTTCTTATAAAGTAAAAAGTAGCTTAATTAGTTTTCTTTATTTACTTATCATATTAACTAAAGAGTGGTGAGTCACCACACTTAGAAAACTGGCCCCCTATAATATAATGAGGGTAATTTAGTCTTTGTTTGTCAATTTAATTACTTAATACAACATATGTTACAAACTAGCTTATAAAAATCACTATTCATAAAAACAAGGCACATAGAAGTGAAATTTTTGATTTCCTATTGATATAGACATCCAAATGTGATATTATATAGTACACATATATATTTAAGAGTAATGATGGACATCTAGCCACTCAAAACTCATTTACAAGACAATTTTTCAAAAATGTGCTTTAAGACTCCTTAAAGCACATTTTGTGTTTAAACTTGTTTTCAAGCTTGGTTTTCTTTGGTAATTGATTTAATATGTTCATTAGTATATAAATGAGGTCTTGGTAAGTTCATTAGGTCTTAACCAAGCTTATCCCAAGCTTAGAGCACGTTTTGGCTCTTATAGACTTTAAAGCACATTTTATGTTTTCTTTTGTTTTAAATTTGTTTACTAATGTTTCTAAGACTCTTTTTAGTCTTTATATACCACATTTAGTTTTAAACAATATACTAAGGTTTGGGGTATTTCACATAGGATTCGACCCTTGTACCGCTCCAACCAGTTCATCCCCACAATAACATCTTAACCGAGTCCCTCGAACTCTATCATGTCGATCGGAAACTGTTCATCCTTGATTCGTACAATAGCATCTCGGTGATAGCGGGTACACTTGATCCGCTCTTTCGTCGAGAGAGTGACTAGGAAGTCAGGCATCTCTTCACCGTCTAACCCTAGCCTCCTCGCAAATGAAAGCGAGATAAATGTGTGTGAGGCTCCAGAGTCGAACAAGATCAATGCGTCCATGCCATTAACTGGGAAAGTACCAGTGAGGATAGTGCCGCTTTCACCAGCTTCTGCCTCGTTACACACACTGAGTGCACCTCCCGTCCCGAGTGCACCGCCTAATTCAGTTCACAAACTTATAAGTACACAGTAACAACACGACTGACATACTTCAAAACAACATCTCTTTATTCATTAACATACTCTTTACACCATAAGTCGGTTTACATTGTCGACATAGCTAACATATATAGCATCCTTAACATACAACTGGTTTCACCCATTACATGGTTACACAAGGCTTTAGAACTGCCGAAATGTCAAATTTAAACGTCCGGGTTTCATGTGTCTGGCATTGTTTACTGTCGAAGGTGCGGTATTTAGTTTGATCTTCTTGATACCGTGATATAGCATCCTCGACTGCCCACCCATGATTAATACATCTCCTGACTTCAACACTAACTTCCTTGCGAGATCAGTACGCTTCTGCTCGCCATATACAAACACTACGGTATCACCAATGGACCAAGACACCACGGGTACGTATACTCCCTTACTCAGAGACTCGAGTGTTTCATCCTTATCTTGGTGTAAACCTTATCATCCACCTTTCTGGTAGAATTTCACAATACATAAATCTGCTTTAACACTCGGAATTGGATCCGATTCAACTCGCAGAGCAATTCCCACGACGTGGTTAACGACCGCAAGGAACTCCTCAGGTATCCTTGGTACATTTGCTCCGTTTTCCGCTCGTTCGGCTTGTTATGTCTTGGTGTAAGGGTTCCAGTCCTTACCCATGTACATCATCTTTAACTTCATCTTCGACCCACTCAGGTATTCCGGTGTGTAGAAACCTCCAGGTGTTGCTCCCAGTTCGTTGCATCGTCAGATGATGTGGATTTGTGCTTCCGGTGTCAGGTATCCATTTAATAATATCATACCTGGCTGGATAACCTGACATTGCTCCATCGGGAATTCGGTGATGCTGATGGTGGTTCCTTCGGGGTTTGGTGTGGGAGGGATTGGATAACAAATATTGAAGGTTCCTAAGGTTTAGAATTATCTAATTTAGGTAAATTATACATTATACATTAACTCTTTACTTATATAATTGCACATTTGGACTTGCTAACACTCATGCATGAAATGCGGTAAGCAGTCAATTACTTCACTCAGTGGTTTTAGTAGTACCTGGTCTAGAAGAGGGCCCAGTAGCCTCTGACCGGTCTACCACATTCAGGGTGGCCTTGCCAGCTCCCGACCCTTTCCCCTTCTAGGAGTTCGTGTTCCCCTGATCTGAGGGCGGCTGGTTACTCGCCTTCGGGCCTTCAGTGGTCGCGGCAACCTTACCCTTCCATTGCCCCTTAGGCCTATAGTTTCTGCCGTTGGGGTTCTGGTAGCAATCGAAGTCACGGCGCCCCATCTTCTTGCTGTAGCAACACTGCTCATCATTTCCCTTATAGTCCTTGCCGGGATGGTCTTCGTTGCACCACTTGCAGTAATAGTGGCGCTCCGGTCCAGAGCCCGTACTGGCTGCTATCACATTACGCCATTAATACACACTTCACAATTTTGACAACACACATTTAAATTCGGTATTCGGAATCAAGTAGTTACCCTTGGGCGGGTGAGAGCGTAGGCGCTTTGCCGCATAAGCATAAGTGAGCTGTAGTGGCTCCTCAGCAGTGGTGGTCTGGGCTTGGCCTTTGCCACCCTGGTGCTGGCCTTTCTGGGACTAGGGGTAAGGTTTCTTCTTCTTTCCTCCGCCGTACCCTTGCTTGCTTTGGCCCTCGCTCGAAGCCTTGCGCTTGTGCGCATTCTCCTCGTCCCTCAGACAGACGGTGATCTCAACCTTAGCAGCGGCATGATAGCACTCCTGAATTTAGGATGTCAGTCATGCCCCACAAATTAAACTCACAAACTCACATTCACATTTACTCACTGTATACACTTATTCACATCTCACTGTACTTTAATTACCTGCAAGGTGGTATATTCAGCTGGCCCCATCCCATAGCGTAGGTGGTGGCCGAGTCCGTTGTAAAAATGGTTTACCAGAACTCAGTTTGAATAACCCAGATACGGTAACAAGTGGATAAGGTCGGTGAAGGCGGTGTAGTACTCGTCTACTAACATCTTGTCCCCTTGCCTCAGACTGTCCAGCTTGAGGCACTTAGCCTCTTGTACATGCACCGGGTAGTACTTGGCTCGCAGCAGAGTACCCTTCAGATAGTAAGTGGCAAGACGAACCTTGGCACCAGCAGGCACGTCCAAGGTCTTGTAGGCGGTCTCCAGTTCAGAGATATACGCCTCCATCTTACTCGGGTCGGTCTCCCCATGGAATGATGGTGGTCTCAAATTTGCCAACACCTTGATCCAATTGGTCTCGCGTGGCGGTGACGGTGGCTGAACCCCGGGCTGCTGCCCCTGCTGCACCGCAGCGACCAGCTGAGGCACCATCTGGGCAACGGTAGCCGCTACTGCGTTGGCCATCACTTGTGCCGTCGGGTTATCCCTGGTTCTCCCGTACCGCGCCCGCGACCTCCTCCCCGTGGTCGGCCTGCCATCTGAATTCACACGAACATACATTAGCATTATGCTTGCAAACTTATCGGTTCCAACAGTTGTAACGCCTTTCCGACAATAAGGTAAATCCACACTTAATTAGTGGTTAACCTTTCCTCACTAGTGCAGAAAATGTTTTTAACCACGGCCTTTAAACCACGGTTAAGAATGTAACCGTCATTTAAAACGTATATACCACGGTTAATTGTACAACCGTCACAAATAATAACAACGGGCGATTTTATACCACGGTTCCGTACCGAACCGTCGTTTTTAAGCGACAATAAGTGACGGTTGATGAGGAACCGTCGTATATAGTTCGACTGGTTAAACTAAAAACCACGGTTATCTTATAACCATCATTTTTTTGCTTGGTCAGACAATTTTAAACGACGGTTTAACGGAGGAACCGTCGTTTAAAAGTTTTTAACTAAAACCCGCACAGTTCTATTTCTTCTTCCTCCCGCGCCCCGCCATCTTCTCTGCTCTCTCTTTCTTCCGCCTTCGCCGCCCTCTCTGTCGCCGCCTCTTCCTTCACCGCCTTCTCTCTCGCCGCCTCTTCCTTCGCCGCCCATCGCGACTGCTGAGCCCAACATCGCCCCGCCCTCACTAGTAGCCCGTCCCACACAAATTCGTCCTCCTCCATTGCCCTCACTCGCACCGCCGGTCTCCTCCGTCATCTTCATCGCCCGCCGCCCCGTCACCCTTCCTCCCCCGTCATCTTCGTCACCCGCCGCCCCGTCACCCTTCCTCCTTCATTCCGGCAACCAGTACACGCCCACGACTACAAATCAGCTCCACCACTTACAAAATCCAACAACACGCGTAAGTTTGCCCTTCCTCATGACATCAGTCGCTAATTTTGTCAATTTTGTAGTTTGAGGAGCATTTTATGAAATATATATTACATAAATATTCTATATATTTGTATTAGTTATAAGCTAGGTTGAACAGATTTGAAAATATATATTATGTATTATTTGTAGTTTCTATGTACACATATTTGAAAAATATAAAAAGTAAAGCTGTTGAGAAGGGGTTGAAGAAACTAGATGGGTAATAGAAGAGAGAGCGAAAAATTTAAGAGATTACACGACTAACTTCTGCATCAGTAAATGAGAGGGTTAATACTTTGGGTGGACTATATTTTTATGATAAAAACAAACCAAATGACAACATTACCACAGTAAAGATGAACATGTATAATAGTATAGACAACAAGTAGAACAAAAAAGAAAGCTCAAGTACAATAGTATAGACAACAGTAGAACAAAAACCAACAAACATATTATATTATTGTTCTTGCATGCTAATCTCTAAATCTCAAAAGATAATCTCTCATCCTACAATAATAATTGAAAAATTATGGGGCCTTATGAATGCGTACAAAAATGTTGCCAATTTCAAATTTTAATATTATATTGTTATTTTTTAAAGAAAGTTTCTCCTTTGATAACTAATATATGTTCTTGCTCTAACTAATTCTTTAAACTGGCAATTTACAGGTTGCTTTCGATCTCGACCACAATCAGATTGAAGAGGCTAAGGGAGAAAACATAACTGGTATAATACTTGAATTTACTTATGTCAAGTACTAGCACCTTGTTTGGTTTTGCAAAGTAACGAAAGATTTAATATTAATTATATAAACTACATTTGTAATTCTGATTATGATTATGGGAGTTCTATATTTTAGTGACATGATTATTTGAGTTGTAATATTGTCTTGAAACTGGTTTTGGTTTAGGTTATTCATATATACTGATAATATATATATATGTATAATATTGTAAACTTGGTTGGTGATAATGATGCTTAATGTCTATGGGTTTTGTTGATACTCACTGGAACCATGTTCTGATGTTGCTATTATGTGTGGTTATGCATAAAAATTGTGGAGTGCATAAAAATACGCAAAGGTCATGCCAAATTTTTCCTAAAATTTAACATTATTCTAATTTCATTCGCTAGGTGTAATACAGTTGGACTGTCTCAAAATGTTTGTACGGATAACTTTGATTATTAGACAAAAAAGAAAGCTAAATATGATAGTATAATCGTACTTATCTAATTAAAAACGGTAAAATCTCCATTAAAGCCGGTAAAATAATCGTACTTATCTATTAAATCCCGGTATTTTTTACAATATAAGTTTCTAATTTCTTTTTTGATCATATATATATATATATATATACATTTAACATACGCATACTTGCCTGTCTGATGATGCCTAATTTGTGTGGTCTGCTGAGAATGATGCTGCTATCGTGGTTGTTTATGGTTAAAAAAGTGTGGAGTACTCTCTAGCAAATACGCAAAGGTCATGCCCAATTTTTTCCAGAATTTAAACCTTATTCTTATTTTATTGGATAGGTGTTACTACGGTTGAAAAATTCCTCTTCCATCACATTTGTGAGTTGATCATCCCTACTCATTAGGTTAGTTTTTTAAAAATGTTTCAATAACATGGTTTATTCAAAATATATTCATTTGTTTATTTGTTCAATTATTCATATATTTTTCAAATTAAACCCTTATATTCTAATTTAATTGAATAGATGCCACTATCTGCTGCTGTCAACCTCTGCCACCGGTTTGCCTGATCAGAACCCACGGTAAACCACTTGCGTTTCTGATTATGATTTTAGAAACAAATACTTATATATTGTCACAAATAAACGTTATACTAAATTCTACTTGTATTCTGCAATCATTAGAATATATATTTGCATAGTGTGGTGAAATGTGAGATTAAGTTGAAATGGGGTGGTTGTTTTTGTTCATTGATCATATATATTATTATATACTTGTCTGTCTGATAATAATTCGTATGGTTTGCTGAGAATAAATGTTATTGCTGCTACTGTGTTTGTTTCTGCCTTAAAAAATGTGGAGTGTCTAAAAATACACAAAGGTCATGCCAAATTTTTTCCAGAATTTATGCTCATTCTAAGTCCATCGAATTTAACTTTCTTCATAATTACTTACAATTTCAGTTTTTTCATCTCTTGCAGGTTGCTCTGAGGTAGAAGACAATCGAATTAAGACGAGGAGAGCAAAAATAACCGGTAATAACATTAGCTATGTTCGTTTGTTTAATATGTTCAATTATTCAAGTTTTTATAAAATTAAAACCTTATTATTATTTCATTGAATAGGTGTCATATACTACGTGCAAGAACATCTGTCTACTTGTCTCTTCTCTATCTTGTGCTGTTCGCGCTGACCATCCAGTACTCATCAGGTTGGTATTTAAAACGTTTCAATTTATTTTTGTTTTTCTATTAAAACAATGGAAAATCAATTCAAACATAGAATTACCTGTCTAAGATTTACCAGATAGAGGTATGTCTTAGATAGTCCCTGTTGGGACTGTCCAATGACCATTGATCTCACCATCTAGGTTGTGAATGAGTTAATAATATACAGTAGTTCAGTGATAATTTCAGCAGCATTACCCTAGTGTTCTTCTAGTGTACATATATATATATATATATATATATATATATGAATTGAAACGATTCATATATATATATATTATCTACACTAGGAGAACTGTAGGGTAATCTGCCGAAATTATCACTGAACTACTGTATATTATTAACTTGTTCCTAGGTGAGATCGAAGTGATTGGATAGGTTTGGTTGTTAAATCTGTAAATAAAAAAAGAGGAGATCAATGGAACGAGTTCACGACATCTGTGTGTGTTGAAAAAGGAGATGGAGCGCTCAGTGATGTACAGTGACAGATTGGACATCAAGTACCTAGAAGGGGTCAATAAATTTTGCAAAGTCCTTGTTGACAATCTTAAACCAAGGGATAAGGGATATATTCGATGTCCTTGTGTCGATTGCAAGAACGACTTCAAATACCGAGGTGTGGACAAGATTAAGGATCATCTGATTCGCAGAGGGTTTACAGAAGATTATGAAGCCATAACAATACTGCATGTCAACATTCAGTACAAGTGTTTGAACGTGCTGATAACGTCGTTGCAGAACAATCAGAAATGGATGCTTCACACGATTTTGGGGATACTCAAGATGATTCACTAGTTAGTGATTCAGATGATCAGAGGACCTTAATGCAATGATGGAAGATGTTGAACAACATTTTTCCAACAAACCCAAAACATTCGAAAATCTGATGCAAGCATCAAAGGAACCGTTGTACAGTGGATGTGATACGCAAACACAAACAAATTGAGCGTTGTCCTAAAACTATTCAATCTGAAGGCGAGACATGGATGGAGTGATGTCAGTTTTACAGATCTTTTACAACTGCTGAAGGATGTACTACCAATGGACAATGTGATACCCACAACAACTTATGAAGCAAAGAAGTTAATGTGTCCGATGGGTATGGAATATAAAAAAATACATGCTTGTCCAAATGGGTGTATGTTGTACTGGAAGGAGAATGAGTTGGATGACCATTGCTCTGAATGTGGGAATCACGCTATGTAAAAAAGGGTGAGAGAAACCACATAAGCACTAAAGTGGGTTCTTCTGCGAAGGTGTTGTGGTATCTACCGATAATTCCCCGATTCAAATGTTTGTTTGCAGTTCAGAAAGATGCTGAGAACCTCCGATGGAATGCTACCCATAGAAAGGATGATGGTAAATTGAGACATCCAGCCGATTCACCACAATGGAGAAACATTGACAGAATATACCCTCAATTCGGTACAGACCCAAGGAACTTAAGACTTGGTTTATGCACTGATGGGATGAACCCTTATGGCACTTTGAGCAGTATACACAGTACTTGGCCTGTTTTATTGACAATATACAATTTGCCGCCATGGTTGTGTATGAACCCCAGACATATTCTCCTCTCTCTGTTGATATCGAGTCCAAAACAACCGGGAAACAAAATTGATGTGTTTTTGCTACCACTTATTGACGATTTACAATTGTTGTGGAATGAAGGTGCGACAGTGTATGATTCATACGGTATGGAAAACTTCACGCTCCGGGCTATGTTGTTTTGTACAATCAATGATTTCCCTGCATACGGCAACCTCTCGGGATACACAATTAAAGGAGCTCTAGCGTGCCCTATATGTGGAGATAGAACTTGCAGTATACGGTTAAAACATAGTGGGAAAAATGTGTACATGGGCCATCAGAAATTCCTCCCGAAAGGTCACAAATACCGTAAGATGACAAAAGAGTTTGATGGAAAAACGGATCATGTAGTCGCACGACCACCACTATCTGCTGTTGAGACTTACAATCGGTTGAAGAATGTTGTGAACAACTTCGGTCCACCAATTAAAGCCACTGAAAAGAGCATCTGGAAGAAAAAATCAATATTTTGGGAACTAGAATATTGGCAACATTTAGAGGAGAGACATTGCATTGATGCTATGCATGTGGAGAAAAACATTGGTGAAAGTGTAAATGCGACACTACTAAACGTGAAAGGAAAGACAAAAGACCATTTAAAGGGTAGAAAAGATCTGGTTGAATTGGGTATACGAGAAGAACTCGCGCTACAACAAAGAGGGAAAAGAACATTCTTGCCTCCCGCTTGTCATACATTATCCAAAGAAGAGAAAATAAGTTTTTGTAGCTCTCTACGTCATATTAAAGTGCCATCTGGTTACTCATCGAACATATCAAGTTTGGTATCAATGTCTGATCTTAAATTGGTAGGGATGAAGTCTCACGACTATCATGTGCTGATGCAGCACTTACTTCCGGTTGCAATTCGTGGGATCCTTCCAGTTGATGTCAGGAATACTATTACAAATTTATGTGTTTTCTTCAAAGGAATTTCGTGTAAAGTGCTTGATGTGAAGACGCTGGATAAACTACAGAATGACCTTGTGATCACCATGTGTCAGTTGGAAATGTATTTTCCTCCTTCATTTTTTTGATATTATGGTGCATCTACTTGTTCATCTTGTTAGAGAGATCAAACATTGTGGTCCGTTATATCTTCGATACATGTATCCGTTTGAGAGATATATGGGTATACTGAAAAAGAAAATGAAAAACCGTCGGCGTCCAGAGGGAAGCATAATTGAAGGGACAGTAACAGAGGAGGTAGTTGACTTCTGCACTCACTACTTACATGGTGTTGATGTTATTGGATTATTAAAAGCAAGACATGATGGCAGTGTAACACCCCTCATAAACAAATGCGTAATAGTCACTCACGTTAACAGAAAGTAAAACGTCTCACAGCGGAAGAATAAACAACGACATTAAACTCACTCGGGTGTCACATGCCATTACTCGCCCACGCGAGTAAGGAAGCAGTAATTAAATTCAACGCTAAACAACAATACTACTCAACCGCAGTGACGACGAGATATCTCCTATACATCATACTAAGTCCACATCCATAACAGTCGACAAGTGAGCATCTACCCAAATCCCACATGAATACAACCGTATTGTTATACCTCTACAGGCTGATGTCGTTATACAATAAGTTTCCTACGCAATAATTAAAGTAACCCTAGCTACCCTGTTCCCGCACTTCGGCTTCAACGAAGATCAACAACCTGCACAATAAGTGTAGTCTCAGCGATAGACGCTGAGTATGCCGGATCTGGACCCTATTGGTCACTTGTCATTTTTAACCGTCTTGATATTAGATTGATTTCATGCTTATCATTTTACAGGTATAATAAGTACTGTAACAACATGCATGATCATGTAACCATTCATCCAATCCAAACTGTCATTTATAATACACTTAGCACAATCACACATTATACAATACGATAGCATTGGTAACCTGTACGTCGTATATTAACATCATCACGTATTACAACATTCGGCCCCCAGGCCCTCACATATCATTTGATTTGGTTAGCACTGCCAGGCGTCAATTAGGACAACCCGAAATATACTCACTTGGACAGTAGTCCCACGTACACACAAGGTGCTCACTGCCCTGATCATCCGAAGACTCTGGGACTATTTCACTTTGCCTTTCTAAAGGCGTCCATTTAGGTGGCCAAGGGCCTGGTGCCAACGGTAGCACACTCCGCTTGACGATCTATCTAGGTTCGTTCAGGATTAACTAGGGTAGACCCGATACGGGATAACCCAAGAGATCTCTACGCGCGACCAGCAGCCAGTGACTGTTTGGATTAAGGTACATCATCACATGCATTCACACTCCACTGTTAACTTCGTTAGTTAGATAGTCAGTTACAGTTTTAGTTATGTAGAACATCACTTAATTTGTTGGCTGCCCTATGGGTCTTACGCATGCCTAGAATTATTCTAGGTAATATTCACGTTCGAGTCAAAGCTCTAGAGACCGACAATGTCGTGTCCCGTTCCTAAGTGTTTTACTTAGGTTATAACTACATACTTGTAATACTTAGCGTATTAGGTCAGGCAACGGTGGTCACAATCACACATTTCGCATATGTACTTTTGTATAAGTCGATCTATAGTCGATGTAGTATTAGTCCCGTAGGACGTTCGTGCATAAATAAGTAATGCAGTAAACATAGTTTCCCATCACACACATAAATCACATACATACTTTCACACAAGTCATTTATCAAACAAATCCGAGCCCGAGGAATCCCTCAGGACAACCCGGATCAAACCCCTTTACATACCGTACACCGTGTGAAGATCGCGCAGTGTAGACCACTAAGTTTTCTCGAGCGCGCACACGTCTGGCGGGGGATCTAACAATACAAAGAACGCTATATGTCAATCCACATGACGGTATGATTTGGTATTTCCGAATACGTCTGTAATCCCGGTACTACGTCCCCGGATTTTCAACTGTTACTAGTTTACGTATAGTCATCTTAAAAATCCCATACTCGTAGTAAGTATTAATATTTGGTTTAGCAAAGACGTCGGTTTCTATACGGACGTCATAGTTAACGTTTTTAACTTAGGAATTACAGTTCCCACCCGTAATATTTTAAAACGTTACGCCTTATACAACTTCGTTCGTTCTCGTACATTTTTAATCCAACCGTTATATTGCATGCATAGGTATTTTTTTTATAACCTATGGTTGCATGCATGGTTGTAGTTTATAACCTATGGTTGCATGCATTTCATGCAACGCTAGTCTATAATGTACGATAGATTGTTATTCCTCGGTATACCTTATATTACTCAACTTCTCATCTATGTAACAACTTGTATTCATTTAAAACTTTATGACGTGATGGTATACAATTATACTCACATGTTAACATTTATTATTGGCTACTATATGGTTTGTAGTCCATATTATATATGCATATCATTCGCGCCAGTATTTATATATGTATACACGTTAGTTTCTAATAAAGTAAGAAACTTTATGTTATGTACATATTATTCTTTATGCAGGGTTTATTCAACCATTCAAAAATCATATATTAACCATAGTATTTATGTCATTGTATACTATAGTTTATATCTTCATTTTTGATATATAATGTACATTTGAATGCGCTTGTAAGATCGTTTTATTAAACTATACTTTTGGCCACATAATATTATTTAGTGTTACACTTATTACCGTGATGTCATATAGTATGACATTTTATGTGTCATTAAACTTATAACATATAGTTTTAGTACTTATATTCATGTACCGAAAATGACATATACTTATAATACACTTATACTTCTTTATTTGCATAATTCTCATTTATCACAATATAGTCACATAACTTATACCATGTTATCAATATCTCATTTTATATCATCAAACTTTGTAATAAGGTATAGCCTATGGTTTTAATACCTCTTTACTCATTGTTGCTAACAAGGCATGTATTTTCCATTTCATTTCATCTCAAATCCTATACTTTCCAAATACTACAATTTCAGTACAATTTTTATAACATACTTAACTCACCTTATACTATAGCATTTAAATCATATAGTATAAGTACATTATATGGTTTGAAATTTCCGAAAATACCAAACAGTCCCTTAGGTTCTGTTTGTTTCTGTTTTACCCTTCAACTTTTCATATTTATTCTTTTATCATAAACCTCTTAATATTTTTACCTACATTTGTTATATCATCCAAACATTACAATGATTATAACATATAGTCTGTATAGGTCATTTTCTTCCATATTACCGAACAACCCATAGCTGTTTGGTAAGTTTCTCTTCCAGCCACTATCTTTTCCTTATTTACAAAATAACCATATATATTATCATAATGTTTATACATGTGTTATACTATATGTTTGTAATATCCATTACTGAACATAACCTATAGTTTCTTACCATCATTTGCGCACAACTCCATGAACTTCTAAAAATCTTATTTCCGCCCATAAATCTTTTATCCTTATTTTCATTTTGACCCCCTTCTTATATAATATACTTTCTATTTGTCGCAAAACCATATATTATACACTTTTATTAATATACCCAATTATATAACTCCAAAAATTCTCAAATTTTATACTTAGGATATAAATCGCTATATCAACCAAACTACACCTCTACTTTTCGGTATTTACATTCTATACCCTAAAAATTTCATAGGCTTAACATTTAATCTCCAATGTTACCTTAAGTTCATAAATTAATTATTTATGTTATGAATTTTGGTCAAGGCTTTTACTCTGGTCAATGTTGACCCAATATACACTAATTTGACCATAAGTTTATGTATTTGCGGTTTTGACCACACTTTCCCAAAAATTACAATTTGACCCCCATATTTTATAAAACTTAATTAAATTCATAAGATAACTCTTTTAACATATAGTTTTCGACTCTACTTATATTGAGTCTCTAAAATTTATTTAAATGGCAAATCAGCCTTCACGAATCGACTCTTCACACGCTTTCAAACAAAGCTTATAAATCCCAGCAAGACAGAAAATCAAACCGGAATAAAATCTCAATTGAATTTGGCCATCGTTTGATTCTCTTTGAATCTGTCATATGATGCACCTAATGGTAATTTAACCTGTGTTGTTATGGTGCAGTAGTTTTCTGATTTTAGGTGTTGTTATAATGCAGTAATTTCAGAGCTAATGTGTTGTGTTTGTTGGTTAGCATATAACCCTTAATCTGTTCTACTAAACCACACTTGTGAGCATCAGCATAAACTTTTTATTTGAGTGTTGTCACAAGGAATAAAGAGAAGATATCAGCTCATAAGAGGAGCACTCCATCACTGTTCTAAAATTCTGTTATGTGGTTTGTATTTTGATTATGAACAGTAGAGTACGCTGCTGCATATGTTGTTATCGTTTACTTCTCATTGAGCAACAGAAAAGGTCAAACTTTTACGGTTAAAAATCACAACAGAGACTGCACTACTGCTCCTGTGCTAATGTTCATTTCACGAGGTGCGATGGAGAAGGCTACACTTCTACTTATATATTTACTTTTTGCTTCACTGATGAAACAGAAGGAACAACACTTCTACTGTTATAATTGACAGCAACAAAAAAAATCAGATTCTATTGCCATAATGTACAGCAAGAATTTTGCTACACTTATATGCTAATTATGACAAAATTATGCTACTACTTAACACAAACTCCTGTTGGTAAAATCACCAGAGGAGAGGAAACAAGGTTCAAGAATATTACCGGTTTCAGTGTTCAATCTGGTGTGCAGATGCCTACCATCTACTGCTGCAGAATGAGCTGTTTCAGCCTCATATTAAATCTGGTGTGTGAGACGCAACAGTTTCAATGGTTTATATTCTAGAGGCACACAAACACAAGAAGGAAATGAAAACAGGCACAGGTAGGTATGTTTTGGCGACAGTTAAGGGTTACCAAATTACCGGTTCTGGAAGAATATTTTCAACGTCTTCTCCAATCTGGTTTGCAAGTTCGAGCAGTTCCAGTGATTTGTGGTGCTCCTTGACAAAAGAAAATAATGGAGAGTAGTGTGTGAGTTCTTTGTTTACCAGCACACACTAGGATAGAATGAAGAGTAGAGTTAAGAAAAGAATAAGGAAGGTGCAGAGGATGTATTTCCCTTGTCTGTCGATAAGACAAGATGAGAATGAAATTACAGTATGAAACATGGATGTTTTTCTCTGTTTTGAACGTGCAGAAAACAAAAGAAAACTCAGTACAAGCTGGGGAAACTGCACATATAGTACCAGTAATAGAGGAGTGTAAGGGGTAAGATTTTCCTTACCGATTTGGATGAGAGTTGAGCTCATTGTATGAGCGTTATTACCGCATGAAGTATGGCACCTCTCCTCTCTGTTTGTACGTGATGAAACAGAAGAAATAAGGCTCAGTACAACCATGCATTCTACCGGTAAGACAAGGAAGGAGAGAGTGGATAGAGCTCACCAAAAAATGGCCAAACTAGAGTGTTTGCTTGTGTTTTGCCTCTGCTGGAACCAAGGTGTTACTCCTCTGTGTTTATACGAGAAGAAACCCAAAGATATGAGATGGGGTCATTACCGAAATAGAGAAGAAGAGATGAGCATTCTTCTTTTGAGTTAGGAATGCTTACCGATAGCAAGTAGCAGCAAAGGAAGATAGAACGGTGTTCATGGTTCTGGAGCAGCAAGCAGAGAAGAAAAACTGGGAAGGAGATCGGTAGTTCATAGTAGAAGGTTTATACTAGTTTTGTGTGTTGGTTCTTATTCGAAGGAGTCATGAAGGCCAACGCTCTCTTTTTTTTTCTGTTCTCAGCCGGGTAACAGCAAGATGAATCTGAGAACCTCTCGGTTCTCTTCTCTGGAATAACACAATGAACCTGGGAAATACTCTTGGTTCTGGAAACAACAGGAAACTGAGTATACCGTCGGTCCCGGTGGAGCAGTAAGGAAGGAACCGGGATGTTTATGCTTCTGGATCAACAAGAAGAGGACTGGAGCCACTGCTCCACGGTTTGTCTCTATAGTTGGGTGTAGTGCTTGGTTCTGTGTTAGAGCAAAACCATCGAAACTGGAAGATGCTCTCGATTCTGGAGCAGTATGGAATAGACTTGTATTTACGTGGGAAGAAGGGGAAGAAAAAGAGAAACCGGCTATTATGTACTAGATGTTAGGGACGGTCAAGGTGAGGAATTTGATAGTCTCCCGAGCTTTACAGGAGGTGTCGGACATCATGGGTAGTAGTAGTAGAATAAAGGAAGTTGCTTGATTGTGATTTTGTTATAGTATGTATATATATATTGTATGGTGTTCGGTAGTCTGCAGGTAGATGTGGTGGCTAGACAGGCAGGCGGAAGTAGACAGCTTTGGTGGGGACAATTTGTTAGATTAGTTGTTATTAGGTAGATGTTACTTTATATTATATGTGTACATGTCATGAAGACTTGTCTCCTATATGCAGCAATCGGTGGACCTATAACAGGTGTTTAGTGACTGCAATTGGATGAGAATGACATGCCATAGCTGGCGGAAATACATGGCCAAGGTAGATAGGTGTGTTTATTTGTTTGATATTGCAAGCAATAAAATCGTCACTTAGTGAAGGTAGGGATGATGACTCCCATTACTTGTAAGTGGGGACGGTAATGAGCTGGGAGATTTGCCTTAAACTGGTGGAACATAGTAACCAAGATCAAGAGAATATATTGACCATATACTAGGTTAAGAGATAAAATGTTATTTTTACACTATTTGGTCACTATTCACAAAACAATGCACATATTTTTGGTTATTTTGAAAAACCTTGAATTATACATTTTAATGTGGCACTTTATGTCACATTAGTATTTTTAAGGGTATTCAAGACCCCAAAATTAAATAGAACTCATTTTGGAGACAATCTCACAAAGAATGTGCTTTAAGGAAGTTTAGTGTACGTTTTGTGTTCCAATGAGTTTCTGAGCTTGGTTTCCCTTGGAAATGGTTTTAATGTGTTCATTTATGTGTTATAAAGCTCAGGTTGAAATTTTAGGTCAAGCGGAGTTCGTTTGGATATTTAATCACCCTAAAAGGTCAAAGGGTGTAATTCTTGTCTTCTGTTAGACTTTGTTGTTTTTAATTTATTTTTAAGGCATGTTTAGGCCTTAATTTAATTGATTATAAGTTTAATCAATATTTAATTAAGTAGGGGTATTTCAGGCAGGCTTAAAGGGGTTGGTACCTGTGGAAAAAAATTATGCAGAGTTGATATTGATACATTGAACAAGGCACATCTGGTTGTGTTGAATCATTCTGAAGGTGTTGAACCGTATTTCGATGCACACCTAGCCTACCTCAAAACAAAACACCCAACGATGAGTAATGCCAAATTAAAAAAAGGAGAAGAATGCAACATTTGTTAAGTGGTTCAGACAGAAGGTGCTGAACGAAGATCCAAGGAACGTGGATGAAATGATCCAGTTGTTGGCACTCAGTCCAAATCTCGATGTGTTTTCTTATGAAGGCTATGATGTAAATGGATTTTCTTTTTACACAGAACGTCAAGATTGTAAATCGACAAACCAGAACAGTGGTGTGCATCTTATCGCTTCACAAGACATTTTCACAGGAACAAGTCACAATACACTGAAGAACGAATATTATGGTGTTATTGAGGATATCTGGGTCTTGAATTACACTAGTTATGAAACTTGCATATTTCGTTGCAAATGGGTGGACAACAAACAGGGATATCGTGAGGAAGATCATGGCATGAAGCTAGTTGATTTAACGACAGCGGCTCCTACTGATGAACCCTTTATTGTTGCATCAAAGGCAAAACAAGTATTCTACTGTCGTGATCAGTGTAATCCCAGATGGTCTATTGTAATGCAGAGTAAAAGATCGATAGTTGGGATAGATAATATTGTTGATGAGGATGAATACTACTGTGAAGATGAAACATATGTACCTATTCGGTGGCCGATGGAGGTAGATAATGTAACTAATTTTGAATATCAAAGGTCCGACCACAATGAAGGATTGTGGATTGAACGATGATATTTTGTAAGTCTGATTGACAATATTATATATATATATATATATATATATATATATTTCATATTTGTCATGTTTCAACATTTGATTCAGTAGATGTTCTTATTAACCTTGTTAATTATTGATTATTTTTCAGATTATGGATCCTGACGATAGAGTCGAAGAGGACTTACTGTTGGGGTTGGATGATATTGACGATGACGTCCCTACTGAAGAACCACCAGCTGCATCTACTTCGCAAAATCCTCGGAAGGGACGTGGACCGACCCGTGGGTTGAAGGTGAAGAAGGATTCTCCCATCGATTTGGTTTGGGACAAGTACCTCCGACATTCTGGTGGGTCGAAGCAGCAGTTTGCTTCTTACTTGGGATTGATGGTAAAATCCCATTGCTCGGTTAATAAGGATTGGAAGGATCAAGAAAAGGTAGACAAAGAAATCATGTGGCAGATGGTGAAGAAGCGGTACAAAGTCGCGGATGATCTTCGGACGAAGATTGAATCACTTCTAGCGACATCGCTGCGACAGTTCAAGCATCGGTTAGTAGATGGTTGGATTAACAAACCGGGCTCCAAGAGGTCACCGCCGTGGGTAGTGTATGATGGTATGATCACAGAGGAGGACTGGAAGATATTCTACGACTATCGCCAGACTGAAGAGCTTAAGGTATTTTTCAATTATTTTTTCTTAATTATTTAAGGAATAAAATTTAACAAATATTTTTATTGTTATGCATAACTTACAAATATACAAATTTTGTAACAGTTACGTCAAGAACAAGCAAGATGTAACCGGGCGAAGAATATATATAAGCACTTCATGGGGCGAGCTGGATATACGGGGCGCTTGGAGAAGTGGAAGAGCGAGGGCCTACTGACGAAAACTAATGAAGACGGCACTCAGTCAGTTATTGATAATGTTGACGATGCAAGTAGGGTGCAGACATTTATGCTGGGTCGCATGAAGAAAAATGAGGAGGGAGTATATGTGTTCCCGCAGAGCGAGACTGCTGAGTTGGCTTCAAAGATTTTTAAGTATATATTTTTAAAAGTTGTTGTTTACTAATTAGTAAGTTCATTTCTATTTTTTTTTGTAATTTAAAATAGTCTGGATCTACTGAGAGATGGGAGATGGTTCCGGTCCCACCGTCTCAGGATGATCCACTGAATAAGGCCCTTGGGCAAAAGGATCATCCAGGGCGAGTGCGGGGGCTAGGAGGGGAAGTTCGCCAAAAAGATGTGTTTCCATCATCTCGATCGAGAGTATCACAGGCTGAAATGATAGAGAGATTGGTGGATGCACGGGTGGAGGAACGGGTGCAGGAGCAGAAGCGACGTCACGCTGAGGAGCGTCAAGCCTACGAGGAGCGCCTGCAAAGACTTGAGGCTTTAGTATTGGGCCAGGTGCATACTCCTACGCCGACACCTACTTCTACACCGGTGTCTGCTCCTGCCGTGACGGTGGATACATCGACAGTGGCCGCGTCTCCTACACCGGCACCTACTGCTAGACTGACGTCTGCTCCGGATCCTACCACGACGGCGGATCCTATGATGGTCGATGATCCTACACCAACGTCTGCTCCTACCACGATGGCGGATACTCCGATGGTGGATCATCCTGCACCTTGTTCTTCTACCAGAGACACATTTCCTTATCGAAACCTTCCGGTTTGTTCTTTTTTTCGTCCTTATTATTTTAACATTAATTTATAAAACAATATAATTTTTAGTACCTTGCTTTGCTTGTGAGTTGATGTAGGTGGCTAAATCATGCCATCTGTTTCAAGTGTTGGATGGTGAGACTTGCATGTTGCATACGTCGGGTTTTAGTGACCGGACCGCCGAACAGGTAGTACATTTCAAGCTCATCCCCCTCTTCACGCTCGTGTGACGGTAGACGACATTGCGAGGCCATGGAGGCTTATCTCTTCAGCTTGTCCGTGTGGAGTGGAATCAGTGGAGTAAAATAGGTCAAGCACAATCTTCAGTTGTTCCACGCCATATTCTCTCATGATGCCAGTGACAAGGTAAACTATTTACATGCTTACTGTTTAGTTTTTAACTTGACTGTTGACTGATATGTTTATTATTAAAATTTTGTATACTATTAGATTGATAAGGAATTAAGACCGGTTAAGAATAGGAAAGTGGATAAGGAGAAGGAAGTTGTGAAATCAAATGAGGAGAGTTAGAGTGTGAGAAAGGAAGTGGTGAAACCTTTCGATATGACTCCTAGGAGATCCGCCATTCTGACACCCAAGTATCTGAAGAAGTTGACAGTCAAATAAAAAATGTTGTATGACTTCTTCATGACGAAGCCGCAGTCTGTCACAACTTCAACATGATAGTGTCTAAGCATGTTTTCCACTCCCCTGAGCCCAGAGATCTGATGATTACCGTGAGCGATCTAAGAGAATTTTTGATGGGAGACTTGCTTAACATCTTTGTGATTCAGGCTTATTGTGTGTAAGTATCTTTTAAATTATTAAATTATCTTTCATTTTTTAAGCTATTTAACATATCTTATGAAATACTGTTGTTTAGGTGTTTGACTACTAGATTGATATCGAACAAGAGATTATCTTCCATCTCTTTCTTGTGTCCGCAATTGATGTCAGCAAGTTAGGCCGCATTGGATGAGCAAGGATGTGCACAACACGTGAGGCAGGGATTTTGTACTGCGATGCGAAGAAGAAGCAAATATTTTGTAATACCCCATCCAAAGCCAATCGTGGTTATCGCAAAACTGAACCCTTAATCGAATACGTTGCAGCGGAAATAATAAACACCTGGACCTTGCTACGGTCTGATCGTTAGAATATACCGGCCTTAACATTTACAACACTTATCCAAAATTCATAACCAACCCAAAACATCACCATCTATAATACCACATCCAACTGAGTACAAATAGCTAAGACATAATCACAACCTTACATCAGTTTAAATATAAACAGACTGGTGCACAGGCGCAACCCGAACTCAAAATAAATATCCCATCCTAAGTCTAACCGCTCCTACTCTCGTAGTACGTCCTCATGGGTCTCTTACCTGCAAGTGTAAAAACAGCCCCCAAAGGGGGTCAGCACGAATGCTGGTACACCCTCTCATGGCCCCCAAGCTAACGGGGCTACGACGACTAATTGTCGATAGCATGGAAATTGATTACATACACAAGCATGATATGAAGTGCAATAACAATAATCCACGAATGAACACAAATAGTTCACAACAATGAACGACTCAAGCGTTCCCTTATCAAGTGGGTTAGTAACCCCCTCCTTAGTTCTCATTTCCTTAATCTCAGTTCCTTACCTTACCTTAATCTTAATCTCAACTCAGTCTTAGTATACAAACCGTTCCTGGAAGGGAATGGTTGTAGCTTAATTCGAACCTGGGATTTAGGTGATCCCACCGCACCATCTTAATGCCACCTACTCTGGACGGGAGTCCAACGTAGCTGAGCCGGCAACTGGCCCTAGGCTACAAGTCCGAAGACAAGTCCTTAAGCGGAGGGCGGATCTGATTCAGATACCGTCCCCCTTTTTCCTTAGCATGCATGACCGGAGATCGGTCCCGGGTTTCCTCACTCAAGTTCCAGTTAGTAGAAATCTTAATCACCATGTGCTAGCTAAGCCTTAACGGGCATTAACCGATAACCACCAAACTTAACTCTTATTCTTATCTCAGTAAGTACTAAACTTGGTTAGTAACAATCTCAAGTCTCGCGGGTTAGTGTAAAGATAACACATACACAACGAGAACAATATATAACCGGTTGCATGCTTTATCTTGTTTAGTCATAGCAATTAAACAGATAGCACACAAGCCGAGGGACACCTCGTTTGCAAGCAGGTCACAAGAAAGATTGTACCGTTCACCGTCGATCGTCGTTTGTTTAACCTCCTCTGGGGTCCCAATTCATAAACCTAAAACATTGGTTCATTTTTAGACCATTAGTTATTTGCACCTTACTTATTGTAACGACCCCAAAACCGGCCTGGGAGTTAGGGCCGTTACACGCCGCGAGTCTACTACCTAACGTCGCAAGGCTCTAAGCAAAACGAATCCCAAAACCAAATAACGAACTTGAATAAATACCCAAAAGAGTTTACAAGCTTTAAATCCTTATAGGTCAAATACAAAGAGAGGCCCGAAGGCTACACAAAGTACTAAAGCGCCAACGCGCAAGCAACCAAAGTCTAAAGGAACATAAAATAAACAAAGCTCCAGAAGGGGACGAGAAGAGAAGATCCCACAAGCTCAATCTGCAACAAAGTAAAGGGGTGAGCTAAACAGCCCAGCAAGCAGAAGACTTCCTCAAGGAAGCCCACTCAAAACAGAAGCAGAAGGATACTTATAAACAGAGAAGATGGCGGAGTCAATATAAATAGACAGAATGAAACCACAAAACAGAGGCAGAGCAGAAAGTCACTTCAAATCATAGTCGGACTTTCAGAAACAGATGCAGAAGAGTGGGACACTAGTAACCAGCTAACACAACAGAAGGACTCACATAATGTCCTATGGATCCGAAGATCCCACAACAGAAGCCGTAGAGACAGCTAACAGACCCGTCGGTCAAATAACATCCTAAGGGAGACCCTAAGGAGTATATACAGAAGGAATTCCTGCGCAGCATGCTACGGGACAGCCCGACCCGACTATCCAAGGCTTAGAAGCAAAGTGACTAGGTCCCAAAACCAAAAGCTCACAAAACAGATCTCAAGTGCATAAAAATGCATATAAACAGCATAAGAAGCTTGTACACAGATAGGGGAATCCAACCCCGCAAACGGAACTCAAAACGGAGCTAAAACGAAGAAGTTATGCCAAAAACAGAGGCATGTCCGAACTTGCGTCCGACCTTGCAAGTTCGGACAGATGCCGAGAACAAATACCGCAGAGAAATCACAGTGTCCGAACTTCGATGTTCGGACCGAAGTTCGGACAAAATCTTCGGAAACGTTACGAGGAGAAGTCCGAGCTTCGAAACTTGAAAAAATTCGTAAAACAGGGGTGTCCGAACTTCGATGTTCGGACCAAAGTTCGGACGTCCCGAAATTCAGAAAACAGAAGCGGAACAACAAGCCGTCCGAACTTCAACGTTCGGACCGAAGTTTGGACGGCATAAAACAGGCGATTTCCAAAACGAACAGACGCACAGAAGGACAGCAAAATCCAATGCCAAACTCACACAAATGATCCGAATTGTAAATCAGTTCCCCCGGGGATTTAGCCCATCAATTAACAACGCAAAAGCGAGGAGAAAACGTGCAAACACCACACAAAACCAGTCAAGGAAACAGAAACGAAAACAGTCCCCGAGGGTGAACGAACAACCCCGATTCCATCCCCCACTTACATCGAATTGCAGAGAAGGTTGCACCAAACTGAAGCGGAGCGAAGACCCGACACACCGCAACCCCGAACAGCGCAATCAGCCACTGAATTTGCAGAGAACAGCCCCCAAAAACAGAATGCAAAATCAGAAAACTGCTTCTCCAAAACAGTAAAGAGACTACCGAATTCACCAACGAACCTACCTGATTTGCAGAGGGGAAGAATCTGAACAGAAGTAGCAGCAGAACCGACCACAAACGCAGCAAAGATCCACACGAACTCAGAAGCACAGCAATGGAGAAGAAGAGAGGGAGAGCGCAGAACTGTCGCGAGGGAGAACGCACGATTTGAAAATTGATCGTGAATTGCAAAAAGGATTAAAAGACTTAACTTCCTTAATTAAGTCTTACCAAAATACAAGAGAGGGAAATGACCTCCTTGCCCCCGTCTTTTAACTTAAAGACTCCGGTGTCCCATCAGCTATCCAAAGTAACACATAACATAAGCAATGATATAAACCGAAATGTCATGAAATCTGAAACGTAAAATACGGAGTATTACACTTATCTCACTTAATTCCTAAAGATCCCCTTTGAATACCTTCCTAAGTCTTTGCCACTTAACTTACAAACTTAACATTAAACATTAAAATTTATACTTAACTTAACTTAATCCCTTAAGTTCTTAGGGTCCTAATCATTACCACCCTACCAAAGGTATACCTTATTACCTATTACCATCCTTAGAATTCAAAATTTTTTTATTTTTTTTTATTTTTAGGCTCGACCGAACTTCCGACCGACCTTACCCAAGGTCGGTCCGTTCCAGAACGTATTACCGCTTGAAAATTCTACCCCGGCCGACCTTGCAAGTCCGGTCCCAAGGTCGGTCCATTCCCGAGAGTTTTCCCCGAGGGAAATTTAAGCTCGACCGAACTTGTCAAGTCCGGTCCCATGTTCGGTCGATTCCAGAGACTTAATTCCTTCATAAAATACAAGCCCGACCGAACTTGTAAGTCCGGTCCCCAAGTTCGGTCGGTTCTAGAAACTTTCTCCGGCAGTGTAAACTGAGCTCGACCGACCTTGCAGGTCCGGTCCTCAAGGTCGGTCGGCTCCAGAACCTTGTTTCTAAATTCTCTTTCAACTCCAAATTTCTCCTCATATATCCTAATATGTTTTAACCTCATTTGGGCACCTCAAATACACCTTAAGCCAACCACTAAACACTTTAAATCACTCACCAACATCCCCTTAAATCATTATGCATTTTTCCTTGTAGCTATGCCAACCCTTGTAACATTTTCCTCTAGGTTTCTAGGTGGTGGTTCATACCTAATGCAACCACTATGCCAAATGTTTCCCCACCACTATAACACTATCTCTCAAGCATCTTTCACCATCTAAAACTCTTTTATACATTTACTTAAAGTTCCTTCACAAGCTTAAGCTTCCATCCACCAACACCTTATTTCCTTCCTAGTTGTTTACCAACATTTGCCTAAGTCCTAAATACTCAAATACATTCTCTTGACTCCTAAATCCTTCATAGTAATGCCTAAGTCATTATAACTCATTAAAACACTTTATCTCACCCCTTTTTCATCAAGACAACCTCTAAACTTCCTAGTACTTCCTTAGTCATTAAATTCCCTTAGAACATCTTAAACACTTAAGTTCTCCTTTAAATTTTGCCATGGGTTCTCTAGTATATAGCACATCCTAACACTTGGTTTTTCTCCATCAAACAACCAATATCACTCAATTTCTCATCACAACACCTTAACACACAATTTACATCAAGACCACACCACATCATCTTATAGTGCATAAACTTAAATGCTTGGCACTTAGGCCCTTAAATGACAATAATCTTAACCACTGAATTTCCACATGTATTTGCCTTTAACCTGCGAATACACATAACAAGGCTCCCATTGAAATAAAACGCTTCTTATAATTCATCTCAACATTGTTTTAACTATCTCTTCTTCTCATTTGCTCTTTAGTCACAAGTTCACAAGTATAGTCATTGTTTCTCCTAGGTTTTATATAACCCTTTTCTAATATAACTCTACACTAAACTCATCACATCTCTAAATCCCATTCCCTTAAACAATAAAACACCATAAGGTAAGCAATTTACCTTGTTCTCTCACAAGCTTCACAAGCTTTTCTCCTTAGATTTTTCTTACCCAATCTCGGTCACCAATATATATCTCCTTGCCAATGTTCTAACCAATATCCAATGACTCCAATGAGTACTAGATAATACATTAACCCTAAGGAACAAACCCTAGGTTAAAAAATGTGTTTTAAGGTATTAAGGTGATTGTTTTACCTTGGTTTCTCAAGACAAGCTTGGATATGAAGCAAGAAGGACCTCCTCAATCCTTTGAAGAGTAGAAAACAAGCTAGAACAAGGCATAAACATGGAGTCCCATGAGTGCAAATTTTCGGACAAGGAGGAATGATGGAAACCTAGATTTTCTTACACTTTCTTTACCTTAAGAGAATGAAGAAGCCAATGGAGTCTCCACACTTGAATTTCCTCCTCTAATGGTGGTTTGGCTTGGCACCAAATCAAAGCTCTTGGAGTTTTGAAAGGATAGAAAGAGAGAGCTTGAGCTAACTAAGAAGAATATGTAATTTGTTTTGGTTTTGGAGCTAAAATGAGTAAGTTGTGTGCAAGAGAAGGTGGAGCTAGCATGGAGAAGAGCTTCACGTTAATGGAAGGGAGAGAGCAGCTCAAACCGTGGGAAACAAGAGAGAATGAAGAAGTGAGGAGAGAGGTGAGTTAAAATGAGATCTTTATATTGTAAAGTAAATAGTACTTTTGCTTTTTCCTTTAATTTCCTTTCTTATTTGCTTAATGACTCATAAAGGTGGTGACTCACCTTATAAGAAACCGGCCCCCATTTAATAATATGGGTACTTAAGTCTTTGTTGACCAAGTCTCTCACTTATATTGACTTATGTTATAAACTAGCTTAATTAAGTTACTATTCACAAAACAAGGCACATTGTTGTGAAATTTTTTATTTCCCATTGATGTAGACTTCCAAATGTGATACTATATGGTACACATGTTAATTAAAGAGTAATGATGGACATTTAGCCATTCAAAACTCATTTACAAGACAATTTTTCAAAAATGTGCTTTAAGACTCCTTAAAGCACATTTTGTGCTTTAACTTGTTTTCAAGCTTGGTTTTCTTTGGTAATTGATTTAGAATGACCATTAGGATATTACTAAGGTCTTAGGACAATATTTGGGTACTCTCCCAAGTCTCTCCAAGCTTAGAGCACGTTTTTGCTTAAACTGCTCTTTTGGTGTTTCCTTATATTTTCTTTGATTAGAAATGTCTCTTAATGTTTCTTAGGCATTATTTAGCCTCCTTATATCTTAGTTTATCATTTAAACACCATATCTAAGTTTGGGGTATTTCAATCTACCCCCCTTAAAAGAACTTTGTCCTCAAAGTTCGCCTATGTGCTTAACCATTCACGGTACTCAATTCTCTTAATCTTAACACCACATCTTATATTCACATTCACACATATCAAGACTCAAGGTCAATCTCAAATACAATACATAAGTATTATACATAACTCAAACTTACACCAAAGTGTAGCAACTTACACAAATTCACATCTTAAACAACCAAACAAACGACAAACATGATCGTTTCCTAACTCAAAAGCGAGGAAGCTCTACCCCCCTTAAAAAGAGGTACGCCCCGTACCCTATACAGACGATCTAGTCAGTAAACAAAGAAGGGTACTTCGCCCTCATCTTATCCTCTAATTCCCACGTGGCCTCTTCGACATCCTAGTTAGACCAGAGAGCCTTCACCAGTCGCACTGACTTGTGGCGAGTGTCCCTAGTCTTACTGTCCAAGATTCTCTGAGGAGTCTCCACTGATCTCATATTTGGTTCTAAAGTCAACCTCTCAAGTTCTAACACATGGGAGGGGTGGTGCATGTATTTCTTTAGCTGTGAAACATGAAAAACATCATGCACTTTACCCAGCTCAGCAGGTAAATTCAACCTGTAAGCAACCGGGCCCACCCACTCCGTAATCTCATAAGGACCAACAAATTTTGGGCTTAATTTGCCCTTCTGCCCAAACCTGAATACACCCTTCATTGGTGAAACTCGCAGAAATACCTGGTCGCCCACTGCGAACTCCAGGTCCCGTCGTCGAACATCATATGACTTCTGCCAATCTTGCAGCTTTCATTCTTCCTGATTTGCTGAACTTCAGCCTTAACTTGCTCTAAGTACTCTGGTCCTAGAATGACCGTCTCACTCACTCATCCACAGAGCGTTACGACATGGTCTACCGTACAGTGCTTGAAAAGGGTCATCTTGATCGAAGCGTGATAGCGTTTGTATGAAAACTCGATCAGATGTATTCTGTCAATCCACTGCCCTGGAAATCTAAGGCACTGCCTCACATGTCCTCGAGGTCTGAATAGTACGCTCAGTCTGACCATCTGTCTGAGGATGGAACGCGGTACTCAGCTTGAGTTCTGTACCCAACGCTTCTCTGGTAGCTCTTCAGTACCTCGAAAGGAATCTGGTATCCTATCTGACACTATGGTCTTTGTATCCCGTGATGTCTCATGATTTCTTTCTCAAATAAACTCACCTAATTTGGTCACCTTCCAAAGTATCCTTCATCGGTATGAATCGGGCTACTTTGGTAAGGCGATCCACCACCACCCATATCATGTTGAGACCTCCCCTAGCAGGTGGAAGCCCAACTACAAAGTCCATGGAGATATCATGGAATTTCCACTCCGGAACTGGCATCGACTGTACCATTCCGCCCGGTCGTCGGTGCTCGAATTTCACCTTCTGGCATGTGAGACACCTCAAGACGAACTCGGTAACATCTGTCTTCATCCCCGACCACCAGAAGTATCTCTTCATGTCTTTATACATTTTAGAGGCTCCCGGATGGATGGAAACTGAAGAACAGTGTGATTCTCTAAGTATACGGTCTTTCAGATCCGTGTTGCCCCGTGGTATGCATAACCGGCCCTTAAGTCTGATCAGATCATCATCATGAAGTCTGAAGTCATATTTCTGACTCTCAAAGGTACCATCTGTCAGTTTCTGTCTGACCTCTCTCATGTACTCATCTGTCCTCTGAGCCTCTCGCACCTCATCAACCAAGCTGGAGAAAGAAACTAGCGAATGGAGTGAGTGTGCTCGACGGCTCAAGGCATCTGCTACAACATTGGCCTTCCCCTCTTTGTATTGGAGGTCAATGTCATAGTCTTTCAGAAACTCTAACCATCTCCTCTGTCGAAGATTTAACTCTTTCTGAGTGAATATGTATCTCAAACTCTTGTGATCGGTGTAGATTGTCACACTAACCCCGTATAAGTAGTGGCGCCATATCTTCAAAGCGAAGACTACAACTCCCAGCTCTAAATCATGTGTGGGGTAGTTCTCCTCATGTTTCTTCAACTGGCGTGAGGCATATGCCACCACCTTGCCATGTTGCATAAGCACGCAACCCAGCCCTCTGCCGGATGCATCACAATAAACCTCAAAGCCCTCTGTACCGTCTGGAATGGTCAGAACCGGTGCAGTGGTCAGTGAGTCCTTCAAGCTCTGAAATGATCTCTCACAGTCAACTGTCCACAAGAACGGTGCATCCTTCTTCATCAGATTGGTCATCGGTTTCGCGACCTTGCTGAAATCCATAACAAACCTCCTGTAGTATCCTGCCAGACCGAGAAAGCTCCGGATTTCGGTAACAGTCTTCGGCCTTGGCCAAGTACGTACGGCATCAATCTTCGCTGGATCCACTAAGATCCCAGCATCTGAGATGACATGACCTAGGAAAGTGACCTGGTCAAGCCAAAACTCACACTTGGAGAACTTAGAATATAGCTGGTTCTCCCTCAATATTTCCAATACTCTCCTCAGATGTTCCTCATGTTCAACCTTAGACTTCTAGTATATCAAAATGTCATCAATAAACATCACAACCGACTTGTCCAGCTGTTCCTGGAACAAGCGGTTCATCAGATCCATAAACTTCGCCGGTGCGTTCGACAAACCGAACGGCATCACTGTAAACCCATAGTGGCCGTATCGTGTCCGGAATGCCGTCTTCTCAATGTCTCCCTCCTTAATGGCTATCTGATGATACCCCGATCTGAGATCAATCTTGGAGAACACAGATGCTCCCTTCAACTGATCGAACAGATCGTCAATGCGGGGTAGTGGGTACTTATTCTTCACTGTCACTGCATTCAGCTCTCTATAGTCGATGCAGAGGCGGAGACTACCATCCTTCTTCTTCACGAAGAGGACTGGCGCTCCCCATGGTGACACACTTGGTCTAATAAATCCCTTATCCAACAAATCTTTCAATTGTTCCTTTAATTCAGTCATTTCTACCGGAGCCATACGGTATGGTGCCTTGGCTATCGGTCCGGTACCAGGTAGCAGCTCGATGGTGAACTTTACCTCCCGAGTGGGTGGCATGCCGGGCAGTTCCCGTGGAAACAAGTCGGGGAACTCCGACACTACCGGTAAGTCGGGGTCGAACTCAGGGTCTCTCTCTATGTCCTGTACATAGCAGAGGTACACTTCTTCCTTTCTCCTCAATTCCTTATACATTGCCATGGCGGTGATGATCTTAGTCGAAGGCTCTCTAGGCCTCTGGCGGTATGATATTGTTACCCCAGACGGACTCTTGAGCAGCAATCTATGCTCGGCGCAGAGGATACGTCCCTTGTGCCGCTCCAACCAGTTCATCCCGAAGATAATATCAAATCCTAGCTCACTGAACTTAATGAAACTGACTGGAAAGTCTTCTCCCTTAATTCTGACAGTGGATCCTCGGTAGTAACGAGTGCAATGAACGTTCTCCTTAGACGGGAGCGTAACCGTGAAGTCGGGTAGCTCATCAGCGTCTAGCCCCAACCTGCTCGCGAATGATGCCGAGACAATGGCATGCGAGGCCCCTGAGTCGAAGAGAACTGATGCCTCAATCCCATTAATCGGAAAGGTGCCGGTGAGGATAGTACCGCTGGCGTCGGCCTGTGCCTCTGTAAGTATGCTTAGTGCACCTTCCGTACCGAGTCCATAACCTAATTGTGTTCACAAGCTTCATGAGTATTGATGGTATAACAAGAGTCGTAACAATTTATATGAACAACACTGTTATTTTATTCATAACCATCCTGTTTACAACATGAGCTTTAATCTTACATCTCATTCCTCATCGCATTCTAACATTACAGGGCTAATATTGTCTAAAGGTTAGGTTCAATCTCCCAGGTCTCATGTGTGTCGCATTGATCACTGCTGGCGGTGCTGTATTCAGCTTGATTCTCTTAATCCCATGGTATAACATCCTTGATTCTCCTCCCATAATTAATACATCTCCTGACTTAAGTACTAACTTATTCGCACGGTCCGCACGCTTCTGCTCGCCGTATAAAAACTCTGCATCATCCCCAATGGACCAAGACACTACGGGTATCCCTCCTTCGAGAGACTCCGTTGTCTCGTCCTTATCCTGGTGTAGTCCAAGTCGCCCATCCTTCTCGTAGAAGTTTACAATGCAAATGTCTGCCTGAATGTCTGGAACCGGTTCAGCTTCCAACTGCTGAGCGATCTCCACGACTTGTGTAATAACTGGATGGAACTCTTCGGGTATTCCCGGTGGTGAGACTCCATCTTGCATCCTCGTGGTTTGGTAATTCTTGGCATACGGATTCCAATCCTTGCCCAAGCTCATCATTTTTAATTTCATCCTTGCTCCCCCTGGGTACTCCGGTGTGTAAAAACCTCCCGGTCCCATTCCTAGTTGATTGCATCTTCTGATGATGGCTATTTTGTCGGGTGTCAGGTATCCCCTTAATAAAATCATACCTGGGCGGATAACCTGACATTGTTCAGTTGGAAAGTCTATGGTTCCGATGTCGGTGTGCTCCGGGTTAGGTGTAGATGGTATTGGATAGCAGATGCTGAAGCTTCCTAAAGTGGTAGTAGGTTATATCTTACTTAAGTTCTAATCTCATCTCATTCTTACTTAACTCATTTATTCACCAAACATGCATGATAATGCGGTAAGCAGGTAGTCTTATTACTAAATGGTTATAGTGGTACATGGCCTCGATGAGGGTTCAGGCTCATCGTTCCGGTCCACCATGTGTAGTGTGGGTCCCGACTTCTGGGTCACCCTTGGGTTCTTGTCTGCCGCCTGCTACACCTTCCTCTGACCGTCAGATCCAGCTCCCTGATCGGTCTTGCCCTTGCCCCTGGTGTCGGGCCTATAGGCTCTGCTAGCAGGATTCCGGTAGCACTCATACGCTCGGTGCCCGTAAACTCCACAAAAGTTGCACTCCACCTTATTCCCCTTACAATCGAGCCCGGGGTGGTCCTTGTGACACCACCTACAGATGTAGAGTCGCTGGTAGCCACCACCAGCTCCCTTCTCAGTCTCAGATCCTGATCATTCAGAATATTAGTATTCATTTCTCAAACGGTCACTAAGTTGTTCCTTAACTCACTTAATACCAATTTCTTACCCTTTGGCGCCCTAGAGCGTAGGGGTGTAGCTGCATAAGCATATGTCAACTTCAATGGCTCTTCCAGAGCCTTCTCCTTCTCCTCCTTCCCTTTAGGGTTCTGACTTTTCTAGGCCTGAGGCTGGTACTTCTGTTTCTTGTACCCTCCTTGCCCTTGACTCTCCGAGCTCTTACCAGCACTCTTCCTCTTGGCATTCTCCTCGTCCCTCAGCTGGACGGTTATCTCAACCTTAGCAGCGGCATGATAGCACTCCTGCTTTCCACAGTATTAGTCACCCTTATTTCTCATAATCTAAATCTTACTCATTTACTTACCCAAATCTCAATCATTCTTATTACCTGCAAGGTAGTGTAACTCGTCGGCCCCATGCCGTAGCGGAGTCGATGGCTAAGCCCGCCATAGAAGCGGTCCACCAGAATCTGGTAAGAATATCCAAGACCTGGCAGAAGACGGAGCAAGGCGGTGAACTCTGAGTAATACTCGTCCACTGTCATCTTGTCTGTCTGCTCAAGCGCATCCAACTGCAAGCGCTTCTTCGTCTGGACATGGGCGGGGTAGTACTTTGCTCGTAGCAAGGCGGTGTACTGCTCCCAGCCGAACTCTGGATTGGCCACATGCTCGGCCCTCACCAGCTTCCACCAATCGCCTGCCGCCCCCTTCAGGTAGAAAGCAGCCAGACACACCTTGATCCCAGCAGGGACGTCAAGGGTCTCGAAGGCGGTCTCCAGCTCGGAGATGTACGCCTCAAGCTTGGCGGGATCGGTCTCCCCCTTAAAGTGTGCGGGTCGAAGATCTGCAAGACTTTTCTCCCAATTCGGTTCCCTGGGTTATGGCGGTGGAGGTGGTGCACCCACACCAGGCTGATAGCCCATGTGCCCTAATGCGGCAGCTACGATCTCTGCGATCGTCTGCCCTCCAGGTATACCTGAAGCATCATCACCCTGGCCGCGACCTCGGCTTCCCCTAGGACGTCCTGCCATCTGAACAAGCATAACTCACATTAGATTCGTATTCACCACTATTTTGATTAACGAATTTATAACGTCCGTAGACGGTAAAGACGATCCACACTTATTAGTGGTCATCTGACTCTACTCACTCTAACTTCTCACACCCTTAACCCATCACTTATTCCTTAACTTATATCCTAACTCGGTGGTTACTCTTGTCCGGTATTTCTTGATCAGAGCGTAACTACGCTCTGATACCACTTTTTGTAATACCCCATCCAAAGCCAATCGTGGTTATCGCAAAACTGAACCCTTAATCGAATACGTTGCAGCGGAAATAATAAACACCTGGACCTTGCTACGGTCTGATCGTTAGAATATACCGGCCTTAACATTTACAACACTTATCCAAAATTCATAACCAACCCAAAACATCACCATCCATAATACCACAACCAACCGAGTACAAATAGCTAAGACATAATCACAACCTTACATCAGTTTAAATATAAACAGACGGGTGCACAGGCGCAACCCGAACTCAAAATAAATATCCCATCCTAAGTCTAACCGCTCCTACTCTCGTAGTGCGTCCTCATGGGTCTCTTACCTACAAGTGTAAAAACAGCCCCCAAAGGGGGTCAGCACGAATGCTGGTACACCCTCTCATGGCCCCCAAGCTAACGGGGCTACGACGACTAATTGTCGATAGCATGGAAATTGATTACATACACAAGCATGATATGAAGTGCAATAACAATAATCCACGAATGAACACAAATAGTTCACAACAATGAACGACTCAAGCGTTCCCTTATCAAGTGGGTTAGTAACCCCCTCCTAAGTCCTCATTTCCTTAATCTCAGTTCCTTACCTTACCTTAATCTTAATCTCAACTCAGTCTTAGTATACAAACCGTTCCTGGAAAGGAATGGTTGTAGCTTAATTCAAACCTGGGATTTAGGTGATCCCACCGCACCATCTTAATGCCACCTACTCTGGACGTGTAACAGCCCAGTCTTAACCCACATGTGAGATATTGTCCGCTTTGGGCCGCAGCCCGCACGGTTTTGTTTCTGAGGGTGATGTACTCACACCTCTCAAAAGGCCTCTCCCAGAGTGGCCCAGCGGAAGCGGGAGTCCAGCCCACAGGTGATATTGTCCCATACCAAGGGTTTTGTTCCGGAGAGGTCAAACTCTTTACACCCCTCCAGAGGCCTCTCACAAGGGGAGAGTATCCCCACACCTATAAGGTGTGGTTCGTGCGCTCTCCCGGTCGATGTGGGAGGTGATCCCTACACTGGGTATCACACTCCACCCCCCTTGGGAGCCCAGCGTCCCCGCTGGCACACCGACCTGGGCCTGGCTCTGATACCATCTGTAACAGCCCAGTCTTAACCCACATGTGAGATATTGTCCGCTTTGGGCCGCAGCCCGCACGGTTTTGTTTCTGAGGGTGATGTACTCACACCACTCAAAAGGCCTCTCCCAGAGTGGCCCAGCGGAAGCGGGAGTCCAGCCCACAGGTGATATTGTCCCATACCAAGGGTTTTGTTCCGGAGAGGTCAAACTCTTTACACCCCTCCAGAGGCCTCTCACAAGGGGAGAGTATCCCCACACCTATAAGGTGTGGTTCGTGCGCTCTCCCGGTCGATGTGGGAGGTGATCCCTACACTGGGTATCACAGGACGGGAGTCCAACGTAGCTGAGCCGGCAACCGGCCCTAGGTTACAAGTCCGAAGACAAGTCCTTAAGCGGAGGGCGGATCTGATTCAGATACCGTCCCCCTTTTTCCTTAGCATGCATGACCGGAGATCGGTCCCGGGTTTCCTCACTCAAGTTCCAGTTAGTAGAAATCTTAACATGTGCTAGCTAAGCCTTAACGGGCATTAACCGATAACCACCAAACTTAACTCTTATTCTTATCTCAGTAAGTACTAAACTTGGTTAGTAACAATCTCAAGTCTCGCGGGTTAGTGTAAAGATAACACATACACAACGAGAACAATATATAACCGGTTGCATGCTTTATCTTGTTTAGTCATAGCAATTAAACAGATAGCACACAAGCCGAGGGACACCTCGTTAGCAAGCAGGTCACAAGAAAGATTGTACCGTTCACCGTCGATCGTCGTTTGTTTAACCTCCTACGGGGTCCCAATTCACAAACCTAAAACATTGGTTCATTTTTAGACCATTAGTTATTTGCACCTTACTTATCTCACTTAATTCCTAAAGATCCCCTTTGAATACCTTCCTAAGTCTTTGCCACTTAACTTACAAACTTAACTTTAAACATTAAAATTTATACTTTACTTAACTTAATCCCTTAAGTTCTTAGGGTCCTAATCATTACCACCCTACCAAAGGTATACCTTTTTACCTATTACCATCCTTAGAATTTAAAATTTCTTATTTTTTTTTTAGGCTCGACCGAACTTCCAACCGACCTTACCCAAGGTCGGTCCGTTCCAGAACATATTACCGCTTGAAAATTCAACCCCGACCGACCTTGCAAGTCCGGTCCCAAGGTCGGTCCATTGCCGAGAGTTTTCCCCGAGGGAAATTTAAGCTCGACCGAACTTGCCAAGTCCGGTCCCATGTTCGGTCGATTCCAGAGACTTAATTCCTTCACAAAATACAAGCCCGACCGAACTTGTAAGTCCGGTCCCCAAGTTCGGTCAGTTCCAGAAACTTTCTCCGGCAGTGTAAACTGAGCTCGACCGACCTTGCAGGTCCGGTCCTCAAGGTCGGTCGGCTCCAGAACCTTGTTTCTAAATTCTCTTTCAACTCCAAACTTCTCCTCATATATCCTAATATGTTTTAACCTCATTTGGGCACCTCAAATACACCTTAAGCCAACCACTAAACACTTTAAATCACTCACCAACATCCCCTTAAATCATTATGCATTTTTCCTTGTAGCCATGCCAACCCTTGTAACATTTTCCTCTAGGTTTCTAGGTGGTGGTTCATACCTAATGCAACCACTATGCCAAATGTTTCCCCACCACTATAACATCATCTCTCAAGCATCTTTCACCATCTAAAACTCTTTTATACATTTACTTAAAGTTCCTTCACAAGCTTAAGCTTCCATCCACCAACACCTTATTTCCTTCCTAGTTGTTTACCAACATTTGCCTAAGTCCTAAATACTCAAATACATTCTCTTGACTCCTAAATCCTTCATAGTAATGCCTAAGTCATTATAACTCATTAAAACACTTTATCTCACCCCTTTTTCATCAAGACAACCTCTAAAACTTCCTAGTACTTTCTTAGTCATTAAATTCCCTTAGAACATCTTAAACACCTAAGTTCTCCTTTAAATTTTGCCATAGGTTCTCTAGTATATAGCACATCCTAACACTTGGTTTTTCTCCATCAAACAACCAATATCACTCAATTTCTCATCACAACACCTTAACACACAATTTACATCAAGACCACACCACATCATCTTATAGTGCATAAACTTAAATGCTTGGCACTTAGGTCCTTAAATGACAATAATCTTAACCACTGAATTTCCACATGTATTTGCCTTTAACCTGCGAATACACACAACAAGGCTCCCATTGAAATAAAACGCTCCTTATAATTCATCTCAACATTGTTTTAACTATCTCTTCTTCTCATTTGCTCTTTAGTCACAAGTTCACAAGTATAGTCATTGTTTCTCCTAGGTTTTATATAACCCTTTTCTAATATAACTCTACACTAAACTCATCACATCTCTAAATCCCATTCCCTTAAACAATAAAACACCATAAGGTAAGCAATTTACCTTGTTCTCTCACAAGCTTCACAAGCTTTTCTCCTTAGATTTTTCTTACCCAATCTCGGTCACCAATATATATCTCCTTGCCAATGTTCTAACCAATATCCAATGACTCCAATGAGTACTAGATAATACATTAACCCTAAGGAACAAACCCTAGGTTAAAAAATGTGCTTTAAGGTATTAAGGTGATTGTTTTACCTTGGTTTCTCAAGACAAGCTTGGATGTGAAGCAAGAAGGACCTCCTCAATCCTTTGAAGAGTAGAAAACAAGCTAGAACAAGGCATAAACATGGAGTCCCATGAGTGCAAATTTTCGGACAAGGAAAGGAATGATGGAAACCTAGATTTTCTTACACTTTCTTTACCTTAAGAGAATGGAGAAGCCAACGGAGTCTCCAAACTTGAATTTCCTCCTCTAATGGTGGTTTGGCTTGGCACCAAATCAAAGCTCTTGGAGTTTTGAAAGGATAGAAAGAGAGAGCTTGAGCTAACTAAGAAGAATATGTAATTTGTTTTGGTTTTGGAGCTAAAATGAGTAAGTTGTGTGCAAGAGAAGGTGGAGCTAGCATGGAGAAGAGCTTCACGTTAATGGAGAAGGGAGAGAGCAGCTCAAACCATGGGAAACAAGAGAGAATGAAGAAGTGAGGAGAGAGGTGAGTTAAAATGAGATCTTTATATTGTAAAGTAAATAGTACTTTTGCTTTTTCCTTTAATTTCCTTTCTTATTTGCTTAATGACTCATAAAGGTGGTGACTCACCTTATAAGAAACCGGCCCCCATTTAATAATAAGGGTACTTAAGTCTTTGTTGACCAAGTCTCTCACTTATATTGACTTATGTTATAAACTAGCTTAATTAAGTTACTATTCACAAAACAAGGCACATTGTTGTGAAATTTTTGATTTCCCATTGATGTAGACTTCCAAATGTGATACTATATGGTACACATGTTAATTAAAGAGTAATGATGGACATTTAGCCATTCAAAACTCATTTACAAGACAATTTTTCAAAAATGTGCTTTAAGACTCCTTAAAGCACATTTTGTGTTTTAACTTGTTTTCAAGCTTGGTTTTCTTTGGTAATTGATTTAGAATGACCATTAGGATATTACTAAGGTCTTAGAACAATATTTGGGTACTCTCCCAAGTCTCTCCAAGCTTAGAGCATGTTTTTGCTTAAACTGCTCTTTTGGTGTTTCCTTATATTTTCTTTGATTAGAAATGTCTCTTAATGTTTCTAAGGCATTATTTAGCCTCCTTATATCTTAGTTTATCATTTAAACACCATATCTAAGTTTGGGGTATTTCATATTTGCTGATCCCATATCATCAGATGTAAGGACACAATAACTAGAATTTTTTGCTTCCTAATTACATTATGTGATAAATTAAAAATATGTTCTACAAAACATTCTTTGTTTTACCTGTGGTAGCAATCATTGGATGTTGTTGGTGTTGTGTATCGACACCTCATGCGTGTTGATACTAGACCCTTTGGGCGCTGATGACCTTCGAGAGATCGCTGTAGAGAAATATTTGAAGGAGTGAGTATTTAAAATTTTAAGGCATTTTGTATTTATTTTAAGCTTGTCCTGGATTATTGGCAATAAATGGCTTCATTTTAAAATTTATGCAGGGGCCATAAGCTTGGTTTAAGTGATGAGAAGAAACCATTCTCCATCTTGAACTTCCAATACATACGTGTAAGTAATCATTTAATTTATGCATGCATTTTTGTATTAAAGTTAAACGGTTTAAATTTCTTGATCTGTCTAAAGTTGGTGATCCATGGATGGTGTGATGACAGTGTCCTAAACAGCCTGATTCACGGAGCTGTGGCTATTACGTGATGCGGTACATGTTCGAGATTGTACAAAATATTGACACGCTTGACAATGATGACAAGGTAACCCATTAATCAAAGTTGTAGTTAAAGTTATTGCATTTTAAATAAAATTGTGTGTACTAATGATGGTCAGTTTCTTTTTATGGACAGATCATTTCTTTTTTCACAAATGTGGGGGTCACGTATTCCAAAGTGGATCTGGACTTTGTAAGAGATCATTTATCGCAGTTTTGGTGTAAAAATTACTTGAGCGTTTCTTAGATCTTATCCCAAGCTAGTGTAGTTAGACTTACACTTTTGTTTGTGCTGAAGCAACGTAGACTCTCAAAGTTTGTAAAGTTCAACTCTCTCTTATTTTTGAAAGTTTTGTTTGCAATTCGTTTTAAAAATGTTGCAATTCAAACTGGCAACTTGGTTTATGGTCATGTAGTGTGGTTGGTTATCAAAGGGCAATACCAGTTGGATGCCCTGTACAGGTTGTATATGCGATTGTAAATTGGATTGTGTTTGAAAACATATGTGGTAGAGGCTAGAAAAACAAAAAAAAAAAAAAAAAAAAAAAAACCACGGTTCACTTAAAACCGTGGTTTAAGACTCAATGGAACGACGTTATAAACCACGGTTCGGCAGAAAACCGTCGTATAAAATGGGTTATATACCACGGTTATGTTTCTGAACCGTCGTATAAAAGGCTTATATACCACGGTTATCAGGCCAAACCGTGGTATAAAATCGGTCGAATCCCGCGACAGAAACGGCTTTAAACGACGGTCGCCTAACAACCGTGGTTTATACTCAGATTTTAAATGACGGTTTGAAACCGTGGTTTATAGTCATTTTCGAATATACGACGCGTGTATTAACCACGGTTTGGAACCGTGGTATATAGCCAAAATAACCGTGGTAAAAAACATTTTCTACACTAGTGCCTTAACTGCTTACTCAGGTAACTAAGGTTAAATTTCCTAACTCAGTATGTTCCTAAGCTCGGTATTCCGGTCATCAATAGCTTTGATACCACTTTTTGTAACACCCCTACTGTAAACTTAACGATAAAACAAAATTGTAGCGGAAAATATATAACATAACAATTTGGTGTTACACGCCGTTAGCCACCCACGTGGCTAACAAGGCAGAATACATACAATCGTATCGGTCTGATGCACAGACTCCCGAGTGTTATACCCAAATTTTCAACCCCCTCGGAGTAGTCTCTAAGGCATACATGTTACAAAGGGCAGAATGGTCAAAATGCACCAATGCGGGATTTTCCAAGGACATTCTCGGGATTTTCTATTTTTATATGACTTGTTCACTATCTCCAAACACTTCCAAAATGATAGTCATTATGAAAGGCATCTCGTGATTTTCTGATAATATTTATTCTGGAAATTTAGCTTTTAATTCATATTATTAGCTAATTTCTTTAATAATTAACACATGAAATAGCCTCAAAATAGAAATAAAAAGGTTCCAAAAATTTAAATAAAATTGTCACATGGTTAGAATGACTACATACAGTCATAAACCTGAAATTATTTTATTTGGAACCTTAGCTCAAAATTTAAAAGAGAAATTCAATCATTTTTGCAATTTTCTCTCTCCTCTGGAAAATACTGAATTCAAATCAAAATGTCATGAAATTTTAATACAAGATAGAGGATGATTTTTAGAGACTAATGCCGTTGGAATTTAGTTAATTCGACTTTCCAATAATAAGTTAGGAATTATGGGAGATTTCTAATTGTGAGATTTTTATCTAATCTATTATTTATCCAAATAATCCGATTCCAACTCCCAAAATTCCTAAATATCATTCTTTACCTTCAGTAACATTTTCATAATTCTTCTCGGCCTGCAACATATTCTAAAAAATCAGATTCCCTTAGAGCACAAAATCAGTGTTTTAGATAAAGATCTTGCTCTATCAATTTGACCATGCTCTTTCTATAAATGGACCTCCCAAAAATGAACTAGGGTAGAGGAGAACACCTCAAGAGTCAGAAAACACAGCCTCCAACCTTCTCTCCACGTTTTTACACTTCCAAGCCTCAAATCAATACCGAAACACTGCAGAAATCACCCCGAAGTCACCAAAAACTCATCATTTCTTCTCCCATTGAACTTCCAAGCACCAAAAACACACAAAAACACCACAAAAACAGAAGAAACACGTCCTTAATAGCATAAAGAAGAAGGAGTCAGAAGCTCAATTCGAAGTCAATCCAGAACCGGCATGAACGAGGCACCAAAAGATCCCCGATGTGAGCAGTCTCATTAAATCCGAAGGTTAAACAGGTTGCTATCATATTTTCTGACCTTTTTCAACTTTAACTACTCTGTGTTAAAGTTTGGAGTCGAATTGACTTTTTACCGCTTCTGAATTAACATTTGTTTTCGCTTCTGCCCAATAACTTGTTTGATAAGTTTCATGTTCAATTCGAATTCAAATTGTCAACATTCGATCACTAACGTGTTTAGAATCTTTCAGGCTACCTACCCATAAATTTTAAGCCAAAAACACCACCGGGAACCACCCAAACGCCACCGTCCGAGGGCTGTCCGCACCCACGGACGCTATGTCCGGGGTCCCGGACGCCCAGTCCGTAAGCCGGACGCCCCCGGACGGTGGCGGGATAATTTTATTTTCAAAAGTTAGGGTTTTATAAAACATGTCCGGGCCCACGGACGTCTTGTCCGTGGCCCTGGACTTTTCAAAATCTCGTTTATGTTTAAACTTGACTTTTATGTGTAATTGGGTTAACTGGGGTCTGTGGGTTCGGACATTAGGTCCGTAGCCACGGACGAAATCAAAATTCGACCTAATTCTGCCTCCGAAACCCTGGTTTAGGTAGCTTTGAATTTCACTTTTATTTTCTGTCAAAAAATGTTAAAAAATAAAAAAAATCAGAAGTGTGCACTTAGGTTAAAATGACTCGTAATAAGCCGTAATTAAACTAAGTAGAGGAAAAATGACTTCGAGGGGTAATGAAAGTAATTTGAACCCTTTATCTAGTCGAATATCAAGCCCCCGAACCTGAACTCTCCTTTCCTAATTTGATCTAGGTTAAAATTAGGTGGCGACTCATAATAGGTTCCAGTGAGCAAGCTTAGGTTTTAATAATTATGGTTATATGACTTAGTTATTAAACTTAGGTTATTAGTGGATCTAAAACCCGATCAGATCCTAATCAACTCAAATAATCCTAGGATAGGGTTTAAAATCGAGGCTCACACCGAGCAAAGTACTAAAACCATAAATACAACCAACTATACCGAGTATTAATATTTACAACCATCACTGTATAACTGTTAACCCAAAATATATCACCACGGGAGCTGTAACACCCCTACTGTAATCGGCTCCTAATCGTCTTACTTAACATTGTAATCGCAACGGTAATCTAAACAATTGAACTACTGGTGTCACCGTTCTCACTCGCCCATACGAGTAATAATGTGCTTACTGATATATTCATAAAACGAAACAATTTCCCACAGTGACAACAAGAGATAGATTTAACATTCTGTTCCAACATTACTACAACCCTAGTCACCCTAGTGAGCATTCTAAGTATCCCGTCCTATACATGTTCCTATGTTTTATATCAAAATACGACAGTACAAACCTAACACGGTTTACTACTTTACCCAGCGCGTCCCGCTCTCTGTTGACACCGGAAGTTGCATACCTGCAAAATATTTGTTTGTGGTATGGAATCAGCCCCTGCTGAGTATGTTACTACATGACCGTCATGACCCCTCAGACCCTTAGTTAATTGGTCGAAAGCATGCAATTCATTTTCATGCATGTAGTTTAATATAAAAACTGTAAAGCAACAAATATATTGAAGTAAACTCAAATAGCAATCAAGCCCCCGGCTTCACACATCACATCGCAATAAACCAACTGAAAGCGTTACAACGCATATATGAGTACGAAAACTCCACTCAACCAAGCACCTAATAATTCATATTCTAGTACAGCGGCTCTGCTCAACCAATCAATCAACAATAATAGATATGAGTACAGCGACTCAATTAAACCAATTCACAACACACATATGAGTATTGTGACTCATTCAACAAATCCACAAACATACATCACATAACCACATAGCATAACCAATGAACAACAAGGCGAAACAACGAGGATTATAAACAAGTATAGATTCCCGTCTTGGCATACAAGCCCAAATAATGTTTGCCTACTGTACGAGCTAATGAAGCTGTTCGTAATTGTTCAGTCATACCTAATGACGACGTCTCGTTAAAATGACGCGTCTCTAAGATACCCATCTCATATGGCGGGTCACCCACGGCAGTAGCCACTCCAGCGGTAGAGTCTCCGACCGACGAACCATCTGTGGTCCGTTGGAAATTTATCTTGATACTTACAGATGCCCACATGGTATCCTGGTATCGTTAATTGATCAAAATTCACACCAAGAGCCACATCCTCTTGACTCACTCATTTATACCATCGCATCGCATTACCGTTTTCTTAACACAACAGACTAAGGTCGTTAGTCCAATCCTGAGTATGTCGACTTGGGATCCAGTGTTAGATACGAGAGCGGCGTTAAAAAGGCCAATGCTCCGTTGATAAGTCTCGTATATATATATATATATATATATATATATCTCATTATCCTAATGCTACAACATTTTACTTACGTTCCTTATATTACACATATAAGATAGCATCATTGCCGCTAGTTCGTTTTATAATATGTTCTTATATACGAACAGTACTGTTATTGTATAACAGTAATAATAATAAAGCAGCATTAATACACAACTCAAGCATATTAATTCACACAAGCAGACATTCAATCTTAACACAGATTTTCACACAATGTCTGAACTGAGGAAATCCTCAGAGATAATCAAGCCACATAATAACATATCGTGCACCGGGAATTTAGGACCGTGGAGTATGAAACGAGCTAAATCCGATGCTCCTCGAGATGCCTACAACAATCTAATAACACGTATCACACTACGTATTAGCATCTCATATACAAAACAATACTCTACGTGTAACACCCCAACCGCTAATCCTTCAATTATCCTCTAATCATACTCATAATTACCTTACTCGCGGCGGAATACTTGCTTACTTACTCCCGGCGGGTGATACAACGCCGTTAGCCATCCAAGACTAACAAGGCTACTACTACTTACAGTAATGGTCTGACAATTAGAATATACCGAATACATGATACTTAGTTTACAACGCCAAATACTTACTTACATTTGATTACTGAGTATCCAAAATATATGAATTACACTTCATGACTATTCCCAAAAATCAAGGGTTTGTACATCTACTCCTTTCTATCCAATCATGATTCATTATGCAAAAGGGTGTACCACATGGTACACCGGCTACTAAAAAAGGCCTTAGCCGTGTACAACTCGGTACACCGTTCCAATCTACTAACTACCCCAAAAGAACTCAATCCGGTCCTTACTCGACCATCACGCCTCGCGTGTACCTGTACAATAAAAACATTGCCCCTAGGGGCTCAGCTTACGCTGCATATGATAACCACATACCCCGCGTACTAGCGAGGGTACGCCAACTATTTGGTCGAATACATGCGGTTCGTTTCATTCATTCATACATACATACATACATGCTTTATACAATACAATTCGATACATTCATTTCACAGGGCATACGTACATCCAATACATCCAAGGAAGGCATCACAATTCAACCATTCATACTTGCCGAATACTCACCGCAATACGGAGATAAGCTTCTCCAATTCATACAAAGGTCTTGTTAGCTTCATTACACACCCGGGTTAATCGGGTGTTCAATACTCTTTTACTCCAGGTCAATGACTTACAATAGTCAAGACCAATACTCATACAATACTTTACTTCTTACTTACTTTACTCAAGTCAAGTCAGTATGACCTCCGGGCAGGGATTACTACATCCCACCACCGGGCTTTAGGGTGGCCCACTAATCCAAGATGCTACCCATTCAAGGGGTTTGGTCCATGGAAAAGATTACAGCCAGGATTCGGATCCAACCTCTTGTGTTTCCTTATCCTCACGCATGGCCGAAACTATATCGGACTTCTACACATTCCATTTTACTCATTACTCAAGTTAAGAGTTAGATGGTTAGGAATTAGTAGAAGTCATTTCTTTCATACCATACACCAATACAATACTCAAGTACACAACATTTACACATACTCTTCATTCTCATTCATATATTTCATGAATTATACAACTAAATGTTCAAGAGAATACAACAAGAACAATATAGTTCAAACACAATTAAGTGCAAATAAAGTCCGATTCATGCATTTATCTTATTGGTGATCACATAAGCACACAAATCGGGGTAACCAAGTTAGGATACAGGGCATGAAGAAATCATACCGTACACCGTCGTATTCATACTACCGGGTTCCTTCGAGGTTCAACTATTTGATTCCTATACATACATGAAGTTGTATGATCAATGATCCAACTTACTCTTTCATTAATACTCCTAATGTATACTTGCTACTCCCTTACAATCATACTTGATTATAAAACCATTCTTTTCCTTATTACTTCTTAAACTTGCTTCCTTACTCATCTACTTATTTCCTTACCATTACTACTTCATTAATGGTGTATTACTACATACATATGCATATATGTGTATAGGCATATATATAACTACATATGACTACTATAGTCATATATTAAAAAATATATTTTTTTTTGTTTTGACTCGACCGACCTTACCCAGGGTTGGACCCAAGGTCGGTCGAAGTCAGTATGTTTCGTTACGGCAAAATTCCAGGCTCGACTGACCTTGCAAGTCCGGTCCCAAGGTCGGTCCATTCCAGTGAGTTACTTACGTGAAAATTTCAGGCCCGACCGACCTTGCAAGTCCGGTCCCAAGGTCGGTCCATTCCAGTGTGCTCTGGGTTCGAGTTTCTGGACTCGACCGACCTTGCCCAAGTTTGGTCCCAAGGTCGGTCCATTCCAGTGGACTTCTGGCCTTCACAAATTATGACTCGACCGACCTTGCAAGTTCGGTCCCCAAGGTCGGTCGAAGTCAGAAGACTTCCCGTCTTTGTATTTTAAGGCTCGACCGACCTTGTAAGTTCGGTCCCAAGGTCGGTCCGGCCCAGTACTTTAGTTTTAAAATCTGATTTTGGTGTTTTACTTTCCCATTGCTTCCCCAATCTTTACCCATACATTCTCTACATGATTAACACTCATTAAACCCTCTAAATCACCATAGTTCATCCACCAAATTTACTACTCAATTTCTACTCAACTTACACAAATTTTTCCTCACTTCTCTTCAAACTAGCATCAGTTTTTACTCCTCCTTTGCTACAGATTTTTAAACTCTCTTCTACTTCTCAATACTTCCTCAACTAATGTCACTCCTAGCATTCAAGATACATTATTTTACACTCTAGTTCTTCTTCTCATTTGAACCCTTTTCAAATGTGTTTCGGACACTAAACTACTCCCTTTTACACTCTTTAAATACACCTATTTGCAACCTAGGTTATTCCCTCTTCATAAACAACTAAGTCCTCTAGTTTCTAGACAAATTTGGACATAGTCTCCACTATATTTTTAGCTTTGCCCACACTTTATCTCAGCTCACAAATTGCTCATTCCCACACCTGTTTATCCAATACATTGTACACACATTTCAACTCCACTACAACACAATAAAATTCCTGCACATACACATTCCATACTGATAAGTGAGAAATACATAGACATTTAAGGGTTTAATTTACCTTATAATTGCTCACTTTCAGGATAATATTTCTCACTTATCGTATGTTTTTCCTAAGATTTATGTCTTGATATGGACTGATAGATTTTATGTATCAAATACAGGAAAAAGTGTTGGAATCAAATAGTTTATTTCACAAGCTTTCCAACGCAACAAACGGCGAGTAAAACGGAGTCCAAACGAAGAATCTAGAGCCGGTCAAAGTTTGTGTCCGCATGGTGTCCGCATGAGTGTCCGCATAGAACAACGCGGAGACAAGCGAGGACAGGTGTGAGATCGCGGAAGGCTATTTGTGTCCGCATGAGTGTCCGCATAGAACAACGCGGACACAAGCGAGGACAGGTTTGAGATCGCGGAAGGCTATTTGTGTCCGCATGAGTGTCCGCCCCATTCTACGCGGACACAAGCGAGGACAAGCCTTGTCCGCCCCATTCTACGCGGACAGCCACGCGGACGCCAACGAGAACACAACGCGTCCGCCTAAAACGACGCGGACAGCCACACGGACATGACTAAATTCGACGCGAACAGTTTTCTTCTTCCTTCTTCGTTGCGGCGCCTACAGACAACAAGATAAGGCGCAGCCGACAGTCCTGAAAATCCTCACGCGTTCTGCAGCCCCAATCCATCTACCTCCCTTATCTTGTTAATCCACTAGCACGCATGCTCCATCTCTTCTTCTGTTTTCTTCTTCCTCTCTCTATATAAACACTACCACTTCATCAGAAAAACCTGCGCACAATTGCCCGAAGTAACTCTCTGTAATACTCACGTTCTCTCCCAAATCACTTCTCCACAAAATTCCATACAGTGCGTACGAATGCAGAGCTCTTTCTTTTCTTTAACTGTACTTTGTTTTAATGGCTGTCGTGCTTACGACGTGTTTGTATAATTATGTCTGAGTAAAAACCTTAGCTCCCGGGTTGAGAAGCAAGCTTATTTTACTAAACTGTGTTACGTAGACTTTCTAATATAATCTGTTCAAGCAATATTTTGATTCTCCTCCTTAATACGCTTTAATATTTAGGCCATTTATTAAGTGATATTTGTAGTTTCTTGTCAAAATGCAGTGCTGAGACAAGATTCTAGACAAGAGAAGTCAAAACAGGTTAACGACTAGAAGTGAGTTTTCACCTATAGGTTAACCAGTCTCCAATAGGAATTGTTAATAATGCGATTAATTTATTAATGACTTGAACAAGGATTGCGCTTGTTGTTTAAATTAATCAGGGTTTATTAGACAGGGAACGGTCAATAAACTAATTAAGATTCTTGAGTTTATTGCTAAAGTGGGGAAGTCTACAATAATATAATGAGTAAAATAGGTGAGCAGAACAACCCGGGGTGCTTCCTTAAAAACAAAAGAGTTTTAACTGCTTTATTATCTGTTTTAATTAATTGTCTTTTTACTGTTTTGTTTACATAAGTTTAAACCACAACCTCAAAAAATGATAGTTTCTGTTCAAGTCTAATTAGAATTCTCAATTAATTTACTACTATCAGTTAAACCACAGCAAGGTCCCCAAGAGTTCGACACCCCACAATTCCACTATTCCGCAAAACGATTAGGTACACTGCCTAAGTGGTAGAAGTTTAACACACTTTTACACCAACAAGTTTTTGGCGCCGTTGCCGGGGACCTCCGGCACGGTTAACTGACAGTTTTTAATTTTATTGAGTTTTCTATTTAACTATCTAACTATTGGACTTCGGACATCTAACTACGGACATCGGACTTCGGACATCTAATTACTAACATCTAATTACTAACTCTTTATTTATTTCATTTATTTTCAGTCATTTAATTTCCATTGTATTTAAATTTCTGTCCTTAACTACTAACTTATAATTTATGTCCTTAACTACTAACTTATAATTTCTGTCCTTAACTACTAACTTCAAATTTCTGTCATTTAAAGTTTCTGTCATTTAATTTCAGTAACTAACTTATAATTTCCAGTATACTAACTACTAACTTCAAATTTCCAGTATACTAACTCCTAACATTAACACTTTAGTTATTTCTATATATGCGTCGTACTCGATCTGCAGGTAGTCCTCAAAACGATTTTGAACCTGAGATTGAAAGACTTCTCCACAGAGAAAGACGACAACAACGTGTAGAGATGGCAACTCGACAAACTCTCTGCCAATACCAGCAACCGTCAGTTGAAGGGAGGCCTTCTGCTATTGTCCTTCCTCAGGTCACTCAGGCTGAACTAGATGCCTGGCAATTCAAAACCAGTTTCATTACCACACTCTACCACCAGGGCCAATACAGCGGGCTAGATTCAGATGATGCTCCACACCATATATCTGCATTTCTTGATTTTTGTAACACTTTTAACAAAACAGGAAATCTGAACGAACGCATCCGTCTGCAATTGTTCCCCTATTCATTGAAAGATGGCGCCTCCAGGTGGTTGAGAAGTTTACAACCCAGCAGTATCCACAGTTGGGCTGAGTTAGCAAACAAATTTCTGGCGAAATACTATCCCCCGTCCAAAACAAGAGAGAAAATTGCTGAGATCACAAACTTCTGTCAAGAACCAGGTGAATCTCTCTATGATTCGTGGGATAGATTCAAAGAATTACAGATATTATGCCCACATCACGGTATGAGTAGCCAGGAGCTTGTTTTATCATTCTTTAGAGGCTTAAATGATTCTAACAAATTGTTGCTAAGTTCCTCATCTGGAGGAAATTTTATGAAAATGACCGGAGAAGAAGCAGTTGATCTACTGGACCAGATGACCGCCAGCACCAGACAATGGTGTAAAAATAAGGGGAGAGGTGAAGTAAAGAAAGAAACCGGTATCTACAGTATTCCCCCGCAGGATCATGTATCTGCTCAACTAGCTGCACTCACAAAAGTTGTGGAGAAACTAACTCTTAGTCAACCACAACAAAAAGCTGTGAAAACAGTAGCCACTTCCCCATATCTGACTCCCTGTTGCGAAAACTGTGGAGGAGCTCATGAAACCACAGACTGTGATGGCTCAGGTTGCAACAGGACCCTTGAGGAGGTAAGTCTGATTAACAACAGACCACCAAATCCTTATCCGAACTCCTACAACCAAAACAATTGGAGGAGCAATCAACAACCATGGAGGAATTATGACCCACAGTCGAGCAACCAAGGTTTTAACCAAAACACCGAAACAGTACAACCGACAACAGGAACAGCCAACCAACTCACAAGGAGACATGGGCGAATAAAAGGCATGATGAATCAGCTTCTGAAACAAGGTCAGGCGATAAATTCAAAATTTTCTGAGATAGAAGCCAAAGTTGCTGATCAGGCTACCATAACCACGAATTTGGAAAGACAGATAGGTCAGATTTCCCAACAGTTGGCTCAAAGACCAGCAGGGTCACTCCCGAGCCAGACGGATCCAAATCCCAGGGAGCATGCAAAATCAATAACCCTAAGGAGCGGGAAAGAGCTGGTATCCGATGCCCCTGAAACTGAGGAGAAATCTAATGAACAAAATCTGACAAAGAAGACGTAACAATTTCCAAGGAGAAGGAGTCTCCTGCATCCCTTACTATTAAACCGTCACAGGTTTCATATGATATTCCAATCCCATTTCCTGACAGATTAAAGAAGAATTTGGACGACCAATTTGGAAAATTTCTTAACATTTTTAAGAAATTAACTATTAATATTCCTTTTTCTGATGCCTTAACACAAATGCCTATTTATGCAAATTTATGAAAGATATCTTGTCTAACAGGCGATCTTTACAGGAAAATGACACGGTGAAACTAACCGAAAGAGTTTTTGCAGTACTCTTAAAGAAGCTACCACCGAAGTTGGGAGATCCAGGTCTCCCTATCATTCCTTGCGCAATTGAAGACATAAATTGTGGTAACGAGTTATGCGATTTAGGCGTAAGTATTAACTTAATGCCTTTATCTATATTCAAGAAATTGGGCATAGGTCAATGCTCTCCTACTCCTGTTCAGCTCCAACTAGCTGATCGTTCCATAATTCACCCCGAAGGAAAAATTGAAGATTTAGTGGTTTCTGTTGGCAAGTTTATTTTCCCCGCTGATTTCATTGTTATAGACATTGAGGAAGATAAAGATGTCCCACTAATCTTAGGTAGACCTTTTATGAGAACTGCGAGAACTTTAATTGATGTTGAAGGAGGAAAAATAATTTTAAGACTTCATGATGAGCAGGTAGTTTTCGACATGACCCGGAACATGAAGCATTCTTCTGATACACAAATTTGTTTTTCTATTGACACTATTGACTCTTTAGTACAGGAGACGTTCTTCAGCAGAGATGAAGAAACAATTTTGGAAAGATGTCTTATGGCATCTTGTGAAGCTGAAGATGAAAATCCCGATATTGCTCTCATGGCTGAAGAGTTAAACAAACATAAGCCATATTTCCAGTCCTACCGACAAAGATTCGAGCCAGTAGAAAGAAACGCAGACAGACCAAAGCCATCCATCGAAAAAGCACCTACAGTCGAAATGAAACCTCTTCCCCTCATTTAAAATACACTTTTCTAAAAAGCCATCTGATCTACCAGTTATTATCTCTTCTAAATTGACAGATGTGCAGGAGAAGCAACTTTTAGGGGTGCTATGCCGTCATAAAACCGCTATCGGTTGGTCAATAGCGGATATCAAAGGAATAAGCCCATCTCTGTGCTCTCATCGAATTTACATGGAAGATGATTTCAGGGCATTAGCACAACCACAGAGGCGTCTCAACCCGTTCTTAAAGAGGTGGTCAAGAAAGAGGTAATAAAACTACTTGACGCTGGCATTATCTATCCAATTTCAGATAGCAAGTGGGTAGCCCAGTGCAGGTGGTACCCAAAAGGGCGGAATAACTGTAGTTCCCAACGAGAAAGGTGAGTTGATTCCTCAACGCACTACTACCGGTTGGAGGTTGTATAGACTACAGGAAATTGAATACTGCCACACGTAAGGATCACTTTCCCTTACCTTTATTGACCAAATGCTGGAAAGGTTAGCAGGTCAGGACTATTATTGTTTTCTAGATGGCTATTCAGGATACTTTCAGATCCCAATTGCTCCAGAAGATCAGGATAAAACTACTTTTACCTGTCCTTATGGAACATACGCTATAAAAGAATGCCGTTTGGATTATGTAATGCACCAGCTACTTTTCAACGGTGCATGATGGCTATTTTCTCTGATTACATTGAAAAATGTATAGAAGTCTTTATGGATGACTTCTCTGTCTTTGGTTCGACATTTGATACTTGCCTGGAGAATCTTGATCTTATTTTGGCCAGGTGTGAAGACACAAATCTAGTCCTGAACTGGGAGAAATGTCACTTCATGGTTCGAGAAGGGATCGTGCTAGGACATAATGTGTCTTCAAAAGGTATTGAGGTGGACCGCGCTAAAATTGAGGTAATAGAAAAACTTCCACCTCCTACTACTGTCAGAGGTATCCGAAGTTTTCTTGGACATGCTGGTTTTTACAGACGATTCATTAAAAACTTTTCCAAGATTTCTAAGCCTCTCTGCACTTTACTGACAAAAGATGCTAAATTTCATTTTTCCGATGAATGTTTAGCAGCTTTTAATTTGTTAAAAGAAAAACTTGTCTCTGCTCCTATTGTTGTATCACCCGACTGGTCACAACCTTTTGAAATTATGTGTGACGCCAGTGATTATGCGGTGGGTGTTGTTTTGTGCCAGAAATTGGATAAGGTTCTGAGAGTAATTTATTATGCAAGCCACATTCTTAATGATGCTCAGAAAAATTATGCCACCACCGAAAAAGAATTGCTGGCAGTCGTCTTCGCTTTGGATAAATTCCGTTCATATTTATTGGGTAGTAAGGTCATTATTCATACTGATCATTCTGCCCTCAAGTATTTATTTGCCAAAGCAGATGCAAAACCAAGGTTGATAAGATGGATACTTCTCTTACAAGAATTCGACATCGAGATAAGGGATAAGAGAGGTATCCAGAATGTCGTGGCTGACCACTTATCAAGAATGGAGGGACCAGAAGACGACAGACCCATCAATGAATTTTTCCCGGACGAGGCAGTTTTCACAATTCAAACGGCAAGAGACCCTTGGTTTGCCGATATTGCAAATTATCTGGCTACAAAGATCATCCCAGCTGATATGACTTATCAGCAGAGAAAAAGGTTCTTTTCTATTGTCAAACATTATTTATGGGATGATCCATTTCTTTTCAAAATCTGTGCAGATGGTATTATCAGGAGATGTCCCAGAGACGGAGATCAGAAATATTCTTCTCCATTGCCATTCTAGAGAAACCGGCGGTCATCACGGTGCAACCCGTACAGCTGCAAAGGTACTTGAATCCGGTTTCTATTGGAACACCCTTCACAAGGACTGTCATGCCTTTGTATCTACTTGTGATCGGTGTCAAAGGCAAGGTAATATTTCTCGCCGTAATGAACTACCCTTGAACAATATGCTAGAAGTCGAATTGTTTGATGTTTGGGGGATTGATTTTATGGGACCCTTCCCAAATTCTTTTGGAAATTTATACATCTTAGTAGCAGTAGATTATGTTTCTAAATGGGCGGAAGCCCTTGCTTGCTCTACTAATGATGGTAAAGTTGTGATGAAGTTCATAAAGAAGAACATTTTCAGTCGATTCGGTGTTCCTAGAGCAATAATCAGCGATGGTGGATCTCACTTCTGCAATCGCCAATTTGATGCTCTCCTGAAAAAATATGGAGTCCGACATAAGGTTGCTCTACCATACCATCCTCAAACGAATGGTCAGGCAGAGATAACAAATAGAGAGCTAAAATGGATTCTACAGAAGACGGTGAGCTCTTCTCGAAAGGATTGGTCCATTAAATTGGATGATGCACTCTGGGCATACCGTACCGCCTTCAAAACACCTATCGGCGTGTCTCCCTACAAACTAGTTTTTGGGAAGGCATGTCACCTGCCTGTGGAATTAGAGCATAAATCTTATTGGGCTCTAAAGGTGTTGAACTTCGATCTACAACAAGCCGGTGAAAAAAGAAAGTTCCAGTTGACAGAACTGGAAGAACTAAGGTACAACTCATATGAAAATGCAGTGATTTATAAGGAGAAGACCAAGCGTTGGCACGATAAGATGATTGCCAAGCGAGACTTCAAAGTGGGAGATTATGTCCTCCTTTATAATTCCAGACTTAAGTTCTTCCCAGGTAAGTTAAAATCCTTCTGGTCTGGACCATTTAAAATAATATCTACCTCCCCTTATGGAGCGGTGGAATTGGACAATAAGAAGGGTGGATCATTTAAAGTCAATGGAGCTCGAATAAAATTGTATATGGGAAACACGTTGGATAACGAAGAAGCTTCTGCGCTTCTTTTCAAAGAACCAGTTACAACTTGAATCACTGAGGTACGGTCTAGCCAAAGACCTTAAAGATGGGCAGCTTGGTAGGAGGCACCCTACTATCTATCTTTTTAATCTGTATTGTGTTTATATTTTGTATTTTATTTTATGAAAAAAAGAGTGAAATAAAAAGAAAGAAAGAGAACGAGGAGAATTACTTGAGTTCTTCTGGCTGTTTAGAATATATTTCAGGTACACTTGCACATTCTGCAGCTGAACTCAAGTGTGGGGGAGCTATACTACATATTCTGCATAACTCTAGGGAGTACACTATCCATACCTTGCTCTTTAAATTTAAATATCTCTTATTACCATGCTTTTTGATCATTACCAGGTAGTTTGCATGCCCTGTTATTTTAATTCTTTCTATGCAATGAGGGCATTGCTTTGGTTCAAGTGTGGGGGAGAGATAATAATCAAAAGCTTGCTCTTAAGTTTTCTTTTTCGACACTGTGTTTAAATTTGTTAAGTGATTAATAATCAAAGAAGGAGCCATAGAGGGAGTAATGCTGGTATTAACAGGTTTAAAGGGTACACAAAAAAAACACTCTGCTCCTTACTCAAAAAAAATTCTGAGGAAATTATCATTTGAATTTTGTTTTGATTTGAGCCTGGATTTGAATTGGAATGAAATGGTGGAAAAAGAACAAGGCAAGGTACTCCTCTGATCCAAACAGGCATATTCTGATCCTAAACAGGCCTCGTCCACTCGGTTATTAAGTTCTTAGGGGTGCTTCATCACCCGGCTACCTAAGGTACTCGGTATCTGGGATAGTAGACCCAAAACCGCTACAAGGGTGGAGAGAAAAGTCTGAGGTGAAAGAAAAATGAACTTCAAAATTGAAGTATCTGTGCATTCGGTACTAAAATGAAAAAAAATCGTCATTATGGATCATGAGTATGTGGCATTGAAAGGTATAATGGAATAAGATTTTACTTCATGCCCCTTGTCGTTCAAGGAAATGTGAAAGAAAATGGTGGATTGGCTCAGGGTTAAAAGCAGAATTCTCATGGTACTGCTCCTCTTTCTTTTGTAGGATTTCAGAGTTATTCTCAGAAATAGAGAAATATATCTAATAAAATTAATGTTATTAGTACCCTTTTAAAATCTGAAAAGATTGGCAATTACCTTTTCTGTGCTCTCCTTACTTGTTTATTGTCTGTTTAACTTGTTTAAACATTATGTCAGAAAGATTTGCTTGAGGACAAGCAAAAGATAAGTGTGGGGGAGTTTGATAAGTGAGAAATACATAGACATTTAAGGGTTTAATTTACCTTATACTTGCTCACTTTCAGGATAATATTTCTCACTTATCGTATGTTTTTCCTAAGATTTATGTCTTGATATGGACTGATAGATTTTATGTATCAAATACAGGAAAAAGTGTTGGAATCAAATAGTTTATTTCACAAGCTTTCCAACGCAACAAACGGCGAGTAAAACGGAGTCCAAACGAAGAATCTAGAGCCGGTCAAAGTTTGTGTCCGCATGGTGTCCGCATGAGTGTCCGCATAGAACAACGCGGACACAAGCGAGGACAGGTATGAGATCGCGGAAGGCTATTTGTGTCCGCATGAGTGTCCGCATAGAACAACGCGGACACAAGCGAGGACAGGTGTGAGATCGCGGAAGGCTATTTGTGCCCGCATGAGTGTCCGCCCCATTCTACGCGGACACAAGCGAGGACAAGCCTTGTCCGCCCCATTCTACGCGGACAGCCACGCGGACGCCAACGAGAACACAACGCGTCCGCCTAAAACGACGCGGACAGCCACGCGGACGTGACTAAATTCGACGCGAACAGTTTTCTTCTTCCTTCTTCGTTGCGGCGCCTACAGACAACAAGATAAGGCGCAGCCGACAGTCCTGAAAATCCTCACGCATTCTGCAGCCCCAATCCATCTACCTCCCTTATCTTGTTAATCCACTAGCACGCATGCTCCATCTCTTCTTCTGTTTTCTTATTCTTCCTCTCCTCTATATAAACACTACCACTTCATCAGAAAAAACCTGCGCACAATTGCCCGAAGTAACTCTCTGTAATACTCACGTTCTCTCCCAAATCACACTTCCTCCACAAAATTCCATACAGTGCGTACGAATGCAGAGAGCTCTTTCTTTTCTTTAACTGTACTTTGTTTTAATGGCTGTCGTGCTTACGACGTCTATTTGTATAATTATGTCTGAGTAAAAACCTTAGCTCCCGGGTTGAGAAGCAAGCTTATTTTACTAAACTGTGTTACGTAGACTTTCTAATATAATCTGTTCAAGCAATATTTTGATTCTCCTCCTTAGAACGCTTTAATATTTAGGCCATTTATTACAGTAATATTTGTAGTTTCTTGTCAAAATGCAGTGCTGAGACAAGATTCTAGACAACAAAAGTCAAAACAGGTTAACGACTAGAAGTGAGTTTTCACCTATAGGTTAACCAGTCTCCAATAGGAATTGTTAATAATGCGATTAATTTATTAATGACTTGAACAAGGGATTGCGCTTGTTGTTTAAATTAATCAGGGTTTATTAGACAAGGAACGGTCAATAAACTAATTAAGATTCTTGAGTTTATTGCTAAAGTGGGGAAGTCTACAATAATATAACTGAGTAAAATAGGTGAGCAGAACAACCCGGGGTGCTTCCTTAATAACAAAAGAGTTTTATAACTGCTTTTATTATTCTGTTTTAATTAATTGCTCTTTTCACTGTTTTGTTTACATCAAGTATTAGACCACAACCTCCCTAAAAAATGATGAGTTTCTATTCAACAGTCTAATTAGAATTCTCAATTAATTTACACTATCAGTTAAACCACAGCAAGGTCCCCAAGAGTTCGACACCCCACAATTCCACTATTCCGCAAAACGATTAGGTACACTGCCTAAGTGGTAGAAGTTTAACACACTTTTACACCAACACATACCCAATGTTTTCCCAAGCTTTTAAACATCATTTAAAAACTTCAAAACTGTTACATAACCTTTCCTCCTTATTATACAACGTACTCATTACTCATTATCATTTACATTACTCATTTTTCATACTAAAAACTGTTACATTACCACACATAAAACTAGCTCAAGGCAAGAGTAATTACCTTGTGTTTCTAGTTTTTCTTTTCCTTCTTGCGTTCTTCTTCCTTCTTTCCTTGTTCCTTGTTCTCCCTCACACAATACACAATGCTACAACCACCATACCAATACACACCAACTACTTAGCATTCATTTTATACTAACCCTAGAGTTTAGATGTTTTTAGAGTTTAGAAAAGATTATTACCTTTCCACCAATGAATGAGGTTCTTAACTAGCAAGAGAGCAAGATTCCTAGCCCTAGGAAGAAGCCAAAATCGGCTGGAATACAAGGAACAAAGCAAAGCTTACTTTGAATTTTCGTTTTGCCAATAAGGGCTAGAAAAAGATGGGTTTCCAAGAATATTTTTACCTCACAATGACAAGGAGGTGAAGGCGCTTCTAATGGTAGTACTCAAGCTCCAAATGCAGCACAACCTTGGAGATGAAGTTGGTTGTTTTCGATTTTTGAAAGGAGGAAGATGTTCTCCTTTGCAAGGGGATTCCAATGGTACTAATTTTGTAATTTTTGGAGAAGGATTAAGGGTTTAACAAGAGGAGAGAAGGTGAGAGTTGGGTGAGTTTTCTCAATTCTCCATGGATGTCGCAGGAGGAAGAAGAGAAATAGAGGGAGAGAGAAATTGTGAGAGAGGGATGAGAATAGGAGAGAGAGAGAGAGTGAGTTTTTGTTTTTACTTATTTTGTTTGTCACTTAGTAAATAAGAAGGAAATTAAGAGGGTGTGAGAGAGAGCTGGCCGCCCCCTTACTCACACACAATCAAATTTTTGCTTTTTATTTGGAAAGGTGGACACATTAATTTTTTCTTATTTACATTCTCACCCCACAACTTCCCGGTTGTTACAGTTTTAACTAACCGGAACCCGTTTTCCGGAATTTCCTCGTTTAATTAATTTTATTGGTTTCCAACCTTTATTACTGTTTATTAATGACCATTTGGTTGACCAAAATCATTACGAGTCTATTTGACCCGCTTAAAGTCGCATTTTCCCAGTTTCCTCAAAAAACGCGCTTTAAGGTTCTTTTATGCTTTTAACCCATTTTTAAGGTCCGTTTTCTTCGGGATTTGTTCCCTCATGTTTATTTAAGTGTAATTAAGCCTTTAAAATATTTATTAGCCTAATTAATCACTATTTTTAATTACGGGGTATTTCACTACGACACCCCGTACCGTTACTAATCCGTCCTGGTTCATTCCCCGTTATTCACTAATAACGTCTCCCGGGTTTTCGGTTTAATCCGGGATTAGTTTTACGTAAACGTTATAGTACATGCGTGGTTACGTCGTAGTATATTAATATACTTAAACTTATACGTTCATTATCGCATGTATGTTATAATACACTTGTATATTATATAGTTTTGAAACTACATTGCATGTATAATCCTTATCTTATATTATACATCCTACCTTAGTATTTACTTCTCCAAGGTTAGTTTATCCAAGTGTAAAATGTGGTATATTTCACATTTAAAATACTTTGAAATATATTAATCCTTATTATTTCATAAATGTGGTATATTTCACACTAAAAATACTTTGAAATATATTAATCCTTATTATTTCATGTACGCATTTAACATTAGAATTTCCTTAACCTACGTTATAATTCTTTTCTCCTCATCTTATATCATCTCACTTATGATATTTATAACATATATTTATTTATATATGTATTATGGGACCATTTATTATATGGTAAGTTTTAATAATATAGTCATTCATCCTTAATGAATATTTCTTATATTATAAATGTTACATCCCTTATAACATTATAAACCATATTACAAACTTTATTTCAAAACGCCCATATTACCGAACAGCCACTTATATTCTCTTTTATTTACCAAAATTACCACATTATTTATATAATGTTATATTATAGTTATATAACATATATTATCACATTTATATCATTAAATCATTTATAACCTATAGTTATAATGTGATATAGAATATCAAACAGACCCATAGCTGTCGGTTTTCATTTAACTCCACCATACTTCTAGAAATTACAAAACAACCCTGAATATTATTTCTTTATTACACTTATAACATATACCTTATATTATAACATTTTAACCTTAATATAATTATAACCTATAATACATTATAATATATTCATATATTCCATATAATTTATTACATTTTTTTATAGAACATGTTTCTTAATCATTTGAGCCCATTGATTTATTAACTTCATTAAAACCATTTAGAGGCCCAATATTGATATTTCAATTCTCATCTTACTTGGGCTTAAGCCTAAATCCAATTAACTAACCTCAACCTCAACTCAATTCAAGTTGCCCAAGTAGTTTCGACTTGGCCCATGTTGACCATGCCCCATTCTAGTTTGACTTCATTGACCAGTCCATATCCCCAATTTAATTCTGTCTACCTACTTCAATTTTGACTGTCAAATTCCCAACTCAATTTTGACCTAAGCCTAATTACACTTAGGTCCTTGAATTTCTAGAAATTGCCAAATCTCCCAGAATTTTCTCCAAATTACTAATTTTGCCCAACATTCTCCAGATTCACGTTTTTGCCCCAAAGTTATTATAATTAAAATTCCACCCACAATTTTCTCATAATTTCGATTTCACCCCCAAATTATACCTTCGATTTCAACTTCCTAAATTTCATTCTGTCACATAAAATTTCTCCTTGCTCTTTCTAAACCTTACATCAATCTTTAGGGTCCTCATTTCGCAAATCCTAAGTACCACCTTAATGCAAAACTCACGCACAACATTAATCAAAATCAACAATTCCAGAAAACCCTAAGTTCGATTTTGAACACAGAACAACATAATACAATTTTTTTTGTTCACCAGAAACTAGACATTGGATTCGAATGTCCCAATACAACTATAGTTCACGGTTTGTAGACAAAAGCACAAATTTTCGGAACTGATTTACAGTCAACAATTCACACAGGTTTAGCCACAAGTGTACATATTTTTCGCAAAAGACAGACGGTTTTAAGGTCCCAAAACAGAACAAAAATCTTAATAGTAGATTGAAGGTTACACCTTCGATTTTTTTTATGCTCCAAAGGTGGACTTTTGACTTCTAGATTTTTGGTCTCTTCGGTAGGGATTCCTTGCGCTTCCTCCGAGACCCAGCCGAGTAAGGTTGCGTTTGGGTTCTTTAAACTCAACCGAAGCAAATGAAACAGAAGAGGAAGAGTAGAGTTAGGGGCGGTTTGATTTTCGGGAATTACCAATTCGAACCCAGAATTTGAACAAGGCAAAACACAAGAAAGAACAGTCCATTACCTTCCTATTCTCGGTTGGAACCCAGGCAAGGCGCTACTGCATTTTCCTTCTCGACTTGGCACTCGCAAAGAGGAAAAGAGTAGAATGAAAACTAGGCTCGGATTTGGTTTCGAAATCAGGAGAAATCACAGAGATAAAACTATAAAATCTCACCTCTTGTTCGGATCTAAGGTGGGCGCGAGCATGGAGACGAAGATCCCTTGTTCACCCGTGAAGAATCAGCAAGAATGGAGAGTTTTCTCTTTGAAGGAAGAAGAAGAAGGATGGAGAGATGCACGGCGCAGCTAGTTCCTTCCCACCAGTTATGGTTTGTAAATTTGTGATCAGAAGAGAATTGAAGAGGAATCGAGAGAGGGAGGCGTCGAGTGATTCGTTCCTTGTCGAGTTAGGGTTGCAAATTGAGAGATGAGGGAATTAGAGAGGGGCGCCCGACTTGGGCTTCATTCTCTTTTTTTTTTTAAGTTGGGTTGTACTCGATGTGGGCATGGGCCTGGTATGTCAACCGGGGTTGAATGGAGACTGGGCCGGCCCAGTTTTGGCTGGTCGGCCCATTTTATTTTATTTTTTAAACGTTACACACATTATGTTGTTTTGGCTAGTTTCGTGTCCGTTTTTCGTGTCGTTCACGACACATTGTTTCTTTTGACGAGATAAACCTTTTTATTTATTCAAATTCATATTTCTAAACAATAATTATTATTGTTATTTATAAATTTGATTAATTGATATTTAATTCCTAATCGGTTTGCGTTTCGCCATTTTAGGCGAAAACGCGACGTCTTTTATTCCGATTTGTTTAACCAATTTTTTTCCAATGCCTCTAAACTTACCCAAACCTCGTAAGGTATCTAGGGTCTCGTTTTCACTTCTAAAATATTTTTGGCACGTTTTTCAATGTAAAAACAATTAAATATATTTTCATTTACATTTCTTCCTCTAAACCACCCAATGTCATTTTAGGTTTCGTTAATGTTTCCTAACGACTTCTTAGGGTTTATTCCAATATTATATTATTCCCTTTTACTTATTTAAGGGTATTTAATTCCTCAACCTCTTATTAATTACTTTTATTTAATTAATTCATTATTAATTAAAGTAATTAATATTTGGGGTATTTCAATCTATCCCCCTTAAAAACGCTTCGTCCCGAAGTCGTTACGCACATTCGGTTTTCCTAAGGAATCTAGTTCCACTAGGTACCCCAGTAATCTCACTATTAGGGACCGTGTCCCACTAGGTTCAAACCTAGTATGCATATATCGTCATTGATACAGTGCTAACTTTATTCCACATAGCCATTAATCATGGCACAATTTCATTCATACACAGCACTACACAAGGTGTAAAATTCATTCATACACAACACTAGACAAGGTACAAAACCAACTAGAAGTACTCAAAGGTACTACATATGTATATATATATGTCCAACAGATGCAATTCAATCACACTACAGTACTAGACGAGGCACTGAACTCGTAAGTGATACTCAAAGGTATCACTTATATATGCTAGTATCTCGCGAGGATACCCACACATCACTCCGCGTGTATGTGTGTACATATATTTAACGATGACAAATCACGGGGAACCAGTCTTATAGACCAGGACCTGACGGTCCCCAACCTCTGGCTAACCAACGTCAACTACCCGCGGCCACACTGGTCGAATGACGCAGGACACTGTGGTCCACGGCTCCTTGGGTAGTATCACCTAATTTTTCCTAATCACCCGCTGACAAACTGGTCTAATGACAAAGGACTCTGCGGTCCACGAGTCCATGGGTGATGTCACTCGCAGACACACCGGTCTAATGACGAAGGACTCCACGGTCCACGACTATTTGAGTGACACCATAAATTTCAATTTCTATTCATATATGTGTCCACTTGTAGGAAGTTTCGAGAGTCATCCAACCCCGACGTGGTCAGCGTCAGTGTTGAACTATCTCTTACCCCAATTTGTGTTCGGTTTCCCTTGATCGGACCAGGATCAAGTTCAACTTCCCACGTCAATTTCAATCAATTACTTATTTATTCATTTCTAATCTTATTTCCTCTTGATATTTGCCACCTTGTGTTCAATAGATACACAAGTCAACTAGTGTAATTAATCTAGTCATCGGCATATAGGATCGTGTATCCTAACCATGAATCAAGTTCTCTCGACTTATAATTATTCATACTACTTCTAGAGGATTACTTCCACTAGGTTACACATCGGTCTCATGCCGATTCACTCCTCGCATTTACAATAATCGGTTTCATACCGAGCCACAAATCACATAGTATGGAGTTTTCTACTCCTATCTGAAATCTCTCATCAGAGCTACAAGATAGACCTACTTGAACTCTCACATCGGAGCTAACAAGCTAGGCGTTTATGTGTTTAATGTTCACAACGTTTACGTAAATAGACGGAACTAGGGTAAGAACACTGTATATGTTCTCCCTTTCCTATTCACCATAACTAATGCAAACTAAAATATATATACATATTCATACATATAATACATCACAATATTACCTCAAGTAATATAACACAATCATAATACTTGCACTCTACGTACAATAATAGTTTGCAGCATGTGTACCATGCGCTACGTACGGTATATTTTAAACGCGCGAAATCGCTCTACCCCCCTTAAAAGGGATTACACCCACGTAATCTACGAATATATCATCTTGAAGTAATAAGTTCAAGATGTTCCACTCCTGTGGAATATTCGTGCACTAATGTGCTACATATTACATCACCCCTTTTCTCTAGGGTCGGCTTTAGCCACTCTTGCTATACTGCCTATCTTGTTTAGGAGTATGTATATTCATATACGGTTTGATCGGGAGATGTAAACACATCACTGTTTTCCCGACCTGCTAGGTATGTCAAACCTAAGCAATATGGGCCCACTCGCTCCGTAAGCAGTACGCCCAACTACTTTAGGGTTAGTTTACCCTTTTAAGTAGTAGTTTCATGCCGGTTTCAACTCCACATGACGGTGTTTTCTACACGGTCTTCCATAATTATGGGAATGGAGGAAAAAAATGAAAGAGCTGACTGATAAAATAAGCACAATCAGAAATGAAATAAAAAGAATTACAAAAGACAAGAAACAAACTCGAAAGAAAAATAAAAGTAGAAATGCTCGATTAATCCGTAAATCATATTTATTTATAAAATGGATTGGGGAAAGTATGTCACACACGCTAATTATTTTGACTGGCTTTTTATTCAGTCACACTAACTTCTATACATGCTCATGGTATATTCCCAAGAGTTCATGCCACCCTACCGAACTAACCTTCGGTGTAAGGGTTGTCGTGCTATGCTCTAGCACCTAGTGCTTGCAGTAGTTATCTCTAAAATGTCAAGACGAGTCTGATTTGCGCAACTAACTGGCGCCTCATGACTCAAAGTTATTTCTTTCTGGGATGAGTTCGTTCCTTAGGTACCTTGTAGATCCTCTTTTATTGGTGTGAACTCGTATCCCTCGTGTGCTGGTATTTTACTGCACAAATATGGTTCATCCCTACTCTCTATTAGGGGAATCCATTGGTTTATCTGATCTTCCTCGTTCTATTTCTCACCAACATAATTTGGTTAATAGCCATTATAATGGTCGCTTTGTTGTGCACCATGTACCAGTCGATTAGACGGTTATCCGCTATCGCGGTTTGCATGGAGTGTCTAATCTCCAGCTTGGAGTATCTCCAATAATGCTAGCCTTTGCCTTTCGTCTGTTGTAAACATACAAAACGACTATGAGTTTTAACTTGGCATACGTTTTCCGTTCATCCCTAACTGGTACTAACGTACTAACGTTTTATGGCTTGAGCATGTGGTTATTATTATTTAATGTGACCTCATCGTCGTGCCCTCAACGCATAATATGACTCTTTTCTGTACCCCCTTTTTGGGTAGCATCTATGATATTACAAAGGTTTCACTAATACAACTTCCTAAGGTACCACACTTCATCTTCTCATTCATGGGTTGTCCTTACCTTTACCATTAAATTGGCCTTGGCTTCCTCGTTTACTAAAATCTTCAAAACTTGTGTTCTAACTTATCCACCGTGGAGTTGTGACCTTATGTCGTTTTATTATCAAGCTATTCTTGATTTCCCTAACCTTGTTGGTTTGACTGAGATCTCTCTCGCCAATTCAGGGTTTACCTAGTCAGGATTCCAATCTCTGACTTAGACACATAGTTGATTACCTCCTGGGTCCTTACACTACTCGTTTACATACATGGGGTACCATACTGATACATTTCTACTTACCCAACTAACTTAAAGTAATTTTCGTCAGGCCCACAAGCTCTTAGGAGTGTGGTCGTCCCATGTCTCGTTTAGTGCACTCGTAGTGTTCGTACCCGGTGGTTATCGCACTCTTAGTCCCGGTAATTTATGTTGAAGTAACTAGGCTGCCTATTTTTAACCTTTAGTGTTAGAATGGCCCTAGAGGGTTCTCTTGGTTCCTTTATTAATATGTATATTCATTACCTTCGCTCTCCTAGATTTGGGTCATTATGGTGGTACTAAAGGTATCCTTCCGTAGGCCTATGCCATACGATATTTAGGCTCAGTGCTTATTCTGATAGTTAAATGATTGTTGGTCTTTGTATTTAATTTAATCCTAGTTGGTTCTAATACTTTCTCCTAAGGTTTACAATTGGGTACCCACAACTTAGTGGATTTTGCTGATCATCGCTCTTCGTTGTGTCGTCCTAACTTCTATTCAACTCGTATTTCCTCCATCCTCTTCGAGGTAACGGTATCTTCCGTCCTCAGTTAAATTCATTGTTCATTTAATGTCCACTGCCCTCCGTACGGGAGTCTAGCAGCATAATAGATTCACAACACCCCCGGTGTGTGCGGTGCGGCATAACATCGGCCCCCTTCATTGCACGTTTGCATCTGCCTATTCTTCTCTTATAACTCCCAAATAGCTTGCCATAACGGCACTTGTCTATTATTTTCATCCACTCAGTCGGATAGGTTTTAATTAAAGTCTTGGCTCGTATAGCCCACTTCTTGCCCTCTGACAATGTTCAATGATAGTGGTTTAACCACAAGTGTCGCTCACTTCCTAGGTATGGTTATGCTGGTCCTGAAGACTTGACACTCCCCACCGGTAATTCTTGACGTTTAATGTCCATACCGACACTGGGGTTAGGCTTATAGGCGCTACTTACCGTTCTATTCATTGACTCCCTTTCCACACTCTACTAAATGGTGTATTATTTTCAGGTAAAATGGTCAGACCGGCTAGATCTTCCCGAGGTTTTATAGACCTCCAACCCAAGGGTTTCGTAACCCTGCCTTTAAGAAGGCTATGTCCTGCTTCATTGCATTACGGACTCACATGAAAGTTTAGTATTTATTAGTAACCATCTGGACTACTCGGTCCTTTGGGGATAGTTTACCGTCGCTGCACTTGGTGTAGCAAGTGCGCGAGGCAGTTGAAATTTAGTACTTTGGTTAGTGTGGCACTTGCAGTGGCAAGTGCGCCATGCAGACTGAGCCACCGGTACGGTGTGTGTCAGTGCAGTGCTATTCCCTAATCGGGTTTTTACTCCTGTTGAAGAAGTTTGTATTCAAATTAATACAGTCTCATTCCCGCACCCGTTCCTATAAGTTTACCGTGGTAGTAAGGTCTTATTTCCCCTTTCGAGACGTTGCATGGTAGCAACTCAGCGAGTTCTTATTTCTACAGCTCTCATGATCTCTCCTCATGCACGTCGGGCCATCTTGAACCTTCAGTGTTGCATGGGTTAGAGTTACTCGCTTCGGGTGAGACTTCGAAAAGGCCATCCATTCCGTCTGTTACATATCTCATAAACTAATCTTTACTCGTCGTTTCCACTTTCTTTCCCCCCCAAGCGCACTTATCAGTGCTTTCCTGGATGTAGGATAGGGTTGCTTTGCTTATGGCAGGCTGACCCTCTTAGTCCTACGGGAATAAACTCCTTAACCTTAGTTTAATATTCAACTCGTACTTGGTATGGTAGACACTATGCCATTACCAGGACCCCCGGTCCTAAACATTTCATCACAACACAAAGTCTTATCTTCTACTCCCTCCTGGTTTTTTTATAGGTCGTTTTGCCCCTTGTATAATTATTTACTTTATAAGTCGTTTTGGTACTTTTTACCTAATTTACCCCTATTTAATAGTTGCAGGTTGTAATCATATATACCCGATGAAAACAGCGTGCCTACCTGTTTCTTCTTCAGCGTGCGCTTCCAGACTGCCGTTTGAGTTTTTTTTTTAACTCTCACCCTTCATCTCTCCTACTCCTTCAATGAATGGTAAACCTTCCTCCAAGGTTAACAGCAGAACCTTGCCATTCTCAAATCCTTGTACTGCAGACTTCAACATGAACGGCAACATCAATCTTCCTCAAAACAATGAAGGTAAAGTTCATCTATTATTTGTACTGTTAAAACAATCGAAAAAATACTTATCGTCACTCTCTATCCTTTTTGTATTTTCCCCTCTCTCCCCTCCAACTCCCTAACTGTTTAGCAGTGGGGCTGCTAGTTCAACTTCTCGTTTCTGCAAAAAAATTTAAGAGGGAATTGATTGGATCAATAGTGGGTAAAACTTCTCGATTCCGAACACCAAACGTATAGTAGGTTGGTATCCTTTCAACGATAATAGAGCAGATCATATGAAATAAACAAGAATTAATTGGAATTAGAGAGCTGTGTGATTGATCTTAATTACCTATAGAGTGGAGGCAATCGCTTCCGTTATAGTGAACGACGTCCAGGACAACTTCTTAGACATTTCTATGTCTTCCCAGCGGTATCGGCGCAGTAAAACCAGCTTTCAAACCCAGATCAGTTCTGAGCTTACCATCGTTTATTTTCTGAAATTAGTCTGAAATACTCTTGTTTGATTGTGTTCTTTTCTTCTGATATTCTGACTTGTACTGCTACAGTCTTCGGTTAAGGATTGTAGCTTCAGCTATTTTTTTTTCTTCAAGTTCACGTTGTGCATTTGAAGTATGGTATTGTTATGGAGTAGTATTTCTTTTTTTTAATCAGGAAATGGTATGATCGACCGAGATAGAAGACTTGCTGATTTTCGTTCTACAATCAGAGCTCGTCTTGAAGTTGAGCGTAAAATTTTTTTGGAAGCCATTGATGAGGCGAGAGAGAGTATTTTAAAAGTGGAACGTGCGTTGGAAATTTTTACTGCGGCACATGGGATAAATTATGGTTATGTTTCTGATTCGGAAGATTCAAAAGTTGGTATGGAAATTTTGTTTTTAGTATGATTATTAACTTTTTATTCAATTTTTTTTCTATCTTGATTCTAATTTGTGTTCTTAGTAATTTTTAATAAATCCTTTTTTTAATTATAGATGAAGATGATGGTGAAAAAACAAGCTCTCAAGCATCGATAATACCAGCTAATTTTACTACAACAAATGTGGATGAAGCTAATGTGAGTGACAAGTCTTCCGATGAAGATGATGAATGTTTAGGACATGGAGCATTAAAAATCTTATTACCAAGGTTTTCGTGTCCCAAATGTGGATGAAACTTATATTCGGTAGAAGAGTTGTCATGTCATTTGACCAACTATGTTATAGTTTCATTAATTTCCTTATTGCAGAAGTTAAATATCTTGATTTTGAAATTGTGTCTCGGAATAGGATTATGTTAGGTCTATCCGAAGACAATTTTGTATTGTTAATCTCAAAGTACAAGTACTTAGGATTATGTTAGGCTTTGAACCGAAAAACATCCATTTTGTATGTTTTGTTGTGGTACATCTCCCAATATTTATATATGCATTCGAAAAAAAAAACCATGCTCTTTTCCATATTTAAAAATAGTCTTTTCTTTTGCTCCAACATAAAGCTTACAACAAAAAACACGTACTACAAGTTCATAGACATTAAAGATTTTGCATTCTCATTAACTCTCTTGCTGCTTGAACTAGATGAGGCTCACATGAAATTTGCGTTGGAAGGCAACCTTGTCTCTCAAGTTTTCCCTTCTTTATGTGAGGGATTTTGTAACGATTGCTTCCGTTTAACTTTATAATCTCCCTCATGCAACACTGCAGTGTTAAAAAAACACGATTAAGTTTTTGTGTTGAGTAATCATCAAAAGCTGTCTGAACCTCATGAACAAGCTCCCCGATCGTTGATGAACGTTTCTTCTGTTGCAAAGATTGTATGGCCCTAAAAAAACCGAGATCAAGAATATTCAAATCGGGAGAATTTGGTGGTTGACAAATTAGTCTGATATCAAATCCATCTTGTGAAGCTGCCACTTGAAAATCTGGGTCGGTAGGTTGTACATGTGTCCTTGCATTATCCTGTTGAATGTAAATGATTTCTCGCATATCTGATCTGGGCCACTTCTCTTTGATCGCTGGAATCACTTTGTGTATCAAAAATTCTTTGATGATTTCTCTTGTAACGGATGTAATAGCCTTCACCTCTAAAGTTCCAGCTTCTCTGTTCCTACTACTCCTCTGGGCTGGTTGTTCTGTTACAAAGGGGAAAATACCAATTTTTCCTGAGAAAACTTCATTCCCCTGATCATCAAATCTTGGACGAGCTGCTGCAGCTAAAAACATGACCTTCTCAATATAATTCTTACTTTGACATGTCCGCAACGGCTCTTCTTCATCGGCGAGTAAGTAATAAGTTTCATCCTTCTTTGTTAAGTAGAACCACTTCTCATCAATATGCACATAGTTGTACATACTGTTAAACTTATGATCTTGATCCAAGGAGGTTTCATCTAGCATAGATAAACAAAACTCCAAGCGGTTTATCTTATTTCCTTCTCGTAAGTGTGGTTTGATGGCATTCGAATGACGCCGAATCAACCCTCTCTTTAAATTGTGAAACATTGTTGAATAACTTACACCTACTGCTTCAGCAAGAGATGTGAGTGTAGTTCGTTGTTGCCATGGAATGTCGAGAATTCTCGCAGGGTCGATTTGTATTCGTTTCCTACCACAATTTTTAGTTTTCTTATGGGAAACATCAACAATTCCACCTTCTGGAGTTTGTCGTGCTTGTTTCCATATTCGCTGTACTGTACATATGTGTGCATCGAACAAACGAGAAACCTCTGCTGTAGTATTTTTCCTTTTTGTTGTCCCATTAACACTTCTTGCCAATAATGCTTCATATATTGCTTGTTCTGCGCCTTGTTATTCCTTCAAAAAAAAAAATTGTTTCACATAATATCAATAAAATTCATCTCAAATTTGTCAAAAAAAAAAAGGAATATTTTGAAAAACCCGCATATGAAGTAAAATTGAATTTGCATAATTTCTAAAGTGAAAACGGATTATCTGTGAGCATTTTTGTTTTCAGTTAATCTTCAATTAGCTAGCACAAATTGTGGAAACAAATACTCAGCATATTCACCTACCAATATTTTGGAAAAAAAATAGGCACAAATTTGTTTTATTTTGGAACTGAGACGCATTATTTGTGGATTATGATAGTAAAAATATACTCCTATTTATATCGATTATCTAGCTCTACTAAGTCCCTATAAATTTGTTTTCTTTTGAAATTTTGACACTATAAGCACATACGTAAACTAAAATTTTAAAATATGGTAAAATATTCATAATTTTGATAATTTTACTGCTTGTAAACGGTTTTTCATATTTCAATATTCACATACATGAAGTAATTTTTTTTGAAATAAATATATGCAATCTGTGATTTGCAAATCTAATAAAATCCATATTTTCACCTACGGTATTTACAAACATAAAATTCCTACTATTTTGAAACGTACATGCACTATTCATGGATTTTGATAAATACTCCACTACTAAAAAAAAGATTACATTCCTTCAAAAACTCGCTCTACTATAAGTACGTAAACTAATTTTTATAAAAATATGGTAAAATATTCATAATTTTGATAATTTTGCTGCTTAAATTTTTTTTGAAATAAATATATGCAACCTCTGATTTACAAATGTAACAGAATATGCTAAAATCCATATTTTCACCTACGGTATTTATGAACATAAAATTCCTACTCTTTTGAAACGTATGTGCACTATTCATGGATTTTGATAAATATATTCAGAATTTAGGTGCACACTACTCCACTACTAAAACAAAAAAGAACAAGATTACATTCCTTCAAAAACTCACACTACTAAGTCCCTCAAAATTTGTTTTCCTTTGAAACTTTGATACTATAAGTACAAAAACTAATTTTTAAAAATATGGTAAAATATTCATAATTTTGATAATTTTGTTTTTCATATTTCAATATCCAAATACATAAAGTAAATTTTTTTTGAAATAAATATATGCAACCTGCTAAAATCCATATTTTCACCTACGGTATTTACAAACATAAAATCCCTACTATATATGCACTATTCATGGATTTTGATAAATATATTCAGAATTTAGGGGCACACTACTTCACTAGTAAAACAAAAAAAAGATTACATAAATAAAATTACCTCTTCCATTTGTTTCTCCTGCTCTATTTTGGTCGTTATTTCTGTCTTCATGTTCAATAGTGACTTCATCATTGTCTGCTCTATTTTCATTGTTGTTACTATCTCCATGGTGATATCCTTGTGATTGTTCATCTTGACCCAACTGGTTAACATCTAGCTCCATCACTGGATATGCATGCTCGAAGTTTTGATTGATATTGAGATCAATCAACCATGTTTCTTCCGATGTTCAGTTGGTGGAGGGAGATTTAAATCAAAAAGAAAATTAGAGGTGTTCATGGGAAGAAGATGAGAATGGAGACTAAATGGTGATAACTTGATTGTACGTATATATAGCATTATAACTGTTTACATTTGTTGTCTCCAATTTTTTGATAAACATCCTTCAAATTTTGGATTAAAATTTCATAAAGAATGAAGTTTCCCTCCATTCACGGTCTTTTTTCTTCTTCTGCTGTGTATACCAGACGAATCGTCATTGTTTTCTAAGCTGCATACTCAACTAAATAGGAAAAAGAAAATAACCGTAACTAATGAGCCGTCTATGCCTCCTTTTTTTTAATTTAGAAATTCACTTAACTTGATGCTTTACGTGGTGTGGTGCGCCTGTGGTAGTAGCCTGCAGAGTAATAATTACTAATCCAGACAATTAAAAGTTGAGGGTATTTTAGACTATATTCCCTTCTATATCCTTCTCCTTAATTAGTGTGCATAAACCTTAAACGACTTATAAAAAAACAGGAGGGAGTACAATTTAACATTATTCTCACAGCGACCACATCGGTCTTCCCGATCAGGAGGATTATCTCCATGGTGCTTCTCATTTCATTGCCTCCCTAGGCGGTACTCGAGGTATGGGCTACGGCGGGTGGGGTACCATTGCAAATCTCCCGGGATGCTCTTCCATCAAGTGCGAGCGGTTCCTACCGACTTCGCGTTACTTGGGGTTGCTGGACCTTCACCACCTTTCGTTGTGCCTCATCCTTTCTTAGTACTGTTACCCAGACTTCTCCCTGACGTATGTCAAGAGGACGGGTTAGACCTTTACTCGGTCTCATACCGCAGTCTTGGTCATTTAATATTGAAGTGCCTCTACGGCTATTGTGTGCAAGCATTAAGCATTGCATCGACCTCGCAAGGTCACGTATCCTCACAACGTTTCCCGTATTTCCAAAACCTATGCTCACTGTCTAAATCCTACTATCTCTTGTTATCAGAGCGGTACTCCGCTCGGATACCACTTTTGTAACACCCCTACTCTAATCGGCTCCTAATCGTCTTACTTAACATTGTAATCGCAACGGTAATCTAAACAATTGAACTACTGGTGTCACCGTTCTCACTCACCCATACGAGTAATAACGTGCTTACTGATATATTCATAAAACGAAACAATTTCCCACAGTGACAACAAGAGAAAGATTTAACATTTTGTTCCAATATTAATACAACCCTAGTGAGCATTCTAAGTATCCCAGTCCTATACATGTTCCTATGTTCGTATCAAAATACGACAGTACAAACCTAACAACGGTTACTACTTTACCCAGCGCATCCCACTCTCTGTCGACACCGGAAGTTGCATACTTACAAAATATTTGTTTGTGGTATGGAATCAGCCCCTGCTGAGTATGTTACTACATGACCGTCATGGCCCCTCAGACCCTCAGTTAATTGGTCGAGAACATGCAATTCATTTTCATGCATGTAGTTTAATATAAAAACTGTAAAGCAACAAATATATTGCAGTAAACTCAAATAGCAATCAAGCCCCCGGCTTCACACATCACATGGCAATAAACCAACTGAAAGCGTTACAACGCATATATGAGTACGAAAACTCCACTCAACCAAGCACCTAATAATTCATATTCTAGTACAGTGGCTCTGCAAAACCAATCAATCAACAATAATAGATATGAGTACAACGGCTCAATTAAACCAATTCACAACACACATATGAGTATTGCGACTCATTCAACAAATCCACAAACATACATCACATAACCACATAGCATAACCAATGAACAACAAGGCGAAACAACGAGGATTATAAACAAGTATAGATTCCCATCTTGGCATACAAGCCCAAATAATGTTTGCCTACTGTACGAGCAAATGTAGCTGTTCGTAATTGTTCAGTCATACCTAATGATGGCGTCTCGTTAAAACGACACGTCTCTAAGATACCCATCTCATATGGCGGGTCACCCACGGCAGTAGCCACTCCAGCGTAGAGTCTCCAACCGACGAACCATCTGTGGTCCGTTGGAAATTTATCTTGATACTTACAGATGCCCACACGGTATCCTGGTATCGTTAATTGATCAAAATTCACACAAAGAGCCACATCCTCTTGACTAACTCATTTATACCATCGCATCGCATTACCGTTTTCCTAACACAACAGACTAAGGTCGTTAGTCCAATCCTGAGTATGTCGACTCGGGATCCAGTGTTAGATACGAGAGCGGCGTTAAAAAGGCCAATGCTCCGTATATAAGTCTCGGATAATATATATATCTTAGTATCCTAATGCTACAACGTTTTACTTACGTTCCTTATATTACACATATAAGATAGCATCATTGCCGCTAGTTCGTTTTATAATATGTTCTTATATACTAACAGTACTGTTATCGTATAACAGTAATAATAATAAAGCAGCATTAATACACAACTCAAGCATATTAATTCACACAAGCAGACATTCAATCTTAACACAGATTTTCACACAATGTCTGAACTGAGGAAATCCTCAGAGACAATCAAGCCACATAATAACATACCGTGCACAGGGAATTTAGGACCGTGGAGTATGAATCGAGCTGAATCCAATGCTCCTCGAGATGCCTACAACAATCTAATAACACATATCACACTACGTATTAGCATCTCATATACAAAACAATACTCTACGGCACTCCGTACCGTTACTAATCTGTCCTGGTTCATTCCCCGTTACTCACTAATAACGTCTCTCGGGTTTTCGATTTAATCCGAGATTAGTTTTACGTAAACGTTATAGTACATGCGTGGTTACGTCGTAGTATATTAATATACTGAAACTTATACGTTCATTATCGCATGTATGTTATAATACACTTGTATATTATATAGTTTTGAAACTACATTGCATATATAATCCTTATCATGTATTATACATCCTACCTTTGTATTTATTTCTCTAAGGTTAGTTTATCCAAGTGTAAAATGTGGTATATTTCACATTTAAAATACTTTGAAATATATTAATCCTTATTATTTCATGTACGCATTTAACATTAGAATTTCCTTAACCTATGTTATAATTCTTTCCTCCTCATCTTATATCATCTCACTTATGATATTATATGGTTATTGAACCATATCATATTTCTCACTCCATAACATATATTTATTTATATATATGTATTATGGGACCATTTATTATATGGTAAGTTTTAATAATATAGTCATTCTTCCTTAATGAATATTTCTTATATTATAAATGTTACATCCCTTATAATATTATAAACCATATTACAAACTTTATTTCAAAACATCCATGTTACCGAACAGCCACTTATATTCTCTTTTATTTACCAAAATTACCACATTATTTATATAATGTTATATTATAGTTATATAACATATATTATCACATTTATATCATTAAATCATTTATAACCTATAGTTATAATGTGATATAGAATATCAAACAGACCCATAGCTGTCGGTTTTCATTTAACTCCACCATACTTCTAGAAATTACAAAATAACCCCAAATATTATTTCTTTATTACACTTATAACATATACCTTATATTATAACATTTAAACCTTAATATAATTATAACCTATAATACATTATAATATATTCATATATTCCATATAATTTATAACATTTTTTATAGAACATGTTTCATAATCATTTCAGCCCATTGATTTATTAACTTCATTAAACCCATCTAGAGGCCCAATATTGATATTTCAATTCTCATCTTACTTGGGCTTAAGCCTAAATCCAATTAACTAACCTCAACCTCAACTCAATTCAAGTTGCCCAGGTAGTTTCGACTTGGCCCATGTTGACCATGCCCCATTCTAGTTTGAATTCGTTGACCAGTCCATATCCCCAATTTAATTCTATCTACCTACTTCAATTTTGACTGTCAAATTCCCAACTCAATTTTGACCTAAGCCTAATTACACTTAGGTCCTTGAATTTCTAGAAATTGCCAAATCTTCCAGAATTTTCTCCAAATTACCAATTTTGCCCAACATTCTCTAGATTCACGTTTTGCCCCAAAGTTATTATAATTACAATTCCACCCACAATTATCTCATAATTTTGATTTCACCCCCAAATTATACCTTCGATTTCAATTTCCTAAATTTCAATCTGTCACATCAAATTTCTCCTTGCTCTTTCTAAACCTTACATCGATCTTAAGGGTCCTCATTTCGCAAATCCTAAGTACCACCTTAATGCAATACTCTCGCATAACATAATCAAAATCAACAATTCCAGAAAACCCTAAGTTCGATTTTGAACACAGAACAACATAATACAATTTTTTTTGTTCACCAGAAACTAGAAATTGGATTCGAATGTCCCAATACAACTATAGTTCACGGTTTGTAGACAAAAGCACAAATTTTCAGAACTGGTTTACAGTCAACAATTCACACAAGTTTAGCCACAAGTGTACATGTTTTTTCGTAAAAGATAGACGGTTTTAAGGTCCCAAAAACGAACAAAATTCTTAATAGTAGATTGAATGTTACACCTTCGATTTTTTTTATGCTCCAAAGGTGGAATTTTGAGTTCTAGATTTTTGGTCTCTTCGGTAGGGATTCCTTGCGCTTCCTCCGAGACCCAGCCGAGTAAGGTTGTGTTTGGGTTCTCCAAACTCAACCGAAGCAAATGAAACAAAAGAGGAAGAGTATAGTTAGGGGCGGTTTGATTTTCAGGAATTACCAATTCGAACCCAGAATTTGAACAAGGCAAAACACAACAAAGAACAGTCCATTACCTTCCTGTTCTCGGTTGGAACCCAGGCAAGGCGCTACTGCATTTTCCTTCTCGACTTGGCACTCGCAAAGAGGAAAAGAGTAGAATGAAAACTAGGCTCGGATTTGGTTTCGAAATCAGGAGAAATCACAGAGATAAAACTATAAAATCTCACCTCTTGTTCGGATCTAAGGTGGGCGCGAGCATGGAGACGAAGATCCCTTGTTCACCCGTGAAGAATCAGCAAGAATGGAGAGTTTTCTCTTTGAAGGAAGAAGAAGAAGGATGGAGAGACGCGCGGCGCAGCTAGTTCCTTCCCACCAGTTAGGGTTTGTAAATTTGTGATAAGAAGAAAATTGGAGGGGAATCGAGAGAGGGAGGCGTCGAGTGATTCGTTCCTTGTCGAGTTAGGGTTGCAAATTGAGAGATGAGGGAACTAGAGAGGGGCGCCCGACTTGGGCTTCATTCTCTTTTTTTTTTTAAGTTGGGCTATACTCGATGAGGGCATGGGCCTGGTATGTCAACCGAGGTTGAATGGAGACTGGGCCAGCCCAGTCTTTGGCTGGTTGGCCCATTTTATTTTATTTTTTAAACGTTACACACATTATGTTGTTTAGCTCGTTTCTTGTCCGTTTTTTGTGTCGTTCATGACACATTGTCCCTTTTGACGAGATAAACCTTTTTATGAATTCAAATTACTATTTCTAAACAATAATTATTATTGTTATTTATAAATTTGATTAATTGATATTTAATTCCTAATCGGTTTACGTTTCGCCATTTTAGGCGAAAACGCGACGTCTTTTATTCCGATTTGTTTAACCAATTTTTTTCCAATGCCTCTAAAATTACCCAAACCTCGTAAGGTATCTAGGGCCTCGTTTTCACTTCTAAAATATTTTTGGCATGTTTTTCAATGTAAAAACAATTAAATATATTTTCATTTACATTTCTTCTTCTAAACTACCCAATGTCGTTTTAGGTTTCGTTAATGTTTCCTAACGACTTCTTAGGGTTTATTCCAATATTATATTATTCCCTTTTACTTATTTAAGGGTATTTAATTCCTCAACCTCTAATTAATTACTTTTATATAATTAATTCATTATTAAGTAAAGTAATTAATATTTGGGGTATTTCAGGAGCACAGGCGCATCCCGGGTCCAACATCTCAAAACCACCAAAATTATTTCATAAACCTAAGATCTAAAGCCACTCCGCTTCCTCGATCCTCATCCTGCAAAATAAAATATGGTGCCCTAAAGGGGCTCAGCAACACATGGTTGGTTTGGCTAACGTGCAGCCCGTCGGCTACCGGGATACACACAACCAATTGTCATGATAACATGGCATTCATTTTATCACACAACTTAAAAACATAGCAATGGACATTGCATAGCAACACTAACATACAACATAACGGGGATGTCTCACTTTAGGAAAACAACCCAACTTTAGTTAGTCGACTTGGTAAGCCTAGAAAGTGAACTCACTCTCATGTTAAGCTCGTTACATAACTCGTTACCGTTCTGTTTGACGAACGAGTAACTTATCCCAAAGATGTGTCGGATATAGTGATCCAGGCACACCATACATAATTTCCCCTAGTCCGATCAATAGTCAGATAGGTAAGCCTTGGTTAAGCTTGTGGGTGGTTGTGGTCCAAGAAGGAAAAACAACCTTAACATAGAGAGAGGCGAATATGATTCAGATATCAACTCTTGTACATACACGCGTGACCGGAACGACCGAATTCCTCACTGCCCGGTTAGCCACTTGTTAGAAGTCCCATTGATGGTACTTGACACATTAATTCACAAATAAGTGTTTAGGTCCAGTTAGACACATAAGGGAGATGAGATGTAGTTTAACAACCCATACCACAACTAGCTCATACATAGCCGTGGTTAGAACGTTCCTTGGGTCGAAACGTTAAACTGAGTACCGCTCTCTTACGTGTCCTAGTTTAGTTAACTAACGGGTTAGTACGTATTCGAGGTTAACGGTAACAGTACACTCACGTCACAATAATAACAATGACTGTAAACTTGTTTCATGATTTAAGTCTTACAAAGTCATAAACATACAGAAAGCAAACAACACACAAGCCGGTGTAAACTGGTAGGCAACAGACTGCAAGAAAACCATACCTTGGTCCTTGTTGTGTTCGAGTTCCACCGAAGGTAGTTCCTATACATAATTAATAAGGTCGGTTAATTACCTTAATTATCTCTCAATTTTACTAAGTGTTTTATATACTCACATAACATGTTTTACAATCATACTTACACTTGGTTATCATCATTATACCCACTAGGGTTTACTACATAAGTCACATTTTTTCTCTATTTTTTTACAAGTATGGGCCGACCGACCCACCGACTGACCCAACCCCTTGGGTCGGTCCATTCCAGTAACATTCGGGTTCACTGATTTTTGCCCGGCCGACCCAAGCTGATTCCGACCGACCCAAAGCCCTCTAGGTCGGTCCATTCCAGAAACATTTTCGTTCTTTGTTTTTAGCCCGACCGACCCAATTTCCCCCTGGGTCGGTCGATTCCTAAAACATTCCCGTTGCCTTATTACAGTCCGACCCACCCAGCCAGTGTCGGTCCCCTAGGTCGGTTGACTGCAGAAACTTCCCAAAACTTGTCAAACTTTCTCCAAACTTTTCCTCAAGCCTCCTAATGTGTTCTAACATCCTTTGGACACTTAAACCTTCATATAACATCCACCAAACTCATTTTCTAACTCACTTCTAAACTCCTTAAACACTTACTCATTTTCTTACAAAATTCCTAGCACTTGTAATGTTTTTCCTTAAGTTCCTAAATGGTATACCATACCTAAAATCTCAACTAACCAAATTGTTTCCTTATCACCACTACCAATTCCTCCAAAAGCATTATTCCTCACTAAGATCTCCTTACACAAACTTCTCAAGACTTCTTTCCACAAGTTCAAACTTCCTCCTCTACAAGACATTATCCTTTCCTTGTTTACCCAAGTTTTCACAAGTCCTAAATATATTCCCACCATGACTTTTGTGTATCTCAAATCACTCATTTCCACTCCAAATCCTCAAAAACAAAGCCTAAGTCATTTGAATGCTTATAAACACTTACATTCCCATTTCTTTCACCAAATCAACCCCTAACACTTCCTAGCACAACCTAGGTCACTAAACTTCATTTAAGCACCTAAACTTCTTGTTTCTTACCCAAATTTTGACATAGCTTTGCTAGCACTTTCTTACACCCAAAACACAAGGTTTTTCACCTTTAAACAATCAAGAACATTTATGCACACAAGAATGTTCTTTACACACAACTAAGCCTTAAACTACACTACATCACAATATAGTGCATAATTTAAATTGCATGGCACTTTGGCCCTTAAATAACATAAATCTTAAACACTGAATTTCCACATACTAATTTGCCTTTGACCTGCAAACACATGCAATAACACATATGTCTTTAATAACCTTCTTGAGGATAGTTTTCTTGCTCATTTACCATTGGCTCCTTAGGTAGTTTATTAAGAATTTTAAAGCTCAATTTCCCTAGACACATTAACCACATTAAGTTAGGTTATTTACCTCTTCTCTTCAAGTTTTCTTGGATTGAAGCTTAGCAAGGAACTTGATCACTTGTCAACCTTCTATCCACACACACATATAACGGTAATGAGCTTTAAGATTCATACTTAAACTCATATATAAACCCTAGTTATACATAAATGTTTTAAAACATTAAAACAGAAGTTTACCTTGGAATTGAATGAGAATTGGATTAAGTAGCAAGAGAGGACTCCACCTAGCCCTTTGAAGATTGATATGAAGCTAAACCACAGCAAGAGAAAACACCATTACAAGGTGATTCTCAGTCGCATACAAAAATGAGAGGAAATGAAGTTTTTCTTTGGTTTTCCTTACCTTGAAGCAAAGGTGAACAACAAGGTGAAAAGAGATGAGTTCAAGCTCCTTCAATGGTGATTCCTCTTTGCACCTAAATGGAGTTTTTGATGATTTGAAAAGACAAAGTTGTAAGGCTTGATCAAACTAGAGAATGGTGGTCTTGGAATTAATTTTGGAGCATGGAGCTAGGAGTTATAAGGAATCAAAGATGGAGAATGGTGGTGGACTGTAGCAAAACCGATTTGGAGTTGGGAGAGAATGAAGAAGACGGTGGGAATCAAGTGGGAAAGAAGAGAATGAGGTGAGAGGTAAGCTTTGTAAGATATTTAAGTAATAAAGTAAATAGTTAACTTGCTTTATCAATCTCCTTCCTTATTTTAATTAGCTAAGTGTGGTGAGTCACACTTAAAAACCGGCCCCCTCTTTATTACTATGATATTTATGGTTTTTGTTGACCATTTAATTGACTAATGTTGACTTAGTGCTAAACTAGCACTATTTGAGCACTATTCACAAATTAGTGCACATAATTGTGAAAATTTTGATTTCCCATTGATTTAGACTTCCTAATGTGATACTAAGTAGTACACATGTTGATTAAAGAGTAATGATGGGCATTTAGCCACTCAAAACCCATTTCTAAGACAATTTTTCAAAAATGTGCTTTAAGATTCCTTAAAGCACATTTTGTGTTTTAACTTGTTTTCAAACTTGGTTTTCTTTGGTAATTGATTTAACATGTTCATTAACGTGTAAATAAGGTCTTAGTAAGCCCTTTGGGTCTTAACCAAGGTCATCACAAGCTTAGAGCATGTTTTTGTTCTATTTGCCTTTGTGGTGTTTAATTGTGTTTTCTATGGTTTAAATTGTTCATTAATGTTTATAAGGCAATTGTTAGCCTTAATATACCATATTTTAGTATTTAAACAACATATAAAGGTTTGGGGTATTACAGAAATGATGTCAAGCTATTCTAAGGCGTTGACTACCTATAATGAATGAAGTGATGTCAAGCTATTCTAAGGCGTTGACTACCTGAAGTGAAATAAAGTATGCCGAACATTCTAAGGTGTCAGGAACCTACAATGCAAATGTAGATGTCATGCAGAAGAAGACGATATGATATGCTGATGATGCTCGGATGCTTCTGGAGATCGAAACCCATTCCAATGCTCTTGGTTGGTATACTATTGGGATTATTAACTCTGCCCACCAACTGGGGTGCTGGGATAACTTCTAGATTACCAAGGGGACTTATTGCCACTGCTCACTAGTTGTTTCTCCCAAAAAGTTGACATGAAGATGGGGACTTATTGCCTCTGCCCCGCCAACTTAGATCATGCTCTGTCTCGTACTTGTCTCGCACTAAAGATGATACTAGGTCTTGTACTGGTCTCGCACTGGATGATGACGCTTGGTCTCGCACTGATGAAGATGATGGGTCTCGCACTGAAGAAGATGCATGGTCTCGCACTGAAGAAAATGATGGGTCTCGCACTGATGAAGATGATGGGTCTCACACTGAGGTCTTGTACTAAACGGGTGAAGAAAATGCTGGATCTCGCACTGATTCTAGGTCTCACACTGAATGAAGATGCTAGGTTTCATACTGAATGACGAAAATGCAAGGTCTCGCACTGATTTTTGGTCTCGAACTAAAAATGAGTTAGGAAGATAATGGTCTCATTCAAATGCATGTGGTGAAAACCAATTGTAAAAGGGCCAAACGTGGCGATGACGAGGTGTATGCAAAAGTTTGTAAAATGCAATCACAGTGCATGTAAAATACTTGTTCAAAGCAAGAAACTATTGAAAAAAATGTGCCAAACATGGCAAAATTGTTCAAAGCAGGAAATTGATGGAAAATGTGCCAAACATGGCAATGATGAGAAATGAAATTGTTCAAATCAAGAAACTACTAGAAAATGTGCCAAACGCGGCAAAGCTTGGGAAAAACGCTACTGAAAAAGGAAAATGAAATAATCACTTCCTAACTAAGAATTTCAGATCTGCAATTTGTTTCTTAAAGGATGAACATGCCGCTGGTGGGAGTGTGTGGGGTTTGAGTAGTGGTCAGGACTTTTGATGGACCTGTGGTGTATGATGTGAAGGTAAAGGATTATGTGGGCCTGTGTGGTGGTAATTTTGGTTATGCTCAAACTTCAGGTTCCAATTGGTGTTGTCATGGTAATTGTGTTAAAACCAACAATTGCCCCCAGTATTTCTCCCTTAAGGCAACCTGTGCTAGAGCTCGTGGCAATCGATCGCAACGATCGATTGCCTCCAGTATTTTCTTTGATTAAACGCGCGAACAAGTCTTATCCTCACAGGGTCAAGGCTTATGCTTTGATGTGGTGCTTCCTAACCTACACTCAACATGTTTGGTGTTTACACTCATTCCTCGCTCATGGTCATAACTTCTAGACCATTGAATTGGATATTTGATGGATTTACACATTTGATCTGCTACTTTCACGTGATTGGACACACAACTATCAAGTAGGAAGTCTTAAAAGCTTATAACGTAGCCATGGGGTGTGATGAAAGACAACAGGACCATGGAGAGATATTTTAGGTATGTGGAGCCAAAGAGGTGACCAAAGCTGCACCTTGTGTCTTCTCTCGAAATCATCTTCCTTGTCTTGAAGTCGTCTAGCTGCTTCGTGTTGACGTTGTTTTCGAGCTTCTGGACTTGGACTTTTGAAGTCATCCTTTACACCATTTCTCCTCTTTTTGTCATTCGGATTTTCTCGAGGCATTTCGGGTTTGCCTCTTTGTTTTATCCTTTCTTAACTTTGCCTTCGGGGTTCTTGTGTTTCCCGTTTTGGGCTTCGAGAGCTGTTTTGATGTGAGCTCTTTGGATCCTGTGTCACTCTGGGACCATTTGCGGATCGCTTCGTCATGCTGATAACGTCATTGCTTCTTTGGACTGATGAAAATGTTACCTGAGAGTCGGGCTCCTCGCTTCTTTTGGTCACCAGGTCGGTTATTCATCATTGGCTGGGTTATTTTGTGGAGTTCATAATATCAAAAAGGGATATATGAAAGGCTCGGCGGGGGTGTGGAGGGTGATTTTTCGGTATGAGGGGGGGTCTATCTAAATATGGTCTGACTGAGAAGCCTAGATCCTAGAAACTGCCATTCTGTGGAGGGTAAAACCCGTTATTCATGGCAGCCCTCAAATACCTACTACATCGTCCGTCTTTTCCAGAAAGCATATGGGGAGTGTTAGTGAACACTACACCCGCTCTCAATGGGCTCCACGCGGACTTATGCCTCTATAAGGCGGAATTGACTAGAGTCGCCACCTAGTTTGACCTAAGATACTAGGAAGGAAGGGAATGAGGGTTCTAAGAACCGTTAGTTGACTCTGAAATTGTTGCCTATGGATAGGACTTATCTGGTCATGTCAGAGATTCCATTATGGGTTCGTACTGGGTTACACCCCTCAGAAGTGGCAACGACCATGACTTCGGATTGGTGCCCGAGGAAACCTCGGTCTCCAATTGTCGGGATTGCCTTCTTTCAAAACCTTATTAAAGAGATTCACTTAAAAGCCAAGGATAGGATTAGGACAGGAGGATAGAAAACGAGTGGATGAGGTGAGCTTTTCTGCCAAGCCAGCACCAAGAAGAAGAATTGAAGAATTCGAATGAGTATAGAATGAAAGATTTGGAGTCTGATTTTGAGGGTTGAAGATGTCGAGGGTTTGTGGGAGTAAGAGGGGATTTGAATGTTTGACCAACACGAATTTCGCCTTAGAGTTGGGAAGGGGTTTTTTTGGATTGGAATGGGGTCGCACCCTAGGTGGGCCGCCTACGTACTCAACTCCCTGTTGAGATCAGACCTTACGTAGTTCAGGTTATGGAGATGTTTGAAGTTTCGGATTTGAGGGGGTAGTGTGTGAGACGCTCGGGTCCATGAGACGTTTGAAACCTTGAGATATTGAAGTCTGTGAGACGCTCGGGTATGAGAGATGTTCAGTTCTGTGAGACATTCAAATCATTGGGATGACAAAGTCTGTGAGATGCTCGGGTCTATGAGACGATACGGGGTTGTTTGGAGGTGAGATGGCAGAGTGAAAATGGCATTTTGATTGATGTGGGGTCGCACCCTGTGTGGGTTGCCTACGTACTCAATTCCTTATTGAGATCAGACCTTACGTAGTTCATAATTTTTGGGTTGGAATTTGGGTTTTGATGTTTGTGGAGCTTGAAGATACTTGGGGTGTTCGAGATTTAGAAAGGTTCGAAGTTTCGAAAAGTTTCGGGTTTGGATGCTAGTCTGTGAGACGCTCGGGTCTGTGAGACGTTTGGTGAAAAGAGATATCGAAGTCTATGAGGCGCTCGGGCCTGTGAGATGTTTGAATCTTAAAATGGTGGAGAGATTGAAGTGTTCGAGTCTGTGAGGTGCTTGGGCCTATGAGACTTTGGAAGCTTGAGAGAAGCTAGAATTTGCAAGATGATTTGAGTTTAAGGTGAATTGGAGTTTGAATGATGACTTGAGTATGTGAGGCAATTGTCATTTGGGAGAGGTTCCGGGGTTTTTTAGGTCTGAGTTTGAAAATGGTCGAGAAAATCATTTTGTTGTTAAAAGGGCGGATAATCCCAAGGGATTACCCTATGTACTCCCTCGAACGCGACACTTAATTAATGGTAAGTGCCAAGGCTCGAAAGATGGGGCAATGTATTTATGTCGAAAATAGGATTTAGAGAGAAACACCATGAATGAGATGTTCTCGGTCAAACCCTAATAACGTCTCTAACTCCCGGGTTTTAAAACGTTAAAAACCGAAAACATTGAAATCGAGTGGAAGGGAGTTAGACGATTCTAAAATCCCGGCTGCAACTAGGAAGGCCGTTGCTTCCCTAGCACCCCGCCTTGTAAAAATCTAGGCTGCAATTAGAGGAGGTTTGTCACCCTAATGCCCCGCCTAAAAGAGATCCAGACTGCGACAAGGGAGATTACGACCCCAGTGCCCCGCCTCGAATTTTTATTTTGGAAGAGAGACAAACGATGTCGAACTAGGAAGAAAACGTTCTTTGAAGGTGTTAGACATCCCATGTTCCCTGAAAACGGTTTAGTTTTGAGTTTGAAAACTGAGTTAGAAGATCTTTGAAGTTGTTCGGAATTCTCGATGAAGAAACACTGATTTTGAGAAATGTTTTTAGGAGAAAACTTTCTGTATATGCGAGAAGAACTTTCTGCGTTTTGAGAAGAGTTTTCTGTGATGTGAGAAGAGTTTTTCCTTTAAAATTCCACAAAATAGTTTCTTTGAAAATTTGATGAAATTTGAATGAAAAGATTGTTTGAAATTTGAGAAAGAAGATTTTTGGGATTTTTTTCAATTAAAGCTGAATAATGAGGAATGTTTTTGGATTTTTGGAGTCTGAATGGAATTTACAAGTTGGGTTTGAATTGGATGAATTGAATTTGGGGGTTAAAGAACGGGCCGGCTCAAAGTTGGACTGAGGCAAAGTTTAATCGGTCAAAGTAGGGTCGGTCAAAGTAGGGTCGGTCAAGGTTGGACCGAGTGAAAGTCAAAGTTCAGGTTGGTCAAAGTTGGACCGAGTCAAAGTTTGGATTGGTCAAAGTTGGACCAAGTCAAAGTTCGGATTGGTCAAAGTTCTGGTCAAAGTTGGATTGGTCAATGTTTGAGTCAAAGTTTGATTGGTCAATGTGCAGGTCAAAGTTGAAATGGTGAATGTTTGGGTCAAAGTTGGATTGGTCAATGTTGGGGGTTGGTCAAAATCAGTTTGATTTTTGTGGACTTGGGTTTGATTTTGTGGGCTTGATTTGATTTTTGTGGACTTAGGCTTTGTGGACTTGAGACGTGGGTCTTTTATGGTTTTGGGCTTTCTTGGTTTTGGGCCATGGGCTTTTTGGGCTTTGGGTTTTGGGCCTTGGGGTTGGGGTCTTCGGCTAATGGGCCGGATCAGACTAATGGGTCACTTGGGCTTTTGGGCTGAGAGGAGTGTTGGGCTAGACTTGGGCTTTTGGGCCGAGAGGAGTGGGTCAATTTTGGGTTTTTATTTACAAGTGGGAAAATGGTGTTCAAAATAAAATGAGATTTCTTCTGAAATGAAACAACAATTAAAAATGAGAGACAATTCAATGGGAGGAGTTGAAAAAGAGGGATTTGGAATGAGGAACCTTAAGCTATAGGCATTATTATGAACTCCTTTCTTTTCTTTTCCATTTTTTTTTTTGGGTAAAGTTTTTTAGTGAAATGAGGTGGTTTGGGATAGGCTTTCAAAGATTTGGAGGGTATTGTTCCCCACCAAGCAAATAGAAATGAGCTAGTTGTGGGGTACCCTCAAAGGCTTAAAAGACATTCAAAATTTTGGATGGTATTGCTCCCCACCAAGCAAATAGAAATGAGCTAGTTGTGGGGTACCTTCCAAAACTTTGATCAAATGATAAAAGGGGTAACCTAGGGGCCATCTAGGGTTTACATAATGAATATATGTACAGAGAAAAGAAATAAAAGATTGCAATAAACCGTAACATGCCAAGCATATGTACACATAGTAAAAAGAGAACGTAATCAGGGAGTAGACCACATAATAGATAACAAGTTAAAGGCAACCCAAAAAAAAGAGGTGAATGTACAGAGTTAGTCCCGTTTTTCTTTTTTATTCAAAACCAGGTGAATGTCCTAAACTAAAACGCCACCGAATAAGAAATAACCTTAAGCTAACTTATCAAATCAGTTTCTCATTTAATCGCCTTTCATTCGTCTTTATCAATTGAATCATCAAAGTAATACAGAAGCCAACAGAACTGTTCTTATGTCGTCCCAGTTCGGTACAAAACATAACCAGAGAAGGAAATAAAAATGCAAGGACAAAGTGTAGCAGAAAGCTAAGATTGAGAGGCTAAACGCCAATTTCCAAAATCATTCATTCAAAATCTACCATTGGTTCCTAACGTCTCATTTGAACAGATTATAACCTGCTAATTAACCAGTTTCCTTTTTACACTCTATAAACCGATGCAGCTAGCGTAGCATGTTGGAGTTTGCTCTTCTGACTTATAAGACGAATAAACTGAGAGTTTTAATCCTATGATTTCTAACGCATCCTATGACACACCTATATGAGCACGAGCATGTTATAGGGGTTAAACACAAACATGCGTTCCAAGAAGCAAGGCAAGATGAATCCAACAATAACAGAGATATGAACCGACATACCAGAGATCCAAACAAGCATGCAAACTAGGCAGTGATGTTCGCAAGGGAGTAAGATGTAAATACAAGAGTTCGAAATCAATACCGAGCGTAGGGCATACATAGATTCCTGTGGATATCTCAAAACAAAGGCACACCAAAGACTCGAGTGAAGTGTTAGTCCAACAGATGAACAAAGCGAGGGGAGACAGATCCGATGTCAACGAGTTATACTTTCTTCCAAACACATATTTCCAAAAGCGGGTTAGAACAAGAGGAAATTTCCATAACTGGACAAAATCGAAACTGGAAGGTGACCAGTTCATTCGTCTCCGACCCGAATACAGTAACACAAAGGTACTCAGAACCGATGACTGGAATAAGGGACCAGTCTGTCTCAGAACAAAAAAAACGAGGATATGCAGGATCCTCATTACCGAAGCCGACAGTGGACAATGTTCAACTCAACAAAACCCCAAGGATATGGGTTTATCGAAGATCAGACGGAGATATCCAGTACAACCGGAACTCAAACTCGTAATCAGGTTTGCCGTGTTCGTGGACTTCAATGTCCATACCAGGCCATGTGCGATTGCAGCTCATAAAAAAAAGTACAGAGGATGGCTAAATAGGTACACACTTGTAAATCAACGCCAAAAGGAAGCCATGCATACGCCCGAGGGCGAGATACCGGAGGTCAAAAAAAGAGAAAAAAAGCGAGTCCAGTAACAACAAGAAATCACCCCCTTGAGACCAGAAACTCTCGAAACGGAGATTCGAGGTTCCGGTTCTGGGTTCAATGAAATTAAACGGTTGAAAGAGTAAAATGATTGGGTAGCGGCATAACAAAAACGAGATTGAGCGCGAAAGAAACCTTAGCGAGGAACGAGCCAAACAAAAACCGGTATCACTTACTTTGTAGAATCAAAGTGGTTGTCCAAACTGGAACAATGTGGGCGACGGCTTCGGGTTATGAAAAGAAACAAAGAAACTGTGAGTTTTGCGGTTGACGATGGGGATTCTTAGTGGAGTCGAAGAATCGGGGCGATCAGTGAAAAAATTTTTGGAACTGTTGCGGGGTTAAATGTTGATATCGGTGGTTGAGGTGGTTTCCGATGAGGATGAGACGAGCGGCGTTCGTCGGGTGTATTCGGGCACAAATGGAGGAGTTTATGGTGGTAGTCGGAGATCTTTGAGAGCAGACGAAGAACGAGGAAGAAAAGCCGATTCCCTTCTCGGGATTTCAAAACAACCAGGACAAAGAGAATGTTCCAGAGCCCGAAAAAAATCCCCTCCCCCCCCAGTGCTACTGTTGTCTTCTTTTATAAAGATCAGAGCAGGTTTTTTTTTTTTAGACTAAGAAGCAAGTGGCGGCCGCTCGATCGGAACAGAAAAGAATAGGGTTTTTTTTCTTATGTGGACTATTGGAGTGGGTCTCAGTACCAGGACCTCAAGTTGGGCCTCGTTTTGTTTGGGCTGTCACGAGCATGGGCTGTATTTTGGCCTCAGCGAATAAAAACAAAAGAAACTGCTACTTGCTACCTCCCGCCTCACCTATATGTACACTAATTGGCTAAGCTATGAAACAAATCAGTATGTTCTCTACAATGTAAATATGCAGTAAGACGAAAGAATTTAATCTAGGAAAAAGAATTGTATTTTTCTAAAATGCTTTGAAAGATGATTTAAGAATTTTGTCATAAAATGATGGTTTCGTTTTGACATGCACATTGATACTTTTTTGAAAAAAGAAAGGCGACGACCCCTCTTATTTTTGGGATTCGCTTTATGGGGTGAGAATTTTTGGTGTCTACAGGGGGTGCCTAGGGTTTAATGTCAGGGTTCACAAGCTTTTGGCTATGTGGTGCTGTACCTAGGTGCTTCGTCATTCCTGATAGTTGTGTATCCGCTCTTCGTTACTTTTCGCAGGTCTAAGAGTAAATTTACAAATTATCTCCTTCGATCGGAGTTATATGCCGGTTACCTCACCTTTGAATGTGGTCTCACCGGAGTCGTGTAAAAATGACACACTTGTTCGCTCATGGTTTTTCCCCTTAAGACACTCTCGCGAGATTTTCACTCGGAAACTCGTTCGCACATTTAAACAAAAGATAAAAGATGGTGAACTTATACTTAGATTGCCCCCAGTATAAATCCAGGGTTTATGATGACAATTTGAGAAATGTGGACTTTGAACCGCTATGTGGTTTATTTGGATGTTTAGGGGTGAGCTGTGGTGTTTAGCGTGGCATGTTAAACTTTTAGAAACAAGAGATAAATCGTTCTGTTCCATAGTCGGGAAATGATTACTCCGTGATCCCTTTCCTTGAAAAACATTTTTGTTGTTTTTTTCAATGAATGAATGAAAAATGTTTTGTACAGTGTTGAAGACTTAAGTTTTGCAGATGATTGCCTCCTCAGTCAAAGTAGCGATGCAGAGAAACTAGGCGCGATACAGAAAGACGTTCCACTATCACAGTTCGAGTACCTCTGCAGAAGCATCTGTCCACGAGTTCCTATATGCCAAGAAACGCGACGTTACTAAAGTAGTTGCGGAAATCTCGCATAGTTGGAGCAATAGCAAAACGTGAGAACGTGACGCACAAGGAGGTCCACAACTCCGATACTTGCGGAACCAACCAAAGGAGTCGTTTTACTTGAAGACTTCACCGAAGATTTAGGAGATCGTTACCAAGTATATAAGCATGCGAATGTAATTAGTTAATTTGTGCATTCGAGATTATTCAGAGAGAAACTTCACCCTTGAGAGAGAAAATATTCTTGAGAGATCTTAGTGAGATAGTGTCAATTAGCTTAGGTATTTATTACCTAGAGAGCACACATAGAACACTCCCCTTTACTCCTTGTGACGCATTGATCAAAGCCGAGAGTAGAGCGAGTGTTGTACAAGCAGAATCCTATCTTGTTAAGTTTAAACAAAAGCTTCCGCGTTATTTTGCACACCTTTACTCTTCAAGCAGAGTTGGTCTGAGACTAACACCTCAGACCTACTCGGTCAGCACCCCGATCCCATCAAGTGGTATCAGAGCTTGCGTTGGCTGACAAATCTCTCAAAATGGCAGAAATCTCAAACACCAACAACAACAACAGAATGCAAGTGGAGAATCCAAAGCTAACTTCCATAAACTACAACATGTGGAAAAACGAGATGGAGTCACACCTCCAGTCCTTGAATCAACAACTTTGGACGGTAGTGACGAAAGGCAACTTCCCAGTACCTGAAGGGAAAGATCCCAGCTCCTATACTGCTGAGGAGCGCAGATGCGTTGAGCTAAATGCCCAAGCCGTACGAGTAATCTACACCAGTCTTTCTCCACCTGAAAGAAGAAGAGTGTATCACATCAAAGTAGCCAAAGACATCTGGGATCACCTTCGAGCTGTTCACGAAGGAAATACTGAGCTTCGAAAATCAAAAATACAAGAACTGAAGATGGACTACGAAAACTTCGTAGGAAAGCCTGGAGAATCCCTCAGCGACATGCTCGCTCGATTCACTGAACTCATTGCTACTATGGAAGAGCTGCAGATTGGAGAGTCAAATGAAAACATCAACAACAAATTTCTGGACAGTCTGGGTGAGGAATGGACCGAGAGCGTTATCTCCACGAAGGCGTCTAAAAGTCTAGAAAATGGACTTTGACTGACTTGGGATCCTATCTTCAGTCCATCAACAAATACAAGATGAATATCAAAAACAGAGGTAATAGTTCTCACTCAAACCATGTTGTTTCGTTTTCCAACGTGAATCAAGCTTTGCAGGTAAAGACTACACCCAGCCAGACAGCAGTTCACCAGAATGAATCATTCCACTATGACGCTACCTCTCCAAATCAGGATTTAATCCAGCAGCTTCGGGACACTCTGATTGACGGCATAATAGAAGAAGGATCAGCGAACACCTTCGAAGACATGGCCATGCTGGTCAAGAACTTTAAGAGATTCATGCGAGATCGATCAGAAAGGAACAGTCCAAACAGGTTCAGCCAAAATCAAAACCGTATATCAATCCTACAACCGTAATCAGCAAGGTACTACGGGAACTGGAGACCGAGTATGCTTCAAATGCCTGAAGCCGGGGCACTACGCCAACAACTGTCCTCTCAAGAAGAAAGATGATCGCGAGCAATCATCACTAATGGCAAATTCAGCATGGGGAGACTCTGACTCAGAAGAACCTGAGATGGGAACGTCAAGCCTAATCTGCCTCATGGCTCACAAAAGTCAGGCATGCAAGAGTCCCTCTTCAGAGGTAACTGAATATTTCTCAGATTCATGTGCTATTCCTCTTTAGATTTATCTACTTACTACATCGACCCAAATCATCCTGAATTTGAATTAACTGAAGAACAAGACAGAATAGCCTCTCTTTATGAAGAAATCCATGTGCTAAAAGGTCATGTCAACAACGATCGTCTAAAATTGCAAAAATCTGAAGAAAAGGCCGAACAACTTGAAAAAGAGCTAAAAGATGCTCACAACCTCATCAACTCCTTACAAACTCAAGTCTCTTCCCTACAGAAAAATCGTTCCAAAATTCCACAAAAATTTTTCAAACCAATCACCTTTGTTCGTGAGGTTGCTGCAATGCAAAAGCCAAAATTCTTTGAGAACGAACTCCGTGAGTCCAAAGAAAGACAAGTTCGACTTGAGAAAGAGGTCGATTCCCTGAACATCGCTCTTACAAAGGCACGGATGGAATCGGTCTCATCATCTAATCCCCTAGTTGGCTGAGAAATAAGGCAAAGTAAACCTACCAAAAATAGCCACAAAACCCAATGATCTTCAAAGAAGGAAACTCCAAAAAGAAAAATTTGAAAACAAATTCCGTTGGCAAAAGAAGTACGTTCATCTACCTTCTTTATTAATTTGTGGTTACTGTGGCTACGACGGGCATATTCACTCCTCGTGTCATAAGCTTGGCAAAGATTTATCTTTCAATATGCAACGTTTACATACTCTGTCTAAAGCACGACATGGTTATAGCTCTCTTTCAAAGAGGGAACCCAAGTTCGCCTGGGTTCCCAAGTCTAACTTTTGATTATCCTGTAGGGAGAGACCGTGGACAATGACTCTTGGTTTCTGGATAGTGGATGCTCACGACATATGACAGGAGACCCTGACAAGTTCACGACTCTCTCTCAACACAACGGGGGGAGAGTCACTTTTGGCGACAATGCTCATGGTGAAATCATTGGTATTGGAACCGTCGGTAATCCCTCTCTCTTTAAAATAGAAAATGTTAATTTAGTAAATGGACTTGGACACAGTCTTCTAAGTATCTCTCAAATTGTGATCTCTCTAATGTTGTTTTTTTTCGGCCTCTGACTGCAAAATCTTTGACGAGCAAACAGGTCTGCTGAAAGCCACTGGTATAAGGGTGAACAATCTTTACAAACTATCTCTTGAAAACCCTAACCTAGATGGTACTCTCTGTCTTAGTGTACAGGACAAGAATATCTCCTTATGGCACTTTCGCCTAGGTCATGCACACGGCAAACTACTAAACAAAATCAAAAACAGAAATCTTGTAGTGGGACTTCCTCAGACAAACTTCTTCCAGACCGACATCCTCTGTCCTGCATGCGTACAAGGGAAACATTCTAGAGCAAGCTTTCCAGGTAAAACAGATATGTCTACATCATCTCCACTGGACATGCTACACATGGATCTATGTGGACCAATGCGTGTTCAAAGCAAAAGTGGTAAGAAGTACGCTCTAGTCATCGTCGATGACTATTCACGTTGGACATGGGTACTCTTTCTTAAGAACAAGTCGGAAACATTTACTGAATTCGAAACCCTATTCAAACTGATTACTAACAAAATGTCCACCTCTGTCAAGACAATTCGATCTGACAACGGTACAGAATTTTGCAATATTCAGTTTTCAGAATTCTGCAGGAAAAGGGAATCATGCATCAAACATCTGCTGCTCGTACTCCACAACAAAATGGAGTTGTAGAACGAAAGAATCGCACGCTAGTAGAAATGGCAAGAACAATGCTCATCGATAGTAACCTTCCAGCCACATACTGGGCAGAAGCTATCAACACTGCAGCATACATCCTAAATCGAGCATCAATTCATCCATTCTTCGGCAAAACCCCATATGAAATTATCAAAGGCCGTCCACCTTCAGTCACACATCTACGGCGCTTTGGATGCAAGTGTTTCATACACAACAATGGAAAAGAAATCTCGGCAAGTTTGCTTCTAAGAGTGATGAAGGAATCTTCCTTGGCTACTCATCACAGAGTCGAGCTTACAGAGTACTCAATAAACGTACAGCCTGTCTCGAAGAAAGTCCTCATATTCGTTTTGAAGAACTCTCTAACTCTAGCGACTGTGAACACACACAAAATGAACCACACGAAGATGCCGCAGATACTACCTTCATTGAAATACCAGTAGCTACTATCCCTGCACCACAAACACCTCTTGCAACAGACTCATCCTCTGACAGCGACGACGACCCTGATGACTCATTCAAAGATGCCTCACCCACTCCCACACAGGAACCACTACCTCCTCCACAAAACACAATGACACCCACACCTAACGATCACCCAACACCAGATCACTCCACTAGTCTTCCATCAACCTCCGCAAGAAAATTTCAACAAGCCTCCGCTCATCCCATCTCAAATCCTGAGTGATCCATCCAAAGGCGTTCAAACACGTAGTGAGCTGCATCAGAATCTCTGTGCCTTCAATGCCTTTCTATCCAAAATCGAACCTAAGAATGTCAACCAAGCTCTACAGGATCATGACTGGATACTCGCCATGCAAGAAGAATTACACTCTCTACAGAGACACTCTGTCTGGAGACTTGTTCCATGTCCAACCAATCATAAACCAATTGGTACAAAATGGGTGTTTCGCAACAAGTTAGATGATCAAGGAAATATCTCTCGCAACAAAGCCAGACTGGTAGTTCAGGGATACGCTCAAGCTGAAGGAATTGATTACGATGAAACTTATGCTCCAGTAGCTCGAATTGAGGCAATTCGAATACTCGTGGCCTACGCAGCCCATCGAGGTATAAAACTCTACCAAATGGATGTAAAAACTGCCTTTCTACATGGATACATCGACAGAGATGTATATGTTGCTCAACCACCGGGTTTCGAAGATCCACATCACCCGGAGTATGTCTACAAGTTAGATAAAGCTTTATATGGCCTGAAGCAGGCACCTCGAGCATGGTATGAGCGTCTCTCATCTTACTTATTGTCTCATGGATTCATTCGAGGTAAAGTTGACAAAACTCTTTTCACTCTCACCAAAGGTGAAGACATACTCATTGTGCAAATATACGTGGATGACATAATTTATGGATCCACTATTCCTGAACTATGTTCTTTCTTTTCTGATCTCATGAGTAAAGAATTTGAAATGAGTGCTCTTGGAGAATTGAAATTCTTTTTAGGTCTACAAGTCACCCAACAGGAAAACGGGACTCAAATTCATCAACAGAAATACATTCACGAGCTGTTAATCAAATACAAGATGCAGGATTCAAAAGCCACACCCACTCCAATGACAACAACAGAGAAGCTACATCTGGATGAAAAAGGAATTGCCGTTGATGCTACGCTATACAGAGGTATGATAGGTTCCCTTCTTTATTTAACAGCAAGTAGGCCTGACATTCTATATGCTGTATGTCTCTGTGCAAGATTTCAGGCAAACCCAAAAGAATCACACCTACAAGGCGTCAAGCGAATTTTTCGCTATCTGAAAAGTACCCAAGACCTGTACCTCTGGTACCCAAGTACTCCTGATTTCACTCTAATGGGTTATAGTGATTCTGATTTTGCAAGCTCTTATTAGACAGGAAAAGCACGTCTGGTACTGCACAATTTTTAGGACTATGTCTTGTCGCCTGGAGTTCAAAGAAGCAAAACACAGTAGCACTGTCATCCGCTGAGGCCGAATATGTCTCCGCCGCTGCTTGCTGTGCACAGATTCTCTGGATACAACAACAACTACAGGACTATCTCATTCCTCCGACTTGTACTACAATTTTTGTGACAATAATAGTGCTATTGATTTATCTAAAAATCCTGTTCATCATTCCAGGACAAAGCACATTGAAATTCGTCACCATTTCTTAAGGGATTGCGTTGAAAAAGGACAGATACAACTAGAATATGTTCCTACTTCAGATCAACTTGCAGACATATTCACCAAACCATTGCAACGAGGTCCTTTTGAAGCACTACGTTCACAACTAGGTATGACCCGTATGACTTAGCTAAGGTCGTATCTCCTTCTCGTGTTTTGTAAATATCTGGGTGAAATGTATGAATATGTCTGATGACCTAGTCTGTCTGTTAAAGAAACAAAGCACCAGCGTAAAAACAAGATTTTAGTTTCTGCTAACTCACCCGCGAAATTCTCGCCATACTATCCGCAACACCCCAGCTCAACCAATCAGCTCACATTACCCTGACACACGACGTCTCTATATTCCGACGTCCATAACTCTCACTCCCCACGTCCAATCGCACCTAAACCTGATCTCTGTGCTTCTCTTCGTCTTCTACACTCGTTTGCCTACTACGATCAAACTCCGATCACCATGGCTTCCAACCCTAACCCTAACACCATGTTTTCCGACGCCGAATTACCTAATGACCCTCTACTCCTCCAAGCTCTAATCAACAAACTCACCAACCTCCAAGCCAAACAAACCCCTACCTCCACCTCTGACTCAACCGCCGTAGCCCCTGCAATGTCAGTCGACACTCACCCATCAACACCCCACTACCCACCGTCACAACTGAACCCACCGCCATAGTCCACACTACGGCATCCACAAAATCGGACGACACCCCATCCCCAACCAAACAAACATCACCTCCCACCACCCCGATCATACCCACCCCCGATACTATCACAAAATCTCCGACCAAACTTCAGTTCGGATCTCTTCCACCCGCTGATGAAGAAGCACAGAACCCACAACTCAACTCTCCTGCTAAAGAACCCACTGAGGTATTTGACCTCGAAGCCCAGCCACCTGCTCCTGAATGTTCACCCCCACCCAAGAAAACTCGCCGTGCTAAATCCAACGTCCCCCGCCCTCCAGCTACTCGAACCCTTCTTCTCGAGCCAAAATCCTCAGTCATCTTCAAAACCCAGTTCTGATGCTCCTGTTCCTGCACCATCCCCTATCGTCACGGCACCAACTACTGAAGAAAAGCCGCGCAGTACCACCAACTCTTCAACCCAGGCAGACTCCGACACGGCAACGACTTCCACCAGAAAGCGACTCCGTCCTCGCTCCGAGTCTGTCCCACCTTCACCTGCTCAACGACTAGGTCTGATCGACACCCACTCTGCCGTCTACTCCTTACCAGCCGACGATTCTGCTGAGTCCCGACACTTGGTAAAGGGAAAGCTACTCGACCTGGACTGGCTCCACTCGATGGCGTTCGATATTCGAAGAGATGCTCCGCGTTTCAAAACTGGATCCATCTCTTCCACGGCATTCAGACCTACCACGAGGCAGAGGCGTATCAATTCTACCAAAACTGCGTCATTCGCAAAGGGAAATAATGACAGAGGTACACGGCAAACCTATCCTTCTCGATTCAAACTCAATAGCAACCCATCTAGCAATTCCAACTAGCGGACTAGAATTGTATGATAGGGCTGGTTTTCCTGATCTAGGGTTTATAAGTGCAAAAGAGGTCTATGACTTCTTCCTACCAAACAGCAGAGTCGGTCACTCTTTGGACCGACCAGCTCTGTCAAATACCCATCAAATGCTTCACACCTTGGTGATCAAAAATTTAGTCCCTAGAAAGGAAGGAAACCAGTTTGTCGCGCTTGACCTTGCTATTATGTACTGTCTGATCCACCACCAAAAGATAAACCTCCCAAAGTTAATCCTCAACCACATAGCCTCAACCATCCTCCTCCCCCGACACAGCCTGGGGTACATATTCTGGCTCCCGAAAATTCTTGCCCACTGTGATGTTGTCCTTGATCCCTCCAAAGCCAGTCGCATAATGGACACTGACATTCTTGGTCAGATCCTATACAACAAAACCCCATCTTGCCAGATCAAATCGGTCTCTAAGACAAACCCTCCCTCCAAAAAGCTAGCTCCGCCAAAACCCGCATCACCCCCTGACACAGCCTCTTTATCTGAAAGGGTAGCAGCGGTAGAGAACAACCTCGCCACTCTATCCAAGAAGATAGACATGCTCATCGACGTCCTCAACAAAAACCACAAATAGACGATGAACATCATTGCAGGGGGAGTCGAGAAGCTGGCAGAGGAGTTCCGGGATACATTTGCTGAGACTCTGGAAGCGGCTAAGCGACTGGATGGCATTGGAACTTCGGGGGAAGATGGAGCAAGGGATGAGGACACAGGAATGGATGGAGGAGATGACTAACTATTTTACCCCTACCCCTTTTCTAACCCCTAGGAAGTACTGACTCATGAATACTTTTGATTACGCTGGTGGTTTGTTTAACTGACTCTTTCAGATTATGGTTTTTTTTGGATATTTTTGTGCGTTTCCCCTGATGTTGGCAAACGGGGGAAGCGGTGTATCCCGCGGCTGGTGTCTGCGGGTAACTATGTGTGGATGATGAGTGCCTCTGAAGGCCTCATTTGTTTTGTTTGGTCGTTTATTTCTACAACGTGGTATTTGAAGTAGTTTACGTACTATGGTTTTTTATCTGTTCTTATCAACTGCATTACCTTAAGGGGGAATATGTGTTTAAGGGGGAACAAACAGAAAGTTGTTCTCCCGAGATAGTTGCTCCGCCGTGTTGTCTGGTTTTTGCAGGTACATCCTATACAAAACCTCAAATCTACGCTGGATACACTGAGTTTGCCATCATCAGCAAAAAGGGGGAATTTGTTGAAGACTTAAGTTTTGCAGATGATTGCCTCCTCAGTCAAAGTAGCGATGCAGAGAAACTAGGCGCGATACAGAAAGACGTTCCACTATCACAGTTCGAGTACCTCTACAGAAGCATCTGTCCACGAGTTCCTATATGCCAAGAAACGCGACGTTACTGAAGTAGTTGCAGAAATCTCGCATAGTTGGAGCAATAGCAAAACGTGAGAACGTGACGCACAAGGAGGTCCACAACTCCGATACTTGCGGAACCAACCCAAGGAGTTGTTTTACTTGAAGACTTCACTGAAGATTTAGGAGATCGTTACCAAGTATATAAGCATGCGAATGTAATTAGTTAATTTGTGCATTCGAGATTATTCAGAGAGAAACTTCGCCCTTGAGAGAGAAAATATTCTTGAGAGATCTTAGTGAGATAGTGCCAATTAGCTTAGGTATTTATTACCTAGAGAGCACACATAGAACACTCCCCTTTACTCCTTGTGACGCATTGATCAAAGCCGAGAGTAGAGCGAGTGTTGGATGAGACAGAATACTTCTGTCGAATCCCAAGATAGGAAGCCAGGTTGTAATTCACATTGAGTTTCAATACAAGCAGAATCCTATCTTGTTAAGTTTAAACAAAAGCTTCCGCGTTATTTTGCACACCTTTACTCTTCAAGCAGAGTTGGTCTGAGACTAACACCTCAGACCTACTCGGTCAGCACCCCGATCCCATCATACAGAAATTGTGAAAATGGAACAATGATTTTATTTATGAATCATGAAAGAAACGTAAAAATTACAATCTGAGGAGACTGAAAACTAACTAAGAAAATAAGCTACTAGGAAAATTTGAAGATGCAAGAAAACATAATCAATGATGAATCACCAAAATAAAACGATCTGCATACTTAGAAAAAATGGACTCCTTGCTCGAGGAGGTCTTGAATCTTGTGCCTCAATGCTCGATAATTATCAGCATAATGGCCACGCAACTGATGGTAGTGCCAGAATTGATTAAGATGCCTCCCCAAATGAGTGGTTCCTGGCCGAGGGGCCAAGGGCTGTAGCAAGTTTCTCCATTGAAGCTCTTCAAATGCCTGACTTGGTGTTCAGCCAATGATGGTGAATTCCATTTGCGATGAGTCTCGGCGTGGTAAGGGTACCGTCCTATAGTTTTGATGCAGAACTCTAGGTCGTTGAACCACATTCACTTCTGGGAAACTGCTTTGAGCGTAAGCTACCATCTAAAAATACGCCTTTTCTGCTCTTGGCTTAGAGAATTTGGAGCCACTGCCGGAGTTTCTTGAGCACTCGAGCTCCAACCCTTCCTTATGAATCCTTTCCTTTAGAATGCCGACTTGTCCCATCAACATGTCCAAACTCGAAAAGTACATAAATTTTAGCTCATGGTTGTGTTGTTTTCGCATGTTCTCAATTATCATGCGGATTTTCTCTTACTCGGTCCATTTTGGTAGGCATGGCAGCAGCCTTTCTCCTCCAACGTTTGATGAAGTTAGACATGGACACACCGTCTGTCTATCGAGTTCCTGCAAGATCGATTCTGGTGACCTCGAGGTTCTTAGCATACTCGAAATGATTTAGGAAAGCCTCGCAAACCTCTTCGTAGGTCTTGGTATTCATCTTCTGAGTGAGATACCAATGTTAAAGAGTCTCGTCTAGATAGCGTGCGAAAACTTTGGCTTTTTGCATGTCGTTGAGGCCCAGGTGGACATTTCTCGGTCGAACATAGCCAAATGAATTTGTGGATCTGGGGAACCCTTGTACAAAGCGAGTGTGGGCAGCTTCAGCTTTGAGGGGAGATCAACTTCGGGATATGACGCCGTAGAGAAATAATCGAAGCCAGCTGGTTTGTTGGCTTTCTCTATACACTCGATCCTTTTAAAAACCCTTTTAACCTCTACAGCTAGTTGGTTGTTCGGAACATCTTTCCCCACATGTGTTTGAGAATCTTGGGCCCTAACGGAGTCAATCTCGATGTAACTACGATTAAGATTTTCATCCGCAAGCTTTTCCAGAGTGTGCTGATTTGTCTCTTGGAGATTAGCCTTACTCCTCAATTCCTCGACAATGGACTCCAAGACCTTGTACCTTTGCTGCACAGCGGCCAACTGGGCATCTGTGTTGATCGGATTTCCTCCTTCTGCCATATCTGGGATTTGGGCCTACTTATTTTCAAAGTGTCCATCATTAGTTGACAAAAGGAAGTGGGCTGAATGATACAGGGATGAGAATGATGCTTCACAAGGTAGATTAAAGACCGGAACAGGCTTAGACTGAAAGCAAATGAGCCAGGACACCCAGAAAATGAGGTGTTTGGGCCGGAGTATTTTTCATACTGTGAATTGGAATTTGGACTGAAATCTAAATAGATGGCCTTGATTAGGCCTGAGATGTGACACCTAGATCTAGGGTTTTGGGCTAGGGCCCGGATAAGAAGTCTACCTAGACAAGAATGAGCCCTTGGACCGGAATGTGTTTGGGCCTGAAGTAAAGCACATGGGCTGGAATGGTCCCTAAATCACAAATGGGCCTAACTTTTTTTGGGTCAGAGAAGATGGTTGCTAAGTCGAAAAAGATTTTATTTTTAGGACTTGTGAGTTATTACAAGTTCAGGTGGATTTCTTTTTATGGGCCTAAAACTAATTGGATAATTCAAATTAGGCCGGAAGAGAAATCACCTAAGTCTAGGCTTTTGGGTCGAAGCCCGAATGACTCACATATTAAACCAAACAGGGCCTCTGGGCCGCAAACAAATAGAGCTGCCAATTCGGGTTGGGCTAGGTTGATGTGGGAGAAATTCCTATTAGTTTCTAGGCTGGGTAGTGGGCCGATCACACAAGCAAACAAGACCCACACAAATTCAACATGTCCTCACTAGACGCTTAAATCAAACTGGGTATGGATCAATCCGGAGAGGTGCTTGGGGCATGGGCCTAGGTCACCACAAAGGAATAGGGCTTGCACACTATTCTCTTTGGGCTTCCCCACTTTTTCACATCACCTAAAGGTGTGCGTCTACGGTCGGATCTTTGAATGACTAAACGAGGCTAGGTAAGGACATTGCCAGGAAAATGCTTGGGGCTAAAGCCCAGGTATTAAGAGGGAGTGGTTAGACGCCACCCTCCTCTTTTCCCCCACTTATTCACATCACCTAAAAGGTGTGAGTCCCTGACAGGGGACCCTCAAACGGGTCCCGCGGTGAAATTGGTTTAAGTAGACCCTCGCTCTCATATGATGCAAAGGTGCATAAATCTAAATTATGCACAAAACTAAACAAACAATGTAATGAAGCCATAAATAAATAATTTCGAGTTAAGCCCTCTTTCTTAAAAATAAACAAGGTAAAATTAAGAAGTTGTCCCCAGCAGAGTCGCCATTCTGTGATCCTTGATTTTTAAACCCTATCCTATGATTCGAGTTAATTAGGATCTGATTGGGTCTTAGGTCCACTTATAACTTAAGTTTAATAACTAAGTCATATAACCATAATTACTAAAACCTAAGCTAGCTCACTGGAACCTATTATGAGTCGCCACCTAATTTTAACCTAGATCAAATTAGGGAAGGAGAGTTCGGGTTTGGGGGCTTGATATTTGACATAATTAGGGTTCAAATACTTTTATTACCCCAAGAAGTCGTTTTTTCATCTACTTAGTTTAATTATGGCTTATTACAAGTCGTTTTAACCTAAGTGCGAGCTTCTGATTTTTTTTGTATTTTTTAACACTTTTTGACAGAAAATGTAACACCCCTACCGCTAATACCGTCATTACCGTCTAATCACCTCATACTTACATACCTTCGCAGCGGATACTTTCTTACACAACGGTGGGTGAAACATTGCCGTTAGCCACCCACGTGACTAACAAGGCCTACTACTACTTACAACATCGGTCTGATGGACTGGAATACCCGAGTACTACACAATTACAATCCATGCTCCATTACAAACCGGGTACCACAATTCTCCATTCAATACAATACTCCATAATTACAATACAATATACCGAGTTTACTAAGATCCAAATCCAAATACAACAATTCTTTCAAGTTTATACATACTAATTAAGAGTCTAGCATCTACCCATTTCTCACGAACTACATACTTTCCAAATACATAATGGTGTACCGCTTGGTACACTTCTACATCAAAGGCTACAAGCCTTATGCAATTCTTTACTATCTATAATTCATCCCTAGCTATCTAAGCATAGCTGCCGGTCTCTTACTATGACCATAACTGCTTCGGGTACCTGTACAATAAAAATAGTGCCCCAAGGGGCTCAGCTTACGCTGCATATGAAATCCGCATACCCTGCGTACTAGCGAGGGTACGCCGACCACTTGGTCGAATACATGCAATTCATTTTACTGATACAAACATACATGCTTTCAATCATAATACTACAATACATCACACAGCATACGCACATACATTTCCATACATACAAGGAAGACATTGCAACTCAACCATGCACACTTACCTTTATGGAATACGCTTCCACAATACATTCACAATGCTTGTTAGCTTCTTTTACCCACCCGGGTTAATCGGGTGTACATTACTCTTTTACTCAAGGTCAATGACTTACACTAGCCAAGACCGTTACTCATACAATACTTTACTTACTTACTTACTCAAGTTAAGTCGTGGTGACCTCTGGGAAGGGACTACACCGTCCCACCATCAGGCTTTACTGTGGCTCACCAATCTAGGATGCTACCCATTTAAGGTATTTGGTCCATAGAAAGGATTCAGGCCAGGAATCGGATCCAACCTCTTGTGTCTCCTCACCCTCACGCGTGGCCGAAACTATATCGAACTTCTACTCATTCCAATTTATTCAATACTCAAGTTAGGATTTAGATGGTTAGGAATTAGTATAAGTCATCACATCCATACCAAGGAATAATACATTACACAAGTACACAACAAGATACACATACACACTTCATTCTCATCCTTTCATTTCATGAATTATACAAACTAATGTTCAAGGCAATATAACAAGAACAAATATAATACAAGCACAAGTAAATACATTAAAATCTGATTCATGCCTTTATCTTATTTAGGTGATCAGATAAGCACACAAACCGGGGTAACCAGGTTAGGATACAGAGCATGAGGAAGTCATACCTTTCACCGGAGTTTACTTTACCGGGTGTCCTTACGTTCCTTTGGTTCACTCTTGCTCCTCGTTTCTTACTCTTGAACCACTGACTACATGCCAAATGGTTCTATTAATATTAAGCATTATGGTATGTACATGTAACACCCCTACCACTAATACCGTCGTTACCGTCCAAACACAACGTACTTACATACTTTCGCAGCAGATACTTACATACACAACGGTGGGTGATACAATGTCGTTAGCCACCCACTTGTCTAACAAAGCTACTACTACTACATACAACATCAGTCTGATGGACCGGAATATCCGAGTGATACACAAATACAATCCTTACTATATTTACAACCGGGTACTTAAACTTCCCATTCAACACAATACTCCCTTACAGTACCAAACAATGCAATATACATACCGAGTTTACTAAGTTCCAAATACAAATATAATACCTCTTCCAAGTTCATACATACTCTTTAAAAGTCTACATCTACCCATACCTCACATCTACATGCTTACAATACATAAGGTGTACCCCCTTGGTACACTACTACTTTAAGGCTACTAGCCTTGCACAATTTACTACTTTCCATATTTCCTTCCTAGCTGTCAAATATAGCTGCTGATCTCTTACTGTGACCATAACCGTTTCGGGTACCTGCACACTAAAAACGTTGCCCCTAGGGGCTCAGCTTACGCTGCATATGACTTCCGCATACCCCGTGTACTAGCGAGGGTACGCCGACTACTTAGATCGAATACATGCAGTTCATTTTACAATACATACATACATACATGCTTCCATTCACAATACTACAATACTACACAAGGTATACATACATACGCACAGTACAATACATACATGGAAGACCATACAAGTCAACCAATACTTACTTACCATCTTCCGGAATACACATACACAATGCATACACATTACATACTCAATACGCAATACGGAGATACACTTCTCCAATTCATACATAAGGCTTGTTAGCTTCTTTACACACCCGGGTTAATCGGGTGTATGATACCTCTTTACTCAAGGTCAAGACTTACACTAGTCAAGACCAATACACATACAATACTTTACTTCTTACGTACTTTACTCAAGTCAAGTCGGTATGACCTCCGGGCAGGGATTACTACATCCCACCACCGGGCTTTAAGGTGGCCCACTGATCCAAGATGCTACCCATTCAAGGGATTTGGTCCATGGAAAAGATTACAGCCAGGATTCGGATCCAACCTCTTGTGTTTCCTTATCCTCACGCGTGGCCGAAACTATATCGGACTTCTACTCATTCCATTTTACTCAATTCTCAAGTTAGGAGTTAGGTAGTTAGGAATTAGTAGAAGTCATTACACCCATACCAAGGGTTAATACACTACACAAGTACACATCCACATATACATACACTTCATTCGCATCCATATATTTCATGAATTATACAACTAAATGTTCAAGAGAATACAACAAGAACAATATAGTCCAGACACAATTAAGTGCAATAAAAATCCGATTCGTGCATTTATCTTATTTGAGTGATCATATAAGCACACAAATCGGGGTAACCAGGTTAGGATACAGAGCATGAGAAAATCATACCTTTCACCGGGATTTACTTTGCCGGATGTCCTCACGTTCCTTTGGTTCACTCTTGTTCCTCTGAGTCTTATTCTCGAACCAATGACTATATGCCAAATGGTTCAATTAATACTAAGCATTACAATACATACATAGTTACTACTCCCGTACTTACCCCGTTATCCCTTTGTTTCAGTTTAACTTAATGTTCTTACACTTACAACTTTCTTACTTTGTTTTCTTACTCTCTTGTGTACTTCCTTACCATTTCATTCCATCAATGGTGTACTATTACATATACATATACATAGGTGTATAGGCATGTATATATATATTCTTATGATTATTGTAATCATATTATATATATATATATATATTTGTTTTGACTCGACCGACCTTACCCAGGGTCGTACCCAAGGTCGGTCGAAGTCAGTAAGTTTCATCGCTGGAAAAATTCAGGCCCGACCGACCTTGCAAGTCCGGTCCCAAGGTCGGTCCATTCCAGTGAGTTACATAACGGGAAAATTTTAGACCGACCGACCTTGCAAGTCCGGTCCCCAAGGTCGGTCCATTCCAGTAGACTTCCCGTCTTTGTATTTTTAAGGCTCGACCGACCTTGCAAGTTCAGTCCCAAGGTCGGTCCAGCCTAGTACTTCAGTTTTAAAAACTGTTTTCAGTTCTCTACTTTACCCATTGCTTCCCCAATCTTCCTACATTTAATCCCACATGTTTTAACACTACTTAGGCCCTCAACTTCATTACACATTCCTCAATCAACTTACACAATTTTCTCACTTCTTTTCAACACATGCAACAGTTTTTGTTTCTTTTATGCTACAAATTTTTAAACCAACTTCCCCCATCCAATACTTCCTCTACCAATGCCATTACTAGTATCCTCGTTACATTACCTTCCACTCAATTCATTTCCAAGCAACTACACTATCAATACCCAAGTCCAACACTCATTTTACCAATTCTTGCACAATAATTTTTCCTAACTTCTCCAATGCACTTTAATACATTTTGCTACAGATTTTACACTCCTATATCCTCATTCCACAACTACCATCCCATGGTTACTAAACCATCTCTATTCAACCCAATACATACCTTGGTTTTCCCATTCACCAAGTCATCCATAAATACACAATTCCTACTAAAATTTCGCCATAGTTTACCTACAATTCTTACTTAGCCACATACATCTTTTCTTGCCAAAATCATTCCTAAACTAGCCACACCCATACAAGGGTCCTACCAGAACTCAAAGCAATACAAATCCATCTCAGTACATCAATACTCCATCAAGCAACAATACTAGTACTCATACACAATTTACTTGGCTCTAAGGCCTACATTTCAAATGCTAGTTCACAAATACTCAAACTTCCACAATTACATTACTAATACATCATTTTGGGTTCCTTAATTAGTTCACCCATTCCCATTACTCTAATGCATTAAAATTTAGCATTAAGAAGGAGCTCTTACCTTAAGCTCTTAATTCCTTCTTTCTTTACCATTTCTCCTTCTTCTCTCTTTCTTGCCCAAATCGGCCATATGGGGAATGGAGTTGCCAAACTCCATTCCCATCACCCAAAGCACATAAAACAATTATAATTAACATACTAGCCCTTAAATTAATGCTAGTTCTTAGGAAGGTTCAGAACACTAATTTTAGGGTTTACCTTTAGAGTGTTTTAGGAGGGGTTTTAGCCCTTGGTTCAACAAGGTGATCCCACCACCATTGCAAGGTTGAATTGAAGCTCAAAAGTGAGAGAAAACAAGGCATTAAAATGTGCAAAATAGGTTACCAAAAGAGGATGAAGAAAACATGGGATTTTCATGAAGATTTTTACCTTAATAGAGAGAGGAGACTCCAAGCTACCCATTGGTGCTATTTCCTCTTTGAATGAGAAAAACCCATGGAGATGAACTTCTTCATTTTGATATTTTGAAAATAGAGAAGTGTAGAGGATGATGAGGGGAGTAAGAATATGTAATTATTTTTGTATTTGGAGCTCACATGGAGGTAGAGCATGGAGGTAAAGTGGAGAAGCCATTGAAGTTTCTTGGAGCTCCCAAAATCACCCAACAGAGGAGGGACAAGAGAGAGAAATCGGTGGGGAGAAGGAAGAAGAGAGAGATGAGGGAAATGAGAGAGTGAGGTGAGAGAGTGTGGAGGTTACTTTTTACTTTCTTATTTGTCCTTTAGCATATTAGGAAAGTAAAGAGGGTGTGTGAGAGTGGGGGCTGCCGACCAACACACACACACATTCACATTTTTGCTTTTTATTTACAAAAGTGGACACACTAGTTTTATTTTATTACGCTCTCACCCCACTACTTCCCGGTTGTTACCGTTTTTACTAACCGGAACCCGTTTTCCAGGATTTTCTCGTTTAATTACTTTTATTGGTTCTAAACCTTCATTAATGTTTATTAATGGCTTTTTGGTTGACAAAAATTGTTACAAGTCTATTTGACCCGCCTAAAGTCGCGTTTTCCCGGTTTCCTCGAAAACCGCGCTATAAGGTTCGTTTATGCTTTTAATCCATTTTAAGGATCCGTTTTATTCGGGGATCGTTCCCATTTGTGCCTTATTAAGCCTTTAGGATCCATATAATACGCTAACCGAGGTCTCATACCTCCTATGGTTATTTAACGCTTATTTAGCGTTTTTCGCTTTTTAAACGTTTCTTTATTTCTTTTGGATTTATTTTTTCTTACCAATATTACTTAAGCATTATTTAGGCTCTTAAATACGGATTAGAATAAACTTACTCACTATATTTAAGTTCGGGGTATTTCAATCTACCCCCCTTAAGAACTTTGTCCTCAAAGTTGCTCAAGGTTGTAGGATTACGATACTTTTCCATTCATACATGTCTAATACCAAAATCATATGTTCCTCCTCCTTACGAATTCCCAAATCCGTTACTCAAGGTTCCTACATACCACACCATACCAATGTACAATAATTACTCCGGTCCGCATTACTACCAACCATCCAGTTCCTCATTACCTAATTTGTACATACATACAATGCAAAGCTATCCCCAAAGCAATTCAATGCACATTACAATCCCGCATGCACTCTGGTCTTCTAGACACAGGACTCCTCTATGTCCCGCTGCCCTTGGAAATAATACAATACACTATACTACTATCTTCTCCGGTATCAGCTTCTAACAAATCCTCGTCCTCCAGTCTAAGGGAAAATCTTTCGTAACTACTAATTAGAAATTTCCTAATACACACAACTCCAAATTCCAATTTATATTCATTACTGCTATCATAAGCGTGATTCTTGTGACCACTTGAGGGGAGCTTCAAGAATCATTCGACCCTGATGTGATCAGCATCAGTGTTGAACTATCTTTCTACCCCAATTTGTGTTCGGTTTCCCTTGATCTGATCAGGATCAAGTTCGACTTCCCACATCAGTTTCAAACAACCGAATAATCCAATTATTTCAATTTTCTATCTTTTTACTCCTCCTAGTCATAATTACCAATTCACACATCTCAAAGGATGGAATTCAGTCCATCAATCATTCTCAATCTACTTCCCAAATACTTTACTTCGAGATTCGATGCCTATGTGCGTATTTCATTGACTTTCGCTACTTCCATCCATTGCTCTCAATTATCTCAGCTATTCTAGCTAAGGAACACGATAGTCACGGAACCCAATCGTCCTTATTTTGCTTCCCATATTTTACCTAGGAATACACTACTCATGGACTTCATACATCTACTACTCACCACCAATTCATACTATTTCTTTGAAGGATACAATACTTGTGGAGCTCCGTCCACTACTCATTCTCAATTGTTTCAAAACATCTACTAGGTTCTACATTGGTTTTATACCGACTCTTGCATCGTAATGCCATGTCTAAGTTCAAATAGACATACACAATAGGAATTATCATTTCCCAAAGAGTTTCTGTACTCTTCTTTACAAATACTCTCACATTGGAGTTACAAGATGGTTATATTCATCCTATGGTATTCGCATCTCTCGTGCTTAATGACCATAATTACAATATGAATGAATACGTATGTTTATCTGACATAAGTACTAATCATCAATTCGATTCTCATTTGTGCTATGCACATTATAGTTTATGTGTTTTATTCATGAAACTTACATTTAGCGGTTTTCGCTCTACCCCCCTTAAAAGGGATTACACCCACATAATCTACCATATGTAATTAATGAACATTGGTTTACTAAGTTCGGGCACTCTGAAGCATTTAGCTTCTCTACAGTCTATTAAATAATATGCTATGGTGAAAGGGTCTTAACCATACCGATGGTTCAGCCTTTGCACCAAGAATTCCTATATGAGTTCATTTAACTCATAATTAATTCGGTTCTAGCCTATTAGGCTTTAAGCATCAATAGCCATTCTTTTATACTTACTAGATACATTAATCTCCTAGCTAGGGCCCACTAGCTTCTGCTGCGCGACCCTGATAACTTGGGTTACTCACCCTTCATGTTATCCTTAATGTGCTACACATCACCTTTTTATCCCTCTATTGTGGGACTAAGGTTTACTAACAAATGCGGTATTCTTTTACCGTGCTTGAACTCAACGAGTTTTAGATTTATAACCAGCTCTCTGGCAATCTATTATACATATTATTCGTACTCCCACGACTATTCGGTGGGTTCCTCCGACTTATTGTCGGGTGAGGTTAAGTCACTACTTAGTTTTAGTGCTTCCTCTGTTTTCACAGCTTCTGAATTATACCAGTTCTTTTGGTTCAATACAAGTGTTCTTTACTTGTATGACCTTGCATTTTCTATGCGTCGGTTCTAGTGACTTTCTTCAGTCTCCTTTCATCTTTTTATTCCACTGGAATTCACATCTTGTGATTGTTAGTATGCTTTACACTCTTCATGCTTCTTTGGCCTTAGGCCGCACGCTTTGTTGCTAAGCTTGCTTAACTGGGTTATGCCATGTTGTTGGTGAAAGAAAGGTTTACTACGATTTACATTCTCCATATCCCTAACTATCCCACTAGATCATTAGTTGCACAAGTGCAATACCAAAACACTCAGTCAAACAGAGTGCAGAGGCGTAAACGCTTGGCAGTAACTCTCTTATGTGATAGGAATGAATATTTTTGTCTGTCTTCTCATACTTATACTCCGTGTCATCGTCTTACTACTTCCTCCTAGCGGTCGCTTATTGCGCACCATACTCTTACTCATTATACGACATCGTTTTTACTGTTTCTGTTACTGTGGTAGTTCCTCTTTACTCATTGTCATTGGCACCATTCATTATGGTGTGAATACACTAGGAGTTTCCTAGTTTTGCTTACATGACAGTTGTCGTAGCATACCGCAGTGTTGTCATTTTAACGTGAAGATGTTCTTTTTCCATTTAGGTTCTATGTGTAGGTTAGCTTACCTCACATTCCTTTATCACTTATGATACAATTTACCAAGTATCTTGGTTGATAATTGATGAAGTAATTTATCGGGTTACAAGCTCTCTTGAGCATTGGTCATTCGTGGTGTCTAATGTGCATTCACATTGATTGTTTTTGACAATTATTGTCTTCCCAGTGCTGAGAATGTGATAGGCTCTAGTTGTGCAGTATTACTTTTGTATATACATCACCGGGACATCCTAAGAAACTTCAAGGGTTTTCCGGTCCCGTTTATCATTGGTAAATGAAGTTCTTGTTGAGAGGCTTGTTCCTACTCATAGGTCTCATGACAAGGTTTACCATGTTGGTGTTTATATAATGGTTCTCCACATGCTTGGGTGCATATGGAGTATACTTACTCCTTCGAGTTTCGTTGCTTTCAAGCGATGTGCTTCTACGGTCCACAACCTCTTATAGGCGTAGTGGTTTGGAAATCTCTTTCCTTGTTCGACCGCCTCTTGGCAATATCTACATGCACAAGCTTGTTGTTATGGTAGATGGAAGCCTTTTCTAAGGGTTCACATCATTACTGCATGGGTGGTTTTCTGTTAATGAGAGGTATCTTCCCTCAAATTTTCTCGTAGTGTCCAAGTGTGGACTAGGCCATTATTGGCGTTATCACTTCTCTTATGCCTCTGTGTTACCATTGCTATAGAAGGCATGAGGGGCAATTAAAACTTCGTCAACTGTATGCTAGACTGATGCTCTAGTGACGGTGACACTAAGGTAGCCATTACTCCAAGCCACTTATGATGTTGAGCTCAAATTAGGTGGTTTCATTGTCGATCTATTGTCGTATGAAGTAATATCTCTTGCAAGTCTTGTTATTAAATGGTGTAGGTTTTGCAACCGTTTAAGTTTACATAACGTATTTGGTTCCTAGCTTTTAAGCCTCATTGCTGCAAGCTATGCTTTTTGCAAGCTGCTTATACATATTTCCACTCCTTGTATACCCCATAAGTTGGAGGTATTACTGGGCTCCATGGCAAGTTCTTGCATCACGCTTCCGTTCATGGGAGGCCCTTTCTGCAATCTGGAGTTAATCAGTGCCTTATAGTACTTTAGGGTATTTCCTGTTAAGTGCAATCCCTTCGGTGTCCTAACCGAATGTTCGTTCTAGCTACCGTGCTCTTATCATGACGCCTTGTTCAACTGTTGTTAACTTAGACACCCTTCAAGGATTGCTCCTGGGTGTTGTTGGTTACGCCGTTACATCCGGCTAGTGTTTATGATATGTCGTGTCTACTATACCGCCTTGTGGTATTGTATTTAAGCTATCCCCTTTAGGGTTATAACGTCTCCCGTTCTTGGGTAGACCGTTTATACTCCTCCTAGTGTTTTAGACTAGGTTTAAGATCCTCTCCAACGTTGGATTACACTTTGTGGTAATTTTGTGATTGCTCTTGGGAACTCTGTCCCGTTCGTTGAGCATTGTTGTGTTCACATTAGGCATTTCCCTTGCCATGTTCAGGCTGGGTACACTTCCCAGCTGTTATGTATTTGTTTGAAGTGTTTGAGACATATTCAATGTCTATACTTACTAGTCTGTGCTCCTTGCACTTTCTAGTTCTTATTCCTTACCTTCAGATGGATTCTCTGAGTTCCTTTATACTTATTACTTAGTTGAGTTTCTTCTCCAAAATCGTCTGGGTGTCCAGCGGTTCTGGTTTATACTTACTGATGGTCCGTAGGACGGAGTTGACTACTTCCCGTGTTTCGTGCACTACACGTATACATATGTGGGGTACCTTGTTGATACGTTACCACTTACCTAACTATATGTCAAGCCCGCAAGCTCCTTCGGAGTGCGTTCGTCCCACATCCCGTAATTGGGTAGACTCGTAGTGCTCGTCACACGCCTAGGTGAAGTATTCTATTGTCAACTCCTCTTGTATCATTCTATGATACTCACTGTAATTCTGTTGGTTTGGTTTTTAAAATCCAAGGTTTAAAAGAAGGTTGTGGTTTTGAAAGAAAAGTTGTGTTTAAGAATCATGGTTTGGTGTTAAAAGAAGCTCTTCATGGCATGGCCATGACTGAAGTCCTGACCAAGCCCAGCTTCTTGTTGTCTGGTATTTCCTTAATACAACGGTCAGGCCGTTAGGCCCTTCCAAGTTTTCATTCTTTCAGTTTTAGGATGTTTATTCCTGTAGTTGCTTCATTGTTGTCACGGTACATTACTGTGTACTTGTGGTGTGTTAGGGTTCCTTTGCATGTTCCTGTTCTTACTGCACTTGCCGTGGCAAGTGCGTGGTACTGGTGATTTTTGTGTAATCCTATACCGGTCTTGGTATGGTTTCCACTTGTATTGGATAGTCTTGTTGACTCTTCCCTTGATCTTTTTTACCTAAGTTTGGGATACTTAATCTTTTATGTAGTTTCTTAGTGATCTTGACATGGTTGTCATAGATCTAGGGTACTTCTCCAATCCTTGGAGATCCTTATTTATTTGGTTTTGTATTGTTCCTCGTTGCTCGTCTCCACGCGTTTACCGTGGTTATTGGGTCTTAGCTTGTTTAGGCATTACTCATGTAGTCGTGTCGGGTTATATCCCATGAATGTTCTTGTAGCTGTCTGAGCTATGTTGGCCAGGTATTGAAACCTCTTGGCATTACAATTTTGGAGTTAACCACTCCCGACTATGCCCTTAGTCAGCTAACATACCGTTGGTGGTGTTGTTTAGCTATTACTATCCCGTAGACTTGTGTCTCGGGTGTTATTAGTGTTCCTTTTTCCGCACTATTGCACGCTTAGTGCTTCTTTTCCTACTGCTGGTTGACTAGCCAAGTTTCGCGACTGCTAAGCATGTCACCCCATGCTGTTGCATGTTGCAGCCTCCTTATGGTTGGAGTACTCATTCAACCGCTATTAAGTGCGGGTATTGTTGTTCAACCGAGAACCATCTCCGGGACTTCCAATTCCTGGAATCTACTGTATGGCAGGTTCTTGTTTTCCTTATGGTGGTTTCACATCTGGCAGATCGGGTTTCCTCGAGTACGAGAGGACTTTCCTTCTCCCTGGCGTTCTTTCCCAAGTTATTCCATGGGGAATGCGATGGGCGGGACTAGTATTGTAGGTATCCGGTACACTCCGGTGATTCCTAACTAGCGTATCTCTAACGCTATCACTCAGCCATTAGCCCAAAGCTTCCAATTCCTAACTCGGTATTTCATAAGCTCGGTATTTCCAGTCATCATCGCTCTGATACCACTTTTTGTTACACCCCTACCGCTAATACCGTCGTTACCGTCCAATCACAACGTACTTACATACTTTCGCAGCGGATACTTACATACACAACGGTGGGTGATACAATGCCGTTAGCCACCCACGTGTCCAACAAGGCTACTACTACATACAACATCGGTTTGATGGACCGTAATATCCGAGTGCTACACAAATACAATCCTTACTACCTTTACAACCGGGTACTTCAACTTCCCATTCAACACAATACTCCCTTACAGTACCAAATAATGCAATATATGTACCGAGTTTACTAAGTTCCAAATACAAATATAATACCTCTTCCAAGTTCATACATACTCTTTAAGAGTCTACATCTACCCATACCTTACATCTACATGCTTACAATACATAAGGTGTACCCCCTTGGTACACTACTACTTTAAGGCTACAAGCCTTGCACAATTTACTACTTTCTACATTTCCTTCCTAGCTGTCAAATATAGTTGTTGATCTCTTACTGTGACCATAACCGCTTCGGGTACCTGCACACTAAAAACGTTGCCCCTTAGGGGCTCAGCTTACGCTGCATATGACTTCCGCATACCCCGCGTACTAGCGAGGGTACGCCGATGACTTAGGTCGAATACCTGCAGTTCATTTTACAATACATACATACATACATGCTTTCGTTCACAATACTACAATACTACACAAGGTATACATACATACACACAGTACAATACATACATGGAAGATAATACAAGTCAACCAATACTTACTTACCATCTTCTGGAATACACATACACAATGCATACACATTACATACTCAATACACAATACAGAGATACACTTCTCCAATTCTTACATAAGGCTTGTTAGCTTCTTTACACACCCGGGTTAATCGGGTGTACGATACCTCTTTACTCAAGGTCAAGACTTACACTAGTCAAGACCAATACACATACAATACTTTACTTCTTACGTACTTTACTCAAGTCAAGTCGGTATGACCTCCGGGCAGGGATTACTACATCCCACCACCGGGCTTTAAGGTGGCCCACTGATCCAGGTTGCTACCCATTCAAGGGATTTGGTCCATGGAAAAGATTACAGCCAGGATTCGGATCCAACCTCTTGTGTTTCCTTATCCTCACGCGTGGCTGAAACTATATCGGAGTTCTACTCATTCCATTTTACTCAATTCTCAAGTTAGGAGTTAGGTAGTTAAGAATTAGTAGAAGTCATTACACCCATACCAAGGGTTAATACACTACACAAGTACACATCCACATATACATACACTTCATTCTCATCCATATATTTCATGAATTATACAACTAAATGTTCAAGAGAATACAACAAGAACAATATAGTCCAGACACAATTAAGTGCAATAAAAATCTGATTCGTGCATTTATCTTATTTGAGTGATCACATAAGCACACAAATCGGGGTAACCAGGTTAGGATACAGAGCATGAGGAAATCATACCTTTCACCGGGATTTACTTTGCCGGATGTCCTCATGTTCCTTTGGTTCACTCTTATTCCTCGAGTCTTATTCTCGAACCAATGACTACATGCCAAATGGTTCAATTAATACTAAGCATTACAATGCATACATAGTTACTACTCCCGTACTTACCCCGTTATCCCGTTGTTTCGGTTTAACTTAATATTTTTAAACTTAAAACTTTCTTACTTTGTTTTCTTAGTCTCTTGTGTACTTCCTTACCATTTCATTCCATCAATGGTGTACTATTACATATACATATACATAGGTGTATAGGAATGTATATATATACTTATGACTATTGTAATCATCTTATATATACATATATATATATATATATATATATATATTGTTTTGACTCGACTGACCTTACCCAGGGTCGGACCCAAGGTCGGTTGAAGTCAGTAAGTTTCATCACTGGAAAAATTCAGGCCCGACCGACCTTGCAAGTCTGGTCCCAAGGTCGGTCCATTCCAGTGAGTTACATAACGGGAAAATTTATGGCCGACCGACCTTGCAAGTCCGGTCCCCAAGATCGGTCCATTCCAGTAGACTTCCCGTCTTTGTATTTTTAAGGCTCAACCGACCTTGCAAGTTCGGTCCAAAGGTCGGTCCGGCCCAGTACTTCAGGTTTAAAAACTGTTTTCAGTTCTCTACTTTACCCATTGCTTCCCCAATCTTCCTACATGTAATCCCACATGTTTTAACACTACTTAGGCCCTCAAAATTGCCTTAGTTCCTCCACCAACTTCATTACACATTCCTCAATCAACTTACACTATTTCCTCACTTCTTTTTCAACACATGCAACAGTTTTTGTTTCTCTTATGCTACAGATTTTTAAACCAACTTCCCCCATCCAATACTTCCTCTACCAATGCCATTACTAGTATCCTCGTTACATTACCTTCCACTCAATTCATTTCCAAGCAACTACACTATCAATACCCAAGTCCAACACTCATTTTACCAATTCTTGCACCCTAATTTTTCCTAACTTCTCCAACGCACTTTAATATATTTTGCTACATATTTTACACTCCTATATCCTCATACCACAACTACCATCCCATGGTTACTAAACCATCTCTATTCAACCCAATACATACCTTGGTTTTCCCATTCACCAAGTCATCCATAAATACACAATTCCTACTAAAATTTCGCCATAGTTTACCTACATTTCTTACTTAGCCACATACATCTTTTCTTGCCAGAATCATTCCTAAACTAGCCACACCCATACAAGGGTCCTACCAGCACTCAAAGCAATACAAATCCATCTCAATACATCAATACTCCATCAAGCAACAATACTAATACTCATACACAATTTACTTGGCTCTAAGGCCTACATTTCAAATGCTAGTTCACAAATACTCAAACTTCTACAATTACATTACTAATACATCATTTTGGTTCCTTAATTAGTTCACCCATTCCCATTACTCTAATGAATTAAAATTTAGCATTAAGAAGGAGCTCTTACCTTAAGCTCTTAATTCCTTCATTCTTTTCCATTTCTCCTTCTTCTCTCTTTCTTGCCCAAATCGGCCATATGGGGAATGGAGTTGCCAAACTCCATTTCCATCACCCAAAGCACATAAAACAATTATAATTAACATACTAGCCCTTAAATTAATGCTAGTTCTTACGAAGGTTCAGAACACTAATTTTAGGGTTTACCTTTAGAGTGTTTTAGGAGGGGTTTTAGCCCTTGGTTCAACAAGGTGATCTCACCACCATTGCAAGGTTGAATTGAAGCTCAAAAGAGAGAGAAAAAAAGGCATTACAATGTGCAAAATAGGTTACCAAAAGAAGATGAAGAAAACATGGGATTTTCATGAAGATTTTTACCTTAATGGAGAGAGTAGACTCCAAGCTACCCATTGGTGCTATTTCCTCTTTGAATGGGGAAAACCCATGGAGATGAACTTCCTCATTTTGAGATTTTGAAAATAGAGAAGTGTAGAGGATGATGAGGGGAGTAAGAATATGTAATTATTTTTGTATTTGGAGCTCACAAGGAGGTAGAGCATGGAGGTAAAGTGGAGAAGCCATTGAAGCTTCTTGGAGCTCCCAAAATCGCCCAACAGAGGAGGGACAAGAGAGAGAAATCGGTGGGGAGAAGGAAGAAGAGAGAGATGAGGGAAATGAGAGAGTGAGGTGAGAGAGTGTGGGGGTTACTTTTTACTTTCTTATTTGTCCTTTAGCATATTAGGAAAGTAAAGAGGGTGTGTGAGAGTGGGGGCTGCCGACCAACACACACACATTCACATTTTTGCTTTTTATTTACAAAAGTGGACACACTAGTTTTATTTTATTACACTCTCACCCCACTACTTCCCGGTTGTTACCGTTTTTACTAACCGGAACCCGTTTTCCGGGATTTTCTCGTTTAATTACTTTTATTGGTTCTAAACCTTCATTAATGTTTATTAATGGCTCTTTGGTTGACAAAAATTGTTACGAGTCTATTTGACCCGCTTAAAGTCGCGTTTTCCCGGTTTCCTCGAAAAATGCGCTTTAAGGTTCGTTTATGCTTTTAATCCATTTTAAGGATCCGTTTCCTTCGGGGATCGTTCCCATTTATTATTTGGGCCTTATTAAGCCTTTAGGATCCATATAATACGCTAACCGAGGTCTCATACCTCCTATGGTTATTTAATGCTTATTTAGCGTTTTTCACTTTTTAAACGTTTCTTTATTTCTTTTGGATTTATTTTTGCTTACCAATATTGCTTAAGCATTATTAGGATCTTAAATACGGATTAGAATAATCTTACTCACTATATTTAAGTTCGGGGCATTTCAGTACATAATTACTACTCCCGTACTTACCCCATTATCTCATTATTTCGGTTTAACCTAATGTTCTTAAACTCACAACTTTCTTAATTACGTCTCAAACTTGTTTACACTTCTTATGACCTTTAAAGGTCACCAAAAAAGGCCTTAACAACTTCTAAAACCATTACTAATCAATCCCCCATGTTTTAACCCGTAAAAATCGCTTTCGGCAACAATTTGGGGGTGGTCCGGGACTTGGTCCGGACCTAAGGTCCCGGACCATTCATGGAAAACACTCTCGGCTGATTTTAACTATTGGTCCGGGACTTGGTCCAGTACCTAGGTCCCGGACCACCTACAGATTTCACTCTCGCCTTAATTTTTGAAGCGATCCGGGACTTGGTACATATCCTAAGTCCCGGACCCTCCTAAAAACTGCTACTAGGTTGATTTTTCAACCCCAAATCAACCCTTAATCCTCCTTTAAACATTCCATAATCTTCCCACATTTTTGTACATGTTTAAATACACTTAAACACTCACTAAAACTCCTTAAATCCATGGTCCAATCCTTACTCAACTTCTTGCTCAATTTCTACAAATCTCCATTCTCATTTTCCCACTTTGCACACTTGTGCATTCCTACACTTCTCTTTGCATTTTTCACTTTGTCCTAATTCCATTTTACCATTCCAATTCATTTCCAAGCAAATGCACTATCAACACCCAAGTTCAACACTCATTTACTAAGTCTTACACACTAGTTCTTCCTAGATTTTCTAATGCATTACTACACTTCTTGCTACAGATTTTACACTCTTTCATTCTCATACTACAACTACCACTCCATGGTTACTAAACATCTCTACTCAACCCAATACACACCTTGGTTCTCCCATTCACCAAGTCATCCAAAAATGCATAATTCCTACTAAAATTTTGCCATAGTTTGCCTACAATTCTAACTCATCCTCATTCATCCATTCTTGCCAAAATCATTCTTAAACTAGCCACACCCATACAAGGGTCCTACGAGCCATCAAAGCAAATTCCAATTCATCAATACTTCCTCAAACAACAATACCAATACACATACTCAATGTACTTGGCTCTAAGGCCTTCAATTCAAACATCAACTCACATATACACTCACACTTCCATCAACTACAATACTAGTACAATATTTTGGGTTCGTTAATTAATTTACCCATTCCCATTACTCTAATGCATTAAAATTTAGCATTAAGAAGGAGCTTTTACCTTAAGCTTACAATTTCATCTTTTCTTTTCCAATTCTCATCCTTCTCTCTTTCTACCACAAAATCGATCAAGTGGGGAATGGAGTTGCCAAACTCCATTCCCATCACCCAAGGAACACAAAATAAGTGTAATTAAAATAATAACCCTCAAATTAATACTAATTCATTGAAATGCTTCAAACACCAATCAAAGGTTTACCTTTGGAGTCTTTTAAGAGGGGTTTTAGCCCTTGGTTCAAGAAGGTGATCCCACCACCATTGCAAGGTTGGAGTGATGCTCAAAAGAGAGAGAGAAAATAGAGCATTACAAATGGGAAAAATCGGCTACAAGGAGAATGGAGGAAACATGATTTTTTCATGGAAATTTTTACCTTAATGGAGAGAGAAGACTCCAAGCTTTGATTTGGTACTATTTTCTCTTCAAATGGGGAAAACCCATGGAGATGAACTTTCTCATTTTTGGATTTTGAAAAGAGGGAATGGTAGAGAATGATGAGGGGATGAAGAATATGTACTTACTTTTGCATTTGGAGTTCCATTGAAGCTAGAGCATGAAGGAGAAGAGAGGAAGCCATTGGAGCTTTCTTTGGGAGCTCAAAAATCGCCCAACCAGAGGAGGGAGAAGAGGGAGATCGGCTGGGAGAGAGGAGGAAGGAGAGAGAATAGAGAAATGAGAAATGAGAGGTGAGAGAAAAGGTAAGGTGCCTTTTTTACTTTTTCTCTTTTTGCTTTTTGACTTCTTTATTTGCTAGCTAGTTACATGTGTGTGTGAGGGAGTTATTTGACTCTTAAAAACCTGCCCCCTACAATATTACTAGTTGGAGCGTTTTTCGTCTTTTACAGAAAACGCTCGTTAATTAACCCGGTTTCGGTACTATTCACTAACCGGGCCCGTTTTCCGGAATTTTCTCGTTTCTTTAATTTTATTGGTTATTAAGCTTCCATTAGTGCTTAATTATAGTTATCTAATGGACTATAATTTTTACGGGTTCGTTTGACCACTCAATGTCACGTTTCCGGGTTTTCTCGAAAAACGTGCGCTAAAGCCCTATTAGCGTTTTAATACATATTTGGATCCGTTTTCTTCGGGAGTCATTCCCGTACACTAATTAGGCGTGAATAAGCCTTAGGAATCCACATAATACTCTAACAGAGGTCTTGTACCTCCTATGGTTATATAACGCTTATTTAGCGTTTTTCGCTTTTTAAGCGTTTCTTCATTTCTTTTGGATTTATTTTCCTTACCAATATTACTTAGGCACTATTAGGCCCCTAAATACATACTAGAATAATTTTTAATCACTATATTTAAGTTCAGGGTATTTCAATCTACCCCCCTTAAGAAACTTTGCCCTCAAAGTTGTTCAAGGTTGTAGGATTACGATACTTACTCATTCAGACACTTCTAATGCCAAAAGTCATACATTCCTCCTCCCTACAAATTCCCAAATCCGTTACTTCAGGTCTCTACATACAATACCCTGCAAATATGCTACAATCACTCCGATCCGCATTACAACCAACCATCTGGTTTTACACTACAAGGTTTACACATACATACAATGCATAGCTATCCCAAGTAATGCAATACACACTATGATCCCGTAGGCACTCAGACCATCTAGACACAGGACTCCTCTACGTCCCGCTGCCCTTGGAATAATACAACATGATACACTACCACCGTTCTCCGGTATAGGCTTCAACCAAATTCTTATTCTCAAATCTAAAGGAAAATCCTTTCACAACCACTAATTAGAAATCTTCCTAAAACACAACAACTCCAAATTCCAATTTACGTTCATTACATCTATTCTGTGCGTGATTCTTATGACCACTTGATGGGAGCTTCAAGAATCATTCGACCCTGATGTGATCAGCATCAGTGTTGAACTATCTTTCCACCCCAATTTGTGTTCGGTTTCCCTTGATCTAATCAGGATCAAGTTCGACTTCCCACATTAGTTTCAAACAATCAAATAATTCACTTCTTTCTATTTTCTATCTTTTTACTCTTCCTAGTCATAATTACAAGTTCATACATCTCCAAAGGATGGAATTCAGTCCATCAATCATCCTCAATCTACTTCCAAATACTTTACTTCGAGATTCAATGCCTAAGGTCTCATTTCATCAAATTTTGCTACTTTCGTCCATTACTCTCCATCATCTCCAATAACTTAACTAAGAATTACAATACTTGTAGAATTTAGTCATCCACAATTTACTTCCTATGACTTACCTAGGGATACACTACTTATGTACTCCATTCATCAACTACTCTCAATCATTTCATACTATTTCTTTAAGGGATACAATACTTGTGGAGCTCCGTCCACTAATTCTCAATTGTCTCAAAACAAACACCTAGGGAACTCAATTTCCTCTAGGTTCTACATCGGCTTTATACCGACTCATGCATCGTAATGCCATGTCTAACTTCAAATAGACATACACTATAGGGATTATCATTCCCCAGGAGTTTCTCTACTCTTCGGTAAATTTCTTACCTTAAGCTCATAAGTTTCCCTTTCTTTTTCTTCCAATCTTCTCCTCTTGTTCCACAACCGGTCACAATGGGGTTATAATGTTAAGCTAAAAACCAATGCCAAATGGAACAATAATAAGTATGGAGGGGTTACCAATGCTCTTGCATTAACCCTAGAATTAAGAGAAGGTTTAAGGTATCAAAGGAGGAGATTACCTTCTACTTCAAAATGAAGTGTCTTGGAAATTGAACAAGGAAAGCTCTAGCTCCCTTATTAAGGATAGAAAAATGGCTAGAATGGGAACCAACAAGGAGTTCACGTTGGTAATTTTTTTGTTGGAAAGAAGCTAGAAAAAGAGAGGTTGTAGGTTCCTTTCTTACCTTTAAACAACAAGGAGATGGTTTGGCTTCCAATGGTCTCCTTAAGCCTTCAAATGAAGCTATAGCCATGGGGATAAAGTTCAAGCCTTTGAGGTTTTGAAGGGTGGAAAATGATCCTCAAGGTGAGAGGAGTTCAATGGTATAATTTTTATAAGATTTAGACTTGATTTGGGCTTTGAAAGTGGAGGAGGAAAGGAGCTGCTGGAGAACCCATCTAACTCTCAATGGAAGGAAAAGAAAACAGAGAGAGCTCTGGGAGAAGGAGAAAGAATCGTAAGAGAGGAAGAGAATAGAGGAGAGAGAGGGAAATAAAGTAAATATGTACTTTTTGGTTACTTTTTGCTTTTCCCATTAACATAGAACAAGTATTGACAGGAGGGAAGGAATTTACAAATGTGTACACACTCAAAGGGGTCATATTTTTGTCAAATGAATGAAGGTGAAATACCCCAAAACTTAGTATATTGTTTAAACACCTAAATATGGTATATTAAGACTAAAAAGAGTCTTAGAAACTTTAGTAAACAATTTCAACAATAGAAAACAAGAAATGTGCTTTAAGGTCAATAAAGGCCAAAATGTGCTCTAAGCTTGGGTTGAGCTTGGTTAAGACCTAATGAACTTACCAAGACCTCATTTATATACTAATGAACATATTAAACCAATTACCAAAGAAAACCAAGCTTGAAAACAAGTTAAAACACAAAATGTGCTTTAAGGAGTCTTAAAGCACATTTTTGAAAAATTGTCTTGTAAATGAGTTTTGAGTGGCTAGATGTCCACCATTACTCTTAAATATATATGTGTACTATATAATATCACATTTGGATGTCTATATCAATAGGAAATCAAAAATTTCACTTCTATGTGCCTTGTTTTTATGAATAGTGATTTTTATAAGCTAGTTTGTAACATATGTTGTATTAAGTAATTAAATTGACAAACAAAGACTAAAATACCCTCATTATATTATAGGGGGCCGGTTTTATAAGTGTGGTGACTCACCACTCTTTAGTTAATATGATAAGTAAATAGAAAACTAATTAAGCTACTTTTTACTTTATAAGAACAAATATCTTCTTAAAGCAAATTCTATCTTCATTCTCATTTCTCTCCTCCATTTCACACGGTTCCAACTCCATCTCCTTCCTTCTTGCTGCTCTCTCACGGTAATATTCACCACCACCATTAAAACTCTAGCTTTGACCTCTTGTAAAATCTAGCTCACTTATCCAAATCAAAAACAAACACCACCAATCTCTTCCTCTCATCAAGCTCTTCATTCCTATCTTCTCAAAACTTCAAGAGCCCCATTTCGGTGCCATGGAGTTCCACCATTGAAGGAGCTTGAGCTTGTATTTCTACATATTATTACTCTCCTTTGCTTCTAGGTAAGGAATCTCAAATAAAAACTACATTTCCTCCATGTTTTTGTTGTGACCGAAAATACCCATTGATGGAGCTCTTTGTGTGACTTTGTTCTAGCTTCATTCCAACTCTTCATGGACTAGGTGGAGTCCTCTCTTGATATATATTCAAACTCTCTTCAAAGATCAAGGTAAAACAACTACATTAATGTTTTTGAAACAATGTAAAATTAGGGTTTACAATGAGATGAAGCTTATAGCTTGAATACTCATTATAATGTTTGTATATTGTTTAGAACTTGACAAGGAATCAAATACCTTACCGGTTTTATAAGGAAACAAGAAAGAAGTTGTTTGGAAAAGAGGTAAATCTACTAACCTAATGTTGTTTAATGCCTTAGGAGAAATGAGCTTATAATGCTTGTTAAAACTACCTAAAGAGCAAATGGTGAATGACTTAGTAAAGTGTTCTCAAGAGACTAGTAAAAGGCATATGTGTTGTTGAGTGTATTTGCAGGTCAAAAGCAAATATATTGTGGAAATTCAGTGTTTAAGAATTATGCACTTTAAGGGCCTAAGAGCCATGCATTTTAAGGGCCTAAATGCCATGCAATTTAAATTATGCACTATATTGTGATGTAGTGTAAATTTGGTGAAATTGTGTATGAGAGTGTTCTTGGTGATTCTAGGTGTTCTTGTGTGTTTAATGGTGAAAACAATGTGCTTTGGTGTGACAAAATGCTAGGAGAACCTATGTCGAAATTTAGGAAATGCATAAGGAGTTCAAGATGTTTTAAAGGAATTTTGATGAACTAGGAAGTGCTCTAGACTTAGGTAAAGACTTAGGCAAACTTTGGTAAAATAAGGAGAAAGTGTGAACTTGAAAAAGGATTTCAAGAGATGACATAAGGAGTTGATGGTAAGAAATGATGCTTGAAAGATGATGTTAAAATGAAGAGAAAGTATTTTGAGATAGTAGTTATCATAGGTATGAAACACCACTTGGAGACTAGGAGAAAACATTGTAAGTGTTAGGAATTTTGTGAAGATATAAGTAAAGGCTTAAGGAATTAGAAAATAAGTTTTATGAGTGTTTAAGGATGTCTTAAGGTGTGTTTGAAGTGCTCAAATGAGGTTAGGAAGTACTAGGATATATGGGGTGAAGTTTGGAGTTGAATGTGAAAAGGAAAACAAAGGTCTGGGGCAGACCGAACTTGCAAGTTCGGTCGAGCCCAGTTTACCCTGCGAGAATTGGCTTCTGGAATGGACCGACCTTGGGGACCGGACTTGCAAGGTCGGTCGGGCTTGTATTTTGAGTACGGATTGAGTTACTGGAATCGACCGAACATGGGACCGGACTTGGCAAGTTCGGTCGGGCTGAATTTTCAAAGGGAAGAAACTCTCTGGAATGGACCGAACATGCGACCGAACTTACAAGGTCGGTCGGAGTAGAAAATTTTGACGGAAATGTGTTCTGGAATCGACCGAACTTGGGTAAGTTCGGTCGGTAAGGTCGGTCGGACCAAAACTTGTAAAAAAAAAAACAGAAAAGAATGTGACTTATGTAGTTAACCCTAGGGTGTATAATGAAGGTAACCTAGGGTAAGATAGACATTAAAACATGTCATACAATCATGTTAAATACTTAGTAAGTTTGAAGTTAAATAAATAATTAACCGACGTTATTAACTACGTATAGGAGTGACCTACGGAGGAAACCAATCGAGGCAAGGACCAAGGTATGGTTTTCTTGCAGTCTGTTGCCTACCGGTTTACACCGGCTTGTGTGTTGTTTGCTTTTCTGTGTGTTTATGACTTTGTAAGATTAAACCATGTAAAGAGTTTACAGTTGTTAAATATTATTATGTTGTTAAGTATGACTCTCTCTTCCCTTGTGTGTGTCTAACAAGATTTGACCTATTATTGTGAATTGTGTATTGAGTTCAATGATGAACTGCTAACAAGTGCTAACGGGGGAAGTGAGGAGCCCGGTCTGTTCCGGCCACGCGTGTGAGTGTGGGAGTCGATGTCATAACCGGTTCGATTCTCTTTGTATGTTATGGTTGTTTTCCAATTTGGTTTCCAACCTTCCCTTTAGCTTAACCAAGGCTATTTTACTGACTCACGTCGGGCCACAGGGGCATACTATGTGTTATTTCGGTGTGCTTGGATCACTATATCTGAGGCACCTTGTGTTAAGTTATTCGTTCAATCTAACGGGACGGTAACGAGTTATGCAACGAGCTTAGCATGAGCATGGCAACATTCTCTAGGCTCTCAATGGGGACTAACTGTGTTGGTTCACTTCTTAAAAGGAACTGTATGTGTGTGATGTGTGTGATGTTGTGTACAATACCCATGTTATGATATATATGTATAAGTTGTGTGATTTAAAATGAATGTCATGTCATCATGACAATTGGTTGCGCGTATCCCGGTAGCCGATGGGCTGCGCGTTAACCATACCAGCCAAGGGTTGCTGACCCCCTCGGGGGATCCATATTTCTTATGCTGCAGGATGAGGATCAAAGAAGCGGAGTGACTTTAGATCCTAGGATGCAGGTTTACTTTTGGTACTTTTGGAGGTAGGCCCGGGATGCGCCTGTGCTCCCGTGGCGTGATATATATTTGGTTATGATGGTTTACAGTGATATTTTACAGTGAAGGATATATGTAAACACTCGGTATTTTGTTAATGTATATATGTGGTTGTTAGTTCTATGCTCGGGTGTCTGATCATCAGACCGGTACACTTGTGTTTATTCAACCTTGTTAACCACGTGGGTGGTTGACGGCGTTGTAGCACCATTCGTTTAGTTACTGTTTAGTTGTTTATATTCCGCTGCGAATTCAAGTAATGTGATGTGCGTAGTAGGGGTGTTACAGAAGGGCATTTTGGTCTTTTAGCAATTTATGCCCCTTAAGTCCCTGTTTGGCACTATTCACTAACCGGGGCGTTTTCCGGATTTTTTTTCCGTTTCTTTAGTTTGAATGGTTCTTAGGCTCCCATTAATGTTTAATTAGAGTTATATAATCAACTATAATTTTTACGGGGTCCTTTAACTATTTAAAGTCGCGTTTTCGGATTTTCTTGAAAAACGCACTTTAAGACTCCGTTGACGTTTTAACGCATTATTTAGATCCGTTTTCTCCAGGAATTTTTCCCACATGTTCTTAGTGTGTAATTAGGGTATAAAAGTATATTTATAACCCTAGATAAGGTTATATACCTCCTAAAATAATTAAATACGCATTTTCACGTTTTGTGACTTTTACACATTATCTTTTTCTTTTTGGTTTTATTTCTTCACCAATGATCTTAAGGACTTAATTAGCCTTATCAAATCATAATTACATAATTAATTAACATATTAAGGTTTTGAAATACCCCAACCCAATCTATGGTGTTTAGATGTCTAAATAAGATATAAGAAGGCTAAATTATGCCTTAGAAACATTAAGAAGCAATTTAAACCAAAGAAAACACAAGGAAACACCATAAGAGCAATTTGAGCAAAAATGTGCTCTAAGCTTGGAGTAACTTGAGTTAGCACCCAAATATCATTCTTGGACCTTAGTAACATCCTAATGGACATGTTAAATCAATTACCAAAGAAAACCAACCTCATAAACAAGTTAAAACACAAATTGTGCTTAGAAAGGGGTTTTGAGTGGCTAAATGCCCATGATTACTCCTTAATTAACTTGTGTACTACTTAGTATCACATTAGGAAGGCTAAATCAATGGGAAATCAAAAATGTCACAAATTTGTGCACTAATTTGTGAATAGTGCCTAGTTTAGTCCTTAGTCAACTTAGTTTAGTTAATTGGTCAACAAAGGCCAAAAATACTCTTATTTAACAAGGGGGCCGATTTTTAAGAGTGGTGAGTCACCACATGAGTCATCCAACTTAAGAAAAGAAGAGAGAAATAAAGAAAGGTTACTGTTTGCTTTTAAGATAAATATCTTACCTTTTAGCCTACCTCTCTCCTCTTCTTCATTCATTCTCTTCTTCCACGTTTTTCTTCACCTCCTTCATCCTCTCAAACCGTAAGAACCATCCCCATGGTAGACTCACCTTCCTTTGCTCACCAAATCTCCATTTTAGCTCCAAATCCAAAAATAAGCTTAGATAACTCTTAGTTAGACCAAGCCCTTGCTTCTTATCTTTTCAAAATTGGAAATGCTTAATTTTGGAGCTATGGGAAATCACCATTAGAGGAGGAAAAATTAGCTTGAAGAGTTCATTAGCTTCTCCATGCAACCAAGGTAAGGAAAATGTAAGAAAAATCATCTTTCCAGCACTTCTTCTCCATTACCGAAAATTGGGGTATGTTGTGTACCGCCCCTAGGGACCGCCCCTATGGGGAGGTCCGGACAAATTCTGCAGGCAAAGTGGTCTCTGGTGTGGACCGCCCCTGGGACCTCCCCAGAGGGGCGGTCCAGTGTAGAACATGTAAAAAAAATTTCAAAATTTAAGGGTGATAAGGGGGAATCAGTAGTAAGCTATTAAGAGGGTAATGATGATTAGATAAACAAGCATATAAGGACTTAAGGGATTAAGTTAAGTTAAAGTTTTAAATGTTTAAGGTTAAGTTTGTAAGAACTTAAGAGATGTTAGATGGGGATCATTAGGGGTTAAGTAAGTTAAGTAATATGGAAGAAATTAATAACCTAAATTGGATCAATGTTTTAGGACTTGAGAATTGGGATTCGGAGGGAGATTAGATAACCGACACAAATCGACGGTGAATGGTATTGTTTTCTTGTAGCCTACTTACTAACGAGGTGTCCCTCGGCTTGTGTGCTATCTGTTTATTTACTATGACTAAACCAAGATAAAGCATGCAACCGGACTATTTATCTTCTTGTGTGTTTGCATTATAGTAACACACTTGGCTTTGAGATTAGATACTAACATTACTTAGTAACATTGGATGAGATAAGAAATTCACTCCCAAATTTATTGGTTGGTTAATACTCGAGAAAGGTTTAACTAACACTTCGTCTTGAGACTTTCTACTAACTGGACTTCGGGGGAGTGAGGAATCCGAGACTGACTCTAGTCATGCATGTTAAGGTAAGGGGGTTGGTATCTGAATCAGATCCGACTTCCGCTTAAGGACTTGTCTTCGGACTCGTCGCCTAGGGTCGAGAGTCGACTCAGCTACCTTGGATTTCAGTCCATGGTAGAAGGAAAATTAAGATGGAGCGGTAGGATCACCTAAATCCTAATTTTAAGTTAAGATGTTTATTCAACCAATGGAGTTAATAGCTTATTGGCTAAGGTTGCTTTTGACCCGACAAAAATAAACATCGAGTTAAGATACAACCATTTCTAATTAAAGAACGGTTTGTGTATGAGATTGAGATAAGGATTAAGGTTGAGGTAAGACAAGGCTGGACTGAGATTAAAAGGAAACATAACTTACGGAGTTAACTGATTAACTCACTTATCAAGGGAACGCCTTTAAGTCGTTCATTGTGTTGGAACTATATTTGTTCATGTGTGGATCGTTGTTTATTGCACTTCTTATTTATATTAAGTATCTTAGCAATCTCCATGCTATCGGAAATTAGTCATCGTAGCCCCATTAGCTTGGGGGCTATAAGAGAATCGTACCAGCAAAGGTCCTGACCCCCTCGGGGGCTGTTGTTTACATTTTGCAGGTAAGCATCCCATGAAGACTTATCACGGGAGTAGGGGTGGTTAGCCTTAGGATGTGTTTCATATTTTGAGTACGGGATGCGTCTGTGCACTTGTCTGCTAATATTTTGAACTTGTGGAGATTATGTTGATACTTGAGATACTAGCAAACTCAGTTGGTGTGGATTTTGGATTTATGGTGTAAAGTATTTAAGTTCGGTATATTCTGTTAGTTCAGACCGTGGCAAGGTCCTGGTGTTGGTTAAATTCTACTGCAACGTTTACTTATGCTTAGTTAAGATGTGATAACCACGATTGACTTAGGACGGGGTGTTACAAAAAGTGGTATCAGAGCGTAACTATGCTCTGATCTAGGAAACACCGAACATAGATAACCACCGAGTTAGGTTATGAGTTAATGTGTAAGTTATGGGTTAATGGTGTGAGAAGTTAGAGTGAGCAGAGTCAGACGACCACTATTAAGTGTGGATCGTCTTTATCGTCTACTGACGTTATAAAATTCATGAAACAAAACCATTGTGAATTCAAGCCTAATGTGCGTTGTAATTGTTCAGATGGCAGGACGTCCACGAGGAGAACGAAGCGATGATGCCACTGAGATACCGGGAGGGCAGGCGATCGCAGAGATCGTGGCTGTTGCGTTAGGGCACATGGGCTATCAGCCTGGTGTTGGTGCACCACCTCCACCGCCACAGCCTGGGGAACCAAACTGGGTGAAGAGTCTTGATAACCTTCGACCCACAGCATTGCCAAGCTTGTGGCGTACATCTCCGAGCTTGAGACCGCCTTCGAGACCCTTGATGTCCCTGCTGGGATCAAGGTACGTCTGGCCGCGTTCTATCTGAAGGGAGCGGCGGGCGATTGGTGGAAGCTGGTAAGGGCCGAGTATGTGGCCAATCCAGAGTTCGGCTGGGAACAGTATACAGCTCTGCTATGAGCCAAATACTATCCCGCCCATGTCCAGACGAAGAAGCGCCTACAGCTAGATGCGCTGAAGCAGAAGGACAAGATGACGGTGGACGACTATTACTCAGAGTTCACCGCCTTGCTTCGTCTTCTGCCGGGTCTAGGATATTCGGACCAGATTCTGGTGGACCGCTTCTATGGCGGGCTGAGCCATCGACTCCGCTTCGGCATGGGACCGACTAGTTATACTACCTTGCAGGTAATGAGAAAGGTTAAGATATAAGTAAGTGATTAAGATCTAGACTATGAGAATGAGATGAATTAATACCTTGTAAGTAGGAGTGCTATCATGTCGCTGCTAAGGTTGAGATAACCGTCCCGCTGAGGGACGAGGACAATGCTACCAAGAGGAAGGCTGTTGCTAAGGGTGGTGAGTACCAGGGACCAGGCGGGTACAAGAAACAGAAGTTCCAGCCTCAGGCCTAGAAAAGTCAGAAGAATAAGACGGAGACTGAGAAGGCTACTGAAGAGCCACTAAAGTTCACTTATGCAATTATTGTTAAGCCACTACGCTCAAAGGCGCCAAAGGTTAAGGAAATACACTTTAAGTGAGTAAGAATCGTTTAACAAACATTCAGACACGATTACTGATGTCGAATGCAATCAGGTACTGAGACTGGGAAGGAGGCCGGTGGTGGCTACCAATGACGCTACTACTGTCCGCGGTGTCACAAGGACCACCCCGGGTTTGACTACAAGGGTAATACGGTAGAATGAAACTTTTGTGGGGTATACAGACACCGTGCATACGAGTGCTTCCGGAACCCCGAGAGCATAGCTTTTAGGCCCGAGATGAAGGGCAAGAGCAAGACTGATCAGGGAGCTGGATCTGACGGTCAGAAGGTGACACAGCCATCTGCAAACAAGAACCCCAGAGTAGTCCAGAAGTCGGGACCCTCTCTACACCTGGTGGACCGAGACGATGAGGCTGAACCCTTGTCGAGGCCATAAACCATTTAGTAATAAAATTGCCTTCTTACCGCATTTTATGCATGCTTTGGTGAATAATTAAGTTAGATAAAATTAAGACAAGATGAGAACTTAAGTGAGATATAACCTACCGTTACCTTAGGAAATTTCAACATTTGCTATCCCAAACCTTCAACACTTAACCTGGAAGAGACCAACATCGAAACCCGAGACTTTCCAACCGAACAATGTCAGGTTATCCGACCAGGTATGATTTTATTAAGGGGATACCTGACACCCGAAGCGCAAATAGCCATCATCAGGAGATGTAATCAGTTAGGAGTGGAACCGGGAGGTTTTTATACACCGGAGTACCCAGGAGGAGCTAGGATGAAGCTGAAGATAATGAGCTTAGGCAAGGACTGGAATCCGTATGCCAAGATGTACCAAACCATGAGAGTACAAGATGGAGTCTCACCATCGGGGATACCCGAAGAGTTCCATCCGGTTATTACACAAGTCGTGGAGATCGCTCAGCAGTTGGAAGCTGACCCGATCCCAGACATACAAGCAGACCTCTGCATTGTTAATTTTTATGAGAAAGACGAACGACTCGGATTACATCAGGACAAGGACGAGACAGCGGAGTCTCTCTCGAGAGGGATACCCGTAGTGTCTTGGTCCATTGGAGACGATGCTGAATTTTTATACGGTGAGCAGAAGTGTGCGGACCGTGCTAAGAAGTTAGTACTTAAGTCTGGAGATGTATTAGTTATGGGAGGAGAATCAAGAATGTTGTATCATGGGATTAAGAGAATTAAGCTGAATACAGCACCGTCAGCTGTAATTAATGTGACGCATATGAGACAAGGACGGTTAAACCTAACCTTTAGACAATATTAGCCATGTAATTTTTCGGTATGATGTAAGAGATGAGATGTAAGGAAGAAGCACATGATGTAAACAGGATGGTTATTAATAAAATAACACTGTTGTTCATATTAATTGTTACGACTCTTGTTATACTATCATTACTCATGAAAGCTTGTGAAATACAATTAGGTTATGGACTCGGTACGGAAGGTGCACTAAGCATTCTTACAGAGGCACAGGCCGGTGAAAGAGGTACTATCCTCACCAGCACCTTTCCGATCAACGGCATTGAGGCATTAGTTCTCTTCGACTCAGGGGCCTCGCATACCTTTTTCTCAGCATCATTTGCGAGAAGGTTGGGGCTAGACGCTGATGAGCTACCCGACTTCACGGTTACGCTCCCGTCTAAGGAGAAGGTTCGTTGCACTCATTACTACCGAGGACCACCATCAGAATCAGTGGTGAAGACTTTCTAGTCATATTTATTGAGTTCAGAGATTTGGGGTTTGATGTTATCTTCGGGATGAACTGGTTGGAGCGGCACAAGGGTCGTATCCTCTGCGCCGAGCACCGACTACTACTCAGTAGTCCGTCTGGGGTAACAATATCATACAGCCAGAGGCCCAGAGAGCCTTCGACCAAGGTCATCTCCGGCATGGCAATGTATAAGGAGTTGAGAAGGAAGGAAGAGGTATATCTCTACTATGTCCAGGACATAGAGAGAGACCCCGAGTTCGACCCCGACTTACCGATAGTGTCGGAGTTCCCCGATCTCTTTCCACGGGAACTACCCGGCATGCCACCCACTCGGGAGGTAGAGTTCACCATCGAGCTGCTACCAGGAACAGGACCGATAGCCAAGGCACCATACCGCATGGCTCCGGTAGAAATGAATGAGTTGAAGGAACAGCTAAAAGACTTGTTGGATAAGGGGTTCATAAGACCTAGTGTGTCACCATGGGGAGCGCTAGTCCTCTTCGTGAAGAAGAAGGATGGCAGTCTCCGCCTCTGCATTGACTACAGAGAGTTGAATGCAATGACAGTGAAGAATAAGTACCCACTACCTCGCATTGATGACCTGTTCGATCAATTGAAGGGGGTGTCTGTGTTTTCCAAGATTGATCTCAGATCGGGGTATCATCAGATAGCCATTAAGGAGAGAGATATTGAGAAGATTGCATTCCGTACATGATACGGCCACTATGAATTCACAGTGATGCCGTTCGGTTTGTCGAACGCACCAGCAAAGCTTACGGATCTGCTGAACCGTTTGTTCAGGGAGCAGTTGGACAAGTCGGTTGTGGTGTTCATCAACGATATATTGATATATTCAAAGTCGAGAAATGAGCATGAGGAACATTTGAGGAGGGTGTTAGAAATACTGAGGGAGAACCAACTTTATGCTAAGTTTTCCAAGTGTGAGTTTTGGCTTGACCAGGTCTCCTTCCTGGGTCATCTCATCTCAGATGCTGGGATCTCGGTGGATCCAGCAAAAATTGATGTCGTGCGTACATGGCCGAGACCAAAGACAGTTACCAACATCCGGAGCTTTCTTGGATTGGCAGGTTACTATCTGAGATTTGTTAAGAATTTCAGCAAGGTCATGAAGCCGATGACCAGTCTGATGAAGCAAGATGCACCGTTTGTGTGGACGGCTGATTGTGAGAGTTCGTTTCAAAGTTTGAAGGACTCACTGACCACTACACCAGTTCTGAAAATTCCAGACGGTAGGGTTGCGTGCTCATGCAGCATGGCAAGGTGGTGGTGTATTACGCCAGCTGAAGAAACATGAGGAGAACTACCCCACTCATGAATTGGAGTTGGGAGCTGTAGTCTTGGCTTTGAAGATATGGCGCCAGTACTTATACGGGGTTAGTGTGACAATCTACACAGATCACAAGAGCTTAAAATATATATTCACTCAGAAAGAGTTGAATCTTCGATAGAGGAGATGGTTAGAAGTTTTGAAGGACTATGATATTGACCTCCAATACATAGAAGGGAAGGCCAATGTTGTAGCTGACGCTCTGAGCCGTCGAGCACACTCACTCCATTCGCTACTTGCTTTCTCAAGCTTGGTTGATGAGGTGCGAGAGGCTCAGAGGATTGATGAGTATATGAGGGAAGTCAGACAGAAACTGGCAGAGGGTACCTTTGAGAGTCAGAAATATGACTTCAGACTTCATGATGATGATCTGATCAGACTTAAGGGCCAGTTATGCATACCACGAGGTAGTGCGGATCTGAAAGACCGCATACTTAGAGAATCACACTATTCTTCAGTTTCTATCCATCCGGGAGCCTCTAAGATGTACAAAGACATGAAGAGGTACTTCTGGTGGTCGGCGATGAAGGCAGATGTTACCAAGTTTGTTTTGAGGTGTCTCACATGCCAGAAGGTAAAATTCGAGTACCGACGACCGGGTGGAATGGTACAGTCGATGCCAGTTCCGGAGTGAAAGTTTCATGATATCTCAATGGACTTCGTGGCCGGACTCCCACCTACCAGGGGAGGTCTGAACATGATATGGGTTGTAGTGGATCGCCTTACCAAGGTATCCCGATTCATACCGATGAAGGATACTTGGAAGGTAGCTAAGTTAGCTGAGTTGTTTGATAAGGAAATCATGAGACACCACGGGGTACCGAAGACCATAGTGTCAGATAGAGATACCAGAATCCTTTCGAGGTACTGAAGAGCTACGAGAGAAGTGTTGGGTACAGAATTGAAGTTGAGTACCGCGTTCCATCCTCAGACAGATGGTCAGACTGAGTGCACAATTCAGACACTCGAGGACATGCTGAGAGCATGTGCCTTAGACTTCCAGGGCAGTGGGATTGACAACTTGCATCTGATTGAGTTCTCATACAACAATAGATATCATGCTTCAATCAAGATGGCGCCTTTCCAAGTGTTGTACGGTAGACCATGTCGTACACAGCTCTGCTGGGATGAGTCGAGTGAGATGATCATCATAGGACCAGATTACTTAGAGCAAGTTCAGGCTGAAGTTCAGCAAATCAGGGAGAATATGAAAGCTGCTCAAGATAGGCAGAAGTCGTATGCTGAAGTTCGACGATGAGACCTGGAGTTCACAGTGGGCGACCGGGTATTTCTACGGGTTTCACTGATGAAGGGGGTATTTAGATTTGGGCAGAAGGGCAAACTGAGCCCAAAGTTCGTTGGTCCATATGAGATTACGGAGCGGGTGGGCCCAGTTGCTTACAGGTTGAATTTACCTGCTGAGCTGGGTAAAGTGCATGATGTTTTTCATGTTTCACAGCTAAAGAAATACATGCACCACCCCTCCCATGTGTTAGAGCCTGAGAGATTGACATAAGAGCCAAATATGAGATCTGTGTAGACTCCTCAGAGAATCTTGGATACAAAGACTCGAGACACTCACCATAAGTCAGTGCAACTGGTGAAGGTTCCCTTCTTTATTTACCGATTAGATCATCTGTATAGGGTACGGGGCGTACAACTTTTTAAAGGGGGTAGAGCTTCCTTGCTTTTGAGTTAGTAAACGAACGTGTTTGTCGTTTGCTTTGGTGAATGTAAGACATGGCTTGTGTAAGATATTACACTTTGTGTTAAGTTGAGTTAAGTATAGTACTTATGTATTGTACTTGTGGCAGACCCTTGGGTCTTGAGATGTGTGAATGTGAATATGAGATATGGTATTAAGATTAAGGAATTTGAGTATTGTGAATGATTAAGTGCGTATATGAACTTTGGGGACAAAGTTCTTTTAAGGGGGGTAGATTGAAATACCCCAACCCTATATATGGTGTTTAGATGTCTAAATAAGATATAATAAGGCTAAATTATTCCTTATAAACATTAAGAAACAATTTAAACCAAAGAAAACACAAGGAAACACCATAAGAGCAATTTGAGCAAAAATGTGCTCTAAGGTTGGAGTAACTTGGGTTAGCACCCAAATATCATTCTTAGACCTTAGTAACATCCTAATGGACATGTTAAATCAATTACCAACGACAACCAAGCTCAAAAACAAGTTAAAACACAAATTGTGCTTTAAGAACTCTTAAAGCACATTTTTGAAAAACTGTCTTAGAAAGGGGTTTTGAGGGGCTAAATGCCCATTATTACTCCTTAATTAACTTGTGTACTAATTAGTATCACATTAGGAAGCCTAAATCAATGGGTAATCAAAATTGTCACAAATTTGTGCACTAATTTGTGAATAGTACCAAATAGTGCCTAGTTTAGTCCTTAGTCAACTTAGTTTAGTTAATTGGTCAAAAAAGGCCACAAATACTCTTATTTAACAAGGGTCTGATTTTTAAGAGTGGTGAGTCACCACATGAGTCATCCAACTTAAGAAAAGAAGAGAGAAATGAAGAAAGGTTACTATTTGCTTTTAAGATAAATATCTTACCTTTTAGCCTACCTTTCTCCTCTTCTTCATTCATTCTATTCTTCCATGTTTTTCTTCACCTCCTTCATCCTCTCAAACCGTAAGAAGCAGCCCCATTGTAGACTCACCTTCCTTTGCTCACCAAATCTCCATTTTAGCTCCAAATCCAAAAATAAGCTTAGATAACTCTTAGTTAGACCAAGCCCTTGCTTCTTATCTTTTCAAAATTGGAAAAGCTTCATTTTGGAGCCATGGGAAATATCCATTAGAGGAGGAAAAATTAGCTTGAAGAGTTCATTAGCTTTTTCATGTAACCAAGCTAAGGAAAATGTAAGAAAAATCATCTTTCCATAACTTCTTCTGCATTACCGAAAATCATCTTCTCATGGGATCTTGTTTTATCCCTTGAACTAGCTTATTTTCATTCTCCAAGGTCTAGAGAAGGTCCACCTTGAATCATATCCAAGCCTATCTTAAGACTTTGAAGGTAAACATCCATTTTAATACCTTAAAACACATTTTTTAACCTAGGAATGATTCCTTAAGGTTAGTGTATTATTTAGCACTCATGAGAGTCACTGAATATTAATTAGAACATTGGCAAGGGAATTTAATTGGTGGCCGAAATTCAATCAAGGAAAACTAAGGAGGAAAGTGTGAGAAGCTTGGAAAAGAAACAAGGTAAATGTCTTACCTTAAGGTAATTTATTGCTTTAAGGGATGGAAATTAGATAGATGATATGTGTAGCTTAGAGTTTACATTATTTAAGGGTTATAAAACCTAGGATAAAGAACATGATTATATTTGAGAACTTTGATTAAAGAGCAATTGGTAAATGAGTTAGTAAACCAATCACAAGGTGAAGTATAAGAACACTTATATTGCAATGGGAGCATTGTTGTGTGTATTTGCAGGTTGAAGGCTATATTATATGGGAAATTCAGTGTTTAAGATTTATGCATTTAAGGGCCTAAGTGCCAAGCAATTTAAGTTTATGCACTATATTATGATGTAGTGAAGTTTGGGTGTAAATTGTGTGCTAAGATTGTGTACTAAGGATTTGTGTGTTCTTGATTGTATTAAGGATGAAAAACTAAATGTTTGGTTGTAGTAGTATACTAAGGAAGCCATGTCAAAATTTGGAGAAGAAACTAAGTGTTTGAGGTGTTCTAAGGAGATTTTATGACTCAGGATGTTCTAGTAAACATTAAGGGTTGTTTTGGTGAAAATGGTTAAACTATGGAGTTCTTGAGCACTAGGATGACCTAGGGATGTCTATGAGGGGCTAGGGGTTAAAATGGTGAATTTAAGGCACCAAAACCATGGTTAAGGAAGTTAGGAAACTTGTGCAAAGTTTGTAGGAGGAATAAGGTATAGTGACTTGTAAGGATGTAAGCATGTGCTAGATTATATAGCTTTGAGAAGTTTAAGTAAGGGAGATTGGGATGGATGATGATGCTTAAGGAGTGGTCAATTGGTATGGAGGAAAACACTTTGGTTAGTTGAGGTTTTAGGTAAAAACACAAGTTAGAAGTGTAAGGAATTAAGTTCTAAGTGTTAAGAATTTGAGTAAATGTTTAAGGAAGTTATTGGATGATTTAAGAAGGGATTAAGGTGTTTAAATGATGTTAAAACATGTGGGAAAACATGTGGAATGATTAGGAAAAGATTGGGGTGAATTTGGAGTTCAAAATGAGGAGAAAAGCACTTTGAAAATTAGGGTCTGTTGTGGACCACCCCTAGGGACCGCCCCTATGGGGAGGTCCAGACGAATTCTGCAGGCAAAGTGGTCTCTGGTGTGGACCGCCCCTGGGACCTCCCCAGAGGGGCGGTCCAGTGCAAAACATGTAAAAAAAAATTCAAATTTTAAGGATGATTAGGGGGCATTAGTAGTAAGCTATTAAGAGGGTAATGATGATTAGATAAACAAGCATATAAGGACTTAGGGGATTAAGTTCAGTTAAAGTTTTAAATGTCTAAGGTTAAGTTTGTAAGAACTTAAGAGATATTAAATGGGGATCATTAGAGGTTAAGTAAGTTAAGTAATATGGAAGAAATTAATAACCTATATTGGATCAATGTTTTAGGACTTGAGAATTGGGATTCGGAGGGAGATTAGACAACCGACACAAATCGACGGTGAACGGTATGGTTTTCTTGTAGCCTCCTTGCTAACGAGGTGTCCCTCTGGTTGTGTGCTATATGTTTATTTGCTATGACTAAACCAAGATAAAGCATGCAACTGGACTATTTATCTTCTTGTGTGGTTGCATTGTACTAACACACTTGGCTTTAGGATTAGATACTAACATTACTTAGTAACATTGGATGAGATAAGAAATTCACTCCCAAATTTTTTGGTTGGTTAATACCTGAGAAAGGTTTAACTAACACTTCGTCTTGGGACTTTCTACTAACTAGAACTTGGGGGGTGTGAGGAATCCGGGACTGACTCCGGTCATGCATGTTAAGGTAAGGGGGTCGGTATCTGAATCAGATCCGACTTCCGCTTAAGGATTTGTCTTCGGACTCGTCGCCTAGGGTCGAGAGTCGACTCAGCTACCTTGGATTTCAGTCCAAGGTAGAAGACAAATTAAGAAGGTGCGGTAGGATCACCTGAATCCTAATTTTAAGTTAAGATGTTTATTCAACCAATGGAGTTAATAGCTCATTGGCTAGGGTTGCTTTTGACCCAACAAAAATAAACATTGAGTTTAGATACAACCATTTCTAATTAAAGAATGGTTTGTATATGAGATTGAGATAAGGATTAAGGTTGAGGTAAGACAAGGCTGGACTGAGATTAAGAGGAAACATAACTTAAGGAATTAAGTGATTAACTCACTTATCAAGGGAACACCTTTAAGTCGTTCATTGTGTTGGAACAATATTTGTTCATGTGTGGATCGTTGTTTATTGAACTTCTTATTTATTTTGTGTATAATCAATCTCCATGCTATCGATAATTAGTCATCGTAGCCCCGTTAGCTTGGGGGCTATAAGAGAATCGTACTAGCAAAAGTGCTGACCCCCTCGGGGGCTGTTGTTTACATTTTGCAGGTATGCGCCCCATGAAGACTTATCATGAGAGTAGGGGTGGTTAGCCTTAGGATGGGTTTCATATTTTGAGTACGGGATGCGCATGTGCACCCGTCTGTTAATATTTTGAACTTGTGAAGATTATGTTGATACTTGAGATACTAGCAAATTCGGTTGGTGTGTATTTTGGATTTATGGTGTTAAGTATTTAAGTTCAGTATATTCTGTTAGTTCATACCGTGGTAAAGTCTTGGTGTTGGTTAAATTCCGTTGCGACGTTTACTTATGCTTAGTTAAGATGCGATAACCACGATTGACTTAGGACGGGGTGTTACAGGTTTGGGGAATTTCACCTCATCTCGGAGATCATTTCCCTCTTTTCAAAATCCTCAAACTCCAAGTTTGACTTCCATGGTAGTAGCTCATCTTTGAAAGGAAGAAAACCATTTCCACTCCTTGTTGGTCCTAAGGTAAGAAAAGCTTGAAAAACCTTCTTTTCCTAGCTTTTCCTTGTGACCGATTTTTCCAGAATTTTGAGCCCCATTGTTCTTCTTTTTCTAGCTCCGTTTTATCTTCAAGAAGTGCTGGAGCTTGCTTGTTTAGATTTCCAAAATACCCCATTGAAGTTAGAAGGTAATCCCCTTTATTTTAGTGCCTTAAACACTCTTCATTCTTGGGTTAATTCCAAGAGTATAAAATATCTATCTAGTGCTTATTGTTCCCTTGGGCATTGGTCTATTGTTAGCAATTAAACCCCCATTGTGACCGGTTTGAAAACAAGAACATGAAGGAGGAAGAGATAAGAGAAAAAGGGAACTTAGAAGATTAAGGTAAATCATTCACCTTAATGACTATCTTGATTGTTTTGGAATATTGAGTTTGGTAATTTAAATGAATGAATCAAAAATTGTGTTGGAAATGAGCTTAGTGAATATAAGAGAAAATTTGTGAGGATGTTTAGTGTTGGGTGCAATGGTGAGTTATGTTTTGAATTAAGGGCCTAAGGGCCAAGATATTTAAGTTGAAGTGTTTTATGGAGATTTATGTAAATGTGTTGAACATTGTGTGTTGTTAGAGCCCACTAAGGGTTTGGTTAGTATGAATTGTGACTATTTTGGTTTAGGTGATGAAGATGATAAAATTTGGATGTTAGTAACAAAGTTATGGCAAAATTTCGGTAGAAATCTAAGTGAATTAGGTGTTGTTATGAGTTTGAAGGGCCTAAGGCTATCTAGGGGTGGAAAGGAATTTGTTTGAGTTATTTAAACACCTTAAGATGTTGGTTGAAAAAGGATATTGAATGGTGCAAAAACCTGTAGTAAATTGATGTTTAGTGCCGTGGAAGAACTAGAAAGGAGCTAGTGTGCATGACCTTGTAAATGGGGAGTGAACTTGGTTAATGGAGATGCAAATGGCAAGGAATGAGTGGTTATGATCAATAAGTGAAATGGTAATGTTGGTAAAAGGTAGTAAACTATCAAGGAAAGTTTGGTAATGCACTAGTGTGCATAAGTGTGGAAATGGGAATTGAAATTTGTAGAAGTAAGCAAGAATGGGGTGATAAGTTTGATCAATTATTTAAGAAGGATTGATGAGTGTTTAAGGTGTTTTAACATGTTTGGAAACATGTGGAAAGATTAGGAAAACATTAGGTGAGGATTAAGGTTGGATTAGGAATTGAAAAATGGTGTTTTAGTAGCTTTTTAGCAAGGTCCGGGACCTAGCCCTTGGATAAGGTCCCGGACCACCCTTAAAAATGAGCCGAAAGTGCATTTTGTAAGCGGTCTCTGGGTCCTTAGTCCAGGACCAAGACCCGAACCAAGTAAAAAAAATGCCCGAGAGTACATTTCAGTGTTGGTCCGGGACTTTAGGTCGGACTAAGTCCCGGACCAGACCAAAAATTGTCCAAAATGTGTTTTAAAGGCTTCTAAAGATGTGGGATTGATGGGTTATGGTATTAGATGATGTTTAGGACTTATTTGGTGACATTTAAAGATCATTAAAAGTGTAAACAAGTGATAGGTTCAATGTGAAAGTTGTGAACCTAAAACCCCCATGAGTAAGACTAAGATTAACGAGACAATGGGGTTAAATACGGGTGTACCAATTGTTTACATACTGTATAGTTTTGATGTTTATAGAATTACTTGAAATATAATCAGTGATTCGAGGATTATCCGAGGAACGTAAGATGACACATTAGGAAATCCCATGGTGAAAGGTATGGTTTTCTTGCAACCTGTGTCATGTCAAGTTATACTCGGCTTGTGCGTTTGTGTGTTTTATGGATGTTTATGACTTTATAAGATAAAGCATGAAATGAGATTACAGTAATTCAATTATGTGCCGCGCTATTCCCGATACCGTCTAAAATCAAGTAAGTGTTAACCCTGTTACCCAACCAAGTTAGGTTCACATAAGAGAACGGCATTTGGTTGTAAACGTCCCAAACCACAGGAACGTTCTAACTACGACTATTGATGTGTAAATTGTGGATTATGTTGTGTGAATGGGTTACCTCCATTGTGTGACTAACTGGACTTTGATAACCATAATGTAGTATGACGTGATAAGCCCCATAGAGGGTGCTTCTAACCAAAGTATAAATGAGGGGGTGAGGAATCCATTAGTTCCGGTCGTGCGCGTATGTATAGGAGTTGGTATCTATATTAGGTTTAACTCTCTCCGTGTTCGATTGTTTTCCTTCTTGGAATTCAATCTCCCACGAGCCTCATAAATGGCTCTCCTACCTTGACTTATAATTGGGGTTAGGGGGATATGTGTACGGTGTGTTCGGATCTAAATTAAATCTGACACATCTAAGTAAAGCAATCATATACGGTGTGTCGGAGCCATACTATAACTGACACATCTTAAGTAAAGTATATGTTCTCTAAGAAGAACGGTAATGTGTTATGTAACGAGCTCGACATGAGATAACCCTTGATTGAATAAGTAATGTGAACACTTCTAAGGGCTAGGAAGAGGTAGGGGAGGTCGTGGCAGCTGCAGGTGTCATCATGAGCTGAAAATAAATTATGACATGTAATAAATGACATTACATGGCATTAAATCTGGCCGGTTACCTTAAGGCATGGTTTGGCTAGTTTGGCTGCCTCGGCGATAGGCTTAGTTTGGTAATATGTCCTACTAATGTGTAAGTGTAAGTGGAAGTGAATACACTTCTGGTTAAAGCTCATTTAAGGCTCCACTTAAGGGTACAAAAGGAATTAAGGTGTTTTATGAGCAAGTAAGAACTTGTTGTTGTACTTTGACTTAAAATCTAGCTAATGACCTTATGACACCTCCTTCTAGCTTGCTTCACCTCCCTACTTGCTTGCTAGCTTGTGTGGACAGCTTTTAACCAATCATTTTGTGACACCTCGTGCTTCCCGACACCTCGTGCTTAGGTTAACTAGGTTACCACCTCATGCTTCCTACCTACTAGGTCGCCACCTCGTGCTTACCTCAACTAGGTCGCCACCTCATGCTTACCAAGCTGTTTAAGGTGTTTCCTAAGGAGAAAAGTGATTATGATGGAGTAAAACTAGCTATGGGGGCATTTCTGGCTACTAGAATTTTACCGGGTCTTATAGAGTTTTCTAAGGCTTTCCATCTCTGGTTATTAGGAACTTTCGGGAACTAGGGTTTCTAAAATTTCCGGGACTTCCGGGAATTAGGGTTTCTAGCATTTCCGGGACTTCTAAGACTTTTAGGTTTTCTCGTAAAATCGGGTATTTCATTCTCCCCTCCTTAAACAAAGCTTCGTGCCCAAAGCTTAAGCATACCACAAGACTCAGTATTACCACAAAACATTAACCACCAGTGTGAAAATCTCACTTATGCTATAAGTACAATAACAAATTAAGTAACAACATGCACAACTCCACATATCTTACCTATTCCACATAATCAGATTAGGCAAACATAATCAAGGCATAGCATTTCAGATATATCATGATAAACACATTAGTCACACCACTTCACCCTGCATTACCAAAACCTATGAGTTTCACCCTTATGTTTTCATTAATCTTTCTCCCCTTCTCAAAATAAAGTTTCCCCGAAACTTAATAACTAACCTCAACCAAATGATGTGGGTGTTGTTTCTTTTTTTATCATTGTTAATTACGTTACTGATTCCATGAGTGAGTAGTCGTTTTAGCTCCCCGAGTTGGGGAAGTAAACCTATTATGTAGAATTTAATATGTAACTTTTCACTAATTTTTACTATGCAATAATGTAATTCCTGTTCTTTATGCGCATTGATTACCTTGCTAATTATCAAAGTTATGTTTGTAGTTTTCTAATCAAAATGTGGTGCTGAGATTAGTTTACTCTCTAATTCCCAAGTGGCTTCTTCAACACCACGCTTCCAATGCGCCACTCTGATTTCTACCCATGCTAAGAGCTAAATCCTTTAGGGTCTCAAGCTGGCCCCTTTAGGCCTCCCTTCCTGTGTAGTCTCCATTCTACACACATATAGACATTAGTCACAAAATCATGAACATTCAAGTATTTAAACATTTAGTCAAACATTCACAAACAAGCATTCACACACACATATTTAGACAATGACCACCTATCCTTTCCCCAATCTATAACCTATTGCTCTGATACCAAACTGTAACACCCTAATTTGTAGCTCTAATTATTTCTTCTTCCTTGTGAACAATACAGCGGAAGGCTTCCAAAACTAGTTGAGGTGCTACCGCCACACCCACACTCACTGTGGATGCTAAGGCTAATTACCACCACTATACCAAATTAAGTTAAACTCTTAAACTTTATATACGTATATATATATTCAAAAATCCAACCATAACCTTACTCACCAACATCGACTAACATCTTTCAAAACTAGGTATTAACTTGCACCATCTTTACTAGCTCATACAAAAGTGTTTAAACCTATTACAACGGAACTTAATTGAAATACTACGTCGTCTTCTAGCTTTTGTCTCTAATCCCTCTAGTTTCACTCTCTCATGCAACATCTCAACATGTTCCTTTGGTCAGTCATACAATCACAGAGAAAAGACCACAGGGCACATGCCAGAAAACAAACGTTAGCAAAGCTGAGTAATTCTTGCCACAACATGTAAAATACATTTAGCTTATAAAACTCTTTAAGAAATACAATACTGTTGCAACTTATCATAATCATAACCAAATCCGTGACGTCCCATGACAAAATACCAAGTTCTACCACATGTACAACATCCAAGAAAACAATGGTCGTATGCCCGGATTTATAGAGTCCGACCTCTTCCAATGGCTGTACGCCCAGATTTATAGAGTCTGACCTCTCTACCTTACCCCATGTCCTTTAATGTTCACAACCCCTATGAGTCATCAGCTCATAGAGTAGATCATGATGGCTTACCCACAATTCATTGGTAGTGGGGAAAAATCAGTGTTCGGCCTTCGAGGGCCCGTAAACTTGTAATACCAAGTACCAAAGTCATTACCAAGTGTTCAGGTTGTTCCACCATGTCCTTAACCTTAATAAAAACATCCACACAACATACCAAGAAGAATAAAAGCATATAACCACCATTAACCAAACAAAAACCAAGTTAGAACACACATAAAACACCTTGAAAATACAATAAAAACAACCCCTTGTTTGAGATCTTACCTCAGTATAAATTAGGCCCACCCTTTAACCAGTTCAATGTCAACATCTGATGAGTAATTAGTCACGAAATGAAAGCAAGAAACCTTCCAAAACCTCTTCATAATTTGAATAGAGACCAGAAAGGTCTTAAACACCATTTTAGGTCTTATCTTACCTTTAACTCATAAAAACTCAACTGGAGAGCTTACCCAAGAACAGGAATATTGTAAAGGGATAAGTACTCATCATTTTTAGCCAAAAACCCATGGAAGTTGTTCACGAAAATCACACACCAAGCTGGCTCCAAGTTAAAGCACAAAAATCACAAATATCAACATCAAGAATTCAAGGTTCGTTCACCAAGTTTCCTAGAACTTCTCCGGGCCTATTACATATCAAAGAACCATTGAAGAGTCTAATTTCACACCATGAAAATATTTAGAAGAGATATGTAGCTAAGCTGCCGAAAATAGCACAAACAGAAAGCGTTGCCAGAATTGACAAATGAGGAAAGAATGGTGGAGCACAAAAAATACCTGGCTCCATCTTGCCATTGCTTTTCAACATGAGTTAGGTACTTCAAATAAATAAATGGGGATCCAAATAACTCCCAAATATTCACCTGGAAAGACCTCCAAATTCCCTCTCGTCTACACGCCTTCTACACTGGCAAGTTATTGTACGGTATGAAACGTATTGTAGCAAGTGTACTGGTCTGTCGTAGTAAGTTTTCATAGGTAGTATTCCCTAGGTTATCGAACCATATAAGGTTGTGTCTAGTTTGAGTCTTTAATCTAACTAACTAAAAACTAGAGAAAAATAATAACAATAAATTGGGGGTTGGTTTGCATAAACTAAACGATTAAATAAACTGAAAACAATATAAAAAGGTGAATCCTGGTTTACTACTTCTCCCTAGTTCATCAATTCCCTTCCTGAGTGTTTTCTAAATTCTAGGTTGCAACCTCAGATCTAAATTAATCTAAAACCGTCCCCCACAAGATAGATCCTTACTAGCAATTCCCAAACCCTAACTCTTGTTACGAATTTACAAATTAACTAGTAGCATTAACGATTCATTTGGTTTCTAGTAAGCTAATCCCCAGGAATTGTCATCTGTAGTTTCACTGGTAATATTCTTATGGTCTAATGAATGCCGTAGTTCTCACTTGTAAGCAATTCATACCAATAAAACTCAAGCAATAATTAATCACAAGAGAATTCAATAATAAACTAGGAATAAAACTACAATCTGTATAGAATTTGTATTTAACAACTCAAGCAAAATAATAAACTAGATGTCAATAGCAAACTTGTATTCTAACGACTACTCAGACATCAGATATAAAGAAATAATAACAATAATTAAGAGATTAAAAAACATCATCTAATTATGGTACAATCTGTCTATGTTCACTTAATCAAACTCGACGGCCCTAGGGTTGGAAAATATTTTCGTGCCCGGCTACCCCCGTCTTTTGTTTCGTCTGTACGAATATATATGCTGAATGTGATATATTTATGTGCTGCTGTATGCATATATGTCGCCCACAATGATATGAAATAATCATATTTAAATGCAAAGTGGTGCAGCTTTTTGTTCGGGCTGTCAAGTCCAAACTCTTGTGTGAGTTCGGCATATGAAGATGGGCCCCAAAGTCAACCATGTGCAGCCCTTTCTCAAGTCCATGAAGCTGCCTCCATCCATGATATGCATATTAATTATCAATCCAGCGTACATGCATGTGTTGCTGGTTGAAAAACGTTAACCCAAATGCCATGCGGGTCTTTATCCGAAAATTGTCTACGCCTCTGATTTCTGCGCCTCTGAAGTATTTCTTGTCAAAGTCAAACAACATGCATGCGGCCCAAGACGAGCATGATCGGTCCATGTTGCAGCCCGAGAAGAATAATGTGGTCCGGGTATGTTCATAGTATAAACCAGGACCATACAATTATTTAGGTAGTAAATACCGTCCAGGTGTGGTCCAGGTTTATAAACAAGTAGATAAACGTAGACCATGCTATAAATTTAGCAGAATGTTCGTTTTCGGTTCTATTTGGTCCCAGTTTGATCGTTAAGCTTCTGACACATGTTTCTAGACCTTTTTTTCAACATTTTATATGTTTTAGCACAATACCACAAGTAAGGGAAGTTCTTTTAATATAACATAAAATACCATATAAGTAAGAAATTTATCATATTAACCAATAAAATATTAATCACATTAAGCATATAAATATTAATTCCACACTTATCAACTACCCCACACTTAGCTTTTGCTTGTCCTCAAGCAAAATGAAAAATATAACTGCTCTAAACCGAAACATCAAACTCCGGGATCAAACATAAGCAGAAGAAAAACAAGCAAAATGACAATCTGAAAAATCAATCTGCTATAAGCCATCAGTTTTTGCAAGTGCTCCTTCGCCCTCTTGATATCATTCTCTCTATTTCTCACAGCCTCTCTCAAATCACCAGATATTAAATCTTGCAATCCAAAGTACTCCCTGATATGTGAATGCTCTAGAAAGATGGTTTTCCCTTTCACCTTTGAGTGAATGACATTAAAATTATCATCATTTTTCGCATTAGCATAAAACAGTTTAACCAATCTCGGATAATAGCACCCCCACCACGATTCAACAAATTTCTCCACCCTTTTTAGCCGAATAAAGTTTCTAAATCAAACTCACCTATTAATTCAGCAGATACTGACCTTTCCGGAATTATATTCCGATCCTTTACATTATACTAGTCGAAAGCCGCCTCACTGATGAAATCTGAACGCTTAGTCTCGCGGTATTGGACTGGCTGAGTCGATGTGGGCACGACAGAGGTGGATGCAGTGGCAGCGGACCTTCGGGCTCTCCTCTTAGGGGCCATTTGTAGCTCGGAGAGAATTTTTGGCGAAATTTTGTTTGGTAATCTGTGGTGGTGCGCGCCCGAATTTGGGAATTGGGTAGTGGGCGAATCACGACAGTGGGGTGGTGTTGGGTTCGTGGTAATTTGGGCGTAAAGTGGTGCGTACTGGGGAGTTAGGTGGTGGGCTGGTTGTATGTGGCGAAAGTGGTGGCGCGCGAAGGAGGTGGTAAAGGTGGTGGTGTTGGGCGAGAATGGAACGCGGTTGTGTGGCGAAGGTGGTGGCGCGCGAAGGATGTAGTAAAGGTGGTGGTGTTGGGCTAGAATGGAACACGGCTGTGCGGCGAAGGTGGTGGCGCGTGAAGGAGGTGGCAAAGGTGGTGGTGTTGGGCGAGAATGGAACGCGGCTGGGTTACTGGGGCTGCGGCGCAATTTGGAAGTAAGGGGCTGGAGCTTAAAGACGAAGGTAGAAAAGATAGATTTAGGGATTTAGTATTATCGCCCCCCCCCCCCCGAATCTGTAGAATAACTGGTCCGGGTTTGCAAACCGGTACGCAAACCCGGACCACACAAAAAACAAGTCAGCGGATCCTCCGCCTTTTGATCCGGGTTTGTAAATCGGCACACAAACCCGGACCACCCCTTAAAATACCCAGTAAGTTGCTCGACCATATGGTCCGGGTTCGCAAACCAGTACACAAACCCAGACCGTAAGAAAAACATGCCAGTAGCTTCGCTAAAATCCTGGTCCAGGTTTGTAAACCAGTACACAAACCCGGACCATGCTTAAAAGTGGTCAGAAAGTCAAGTTTTCTACTGAAATGCATCTAAACCCTTATATCCACCTTCAACAGAATAAAAACACTAAAGGAAGCACATCTAACAAACACATTAGTCAAAATAATAAAAATGAAAAACAATAAAACTTAAAAGAAAATGGAAAACAACAATTGAAAAACTTACAAAACTGGGTTGCCTTCCAGTGAGCCGCCCTCTTTACGGTCTTTGGCTAGACCTTAGTTCATCAGTTTGAAGAATTAGGATCCCAGAGCCAGAGTGTTGATTGAACCATATCAACATCGCTCCCTTGATACAAGTTCAACTAGGATCCGTTAACCTTGAATGTTTCTCCCTTCTCGTTGACCATTCCAATGACTCAATAAGGTGAAACAGTCGTAACTGTGAATGGACCCGACCAATGAGACTTTAGCTTTCCTAGAAATAATTTCAGTCTAAAAATTGAACATCAGCACTCGGTCCCCAATTTGAAACTCCCGTTTCACAAGCAACTTGTCATGCCATCTCTAAGTCCGTTGTTTGTAAATTTTGGCATTCTCATAGGCCTCTTCTCTGAATTCATTCAGTTCTCATAGTTGCAATTTTCTTTCCTCACCGGCCTTCTAAAGATCACAATTCAGTACCTTAAGTGCCCAAAAAGATTTATGTTCCATCTCTACTAGAAGATGACACGCCTTTCCAAAAACCAACTTGTATGAAGACATTCCCAAAGGCGTCTTATAAGCTGTCCGGTACGCCCATAAAGCATCATCCAATTTCGTAGACCAATCCTTACGGGATGCACTAACAGATTTCTGCAAAATCCACTTAAACTTTCTGTTGGTAACCTCAGCTTGTCCATGGGTCTATGGATGATAAGGTAAATATACCTTATGTCTCACCCCCATACTTCTGCAATAAAGTCTCAAACAGTTTGTTACAGAAGTGAGACCCTCAATCACTTATGATTGCCCGAGGCACACCAAATCTAGAAAAGATGTTCTTTTTCAAAAATCGGAGTACAACCTTTGCATCATTGGTAGGTGTAGCCACTACTTCAACCCACTTAGTCACATAATCCACAACTACCAGGATGTAAAGATTCGAATGTGAAGAAGGAAACGGCCCCATGAAGTCCATTCCCCATAAATCAAATGGCTTGACCTCCAAGATGAAATTCAGAGGCATCTCATGCTTACGCGAAAGGTTACCTTGGCGCTAACAGCTGTCACATATGGACAAATATGTATGGTAGTCTTTATGCAGCGTCTTTCAAAAGAAACCGGCCTCCAAAACCTTAGCTGCTGTCTTGGCTGGCCCAAAATGTCCTCTAGCCTCTCTTGAGTGGCAATGGACAAGGATTTCACATGTCTCAGTCTCTGGGACACACCGACGAATAATCTCATCACCATAAACCTTGAACAAAAATGGATTATCCCACCGGTAATGCTTAACAGTAGAAAATAATTTCTTCCGCTACTGATAAGTCATCTCTCATGGCAAAATCTGCTTAGCAAGGAAATTTGCAATATCAGTAAACCAAGGATCCTCCTTAAAACAGACTGCATATACCAGCTCATGTGGGAAATATTCATTGATTTGTATACCGTTATCAGGACACTGCATCCGTGATAAATGTAACACCCCTCTCGTTAATCTCGTAGTAATCACTCACATAGCATAATTAAACACGTCTCGCAGCGGAATTTAACTCCTCAAATATCTCACTCAGGTGTCACATGCATTTACTCGCCCATGCGATTAAAGAAGTAGAAACTAAATAAATAAATAAAATAACAACAATACACCGTAGTGATAACGAGATATCTACCTATACATCATACTAAGTCCAAACCGAATACACAAGACAAGTGAGCGCATATTATCTCCTGAATACTACAATATAATACATACCAAATTCTAACAAGTGCGGTAGTTAAAATAAAAGGTGTTGTCGACTACCCCAAGGTCCCGCACTCCGGCTTCAACGCTTGATCAATAACCTGATAAAATGTCGTGGAGGCTCAGCGATAAACGCTGAGTATCCTAGGTTCGCATTCAGACCCTATGGGTCACTTAGTCATTTTAACCATCTTAAATATCAGATTGCTTACATGCCTTGTCCGGTTTACAGTTATAATAAATACTGTAAATAGCATGCGTAAGCACAGAGTCATCCAATAAATCCAATCAATACATTCATTATAGTTCACAAACAACAGTTGCACAACGAAGATATCGAATAAGTGCAATAAACAGTGTAATCGCTTTCAGCGAACGACATTTGTACTTGTATTCAAATTAGGCCTTCAAGGCCCCACCTACCATTACCATGTTTACTCATCTCTCCAGTTGGGTGTCATGTTAGGACAACCCGAATCTTTTAAATGGATAGTAGTCCTCCCGTACACACGAAGGTGCTCATGTTTACCAGAGGTCCGGAGGCCCCTGGACTTCTACTATGCCTTGTAAGGCGTCCATAGAAATGTCATAGCCGTTTACCTACAACAGGTACCATCTGACCCACAATCCAATTGGGCTCGTTGGGAATTTCCTAGAGTGGAACCCAATCGGGTATCCACTCAGTGATCACAAATGCGCAACCAGGTAGTTCGTAAACTACACTGGATTTCCTCTCCTCGTCACATACCAATTCTCTCATAGGATTAAGTGTCTTAATCATTTCCTAAGATATACTATTAGTTTTATGGAGAAAACATTTTACCATTTTATTTATCTGCCTTCGAGGTCTTACGCAAATACCTAGAGGCAGTCTAAGTTATATTCATGCTCGAGAACCATGCTCTAGAGATCGACATTGTCGTATATCGTACCTAAGTGTTTTACTTAGGTTATTATATATACATTATTATAATACTAAGCGTATTATATTAAGTATCCACAATCACATCACATTGCTCGTATAAGTATGTTTATGTAAGTCGATCTATAGTCGACGTAATATTAGCCCGATGGGCATTCGCACAGAATAATAATGTAACGCGAGAAAACGAGCAGGTATTACATAGCATTTCATGCATACATACATATATCACAACATCGCTATCACAACAAGATTGTCTGTACCTGAGAAAGTTCTTAGGGAAAATTCATATCAGGATCGTCCACATACCGTACACCTTAGACCAAGGATACGCAGAGACCACTAAGCTCGCCAAGCCTCTGTCGGTCGTACGATCTAAATATAAATAACACTATAAGTCAATCCACATGACTTAATAAAACTCGGTACATCCAAATCACACTAGTAATCCCAACATTTCATCCCCGGATTTCAATTGTCAATTGTTTAAGGTACCGTTACGTGAAAGTCGTCACTCGTAGTATTTATGTACATTCGGGTTTCAACTAATGAGTCAGTTGTGTAAGACGTCTTAGTCGTAGTGTTTTCGAACATTAGGGTTTATTTCATTATATCGCAAATTTATAAGTTTACGAATATGTATTTACGTTCACACTTATGTACATAACTTAACCAAATTCGGTTACATATATAAATGCATGTTTATAACCTATAGTTGCATGTATATATGCAACATAAATTCATGGAATGTTATCCCTCCTTATTTATCAATTACACATTGTGTTACATAATCAATAATCTTGTAACAAGTCATATTTAAATTTCAAACCTTACAACTTTGTAGTTAATAAACTATATTTGTGTAGTAATATTTATCATTCACTACCATATAGTTTTGAACTATATTTCATGCGTAATACATATATATCCATGTATATATATGAGTTTCATGAATTATAAAATATTACATGTTTGCATTTTTTTCATCTTATGTGAGATGATTATTTTCATTAGTTGTATTTATACAACTTATATTAAGATTTCTATCTTAACATTATGTAACACCTTATAACATAACTTTATAATTCCTAAGGTTTATTTATTGTGAACCTTAGTTTATATTTCCCATTTATTTATTCCTTGTCACATTATTTCATGTGAGTACTAATAATGGAATTAGTTTCATTTAATCACATTAATACCTTATAATAGCTATAGTATTTACATTATTGTATACTATAACTTAAAGTTCAATTTCAAACATGTAGTATTTACGCTACAGCCCACTTTTTTCATTATTTATGTTTTCACCACATAGCTTATCCAATGTTACATTTATATCTTTATATCATATAATATGATATTTTTATCTCAATAATAATTATAACCTATAGTTTTATTAAAACTATAATTATGGCCGAAAGCCATATATGTTATAATTCCATTTTCATCAATTCCCGTTACTTTTCTTTTATTTCAAATATCCACATATTTCATACTATGTTATATATATATATATATTATAACATTTTAACTTTATAACAAATATAACCTATAGTTATATGTTATTAAAATACCCGAACAGACCTTAGGTTTTTTCAGATTTATTTCTTTAGTACTTAACTTTTCATAATTATACTTTGACCACATATTTGGTATAATGTTATATATATATATATATATCATATATTTTAACATTTTTTCTTAATAAGGAATATAACCTATGGTTATATGTGTTACAATTTGCGAACAGACCCTAGGGTTGTTCTAAATTATTTCTCAACACTTTTACTTTTTATATTTACATTATTACCACATATTTTATAATATGTTACAAATAATATATATTATGTCATATTAATATTTGCAACTTACATAACCTATAGTTTCTAGGTCTTAATAATTCTGAACAGACCCCATGGTCTGTTGTAATTAATATCTCAGCCCATATTTCCTTTTACTTACGAATTACCCCCACAATTATAACATAAGCTTTTTAATGTCATTATAAATATATATTATACACTTTTCTTAATATAGCCTTTTATAATATTCCAAAAATTACCAAATTTTACCCAAAGGATATAAACTGTTATATTTACTATTCTAACCCATAATTTTTGGTAATTTGCACTTATGCCCCTAAAGTTTTGTAAATTTAATATTTAACTTATAACATTACTATAAGTTCATAATTTAGTTATTTATGAACTAAACTTTGCTCAAGGCACTCAATATGGTCAAGATTGACCCCTATATTGCCTGTTTGAGTAGAAGTTACTGTAATTACAGTTCTGGCCCTCAATTTTTCAAAAATTCCATTTTGACCCTAAACTTTATAAAACTCTATAAAATTCATTTAATAAGCTTTTAATGTATATTTTTCAGCCATAATTATTCCTAGACCCCAAATTTCATTTTAATTTCTATCTAACCCCAAACTGTATTTGGTAATGTTTATTTTTATTTTAAACTTGATTTAAACTTAATATAACTTAAATTAAAATGGCCTAAACTGAATGGCCTTATTACAACATTTATCATAGAATAAAATTACACAAAAGTGCCCCAAATAATATAATTTGGTCATGGCTTTTTACACTTTATACCCAGATATTTTTATAAATTATATTGTTGCCACTTAAATTATTTCCTTGACTTAATAAGCCATTTAAACACTAAGCAAACTATCCAATAATGTTTTACAACAATTTAATACACAATTAAATTATTTACCACCCTTAATGTTCTCCGCTTTAACTAATATGTTACAAAATGATATAAAAACCTTATAATGTGTGAGATTAGTATACTTACTTGGTTTAGGCAATTAAATTAGCCAATCCACTCTAAATGCTCACGGCTACATATTTGTATATGTTCAAGTTAGTTTTTGAATATTAAACCACATATAAACTTGATTAAGATCTCATTAAGGTACTAATTAACTTACTTTGACAAGCTTTCTCACACACTTGTTTTCTTCAAATTTTTGCAGAATTTTCCCAAGGTTCCAACAGCCTTGCGCCAACATTTATGCAAGGAAAAACACATGTATTAGCCTTGTAACATTTTAGGTAATTAAGGTATATTTAAGCTTAAAATGTCATAACCTTTACCTTGATTTGTAGACCTGATTTAAGGTTGTTCTCGCCTGGTTTATATAGCACAAAAGAAGTGTTATAACACTGCTTAGGCTAGAGAATACAACTGTAAGTGACAAGAGTAATAGATCTAGGGTTTTACCTTGTAGAAATGGCTTTTAAGGAGTTTCTTAGCACCAAATGAACTAGCACTTCATGGAGTTGGTGTCTCCACTGATTATACATGTGTAAAATGAAGAGAATAAACTTAAGAAATGGAGAAACAAAACCGGAGTGGAGGGTAAACAAGATTTACTAGTTTAAGGTATATTTTTACTTTAATAATGTCTTAAGCTTTCTCATCCCTTGATTTTTATGCCAGCCGATATTTTCCTCTTTCTTTGAACACCAACTCACCCTAAAATGATGGATGGAAATTGGACTAGGTTACACCATTAGAAAGAGGAAGAAAAGGGGAAGAGAATGGTTATAAGTATGATTTAGGAGCTTACCTATAGCCAAGTGAGTTCCTCTTTTAATATTGGTGCTACTCACGTCCATGGAAGAATAAGAGAGGTTCTGGAGCTGGAAGGAGACTACTAGAAAGGGGTAAGAGAAGAATAGAACACAAAATTGTCTTATAAAGAAAAGTAATGTAACTTTAAGGAATAGTCATTAGTGAGTCACTGTGAGATATTTTGGAGGTTGCTTCATGTTGTGGATACCCCCTTAAACAGGCAGCAATGGGTAGTCAAAGTCAAGGAACAAGTGTTGATCATTGACTAGCTTAAGAGATCAAGTGTTATTTTGGGTACTATTCACACCTAAATCACCCATTTTAATTTTATTTGAAAATTTGAATTAAATTTTCTAATATGGTGTATCATGTAACTTTAATGTAATAAAGAATGTAATCTTGCTCTGAAAGTAACATAAAACCAATATTTTTTAGGTTATACACAAAAATGTGCTTTAATGTGTTTTAAGACACATTTTGTGTTAAAGCTTGTTGAGCTTGGTTTTCTTTGATAATTATTTCATTGTTTTTATTCATGGGTTATAATGCTTAGGAATTAATTTTAGATCCTAAGGAGTTCATTTGGGCATATATTTGCCCTAAATGGTCAAAGGGTGTAATTCTTGCTTTATGATGAACATTGTTGTGTTCAATTGATTTTTAAGGCATGTTTAGGCCTTAATTTAATTGACTAGATGTTTAATAAATGTTATTTAGGGGTATTTCAGTCTACCCCCCCTTAAAGAGACTTCGTCCCAAAGTCATCTTTCTCGAATAGTTATATAATTACCCGAATAACTCATAATGTACATCTATGTGATGTAACATTCATGCATAAAGTGTTGTGCTTATATCGCACATATCCCTCAATTTAGTGTTTGTAACACCCCATCCAACAACTAACACATAACAACAATCTGCAGCGGAATACACACCTCATCACATAACTTAACTCGTTGGTGTTACACGCCGTTAACCACCCACGTGGCTAACAAGGCTATTACATAAACATTGTACCGGTCTGATGGACTAGATTCCCGAGCGACTACACATTACTGACCCTTTCCATTAACAACAACAACAACATACACATACCTTCCAACTGTACCGAGTATTTACAAATTGATGCCGATAACAGTTTCGGTCTTACTACACCTACTGTACATATACAACTTAAACGATTACCCATGTACAATGACTACCCCGTCCTACTCTCGAACGGCTTCCAGCTCCTTGAACCTGAAATAGGAAAAAGAAGAGAAAGGGTGGCCCCCAAGGGGCTCAGCACCTTTGCTGGTATGGTAATCCCGCAGCCCACATGCTACCGGGCCACGCACAACTAATTGTCATCTTAGCATGCAATTGATTATATTTAAATCATGCATGCAACTGTAAACACACAACACATAACATTTCGCCTCAATGGGCTCGACAAACGGATAATACATCCTTACTTGATAAGTCACTCATGGTATTCATTATCCCTAGAGTGTTCCTCCTCTAATGGAGCTACTTCCTTAATAGACGACACTTACCCTTAAGTCGGGTTATCCTTAAACGCCTCTTATCACAAACTGGGATTCATTTCCATGATCCACACACTCCATATATTACACCATATAACATTCCTCACATAACAAACATAACAACACTTTTCACGTTTCGACGTGCACATGGAAACATCGCAATAGGAATTGCATTACAACAACATCACATAACATAACAGGAACGGTCCTCTTAGGAACCAACCCAAACATAGTTAATTCACTGGTGAGCCTAGAGAATGGTGTCACTCTCATGGTAAGCTCGTTATACAATAACAACAACACTCATTACCGTCCTAATAGTCGGACGAGTAACTTAAGTTAAGATGGTTCAGGTTTGGAGGCCCGAACACACCCCACAAACACATGTTCCCCCTAAACCGATCATAAGTCAGAATAGCTAAGCTTTGGAGTGAGCTATGGGAGATCATAACCCGTGAGGGAAACAACCATAACAAAGAGAAGGGTAAGGCTAAGAAGGATACCCTCTCCCAAACAACGCGCGACCGGCCAAACCGGATTCCTCACTACTGTTAGTACATACTTACTTTAGATATTAGTTAGAACCCCACTATGGAGTCTATCACACCTACACACATACAGTATTACGACTGGGTTAAACATACATGGGAGATCCCTACATTCACATACACCACATCACATAATCAACTCACGCATAGCCGTGGTTAGAACGCCCCATGGTTCGGGTCGTTTAATCCGAATACCGAACTCTCATGTGATCCTAGACTCAGTTAGCTAAGGTTAACACTTTCGGGGTTAAATGGTATCGGAGTTGAACACGCCACATAAATGAATTACTATAAACTCATTACATGATTTATCTTACAACGTGGCAAACATACAGAAAAACACATTGGCATACAAGCCGGTGTAATCCGGTAGGACACAGGTTGCAAGAAAACCATACCTGTCACCGGAGTCCACCGGGGTTGCTTGATATTTAATGTATAAGCTTATAATTTTTTCCCCGTTAACTTAGTTACATAACTTCACTTTTAACTTGTTTTACTTTCACATTTTATTACAACTTTTCACCCACTTAATTGTCATTAAAACTCACCTAACATGTCCTTAACAACCTCATAACATCATTAACCATCAATCCCCATCATTAGACATCATTTTCCAACCTTAAACAACGTTTTTAGAGTGGTCCGGGACTTGGTCCTTACCTTAAGTCCCGGACCAACACATTAGAAAACTTTCGGGCGGTTTTAATAGGGTGGTCCGGGACCTTGTACTCACCCCAAGTCCCGGACCAAAACCTTGTTCAACTCTCGGCCCTTTTTAATGCCTGGTCCGGGACATTACCCATGACCTAGGTCCCGGACCAAAGCTACAGAATTGTCAAAATTGCATTTTTCTACCCTTGTTCAACTTGTTCTCTTCATCCATTGATTACCCAAACTTCACACATTAACTTAGGCATATTCTAATACCAAAATATCACTTTGATTCACCTTATAACATTAACCAACTTGTTACCCAATTTTCTTACCAAATCTCTTAACACTTGTACATTTTCCATTTGGTTTCCTAAGTGGGTTTCACCTATAAGTGGCTACTACACTAAAATGCTTCCTCACCTTCATAACATCATCTCCCAAGCATCTCCTCTTACTAACCAAATCCTCTTTTCACAACTTCTTGAATTCCTTTCTCAAAACCTTACCTAAACATCATTTTCTCCTTAATCATCAACATTACCTAAACCTTAAACAAACTTCTCCAAGACTTAAATACATTCTCAAAACACACCTTGAATTCCTAGAACTTCCAAGGTAACACCTAAATCCTTGCATCACTCTAAATCACCTTAATACATGTTTTCTTCCCAAGTAAAACATTTATTCACCTTTAATACTTCCTAGTTCACCAAAACTTACTTAAAACACTTAGAACTTCTTACACATTTCTCAAATTTTGCCATAGCTTCTCTTGTATATACTCACATCCAAACACTTAGGTTTTTACCTTATTTCATTCAAAAACACCTAAAATCCATCAAACACATTTTTATACACAACTTCACACATTTAGCACTACATCACAACATAGTGCATAACTTAAATTGCTTGGCACTTAGGCCCTTAAATAACATGGCTCTTAGGCCCTTAAATTGCATAAACCATAAACACTTAATTTCCCACATAAGTAATGCCTTTGACCTGCAAATACACCCAGCAATACATATGCCCTTAATAAACTCCTTGAGAGCATTTTACTAGCTCATTTGCCATTGGCTCTTTAGGTATTTTATTAAGCAAATCAAGCTCATTTTCCTAAGGCATTTAAACTACATTGAGATAGTTGGTTTACCTCTTTCTCCTCATAACTTCTTTCTTGTTTCCTTGTAAAACCGGTGGGATGTTTGGTTGTTTGTCAACTTCTAAACAATGTACACATAATAGAATGAGTATTCAAGCATCATGCTTCATCTCATTGTAAACCCTAGTTACATATATTGTTTTAAGGTATTAAAATGATGTTTTACCTTGGAATGGAAAGAGAGCTTGAATGAGTATCAAGAGAGGACTCCACCTAGTCCATGAAAGCTTGGAATGAAGCTAGAACAAGCCAATATAAGAGCACCATTAATGGTGAATTTTCGGACAACAACAAAACATGGAGGAAATGTCATTTTTCTTTGAGTTTCCTCACCTTGAAGCAAAGGAGAATGACAAGGCATGAAAATATGAGCTCAAGATCCTTCAATGGTGAATCTTAATGGCACCAAAATGGAGTTCTTGAAGATTTGAAAAGATAGGAATGAAGAGCTTACTCTAACTAAGACAACGTAGTCTCAGAATTAAATTCGGAGCATGGAATCATAAGTTACAAGTAAAAGGAGATGGGATATGAATGGTTCTGTTGGAGAACGAGATTGAGAAGGGAGGATGAAGATAGGTGACGGTGGGAGCAAGGAGAAATGAAGGAAAAGTGAGGAGAGAGGTAAGCTTTGGAGATATTTATGTTTTAAGGCAAAAAGTAACCTTTTACTTACTTTCTTTCTTTCTTTTAATTGGCTGACTTGGTATGGTGACTCACCCTCTAAAAACCGTGCCCCCTTTAATATATAACATATATATGGCCTTTGTTAACCAATTTAATTACTTATAACAACATATGTTACAAACTAGCTTATTTTAGTTACTATTCACTAAAACAAGGCACATAGATGTGAAATTTTTGATTTCCCATTGATATAGACTTCCAAATGTGATACTATATAGTACACATGTTAATTAAAGAGTAATGATGGACATTTAGCCATTCAAAACTCATTTACAAGACAATTTTTCAAAAACGTGCTTTAAGACTCCTTAAAGCACTTTTTTGTGTTTTAACTTGTTTTCAAGCTTGGTTTTCTTTGGTAATTGATTTAATATGTTCATTAACATATTTATAAGGTATAGGTATGACCATTAGGTCTTATACAAATTTATCCCATGCTTAGAGCACATTTTTGCTCATATTGACTTTAAGGTATTTTCTTGGGTTTTATTTGGTTTAACTGTCCACCAAGGTTTCCTAAGGACTTATTTAGCCTTATTAAATCATAATTAAATGTTATTAAGTCTTGGTAGGCTCTTTGGGTCCTAACCAAGTTCACTCATAGCTTAGAGCATTTTTGCTCATACCGTGTCTTAGTGCTTTATTGCATTTACTATGGTTTAAATTGTTCACTGATGTTTCTAAGGCACTTTTTAGCCTTTATAACCTAGTTTGATATTTAAACCACATATCAAGGTTTGGGGTATTTCAATCTACCCCCTTAAAAGAACTTCGTCCTCGAAGTTTACACTTCCCTCACATCTTGGTTTAGAATACGGGGATTACTTATAGAGATAAAACTTCCCTAACCAAACACACTTTACATCACAACCTCGGACTTAATGGTCCGGGCAACACATTCACATCCACATATAACACAACATATTCACATGATAACCTCGGACTCAATGGTCCGGGTATCTTAACAACACTTACACATACATAACAACCCCTTTGACTCACTGGTCTTGGGTAACATAACAACATTAGACACATAGGTCCCGATAACATAACAGTCTTTAGACACATAGGTCTATGCAACACAACACATTTAGACTCATAGGTCTTGATAGCATACACTTTAGGAAATCCAAGTCAAAACAACATTTATTACACATACCACACAACATGTCATAGCATGTATAGCAATCAAAAATATTTTTGATATACACTGTGATCCCGCAGAACCCGGTCGCGATGGACACCTTCCGTCCCCGTGCCTTTGGGAGGTCAAAACAATCACTTAAATTTAAAATTTCCTTGTGAGGTTAAGTAAGAGAACTTTAATTATGTAAAGTATCTATCAACGTTTTATAAATACCAACTAAAAATCCTTTTTGAAACACACACAACTCCAAGTCCAACTTAAGCTCTTTGCTTCTTTTCTTAGCGTGGTTATTTGTGACCACTTATAGGGAGTTTCAAGAGTCATCCAACACTGATGTGATCAGCATCAATGTTGAACTATCCTTCCACTCCAATTTGTGTTCGGCTTCCCTTGATCACATGCAAACCAAGTTCCACTTCCCACTTCATTTTCAAGCATCAAATAAATCACTCATTTCCAATTTTCTATCTTTTAAATCATTCTAGTCATGATCATAACATCTCCAAGGGATAGAACTCCGTCTATCAGTTATTTCCATACACTTTAATGTTGTTACCTAGGGAATCTTATTCTCACTAGGTTCTATGTCGGTATCATGCCCTTTCTTAAATCACTATATAGTATATATATACACATATATTTTATCAAAATACAACACACCATTTCACATTTATACACTGTCGGGGTTTGTTCCCCCGAGAGTTTCTCTACTCCCACACTTGTACTATCACTCACAACTGTTAACAAATAAACACACTTACCACAATGGTATTCGCATCTTCTGTGCACAATTACCACAATTAAACCATGAATGAATGTGTATGTTTACGTAACACACACACCAATCATCAAAACAATAATTTTGTGCTATGCACAATATAAGTCACATACACTACGTACACTTGTACGGTAATATACACTAAGTGGTTTTGCGCTCTACCCCCCTTAAAAGGGATTACGCCCACGTAATCAATCACTAAACATTGGCTTAAATGTTCTGCCGTCGTGAAGTGTTTTAACTTCCACGCGGTCTATTACACAATGGATTCTGATTAGAGGATCTTAACCATATTGGCGGTTTAGTTCCTAAACCAAGAATTCTCATTGGAGTTTGTTTAAACTCTTAGTTGGTTTCGATTCTGGCCTGTTAGGCTTCTAGGCGTTAATAATTGGCCATTCACTCATGTTCACCATGTACATTCAACACTTGAATCACTGGCTCACTAGTTTCTGCTGCGAAACTCTAATAACTATAGAGCTTAATTGCCCCATTTGTTATTCTTACTGTATTGTACATCCCCAATTGTCACCTTCATCTTGGTAACAATGGTTTCTCATCCGACGCGTGGTATCTCTTACCGTTAGTGAATTCGGTTAGTTAAAAACTTTCTATCCACTTCCATAACAATTTACTGTGTATACAGTTATGTATTTCACAATGATTGACTTGTTCCCTTCCGACTTACTATCGGTTGAGATTGAGCTACTACCTAGTGTGTAGTGCTCTCTCAGCTATTTACAACATTTGGGGTATATTCCATACCGATCTTTGGCAGTTAGTGCTACTGTAGTCACTTACTGTTAATCATGTCTCCACATTTGGTTTTGTACAAGTACTCTTTCATGGTATGTCTTTGCATTTCCTATGCATCGGCCATTATAACATTATTGCTCCACAATTAACATGTTTCCAATTCCTAGCTATCCCACTCGATCATTACTGCGCAAGTGCAATACCAAAACACTCAGTCATACAGAGTGCAGAGGCGTAAACTCTTGACAGTAAATCCCTTATGCGACTCGCCATGGAATTCACACTAAGTTCCTCATCATATAGTACCTACCACTGGCTTATTGCCCAGTCTGTTTACATCGCTTACCTTACATCTCTACTAAGTTTAACCATATTTATACAACGGTCGCTTGTTGCGCACCGTGCTCTTACTCCTTGTATAACGTCAGAGCTCATATTGTATTTAGTGCCACATTAACTTCCACATATATACTTACATCATTCGTATTATGGTTCATCACTCATTTGGATGACTACTGAATACTCCTTGAGCATTGATCATTCGAGTCACAAGCCGGCATTATTCAGCTCGGTGCTTCACTTTATACACACATACTACTAAGCTCTCTTTCAATAATAACATCGTCCATCCTTAACATATTTCTTGAGCTTGGTTCACATAACTACCGCTCCTGCAGTCTCACAGCATCGAGAGGTATCCCCACTCTTAGTGCAGTGGTTCGTTCTCCACTCTATTCACTTATATAACATAAACTTCTGCAATCAATCTAATTTATATAACACATCTTTCTTATGGCTTATAAGCCTTATTTGCCTTGAGCTGGGCTCATTGTAGGCTGTTCACACACATGTACTTCTCTGTACAACATTTCATGATTTGGATATTATATTGGGCTCCATGACAAGGTCGTTGCATCACGTTTCCTTTTACGGGATGCCCCTTAGGACTGCCAGTCCGTCTCCTGACAACTTATGTCTAAACTGGGTGTTAGCTTCAACCCTTGTGTTTCTGTCAGGTCATTTCCTGCAACAATTGTTGATGCGAACACCCTTTAAGGATTGCTCCTGGGTGTTGCTAAGTCATGCCATTACATTTGGTTCGCACTTATTGGTATATACAGTTAGCCACGCCGTTTGCGTTCTTAACTGGCTTATTATCCTCTTCTGTGAAGATCAACACTTCCTGGTAGTGTAGGTACTCATTCTGGGAATTTCATCCCGTTCATTGCACATTAATGTGTCCACATTAGGCATCTGCTTGCCATGTATAGGCTGGGTCACCGTTCCAGCTAACATGTTTATCCCTGAGGATCCTTAAGACGTATACGATGTCTTTACATTACAGTTAGTGCACTTCGCACCTCCTGACTCTTAAGCATTTCGTTGGAAGGAATTCACTAATTCCTTTAGTCTCGTTAACTTAACTGGGTTCCTTTACTTCAACCATTCATGGTAATCCTTAGCTGTTGTTTGACTTATACTGCTGACCGTAGAACGGAGTCGACTACTTCCCGTGTTTCGGACTCTACTCGTATACATATATGGGGTATCATACTGATACATTGCTACTTACCCAACTAACCTATAGGTAGGTCTGTCAAGCCCACATGCTCCTATCGGAGTGCGGTCGTCCCACAATTCAGTTGGTACACTCGTAGTGTCCGTCACACGCCTAGGTGAAGTATTCTGTTGTCAACTCCCTTATATTGTCCCGTGACAATATTCATTCCTTGCTTCCCGAACTTAATCGAGGGAAAGTTTATCCATTGTTGTATCTTTATCAACTGTCCTTAGTTTTACTGGTTTGGTTTAGAAGAAGGTTAGAAAGAAGTGTTGGTTTGGAAGAAAATCTGGTTTTGAAAAGAAGAGGGTTTGAATAAATTTGGGTTTAAAAGAAAATTTTCATGGTTTCACAACATCTTCTTACCTTAACCAAGTCTAGCTTCTTGCTGACTAGTGTACTTACAATTACAGGGGTTAGGCTAACAGGCCCTTCTACTGTTATGTCGATCATATTTAACTTCATAGTACTTTACTAAGTACTTGTAGTGGTTATAAATTTCCCGAACAGCCCTGTTATAGCAGCACTTGCTATGGCAAGTGCGCCATGCTAACTGGCTATCAGTTTAACACATACCGGTTGTGGTATTGTTTTTACCCGCACTGTCATCAGTGGCCTTGTTGGCCCTCACTGATCTTACTGTCTTGACAATAACTCCTCTAGGTGACTTCTCACTGTCTTCACATGATAATCATTAACTAGGGTGTTTCCCATTCTGGAAGACCCCCTTTTTTTTTATTGTTTCCTCTTCGTAGCCCATTCCACGCATTGTCGTGGTTACTGAGACTTGTCTCTTGTTTGGGCACTATGTTGTAGTTCCTTTGTCAGTTGGTATACCGTCGGTGTATTATTTATCAACTGTGGTTCCGTAGACACTTGTCTCGGGTTCCATTAATCCACTTCTTGCCTGTTGCACGGTCGGTGCGTTGCAAGCCGGTTGTTCTCGACTGCTCGGCATGTCGACCCAGGTTGCCGGAAATTCTATTCTCTTATACACAAAATCCTTCATTCTTCGCTATTAAATGCGGTTAACACTGTTCAGATGGAGACCGTCTCCGGGATTCCCAGTTTTCGGGATCTACCGTATGACAGGTTCTCCGTACCCTAAAGGTATTTAATAACAGCCAGATCGGGTATTCCCGAGTAAGAGTGGACTTCCATCTCTCTGGCGTTCTTTGCCAAGTTATAAAACAGGGGTTGTGGAGGGCGGGAAGGATATTGTAGGTTTCCAATACACACTGGTAATTCCTAACTAGCGTATCTCTCACGCTATCACTCAACCCTTAACCCAAAGTACGAAAATCCTAACTCGGTACTTCCTAAGCTCGGTAATTCAGTCATCAGAGCGATACTTCGCTCTGATACCACTTTTTGTAACACCCCATCCAACAACTAACACATAACAACAATCTGCAGCGGAATACACACCTCATCACATAACTTAACTCGTTGGGTTACACGCCGTTAACCACCCACGTGGCTAACAAGGCTATTACATAAAAATTGTACCGGTCTGATGGACTAGATTCCCGAGCGACTACACATTACTGACCCTTTCCATTAACAACAACAACAACATACACATACCTTCCAACTGTACCGAGTATTTACAAATTGATGCCGATAACAGTTTCGGTCTTACTACACCTACTGTACATATACAACTTAAACGATTACCCATGTACAATGACTACCCCGTCCTACTCTCGAACGGCTTCCAGCTCCTTGAACCTGAAATAGGAAAAAGAAGAGAAAGGGTGGCCCCCAAGGGGCTCAGCACCTTTGCTGGTATGGTAATCCCGCAGCCCACATGCTACCGGGCCACGCACAACTAATTGTCATCTTAGCATGCGATTGATTATATTTAAATCATGCATGCAACTGTAAACACACAACACATAACATTTCGCCTCAATGGGCTCGACAAACGGATAATACATCCTTACTTGATAAGTCACTCATGGTATTCATTATCCCTAGAGTGTTCCTCCTCTAATGGAGCTACTTCCTTAATAGACGACACTTACCCTTAAGTCGGGTTATCCTTAAACGCCTCTTATCACAAACTGGGATTCATTTCCATGATCCACACACTCCATATATTACACCATATAACATTCCTCACATAACAAACATAACAACACTTTTCACGTTTCGACGTGCACATGGAAACATCGCAATAGGAATTTCATTACAACAACATCACATAACATAACGGGAACGGTCCTCTTAGGAACCAACCCAAACATAGTTAATTCACTGGTGAGCCTAGAGAATGGTGTCACTCTCATGGTAAGCTCGTTATAACAAACAACAACACTCATTACCGTCCTAATAGTCGGACGAGTAACTTAAGTTAAGATGGTTCGGGTTTGGAGGCCCGAACACACCACACAAACACATGTTCCCCCTAAACCGATCATAAGTCAGAATAGCTAAGCTTTGGAGTGAGCTATGGGAGATCATAACCCGTGAGGGAAACAACCATAACAAAGAGAAGGGTAAGGCTAAGAAGGATACCCTCTCCCAAACAACGCGCGACCGGCCAAACCGGATTCCTCACTACTGTAAGTACATACTTACTTTAGATATTAGTTAGAACCCCACTATGGAGTCTATCACACCTACACACTTACAGTATTACGACTGGGTTAAACATACATGGGAGATCCCTACATTCACATACACCACATCACATAATCAACTCACGCATAGCCGTGGTTAGAACGCCCCATGGTTCGGGTCGTTTAATCCGAATACCGAACTCTCATGTGATCCTAGACTCAGTTAGCTAAGGTTAACACTTTCGGGGTTAAATGGTATCGGAGTTGAACACGCCACATAAATGAATTACTATAAACTCATTACATGATTTATCTTACAACGTGGCAAACATACAGAAAAACACATTGGCATACAAGCCGGTGTAATCCGGTAGGACACAGGTTGCAAGAAAACCATACCTGTCACCGGAGTCCACTTTACCACGTCCACTTATGTTCCTCGAGCAATTCTCGAACAACTGTTAACATCACATGTGTTTTTATTAACATCGGGGTTGCTTGATTATTTAATGTCTAATGCTTATAATTTTTCCCCGTTAACTTAGTTACATAACTTCACTTTTTAACTTGTTTTACTTTCACATTTTATTACAACTTTTCACCCACTTAATTGTCATTAAAACTCACCTAACATGTCCTTAACAACCTCATAACATCATTAACCATCAATCCCCATCATTAGACATCATTTTCCAACCTTAAACAACGTTTTTAGAGTGGTCCGGGACTTGGTCCTTACCTTAAGTCCCGGACCAACACTTAGAAACTTTCAGGCGGTTTTAATAGGTGGTCCGGGACTTGTACTCACCCCAAGTCCCGGACCAAAACCTTGTTCAACTCTCGGCCCTTTTTAATGCCTGGTCCGGGACATTACCCATGACCTAGGTCCCGGACCAAAGCTACAGAATTGTCAAAATTGCATTTTTCTACCCTTGTTCAACTTGTTCTCTTCATCCATTGATTACCCAAACTTCACACATTAACTTAGGCATATTCTAATACCAAAATATCACTTTGATTCACCTTATAACATTAACCAACTTGTTACCCAATTTTCTTACCAAATCTCTTAACACTTGTACATTTTCCATTTGGTTTCCTAAGTGGTGTTTCACCTATAAGTGGCTACTACACTAAAATGCTTCCTCACCTTCATAACATCATCTCCCAAGCATCTCCTCTTACTAACCAAATCCTCTTTTCACAACTTCTTGAATTCCTTTCTCAAAACCTTACCTAAACATCATTTTCTCCTTAATCATCAACATTACCTAAACCTTAAACAAACTTCTCCAAGACTTAAATACATTCTCAAAACACACCTTGAATTCCTAGAACTTCCAAGGTAACACCTAAATCCTTGCATCACTCTAAATCACCTTAATACATGTTTTCTTCCCAAGTAAAACATTTATTCACCTTTAATACTTCCTAGTTCACCAAAACTTACTTAAAACACTTAGAAATTCTTACACATTTCCCAAATTTTGCCATAGCTTCTCTTGTATATACTCACATCCAAACACTTAGGTTTTTACCTTATTTCATTCAAAAACACCTAAAATCCATCAAACACATTTTTATACACAACTTCACACATTTAGCACTACATCACAACATAGTGCATAACTTAAATTGCTTGGCACTTAGGCCCTTAAATAACATGGCTCTTAGGCCCTTAAATTGCATAAACCATAAACACTTAATTTCCCACATAAGTAATGCCTTTGACCTGCAAATACACCCAGCAATACATATGCCCTTAATAAACTCCTTGAGAGCATTTTACTAGCTCATTTTCCATTGGCTCTTTAGGTATTTTATTAAGCAAATCAAGCTCATTTTCCTAAGGCATTTAAACTACATTGAGATAGTTGGTTTACCTCTTTCTCCTCATAACTTCTTTCTTGTTTCCTTGTAAAACCGGTGGGATGTTTGGTTGTTTGTCAACTTCTAAACAATGTACACATAATAGAATGAGTATTCAAGCATCATGCTTCATCTCATTGTAAACCCTAGTTATATATTGTTTTAAGGTATTAAAATGATTGTTTTACCTTGGAATGGAAAGAGAGCTTGAATGAGTATCAAGAGAGGACTCCACCTAGTCCATGAAAGCTTGGAATGAAGCTAGAACAAGCCAATATAAGAGCACCATTAATGGTGAATTTTCGGACAACAACAAAACATGGAGGAAATGTCATTTTTCTTTGAGTTTCCTCACCTTGAAGCAAAGGAGAATGACAAGGCATGAAAATATGAGCTCAATCTCCTTCAATGGTGAATCTTCATGGCACCAAAATGGAGTTCTTGAAGATTTGAAAAGATAGGAATGAAGAGCTTACTCTAACTAAGACAACGGTAGTCTCGGAATTAAATTCGGAGCATGGAATCATAAGTTACAAGTAAAAGGAGATGGGATATGAATGGTTCTGTTGGAGAACGAGATTGAGAAGGGAGGATGAAGATAGGTGACGGTGGGAGCAAGGAGAAATGAAGGAAAAGTGAGGAGAGAGGTAAGCTTTGGAGATATTTATGTTTTAAGGCAAAAAGTAACCTTTTACTTACTTTTCTTTCTTTCTTTTAATTGGCTGACTTGGTATGGTGACTCACCCTCTAAAAACCGTGCCCCCTTTAATATATAACATATATATGGCCTTTGTTAACCAATTTAATTACTTATAACAACATATGTTACAAACTAGCTTATTTTAGTTACTATTCACTAAAACAAGGCACATAGATGTGAAATTTTTGATTTCCCATTGATATAGACTTCCAAATGTGATACTATATAGTACACATGTTAATTAAAGAGTAATGATGGACATTTAGCCATTCAAAACTCATTTACAAGACAATTTTTCAAAAACGTGCTTTAAGACTCCTTAAAGCACGTTTTTGTGTTTTAACTTGTTTTCAAGCTTGGTTTTCTTTGGTAATTGATTTAATATGTTCATTAACATATTTATAAGGTATAGGTATGACCATTAGGTCTTATACAAATTTATCCCAAGCTTAGAGCACATTTTTGCTCATATTGACTTTAAGGTATTTTCTTGTGTTTTATTTGGTTTAACTGTCCACCAAGGTTTCCTAAGGACTTATTTAGCCTTATTAAATCATAATTAAATGTTATTAAGTCTTGGTAGGCTCTTTGGGTCCTAACCAAGTTCACTCATAGCTTAGAGCATGTTTTTGCTCATACCGTGTCTTAGTGCTTTATTGCATTTACTATGGTTTAAATTGTTCACTGATGTTTCAAAGGCACTTTTTAGCCTTTATATAACCTAGTTTGATATTTAAACCACATATCAAGGTTTGGGGTATTTCAGTGTTACTTCAAGTATGTCATCATTTCCTATCAGTTCTACAAACCCTCACAACCTCCCCAAAGTGTCCTTGTCATTCAACATTCCATAACTAATGATTCATTCTGTATCTAAATGATACTATATGTAATCATTCTATAAGGAAACATGTGGATATCATAAATACCTTGTTTAATACAACGTACACCAATGCATTCATAACACAATCAAGTATCTCATAGGATACATACGTACATGCAAGTGCACAAAGTCATTTATAGACAAAAAAACATCACAACGTATGCCCCACATACCAACAAACTACTGTATGCCCTCACAAAACTTAGTGCAAAAGTGCGCAATGCGCACACAAACAGATAAACATAGATTAGTATGCCCTGTATACAAACAAACTTCTGTATGCCCCGCATACTAAACAACGAAAACTTAGTGCACAACCAAGAGGCTCTACCCCCCTTAAAAAGGGTTACGCCCCCGTATCCCACAAGTATAAAACAACCGCTCAACAAGGAGCATTGGATACTTGGCTCTCATTGTATCTGAGAGACGGGTTTGACTCTAGTCCCCCCAGGCTCTAAACATATGAAGGGTGGGGCACCCACTCGCTTCATAATGAGGTGAAGACCCATGAACACAGGGCTCAGTTGCTCCTTTTCCATTCTTGTCGACATATCATAGACTATTTATTAGCAGTAAGTTATTGCTGACCTCGTTCCAATATGACAGTGCTATACACGATTTCTTTTCATTTGGAAACAGAGGTATCTTAATCGGCCCAGTACATCGATTGTACGCGTGCACGATTAGCTCTAAATCGTATATCCTATGGTCGGATTACTAGAGTACATGCGTGTATCTTCTCTTACTGATCCTCAGCTGAGGTACAATATGACATTGACTATTGTTAGTACTTAGTGCTCTTTGCACTTGTCTCTATAATACTAAGACCTACTAGCCTTTATGTCCATGAAGATAATGATTTTCATCCGTGTCTTCAGGTGGTTTCATTCCGGAGTAATGCATTGTTGTATTCTCTGCCACGTACTTGTTATTGATATATGTCATATCCTCCTGTGTGTCGAGCTAGCAACATCATTGGTATGGTTCATCCTGCTTTCTGCCAGGGGAATCCATTTGTTGTACTCGTATTAAAGTTTTACATCTCCAGCCTTCATTTCTCATCACTCTATGCGAGGTTTACTCGCCTATTTTCGCCCACATATCTATTACTAATGGTTGTCCATAATGGTCGCTTCTGTGCGCACCATATCCCGGTCGATTCCACGGTTGTTAGTCATCATAACATTTGTTTCTCGCCTTTTTAATGGGTTTTCATGTCTATGTCATGTGCGTTCACGTCTTCGAAAGGTCTCCTTTGCCTTCACTGGGTATTAACCACTCCGTTGTGGAGTTATGACACTGGTTGTATTGTATTCTAGGTTCTTGGTCCCTTTGACTCCCTTGGTTTAACTGAGGTTCCTTTTGTCAATTTCTTCAAGGTAACTGGTTGCACTGGTTTGGTCTTGCATCTCTGTCCTTGGTACGGAGTTGACTACTTCTCGTGTTCCTTACACTACTTGTCTACATACATGGGGTACCCTACTGATACATTACTACTTACCTGACTAACTCATAAATGAGTCTTTCAGGCCCACATGCCCCTATCAGAGTGCGGTCATCCCATGTCCCATTTTTGTACACTCGTAGCGTTAGTCAGACGGTTAGTGAAGTATTCTATCGTCAATCTCCCTTTGTAGATGGATGCACTTGTTGGAGTCTGGTGCTGATTAGTTGTGTTATTGGTTATCTTGTCATAAGTATTGTTGTCCTAGCAGCATGGATTGGAAAGGTGGTTGGAGACAATACTTTGCTCCCTGGACTCGTGTTCTTCTGGTGATATGTTGGTTGTGGTAATCCTTTCTAAAGATAGTACTTTGGTTGCTAATTAGTTAAATATTTAATATTGGTTCACCCTTACGGCTTAATCGGTTTATTTAGTACTTGTGCTGAGATATGGTATTCTTCAGTCTTCGTTCTCGATCCTATTAAGGATTACATCTGTTCTTCCTTTTTCTAGGTATTTATTTGTACATTGGATTGCACCGTTGCGGGCCCTGATCATTGCGCGATCACATCTCATCTGTAATTCTTGATATAGGGTGGGGGTGAGTTGTTACATCTAGGTATTTATATTTGTTCCCTTATCCGTTTAATTGGATGTATTGTAGTTCATGTTACAGCTTGAGCAACTCGGCTCCTTGCTCCCTAACCATCCTCAATAATGGTGGTGCATCTACTAAGGGTATAGAATTTCATATAAGGTCATGCTTATCCTAAAGACTAAGCATTTATCACCAGTAGTGAATTGGAATTCAACGCCGGTATTCATTGTGGTATCGGGCTCATAGGCCACAGTTAGAGACTCATTATCATTTAAACTGGTGTAGCTTACAATGATATGTATTTCGTTCAGTCATAATGGTTGAACTCATCGGGTCCTTCTGAGGTTTATAGGCCTCTAGTCTTACGGGTTTGTACGAAATGATGCACGAAAGTTGGTGGTTACCGGAAACCATGGTGTTATACTCTCCGGTCTAGCCGTTTATTCAAGACCAGGGGGTAGTTGTAGCACTTGCAGAGGCAAGTGTGCAAGGCAAATGGAAATCGTAGTGTATCGACTGTCATAGCGCTTGCTATAGTAAGTGCGCCATGCAGGTTGAGGTATTGGTCTTAAAGAGATTGATTATAGGTATTTAAAATGCATTATGGTAACGAAGGTTTCAAGATCACTTGTATTATATACACAAAACGAGGTTCAAAATTCGTACGCAAAAGAAGAGTGGGTAACTAACACAACCCCACGTACTTACAACGTGGTCTAATAGTCTAAGTACAGAAACAAAATAAGCAAAATATTCCACTAGAGATCTCTCGGAGTTCAGGGTGCTCCAGCCCTGTCGACTCCTTTCCCCTTCTGGGCTCTAGTATGGGTTGGTGTTTGTGGTGCTCCAGATCCCCCAGCTGAGGTCTTCTGAGCAGTCTTTGGTGGCCTATAGTTACGGCCCTCCGGGTTCATCCAGTACTCGAACTCCCGGTGGCCCTCTTTCTTGCAGTACCGGCACTCCACTTTGCGGCCACAGCAATCGACCCCTGGATGGTCCTTCCCACAACGCTTGTAGTAGAAGTGGCGCTAGGGATGTCCGGTGCCCGATGATGGCATTCATTTAGGTTAATATTCACAGGTTCAAAGGTTAAGGTTACAATTCAAATTTAAGAGGAAAGTGTTCTGTAACACCCCAACTACAACAATGCCCTTGCTAACCATTTGCAGCGGAAAAACACACTTCATCACATTACTTACTCGTTGGTGTTACACGCCGTTAACCACCCACGTGGCTAACAAGGCTAATACATATACATTGTATCGGTCTGATGGACTAGATTCCCGAGCAACTACACATTACTATCCCTCCCATTAACAGCAACAAATATACATATACATCCCAACTATACCGAGTATTTACAAACTAATGCCGATAATAATTTCGGTCTTACTACTCCTACAATACATACACAATTTAAATGGCTACCCATGTACAACAACTACCCCGTCCTACTCTCGAACGGCTTCCAGCTCCTTGTACCTGAAATAGGAAAGAGAAGAAAGGGTGGCCCCCCAGGGGCTCAGCACCTTTGCTGGTATGGTAATCCCGCATCCCGCATGCTACCGGGCCACGCACAACTATTTGTCGTCTACGCATGCGGTTGATTATATTTAAATCATGCATATAAACTATAAACACACAACACATTACATTCCAAAACAATGGGCTCAATAAAACATACAACACATCTATACTTAATAAATCACTCATTGTGTTCTTTAACCCCTAGAGTGTTTCTCCTCTAATGGAGCTATTTCCTTAATAGCCGACACTTACCCACTAATCGGGTAATCCTTATACGCCTCTTATTATAAACTGGGATTCATATCCATGATCCACATACTCCACATTTTAACGTACATATAACATCACGTCGCAATAAGACTTGCAGCGCAACAATAATACATAACATAACGGTAACGGTTCTCTTTATGAACCGACCCAAACATAGTTAATTAACTTGGTAAGCCTAGAGAATGAAAACACCCTCATGATAAGCTTGTTACATCACTCGTTACCGTCCTGTTAGTCGGACGAGTAACTTAACTTAAAGATGGATCGGATGTAGTGATCCGAACACACCGTACATATTCCCCAACAGACGTGAGTCAGAAAAGACTTGGTTAAGCTTAAGGGTGATTGAATACCAACAAAGGAAAACAACCAACAGAGAGGGAGCTAAAGAAACTGTATACATCAACTCCCAAACAACGCGCGACCGGAACAACCGGATTCCTCACTCCCCGGTTAGCACTTGTTAGAAGTCTCATTATTGGACTTAGTACATTAATTCACAAATAGATGGTTAGGTATAGTTATACACACACAAGGGTAGTGAACATACTAACACACACAAACAATACATAACTAACACACGCATAGCCGTGGTTAGAACGTTCCCATGGTTTGGGTCGTTAAGTCCGAATACCGATCTACTATGTGGTCCTAGAGTCGGTTAGTTAAGTTTAGCACATACTTCAAGCTAAACGGTATCAGAACTACGCACGCCACATAATTAAACAACTGTAAACTCATTACATGTTTTTATCTTAAAAGGTGGCAAACATTCAGAAAAACACATTGGCATACATGCCGGTGTAATCTGGTAGAACACAGGTTGCAAGAAAACCATACCTGTCACCACGGTTCACTATATTGTGTCCTCCTAGGTTCCTCGAACAAATCTCGAACAACTGGTAACATTACATTTACTTTCATTAACATCGGGGTAACAAGATTGTTTAAAGTCTAATGCTCATAACTTACTCCCGTTAACTAGTTAAATAACTTCACATTTTTAACTTGTTTTACTTTCACATTTTATCACAACTTTTCACCCACTTAATTGTCTTTATAACTCACCTAACATGTCCTAAACAACCTTATAACATCATTACCTACCAATCCCCATCATTACATATCATTTTCTAACCTTAAATAACATTTTTAGAGTGGTCCGGGACTTGGTACTTACCTTAAGTCCCGGACCAGTACTTAAGGAAACTCTCGGGTGGTTTTTACAGGGTGGTCCGGGACCTTATACTGACCCCAAGTCCCGGACCAGTGTGTTTGTCTAACTCTCGGTCCCTTTTTAATGTATGGTCCGGGACTTTACCCTGGAACCAAGTCCTGGACCAGAGCTACAAATTTTCATATTAAGCATTTTCAAGCCTTGTTCAACTTGTTCTCTTCACCCATTGTTTACCCAAACTTCACACATGAACTTAGGCATATTCTAATACCACAATATCACTTTGAACCTTCTTAAATCATTGTCCAAACTTGTTGCTCAATTACTTGTAAAATCTCTTAACGCTTGTAATGTTTTCCTTAGGTCTCTAGGTGGTAGTTTCATGCCTATACTCCAACTAACCAAAATGTTATCTCCCCACCATTACCACTACTCCCAAAAGCATTATTTCTCACAAACACCTCCTTTACACAACTCCTTCTATTTTCCACTAGTTCACACTTAGACATTCACAAGGCATTTCGTTTCCTTTGTTTACCAAAACCTGCACAAGACTTAGCACTTCATATAACCTAACTTTGGTGTGGGTAAAACACCCATTTAATCTCTAAATCCTCCAAGACAATGCCTAAATCCTTTTTAGCACTCTAGAACACCTTAATACATGTTTTCCTTTCTAGGAAACTACTTATTCATTTCTAACACTTCCTAGTTCACCAAAACTCATTAAAAACCCTTAAAACCTCTTGTACATTATCCAAATTTTGACATGGGTTCTACTAGTACATTGTTACACCAAACCACACCATAGTTTTCACCATTAAACATCCAAGAACACTTAAAACCATCAAGAACATTCTTATACACAAAACTTCACCCAATTACACTACATCACAATATAGTGCATAATTTAAATTGCTTGGCACTTAGGCCCTTAAATAACATGGATCTTAGGCCCTTAAATTGCATAAACCATAAACACTGAATTTCCACATGTATATATTGCCTTTGACCTGCAAATACACTCAACAACACATATGCCCTTTAATAATCTCCTTGAGAATAATTCACTAGCTCATTTGTCATTGGCTCCTTAGGTATTTTATAAGCAAATCAAGCTCATTTTTTCTAAGACATTAAACTACATTGAGATAGTTCATTTACCTCTTTTCCTCTCAAACTTCTTTCTTGTTTCCTTGTACCAAAAATCAGCAAGGAGTTTGATCACTTGTCAACTTTCTAATCAACATACAAACAAGGTAATGAGCATTCAAGCTTCATGCTTAAACACATTTATAAACCCTAATTTATACATTGTCTTAAAACATTAAGATACTTGTTTTACCTTGTAAATGGAAGAGAGTTTGTATAAGTAGCAAGAGAGGACTCCACTAAGCCCTTATAAGATTGGAATGAAGCTAAATCAAGGCAAAAGAAAGACACCATGAATGGTGATTTCGGCCAACACAAAAAAAATGAAGGAAATGGAGTTTCCTTTGGTTTTTTCTTACCTTGAAGCATAAGAGAATGATAAGGCATGAAAATATGAGCTCAAGCTCCTTCAATGGTGAATCTCCATGGCACCGAAATGGAGCTTTTGAAGATTTGAAAAGAGGGAAATGAAGAGCTTGCTCCAACTAGAAGAATGGTAGTCTTGAATTTAATTTTGGAGCATGGAGCTAGGAATTACAAGGATTCAAAGATGGAGTATTTGTGTGGGCTGTAGCAAACCGAGAATGAGAAGGGAGAAGAGAGGTTGGAGACGGTGGGGAAGTAAAGAGAATGAAGAGAATGAGAAGAAAGCTTGCTTTTGGAGATATTTAAGCTAAAAGCAAATAGTACTTTTGCTTTATTACTTTACTAGCTTATTTAATTATTTAAGTGTGGTGAGTCACACATGAAAAACCGGCCCCCTTAGTCAAATGCGGTGTTTTATGGTCTTTTTTGACCATCTAGTTGACTTACATTGACCAAAGTCTTAAACTAGCACTATTTGGTTACTATTCACTAACCAAGGCACATAATTGTGAAATTTTTGATTTCCCCTTGATTTAGACCTCCTAATGTGATACTAAGTAGTACACATGTTAATTAAAGAGTAATGATGGAAATTTAGCCATTCAAAACCCATTTACAAGACAATTGTTCAAAAATGTGCTTTAAGACTCCTTAAAGCACATTTTGTGTTTTAACTTGTTTTCAAGGTTGGTTTTCTTTAGTAATTGATTTAAAATGTTCACTAGTATGTTAATAAGGTCTAGGAATGACCTTTAGGTCTTATACAAGGTTACACCAAGTCTAGAGCAAGTATTTGCTTAAATTGACTTTAAGGTGTTTTCTTGTGTTTTGTTTGGTTTAATTGTCTACCAAAGTTTCCTAAGGACTTAATTAGCCTTACCAAATCATATTTGAATTTTATTAAGTCTTGTTAGGCTCTTTGGGTCCTAACCAAGTTCATTCCAAGCTTAGGGCATGTTTTTGCTCAAACTGTGTTTATAGTACTTTATTGTGTTCACTAATGTTTCTAAGGCACTTTTTAGCCTTTAAATATCATAGTTTAAATATTTAAACAACATATCAAGGTTTGGGGTATTTCAATATACCCCCCTTAAAAGAACTTCGTCCTAGAAGTTCACACTTCCCTTGCATCATTTGGACTAGAACACGGGGATTACTTGCAAAATAAAACTTCCATAACCAAACATACTTTACATCACAATCCCGGACTTAACGGTCCGGGTATCATATCCCCATCCATACATAACATAACATACTTACATGATAACCTCGGACTTAACGGTCCGGGTTCCTTAACAACATTTGTACTTACATAACAACCCTTAGACTCTCTGGTCTGGGTAACATAACAACATTTAGACACATAAGTCTGGGTAACATAACAAATTTCAGAACTCAACCACATTAGGACTCAAGGTCAAAATAATATTTATTACACATACCACACAACATGTCTTAGCATGTATGGTAACCAAAAATATCTTTTATATACACTATGATCCCGCAGATTCCCTGGGGGATCAAAACAATCACTTAATCTTTAACATATATACTTCCCATGTCACCGGTCCGAAGACAAAGGCTCATACGTCCTCGGCTCGTGAGCAAGTACTACAAAAATATACTTTGTGAGGTTAAGTAAGAGAACTTTCATTATGTAAGGTATCTATCGACGTTTTATAAATACCGATTCAAAATCCTTTTGAAAACACATACAACTCCAAGTCCAACTTATGCTCTTTGCTTCTTTTCTTAGCGTGGTTAATTGTGACCACTTAAGGGAGCTTCAAGAATCATCCAACCCTGATGTGATCAGCATCAGTGTTGAACTATCCTTCCACCCCAATTTGTGTTTGGCTTCCCCTGATCACATGCAAATCAAGTTCCACCTCCCACTTCATTTTCAAGCATCAAATAATACACTCATTTCCAATTTTCTATCTTTTAGTCTTTCTAGTCATAATCATTACATCTCCAAAGGATAGAACTCTGTCTATCAGTTATCTCCATTCACTTTAATCTGTTATCTAGTGAATTTAATTCTTGCTAGGTTCTATCTCGGTTTCATACCCCTTCAAACTCATAATATTGTATATACACATACTTTTATCAAAATACAACACACGGTTTTACATTTATACACTGTCGGGGTTTTTATTCCCCGGGAGTTTCTTTACTCCCTTGTACTTGTACTACCACACAACAATTAACAAAGTAGTCACACTTATCACAATGGTATTTCGCATCTTCTGTGCAAAATTACAACAATTAAACCATGAATGAATGCGTATGTTTATGTAACGCACACACCAATCATCCAAACAAATCATTTTGTGTTATGCACAACATAGTTCACGTACACTTGTACGGTAAAACACACTAAGCGGTTTTGCGCTCTACCCCCTTAAAAGGGATTACGCCCACGTAATCAATCACTGAACATTGGTTTAAAATGTTCTACCGCCGTGAAGTGTTTTAACTTCACGCGGTCTGTTACACAATGTGCTCCGGTTAGAGGATCTTAACCATATTGGCGGTCTAGTCCCTAATCCAAGAATTCTCATTGGAGTTTGCTTAACTCATAACCGGTTTCGGTTCTGGCCTGTGAGGCTTCTAGGCATTAATAATTAGCCATGCACTCATGTTCACCATGCACATTCAACACTTGAATCACTGGCTCACTAGTTTCTGCTGAGCAACTCTAATAACTGTAGAGCTTAGTTTGCCCCATTCATTATTCTTACTGTATTGTAAATCTCCCATTTCTCACCTTTATCTTGGTATCTCGTACCGTGAGCAAATTTGGTGAGTTACAACTTTCTATCCACTTCCATGATAATATATTGTGTATACTGCTATGTATTTCACAATGATTGACTTGATTTCTTCCGACTTTCTGTCAGTTGAGATTGAGCTACCACCTAAAGTGTAGTGGTCCTTCGGTTATTTGCCACACTCGAGGTATACTCCATACTGATATTTGGTATTTAGTGCTACTGTATTCACTTGTTGTTAATCATGCCTCCACATTTGGTTTTGTACATATATTCTTTCCTTGGTACGACCCTGCATTTCTTATGCATCGGTCATTATAGCGTTATAAGTCTCTTTTTACTTCCACCACAATTAACATTTTTCCCAAATTCCTAACTATCTTACTCGATCATTACTGCACAAGTGCAATACCAAAACACTCAGTCATACAAAGTGCAGAGGCGTAAACTCTTGGCAGTAAATCTCTTATGCGATTGCAATAGGAATGAACATTGTTTTTCACTGAGATTCTTACCTCATGATACTGGCTTACTGCCTAGCTTATTTGCTATCACTTACCGTTGTATCTCCACTGAGTCTAACTCATAAGTCTGCTTATTCGCCATTTTATTGCCTAACAACACTCACACAACGGTCACTTACAGCGCACCGTGCTCTTCATAACACTGACTTACATGGCGTCCACTGTCATATTAGCTTCCGCTCATATACTTACATTATTCGTATTACGGTTCGTCATTCATTTGAATGACCACTGAATACACTATTTCCCATCACTTTGTTACCCTCACTCGAGTTATAAGCCGTCGCTACTCAGCTCGGTGCTTCACATTATACACACATGCTACTCAACTAACTGCTCTCCCGCAATAACAATATGGCCAATCCTTAACATATTTCCTGAACTTGGTTCACCTAACTACCACTCCCGTGGTTTCACAATATCGAGAGGTATCCCCACTCTTAAAGCAGTGGTTCGTTCTCCGCTCTATTCACTTATATAACATAAACTCCTGTAATCGATCAAATTTACATAACACATTTTGTTTGTGGCTTATAAGCCTTACTGCCTCGAGCTCGGCTCATTGTAGGTTGTTCACACACATTTACTTCTCTATACAACATTACATGGTTTGGATATTATATTAGGCTCCATGACAAGGTCGTTGCATTACGCTTCCTTTCATGGGATGCCCCTTAAGAAAGCCAGGTTGCCTCCTAACGACTTATGTTTAAACTGAGTATTAGTTTCAACTCCTGTGTTTCTGTCACGTTATTTCGTTCAACAATTGTTGATCCAAACACCCTTCAAGGACAGCTCCTGGGTGTTACTAGGTTATGCCATTACATCTGGCTTGCATTATTGGTATGTTTAGTAAGCTACGCCGTTTTGCGTTCTTAGGTGGGTTACTATCCTTTTCTGTGAAGATCGATCTTCACTGGTAGTCTAGGTGATCATTCCAAGAATTTCATCCCGTTGTTGCCCATCACTGTGTCCACACTAGGCATCTGCCTTGCCATGCACAGGCTGGGTCACCGTTCCAGCTACCATGTTTATCCCTGAGGATCCTTAAGACATATGCAATGTCTTTACATAACAGTCAGTGCACTTCGTGTTTCCTGACTCCTAAACATTCCTTGAAATAAGTTCACTAATTCCTTTAGTCCCTTTAACTTAACTGGGTTCCTTTACTTTAACCATTCTTGGTAATCCGTTACTCTTGTTTGACTTTTACTGCTGACCGTAGTATGGAGTCGACTACTTCCCGTGTTCCCGACTCTACTCGTATACATATGTGGGGTACCATACTGATACATTGCTACTTACCCGACTAACCCATAAACTGGTCTGTCAGGCCCACAAGCTCCTATCGGAGTGCGGTCATCCCACATTTCAGTTGGTACACTCGTAGTGTCCGTCACACGCCTAGGTGAAGTATTCTGTTGTCAACTCCCTTATATTGTTCGGTGACAATATACATTTCGTGCTTCCCGAACTTAATCAAGGGAAGGTCTATCCACCGTTGTATTACTATGAACTCAATCCATTCCCTCGGGTTGCTACCCTTGGGTTTACCGGTTTTCGTCTGGTTGCTCAAAAGTGAACTAGGTGTAACTTACCTACCATGTGGCGCTGAGACCGGTGCAGGTTCTCTGGTTTGGTTTTAAAAGAAGGTTAGAAATAAGTATAGGTTTGAGAGAAAATTTGGTTTCGAAAGAAAAGAGTTTGAAATAAATTTGAGTTTGAAAGAAAAATTCTCGTGGTTTCACAACGGCTTCTTGCCTTAACCAAGTCTAGCTTCTTGCTGATTGGTGTATTTCCAATTACAAAGGTTAGGCTGTTAAGCCCTTCCACAGTTATGATGATCTCACTTAACTCCGTGGTACAATACTAAGTACTTGTTGTTGTTAAAAATTTCCCGAACAGCCCTGTTATAGCAGCACTTGTCGTGGCAAGTGCGCCATACTAACTAGCTATCGGTTAAACACACACACACACCAGTTGCGGTATTGTTCTTACCCGCACTGTCATCAGTGGCCTTGTTGGCCCTTACTTGACCTTACAGTCTTGACAATAAATCCTCTGGATGACTTCTCACTGTGTTCGCATAATAATCATTAACTAGGGTGTTTCCCATAGACCTGGCAATTTGGGTCGCTGGGTCGGGTTGATATCCCTAACCCAACCCATTTTGTAACACCCCTACCTTTAATACAATGCTTACCGTCCAATCTCCTTACACATCAGATACACGCAGCGGATACATACTTACATACAGTGGGTGATACAATGCCGTTAGTCACCCACGTGACTAACAAGGATACTGCTACTACATACAACATCGGTCTGATGGACCGGAATCCCGAGCACTACACATCTATAATACATACTCCATTCATCAATCAAATACAATAATGCTCCATTCAATACTTACTCCTCCATAATCCATACATTACAATATGCTTAACCGAGTCTACTAGGTTCCTTATACAATTATAATATCCCTTCCAAGTTCATACATACTCACTAAGAGTCTACATCTACCCATTCCTCACAACTACTTACTTTCTATGTACAAGGGTGTGCCACCGGTCTCTTACCTTGAGCACATCCGCTTCGGGTACCTGCACACTAAAAACGTTCCCCCTAGGGGGTCAGCTTTCGCTGCGCATGATAACCGCATACCCCGCGTACTAGTGAGGGTACGCCGACCACTTGGTCGAATACATGCAGTTCATTTTCATACAAACATACATGCATACATGCTCTTATACACAATATTTCAATACATTACGCAAGTCATACACACATACATACACTTCATTACATACAAGAAGTACAACATAAACCATTCAATACATACTTACCTTTTTCCGAATTACGCATACACATTACATACACAATATACAATTCTTGTTAGCTTCATTGGTCCACCCGGGTTAATCGGGTGGAGATTACTCTTTACTCGTTACTTCATAGATATGCATACATACTCATACATACTTACGGATCCATACTTACTTACTCTTACTCTTACTCAAGTTAAGTCGTCGGGACCTCCGGCCCTGGGGACTACTCCGTCCCACCTCCGGGATTTACTTGACTCACCAATCCGGGATGCTACCCATTTAAGGGATTTGGGCCGCGGACCAGTTTAAGAGTCAGGAATTGCAGCCAACCTCTTGTGACTCCGCATCCTCACGCGTGGCCGAAGCTATATCGGACTTCTACTCATTCCGGTTTACTCACTTAAGTTAGGAGTTAGGTAGTTAGGAATTAGCAGAAGTCATTCATTCAAGCCACAATAATACAATACAAAGCTCATATACACATCCATACAAAATACAGTGCAATATACAAGTACACTACAAAATACAATACACATCATCATCATTCATATGTTTCATGAATTATACAAACTATTGTTCGAGACAAATATCAAGATCAATGTAAACAAGCACAGGTAAGTGCAATATAGTCCGATTCGTGCATTTATCTTATTTAGGTGATCAAGTAAGCACACAAATCGGGGTAACCAGATTAGGATACAGGGCATGAAGAAATCATACCTTTCACCGTAGTACTTGTATCCCAATGTTCCTCCGGTGTTCACAGACCAAATCCTATGATTTACATACAATCGAACAATTAATCTAACTATCATTAATTTAATTCGGTTACCCTTACGCTTCCTAACTCATACTTACTAAGTCTTCACATTCTTATACTTACATTTTATTTACTTACTTTTCATTGCTTAACAATGGTATACTTACCTATATATGCACGTATGTATAGGTGAGTATACACATACATACATACATATACTAACCATGGTCTTATAGTTTTTTTTTTGTAAGTTTTGACCCGACCGAACTTGCGACCGACCTTGCAAGTTCGGTCCAAGTCTGTAGGCTACATCGGGTGAAAATTCAAGGGCCGACCGACCTTGCAAGTCCGGTCCCAAGGTCGGTCCATTCTAGTGAGTTACTTAACGGAAAATTTTAGCCCGACCGACCTTGCAAGTCCGGTCGCAAGGTCGGTCCATTCCAGTAGCTTACAAGACGGAAATTTTTCTGGCCGACCGAACTTGCAAGTCCGGTCGCAAGTTCGGTCCATTCCAAAAGGTTACTGACGGGAGAATTTTTCTGGTCCGACCGAACTTGCAAGTCCGGTCGCAAGTTCGGTCCATTCCAGAAGCATTCCCGTCTTTGTAAATCTAGGCTCGACCGAACTTGCAAGTCCGGTCGCAAGTTTGGTCCGGCCCAGTATTTGCATTTTTACTTCTGTTTTCAGTCCTATACTTTACCCATTGTTTCTCCAATCTTCTTACATGTAATCCCCCATGTTTAAACACTACCTAGGCCCTCCAAATTGCCTTAGTTCATCCACCAAATTCCTTACTTAATCCATCAATCAACTTACACAATTTGCTCACTTCCTTTCCACACTTACAACAGTTTTTCATCCTCCAATGCTACAGATTTTTGTTCCTACTTTCCCCATGCATATTCTCATCTCCTAATGCCATTTCCAAAGCCTACAATGTATTATCTTACCCTCTAATTCATTCCCAAGCCACTACAATATCTATACCCAAGTCCAACACTCTTGTCACCAATTCTTCCACACTAATTCTTCCTAACTTCTCCAATGTATCCCTATACACTTTGTTACAGATTTTGGGTTCTTATTTCCTCCATTACTTCCTCAACTAATGCTACTCCTAGTATCCAAAATACATCCATTCTCTTCCTAGTTACATCCCATTAACAAATCATACCCAAATCTGTTACAAGCTACTAAACGCTCCCATTATACTCTCCACATACACCTAGTCACTACCTAGGTTGTTTTCTCATCTTGAACACTTAAGTCCTCAAATTCCTAGCTAAAATTTGACATAGTCTCCCCTATATTATTAACATTCTCCACATGGTTTCGCTCACATTATTGATCCATACCACCTGTTCATAACCATTACCAATATACCCATCCTCATATACAAAATACCACACCAAACAACCTTAAATTCCTGCACTCAAACCTTGATTCCCATTTAGGTTTTAACAAGTTTTAAAATGCCTTTTAAGGTTTAAAACACTTGTTTTCCCTACACATTACACTACCACTGCGCTACCAATTTACAATACCAATTTTCACTTCTAAAAATCTGTTACTTTACTCACGACCAAGCTACACAAGGAAAGAGTGCAATTACCTTCTTTCTCCTTCTAGTTTCCTTTCTTCCTCTTGCTTCTTCCTTCTCTCTCTCTCTCTACCGGTTATAGTACTTCACAAATCTAACATTATGACCCATTCACATACACATTTCAATACCAAGACAAACCCTTAGATTACATTAATGTTTCGAAGTAATTTCTAGGCTTTAGAAACATGTTACCTTCCAAGGGTGTAGGAGCTGTTTGGGTTAGCTCAAGGACAATGTTTCCTCTCCTCCAACAAAGCCAAAATCGGCTAAGACACAAGGGACCAAACAAGGGTTTAGTCTAAAAATCGTTTTGCCCATTAGGCTAGAAAAACAATGGAGTTTTGAGAATATTTTTACCTTAAAAGAACAAGGAGAATGAGGTGGTTCTAATGGTGGTCTTGAAGCTTCAAATGCCCCATACCCATGGAGATTAAAGTTGTTGTTTTCGATTTTTGAAAAGATAGGAATGTAGCTCTTGAGGAGAGGATTCCAATGGTACAAGTTTTGTAATTTTTGGAGGAGATTTGAGGGAGTTACAAGAGGAGAGAAGAGAGGTTTTGTGTGAGTCTTGCTAATTCTCCATGGCCATCGGTTTGGGAAGGAGAAAGGAGAAAGAGAGAGTGAGGGGGATGGGTATTATGTGAGAGAAGAGAATGGTAGAGGAGAGAGAGTGTGAGAGTGTGAGAGTAATAAAGTAGAAAGTAGTAGTTTTATTACTTTTGTTGTTTTGTGAGTAAGGGAAATTAATAGAGTGTGTGAGAGAGTGTGAGGGGCCTCAAAAATCGGACCACACTCAGCCCACTTGTGGGTTTTGAAATTTTATTTGCAATATTGGACACATAAGTTTTGATTATTTATGTTTCTACCCCACAACTTCCCGTTTTTGACAGTTTTTACTAATTTCTCATTTTATTGATTTTATTGGTTCTAAAGCTTCACTAATATTTATTAATGATTATTTAGTAGACCAAAATTGTTACGAGTCTATTTGACACGCTTAAAGTCACGTTTTCTCGGTTACCTCGAAAAACGCGCTTTAAGGTTCGTTAGTGGTTTTAATCCGTTTTAAGGATCCGTTTTCTTCGGGAGTTGTTCCCATATATTGTTTAGGTCTTATTAAACCTTTATAATCCCTATAATACTCTAACCAAGGTCTCATACCTCCTATGGTTATTTAACGCTTATTTAGCGTTTTCCGCTTTTAAAGCGTTTCTCTATTTCTTCTGGATTTTTTTTCCTTACTAGTATTAATTGGGTACCATTAGGCCCTTAAATACATATGAGATTAATTTTAATTCCTATATTTAAGTTCGGGGTATTTCAATCTACCCCCTTTAGGAACTTTGTCCTCAAAGTTGTTCGAGGTTATAGGTTTACAATGCTTACTCATTCTTATGTGTCTAATACCAAAGCCATACCTTCTTCCTCCTTACAATTCCCAAATCCATTACTCAGGGTCTCTACATACCATACCATACCATACCAATGTACTATAGTTACTCCAATCCGCATTACTACCGACCATCCGGTTCCTCATTACCAAATTTATACATACATACAATGCAAAGCTATCCCCAAAGCGATGCAATACACCTACAATCCCGCAGGCACTCAGGTCATCTAGACACAGGACTCCTCTATGTCCCGCTGCCCTTGGAATAATACAACGTAATATACTACTATCTTCTCCCGTACCAGCTTCCAACAAATAATTTAGTCTCTAGTCTAAGGAAAATCCTTCCCCACGGCTACACATAAATCCTTCTAAAACATACAACTCCAGATTCCAATTTATGTTCATTACCTCTATCCTATGTGTGATTCTTGTGACCACTTGAGGGGAGCTTCAAGAATCGTTCGACCCTGATGTGATCAGCACCAGTGTTGAACTATCTTTCCACCCCAATTTATGTTCGGTTTCCCTTGATCTGATCAGGATCAAGTTCGACTTCCCACATCAGTTTCAAACAAGCAGATAGTTTAATTGTTTTCATTTTCTATCTTTTTACTCTTTCTAGTCGTAATTACGAATTCATACATCCCCAAAGGATGGAATTAGTCCATCAATCATCCTCACTCTACTTCCCAAATGCTTTACTCCATGGTTCAATCCTAATGCTCATTTCATCAACCTTCACTACTTCCATCCATTACTCACCATCATCTCCTATATTCCAACTAAGGAATACTACATTTATAAGATTTAGTTGACTTCAATTGTTTCAAATAATTTACTTACGATTCCACTACTCATAAACTTCATTCATCTACTATCCTCATTCGTTTCGTACTACTTCTTCAAAGGTTACAATACTTGTGGAGCTCCGTCCACTACTCATTACTTTTCTTTTACTAATACTCATACATTGGTGTTACAAGATGGATATATCCATCCCATGGTATTTGCATGTCTAATGTCTAATTACCATAATTACAATATGAATGAGTACTTATGTTTATTTAACATAGTATCAATCATCAATTTGGTTCTCATTTGTGCTATGCACATTATGGTTTATGTGTTTTATTCACAAAACTTACATTAAGCGGTTTCGCTCTACCCCCCTTAAAAGGGATTACGCCCACGTAATCTACCATATATTATTAAACATTGGTTTAATCAGTTTGGGCAAACTGAAGCGTTTAGCTTCACTACGGTATACTATATAGTATGCTCTGGTCAAAGGGTCTTAACCATACCAATGGTTTAGTCTTTGCACCAAGAGTTCCTATATGAGTTTATTTAACTCATATGTAATTCGGTTCTAGCTTAATCGGCCTCAAGGCATTAATAGCCATTTTGCTATACTTACTAGGTATATTAATCTCCTAGCTAGGGCCCACTAGCTTCTGCTGCGCGACCCTGATAACTTGGGTTATTCACCCTTCTTGTTATCCTTAATGTGCTATACATCACCTTCTCATCCGTCTATTATGGGAATGAGGTTTACTAAACAACTGCGGTATTCTTTTACCATGTTTGAACTCAACGAGTTTAAGATTTATAACCAGCTCTCTGGTAATCTACTGCACATGCTATTTATGCTTCCACGATTATTCATTTAGCTCCTCCGACTTATTGTCGGGTGAGGTTAAGTCACTACTTAGTTGTAGTGCTTCCTCTGTTGTCACTAGCTTCTAAATCATACCAGTTCTCCTGGTTCGGTACGAGTGTCCTTTACTTGTATGACCTTGCATTGATATGCGTCGGTCCTAGTGACTTTCTTAAGTCTCCTTTCACCTTTTATTCCATTGGAATTCACGTCTGTGATTGTTAGTGTGTTTCGCACTCGTCGTGCTTCTTTGGCCTTAGGCCGCACGGTTTGTTGCTAAGCTTGCTTGACTGGCTTATGCCATGTTTATGGTGAAAGGAAAGATTTACTACGGTTTACATTCTCCATATCCCAAGCCATCTCATTAGATCATTAGCTGAACAAGTGCAATGCCAAAACACTCAGTCATACAGAGTGCAGAGGCGTAAACGCTTGACAGTAAGTCACTTATGTGATAGGAAGGAATATTTCTACTTGACATCTCATATTTATACTCCGTGTCATTCTCTGCTACTTCCTAATGTTGGTCGCTTGTTGCGCACCGTATTCTTATTCATTATACAACATCGTTTTTACTGTTTCTGTTACTGTGATAGTTTCTCTTTACTCATTGCCATTGTCATTGGCACCATTTCCTTATGGTGTAAATACACTAGGAGTTTCCTGTGTTTGTGTGTATGACGGTTGTCGTAGCATACGGCAATCTTATTATCTTCCCAATGTGGAGATGTTCTTCCATTTTAGGTTTCGTGTGTAGGTTAGCTTACCTCTCATTCCATCATCATTTATGATACGGTTTACCAAGTATCTTGGTTGACCGAGGGTAAGATAACTCATCGGGTTATAAGCTCTCTTGAGCATTAGTCATTCGTGATGTTCAATGTGTGTTCACATTAATTGCTTTGATAATTATTGCCTTTCAGTGCTGAGCATTGGTTTAGGCTCTGGCTGTGTAGTTTTGCTTGTATGTATATTACCAGGACATCCCACGAAACTTCAAGGGTTTTCTGGCCCCGTTCTCCAATTGGAAGGTATTCTATCACTGACAAGTGAAGGTTCTTGTTGAGGGGTTTGTCTCCACTCATAGGTCTAATAACAAGGTTTGCTATGTTGGTGTTTACGCAATGGTCCACCACATGTTTGGGTGTTTATGGAGTATGCTTACTCCTTAAGTCGTAATGGTTTGGAGATCTCATTTCCTTATTCCATCACCCCTTGGCAATATCTATATGCGTGGGCTTTTCTGTTATAATAGATGGAAGCCTTTTCTAAGGTTCACATCATCGCCGCATTAGTGGTCTTCGGTTACGAGGGTACCTTCCCTTGGGTTTCTCGTAGTGTCCAAGTGTGTACTAGGCCAATGTTGGCATTATCATGATTCTCATGCCTCTGTGCTACCATTGCTATAGAAGGCATTGCGGTAATTAAGAACTCCGTCAACCGTATACTAGGCTGATGCTCTAGTGACAGTGACATTGAGTTGGCCATTACTCCAAGCCACTCAGGATGTTGGGTTTGAATTTATGGTCCAGTTGTTGATTTCTTGTCGTATGAGGCAATCCCCTTGCAAGTCTTGTTACCAACGGTGTGGGTTTTGCAACCGTTTGAGTTCATATAACGTATTTGGTTTACGGCTTCTGAGCCGTATTGCTGCAAGCTATGCCCCTTGCAGGCTGCTTATACATGTCTCCACTCCATGTATACCACCATAGGTTGAGATATTATTGGGCTCCATGGTAAGTCGTGACATCACGCTTCCGTTCATAGGATATTCTTAGGCAATCTGGTGCTGATCAGTGCCTTTTGTAGACTAGGGTATTTCCTGTCAAGTGAAATCCCTTCGGTGTCTTAACCGAGTGTTCGTTCCAGCTCCTGTATTCTTATCTTGACGCTTGGTTTGGCTGTTGTTAATCCAGTCACCCGCAAGAATTGCTCCTGGGTGTTGTTAAATGGTGCCGTTACATCCGGCTAATGTTTATAACATGTGTTGTCCTCTATACCGTCTTATGGCATTGCATTAAGCTATCTCCTTTCGGGTTATGACGTCTCCCGTCGTTGGGTAGACCGTTTATACTTGCTCTTAGTGCTTGAGACTAGGTTTAAATATCCTCTCCGATGATAGGTTGTGCTTTGTAGTAATCTTGTGATTGCTCTTGGGAATTCCGCCCCGTTTGTTGAGTATTGTTAGGTTCATGTTAGGCATTCGCCTTAATGTGTTTAGGCTGGGCATTCCATCCAGCTGTCAGGTAATTGCTTGGATTATTTGAGACATATCCAATGTCTATACTTACTAGTATGTGCTCTTTACACTTCCTAGTTCTGATTCCTCATCTCCAGATGGATTCTCTGAATTCCTTGATACTTGATCGTCTGAGGTGTCCAGCTGTTCTGGTTTGAACTCACTCATGGTCCGTAGAACGGAGTTGACTACTTCCCGTGTGTCACACACTACATGTATACATACGTGGGGTACCATATTGATACGTTACCACTTACCCAACTATATGTCGGGCCCGCAAGCTCCTTCAGAGTGCGGTTGTCCCACATCCCGTAACGGGTACACTCGTAGTGTTCGCCACACGCCTAGGTGAAGTATTCTATTGTCAACTCCTCTTGTATCATTCTTTGACACTCACCGTAATGCTGTTGGTCTGGTTTTAAAATCCAAGGTTTTAAAAGAAGGTTCATGGTCTTGAAAGAAAATTTTTGGGTTTTAAAATATGGTTCGGTGTTAAAAGAAATCTCTCATGGCATAGCCATGCTTGAGGTCTTGACCAAGTCTAGCTTCTCGCTGACTGGTAAGTACAGTAGTCGGCCGTTAAGCCTTCCCAAGGTTTCATATGTCTGGATGTTAGGATGTGTGATCCTGTGGTTGTTTCATTACGGTCACCGTACATTACTACGTACTTGTGACGTGTGAGTGTTCCTTTACATGTTCATGTTCTTACTGCACTTGCCGTAGCAAGTGCGTGGTATTGGCGGTTTTTGAGTAGTCCTATACCGATCACGGTATGGTTTCCATTTGTGTTTGTTAGTCTTGTTGACGCTTCCCTCGATCTTATTGATCTATAATTGGTATACTCGCTCCTTTAGGTCGCTTCTTGGTGGTCTAGACATGGCTGTCGTAGATCTGGGTACTCCTCCGCTCCTTGGAGGTTCCCGTTCTATTTGGTTTAGTGTCGTTCCTTGTGGCTCGTTCCCACACCTTTGTGATGGTTACTGAGCCTTCCTCGTTTAGGTACTACGCTTGTAGTCCTATTGGATTATATCTCATGGTTGTTCTTGTAGTCGTCTGAGCTACATTGGCCAGGTATTGCAACCTTAGTGGCGTCGTAGTTTTGGAGTTAGCCGCTTCCGACTATGTCCTTAGTCAGCTAGCATACCGTTGGTGGTATTATTCAAGTATTACTACCCCGTAGACTTGTGTCTCGGGTTCCGTTACTGCTCCCTTTTTCATTCCGTTGCACGGTTAGTGCTTCTGTCTTGCTGTTGGTTGACTAGCTAGGTGTCGCGACTGCTAAGCACGTCGCCCCATGTTGTTGTAAGTTGTAGCCTCCTCGTGGTTGGAGTGTTCATCCTACCGCTATAACGTGCGGTGTTGTGGTTCAATCGGGACCCATCCCCGGGACTTCCAGTTCTTAGAATCTATCATATGTCGGTTCTTGTTTACCGTGTGATTGCTTCACAACTGCCAGATCGGGTTTTCCCCGAGTATGAGAAGGCTTTTCTTCTCTCTGGCGTCCTTTCCCAAGTTATACAGTGGGGTTTGCGGCGGGACTGGTATTGTAGGTATCCGGTACTCACCGGTAGTTCCTAACTAGCATATCTCTAATGCTATCACTCAGCCCTTAGCCCTAAGCTTCTAATTCCTAACTCGGTATTCCTAAGCTCGGTAATTCCAGTCATCAGAGCGATACTTCACTCTGATACCACTTTTTGTAACACCCCTACCTTTAATACAATGCTTACCGTCCAATCTCCTTACACATCAGATACACGCAGCGGATACATACTTACATATGGTGGGTGACACAATGCCGTTAGTCACCCACGTGACTAACAAGGCTACTGCTACTACATACAGCATCGGTCTGATGGACCGGAATCTCGAGCACTACACATCTATAATACATACTCCATTCATCAATCAAATACAATAATGCTCCATTCAATACTTACTCCTCCACAATCCATACGTTACAATATGCTTAACCGAGTCTACTAGGTTCCTTATACAATTATAATATCCCTTCCAAGTTCATACATACTCACTAAGAGTCTACATCTACCCATTCCTCACAACTACTTACTTTCTAAGTACAAGGGTGTGCCGCCGGTCTCTTACCTTGAGCACATCCGCTTCGGGTACCTGCACACTAAAAACGTTCCCCCTAGGGGGTCAGCTTTCGCTGCGCATGATAACCGCATACCCCGCGTACTAGTGAGGGTACGCCGACCACTTGGTCGAATACATGCAGTTCATTTTCATACAAACATACATGCTCTTATACACAATATTTCAATACATTACGCAAGTCATACACACATACATACACTTCATTACATACAAGAAGTACAAAATAAACCATTCAATACATACTTACCTTTTTCCGAATTACGCATACACATTACATACACAATATACAATTCTTGTTAGCTTCATTGGTCCACCCGGGTTAATCGGGTGGAGATTACTCTTTTACTCGTTACTTCATACATACGCATACATACTTACGGATCCATACTTACTTACTCTTACTCTTACTCAAGTTAAGTCGTCGGGACCTCCGGCCCTGGGGAATACTCCGTCCCACCTCCGGGATTTACTTGACTCACCAATCCGGGATGCTACCCATTTAAGGGATTTGGGCCGCGGACCAGTTTAAGAGTCAGGAACTGCAGCCAACCTCTTGTGACTCCGCATCCTCACGCGTGGCCGAAGCTATATCGGACTTCTACTCATTCCGGTTTACTCACTTAAGTTAGGAGTTAGGTAGTTAGGAATTAGCAGAAGTCATTCATTCAAGCCACAATAATACAATACAAAGCTCATATACACATCCATACAAAATACAGTGCAATATACAAGTACACTACAAAATACAATACACATCATCATCATTCATATGTTTCATGAATTATACAAACTATTGTTCGAGACAAATATCAAGAACAATGTAAACAAGCACAGGTAAGTGCAATATAGTCCGATTCGTGCATTTATCTTATTTAGGTGATCAAGTAAGCACACAAATCGGGGTAACCAGATTAGGATACAAGGCATGAAGAAATCATACCTTTCACCGTGGTACTTGTATCCCAATGTTCCTCCGGTGTTCACAAACCAAATCCTATGATTTACATACAATCGAACAATTAATCTAACTATCATTAATTTAATTCGGTTACCCTTACGCTTCCTAACTCATACTTACTAAGTCTTCACATTCTTATACTTACATTTTATTTACTTACTTTTCATTGCTTAACAATGGTATACTTACCTATATATGCACGTATGTATAGGTGAGTATACACATACATACATACATATACTAACCATGGTCTTATAGTTTTTTTTGTAAGTTTTGACCCGACCGAACTTGCGACCGACCTTGCAAGTTCGGTCCAAGTTAGTAGGCTACATCGGGTGAAAATTCCAGGGCCGACCAACCTTGCAAGTCCGGTCCCAAGGTCGGTTCATTCCAGTGAGTTACTTAACGGAAAATTTTAGCCCGACCGACCTTGCAAGTCCGGTCGCAAGGTCGGTCCATTCCAGTAGCTTACAAGACGGAAATTTTTCTGGCCGACCGAACTTGCAAGTCCGGTCGCAAGTTCGGTCCATTCCAGAAGGTTACTGACGGGAGAATTTTTCTGGTCCGACCGAACTTGCAAGTCCGGTCGTAAGTTTGGTCCATTCCAGAAGCATTCCCGTCTTTGTAAATCTGGGCTCGACCGAACTTGCAAGTCCGGTCGCAAGTTCGGTCCGGCCCAGTATTTGCATTTTTACTTCTGTTTTCAGTTCTATACTTTACCATTGTTTCTCCAATCTTCTTACATGTAATCCCCCATGTTTAAACACTACCTAGGCCCTCCAAATTGCCTCAGTTCATCCACCAAATTCCTTACTCAATCCATCAATCAACTTACACAATTTCCTCACTTCCTTTCCACACTTACAATAGTTTTTCATCCTCCAATGCTACAGATTTTTGTTCCTACTTTCCCCATGCATATTCTCATCTCCTAATGCCATTTCCAAAGCCTACAATGTATTATCTTACCCTCCAATTCATTCCCAAGCCACTACAATATCTATACCCAAGTCCAACACTCTTGTCACCAATTCTTCCACACTAATTCTTCCTAACTTCTCCAATGTATCCCTATACACTTTGTTACAGATTTTGGGTTCTTATTTCCTCCATTACTTCCTCAACTAATGCTACTCCTAGTATCCAAAATACATCCATTCTCTTCCTAGTTACATCCCATTAAAAAATCATACCCAAATCTGTTACAAGCTACTAAACGCTCCCATTATACTCTCCACATACACCTAGTCACTACCTAGGTTGTTTTCTCATCTTGAACACTTAAGTCCTCAAATTCCTAGCTAAAATTTGACATAGTCTCCCCTATATTATTAACATTCTCCACATGGTTTCGCTCACATTATTGATCCATACCACCTGTTCATAACCATTACCAATATACCCATCCTCATATACAAAATACCACACCAAACAACCTTAAATTCCTGCACTCAAACCTTGATTCCCATTTAGGTTTTAACAAGTTGTAAAATGCCTTTTAAGGTTTAAAACACTTGTTTTACCTACACATTACACTACCACTGCACTACCAATTTACAATACCAATTTTCACTTCTAAAAATCTGTTACTTTACTCACTACCAAGCTACACAAGGAAAGAGTGCAATTACCTTCTTTCTCCTTCTAGTTTCCTTTCTTCCTCTTGCTTCTTCCTTCTCTCTATCTCTACCGGTTATAGTACTTCACAAATCTAACATTATAACCCATTCACATACACATTTCAATACCAAGACTAACCCTTAGATTACATTAATGTTTCGAAGTAATTTCTAGGGTTTAGAAACATGTTACCTTCGAAGGGTGTAGGAGCTGTTTGGGTTAGCTCAAGGACAATGTTTTCTCTCCTCCAACAAAGCCAAAATCGGCTAAGACACAAGGGACCAAACAAGGGTTTAGTCTAAAATTCGTTTTGCCCATTAGGCTAGAAAAACAATGGAGTTTTGAGAATATTTTTACCTTAAAAGAACAAGGAGAATGAGGTGGTTCTAATGGTGGTCTTGAAGCTTCAAATGCTCCATACCCATGGAGATGAAAGTTGTTGTTTTTGATTTTTGAAAAGATAGGAATGTAGCTCTTGAGGAGAGGATTCCAATGGTACATGTTTTGTAATTTTTGGAGGAGATTTGAGGGAGTTACAAGAGGAGAGAAGAGAGGTTTTGTGTGAGTCTTGCTAATTCTCCATGGCCATCGGTTTGGGAAGGAGAAAGGAGAAAGAGAGAGTGAGGGGGATGGGTATTACGTGAGAGAAGAGAATGGTAGAGGAGAGAGAGTGTGAGAGTGTGAGAGTAATAAAGTAGAAAGTAGTAGTTTTATTACTTTTGTTATTTTGTGAGTAAGGGAAATTAATAGAGTGTGTGAGAGAGTGTGAGGGGCCTCAAAAATCGGACCACACACAGCCCACTTGTGGGTTTTGAAATTTTATTTGCAATATTGGACACATAAGTTTTGATTATTTATGTTTCTACCCCACAACTTCCCGTTTTTGACAGTTTTTACTAATTTCTCATTTTATTGATTTTATTGGTTTTAAAGCTTCACTAATATTTATTAATGATTATTTAGTTGACCAAAATTGTTACGAGTCTATTTGACCCGCTTAAAGTCACGTTTTCTCGGTTACCTCGAAAAACACGCTTTATGGTTCGTTAGTGGTTTTAATCCGTTTTAAGGATCCGTTTTCTTCGGGAGTTGTTCCCATATATTGTTTAGGTCTTATTAAACCTTTAGAATCCCTATAATACTCTAACCGAGGTCGCATACCTCCTATGGTTATTTAACGCTTATTTAGCGTTTTCCGCTTTTAAAGTGTTTCTCTATTTCTTCTGGATTTATTTTTCCGTACTAGTATTAATTGGGTACCATTAGGCCCTTAAATACATATGAGATTAATTTTAATTCCTATATTTAAGTTCGGGGTATTTCACATTTAAAATATCATCAACCCATGCCCAACCCAAAAATGGATGGGTCAGAAAATCATGACCCTAACCCAACCTGTTTAGAATCCTTCAACCCTAACCCAACCCACCCAACCTATTTTTAAGCATACAATAATTTATATGGATTAGAAGTAGACTTTAATAAAAAAATCCAAAAACATCCAGTGCTAACTAATTAGGATGAAACAAAAGGAAGAGAAGTAATCTTGCTTGATCAACCCAACTTTAAACAACTTTCATGTTATGCAAAGAATGTAAAAGTACTACACAAATTTCCCATGAATAGAATAACACGTACTTTTTCCCAAGTTCATATTTATCAATCTGAGCATAAAGCTCTACCACTATTGGGGAGGAATCCTATCTAGATATACACATGATCCTAGCGCCCTTAATAAAGAGGGAACGAAAATGAAAATCTTCATTATGCATTAGAGAAATATACTAAAGACAAATCTTCTAAAGTTAGAAATAATTTATAAACTGAGAGCTCAAAGCCTCAAACTATGACTAATAGTTTTAAAAATAATTACACCTGTTTAAACTGAGTGCTCATATGCCTGAGAAAAGTAAAATCACAATCACTTAATCGTTACCAACAGTTGAGGAACTACTATGCAACACGTTATCTATATTGTTGGCTTCAGAATTCACTAAGAGGTCTATAATCAAGATCCTACTTACAAAAAAATACATATTTCCTACTTTTGTTCACCATTCTAGAAAATATAAACATACATATGTTCTCAAGAACAATTATGGCAGTGAGAATAAGAAAAACAAACCTTGGGCAGAGATGAAGAGCGACACAGACATGAACAACGACGTAGAGAAGAAAAATGGATGTGAGTCTACAAGACGAGAGTATTTGAGTTTTCAACATTATTTTAAGGTCTGGGGGCCCTTTGTTTGATATGCAGCTAGTTAGACTGTTTGTTTAGTTAAAAGTATGTGATATTATTAAAGGTGGGATAGTCCAGCTGCACTTGGGCTTAAGGCTAAGGTATAGTTTCATATGAAAATAATATATATATATATATATAATTGTGAATTAATTATTAACAATTATATTTTCAGGTTTCGGGTTGGGTCATGGGTTATGATCTCTACCCTAACCCAACCCACAAAATTAGCTTATTACTCTAACCCAACCCAAAAAATAGATGGGTCAATAATCAAGACCCTAACCCGCAAAATTATGGGTTAGGTTCGGGTTGGGTTTTGGGTTGGGTCAAAATTGCCAGTTCTAGTTTCCCACTTTGGGAGACCTCTTTTTACTTAGTATTGTATCCTTTTCGCAGCCCGTTCCACGTATTTGTCCTGGTTACTGAGACTTGTCTCTGGTTTGGGTACTACGTTGTAGTTTCCTTAGTTGGTTGGTATACCATTAGTGCCATTTTTTTTAACATTTGTGGCCCCGTAGACGCTCGTCTCGGGTTCCATTACTTCACTTCTTGCCTGTTGCACGGTTGGTGCGTTGCAAGCTGGTTGTTCTCGACTGCTCGGCATGTCGACCCAGGTTGCCGGAAATTCCATTCTTCTATACGCAAGATTCTTCATTCTTCGCTATTAAATGCGATTAACATTGTTCAGATGGGAACCGCCTCCGGGATTCCTAGTTTCAGAATCTACCGTATGACAGGTTCTCCGTTCTCGCAGAGGTACTTAATAACAGCCAGATCGGGTATTCCCGAGTAAGAGAGGACATCCATCTCTCCGGCGTTCTTTCCCAAGTTATAAAACAAGGATTGTGGAGGGCGGGATGGACATTGTAGGTTTCCAGTACACACTGAAAATTCCTAACTAGCGTATCTCTCACGCTATCACTCAACCCTTAACCCAAAGTACTAAAATCCTAACTCGGTACTCCCTAAGCTTGGTAATTTAGTCATCAGAGCGATGCTTCGCTCTGATACCACATTTTGTAACACCCCAACTACAACAATGCACTTGCTAACCATTTGCAACGGAAAAACACACTTCATCACATTACTTACTCGTTGGTGTTACACGCCGTTAACCACCCACGTGGCTAACAAGGCTAATACATATACATTGTATCAGTCTGATGGACTAGATTCCCGAGCAACTACACATTACTATCCCTCCCATTAGCAGCAACAAATATACATATACATCCCAACTGTACCGAGTATTTACAAACTAATGCCGATAACAATTTCGGTCTTACTACTCCTACAATACATACACAATTTAAATGGCTACCCATGTACAATAACTACCCCGTCCTACTCTCGAGCGGCTTCCAGCTCCTTGTACCTAAAATAGGAAAGAGAAGAAAGGGTGGCCCCCCAGGGGGCTCAGCACCTTTGCTGGTATGGTAATCCCGCAGCCCGCATGCTACCGGGCCACGCACAACTATTTGTCGTCTACGCATGCGGTTGATTATATTTAAATAATGCATGTAAACTATAAACACACAACACATTACATTCTACAACAATGGGCTCAATAAAACATACAACACATCTATACTTAATAAATCACTCATTGTGTTCTTTAACACCTAGAGTGTTTCTCCTCTAATGGAGCTATTTCCTTAATAGCCGACACTTACCCACTAACCGGGTTATCCTTATACGCCTCTTATTATAAACTGGGATTCATATCCATGATCCACATACTCCATATTTTAACGTACATATAACATCACATCGCAATAAGACTTGCAGCGCAACAATAATACATAACATAACGGTAACGGTTCTCTTTACGAACCGACCCAAACATAGTTAGTTAACTTGGTAAGCCTAGAGAATGAAAACACCCTCATGATAAGCTTGTTACATCACTCGTTACCGTCCTGTTAGTCGGACGAGTAACTTAACTTAAAGATGGATCAGATGTAGTGATCCGAACACACCGTACATATTCCCCAACCGACGTGAGTCAGAAAAGCCTTAGTTAAGCTTAAGGGTGATTGAAGACCAACGAAGGAAAACAACCAACAGAGAGGGAGCTAAAGAAACTATATACATCAACTCCCAAACAATGCGCGACCGGAACAACCGGATTCCTCACTCCCCGGTTAGCACTTATTAGAAGTCTCATTATTGGACTTAGTACATTAATTCAGAAATAGATGGTCAGATCTAGTTAGACACACACAAGGGTAGTGAACATACTAACACGCACAAACAACACATAACTAACACACGCATAGCCGTGGTTAGAACGTTCCCATGGTTTGGGTCGTTAAGTCCGAATACCGATCTACTATGTGGTCCTAGAGTCGGTTAGTTAAGTTTAGCACATACTTCAAGCTAAACGGTATTGGAACTACGCACACCACATAATTAAACAACTATAAACTCATTACATGTTTTTATCTTAAAAGGTGGCAAACATTCAGAAAAACACATTGGCATACAAGCCGGTGTAATCCGGTAGAACACAGGTTGCAAGAAAACCATACCTGTCACCACGGTTCACTATATTGTGTCCTCCTAGGTTCCTCGAACAAATCTCAAACAACTGGTAACATTACATTTACTTTCATTAACATCGGGGTAACATGATTGTTTAAAGTCTAATGCTCATAACTTACTCCCGTTAACTAGTTAAATAACTTCACATTTTTAACTTGTTTTACTTTCACATTTTATCACAACTTTTCACCCACTTAATTGTCTTTATAACTCACCTAACATGTCCTAAACAACCTTATAACATCATTACCTACCAATCCCCATCATTACATATCATTTTCTAACCTTAAATAACATTTTTAGAGTGGTCCGGGACTTGGTACTTACCTTAAGTCCCGGACCAGTACTTAAGGAAACTCTCGGGTGGTTTTTACAGGGTGGTCCGGGACCTTGTACTGACCCCAAGTCCCGGACTAGTGTGTTTGTCTAACTCTCGGCCCCTTTTTAATGTATGGTCCGGGACTTTACCCTAGAACCAAGTCCCGGACCAGAGCTACAGATTTTCATATTAAGCATTTTCAAGCCTTGTTCAACTTGTTCTCTTCACCCATTGTTTACCCAAACTTCACACATGAACTTAGGCATATTCTAATACCACAATATCACTTTGAACCTTCTTAAATCATTGTCCAAACTTGTTGCTCAATTACTTGTAAAATCTCTTAACACTTGTAATGTTTTCCTTAGGTCTCTAGGTGGTAGTTTCATGCCTATACTCCAACTAACCAAAATGTTATCTCCCCACCATTACCACTACTCCCAAAAGCATTATTTCTCACAAACACCTCCTTTACACAACTCCTTCTATTTTCCACTAGTTCACACTTAGACATTCACAAGGCATTTCGTTTCCTTTGTTTACCAAAACCTGCACAAGACTTAGCACTTCATATAACATAACTTTGGTGTGGGTAAAACACCCATTTAATCTCTAAATCCTCCAAGACAATGCCTAAATCCTTTTTAGCACTCTAGAACACCTTAATACATGTTTTCCTTTCTAGGAAAACACTTATTCATTTCTAAGACTTCCTAGTTCACCAAAACTCATTAAAAACCCTTAAAACCTCTTGTACATTATCCAAATTTTGACATGGGTTCTACTAGTACATTGTTACACCAAAACTCATAGTTTTCACCATTAAACATCCAAGAACACTTAAATCCATCAAGAACATTCTTATACACAAAACTTCACCCAATTACACTACATCACAATATAGTGCATAATTTAAATTGCTTGGCACTTAGGCCCTTAAATAACATGGCTCTTAGGCCCTTAAATTGCATAAACCATAAACACTGAATTTCCTCATGTATATATTGCCTTTGACCTGCAAATACACTCAACAACACATATGCCCTTTAATAATCTCCTTGAGAATAATTCACTAGCTCATTTGTCATTGGCTCCTTATGTATTTTATTAAGCAAATCAAGCTCATTTTTCCTAAGACATTAAACTACATTGAGATAGTTCATTTATCTCTTTTCCTCTCAAACTTCTTTCTTGTTTCCTTGTACCGAAAATCAGCAAGGAGTTTGATCACTTGTCAACTTTCTAATCAACATACAAACAAGGTAATGAGCATTCAAGCTTCATGCTTAAACACATTTATAAACCCTAATTTATACATTGTCTTAAAACATTAAGATACATGTTTTACCTTGTAAATGGAAGAGAGTTTGTATAAGTAGCAAGAGAGGACTCCACCAAGCCCTTATAAGATTGGAATGAAGCTAAAGCAAGGCAAAAGAAAGACACCATGAATGGTGATTTTCGGCCAACACAAAAAAAATGAAGGAAATGTAGTTTCCTTTGGGGTTTCCTTACCTTGAAGCATAAGAGAATGACAAGGCATGAAAATATGAGCTCAAGCTCCTTCAATGGTGAATCTCCATGGCACCGAAATGGAGCTTTTGAAGATTTGAAAAGAGGGAAATGAAGAGCTTGCTCCAACTAGAAGAATGGTAGTCTTGAATTTAATTTTAGAGCATGTAGCTAGGAATTACAAGGATTCAAAGATGGAGTATTTGTGTGGGCTGTAGCAAACCAAGAATGAGAAGGGAGAAGAGAGGTTGGAGACGGTGGGGAAGCAAAGAGAATGAGGAGAATGAGAAGAAAACTTGCTTTTGGAGATATTTAAGCTAAAAGCAAATAGTACTTTAGCTTTATTACTTTACTAGCTTATTTAATTTTTTAAGTGTGGTGAGTCACACATGAAAAACCGGCCCCCTTAGTCAAATGGGGTGTTTTATGGTCTTTGTTGACCATCTAGTTGACTTACATTGACCAAAGTCTTAAACTAGCACTATTTGGTTACTATTCACTAACCAAGACACATAATTGTGAAATTTTAGATTTCCCCTTGATTTAGACCTCCTAAAGTGATACTAAGTAGTACACATGTTAATAAAGAGTAATGATGGACATTTAGCCATTCAAAACCCATTTACAAGACAATTTTTCAAAAATGTGCTTTAAGTCTCCTTAAAGCACATTTTATGTTTTAACTTGTTTTCAAGCTTGTTTTTCTTTAGCAATTGATTTAAAATGTTCACTAGCATGTTAATAAGGTCTAGGAATGACCTTTAGGTCTTATACAAGGTTACACCAAGTCTAGAGCAAGTATTTGCATAAATTGACTTTAAGGTGTTTTCTTGTGTTTTGTTTGGTTTAATTGTCTACCAAAGTTTCCTAAGGACTTAATTAGCCTTACCAAATCATAGTTGAATATTATTAAGTCTTGGTAGGCTCTTTGGGTCCTAACCAAGTTCATTCCAAGCTTAGGGCATGTTTTTGCTCAAACTGTGTTTATAGTACTTTATTGTGTTCACTAATGTTTCTAAGGCACTTTTTAGCCTTTAAATATCATAGTTTAAATATTTAAACAACATATCATGGTTTGGGGTATTTCATGTTCTCACCCTTAGGAGGCTGGGATCTTAGAGGCTGGGCATCGATAGCTGGGCCCGTCAACCGAGGGATGGGCTCTTTCCCCTTAGCACCCTAGTTATCCTGTTTCCCTTACTGGCCTTTCTTCTTGAAGAATTTCCTGTTTAAGGTTTCGGGTTAGTGGTCACGAAAAGTGTCTAACAGAGTAAGCAATTATGAACGGGATAAGTTCCCACTTTCCCTTCTTCGGGCCTTCGCCCCGAGACACTCCTCCATCCTCAGACTCTCCTTCCGGGTTTCATCTCGAGAGTCTCTTCCCAAGTCTGGAGAATCAGCTCCGTCCTCGAGGCAGTGTCATAGCACTCTTGGAATCTCATTGGTATGTCTTCACAGAATTAATCAATAATGTAATAGATAAGGAATTAATAGTATTCACTCTTATACCTGAATGGTCGAATAGAGAGTAGCACTCATCGCAATCTGGATGCGAAACAATAATCTCCCCTAGAACTTCCCGACCTTCACGGTCTCTGAGTAGTCGACTTCAGGGATGAACTCAAGCAGACCAATGAATAAAGCGTAGTACTCATCCACGGTCAGACCCCCCTGGGAGAGTGTCTCGAACTCACGGCGCTTCTTCTCCTTGAGATGCGCCGGGTAGTACATCCCCCTCAGAAGCTCCACAAAGGCAGCCCACGAAAAGTCAGGTGTGGCCAGGTGATGGTCCTTGACCATTCTCCACCAGGTGCAGGCTGCATCCTTGAGATGGAATGCAGCAATGATGACCCTCTTGTCGGCAGGTACTTGTAAAGCCTCGTAGGCCTTCTCATGTTCGACTATGAAACGCTCTAAGACAACGGGGTCCGGCTCCCTTGAGTAAGTAGGTCTTTGGGTCTTAGAAACTGACTTCAGCCAGTTCGTCTCCCTGGGCTGTGGCGGGTGGGGTAGTGGTCCTCCAGCCTGTGCTCCTAACTGAGCGAGTACTGCAGCAACGGTCTCAGCAACGCCTGGAATCACGGGGTCACCGCCACCCTCTGTCGGCTCCGCGGCCTCTAGTTCCACTCGACATCTGTAGTACAGAATGTCGCTTAATCACTTGGTAAATTTACCGTACACAAACAGTAGATATTGGATTGCTTTTAAGGCTAGTATAGCACGCAGTTTGCGTTACTAGACATAAATTGCTTAAGACGAGTCATCTCGTACCTCACCAATGTTTCCTATTTTACCCATGTCCTATCCCACTTTGATACCACTTTTTGTAACACCCCTGTCGTTAATCTCATAGTAATCACTCACGTAGCATAATTAAACACGTCTCCCAGCGGAATTCAACTCATCAAATATCTCACTCGGGTGTCACATGCCATTACTCGCCCATGCTAGTCAAAAAGGAGAAACTAAATAATTAAAAAATATAACAACAATACACCGCAGTGATAACGAGATATTTACCTATACATCATACTAAGTCCAAACTGAATAAACAAGACAAGTGAGCGTCTATTATCTCCCGAATACTTACAATATAATACATACCAAATTTTAACAAGTGCAGTAAAATAAAAGGTGTCATCGACTACCCCAAGGTCCCGCACTCCGGCTTCAACACTTGATCAATAACCTGATAAAATGTCGTGGAGGCTCAGCGATAAACACTGAGTATGCTAGGTTCGCATTCAGACCCTATGGGTCACTTAGTCATTTTAACCATCTTAAATATTAGATTGCTTACATGCCTTGTCCGGTTTACAGTTATAATAAATACTGTAAATAGCATGCGTAAACACAGAGTCATCCAATCAATCCAATCAATACATTCATTATAGTTCACAAACAATAGTTGCACAACAAAGATATTGAATAAGTGCAATAAATATTGTAATCGCTTTCAGCGAATGGCATTTGTACTTGTATTCAAATTTGGCCTTCAAGGCCCTACCTACCATTACCATTTTTACTCATCTCTCCAATTTGGAGTCATGTTAGGACCCGAATCTTTTAAATGGACAATAGTCCTCCTGTATACACATAGGTGCTCATGTTTGCCAGTGGCCTAGAGGCCCCTAGACTTCCACTATGCCTCGTAAGGCGTCCATAGAAAGGCCATAGCCGTGTACCAACAACAGATACATCTGACCCATGATCCAATTGGGCTCGTTGGGAATTTCCTAGAGCGGAACCTGATCGGGTATCCACTCTGTGATTACAAATGCGCAACCTGGTAGTTCGTAAACTACACTGGATTTCCTCTCCTCATCACATACCAATTCTCTTATAGGATTAAGTGTCTTAATCATTTCCTAAGATATACTCTTAGTTTTATGGAGAATACATTTTAGCTTTTTAAGTAGCTGCGTTCGAGGTCTTACGCAAATACCTAGAAGTAGTCTAGGTTATTTTCATGTTCGAGAACCATGCTCTAGAGACCAACATTGTCGTATCTTGTACCTAACTGTTTTACTTAGGTTATTATATATACATAATTATAATACTAAGCGTATTATATTGAGTATCCACAATCACATCACATTGCTCGTATAAGTAGGTTTATGTAAGTCGATCTATAGTCGACGTAATATTAGCCCGATGGACATTCACACAGAATAATAATGTAACGCGAGAAATCGAGCAGGTATTACATAGCATTTCATGCATACATACATATATCACAACATCGCTATCATTACAAGATTGTCTGGACCTGAGAAAGTTCTCAGGGAAAATTCATATCAAGATCGTCCACATACCGTACACCTTAGACCAAGGATACGCAGAGACCACTAAGCTCACCAAGCCTCTGTCGGTCATACGATTTAAATGTAAATAACACTATAAGTCAATCCACATGACTTAATAAAACTCGGTACATCCGAATCACACTAGTAATCCCAACATTTCATCCCCGGATTTCAACAGTCAATAGTTGAAGGTACCGTTATGTAAAACTCGTCACTCGTAGTATTTACGTACATTCGGGTTTCAACTAATGAGTCGGTTGTGTAAGACGTCTTAGTCGTAGCGTTTTCGAACATTAGGGTTTATTTCATTATATCGCAAAATATTTATAAGTTTACGAATATGTATTTACGTTCACACTTATGTAAATAACTTAACCAAATTCGGTTACATATATAAATGCATGTTTATAACCTATAGTTGCATGTATACATGCAACATAAATTCATGGAATGTTATCCCTCCTTATTTATCAATTACACATTGTGTTACATAACTCAATAATCTTGTAACAAGTCATATTTAAATTTCAAACCTTACAACTTTGTAGTTAATAAACTATATTTGTGTAGTAATATTTATCATTCACTACCATATAGTTTTGAACTATGTTTCATGCGTAATACATCTATATCCATGTGTATATATATATATATATAAGTTTAATGAATTATAAAACATTACACGTTTGCATTTTTATCATCTTATGTGAGATGATTATTTTCATTAGTTGTATTATATTATACAACTTATATTAAGATTTCTATCTTAACATTATGTAACACCTTATAACATAACTTTATAATTCCTAAGGTTTATTTATTGTGAACCTTAGTCTATATTTCCCATTTATTTATTCCTTGTCACATTATTTCATGAGAGTACTAATAATGGAATTAGTTTCATTTAATTACATTAATACCTTATAATAGCTATAGTATTTATATTATTGTAAACTATAGCTTAAAGTTCAATTTCAAACATGTAGTATTTGCGCTACAACCCACTTTTTTCATTATTTATGTTTTCACCACATAACTTATAAAATGTTACATTTATATCTTTATATCATATAAAGTAAATTACTCAGAACCCCCTTGAGGATTGGGCATAATACAGTTAACCCTCCTGTGTTTATCATAATTATTGGTAACCACCTTAAGGTTACAATATCTTTGACTATGAGCCCCCGAACTATAACTCTCTTATAAAAGCGCTAACCATGTGCTGGCCCATCAACTTATCCACATTATTAATGACATGCTAGACAAAGAACACTACTTAATTAACATTCTTATTGTCCGAAAAACGTCAACCCTACCTCAAAAATGCATTTAAATTGGGATGAGGGAGAGTTAAACGGTGTTGATTAAGCAGTTTTGTTGTCCTGGTTCGCATTAATAATGTGATTATGCTGATGGGTCAATTGTGAACAGACCCCATGGTGTGTTGTAATTAATTTCTCAGCCCATATTTCCTTTTACTTATGAATAGCCCCCACATTTATAACATATGCTTTTTAATGTCATTATAACTATATATTATACACTTTTCTTAATATAGCCTTTTATAATATTCCAATGTAACACCCCAACTCATAACGCCATACTTAACTCATAAACCTCCACACACTTATATTAACTTTGCAGCAGATTTCTTACAACAATTGGTGTTACCGCCGTTAGTCACCTACGTGACCAACTAGGCTTACTACAATCTCCAAGATCTAGCTACGGTCTGATGGTCCCGAATATACCGAACATTAGTACTTACAAGCCTTAACCAAACACATAACAAATCTTACAATCTCCTCACATCCTATACAACTTACTAACTCATAATACCCTATGAGTGTACATGCACAACTCGTAGGCCACACTTAAACCCGTAACACATCTACCCCATCTTACTCTCAGGACGGCCGCCTTCTGACATTCACCTGTGAAATAAAAATAGCCCCCAAAGGGGGTCAGCAAAATTGCTGGTACGATCCTCTCATGGCCCCCAAGCTAACGTGGCTACGACGACTAATTGTCGATAGCATGGAGGTTGATTAGATGCACAACATAATAGAAAGTGCAATAAACAACAAGCCAAATATGAACAATCAAAGTTCAAACACAATGAACGACCTAAATGCGTTCCCTTAATTAGTGAGTCAATTATTTAACTCCTTAAGTTATGTTTCCTCCTAATCTCAGTCCAACCTTATCTTACCTCAATCTTAATCCTTATCTTAGTCTTAGAAAACAAACCATTCTTTAAATAGAAATGGTTGTAGCTTATCTCAGTCTTAGAATACAAATCATTCTTTAAATAGAAATGGTTGTATATTAACTCCATTGGTTGAATAAACAACTTATCTTAAAATTTAGGATTTAGGTGATCCTACCGCACCATCTTAATGCCTCCTACCTTGGACTGGATATCCAACGTAGCTGAGCCGACATTCGACCCTAGGTAACAAGTCCGAAGACAAGTCCTTAAGCGGAAGTCAAAACTGAATCAGGTACTGACCCCCTTTCCTTAACATGCATGACCGGAGTCAGTCCCGGATTCCTCACTCCCCCCAAGTTCCAGTTAGTAGAAGTCTCAAGACAATGTTTGTTGGTTAAACCTCTTTCGGTTATTACCAAACTAATATTAGGGAGTGTTCCTTAGTCTCACACAATTCTTTACTAAACATTAGTTAGTAAGTTCTCACGGTAAGTTGTGTTAGTTTTCAAACATCACACAACAATACAATAAACATAATATTCCGGTTGCATGCTTTATCTTGTTTAGCCGGCACACATAAATAAATAGCACACAAGCCGAGAGACACCTCGTTAGAAAGCAGGTCACAAGAAAGACTGTACCATTCACCGTTGGTCGTTCGGTTGCTTACTCTCCTCCGGAGTCCAAATTCTCAAACCCTAAAACATTGATTGAATTGGGTGGTTAATTACTTTTAATTAACCTAGCTTACTTAATCATTAATGATTTCTAACTAAATACCACTAAGTAATTGTAGTTTAAGCTTAACCTCTTATGTTACTTACTTCTCATTTTACCTCACGCTTGTTCACACCTCCAATAGCCTTAAAAATCCACCAAACAACTCTTAACAATCATATAATAACATTACCCAACAAGCCCCCTTCATTTACCTCTTAAAAAGCACGCTTCCTTTGTAAAAATGGCTGGTCCGGGTTTGGGTACTTGGATATAAACCTGGACCAAGTCACGGTATTAGTTTCTGGACAGTTTTTGATGTGGTCCGGGTTTATGTACTTGGTTACAAACCCGGACCAAGGCTAAACTTGTACAGAATTGCAATTTTTGACTTCTTTTGAACCTCAAATCTTGCCCAATCTTTTCCTAACCTCTGCACAAGTATTCTAACATGGTTTCACATCATTTTAGCACCTTAAAACCCTCCTAATTCATCCATCAAACTCATACTAAATTTCTTGATCTTTCACCCAATTCCTTACAAAAACTCTTAACACTTATAACTTAATTCCTTACACTTCCAATACGTAAATTTTGTCTTAAACTCCAACTAACCTTAGTGGTTCCTTTCAACCAATATAACTACTCCTCAAACATCATTAATCATCCATTTTTCCTTTACTAAACTTCCAAGGTTATCTTGCATCTCCTTGCACAAATCTCTCTCCTTTCCATTTGTTACTCATCACTCCTAAACTCTTGAACTTACTTATACGTTTCTTTCCATCCTCTTAGCACCTTAACATTGTTCTTCCTTTATCTTGACCATTCTACACCCTCCTTAGACATTTCTATCTCCTTTACTCAATCTACCCATCATTCTCATGGTTAAACACCCTTATACATTCCTAGTCATTTTCCTTGACAATTTCCAACATTCTCCTACAATTTTCACTTCCATCAACCAAGTCCACTCATTACCATCCAACATTAATCTTATTAATCCACTACTAGCATCTTCACCACTTACACAAGCTACCAAGATTTCGCATTGCTATATTCTCTTGTTCATACCTAAATCATCTTAAAACATTATACACCATTACCTCTAGATCTTTGCTCAAGTCTTATCATTCCTCTAAAATACCCCAAATCTAATTAATACCTTATAATTGTTAAATAATGAAGAATTGATCTAGAAACAGATCATTTTAGTTACGCATGCTAATATATGCATGCAAACGTCACGTAAATTAATATTATTACGCGTGCGCATGCAAACTCACGCATGCAAACGTCACGTAAAAATGGTCGTTTTACCATAAACGCTAACGGGCGTAATTTTACTAAACGCATTAACGTACTCGTACAAACGTTTATGTACGATTATTAACAAGGATTAAACTCCTTATATAACTAGCTCGATAAAGAGAGCGACAACAAGGAAAAAATCAATACGAATGTTTATACAACTCATAACACGACAACGTTTGATCCACGAACACCAATATAATGTCGTCTTCAAGTACGCATATAAACGCTTATATACGAACATTAACGGGCATCAAACCCCTTATGAAACAAGCTCAATTAAGAGAGTGTCATCCAGGAAAAAAATATATACGAGCATTTATACGACTCGGTACATAATAACGTTCATTGTAAAAACGCGAAAAATACTAACGAGCAACGTAAATATTTTACGTTTGCCTAAGCATTTATAAATGCTAAAATAAATTGATATACACATTCAAACAATGTAACAACTTAGGTTACAAAATATTAATACTTAATATATATCATAAATACATGAGAAATATTATAACATCACATAAAGCGCAAAGAATACAACTCTTTTCCAAACAGCCCATATTGCCAATTTGGTATACCATGTTTGGTACTTGTTCTACATAAATTTACTTAGTAAAATAATTAACCACCTAATGTACTCATGTTATACATGAGTATACATTAATATGTCAAGATTAAATCTACCTATTTACCCCATCTTAAACCGGTAATGTATATATATATACGAGGAAACAAAATAAAATCTGCTATATACACACCATGGACCTACGGAAGTGTACACATGCATGTTTGAAATGGACACATGATTACCGTTTATACATGTGTCCGAGATCCAACAAAAAAATGTAAAACATGCTCATATGATTACCGGTAGATGTATATACAACTCAAGACAAAAAAAAATCAAAAGTAACATGGTGCAACCGTTAACACACAGGCTTACCTAATTACGCAACATAAAACCTATAATATACTAACACAAACCACACTCATGTCTGTCGGTAATATAGCCTTAGGAATTAAACAAAAAAATGCTGAGACATGCGCTTGATTACCGAAGGTATACAGCTAATCAAAAAAAAATTCTGCAACTTGTTGATCATTGCAGCCGGCAATATACAAGAACTAATAACATGGCATATACTTTATATTATGTCATGTAACTTTGTGAGTCACCTACCCACATATTGTATAATATATAGTCAAGATAATACCACACCAAACAGCTACTACATTACCGAAAATCTGGAGCAAATTATGGCCAGATTTTGCTTTGAAAAAGTCACAAATTAACTATGAAAAAGCTAGACTTAGATCTAGGATATTAATGTGATAAGTTATGACAATAAATATGTTAATATTATCAGCTTCTTCCAGCCTTATGTAACCGTATGCACACCAGGATAATGGAGACTTTATTCCCTTAGAAATTCAAAAAAAATAAGCTACCTAATGCCACCTTGACTTCCATGATCAATTCAATCTTTTCTTCTCTTGATATGTCTGAAAATCTAGCTGGTCATGGAGACTTTTGGAGCCTAAAAATCAAAATCAAACCAATAAACAAAGAACCTTACCTAACATGACACATCATTATGTTTACAATTAACAAATGAAATCTTCCTAAATCTAATATAGCCATACGGTAGCAAGACCTCATTCCCTTGCTTGCAGCCGGTTGGTAAGCCTTTTCTCCTCTCATTTTAATCTTCTTCCTTTGAAGCTCTTAAGTCCATTAATGAAGGTTTAACTTCTATCTTCATTTCTAAGGTAATTTCCTAGCATTTCTCATCGAGTCTTGAAGCAAAAATCTTCCTAGCACAACTACAAGTTTTCGACATCAATTTATACTCCAAGGAAGTTGTCTAAATTAACATTAATCCAAGGAGCATCCAAGGTTATCTTAAGGTATTTTTCATGCTTGAAAATCCTTAAGACACATTTTATGTGTATCCAAATTCTACAGCTTCTAAAGCTCTTTTCTTCATCATTTTCATGAAGGAAAGTTGGTTCTTCAATCATCCTAGGTGTGCCAAAAATCTAAGAAGAAAAGCTTAAGGTAAATCCTTGGAAAACTACATACAAATCCTACTTAAGATCTTTGTTAAGATCTAACTCCTAAACTCCTTCACCCCTTGCATAAGAACCGAAGTGGAGCATCAATTTCCTTTGGAGAAAGCTTAGGAATTCAAGAGGAGTTCAAGCACTTAACCATCCTTTATTAAGAGTAAGTTTACCAAGCCAATCTCTATGTTTTAAGCTTGTTTAAGCTCTTAAAAATTGTATAAAAATTATGTACACATTCTTAGGTATTTAAAACCGAAACTATATGGTAATACATACCAAAAATATAATTTATAACATATATGGTAAGCTTATTACCTTAAGACACATTTTAGTGTTACAAACGTTACCTAGGTTAAATAAATATTCATACCGAATTGTCTAGGGAAGATATGCTCCTTTTTGAGCTAAAAACCAATCTAAGACATTACAATAATTTTTACATGATGAGTATACGACTCATATGTATTTTTGTTATATTATAATATATAGTTATAAATCAAGTTTTAGAAACTATATGGTGATATATTATATTGCCGCCGAATTCAATGGTGAAGATAGTTTTTAATGAGCTATATCGTATATAAGTACATACTATGAATTTTGGGTAAGTTAAAAATAATTACTAGTGTTTTAAATGACTAGTTTAATAAGTTATGTGGTAAAAATATAATTTTTAGGAAGTTTGGGGTAATATGTGATTACCGAGAATTGTGTGTCCATGGCATAATTAATATATAGGGTGTAAGAATTAATATTATGAATTTTGGGTGAATTAAATAAGTGTTTTAGAAGTTAAAATAACAATTTATAAAGTTTTGGGGCTATTTTGTAATTTTTTGGAAAGATTGGTGTAAAACCGAGAATCATATAAGTTTATGGGTATATTAATGTATTAAGTATGAAATTAGACCTTGGTCAAAGTGTTGACCGAAAACTTTGGGTTAAAATGATTTATGACATAAATAATGAGTTTTAAATTTTGGGGTGATTATGTAAATTAAGGAAGTTTACAAAACCGAATCTTATATGGGGCGAAATCATTATTTGAAGAAATATAAGTGTCCACTTGGTTATTAAGGAAATTAAATATTAAAACTATAGTTTATAAGTGAATAGATATATTATATAAAGTATTTGGGGTTAAAATGTAATTATAAGAAGTTATTTGTCAAAACCGAAAGGTTAAGGGTTGATTTGGTAATTTATAAAAGTTAAGGTGTTCAAATAATAATTACCGAATTTATAATGGTGGTTTAATGAATTAATTAATCAAGGAAATGAAACTATGTGATATAATGTATTTTGGTGTATAATGTAAAGTTATGAAATAAATAAGGTTATAATATAATAACCGAAAAGTATGATGTATTTATGAGATTATAAATATTTGAAGGTCCTATATGGATATTTAGGAAATTTAGAAAGGAAAATTATGATTTAAGGACTTATGAAATTAAAACTATATGATATACAAGTACAGGTAATTTAATTGTAAAAGAAATAATATTATCGGGGTTAGTTTGTAATTAATAAAAGATATGGGAAAAATATGCCCATGCATGACATGTAAATATAATTTGAGAATTTATTAAGTGGTTATGTCCTTTAGACAATTATGTATAAGTATCATAAATAATACATGTGTATAAAACTTACAAAGTTAAGATTTTCAAGTAAATAAAAAAGGAAATGAATATAAGGGATTATGGAATTAGAACTATGGGTTATATAGTTATAAGGAATTTAATTGTAACCAATGAATATTATTTATGGTTAAGTGGAGAATAACAAAAATTATAAGGATATTATGTCCATGTGTGACATATAAATATATTGGGGAAATTATGAAGTTGTTATGTCATTTAGACAATTGTAAAACATGTAACATAAATGGTACATGAATATATAGTTATATACCTTAAAGGATTTTAAAATAAATCAAAAGAAATAACAAATAAGTTATACATTAAATCATAAGGTAATTAAAAGAAATTACCACACCATATAAGAATACATGATTTGGAAGTATATAAATGCCTTAATTATTAATAAGGTTAAGAGGTTAAAGGAACTACCTAAGTACAAAGAAGTAAACCTCACATGAAATAACGAATACAAAATCGTTTTATGAACCAATAAAGTTATTATAAGAGGGTAACATAAATTAACACTCTCAGTCCATCCTATTCTAGGACTTTGTTTGACCAGACGTTGACCGGGAACTAAACAAGTACAGTCTACGGTGAACGGTATGGGATTCTTGCAGCCTGCTTGCTACCGGATTATACCGGCTTGTGTGCTATCTGTTGTTTGAAATAATGACCAAGATAATTGTTGTAAAATGTTGTATTACTCTTGTGCACTGTTGTGTTACTTTATGTGCGTGATGCTACTAACTGTAATGTGTATGACCCACACATACAACACTACATTACCAGTGGATTAAATACCTGCGTTTTACTATATTGAGAACTTGTACTCAAGTTTCTCACCTTGAGTGAAATCTAATAAATTCTATACTACGAGAAGCGAGGAACCCAGTTGTATCTGGCCATGCATGCTACAGGAGTTGTACCTGTCTCAGGTCGTCGCCATTCAATTTACATCGCGACGGGAGTTTTGGGTGCACTTTATGTCCACTCACCGGGACCGTATCGGAACATTTCAAGTTGGGAGGAAGACTTTATTTCTCTCGAGGGTACGATACCCACCTCTTTTAGTGCAGGAGTTGACTACGTTATCTTCTGAGGGAATTATTACCCACCTACTCGTACGAGAGTCCCATCTCGTCTAAGGGTTTATAATACCCGACCAATTTACTCTATGAAGATGGAGTTTAACGAGGTCACTATACCTCCACTGCTGTGAGGTACTCTTATATACATGTTTGTCCCATTGTGAGGATCTGACTACTAGTAAACAATTACAGGACATCTAACTTGACCTTCTGAAGTCTTGTTCTGTGTGACATTATTATCCTTGTATGGATGTTTGTTATGATTATATTATGTTGTGTGTTTATAGTTTTACAAAAAAAAAATGATCTTCATGTATTCGACAAAATAGTTGGTGTGGCCCAGTAGCTTGTGGGCTGCACGCTCTCATACCGAGAATTTATTTTGCTGAGCCGTTTCATGGCTAACCATTTCTAGGTACATGAAGAAAGAAGAGATTACCCGACCAAGTGTAGGTGGGGTAGAATTAAGACAAGGGATTATTACTACCGGTAACATTTCACAGTACTGTACTTTTATTATCGACTTCTGTGGTTTTAAGAGGTTTGTATTCAACGCTCAGACCGTATCATTTGTAAGTTGTATTGGAGTTAGCCTTGTTAGTCAAATGGGTGACTAGCGGCATTGTAGCACCACCCGTTTTATGTATTTATTCCGCTGCATTTCCAGTTGAAGTTGGGAGCTATCATCGTACAGGTTGTGGAGTTTCGGGTTGGGGTGTTACATCCTCATCACATGATTTTGGTGTGTTTAATACACCCACCTAACCTCTAATTCCTCCTAGACAACCCTAGGTCATTCAAATCCTCAAGAATACCTTTGTTAACTCATTTCCACTCAAATTTCCTTTAATGACTCCTAGTAAATCTTAGGTCATGTTAACTCACAACCACCACTTAAACACATTGTTTTCTACTCAAATTTCGCCATAGCTCCTCTAGTATTTTACCATGCCCATATGCATTGTTTTTCTCATTCAATCATCTCACTCACATTATATCCTTCCTCATCATATGTTCTCACCCAAATCAACTCATTCACAATAAACTTAATATAGTGCAATAATCTTAAATTGCATAGCACTAAGGATCTTAAATGACATGGCTCTTAGGCCCTTAAATGACTTAAACTTAAACACTCAATTTCCCACATTAATAGCTTTCAACCTGCAAATACACACAACAATGCTCCCATAGCAATATAAGTGTTCTCATAAATCACCTTATACTTATCTTACTAACTCATTTCCATTGGCTCCTTAGTCACAAGTTTACAAGCTTGTTTAAATTCCTTTTTCCTAGGTTATATAACCCATTACATAATGTAAGCTTTAGGCTACATTAGTACTCATCTAAATCTCATCCCTTAAACCTTAAACCACCACTAGGTAAGCAATTTACCTTGTTTCCTCAAGCTTCTCTTACTTCCCTCCTTTGGTTTTCTTGATTGAATTTCGGCAAGGACTTCAATCCTCTTGCCAATGTTCTAATTCACATTCAAACAATCTAATGATCACTAAGCAATGTGCCTAAACTCATATAATTCATTCTTAGGTTAAAATATGTGTTTTAAAGCTTAAAAGTGTATATTTACCTTTGAATTTTGGAATGACTTTCATAATGAAGCAAGGCAAGACCTCCTCAAGTCTTTGGAGAATAGAATCAAGCTAGAACAAGGGATAATACAAGGTATCTTATCCATATAGAAAAAAATGATGGAAAGTTGATTTTTCTTTCACTTTCATTACCTTGGATGAATGGAGAACCATAAGAGCTCTTCAAACTTGATTTTCCTCCATCAATGGAGTTTTATCATGGCACCAAACTTGAGCTTTGAAGGATTTGAAAAGATAAAAAGGTAGGTCTTGGTCTAACTAAGAATAATCTATGCTTATTTTTGGATTTGGAGCAAAAATGAAGGTTTTGTGAGCGAATGAAGGTGGAGCATGAATGGAGGCAGCACCCACGGTTTTCTTGAGAGGAAGAAGAAGAAATATTCAGTGGAAGAAGAAGAAATGAAGAAGAGAGAAGAGAGGTAGGCTAGTATAAGATATTTTGCTTTATAAAAGGTGAATAGTGAATTTACTACTTTCCCTCTCATTTCCTTAAGTTGGCTGCCTCCTATGGTGACTCATCACCTTAAAACCGTTCCCCCTTAGTATATAAGATACATAAGGCCATGTTTGGCCATTTATCTAATTAAAGTTGACTTAAGTCAAAACCAGCACTATTTGAGCACTATTCACTAATTAGTGCACATATTCGCGAAATTTTTGATTTCCCATTGATTTAGGCTTCCTAATGTGATACTAATTAATACACATGTTGATTAAGGTGTAATCATGGGCATTTAGCCACTCAAAACTCATTTCTAAGACAATTTCTCAAAAAGGTGCTTTAAGGAGTCTTAAAGCACATTTTGTGTTTAAGATTGTTTTTGAGCTTGGTTTTCTTTGGTAATTGATTTAAAATGTCCATTAGTATGTTAATAAGGTCTTATAATGATATTTGGGTGCTAATCAAAGTCACTCCAAGCTTAGAGCACATTTTTGCTTAAATTGCCCTTATGGCGTTTTCTTGTGTTTTCCTTGGTTTAAATTGTCTACCAATATTTCTAAGGCATGTTTTAGCCTTATTATATCATATCTTTATGTTTACTTAGCATAATTAGGTTTGAGGTATTTCAATCTACCCCCCTTAAAAGAACTTGTCCCCAAAGTTCCCATGCATCTTATTTTATTAAAACACACGGTTTATCTCATTCCATAGATCATATAGATCATACTTATATGTACTTAACTCATTGACTCATTAGGTCCATCATATGCTTATACCCAAATATCACACAACATGCTTAAGCATGTATAGCACTCAAAATTCCCTTTGTTCCTTCTTGATGATTAAAAACAATCACATAATTTTCATCGTATTCTCCCATGTCACCGGTCCGTAGACAAAGGCACATTCATCCTCACCACAATGGGCCAGAATACAAAACAACTCTGCTCTCCCCATGTCACCGGTCCGAAGACAAAGGCTCATGCGTCCTCGACTTCATGGGCGAGACTCGGTAAAAAGGAAATCCTTTTTATGAGGTCAAGTGAGGGATAATTCCCTCTATTTGAAAATACAATCAACTCCAATTTCATTTTATCCTAAACCCTCTATCCTTAGCGTGATTTAATTGTGACCACTGGTAGGGAGTTTTAGCAATCATCCAACCCGGATATGATCAGCATCAGTGTTGATCTATCCTTCCACCCCAATTTGTGTTTGGTTTCCCTTGATCTCTAGAAAATCAAGTTCCACCTCCCACGTCCTTTTCAAACATCAAATAATTCACTCATTTCCAATTTTCTATCTTTTTAGTCTTTCTAATCATAATCATTACATCTCCAAGGTGCGGACTCAGTCCATCAATCATTCCCAATTCATCTCTTAGTAAATACCTCAGGACTAATATTCCTACTAAGTCCTATATCAGTCTCATACCAATTCTCACCATCTTATACCTCATAGCATTACTATTTCCTGCCTCATACTCCTATCGAATAATATCTCATAGTGTAGTCTTATTCTTATCTCACACATACTTCCATATCGACTCATATCTCATATATTCCTTATTCCTTAAGTCTCCTTAGTCCTCTCACTAATTCTTTTAACTTGTACTCACACCGGAGTTAACAAGATAGGTACTTAATATGTATGGTATTCACATCTTCTGTGCACAATACCCATGATTAATCTCAAAATGTTTATGTAAAACAAATTCTCAAATTATTTTATGCTATGCACATCATAGTTTACGTATTCAGTACATAAACATACGCTAAGCGGTTTTTCGCTCTACCCCCCTTAAAATGGATTACGCCCACGTAATCAACATTATATCATCCTTGAACATAGGTTCAAGATGTCTAATTCTCCCCAAGTATTCTAGCTTTCATGTCATCTATCTCACTTATAGTTCGATCAGAGGGTCATAACTATGTTAATAGCTTAGTCTCTGTATCGAGGACTCTTAACGGTGCTTATACCATTTTCTTAACTTAGTTTGGTCTTAACTCAAAGGTACTAATTTGCTAGCTTCCGTTGCGCGACTCTGATAATCTTAGGCCTAACTGCCTTTCTTATCATTCATAGTATTGTATATGCTTGTGCCTCCTTATGGTTTAGAAATATTGGTCTCTCAATGGACGAGTGTTGTCTTTAATTATACACGGCCTTAATGAGTTGTTAACTCGTCTATCCATTCTCCTTGGAGATCTAACGTTCATATTCTTACTGTTCTCTCAAGTGTTTAAATTATTCTTTCCAACTGACCTTTGGTCTGAGGATGATTCTTAATCTGAAACTACTGTTTAGTGCTTAATGCGCTTTACAGTTTAATCTCTAACGCCTTAAGACATGTCCAATGTCTGTGCTTAACAATCCGTGCTCTTCGCACTTCATAGTCCTTAATTATTTGCTCTCTGATTCCTTTGTGTTGTTGGTTCAACTGAATTCCTTCTCTTTGACTGTTTGTGGTAGTAGCTGCTCTTGTGTGGTCTTGCGTCGTTGACCGTGGTACGGAGTCGACTACATCCCGTGATTCTTACACCACTCGTCTACATGCATGGGTTACCTTACTGGTACATTACTACTTACCCGACTAACTCGTGATGTGTCTGTCAGGCCTGCAAGCCCCTGTGGGGTGCAGTCGTCCCACATCGCATTTTAGTAAACTCGTAGTGTCCGTCACACGCTAGCCATTGCTAATTATGAAGTATTCTGGTGTCGATCTCCTCTTTCATCGTTCCATAATAACACTTATTGTTCTTCTTGAACTTAATCAAGGGAAATCCATTTACTGTGTTCTTGGGTATGGTATGCTCTAGCTCCTTTCTGTATTCCGTATTGGCTCGGTCTCTTAGTGTAATGGTATGAAATATACCATGCGGAAGGACGAAGCATCTACCGAAGGCCTGCTAGCGGAAGGACCACTACCGGAGACCAATTGTCGGAAGGCCTATCGTTGGAAGCCCTACTACTGGAAGGATTATTGTTAAAGTGACGGTCCGGAAGAGTTAGTCCAATGCGGAAGCGGTATTTCAGTCCGGAGTGACTACCCGTAAAAGGATTGATGGTTATGTTTATGTAATACTATCACATGTATAGGGGCTTAAGGGTAACATGGCCATAGGAAGTCTATAAATAGAAGTAGAAGGGCTCATTTGTAAGGGACTCAGGTTAGAAAAGGGAGCTCACATCCCAAAAGCTCTCTAGAGTTGTAAACCAAGGCATGAATAATAGCTCTGTCTAGAAGTGGACGTAGGCCGTATTGTTGGCCGAACCACTATACATCACGGTGTGGAAATTGTGTTGGGAGAGTGACCTCTGTTACATCTTCACTTAGTAACTGAGGTCTCTTTCCATAGAGCCTCTTATCTTGTTTCTCATGTTTGTTATACTATGCTTCCTGTGAAATCTTACCCCACACGGTCTAGACTACTGGCGTCAATGCACAGTTCGTCTTCCATCTTATTCCCTTACTTATATCGGTCTCAGCTCATAGATCTAATTGCTTTTGTGTCAATATTTGACGGTTTATGTATGATGGTCACTTTACTGTGCACCATGACTTAATCCCCCTTATATAAATATTGTACTCACGACCACTACTACCGTTAGGAAACCGAGACTGATGGGTGTATGGAGAAAGACAATGGATTGTGTGAGAGAAGGTATGAGTGGGTACAAGTTGTACTTATTTAAATTAGTTTGTATTTCATCCCTTTTTTGTTTTCTTGTAACCGACTAAGGAGGAAAATGGGGGATTTGAATTTCTCTCCTCCTAGTATTGTAATGTACTTTGTATATATATAATTGTGATTATGTGTTAATTAGTGTCTTGTGATATTATTATTACTTTTTGTTTTTTTTATGTATATATTGGATATATTTATGTATTTGTGATTTGTTTGGACTATGTAATATTTATGTAGTTTAATGAGTGATATCATTTGTTTATACTAGATGTACTTTTGGAGTTAATTTTTCCTTTTTGGTGTATAGTTTAATGTCCATCTTGGATTATATATTGATACAATAATAACTATAGCAATTATCGTCCATGATTTAATTTAACCCTTATTAATTAAAGTAATAAATATTAGGGGTATTTCAACAATCTCAAATCTGTTCTATACCTAGTATCTACAATTCCCAAGTTCATCATTGACCTTTCGGTCTTACAAATCCATAATACAACATATTCAATTCTTATACGACTACCCATAGCAATAACAACCCCGTCCTACTCTCGATGGTGACCGACTACAAGCCCTATACAATTCACTACTATCTATATTTCACTCCCAGCTATCCCTGCTTAGCTGCCGGTCTCTTACTGTGATCATGTCCGCTTCGGGTACCTGCACACTAAAAACGTTGCCCCTAGGGGCTCAGCTTACGCTGAATATGACTTCCGCATACCCCGCGTACTAGCGAGGGTACGCCGACTAATTGGTCGAGAGCATGCGATTCATTTTAATTCAAACAACATGCATACAACATACATTATATATGTACATTCACAATGAAGTTCATCACTGAACACAAACACTAACGCACACATAGGGGGTTAGTTTAATATGTTCTTATTTAGGCTTGAGGGTTCTACCTCACCATGCCTTACTCAATTACTCATGTTCTACCCACTCCCATGGGTGCACTAGCTCACACTCTCACAAGGCCTACAAGGCTCAACTCAATTCTCACCCAACTCAAATTCTCAAGTCCCCCAAGTCACAACTCAATTCTCGTTACTCACATACTCAATTCAATGCTCCATACCCAATACTCAAGTTCTCATTCCAATACTCAATACCCAAAGGCATCTTTTAAGTCTTAGCCATGACCTCCGGGCAGGGTCATACACAAGACCCACCACCGGGCTCAACAATACAAAAGGATCTATGCATTCAGTTCCTCAAGTTCACAAATGTCTAGTTCTCTACCGGACTACTCAAATTTCAAAAACTCCACTCTCGGAATCATTTCACAATCACAAGGATCAGCTTAGAGGTATCTCTCTCGATAACATCTAGTGGGTTAGGGAATTCTCAGTGTCTAGTATTCTAAGATTTAAGTTTTCACCCAACTTATTGAATACTCTCATGTTCGGGGCATTGTTCACGTTAGTCGGTTCCTCTCATTGGGGTTCGACCATATCTCTAAGGGGTTTGGTGATCCCTTACCAAGCTTTTCTTTGCTCAAGGTTCGTATTTCGAACAGCTTTCCACCTCTAGTTAGAGGTTACTCATATACTTCCACTAATGTCTATTGTGTGGATTAAGTCGTTTCGGTTCTCTAACCGTTATCGGGAGGTTACCACTCCCGTGTGTTTTCTCACGTTCTAGTGCGTTCGTAGGTTTATGATACCGTGTATTAGTTTGATAGTTGTAGGGTGTTTTCACCATTTATTTAGTTCGCACTTGCCTCTTCCTACGAGTCTCTACTCGCACAAGACTCAACTATGAGTCGCACTACCATACACAATCACAATCAAGCAATCCATTCACCATCCACATTTCATGAATTATACAAACTTCAGTTTAGTCAACAAACCAATCTCAAGCATTACAATACAGACACAAGAGGTTACACACAATCCGATTCGTGCATTTATCTTGTTAGGTGATCACACAATCAAACAAGCACACAAATCGGGGTAACCAAGTTAGGATACAGAGCATGAGGGAATCATACCTTTCACCGGGGTTTATCTTTACCGGGGGTTCTCATGTTCTTTGGCTCACACTTGTTCCTCGAATCTTATTCTCGAACCACTAATTACATGGCAAATGGTTCAATTATTATTAAGGTGTTATGGTACGTACATAAATGCTACTCCCGTACTTACCCCGTTATCCTGTTATTTCGGCTTAACTTAATGTACTTAAACTCACAACTTTCTCATTCACTTCCAACCTTTTTTTATACCTCTTAGGACCTTTAAAGCTCACCAAACAACTCCTAAGCATCATCTAAAACCAATACTATTCAAACCCCCATCTTAAAAACCCTTAAAAACACTCTCTGGTGAATTATGGGGGTGGTCCTGGACTTGGTCCCTACCTATAGTCCCGGACCAATGCATTGTGAAACTCTCGGCTGAAAATAACATGTGGTCCGGGACCTTGTACCTAGGTCAAGTCCCAGACCAAGCATTGGTTCTAACTCTCGGTGATAAGTGTCTAAATAAGCATGTTTTATGGGTGTATTTCATATATTATATCAGCACTTTTCTTGCTCATTTCTCACTTATCGTATGTTTTTCCTCTAGTTTATGTTTTATTGGTTATCTCACAAATTTATTGGTTAAAACATGAGGAAAAACCAATCTAGGAGCAAAGTAGACGAAGAGACGAACGCATAGGCGCAAACGGATCTTAAATCGGAGCTGAAACGAATATTTTAGGAGCAAAACAATTATCGCCCGAACCAGGACAAGTCAAAGTTGCGTCCGTGTCTTGTCCAGGTAACAAAGGCCGGACAGGGGCCGGACAGGACAAACACTTCCGGGGATGTTTGGCCGGACATAGTGCGGACGTGAGCAAGGTGTGTCCGTGGAAATGAACCCGGACAGGGGACGGACAGTTTAGCGACGTCCGGCCCTAAAAGGGCGGACACAAACCCGGACGCGACCATTTTAAGAATCCGTCCGTGGAATTAAGCCAGGACAAGGGGAGGACGTGTGTATGGAAGAAATGTGTCCGTGGATAAATGGACGGACACAAACAAGGACGCGTGTAAATGCAACGCAGATCCAGAAATTAACGCGACTGGTTTCGTTCGCCGATCGTCTTCCCCAATTGCTTCTCCCTTTGTGGCGCCTACAGACATATCCATCTACTCCAGTAAACCATATCAGGCACCTGCCTTAAATCCCTCACGCGTCTGTCTCCAATCAACCTCAGTTCTGTCTCCTCTCCAGCTCTATCTTCAACCTTCCTCTGCCTCTATATAAACCCAGCACCTTCAATGATAAATGTGTGCCTGTACGGGGAGAGACTGAAGAAATCACACAACAGCACCACACTCATCCATTCTCTTCCATTCATTTTCTCCCGTAACACCACAACACTCCATACTCACGTACTCAGCAAAACAAAAGAAATAGAAGAGAGGCAGCAGAATTGAGAGCGAGTGCAGACCCGTTCTTTCTCTGAATTAATGGCTAAATCTATCAGTGCTATCTTTTTATCTTCGTTAATGTCTGAGTAATTTTTATTTGTATCCTAGTGTAACACCCCACCTACCACCGTACACATAACATCAAATTGCAGCGGAAAATTCAACTCATCACATTACTTAATTCAATGGTGTTACACGCCGTTAACCACCCACGTGGCTAACAAGGCTAATACATGTACATTGTATCGGTCTGATGGACTAGATTTCCGAGCAACTACACAATACAATCCTTATTCCGTCTCCAACATTTATTATTACATACATTCCCACTGTACCGAGTATTTACAACTGATGCCGACAACAATATCGGTCTTACTACACCTACTGTATATATACACTTAAATGAATACCCATGTACAATGGCTACCCCGTCCTACTCTCGAACGGCTTCCAGCTCTCTGTACCTGAAACAGGAAAAGAAGAGAAAGGGTGGCCCCCAAGGGGCTCAGCACCTTTGCTGGTATGGTAATCCCGCAGCCCACATGCTACCGGGCCACGCACAACTAATTGTCGTCTTAGCATGCAGTTGATTATATTTAAATCACGCATACAAGCCATAAACATTCAACACATAACATTTCGCCTCAATGGGCTCAACCTATAACCATCACATCCACACTTAACCAACCATTCAATGATTCCTTAAACCCTAGAGTGGCTCTCCTCTAAAACGGAGCTACTTCCTTAACGAACGACATGTACCCATTAATCTGGTTATCCTTAAACGCCTCTTGTCGCAAACTGGGATTCATTTCCATGATCCACACACTCCATATCCTACAACATATCTCAATCCTCACATAACAAAACATAACAAACCTTTTTGTTTCGTCGTACACATGACAACATCACAATCATTTAAAACACCTGACGTATACATATCGTAGCATAGCAAGGGAATTTGCATAGCACAACACCAATACATAACACCGTAAATCGGTTCTCACAAGGAACCTTCCACCATAGTTAGTATACATAGTGAGCCTAGAGATTATTACCAATCCCATATTAAGCTCGTTACCAACCTCGTTACCGTCCGGTTATATAGAACGGTTAACTTATACCCAAGGTGTGTCGGATATAGTAATCCCAAGCACACCAAAATAACATTCGTATGCCCCTGTGGCCCGACGTGAGTCAGTAACTAGCTTTGGATAAGCTAAGGGAAGGTAGAAACCAAATTGGAATACCACCTATACATACACCAAGAGAGCCGAACCGGATATGATATCGACTCCCGTCCATCACACGCGTGGCCGGAACAACCGGACTCCTCACCCCCCATTAGTACATATACACTTACAAGTAAGTAGTTAGAGATCCATTATGGAGCCTACCACATCCACACACCATACGGTATCATAACCGAGTTAAGCACACAAGGGAGGTTCACACACTTGCATACAACAACAATATCCAACTAACTCACACATAGCCGTGGTTAGCACGTTCCCAAGGTTTGGGCCGTCAACTCCGTATACCGATCACTCATGTGTTCCTAGTTTTGGTTAGCTAAGGTTTAACACATACTTGAGGTTAAATGGTATCGGAGGCCAAATTCGCCACATAAATGAATTACTATAAACTCATTACATGTTTTAATCTTACAAGGTGGCAAACACTCAGGAAAACATATTGGCATACAAGCCGGTGTAATCCGGTAGGACACAGGTTGCAAGAAAACCATACCTGTCACCGGAGTCCATTTTACCACGTCCACTTATGTTCCTCGAGCAATTCTCGAACAACTGTTAACATCACATGTGTTTATATTAACATCGGGGTTGTTTGATTATTTAATGTCTAATGCTTATAATTTTTCCTCGTTAACTTAGTTACATAACTTCACTTTTTAACTCGTTTTACTTTCACATTTTATTACAACTTTTCACCCACTTAATTGTCATTAAAACTCACCTAACATGTCCTTAACATCCTCATAACATCATTAACCATCAATCCCCATCATTACACACCATTTCCATACTTTAAACAATGTTTTTGGTCCATACAGCGCCTTGTCCGAACTTGTGTCCGGACTTCTCAAGTTCGGACACCGTTCGAGACTCTAAGGGTGCAAATTGGTGGACGTCCGAACTTGCGTCCGGACTTCCCAAGTTCGGACGCTGTTCGAGGCCAAACCAGAGAAATAAATAGGTGTGTCCGAACTTCCCATGTTCGGACGGTAGTTCGGACGCTGTTCGAAGATCAGAATATTCACGCGCACACAGGCACGTCCGAACGTCCACATTCGGACGGTAGTTCGGACAGCCTAGAACTTCACTTTCCAAGCTTTGTTTCATCTATTCTCTCCATCCATTGACCACCCAAGCTTCATACATGAACTTAGGCATATTCTAATGCTAGAATATCACTTTGATTCACCTTAAAACATTGTCCAACTTGTTACTCAATCTTCTTATCAAACTCTTAACACTTGTAACATTTCCTTTTTGTTTCCCAAGTGGTGTTTCACCTTAAATGACCCCTACACTAAAATGCTTCCTCACCTTCATAACATCATCCCAAGCATCTTCTCTTACTAACCAAATCTTCTCTTTCACAACTCCTTAAAGTTCCTCTCTCAAAACCTTACCTAAACATCATTTTCTCCTTATTCATCAACATAACCTAAACCTTAAACAAACTTCTCCAAGACTTTAATACACTCTCAAAACACACATTGAATTCCTAGAACTTCCAAGATAACACCTAAATCCTTGCATCACTCTAAATCACCTTAATACTTGTTTTCTTCTCAAGTAAACATTTATTCACCTTTAATACTTCCTAGTTCACCAAAACTTTCTTAAAACACTTAGAACTTCTCACACATTTCCCCAAATTTGGCCATAGCTTCTCTTGTATTTACTCACATCCAAACACTTAGGTTTTTACCTTATTTCATTCAAGAACACCTAAAATCCATCAAACACATTTTTATACACAAGACTTCACACATTTAGCACTACATCACAATATAGTGCATAACTTAAATTGCTTGGCACTTAGGCCCTTAAACAACATGGCTCTTAGGCCCTTAAATTGCATAACCTTAAACACTGAATTTCCCACATCAATAATGCCTTTGACCTGCAAATACATACACCAATACATATGTTCTTTTACTAGTCTCCTTGAGAACACTTTACTAGGTCATTCACCATTTGCTCTTTAGGTAGTTTTAACAAGCATTATAAGCTCATTTCTCCTAAGGCATTAAACCACATTGAGATAGTATGTTTACCTCTTTTCCACACAAACTTCTTTCTTGTTTCCTCTTAAAACCGGTAAGGCATTTCATTCCTTGTCAACTACTAGACAATATACCAACATTGAAATGAGTATATAAGCTTTATGCTTCATCTCATTGTAAACCCTAGGTTTACATTATTTCAAAAACATTAATGTAGTTGTTTTACCTTGATCTTTGAAGGGAGTTTGAATATCTATGTAGAGAGGACTCCACCTAGTCCATAAGAGATTGGAATGAAGCTAGAACAAAGTCACACAAAGAGCTCCATCAATGAGTATTTTCGGTCACACACAAAACATGGAGGAAACTTGATTTTTCTTTGAGATTCCTTACCTAGAAGCAAAGGAGATCAATAATATGTGGAAAGACAAGCTCAAGCTCCTTCAATGGTGGAACTCCATGGCACCGAAATGGGGCTCTTGAAGTTTTGAGAAGATAGAAATGAAGAGCTTGATGAGAGGAAGAGAATGGTGGTGTTTGTTTTTGATTTGGTTAAGTGAGCCAAGAAATATTGGCAATGGAAGATGGCCTTTGGTGCTGTTGCTGTAGCATTACCGTGAGAACAGAAGGAAGAGAGGTAGAAGAAGGCTTAGAAACCGTGTGAAATGAAGGAGGAAGGGAGAAATGAGATTGGTTTTGCTTTTAAGGATATTTATAACTTAAAGCAAATAGTAACCTATGAGTCACCTTTATTTACTTAACAAGTTAACATGTTTGGTGACTCATTACTACCAAAAACCGGCCCCCTTATTATTAGAAGGGTATAATAGTCTTTGTTGACCAATTTAATTACTTATAACATTATATGTTACAAACTAGCTTATAAAAATCACTATTCATAAAACAAGGCACATAGAAGTGAAATTTTTTTTCCCATTGATATAGCCACCCAAATGTGATACTATATAGTACACATGTTAATTAAAGAGTAATGATGGACATTTAGCCATTCAAAACTCATTTACAAGACAATTTTTCAAAAACGTGCTTTAAGACTCCTTAAAGCACATTTTGCGTTTTAACTTGTTTTCAAGCTTGGTTTTCTTTAGTAATTGATTTAATATGTTCCTTAACATATAAATAAGGCATAGGTATGACCATTAGGTCTTATACACATTTATCCCAAGCTTAGAGCACATTTTAGCCCATATTGACCTTAAGGTATTTATTTGTGTTTTGTTTGGTTTCATTGTCTACCAAAGTTTCCTAAGGACTTAATTAGCCTTATAAAGTCATAATTAAACATTATCAAGTCTTGGTAGGCTCTTTGGGTCCTAGCCAAGTTCACTCCAAGCTTAGAGCATGTTTTTGCTCAAACCGTGTCTTAGTGTTTTATTGTGTTTTACCATGGTTTAAATGGTTCGATTATGTTTCTAAGGCACTTTTTAGCCTTTAAATACCATAGTTTAACATTTACACAACATACCAAGGTTTGGGGTATTTCAATCTACCCCCCTTAAAAGAACTTCGTCCTCGAAGTTCACATTTCCTCGCATCATTGGATTAGAATACGGGAATTACTTATAGCCATAAAACTTCCATTACCAACCACCCTTTACATCCAACCTCGGACTTAATGGTCCGGGCAACATATCCACATTATACATAAAATATCATACTCACATGGTAACCTCGGACTTAATGGTCCGGGTACCTTCACCACACTTGCACTTACATAATATCCCTCAGACTCTTAGGTCTGGGTGACACAACCACATTTGGACTCATAGGCCCGGGTAACACAATCAATCAGAACCCACCACATTAGAACTCAAGGTCTAAATAATATTTATTATATTCCACACAACATGTCTAGCAGTATATCAAACAGAAATACCTTTTCCATCTCTCCATGGGTTCGAATCCCACGTTGAGTACATATACACTGTGATCCCGCAGAAAACCCGGTCGCGATGGACACCTTCTGGTCCCCGTTCCTTGGGAGATCAAAACATTCACTTAATTTTTAACATATGTACTTCTCATGTCACCGGTCGAAGACAAAGGCTCATACGTCCTCAGCTCGTGAGCAAGTACTACAAAAATATTCTTTACTAGTTAAGTATAAGAAGATCTTTTATTCAAAATATTAATCGATTGTTTGAAAACACCAATTGAAAATCCTTTTGAAAACACCACACAACTCCAAGTCCGATTATGCTCTTTGATTCTTAAACATAGGTTATTTATGACCACTTACAGGAGCTTCAAGAGTCATCCAACCCTGATGTGATCAGCATCAGTGTTGAACTATCTTTCCACCCCAATTTGTTCGGCTTCCCTTGATCTCATGATAATCAAGTTTCACTCCCACTTCATTTTCAACCAACAACTAGTTCAAACATGCCCCATTTTCTATCTTTAAATCCTTCTAGTCATAATCATACATCTCCAATGGATAGAAAACTCCGTCTATCAATCATCATCCAAATCCAACTTAATTCAAGTTACCTAGGGGATTTAATTCTCACTAGGTTCTATGTCGGTCTTATACCCCTCATAAATCACAACATTGATATGATATATATATATATATAATATTTTTATCAAAATACAATACATGGTTTACATTTATGCACCATCGGGGTTTTAGTTCCCCGGGAGTTTCTTTACTCCCTTCCACTTGTACTCTTACCACACACTGTAACAAAATAACACTTCCCACAATGGTATTCGCATCTTCTGTGCGCAATTACCACAATTTAACCACAAATATTCGCATCTTCAGTGCGCAATTACCATAATTTAACCACAAAATAAATGCGTATGTTTATATAACACACGCGCCAACCATCATAACAAATCATTTTGTGCTATGCACAACCCCGTTCACGTACAATTGTACGGAAAACACACTAAGTGTTTTGCGCTCTACCCCCCTTAAAGGGATTACGCCCACGTAATCAATCACTAAACCTTGGCTTAAAATATTCTGCCGTCGTGAAGTGTTTTGGCTTCCACCCGGTCTATTACACAATGGATTCTGATTAGAGGATCTTAACCATATTGGCGTTTAGTCCCTAAACCAAGAATTCGCATTGGAGTTGTAACTCTAACCGGTTTCGGTCCTGGCCTGTGAGGCTTTAGGCATTGATAACTAGCCATCCATTCATATTCACAATGTATACCCGGTTACCTGACGCATGGGCTCACTGGCCTCTGTTGCGCAACCCTGATAATTATAGAGCTAGTTTGCCCATTCGTTACTGTTACTATATTGTACATCTCCAATGTATTACCCTTATCTTGGGAGAATGGTTTCTCAACCGACGCATGGTATATTTACCCTGAGCGAATTCGGTGAGTTTCACGATTTCCCATCCACTTCCAATAGCTTACAGCGTAAACTACTATGTAATTCACAATGATTGACTTGCTTCTACCGACTTACTGTCGGTTGAGATTGAGCTACTACTTAGTGTGTAGTGCTCTCTCAGCTAATTACAACATTTGGGGTATATTCCATACCGATATTTGGCATTTAGTGCCACTGTTATCACTTATTCTTAACCATACCTCCACCTTTGGTTTCGTACAAGTACTCTTCCATTCCTGCGGCTTGCATTACCTATGCATCGGCCACTATAACATTATTCCTCCACATTACCATGCTTCTGATTCCTAGCTATCCCACTTGATCATTACTGCGCAAGTGCAATACCAAAACACTCAGTCATACAGAGTGCAGAGGCGTAAACTCTTGACAGTAAATCTCTTATGCGATTGCGATAGGAATTTACACAGTGTTTTTACCGAAATCTTATCACATAATACTTGTCACGGTTTACTGCTCGGTTCATTTGCTATCATTTACTGTTGTGCCTCCACTGGGTTTAACTTATAACTCTGCTCACTCCCCATTTTATCATCTAACAATACTCACACAACGGTCGATTATTGCGCACCGTATCCTTATTCTATACAACATCAATTATACTGCATCCGCTATCATATTAGCTTCCGCTATTACGCTGGGTTGTCTGGCCACTTATTTGGCTGATTTTGAATATACTACTATTTTTCTTGAGCCTTTATGTTTCTTGAGCATTGTTCGCTACACATTTAGCTTCACACACCTATGGTGATTGCTAGCAGACTTATTACTCTTCCTGTGTACACAACTGGTACGAGCACTTCTTTTCGTATTATTTATTCAAATCATCCTGGGGTAATAACAACGTGTCCATCCTCCACATATTTCTTGAACTTGATTCACATAACTACCGCTCCTGCGGTCTCACCATATCGAGAGGTATCGCCACTCTTAATGCAGTGGTTCGTTCTCCGCTCTATTTCTTGTACCACATAAACTTCTACAATCAATCGATTTATATAACATATCTTGCTTATGGCTTATAAGCCTTATTTGCCTTGATCTGGGCTCATTGTAGGCTGGCCACACACATGTACTTCTCTGTACAATATTACATGTTTAGAGGTTGTAGTGGGTTCCATGACAAGGTCGTTGCATTCCGTTTCCTTTCATGGGATGCCCCTTAGGTTTGTCAGTCCGTCTCCTGACAACTTATGTCTAAACTGGGTGTTAATTTCAACCTTGTGTTTCTGTCATGTCATTTTGTGCAAACAATTATTGATGCGAACACCCTTTAAGGATTGCTCCTGGGTGTTGCTACTGGTATATTCAGTTAGCACGCCGTTTGCGTTCTTAACCGGTTATTATCTTCTTCTGTGAAGATTAACATTTCCTGATAGTGTAGGTCACTCTATTTGGGAGTTTCATCCCATTCATTGCACATTAATGTGTCCACATTAGGCATCTGCCTTTCCCTGCTTTCCCGCTATCATGTTTATCCCTGAGGATCCTTAAGACATATGCTATGTCTTTACTTAACAGTTTGTGCACTTCGCACTTCCTAACTCTTAAACATTCCCTTGAAAGGAATTCACTAACCGTAGTATAATCTCGTTAACTTATCTGAGTTCCTTAGCTTCAACCATTCATGGCAATCCTTAGTTCTTGATTGACTTATACTGCTGACCGTAGTACGGAGTCGACTACTTCCCGTGTTCTGGACTCTACTCGTATACATATATGGGGTATCATATTGATACATTGCTACTTACCAACTAACCTATAAGTAGGTCTGTCAGGCCCACATGCTCCTATCGGAGTGCGGTCGTCCCACAACACAGTTAGTACACTCGTAGTGTCCGTCACACGCCTAGGTGAAGTATTCTGTTGTCAACTCCCTTATATTGTCCCGTGACAATATTCATTCCTGCTTCCCGAACTTAATCGAGGGAAGGTTTATCCACTATTGTATCCTTGTCAATTGCCCCTGGTTTCACTAGTTTGGTTTAAAAGAAGGTCGGAAAGAAGTGTTGGTTTGAAAGAAAATCTGGTTTTGAAAAGAAAGGGTTTGAATAAATTTAGGTTTGAAAGAAAAATTTTCATGGTTTCACAACATCTTCTTACCTTAGCCAAGTCTAGATCTTGCTGACTGTTGTACTTCCAATTACAGAGGTTAGGCTAACAGGCCCTTCCACTGTTATGACAATCACATTTAACTTTATTGTACTTCTCCAAGTATTTTGTAGTGGTTATAAATTTCCCGAATAGCCCTGTTATAGCAGCACTTGCTATGGCAAGTGCGCCACGCTAACGGCTATCGGTTCAACAATACCGGTTGTGGTATTGTTTTTACCCGTACTATCATCAGTGGCCTTGTTGGCCCTTATTTGTTCTTACGGTCTCGGCAATAACTTTGGGTAACTTCTCACTGTATTCACATAGTAGTTATCAACTGGGGTGTCTCCCATTCTTGGAGTCCCCTTTTACTTAGCATTATTTTTCTTTGTAGCCCGTCCACGCATCGTCGTGGTTACTGAGACTTGTCTCCTGTTTGGGCACTATGTTATAGTTCCTTGGTGCATACCGTTGGTGTATCGCTTACCAACTGTGGTCCCATAGACATTCGTCTCGGGTTTCATTAATCCACTTCTTGCTTGTTGCACGGTCAGTGCGTTGCAAGCCGGTTGTTCTCGACTGCTCGGCATGTCGACCCAGGTTGCTGGAAATTCTATTCTTCTATACACAAGATTCTTCATTCCTCGCTATTAAATGCGGTTAACATTGTTCAGATGGAGACCGTCTCCGGGATTCCCAGTTTCCGGATCTACCGTATGACAGGTTCTCCGTACCCTTGAAGGTATTTAATAGCAGCCAGATCGGGTATTCCGAGTAAGAGTGGACTTCCATCTCTCTGGCGTCCTTTCCCAAGTTATAAAACAGGGATTGTGGAGGGCGGGAAGGATACTGTAGGTTTCCAGTATTCACTGGTAGTTCCTATCTAGCGTATCTCTCACGCTATCACTCAACCCTTAACCCAAAGTACTTAAATCCTAACTCGGTACTTCCTAAGCTCGGTAATTCAGTATCAGAGCGATACTTCACTCTGATACCACTTTTTGTAACACCCCACCTACCACCGTACACATAACATCAAATTGCAGCGGAAAATTCAACTCATCACATTACTTAATTCAATGGTGTTACACGCCGTTAACCACCCACATGGCTAACAAGGCTAATACATGTACATTGTATCGGTCTGATGGACTAGATTTCGAGCAACTACACAATACAATCCTTATTCCGTCTCCAACATTTATTATTACATACATTCCCACTGTACGAGTATTTACAACTGATGCCGACAACATATCGGTCTTACTACACCTACTGTATATATACACTTAAATGAATACCCATGTACAATGGCTACCCCGTCCTACTCTCGAACGGCTTCCAGCTCTCTGTACCTGAAACAGGAAAAGAAGAGAAAGGGTGGCCCCAAGGGGCTCAGCACCTTTGCTGGTATGGTAATCCCGCAGCCCACATGCTACCGGGCCACGCACAACTAATTGTCGTCTTAGCATGCAGTTGATTATATTTAAATCACGCATACAAGCCATAAACATTCAACACATAACATTTCGCCTCAATGGGCTCAACCTATAACCATCACATCCACACTTAACCAACATTCAATGATTCCTTAAACCCTAGAGTGGCTCTCTCTCTAAAACGGAGCTACTTCTTACGAACGACATGTACCATTAATCGGGTTATCCTTAAACGCTCTTGTCGCAAACTGGGATTCATTTCCATGATCCACACACTCCATATCCTACAACATATCTCAATCCTCACATAACAAAACATAACAAACCTTTTTGTTTCGTCGTACACATGACAACATCACAATCATTTAAAACACCTGACGTATACATATCGTAGCATAGCAAGGGAATTTGCATAGCACAACACCAATACATAACACCGTAAATCGGTTCTCACAAGGAACCTTCCACCATAGTTAGTATACATAGTGAGCCTAGAGATTATTACCAATCCCATATTAAGCTCGTTACCAACCTCGTTACCGTCCGGTTATATAGAACGGTTAACTTATACCCAAGGTGTGTCGGATATAGTAATCCCAAGCACACCAAAATAACATTCGTATGCCCCTGTGGCCGACGTGAGTCAGTAACTAGCTTTGGATAAGCTAAGGGAAGGTAGAAACCAAATTGGAATACCACCTATACATACACCAAGAGAGCCGAAACGGATATGATATCGACTCCCGTCCATCACACGCGTGGCCGGAACAACCGGACTCCTCACCCCCATTAGTACTATACACTTACAAGTAAGTAGTTAGAGATCCATTATGGAGCCTACCACATCCACACACCATACGTATCATAACCGAGTTAAGCACACAAGGGAGGTTCACACACTTGCATACAACAACAATATCCAACTAACTCACACATAGCCGTGGTTAGCACGTTCCCAAGGTTGGGCCGTCAATCCGTATACCGATCACTATGTGTTCCTAGTTTTGGTTAGCTAAGGTTTAACACATACTTGAGGTTAAATGGTATCGGAGGCCAAATTCGCCCACATAATGAATTACATAAACTTTACATGTTTTAATCTTACAGGTGGCAAACACTCAGGAAAACATATTGGCATACAAGCCGGTGTAATCCGGTAGGACACAGGTTGCAAGAAAACCATACCTGTCACCGGAGTCCATTTTACCACGTCCACTTATGTTCCTCGAGCAATTCTCGAACAACTGGTAACATCACATGTGTTTATATTAAACATCGGGGTTGTTTGATTATTTAATGTCTAATGCTTATAATTTTCTCGTTAACTTAGTTACATAACTTCACTTTTAACTCGTTTTACTTTCACATTTATTACAACTTTTCACCCACTAATTGTCATTAAAACTCACCTAACATGTCCTTAACATCCTCATAACATCATAACCATCAATCCCCATCATTACAACCATTTCCATACTTTAAACAATGTTTTTGGTCCATACAGCACCTTGTCGAACTTGTGTCCGGACTTCTCAAGTTCGAACCATTCGAGACTCTAAGGGTGCAAATTGGTGGACGTCCGAACTTGCGTCGGACTTCCCAAGTTCGGACGCTGTTCGAGGCCAAACCAGAGAAATAAATAGGTGTGTCCGAACTTCCCATGTTCGGACGGTAGTTCGGACGCTGTTCGAAGATCAGAATATTCACGCGCACACAGGCACGTCCGAACGTCCACATTCGGACGGTAGTTCGGACAGCCTAGAACTTCACTTTCCAAGCTTTGTTTCATCTATTCTCTCCATCCATTGACCACCCAAGCTTCATACATGAACTTAGGCATATTCTAATGCTAGAATATCACTTTGATTCACCTTAAAACATTGTCCAACTTGTTACTCAATCTTCTTATCAAATATCTTAACACTTGTAACATTTCCTTTTTGTTTCCCAAGTGGTGTTTCACCTTAAATGACCCCTACACTAAAATGCTTCCTCACCTTCATAACATCATCTCCCAAGCATCTTCTCTTACTAACCACATTCTTTTTCACAAACTCCTTAAAGTTCCTCTCTCAAAACCTTACCTAAACATCATTTTCCTTATTCATCAACATAACCTAAACTTAAACAAAACTTCTCCAAGACTTTAATACACTCTCAAAACACACATTGAATTCCTAGAACTTCCAAGATAACACCTAAATCCTTGCATCACTAAATCACCTTAATACTTGTTTTCTTCTCAAGTAAACATTTATTCACCTTTAATACTTCCTAGTTCACCAAAACTTTCTTAAAACACTTAGAACTTCTCACACATTTCCCCAAATTTGGCCATAGCTTCTCTTGTATTTACTCACATCCAAACACTTAGGTTTTACCTTATTTCATTCAAGAACACCTAAAATCCATCAAACACATTTTTATACACAAGACTTCACACATTTAGCACTACATCACAATATAGTGCATAACTTAAATTGCTTGGCACTTAGGCCCTTAAACAACATGGCTCTTAGGCCCTTAAATTGCATAACCTTAAACACTGAATTTCCCACATCAATAATGCCTTTGACCTGCAAATACATACACCAATACATATGTTCTTTTACTAGTCTCCTTGAGAACACTTTACTAGGTCATTCACCATTTGCTCTTTAGGTAGTTTTAACAAGCATTACAAGCTCATTTCTCCTAAGGCATTAAACCACATTGAGATAGTATGTTTACCTCTTTTCCACACAAACTTCTTTCTTGTTTCCTCTTAAAACCGGTAAGGCATTTCATTCCTTGTCAACTACTAGACAATATACCAACATTGAAAATGAGTATATAAGCTTTATGCTTCATCTCATTGTAAACCCTAGGTTTACATTATTTCAAAAACATTATGTGTAGTTGTTTTACCTTGATCTTTGAAGGGAGTTTGAATATCTATGTAGAGAGGACTCCACCTAGTCCATAAGAGATTGGAAATGAAGCTAGAACAAAGTCACACAAAGAGCTCCATCAATGAGTATTTTCGGTCACACACAAAACATGGAGGAAACTTGATTTTTCTTTGAGATTCCTTACCTAGAAGCAAAGGAGATCAATAATATGTGGAAAGACAAGCTCAAGCTCCTTCAATGGTGAAACTCCATGGCACCGAAATGGGGCTCTTGAAGTTTGAGAAGATAGAAATGAAGAGCTTGATGAGAGGAAGAGAATGGTGGTGTTGTTTTTGATTGGTTAAGTGAGCCAAGAAATATTGCAATGGAAGATGGCCTTGGGTGCTGTTGATGTAGCATTACCGTGAGAACAGAAGGAAGAGAGGTAGAAGAAGGCTTAGAAACCCGTGTGAAATGAAGGAGGAAGGGAGAAATGAGATTGGTTTTGCTTTTAAGGATATTATAACTTAAAGCAAATTAGTAACCTATGAGTCACCTTTATTTACTTAACAAGTTAACATGTTTGGTGACTCATTACTACCAAAAACCGGCCCCCTTATTATTAGAAGGGTATAATAGTCTTTGTTGACAATTTAATTACTTATAACATTATATGTTACAACTAGCTTAAAAAATCACTATTCATAAAACAAGGCACATAGAAGTGAAATTTTTTATTTCCCATTGATATAGCCACCAAATGTGATACTATATAGTACACATGTTAATTAAAGAGTAATGATGGACATTTAGCCATTCAAAACTCATTTACAAGACAATTTTTCAAAAACGTGCTTTAAGACTCCTTAAAGCACATTTTGCGTTTTAACTTGTTTTCAAGCTTGGTTTTCTTTAGTAATTGATTTAATATGTTCCTAACATATAAATAAGGCATAGGTATGACCATTAGGTCTTATACACATTTATCCCAAGCTTAGAGCACATTTTAGCCCATATTGACCTTAAGGTATTTATTTGTGTTTTGTTTGGTTTCATTGTCTACCAAAGTGTCCTAAGGACTTAATTAGCCTTATAAGTCATAATTAAACATTATCAAGTCTTGGTAGGCTCTTTGGGTCCTAGCCAAGTTCACTCCAAGCTTAGAGCATGTTTTTGCTCAAACGTGTCTTAGTGTTTTATTGTGTTTTACCATGGTTTAAATGGTTCGATTTGTTTCTAAGGCACTTTTAGCCTTTAAATACCATAGTTTAACATTTACACAACATACCAAGGTTTGGGGTATTTAATCTACCCCTTAAAAGAACTTCGTCCTCGAAGTTCACATTTCCTCGCATCATGGATTAGAATACGGGAATTACTTATAGCCATAAAACTTCCATTACCAACCACCCTTTACATCCAACTCGGACTTAATGGTCCGGGCAACATATCCACATTATACATAAAATATCATACTTACATGGTAACCTCGGACTTAAGGTCCGGGTACCTTCACCACAACTTGCACTTACATAATATCCCTCAGACTCTTAGGTCTGGGTGACACAACCACATTTGGACTCATAGGCCCAGGTAACACAATCAATTCAGAACCACCACATTAGAACTCAAGGTCTAAATAATATTTATTATTACCACACAACATGTCTTAGCATGTATATCAAACAGAAATACCTTTTCCATCTCTCCATGGGTTCGAATCCCACGTTGAGTACATATACACTGTGATCCCGCAGAACCGGTCGCGATGGACACCTTCTGGTCCCCGTTCCTTTGGGAGATCAAAACATTCACTTAATTTTTAACATATGTACTTCTCATGTCACCGGTCCGAAGACAAAGGCTCATACGTCCTCAGCTCGTGAGCAAGTACTACAAAAATATTCTTTACTAGTTTAAGTATAAGAAGATATTTTATTCAAAATATTAATCGATTGTTTGAAAACACAATTGAAAATCCTTTTGAAAACACCACACAACTCCAAGTCCGATTATGCTCTTTGTATCTTTCTTAACATAGTTATTTATGACCACTTACAGGGAGCTTCAAGAGTCATCCAACCCTGATGTGATCAGCATCAGTGTTGAACTATCTTTCCGCCCCAATTGTGTTCGGCTTCCCTTGATCTCATGATAATCAAGTTTCACCTCCCACTTCATTTTCAACCAACAACTAGTTCAAACATGCCCCATTTTCTATCTTTAAATCCTTAGTCATAATCATTACATCTCCAATGGATAGAACTCCGTCTATCAATCATCATCCAAATCCAACTTATTCAAGTTACCTAGGGGATTAATTCTCACTAGGTTCTATGTCGGTCTTATACCTCATAAATCACAACATTGTATATATATATATAATCATATATATAGATATATATATATATATATATATATATATAAATTTATCAAAATACAATACATGGTTTACATTTATGCACCATCGGGGTTTTAGTTCCCCGGGAGTTCTTTACTCCCTTCCACTTGTACTCTTACACACCACTGTTAACAAAATACACACTTCCCACAATGGTATTCGCATCTTCTGTGCGCAATTACCACAATTTAACCACAAATATTCGCATCTTCAGTGCGCAATTACCATAATTTAACCACAAATAAATGCGTATGTTTATATAACACACGCGCCAACCATCATAAACATCATTTTGTGCTATGCACAACCCCGTTCACGTACAATTGTACGGTAAAACACACTAAGTGGTTTTGCGCTCTACCCCCCTTAAAGGGATTACGCCCACGTAATCAATCACTAAACCTTGGCTTAAAATATTCTGCCGTCGTGAAGTGTTTTGGCTTCAGCAAGGTCTATTACACAATGGATTCTGATTAGAGGATCTTAACCATATTGGCGGTTTAGTCCCTAAACCAGAATTCGCATTGGAGTTGTAACTCATAACCGGTTTCGGTCCTGGCCTGTGAGGCTTTTAGGCATTGATAACTAGCCATCCATTCATATTCACAATGTATACCCGGTACCTGACGCATGGGCTCACTGGCCTCTGTTGCGCAACCCTGATAATTATAGAGCTAGTTTGCCCCATTCGTTACTGTTACTATATTGTACATCTCCAATGTATTACCCTTATCTTGGGAAGAATGGTTTCTCAACCGACGCATGGTATCTTTTACCCTGAGCGAATTCGGTGAGTTCACGATTTTCCATCCACTTCTCCAATAGCTTACAGCGAAACTACTATGTAATTCACAATGATTGACTTGCTTCTACTGACTTACTGTCGGTTGAGATTGAGCTACTACTTAGTGTGTAGTGCTCTCTCAGCTAATTACAACATTTGGGGTATATTCCATACCGATATTTGGCATTTAGTGCCACTGTTATCACTTATTCTTAACCATACCTCCACCTTTGGTTTCGTACAAGTACTCTTCATTCCTGCGGCCTTGCATTACCTATGCATCGGCCACTATAACATTATTCCTCCACAATTACCATGCTTCTGATTCCTAGCTATCCCACTTGATCATTACTGCGCAAGTGCAATACCAAAACACTCAGTCATACAGAGTGCAGAGGCGTAAACTCTTGACAGTAAATCTCTTATGCGATTGCGATAGGAATTTACACAGTGTTTTACCGAAATTCTTATCACATAATACTTGTCACCGGTTTACTGCTCGGTTCATTGCTATCATTTACTGTTGTGCCTCCACTGGGTTTAACTTATAACTCTGCTCACTCCCCATTTTATCATCTAACAATACTCACACAACGGTCGATTATTGCGCACCGTATCCTTATTCATTATACAACATCAAACTTATACTGCATCCGCTATCATATTAGCTTCCGCTATTACGCTGGGTTGTCTGGCCACTTATTTGGCTGATTTTGAATATACTACTATTTTTCTTGAGCCTTTATGTTTCTGAGCATTGTTCGCTACACATTTAGCTTCACACACCTATGGTGATTGCTAGCAGACTTATTACTCTTCCTGTGTACACAATGGTACGAGCACTTCTTTTCGTATTATTTTATTCAAATCATCCGGGGTAATAACAACGTGGTCCATCCTCCACATATTTCTTGAACTTGATTCACATAACTACCGCTCCTGCGGTCTCACCATATCGAGAGGTATCGCCACTCTTATGCAGTGGTTCGTTCTCCGCTCTATTCCTTGTACCACATAAACTTCTACAATCAATCGAATTTATATAACATATCTTGCTTATGGCTTATAAGCCTTATTTGCCTTGATCTGGGCTCATTGTAGGCTGTCCACACACATGTACTTCTCTGTACAATATTACATGTTTAGAGGTTGTAGTGGGTTCCATGACAAGGTCGTTGCATTCCGTTTCCTTTCATGGGATGCCCCTTAGGTTTGTCAGTCCGTCTCCTGACAACTTATGTCTAAACTGGGTGTTAATTTCAACCCTTGTGTTTCTGTCATGTCATTTTGTGCAACAATTATTGATGCGAACACCCTTTAAGGATTGCTCCTGGGTGTTGCTACTGGTATATTCAGTTAGCACGCCGTTTGCGTTCTTAACCGGTTATTATCTTCTTCTGTGAAGATTAACATTTCCTGATAGTGTAGGTACTCATTTTGGGAGTTTCATCCCATTCATTGCACATTAATGTGTCCACATTAGGCATCTGCCTTTCCCTGCTTTCCCGCCTATCATGTTTATCCCTGAGGATCCTTAAGACATATGCTATGTCTTTACTTAACAGTTTGTGCACATCGCACTTCCTAACTCTTAAAACATTCCCTTGAAAGGAATTCACTAACCGTAGTATAATCTCGTTAATTATCTGAGTTCCTTAGCTTCAACCATTCATGGCAATCCTTAGTTCTTGATTGACTTATACTGCTGACCGTAGTACGGAGTCGACTACTTCCCGTGTTCTGGACTCTACTCGTATACATATAGGGGTATCATATTGATACATTGCTACTTACCCACTAACCTATAAGTAGGTCTGTCAGGCCCACATGCTCCTATCGGAGTGCGGTCGTCCCACAACACAGTTAGTACACTCGTAGTGTCCGTCACACGCCTAGGTGAAGTATTCTGTTGTCAACTCCCTTATATTGTCCCGTGACAATATTCATTCCTTGCTTCCCGAACTTAATCGAGGGAAGGTTTATCCACTATTGTATCCTTGTCAATTGCCCCTGGTTTCACTAGTTTGGTTTAAAAGAAGGTCGGAAAGAAGTGTTGGTTTGAAAGAAAATCTGGTTTTGAAAGAAAGGGTTTGAATAAATTTAGGTTTGAAAGAAAAATTTTCATGGTTTCACAACATCTTCTTACCTTAGCCAAGTCTAGCTTCTTGCTGACTGGTGTACTTCCAATACAGAGGTTAGGCTAACAGGCCCTTCCACTGTTATGACAATCACATTTAACTTTATTGTACTTCTCCAAGTATTTTGTAGTGGTTATAAATTTCCCGAATAGCCTGTCTTATAGCAGCACTTGCTATGGCAAGTGCGCCACGCTAACTGGCTATCGGTTCAACACATACGGTTGTGGTATTGTTTTTACCCGTACTATCATCAGTGGCCTTGTTGGCCCTTATTGTTCTTACGGTCTCGGCAATAACCTTTGGGTAACTTCTCACTGTATTCACATAGTAGTTATCAACTGGGGTGTCTCCCATTCTTGGAGTCCCCTTTTACTTAGCATTATTTTCTCTTTGTAGCCGTTCCACGCATCGTCATGGTTACTGAGACTTGTCTCCTGTTTGGGCACTATGTTATAGTTCCTTAGTTGGTTGGCATACCGTTGGTGTATCGCCTTACCAACTGTGGTCCCATAGACATTCGTCTCGGGTTTCATTAATCCACTTCTTGCTTGTTGCACGGTCAGTGCGTTGCAAGCCGGGTGTTCTCGACTGCTCGGCATGTCGACCCAGGTTGCTGGAAATTCTATTCTTCTATACACAAGATTCTTCATTCCTCGCTATTAAATGCGGTTAACATTGTTCAGATGGAGACCGTCTCCGGGATTCCCAGTTTTCGGGATCTACCGTATGACAGGTTCTCCGTACCCTTGAAGTATTTAATAGCAGCCAGATCGGGTATTCCCGAGTAAGAGTGGACTTCCATCTCTCTGGCGTCCTTTCCCAAGTTATAAAACAGGGATTGTGGAGGGCGGGAAGGATACTGTAGGTTTCCAGTATTCACTGGTAGTTCCTATCTAGCGTATCTCTCACGCTATCACTCAACCCTTACCCAAAAGTACTTAAATCCTAAACTCGGTACTTCCTAAGCTCGGTAATTCAGTCATCAGAGCGATACTTCGCTCTGATACCATTTTTGTAACACCCACCTACCCACCGTACACATAACATCAAATTGCAGCGGAAAATTCAACTCATCACATTACTTAATTCAATGGTGTTACACGCCGTTAACCACCCACGTGGCTAACAAGGCTAATACATGTACATTGTATCGGTCTGATGGACTAGATTTCCGAGCAACTACACAATACAATCCTTATTCCGTCTCCAACATTATTATTACATACATTCCCACTGTACCGAGTATTTACAACTGATGCCGACAACAATATCGGTCTTACTACACCTACTGTATATATACACTTAAATGAAACCCATGTACAATGGCTACCCCGTCCTACTCTCGAACGGCTTCCAGCTCTCTGTACCTGAAACAGGAAAAGAAGAGAAAGGGTGGCCCCCAGGGGCTCAGCACCTTTGTGGTATGGTAATCCCGCAGCCCACATGCTACCGAGCCACGCACAACTAATTGTCGTCTTAGCATGCAGTTGATTATATTTAAATCACGCATACAAGCCATAAACATTCAAACATAACATTTCGCCTCAATGGTTGTGTTTGTTTTGATTTGGTTAAGTGAGCCAAGAAATATTGGCAATGGAAGATGGCCTTTGGTGCTGTTGCTGTAGCATTACCGTGAGAACAGAAGGAAGAGAGGTAGGAAGAAGGCTTAGAAACCGTGTGAAATGAAGGAGGAAGGGAGAAATGAGATTGGTTTTGCTTTTAAGGATATTTATAACTTAAAGCAAATAGTAACCTATGAGTCACCTTTATTTACTTAAAAAGTTAACATGTTTGGTGACTCATTACTACCAAAAACCGGCCCCCTTATTATTAGAAGGGTATAATAGTCTTTGTTGACCACTTTAATTACTTATAACATTATATGTTACAAACTAGCTTATAAAAATCACTATTCACAAAACAAGGCACATAGAAGTGAAATTTTTGATTTCCCATTGATATAGCCACCCAAATGTGATACTATATAGTACACATGTTAATTAAAGAGTATGATGGACATTTAGCCATTCAAAACTCATTACAAGACATTTTTCAAAAACGTGCTTTAAGACTCCTTAAAGCACATTTTGCGTTTTAACTTGTTTTCAAGCTTGGTTTTCTTTAGTAATTGATTTAATATGTTCCTTAACATATAAATAAGGCATAGGTATGACCATTAGGTCTTATACACATTTATCCCAAGCTTAGAGCACATTTTAGCCCATATTGACCTTAAGGTATTTATTTGTGTTTTGTTTGGTTTCATTGTCTACCAAAGTTTCCTAAGGACTTAATTAGCCTTATAAAGTCATAATTAAAATTATCAAGTCTGGTAGGCTCTTTGGGTCCTAGCCAGTTCACTCCAAGCTTAGAGCATGTTTTTGCTCAAACCGTGTCTTAGTGTTTTATTGTGTTTACCATGGTTTAAATGGTTCGATTATGTTCTAAGGCACTTTTTAGCTTTAAATACCATAGTTTAACATTTACACAACATACCAAGGTTGAGGTATTTCACCTAGGATGGGGTTTGATCCTATATTACTTAAATAAATTTTATCACCTGTCTCACTTATTAAACTTGTTTTATTCCTTTCAGCAAATATGTTAAATGCTTTACGTTACGTGACAAACTACTACATTTTTATGGTAACTATCAACATATGATTTTGAGATAGTCTAAGTACCACAAAGGAATAAACCTTGGTATTTACACTCCGGGTTGAGCAGGAAAATACAGAGGCTATTATTAAGAGCAGGAAAATAATTGAGACAAGGTTATAAATTTGTTTAAGTAATTTAGGTAATTCCCCCGCTATCCTAGGATACCTTTCCATCCACATCAATCAATTCCCTATTTACTATTTTTATTATTCTGTACTAATCCAACAACAAATCAAGTTGCCTCCCGCTAAACCCCCTTTTTACTGTTTTATTAATTACCGATACTAGGATAATTGAACAATTTCCTGTGGATACGACACTTGTGTACTACTCCGACTAAGGTGCACTAGCCTTTTAGTTTGCTTTAAATCTATATGTATTAACGTGTAGTTTTATCCCAACAAGTTTTTGGCGCCGTTGCCGGGAAATTGATTCCATCAATTTCCCTAGTTCCGGTAGTTCACTGCTATATGCAATATTTGCTTATATATTTGTTGTTTTGTTTATTTGTATTTCTATATTTCTGTCATTTATATTTCAGTCATTTAATTTACTGTCATTTATTTTCCAGTTATTTAAATTTCCAGTGTCCTTTAAATTTCAGCAATCTAACCTCTAACATTTAAAATTTCTGTCTCTAACCTCTAACATTTAATTTTCAGTACACTAACTCCTAACATTTAATTTCTGTCATTTAAATTTCTGTCAACTAACTACTAACATTAAATTTCTGTCATTTAAATTTCTGTCATTTAAATTCCAGTACTCTAACTACTAACATTTAAATTCAGTTCTTTAAATTCCTTGTCACTTATTTTCTGTCATTTTACTCTATGATATATATATATATATAAAAAATATATCAGTGTTGTTTAATTAACGTTTATCAGCCTAACCAATATCTCTGCCTTTCTTTATCTATTTACAAATAATTTCACAGTTTCTGACGAACCACAAGTTATCTTCTGTGCATGCCAAACACTCGAACCCGAGGTTCTCCACTTGTCAATCCGAGACCTGAACCCGAGCGCACTTTATTACAAGCACGAAGAAATTCTGAGAAATCAAGACATGGCCGAAAACCAAGTTATAGATGAAAGGACCGTGAAAATCAACCAGACACCGTGCCCTCTCTGATTCCACAACCGGATACCGAAGGAAGGGCATCAGCCATAGTTCTCCCCGAACTAACACCGCTAGAAACCGGACGATGGGCTTTCAAAACCCACTACATCACCGCCGTCCGGGATCTAGGCAAGTTTAGTGGAGCAAATCTGATGAAGCCCCAAATCATTTAAGTCTCTCCTAGACTTCTATAATTCCTTTGGTCAAACCGGCAACGTCAAAGAAAGAATCCGCCTACAACTATTTCCTCATTCGTTGTCAGATTCAGCAAACAGTGGTACGAAGTCTTCCCTCCCGATCAATCACACACGGTTGCAAATGGCCCAGAAGTCCTTGCCAAATACTACCCACCAGTAGAACAAGGCAATTGATCGGTGAAATCAACACATTCTGTCAGGTTCCAGGAGAAACGTTATACGACGCATGGGCCGATTCAAGGATATGCTGATGAAGTGTTCCCACCATGGTCTCGACGATCAATCCCTTTGCCTATAATCTTAAATGTCCTGGATGATGGAAACCGACTACTCGTAAATTCCTCTGCAGGAGGAAGTTTCATGATGAAATCTCCTCAAGAAGGATGAACCTTCTTGAAACCATGACGAGCAATACAAGACAGTGGACGAGATCCAAAGGAAGAACACCACGAGCAGCAGGCCTACTCCATGTTGAGCCTACGGATCATTTATCGGCTCAGATCTCGTCCCTGCAAAGATGGTAGAAAAGTAACAACATCTCAAACGAAATCATGAAAACAATAGCTTCCCCACCTACAACTTCATCTGTAGAAGGATGTGCCATATGCGCCGGTCCTCATGAAACTCATCAGTGTGAAGGTAAAAACCAGTACGAAGATGTGAATTTCATAGGAGCCGCCCAGAAATTATGCAACAATAACATCAACAAACAACTACCCATGGAGAAATCACCCGAATTTCTCATGGAAAAACAATAATCAGAAAAAGGAGGGCAGAACAACAGTTCCAATACCTATCAGGGAAACCGACCCCAACCAAACTCTAATATGGGTTATAGAGCACAAGGTGCCCCTCCAGGTTTCCACCAACAACAAACAACCATCTTCTCCTTTGTTGATCCAAAACGCGGAACTCAAAGAGATGATGAAGGGATACATGTCAATGACTCAAAACAGCTTTATGCACAAGAAGCTTTCAACCAAAAAATCGAAGGTAAATTCAATCAAATTGCACAGAACAACTGCTCGAAGACCGCCTGGGACTCTCCCAAGCCAAACAAGCCAAATCCAAGAGAGCAAGACCAATGCATCTATGTGAAGGAACACAATGAAGAAAAGATAGAGGTGGCCAAAACAGCTATGGTTCCAGAACTTCACCCTTCCCTTCAAGAGTGGGTGATAGCAATCGAAACTTCCAAAAGGAATGTAGCTGAACTGGAAAGCACCGCCAAAGTCTATAAAATCGTATTCAGTCGAGAGAATACCTACCTTGAGCAGTGGGTGGCCGCTATGAAAATGAAAAGCTCGATTTGAAGAGAAGAAGAGGTTAAGGCGATAACCTTGAGAAGCGGTAGAAAAACCGACGAGATTCACGTCCCGCAAAGGTCAGAAGAATCCAAAGAGGATAGTGAAGAAAGAGTCCTGACGTTCCAATAGAAAAAAACATCTCCCAGCATTCTCACTATTTCAATTCAGCTCCAAACTAACCTTCTCCACAAGAACCGCCTCTACCATTTCCCAACCGACTCCAAAAGCAGAAGTTGGATAATGAATATGGGAAGTTTTGGCAATGCTAAAACAGCTAAATGTCAACATACAGTTTGTAGACCTCATTGCCAAAATTCCAAACTACGTAAAATTTCTCAAACACCTTATCTCCAACAAAACAAAATTGGCCGAAGTCGGTACCGTACCCCTCAATGTAGCTTGCTCAGCTATTCTGCAACAACCACTACCTTCGAAATGCAATGATCCAGGCAGCTTCACCATTCCAGTCACAATTGGTAGCACCTCATATCCATACTCCCTATGCGATCTGGGTGCCTCCATAAACTTGATGCCCCTCTCCACTTTCAAAAGGCTGGGAATTGGAGATATGAAAAAGACCAAGATGACCCTTCAACTGGCGGATGGTTCGGTAACTTACCCAAGCGGAGTGGTGGAGGATGTTATCATCAAAGTGGAACACTTACACTTCCCATGCGATTTTGTCATTTAGACATCGAAGAGAACTCCACTACACCTCTCATCCTTGGAGGACCTTTCCTTGCCACAGCCAATGTGCACATGGGGTAGCCCAGGGGATAATCACCCTTCACGCTTATAATGAAAATCTGGAGTTTGCATCAGGAAGGTCTCCAGATAACAAATCCAAAGATCTTAAGTTTGTGCGGGACACTCAATTACCATCATCCCCACTTCTCTTTGTCACCCTTCCAGACGGAATGTCCATTACAGAGATACCACCACCAATCCCTGATGAAGAGCGGGATAAAAAAAGAAAACATGCACCCAGGTGGACACTCAAAAATACCATCGAATCATGTTTTGGATCTACTCCTCTTAACCACCCCCCAGGTTTGATCTAACCAAGCGTCTAGCCAAAGACGTTAAACAAGGGCAGCTTTCTGGGAGGCAACCCGGATGAACTTTTCTTTTATATGCTTTAATGCTCTTTTTAATTTTCAGGTTCTCTTTAAATTTTGTTTTTGCTAACTCTTAACCCCGTTTGTAGTATGGTTGCTTCTAGTGTCTTAAGTAGGTACAACTTCATGTCTACACCGCAACCAAGCTATGCTACTTGAGGCTGAAGCTCAATTGTGGGGGGAACTCCAATAAACGCTAGCAAAAATAATCTTAGGGGAGTACCAGTTTCTTTAATTATGCTTTTATTTAAATAAATTCTGCCGAGGAGAGGTTCTGTGCTTAAATGTTTATTTGTGAGCTTTGTGTTCTCTCTATTTTATCTACTTACCGAAAAGGTCTTCTGAAACACTCCTTTGTTTTTCTGGTGAACAATGAGGACATTGTTCAAGGTAAGTGTGGGGGTGAGTATGCCCTTTTCGGTAACATTTAGTGCTTAAATGCTTAATCTCTCTGCTTATCTTGCGTTTGTCCAAATTCAATATCGTGGACCCTTTATATGTGGGTTGTTCTCTTTAAGAATAAATACTGTTATGAATTGTGGGATAAATGGTACAAAAATTTTAAAATTTTGATTGCTTTTGAGGAGCATTTTTATGCGGTGTGACCAGATGATCTGAAATGGTTGGATTTTTATTACTCAGGGGTTATTTCTGTCTCTCTCTTAGGGATTGCTAAGGGGTGCTTCTCTGTCAAAATATAAAAAATAATAAAAAAATATAATAAATAGGGGACTTGCGAGACACCATTGGTAACCAACAAAGAGAGTTGAGTGTTCTTAAAAACAAAGGCTTGATGCCTACATATTATCTTCTCATCTCCTATGCAAAAGTGAAGCAAATGTATAATCTATTTCCTTTTTTTGTTTTCTCCTCAATGCCCATTCTTGAGAGAAGTTGGCCATGGTAAAAGTTCTTAAAGTCACCTTAACTAAGAAGCATTGAAGTACTCCGGATCATACCCCGAAACTCTAATTTTTATTTCTACCCTGAGTACACCTGCGCCACCAGCAGTTGATGGATCACACTCCTCGAAAAGTTTAAAGATCACCATTCGCCTCTTTATCCTACCCTTCATAATAATATTTGTTAATATTGAGCATTCCCTACTTGCTTGGGTACATGGATTTGCTTGAGGACAAGCAAAGCAAAAGTAAGTGGGGGGTGTGATAAGTGTCTAAATGAGAATGTTTATGGGTGTATTTCATATATTATATCAGCACTTTCTTGCTCATTTCTCACTTATCGTATGTTTTTCCTCTAGTTTATGTTTTATTGGTTATCTCACAAATTTATTGGTTAACACATGAGGAAAAACCAAGCTAGGAGCAAAGTAGACGAAGAGACGAACGCATAGGCGCAAACGGATCTTAAATCGGAGCTGAAACGAATATTTTAGGAGCAAAACAATTATCGCCCGAACCAGGACAAGTCAAAGTTGCGTCCGTGTCTTGTCCGGGTAACAAAGGCCGGCCAGGGGCCGGACAGGACAAACACGTCCGAGGATTTTTGGCCGGACATAGTGCGGACGTGAGCAAGGGTGTCCGTGGGGAAATGAACCCGGACAGGGGACGGACAGTTTAGAGACGTCCGGCCCTAAAAGGGCAGACACAAACCCGGACGCGACCATTTTAAGAATCCGTTCGTTTAATTAAGCCATGACAAGGGGCGGACGTGTGTATGGAAGAAAGTGTCGTGGATAAATGGACGAACACAAACAAGGACGCGTGTAAATGCAACGCAGATCCAGAAATAAATAACGCGACTGGTTTCGTTCGCCGACCGTCTTCCCCAATTGCTTCTTCCTTTGCGGCGCCTACAGACATATCCATCTACTCCAGTAAACGCTAGTAGAAAAAAGATTTTAAATGACGCACTTTAAACCACGGTTAAATCTTTAACCGTCGTTAAATCTTTTAAACCACGGTTATTAAGCAAACCGTCATATATAGTGCACGCCTCATTACATAAACGACGGTTCTCCATATAACCGTCATATATAGTTCGTCCGCCTTGATGATAAAACGACGGTTCAGCACTAACCGTCGTATAAAGTTTATAAACCACGGTTCGTTTGCAACCGTCGTTTAAATATTTACCGAAAGAATTATAAACCACGGTTTTTACCAAACCGTCGTTTATTGGTCCAGTCACATAGGTCTTAACGACGGTTTATTGATTAACCGTCGTTTAAAAGTCGTTTAATAAAAACCGACCTTTCTTTCTTCTTCCTCCTCCCTGCTCTCTGTTTCCCCTGGCGATTTCTCGACGATTTATCCACCGCCCCGTCTCCCTGTCGCCGTCAAGCTTGTGCCCGTCCTCCTCCTCCTTCGACGCCGTCGAGCTTGTGCCCGTCCTCCTCCACCGTCGACTGTGTTGTGCCGTCCTCCTCTGGTCCTCTGCCCGCGTCGCCATTCTCGGCCGCCTCACCACCGGCCCCCTCGCCTGAAGACGGTACCATCTCGACTCATCAGCGCACCACGCCCCAAGGTAACCCTAACTAGCTACTATCTTCATTTTTTTAATGTATGATGTGTATATATATATATATATATATGCAATGGTTTGAATATCGAATTCTCTCCGGTTGAATGTGTGGGATTTCCAATGGTGTCTGATGATAGCTATGGTGGACTGATGTGTTAATTGTTTGTACATCGAACTGGTTACAAAGTTTAGTTCACGTGGATAATGATTTCAGTCTTTTATGTAGACTAGCTGGCTGGCTTCTAATTATTCGTCGAATATCATCAAATATTTCCACAAGAATCGGATCAGATTTCATGTTATAATCTCTACTCATGCAATACAGATTTTTATTCTATCACTGTTGAAGTAGTTCTGTTAAAACATTAGTATAAAATTAATTATATTTACTACTGCAATATAATCAATTGTTGCGAACAGATTTTTGAGAGAGAGGATATAAGTGTCGTTGATCGTTTTACTCTTTCTCTGTCCGGTTTAGTTCCAGTAAGAGTGTTTCAAAGTTATAGTTGTGTTAATGTGGATGTATTTTTGAGTTACCTGTATGTAATGAATGATTTAAGTGTAGTTGTTTTGGATATATTTTTGAATGGAAGTCTTAATTAAAACCTTAGACTAGTGAAGAAACTTATGCTCTGTGAGAAAAATCTAGATACTAACGTTGAAATGAATTTAGGAAAGTGAACAAAAGAACATAGCTAGACTAGTGACAAACGAAATCTCTATCTTAAGTCGATCTAGTTAACTTGTCAAAAAACTATATATGGATTAAGTGGATGTAGTATCCATCATCTCATGAGCTCAAATTTCTGGTCAACCCAATGTCTTTGGCTTGGAAATCCATCGGTCCTTAAAGCTATGGATCCACTCTTACGTACGGTTACCCTTTCATCCATTCATATGATCACAAGTCCTCAACACAATTGTTACTTGAGGTTACAGTTAATACACCCCTTGCTTTCCCTTACTATATTCTTTTGTTGTCATCGCTGAGTGGTGATTCCTAACTGGCAACGGTCTTTAAAGCTTATTAGATAGGGTTTTATACGAGTAGTAAGTAGTACATACATATAAGTATCAATGTATCTGCACATGCATCGATCATCGATGATCAACCATGTTATTTGATCCGCCATTTTATGATTGTTCTTAGGGGAGGTGTTTGTATTTGCACATAAAACAAAATGGAAGCAAGAAAGGGAATAAAGAATAAGGAAAACAATTCTCTACAGTTCTCTTAAATGTTTGTTTATGCAGGGGAAAATGAAATGGTTTTCGTAGTAGTCTTTCTGATGTTGCTACTATGTTTGTTTCTGCCTTAAAAAAATGTGGAGTATAAAAATACGCAAAGGTCATGCCAAATTTTTTCCAGAATTTAACTTATTTTAATTTTATTGAATAGGTGTTTCTACGGTTGAACAATCCCTCTCCTTCCCATTTGTGACTTGATCATCCTTACTCATCATTAGGTTAGTTTTTTAAAATGTTTCAATAACATGGTTTATTCAAAATATCTCTGTTTGTTAATTTGTTCAATTATTCATATTTTTTTTCATATCTCTGTTTGTTAAACCTTGTATTCTAATTTCATTGTATTCACTACACACAGTCGGATTGTCTACTTGTCGCACTATCTGCTGCTGTCAACCTCTGCCACCGGTTTGCCTGATCAGAACCACGGTAAAACACTTGCATTTCTGATTATAATTTAGAAACAAAAATACTAATATAAATGTATATATATTATATATATAATATTGTCACAAATAGACGTTATACTAAATTCTACTTGTATTATGCAATCATTAGAATATATATTTGTATAGTGTGGTTGAAATGTGATGATGGGGGTTGAAATGGGGTGGATGTTTTTGTTCATGATCATATATATATATATATATATACATTTACTATATGCATAGTCTGTCTGATAATAATTCGTATGGTTTGCTGAGAATTAATGTTGTTGCTATGTTTGTTTCTGCCTTAAAAAAAATGTGGAGTGTCTAAAAATACGCAGAGGTCATGCCAAATTTTTTCCAGAATTTAAGCTCGTTTGTTTAATATGTTCAATTATTCAAGTTTTATAAAATTAAAACCTTATTCTAATTTCATTGAATAGGTGTTATATACTACGCGCAAGAGCATTTGCCCACTTCTCCTTCTTTTGTGCTATTCGCGCTAGCTGACCATCCAGTAGTACTCATCAGGTTTGTATTTAAAATGTTTCAATTTATTTTTGTTTTCTATTAAACAATGGAAAATCAATTCAAAATAGAATTACCTTTCTGAGATTTACCTGATAGAGGTATGTCTAGATAGTCCCTGTTGGGACTGTCCAATGACCTTTGATCTCACCATCTAGTGTGGTGAATGAGTTAATAATATACAGTAGTTCAGTGATAATTTCAGCAGCATTACCCTAGTGTTTTCTAGTGTACATATATATATATGTGAATTGAAACGATTCATATATATATATATATATCTACACTAGGAGAACTGTAGGGTAATGCTGTCGAAATTATCACTGAACTACTGTATATATTAACTTGTCCTATGTGAGATCGAAGGTGATTGGATAGGTTTAGGTTGTTAACTCTGTAAATAAAAAAAAGAGGAGATCAATGGAACGAGTTCACGACATCTGGTGTGTGTTGAAAAAGGAGATGGAGCGCTCAGTGATGTACAGTGACAGATTGGACATCAAGTACCTAGAAGGGGTCAATAAATTTGCAAAAAGTCCTGTGGACAATCTTAAACCAGGGATAAGGGATATATCGATGTCCTTGTGTCGATTGCAAGAACGACTTCAAATACCGAGGTGGTGTGGACAAGATTGAGGATCATCTGATTCGCAAAGGGTTTACAGAAGAGTATGAAGCCATAACAATACTGCATGGTCAACATTCAGTACAAGTGTTTGAATGTGCTGATAACGTCGTTGTAGAACAATCAGAAATGGATGCTTCACATGATTTGGGGATACTCAAGATGATTCACTAGTTAGTGATTCAGATGATCAGGAGGACCTCAATGCGATGATGGAAGATGTTGAACAACATTTTTCCAACAAACCAAAACATTTGAAAATCTGATGCAAGCATCAAAGGAACCGTTGTACAAGGATGTGATACGCAAAAGCCAAAACAAATTGAGCGTTGTCTTAAAACTATTCAATCTAAGGCGAGACATGGATGGAGTGATGTCAGTTTTACAGATCTTTTACAACTGCTGAAGGATGTACTACCAAAGGACAATGTGATACCCACAAAACTTATGAGGCAAAGAAGTTAATGTGTCCGATGGGTATGGAATATAAAAAAATACTATGCTTGTCCAAATGGGTGTATGTTGTATTGGAAGGAGAATGAGTTGGATGACCATTGCTCTGAATGTGGGGAATCACGCTATGTAAAAAAGGGTGACAGAAACCACATAAGCACTAACGTGGGCTCTCCTGTGAAGGTGTTGTGGTATCTACCGATAATTCCCCGATTCAAACGTTTGTTTGCAGTTCAGAAAGATGCTGAGAACCTCCAATGGCATGCTGCCCATAGAAAGGATGATGGTAAATTGAGACATCCAGCCGATTCACCACAATGGAGAAACATTGACAGAATATACCCTCAATTCGGTGCAGACCCAAGGAACTTAAGACTTGGTTTATGCACTGATGGGATGAATCCTTACGGCACTTTGAGCAATATACACAGTACTTGGCCTGTTTTATTGACAATATACAATCTGCCGCCATGGTTGTGTATGAAACCTAGACATATTTCCTCTCTCTATTGATATCGGGTCCAAAACAACCGGGAAACAAAATTGATGTGTTTTTGCAACGACTTATTGACGATTTACAATTGTTGTGGAATGAAGGTGCGACAGTGTATGATTCATATGGTATGGAAAACTTCATGCTCCGGGCTATGTTGTTTTGTACAATCAATGATTTCCCTGCATACGGCAACCTCTCAGGATACACAATTAAAGGAGCTCATGTGGAGATAGAACTTGCAATATACGGTTAAAACACAGTGGAAAAAATGTGTACATGGGCCATCGGAAATTCCTCCCGAAAGGTCACAAATACCGTAAGATGACAAAAGAGTTTGATGGAAAAACGGATCATGCAGTCGCACGACCACCACTATCTGCTGCTGAGACTTACAATCAGTTGAAGTATGTTGTGAACAACTTCGGTCCACCAATTAGAGCCACTGAAAAGAGCATCTGGAAGAAAAAATCAATATTTTGGGAACTTGAATATTGGCAACATTTAGAGGTGAACATTGCATTGATGCTATGCACGTGGAGAAAAACATTGGTGAAAGTGTAACTGCGACACTACTAAACGTGAAAGGAAAGTCGAAAGACCATTTGAAGGGTAGAAAAGATCTGGTTGAATTGGGTATACGAGAAGAACTCGCGCCACAACAAAGAGGGAAAAGAACATTCTTGCCTCCCGCTTGTCATACATTATCCAAAGAAGAGAAAATAAGTTTTTGTAGTTCTCTACGTCATATTAAAGTGCCATCCGGTTACTCATCGAACATATCAAGTTTGGTAACAATGTCTGATCTTAAATTGGTAGGGATGAAGTCTCATGACTATCATGTGCTGATGCAGCACTTACTTCCGGTTGCTCTCCATGGAATCCTTCCAGCTGATGTCAGGAAAACTATTACAAATTTATGTGTTTTCTTCAAAGGAATTTCGTGTAAAGTGTTTGATGTGGAGACGCTGGATAAACTACAGAATGACCTTGTGATCACCATGTGTTAGTTGGAAATGTATTTTCCTCCTTCGTTTTTTGATATTATGGTGCATCTACTTGTTCATCTTGTTAGAGAGATCAAACATTGTGGTTCGTTATACCTTCGATACATGTATCCGTTTGAAGATATATGGGTATACTGAAAAAGAAAATGAAAAACCGTCGGCGTCCAGAGGGAAGCATAATTGAAGGGACAGTAACAGAGGAAGTAGTTGACTTCTGCACTCATTACTTAGACGGTGTTGATGTTATTGGATTACCGAAAGCAAGACATGATGGCAGGCTTAAAGGGGTTGGTACCTGTGGGAAAAAATTATGCAGAGTTGATATTGATACATTGAACAAGGCACATCTGGTTGTGTTGAATCATTCTGAAGTTGTTGAACCGTATTTCGATGCACATCTAGCCTACCTCAAAACAAAACACCCAACGATGAGTAATGCCAAATTAAAAAAAGAGCAGAATGCAACATTTGTTAAGTGGTTCAAACAGAAGGTGTTGTATGAAGATTCAAGGAACGTGGATGAAATGATCTAGTTGTTGGCACTTGGTCCAAATCTCGATGTGTTGTTATGAAGGATATGATGTAAATGGATTTTCTTTTTACACTGCACGTCAAGATTGTAAATCGACAAACCAGAACAGTGGTGTGCATCTTATCGCTTCACAAGACATTTTCACAGGAACAAGTCGTAATACACTGAAGAACGAATATTATGGTGTTATTGAGGATATTTGGGTCTTGAATTACACTAGTTATGAAACTTGCGTATTTCATTGCAAATGGGTGGACAACAAACAGGGATATCGTGAGGAGGATCATGGTATGAAGCTAGTTGATTTAACGACATCGGCTCCTACTGATGAACCCTTTATTGTTGCATCTAAGGCAAAACAAGTATTCTATTGTCGTGATCAGTCTAATCCCAGATGGTCTATTGTAATGCAGAAAAGATCGATAGTTGGGATTGATAATATTGTTGATGAGGATGAATACGACTGTGAAGATGAAACAGATGTACCTATTCGGTTGCCGATGGAGGTAGATAATGTAACTAATTTTGAATATCGAAGGTCCGACCACAATGAAGGATTGTGGATTGAACGATGAAATGTTACTTTGTAAGTTTGGTTGACAATATTATATTATTTCATTTTTGTCATGGTTCAATATTTGATTCAGTAGATGTTCGTATTAACCTTGTTAATTGTTGATTATTTTTCAGATTATGGATCCTGACGATAGAGTTGAAGAGGACTTACTGTTGGGGTTGGATGATATTGACGATGACGTCCCTACTGAAGAACCACCAGCTGCATCTACTTCGCAGAACCCTTGGAAGGGACGTGGACCGACCCGTGGGTTGAAGGAGAAGAAAAATGCTCCCATCGATTTGATCTGGGACAAGTACCTCCGACATCGTGGTGGGTTGAAGCAGCAGTTTGCTTCCTACTTGGGATTGATGGTGAAATCCCATTGCTCGATTAATAAGGATTGGAAAGATCAAGAAAAGGCAGACAAAGACATCATCTGGCAGATGGTGCAGAAGAAGTACAAAGTCGCGGATGAACTTCGGACGAAGATTGAATCACTTCTAGCGACATCACTGCGACAGTTCAAGCATCGGTTGGTAGATGGCTGGATTAACAAACCGGGCTCCAAGAGGTCACCGCCATGGGTAGTGTACGATGGTATGATCACGGAGGAGGACTGGAAGATATTCTACGACTATCGCCAGACTGAAGAGTTTAAGGTACTTTTACAATTATTCTTTCTTAATTATTTAAGGAATAAAATTTAACAAATATTTCATTTATTATGTATAACTTACAAATATACAAATTTTGTAACAGTTACGTCAAGAACAAGCGAGACGTAACCGGGCGAAGAATATCTACAAGCACTTCATGGGGCGAGCTGGATACACGGGGCGGTTGGAGAAGTGGAAGAGCGAGGGCTTACTGATGAAAACTAATGAAGACGGCACTCAGTCAGTTATTGATGATGTTGACAATGCAAGTAGGGTGCAGACATTTATGCTGGGTCGCATGAAGAAAAATGACGAGGGAGTATATGTTTCCGCAGAGCGAGACTGCTGAGTTGGCGTCCAAGATTGTAAGTATATATATAAATGTTTTAAGTTGTTGTTTACTAATTAGTAAGTTCATTTCTTATTTTTGTTAATTTAAAATAGTCTGGCTCTACTGAGCGATGGGAGATGGTTCCGGCCCCTCCGTCTCAGGATGATCCACTGAATAAGGCCCTTGGGCAAAAGGATCATCCAGGGCAAGTGCGGGGGCTTAGAGGGGAAGTTCGGCAAAAAGACGTGTTTCCTACGTCTCGATCGAGAGTACCACAGGCTGAAATGAGAGAGAATGGTGGATGAACGGGTGCATGACCGGTTGGAGGAGTCGGAAAGACGTCACGCTGAGTCGGAAAGACGCCACGCTGAGGAGCGTCAAGCCTACGAGGAGCGCCTGCGAAGACTTGAGGCTTTAGTATTGGGTCAGGTGCATGCTCCTACACCGACACCTACTCCTACACCGGTGTCTACTCCTACCGCGACGGCGGATACATCGATAATGGCCGCATCTCCTACACCGGCACCTACTACGAGACCAACGTCTGCTCCTACCACGACGGCGGATACTGTCGATGATCCTACACCGACGTCTGCTCCTACCACGACAGTGGATACTCCGATGGTCGATCATCCTGCACCTTCTTCTCCTACCAGAGACACATTTCCTTATCAAAACCTTTCGGTTTGTTCTTTTCTCCTCCTTAGTTATTTTAACATTACTTTTGAAACAATATAATTTTCTTAGCTTGCTTACTGTTGTGAGTTGATGTAGATGGCTAAATCATGTCATCTGTTTCGAGTGTTGGATGGTGGGACTGTGCATGTTGCATTCGATCGGGTTTTACAGACCGGACCGAACAGTATAGTACATTTCAAGCTCATCCCACCTCTCCACGCTCGTGTGATGGTAGACGACATTGTGCGAGGTCATGAGGACTCTCCACTTCCGTTGGAGTGGAATCAGTGGAGTAAAATAGGTCAAGCACAATCTTCAGTTGTTCCATGGCCATATTCTCTCATTGATGTCAATGACAAGGTAAACTATTTACATGCTTACTGTTTAGTTTTTAACTTGACTGTTGGCTGATATGTTTATTATTTAAATTTGTATACTATTAGATTGATAAGGAATTAAGACCGGTTAAGAAGAGGAAAGTGGATAAGGGGAAGGAAGTTGTGAAATCAAATGAGGAGAGTCAGAGTGTGAGAAAGGAAGTGGTCAAACCTTTCGATATGACTCCTAGGAGATCCCCCATTCTGACACCCAAGTATCTGAAGAAGTTGACAGCCCATCAAAAAATGTTGTATGACTTTTTCATGACGAAGCCGCAGTCTGTCACCAATTTCAACATGAAAGTGTCTAAGCATGTTTTCCACTCCCCCGAGCCTAGAGATCTGATGATTACCGTGAGCGATCTAAGAGAATTTTGATGGGAGACCTGCTTAACATCTCTGTGATTCAGGCCTATTGTGTGTAAGTATCTTTTAAATTATTAAATTATCTTTCATTTTTTTAAGCTATTTAACATATCTTATGAAAAAATGTTGTTTAGGTGCTTGACTACTAGACTGATATCGAACAAGAGATTATTTGCCATCTCTTTCTTGTGTCCGCAATTGATGTCAGCAAATCAGGCCGCATTGGATGAGCAAGGATGTGTAGAGCATGTGAGGCAGGGATTTTGTACTGCGGTGCGAAGAAGAAGCAAATATTTGCTGATCCCATATCATCAGATGTAAGTACACAATAACTGGAATTTTTTGCTTCCTAATTGTGATATTTAATAATTGTTCTACAAAACATTCTTTGTTTTATCTGTGGCAGCAATCATTGGATGTTGATGGTGTTGTGTATCGACACCTCATGCTTGTTGATACTAGACCCATTGGGCGGCCCTGATGACCTTCGAGAGATCGCTGTAGAGAAATATTTGAAGGAGTGAGTATTCAAAATTTTAATGCATTCTGTATTAATTTTAAGCTTGTCCTAGATTATTGACAATAAATGGCTTCATCTAAAATGTTGTATTTATGCAGGGGCCATAAGCTTGGTTTAAGTGATGAAAAGAAACCATTCTCCATCTTGGACTTCCAATACATACGTGTAAGTAATCATTTAATTTATGCATTTTTGTATTAAAGTTAAACGTTTAATTTTTTGATTTGTCTAAAGTTGGAAATCCATGGATGGTGTGATGACAGTGTCCTCAACAGCCTGATTCACGAAGCTGTGGCTATTATGTGATACGGTACATGTTCGAGATTGTACAAAATATTGACACGCTTAAGGATGATGACAAGGTAACCCATACCAATCAAAGTTTTAGTTAAAGTTATTGCATTTTAAATAAAATTGTGTACTAATGATGATCAGTTTCTTTTTATGGACAGATCGTTTCTTATTTCACAAAAGCAGGGAGCACGTATTCCAAAGGGGGTCTCGACTTTGTAAGAGATCATTTATCGCAGTTTTGGTGTAAAAATTATTTGAGTTTTTCTTAGATCTTATCCTAGTGTAGTTAGACTTAGACTTTTGTTTTTGCTGCTGAAGCAACGTAGACTCTTAAAGTTTGTAAAGTTCAACTCTCTCTTATTTTTGAAAGTTTGAATGGGTTTGTTTGCAATTCGTTTTCAATGTTGCAATTCAAACTGGCAACTTGGTTTATGGTCATAGTGTGGTTGGTTATCAAAGGCCAATACCAGTTGGATGCCCTGTACAGGTTGTATATGCGATTGTAAATTGGGTGTGTGGAAAACATATGTGGTAGAGGCTAAAAAAACAAAAAAAACTAAAAAAAAAGAAAAAAAAACCACGGTTCACTTAAAACCGTGGTTTAAAACTCAATGGAACGACGAGTATAAACCACGGTTTATGATAAAACCGTCGTATAAAGGAGTCATATACCACGGTTATACATCCGAACCGTCGTATAAAAGTCGATCGAACGACATTATATACCACGGTTTCTCGCCAAACCGTCGTATAAGTCGTCTGATTCCCGCGACACAACGGGCTTTAAACGACGGTTTTAGCGAACCGTGGTTTATAATCCGTCTTTTAAACGACGGTTTCAAACCATGGTTTATTGCAGTTTTCCGATATACCACGCGAGTATAAACCACGGTTTCTAACCGTGGTATATAGGCAAAAAACCGTCATTAAAAACATTTTTTCCACTAGTGAAACCATATCAGGCGCCTGCCTTAAATCCCTCACGTGTCTGTCTCCAATCAACCTCAGTTCTGTCTCCTCTCCAGCTCTATCTTCAACCTTCCTCTGCCTCTATATAAACCCAGCACCTTCAATGATAAATGTGTGCCTGTACGGGAGAGACTGAAGAAATCACACAACAGCACCACACTCATCCATTCTCTTCCATTCATTTTCTCCCGTAACACCACAACACTCCATACTCACGTACTCAGCAAAACAAAAGAAATAGAAGAGAGGCAGCAGAATTGAGAGCGAGTGCAGACCCGTTCTTTCTCTGAATTAATGGCTAAATCTATCTGTGCTACCTTTTTATCTTCGTTAATGTCTGAGTAATTTTTATTTGTATCCTAGGATGGGGTTTGATCCTAATATTACTTAAATAAATGTTATCACCTGTCTCACTTATTAAACTTGTTTTATTCCTTTCAGCAAATATTGTTAAATGCTTTACGTTACGTGACAAACTACTGCATTTTTATGGTAACTATCAACATATGATTTTGAGATAGTCTAAGTACCACAAAGGAATAAACCTTGGTATTTACACTCCGGGTTGAGCAGGAAAATACTGAGGCAATTATTAAGAGTTTGTAACTGACACCTATTTACTCTAAATAGACAAAATAATTGAGACAAGATTATAAATTTGTTTAAGTAATTTAGGTAATTCCCCCGCTATCCTAGGATACCTTTTCCATCCACATCAATCAATTCACCTTATTTTACTATTTTTATTATTTTTGTACTAATCCAACAACAAATCAAGCTTGCCTCCGGCTAAACCCCCTTTTTACTGTTTTATTAATTACCGATACTAGGATAATTGAACAATTTCCCTGTGGATACGACACTTGTTGTACTACTCCGACTAAGGTGCACTTGCCTTTTAGTTTGCTATAAATCTATATGTATTAACGTGTAGTTTTATCCCAACACTCGGCTACATATTCAAGGGTGGTCCGGGACCTTGTCCATCCCTCATGTCCCGGACCAAGTGCTGCAAGATGTAACACCCCTATAATAATAAAACAACAGCGGAAAATAAACTAAAGGTGCTACAGACCCTCGGGCTCCAAACACCCGGTACCAACCTCACCAATTACAACCATTACAATTAACTACGTTACGGTCTGAACTTCGAGAAAACTCAACAAAACATAACAATAATAAAACACATTCGCTCTCCATAAACCTAATCCCATCCCAATCACTCATGCTCGTCGTGGCCACCTGTAAATCAATTTGTACCTACAAGATGAAACCAAGCAGCCCACCCCGGGAGGGGTGAGTCAGTTCCCTGGAATGGAACTGGTACAATTCTCCAAAACAATCTTTAAAACATAACTCCTCCAAATAAACAGTAACTTGAAATTAAACTCTTGAGAGTAAAACAGCGATAAAGCACTTCAAAACAATCAAGTTAAAGAGAAAAGAAAACAAGACAAAGATAGAGATAAAGAACTTCCAAAAAATGTCATCCACTTAAGTAGTCACACCACATAGTTAGTAAGCATCCATTGTTGATGTTAGAACCAATTCCCGTTCGGAGTATAAAGCTCTACTACAAAAAGGTAATAAACAACAGTTAAAAAGGTAATAGACAACAGTTAAAAACTGTTGTATCAGTTCCTGTTGTCTAATGAGGTTAGAGCTAAGACAACAGTTATTTAACTGTTGTCTTATCTAGCCAAATAACAACAGTTTGGATCACATAAGACAACACTGATTAAATATTGTCATAGAGTTCGTATAGACAACACATAATAACTATTGTCTAAGGGCATACACTTTTGAAAACACTAATTTGTTACAACATATAATACATGTTGTCTAACGTCTTTATATTTGTTCTTTGATCATATAATAATTGAATTTAATACCCTTTAACAACACCATTTAACTGTTGCATATGTCATATCCTTTACACCACACCAACTACTATTACTACAGTCGATAACTATTGTCTAAAGCCTTTCTTATTGTCTTCTTTGATCTTGTTTGAACCACATCAGATCTACCCTTTCAAACATCAATTAAAAACCACGTTTAATTGTTGTGATTGAATTTATTAAAAAAAATGATTTTATTCCTTTGATAACGATATTCAACAGTTATGTTTTTGTCAAAGTTTACAACATTTGTCAATAGTTATATACTACTGAACCACTGCCTCAAATAGCTAAATTAGTATCCTAGCTAAAAACATATTGTACGCAGCATTTTTCTACCACTTTGAGAACTTCGGACGTCTCTAGTTGGGAGAGCTTTCAGGCACTGCGCTTGATTGGTCTTTCAAGTGGTTTGTTCTGGACAACGGACAGCTGACTCTAGATCAACAGTTGAGGGAACCATCCCAGGATCCAAGTGAGGAACAAATTCATCCTGAAGATTCAAAGTTGAAAAAAGAGGCACATTCTCGAAAGTCATATCACAAATAATGAATCATAGCATCAATAAGGCACAAAGATTTGTCAATAGGTATATACCAACAACATCAAGAAAGACTTAACTTTTTCTCATCTACAAAAGCATATTCCAAACTGAATTCGAACAGAAGTAATTAATAATTCACAAATATGTATCATAGGCATCGTCTTAGAAACTAACTATTCTTTGTCAAACATGACTAGGAAGAAACTAATTATTCTTTTTCATAAAGGACTAGACTCGTGACCTTGAACATCCTACCAGCAGATAATGTTGAAATGTCAAAATGAAAATCTGAACGAAAAAGCAAAAAGTTCCATTTCAAATAATGTTAGCGCAAAGACTATCTCCATATGGTTTACCTGAAGATCCACAAATACTCAGGAAGGGGTACATCATGCACTCTTGTAACGGTCAAGATAAATACCACCATTAAAGCCGCTAGTTGTTGATCCTGATGGTGAGTATATTAAATTTGGTAGTTCATCATTTGAGGCCTCGCCAGGTGGGGTATCACACATAGCTCTCATTGCCATCATATGCTGAAAAAAACAAGTTGGAGAAAACCAAAACAGCGAACCAACAAAGAGAATCCATTAATAGTATCCCTACATAAGAGATTCCAGCACAAAACGACTCACCTTCCTTGTCAACAATGCCTCTCAGATTAGCAAACGCAGCAGGAATGAGACCACTTATTTGGTTCCTACTCAAGATGCTGAATTAACACAAGATCAAAAACTGGATAAGAACTGATAAATAGACTTCCTCAATAGAAAAGTAGAATTGATCAATTATATGGGAAGTAACATACAATTTAAGAGATGCTCGAGGTCTAGAGAGATGAAGGTATGGTACCATTTATGACACTGTTGGAGAGATCTCTGGAAAACATCAAGAAAATGAAAATTACTAGCAGCTTAAAAGGTGACGTTAATTATCAGCAAGAGTTGCACTTACAGATTATCCAGATTGCCCATTTTAGATAACTCAAGTGGAATGGAGCCCTCAAGTCTATTTGACGAAAGGTTTCCTGAAATGCAGCAGTTATTATTAGTTAAATCATATTCCATGAAGATCACGAGCCGTCAAAAGTAGATGGGGCTCAGCGAAAATCTATCATAGAGAAAAAATGATGTGATAATTCTCTCTTAAATCGTAGCTTGTGGTATATCTGTTGACAAAATAATAACACAAATTACTGTGAGGCATATACATACAAGTATATCATGTTTTCAAATGCTAATGGGATGGTTCCATTCAGCTTGTTTCCTTGCAAATTATTGTCCGTAGAAAAAGTTATTTGAATCACTAAGGAAATGCAAATTATGAAATGAGCATATAAGTCATAAGAGCTCCACGTTCAGGTCAAACAGATAAACAGATTTGTAAGCTTTACCAATTATGGAGGAATGTGTCAAATTATTTGATTGTCATTTAATTCCATGAAAAATACAACTAAGTAGCAAAGTAGATTGAAGCAAAATGTGGGCAACAAAGTAACATAAAATTCATTTTGAAGCCAGACTGACAAACAAATACTGTAACACCCCTACAACGCTCCTATCATCTACCGAAATCGCAGCGGAAATAACGAGCCAAATAATAACCAACGCTTTGGTGTTACAACGCCGTTAACCACCCACGTGGTTAACTAGGCAGAATAAATACAAGAGTATCGGTCTGATGATCAGACTCCCGAGCATAGTATCTAACATCCATATATAAACATAGCCAACCGTACCGAGTTTTTAATTTACAACACACCTACAAGCCATAATCATCCATCACTGTTTAACAACAGTACCGAATGTAATGCCTCGGGTGCACAGGCGCATCCCGGGCTTAACAACCAATATATCCAAAAGTACATCAAACCTAGGACCTAGAGCCACTCTGCCTCTTCGATCCTCATCCTGCAATAAAAATATGGAGCCCCGGGGGTCAGCACCTTTGCTGGTATGGCTAACGCGCGCCCATCGACTACCGGGATACGCGCCAACCAATTGTCATAATAACATGGCATTCATTTTAGAACATCCAGACATATATATATACCATAGCATAGCAAGGGAAATTGCATAGCATCACAACATCAATACATAACACCATAAACTCGGTTCTCACAAGGAACCTCTCACCATAGTTAGTATACCATATGAGCCTAGAGATTTTTACCAATCCCATGTTAAGCTCGTTACCATCCTCGTTACCGTCCGTCGGTTATGTAGAACGGTTAACTTATACCAAAGGTGTGTCGGATATAGTAATCCCAAGCACACCGAAATAACATACGTATGCCCCTATGGCCCGACGTGAGTCAGTAACTAGCTTTGGATAAGCTAAGGGAAGGTAGAAACCAAATTGGAATACCACCTATACATACACCAAGAGAGCCGAACCGGATATGATATCGACCCCCATCCATCACACGCGTGGCCGGAACAACCGGACTCCTCACTCCCCCGGTTAGCACTTGTTAGTGATCACACAATATTTTGTTAAGTCACAAACAAGCAAACATTTAGGTCTTGTTAGACAACCAAGGGAAGGAGTCATAACCTTACAACATCATAATGTATAACAACTGTAAACTCTTTTCATGCCTTAATCTTATAAGGTCGCAACACACAGAAAAGCAAACAACACCCAAGCCGGTGTAAACCGGTAGGCAACAGACTGCAAGAAAACCATACCTTGGTCCTTGCCTTGTTTCGTTTCCACCTTGAGAGAATCCTAAACACATTAGTAACGTCGGTTAATTAACGCACTAATCCATTATTAACATTATCTACTCAACATTACTAGTTTATTTTTATTTTACACTTGTTACATCTTTTCATCCTTTTTAATTGCCTTTAAAACCCACCTAACATGTATTATATAACCTTATTATATCATTACTAACCAGCTACTATTTTTAGATAACAATTCCCATCTTAAAACAATAGTTTTTGGTCCATACAGTGGCCTGTCCGAACTTGTGTCCGAGCTTCCAAGTTCGGACACAAGCCGTGGATTTTAGACAGAAAATAGACACATGTCCGAACTTGTGTCCGGACTTCGGAAGTTCGGACATGAGTCGAGGAAAATCCTAACCAGAAGTCCATACGTCCGAACATGTCCGGACTTCCCCAAGTTCGGACACAGTTCGAGGATAATCCCTAAGAAATAACAGGTGCGTCCGAACTTCCAAATTCGGACGGTAGTTCGGACACTACCTAAAATCCAGAAAACTGTAAGCGTAACAGGGCATGTCCGAGCTTCCAAGTTCGGACGGAAGTTCGGACGTGCCATTATACTCAATTTCTAAGCCTTTAAACACTTAACCAAATTCCTCCAAAGCCTCCTAATGCTTCCTAACAACCTTTGGTACCCTTATATCCACATACAACATTCATGAAACTCATTTTCTAATTCCTTAAACCTTTACTTATTTCTTCACAAAATTCCTAACACTTACAACATTTTACACTAGGTTTCTAAATGGTGTTTCTCACCCATGATAACTACTATCCCAAAATGTTTTCTCCTTATCTTAACATCATCTCCCAAGCATCATCTCTCACACTAATTCCTTATATCCTTCTTGAAACTCTTTTCCTAGTGTACACTTCTCCTTATTTTGCCAAAGTTTGCCTAAATCTTTACCTAAGTCCCAAAATGACTTTGGTACATACTAAAATCTCAAGCTCATGCCTAAGTCCTTGTTACATCCTAAATCACCTTAATGCATGTTTCCTACACAAGAACGCACTTAACCATTTTAAATACTCCTTAACTTATCAAACTCATTTTAACACCTAGAACTTCACATTTGTTACCTAACTTTCAACATAGGTTCTCCTAGAACATTACTAAACCAAAACACATTGTTTTTACCAACAAACAACCAAGAACACTAAAAATCCATCAAGTACTTATTATACACAAACTTCACTCACAAGGCACTACATCACAATATAGTGCACAATTTAAATTGCATGGCACTTAGGCCCTTAAATGACATGGCTCTTAGGCCCTTAAAATGCACAAATCATAAACACTGAATTTCTACAATATATTTGCCTTTAACCTGCAAATACACTCAACAACACATATGCCTTTTACTAAGCTCTTGGGAACACTTTACTAAGTCATTCACCATTGCCTCTTTAGGTAGTTTTAATAAGCATTTATAAGCTCATTTCTCCTAAGGCATTAAGACAACATTAGGTTAGTAGATTTACCTCTTTGCAAAATAACTTCTTTCTTGTTTCCTTTAGAAAACCGATAGAGTACTTGATTCTTTGACAAGTTCTAAACAATATACACACATTATAATGAGTATTCAAGCTATAAGCTCCATCTCATTGTAAACCCTAGTTTTACATTGTTTCAAAAACATTAATGTAGTTGTTTTACCTTGCTCTTTGAAGAGAGTTTGAATATCTAGCAAGAGAGGACTCCACCTAGTCCATGAAGAGTTGGAATGAAGCTAGAACAAAGTCACATAAAAAGCTCCTTCAATATATATTTTCGGACATGACAAAAACAAGGAGGAAATGAAGTTTTTATTTGAGATTCCTTACCTAGAAGTCAAGGAGAGTAACAATATGTAGAAAAACAAGCTCAAGCTCCTTCAATGGAGAAACTCCATGGCACCGAAATGGTTGTCTTGGACTTTTGAGAAGATAGGAATGAAGAGCTTGATGAGAGGAAGAGATTGGTGGTGTTTTTTTTTGATTTGGACAAGTGAGCAAGGTTTTACAAGAGATCAAAGTGGGAGTTTCAATGGGGGTGTGTGTATTACCGAGAGAACAGCAAGAAGAAGGAAGAAGAGAGGTGGGAAACCGTGTGAGCAAGGAAAGAAATGAGAGAATGGGATAGAATTTGCTTTATGAAGATATTTATACTTTGTAAAGTAAAAAGGGTACTTAAGTAGTTTACTTATTTTCTTAACAAGCTAACAAGGGTGGTGTGTCACCAACCTTAAAAACCGGCCCAAATAGTAGTAGGAGGGCAATATAGTCTTTGTTTGTCAATTTAATTACTTATACAAACATATGTTACAAAATAGCTTATAAAAGTTACTATTCATAAAACAAGGCACATAGAAGTGAAATTTTTGATTTCCCACTAATATAGACACCCAAATGTGATATTATATAGTACACATATATATTTAAGAGTAATGATGGACATTTAGCCATTCAAAACTCATTTACAAGACAATTTTTCAAAAATGTGCTTTAAGACTCCTTAAAGCACATTTTGTATTTAAACTTGTTTTCAAGCTTGGTTTTCTTTGGTAATTGATTTAATATGTTCATTAGTGTATAAATGAGGTCTTGGTAAGTTCATTAGGTCTTAACCAAGTTTATCCCAAGCTTAGAGCACATTTTGGCTCTTATTGACTTTAAAGCACATTTTGTGTTTCCTTTTGTTTAAATTTGTTTACTAATGTTTCTAAGACTCTTTTTAGTCTTAATACACCATATTTAAGTGTTTAAACAATATATTAAGGTTTGGGGTATTTCAAATACACATAAAAGTAATAAAGCTTTGGCATGCTTCCCAACTATGGAGGGATCAAACAACTCAGTTTGTTTCGATACAAATACTTATGGGATATAACAATTTTCAATGTGTACATACAAAATGCCGCTATGTTAGAATAAACAGGGAAAATTAATCTAGACAAATTTAGCAGAGCTAGCGGAAAAAATGTCCTTAGGTATTTAATTGAACAACATGACATTCAATTTCTTAGTGTAACTTACGGTTCTCAAAATAAGAGGACTAGTTCCCCTCAAGTAAAAAAGTCCAATTACATTAGTAAATTCTTCACCAAAAACAAATACAACATTAAAACAATACAACCTAATCAATCACAACTATCAATTGTATATAGTATTACTAGTCTCATCACCTGTAGTAATTTAATACTAGTTGTTTATAGATATTAATGCATCCAGCACTTTACGAAATGATACTTCTTTTTTAAAAAATACAATGAAACATTACAACAACAACCAAATCCTTAAAAAAAACCATATTAGCTATAAAATGTGCTATATCATGACCATGTTTTAGAGAATATTCCTGCAGTTCAAATATTATCTAAAAATGATAGCTTTGTTGATGAGAACAGTATATTACAATTTACAGCAAGCATGTATACTAATTAAAAAGTCCTCATTAAGAAGTTCTAGTTTCTTCATTTTAGAAAGGTTGAATAAATTCCAAATACTATTTCTTATCCAAGCCATGAAACAGCTCAGATGCTTAAGGGGCCTGACGAATTGCTAACTCTAGACTAGCAAAATTTTGAGTTTAGTATGATTCAAATTGCATGACAGCAGTAAACTAGGTCACATTGGATTTGGGGTCTTTATCGAGTCACAAATATATTTTCATTGTTGGGAGGGAACTGGGTTAAAAAGCAACAACTCTTGAAACCATCAAGCGGAGCTCACAACATCGATAGAAAGTTGTATAAACAGATTAAAAGAAAGACAGAGAGTTACAACAGGGAGAAGAATTTTATTCGAACCCTAAAATCAAAGTCACAACCCAAATTGAATTAGAGGTGAGTACCTCAGTTTGGTGAATCAACTCTCAAAAATGGAGCGTACTCCCTCGATCAATCTCTTGCCATAAATAATCAGTAAACAGATTAAAAGAAAGACAGAGAGTTACCACAGGGAGAAGAAGTTTATTCGAACCCTAAAATCAAAGTCACAACCCAAATTGATCTGAAGGTGCGTACCTCAGTTTGGTGAATAAACTCTCAATAATCGAGCGTGCTCTATCGATCAATCTCTTGCCATAAATAATCGGTAAACAAGATTAAAAGAAAGACAGAGAGTTACCACAGGGAGAAGAATTTTATTCGAACCCTAAAATCAAAGTCACAACCCAAATTGAATTGAAGGTGCGTACCTCAGTTTGGTGAATCAAACTCTCAAAAATCGAGCGTGCTCCCTCGATCAATCTCTTGCCATAAATAATCGGTCTCGTTGTCCGTTTTCTTCTGTCTCTCAAATAACCAGTGTTCGCTCCTCGCACAGCGTCACAGGTGGTTGATCTCGGCCAGGTCTAACATCTTCAATCTCCAGAGAATTCTCGGTGAATATGTACATTCATTGTGTTAGGATACGTAAGGGATTAACTTTTTTGTTAAGGGTACAGTAGTCTTTTTTTTGAAAGATGATTAGTGAAAGGGCCGGAGAAGTTTTTCATGTCTACAGCTGTTGTCTATTTGCATTTATGACAACTAATTAATTAACCATTGTCTTATGAGTATATTTTGCAACTTACGTAATCTTATTATACCAACACACACCACTAATATAGTAAATGTTGTCTTTGAAGTGTTGTCATTAATCTTTTCTGTAGTAGTTAGTCACAAAGGACTAAGAATAATAAGATAGATCCAAGAACCAATAACTCAAGAATGGAATAATACCAATTGGGAGAGATGGCCCCCACCGCCAGATATAAATGTCTGTATGGACGAGGGATATACAGCCCCCTGCTGTCAGATTTAAATGTCCTGGTGGACGAGGGATATACAGCCCCCTGCTGTTAAATATCAATGCCCCTATGGGCGAGGGATATACAGCCCCCTGCTGTTAAATTAAAAATGTCCTAATGGACGAGGGATATACAGCCCCCTGCTGTTAAATAACAATGCCCCTATGGGCGAGGGATATACAGCCCCCTGCTGTTACCATTGAAGACGCGCGCACGTCGAAACCTCCAGAACCAGCTCATGGATGAAACGATATCCAGAGTCAAAGAAGAATTCCAAGATTGACCTTTTCCAAATTCCCACTAGACCACCAACTACCCAGAGCAATACCAAAACACTCAGTCCTACAGAGTGCAGAAGCGTAAACCCTAAGTAGTTAATGTCTAATGGAACAACCAAATAGAAGGAACCAATACCCAAGAGAGTTTCGCATCCAAGGCTGAAATACCCCAAACCTTGATATGTGGTTTAAATATCAAATTATGGTATGTAAGGCTAAAAAGTGCCTTAGTAACATCAGTGGACATTTAAACCATAATAAATGCAATAAAGCATTAAGACACAGTTTGAGCAAAAACATGCTCTAAGCTATGAGTGAACTTGTTAGGACCCAGAGAGCCTACCAAGACTTGATAACATTTAATTATGATTTAATAAGGCTAAATAAGTCCTTAGGAAACTTTGGTAGACAATGAAACCAAATAAAACACAAATAAATACCTTAAGGTCAATATGAGCAAAAATGTGCTCTAAGCTTGGGATAAATGTGTATAAGACCTAATGGTCATACCTATACCTTATTTATATGTTAATGAACATATTAAATCAATTACTAAAGAAAACCAAGCTTGAAAACAAGTTAAAACACAAAATGTGCTTTAAGAAGTCTTAAAGCACGTTTTTGAAAATTGTCTTGTAAATGAGTTTTGAATGGCTAAATGTCCATCATTACTCTTTAATTAACATGTGTACTATATAGTATCACATTTGGGTGGCTATATCAATGGGAAATCAAAAATTTCACTTCTATGTGCCTTGTTATTTGAATAGTGATTTTTATAACTAGTTTGTAACATATATGTTATAAGTGATTAAATTGGTCAACAAAGACTAGTATACCCCCCTAGGCATAATGGTGGCCGGTTTTTGTAGTGAGGAGTCACCAAGTATGTTAACTTGTTAAGTAAATAAATGTGACTCATAGTTACTATTTGCTTTAAGACTTAATATCTTCAAAAAGTAAGTTCTATCTTCATTCTCCCTTCCTTTCCTTTCATTCATTTCCCACGGTTCCAAACACCACCACCAACCTCTCTTCTTCATTCTCTCTCGGTAATACTACTACCACCATGGAAGTTCCAACTTTGAACACATGTAAAATCTTGCTCTCTTGTCCAAATCAAAAACAAACACCACCATTCTCTTAGTTAAGCCAAGCTCTACAATCTTGTCTCTTCAAAACTTCAAAACCTCCATTTCGGTGCCAAGAGAAACCACCATGGGAGGAGCTTGAGCTCATCTTTTCACATATTCTTGTTCTCCTTTGCTTCAAGGTAAGGAAACTCAAAGAAAATCCATGTTTCCTCCATGTTTTATTGTTGTCCGAAAATTCACCATTAATGGAGCTCTTATATTGCCTTGTTCTAGCTTCATTTGAATCTTCCAAGGGCTAGGAGGAGTCCTCTCTTGATATATATTCAAGCTCTCTTTCCATTCCAAGGTAAGACAATCATGTTAATACCTTAAGATAATATATGTAACTAGGGTTTACAATGAGATAAAGCTTAAAGCTTATATACTCATTTCAATGTTGGTATATTGTTTAGTTGTTGACAAGGAAGGAAATGCCTTACCGGTTTACAAGGAAACAAGAAAGAAATTTGTGAGGAAAAGAGGTAAACAAGCTATCTCAATGTGGTTTAATGCCTTAGGAGAAATAATATTATAATGCTTGTTAAAAACTACCTAAAGAGCAAATGGTAAATGAGCTAGTAAAATGCTCTCAAGGAGTTTATTAAAGGAATATGTATTGTTGGGTGTATTTGCAGGTCAAAGGCTTTATTATGTGGGAAATTCAGTGTTTAAGGTTTATGCAATTTAAGGGCCTAAGAGCCATGCATTTAAGGGCCTAAGTGCCAAGCAATTTAAGTTATGCACTATATTGTGATGTAGTGCTTAATGTGTGAAGTTTGTGTATAAAATGTGTTTGATGGATTTTAGGTGTTCTTGGATGAATTAAGGTAGAAACCTAAGTGTTTGGATGTGGGTATATACTAGAGAAGCTATGGCCAAATTTGGGAAATGTGTAAGAAGTTCTAAGTGTTGTAAGTGAGTTTTGGTAAACTAGGAAGGATTAAAGGTGAATGAATGTTTACTTGAGGAGGAAACATGTATTAAGTGATTAAGAGTGATGCAAGGATTAGGCATTATCTTGGAAGTTTTAGAAATCTATGGGTGTTCTTAAGATGTATTTAAGTCTTGGAGAGTTTGTTTAAGGTTTAGGTAATGTTGGTGTTCAAAGAATAAATGATGTTTAGGTAAGGTTTTGAGTAAGGAGTTTTAAGAAGTTGTGAAAGGAGATTAGTTAGTAAGAAAAGAAGTTGAGAGATGATGATAAGGTGTAGAGGAAACACCTTGGTATTGTGGTCATTATAGGTGAAATGCCACCTATAAATCATAAGGGGAAAACATTGTAAGTGTTAGGAATTTTGTGGAGATATAAGTAAAGGTTTAAGGAATTAGGAAAAATAGTTTTGTGAGTGTTTAAGAATATCTTATGGGTGTGTTGAAGTGCCAAATGATGTTAGAACACATTAAGAGGCCTTAGGAGAAGTTTGGTGAAGGATTGACAAAGTTTGGGTAAGATTAGGAGGCGACCGACCCAGGGGCCGACCCAGTTTTTGGGTCGGTCGAGCCTCTGTTAGATGTTAGAAATGTGTTCGGTAATGGTCCGACCCAAAGGGTGGGTCGGACATGGGTCGGTCGGTCAAGTTTCACGGAGGGAAAATTTCGCACATGGACCGACCCAGAATGGTGGGTCGGACGTGGGTCGGACGGGCATGTTTGTAAGGAAGTAAAAGGGTTTCTGTAATGGACCGACCCAGTTGTGGTCGGTCGGCGTGGGTCGGTCGGACCAAAAACATGGTTTGAGGTTATGAAATGATATGTGATGATGGGGATTGGTAGGTAATGATGTTATAAGGATGTTGAGGACATGTTAGGGGAGTTTTAATGACACCTAAGTGGGTTAAAAGTTGTATTAAAATGTGAGAGTAAAACAAGTTAAAAATGTTAAGTTATGTAACTAAGTTAACGGGAAAAATTAAGCATTGACATTAAATGATCAAGCAAACCCCGATGTTAATGAAAACACGTGTGATGTTAACGTTGTTCGAGAATTGCTCGAGGAACATAAATGGACAGGATAAGTGGACTCCGGTGACAGGTATGGTTTTTCTTGCAACCTGTGTCCTAACGGATTACACCGGCTTGTATGCCAATGTGTTTTTCTGTATGTTTGCCACGTTATGAGATAAATCATGAAACGAGTTTACAGTCGTTAATGTTATTGTATGTTTACGTGCCGATACCGGTAACCTCAAATACGCTTGAAGGGCTAGTTAACCACTATAGGTGAACGTAAGAGAACGGTATCCGGTAACAACGTTTCCGACTTAAGGAACGTTCTAACCACGGCTATGCGTGAGTTGGTTATGTGATGTTTGTGTGTGATGTTTGTATGTGAATGTATGACTCTCTCTTCCTTGTGTATGTCTGACAAGCTTAACTCAATGTTTGTGATTGTTTAATAAGTTCAAGTTGAACTTCTGACAAGTGCTAATGGGGGGAATGAGGAGTCCGGTCTGTTCCGGCCACGCGGTGTGAGTATGGGGGTTCGTTGTCATAGCAGGTTCGCTCCTCTCTGTATGTATTGGTTGTTTTCCATTTTGGTTCCCACCCTACCCTTTAGCTAACAACCAAGGCTATTACTGACTCACGTCGGGCCACAGGGGCATACTATTGTTATGTTTGTTCGGTGTGCTTGGATCACTTGATCACTATATCCGAGACACCTTGTGTTAAGTTAACCGTTCATTTAACGAGACGGTAACGAGTTATGTAACGAGCTTATCATGAGACTGGCAACAATCTCTAGGCTCACCAGTGTGTTGGTGATGTTTGGGTCGGTTCCTAAGAGAACCATTCCCGTTGTGTTATGGTTTTGTTGTGATGCAATATTTATTGCGGTGTTATGTTGTGCACATGGAAACGTGCAAAGTGTTGTTAAGTGTTGTTACGTAGTGTATGTTAATGTTGTAAAATGTGAAGTGTGTGGATCATGGAAATGATTCCAAGTTTGTGATAAGAGGCATTTAAGGATAACCCGATTTAAGGGTATGTGTCGTCTATTAAGGAAGTAGCTCCATTGGAGGAGAAACACTCTAGGGATGATGAATACCATGGGTGATTTATTAAGTAGGATGTATTATCCGATTGTTGAGCCCATTGAGGCGAAATGTTAAATGTTGTGTGTTTATTGTTACATGTATGATTTAAATATAATCAACTGCATGTTAAGACGACAAGTAGTTGTGCGTGGCCCGATAGCATGTGGGCTGCGGGATTACCATACCAGCAAAGGTGCTGAGCCCCTTGGGGCCACCCCTTTCTCTTCTTTTCCTATTTCAGGTACGAAGTGCTGGAAGCCGTTCGAGAGTAGGACGGGTAGTCATTGTACATGGGTATTTATTTAAGTTTGTATATACAGTAGGTGTAGTAAGACCGATATTGTTGTCGGCACCAGTTTACAAATACTCGGTATAGTTGAAAAGTGTATATTATTGTTGTTGTTGATGGAAAGGGATACTAATGTATAGTTGCTCGGGAATTTAGCCCATCAGACCGGTACAATGTATATGGATTAGCCTTGTTAGCCACGTAGGTGGCTAACGGTGTGTAACACCAACAAGTTAAGTAATGTGATGAGGTTGTTCTTCCGCTGCAGTTTGTTATAAGTATGTTAATGTTGGATGGGGTGTTACAAAAAGTGGTATCAGAGCGAAGTATCGCTCTGATGACTGAATTACCGAGCTTAGGAAGTACCGAGTTAGGATTTTTAGTGCTTTGGGTTAAGGTTGAGTGATAGCGTGAGAGATACGCTAGTTAGGAACTACCAGTGACTACTGGAAACCTACAATATCCATCCCACCCTCCACAATCCCTGTTTGATACTTGGGAAAGAACGCCAGAGAGATGAAAGTCCTCTCTTACTCGGGAATACCCGATCTGGCTGTTATTAAATACCTTTAGGGTACGGAGAACCTGTCATACGGTAGATCCCGAAAACTGGGAATCCCGGAGACGGTCTCCATCTGAATAATGTTAACCGCATTTCATAGCAATGAATGAAGGATCTTGTGTATTGGAGAATAGAATTTCCGGCAACCTGGGTCGACATGCAGAGCAGTCGAGAATAACCAGCTTGCAACGCACCTACCGTGCAACAGGTAAGAAATGGATTAATAACACCCGAGACAAGTGTCTACGGAACCACAGTTGATAAATAAAACACCAACGGTATACCACCGTCAAGGAACTACAACGTAGTGCCCAAACAAGAGACAAGTCCCAGCAACCACGACAAGTGCGTGGAACGGGCTATAAAGAGGATACAATACTAAGTGAAGAGGGACTCCCAGAATGGGAAATACCCTAGTTAATGATTATTATGTGAATACAGTGAGAAGTCACCTAGAAGCGTTATTATCAAGACAGTAAGATCAGTGAGGGCCAACAAGGCCACTGATGACAGTATGGGTAAAAACAATGCCACAAACGGTATGTGTTAAACCGATAGCCAATTAGCATGGCGCACTTGCCAATAGCAAGTGCTGCTATAACAGGACTGTCCGAGAAATTTATAACCACTATAAGGTACTTAGTAAAGTACCACGAAGTTAAGTGTGAACATTATAACCATGGAAGGGCTTAACAGCCTGACCTTTGTAATTGGAAGTACACCAGTCAGCAAGAAGCTAGACTTGGTTAAGGTAAGAAGATGTTGTGAAACCATGAAAGTTTATGTGTGGAAGTTGAGGTGACAGTAGATACGATATAAGCTGATGTTATACAAGGAGTAAGAGCACGGTGCGCAACAAGCGACCGTTGTATAAATGTTATGAAACGATAATGTAACAGATAGGACCAGTTATGAGTTAAACTCAATGGACATGCAAGCAAGTGATGATACACAAACTGAGCAATAAGCCAGTGGTAGGTACTGTGTGATGAGAACTCAGTGTGAATTCCATGGCGAATCGCATAAGGGATTTACTGTCAAGAGTTTACGCCTCTGCACTCTGTATGACTGAGTGTTTTGGTATTGCACTTGCGCAGTAATGATCGAATGAGATAGCTAGGAATTGGAAACATGTTGATTGTGGACAAATAATGTTATAAAGGCCGATGCATAGGAAATGCAAGGCCGCACCAATAAAAGAGTACTTGTACAAAACCGAATGTGAAGACATGATTAACAGTAAGTGACTACAGTAGCACTAACTACCAAATATCGGTATGGAAATAGCAGAGAGAGCACTACACACTAGGTAGTAGCTCAATCTCAACCGACAGTAAGTCGGAAGAGAAAAAAGTCAATCAGTGTGAAATACATAGCTGTATACACAGTAAATTATCATGGAAGTGGATGGGAAATAGTGAAACTCACCGAATCCGCTCAGGGTAAAAGGTACCGTGCGTCGGTTGAGAAACCATTGTTACCAAGATGAAGGTGACAATTGGGGATGTACAATACAGCAAGAGTAACAAAAGGGAGCAATTAAGCTCTACAGTTACTAGAGTTTCGCAGCAGAAACTAGTGAACCAGTGATTCAAATGTACAACGTGAATAACGAATATGAGTGGATGGCTAATTATTAACGCCTAAAAGCCTCACAGGCCAGGACCGAAACTGGTTATGAGTCACAACTCCAATGCGAATTCTTGGTTTAGGGACTAAACCGCCAATATGGTTAAGATCCTCTAATCAGAATCCATTGTGTAATGGACCGCGTGGAAGTTAAAACACTTCACGACGGCAGAACATTTTAAGCCAAGGTTTAGTGATTGATTACGTGGGCGTAATCCCTTTTAAGGGGGGTAGAGCGCAAAACCACTTAGTGTGTTTTACCGTACAAGTGTACGTAGTGTATGTGATTTATATTGTGCATAGCACAAAATTATATTATTGTTTTGATGATTGGTTGGTGTGTTACGTAAACATACACATTCATTCATGGTTAATTGTGGTAATTGCGCACAGATGATGCGAATACCATTGTGATAAGTGTGTGTGTTTGTTAACAGTTATGTGTGATTGTACAAGTGTGGGGAGTAGATAAACTCCCGGGGGAACAAAAACCCCGACAGTGTATAAATGTGAAATGGTGTGTTGTATTTTGGATAAAATATGTGTATATATATATATATACTTTATAGTGATGCATGAAAGGGTATGAAACGACATAGAACCTAGTGAGAATAAGATTCCCTAGGCAACAGGATTAAAAGTAAAGTGAATGGAGGTAACTGATAGACGGAGTTCTGCCCTTTGGAGATGTTGTGATCATGACTAGAATGATTCAAAAGATAGAAATTGGAAATGAGTGATTTACTTGATGCTTGAAAATGAAGTGGGAGGTGGAACTTGATTTGCATGTGATCAAGGGAAGCCGAACACAAATTGGGGTGGAAGGATAGTTCAACACTGATGCTGATCACATCAGGGTTGGATGACTCTTGAAACTCCCTGTAAGTGGTCACAAATAACCACGCTAAGAAATGAAGCAAAGAGCTTAAGTTGGACTTGGAGTTGTGTGTGTTTTCGAAAGGATTTAAAATTGGTATTTATAAAACGTTGATGGATACTTTACGTAATTAAAGTTCTCTTACTTAACCTCACAAAGAAATTTTAAATTTAAGTGATTGTTTTAAACTCCCAAAGGCACGGGGACGGAAGGTGTCCATTGCGACCGGGTTCTGCGGGATCATAGTGTATATCAAGGATATTTTTGATTGCTATACATGCTCTGACATGTTGTGGTATGTGTAATGAATGTTTGTTTTGACTTGAATTTCCTAAAGTGTATACTATCAAGGCCTATGAGTCTAAATGTGTGGTGTTACATAGACCTATGTGTCTAAAGACTGTTATGTTATGGGGACCTATGTGTCCAAATGTTGTGATGTTACCTGAGACCAGTGAGTTCAAGGGGTTGCTATGTATGTGTAAATGTTGTTAAGATACCCGGACCATAGAGTCCGAGGTTATCATGTGAATATGTTATGTTATGTGTGGATGTGAATGTGTTGCCCGGACCATCAAGTCCGAGGTTGTGATGTAAAGTGTGTTTGGTTATGGAAGTTTATTTCCAAGTGATTACTGTGTTCTAATCTAATGATGTGTGAAAAGTGTGAACTTCGAGGACGAAGTTCTTTTAAGGGGGGTAGATTGAAATACCCCAAACCTTGATATGTGGTTTAAATATCAAATTATGGTATGTAAAGGCTAAAAAGTGCCTTAGTAACATCAGTGGACAATTTAAACCATAATAAATGCAATAAAGCATTAAGACACAGTTTGAGCAAAAACATGCTCTAAGCTATGAGTGAACTTGGTTAGGACCCAGAGAGCCTACCAAGACTTGATAACATTTAATTATGATTTAATAAGGCTAAATAAGTCCTTAGGAAACTTTGGTAGACAATGAAACCAAATAAAACACAAATAAATACCTTAAGGTCAATATGAGCAAAAATGTGCTCTAAGCTTGGGATAAATGTGTATAAGACCTAATGGTCATACCTATACCTTATTTATATGTTAATGAACATATTAAATCAATTACTAAAGAAAACCAAGCTTGAAAACAAGTTAAAACACAAAATGTGCTTTAGAAGTCTTAAAGCACGTTTTTGAAAAATTGTCTTGTAAATGAGTTTTGAATGGCTAAATGTCCATCATTACTCTTTAATTAACATGTGTACTATATAGTATCACATTTGGGTGGCTATATCAATGGGAAATCAAAAATTTCACTTCTATGTGCCTTGTTATTGGTGAATAGTGATTTTTATAACTAGTTGTAACATATAATGTTATAAGTGATTAAATTGGTCAACAAAGACTAGTATACCCTCCTAGGCATAATGGTGGCCGGTTTTTGTAGTGAGGAGTCACCAAGTATGTTAACTTGTTAAGTAAATAAATGTGACTCATAGTTACTATTTGCTTTAAGACTTAAATATCTTCAAAAAGTAAGTTCTATCTTCATTCTCCCTTCCTTTCCTTCATTTCCCACGGTTCCAAACACCACCACCAACCTCTCTTCTTCATTCTCTCTCGGTAATACTACTACCACCATGGAAGTTCCAACTTTGAACACATGTAAAATCTTGCTCTCTTGTCCAAATCAAAAACAAACACCACCATTCTCTTAGTTAAGCCAAGCTCTACAATCTTGTCTCTTCAAAACTTCAAAACCTCCATTTCGGTGCCAAGAGAAACCACCATGGGAGGAGCTTGAGCTCATCTTTTCACATATTCTTGTTCTCCTTTGCTTCAAGGTAAGGAAACTCAAAGAAAATCCATGTTTCCTCCATGTTTTATTGTTGTCCGAAAATTCACCATTAATGGAGCTCTTATATTGCCTTGTTCTAGCTTCATTTGAATCTTCCAAGGGCTAGGAGGAGTCCTCTCTTGATATATATTCAAGCTCTCTTTCCATTCCAAGGTAAAACAATCATGTTAATACCTTAAGATAATATATGTAACTAGGGTTTACAATGAGATAAAGCTTAAAGCTTATATACTCATTTCAATGTTGGTATATTGTTTAGTTGTTGACAAGGAAGGAAATGCCTTACCGGTTTACAAGGAAACAAGAAAGAAATTTGTGAGGAAAAGAGGTAAACAAGCTATCTCAATGTGGTTTAATGCCTTAGGAGAAATAATATTATAATGCTTGTTAAAACTACCTAAAGAGCAAATGGTAAATGAGCTAGTAAAATGCTCTCAAGGAGTTTATTAAAGGAATATGTATTGTTGGGTGTATTTGCAGGTCAAAGGCTTTATTATGTGGGAATTCAGTGTTTAAGGTTTATGCATTTAAGGGCCTAAGAGCCATGCATTTAAGGGCCTAAGTGCCAAGCAATTTAAGTTATGCACTATATTGTGATGTAGTGCTTAATGTGTGAAGTTTGTGTATAAATGTGTTTGATGGATTTTAGGTGTTCTTGATGAATTAAGGTAGAAACCTAAGTGTTTGGATGTGGGTATATACTAGAGAAGCTATGGCCAAATTTGGGAAATGTGTAAGAAGTTCTAAGTTTGTAAGTGAGTTTTGGTAAACTAGGAAGGATTAAGGTGAATGAATGTTTACTTGAGGAGGAAACATGTATTAAAGTGATTAAGAGTGATGCAAGGATTAGGCATTATCTTGGAAGTTTTAGAAATCTATGGGTGTTCTTAGATGTATTTAAGTCTTGGAGGAGTTTGTTTTAAGGTTTAGGTAATGTTGGTGTTCAAAGAATAAATGATGTTTAGGTAAGGTTTTGAGTAAGGAGTTTTAAGAAGTTGTGAAAAGAGATTAGTTAGTAAGAAAAGAAGTTGAGAGATGATGATAAGGTGTAGAGGAAACACCTTGGTATTGTGGTCATTATAGGTGAAATGCCACCTATAAATCATAAGGGGAAAACATTGTAAGTGTTAGGAATTTTGTGGAGATATAAGTAAAGGTTTAAGGAATTAGGAAAAATAGTTTTGTGAGTGTTTAAGAATATCTTATGGGTGTGTTTGAAGTGCCAAATGATGTTAGAACACATTAAGAGGCCTTAGGAGAAGTTTGGTGAAGGATTGACAAAGTTTGGGTAAGATTAGGAGGCGACCGACCCAGGGGCCGACCCAGTTTTTGGGTCGGTCGAGCCTCTGTTAGATGTTAGAAATGTGTTCGGTAATGGTCCGACCCAAAAGGGTGGGTCGGACATGGGTCGGTCGGTCAAGTTTCACAGGAGGGAAAATGTTCGCACATGGACCGACCCAGAATGGTGGGTCGGACGTGGGTCGGACGGGCATGTTTGTAAGGAAGTAAAAGGGTTCTGTAATGGACCGACCCAGTTGTGGGTCGGTCGGTGGGTCGGTCGGACCAAAAACATGGTTTGAGGTTATGAAAGATATGTGATGATGGGGATTGGTAGGTAATGATGTTATAAGGATGTTGAGGACATGTTAGGGGAGTTTTAATGACACCTAAGTGGGTTAAAAGTTGTATTAAAATGTGAGAGTAAAACAAGTTAAAAATGTTAAGTTATGTAACTAAGTTAACGGGAAAAAATTAAGCATTGACATTAATGATCAAGCAACCCCGATGTTAATGAAAACACGTGTGATGTTAACAGTTGTTCGAGAATTGCTCGAGGAACATAAATGGACAGGATAAGTGGACTCCGGTGACAGGTATGGTTTTCTTGCAACCTGTGTCCTAACGGATTACACCGGCTTGTATGCCAATGTGTTTTTCTGTATGTTTGCCACGTTATGAGATAAATCATGAAACGAGTTTACAGTCGTTAATGTTATTGTATGTTTACGTGCCGATACCGGTAACCTCAAATACGCTTGAGGGCTAGTTAACCACTATTAGGTGAACGTAAGAGAACGGTATCCGGTAACAACGTTTCCGACTTAAGGAACGTTCTAACCACGGCTATGCGTGAGTTGGTTATGTGATGTTTGTGTGTGATGTTTGTATGTGAATGTATGACTCTCTCTTCCTTGTGTATGTCTGACAAGACTTAACTCAATGTTTGTGATTGTTTAATAAGTTCAAGTTGAACTTCTGACAAGTGCTAATGGGGGGAATGAGGAGTCCGGTCTGTTCCGGCCACGCGTGTGAGTATGGGGGTCGTTGTCATAGCAGGTTCGATCCTCTCTGTATGTATTGGTTGTTTTCCAATTTGGTTCCCACCTACCCTTTAGCTTACCAAGGCTATTACTGACTCACGTCGGGCCACAGGGGCATACTATTGTTATGTTTGTTTCGGTGTGCTTGGATCACTATATCCGAGCACCTTGTGTTAAGTTAACCGTTCATTTAACGAGACGGTAACGAGTTATGTAACGAGCTTATCATGAGACTGGCAACAATCTCTAGGCTCACCAGTGTGTTGGTGATGTTTGGGTCGGTTCCTAAGAGAACCATTCCCGTTGTGTTATGTGTTTTGTTGTGATGCAATATTTATTGCGGTGTTATGTTGTGCACATGGAAACGTGCAAGTGTTGTTAAGTGTTGTTACGTAGTGTATGTTAATGTTGTAAAATGTGAAGTGTGTGGATCATGGAAATGATTCCAAGTTTGTGATAAGAGGCATTTAAGGATAACCCGATTTAAGGGTATGTGTCGTCTATTAAGGAAGTAGCTCCATTGGAGGAGAAACACTCTAGGGATGATGAATACCATGGGTGATTTATTAAGTAGGATGTATTATCCGATTGTTGAGCCATTGAGGCGAAATGTTAAATTTGTGTGTTTATTGTTACATGTATGATTTAAATATAATCAACTGCATGTTAGACGACAAGTAGTTGTGCGTGGCCCGATAGCATGTGGGCTGCGGGATTACCATACCAGCAAAGGTGCTGAGCCCCTTGGGGCCACCCCTTTCTCTTCTTTTCCTATTTCAGGTACGAAGTGCTGGAAGCCGTTCGAGAGTAGGACGGGTAGTCATTGTACATGGGTATTTATTTAAGTTTGTATATACAGTAGGTGTAGTAAGACCGATATTGTTGTCGGCACCAGTTTACAAATACTCGGTATAGTTGAAAAGGTGTATATTATTGTTGTTGTTGATGGAAAGGGATACTAATGTATAGTTGCTCGGGAATTTAGCCCATCAGACCGGTACAATGTATATGGATTAGCCTTGTTAGCCACGTAGGTGGCTAACGGCGTGTAACACCAACAAGTTAAGTAATGTGATGAGTTGTTCTTCCGCTGCAGTTTGTTATAAGTATGTTAATGTGGATGGGGTGTTACAAAGGCTCAGTTAGTCACACAAGCTGAGTTAGTCACACAACCAATCCCTTTTTAGAAATACCTCTTAAAGTCAGTTAGCGTTTTCCAAAACATTCCACAAGTCAATCAGCAAAATATCGGAGTACGAGAAATCGTACAAAACATTCCAAAGAGTCCAAAACACAACACGCTGAGTACGAGAAATCGTACCTGGGTAACGCTGTAGCAGTTCTAATCAACTTGCGCAAACAATCAACAGTACTCTGAAGAATATTAAAGGTAATCTATCATCAATCACTTGTAGCCTATGTTACGCTTAAATAAACTCCTTACTCTTATTTCAAAGTCTCAATTATCTTTTAAGCCCTCACTTAAATGTTATGTATATCTTTGAGTTATCTGAGAACGTTGTATAGCCCAAGGTTGTAGGATCAAGGAATGTATTTTATTAACACCTGCTAACTGTCCACTCCTATCCACTTAATTCATATTTAACCACAATCCTCACATTAAAGTGCATTACATATTATTCAATCAATCTTAGAATACTATACTATTAATTCACAATGTAATGATTATGTATTTTATCAATATCTACTAGATAATCCATTGGAATTAAGTTTTCCCCTTAACTTAATTAAGATCTACATCTTGTATATTGGAACCACAGTGTTGTAGACGCATTATATCATAACCTAATTGAGTTACTAGCTCATTTATCTTATCTTTAGTCCAGAAAGACTTTTTATTACATCCAGCTAATAATCTTGACATAAGATGTTAAATTACTTTTCATCTTGAAACAACTATATTATAGTTAACTTAGACTTATCGAACTCTTACATTTAGTATTCACAAGGTACATTATTTGCTTAATTATTACTTATATAATAAGGTGTTTAATATAACCTTTTACGTATCCTTACTTACCTTTAATCTCCTAAACATTTTATTTTTTACACCCATTCACTCTATAGACTATGTATAATCCTTTTGTACCAACTTCATAAACTTAAGCCTTAAATACGTTTTAAATGTTTTACAAAAACCTAAGGTTTCAAAGGAATAACCTAATAAATAAATTTCCTTTGTTGTATTTAGGATGGACAATATATCTACATAGAGTAGAATTTATCAAAGAATCAAATTCGGGTTCGTAAGTGAAATTGTTAATTATTTAATAAGATCGTGTATTCTGAAAAATCCTCATATCTTATATCCAAGTGACATATTAATATTCCCAGTGTCAAAAGGTAAATCAGTATAATATCCTATTTAACTTAGCTTCATCTAACTAAAGGCTCAAAGGTTCTAATTATCTAATTACTATTTACAATCCTTTTATAAGTCCTAACCATTAAAGACATCACCTATTTATAAACTCTCATTCTGAATATTGGTAATTAATGTTATAAATGTATTTTATATTCTTATCTAATTCCAAGAAACTTAAGGATCATTATTTAGATTAAATTCCTAATCACATTTTAATATAGTTTTATATCTAATCCTTTTAATGATTTCATCTTAAAATATTAAGTTATTACTCAATACTATAAATGTCAAGAAATGATTAAATCTAGACTTAATAATCCTCTTCACATTTGGATGTAAAAGTAACTCATTTATTTTATTATTGTTATATAATAAGAACATTTAAATGTAAAAGTATTTCAGTCATTTTATTATTAATTATATAATAAGATCTATTTGTGTAACACTTTATGTAATCTAATTACAAAACTCCTAAATTTTAACTTATTAATTTCTTTACCCAATTATAGATTTACATTGTGGTCATTGACTAAATATATACATGTATTTTAACACTGTTTATATGAATCTTGAAATTTAAAGGTAACTCTTTAAGCCTAATACATTACTATTATTTAATACCACCTCATATAATATTCTTCTATTTGTATTATGTAGAGGTTTAGTTTAACTTATTAATTCCTTCGTATATATTTCCTATAAGGTATTTAATTTTATTATGTTTACTGTGTATATATTTATATATACTAGGATTTATACAAAACATTATTTATGTAGTTTTATTGTATTTAATTATTTATATTAACTTTTACACACACCTACATCCAAAATATGGTTAATAAATAAAGTATTTCCCTTAGTTTCAGTTAAGTACATTAACTACCATATTATATAATTAATATAAATGTAGATTAATTTAGCTCCTGACTTAACCTAAGTCACTATTTTATTTCTTTACATATATGTGTAAAAATATATATATAGATATATATATTCCTTGGTTTTATTTAAGAATATTAACTCCCATATAATATAATAAATAAAACGTAAAAATAACTATATTCCTTGATTTATATAAGTTTCCACTTAAATATGTATGTATACATATATGTAAATAATTTCACTTCTATTAAAAACTAATGCCTAAACATTTATAAACTTACTGTTATAAAATGTTAATTTAGTTTTCCCTTATTTTCCCCAGCTTAAAAGTTAATTAACAAACCATACTTTAATTTTTGGTTACATTAAAAACCATATATTATAAGTTATTCTTATGAAAAACTCATAAACACAATTTTTAAAACCTTTACCTTTGCCCAAAAATTCCCAAATTAATATACAGTAACTATAGCATTTTAGACATATTATAAAATTTTATTCATAAAATATCTTTTTAATTTGGCCAAATAATTCCAGAAAACCCTAACTTGCAAAATCATAACTTATGTTTTAAAACTCCAAAAATATTAATTTAAAACCGTACATCAACATAAACTAGATTTATAAGAAATCTATGGTTCAAATTTCAAGTCAAAATACATTCGGGAAGGTATTTAAATTAATTCAACAAGTTAGGGTTAATTCTGGAAATATTAAACTCATAACCAACTTAAACTCCCCAGATCTAATCTTGGCCGTCCGTTTTTCTTATAACTACGATCGGACGGCTGCTGAAACTCGAGTTCTTCATCCACCCCCAAATCGACTCGAGTACTAAATCGACATTATCTCACAATCTACAGAACCAAATTGAGTGATCCTTGTTTCTATGGTTTCAAAATTCAATTACGGTTCTAATGATACCAATTTCCCAATTATAATGCAGTATTCAATGGCATATTCAAGGTTTTCGAGTTCGATTTCGAGGTTAGTTTTCTTAAGTTTTTCGAATTCGATTCTCCCAAATTCACTCAATCTAAAGCGTATTGATGCAATTGAAACATGTTTTTGACCGAAAATGTAATGTAGATTAGCAAGGTTGAAGGAAGTTGAAGGAAACTTACCGGAATTGCAACAACGGAGCAAATCGAATTCGGAAATCTGGAAAGTTTCGAACTTTCGAGCAGTTCACGGGGCCGACTTTGAGGATCTATATCTTGCAGTACAGATCGAGTTAGGCTATGTGTAAGAGCTTAATCTAAAGAAGAAACTTAGCTCTACGCATTGATAACAAGAACTCACTCTAACTCACAACACACAAGAAGAAATCAAACCCGAAAGTTACGAGTTTACCTTCTCGTTTCTGGAAAAATTCTGGGCAAAACGCGACCAGATCGGGGTCGGAACTTTAGACGCCTATATCTTCCATATTATTGAGAATTAGATTTGGTCATCAACATGAAAGTTTTAGAGGGATTAGAGCTCTTTAAAACAAGCTAAAGAACACGAAATTTAGATGAGAAACAAAGAAGTTATGGCTAGACGAAGTTACCTGATTCGAAGGGAAAAACTGGAAACTGCAGTTACGGTTTTGCAGGGTGGCTACTTTGGATCGAATTTCCGGTTGATTTAGGATTAGTTAGGGTTAGTGTGAGTTATGGTTGCAAGGAGGAGATTAAGGAGAAGAGAATGCAAAAGACGGCACTCAAAAATTCCAAAAGATGAGAAGTTATGGATGGAGGTCACAAGTTAGGGCTAAACACTGAATTCTGTTATCGAAATTCTGGGAATCCAGAATCGCTCAAGTCCTGGCGCCTGTGAGCTTGACACGTGGCATCTTTCAAAATTTTGATTCAAAACTTCAATCTAGCATAACTTTGGCTAGGATGATCCGTTTTTGACGTTCTTTTTATCGATCTTCATGGTTTTCCATAACCTATTATTGGTATAGGTTTCATGGCCTGGTTTGACCATTCTCAAAAAGTCAACTCTAGCAAGGCTTAATAAGCTTTAAGGTTTCTAGAATTTTATATTGACTTTTATGTTTCAAAACAATGGTCCAACACTTCCTAAAATCTTTATAATATATTGGAGTGTTTAGAAATTTCTCAAGATTTATGGACTTATAAATCTTATTATTAAATTCATAATGCTATATAATAATATATAATAATTAGGGTTAAATAGGAGAAAACCCCTAAATAAATTTCATAATTCCATATAATAATTAATATTCATAATTCCATATAATAATTAATACTTAATAGTATTATTAAAGGTTTAATAAAAGAAATCCCCTAAATTAATTTAAATTAATTTAGGGGTATTTCAGTATATCCCCCTAAAAGAAACTTCGCCTCGAAGTTTAAGAAAATCAACTAGTAGGCACTCACACCGCTTCGGGTGTGCTAAGACAATGATAATTCCAATGAAATTCCATACCAATCCAATCCTTTATTTTCATCCATTTCCATAACAACATTCCACTCGAGATTACTCAACCTCAAAACGAACCAAGATATACCAAGACATAGCATGATGAAAATCAACAGTCACATACTGTGTCAATTGTAAAAAACCAAGCACATACAAACACCTCTCATTCTGCTAATATTGTTCTCCCTTTACTAACAATGCAACGAGGCATAATCCGGATGAGATAACGAAGGAGGAGTATGCCAGCATATCCCCTTAAAAGAGCTAAGGTACGCCCTCGTACCGCTACTAACGGCACATTCAAAGAATTCAACACCTTATTAACCAGCTTTGTTGTGAATTTTACTGCACCGTTGATTTTATCTATGATCGTTACATATATCTGTATCTCTTGATTGTTATGTATTTGTATTTCCTGGTGGTTATAAAATTTATCTTATGGTTATTATCCATTCATTTAATGACTGATACGAATTATATGTCCATATATGATCATTTATCATATCAATTATATTACCAAGCTATAAACCAGGTGTAACGTATTTGAGTAGTTTATAATAATATTTCAGATCATTTAATATTCCTTAATAATCTTCCAAAATCATCTTCAAGGGTTTATTAGTCAACCCCATGCTAAAACTCTATAAAATAAATATTTTCTGTGACTTTTCAAGTTTCAATTGTTTTATAATTAACTATCGTATTTAGATGATTCATTCAGTGTTTACTTTATAAAATTTACTATTATATAACTTCACCCAAGGCAGAATTTAGGAAGTTCTTCCAAAATCTGATTCATTTATCTTAAAATTTATATATTATATATTTTTTTAAGGTAGGGAAAATTTTAAGTCAAGTGAGCTAGTCTAATGAAAACTCACTCACTCTTGGTAATTATTTTTCTTAAGGTTTGTTCTATGTAAGTATTCTCCTGATTATTAAATCTTAGTACTCCCTTAGACAATGGTGGCTTTTGTAAATATCACTCTTAGTGTGACTTCTAAGATTTTATCTATGTATAAGGTTAAACTTCTACATAAACATGAGGATTCCAAATCTTTAAGTAACTCTCAATTTTTTTCACTAGACGCTCAATACTCCAAGTATTTAAGGCTCAATAATATTTAGTTTATTATTACTCATGTGTTTTCACTCCATAGGTAAGTATTTTCACCAAGGATTTAACTCGGTAGGTAAACTCTTTACATGCACAAATTTAGTACTGAATCTTAATATACGAGTTTTGAACTGTTCATTATGGCTAGTAATGAAATATGCCTAGCTTAAGATTCCATGATGGTAACGTCTTACCACCACTCCCCTCAAGTTCAACACAATCCATACCTGCGTAGAGAGATTATTTACAGTTAGATGACAAGGCTTGTCTAACCCCTAAACTTCTAGAAGTGGGTGTGCACCCCCACTACTTTCAGCCTAGGAGTTCGTCGCACTAGGCACTTCCCGTAGGGTGTTAGGTTATGTGTTTTCTTTCTAAGTTAACATAGAGTTTAATGTGTTTTACAAGTTCAGATGTTGATCTTTTCTAATACGCTACTAGTTCTTGTTAGCTTAATAATTTCCTAGACTTAAGATTTATCTTAAACATTATCTTTAGGTAATAAATTGATACCAAGTAGTTCATGAGATTTATTTTCAAACTTTAAAGGAGTTGAAGTACTTTCACATAATATCAATACTAATTTAGTTATGTAAAGTTCTATTGTATACTGTTTTCAACCAAAAGTATTCTTTAAAATTCTAGGAATTTGTGTACAAGCTTTAAAGGATTGCATTTTAGCAATGTATTCTCCATGGGTATGCTTTTGAAAAATAGCTTAATATTTGGTTTATCTCAACCAAAATCTTATCGTACTTAATATAGGATGCTCCAAACTATATGTATATATATATATATATTTTGTAGTTTACTGTTGGAACGGGTATAACAACATCACACTCAACAGACATTCACAAAAGAAAAGTGTGTAAAGGAATCGTTCACAATTCCAAAAAGGGTTAGGAGTCGTGCCTTACTGGAGTCCTCACTTCCCAATTCTACCCCAGTTCCCCAGTTTTAAGTGCACCTATAATCTAAGTATTTCACTCGGCTTGTTATCTCGGGTTCAGAGCGTAACTACGCTCTGATACCACTTTCTGTAACACCCCTATAATAATAAAACAACAGCGGAAAATAAACTAAAGGTGCTACAGACCTCGGGCTCAAAACACCCGGTACCAACCTCACCAATTACAACCATTACAATAAACTACGTTACGGTCTGAACTTCGAGAAAAATCAACATAAACATAACAATAATAAAACACATTCGCTCTCCATAAACCTAATTGAAATACCCCAAACCTTGATATGTGGTTTAAATATCAAATTATGGTATGTAAAGGCTAAAAAGTGCCTTAGTAACATCAGTGGACAATTTAAAATATAGTAAAGTGCAATAAAGCATTAAGACACAGTTTGAGCAAAAAACATGCTCTAAGCTATGAGTGAACTTGGTTAGGACCAAAGAGCCTACCAAGACTTGATAACATTTAATTATGATTGATAAGGCTAATTAAGTCCTTAGGAAACTTTGGTAGACAAATGAACCAAACAAACACACAAGGTAATACCTTAAAGTCAATATGAGCAAAATGTGCTCTAAGCTGGGATAAATGTGTATAGGCCTAATGGTCATACCTATACTTATTTATATGTTAATGAACATATTAAATCAATTACTAAAGAAAACCAAGCTTGAAAACAAGTTAAAACACAAAATGTGCTTTAAGGAGTCTTAAAGCACGTTTTGAAAAATTGTCTTGTAAATGAGTTTTGAATGGCTAAATGTCCATCATTACTCTTTAATTAACATGTGTACTATATAGTATCACATTTGGGTGGCCTATTAGTGGGAAAACAAAAATTTCACTTCTATGTGCCTTGTATTTGTGAATAGTAATTTTTACAAGCTAGTATATAACATATGTTATGTTAAGTAATTAAATTGACAAACAAAGACTAAAATACCCTTGTTATATTAAAGGGGCCGGGGTTTTGTAGTGAGGAGTCACCAAGTATGTTAACTGTTAAGTAAATAAATGTGACTCATAGTTACTATTTGCTTAAGACTTAAATATCTTCAAAAAGTAAGTTCTATCTTCATTCTCCCTTCCTTTCCTTCATTTCCCACGGTTCCAAACACCACCACCAACTCTCTTCTTCATTCTCTTCGGTAATACCACTACCTCCATTAGAACTCAAGCTTTGAACTCTTGTCAAATCTTGCTCTCTTGTCCAAATCAAAAAAAAACACCACCATTTCTTAGTTAAGCCAAGCTCTACAATCTTGTCTCTTCAAAACTTCAAAACCTCCATTTCGGTGCCAAGAGAAACCACCATGGGAGGAGCTTGAGCTCATCTTTCACATATTCTTGTTCTCTTTACTTCAAGGTAAGGAAACTCAAAGAAAATCCATGTTTCCTCCATGTTTCATGTTGTCCGAAAAATTCACCTCACAATGTTGTATATCTTGTTTGTTTTAGCTTCATTTGAATCTTCCAAGGGCTAGGAGGGGAGTCCTCTCTTGATACGTTCAAGTTCTCTTCCAATTCCAAGGTAAAACAATTACCTTAATGTGTTAAAACAATATGTGTAACTAGGGTTTATAATGAGATGAAGCACAATGCTTGAATACTCATTCTATTATTTGTACAATGTTTGGTAGCTGGCAAGGAACCAAATGCCCTATCGGTTTTACAAGGAACAAGAAAGAAATTTGTGAGGAAAAAGAGGTAAACAAACTATTCAATGTAGTTTAAATGCCTTAGGAAAATGAGCTTGATTGCTTGTTGATAAAATACCTAAGGAGCCAATGGTGAGTGACCTAGTAAAAGCTCTCAAGGAGACTAGTAAAAGAACATATGTTTTGGTGTATGTATTTGCAGGTCAAAGGCATTAGTATTTGGGAATTCAGGTTAAGGCCAATTTAAGGGGCCATTAAGGGCCTAAGAGCCATGTTATTTAGGGCCTAAGTGCCAAGCAATTTAAGTTATGCACTATATTGTGATGTAGTGCTTATGTGTGAAGTTTGTGTATAAGAATGTGTTTGATGGATTTAGGTGTTTGAATGAACTAAGGTAAAAACCTAAGTGTTTGGATGTGGGTATATACTAGAGAAGCTATGGCCGAATTGGGGAAAATGTGTAAGAAGTTCTAAGTGTTTTAAGTAGTAGTTTTGGTGAACTAGGAAGTATTAAAGGTGAATGAATGTTTACTTGAGAAGAAAACATGTATTAAGGTGATTTGGAGTGATGCAAGGATTTAGAAGTTGTGTCTTGGAAGTTTAGAATTCAAGGGTGTTTTGTGAATGTATTAAAGTCTTAGAGAAGTTGTTTAAGGTTTAGGTAAGGTTGGTGTTCAAGGAATAAGTGATGTTTAGGTATGATGTGAAAAAGAGATTTAGTTAGTAAGAAAGGAATTTGAGAGATGATGATAAGGTGTAGAGGGAACACCTTGGTCTGTGGTCATTATAGGTGAAATGCCACCTAGAAATCATAAGGAGAAAACATTGTAAGTGTTAGGAATTTTGTGGAGATATAAGTAAAGGTTTAAGGAATTAGGAAAAATAGTTTTGTGAGTGTTTAAGAATATCTTAAGGGTGTGTTTGAAGTGCCAAATGATGTTAGAACACATTAAGAGGCCTTAAGAGAAGTTTGGTGAAGAATTGGCAAAGTTTGGGTAAGATTAGGAGGCGACCGACCCAGGGGCCGACCCAGTTTTTGGGTCGGTCGAGCCTCTGTAAAATGTTAGGAATGTGTTCGGTAATGGTCCGACCCAAAAGGGTGGGTCGGACATGGGTCGGTCGGTCAAGTTTCAAAGGAAGGAAATGTTCGCACATGGACCGACCCAGAATGGTGGGTCGGACGTGGGTCGGACGGGCATGTTGTAAGGAAGTAAAAGGGTTTGTAATGGACCGACCCAGCTGTGGGTCGGTCGGTGGGCTCGGTCGGACCAAAAAACATGGTTTAAGGTTAAGAAATGATATGTGATGATGGGGATTGGTAGGTAATGATGTTATAAGGATGTTAAGGACATGTTAGGGGAGTTTTAATGACACCTAAGTGGGTTAAAAGTTGTATTAAAATGTGAGAGTAAAACAAGTTAAAAATGTTAGTTATGTAACTAAGTTAACGGGGGAAAGGTTAAGCATTGACATTAAATGATCAAGCAAACCCCGATGTTAATAAAAAACACATGTGATGTTAACAGTTATCGAGAGTTGCTCGAGGAACATAAGTGGAGTGGTAAAGTGGACTCCGGGGACAGGTATGGTTTTCTTGCAAACCTGCGTCCTACCGGATTACACCGGCTTGTATGCCAATGTGTTTTTCTGTATGTTTGCCAGTTGTAAGATTTAAACAATAATGAGTTTACAGTAATTCATTTATGTGGCGTGTACAACTCCGATACCATGTAACCTCGAAAGTGTTAACCTTAGTTAACTGAGTCTAGGATCACATGAGAGTTCGGTATTCGGAGTGGAACGACCCGAACCATGGACGTACTAACCACGGCTATGGCGTGTGTAATTGTGTGTGTTATGTGTTGTGAATGTAGGGATCTCCCTTGTATGTTTAACCCAGTTGTAATACTGTTTGAGTTGTTATGTGACAGGCTCATAGTGGGGTTCTAAGTATTGTCTAAGTAAGTATGTACTAACAGTAGTGAGGAATCCGGTTTGGCGGTCGCGCGTTGGTTGGGAGAGGGTATCCTTCTAGCCTTACCCTTCTCTTTGTTATGGTTGTTTCCCTCACGGGTTATGATCTCCCATTAGCTTACTCCAAAGCTGGCTATTCTGACTTATGATCGGTTTAGGGGGAACATGTGTGTTGTGTGGTGTGTTCGGGCCTCCAAACCGAACCGCCTTAATTAAGTTACTCGTCCAACTATTAGGACGGTAATGAGTGTTGTTGTGTGTATAACGAGCGTATCATGAGACTGATATTATTCTCTAGGCTCACCAGTGTATAGACGATGTTTGGGGTGGTTCCTAAGAGAACCGCACCCGTTATGTTATGTATGTTTGTTGTGATGCAATATCTATTGCGGTGTTATGCTGTGTACGTAGAAACGTGCAAGGTGTTGCTAAGTGTTGTATGTAGTGAATGTGTAGGTTGTATAATGTGGAGTGTGTTGTATAATGTGTAGTGTGTGGATCATGGATATGATTCCCAGTTGTGATAAGAGACGTTAAGGATAACCCGATTTAAGGGTATGTGTCGTCTATTAAGGAAGTAGCTCCATTAGAGGAGGAACACTTAGGGATAATGAATACCAAGAGGATTATTAAGTAAGGAATATTATCCGTTGTTGAGCCCATTGAGGCGAAATGTTAAGTGTTGTGTGTGTATTGTCACATGCATGATTTAAATATAATCAACCGCATGCTAAGACGACAATTGTTGTGTGTGGCCCGGTTAGCATGTGGGTGCGGGATTACCATACCAGCAAAGGTGCTGTGAGCCCCTTGGGGCCACCCTTTTCTCTTCTTTTCCGATTTCAGTACGAAGTGCTGGAAGCCGTTCGAGAGTAGGGACGGGTAGTCATTGTACATGGGGTAAACTTTTAAGTGTATGTATACAGTAGGTGTAGTAAGACCGAAATTGTTGTCGGCAACAGGTTTATAAATACTCGGTATAGTTGTTAAGGTGTATATTGTTGTTGTTGTTAATGGAAAGGGATACTAATGTATAGTTGCTCGGGAATTTAGCCCATCAGACCGTACATTGTGTATGTATTAGCCTTGTTAGCCACGTGGGTGGCTAACGGCGTGTAACACCCCATCCAACATTTATACTTACAACAAACTGCAGCGAACCCACAGGTCCCAGGATCAAAAAGTGGTATCAGAGCGAAGTATCGCTCTGATGACTGAACTACCGAGCTTAGGAAGTACCGAGTTAGGATTTAAGTACTTTGGGTTAAGGGTTGAGTGATAGCGTGAGAGATACGCTAGTTAGGAACTACCAGTGACTACTGGAAACCTACAATATCCATCCCACCCTCCACAATCCCTGTATATAACTTGGGGAAACAACGCCAGGGAAATGGAAGTCCTCTCTTACTCGGGAATACCCGATCTGGCTGTTATTAAATACCCTTAGGGTACGGAGAACCTGTCATACGGTAGATCCCGAAAAACTGGAATCCCGGAGACGGTCTCCATCTAAACAATGTTAACCGCATTCCATAGCGACGAATGAAGGATCTTGTGTATTGGAGAATAGAATTTCCGGCAACCTGGGTCGACATGCTAAGCAGTCGAGAATAACCAACTTGCAACGCACCTACCGTGCAACAGGCAAGAAATGGATTAATAACACCCGAGACAAGTGTCTACGGAACCATAGTTTTTAAGTAAACACCAACGGTATACCAACCAATAAAGGAACTACAACGTAGTGCCCAAACAAGAGACAAGTCTCAGCAACCACGACAATGCGTGGAACGGGCTATAAGGATACAATACTAAGATAAAGGGGTCTCCCAGAATGGGAAACACCCTAGTTGATGATCGTCATGTGGAGACAGTGAGAAGTTACCTAGAGAGTTATTATCGAGACAGTAAGATCAGTGAGGGCCAACAAGGCCACTGATGACAGTGCGGGTAAGAACAATACCCCAACCGGTAAGTGTTGAACCGATAGCCAGTTAGCACGGCGCACTTGCCATGGCAAGTGCTGCTATAACAGAGCTGTTCGGGAAATTTATAACCACTACGAAGTACTTGGAAAGTACAATAAAGTTAAAAGTGATTGTCATAACAGTGGAAGGGCCTGTTAGCCTAACCTCTGTAATTGTAAGTACACCAGTCAGCAAGAAGCTAGACTTGGTTAGGTAAGAAGATGTTGTGAAACCATGAAAATTTTTCTTTCAACCCAGATTTTTACAAACCCTATTCTTTTCAAAACCAGATTTTCTTTCAAACCAACACTTCTTCCAACCTTCTCTTAAACCAAACCAGTAAAGCCAAGGGCAGATGATAAGATACAACAATGGATAAACCTTCCCTCGATTAAGTTCGGGAAGTAAAGAATGAATATTGTCACGGGACAATATAAGGGAGTTGACAACAGAATACTTCACCTAGGCGTGTGACGGACACTACAAGTGTACCAACTGTGTTGTGGGACGACCGCACTCCGATAGGAGCATGTGGGCCTGACAGACCTACTTATAGGTTAGTTGGGTAAGTAGTAATGTATCAGTATGATACCCCATATATGTATACCAGTAGAGTCCGAAGCACGGGAAGTAGTCGACTCCGTCTACGGTCAGCAGTATAAATCAACAGGAGCTAGAAAATACAAGGAATGCTTGAAGTAAGGAACTCAGTTAAGTTAATGAGACTAAAGGATTAGTGAACTCCTTTCAAGGAAATGTTTAAGAGTTAGGAAGTGCGATGGGCACAAACTGTTATGTAAAGACATCACATATGTCTTAAAGATCCTTAGGGATAAACATGTTAGCTGGAACGGTGACCCAGCTTGTACATGGCGAGCAGATGCCTAATGTGGACACATTAATGTGCAATGAACGGGATGAAATTCCCAGAATGAGTACCTACACTACCAGGAAATGTTAATCTTCACAGAAGAAGATAATAACCAGTAAAGAACGCGAAAGGCGTAGCTAACGGAATGTACCATAAGTGTGAGCCAAATGTAAAGGCATAACTTAACAACACCCAGGAGCAATCCTTGAAGGGTGTTCACATCAACAATTGTTGAATGAAGTGCATGACAGAAGCACAAGGGTTGAAACTAACACACAGTTTAGACATAAGCTGTCAGGAGACGGACTGACAAACCTAAGGGGCATCCCATGAAAGAAACGTGATGCAACGACCTTGTAATGTAGTACAAAAGTACATGTGTGTGAACAGCCTATAATGAGCGCAGCTCAAGGCAAATAAGGCTCATAAGCCATAGGCAAGATATGTTATATAAATTCGATTGATTGCAGAAGTTTATGTGATATGAGTGATAGAGTGGTAAACAAACCACTGCATTAAGAGTGGGGATACCTCTCGATTGTGACACCGCAGGAGCGGTAGTTATGTGAATCAAGTTCAAGAAATATATTAGGATTGACCATGTTGTTATTGAAAGAGAAATTAGCTTAGTAGTATGTGTATAAAGTGAAACACCGAGCTGAATAATGCCGGCTTGTGACTCGAATGATCGATGCTCAAGGAGCATTCAGTGGTCATCCAAATGAGGGATGAACCATAATATGAATAATGTAAATTTATGTGTGGAAGTTGATGTGACAGTAGATACGATTAAGCTGATGTTATACAGGGAGTAAGAGCACGGTGCGCAACAAGCGACCGTTGTATAAGTTTGTTAAACGAAAATGTAACAGATAAGACCAGTTATGAGTTAAACTCAGTGGAGATGCAAGATAAGTGATATTAAACAGACTGGGCAATAAGCCAGTGGTAGGTACTGTGTAATGAGGAACTCAGTGTGAATTCCATGGCGAATCGCATAAGGGATTTACTGTCAAGAGTTTACGCCTCTGCACTCTGTATGACTGAGTGTTTTGGTATTGCACTTGTGCAGTAATGATCGAATGAGATAGCTAGGAATTGGAAACGTGTTGATTGTGGACAGATAATGTTGTAATGGCCGATGCATAGGAAATGCAAGGCCCCACCAATAAAAGAGTACTTGTACAAAACCGAATGTGGAGACATGATTAACAAAGTGACTACAGTAGCACTAACTGCCAAATATCGGTATGGAATATACCCCAAATGTTGTAAATAGCTGAGAGAGCACTACACACTAGGTAGTAGCTCAATCTCAACCGACAGTAAGTCGGTAGAAGCAAGTCAATTATTGTGAAATACATAGTGGTATACACACAGTAATTGTTATGAAAGTGTATAACTCACCGAATTCGCTAACGGTAAGAGATACCACGCGTCGGTTGAGAAGCCATTGTTACCAAGATGAAGGTGACAATTGGGGATGTACAATACAGTAAGAATAACAAAAGAGAGCAATTAAGCTCTACAGTTATTAAGTTTCGCAGCAGAAACTAGTGAGCCAGTGATTCAAGTGTTGAATGTACATGGTGAACATAAGTGAATGGCTAATTAATAACGCCTAGAAGCCTAACAGGCCCGAATCGAAACCAACTAAGAGTTTAAACAACTCCAATGAGAATTCTTGGTTTAGGAACTAAACCGCCAATATGGTTAAGATCCTCTAATCAGAATCCATTGTGTAATAGACCGCATGGAAGTTAAAACACTTCACGACGGCAGAACATTTTAAGCCAATGTTTAGTGATTGATTACGTGGGCGTAATCCCTTTTAAGGGGGGTAGAGCGCAAACCACTTGGTGTATATTACCGTACAAGTGTACGTAAGTGTGTGTGATCATATTGTGCATAGCACAAAATTATGTTTGTTTTGATGATTGGTGGTGTGTTACGTAAACATATACACATTCATTCATGGTTTAATTGTGGTAATTGCGCACAGAAGATGCGAATACCATTGTGATAGTGTGTGTGTTTGTTAACAGTTGTGTTGATAGTACAAGTGTGGGGAGTAACAAACTTATCCGGGGAACAAAAGCCCCGACAGTGTATAAATGTAAAATCAGGTGTGTTGTATTTGTAAAATATATGTATATATATATATATATATATAACTTAATAGTGATGCATGAAAGGGCATGATACCGACATAGAACCTAGTGAGAATAAGATTCCCTGCTAGGCAACGTGATTAAAGTGAATGGAGGTAACTGATAGACGGAGTTCTATCCTTTGGAGATGTTGTGATCATGACTAGAATGATTCGAAAGATAGAAAATTGGAAATGAGTGACTTACTTGATGCTTGAAAATGAAGTGGGAAGTGGAACTTGATTTGCATGTGATCAAGGGAAGCCGAACACAAAATTGGGGTGGAAGGATAGTTCAACACTGATGCTGATCACATCAGGGTTGGATGACTCTTGAAACTCCCTATAAGTGGTCACGAATAACCACGCTAATAAAGAAGCAAAGAGCTTAAGTTGGACTTGGAGTTGTGTGTGTTTTCAAAAGGATTTTAAATTGGTATTTATAAAACGTTGATGGATACTTTACATAATTAAAGTCTTCTTACTTAACCTCACAAGGAAATTGTAAACTTATGTGATTGTTTTAATCTCCTAAAGGCACGGGGATGGAAGGTGTCCATCGCGACCGTGTTCTGCGGGATCACAGTGTATATCAAGGATATTTTGATTGCTATACATGCTCTGACATGTTGTGTGGTATGGTAATGAATGTTGTTTTGACTTGGATTTCCTAAAGTGTATACTATCAAGGCCTATGAGTCTAAATGTGTGGTGTTACATAGACCTATGTGTCTAAAGACTGTTATGTTACCAGGACCTATGTGTCCAAATGTTGTTATGTTACCCAAGACCAGTGAGTCAAAGGGGTTGTTATGTATGTGTAAGTGTTGTTAAGATACCCGGACCATAGAGTCCGAGGTTATCATTTGGATATGTTATGTTATGTGTGGATGTGAATGTGTTGCCCGGACCATCAAGTCCGAGGTTGTGATGCAAAGTGTGTTGGTTAAGGAGAGTTTATTTCCAAGTGATTACTGTGTTCTAATCTAATGATGTGTGAAAAGTGTGAACTTCGAGGACGAAGTTCTTTTAAGGGGGGTAGATTGAAATACCCCAAACCTTGATATGTGGTTTAAATATCAAATTATGGTATGTAAAGGCTAAAAAGTGCCTTAGTAACATCAGTGGACAATTTAAAATATAGTAAAGTGCAATAAAGCATTAAGACACAGTTTGAGCAAAAACATGCTCTAAGCTATGAGTGAACTTGGATAGGACCCAAAGAGCCTACCAAGACTTGATAACATTTAATTATGATTTGATAAGGCTAAATAAGTCCTTAGGAAACTTTGGTAGACAATGAAACCAAACAAAACACAAGGTAATACCTTAAAGTCAATATGAGCAAAAATGTGCTCTAAGCTTGGGATAAATGTGTATAAGGCCTAATGGTCATACCTATACCTTATTTATATGTTATGAACATATTAAATCAATTACTAAAGAAAACCAAGCTTGAAAACAAGTTAAAACACAAAATGTGCTTTAAGGAGTCTTAAAGCACGTTTTTGAAAAATTGTCTTGTAAATGAGTTTTGAATGGCTAAATGTCCATCATTACTCTTTAATTAACATGTGTACTATATAGTATCACATTTGGGTGGCCATATTAGTGGGAAACAAAAATTTCACTTCTATGTGCCTTGTATTGTGAATAGTAATTTTTACAAGCTAGTAGTATATAACATATGTTATGTTAAGTAATTAAATTGACAAACAAAGACTAAAATACCCTTGTTATATTAAAGGGGGCCGGTTTTTGTAGTGAGGAGTCACCAAGTATGTTAACTTGTTAAGTAAATAAATGTGACTCATAGTTACTATTTGCTTTAAGACTTAAATATCTTCAAAAAGTAAGTTCTATCTTCATTCTCCCTTCCTTTCTTCATTTCCCACGGTTCCAAAACCACCACCAACCTCTCTTCATTCTCTCTCGGTAATACCACTACCTCCATAGAACTCAAGCTTTGAACTCTTGTCAAATCTTGCTCTCTTGTCCAAATCAAAAACAAACACCACCATTCTCTTAGTTAAGCCAAGCTCTACAATCTTGTCTCTTCAAACTTCAAAACCTCCATTTCGGTGCCAAGAGAAACCACCATGGGAGGAGCTTGAGCTCATCTTTTCACATATTCTTGTTCTCCTTTACTTCAAGGTAAGGAAACTCAAAGAAAATCCATGTTTCCTCCATGTTTTCATGTTGTCCGAAAATTCACCTCACAATGGTGTATTTATCTTGTTTTTTTAGCTTCATTTGAATCTTCCAAGGGCTAGGAGGAGTCCTCTCTTGATACTTGTTCAAGTTCTCTTCCAATTCCAAGGTAAAACAATTACCTTAATGTGTTAAAAAATATGTGTAACTAGGGTTATAATGAGATGAAGCACAATGCTTGAATACTCATTCTTATTTGTACAATGTTTGGTAGCTGGCAAGGAACCAAATGCCCTATCGGTTTTACAAGGAAACAAGAAAGAAATTTGTGAGGAAAAGAGGTAAACAAACTATCTCAATGTAGTTTAAATGCCTTAGGAAAATGAGCTTGATTTGCTTGATAAAATACCTAAGGAGCCAATGGTGAGTGACCTAGTAAAATGCTCTCAAGGAGACTAGTAAAAGAACATATGTTTTGGTGTATGTATTTGCAGGTCAAAGGCATTATTTATGTGGGAAATTCAGTGTTTAAGGTTATGCAATTTAAGGGCCTAAGAGCCATGTTATTTAAGGGCCTAAGTGCCAAGCAATTTAAGTTATGCACTATATTGTGATGTAGTGCTTAATGTGTGAAGTTTGTGTATAAGAATGTGTTTGATGGATTTTAGGTGTTTTGAATGAACTAAGGTAAAAACCTAAGTGTTTGGATGTGGGTATATACTAGAGAAGCTATGGCCGAATTTGGGAAAATGTGTAAGAAGTTCTAAGTGTTTTAAGTGAGTTTTGGTGAACTAGGAAGTATTAAAGGTGAATGAATGTTTACTTGAGAAGAAAACATGTATTAAGGTGATTTGGAGTGATGCAAGGATTTAGGTGTTGTCTTGGAAGTTCTAGGAATTCAATGGGTGTTTTGTGAATGTATTAAGTCTTAGAGAAGTTGTTTAAGGTTTAGGTAAGGTTGGTGTTCAAGGAATAAGTGATGTTTAGGTATGATGTGAAAAAGGAGATTTAGTTAGTAAGAAAGGAAATTTGAGAGATGATGATAAGGGTAGAGGAAACACCTTGGTCTTGTGGTCATTATAGGTGAAATGCCACCTAGAAATCATAAGGAGAAAACATTGTAAGTGTTAGGAATTTTGTGGAGATATAAGTAAAGGTTTAAGGAATTAGGAAAAATAGTTTTGTGAGTGTTTAAGAATATCTTAAGGGTGTGTTTGAAGTGCCAAATGATGTTAGAACACATTAAGAGGCCTTAAGAGAAGTTTGGTGAAGAATGGCAAAGTTTGGGTAAGATTAGGAGGCGACCGACCCAGGGGCCGACCCAGTTTTGGGGTCGGTCGAGCCTCTGTAAAATGTTAGGAATGTGTTCGGTAATGGTCCGACCCAAAAGGGTGGGTCGGACATGGGTCGGTCGGTCAAGTTTCAAAGGAAGGAAAATGTTCGCACATGGACCGACCCAGAATGGTGGGTCGGACGTGGGTCGGACGGGCATGTTTGTAAGGAAGTAAAAGGGTTCTGTAATGGACCGACCCAGCTGTGGGTCGGTCGGTGGGTCGGTCGGACCAAAAACATGGTTTAAGGTTAAGAAATGATATGTGATGATGGGGATTGGTAGGTAATGATGTTATAAGGATGTTAAGGACATGTTAGGGGAGTTTTAATGACACCTAAGTGGGTTAAAAGTTGTATTAAAATGTGAGAGTAAAACAAGTTAAAAATGTTAAGTTATGTAACTAAGTTAACGGGGAAAGGTTAAGCATTGACATTAAATGATCAAGCAAACCCCGATGTTAATAAAAACACATGTGATGTTAACAGTTATTCGAGAGTTGCTCGAGGAACATAAGTGGACGTGGTAAAGTGGACTCCGGTGACAGGTATGGTTTCTTGCAACCTGCGTCCTACCGGATTACACCGGCTTGTATGCCAATGTGTTTTCTGTATGTTGCCACGTTGTAAGATTAAACATGTAATGAGTTTACAGTAATTCATTTATGTGGCGTGTAAACTCCGATACCATTTAACCTCGAAAGTGTTAACCTTAGTTAACTGAGTCTAGGATCACATGAGAGTTCGGTATTCGGAGTGAACGACCCGAACCATGGGACGTACTAACCACGGCTATGCGTGTGTTAATTGTGTGTTATGTGTTGTGAATGTAGGGATCTCCCTTGTATGTTTAACCCAGTTGTAATACTGTTTGAGTTGTTATGTGACAGGCTCCATAGTGGGGTTCTAAGTATTGTCTAAGTAAGTATGTACTAACAGTAGTGAGGAATCCGGTTTGGCCGGTCGCGCGTTGTTTGGGAGAGGGTATCCTTCCTAGCCTTACCCTTCTCTTTGTTATGGTTGTTTCCCTCACGGGTTATGATCTCCCATTAGCTTACTCCAAAGCTTGGCTATTCTGACTTATGATCGGTTTAGGGGGAACATGTGTTGTGTGGTGTGTTCGGGCCTCCAAACCCGAACCGCCTTAACTTAAGTTACTCGTCCAACTATTAGGACGGTAATGAGTGTTGTTGTTGTTGTATAACGAGCTTATCATGAGACTGATATTATTCTCTAGGCTCACCAGTGTATAGACGATGTTTGGGTTGGTTCCTAAGAGAACCGCACCCGTTATGTTATGTATGTTTGTTGTGATGCAATATCTATTGCGGTGTTATGCTGTGTACGTAGAAACGTGCAAGGTGTTGCTAAGTGTTGTATGTAGTGAATGTTGTAGGTTGTATAATGTGGAGTGTGTTGTATAATGTGTAGTGTGTGGATCATGGATATGATTCCCAGTTTGTGATAAGAGACGTTTAAGGATAACCCGATTTAAGGGTATGTGTCGTCTATTAAGGAAGTAGCTCCATTAGAGGAGGAACACTCTAGGGATAATGAATACCAAGAGTGACTTATTAAGTAAGGATATATTATCCGTTGTTGAGCCCATTGAGGCGAAATGTTAAGTGTTGTGTGTTTATTGTCACATGCATGATTTAAATATAATCAACCGCATGCTAAGACGACAATTAGTTGTGTGTGGCCCGGTAGCATGTGGGCTGCGGGATTACCATACCAGCAAAGGTGCTGAGCCCCTTGGGGCCACCCCTTTCTCTTCTTTCCTATTTCAGGTACGAAGTGCTGGAAGCCGTTCGAGAGTAGGACGGGTAGTCATTGTACATGGGTAAACTTTTAAGTGTATGTATACAGTAGGTGTAGTAAGACCGAAATTGTTGTCGGCAACAGGTTATAAATACTCGGTATAGTTGTTAAGGTGTATATTGTGTTGTTGTTAATGGAAAGGGATACTAATGTATAGTTGCTCGGGAATTTAGCCCATCAGACCGGTACATTGTGTATGTATTAGCCTTGTTAGCCACGTGGGTGGCTAACGGCGTGTAACACCAACAAGTTAAGTAATGTGATGAGGTTTATAATTCCGCTGCAGTTTGTTGTAAGTATGTAAATGTTGGATGGGGTGTTACACTAACCCATCCCAAACTCATGCTCGTCGTGGCCACCTGTAAATCAATTTGTACCTGCAAGATGAAACCAAGCAGCCCACCCCGGAGGGGTGAGTCAGTCCCTGGAATGGAACTAGTACAATTCTCCAAAACAATCTTTAAAACATAACTCCTCCAAATAAACAGTAACTTGAAATTAAACTCTTGAGAGTAAAACAGAGATAAAGCACTTCAAAACAATCAAGTTAAAGAGAAAAGAAAACAAGACAAAGATAGAGATAAAGAACTTCCAAACAAGTCATCCACTTAAGTAGTCACACCACATAGTTAGTAAGCATCCATTGTTGATGTTAGAACCAATTCCCGTTCGGAGTATAAAGACTCAGATAGTCACAAGGACTAAGAATAATAAGATAGATCCAAGAACCAATAACTCAAGAATGGAATAATACCAATTGGGAGAGATGGCCCCCACCGCCAGATATAAATATCCGTATGGACGAGGGATATACAGCCCCCTGCTGTCAGATTTAAATGTCTGGTGGACGAGGGATATACAGCCCCCTACTGTTAAATATCAATGCCCCTATGGGCGAGGGATATACAGCCCTCTGCTGTTAAATTAAAAATGGCCTGATGGACGAGGGATATACAACCTCTGCTGTTAAATAACAATGCCCCTATGGGCGAGGGATATACAACCCCCTGCTGTTACCATTGAAGACGCGCGCACGTCGAAACCTCCAGAACCAGCTCATGGATGAAACGATATCCAGAGTCAAAAGAAGAATTCCAAGATTGACCTTTTCCAAATTCCCACTAGACCACCAACTACCCAGAGCAATACCAAAACACTCAGTCCTACAGAGTGCAGAAGCGTAAACCCTAAGTAGTCAAGTCTAATGGAACAACCAAATAGAAGAAACCAATACCCAAGAGAGTTTCGCATCCAAGGCTCAGTTAGTCACACAAGCTGAGTTAGTCACACAACCAATTCCTTTTAGAAATACCTCTTAAAGTCAGTTAGCGTTTTCCAAAACATTCCACAAGTCAATCAGCAAAAATATCGGAGTACGAGAAATCGTACAAAACATTCCAAAGAGTCCAAAACACAACACGCTGAGTACGAGAAATCGTACCTGGGTAATGCTGTAGCAGTTCTAATCAACTTGCGCAAACAATCAACAGTACTCTAAAGAATATTAAAGGTAATCTATCATCAATCACTTGTAGTATGTTACGCTTAAATAAACTCCTTACTCTTATTTCAAAGTCTCAATTATCTTTTAAGCCCTCACTTAAATGTTATGTATAATCTTTGAGTTATCTGAGAACGTTGTATAGCCCAATGTTGTAGGATCAAGGAATGTATTTTATTAACACCTGCTAACTGTCCACTCCTATCCACTTAATTCATATTTAACCACAATCAAATTAAAAGTGCATTATATGTTATTCAATCAATCTTAGAATACTATACTATTAATTCACAATGTAATGATTATGTATTTTATCAATATCTACTAGATAATCCATTGGAATTAAGTTTTCCCCTTAACTTAATTAAGATCTACATCTTGTATATTGGAACCACAGTGTTGTAGACGCATTATATCATAACCTAATTGAGTTACTAGCTCATTTATCTTATCTTTAGTCCAGAAAGACTTTTTATTACATCCAGCTAATAATCTTGACATAAGATGTTAAATTACTTTTCATCTTGAAACAACTATATTATAGTTAACTTAGACTTATCGAACTCTTACATTTAGTATTCACAAGGTACATTATTTGCTTAATTTTACTTATATAATAAGGTGTTAAATATAACCTTTTACGTATCATTACTTACCTTTAATCTCCTAAACATTTTATTTTTTACACCCATTCACTCTATAGACTATGTATAATCCTTTTGTACCAAACTTCAATAAACTTAAGCCTTAAATACGTTTTAAATTGTTTTACAAAACCTAAGGTTTCAAAGGAATAACCTAATAAATAAATTTCCTTTGTTGTATTTAGGATGGACAATATATCTACATAGAGTAGAATTTATCAAAGAATCAAATTCGGGTTCGTAAGTGAAATTGTTAATTATTTAATAAGATCGTGTATTCTGAAAAATCCTCATATCTTATATCCAAGTGACATATTAATATTCCCAGTGTCAAAAGGTAAATCAGTATAATATCCTATTTAACTTAGCTTCATCTAACTAAAGGCTCAAAGGTTCTAATTATCTAATTACTATTTACAAACCTTTTATAAGTCCTAACCATTAAAGACATCACCTATTTATAAACTCTCATTCTGAATATTGGTAATTAATGTATAAATGTATTTTATATGTCTTATCTAATTCCAAGAAACTTAAGGATCATTATTTAGATTAAATTCCTAATCACATTTTAATATAGTTTTATATCTAATCCTTTTAATGATTTCATCTTAAAATATTAAGTTATTACTCAATACTATAAATGTCAAGAAATGATTAAATCTAGACTTAATAATCCTCTTCACATTTGGATGTAAAAGTAACTCATTTATTTTATTATTGTTTATATAATAAGAACATTTAAATGTAAAAGTATTTCATTCATTTTATTATTAATTATATAATAAGATCTATTTGTGTAACACTTTATGTAATCTAATTAGAAATACTCCTAAATTTTAACTTATTAATTTCTTTACCCAATTATAGATTTACATTGTGGTCATTGACTAAATATATACATGTATTTTAACACTGTTTATATGAATCTTAGAAATTTAAAGGTAACTCTTTAAGCCTAATACATTACTATAATTTAATACCACCTCATATAATATTTTTCTATTTGTATTATGTAGAGGTTTAGTTTAACTTATTAATTCCTTCGTATTATATTTCCTATAAGGTATTTCATTTTATTATGTTTACTGTATATATTTATATATACTAGGATTTATACAAAACATTATTTATGTAGTTTATTGTATTTAATTATTTATATTAACTTTTACACACACCTACATCCAAAATATGGTTAATAAAATAAAGTATTTCCCTTAGTTTCAGTTAAGTATATTAACTACCATATTATATAATTAATATAAATGTAGATTAATTTAGCTCCTTGATTTAACCTAAGTCACTATTTTATTTCTTTTACATATATGTGTAAAAATATATATATAGATATATATATATATTCCTTGGTTTTATTTAAGAATATTAACTCCATATAATATAATAAATAAAACGTAAAAATAACTATATTCCTTGATTTATATAAGTTTCCACTTAAATATGTATGTATACATATATGTAAATAATTTCACTTCTATTAAAAACTAATACCTAAACATTTATAAACTTACTGTTATAAAATGTTAATTTAGTTTCCCTTATTTTCCCCAGCTTAAAAGTTAATTAACAAACCATACTTTAATTTTTGGTTACATTAAAAACCATATATTAAAGTTATTCTTATGAAAAACTCATAAACACAATTTTTAAAACCTTTTACCTTTGCCCAAAAATTACCAAATTTAATATACAGTAACTATAGCATTTTAGACATATTATAAAATTTTTATTTCATAAAAATATCTTTTAATTTGGCCAAATAATTCCAAAAAACCCGTAACTTGCAAAAATCATAACTTATGTTTTAAAAACTCCAAAACCATATTAATTACATCAACATAAACTAGATTTAATACGGAATCTATGGTTAAAATTTCAAGTCAAAATACATTCGGGAAGGTATTTAAATTAATTCAACAAGTTAGGTTTAATTCTGGAAATATTAAAACTCATAACCAACTTAAACTCCCAGATCTAATCTCGGCCGTCCGTTTCTTATAACTACGATCGGACGGCTGCTGAAACTCGAGTTCTTCATCCACCCCCAAATCGACTCGAGTACTAAATCGACATTATCTCACAATCTACAGAACCAAATTGAGTGATTCTTGTTTCTATGGTTTCGAAATTCAATTACGGTTCTAATGATACCAATTTCCTCAATTATAATGCAGTATTCAATGGTTTTTGAATTCGATTTCGAGGTTAGGTTTCTTAAGAGTTTTCGAATTCGATTCTCCCAAATTCACTCAATCTAAAGCGTAATTGATGCAATTGAAACATGTTTTGACCGAAAATGTAATGTAGATTAGCAAGGTTGAAGGATTTGAAGGAAACTTACCGGAATTGCAACAACGGAGCAAATCGAATTCGGAAATCTGGAAAGTTTCGAACTTTCGAGCAGTTCACGGGGCCGACTTGAGGATCTATATCTTGCAGTACAGATCGAGTTAGGCTATGTGTAAGGGCTTAATCTAAACAAGAAACTTAGCTCTACGCATTGATAACAAGAACTCACTCTAACTCACAACACACAAGAAGAAATCAAACCCGAAAGTTACGAGTTTACCTTCTCGTTTCTGGAAAAATTCTGGGCAAAACGCGACCAGATCGGGGTCGGAACTTTAGACGCCTATATCTTCCATATTATTGAGAATGAGATTTGGTCATCAACATGAAAGTTATAGAGGGATTAGAGCTCTTTAAAACGAGCTAAAGAACACGAAAGTTGGATGAGAAACGAAGAAGTTATGGCTAGACGAAGTTACCTGATTCGAAGGGAAAAACTGGAAACTGCAGTTACAGTTTTGCAGGGTGGCTACTTTGGATCGAATTTCCGGTTGATTTAGGATTAGTTAGGGTTAGTGTGAGTTATGGTTGCAAAGAGGAGATTAAGGATAAGAGAATGCAAAAGACGACACTCAAAAATTCCAAAAGATGAGAAAGTTATGGAGGTCACAAGTTAGGGCTAAACACTGAATTTGTTATCGAAATTCAGGGAATCCAGAATCGCTCAAGTCCTGGCGCCTGTGAGCTTGACACGTGGCATCTTTCAAATTTTTGATTCAAAACTTCAATCTAGCATAACTTTGGCTAGGATGATCCGTTTTTGACGTGCTTTTATCGATCTTCATGGTTTCCATAACCTATTTATTGGTATAGGTTTCATGGCCTGGTTTGACCATTCTCAAAAAGTCAACTCTAGCAAAGCTTAATAAGCTTTAAGGTTTCTAGAATTTTATATTGACTTTTATGTTTCAAAACAATATTCCAACACTTCCTAAAATCTTATAATATATTGGAGTGTTTAGAAATTTTCTCAAGATTTATGGACTTATAAATCTTATTATTAAATTTATAATGCTATATAATAATATATAATAATTAGGGTTAAATTGGAGAAAGCCCCTAATAAATTAAATTTCAAATTCCATATAATAATTTAATATTCATAATTCCATATAATAATTTAATACTTAATAGTATTATTAAAGGTTTAATAAATGAAATCCCCTAAATTATTTAAATTAATTTAGGGGGTTTCACAAGAACTCTCGGTCTGTTTTTTAATGGGTGGTCCGGGACTTTGTCCAAGGACCAAGTCCCGGACCCTGCTAAAACCTGCACAAGGGTGATTTTCACCCCTAATCAACCTTAAACCACCCTCCAACTTTCCCTAATCTTTCCACAAGTTTTCCAAATAATTAAACACACTAAAACATGCTCTAAACCACTCCAAAATCATTGGTATAATCCACCACCCAGTTCTTGCTCAAATTCATCAAATTCACATTCTTACATTTTGTATTTTGCAATCTTATGCATTTCTAACTTCTTCTTGGTTGCTTTACCCCTACCAACCTTACCCATGCCTCAATGACCATTACAAATCATTCCTAGACAATTGCATTAACTAAACCCAAGTATAGCCCTTATCTCCAAAGTCTTGCCAAACTAACTCATTCCTAGCATTTCTAAGATGTCTATTAGCCATGTTGCTACAGATTTTTACATCTCTCTTATCCATCCTCCATTTACCATTCCAAGGTTGCCAATCATCTCTAACCTACACTACAAGCACCTAGTTTTCCCCAATACACTAAGTCATTATAAAACACTTATTTTTCTACCAAATTTTACCATAACCTCCCCATAAACTTAACATCTCTCAATCCATCAACTCTCATCAATTTTTAATTCCTAATCTAGCCACACCCACAAGGGGTCCTACCTGCACACAAACTCCATTCAAAATTCACCAAACAACAATATAAACACAATTCCCAAATCACTTGGCTCCAAGGCCCTTAATTCAAAACAACATTTCATAAAATCCTACTAACCACAATCAAGCACATTATTGCTCCATATTTTATTTCATCTTTTATTTCTCCCAAACCCAATTCTAAAACAATTAATATAGGTATTAACGTAGATTTCTTACCTTAATTCACAAGCCTTTCCATTATTCTTTCTTGCTCCTCCTCATCTCAAATTCGGTCAAGTGAGGATGGAGTTGCCAAACTCCATCCCAACATTCAATAAACACAAAAATGTACAAATTAATCATCTAAACCCTTAGGAAATTTTAATTTAATTAAAGGGCTTAAAACATAAGGTTAGGGTTTACCTTGGAGATTTTTGAGAGGGGTTCTCACCCTTGAATCAAGAAGGGGGTTATCCCACCATTGGAGGGTTGAAGCAAAGCTCCAAAACAAGAGAAAAACAAGGTAAGAGAGAGAGCCAAAATCGGCTATCAAAGGAGGAAGAGCACAAATGAGTTTTTCAATGAAATTTTTACCTTAGATGAAAGAGAAGACTCCAAGCTACAAGAAGATGTGCTTTTCTCTTCAAATGGGGAAATCCATGGAGAAGAAACTCATCCTTTTCGAATTTTGAAAAGAGGGAATGATAGAGGAGGATGAGGGGAGTTCAAATATGTAATTATTTTTGTGATTGGAGCTTGGAGGAAGCTTGTGCAAGGCAAAGAAGTTGAGGTAGCCATGGATGGCACCTTGAAATTGTCAGCAAGGGGGAGAGGGAGTTTCAGTCGGCTGGGAAGGAGGAGAAAGAAGAAGGAGGAAAGAGAGAGAGGGGAAAAGAAAATAAGGAGGAGAGAGAGGGTACCTTTTTGCTTTTTTTCTACTTTTTTCCCTTTCTCTTCTTTTCTTACTAACTAGCTAGTTGTAAGTGAGTGTGTGAGTGGGCTGTTTTACTAATTAAAAAACCGGCCCCATATATATGTACAAGCTGGAGCGTTTTTCATCTTTTACAGAAAATGCTCGTTTATTTACCCGGTTTAGCACTATTCACTAACCGGGCCCGTTTTCCGGAATTTTCTCGTTTAATTAATTTTAATGGCTATCAAGCTTCCATTAATGTTTATTTATAGTTATTTGATGAACTATGATCTTTACGGGTTCGTTTGACCACTTAAAGTCACGTTTTCGGGTTTTCTCAAAAAACATGCGCTAAAGCTTTATTAGCGTTTTTAATTCATTTTATGGATCCGTTTTCTTCAGGAATTGTTCCCATATATTATTTAGGCATTATTAAGCCTTTTAAATTCACTTATTACCCTCTTTAAGGTTGTATTCCTCTTACGGTCACTTAACGCTCAATTTAGCGTTTTTCGCTTTTTAAGCGTTTTCTTGTTTCTTTTGGATTTATTTTCCTTACCAAGATTTATTAGGCACTAATAGGCCCTCAATATTATATTAGTGTTTAATCACCCTAATTAAGTCCGGGGTATTTCAGAAACTCTCTCTGTAAACTGCACAGTTTCCTTCTCAACTAATGACCTTGTATTGAAAAGATGTCCTTCATGAACTTGGCATAGATAGGCATTTGCTTCAGCGCATCTGAAAAAGGAATATTAATCGTTAGTTTCTTAAAAATGCTTAAAAACTTACTGAAACTACTCGTCGAGGTCTCTCTTCTTCAACCAATTTGGAAATGGCACTAGAAGCTCAGGAATTGTCCGTGGTGATGGCCGAGAAGACTGGGTAGCTTTGCCGGTCAGCTCATTCTCTAACTGTGTATCTTTACCAACTGGAACACTCTCTAACACTGGCCCCTCAACAATATCTACCTCTTGATTAGCAACTTTGTCCTTTTCAGGTTCAGCTAGAGCATATTCAGCTTCAGGGATCGAATGATCAAGCTGTCTACCACTCCTCAAAGTCACTGCTTTAGCATACTCATGAGGGTTCTTCTCTGGCTGGCTAGGTAAAGCCTCCACGGGTCTATCGAAAATTCGCTCATTAATTTGGGCCATTTGAGTCTCAAGGTGCTTATTGAAAGCTTTCTGCTCTTGCGTGAATGCTTTCTGCGCATGATTGATGGTCTCTTGCTGGTCAAGTTTCCTATTGGTCGTCATGATAAACTCACGCATTGTAGCCTCTAGACTCGAGCTAACACCAGCTTGCTGATCTTGAACTTGCTGATTCTGCACTTGGTGATTCTGGGGAGGTCTCTAATAATGATGATTGTGCTACTGTGGTGGCATTTGATTGTAGGTATTGAAATGCCCCGAACTTAAATATAGTGATTAAGATTAGTCTAATCCGTATTTAAGGGCCTAATGGTGCCTAATTAATATTAGTAAGGAAAAATAAATCCAAAAGAATTAAAGAAACGCTTAAAAAGTGAAAAACACTAAATAAGCGTTAAATAACCATAGGAGGTATGAGACCTCGGTTAGCGTATTATATGGATTCTAAAGGCTTAATAAGGCCTAAATAATATATGGGAACAACTCCCGAAGGAAACGGATCCAAATAATGCATTAAAACGCTAATAGAGCTTTAGCGCACGTTTTTTGAGAAAACCCGAAAACGTGATTCTAAGTGGTCAAACGAACCCATAAAAATTATAAATCGCTAAATGACAATTATTAAGCATTTATGGAAGCTTAATAACCAATAAAAATAAGTAAACGAGAAAATTCCGGAAAACGGGCCCGGTTAGAGAATAGTACCAAAACCGGGAAAAATAACGAGCATTTTCTGTAAAAGATGAAAAATGCTCCAACTAGTAATGTATGTGGGGGCCGGTTTTAATGGGTTAATTAACCCCTCTCTCTCACACACACACAACTAACAAATAAGTAAATCAAAAAGCAAAAAGTAAAAGTACAAAAAGTAAAAGTACAAAAAGTAGTAAAAGAGACTCTCTCTCTCTCCCTCACTCATTTCCCTCATCTCTCTCCTATCCATCTCTTCCCCCACCGATTTCTCTCTCTTCCTCCTCCCTATTCGGTCGATTTGGAATCTCCCCACAATAACAATGGCTTCTTCACTTTACCTCCATGCTTCACCTTCATTTGAACTCCAAATGCAAAAATAATTGCATATTCTTGCTCCCCTCATCATCCTCTACACTTCTCTCTTTTCAAAATCTCAAAATGAGAAAGTTCATCTCCATGGGTTTTGCCCATTTGAAGAGAAAGTGGTACCAAATTAAAGCTTGGAGTCTCCTCTCTCCACTAAGGTAAAAATCTCCATAAAAGATTCAAGTTTTCTCCACCTTCTTTGGTAGCCGATTTTGCCCTTTGTAATGCCTTATTTTTCTCTCTCTTTTGAGCTTTAATTCAACCTTGCAATGGTGGTGGAACCACCTTCTTGAAACAAGGGCTAAAACCCCTCCTAATACACTCCAAAGGTAAACCCTAGAAATCTTGCTTTAAACATTTCAATGAACTAGCATTAATCTAAGGGTTAGTAATTTAATTAGAATTGTTTTATGTGCTTTGGGTGATGGGAATGGAGTTTGGCAACTCCATTCCCCATATAGCCGATTTGTGCAAGAAAGAGAGGAAGAGGAGAATTGGAAAAGAATGAAGGAAATTATAAGCTCAAGGTAAGAGCTCCATTATAATGCTTAATTTTAATGCATTAGAGTAATGGGAATGGGTAAACAAATAAAAGAACCTAAACTATTGTATTAGTATTGAAGTTTATGAAGTTTTGAGTATTTGGGAACTAGTAAGTGAATTGTAGGCCTTAGAGCCAAGTATATTGTGTATGAGTATTGGTATTGTGGTGTGATGGAGTATTGATGTATTGAGATGGATTTGTATTGCTTTGATTGCTGGTAGGACCCTTGTAAGGGTGTGGATAGATTATGAATGAATTTGATGAGGAAGTATGTGTGTGGGTAAGTGGAAATTGTAGGTGAACTATGGCAAAATTTTAGTAGGAATTGTGCATTATTGGATGACTTGGTGAATGGTAGAACCAAGGTGTGTATTGGAGTTAGTTAGTAGAGATGTTTAGTAACCATGGAATGGTAGTTGAAGGAAGAGGGTAGAGTGTGTAAAAATCTGTAGCAAATAGCATGTGAAATGCATTGGAGAAACTAGGGAAAAAAATAGTGTACAAGATTTAGTGAAATGAATGTTGGACTTGGGTATAGATAGTGCAATGGCTTGGAAATGAATTGGCATGGTAAGATGATGTATTTAGAATGCTAGGAATGGAATTGGTTGAGGAAGTATTGGATGGTATGATTGAGGTTAAAAATCTGTAGCATTTGAGAACAAAGGTTGGCATAAGTGTTTAAATGAAGTAAGGAAAAATTGTGTATGTGGATCTAGGAATGAGTAAGGAATTTGGTGGATGAACTAAGGCAATTTGGAGGGCCTAAGTAGTGTTTAAACATGTGGGATTACATGTAGGAAGATTGGGAAACAATGGGTAAGTAAAGAACCGAAAACAGAATTTTAAAACTAAAGTACTGGGCCGGACCGACCTTGGGACCGAACTTACAAGGTCGGTCGAGCCTTAAAATACAATGACGGGAAGTCTACTGGAATGGACCGACCTTAGGGACCGGACTTGCAAGGTCGGTCGGCCTAAAATTTTCCCGTAATGTAACATACTGGAATGGACCGACCTTGAGACCGTTTTGGAATGTGTGGAGGAGACCTTGGATGGACTTGCAAGGTCGGTCGGCCTAAAATTTTCCCGTTGTGTAACCCACTGGAATGGACCGACCTTGAGACCAGACTTGCAAGGTCAGTCGGGCCTGAATTTTTCCAGCGATGAAACTTACTGACTTCGACCGACCTTGGGTCTGACCCTGGGTAAGGTCGGTCGAGTCAAAACAAAAAAAAAATATGATTATAGTAATCATAGGTATATATATACCAATACACATATGTATATGTATATATAGTGGTACATCATTAATGGGATGGAAATGGTAAGAGAGTATGTACATGAGTAAGAAAATAAGTTTGAGAAAACTATGAACTTAGGAGCATTAAGTTAAATCGAATTAACGGGATAACGGGGTAAGTACGGGAGTAGTAGGTATGTATGTATTGTAATGCGTAGTATTAATGGAACCATTTGGCATGTAGCCGGAGGTTCAAGAATAAGACTCGAGGAATGAGAGTCAACCAAAGGAACAAGGGAACACCCGGTAAAGTGATTTCCGGAAAGAGGTATGATTTCTTCATGCTCTGTATCCTAGCCTGGTTACCCTGATTTGTGTGCTTATTTGATCACCTAAATAAGATAAATGCATGAATCGGACTATATTGCACTTACTTGTGCTTGCTTTAGTTTGTTCATGATATGTAATATCTTGAACACTAGTTTGTATAATTCATGAAATATATGAATTATGAGGAAGTGTATTGTACCTTGTATTGTACTTGTGTATTGTGATGTATTTTCGTATGGATGTGTATTTGAGCAATGTAATTGTGTATGTGGCTTGAATGAATGACTTCTACTAATTCCTAACCACCTAACTTCTAACGTAAGTATTGACTAAATTGGAATGAGTAGAAGTCCGATATAGTTTCGGCCACGCGTGTGATGAGGAGACACAAGAGGTTGGATCCGATTCCTGGTTCGTAAGCTGGTCCATGGCCCAAACCCCCTTAAATGGGTAGCATCCTGGATTAGTGAACTAAGTAAATCCCGGTGGTGGGACAGAGTAGTCCCCGGGCCGGAGGTCCCGACGAATTGAATTGAGTAAGTAGTAAGTAAAGTAAAGTATTGTATGAGTAATGGTCTTGGCTGGTGTAAGTCATTTACCCCGAGTAAAAGATAAATCTCCACCCGATTAACTCGGGTGGACCAATGAAGCTAACAAATACTGTGTATTGAGTATGTATTGTGTATGTGAAATACCCCGAACTTAAATATAAGGATTAAAATTTATCTAATACATATTTAAGGGCCTAATGGTACCTAATTAATATTGGTAAGGAAAAAAATAAGTCCAAAAGAAATAAAGAAACGCTTAAAAGGCGAAAAACGCGAAATAAGCGTTAAATGACCATAGGAGGTATGAGACCTCGGTTAGCGTATTATGTAGATTCCAAAGGTTTAGTAAGACCTAAATAATATATGGGAAGAACTCCCGAAGAAAACGGATCCAAATAATGTATTAAAACGCTAATAGAGCTTTAACGCACGTTTTTTGAGAAAACCCGAAAACGTGATTTTAAGTGGTCAAACGGACCCGTAAAAATTATAAATCATTAAATAAATATTATTAAGCATTTATGGAAGCTTAATAACCAATAAAAATAAAGAAACGAGAAAATTCTGGAAAACGGACCCGATTAGTGAATAGTACCTAAACCGGGTAAAATAACGAGCGTTTCTGTAAAAGATGAAAAACGCTCCAGCTAGTGTAACAGTGGGGGCCGGTTTTAAGGGGTATAAACAGTCTCTCTCTCACACACACACACACAAGTAACAAATAAGTAAATCAAAAAGCAAAAGCAAAAGTACAAAAAGTAGAAAAGATACTCTCTCACCTCACTTTTCTATTCTCTCTCCAATTCCTTTCCCTCTCTCTCACGGTGGACTCCCCCTCCTGAACCTCTCTTCTTCCTCCTCTGGTGGGAACCGATTTTTGAGCTCTCCAAATAGCTCCCATGGCAACTCCACCTTCTACCTCAAGCTCTAGCTCCATTTGAGCTCCAAATGTAAAATAAAATACATATTTGAAAACTCCCCTCATCATCCTCTATCATTCCCTCTTTTCAAAATTCGAAAAGGATGAGTTTCATCTCCATGGGTTTTCCCCATTTGAAGAGAAAAGCACACCATTATGGAGCTTGGAGTCTCCTCTTTCCAACAAGGTAAGAATCTCCATGAAAGACCTCACTTTTCTCCATCTCTTGGGTATAACCGATTTTTCCCCTCTCTCACCTTGTTTTCCCTCTTGTTTTGGAGCTTTGTTTCAACCCTCCAATGGTGGTGAGAACACCTTCTTGAACCAAGGGCTAAAACCCCTCCTAAAAGCTTCAAAAGGTAAACCCTAGAAATTTGTTTAAAACATCTCAATGAGTTAGTATAAATCTAAGGGTTAGTATATTAATTATACTTGTTTTGTATGCTTTGGGTGATGGGAATGGAGTTTGGCAACTCCATTCCCCACAAAATCGAATTGAACAAGGAAGAGAAGAGGAGAAGTGGAAAAGGAATGAAGGGATTGTAAGCTCAAGGTAAGAGCTCTTTCTTGAATGGTAAATTTAATGCATTAGAGTAACGGGTATGGGTAACCAATTTAAGGAACCCAAAATATTCTGTTGGTATTGTAATATTGGAATCTTGGGTATTTGTGAACTAGTATGTAAATTATAGGCCATAGAGCCAAGAGTATTGTATATGAGTATTAATATTGTGGATTGAGGAAGTATTGATGAATTGGTATTGTAATGATTGCTGGTAGGACCCTTGTATGGGTGTGGCTAGAATAGGCATGAATTTGGTGAGAAGGTGTATGTGTGGCTAAGTAAGAAAAGTAGATGAGCTATGGCAAAATTTTGGTAGGAATATGTACAATTATGGATGACTTGGTGAATCGGAGAACCAAGGTGTGTATTGAAGTTAGTGGAGATATTTAGTAACTATGGATTGGTACTTGTGGTATGAGTATGTGAAAGTGTAAAATCTATAGCAAGAAGTAGTATAATGCATTGGAGGAACTAGGAGAAACTAGGTGTGCTTGGGGAGCCTAAAGTGTGAAGTAAACCACTTTGTAACAGATTTTGAAAGGAGCTAGATAATGGGAAGGATTGAGTGGAAGGTAATGTAATGAGGATATTAGTAGTGGTATTGGTAGTAAGAGTATTGAATGATAAAGGTTACGTTGAAAATCTGTAGCATTTGAGGAAAGAGCAAGATCTGTAACATTGGTGAAATGGGAACTAGTATAAGTGTTGAGATGAAAGGAGAAAATATTGAGTAAGTTGTGTAAGAATGGAGTAGCAAGTTTGAGAATGAATTAAGGTGATTTAGAGCATCTAAATGAGTGGTAAACATGTGGGGAAGTATTGGTAAAGATTGGGGAAGTAATGGGTAAATAAATCAGTTGAAAACAGATTTTTAAAACTGAAGTACTGGGCCGGACCGGACTTGCGACCGGACTTGCAAGTTCGGTCAAGCCCAGATTTACAAAGACGGGAAACCTTCTGGAATCGACCAGACTTGCGACCGGACATGCAAGTTCGGTCGGACCAGAAAATTCTCCCGTCTGAAACCTTCTGGAATGGACCGAACTTGCGACCGGACTTGCAAGTTCGGTCGGCCAGAAAAATTTCCGTAACGCAAGCTACTGGAATGGACCGAACTTGCGACCGGACTTACAAGTTCGGTCGAGCCAGAAATTTCCCGTACTGATAGCTACTGGAATGCCGGACTTGCAAGGTCGGTCGCAAGTCCGGTCGAGTAAAAAAAAAATGTTTTAGTTATATGATTATAGTAATCATATATACATATATATATGCATATATACATATATGCATATATATGTAGAAATACACCATTAATGAAGTAATAATGGTAAGAAAGTGAGTAAATGGGTAAGGAAGCAAGCTTAAGAAGTAATAAGGAAAAAAATGGTTTGATAACCACGTATGAAAATAATGAAGTAGTAAGTGTACATTGAAAGTATCAATGAAGGAGTAAGTTAGATCAATAATAGATCATTGATCATACTACTTCGTGTATGTGTAGGGATCAAATAGTTGATCACCAAAGGAAACCGGTAGTGCGAAAACGACGGTGTACGGTATGATTTCTTCATGCTCTGTATCCTAACCTGGTTACCCCGATTTGTGTGCTTATGTGATCACCAACAAGATAAATGCACAAATCAGACTTATACTGCACTTAACTGTGCTTGAACTATTTTGTTCTTGTTGTATTTCTTTGAACAATTAGTTTGTATAATTCATGAAATGAATGAATGGAATTGAGAAGTATGTGTAAGTATTGTGTACTTGAGTATTGTATGTATGTATGGAAATGAAGTATTGACTTCTACTAATTCCTAACATTCTAACTCCTAACTTGAGTAATGAGTAAATGGAATGAGTAGAAGTCCGATATAGTTTCGGCCACGCGTGAGGATAAGGAACACAAGAGGTTGGATCCGAATCCTGGCTGTAATCTTTTCCATGGACCAATTCCCTTGAATGGGTAGCATCCTGGATTAGTGGGCCACCCTAAAGCCCGGTGGTGGGATGTAGTAATCCCTGCCCGGAGGTCATACCGACTTAACTAGAAGTAAAGTATGTAAGAAGTAAGTATTGTATGTGTATTGGTCTTGACTATTGTAAGTCATTGACCGGAAGTAAAAGAGTATCGAACACCTGATTAACCCGGGTGTGTAATGAAGCTAACTGGACCTTTGTATGTATTGGATAATTGTATCTCCGTATTGCGTATTGGATATGTAATGGGTATGTAATGCGTATGTGTAACCCGAAAGATGGTAGGTAAGCATTGGTTGACTTGTATTGTCTTCCAAGCATGTATTGTACTGTGCGTATGTATGTATACTTGTGTAGTATTGTAGTATCGTGAATGAAAGCATGTATGTATGTATGTATGAATGTATGTATTGCAAAATGAATTGCATGTATTCGACCAAATGGTCGGCGTACCCTCGCTAGTACGCGGGGTATGCGGTTATCATGTTCAGCGAAAGCTGACCCCCTCGGGGGAACGTTTTTAGTGTGCAGGTACCCGGAGCGAATACGGTCAAGGTAAGAGACCGGTGGCGTGCCTTGTAATTAGAAGTATCTAGTTTGTGAGGAAGGGGTAACAGATTGACTCCTAGTGAGTATGTGTGAATTTGGGAGAAGTACGGTATTGATTTTGGAACCTAGTAACTCGGTATGTGTAGCGTATTATCTTGTACTGAATTGTGGAGTATTGTATTGTAGGGAGCATTGTATCGAATGGAGTACTGTAGTATCCAGTATGTAATGAGAGTATGTATTGTATTGAGTAGTACTCGGATATTCCGGTCCATCAGACCGATGCTGTACGTATTAGTAGCCTTGTTAGTCACATGGGTGACTAACGGCATTGTGCCCCCCCGCCGTAGAGTATGAATGTATCCGCTGCGTGAGAACGAATGTATAAGGAGATTGGACGGTAATGACGGTATTAGCGGTAGGGGTGTTACAGTATGTAATGCGTATGTGTATTTCAGAAGAAGGTAAGTATGAATTGGATGGCTATTATGGTATTCCTTGCATGTGTTGGAGTGTATGTATGTATGCCTTGTGTTAAGTGTAGTAGTAATTGTATGAAAGCATGTATGCATGTATGTATGAATAAAATGAATTGCATGTATTCGACCAAGTAGTCGGCGTACCCTCGCTAGTACGCGGGGTATGCGGAAGTCATATTCAGCGTAAGCTGAGCCCCTAGGGGCAACGTTTTTAGTGTGCAGGTACCCGACGCAGTATGGACACAGGAGAGACCGGTGGACATGCCTAGATTGCTAGGAATAAAATTGTAGATAGTAGAGAATGATAATGGGCTTGTAGCGTTGATGTAGAGGTGTACCAAGGGGTACACCATAAGTATTGAAGTATGTAGTTGTGAGGAATGGGTAGATGTAGACTCTTAAGGAGTATGTATGAACTTGCAAGAGGTATTATATTTGTATAAGGATCTTTGTAAATTCGGTTATGTATATTGTAATGTATGGCATTGTAATGGAGCATTGGATCGAATGGGAAGTTGTAGTACCCGGTTATAATTGTAGAAAGAATTGTTTTTGTGTAGCACTCGGACATTCCGGTCCATCAGACTGATGTTGTATGTAGTAGTAGTCGCCTTGTTAGTCACGTGGGTGGCTAACGGCATTGTATCACCCACCGTTGAGTATGTAAGTATCCGCTGTGTGAGTCTGGATGTATAAGGAGATTGGACGATAATGACAGTATTAGCGGTAGGGGTGTTACAAAAAGTGGTATCAGAGCGAAGTATCGCTCTGATGACTTGTAATACCGAGTTTAGGAAATACCGAGTTAGGAATTGGAAGCTTAGGGCTAAGGGCTGAGTGATAGCATTAGAGATATGCGAGTTAGGAATTCCCGTGAGTACCGGATACCTACAAGATCAGACCCGCCCTTCACAAACCCCTTTGTATAACTTGGGAAAGTACGCCAGAGAGAAGGAAAGACCTCTCATACTCGGGAAAACCCGATCTAGCAGTAGTGAGATAATCCTTATAAGAGGAAAGAACTTGACACACGGTAGATTCCAAGAAATGGAAGTCCCGGAGATAGATCCCGGTTGAACAACAATACCCGCACTTAATAGCGGTAGAATGAGCACTCCAACCACAAGGAGGCTGCAACTTACAACAGCATGGGGCGACATGCTTAGCAATCGCGAAACCTGGCTAACCAACCAGCAGCAGGAATAAAAGCACTAAGCGTGCAACGACGCGGAAGGAAGAACAATAATAAAACCCGAGACACAAGTCTACGGGACAGTAATATCTAAATAATGCCACTAACGGTATACTAGCCGACTAAGGACATAGTCGGGAGTGGTTAACTCCGAAACTACAACGCCAAAAGGTTACAATACCTAGCCGACATAGCTCAGACAGCTATAGGAACATTCGCGGGATATAATCCGACAGGACTACAGAAGTAGTGCCTAACAAGCTAAGGCTCAGTAACCACAACAAACGCGTGGGAACGAGCAACAAGGAAGAACACAACCAAATCAAAAGGGAATCTCCAAGGATTGGAGAAGTACCCAGATCTACGACAGCCATACCCAGATCTACGACAGCCATACCCAGATCACTGAGAAGCTACCGAAAAGATCGAGTACCCCAAACACAGATCAATGAGATCAAGGGAAGAGTCAACAAGACTACCCAAATACGAGCGGAAACCGTACCGTGACGGGTATAGGTTTACCCAACAACCACCAGTACCACGCACTTGCCACGGCAAGTGCAGTAATAATAGGATCATTCAGGAGGACTTTTAACACACCACAGGTACAAAGTAATGTACCATGACAACAATGAAGCAACTACGGGAATAAACATCCTAAAACTGAAAGAATGAAAACCTTGGAAGGGCCCGACGGCCTGACCATTGCACTAAAGAACACACCAGTCGGCAAGAAGCTGGACTTAGTGGAGACCTTAAACAAACTGTTATTTTAAAACCCTAATCTTTCATTCAAAACCACAACCTTTCTTATAAACCTTGGATTTTAAAACCGAACCAACAAGATTACAGTGAGTATCATAGGATGATACAAGAGGAGTTGACAATAGAATACTTCACCTAGGCGTGTGACGAACACTACGAGTGTACCCAATTACGGATGTGGGACGACCGCACTCCGAAGGAGCTTGCGGGCCTGACATATAGTCGGGTAAGTGGTAACGTATCAACAAGGTACCCCACGTATGTATACATGTAGTGTACGGAACACGGGAAGTAGTCAACTCCGTTCTACGGACCATCAGTAAGTTCAAACCAGAACAGCTGGACACTTCAGACGATCAAGGAGAAGGAATACAGCTAAGTAATAAGTATAAAGGAATTCAGAGAATCCATCTGAAGATATAAAATGGGGATTAAGAAGTGCAAAGAGCACAGACTAGTAAGTATAAACATTGGATATGTCTCAAAGACTTCAAATAAATACATAACAGCTGGAAGAAATACCCAACCTAAACACAGTAAGGCAAATGCCTAACGTGAACACATTGATGCTCAACAAACGGGACGGAGTCTCCCAAGAGCAATCACAAGATTACCATGAGGTATAACCCATCAATGGAGAGAATCTTAAACCTAGTCTAAACACAAGGAGAAGGTATAAACAATCTACCCAAGAACGGGAGATGTTATAACCCAAAAAGGAATAACTCAAAATACAATACCACAAGGGGTATAGTGATAACATATCATAAACATTAGCCGTGATGTAACGGCATAACCCAACAACACCCAGGAGCAATCCTTGAAGGGTATCCGGATTGACAACAGTCGAGCAAAGCGTCGTGATAAGAGCACGGGAGCTAGAATGAACATTCGGTTAGGACACCGAAGGGATTTCATTTAACAGGAAATACCCTAAATTACCTGAAGGGACTGACTAACACCAGATCGCCAAAAGGGGCTCCTATGAACGGAAGCATGACGACACGACTTGCCGTGGAGCCCAGTAAATATCTCCAACCTATGGGGTATACAAGGAGTGGAAACATGAATAAGCAGGTTGCAAAGAGCATAGCTTCCAGCAATAAGGCTTAAGAGCCATGAACCAACTACGTTATGTAAACTAAAACGGTTGGAAAACCCATACCATTTAATAACAAGACTTGCAAAAGATATTGCTTCATACGACAAGAAAATCGACAACTGAACCACCCAATTAAAGCTCAACAACGAGTGGCTTAGAGTAATGGCCATCTCAAAGTCACTGTCACTAGAGCATCAGCCTAGTATACAGTTGACAAGCTTTTAATCCCTTTCATGCCTTCTGTAGAAATGGTAACACAGAGGCATAGGAACCGTGATAATGCCAACATTGGCCTAGTCCACACTTGGACACTATGAGAAACCCAAGGAAGGTACCCCTCGTTAATAGAAGACCACCAGTGTGGTAAAGATGTGAACCCTAAGAAAAGGCTTCCATCCTCTATAACAATAAAGCCTACGCATATAAATATTGCCAAAGGGCGATGGAATAAAGAAATGAGATTTCCAAACCATTACGACTTAAAGGAGTAAGTATACTCCATATGCACCCAAGCATGTGGTGAATCATTGTGTAAACACCAACATGGTAAACCTTGTCTTGAGACCTATGAGTGGAAACAAGCCTCTCAACAAGAACTACATTTATCAATGTTAGAAAACGGGAGCAGAAAACCCTTGAAGTTCGTTGGGATGTCCTGGTGATGTTCATACAGGTAAGACCACATAGCTAGAGCCTATAAACAATGCTCAACACTAGGAAGACGGTAAGTGTAAAAAATAATCAATGTGAATACACATTTCGACATCGAATGACCGACGCTCAAGAGAGCTTATAACCCGATAAATTACTTCATCCATTGTCAACCAAAATATTTGGCAAATCATATCATAAATGAGGAAATAACGTGAGGTAAGCCAACCTACACATGAAACCTAAACTGAAATAAAATATCTCCACATGGGGAAGATAATAACATTGCGGTATGCTACGACAACCGTCATACATATGAACTAGGAACCTCCTAGTGTATTACACCTAAGGAATGGTGCCAACGACATTAATGGTAATGAGTAAAGATGAGCTACCACAGTAACAAAAATAGTAAAAACAATGTTGTATAACGAGTAAGAATACGGTGCGCAAGAAGCAACCGTTATGAGGAAGTAGTTAGACAATGACGCAGAGTATAAGTAAGAGAAGACAGGCAGAAATATTCATTCCTATCACATAAGTGACTTACTGCCAAGCGTTTACGCCTCTGCACTCTTTATGACTGAGTGTTTTGGTATTGCATTTGTGCAGCTAATAATCTAGTGGGATAGCAAGGGATATGGAAATATAAATCATAGTAAACCCTTCTTTTCGCCAACAACATGGCATAAGCCAGTTAAGCAAGCTTAGCAACAAACCGTGCGGCCTAAGGCAAAAGAAGCATGAAGAGTGTAAAACACACTAACAATCACAAGATGTGAATTCCATTGGAATAAAAGGTGAAAGGAGACTAAAGAAAGTCACAAAGACTAACGCATACTGAATGCAAGGTCATACAAGTAAAGAACACTTGTATTGAACCAGAGAAACTGGTATAATTCATAAGCTGGTGACAACAGAGGAAGTGCTACAACTAAGTGGTGACTTAACCTCGCCCGACAATAAGTCGGAGGAACTTAGCGAATAATCATGGAAGCACGAATACTATGTACAATAGATTGCCAAAGAACTAGTTACAGATCTAAAACTCATCGAGTACAAACACGGTACAAGAATACCACACTTATTAATAACCATATTTCCCACAATAGAGGGATAATAAGGTGATGTATAGCACATTAAGGATAACATGAAGGGTGAGTAACCCAAGTTATCAAGGTCGCGCAGCAGAAGCTAGTGGGCCCTAGCTAGGAGATAATGTACCTAGTAAGTATAATAGAATGGCTACTAATGCCTTCAAGCTTGATAGGCTAGAACCTAATTAATTATGAGTTAAATAAACTTATATAGGAATTCTTGGTGCAAAGACTAAACCATTGGTATGGTTAAGACCCTTTGACCAGAGCATATTATATAGTATACCGTAGTGAAGCTAAACGCTTCAGATTGCCCAAATTGAGTAAACCAATGTTTAGTAATAATAACATATGGTAGATTACGTGGGCGTAATCCTTTTTAAGGGGGGTAAAGCGAAAACCGCTTAATGTAAGTTTCATGAATAAAACAGTTAAACTATAATGTGCATAGCACAAATGAGAATCAAATTGATGATTGGTACTTATGTTAAATAAACATATGTATTCATTCATATTGAAATTGTGGTAACTAGGCATTAGATATGCAAATACCATAGGATGAATATACCCATATTGTAACCCCGGTGTAAGAGTATTGGTAAGGAAGAGTAATGAGTAGTGGGCGGAGCTCCACAAGTATCGTAGCCTTTGAAGAAGTAGTACAAATTGATTGAGAGTAATTGATGAATGAAGTTCATGAGTAGTGCATTCATAGGTACATTATTGGAAGCAAATTAAAGACGACTAAATTTCACAGGTATAGTATTCCTTAATTAGAGTATTGGAGATGATGGAGTAATGGATGAAAGTAGCGAAGGTTGAGGAAATGGGCATTTAGGTATTGAATCACGAAATAAAGCATTGGGGAAGTAGAGTGAGGATGATTGATGGACTGATTCCATCCTTTGGGGATGTATGAATTCGTAATCACGACTAGAAAGAGTAAAAAGATAGAAAATGAAAATAATTAAATTATTCGTTTGTTTGAAATTGATGTGGGAAGTCGAACTTGATCCTGATCAGATCGAGGGAAACTGAACACAAATTGGGGTGGAAGGATAGTTCAACACTGATGCTGATCACATCAGGGTCGAATGATTCTTGAAGCTCCCCTTAAGTGGTCACAAGAATCACACATAGGATAGAAGTAACGAATATAAATGGTAATTTGGAGTTGTATGCTTTAGAAATATTTCTAGTTAGTAGTTGTGAAGGAATTTTCCCTAGACTAGAGAACGAGAATTGTTGGGAGCTTATACCGGAGAAGATAGTAGTGTAGCATATTGTATTATTCCAAGGGCAGCGGGACATTGAGGAGTCCTGTGTCTAGAGGACCTGAGTGCCAGCGGGATTGTGATGTGTATTGCATTGCTTGGGGATAGCTTTGCACTGTATGTATGTATGTATAAATTTATAATGAGGAACCGGATGGTTGGTAGTAATGCGGATCCGGTAATGATTGTACATTGGTATGGTACGGTATGTGGAAACCTTGAGTATTGGATTGGGAATTGTAAGTAGGGGGAATGTAAGACTTTGGCATTAGAAGTGTATGAATGAGTAAATGTAGTAATCATATAACCTTGAGCAACGTCAAGGACAAAGTTCTTAAGGGGGGTAGACTGAAATACCCCAAACTTAAATATAGTGATTAAGATTAGTCTAATATGTATTTAAGGGCCTAATGGTGCCTAATTAATATTGGTAAGGAAAATAAATCTAAAAGAATTAAAGAAACGCTTAAAAAGTGAAAAACGTTAAATAAACGTTAAATAACCATAGGAGGTATGAGACCTCAGTTAGCGTATTATATGGATTCTAAAGGCTTAATAAGGCCTAAATAATATATTGGAACAACTCCCGAAGGAAACGGATCCAAATAATGCATTAAAACGCTAATAGAGCTTTAGCGCACGTTTTTCAAGAAAAACCCGAAAACGTGATTCTAAGTGGTCAAACGAACCCATAAAAATTATAAATCGCTAAATGACAATTATTAAGCATTTATGGAAGCTTAATAACCAATAAAAATAAGTAAACGAGAAAATTCTGTAAAACGGGCCCGATTAGTGAATAGTACCAAAACCGGGTAAAATAACGAGCGTTTTCTGTAAAAGACGAAAAACGCTCCAACTAGTAATGTATATGGGGGCCTGTTTTAATGGGTTAATTAACCCCTCTCTCTCACACACACACAACTAACAAATAAGTAAATCAAAAAGCAAAAAGTAGTAAAAAGGACTCTCTCTCCTCCCTCACTCATTTCCCTCATCTCTCTCCTATCCATCTCCTTCCCCCACTGATTTCTCTCTCTTCCTCCTCCCTATTCTGCCGATTTGGAAGCTCCCCACAACAACAATGGCTTCTCCACTTTACCTCTATGCTCCACCTTCATTTGAACTCCAAATGCAAAAATAATTGCATATTCTTGCTCCCCTCATCATCCTCTACACTTCTCCCTGTTCAAAATATCAATATGAGAAATTTCATCTCCATGGGTTTTCCCATTTGAAGAGAAAGTGGTACCAAATTAAAGCTTGGAGTTTCCTCTCTCCATTAAGGTAAAAATCTCCAAAAAAGATTCAAGTTTTCTCCACCTTCTTTTGGTAGCTGATTTTGCCCTTTGTAATGCCTTATTTTCTCTCTCTTTTGAGCTTCAATTCAACCTTGCAATGGTGGTGGAACCACCTTCTTGAACCAAGGGCTAAAACCCCTTCTAAAACACTCCAAAGGTAAACCCTAAAAATCTTGCTTTAAACATTTCAATGAACTAGCATTAATCTAAGGGTTAGTAATTTAATTACAATTTTTTGTGTGCTTTGGTGATGGGAATGGAGTTTGGCAACTCCATTCCCCATATAGCCGATTTGTGCAAGAAAGAGAGGAAGAGGAGAATTGGAAAAGAATGAAGGAAATTATAAGATCAAGGTAAGAGCTCCTTCTTAATGCTTAATTTTAATGCATTAGAGTAATGGGAATGGGTAAACAAATAAAAGAACCTAAACTATTGTATAGTATTGAAGTTTATGAAGTTTTGAGTATTTGGGAACTAGTAAGTGAATTGTAGGCCTTAGAGCCAAGTATATTGTGTATGAGTATGGTATAGTGGTGTGTGGTGTGATGGAGTATTGATGTATGAGATGGATTTGTATTGCTTTGATTGCTGGTAGGACCCTTGTAAGGGTGTGGCTAGATTAGGAATGAATTTGATGAGGAAGTATGTGTGTGGGTAAGTGGAAATGTAGGTGAACTATGGCAAAGTTTAGTAGGAATTGTGCATTATTGGATGACTTGGTGAATGGTAGAACCAAGGGTGTGTATTGAAGTTAGTAGAGATGTTAGTAACCATGGAATGGTAGTTGAAGGAAGAGAGTAGAGTGTGTAAAAATCTGTAGCAAATAGCATGTGAAATGCATTGGAGAAACTAGGAAAAAAAAATAGTGTACAAGATTTAGTGAAATGAATGTTGGACTTGGGTATAGATAGTGCAATGGCTTGGAAATGAATTGGCATGGTAAGATGATGTATTTAGAATGCTAGGAATGGCATTGGTTGAGGAAGTATTGGATGGTAGGATTGAGCTTACAAATCTGTAGCATTTGAGAACAAAGGTTGGCATAAGTGTTGAAATGAAGTAAGGAAAAATTGTGTATATGGATTTAGGAATGAGTAAGGAATTTAGTGGATGAACTAAGGCAATTTGGAGGGCCTAAGTAGTGTTTAAACATGTGGGATTACATGTAGGAAGATTGGGGAAACAATGGGTAAGTAAAGAATTGAAAACAGAATTTTAAAACTAAAGTACTGGGTCGGACCGACCTTGGGACCGAACTTACAAGGTCAGTCGAGCCTTAAAATACAATGACGGGAAGTCTACTGGAATGGACCGACCTTGGGGACCGGACTTGCAAGGTCGGTCGCCCTAAAATTTTCCATAATGTAACATACTGGAATGGACCGAGCTTGGGACCGGACTTGCAAGGTCGGTCGGCCTAAAATTTTCCCGTTGTGTAACCCACTGGAAAGGACCGACCTTGAGACCGGACTTGCAAGGTCGGTCGGGCCTGATTTTTCCAGTGATGAAACTTACTAACTTCGACCGACCTTGGGTCCGACCCTGGGTAAGGTCGGTCGAGTCAAAAAAAAATGTTGATTATAGTAATCATAGGTATATATACAATACAATATGTTATATGTATATATAGTGGTACATCATTAATGGGATAGAAATGGTAAGAGAGTATGTACATGAGTAAGAAAACAATTTTGAGAAAACTGTGAACTTAGGAGCATTAAGTTAAACCAAATTAACGGGATAACGGGGTAAGTACGGGAGTAGTAAGTATGTAGGTATTGTAATGCGTTGTATTAATGGAACCATTTGGCATGTAGCCGGAGGTTCAAGAATAAGACTCGAGGAACGAGAGTCAACCAAAGGAACAAGGGAACACCCGGTAAAGTGATTTCCGGAAAGAGGTATGATTTCTTTCTTTATGCTTTGTATCCTAACCTGGTTACCCCAATTTGTGTGCTTATTTGATCACCTAAATAAGATAAATGCACGAATCAGACTATATTGCACTTACTTGTTCTTGCTTTAGGTTGTTCTTGATATGTAATATCTTGAACACTAGTTTGTATAATTCATGAAATATATGAATGATGAGGAAGTGTATTGTACCTTGTATTGTACTTGTGTATTGTGATGTATTTTCGTATGGATGTGTATTTGAGCAATGTAATTGTGTATGTGGCTTGAATGAATGACTTCTACTAATTCCTAACCACCTAACTTCTAACGTAAGTATTGACTAAATTGGAATGAGTAGAAGTCCGATATAGTTTCGGCCACGCGTGAGGATGAGGAGACACAAGAGGTTGGATCCGATTCCTGGTTTGTAAGCTGGTCCACGGCCCAAACCCCTTAAATGGGTAGCATCCTGGATTAGTGAACCAAGAAAATCCCGGTGGTGGGACAAAGTAGTCCCCGGGCCGGAGGTCCCGACGACTTGACTTGAGTAAGTAGTAAGTAAAGTAAAGTATTGTATGAGTAATGGTTTTGGCTGGTGTAAGTCATTGACCCCGAGTAAAAGATAAATCTCCACCCATTAACACGGGTGGACCAATGAAGCTAACAAGTACTGTGTATTGAGTATGTATTGTGTATGTAATACGTATGTGTATTTCGGAAGAAGGTAAGTATGAATTGGATGGCTATTATGGTATTCCTTGCATGTGTTGGAGTGTATGTATGTATGCCTTGTGTCAAGTGTAGTAGTATTTGTATGAAAGCATGTATGCATGTATGTATGAATAAAATGAATTGCATGTATTCGACCAAGTGGTCGGCGTACCCTCGCTAGTACGCGGGGTATGCGGAAGTCATATTCAGCGTAAGCTGAGCCCCTAGGGGCAACGTTTTTAGTGTGCAGGTACCCGAAGCAGTATGGACATAGGAGAGACCGATGGACATGCCTAGATTGCTAGGAATAAAATTGTAGATAGTAGAGAATGATAATGGGCTTGTAGCCTTGATGTAGAGGTGTACCAAGGGTACACCATAGTAGTGAAAGTATGTAGTTGTGAGGAATGGGTAGATGTAGACTCTTAAGGAGTATGTATGAACTTGCGAGAGGTATTATATTTGTATAAGGATCTGTATATTGTATTGTATGGCATTGTAATGGAGTATTGGATCGAATGGGAAGTTGTAGTACCCGATTATAATTGTAGTAAGAATTGTTTTTGTGTAGCACTCGGACATTCCGGTCCATCAGACTGATACTGTATGTAGTAGTAGTCGCCTTGTTAGTCACGTGGGTGGCTAACGGCATTGTATCACCCACCGTTGAGTATGTAAGTATCCGCTGCGTGAGTCTGGATGTTTAAGGAGATTGAACGGTAATGACAGTATTAGCGGTAGGGGTGTTATAGTTATTCCCTTGAAATCTTGCCTGCTGATAGCCCTAATTGTTTTGGTTGTTGTAGAAGTTACCTTGTCTGTTTCCCAGATAATTTACCTCTTCATTCTACTCAGGGGTACATCAACGCATATTGGAACTTCTACCACAATACTCACACTTTGGAAAGGAATCAGAAACAACAGCTGCACTTTATTTCGGATTCGTCATTGAACACATCTTCTCAAAATGTTTGGACAAGCTATCCATCTTAGTAGCTAAAAGGGTGTTCGAGTTCACCTCATAAATTCCAGCACTCTTCTTTGGGTAGACCTCAGTAGCAGCCCTGGCACCTCCCCATTGGTTAGCCGAATTTGTCAACGTTTCAAGTAGCTCTTTCATTCTGGTAATTGGAAGCTCCATGAGACTACCTCCTACACAAGTTTCTACAAAAGGCAGCTCTAGGGATCTAGATCCTTGTAGAAGGATTGCAACACAACTTTCTCACCCAGACCCTGATGCGGTACTCGCTGAACAATACCCTTGAATCTCTCCCAAGCTTGAGAAAGAGTCTCACCACTATATTGTTTGAAATTTGTTATCTCACCTCTCATGGACAGCATGCGAGATGGTGGGATTGGCGAGCTCATTCCAAGAAATAATGTTATTAGGCGCCAAGGAATTTAACCACTCTATAGGTCTATCCTTCAGGGAAAAGGAAACAAAGTCAACCTTGCTACCTCCTGAGATGCCGGGGTTGAACACGCTCCAACCAATCGTAGAAAGGACATGAGAAGAACATTTGGATCTTCAATAATTGTTCCACTGAACTGTGGCTCATTCAAGACCATCGTGATCTAGTGCGTCTTGAACTGCCACTCTACCCCCACCGGTAGTGCAGGGATCACTATGGGTGATGTGAGTCCCTCCACATTCGAGCGGGTGTAGTCATTCATCCTTCTCTCTTGGTTGTTACCATTATTCCCCATGGTTAACTCCTCTTCTGAAACAAATGTATCAACTGACGAATCCTTAATAAACACCTCTGGCTCAACTGGAGTATCCAGAAGTAACCCTTGACGAATTCTTCTAGTAAGTCGTTCTATTTCTGGTCCAAGCTCAAATTTAGGACTGCCTACAGAACGAGTCATAGGCATACACTAAATTAGATGAACAGAAAACAAGATAAAATAACCTTAAACAAAATACACTCAATTAAAAAAATTATGGAAACTGAAGAGGAATATTAAAAGTTAAACGCAAAGAAAAATTAAACTAGTGAAATGAAAATCCAGAAACACAAATAAGATAAAAAAAAACCTACACATATTCTAAGCCTAAAAGTAAAATAACTATAAAAATCAGAAATAATCAAACAACTAAAATTATTACCAAATTAAATAAATAAACAAAATAAATAAACAAAATGAAACAAAATAAAAGAAAAATAAAATATAAATTTAACTAAATAACTATGTTTGTCCGGCAACGGCGCCAAAAACTTGTTAGGGTTAAAACCTAATTCAGCAAGTGTACTAGTCTTTGTAACAAGTTTTCCTAAGGTATTCCCTAGGGTTAACGAACCAAGGAGGTTGTTTCTAGTTTAATCTCAATCTAAAACAACTATTAAATTAATGGAAATAGAAAACAGGAAAATATGGGGTTTAATTGTTGAATTTATAACTCTAAAATTGAATAAAATAAACAATAATAAGAACAATGGCTGCAAAAAGGAAAATGTTGGTTTTCTTGGTAATTATGGGAGAAATCACGGTTTACTCCTCCTAAATCCTTGGTTCCCTTCTCAATGGGTTCACAAAATTCTAAATTAAAATCCCATATCATATTATTTCACGTTCAGTCTCCCGCTCGACGAAATCTAATTAACAATTACCAAACCTAACTCTCATTATGAATTTCCTAATTGCTAACAGCTTTAAACACGATCTAGTTAGATAATCAGTTAATATTTTAGAGGAATTTCCGTCATCAAATAAACTAGTTTTCTTCCTATAGTCTATTGAATGCCGCAATTCTCCCTTGTAAGCAAACAAACTACTAAACTCCAATAATTGACCAGATATTCAGAGAATAAATATAAATAAAGAACAAATACTTTAATCTGATCAAAACTGGTAAATCACAAAGATAACCTCAATTCAGATTACATAGCAAACACGAATTTAAAAGTACTACTCAGCCATAGACATGATAACAAAGCACAAATCTATGAAAAATAGTCTTGAACTTTTTACCTTGCAAAACCGACAAACCACTCATAGGAGACAAATATAACAATTACGCATAAATAAGACAATAAGGAGGGAATTTAAAGTCAAAACATAGATAATTAAACATGAATTAGCCAGTAAACTTAGGCAAATTCCCGACTTATCAATCTCCAACTTCCATGTCAATCGGGTCTCTTATCTCCTCATGGTCCACTTTCTTTAACCAATTGGCTTTCTTCCCTGATTGGTTCAATCGATCTAGCTTTCCATCAAGATCAAATGATGAGGCCTGCTTGGGGCCATACAGCATTACCTAAGAATCTTCCCAATAAAAGTTCTTGAACTTCTCTACAAGCAAGTTGCGTATAAACAAACAAGAAATCTGTCCAAAGGAGTTCCAATGCCATCACCGGTCAGCCATAAGCAACCAACCTTCTGGATCGACACTATCGAAGTTTGAAGGTTCCGGAATACCGCTCTCTTTATTCAACATGTTTTGTTGTGTGTGACTTCCATCAATGCCATCACCGGGTTTGGGGCTTTGATACCAATGATAAAACTCAGCAGATTAGGATAATCGTTCTGCCAAACAATCCTCAAAGAGGCCTAAATATTCAGTTCCACGATGATCCTGCTTACAAATTATAAGTCAAGAATTTATCCACATTTCTATGTTTAACTTCATTTTTATTTTAGTATATTAAGTAATAAATTCCCTTACTTATGTGTTAATTTATGTTATATGTGAAGAACTCCCTTTACTTGTGGTTTTATGCTTAAACACGTGAAAACTCTAACGAAAGGATCTAGAAACATGTTCCAAAAGCTTAGCGATCAAGACGGGACCGAACAAGTGTTAAAACGAGGTTTTTGGAGCATTTTGAAGTTGGTACGGGTCTTTGTCCGGACCTGTAGACCCGGACTACCCCCGAGAGAACTTACTGCCAAGAGTCGTGAGTGGTCCGGGTATGTGTCCTGATTTATAAACCCGGACCACACTAGCGTAACATTCTGCCTATTTTAGAGTCTGGCCCGAGTTTGCGTCCTGGAAATAAACCTAGACCATAATCTGAGGAAAATGAATCATATTTCCGTTCATTTTGGCGTTCGGATACTGATGCGGATCCTCTCGCCCAGTTGTGAGACAAGTTGGTCCGGGTATCTAACCTGGACAATAACCCAGACCATGCCATACTTCTGTCACGTGGACTGAATTCTGTGAGACGTCTGGGTATTACACCCGGATGTAAACTGGACTAGACGAGCATTACAGCAGACCCGTCATTTCATTAAAGATGCTGAGTATATATGTTTTTCTTATCGATCAACCGAGAGGATCACCTTCTATTCTTCCAGTTTTGCAACCCTAGCTACCAGACACTAGAGAGTGAGAGAGATAGTAACAGTCCATGGCATATCGAAGATAATGGAGCAGGACGGGATTTCTACATCAGTTCTTTAATACCAATTTGATGATGTTTTCCCTTCCTCTTTTTGTTGTTTCTGTTTCTACTATGTCTAAGAGTTGGATTGAATTCTGCTATATTATGAAACCCTAGTTTATGATTTCACTTTCTTGAGTTGTCAAAAATATTAATTCTATAGATTGCAGTTTTATTCCTTGTTTCTTATTGAATTCTCTTGTGATATTAAGATTGCTTGAGTTTATTTGGTTTGTCTGCTTATAAGTGAGAACTGCGGCATTCATTAAACCATAGTAATAATACCAATGAAACTTGAGACGGTAATGCATCGATCGAGATTAGCTGATTAGAAACCAGATGATTCTGAATGCTACTAGTTTATTAATAAATTCATAACGAGAGTTAGGATTTAGGAATTGCTAGTAAGAGCCTATTTTGAGGGAGGCCAGGAATAGATTACTTTAGATCAGAGGTTGTAATCTAGGATTAAGAAAACACTCATTAAGGGAAATTAAAGAACTCTGGGGAAGTAGTAAACTAGGATTCCTTATCAGAATTGTTAGGAAGATCACCTTTTAGTTGTTTTTATTTTAGTTTATTTATTTTTGAAATTAAAACCCCCCAATTATCCTGTTATTTTATTTCATCATTTTATTATTTAGATTAAAATAGAGGCTCAAACTAGACACTACCTCCATTGGCTTGATAACCTAAAGAGACACATTTGGAAAACTAGCTACGAAAGACTGGTACACTTGTCGTATTAGGTTTAACCCGTACAACAACCCCTACCCCTCACTTATACTAATATACTTGCCAAAATTCGAATTCTATTCAAACTAATAATAAATGTTATTCAAACTTACAATAAATATTTGACAAAATACTAATCCTATTCAAACTAATAATAAATGTAATTCGGACTTACAATAAATACTAACCGACAATATCCAAATCATTGCCTTTTTACAGCAACTAATGGTAAAAACCCCTAGAACTTTCTAAACTACCCTAACTTCTATGACTTATCATTAACTCCCCCCATCAACAACCTTGTCCCTAAGGTTGGAAAAAGACTAAAGTTAGAGAGAGTGATTTTCAGGAGCGTTGAAAATCTTCTTCACTTTCTTCATTTTCTGTATCTGCGTCTTCTTTCTCTCTTAAATCGGTTTGAGTTTTCTTTTACTTCAATCTTCTTTCGGTTTCATGTACTTCTAGTAGAAGATTTATTGTCTTCTCTTGTAGCTCGCGATCCTAATCATTCTTCTTCGCTTTCTATTTCCTTGTGCTCTCCTAATCAACATGATGTTCATCATAAGTGAAACTTTTGAATCCTCCAACTTTGATTCCTTCACCATCACTTTGATTTTTGATTCTTCAATCCCAAACACAAAATCATCTTCCGTGTCCATCGTATCCGTTAACGGATGTGCAACTTCCATGTTAATCGGGTCTCTTATCTCCTAATGGTCCTTTTTCTTTAACCAATTGGCTTTCTCACATGGTTGGTTCAATTGATCTAGCTTTCCATCAAGATCGAATGATGAAGCTTGCTTGGGGCCACACAGCATTACCGAAGAATCTTCCAGTTGAAAGTTCTTGAACTTCTCTTTGAGAAAGTTGCGTAAAAACAACAAGAAAAATCTTTCCCAAGGAGTTCCAAACCCATTTGAAGAACCAAAACGTTTTTCCTTCCATATAGTCGGTAACCGCCTAAAATCTATCGGCTTTGCCAATCCTATAGAAGTTGAAATACCAGTCAGCCACGAGCAACCAACCCTTGGAATTGATACTATCAAAGTTTGAAGGTTCTAGAATACCACTGAAATACCCCATATATTATTACCGTAATTAATTAGGATTAATTTAAATCATGGGCATTAGTTGCTATAAATATCATTGTATAAATATATAGTCCGAAATGGACACTAAATCATATATTAAATCTCTAATCAAAGAGAGAATATTATAAAGGAGAAATCAACTCTAAAAATTAATATCACATGTAACATACTATTACATGTATTAAATATCACAAATACCACTCATGAAACTATATAAAATATTTTATATAGTCAAAACAAATTGTAAGTGCTATATACACTTATATATACACATTAGAAACAAGAAATAAAACATGTTACCACCTAATATATAATTAAGTCAATTATACACATAAATGTAAAAAACAAAATACCCCTTCCATATTTAAGTATATACTCGGCACACACACAATTAAGTGAAGAGGAAAAATTGTAAAGCAAATATTGGGAAGATTAACAAGTACAAATTAAAGCATCAAAATAGGAATTACTTGTACTTACCTATTACTTCCCACCATCTCTCACCTCCATCATTCTCTCTTGCATTACCCACTGGACAAGTCTCTATACCCCTCCATTTGCTCTCGATTTCTACAAACAGAAGAAAAAGAGTAGCTAGAATCATCACAAATCTAGATACCAAGTACAACCTAAGAGTAAAAAAAAAGCAAGTATATTACCGGTTGCAGACAAAAGCTAAGTATATTACCGGTTGCAGCAACATAAAACAGAAGCAGTATATTACCAGTTGAAAACAAAAGCAAGTAGAAGGTACCTTTTGTACGTAATCTCTTTTTTTTTCAAACAACCCCACTGATCTTCTCCTCCTTCCCAAAGACAACAACACTCCATCTTTCTTCCCTCCTCACTCTCGGTTAGAACAGCAGGAAACAACCATGCTCTCCTGTTTCTTTCTGTAACACCCCTACCGTTAATCCTATGCTTACCAGCCAATCATCCCTTAATTCTATCAGTTCGCAGCGGAAGTCTACTACTTACTACAGCGGGTGGTACAACGCCGCTAACCGCCCATACGGCTAGCTAGGCTTACCTTACTTACAGTCACGGTCTGATGATCAAAGTATACCGAGCTACTACATTCCTTGCCAATACCGAAATTTAACATACTTACAATTCTGGATTACCGAGTACCAAAGTATATTCATTTACAATCTTTCAAGTTCACCAAAAGTTATGAGTTTCTACAAGCTACTCATCTACACCCCCATTCCAATCCTTCACTATCCAAAAAGGTGTACCCCATGGTACATCGGCTATCAAAAAACTACAACTGTGTACTACTTAGTACACCATTCATAATTCATTAATTACAATCCAAAAGAAGACAAAAGAAATAGAACAAAGTCTTCAACATCCTCACCCTTCTCGTGTACCTGCATTCATATTAAAAACATTACCCCAAGGGGCTCAGCAAAAGCTGCGCATGAACTTCGCATATACCGCGTGCTAACAAGGGCACACCGACTAATTAAGGTCAAATAGGCATGCGGTTCATTTTTGACATACATACATGCTTGGCATACACATACATGCATATACAATACATTATACAATTCAAGGCAACAACATACAATGGAGCACACAATACTTACCTCCGCAATGTTAGCCAAGTTACGCATCCGGGTTAATCGGAATGCTTATTACTCTTTTACTCATTACACGTTACTTACTCTTACTTTACTTACTTACTTTCATTTACTTACTTACTCATTCTTATTTACTTACTCATACTCATGTTAAGTCGGTATGACCTCCGGCCCGGGGACTACACCATCCAACCTCCGGGATTTACTTGACTCACCAATCCGGGATGCTACCCACTTAAGGGATTTGGGCCGCGGACCAGTTTAAGAGTCAGGACTTGGATCCAAACTCTTGTGTCTCCGCATTCTCACGCGTGGCCGAAACTATATCGGACTTCTACTCATTCCAATTTATAATTACCAATTTAAAGTTAGATTGGTTAGCTTGTATGGGAAATAGAAGAAGTCCAATCACAAACCATGTTTCGGTCACAAAGCAATATATCATACAAGTCACACACTCATATTCATCCATACATTTCATGAATTATACAAACTAAGATTTGAAGACAATATACAATAACATACAACACTACATATTCACATGTAATCATAATAACTCCGATTCGTGCATTTATCTTATTTGGTGATCAATTAGCACACAACACACAAATCAGAGTAACCAAGGTAGCATACGGGGCATGAGAAATTCATACCGTTCACCGTTGTACTTGTGTCCCAACGTTCCTCCGGTGTTCACAAATCAAATCCTATGATATACATACAATCGAGTGATTAATCTAACTATCATTAACTTAACTCGACTACTCTTACGTTTCCTAACTCATACTTACTATACCTTTACATTTCTTATACTTACATATGGTTTACTTATTCTTCCTTAGTTTTAAAAACTTATTTATACTCTTAATGACCTTTAAACATCCTGAATTAAGTCCTAATTATCTTATACTATCATTACCATTCATCTCCTTATCTTAATACCCATTTAATGCACTTAGTTTTACAAGTTTTGGTTGGTCCGGGACCTTGTCCAGGTCTTAAGTCCCGGACCAACTCATGGTCCAACTCTCGGCCACTTTTAATGGCATGGTCCGGGACCTTGTACAAGGGTCAAGTCCCGGACCCAAGTGGTTGTGCATTCTCGAACAAAAATTTCAAGTGGTCCGGGTCCTCTTACTTAAGGTAAGTCCCGACCATAACTTGCAAAAACTCTCGGGGTGTTTTACAGGGGTGGTCCAGGTCCTTGTATGGGACTTAAGTCCTGGACCACCTCACTACTCTAATTCTCGGCTCAAAAATCAGCATGGTCCGGGTCCTTAACCAGGGACCAAGTCCCGGACCTACTGCTGTGTGTTACAGATTTTGCAATTTCTTCATCTGTTACAATCCAAACCTTGCCCAATTAATTCCCCATTGTTCCTACACTTAATCCCACGTGTTGTAGCACCTAATTAAGCTCCTAAACATGTTTTAATCCATTGCTAACCTGTTACTCCTTCTATGCTAATTCACTCACCTATTTTCTTAAGTTTTCATTTCAACACTCACATTGTTTCTTTCCTTGTTACATCTTGCTACAGATTTTGACACGTGCACTCCCTTCTATAACTCCCTCTCCTAATGTCATTTCTAACACTTCTAATGCCTTACAATACATTAACTATCTCTCTCAATTTACCCTCTAACTATCTCCATTAAAAATCTGTTACAAACACATATTAGTCACCTAGTTTCTAGTTCATTAAGTGTTCTAATCCTAGGTAAATTGTGACATAACCTCCCCTATATTTCTACACTCTCACCACATTGTTTTCACACACATTATCACTTATCGCACCTGTTTATACACAACAACAATATACCAAGTTCTTCCACACAAATACTACCCATTTAACACTACAAAATTCCTGCACTTAACATCCCAATCCCAATCTATTTTGTGACAATTTTTAATTGTTTTCAAAGCTTCAATACAATCCAATTCTTCTTCCACATTACATTATTGTTCATTACCATTTTACAATGCAAGTTTTACTCTTTCAAAATCTGTTACGCATATATATACAAGGCTACACAAAGATGAGTGTAATTACCTTGTTTCTCCTTCTAGTTTTCTTGCTCCTTCTTTCTTCTTCCCTTACTCTTTCCTTTTCCTCTTTCCCCAACAGCAATGAAGGTTCAATCTCTACACTACAACCCATTACACACCACCATTCAATTCTAAGAGCCCTATAGTATATTAAAGCCTTTAAGGTAACTTTTTAGGGTTTAGGAATCATTACCTTGTAAGGAGAGTAGATGAAGTTTAGAGTAGCACAAGGACAATATTTCTACTCCTCCAACATGCCAAAATCGGCTGGAACAAGAGGGTGGGAGTTCAACACATAGAAATTCCTATTTTGCAAATGAGAGCAAGAAAAGGAAGTGTATTTGGATTTCTTTTTACCTTAAACCAAAGAGGTGAAGGAGGGCCTTCTAATGGTGGTCTTGAAGCTCCAAAACAAGAATACCATGGAGATGAAAGTTCTTGTTTTCGAATTTTGAAAAGAGGGAAGTGTTCCCCTTGATGAGAGGATTCCAATGGTGTAGTTTTTATAATTTTTGGAGAAGGTTTGATGGAGTAACAAGAGGAGAGAAGTGAGGTTTTTAGTGGGTTGCTATTTTCTCCATTGTCAACCGGTTGAGGAAGAAGAAGAGAATAGAGAGGAGAATGGGGGTTTGTACGTGAGTGAGGGAGAATAGAGATAGGAGAGAGAGTGGTGAGTGGGGGGGTTACTTTATTACTTTTGTTGTTTTGTAAATATGAAGAGAGTGTGAGGGAGTGTGAGGGGGGGGGGGGTCCATCGGCTGACACAGCCCACACACACAAACTCTACATTTTATTTTAAAAGTGGACATACAAGTTTTGGTTATTTATGTTTCTACCCCCCACTTCCTGTTTTTGACAGTTTTTACTAATTTCTCGTTTTATTGATTTTATTAGTTCTAAAGCTTCACTAATATTTATTAATGACTATTTAGTTGACCAAGATTGTTACAAGTCTATTTGACCCGCTTAAGACACGTTTTCCTGGTTACCTCGAAAAACACGCTTTAAGGTTCGTTAGTGTTTTTAATCCGTTTTAAGGGACCGTTTTCTTCGGTATTTGTTCCCTCATGATTATTTAGACTTAATTAAGCTTCTAAATATTTATTAGCCTAATTAATCACTATTTTTAATTACGGGGTATTTCAATCTACCCCTCTTAAGAAACTTTGCCCTCAAAGTTGCTCAGGTTTAATGTTTATTAATTCTACTCATTAGGCAACCAATTGCCATAATGTGTCTTACTGCACCTATGAGGTTTTACTTCCTTCCACATTGCAAGCATACACACTCAAGCATCATACACAATTCATACACGCCATCCACATTTCCATACACAACATGTCTACATTACACAATACCCATTACAATTCACAATCCACATTACACCGATACATTACACGTTACACATACACATCCATACACTACACATTACACATACCAAATTCACTTTGCACTACATGTGCATACAAAATCTATTACAATACCTACACACTATGCAATGCTTACCCCGAAGCAATGCAAAAGCAAAAGGCTCTACCCCCCTTAAAAGGGGTACGACCTGTACCCGTATCTATAAACACTAGACTATCTTGTCTATGAATAACTGCGGGTACTTTGCCTTCATGTCATCTTCCAATTCCCATGTCGCTTCTTCGACATCGTGGTTTGACCATAGGACCTTCACCATTCGTATAGACTTATGGCGAGTGTCTCTGGTCTTCCTATCAAGGATTCTCATGGGGGTTTCAACATATCGCATAGTCGGCTCAATGGAAAGTCTCTCGGGCTCTAGGACATGAGAAGGATCAGCGATATACTTCTTGAGTTGTGACACATGAAATACATCATGGACACGTCCCAAGTCCTCAGGTAGTGCTAACCTGTAGGCTACAGCTCCAACTCTTTCGGTGATAGTGTACGGCCCTACAAATTTTGGGCTTAGCTTGCCCTTCTGACCAAAACGGAAGACACCCTTCATAGGTGAAATGCGCAGGAACACTTGGTCACCCACGGCGAACTCAAGGTCGCGCCGTCTCACATCCGCATAGGATTTCTGTCTATCTTGGCTGCCTTCATATTCGCTCGAATCTGCTGCACGTCAGCTTGTACTTGTTCTAAATACTCCGGTCCTATGATGAACCGCTTCGCTTGACTCATCCCAACACAAGGGTGTACGGCAGGGTCTACCGTATAGGGCTTGGAAAGGTGACATCTTAATCGAAGCATGATAGCTATTATTATACGAGAACTCGATAAGATGAAGCTTATCTAACCAACTCCCCTGAAAGTCTAAGGCACATGCCCGAAGCATGTCCTCCAGTGTCTGGATGGTCCTTTCTGTCTGACCGTCGGTCTGAGGATGGAAGGCGGTACTCAACTTCAATTCTGTACCCAGCGCTTCCCGTGTAGCTCTCCAGTATCTCGAAAGAAATCTGGTGTCGCGGTCAGATACAATGGTTTTAGGGACTCCGTGATGTCTGATAATCTCCCTGTCGAATAGCTCTGCGAGCTTCACTACCTTCCAGGTGTCCTTCATCGGTATGAATCTGGCAACCTTGGTAAGTCAGTCAACTACTACCCAGATCATGTTGAGTCCTCCCCTGGCAGGTGGGAGTCCTAAATCAAAATCCATGGAGATATCATGAAACTTCCACTCCGGAACTGGCATAGATTGTACCATTCCGCCCGGTCTACGATGTTCATATTTCACCTTCTGGCATGTTAAGCATCTCAATACAAATTCGGTCACGTTCGACTTCATTCGAGACCATCGGAAGTACCTCTTCATGTCTTTATACATCATGGAGGCTCCTGGATGGACTGACAATGTGGAACTGTGTGACTCTCGCAGGATGCGATCCCTTAGCTCAGCATTGCTTCGGGGGACGCATAGCCTGCCATTCAACCGAATCAAACCATCTTCATGTAGCTTAAAGTCATACTTTTTCTTCTCAAATGTACCATTCTCGATCTTTTGTCTGATTTCGGTTAGGTAAGGGTCGCTCAACTGAGCGTCTCGCACCTCGTCAACCAAGCAAGAAGAAGCGAGTAGCGAATGGAGCGAGTGTGCTCGACGGCTCAGGGCGTCGGCTACAATGTTGCCTTCCCTTCCTTATACTATAGGTCGATGTCGTAGTCTGAGAGAAACTCCATCCATCTTCTCTGTCTTAAATTTAGTTCTTTCTGCGAATACTACTGTAGCTCTTGTGGTCAGAGTAGATGGTGATGCTTACCCCATAGAGATAGTGTCGCAATATCTTCAAGGCGAAGACAATGGCTCCTAACTCTAGGTCGTGTGTCGGGTAATTCTCCTCATGCTTTTTCAGCTGGCGGGAGGCATAAGCTACAACCTTGTCATGCTGCATGAGTACGCATCCCATTCCTTTGCCTGATGCGTCGCAATATACCTCAAATCCCTCTGTGCCCTCTGGAAGAGTAAGGATGGGCGTTGAGGTCAATGAGTCCTTTAGGCTCTGAAATGATAATTCGCACTCGTCTAACCATACAAACGGTGCATCTTTTTTCATCAGCGTAGTCATGGGCTTAGCGACTTTCGAGAAGTCCTTTACAAATCTCCAATAGTAACCGGCTAGACCAAGAAAGCTCCGGATGTCGGTAATAGTCTTAGGTCTAGGCCATGATCGTACAACTTCTATCTTAGAAGGGTCAACTGAGATACCTGCGCTCGAGATGACATGACCGAGGAACGATACTTGATCTAGCCAGAACTCGCATTTGGAGAACTTCGCATACATCTGGTTCTCACGCAGTGTCTCAAGCACTTTCCTCAAATGGATTTCGTGTTCTTCTGCTGATTTAGAGTATACAAGGATGTCGTCGATGAAGACAACAACCGAAGTGTCCTACTGCTCACTGAATAAACGATTCATGAGATCCATGAATTTTGTTGGTGCGTTTGACAAACCGAATGGCATCACTGTGAATTCGTAGTGGCCATATCTAGTACGGAATGCCGTTTTCTCGATGTCTTGCTCTTTGATAGCAATCTAATGATACCCAGAACGGAGGTCAATCTTGGAGAAGACTGATGCTCCTTTCAGCTGATCAAATTGGTCGTCGATACGTGGCAATGGGTATTTATTCTTGACTGTAACCGCATTCAACTCGCGGTAGTCAATACAAAGTCGGAGGCTACCGTCCTTCTTCTTCACAGAGAGAACCGGTGCTCCCCAGGGTGATACGCTCGGGTGTATGAACCCTTTGTCGAGTAAGTCGCGTAACTGCTCTTTCAATTCAGTCATTTCAGCGGGTGCCATACGGTACGGTGCCCTAGCAATGGGACCGTACCTGGCAAAAGATCAATTTCAAATTCTACTACTACTCTCTGAGGTGGCATGCCGGGTAGCTCCTCAGGGAATACATCAGGATATTCGGATACAATCAGTACATCTTCACTGAACTCTGGATCTCTCTCCAGGTCTTGTACATAACATAGATATACTTCGTGGCCCTTTCTGAGCTCCCGGTACATAGCCATAGCAGATATGAGTGTGGTTGAAGGCTCTCTAGGTCTCTGGCGGTAAGATACAGTAACCCCAGAAGGACTCTTGAGCAGCAATCGATGCTCGGCGCAGAGGATTCTACCCTTGTGCCGCTCCAACCAATTCATTCCGATTATCAAGTCGAATCCCAACCCATTGAATTCGATGAAGGAAAATGGGAAATTTTCGTTTTTGATTTCGATGGTGGCTGATTGATAATACTTGGTGCACTTTACTCGCTCCTTCGATGGAGAGTAACCACAAAATTCGGTAGCTCATCCGCATCTAGCTTCAACCTCTTAACAAAGGATGGTGATACGAAAGTGTGAGAGGCGCCGGAGTCGAATAACACATTGGCATCAATGCCATTCACTGGAAATGTTCCCGTTAAGATGGTGCCGCTTCTGCCGGCTTGTGCCTCAGTGAGGATACTCAGGTTACCTTCAGTACCGAGTCCACAACCTATTGAAGTCACAATTGGATAAATATTGATGGTGGACACAAGTGGAATTTAAATCAACACTGCTCTTTATTGATAACCACCATCATACATACCGTGTCTCTAATACACGTTACTAGTAGATTACATGAAATACCCCTAACCTTAAAAACTTAATTAAATGATCTACTAATGATATAAGATGGCTAATAAACATCTAAATACCATTGGGGAACAATCTAAAGATCTCAACAAGGCAAAACATGCTTTAAGATCGGTAAGGCCAAAATGTGCTTTAAGACACCATAAAGATTGTATGACCACAAATAGGATCCAAAGTGGATTACTAAGTATTATAATGAAGTAAGGAACACAACAAAACTGTTCTCAAAGAAAACAGAGCTCAGAAACACCCTGCGACTCAAAATGTGCACTAAAATTCCTTAAAGCACGTTTTTTGTGTATGAGCTCTAAGATAATGACTTTTTGTCACTGTAAAGACTATATTAAGTTCTTTATAACATTAGTGTGACATGATAGACTATATTACAAAGTCTAAATCAAAGTTTAAAATAAAATCAAATGGGCAATTTAGTATGAATAGTACCCAAAAAAATAACATTTAAGTACATAATATTAACTATGGTCAAAGTCACCCATTGACTTGACCAAGGGCTGCCAACTTCATACAGCTGTCATGCCCACTCATTAAGCTACTTCCAATCAATTAACTAGCTAATTAGATGATCACTAATTACTATTCCTAAAGTAACTTAAAATAAGCTTAAAGGCAAAACTAGCTTAATTTCTCTCATTGCCTTGCTTCCCAGCCGAAAAACCAGCTTCACACTCTCCCTTTGGCTTCTCCAAACCGTGGCTAACTCACCAAGAACATGGAAGAACACCTTGCTACCTAGGTAAGCTTAGTTAGTCATTTTATGTCCATTTTCTTCACAATCTTACCTCTTTCAATGGAGCAAAGCATCAACCATTTCCATCAATGTTCTTAGGTTGTTTTGGAGGTTAAATGGAGGGTGTATCTCGGCATTAACAAGGGAAGAAGGTGGAGAAAGCTAATCTTGTTCTTAAGGTATAAAAATGTGCATTAAGCACATATCTTTTGATTCCCTTCAAAGTCAGCTGTGAAACTTTGTTCCTAGCCTTATTATCTTCATATTAACATACTTATTCAGTTGGTACATCAAGAGCTTCAAGGTATAGCCAGATCCAAGCCAAAAACACCATTTTAGGCATTTTAAACAAGGTAAAAATTAGCCATCTTCTAATCTGATTTATACCAGTTTAAAGCTTGGTTTTAGTAGCTCTTTTGATGCTCTTACTCTTGTGTAAATTTAGGCCGAAGTCAGCCTTGGTAACCTTGGTATTTTAAGGTAAAGTTTACCTTGAAAATTGACAATAAACTCTTTTTATGGTTAGATCTTGCTTGGAGACTAATCATGCCTTAATTGCGGTTTGAAAACATGTAAACTAAGCTGTGGAAATATTATCTCCAAACAGCCGTGGCCAAACAAGGCTTAGTCTTGGCAAAAACAAGTATAAATCACTTAAACCTACACTTGGTATATTAATATGTGTTTATACATATTTATATAAATGTGTCATGAGTGAATGGTATTATTAAGGTCTTATTTTGACCTTAGGTGATTAAGAAATGGTTTAGTAAATTTTATAACTAATTAATAAGCATAATTGTCAAATTTAAGACATTATGTGGAAAATTGGTAAATTTTGAAAAGATGTGTAAGGGCCAAGAGTTTAATGCATTTTTGGGCATTTATGTGTAATTTATTTTATAAGCTAATGTTTGTAATAAGGCCATGTACTTTAGGCCATTTTATTTATGCATTTATAAGCTTTTAATTAAGTTTAGGTGCTAGATATGCATTACCGCATATTATTGGGGTTATAGTGTAAATAAGTTAAATAGGGGGCTATATATTAATAAAGCCGAAAATTAGAGGTTTAAAGGAGTTTATATAAAAATTATAAGATTATATTAAGTTTTGGGGTTAAATGGTAATTTCTGAAAAGATATGGGTATAAACCGTAATTTGTGGAGATTAAGGGTCAAGGAAATATTAAGGTGGTCAACCTTGACCATATGCTAGGTTTTGACCAAATTAGATAAGTTAAATAACTTATTTAAGCTTTTATTATAAGATAAGTATTTAATTGTAACATTTATTTAACATATGTGGTATATATGTTATTACCGAAAGTTTAGGGTGTAAAATGGTATTATAAACACCCATGGGCTATTAGGAATTTTTAGGAATTTACTGGGTTTTTGGAATTAAAATAAGCTATATATGTATAATATATAGTTATTATGTCATTATGACACTTTGGAGAATATATATGTGGTGGTATAGCAAATACCGAAAGTATATTGGTTAGTAATAATAATTATAACCCTTTGGTGAAATTTGGTGATTTTTAGAATTATATAAGAGTATTTATTAAGATATATGTATAATATATAGTTTTAATGAATTATTAAACTATATGTTATAAATTGGGCCAATGGCAATTATAGAATATATTGAGGTCTGTTCGGCATTTACAAAAATATAACCATAGGTTATACCATTTTAAAGGTTAAAAATGTTATATTATATGATATATATAACATGGTATAAATAATGGGGTGAATTTGTAAATAAATGAAACTATGGATTATGAAAAAAGAATGAGGTTTTAATATATATGCCTATGCGGCAATATAAATAGTTTTGTATAAAAACTATAGGTTATAAGTTTAAAGGAAATAAAAATATCATATTATATGATATTAGTATATGGTATAACATTACATAATGTTATGTGGTCATAATGGAATTTAAATTAATTAAAGGGCTGTACCGAATTATAAAAGGTTGGAAAATGAATTTTAGACTATGGTCTATAATGTTATAAATGTTATAACAATTATATGGTTTAGGTGGAATTAGTAAAAGTAAGGATATTCACATTAAGTAATGTGACAAACTATAAATAAATAGGATTTATAAACTAAGGTATTTGTTGATTAAACCTTGGGAGTTGTAAGATACAACATAAAATGTTACATAATATTAGGATAATAATCTTAATATAAGTTGTATAATATAGTACAACTAAAGGGAATAATCATCTAATAAAAGATGATAAAAATGTAACATATAATATAAGAGTTTATAACTCATGGATCTTATCTATGTGGTAAATATATACATATACAAGAAAAAATGTATATAGGATGATATATATTATGGTTAGAAACCAAAAAATGTAATGGTGGTGGTCATTAAAAAAAATAGTTACAAACTTCAAGTTATAGTTTTGGAATGCAAATATAATTTGCAAAAGATAATGGATTATATAATACAATGTATTATAATGGATGGTGGAAAAACAAAACCTTAGGAAAATAAATACTAAGGTGAAATGTATAGTATATGATTAAGATATACATGCAATATAGTGATAAACTATATGATATACAAATGTGTATTAAATTACATGCGATAATAAACGTTTAAAGTTAAGTATATTAATATACTTGACGTAATCACGCATGAAATATGACGTTTTTCCAAATCCCGAGTTAAACCGAAAACCGACAAACGTTTATAGTTAACAACGGGGAATAAACCGGGATGGATTAGTAACGGTACGGGGCCGCAGTGTATTGTTAGTACGAGATGCTGATGCATAGTGTGATGCATATTATAGATTGTAAGAGGCGTCTCGAGGATCACCAGAGAATTTAGCAGATTCATACTCCACGGTCTTATAATCCCGGTGCACGGTATGTGTAACACCCCAACTCAATCCAATTGTGGTCTCGCAACTTAACAGCATATATACATACATGTCACAGCGGAATTCTTTACAATCCAGGACCTTGCCACGGTCTGTCTACAGAATATACCGAACATTAGAGCAACAATCTTAAACATTTACATATCCTTCTTACAACCCCCTCACGTCCTATACATCTTACTAACTTAAATTGCCATACGAGTGTACATGCACAACTCGTAGGCCACTTTTAACCCTTAACACTTGTATCCTCTTCTTACTCTCGCGACGGCCGCTTCCTGTTGTACCTGTGTAGTAAAAACAGCCCCCAAAGGGGGTCAGCACGAATGCTGGTACGTTCCCCTCATGGCCCCCAGCTAACGTGGCTACGACGACTAATTGTCGATAGCATGGAGGTTGATTAGATGCACAATATAATAGTAAATGCTGTAAACAACAATCCATATATGAACAATCAAAGTTCACACACAATGAACGACTTAACGCGTTCCCTTAATTGGAGAGTTAGTTATTTAACTCCTTAGGTAATGTTCCCTCTTAACCTTAGTCCATCCTTATCTCACCTTAATCTTAATCTTATCTTAACCTTAGAAACAACCATCCTTTAATAAGGAATGGATGTCGCTTATCTTAATCTTAATTATACAAACCATCATCTAAAGAGGAATGATTGCAACTTATCTTAATCTTAACTTAATCTTAATCTTAACGATACAAATCATCCTTTAAAAAGGAATGATTGTAACTTATCTTAATCTTAACTTAATCTTAATCTTAACAATACAAATCATCCTTTAAAAAGGAATGATTGTAACTTATCTTAATCTTAACTTAATCTTAATCTTACAATACAAATCATCCTTTAAAAGGAATGATTGTAACTTATCTAATCTTAACTTATTCTCAGCATACAAACCGTTCCCGGAGGGGAATGGTTGTAACCTAAGTCCAAACCTGGGATTTAGGTGATCCCACCGCACCATCTTAATGCCACCTACCCTGGACGGAATCCAGCGTAGCTGAGCCGGCAACCGGCCCTAGGCTACAAGTCCGAAGACAAGTCCTTAAGCGGAGGGCGGATCTGATTCAGATACCGTCCCCCTTTTTCCTTAGCATGCATGACCGGAGATCGGTCCCGGGTTTCCTCACTCAAGTTCCAGTTAGTAGTAATCTCATACCCTGTTTGTCGGTTAACCTCTTTCGGTTCATATCGTCCCTTATTAGGGGCGTTCCTTAGTCTCACTCAATTCCTTACTAAACATTGGTTAGTAAGTTCTCACGGTATGTTGTGTTAGTTTTCAAACATCACACAACAATACAATATATATATAATATGTTCCGGTTGCATGCTTTATCTTGTTTAGTGAGCACACAAAACAATAGCACACAAGCCGAGGGACACCTCGTTAGCAAGCAGGTCACAAGAGAACTGTACCGTTCACCGTTGGTCGTTCGGTCGCTTACTCTCCTCCGGAGTCCAAATTCTCAAACCCTAAAACATTCACCAAATTGGGTGGTTAATTACTTTTAATTAACCTAGCTTACTTAATCACTAATGATTTCCAACTAAGTACCTCTAAGTCATTGTAGTTTAAGCTTAACCTCTTATGTTACTTATTTCTCATTTTACCTCACACTTGTTCACACCTCCATATCCTTAAAACTCCACCAAACAACTCTTAACAACCTTATAATAACATTCCCCAACAAGCCCCCTTCATTTACCTCTTGAAAAGCACACTTTCTTTGTATTTTTGCCTGGTCCGGGACATGGTCCGGACCTAAGGTCCCGGACCAATGGCTGTCCTTAGTCTCGGCCTTATTTAGCTATGGTCCGGGACTTGGTACTACCCAAGGTCCCGGACCAACCCCTGGGTACATTCTCGGCCTGATTTTAGTGCTGGTCCGGGACTTTATCCAAGGACTAAGTCCCGGGCCACATCTTAACTGTCAAATTTTACAGTTTTGAACCTCTTTCCACACTTGTTCTTTTGTCCAAACTTCTTCTAATCTTTTCCCATGTATTAACACATGTTCCAACACCATTTTAGCACTTAAAATCCTCCTAACTCATGGATCAACTCACCTCTAAATTCCTTGATCATTATTCAAGTTCTTACTAAACTCTTAACACTTATAACTTAATTCCTTACATTTCCAACATGTAAACTTTGTCTAAAACTTCAACTATCCAAAGTGTTTCTTCACAACTATCTCAAGTACTCCTCAAGCATCATCATGCACGACCCATTTGCTTTACTCACACTTCTCAAAGCTATATGTACTCTAGCACATGCCTACAAGTCATTATACCTTATTTTCCTTCAAAGTTTGTACAAGTTTCCTAGATTCCTTCACTATGGTTTTGGTGCTTTAAATTAACCAGTTGGATCCCCTAGTCCCTCTTAGACATCTACACCTCTTTTACTCAACTTACACACCATTCTCATAATCATACACTCTTATACATTCCTAGTCTTTTCCTTGACAATTTACAACATCCTCCTACATTTTCACTTCCATCACCCAAGTCCACACTTTACCATTCAACTAAACCTTACTAGTCCACCACTAACATCATCACACTTACACAAGGTTCTCAAACTCTCATTGTCTTACTCTCTAGTTCATACCTAAATCTCCTTAAGGCATTATACCCTTTCCTTAACATTTATGCACAAGTCTTACATTCCTCATATCATGATTTTGGTGTGTTTAGTACACTCGCCAATCCTCTAATTCCTCCTAGACATCTCTAGGTCACTCTAAACCTCAAGAACTCCTTAGTTAACTCATTTCCACCAATTTTTCTTTTCATGCTCCCTGGTAAACCCTAGGGCATATTAACTCACCACTACCACTTAAACACTTTGTTTTCTACTCAAATTTTGCCATAGCTTCTCTAGCATCTTATCATGCCCAACTGCATTGTTTTCCTCATTCAACATCTCACACACATCAAGTTCTTTCTCATCATATCTCATCACCCAAACCAACTCATTCTCAACAAACTCAATATATTGCAATAATCTTAAATTGCATAGCACTAAGGCTCTTAAATGACATGGCTCTTAGGCCCTTAATGACATAAACTTAAACACTGAATTTCCACATATATTGCCTTCAACCTGCGAATACACACAACAAGCTCCCATTGAAATAAAATGCTTCTTATAATTCACCTTGATGTTCTTAAACTATCTCTTTTTCCTCATTTGCTCCTTAGTCACAAGTTCACAAGCTTATTTAAGTTCTTTTTCTTAGGTTATATAACCCAATACACAATGTAAGCTCTAAGCCACATTGGTATCCACCTAAACTCATCCCTTAAAACTTAAACCACCATTAGGTAAGCATTTTACCTTGTTTTTTTTTCCGAGCTTCTCCTCACACTTTTCTCCTTGGGTTTCCTTGCTTAGTTTTTGGCCACCCACTTAGATTTCCTTGCCAATGTTCTAATCAATATACATTGACTCTCATGAGTGCTAAATAATACACTAACCTTAAGAATCATTCCTAGGTTAAAAATGTGTTTTAAAGCTTAAAAGTGTGTGTTTACCTTTGAATTTTGGAATGGCTTTCATAATGAAGCAAGGCAAGACCTCCTCATGTCTTTGGAGAATAGAATCAAGCTATAACAAGAGTAAAACAAGCCATCTTAAGAGGCAAATTTTCGGCCATATATGAAAAATGGAGGAAAGTTGATTTTTCTTTCACTTTCCTTACCTTGAATGAATGAAGAACCAAATGAGCTCTTCAAACTTGATTTTCCCCCTTCAATGGAGTTTCTCCATGGCCCCAAAATTGAGCTTTTAAAGATTTGAAAAGATAGAATGAAAGAGCTTGCTCTAACTAAGAGTAATCTATGCTCACTTTTTGATTTGGAGCTAAAATGAGTATTTGGTGAGCAAATGAAGATGGAGGTGCCATGGCTGGATAAAGAACGGTTTTGGAGCAGAGAGGGGAGGAATAAAACGTTGGTGAAGGTGTGAAATGAAGAAGAGAGGAGAGAGGAAGGTATAAGAAGATATTTTGCTTTTAAAAGGTAAATAGTCTTTTTCCTCTTTATTTCCTCTTCTTTTCTTATTTGATGAAGCCTAAGGTGACTCATCACCTTAAAACCGTCCCCCCCTTAGTATTTAACATACATAAGGCCTTGTTTGGCCATTTAGCTAATTAAGGTTGACTTAAGTCAAAACTAGCACTAAATAGTTACTATTCACTAAACAAGGCACATAATCGGGAAATTTTTGATTTCCCATTGATTTAGACCTCCTAATGTGATACTAATTAGTACACATGTTGATTAAAGAGTAATGATGGACATTTAGCCACTCAAAACTCAATTCTAAGACAATTTCTCAAAAATGTGCTTTAAGACTTCTTAAAGCACATTTTGTGTTTTAACTTGTTTTCAAGCTTGGTTTTCTTTGCTAATTGATTTAAAATGACCATTAGGATATTACTAAGGTCTTATCATGATATTTGGGTACTCACCCAAGTCTCTCCAAGCTTAGACAGTTTTTGCCCTGATTGCCTTTAAGGCACTTTCTTGTGTTTTCCTTGGTTCAAATTGTCTACCAATCTTTCTAAGGCATATTCTAGCCTTACTACATCATAATTTGATGTTTACTTAGCATACTTAGGTTTGGGGTATTTCAATCTACCCCCCTTAAAAGAACTTTGTCCCCAAAGTTCCCATGCATCTTATCTTATTAGAATACATGTCTTACCTCATTCCTTAGATCATATAGATCATACTTATGTATACTTAGTCTCATTGGATCATTGGATCCGCCATATTCTCATACTTAAATATCACACAACATGCTTAAGCATGTGCAGCACTCAAAATTCCTTTTGTTCCTTTTGATGATTAAAACATTCACATAACTTCCAACGTATTCTCCCATGTCACCGGTCCGTAGACAATGGCTCATTCGTCCTCGTCACCATGGGCCAGAATACAAAACACGCTGCTCTCCCCATGTCACCGGTCCGAAGACAAAGGCTCGTGCGTCCTCGACTTCATGGGCGAGACTCAGTAAAAAGGTAATCCTTTTTACGAGGTCATGTGAGGAATAATTCCTCTAATTAAAAATACAAGCAACTCCAATTTCATTTTATCCTAAGGTCTCTATCCTTAGTGTGATTTAATTGTGACCACTGGTAGGGAGTTTCAGGAATCATCCAACCCTGATGTGATCAGCATCAGTGTAGAACTATCCTTCCACCCCAATTTGTGTTCGGTTTCCCTTGATCCCTAGAAAATCAAGTTCCACCTCCCACGTCATTTTCAAACATCCAAATTCACTCATGTCCAATTTTCTATCTTTTTAGTTCTTCTAATCATAATCAATACATCTCCAAAGTGTGAACTCATTCCATCAAGCATTCCCAATTCATCTCTGAGTAATTACCTCAGAACTTAAATTCCTACTAAGTTCTATAACTGTCCCATACCAACCCTCACCACTTCTATCTCATAGCATTACTGCTTCCTCCTCATGCATATCAAATTATCTCATAGTGTTATCTTATTCTTATCTCACACATAGTCTCATATCGACTTATACCTCATATATTCCTTATTCCTTAAGTCTCCTTAATCCTCTTAACTTGTACTCACACCGGAGTTAACAAGATAGGTACTTAATATGTATGGTATTCACATCTTCTGTGTGTAATAACCATGATTTATCTCAAAATGTTTATGTAAAACATATTCTCAAATTATTTTGTGCTATGCACACCGTAGTTTATGTACTCAGTACACAAACATACGCTAAGCGGTTTTCGCTCTACCCCCCTTAAAATGGATTACGCCCACGTAATCGGCGTCACATCATCTTTGAACATAAGTTCAAGATGTCTAATTCTCACCAAGCATTCTAGCTTCCACGTCATCTATCTTACTTATAATTCGATCAGAAATGACTTAGTCTCTGTATCGAGGATTCTTAACGGTACTTATACCGTTTCCTTAACTTGGTTTGGTCTAATCTGAAACGTAGTGGTCTGCTAGCTTCCGCTGCGCACTCTGATAATCTTAGGCTTAACTGCTTTTCTTTTCATAGTGTGGTATATCCTTCTGCCTCCTTACAGTTTAGGAATATTGGTCTCTTAAAGGACACGTGTTATCTTTATATATACACGGCCTTAATGAGTTGTAACTCGTCTATCTATTCTCCTTGGAGATTTTATGCTCATACTCTTAGTATTTTCTCGAATGTCTAAATTGTTCTCCCCAAATGACCTTTGGTCTGAGGATGATTCTTAGTCTGAAACTACTGTTTAGTGCATATCGCGCTTTACAGTCTTAACCTCTTACATCTTAAGACATGTCCAATGTCTGTACTTAACAATCCGTGCTTCTCGCACTTCATAGTCCTTAATTATTTGTTCTCTGATTCCCTTGCGTTACTGGTTCAACTAAATTCTTCTCTTCGACTGTTTGTGGTAGTAGCTGCTCTTGTCTGATCTTGCGTCGTTGTCGGTGGTACGGAGTCGACTACTTCCCGTGTTCCTTACACCACTCGTTCACATGCATGGGGTACCTTACTGGTACATTACTACTTACCCAACTAACTCATAAATGAGCGTGTCAGGCCTGCAAGCCCCTGTGGGGTGCAGTCGTCCCACGTCTCGTTTTAGTAAACTCATAGTGTCCGTCACACGTTTAGCTATTGCTAATTATGAAGTATTCTGTTGTCGATCTCCTCTTTCATTGTTCCATAATAACATTCATTGTTCTTCTTGATGTTAATCAAGGAAAATCCATTTACTGCGTTCTTGGGTATGGTATGCTCCAGCTCCTTTCTGTATTCCGTATTGATTCTATTTCTTAGTAGCTTAGGTCTCTTTCCATAGAGCCTCTTATCTTCTTTCTCATTTTCATTCTATTAGGAAAGCACTTCCAGTTCCTTAAGGAATGGGTAGTGTGCTTCCTGCGAAATCTTACCTAACCAGGTCCAGACTGCTGGCATCAACGCTCAGTTCGTCTACCATCTTATTTTCTTACTTATGCTAATCTTAACTCATAAATCTAATTGCCTCAGTGTCAATATTTGACGGCTCATACATAATGGTCGCCTTACCGCGCACCATGACTTAATCCACTTATCTAACTATTGTACTCACGATCACTACTACCGTGGTAGTTGGCCTTTACCATGTTGCCCATTAATGGTGCAACCTCTTACTCACTTATTCTAATGTCTTAACTTATACCCAACCCCTTCTTGGTGTAAACACACTGGGAGTTTTCTCGTTCCGGTATTGGCGGTTGTCGTACTGTGTTGTAAAATAGTTGACTCTTGATATGAAGATGTTATGCTCCAATCTCAGATTCGTAAGTAAGCTAATTTCTTTCACTTTCTTCATCCTTAGTGATGTTATCTACCATGTGATTTAATTGGTTACTGAAGAAATTATCCACTGAATCACAGGCTCTTCTGAGCATCGATCAATTAACGTGCCACAATGTGCAGTCACAATGTTTATCTCTGACCATTACTAATTCTTACATCCTGGGTGTTGGATATGGGGTATATCTGTGCAACCTTCCTTATACTCAAGTGTATCTGGTACGTTCTAAGGTAATCTCAAGGTTCATAGTTTCCATTTTCTAAATAAAGTGTATTTTATCTCTAATAGGTGAAAGCCCTTTTGAGGGGTTCATTCCCTCTCGTGGCCTCACAACAAGGAGTGGTATCCCCACCCTAAAAGGCATGGTTCGTTCTCCGCTCCTATCCTTAGCATTATCTCAATTTTCTCATTGGTACCCTTTCTTGGTAATGTTCCTCCCCAATCTAAGTTATAGGTTTAGTAACCGTTCATATCTACAAATTGTAGTCCCTTCGTGGCTTAAACAAGCTCTCTTATAACTTACTGCGCCTCGGGCTCTGATGTGGTTAACATCCTTGGCTCGTAGGCTCTTAATGCTTAATGTCTCAGTTCATCATTTGTACTCTTACTCATCTGCAGGTCATCCCTACAAGATTCTGGTTCTTTGAGCACTATCCACCGTTAATTTACATACTAAATGTAGTATCGGGTTACATGATAAGTTGCTGCATCCTGCTTCCTGCTAGGGAAGTTGTTCAGGTGATCTGAGGTTACTTAATGTCTTTGACAATGCTGTCATTCTACTAGACTTCTGTCTTTTAATAGTCAAGGTTAGGCCTGTATTAGGCGTTTGTCTTACGTGTCCAAGTTGGATATCATCCTGTCGTCTTATATTTCCATCTCAACGCTTCGTTCAACCTCTGTTGATTACGCCACCCTTTGATGATCAATCATACTTGGGTGTTAATGAGTTAGACGAACAGTACTAGCTATCATTCATCAGTTTGTTCGGCTCGACTATGCCCACTCTGTGGAGGTAGTCCTCTGAGCTTTCCTTTTCCAGGGTTGTACGACTTTAATCCTTAGTAGGTTATAGCTTACGTTTATTTCTTTTATCCTTGTTTTCTGGGTTTTCCAACATCTTCATTGAAGAATGTTGTTATCTGCAAGTTTTAACGGTCTCAATGGCATCTTACAACACATCCCTTGTATATCATTGCTTATATAGTGTTTTTGCTCGCATTTCCGAGTGATCTCTTAGGTTTTCCTCAAGGAGTTTGAGGTTGGTGTTCTTACCGTACTGTCGGTTGTTGTTGTAGTGGGTTATACCGTTGCTAGTATTTATATGGTTTAGTATTTCGTCTAAGCTCAGCTCCCTGCTGGCTGATGTGTCGGTTCATCTCATCATGGTTAGGCCGTCAGGCCCTTCCAAGGTCCTATTTTTTTTTGTTCTTATGGGTTTACCATCCAGTATTAATATGCGTTTCAACTGTAGCGTCCTCCTATTTCGCCTTGATGGCTTTTCGAGTGGCTTAACCGTGGTAGCACTTGCTATGGCAAGTGCGCCATGTAGGATGGGTTGTTGGTACAAGGTACATCGGTAGTGACACTTCCTTCTAATTTCCATGTAATTGGTAGTCCTCGGGACTCCTTCGATAATCTCTTATTTTGGATAACCGTCCATCCGGCAGTTTCCTTGTTTTTGACAGTACTGTCATCTAATAGGGCGTTCCTCTTTCTGAGGGAACCCCTTAATATTTTCTTATGTCTTAATCCTCATGCTTTGTATTATCCCACTGTTATGCTCACTCGGACCGCTGTCCGGTACTCATGTCTCTTATAATTTCCTTATCCATTGCACGCGTAGTGCTTTCCTTACCATTGGTATCGCGGGTTATTTCGACTGCGTAGCATGTCGACCCATGTTGCCGGTAATTTCCGTTCCCCTACTGATAGTATTCCATAGGTAGCGCTTGTTTCTCTGTTGCGCTCCATTGAAAATCTCCAAGTTCTCCATAACTGTTGTGCAACAAGATGTTCCTCGTACTGCTTATTGTTAGCTAACTGCCAGATCGGGTTTCCCCGAGTAAGAGAAGGCTTTCTTCTCTCTGGCGTTTGTCCAACACATTTAGGGTTAGGGATGTGGAGGGCGGGCCTAGGTACTATGGATATCCGATAAACACCGGGAAGTCCTGGCTGACGCACCTCACACTCTATCTCTTAACCCTTAACCCGTAACTCAATCTCAGCCTCAATATCCTCCTAAGTTCGGTATTTCTTGTCTTCGGAGCGTAACTACGCTCTGATACCACTTTTGTAACACCCCAACTCAATCCAATTGTGGTCTCGCAACTTAACAGCATATATACATACATGTCACAGCGGAATTCTTTACAATCCAGGACCTTGCCACGGTCTGTCTACAGAATATACCGAACATTAGAGCAACAATCTTAAACATTTACATATCCTTCTTACAACCCCCTCACGTCCTATACATCTTACTAACTTAACTTGCCATACGAGTGTACATGCACAACTCGTAGGCCACTCTTAACCCTTAACACTTGTATCCTCTTCTTACTCTCGCGACGGCCGCTTCCTGTTGTACCTGTGTAGTAAAAACAGCCCCCAAAGGGGGTCAGCACGAATGCTGGTACGATCCCCTCATGGCCCCCAAGCTAACGTGGCTACGACGACTAATTGTCGATAGCATGGAGGTTGATTAGATGCACAACATAATAGTAAATGCTGTAAACAACAATCCATATATGAACAATCAAAGTTCACACACAATGAACGACTTAACGCGTTCCCTTAATTGGAGAGTCGTTATTTAACTCCTTAAGTAATGTTCCCTCTTAACCTTAGTCCATCCTTATCTCACCTTAATCTTAATCTTATCTTAACCTTAGAAACAACCATCCTTTAATAAGGAATGGATGTCGCTTATCTTAATCTTAATTATACAAACCATCATCTAAAGAGGAATGATTGCAACTTATCTTAATCTTAACTTAATCTTAATCTTAACGATACAAATCATCCTTTAAAAAGGAATGATTGTAACTTATCTTAATCTTAACTTAATCTTAATCTTAACAATACAAATCATCCTTTAAAAAGGAATGATTGTAACTTATCTTAATCTTAACTTAATCTTAATCTTAACAATACAAATCATCCTTTAAAAAGGAATGATTGTAACTTATCTTAATCTTAACTTATTCTCAGCATACAAACCGTTCCCGGAGGGGAATGGTTGTAACCTAAGTCCAAACCTGGGATTTAGGTGATCCCACCGCACCATCTTAATGCCACCTACCCTGGACGGGAATCCAGCGTAGCTGAGCCGGCAACCGGCCCTAGGCTACAAGTCCGAAGACAAGTCCTTAAGCGGAGGGCGGATCTGATTCAGATACCGTCCCCCTTTTTCCTTAGCATGCATGACCGGAGATCGGTCCCGGGTTTCCTCACTCAAGTTCCAGTTAGTAGTAATCTCATACCCTGTTTGTCGGTTAACCTCTTTCGGTTCATATCGTCCCTTATTAGGGGCGTTCCTTAGTCTCACTCAATTCCTTACTAAACATTGGTTAGTAAGTTCTCACGGTATGTTGTGTTAGTTTTCAAACATCACACAACAATACAATATATATATAATATGTTCCGGTTGCATGCTTTATCTTGTTTAGTGAGCACACAAAACAAATAGCACACAAGCCGAGGGACACCTCGTTAGCAAGCAGGTCACAAGAGAACTGTACCGTTCACCGTTGGTCGTTCGGTCGCTTACTCTCCTCCGGAGTCCAAATTCTCAAACCCTAAAACATTCACCAAATTGGGTGGTTAATTACTTTTAATTAACCTAGCTTACTTAATCACTAATGATTTCCAACTAAGTACCTCTAAGTCATTGTAGTTTAAGCTTAACCTCTTATGTTACTTATTTCTCATTTTACCTCACACTTGTTCACACCTCCAATATCCTTAAAACTCCACCAAACAACTCTTAACAACCTTATAATAACATTCCCCAACAAGCCCCCTTCATTTACCTCTTGAAAAGCACACTTTCTTTGTATTTTTGCCTGGTCCGGGACATGGTCCGGACCTAAGCTCCCGGACCAATGGCTGTCCTTAGTCTCGGCCTTATTTTAGCTATGGTCCGGGACTTGGTACTTACCCAAGGTCCCGGACCAACCCCTGGGTACATTCTCGGCCTGATTTTAGTGCTGGTCCGGGACTTTATCCAAGGACTAAGTCCCGGGCCACATCTTAAACTGTCAAATTTTACAGTTTTGAACCTCTTTCCACACTTGTTCTTTTGTCCAAACTTCTTCTAATCTTTTCCCATGTATTAACACATGTTCCAACACCATTTTAGCACTTAAAATCCTCCTAACTCATGGATCAACTCACCTCTAAATTCCTTGATCATTATTCAAGTTCTTACTAAACTCTTAACACTTATAACTTAATTCCTTACATTTCCAACATGTAAACTTTGTCTAAAACTTCAACTATCCAAAGTGTTTCTTCACAACTATCTCAAGTACTCCTCAAGCATCATCATGCACGACCCATTTGCTTTACTCACACTTCTCAAAGCTATATGTACTCTAGCACATGCTTACAAGTCATTATACCTTATTTTCCTTCAAAGTTTGTACAAGTTTCCAAGATTCCTTCACTATGGTTTTGGTGCTTTAAATTAACCAGTTGGATCCCCTAGTCCCTCTTAGACATGTACACCTCTTTTACTCAACTTACACACCATTCTCATAATCATACACTCTTATACATTCCTAGTCTTTTCCTTGACAATTTACAACATCCTCCTACATTTTCACTTCCATCACCCAAGTCCACACTTTACCATTCAACTAAACCTTACTAGTCCACCACTAACATCATCACACTTACACAAGGTTCTCAAAACTCTCATTGTCTTACTCTCTAGTTCATACCTAAATCTCCTTAAGGCATTATACACCTTTCCTTAACATTTATGCACAAGTCTTACATTCCTCATATCATGATTTTGGTGTGTTTAGTACACTCGCCAATCCTCTAATTCCTCCTAGACATCTCTAGGTCACTCTAAACCTCAAGAACTCCTTAGTTAACTCATTTCCACCCAATTTTTCTTTTCATGCTCCCTGGTAAACCCTAGGGCATATTAACTCACCACTACCACTTAAACACTTTGTTTTCTACTCAAATTTTGCCATAGCTTCTCTAGCATCTTATCATGCCCAACTGCATTGTTTTCCTCATTCAACCATCTCACACACATCAAGTTCTTTCTCATCATATCTCATCACCCAAACCAACTCATTCTCAACAAACTCAATATATTGCAATAATCTTAAATTGCATAGCACTAAGGCTCTTAAATGACATGGCTCTTAGGCCCTTAAATGACATAAACTTAGACACTGAATTTCCACATATATTGCCTTCAACCTGCGAATACACACAACAAATCTCCCATTGAAATAAAATGCTTCTTATAATTCACCTTGATGTTCTTAAACTATCTCTTTTTCCTCATTTGCTCCTTAGTCACAAGTTCACAAGCTTATTTAAGTTCTTTTTCTTAGGTTATATAACCCAATACACAATGTAAGCTCTAAGCCACATTGGTATCCACCTAAACTCATCCCTTAAAACTTAAACCACCATTAGGTAAGCATTTTACCTTGTTTTTTTTTTCGAGCTTCTCCTCACACTTTTCTCCTTGGGTTTCCTTGCTTAGTTTTTGGCCACCCACTTAGATTTCCTTGCCAATGTTCTAATCAATATACATTGACTCTCATGAGTGCTAAATAATAAACTAACCTTAAGGAATCATTCCTAGGTTAAAAATGTGTTTTAAAGCTTAAAAGTGTGTGTTTACCTTTGAATTTTGGAATGGCTTTCATAATGAAGCAAGGCAAGACCTCCTCATGTCTTTGGAGAATAGAATCAAGCTAGAACAAGAGTAAAACAAGCCATCTTAAGAGGCAAATTTTCGGCCATATATGAAAATGGAGGAAAGTTGATTTTTCTTTCACTTTCCTTACCTTGAATGAATGAAGAACCAAATGAGCTCTTCAAACTTGATTTTCCCCCTTCAATGGAGTTTCTCCATGGCCCCAAAATTGAGCTTTTAAAGATTTGAAAAGATAGAATGAAAGAGCTTGCTCTAACTAAGAGTAATTTATGCTCACTTTTTGATTTGGAGCTAAAATGAGTATTTGGTGAGCAAATGAAGATGGAGGTGCCATGGCTGGATAAAGAACGGTTTTGGAGCAGAGAGGGGAGGAATAAAACGTTGGTGAAGGTGTGAAATGAAGAAGAGGAGAGAGAGAAGGTATAAGAAGATATTTTGCTTTTAAAAAGGTAAATAGTCTTTTTCCTCTTTATTTCCTCTTCTTTTCTTATTTGATGAAGCCTAAGGTGACTCATCACCTTAAAACCGTCCCCCCCTTAGTATTTAACATACATAAGGCCTTGTTTGGCCATTTAGCTAATTAAGGTTGACTTAAGTCAAAACTAGCACTAAATAGTTACTATTCACTAAACAAGGCACATAATCGGGAAATTTTTTGATTTCCCCTTGATTTAGACCTCCTAATGTGATACTAATTAGTACACATGTTGATTAAAGAGTAATGATGGACATTTAGCCACTCAAAACTCAATTCTAAGACAATTTCTCAAAAATGTGCTTTAAGACTTCTTAAAGCACATTTTATGTTTTAACTTGTTTTCAAGCTTGGTTTTCTTTGCTAATTGATTTAAAATGACCATTAGGATATTACTAAGGTCTTATCATGATATTTGGGTACTCACCCAAGTCTCTCCAAGCTTAGAGCACGTTTTTGCCCTGATTGCCTTTAAGGCACTTTCTTGTGTTTTCCTTGGTTCAAATTGTCTACCAATCTTTCTAAGGCATATTCTAGCCTTACTACATCATAATTTGATGTTTACTTAGCATACTTAGGTTTGGGGTATTTCAGTATGTTATTTATGTGGCTTGATTGTCTCTGAGGATTTCCTCAGTTCAGACATTGTGTGAAAATCTGTGATAAGATTGAATGTCTGCTTGTGTGAATAAATATGCTTGAGTTGCGTATTAATGCTGCTTTATTATTATTACTGTTGTACGATAACAGTACCGTTCGTATATATGAACATATTATAAAACGAACTAGCGGCAATGATGCTATCTTATATGTGTAATATAAGGAACGTAAGTAAAACATTGTAGCATTAGGATAATAAGATATATATAATATCTGAGACTTATATACGGAGCAATGGCCTCTTTAACACCGCTCTCGTATCTAGCACTGGATCCCGAGTCGACATACTCAGGATTGGACTATGACCTTAGTCTGCTGTGTTAGAAAAAAAAATAGTAAAACGATGCGATGGTATAGATAAGTTTATCAAGAGGATGTGGCTCTTGTTGTGAACTGTGAACAATTAACGATACCAGGATACCGTGTGGTAACCGTAAGTATCTGGATAAATTTCCATTGGACTACAGATGGTTCATCGGTCGGAGACTCTACCGCTGGAGTGGCTATTGCCGTGGGTGACCCGCCATAGGAGATGGGTAACTTAGAGACACGTTGTTCTAACGAGACGTTGTCATTAGGCATGACTGAACAATTACGAATGACTATATTAGCTCGTACATTAGGCGATCATTATTTGGGTTTGTACCCCAAAGACGGGAAATTATACTTGTTTATAATTCTCGTTGTTTCGCCTTATTGCTCAGTGGTTATGCTTTATAATTATGTGTGGTATATTGGTGGATTTGCTTGAACGAGCCATTTTGCTCATATTGTGTGTTGTGAACTGGATGAGTCGAGTCGCTGTACTCATGTGTAGATTATGGTGGATTGTTTGGTCGAGTGAGTCGCCGTACTCAATTATGAACTATCAAGTGTTTGTTGGAATGGAGTCTCTGTACTAATATAAGCGTTGTAACGCTTTCAGTGGTTTATTACGATGCGATGCGTGAAGCCGGGGGCTTGTTTGTTATTTGAGTTTACTGCAATATATATTGTTGCTTTATAGTTTTAACATTAAACTACTTGCATGAAAATGAATTGCATGCTCTCGACCAATTAACTGAGGGTCCGAGGGGCATGACAGTCATGTAGTAACATACTCAGCAGGGGCTGATTCCATACCACAAACAACCATTTTTGCAGGTATGCAGCTTCCGGTGTCGACAAAGAGAGGGACGCGCTGGGTAGTTTAATTACAGTTGTTTTAATATGCACTGTTGCATTTTGATACGAACTTAGAAACATGTATAGGATTGGGATATTTAGAATGCTCACTGTGAATGTATTTTATATATTGGTTTGGGGAGGTTAGATCTATCTCTTGTTGTCACTGTGGGAATTTGTTTCGTATTTATGAATATATCAGTAAGCACGTTATTACTCGTATGGGCGAGTGAAAACGGTGACACCAGTAGTTCAATTGTTGAGATGACCGTTGCGATTACAGTGTTAAATAAGATGATTAGGAGCCGATTAGAGTAGGGGTGTTACAAAAGTGGTATCAGAGCGGAGTACCGCTCTGATGACAAGAGATAGTAGGATTTGTACAGTGAGCATAGGTTTTGGGAATACGGGAAACAATGTGAGGATAGGTGACCTTGCGGGGTTGATGAAATGCTTAAGGCTTGCACACCATAGCCGTAGAGGCACTTCAATATTAAACGACCGAGACTACGGTATTTAACCGAGTAAGGTCTAACCCGTCCTCTTGACATATGTCAGGGAGAGGTCTGGGTAACAGTACTAAGGAAGAACACGGAGAAGCGGATGGTGGTGAAGGTTCAGCAACCCCAAGTAACGCGAGGACGGTATGAACCGCTCGCACTTGATGGGAGAACATCCCGGGAAATTTCCAATGGTACCCCACCCGCCGCAGCCCATACCTCGAGTACTATCTAGTGAGACAATGAAATGGGAAACACCACGGAGATAACTCTCTTGATCGGGAAGACCCGATGTGGATGCTAAGAGGATTATGTTAAAAGTAGAAAATAAGACTTTGTGTTTTGATGTAATGTTTAGGACCGGGGGTCCTGGTAATGACATAATGTCTACCATACGAGGATGAGATAAATAATAAACTGAGTTTGAGGAGAAAATTCCTGTAGGACTAATGGGGCTAGCTTGCTATAAGCAAGGCGACCCTGTCTTACATCCAGGAAAACACCGATGGTGCGCTTGGGGGGAAAGAGGTAGAAACGACGAGTAATGATTAGTTTATGAGATATGTAACAGACGGAAGGAATTACCTTTAGAAGTCTTACCCGAAGTGAGTAACTCTAAAACCATGCAACACTGAAGGTTCAAGATGGCCCGACGTGCATGAGGAGAGATCATGGGAACTGTAGAAACAAGAACTCGCTAAGTCGCTATCATGCAACGCCTCGTGAGGAAAGTAAGACCTTACTACCACGGTAAACTTGTGGGAATGAGTGCGGGGGTGAGACTGTATTAATTTGAATAAGAACTTTTGACTAGAACAGGAACCCGATTAGGGAATAGCACTGCACTGACACACCGTACTGGTGGCTCAGTCTGCATGGCGCACTTACCACTGCAAGTGCCACATTAACCAAAGTATTAAAAGACCGAGTGTTCCAGGCAGTTACCAATAAACACTAAACTTTTATGTGAGTCTGTAATGCAATGAAGTGGGACATAGCCTTCTTGTAGGCAGGGTACGAAACCCTTGGGTTGGAGGTCGATAAAACCTCGGGAAGACCTAGCCGGTCTGACCATTAAACCTAAAAATAATACACCATTTAGTAGAGTATTAAAAGGGGGGTAAATGAGAATAACGATAATTAGTGCCTACAAGCCTAACCCCAGTGCCGGTATGGACATTAAACGTCAATCATTACCGGTGGGGAGTGTCGGGTCTTCAGGACCAGCATAACCATATTTAGGGAGTGCGCGACACTTGTGGTTAAACCACTACAATTGAACATTGCCAGAGGGCAAGAAGTGAGCTATATGAGCCAAGACTCTAAATAAAACCTATCCGATTGAGTGGATGAAAATAATAGACAAGTATCGTTATGGCAAACTATTTTGGAGTTGTAAAAAAAAAGATTAGGCAGATGCGAACGGGCAATAAAGGGGCCGATGTTATGCCCGCACCACACACACCTGATGTGTTGTGTATCCTTAGTGCTGCTAGACTCCCGTACGGAGGGCAGTGGATATTAACTAAACAATGAATTTGTCGAGGGCGGAGGATACCCTTAGTACCACCAAAATGACCCAAAACTAGGAGAACAAAGGTGACAAATCACAAATGCTGATTAATATCAGGCTAAAAAGGGACTACCATAAGGCAGGAGAAACACGATGTGTCAACCCTTGTCATGGAGTCCATATTACAATAGAGGGTGTAACCCAATGGATTGGGTGGAGTTTTAGAACTGAAAACTCATATCTGAAGGCGTTAACAGCCTAGGAGTGAACAAGAGAGATAATAAGTAGTTACTGATCAACACTCACAGATACCAGTTGACGAGCATGTGGAAAACCAGTATTAGGGCGATAAGTCGCGAACACCTATCTTAGAGAAGGTAAGGAAAATATACATTAATAAGGGAACCCAAAGAACCCTTTAGGGCCATCCTAACACTAAAAGTTAAGAATTGGCAGTCTAGTTACTCCAACATGAATTACCAGGACCAAGAGCATGATAATCGCTTGGTACGAACACTACGAGTACACTAAACGAGACATGGGATGTTCACACTCCTAGGAGCTTGTGGGCCTGACAAAACTTACATTAAGTTAGTTGGGTAAGTAGTAATGTATCAGTATGGTACCCTTTGTATGTAAACGAGTAGTGTAAGGACCCAAGAGGTAATCAACTCTGTGTCTAAGTCAGTGAATGGAATCCTGACTAGGTAAACCATGAATTGACGAGAGAGGTCTCAGTCAAACTAACATGGTTAAAAAAAATCAAGGATAGCTTGATAAAAAAATGATATAAGGACGCAACTCAATAATGGATGAGTTAGAATACAAGTTTTGAGGATTTTAGTAAACGAGGAAGCCAAGGCCTATTTTATGGTAAAGGCGAGGTGAACCCATGAATGAGAAGAGGAATTGTGGTATCTTAGGAAGTTATACCGAAGAAACCTTTGTAGGGTAATTGATGCTACCCAAAAAGGGGGGGCAGAGAAAGAGTTATATAATGCGCTGAGAGCGCTACGATGATGTCGCATGAAACAATAATACCACATGCTCAAGCCGTAAAACGTTAGTATGTTAGTACCAATGAGGGTTGAACAGAAAACGAATGCCAAGCTAAAACCCACAGTCGTATTGTATGTTTACAACAGACGAAGAGCAAAAGCGACCTTTACAAGAGATACTCTAAGCTGGAGATTAGATACTCCATGCAAACCACAATAGTGGATAACCGTCTAATCGACTGGTACATGATGCGCAACAAGCGGCCACTGTGATAACTGTTAACAGAATTATGTTGGTGAGAAGAGAACGTGGAAGATCAGATAAACCAATGGATCCCCCTAATCAAGAAGAGGGATGAACCATATGTGTGGGTACTAAAATACCAACACACGAGGAATACGAGTTCACACTAGCAAAAGAGGACCTACAAAGGTACCTAAGGAACGAAATAACTTGGAGTCATGAGGTGCCAGTTAGTTGCGCATATCAGACTCGTCTTGAGATTTTAGACACGACTACTACGAGCACCAGGCGCTAGAGCATAGCTTGACAACCTTTACACCGAAGGTTAGTTCGGTAGGGTGGCATGAACTCTTAAGAATATACCATGAGCATGTATAGAATTTAGGAGGACTGAATAAAAAAAAAAGCTAGTCAAAATAATTAGCGTGTGTAATGATGATACCATGCAGCGATATAGTTTCCTCCATGACCATAATTATGGAAGACCGTGGAGAAAACACCGTCACGTGGAGTAGAAACCGGCATGAAGCTGCTACTTAAAAGGGAAACTTAACCCTAAAGTAGTTGGGCATAATGCTTGCAGAGCGAGTGGGCCCATAGCGCATAGGTTAGATATACCTAACAGATTTGGGGAAAACAAACGATGTGTTTACATCTCCCGATCAAACCATACATGAACATACATACACCTAACCTACATAGGTAGTATAGCTAGAGTGGCTAGAACCCGACCCGAGAGGAAAAAGGGTAATGTATACGTAGCACATTAGTGCACGAATATCCCATATGAGTGGAACATCTTGTACTTATTACTTCAAGATGACAAATTCGTTGATTACGTGGGCGTAATCCCTTTTAAGGGGGGGGGGGGTAGAGCGATTGTGCACACTTAAAATATACCGTACGTAGGAGTACGTAGCGCATGGTACACATGCTGCAAACTATTATTGTACGTAGAGTACAAGTATTATGATTGTGTTATATTACTCGAGGTAATATTGTGATGTATTATGTGTATGAACATATATATATTTTAGTTCGCATTAGTTGTGGTGAATAGGAAAGAGAGAACAGATGGAGTGTTCTTATCCTATTTCCAATTATTATGCAAACGTTGCGAACATTAAACACATAAACGCCTAGCTTGTTAGCTCTGATGTGAGAATTCAAGTAGGACTATCTGTAGCTCTGATGAGAGATTTCAGATAGAAGGAGTAGAAAGCTCCGTATTATGTGATTTGTGACTCGGTATGAAACCGATTGTTGAAATGCGATGAGTGAATCGGCATGAGACCGATGTGTAACCTAGTGGAAGTAAATCCTTTAGAAGTTGTATGAATAATTATAAGTCAAGAGAATGGTACGTGGTTAGCATACATGATCCTACATGCCAAGGACTAGATTAATTACACTAGTTGACTTGTGTATCTATAGAACACAAGGTGGCAAATATCAAGAGGAAACAAGATTAGGAATGAATAAAACAATTAATTGATTGAAATTGACGTGGGAAGTTCAACTTGATCCTGGTCCGATCAAGCGAAACCGAACACAAATTGAGGTGAGATATAGTTCAACACTGACGCCGACCACGTCGGGGTTGAATGACTCTTGAAGCTTCCTACAAGTGGACACAGATATGAATAGAAATTTGAATTAGGGCGTCACTCGAAGAGCCGTGGATCGTGGAGTCCTTCGTCATTAGACCGGTGTGTCTGCGAGTGACATCACCCAAAGAGCCGTGGACCGCAGAGCCCTTTGTCATTAGACCGGTGTGTCTGTGGGTGATTAAGGAAATTAGGTGATACTGTCCGAGGAGCCGTGGACCGCAGTGTCCTTCGTTACTAAACCGGTGTGTCCACGGGTGGTTCACGTTGGTTAGCATGGGGTTGGGGATCGTCAAGTTCTGGTCTTTATGACTGCTTCCCTGTGATTTGCCATCGTTAAATATATGCACACACATACACGTGGAGTGATGTAGAGGTATCCTCGCGAGATACTTGCATATGAATAGGGGTGCGTGGGGTACCCCTTGTGAGACACCTTTGAGTACTTCTTGTTGGTTTTGCACCTTGTCTAGTGTTGTGTATGATTGAGTTTTGCACCTTGTCTAGTGCTGTGTATGATTGAGTTTTGCACCTTGTCTAGTGTTGTGTATGAATGAGCTTTGCACCTTGTTTAGTGCTGTTTATGAATGAATGTGTCATGATTATTGACTATATGGAATGAGATTATTGCTGTATAAAATGTGATACATATAGACTAGATCTGAACGTAGTGGGATGTACTCCCTAGTGATGATTTGTCTGTGATTACTTAGTGGAACTGGATTCCTTAGGTGAACTGTTGATGAGTAAGGACTTCGGGACGAAGCCTTTTTAAGGGGGGTAGACTGAAATACCCCTAACCTTAAATACTTATTTAAATGATCTACTAATGATCTAAGATGGCTAATAAACATCTAAATACCATTGGGGAACAATCTAAAAGATCTCAACAAGGCAAAACATGCTTTAAGATCGGTAAGGCCAAAAATGTGCTTTAAGACACCATAAAGATTGTATGACCTCAAATAGGATCCAAAGTGGATTCCTAAGTATTATAATGAATTAAGTAACACAACAAAACTGTTCTCAAAGAAAACAGAGCTCGGAAACACCTTGCGACTCAAAATGTGCACTAAAATTCCTTAAAGCACGTTTTTTGTGTATGAGCTCTAAGATAATGACTTTTTGTCACTGTAAAGACTATATTAAGTTCTTTATAACATTAATGTGACATGATAAACTATATTATAAAGTCTAAATCAAAGTTTAAAAATAAAATCAAAATGGGCAATTTAGTATGAATAGTACCCCAAAAAAATAACATTTAAGTACATAATATTAACTATGGTCAAAGTCACCCATTAACTTGACCAAGGGCTGCTGACTTCATACAGCTGCCATTCCCACTCATTAAGCTACTTCCAATCAATTAACTAGCTAATTAGATGAGTCACTAATTACTATTCCTAAAGTAACTTAAAATAAGCTTAAAGGCAAAACTAGCTTAATTTCTCTCATTGCCTTGCTTCCCAACCGACACAGCAGCTTCACACTCTCCCTTTGGCTTCTCCAAACCGTGGCTAACTCACCAAGAACATGGAAGAACACCTTGCTACCTAGGTAAGCTTAGTTAGTCATTTTATGTCCATTTTCTTCACAATTCTTACCTCTTTCAATGGAGCAAAGCATCAACCATTTCCATCAATGTTCTTAGGTTTTTTTGGAGGTTAAATGGAGGGTGTATCTCGGCATTAACAAGGGAATAAGGTGGAGAAAGCTAATCTTGTTCTTAAGGTATAAAAATGTGCTTTAAGCACTTATCTTTTGATTCCCTTCAAAGTCGGCTGTGAAACTTTGTTCCTAGCCTTATTATCTTCATCTTAACATACTTATTCAGGTGGTACATCAAGAGCTTCAAGGTATAGCCATATCCAAGCCAAAAACACCATTTTAGGCATTTTAAACAAGGTCAAAATTAGCCATCTTCTAATCTGAGTTATACCAGTTTAAAGCTTGGTTTTAGTAGCACTTTTGATGCTATTACTCTTGTGTAAATTTAGGCCGAAGTCAGCCTTGGTAACCTTGGTATTTTAAGGTAAAGTTTACCTTGAAAATTGACATTAAACACTTCTTATGGTTAGATCTTGCTTGGAGACTAATCATGCCTTAATTGCTGTTTGAAAACATGTAAAATAAGCTGTGGAAATATTATCTCCAAGCAGCCGTGGCCAAACAAGGCTTAGTCTTGGCAAAAACAAGGTATAAATCACTTAAACCTACACTTGGTATATTAATATGTGTTTATACATATTTATATAAATGTGTCGTGAGTGAATGGTATTATTAAGGTCTTATTTTGACCTTAGGTGATTAAGAAATGGTTTAGTAAATTTTATAACTAATTAATAAGCATAATTGTCAAATTTAAGACATTATGTGGAAAATTGGTAAATGTTGAAAAGATGTGGTAAGGGCCGAGAGTTTAATGCATTTTTGGGCATTTATGTGTAATTTATTTTATAAGCTAATGTTTGTAATAAGGCCATGTACTTTAGGCCATTTTATTTATGCATTTATAAGCTTTTAATTAAGTTTAGGTGTTAAATATGCATTACCGCATATTATTGGGGTTATAGTGTAAATAAGTTAAATTTGGGGGCTATATATTAATAAAGCCGAAAATTAGAGGTTTAAAGGAGTTTATATAAAAATTATAAGATTATATTAAGTTTTGGGGTTAAATGGTAATTTCTGAAAAGATATGGGTATAAACCGTAATTTGTGGAGATTAATGGTCAAGGAAATATTAAGGTGGTCAGCCTTGACCATATGCTAGGTTTTGACCAAATTAGATAAGTTAAATAACTTATTTAAGCTTTTATTATAAGATAAGTATTTAATTGTAACATTTATTTAACATATGTGGTATATATGTTATTACCGAAAGTTTAGGGTGTAAAATGGTATTATAAACACCCATGGGCTATTAGGAATTTTTAGGAATTTATTGGGTTAGTTTTTGAATTAAAATAAGCTATATATGTATAATATATAGTTATTATGTCATTATGACACTTTGGAGAATATATATGTGGTGGTATAGCAAATACCAAAAGTATATGGGTTAGTAATAATAATTATAACCCTTTGGTGAAATTTGGTGATTTTTAGAATTATGATAAGTGTCCAAATGAGCATGATTTATAGGTGTATTTCATATATTATATTAGCACTTTTCTTGCTCATTTCTCCACTTCGGTTAGTTTTCCTCTAGTTTATGTTTTATTATTATCTCACAAAATTATTGGTTTAACATGAGGAAAACTAAGCTGGGAGTAAAGTAGACAAAGAGACGAACGCATAGACGCAAACGGCTCAGAAAACGGAGTCCAAACGAAGAATCTAGAGCCGGTAGAAGAGAGTCACGCGAGAGGCACGCATCTTGGCATGTCCACCCGTGGAACCGCCTCGAAAGCAGGCGGACGTGAGTACCTGCAACCGCTTGAAAGCAGGCGGACGTGAGTACCTGCAACCGCTTGAAAACAGGCGGACGAGAGTGAAGGAGACCGCCCCTGCTACTCGTGAAAACAGGCGGACAACACTGAGAGGCAACCGCCTATTTAGAGGCGGACATGAGAGGCGGACAACAGAGAGGACCGCATGAAATGAAGCGGACAACAAGCGGACGCGTGTTAATGTTTAGATAATTAACGGGAGCTTATCTTCTTCGCTCGTCGACTTCGCTCGTCGACTTCGCCCGTGGACCTGTCTGCAACTTATCCATCTACTCTTCACGCGTTCTGTCCCCTGCAATAAACGAGCAATCAGTGAGCAATCAACGAGCTGCAACCAATTCTTCCTTCTCTGCTGCCTCTTCCTTTCTCTATATAAACACGTACCTTCTGCTTTCAAAAATACGATCAATGCATCCATCCTCCACCCATACACATCCACGACCCAACATACCACTTCACCACAAACCTCACGCCATCTCATTTCTCTTCTCCCGCCTTCTCCATTTTATTTATTTCTACATTCCACCGTATCCACCTCTAGTCCTACATACACAAAATAGCAGAACGAATACAGGAGTGACTACAGATGATTTCTATTACTCTTGTTCCTGTTTATCTATTTAATATGTTAGGCTAGAATATTTATACTCTGGGAACGGTTATTATGTGTTTGTATTAATTATGCAATATTTTTACTGGTTTTATTTGAATACAGTTTGTTGCGTTTTAAAGCTTATCTCTCGCCTTTTTAATAAATGTCATGAGTTTATTAAATTGCTTGCTAAGTCTATTTTGATCAGACCAGGTGATAAATAGATAGGTTAATTAAGCCGTAAATTTGGAGAAAGCTTATTATGACTTAATAAGTTAGTATTTTCAGATGCATAAATAATTTCTCATATCTAAACCGTCCGTTTACACGTATTGTGCTTGAACCTTGATTAGAACCTTGCATTTTCAGGTAAACGAGTTCTTTTGAGGCTATGATTTAGTCCTTAAGATAATAGGAGGAATTTTGCCAAACAATTATAATTAAACCAGTAGAGATAGCATAATTAATCTGATCATATTAACCTGAACCAGAGTCTCGTTTAATTTATCTATTAACTTAGTTTATTTTATCTTTCCTTTTTATTCATTATACAAGTCAATTAATCCCCCCTCTTGTGACACGCTTAGGTACTATAATATGCATATTAGTCCCACGGTTCGACATCCGGTCGCTTACATTTCACTATACTACCTCGACCGGGATTTGTTTGCAGCCCGACGTTTATTTTGAGTTTTAATTTCTTTTCTTTTATTTTTACACCAATTTAACCACTCACTTTACAACGTCTGCAAAATGGCGCCGTTGCCGGGGACGTAGTTTTATTCTAGTCCTTAAGCCCCGGATTATTCACTTGTTATATTAGAATATTTTGTTTATATTATTTTGTTGTTGTTTATTTTAATTATCTTTTTAATTTTGTTTATATTATTCGTGTGTATGTATTCTAATATTCCAGTACGTTCGTAGGAAAAAAAAAAGAGAAGCAGCCGCGAGCACAACCGCCCAACATCATGCGGACGGAGATGCGGACGCCCACACCACACACCTGACCGCCCACCTGTCCGCACCATTCCAGGCGGACGTCCAAGCGGACGTCACCAGCGCTTCAAAAAAAAAACGCCGCGTTTAGTCTCTGTTCTTCTTCCAACTATTAAATTTCTCCGGTTCGACCCGAGAAGAAGAACAAGCTCGCGACTCCACTCCATCTCCGAACCACTTATATTATTATTGTTTTTGTTCTAACCCTTTTATTTTCTAATCCTTTTCAGTAGTTTCGTTTTATATACAAAAACACAAAAAAAAAATCTGTACGAGGCAAATGGAACAGGTGTTCGAAGAAGAGTTTTGTTACTCTCAGTATTTATACTGCTCCGTATGTGGGGGAACTCATGATTATGAGGATTGTCTCATATTCCAAGAGCAACTCTGGTTAGAAGATCAACCAGACTACCTGGAGAGACTCGCTCTACAAGAACAGCAACCAAAGAGCGAAATAATTCATGGGGTAGAACACCCCACTACGGATGTAAGTTATTCTCTTCCCTCTACAATTGCCTACCGCCAGTTTCCATCCTTCTCTGTGCTCTACCCTGAAGATGAGGATATCTACATCCTCGAAAATGAAGAGAAGGAATTACCATCACCTCCCGCCAAGATATCCAAACAAAACGCCAATATCACCTTCAAAGAATTAACTTTCTCTGAAGATGATATCGATCAGCGTTCCTTGTACGAGCCTCACCTACAAGAGGATGATGTTTACATCCTCCAATTTGAGGAAGAAAAATTATCACCACCGGGTCTTCTGTTAGAACTACGTTCCCGGCAATACCTCCTCAAACACAAGATTTTGTGGAGTATTAATTTTCTTATTTTATGTGCCGAGGTAACGTTTTGTTTTGATCCAGGATAATGAAGCAGGCGTCTAGCCAAAGACGTTAAAGAAGGGCAGCTTCCCGGGAGGCAACCCGGATGTTCTTTTATTTTATTTTGCTTTTATGCTCTTTTAATTTTCAGGTTCTTTTTAAATTTTATTTTTGCTAACTTTTAACCCCGTATGTAGTATGGTTACTTCTAGTGTCTTATGCAGGTGCACCTTCATATCTACACCGCAACCAAACTACGCTACTTGAGGCTGAAGCTCAAGTGTGGGGGAACTCCTTTAACAACTAGCAAAAATAAATATCAGGGGAGTACCAGTTCTTTAATTATGCTTTTATTTTAAATAAAAACTGCAGAGGAGTGTTTATGTGCTTAAATGTTTATTTGTGATCTTTGTGTTATCTCTATTTTTTCTACTTACCGAAAAGGTCTTCTGAAACCTTCCCTTGTTTTTCTGGTGAACAATGAGGACATTGTTCAATTTAAGTGTGGGGGAGTGTGCCCTTTTCGGTGACATTTTGTGCTTAAATGTTTAATCTCTCTCCTTATCTTGCGTTTCTCCAATTCAATATTGTGGACCCTTTATATGTGGGTTGTTCTCTTTAAGAATAAATACTGTTATGAATTGTGGGATAAATAGTACAAATTTTAAAATTTTGATTACTTTTGAGGAGCATTTTTATATGCGGTATGACCAAATAATCTGCAAATGGTTGGATTTTATTGCTCAGGGTTTCTTTCTGTCTTCTCTCTTAGGGATTGCTAAGGGGTGCTTTTCTGTTAAAAAAAAGAAGAGAAAGAAAAAATAAGGGACTTGCGAGACACCATTGGTAACCAACAAAGAGAGTTGAGTGTTCTTAAATACAAAGGCGTGATGCCTACATTTTCTCATCCCTTATGCAAAAGTGAAACAAATGCATGAATCTATTTTTCCTTTTGTTTTCTCCTCAATGCCCATTCTTGAGAGAAGTTGGCCATGGTAAAAGTTCTCAGTATCCCTAAACAAAAGAAACATTGAAGTATCTTAGATCATACCCCGAAACTCTATATTTTATTTTTACCCTGAGCACACCTATGCCACCAGCAGTTGATTTTTCACACTCCTCGAAAAGTTTAAAGATCATGTTTATCCTACCCTTCATAATAATATTTGTTAATATTGAGCATTGTCTACTTACTTGGGTACGTGATTTTGCTTGAGGACAAGCAAAAAGATAAGTGTGGGGGTGTGATAAGTGTCCAAATGAGCATGATTTATAGGTGTATTTCATATATTATATTAGCACTTTTCTTGCTCATTTCTCCACTTCGGTTAGTTTTCCTCTAGTTTATGTTTTATTATTATCTCACAAAATTATTGGTTTAGCATGAGGAAAACTAAGCTGGGAGTAAAGTAGACAAAGAGACGAACGCATAGACGCAAACGGCTCAGAAAACGGAGTCCAAACGAAGAATCTAGAGCCGGTAGAAGAGAGTCACGCGAGAGGCACGCATCTTGGCATGTCCACCCGTGGAACCGCCTCGAAAGCAGGCGGACGTGAGTACCTGCAACCGCTTGAAAGCAGGCGGACGTGAGTACCTGCAACCGCTTGAAAACAGGTGGACGAGAGTGAAGGAGACCGCCCCTGCTACTCATGAAAACAGGCGGACAACACTGAGAGGCAACCGCCTATTTAGAGGCGGACGTGAGAGGCGGACAACAGAGAGGACCGCATGAAATGAAGCGGACAACAAGCGGACGTGTTAATGTTTAGATAATTAATGGGAGCTTATCTTCTTTGCTCGTCGACTTCGCTCGTCGACTTCGCCCGTGGACCTGTCTGCAACTTATCCATCTACTCTTCACGCGTTCTGTCCCCTGCAATAAATGAGCAATCAGTGAGCAATCAACGAGCTGCAACCAATTCTTCCTTCTCTGCTGCCTCTTCCTTTCTCTATATAAACACGTACCTTCTGCTTTCAAAAATACGATCAATACATCCATCCTCCACCCATACACATCCACGACCCAACATACCACTTCACCACAAACCTCACGCCATCTCATTTCTCTTCTCCCGCCTTCTCCATTTTATTTATTTCTACATTCCACCGTATCCACCTCTAGTCCTACGTACACAAAATAGCAGAACGAATACAGGAGTGACTACAGATGATTTCTATTACTCTTGTTCCTGTTTATCTATTTAATATGTTAGGCTAGAATATTTATACTCTGGGAACGGTTATTATGTGTTTGTATTAATTATGCAATATTTTTACTGGTTTTATTTGAATACAGTTTGTTGCGTTTTAAAGCTTATCTCTCGCCTTTTTAATAAATGTCATGAGTTTATTAAATTGCTTGCTAAGTCTATTTTGATCAGACCAGGTGATAAATAGATAGGTTAATTAAGCCGTAAATTTGGAGAAAGCTTATTATGACTTAATAAGTTAGTATTTTCAGATGCATAAATAATTTCTCATATCTAAACCGTCCGTTTACACGTATTGTGCTTGAACCTTGATTAGAACCTTGCATTTTCAGATAAACGAGTTCTTTTAAGGCTATGATTTAGTCCTTAAGATAATAGGAGGAATTTTGCCAAACAATTATAATTAAACCAGTAGAGATAGCATAATTAATCTGATCATATTAACCTGAACCAGAGTTCCGTTTAATTTATCTATTAACTTAGTTTATTTTATCTTTCCTTTTTATTCATTATACAAGTCAATTAATCCCCCCTCTTGTGACACGCTTAGGTACTATAATATGCATATTAGTCCCACGGTTCGACATCCGGTCGCTTACATTTCACTATACTACCTCGACCGGGATTTGTTTGCAGCCCGACGTTTATTTTGAGTTTTAATTTCTTTTCTTTTATTTTTACACCAATTTAACCACTCACTTTACAACGTCTGCAAATTATATAAGAGTATTTATTAAGATATATGTATAATATATAGTTTTCATGAATTATTAAACTATATGTTATAAATTGGGCCAAATGGCAATTATAGAATATATTGAGGTCTGTTCGGAATTAACAAAAATATAACCATAGGTTATACCATTTTATAAGTTAAAAATGTTATATTATATGATATATATAACATGGTATAAATAATGGGGTGAATTTGTAAATAAATGAAACTATGGATTATGGAAAAAGAATGAGGTTTTAATATATATGCCTATGCGGCAATATAAATAGTTTTGTATAAAACCTATAGGTTATAAGTTTAAAGGAAATAAAAATATCATATTATATGATATTAGTATATGGTATAACATTACATAATGTTATGTGGTCATAATGGAATTTAAATTATTTAAAGGGCTGTACCGAATTATAAAAGGTTGGAAAATGAATTTTAGACTATGGTCTATAATGTTATAAATGTTATAACAATTATATGGTTTAGGTGTAATTAGTAAAAGTAAGGATATTCACATTAAGTAATGTGACAAACTATAGAAATAGGATTTATAAACTAAGGTATTTGTTGATTAAACCTTGGGAGTTGTAAAGATACAACACAAAATGTTACATAATATTAGGATAATAATCTTAATATAAGTTGTATAATATAGTACAACTAAAGGGAATAATCATCTAATAAAAGATGATAAAAATGTAACATATAATATAAGAGTTTATAACTCATGGAACTTATCTATGTGGTAAATATATACATATACAAGAAAAAATGTATATAAGGATGAATATATATTATGGTTAGAAACCATATAATGTAATGGTGGTGGTCATTAAAAAAAATAGTTACAAACTAAAAGTTATAGTTTTGGAATGCAAATATAATTTGCTAATGATAATGGATTATATAATACAATGTATTATAATGGATGGTGGAAAAACAAAACCTTAGGAAAATAAATACTAAGGTGAAATGTATAGTATATGATTAAGATATACATGCAATATAGTGATAAACTATATGATATACAAATGTGTATTAAATTACATGCGATAGTAAATGTTTAAAGCTAAGTATATTAATATACTCGATGTAATCACGCATGAAATATGACGTTTTTCCAAATCCCGAGTTAAACCGAAAACCCGACAAACGTTTATAGTTAACAACGGGGAATAAACCGGGATGGATTAGTAACGGTACGGGGTGTCGTAGTGTATTGTTAGTACGAGATGCTGATGCATAGTGTGATGCATATTTATAGATTGTAAGAGGCGTTTCGAGGATCACCAGAGAATTTAGCAGATTCATACTCCACGGTCTTATAATCCCGGTGCACGGTATGTTATTTATGTGGCTTGATTGTCTCTGAGGATTTCCTCAGTTCAGACATTGTGTGAAAATCTGTGATAAGATTGAATGTCTGCTTGTGTGAATTAATATGCTTGAGTTGCGTTAATGCTGCTTTATTATTATTACTGTTGTACGATAACAGTACCGTTCGTATATATGAACATATTATAAAACGAACTACCGGCAATGATGCTATCTTATATGTGTAATATAAGGAACGTAAGTAAAACGTTGTAGCATTAGGATAATAAGATATATGTAATATCTGAGACTTATATACGGAGCAATGGCCTCTTTAACGCCGCTCTCGTATCTAGCACTGGATCCCGAGTCGACATACTCAGGATTGGACTACGACCTTAGTCTGCTGTGTTAGAAAAAAAATAGTAAAACGATGCGATGGTATAGATAAGTTTATCAAGAGGATGTGGCTCTTGCTGTGAACTGTGAACAATTAACGATACCAGGATACCGTGTGGTAACCGTAAGTATCTGGATAAATTTCCATTGGACTACTGATGGTTCATCGGTCGGAGACTCTACCGCTAGAGTGGCTATTGCCGTGGCTGACCCGCCATAGGAGATGGGTAACTTAGAGACACGTCGTTCTAACGAGACGTTGTCATTAGGCATGACTGAACAATTACGAACGACTATATTAGCTCGTACATTAGGCGAATATTATTTGGGTTTGTACGCCAAAGACGGGAAATTATACTTGTTTATAATTCTCGTTGTTTCGCCTTATTGCTCAGTGGTTATGCTTTGTAATTATGTGTGGTATATTGGTGGATTTGCTTGAACGAGCCATTTTGCTCATATTGTGTGTTGTGAACTGGATGAGTCGAGTCGCTGTACTCATGTGTAGATTATGGTGGATTGTTTGGTCGAGTGAGTCGCCGTACTCAATTATGAACTATCAAGTGTTTGTTGGAATGGAGTCTCTGTACTCATATAAGCGTTGTAACGCTTTCAGTGGTTTATTACGATGCGATGCGTGAAGCCGGGGGCTTGTTTGTTATTTGAGTTTACTGCAATATATATTGTTGCTTTATAGTTTTAACATTAAACTACTTGCATGAAAATGAATTGCATGCTCTCGACCAATTAACTGAGGGTCCGAGGGGGCATGACAGTCATGTAGTAACATACTCAGCAGGGGCTGATTCCATACCACAAACAACCATTTTTGCAGGTATGCAGCTTCCGGTGTCGACAAAGAGAGGGACGCGCTGGGTAGTTTAATTACAGTTGTTTTAATATGCACTGTTGCATTTTGATACGAACTTAGAAACATGTATAGGATTGGGATATTTAGAATGCTCACTGTGAATGTATTTTATATATTGGTTTGGGGAGGTTAGATCTATCTCTTGTTGTCACTGTGGGAAATTGTTTCGTATTTATGAATATATCAGTAAGCACGTTATTACTCGTATGGGCTAGTGAAAACGGTGACACCAGTAGTTCAATTGTTGAGATGACCGCTGCGATTACAGTGTTAAATAAGATGATTAGGAGCCGATTAGAGTAGGGGTGTTACATTACATGATACTATGAATTTAATACTTTCTATAGGTGAGGTTCAGGCGTCCTGGTTTCATGTGTGTGGCATTGATTATTGCCGGTGGTGCCGTATTCAACTTGATCTTGTTGATCCCGTGATACAGCATCCTAGAGTTTCCACCCATGATTAAGACATCTCCTGATCTCAATACCAATTTCTGTGCGAGGTCCACACGCTTCTGCTCGCTATACATAAATACGGCGTCATCACCAATGGACCAAGACACTACGGGCACTCCTTGTTCAAGAGATTCCGCTGTCTCGTCCTTGTCTTGGTGTAACCCAAGTCGTCCTTCTTTCTCATAGAAGTTGACGATACAAATGTCCGCTTCAAGTGCGGGGATCGGTTCACATTCGCATTGTTGTGCAAGTCCTACTGCTTGTGTGACAAGTGTCTGAAACTCTGGAGGTATTGTCGGTGGCGTCGCTCCATCTTGCGTTCGTGTCTCCTGGTATGTCTTGGTATAAGGATCCCAGTCCTTTCCCAAGCACATCATTTTAAGCTTCATCTTCGCTCCACCGGGGAATTCGGGTGTATAAAATCCACCTTGACCCGTTCCTAGCTCGTTGCATCGTCGGATGATTGAGATTTGGGCTTCAGGTGTCAGGTATCCCCTTTAATAAAATCATACCTGGTCGGATGACCTGACACTGTTCGCTGGTGTAGTAGTGGTTGGTGATGTCGATCTCTTCTTGATTCAGGTTTACCGGTATCGGATAACAGATACTAAAGCTTCCTATGGTTACAAATTTCATCTTCGGTGAGTACTAGTTTCAACCACTTCATTTCATGCTTAATACACACTTCAATTTATTTACTCATGCATTCACTCATACGATTACTCTAATACTTAGTCATGCCTCTCAAGGATTAAAGGTTCGGATAATTACCTGGGCCGGACTTAGAACCGGACCCGTCACGGTCAATCACATGCAAGACAGGCTGCCTCTGGGGTGCACCCCTCTAAGGACCCCAGGATCCCTGTCCCTGTGGTGCCTGCTGGGTCGGTGCATCGCCAGATGCAACCTCCTTGCCTTCCCTCTGCTTGTAGCTTTGGAAGTTCCCTTTTGGCTTGGCATTCTCTGGGCATCTATTGGCTGTATGTCCCGGTTTCAGGCAATTGTAGCACTTGATTTCTCTCCCATAGCAGTCCTTGCCGGGATGGTCTTGGTTGCACTTTCTGCACACATAGGTGCGGCCGTCGGAGAAGGTTTTAGTGAAACCGAAGCCAGAACCTGAGGTTTAGAGGGTTAGCACATGTGTGCGTGGATATACTAGATATGATACTTGTACGAATATGATTTAGGAATAGAAGTTTACCCTTAGGTGGGTATGATCTCAGTGGCTTCGCTGCCACCGGCGCAGAGGAACCTAGTTGAAGAAGTTCAACTGGTTTGCCCTGCTCAGCATGGGCACTGCTCTCATTTGGGAATTTCTTTTGGGATTGCTGAAAGAAGTTCCCCTTCTTCTTTTTCCAACTTTTCCCCTGGTTCTGCTCCTCAGAGCTTGTGTTCTTACTGTTTGCCTTGCGCTTCAGCGCGGTTTCTTCATCCCGTAATTGGCAAGTGATCTCAACGCGAGAAGCCGCGTGATAACACTCCTGAAGTTTCAGGCATTAGCCGGGTCACGAATTTAAGCAAAGGTATCGTTCCTAAGAACGTCAAGGGTATCTGTTGTTAACAACGGTAGTTCCTAGTTAGGTTTCTAAGTATCCGTCTTAAGACGGTTGAAATCCTAACTCGGTAATCCCTATGCTCGGTAACTAATGGACATCAGAGCGTAACTACGCTCTGATACCACTTTTTGTAACACCCCTACCGTTAATCCTATGCTTACCAGCCAATCATCCCTTAATTCTATCAGTTCGCAGCGGAAGTCTACTACTTACTACGGCGGGTGGTACAATGCCTCTAACCGCCCATACGGCTAGCTAGGCTTACCTTACTTACAGTCACGGTCTGATGATCAAAATATACCGAGCTACTACATTCCTTACCAATACCGAAATATAACATAGTTACAATTCTGGATTACCGAGTACCAAAGTATATTCATTTACAATCTTTCAAGTTCACCAAAAGTTATGAGTTTCTACAAGCTACTCATCTACACCCCATTCCAATACCTTCACTATCCAAAAAGGTGTACCCCATGGTACACCGGCTATCAAAAAACTACAGCCGTGTACTACTTAGTACACCATTCATAATTCATTAATTACAATCCAAAAGAAGACAAAAGAAATAGAACTAAGTCTTCAACATCCTCACCCTTCTCGTGTACCTGCATTCATATTAAAAACATTGCGCCAAGGGGCTCAGCAAAAGCTGCGCATGAACTTCGCATATACCGCGTGCTAACAAGGGCACGCCGACTAATTAAGGTCAAATAGGCATGCGGTTCATTTTTGACATACATACATGCTTGGCATACAACATACATGCATATACAATACATATACAATTCAAGGCAACAATACAATGGAGCACACAATACTTACCTCCGCAATGTTAGCCAAGTTACGCATCCGGGTTAATCGGAATGCTTATTACTCTTTTACTCATTACACGTTACTTACTCTTACTTTACTTACTTACTTTCCTTTACTTACTTACTCATTCTTATTTACTTACTCATACTCATGTTAAGTCGGTATGACCTCCGGCCCGGGGACTACACCGTCCCACCTCCGGGATTTACTTGACTCACCAATCCGGGATGCTACCCACTTAAGGGATTTGGGCCGCGGACCAGTTTAAGAGTCAGGACTTGGATCCAACCTCTTGTGTCTCCGCATCCTCACGCGTGGCCGAAACTATATCGGACTTCTACTCATTCCAATTTAATTACCAATTTATGTTAGATTGGTTAGCTTGTTAGGAATTAGATAGAAGTCCAATCACAAACATGTTCGGTCACAAAGCAATATATCATACATTCACACACTCATATTCATCCATACATTTCATGAATTATACAAACTAAGATTTAAAGACAATATACAACAACATACAACACTACAAATTCACATGTAATCATAATAACTCCGATTCGTGCATTTATCTTATTTGGTGATCAATTAGCACACAACACACAAATCAGAGTAACCAAGGTAGCATACGGGGCATGAGAAATTCATACCGTTCACCGTGTACTTGTGTCCCAACGTTCCTCCGGTGTTCACAAATCAAATCCTATGATATACATACAATCGAGTGATTAATCTAACTATCATTAACTTAACTCGACTACTCTTACGTTTCCTAACTCATACTTACTATACCTTAACATTTCTTATACTTACGTATGGTTTACTTATTCTTCCTTAGTTTTAAAAACTTGTTTATACTCTTAATGACCTTTAAACATCCTTACTTAAGTCCTAATTATCTTATACTATCATTACCATTCATCTCCTTATCTTAATACCCATTTAATGCACTTAGTTTTACAAGTTTTGGTTGGTCCGGGACCTTGTACAGGTCTTAAGTCCCGGACCAACTCATGGTCCAACTCTCGGCCACTTTTAATGGCATGGTCCGGGACCTTGTACAAGGGTTGTAACGCCCCTATTAACCATAAATACAGCGGAAATAAAACTCTAAGGCGATTACAGACCATCGGGTTCCAAACACCCGGCACCAAACCTCACCAATTACAACTTACAAACTACAAAAGCTACGGTCTGAACTCGAGAAAAACTTAACACAAACATAATAGAAAATAAACACATTAACTCTCCACAAAACCTAGTCCCATCCCAAACGCTCATTCTCTTCGTGGCCACCTGTAAATCACTTCGTACCTGCAAGATGAAACCAAGCAGCCCACCCCGAAAGGGGCGGGTCAGTTCCCTGGAATGGAACTGGTACAATTCTCCAAAAACAAACTTATAAAACATAACTCTTCAAAATAAACAGTAACATGAAAACAAACTCTTAAAAGTAAAACAGAGATAAAGCACTTCAAAACAATCAAGTTAAAGAGAAAAGAAAACAAGATAAAGATAGAGATAGAGAACTTCCAAACCAAGTCGTCCACTTAAGTAGACACACCACATAGTTAGTAAGCATCCATTGTTGATGTTAGAACCAATTCTGGTTAAGAAGAGAAAGACTTAAGTAGTCACAAAGGACTAGGAATGATAAAACAGATCCAAGAACCAAGAACTCAAGAGTGGAATAGTTTCAACTGGGAGAGATGGCCCCCACCGCCAATCACGTCCTTTTAGGACAGGGGATATACAGCCCCTCACTGTTTATCACGTCCACTAAGGATAGGGGATATACAGCCCCTCGCTGTCTACCACATCCACCAAGGACAGGGGATATACAGCCCCTCACTGTCTATCACGTCCCTTTCTGGGATAGGGGATATACAGCCCCTCTCTGTTTACCACGTCCACTAAGGACAGGGGATATACAGCCCCTCTCTGTTAACTACGTCCCTTTTGGGACAGGGGATATACAGCCCCTCTCTATTACCATTGAAGACGCGCGCACGTTGAAACCTCAAGAACCAGCTCTTGGATGAAACGATATCCAGAGTCAAAAGAAGGATTTACCAAAATTGATTTTTTCCAAATTCCCACTAGATCACTAACTACCCAGAGCAATACCAAAACACTCAGTCCTACAAAGTGCAGAAGCGTAAACCCTAAGCAGTCAATGTCTGATGGAGCAACCAAATAGAAGGAACCAACACCCAAGTGAGTTTCACATTCAAGGCTCAGTTAGTCACACAAGCTGAGTTAGTCACACAACCATTTCCTTTTAGAAATTCCTCTTAAACTCAGTTAGCGTTTGTCAAAAACATTCCATAAGTCATTCAGCAAAAGTATCGGAGTACGAGAAATCGTACAAAACATTCCATAAAGTCCAAAACACATCAAGCTGAGTACGAGAAATCGTACCTGGGTAACGCTGTAGCAGTTCTAATCAACTTGCGCAAACAATCAACAGTACTCTGAAGAATATTAAAGGTAATCTATCATCAATCACTTGTAGCCTATGTTACGCTTAAATAAACTCCTTACTCTTATTTCAAAGTCTCAATTATCTTTTAAGCCCTCACTTATGTGTTACGTATAATCTTTGAGTTATCTGAGAACGTTGTATAGCCCAAGGTGGTAAGATCAAGGAATGTATCTTATTAACACCTGCTAACTGACCACTCCTATCCACTTTATTCATATTTAACCACAATCCTCACATTCAAGACTTTTGAGACCTCTATATCATAAATGTGTTTACATTATATCATAACCTAATTGAGTTACTAACTCATTTATCTTATCTTTAGTCCAGAAAGACTTTTTATTACATCCAGCTAATAATCTTGACATAAGATGTAAATTACTTTTCATCTTGAAACAACTATATTATAGTTAACTTAGACTTATCGAACTCTTACATTTAGTATTCACAAGGTACATTATTTTCTTAATTATTACCTATATAATAAGGTGTTTAAATATAACCTTTTATGTATCCTTACTTACCTTTAATCTCCTAAATATTTTATTTTTACACCCATTCACTCTATAGACTATGTATAATCCTTTTGTACTAAACTTCAATAAACTTAAGCCTTAAATACGTTTTAAATTGTTTTACAAAGCCTAAGGTTTCAAAGGAATAACTTAATAAATTAATTCCCTTATTGAAATTAGGATGGACAATATATCTACATAGAGCAGAATTTATCAAAGAATTAAATTCTGGTTCGCAAGTGAAATTGTTAATTATTTAATAAGATAAACCATTATGAAAATTCTCATATTTTATATATCAACAAAATATCATTTTTCCCATTACCGTAAAGTATATCAATATAATATCTTATGTAACTTAGTTTTATCTAACAAAAGGTTCAAAGGTTTTAAGTATCAAATTCCTATTTATAAACCTTCTATAAATTCTAACTACTAAATACCCCACTTAATTGTAAACTCACATCCCAAGTATTGGTAATAAATGTTATAAATGTATTTCATATGGCTTATCTAATGCCAGGAAACTTAAGGATTATTATTTAGATAAATTTCCAAATCATAGTTTAATATAGTTTTATATCATAACCCTTTTAATGATTTTATCTTAAAACATTAAGTTATATTCCATTACTATAAATGTTAAGAAATGATTAAATCTAGACTTACTAATCCACCTCACATTTAGATGTAAAAGTATTTTATTTATTTATTATTGTTTATATATTAAGAACATTTAGATGTAAAAGTATTACATTTATTCATTAATTATATAGTAAGTTCTATTTGTGTAAAATCTAATTACAAATATTCCTAAGTCCCAACTTATTAATCACCTAACCAAATTATAGATTTACATTCTGGTCTTTGACAAACAATATTACACATGTATTTTAATATGGTTTATATAAATCTTAGAAATCCAAGATAACTCTTTAAGCTTAATTTCATAACCACAATTCAATACTACCTCATATAATATTCTTTTAATAGTATTATGTATAGGTTTAGTTTAACTCATTAATTCCTTCATATTCTATTTGCTATAAGGTATTTTATGTCTTTATTTATTTATTTATCGTATATGTACACTAGGATTTATTCAAGACATTCTTTATGTAGTTTTATTGCATTTAATTATTTATATTAACTTTTACACATATCTACATCCAAAATATGGTTTATAAAATAAAGTATTTTCCTTAGCTTCAATTAAGAATATTAACTCCCATATAATATAATAAATAAAATGTAGGATAATTAAATTCCTTAATTTATATAAGTTTCTACTTAAGTAAGTATATATACATATATGTAAATAATTTCACTTCTCTTAAAAGCCAATACCAAAACATTTATAAACTTACTGTATAAAATGTTAATTTAATTTCCCTTATTTTTCCCCAGCTTAAAAGTTAATTAACAAACCATACTTTAATTTTTGGTTACATTAAAAACCTTATATTATAGGTTATTCTTATGAAAAACTCATAAACACAATTTTTAAAACCTTTTACCAGTGCCCAAAAATTCCCAAATTTAATATACAGTAACTATAACATTTTATACATATTATAAAATTTTTATTTCATAAAATTATCTTTTTAATTTGGCCAAATAATTCCAGAAAACCCGTAACTTGCAAAAATCATAACTTATGTTTAAAAACTCCAAAACCATAATAATTTACACCAAAATAAACTAGATTAAATAAGGAATCTATGGTTAAATTTTCAAGTCAAAATACATTCGGGAAGATATTTAAATTAACCCAACAAGTTAGGACTATTTACTGGAATTTATAAAACCCTTGAATAACTTATTCTAAAATGTTTTAATCTCGGCCGTCCAATCTCTTAAAACGAGATCGGACGGCCCCTGTACACCGAGTTCATCAGCGAGTTCGATTACCAAACCGAGTACTAAATCCCGTTTTTCTCACAATCTACAGAACGAAATCGAGTGATTCTTGTTTCTATGGATTCGTAATCAAATTTCGGTTCTATTGGTGTCAATTTCCCCAATTATAATGCAGAGTTCATCAAGTTTCGAATTCGATTCGGAAGTTAGGGTTTATTTCGGTACAGAATTAAAATCGAATGCAATTCATACAAATTCTCCTAACCTAACACGAAATTGACTAAATTGGCACATGGATTAGGTCGAAATCATGACTAAGAACAACAATATCGGAGCAATTTGATCGGAGACTCACCAGATTGTGCGAATTAAGCGAATTCCAATTCGGAAAACTGGGAAAAACTTGAACTTTAACCAGTTCGTGGTGCCAACTTTGAGAATCAATAACTAGCAGTACAAAACGAGTTAGATTATGAGTAAGGGCTCATTGGAAAGAACAAACGTAGATCTACGTATTGGTAGCAAGAACTAAACCTAACTCGCACCATACAGAAAGATATTGAAGTCGCAAAACACGAGTTTACCTCTCTGTTTCGGTATGATTTTATGTGCTGACGAAACCGAAACTTTAGACATCTTACACTTCCAATCCGTTGAGAATTAGCTTAGACCATAAACACGGAAGTTTTAGAGGAATTAGAGCTCCTCAAAACGAGCTAAAGAACATGGAATTTGGATGAGTAACGAAGAAGTTATGGCTGATCGAATTTACCTGTTTCGAAGAGAAATCTGGAATTGCAGTTCCAGTTTTCGCAAGGTGGCTACTTTGACTCAATTTTCCGGTTGATTCAGACTGAGTTAGGGTTTGTGTGAGTAATGGTTGGAAAGAGGAGTTGTAGGAGAAGAGAATGGATAAGACGGCATGGAAAAATATTGAGATGTAAAAGTTATAGCCGTCTAAAGTTAGGGCAAAGTAATGAAATCGGTTACCGAAATTCAGGGAGAGAATCGGCTAAGTGTGGGCGACCCATTACAGAGTGACACGTGGCATCTCTTAAAATTTTGATTCAAAACTTCAATCTAGCATAACTTTGGCTAGGATGATCCGTTTTTGACGTTCTTTTTATCGATCTTCATGGTTTTTCATAACCTATTTATTGGTATAGGTTTCATGGCCTGGTTTGACCATTCTCAAAAAGTCAACTCTAGCAAGGCTTAATAAGCTTTAAGGTTTCTAGAATTTTATATTGACTTTTATGTTTCAAAACAATGTTCCAACACTTCCTAAAATCTTTATAATATATTTGGAGTGTTTAGTAATTTTCCCAAGATTTATTGACTTATAAATCTTATTATTAAATTCATAATACTATATAATAATATATAATAATTAAATATTTAATTGTATTCTTTAGAGTTAAATAGGAGGAATCCCCTAAAATAATTTCCATAATTCCATATAATATTAATACTCATAATTCCATACAATAATTTAATATTCATAATTCCATATAATAATTTAATACATAGTAGTATTATTAAAGGTTTAATAAAAGAAATCCCCTAAATTAATTTAAATTAATTTAGGGGTATTTCAGTATATCCCCCTTAAAAGAAACTTCGCCTCGAAGTTTAAGAAAATCAACTAGTAGGCACTCACACCGCTTTGGGTGTGCTAAGACAATGATAATTCCAATGAAATTCCATACCAATCCAATCCTTTACTTCCATCCATTTCCATAACAACATTCCACTCGAGATTACTCAAACTCAAAACGAACCAAGATATACCAAGACATAGCATGATGAAAATCAACAGTCACATACTGTGTCATATTGTAAAAACCAAGCACATACAAACACCTCTCATTCTGCTAATACCGTTCTCCCTTTACTAACAATGCAACGAGGCATAATCCGGATGAGATAACGAAGGAGGAGTATGCCAGCATATCCCCCTTAAAAGAGCTAAGGTACGCCCTCGTACCGCTACTAACGGCACATTCAAAGAATTCAACACCTTATTAACCAGCTTTGTTGTAAATTTTATTGCACCGTTGATTTTATCTGCGATCGATATATATATATATGTATCTCTTGATTGTTTTGTATTTGTATTTTCTTAACTGTTATAAAATTTTATTTTATGATCCTTATCCTTTCATTTTATGACCGGTACGAATTTTACGTCAATATATGATCATTTTATCATATCAATTTTATTAACAAGCTATAAATCAGGTGTAACGTACTTGAGTAGTTTAAAATAATATTTCAGATCATTTAATAATCTTCCAAAATTATCTTCAAGGGTTTATAGCCAACCATATGTTAAAACTCTATAAAATAAATATTTCCTGTGACTTTTCAAGTTTCAATTGTTTTTATAATTAACTATCATATTTCAGACGAATCATTCAGTGTTTACTTCATAAAATTTACTTATTATATATTTACATAATTTCACCCAAGGCAGAATTTTAGGAAGTTCTTATCAATTATAATGTAGCTCCAAAATCTGATTTCTTTATCTTAAAATTTATTTTTCAAGATAGGGACTCTATATATAAATTTTAAGTCAAATGAATTAGTCTAGTGAAAGTTCACTCACTCCTGATAATTATTTCTTTTTCTTAGGGTTTGTTCTATGTAAGTATTCTCCTGATTATTAAATCTTAGTACTCCCTTAGACAATGGTGGCTTTTGTAAATATCACTCTTAGTGTGACTTCTAAGATTTTATCTATGTATAAGGTTAAACTTCTAAATAAACATGAGGATTTCCAAATTCTTAAGTAACTCTCAATTTCTCACTAGATGCTCAATATTCCGAGTATTTAAGGATCAATGATATTTAGTTTAGTGTTACTCTTCTCTTCACTTAATCTTTAAGTAACTTCCTTTAATGGTTTTTATATTCAACAAGGGGTAGACGTTCTACCTTGAAGTACCCAAATTTTAAATTCCCTTCCTCAATATATGGTTTTTCACCAAAGATTTAACTCAATAAATCCTTTACATGTATGAATTTAATACTGGATATTAAGATATAAATTTTGAATTGTTCATTGTGGCTAGCAATGAAATATGCCTAGCCCAAGATTTCATGATGGTAACGTCTTACCACCAATCCTCCTCAAGTTCAACATAATGCATCACTTCCATGGAAGATTATTTCCGGTCAGATGACAAGGCTTGTCTAGCCCCTAAACTTCCAGCAGTGGGTGTGCACCCCCACTACTTTTGGCCTAGGAGTTCGTCGCACCAGGCACTTCCCGTAGAGTGTTAGGTTTAGGTGTTTTCTTTCTAAAGTTAGCGTAGAGTTTTAGTGTGGTTTACAGGTTTGGATGTATGCTACTAGTGTTTGTTAACTTAATAATTTCCTAGACTTAAGATTTATCTTAAACATTATCTTTAGGTAATAAATTGATACCAAGTAGTTCATGAGATTTATTTTCAAACTTTAAAGGAGTTGAAGTACTTTCACATAATATCAATACTAATTTAGTTATGTAAAGTTCTATTTGTATATTGTATTCAACCAAAAGTATTCTTTAAAATTCTAGGAATTTGTGTACTAGCTTTTAAAGGATTGCATTTTTAGCAATGTATTCTCCATGAGTATGCTTTTGAAAAATAGCTTAATATTTGGTTTATCTCAACCAAAATCTTATCGTACTTAATATAGGATGTTCCAAACTTATATATATATATATATATGTAGTTTATTGTTGGAACGGTATAACAACACATCACACTCAACAGACATTCACAAAAGAAAAGTGTGTAAAGTAATCGTTCTCAATTCCAAAAAGGGTTAGGAGTCGTGCCTTACTGGAGTCCTCACTTCCCAATTCTACCCCAGTTCCCCAGTTTTAAGTGCACCTATAATCTAAGTATTTCACTCGGCTTGTTTTCTCGGTTACACTCTGATACCACTTTCTGTAATGCCCCTATTAACCATAAATACAGTGGAAATAAAACTCTAAGGCGATTACAGACCATCGGGTTCCAAACACCTGGCACCAAACCTCACCAATTACAACTTACAAACTACAAAAGCTACAGTCTGAACTCGAGAAAAACTTAACACAAACATAATAGAAATTAAACACATTAACTCTCCACAAAACCTAGTCCCATCCCAAACGCTCATTCTCTTCGTGGCCACCTGTAAATCACTTCGTACCTGCAAGATGAAACCAAGCAGCCCACCCCGAAAGGGGCAGGTCAGTTCCCTGGAATGGAACTGGTACAATTCTCCAAAAACAAACTTATAAAACATAACTCTTCAAAATAAACAGTAACATGAAAACAAACTCTTAAAAGTAAAACAGAGATAAAGCACTTCAAAACAATCAAGTTAAAGAGAAAAGAAAACAAGACAAAGATAGAGATAGAGAACTTCCAAACCAAGTCGTCCACTTAAGTAGACACACCACATAGTTAGTAAGCATCCATTGTTGATGTTAGAACCAATTCTCGTTAAGAAGAGAAAGACTTAAGTAGTCACAAAGGACTAGGAATGATAAAACAGATCCAAGAACCAAGAACTCAAGAGTAGAATAGTTTCAACTGGGAGAGATGGCCCCCACCGCCAATCACGTCCTTTTAGGACAGGGGATATACAGCCCCTCACTGTTTATCATGTCCACTAAGGACAGGGGATATCCAGCCCCTCACTGTCTACCACGTCCACCAAGGACAGGGGATATACAGCCCCTCACTGTGTATCACGTCCCTTTCTGGGACAGGGGATATACAGCCCCTCTCTGTTTACCACGTCCACTAAGGACAGGGGATATACAGCCCCTCTCTGTTAACTACGTCCCTTTTGGGACAGGGGATATACAGCCCCTCTCTGTTACCATTGAAGACGCGCGCACGTCGAAACCTCAAGAACCAGCTCATGGATGAAACGATATCCAGAGTCAAAAGAAGGATTTACCAAAATTGATTTTTTCCAAATTCCCACTAGATCACTAACTACCCAGAGCAATACCAAAACACTTAGTCCTACAGAGTGCAGAAGCGTAAACCCTAAGCAGTCAATGTCTGATGGAGCAACCAAATAGAAGGAACCAACACCCAAGTGAGTTTCACATTCAAGGCTCAGTTAGTCACACAAGCTGAGTTAGTCACACAACCATTTCCTTTTAGAAATTCCTCTTAAACTCAGTTAGCGTTTGTCAAAAACATTCCATAAGTCATTCAGCAAAAGTATCGGAGTACGAGAAATCGTACAAAACATTCCATAAAGTCCAAAACACATCAAGCTGAGTACGAGAAATCGTACCTGGGTAACGCTGTAGCAGTTCTAATCAACTTGCGCAAACAATCAACAGTACTCTGAAGAATATTAAAGGTAATTATCATCAATCACTTGTAGCCTATGTTACGCTTAAATAAACTCCTTACTCTTATTTCAATGTCTCAATTATCTTTTAAGCCCTCACTTATGTGTTACGTATAATCTTTGAGTTATCTGAGAACGTTGTATAGCCCAAGGTAGTAAGATGAAGGAATGTATCTTATTAACACCTGCTAACTGACCACTCCTATCCACTTTATTCATATTTAACCACAATCCTCACATTCAAGACTTTTGAGACCTCTATATCATAAATGTGTTTACATTATATCATAACCTAATTGAGTTACTAACTCATTTATCTTATCTTTAGTCCAGAAAGACTTTTATTACATCCAGCTAATAATCTTGACATAAGATGTTAAATTACTTTTCATCTTGAAACAACTATATTATAGTTAACTTAGACTTATCGAACTCTTACATTTAGTATTCACAAGGTACATTATTTGCTTAATTATTACCTATATAATAAGGTGTTTAAATATAACCTTTTATGTATCCTTACTTACCTTTAATCTCCTAAATATTTTATTTTACACCCATTCACTCTATAGACTATGTTATAATCCTTTTTACTACTTCAATAAACTAAGCCGAAATACGTTTTTAAAATTGTTTTACAGCCTAAGGTTCAAAGGAATAACTTAATAAATTATTCCCTTTATTGAAATTAGGATGGACAATATCTACATAGAGTAGAATTTATCAAAGAATTAATTCTGGTTCGCAAGTGAAATTGTTAATTATTTAATAAGATAAACCATTATGAAAATTCTCATATTTTATATTCAAAACAACATATCATTATTTCCCATTACCGTAAAGTATATCAATAAATATCTTATGTAACTTAGTTTTATCTAACAAAAGGTTCAAAGGTTTTAAGTATCAAATTCCTATTTATAAACCTTCTATAAATTCTAACTACTAAATACCCCACTTAATTGTAAACTCACATCCCAAGTATTGGTAATAATGTTATAAATGTATTTCATATGGCTTATCTAATGCCAGGAAACTTAAGGATTATTATTTAGATAAATTTCCAAATCATAGTTTAATATAGTTTTTATCATAACCCTTTTAATGATTTATCTTAAACATTAAGTTATATTCCATTACTATAAATGTTAAGAAATGATTAAATCTAGACTTACTAATCCACCTCACATTTAGATGTAAAAGTATTTTATTTATTTATTATTGTTTATATATTAAGAACATTTAGATGTAAAAGTATTACATTTATTCATTAATTATATAGTAAGTTCTATTTGTAAAATCTAATTACAAATATTCCTAAGTCCCAACTTATTAATCACCTAACCAAATTATAGATTTACATTCTGGTCTTTGACAACAATATTACACATGTATTTTAATATGGTTTATATAAATCTTAGAAATCCAAGATAACTCTTTAAGCTTAATTTCATAACCACAATTCAATACTACCTCATATAATATTCTTTTAATAGTATTATGTATAGGTTTAGTTTAACTCATTAATTCCTTCATATTCTATTTGCTATAAGGTATTTTATGTCTTTATTTATTTATTTCGTATATGTACACTAGGATTTATTCAAGACATTCTTTATGTAGTTTTATTGCATTTAATTATTTATATTAACTTTTACACATATCTACATCCAAAATATGGTTTATAAAATAAAGTATTTTCCTTAGCTTCAATTAAGAATATTAACTCCCATAAAATGTAGGATAATTAAATTCCTTAATTTATATAAGTTTCTACTTAAGTAAGTATATATACATATATGTAAATAATTTCACTTCTCTTAAAAGCCAATACCAAAACATTTATAAACTTACTGTTATAAAATGTTAATTTAATTTCCCTTATTTTTCCCCAGCTTAAAAGTTAATTAACAAACCATACTTTAATTTTTGGTTACATTAAAAACCTTATATTATAGGTTATTCTTATGAAAAACTCATAAACACAATTTTTAAAACCTTTTACCAGTGCCCAAAAATTCCCAAATTTAATATACAGTAACTATAACATTTTATACATATTATAAAATTTTTATTTCATAAAATTATCTTTTTAATTTGGCCAAATAATTCCAGAAAACCCGTAACTTGCAAAAATCATAACTTATGTTTAAAAACTCCAAAACCATAATAATTTACATCAAAATAAACTAGATTAAATAAGGAATCTATGGTTAAATTTTCAAGTCAAAATACATTCGGGAAGATATTTAAATTAACCCAACAAGTTAGGACTATTTACTGGAATTTATAAAACCCTTTAATAACTTATTCTAAAACGTTTTAATCTCGGCCGTCCAATCTCTTAAAACGAGATCGGACGGCCCCTGTACACCGAGTTCATCAGCGAGTTCGATTACCAAACCGAGTACTAAATCCCGTTTTTCTCACAATCTACAGAACAAAATCGAGTGATTCTTGTTTCTATGGATTCGCAATCAAATTTCGGTTCATTGGTGTCAATTTCCCCAATTATAATGCAGAGTTCATCAAGTTTCGAATTCGATTCGAAAGTTAGGGTTTATTTCGGTACAGAATTAAAATCGAATGCAATTCATACAAATTCTCCTAACCTAACACGAAATTGACTAAATTGGCACATGGATAAGGTCGAAATCATGACTAAGAACAACAATATCGGAGCAATTTGATCGGAGACTCACCGGATTGTGCGAATTAAGCGAATTCCAATTCGGAAAACTGGGAAAAACTCGAACTTTAACCAGTTCGTGGTGCCAACTTTGAGAATCTATAACTAGCAGTACAAAACGAGTTAGATTATGAGTAAGGGCTCATTGGAAAGAACAAACGTAGATCTACGTATTGGTAGCAAGAACTAAACCTAACTCGCACCATACAGAAAGATATTGAAGTTGCAAAACACGAGTTTACCTCTCTGTTTCGGTATGATTTTATGTGCTGATGAAACCGAAACTTTAGACGTCTTACACTTCCAATCCGTTGAGAATTAGCTTAGACCATAAACACGAAAGTTTTAGAGGAATTAGAGCTCTTCAAAACGAGCTAAAGAACATGGAATTTGGATGAGTAACGAAGAAGTTATGGCTGATCGAATTTACCTGTTTCGAAGAGAAATCTGGAATTGCAGTTCCAGTTTTCGCAAGGTGGCTACTTTGACTCAATTTTCCGGTTGATTCAGACTGAGTTAGGGTTTGTGTGAGTAATGGTTGGAAAGAGGAGTTGTAGGAGAAGAGAATGGAAGACGGCATGGAAAAATATTGAGAGATGTAAAAGTTATAGCCGTCTAAAGTTAGGGCAAAGTAATGAAATCGGTTACCGAAATTCAGGGAGAGAATCGGCTAAGTGTGGGCGACCCATTACAGAGTGACGCGTGGCATCTCTTAAAATTTTGATTCAAAACTTCAATCTAGCATAACTTTGGCTAGGATGATCCGTTTTTGACGTTCTTTTTATCGATCTTCATGGTTTTTCATAACCTATTTATTGGTATAGGTTTCATGGCCTGGTTTGACCATTCTCAAAAAGTCAACTCTAGCAAGGCTTAATAAGCTTTAAGGTTTCTAGAATTTTATATTGACTTTATGTTTCAAAACAATGTTCCACACTTCCTAAAATCTTTATAATATATTTGGAGTGTTTAGTAATTTCCCAAGATTTATTGACTTATAAATCTTATTATTAAATTCATAATCTATATAATAATATAATAATTAAATATTTAATTGTATTCTTTAGAGTTAAATAGGAGGAATCCCCTAAAATAATTTCCATAATTCCATATAATATTAATACTCATAATTCCATACAATAATTTAATATTCATAATTCCATATAATAATTTAATACTTAGTAGTATTATTAAAGGTTTAATAAAATAAATCCCCTAAATTAATTTAAATTAATTTAGGGGTATTTCAAGGGTCAAGTCCCTGACCCAAGTGGTTGTGCATTCTCAAACAAAAATTGCAAGTGGTCCGGGTCCTCTTACTTAAGGTAAGTCCCGGACCATAACTTGTAGAAACTCTCGGGGTGTTTTACAGGGGTGGTCCGGGTCCTTGTATGGGACTTAAGGCCCGGACCACCTCACTACTCTAATTCTCTGCTCAAAAATCAGCATGGTCCGGGTCCTTAACCAGGGACCAAGTCCCGGACCTGCTGCTGTGTGTTACAGATTTTGCAATTTCTTCATCTGTTACAATCCAAACCTTGCCCAATTAATTCCCCATTGTTCCTACACTTAATCCCACGTGTTGTAGCACCTAATTAAGCTCCTAAACATGTTTTAATCCATTGCTAACCTATTACTCCTTCTATGCTAATTCACTCACCTATTTTCTTAAGTTTTCATTTCAACACTCACATTGTTTCTTTCCTTGTTACATCTTGCTACAGATTTTGACACTTGCACTCCCCTTCTATAACTCCCTCTCCTAATGTCATTTCTAACACTTCTAATGCCTTACAATACATTAACTATCTCTCTCAATTTACCCTCTAACTATCTCCATTAAAATCTGTTACAAACACATATTAGTCACCTAGTTTCTAGTTCATTAAGTGTTCTAATCCTAGGTAAATTTTGACATAACCTCCCCTATATTTCTACACTCTCACCACATTGTTTTCACACACATTATCACTTATCTCACCTGTTTATACACAACAACAATATACCAAGTTCTTCCACACAAATACTACCCATTTAACACTACAAAATTCCTGCACTTAACATCCCAATCCCAATCTATTTTGTGACAGTTTTTAATTGTTTTCAAAGCTTCAATGCAATCCAATTCTTCTTCCACATTACATTATTGTTCATTACCATTTTACAATGCAAGTTTTACTCTTTCAAAATCTGTTATGCATATATATACAAGGCTACACAAAGATGAGTGTAATTACCTTGTTTCTCCTTCTAGTTTTCTTGCTCCTTCTTTCTTCTTCCCTTCCTCTTTCCTTTTCCTCTTTCCCCAATAGCTATGAAGGTTCAATCTCTACACTACAACCCATTACACACCACCATTCAATTCTAAGAGCCTTAGAGTATATTAAAGCCTTTAAGGTAACTTTCTAGGGTTTAGGAATCATTACCTTGTAAGGAGAGTAGATGAAGTTTAGAGTAGCACAAGGATAATATTTCTACTCCTCCAACAATGCCAAAATCGGCTAGAACAAGAAGGATGGGAGTTCAACACATAGAAATTCCTATTTTGCAAATGAGAGCAAGAAAAGGAAGTGTATTTGGATTTCTTTTTACCTTAAACCAAAGAGGGGAAGGAGGGCCTTCTAATGGTGGTCTTGAAGCTCCAAAACAAGAATACCCATGGAGATGAAAGTTCTTGTTTTCGAATTTTGAAAAGAGGGAAGTGTTCCCCTTGATGAGAGGATTCCAATGGTGTAGTTTTTATAATTTTTGGAGAAGGTTTGATGGAGTAACAAGAGGAGAGAAGTGAGGTTTTTAGTGGGTTGCTATTTTCTCCATTGTCAACCGGCTGAGGAAGAAGAAGAGAATAGAGAGGAGGAAGATGGGGGTTTGTACGTGAGTGAGGGAGAATAGAGATAGGAGAGATAGTGGTGAGTGAGGGGGGTTACTTTATTACTTTTGTTGTTTTGTAAATAAGAAGAGAGTGTGAGGGAGTGTGAGAGAGGGGGGGTCCATCGGCTGACACAGCCCACACACACAAACTCTACATTTTATTTTAAAAGTGGACACACAAGTTTTGGTTATTTATGTTTCTACCCCACAACTTCCCGTTTTTGACAGTTTTTACTAATTTCTCGTTTTATTGATTTTATTGGTTCTAAAGCTTCACTAATATTTATTAATGACTATTTAGTTGACCAAGATTGTTACAAGTCTATTTGACCCGCTTAAAGACACGTTTTCCCGGTTACCTCGAAAAACGCGCTTTAAGGTTCGTTAGTGTTTTTAATCCTTTTTAAGGATCCGTTTTCTTCAGGATTTGTTCCCTCATAATTATTTAGACTTAATTAAGCTTCTAAAATATTTATTAGCCTAATTAATCACTATTTTTAATTACGGGGTATTTCACTTTCCGTTTCTTTTTTTTTTAGAAGTCCCCACTGAATTCTTCCCCTCCAGCATGATAGAAACCTCCACCTCCCTCTCTGTTTGAGTCCAGTCGACAACAACAAAACAGAAGCAAGAAAAAAAAACAGTCATTCTTTTTCCTCCTCCTCCTTTGCATTGCGGTTTCATGGAGCTTCATTCCCACCAGTTTTTTTTCCTCCACCTTTCCTAAGGTTTAGAACTTCATCTTCAAGGCCCCAACCGACTGAAAAGAACCAAGGAGCTAGAAGACTCCATTGATACTCAAAGTAAGAAATAAACCTCAAAAACTCACCTCTTTCATTCTCGAATTTTTATGGGCAAACATCTGCCTTTTTCCTCATCGATTTCTCCATGTTTTCCAAGGCTTAGAACCCCTTTGAAGACTACAACACTCAGCTGAAAGGATCCTAGTCCTAGAAGAAACCATTAAATCTCCAAAGGTAAGAAAACTTACCCCAAAATACCACCTTCATCTCCCTTGTATGTGAGTCCGAAAATGTGACTTTTGACACCCCTTTTGTCTGCCTCTATATACCCACGAATGCAAGGTAAAAGTCAAGTGCATTCATGGCTGCCTAGACCTTGTTTTTCACCTATTTTTCTCTACAAAAATGATGCCATTACCTTGGTTCTAGGAGTCCAAAAACAGCACTTAAAATCCTCCAAAATACAAGGTAAAGAATCATCTTTTTAATGCTCAAAAATCATGTTTAAAGCCTCCTTAAAACTAGCTATGTGTTTAAGTCACTAATTAAACTTCTTGTTCCTTGTGTAAATGTTGATCGCATGGTGGTTGTACTCCCTCCTATGATACGTGAGCTTGAGGCTGATTTTCCAAAGGAAAAACATCAAGTTATATGAGGTAACTTGCTAAAAAAAATGTCCTAATAACCATGCTAGTGTTTAAGAAATTTTTTTAGGAACAAAAATATAACACATGGTACTTATATGTGTACAGTCGAGAGAAGATGAAGCTGTTATGAACTTCCTTGTGATTATAACAAGGTAAAAGCACTTAAAAACCCCTTTAAATGCATTTAAACAAATTATGTTGTAGAATTAAATTAGTGCCCGAGAATATATGGGAATATATGGGGAAGTTAAACCCTAAAAACATGGGTTAAATTATGGTTAAGTATTTGATTATTGAATGTAGGTGCTTATGACTTATTAAAGTCAAGTTTATAAATTAATAATGAAAGCAAATGAATTAAAGGAGTAAGATATAAATCTGTACAAAACTGAGAGCATATATGCTATTTAAATCCTAAAAATGTGGATAAAATTAATGGTTAATTATTTGATTAGGGAAACTAAGTGATAATGGTCTGCTTAAGTTTATTTTATAAGTGATTAATGAAGGAAAAGTAATTTAATGGTGTTAAATTAAAATCTGTATAAGTCGTGAGCTATGGTGTACTTTGAGACATATTTATGGCATTTAATAGTTTGTGACATGCTATGTTTAAGCCATGTATTCAGGCATTTTTATTTATGCTTATTTTAAGCCTTGAATATTGATTATTAATTTTTAAAATTGATTAAATGAATTATATAAAGATTCTGGTGCAAAATTTTAATTTTAGTGAATATAACCACCTAGGAACATTTTAGGTGAGTATTAATGAATTTAGGTGTTACTTAAATTAAATATAATGTTACAATATAATTTAAATAAATTTATAAGTATATAAAGAAATAGAAGATCATTTATGGGGTCAGAATGAAATTTAGTAAAAATATGGGGTGTTGGACTAATATAAAACCTAGGAGAAATATTCTAAGGATTTTAGAAAATATAAAATACAATTTTATGAAATTAAAGTGTTAAATGTAAAACTAGGGAAATAAAAAGGGTATTTTCGTAATTATGTTAAATACTAGTCAAAGGGAGTGATTGGGTGGTCAAACTCGACCACATGTGATGTTTGACCAAGTTAGAAAAATAAATAAATTATTTGGTAATTTAATGAAGTACTAATTTAAAAAAAAGGAGTTTATAAAACCATATGGGGTGTTTATGTAATTACCAAAAATTATAGAGTTGAAATATGAATATTAAGACCCTAGGAGTCCGCTCGTAAATTAAAAGAATTTTTGGATTAGTTTTAATAATTTAATTAATTAAGGATTATAGTATATAGTTAAAGTATTAAATTATAACAATTATGAAACTTATGGGGCTATATTGTAATTACCGAAAACTATGGGTTGAAAATGAGACTTAATAAAGTTAAAGGGCTGTTCGGAAATTTGAATAGATTATGGGTTGATTTTGATTAATTAATAAATCAAGGATTTTATTATATAGTTTAATTATGTAAATGTAACATTTACAAAGTCTCTGGGGTTATTGTGTAAATAACCGAAGTTTGGGGATGAAAAACAATTTTAAAACAACCTAGGGGCTGTTCGGTATTTTAGAAAAATTATTATGGGAGTTTTTGAAACTAAATAAGCTAATATGTATAATATAAGGTTTTAAGTATTAAATTGTAAGTTTATGAAATAAATAGGGATAATACGTAATAAAAAGAAAGTTGTGGGAAGATAGTATAAATCTGGACAAAATATTAGGGTATTGTCCGTAAACACATGTATATGTATATATGTGTGTATATTACAATGATTGAAAACCTTAGATTATAAATTAATAAGGTTAGTAATGTAACAAATATAATATATGGGAAGGTTCTGTAAATGATTAAAACTATGTAGGGGAAGTATTGAGATTTCCGAAGATATGTGTACTGTTCGGAATTATATATACCCATATATATGGGTATGATAATGTTTGAAAACGTTAGGTTGTAAATTAAATAAGGGTAGAAATGTAGCAAATATAATACTTGGGTTGATATTGTAATTAATCAAAATTAAATGGGGAGAATATATAAATTTCAGAAATTATAATGGGCCGGTTAGGAATTTTAAAAGATATGGGCAACTTATACCATAAAGTTGAAAAATGATATCATGTGACATTTTATTAAAGTGTAAGAGAATATACCATTAAGGAACTAACATGGTAAAAATATACCTTGTAAACAATTACATAAAATGATGAGTCTAAATTGAGAATTATGGAGAGTATATCATATAGTAGGACCTTATATTATAAGACGCATAACAATGTATAAAAGTATATTGTATAATCGTGAAATAAAGTTTCAATAAGAAACGTAAGAATAAACGACCAAGATGAACAATATACACTTTACTTGGAATGATGAAGTAATTTGATGTGAAAAGTTATATAATTCATATAATATGGAATTTTAATATGGGATGGAAAATAATATATGATGTTGTAAATATATGTATATACATATAGATTATATGTAATATGTGTGAGGAGGAAATATAACCAAAAACGTATATTATAACGTGACTCGAACTATAATGAACGCAAATACGAATACGTATAAGTGTTACGCGCATGTGTAAACATATACGTACAAACGAATCTATATACATATACGTAGAAAGTATATATATATATATATATATATAATGTAAACTTGTGGGTAATAATACATACTCGTAAACGTAAGTGTACGTAATTTTACAAGGACGAATAACCGCGCTGGATATCATAATAACCGGGAATCCAGCTTCCACGTAGTGAATACATACGGTATTGAATAATATATATTCGTAAGTTAAACCGTACGACGAAAATATGAACCCGAGTTAAACAACCAACCAATTACGAGGATTAACTACGGGCCACGGGTAGTAATTATTATGGCTGATCAGCAAACTTCTGAACGTGGATACTAATGTTAGATACATATTACAGTAGATCGGACTACGGGATTCGAGCTCCGGGAACGTAGAGTATAGGCGTGCGCTCGGCACGCTAGCGCTACTCATCGGTGTACGGTATGTGAATGTGTGGTCTGAAAACTCCGAGGGTTTCCTTGGGTTCCGGACGTAACTGTGTGCTTGCATGTCAGATAAATAAATGTTATGCATGTGTTGTAAGTGCTTATGTTTTCCAATCGCCAAAGCGTTTATTAACTGTGCGCGTACGTCGTTCAGACATGTGATACTGATTATCACCAACTGTGTATGAACTTTCAGGAGAGACTCTTGATACTATATTGTGAGAGTAAACAACTCCTAACACACTAAGTGAGGAACTTAGTTTAGAGACCCGGTATTAACCGTCTCTAGAGTGATGACTCGACCTTTGAACATCACATAGCAGACTTCTAGGTTGTGTGTAAGACCCAATAGGGCATCCAATAAAAATGTGTTTTCTCCAATAACGAGATTGAATCTCCAGGAGACTAATTAAAATACGCTAACTTATGAGAGTGTGATAATTAATTAATGAAACAATGTTCCTAAATCCTGGTCTGCATTCGTTCCAGCAGGTTGTGCATAGTGATCACTAGAGTTCTAACACCCGTTTAGGGTCTACTCTTGTTTTCTAACGAGCCGGATACGATCGTTAGTCGGAATGTGCTACCGTTGGCACCATACCACGGCTTCGGCCTAATGGACATCTACCACTGTAGATAAGTGAGTCCATCTACCCACTGTAGATGGCATCGGTCTACTGTCCAAAATATTAATGTGTGAGGTTAAACGGGGAATTGTCCTTAACATGACACCCGTATGTTTATGTGAGATTGTGGAAGCGGAGCTTCACGTGATGGAAATAAACAAGTGAGATTAACTGGACTTCAGCTAACTCTTACATTACCGTTGATTCAAATTTAATTATTCAATTATCAATGTCGTAATAGCATGTCTTGATGTGTGAATGTTTGAATACATGTTATGTATTTAATTCCGTATTTACAGTTATGTTATAAGCATGTAAACGGTACAGCATGAAACAAACCCCATGTTAATCCAGATGACTAAAACGACCTAAGTGGCCTAAAGGGTCTAGGATCACATTTAGCATACCAGCAGTTGGCTGAGCCTTTATGGCACCCACATTTCAGGACTTAATCGAGCTATGAAGCCGGAGTGTGGGTCTTCGGGGTAGTCAACGACGTTATTTATGTATTTATTGCACTTCATAATTGGTTTATATTCAGTACGATGTAAATATGGGGATTGCCTTAGATGCTCACTTACCTTATGTATTAGTTTAAACTTAGGTGAAATACCCCAAACCTTAGAATGTTGTTTAAACATTAAAACATGATTTATTAAGACAAGAAAATGTCTTAGAAACATTAGTAAACAATTTAAACCATAAAGAACACAATTAAATACCTTAAGGTCAATAAGGGCTAAATGTGCTCTAAGCTTTGAAAGCTGGGTAAGACCTAATGAACTTACCAAGACCTTATTTATATATTAATGAACATATTAAATCAATTACCAAAGAAAACCAAGCTTGAAAACAAGTTAAAACACAAAATGTGCTTTAAGAAGTCTTAAAGCACATTTTTGAAAAATTGTCTTGTAAATGAGTTTTGAGTGGATAAATGTCCATCATTACTCTTAAATATATATGTGTACTATATAGTCACATTTGGGTGGCCATATCAATAGGAAATAAAAATTTCACTTCTATGTGCCTTGTTTTTATGAATAGTGATTTTTATAAGCTAGTTTGTAACATATGTTATCATAAGTAATTAAATTGACAAATAAAGACTAAAACACTCTTAGTAATAAAAAGGGGCGGTTTTTGTAGTAGTGAGTCACCAAACATGTTAGCTTATTAAGTAAATAAAGATGACTCATAAGGTTACTATTTACTTTAGCTAAAATATCTTACAAAAGCAACTTAAACTTCATCCTCTTCATTTCTTTCATGTTCCCACCGTCTCCAACTCCATCTCCTTCCCTTGCTCTCATTTTCGGACAAGCTACAGCACCACCACCATTTCATCACCTTTGACCACCTATATTCATAGCTCACTTAACCAAATCAAAAACAAATACCACCATCTTCTTCCTCTCATCAAGCTCCTCATTCCTATACTCAAAACTTCAAGAGCCCCATTTCGGTGCCATGGAGTTCCACCATTGAAGGAGCTTGAGCTTGTGTTTCTACATATTATTGATCTCCTTTGCTTCTAGGTAAGGAATCTCAAAGAAAAATCAAGTTTCTTCCATGTTTTTACCTTGACCGAAAATGCACATTAATGGTGCTCTTTGTGTGACTTTGTTCTAGCTTCATTCCAACCTTTCATGGACTAGGTGGAGTCCTCTCTTCATAGATATTCAAACTCTCTTCAAAGACCAAGGTAAAACAACTACATTAATGTTTTTGAAACAATGTAAATCTAGGGTTTACAATGAGATGAAGCTTAAAGCTTGAATACTCATTATGTTGTTTGTACAATGTTTAGAACTTGACAAGGAATCAAATACCTTACTGGTTTTATAAGGAAACAAGAAAGAAGTTGTTTGGAAAAGAGGTAAATATACTAACCTAATGTTGTTTTAATGCCTTAGGAGAAATGAGCTTATAATGCTTGTTAAAATTACCTAAAGAGCAAAAGGTGAATGACCTAGTAAATGTTCTCAAGGAGACTAGTAAAGGAACATATGTCTTGTTGTATGTATTTGCAGGTCAAAGGCATATATATTGTGGAAATTCAGTGTTTATGATTTAAGCACTTTAAGGGCCTAAGAGCCATGCATTTTAAGGGCCTAAGTGCCATGCAATTTAAGTTATGCATTATATTTTAATGTAGTGAGATTTGAGTGAAGTTTTGTGTATGAGAGTGTTCTTGGTGTTCTTAGTGTTCTTGGGTGTTTAATGGTGAAAACAATGTGCTTTGGTGTAACAAAATGCTAGGAGAACCTATGTCGAAATTTAGGAAATGCATAAGGAGTTCAAGATGTTTTAAAGGAATTTTGATGAACTAGGAAGTGTTCTAGAGTGTAATAAGGACTTAGGCATGATCTTGAGGTTTTAGTATGTACCAAAGTCATTTTGGACTTAGGTAAAGACTTAGGCAAACTTTGGTAAATTGAGGAGAAAGTGTAAGCTTGGAAAAGGAATTGTAAGAATGACATAAGGAGTTTTGATTTGTAAGAAAGGATGTTTGGATGATGATGTTTGTGTGGAAGATATGTCTTGGTATAATGGTTAGAATAGGCATGAAACATCACTTAGAACCTAGGGAGTATATACTATAAGTGTTGGAGGCTTTGGAGAATTTGGCTAAGTGTTTAAAGGCTTGGAAATTGAGCATTTTGCCTTGTCCGAACTTCCGTCCGGACATGGAAGTTCGGACAGGCTCTGTTGGGTAAGAATTTTGCACACTCGAACTGTGTCCGAACTTGGGAAGTCCGGACACATGTTCGGACGCATGGATTTCCGCATTAAGAGATTCGACTCACGTCCGAACTTCCGAAGTCCGGACACAAGTTCGGACGTGTGTCTGTTTTTAGTTCAAAGTCACGGCTTGCGTCCGAACTTGGAGGTTCGGACACAAGTTCGGACAGGCCACAATATGGACCAAAAATGTTGTTTTAAGATGGAAAATGTTATCTAAAAATGGTAATAAGTTAGTAATGATATTATAAGGTTATATAAGACATGTTAGGAGTGTTATAATGACATTTTAAAAGATGAGAAGTTAACAAGTGTGGAAGTGAGATAACTAGAAATGTGAAGTAGTTAATGTTAATAATGGACTAGTGCGTTAATTAACCGACGTTACTAAATGTGTTTAGGATTCTCTCAAGGTGGAAACCAGTCGAGGCAAGGACCGAGGTATGGTTTTCTTGCAGTCTGTTGTCTACCGGTTTACACCGGCTTGTGGTTGATTGCTTTTCTGATTGTTAACGACCTTGTAAGATTAAGGCATGAAAAGAGTTTACGGTTGTTATATATTATGATGTTGTATTATTGTGACTCCCTTCCCTTGGTGTGTCTAACAAGACCTAAACACTTGCTTGTGTGTGACTTAACAAAACATTGTGTGATCACTAACAAGTGCTAACCGGGGGTGAGGAGTCCGGTCATGTTCCGGCCACGCGTGTGAGGACGGGAGTCGATGTCATATCCGGTTCGGCTCTCTTGGTGTATGTATAGGTTGTATTCCAATTTGGTTTCAACCTTCCCTTAGCTTATCCAAAGCTAGTTTACTGACTCACGTCGGGCCACAGGGGCATACAAATGTTATTTCGGTGTGCTTGGGATTACTATATCCGACACACCTTGGGTTTAAGTTAACCGTTCGATATAACTGGACGGTAACGAGGTTGGTAACGAGCTTAGCATGAGATTGGCAATAATCTCTAGGCTCACTATGTATACTAACTATGGTGGAAGGTTCCTTGTGTGAACCGATTTTATGGTGTTATGTATTGTTGTTGTGCTATGCAATTTCCCTTGCTATGCTTGGTATATATGTTGGATGTTTAAAATGAATGCCATGTTATCATGACAATTGGTTGCGCGTATCCCGGTAGCCGATGGGCTGCGCGTTAACCATACCAGCAAAGGTTGCTGACCCCCTCTGGGGGCTCTGTTTACTTACAGGATGAGGATCGAAGAAGCGGAGTGGCTCTAGATCCTAGGTCGTTGATATACTTTTGGTTTTTTGGTGTTGAGCCCGGGATGCGCCTGTGCTCCCGAGGCATATTTTGGTACTGTTCGTAACAGTGGTGGATGTTACAGTTGGTAGTTGTGATGTAAATAAAACTCGGTATTGTTGGTTATGTATATATGTGGATGTTAGGACCTACGCTCGGGAGTCTGATCATCAGACCGATACACTCGTATTTATTCTGCCTAGTTAACCACGTGGGTGGTTAACGGCGTTGTAACACCAAGCGTTTAGTTATTGTTTAGGTGGTTAATTCCGCTGCGATTTGGTAGTTGGTAGGGGCGTTGTAGGGGTGTTACAAAAAGTGGTATCAGAGCGAAGTATCGCTCTGATGACTAGAATACCGAGCTAGAAATATACCGAGTTAGGAAACCTAACCATAGTTACCTAAGTGAACAGATTTGGAAAGGTTAACCACTAACTAAGTGTGGAATTACCTTGTTGTCGGGAAGATGCTACAACCGTTGGACCGATAAGTGTGCAAGCATAATGCTAATGAAATGTTCATGTGAATTCAGATGTCAGGTAGACCACGAGGTAGAGGCCGCGGGCGCGGTACTGGAGGTACGGGTGACCAGGGCGATGATACTACGGCACAGACCATGGCTGAGGCAGTAGCAGCCGCCGTAGCCCAGATGGTACCCCAGTGGTTGCTGCATACAGCAAGGGCAACAGCCCAGTTCAGCCACCACCCCACCGCCACGAGAGACCAATTGGGTCAAGGCGTTGGCTGACTTGAGACCGCCGTCATTCAATGGGGAGACCGACCCTCGCAAGCTGGAGGCGTACATCTCCGAGCTGGAGACCGCCTACGAGACCTTGGCAGTACCTGCTGAAGCTAAGGTCCGTCTTGCCGCTTACTACTTGAAGGGTTCGGCACAGAGTTGGTGGAAGTTGAGAGAGGACAGGATAGCTGATCCTGAGTTTGGTTGGAGGGAGTACACGGCTCTACTGCGAGCCAAGTATTACCCTGTGCATGTGCAGGAGGCCAAGCGCCTCGAGCTGGATAGTCTGAGGCAGGGGGATAAGATGTCGGTTGATGACTACTACACCGCATTCACCGGCCTTATCCACCTGTTACCAGACCTTGGGTACTCAACCGGGTGTTGGTGAACCGGTTCTACAATGGTCTTAGCCACCGTCTCCGCTACGGGATGGGGCCAGCTGAGTATACTACCTTGCAGGTAATTAAAATACCATTGTGTGATTTAGTTTGTACCGTCAGTGAATGATAATGTGAGTTGGTGAGTTTTGTTTTGCGGGGCATGGCTGACATCCTAAATTCAGGAGTGCTATCATGCCGCTGCTAAGGTTGAGATTACCGTCCGTCTGAGGGACGAGGAGAATGCGCACAAGCGCAAGGCCACGAACGAGGGCCAGAGTCAGCAAGCTTATGGGGGAGGAAAGAAAAAGAAACATTACCCTCAGCCCCAGAAGAGTCAGTACCAGGGTGACAAGGGCCAAGCCCAGACCACCACAGCTGAGGAGCCACTGAAGCTCACGTATGCGTATGCGGCGAAGCCTCTACGCTCCTACCCGCCTAAGGGTAAGTACTTAATCATGTGAATCTAATTGAGGTGTATATTGATGAGATGTGAAGTGAGTATTGATCATGTGTTGTTATAGCAGCTAGCGCGGGTTCTGGACCGGAGCGCCACTTTTACTGTAAGTGGTGTAACGGAGACCACCCCGGCAAAGACTGCAAGGGGAACGACGTGCAGTGTCGTTACTGCCAGAAGATGGGGCACCGCGAATTTGAGTGCTGGCAGAACCCCAATGGCAGGAACTATAAGCCAAAGGGGCAGTGGAAGGGTAAGACTACCTTGACCACCGAAAGCCCGAAGGCGATCACCCAGCAGCCCTCTGACAAGAAGTACACTGATTCCCAGAAGGGGAAGGGGACGGGGTCCGGCAAGGCCGCCCTGAATGTGGTGGACCGGTCTGAGGCACCAGGATCCTCTTCGAGACCAGGTACCGCCTAAACTGTTAAATGAAAAAGTGATTGCTTACCGCATTTCATGCATGAGTGTTGTATTAGTGAGTCTAATGTACGACCACCTAAGTATGAGTTAAAGAATAATGTGGAGACACCTAAATTAGACAATGTTGAAAACCTAGGAAACTTCAATATCTGTTATCCAATCCCGCCCACACCGAACCCTGAAGAGACAACCATCAGCATCACCGAATTCCCACTGGAGCAATGTCAGGTTATCCAACCAGGTATGATACTCTTAAATGGATACCTGACACCGGAAGCACAAATCCACATCATCAGCGTTGCAACGAACTTGGAGCAGCACCAGGAGGTTTCTACACACCCGAATACCCGAGCGGTTCGAAGATGAAGCTGAAGATGATGTGCATGGGTAAGGACTGGAATCCTTACACCAAGTCATATCAGGATGTGCGAGCTGAAGACGGAGCAACTGTACCAGGTATACCTGAGGAGTTCCTTGCGGTCGTTAACCACGCCGTGGGAATTGCTCAGCAAGTTGAATCGGAACCGATTCCGAACGTTAAAACAGATCTTTGTATTGTGAATTTCTACCAGAAAGGTGGACGGTTAGGATTACACCAAGACAAGGACGAGTCACCCGAGTCTCTAAGTAAGGGAGTACCCGTGGTGTCTTGGTCCATTGGTGATACCGCAGTGTTTATGTACGGCGAGCAGAAGCGTGGTGATCTCGCAAAGAAGCTAGTGTTGAAGTCAGGTGATGTATTAATCATAGGAGGACAATCAAGGATGTTATACCATGGTATCAAGAAGATCAAACTGAATACCGCACCATCGACAGTGGTAAATGCCACACATCTGAAACCCGGACGTTTGAATTTGACTTTCAGGCAGTTTTAAGCCTTGTGTAACCATGTAATGTAATAAGCCAGTTGTATGTTAAGGAAGCTATCTATAGCCATGTCTACAATGTAACCCACTTATGGTGTAAAGACTGTGTTAATGAATAAAGAGATGTTGTTTTGGAGTATATCAAACGTGTTACTACCGTATACTTATGAGTTTGCCAATGAATTAGGTTGTGCACTCGGAACGGGAGGTATACTGAGTGTCTGCAATAAGGCAGAAGCCGGCAAGAGCGGCACAATCCTCACCGGTACCTTTCCAGTGAATGGCGTGGATGCATCGATCTTGTTCGACTCTGGAGCCTCACATACATTCATTTCGCTATCATTTGCGAAGAGGCTGGGGTTAGACGGTGAAGAGATGCCAGACTTCGTGGTCACTCTCCCGTCGAAAGAGCGGATCAGGTGTACCCGCTATTACCGAGATGCTGTTGTACGAATCAGAGATGAGGAGTTCCCGATCGACTTGATAGAGTTCGACGGACTAGGTTTTGATGTGATTGTCGGGATGAACTGGTTGGAGCGGTACAAGGGTAGAATCCTATGTGCCGAGCATCGTCTGCTTCTTCGGAGTCCATCTGGGGTTACTATATCATACCGCCAGAGGCCCAGGGAGCCTTCGACACAGATCATCACCGCCATGGCCATGTATCGTGAGATACGACGAGGGAATGATGTATACCTCTGCTATGTCCAGGACATAGAGAGAGACCCTGAGTTTAGCCCAGATGTGCCGGTAGTGTCGGAGTTTCCTGATGTATTTCCTAAGGAACTGCCGGGCATGCCGCCAGCACGAGAGGTTGAGTTTGAGATTGACTTAGTTCCGGGCACCGGACCCATTGCGAAGGCACCTTATCGTATGGCTCCAGCAGAGATGACAGAGCTCAAGGAGCAGCTGAGAGACCTACTCGACAAGGGCTTTATCCGCCCTAGTGTTTCACCATGGGGAGCGCCGGTCCTCTTCGTGAAGAAGAAGGACGGTAGCCTCCGCCTGTGTATTGATTATCGGGAGCTGAATGCTGTTACGGTGAAGAACCGTTATCCTTTACCACGCATCGACGATTTATTTGATCAGTTGAGAGGGGCATCAGTATTCTCGAAGATAGATCTACGATCCGGTTACCATCAGATTGCCATCCGTGAGAGTGACATTGAGAAGACCGCTTTCAGAACGAGATATGGACATTATGAATTTACGGTTATGCCGTTTGGTTTATCCAATGCACCAGCCAAGTTTATGGATTTAATGAACCGTTTGTTCCAAGATCAGTTGGACAAATCAGTGGTAGTCTTCATCGATGACATACTTGTGTATTCGAAATCGAGAGGTGAGCATGAAAGCCACCTGAGAGATGTGTTGCAAACATTGAGGAAGAATCAGCTGTATGCTAAATTTTCTAAGTGTGAGTTTTGGTTGAACCAAGTATCCTTTTTGGACATGTGATTTCTGAGGCCGGGATCGCTGTTGATCCGGCAAAGATAGATGCAGTGCGCACCTGGCCTAGGCCGAAGACAGTTACCGATATTAGGAGCTTCCTCGGTCTGGCAGGTTATTATAGGAGGTTTGTTAAGGACTTCTCCAGTGTCTCGAAGCCGATGACTTCCTTGATGAAGAAGGATGCTCCATTCGAGTGGACAGTCGACTGTGAGAGTTCTTTTCAGAGACTCAAGGATGCTCTGACATCTGCACCGGTCCTGACTATACCAGACGGTCCAGATGGTTTTGAGGTCTATTGCGACGCATCAGGCAGAGGTATGGGTTGTGTGTTGATGCAACACGGGAAGGTCGTAGCGTACGCCTCCCGACAGCTGAAGAAGCATGAAGAGAACTACCCTACCCACGACTTAGAATTGGGTGCCATTGTCTTCGCATTGAAGATATGGCGACATCATTTGTATGGGGTAAGCGTGACAATCTATTCCGACCACAAGAGTTTGAAATACTTGTTCACTCAGAAAGAGTTGAACATGAGGCAAAGAAGGTGGGTCGAGTTCTTAAATGATTATGACATCAATTTACAGTATAAGGAGGGTAAGGCGAATGTGGTAGCTGACGCATTGAGTCGCCGAGCACACTCTCTCCATTCGCTAGTCTCTCATACTAGCTTGGTTGAAGAGGTGCGGAGTGCTCAGATGACGGATCAGTATATGGTGGAGATTAGACAGAAGCTTATTGATGGCACATTCGAGGGTCAGAAGTACGACTTCAGACTCCACGATGATGACCTGATTAGGCTTAATGGCCGACTGTGTATACCGAGGAGTAGCGCTGAGCTGAAGGAGCGCATATTGAGTGAATCCCATTGTTCTACGACATCGATTCACCCCGGAGCTTCAAAGATGTATAAGGGTATGAAACGTTATTTTTGGTGGGCTGGAATGAAAAAGGATGTAAATGATTATGTGTTGAGGTGTCTCACTTGTCAGAAGGTCAAGTTTGAGCACCGACGGCCTGGTGGTATGGTGCAGCCAATGCCAGTGCCTGAGTGGAAGTTCCATGACATATCTATGGACTTCGTGGTAGGGCTTCCGCCTACAAGGGGAGGTCTGAATATGATTTGGGTTGTGGTAGACCGACTGACCAAGGTGGCTCGATTCATACCGATGAAGGACACCTGGAAAGTGGCTAAGCTTGCAGAGCTCTTCGACAGAGAGATTGTTAGACATCATGGTGTACCGAAAACGATTGTATCTGATAGAGATACCAGATTCTTATCGAGGTATTGGAGATCCACACGAGAAGCACTGGGTACTGAACTGAAACTGAGTACAGCGTTTCACCCACAGACAGATGGTCAGAGTGAGCGCACCATCCAGACACTTGAGGATATGTTACGTGCATGTGCACTTGACTTTCAGACCAGCTGGATTGATAAGTTACATCTGATCGAGTTTAGTTACAACAACAGTTACCATGCTTCGATCAAGATGTCTCCCTTCCAGGCATTGTACGGTAGACCATGCCGCACGCCTTTATGCTGGGATGAGTCGAGTGAGACGGTCATTATAGGACCAGAGTATCTGGAACAGGTTCAGGCAGAAGTTCGCCAGATCCGGGCTAACATGAAAGCAGCTCAGGATAGACAGAAGTCGTACGCTGATGTACGCAGACGTGACCTGGAGTTCGTTGTAGGCGATCAGGTATTTCTTAGGGTATCCCCCATGAAGGGAGTATTTCGTTTTGGCCAGAAGGGCAAGCTGAGCCCGAAATATGTGGGACCTTATGTTGTGACGGAGCGGATCGGCCCGGTAGCTTATAGACTTGATTTACCCGCCGAGCTGGGCAAGGTACATGATGTATTTCATGTGTCCCAGTTGAAGAAGTATATGTCTCATCCGTCTCATGTACTTCAGCCGAAAGGCTAACCTTAGAGCCGACCATGCGATCAGTGGAGACTCCCGTACGGATCCTGGATACTAAGACTCGAGACACTCGCCATAAGTCCGTGAGACTGGTGAAGGTCCTCTGGTCTAACCAGGACGTTGAGGAGGCCACTTGGGAGCTGGAAGATAAGATGAAGGCGAAGTACCCGTCATTGTTTACTTCTTAGTGTTTATATGTATAGGGTACGGGGCGTACCCCTTTTAAGGGGGGTAGAGCCGTTTCGGTTATGGTTGTGTGCGACATGTATTATATACATTGTCTATGTTATGTTACAGACCGTTGCGTATGTTATGTTACAGACTGTTGCGTCTGAATGGTATTATGTGGTGTGGACCTTGAGTCCGATGTGATGTAAGTATGATGGTAATGTTGGTAATGTTGTTTTTGGAAGTATTGTGTTATAAGTATTCCCCGTGTTCTAATATTATAGAAATGTGGGAAGTGTGAACTTTGGGGACAAAGTTCTTTTAAGGGGGGTAGATTGAAATACCCCAAACCTTAGAATGTTGTTTAAACATTAAAACATGATTTATTAAGACAAGAAAATGTCTTAGAAACATTAGTAAACAATTTAAACCATAAAGAACACAATTAAATACCTTAAGGTCAATAAGGGCTAAAATGTGCTCTAAGCTTGGAATAAGCTTGGGTAAGACCTAATGAACTTACCAAGACCTTATTTATATATTAATGAACATATTAAATCAATTACCAAAGAAAACCAAGCTTGAAAACAAGTTAAAACACAAAATGTGCTTTAAGAAGTCTTAAAGCACATTTTTGAAAAATTGTCTTGTAAATGAGTTTTGAGTGGCTAAATGTCCATCATTACTCTTAAATATATATGTGTACTATATAGTATCACATTTGGGTGGCCATATCAATAGGAAATCAAAAATTTCACTTCTATGTGCCTTGTTTTATGAATAGTGATTTTTATAAGCTAGTTTGTAACATATGTTATCATAAGTAATTAAATTGACAAATAAAGACTAAAACACCCTTAGTAATAAAGGGGGCCGGTTTTTGTAGTGTGGTCACCAAACTGTTAGCTTATTAAGTAAATAAAGATGACTCATAAGGTTACTATTTACTTTAGCTAAAATATCTTACAAAAGCAACTTAAACTTCATCCTCTCATTTCTTTCATGTTCCCACCGTCTCCAACTCCATATCCTTCCTTCTTGCTCTCATTTTCGGACAACCTACAGCACCACCACCATTTCATCACCTTTGACCACCTATATTTCATAGCTCACTTAACCAAATCAAAAACAAATACCACCATCTTCTTCCTCTCATCAAGCTCCTCATTCCTATCTTCTCAAAACTTCAAGAGCCCCATTTCGGTGCCATGGAGTTCCACCATTGAAGGGGCTTGAGCTTGTGTTTCTACATATTATTGATCTCCTTTGCTTCTAGGTAAGGAATCTCAAAGAAAAATCAAGTTTCTTCCATGTTTTTACCTTGACCGAAAATGCACATTAATGGTGCTCTTTGTGTGACTTTGTTCTAGCTTCATTCCAACCTTTCATGGACTAGGTGGAGTCCTCTCTTCATAGATATTCAAACTCTCTTCAAAGACCAAGGTAAAACAACTACATTAATGTTTTTGAAACAATGTAAATCTAGGGTTTACAATGAGATGAAGCTTAAAGCTTGAATACTCATTATGTTTTTGTACATGTTTAGAACTTGACAAGGAATCAAATACCTTACCGGTTTTATAAGGAAACAAGAAAGAAGTTGTTTGGAAAAGAGGTAAATATACTAACCTAATGTTGTTTTAATGCCTTAGGAGAAATGAGCTTATAATGCTTGTTAAAATTACCTAAAGAGCAAAAGGTGAATGACCTAGTAAATGTTCTCAAGGAGACTAGTAAAGAACATATGTCTTGTTGTATGTATTTGCAGGTCAAAGGCATATATATTGTGGAAATTCAGTGTTTATGATTTAAGCACTTTAAGGGCCTAAGAGCCATGCATTTTAAGGGCCTAAGTGCCATGCAATTTAAGTTATGCATTATATTTTAATGTAGTGAGATTTGAGTGAAGTTTTGTGTATGAGAGTGTTCTTGGTGTTCTTAGTGTTCTTGGGTGTTTAATGGTGAAAACAATGTGCTTTGGTGTAACAAAATGCTAGGAGAACCTATGTCGAAATTTAGGAAATGCATAAGGAGTTCAAGATGTTTTAAAGGAATTTTGATGAACTAGGAAGTGTTCTAGAGTGTAATAAGGACTTAGGCATGATCTTGAGGTTTTAGTATGTACCAAAGTTATTTTGGATTTAGGTAAAGACTTAGGCAAACTTTGGTAAATTGAGGAGAAGGTGTAAGCTTGGAAAAAGGAATTGTAAGAATGACATAAGGAGTTTTGATTTGTAAGAAAGGATGTTTGGCTGATGATGTTTGTGTGGAAGATATGTCTTGGTATAATGGTTAGAATAGGCATGAAACATCACTTAGGAACCTAGGGAGTAGATACTATAAGTGTTGGAGGCTTTGGAGGAATTTGGCTAAGTGTTTAAAGGCTTGGAAATTGAGCATTTTGCCTTGTCCGAACTTCCGTCCGGACATGGAAGTTCGGACAGGCTCTGTTGGGTAAGAATTTTGCACACTCGAACTGTGTCCGAACTTGGGAAGTCCGGACACATGTTCGGACGCATGGATTTCCACATTAAGAGATTCTTGACTCACGTCCGAACTTCCGAAGTCCGGACACAAGTTCGGACGTGTGTCTGTTTTTAGTTCAAAGTCACGGCTTGCGTCCGAACTTGGAGGTTCGGACACAAGTTCGGACAGGCCACAATATGGACCAAAAATGTTGTTTTAAGATGGAAAATGTTATCTAAAAATGGTAATAAGTTAGTAATGATATTATAAGGTTATATAAGACATGTTAGGAGTGTTATAATGACATTTTAAAAGATGAGAAGTTAAGACAAGTGTGGAAGTGAGATAACTAGAAATGTGAAGTAGTTAATGTTAATAATGGACTAGTGCGTTAATTAACCGACGTTACTAAATGTGTTTAGGATTCTCTCAAGGTGGAAACCAGTCGAGGCAAGGACCGAGGTATGGTTTTCTTGCAGTCTGTTGTCTACCGGTTTACACCGGCTTGTGTGTTGATTTCCTTTTCTGATTGTTAACGACCTTGTAAGATTAAGGCATGAAAAGAGTTTACGGTTGTTATATATTATGATGTTGTTTTGTGACTCCCTTCCCTTGGTGTGTCTAACAAGACCTAAACACTTGCTTGTGTGTGACTTAACAAAACATTGTGTGATCACTAACAAGTGCTAACCGGGGGAGTGAGGAGTCCGGTCATGTTCCGGCCACGCGTGTGAGGACGGGAGTCGATGTCATATCCGGTTCGGCTCTCTTGGTGTATGTATAGGTTGTATTCCAATTTGGTTTCAACCTTCCCTTAGCTTATCCAAAGCTAGTTTACTGACTCACGTCGGGCCACAGGGGCATACAAATGTTATTTCAGTGTGCTTGGGATTACTATATCCGACACACCTTGGGTTTAAGTTAACCGTTCGATATAACTGGACGGTAACGAGGTTGGTAACGAGCTTAGCATGAGATTGACAATAATCTCTAGGCTCACTATGTATACTAACTATGGAGGAAGGTTCCTTGTGTGAACCGATTTTATGGTGTTATGTATTGTTGTTGTGCTATGCAATTTCCCTTGCTATGCTTTGGTATATATATGTTGGATGTTTAAAATGAATGCCATGTTATCATGACAATTGGTTGCGCGTATCCCGGTAGCCGATGGGCTGCGCGTTAACCATACCAGCAATGGTTGTTGACCCCCTCTGGGGGCTCTGTTTACTTACAGGATGAGGATCGAAGAAGCGGAGTGGCTCTAGATCCTAGGTTATTGATATACTTTTGGTTGTTTTTGGATGTTGAGCCCGGGATGCGCCTGTGCTCCCGAGGCGGTATATTTTGGTACTATTCGATAACAGTGGTGGATGATTACAGTTGGTAGTTGTGATGTAAAGTAAAAACTCGGTATTGTTGGTTATGTATATATGTGGATGTTAGGACCTATGCTCGGGAGTCTGATCATCAGACCGATACACTTGTATTTATTCTGCCTAGTTAACCACGTGGGTGGTTAACGGCGTTGTAACACTGAAGCGTTTAGTTATTGTTTAGCTGGTTAATTCCGCTGCGATTTTGGTAGTTGGTAGGGGCGTTGTAGGGGTGTTACATTAGGATGAAGTAGTATATATCTCGTTCATCACTACGGTTAATTATTGTCGTATTTTATTATTATTCTTTTCTGCTTCTTTACTCGTATGGGCGAGTAATGGCATGTGACACCCGAATGATAATTATGAGTGTTTAACTTCCTCTGCGAGACGTCTTTAATTATGCTACGAGAGTGATTATTACGCGTTAATGTGAGGGGTGTTACAACCACTCTCTTTATTCAACATGTTGTTTTTGTGCGTGATTTTCATCAACACCATCACCGGGTTGGGGGCTTTGATACCAATTGATAAAGCTTATCTGCCAAATAATCCTCAAAGAGGCCTAAATATTCAATTCCACGATGATCCTACTTACAACCCCCTCCCCTTACTTATACTAACATACTTGCCAAAATCTTAATCCTAATCAAACTAATAAATAAATCCAATTCAAACTTACACTAAATACTAACGGTAAAATCCTAATCTTATTCAAACTAATAATTAATGATATTCGAACTTACAATAATCACTGACGGCAATATCCATCCTATTCCAACAAATAGTAAATGTTATTCAAACTTATAATAAATACTAACGACAATATCCAAATCCTTGCCTCTTTACAGCAACTAATGGTAAAAACCCCCCAGAACTTCCTAAACTACCCTACCTACTATGACTTATTAGATACACCAACCGTCTTAAGCTCCATAAGCACATGATTGAATCTTACTACAGCCAATGTCAAACTCTCTCCTTCGGACATATTGAAGTTGTTCAACTCTCATTTGAACAATTTCTCCTTAGCTTTGCGGATTGATTTTGTTCCTTGATATGCAATCTTCAAAAAAAAGTCTCATACTCCTTTAGTCGTTCTTATACTCAGGACTCTACCTTGATCCTCTTTAGTTATAGATTATACAAGGATACATAGAGCTTGTTTATTCTTGCTCAGAAGCTTCTCATTGGCTTCATCCCATTGTTCCTCGGGTTTATCCTGCTTAACACCTTTATCAAGGATAGTAGGTTTGTCGTTACTTTGCATAACCACCTTCCAAACCTTGTAATCAACTGACGTCAACTGATCTTCCATCTGCTCACACCACTTGGGGTAGTTGAGCTTGGTCAGCCTTGGCGCTTTCACATTGTATAGATTCATCTTTTTTTAGCTACCTAGAAGCGTGAACCTTGTTGAATAGATAAATCTGCTCTGATTCCACTTGTAAGTTTGAGTTGTGAAAAATCAGAAGATTTAGTACGAGACTAACAGAGAAGAGGAACGAGACATAATGAGTTTAGAAAAAATTCTGCTATCAATCTTTATTGATAGCTTGAAAACTTCTACACCTGATCTGTTCAGCAGTTTGAACAATCACTAACACGTCTAAACATCGACTTTACGTTGATGTTTCTCAACAATATTTTCTCTCTCTAAAGTTTTTTTTGCGGTGAAAAGTCTCACTTTTTCTATTATTTCTCTATACATTTATATTAATGGAATGTCTAACCAACTCCTAAAAGAAATACAGAAAAACTTCATCTAAAACTAATATAAGTTACAAATAAAATATCCTAAAATATCAGTTAGGATAGGAGAGTACAATCTGGCTCATTATGTTTGCGCGCTATGGATAAGATTCCCCTCAAGCTTGTAGCGGGTAAAGACATTTGTTAACATTTTTTACCAAGATAGGTGTGCTGGTTGTTGAGAAACTCATTAAGTACATATTACACATATTACATTATTAAGCCATCTTAATAGTCATATAGGATGAACAATTTTATACCATACTAAAAATGGCAGATAAGGCTATAACATTCTAGATATAATTGTACTGCCTACATATGTAATGACCATGCGCGCACAGATGTAGTCAAATCTGTAACATACTATCAACTAGGATTATAGAAACTTACTACCAAACTCTTCCCCCACAGTAACATAATTACTCAAAAACATACCATGACTTGACACCTCTTGATGTAATTAGTGATATAAGCTTGTCACATTGGCTATGTTCTAATAACTATTTTATATCTTCTAATATTATCACAACAAAACGAAGAAAGAGATAAAATATTGTAAGTAAAATAAACCAGTATCCATTTTGTTTCTGACTAGATATTAATATAGTCAATGAAATATGAAAATAGCAAGAGAACTTATTGATTGTATCATGATTGCTAGCTTTCAAAGTGAATCACTTGCTCCCCTGTAGTCACGTATGTGGCAATGTATACATTGGTCTCATGTTAATTAGGCTGAATGACATACACGTGATTATTATTTTTTTTCTTTTTCCGGTAGCTCAATAAAAACAGGTGGCATCCTACTCTGCTGTTCGGATTATGAACGTCTATGGTCAGCTTTCAAAATATAGTTTTTGGAATAAAGCACAGGACAAATTGTGAGCAACAATAAAATTAATGGTAGTGGTCAAAACAACTTTGAAAAGCAACTGATAAAAAAAATAGAGGAGAAATTATGGATTCAGCATAGAAATTAGTAACAAAAACTGACAGATGTCAAAAATGTCCACAAAAGACCATATTAGCTAGATATTTCACCACACACGTGAGGAAGATATTTGATGAATGTTACATCTGCTTTCTAATTTTACAAACTTATCTCTCACCATAGACTATAAAGCTACAAACTAGTCTCACACCATGGACTATAAAGCCTTACTTGTAATTGCATATTTACATCAAAGTGAAAACACCTGTAATCAAAAGGTCAAAGTTCAACTAATTACTGGGGACCAAGTAGCAATGGTAAAGTGTAGAGAGAGGAGTACGCGCTCCTCCACACGCCCCTCTTTTCGTTTCTCTTCCCCTATCACACACAAGGGCGTGCAACCTTCTTCAGAACCGATAGTCTCTAGCTCAAAGTTGAGTTCTACCACCATGATTATCCCCTACAAGGAGCGTTGTAATAGCTTCCTCCTCTCATCCCCTCACAAAATTTCAGTCAGAAGGTCTACTCTGACTTCAATGCCGCCGCGTCCCAAGGAAGCTTTTCAGGGAGATCTCCTCTCCTCCTCTCTCTCGCCGAGCTGCTACTCTGGGTGTGATTCACTTGTAGAATTTCTGAATCCTCCTGAAAAGGTAATCTCGTATAATCTCTCTGAGATTTCAAAAATCATTCTCCTTCCTCCAGATGAAATATTAGAGTCGCTAAAGCAACTTAGTTTGGTAGTGAAAATATCAAAGCTTGATAAAAAAGTAAAACATCCTAGCCCTAATCTCCGTAGCGTTAGTATCCATCAACTTCCCTCGTCTTTCTCCTTTGCACCTCCGATGGATTCTATCATAGTGAACTGCTCCAAGATGCAAATTCACCCAGCTGAGTTGAACTTCCTCGATGAAGATAGCCTGTCTATCTCTCAATCTCTCATCGACTACAAGAAAGCTTTATTCGGTAGGATTTAGAGCCCTAATCGAGTGGTCCCAAAGATTCTTCAAAGCGTTTTGTTCCAGATTCGGAAGCCTAAACCGGGATTTAAAGTGGCCGAAGTAGGAACTATCGGTTCTCGTTCCAATTTGCTACGGAGGTGGAAAAAGGAAATGTTCTACACAACGGGCCATGGCATTTCCAGAATCGACTGTTAGCGGTGGCGGAAATTAACCCAAACATCAACATAGAAGAACACGACACCACAACCGTCAAAATTTGGGTAGGCATCCACAAAATCCCATTGCTTTCTACAATAGTCAATCAGCGATTACGATAGCAAACAGAATAGGAAGATTTGTTGAATGCTCGGACCGAATAAACCCTCTGACTGCTAGGATTCTAAGGATGAAGATAGAAATTGAGATTTCTGATCCTCTGTGTAGAATGATAGTGTTCAAAACTGCTCAAGGTAATAGGGTTTGTAGAGTTTCCTATGAAAATCTCCCCAAGTATTTGCTATAGATGCGGGAGAATTAGCCACATCATGCCAGAATGTATTTACCAGAAAGAGGCCTCTAGCTCTCAGGACAGATTTGGACCTTGGATTCGATCAGAATTTGCTAGAGCTATGGATATAGCAAATGATTGCCACTTGCTTAATCAGTGGAAAGAAGAAGGAGTCCTAGACAGCCTTACTATGATGGCTTCATGATCTGAATTTCTCCCATATAGTGTTGATCTTAATGTCAATGTGGACCTTTCCTTAGCTACCCTTCCTACTGTGACTCCCCCTACAAGTGCTTTACCACACAGATCTTTTCCTCTGATTACCCATGAAATGCCCCTAAATTAATTTAAATTAATTTAGGGGATTTCTTTTATTAAATATTAAATAATTATTATGAATATTAAATTATTGTTATGAATATTAAATTATTATATGGAATTATGAAATTTATTTAGGGGATTTCTCCTATTTAACCCTAAAGAATACAATAAAATATTTAATTATTATATATTATTATATAGTATTATGAATTTAATAATAAGATTTATAAGTCAATAAATCTTGGAAAAATTTCTAAACACTTCAACTATATTATAAAGATTTTAGGAAGTGTTGGAACATTGTTTTGAAACATAAAAGTCAATATAAAATTCTAGAAACCCTAAAGCCTTTTAAGCCTTGCTAGGGTTGACTTTTTGAGAATGGTCAAACCAGCCCATGAAACCTATACCAATAAATAGGTTATGGAAAACCATGAAGATCGACAAAAAGAACGTCAAAAACGGATCATCCTAGCCAAAGTTATGATCAAATGAAGTTTAGAGCCAAAATTTGAAAAGAAGCTGACGTGGCATGGTCTGCTGGGTCAGCGCGCGCCTCAGGACACGCGCCCCAGCACTTAGTCATTTTATCTGCTAGATTTCCGGTAACAGAAAACCAGTTTTGCCCTATCTTGTGACCTTCATAACTTTCTCATCTTTTGGAATTTTTGAGTGTCGTCTTCTTTGTTGTCTTCTCCTACACTTCCTCTAAACAACCATAACTCACACAAACCCTAACTCGTCCTAAATCAACCGGAAATTTGAGCCAAAGTAGGCACCCTGCAAAAACCGAAACTGCAGTTCCAGTTTTTCCTTCGAATCAGGTAACTTCGTCTAGCCATAACTTCTTCGTTTCTCATCCAAATTTCAGGTTCTTTAGCTCGTTGTGAAGAGCTCTAATCCCTCTAAAACTTTCATGTTGATGACCCAAGCCAATTCCCAACCGTTTGGAAGAAAGAGGTGTCTAAAGTTTCGGGTTTATCACAGCATAAAATCATAATTTTCTTTCCAGAAAACGCAAGGTAAACTCGCAACTTCCAGCTTCGATTTCTTTCTGTGTAGTGCAACTTAGGGTGAGTTCTTGCTATCATTGTGTAGAGCTAAGTTTCTTCTTTAGATTAAGCCCAAGAACTAGTTCTAACTCCCTCTGTACTATAAATTGTAGTGTTGCAAAGTAGGCTACTCAATCGAGTTGTAAAGGGGGCGTTTTTCCAGAAACCGAAAACAAATCCCTTCGATTCGAGCAATTCTGGTAAGTTTTCTTCAAATTCCTTCAACCTTGCTAAACTATGTTACATTATCGGTCAAAACCACGATTCAATTGCATCAATTACGCTTTAGGTTGAGTGAATTTGAGAGATTTGTTTTCAGAAACCATTATGAACCCTAACTTCAAAACTGAAATCGAAATCCGTTGAATCTTGCAAAATAGCTAGAGAAATTAGTATCAATGGAACCGTAATTGAATTTCGAAACCATAGGAACAAGAATCACTCAATTTCGTTCTGTGGATTACGAGAAATCGTCGATTTAGTACTCGACATTGTTTAAGGCTTCGCTGATGAACTAGGCGTTCAGGGGCCGTCCGATCTGGAATTAATGAAACAGACGGCCGAGATTAGATCGTGGATAATAAAGATGTTTTAAGTTTATAATATTTCAGAATTTAGCTCTAACTTATTGAATTTAGTTAATGGCCTTCCCGAATGTATTTTGACTTGAAATTTTAACCATAGATTCCTTATTAAATCTAGTTTGTTTTGATGTAAATTAATATGGTTTTGGAGTTTTTAAACGTAAGTTATGATGTTTGCAAGTTACGGGTTTCCTGGAATTATTTGGCTAAATTAAAAAGATATTTTTATGAAACAAAAGTTTTATAATATGTCTAAAATGTTATAGTTACTGTATATTAAATTTGGGAATTTTTGGGCAATGGTAAATGGTTTTAAAAATTATGTTTATGAGTTTTTCATAAGAATAACTTATAATATATGGTTTTTAATGTAACCAAAAATTAGAGTATGGTTTGTTAATTAACTTTTTAAGCTGGGGAAAATAAGGGAAACTAAATTAACATTTTATAACAGTAAGTATATAAATGTTTGGGTCTTAGCTTTTATGAGAAGTGAAATTATTTACATATATGTATATATACTTATATGGTAGATTTAAAAATTGGAACTTTTGTTAAATCAAGGAATTTAATTATTTTACATTTTATTTATTATATTATATGGGAGTGCATATTTTTAATTAAAACTAAGGAAAATATGAATACATATATATACTTGCATATATATAAAAGGGGGTAAAGTAGTAACTTAGGGTAAAACAGGGAGCTAATAAATTAACACTTATAATAACTAAATATTATAAGAGCTAGTATCCTAAGATATAGTTAAAGGAAATACTTTATGGAACATACATGGAATACAGTTAAATGTTGTAGTAATAAGATAGTTTAAATATAATAAGTTACACAGGGAATGTCTTAGTTAAATTCTAATACAGGTATACTTATATATATTAAATAAATAAAGGAAAACATTTTATTTCTTAAACCATATGTCGGTTGTGGTATGCCTAAAAGTTATTGAACATAATTGAATACAATAAAATTTCCTGAAAACGTTATGGATAATTCTTAATACATAAAGATACATATAAATATACATGTATATAAATACATTAAAATAGATTAGGGAAATAATATTCCTTGTGATAGTTATAATAAGTAGAATATATATATGTTAAACCTTAGGTTTTAGTCGGTGTGTAATTAAATAGTCACTATTAACTTAAGGGTTTAATTATACAACATAATCGTAACACGGTCTTGGGTTGACCTACTAAGCCCAAGTCTATGAACTCCAAAAGCCCACTTAAACAATTCAAAGAGAGTTTGGGCCACTCTCAGGAATAAATTCTAAATCATTCTAAACTAAACGAAATGGGCCTAGTAAAGGATTTAGTTAACAAGTCAAGCCCAAATCTTTGTGAGGGAATAATGGTAAACCTGGAACTATTAATCAGTAAGGAAAAAAAAGGTTGTTTAGTTTATAAGTCCCTTAACTAACCGACACTTGGAACACCTTAATTATAGGTTACTATTGGGGAATCACTTATTCGAGTTATTTATTGTTCTTCACATACCAGGTACGAATTCTCGTACTCCGTACTTTGCTGATTGTCTTATGAGACATTTTCGAAAAACGCTAACTGGGTTTAAGAGGAATTTTAAAAAGGAAATGGTTTGTGACTAACTCAGCTTGTGGACTAACTGAGCCTTGAATGTGAAACTTCATTGGGTTGGTTTCCTTCTATTTGCTGTTCCATTAGACATTGACTGCTTAGGGTTTACGCTTCTGCACTCTAGGACTGAGTGTTTGGTATTGCTCTGGTAGTTGTGATCTGGTGGGAATTTGGAAAAGGTCATTTTGGTAATTCATTCTTTTGACTCTGGATATCGTTTCATCCATGAGCTGGTTCTTGAGGTTTCGACGTGCGCGCGTCTTCAATGGTAACAGTGAGGGGCTGTATCCCTGTCCCAAAAGGGACGTTGTAGACAGTGAGGGGCTGTATATCCCCGTCCCAAAAGGGACGTAGTAGACAGTGAGTGCTGTAGTGAGGGCTGTATATCCCCTGTCCTAAAAGGACGTACTTGGCGGTGGGGGCCATCTCTCCCAGTTGAATTATTCCACTCTTGAGTTATTGGTTCTTGGATCTATCTTTTCATTCCTAGTCCTTTGTGACTATCTGTGTCTTTATACTCCTAACGGGAATTGGGTTTAACTAAGGCAATGGATGTTCACTAACACATGATGTGGTTTTGTTTCACTAACTTTACTTTTCTGTTATTAACCTTTATTCTTTTCTTGTTATCTTGATTTGGTGATTTGTGGAATGCCATGTTCCTCTGTGTGGTTTAAGTGATTGTTTTCCTGCTATTATTTATTTAAGAGTTGTATTATAAGTTTGTTTTCGGAGGATCGTACCAGTTCCATTCCAGGGAATTGACCCACCCCTCTTGGGGTGGGCTGATTGGTTTTATCTTGCAGGTACGAGTTATTTTACAGGTGGCCACGAAGAGAACGAGTGATTGGGATGGGATTAGGATTTGAGAGTTTATGTGTTTTATTGCTGTTTTACTTTTGTTAAGTTTTCTCGAGGTTCAGGCCGTAACAGTTGTAATCTTTAAGTTGTATTTGGGTGAGGTTTGGTGACGGGTGTTTGGAACCCGATGGTCTGGACGCCTTTAGTATTTTATTTCCGCTCTAAATATGTTAAATAGGGGCGTTACAGAAATTGGTATCAGAGCGTAGTTACGCTCTGAACCCGAGAAGACAAGCCGAGTGAAACACTTAGATTATAGGTGCACTTAAAACTGGGGAACTGGGGTAGAATTGGGAAGTGAGAATTCCAGCAAGGCGCGTGACCCTTACCTCATATTTATTTACTTCACGCTTATGAACCGTCCTTAGGACGTTATAAACATTTCACCTATTACTACATAGATAGTTAGACTTTACAATACGCCTTCTGAGTAACAAAACCGTCACACCAGCTAGATGTCTCGAAGAGGAGGAGCTAGTCCCTCAGGAGGCTATGGACCCGACGCTGTCACCCCGGAGGTCATAGCGCAGATTGTGACAGCTGCATTGGCCCAGCAGCAGGCTCAGATCCCACAGCCACCACCGCCACCACCTAATGGTCCCCGGGAGTTCAACTGGCTGAAGGCGGTTAACGACCTTCGGCCTCCAATCTATGAAGGCCAACCAGATCCAAAGACTTTAGAGAAATACATAGACGAGATGCAGAAGGCCTTCACCTCTCTGCATGTTCTAGTGAATCGCCAGGTGGACATAGCGGCCTACTTTCTTCAGGGACCCGCGCATCGATGGTGGCAGACTGCTAGAGCTGAGCTGACGGCCCACGCGAACTTTGACTTCCAGGCATTTCTAGTGGCCCTGAGAGCTAAATTCTATCCATCCTACCTACAGAAGAGGATGAGAAGTGAGTTCGAGCAGCTGAAGCAAGGGAGTCTCTCTGTTGCTGTAACACCCCAACCACCACCGTACACTTAACATCAAACTGCAGTGGAAATCTCAACTTATCACATTACTTAATTCAATGGTGTTACACGCCGTTAACCACCCACGTGGCTAACAAGGCTAATACATGTACATTTGTATCGGTCTGATGGACTAGATTCCCGAGCAACTACACAATACAATCCTCATTCCATTTCCAACATTTATTATGTACATACATTCCCACTGTACCGAGTATTTACAAACTAATGCCGATAACAATTTCGGTCTTACTACGCTTACAATGCTTACGCCTTTTAAATGGCTACCCATGTATAAACATCTACCCCATCCTACTCTCGAACGGCTTCCAGCTCCTTGTACCTGAAATAGGAAAGGAGAGAAAGGGTGGCCCCCAAGGGGCTCAGCACCTTTGCTGGTATGGTAATCCCGCAGCCCACATGCTACCGGGCCACGCACAACTAATTGTCGTCTTAGCATGCAGTTGATTATTTTTAAATCATGCATACAAACCATAAACATACAACACATAACATTTCGCCTCAATGGGCTCAACCTATAACCAACACATCCACACTTAACAAGTCATCCAATGATTCCTTAAACCCTAGAGTGGCTCTCCTCTAAAGCGGAGCTACTTCCTTAATGAACGACACATACCCATTAATCGGGTTATCCTTAAACGCCCCTTGTCACAAACTGGGATTCATTTCCATGATCCACACACTCCCTATCCTACAACATATCTCATTCCTCACATAACAAAACATAACAAAACCTTTCTTGTTCAGCGTACACATGACAACATCGCATTCATTTTAAACACCTAACGTATACTGCAGACGTTATATTGTGAGTGGTTTAAGTGGTGTAATTATTAAAAGAAAGAAAAGAAATTAAAACCCAAAATAAACGTCGGGCTGCAAACAAATCCCGGTCGCAGTAGTATAGTGAAATGTAAGCGACCGGATATCGAACCACGGGACTAATGTACATATTATAGTACCTAAGCGTGTCACAAAGGGGGGATTAATTGACTTGTTTATATAAATAAAAGAAAGATAAAATAAACTAAATTAACAGATAAACTAAACGGGACTCTGGTTCAGATTAATATTATCTGCTCTTTCATGCTATTCCTACTGGTTTAATTATAATTGTCTGGCAAAATTCCTTTTTAAAATATCTTAAGGACTAAGTCATAGCCTCATAAGAACTCGTTTACCAGAAATGCCCGGTCTATCAGGCTTCGAGCACTCTTATGTAAACGGACGTTAAATTCGAGGAAATATAATTGCATCTGAAAATACTAACCCATTAAATCATAATAGAGCTTTCTCCAGATTTACGGCTTAATCAACCTATCTATTTATCACCTGGTCTGATCAAAATAGACTTAGCAAGCAATTTAATAAACTCATGACATTTATTAAAAAGGCGAGAGATGAGCTTTAAGCGTAACAAACTTCATTAAATTAAAACCAGTAAAAACATTGCATAATTAATACAGAAAATAATAATTATTCCCAAAGCGTACGTAAACTAGCTAACATATTAAATAGAATAACAGAAACAAGAATGATAGAAATCATCCGTAATCACTCCGTCTCGCTCTGCTATTTTGTGTATGTAGGCTAGAGGTGGATTTGGTGGACTGTAAAATAAATAAAATGGAGAAGGCGGAAGGAGAGAAATGAGATGGTGCGTGAGTTGGAACTCCAGAGGAACCACGGAAGGAGCCTCCGGAAGGACACTTAATGAGGATGAATGAAGCTGGTATTTATAGAGGAAGAAGAATCAGCAGAGGAGCAGCTCATTGATTGAGCTCGTTGATTGAAGCTCCCCATTGATTGCAGCTATTGATTGCGCAGGGGACAAGGTTGAAACGCGGGCGAGATTTCTGGTAGGCGCCGTCTCAAGTTGCAGAGCGAGTCGGTAGAAGATAACCCGTTGATTTCCTACAGATTTAAACGTGTCCGCCACTTAAGTGGCGGTCTCCTCTATCTTGTCCGCCTGTTTATCAAGCGGTACTCTCTATGTTGTCCGCCTCGCGGTCGCTCTGTGTTGTCCGCCTCTTAAGTGGCGGTCTCTTCTGTCTCAACCGCCTCGCGGTCGCCTCTGTGTCGTCCGCTCTTAAGTGGCGGTTGTGACTCTCTTGTCCGCGAGATAAGAGGCGGACGCCTCTGTTGGGTCTGCGCCTCTCTTATCCGCGAGATAGCCGATGTACATATATAATATATATGTATATATAATACGAGTATAATTGAATCGGCTCCAGATTTTTCGTTATAAGCCCGTTTTACTCGCCGTTTGTTGCGTTGGGAAGCTTGTGAAGTAAACTACTTGATTCCAACACTTTTTCCTAATACATAAAATATATCAATTCATATTAAAACATAAATCTAGGAAAATCATAAGATAAGTGAGAAATATTACTAAAATACTACAAATTGTAAGGTAATTAAACCCTTAAAAGTCTATATTTCGCACTTATCAAACTTCCTCACACTTGACTTTGCTTGTCCTCAAGCAAATAAGGAATTAATTATCTCTAAGCCTTAATAATAAAACAAGATTAAATAAGTGTAGAAGGGAATTTAGACAAAGTGACAATTGAAAGAATAATTCTGCTCTTAGAAGTAGGTTTTTATAAACAGTGAAGAAGAACAATTTAATAAAAGCATAGAAAAACTAGACTGCAGAAAACAAGTTAGATTAACCTGGGATTTCAACCAATTTCATTCACTAACCTGGGATGACAAGGGGTGTGAAGTAATGCCTTATTCCGCAATACCTTTCAACACCACATACTCATGTTTATAAACATAAATTGCAATTTATTTATTTTTTTTTGAATGTGCAAATTGTATAGACAAAGCACATATTATTTTTATAACAATTTTTTTTGAATTGCATTATTTTTCTGTACCTCAGACTTTTCTCTCTATCCTTGTAGCGGTGTTGGGTCTTCTATCCCAGATCACGAGACCTTAGGTAGATAGGTGTTAAAGCACCCCAAAGAACTTAATAACCAGATAGACGAGGCCTGTTTTGGTTAGAAAAATTATAAACAGCGGAGTACCTTGTCTTTATCCTTTTCTTTCCTTGACTTTCCACATATTTCCATAATCCCAAGCTAAACCTAATTGATTTTTACAACTAGCAGATCTATCATTTTTTGAGCGGAAATAGAGTATTTTGAAGGAAAATAATTTTATACAAACTCCTTGAAATAAAACTACCTTTCAGTTGTCACTTGACATAATTTCAGACACTTCTACAATTATTTATATTATTTTTGCAATTTTTTTAATTAGGCAGTTTAGAGTAGCAAAAAGTGAGTGTGGCATTATCGAACTACTGTCATAATTTCAGGGAAAGGTCTTTCCTTCCTCACACTTAAGAGGAGCAATGTCCTCATTGTTCAGAATTAAATCAAGAAAATGACCTTTCAAATTATGACAGACTCATAAAGGATTAAATAAAGGTTGAACATTAATATAATAAATGAAGAAGTGAAACTCCCCTTGTATCGTAGATTGAGGAAGGTAACCTTCCTCACACTTAGAGCTTGGCAGGGGTGAGACGTTCCTCACACTTGAGTTGCGCAAGTGTTCAACCGAAGATATTGAAATTCCAAAGCAACTGAGGTTGCTTTCCAAAGGTGAGTTCAGCTATATATTGACATCGAATTTGATTCTGAAAAGAAAATCATATATAGCCAGCAGAACTCCAAATGAACCAAAAGAAAATCATTAAATGAAAAACATAAATAAAAATTCATAAAATAAAAATATAAAGTACCACACTGTTACCTTCCTGAATATATCAAATGTTAGCACAAGGTTTAAACAGTAATAGTCTACAAAAAAGTCAGAGAAAATCAAAATAAAATAAAAATAACAAGAAAATAAAATAAAATAAATTAAAATCACTGTGGTGGTGGTGGTGGCTGTGCTGGTCCCTGGCCTGACTGATCGAGGAGACGCTGCATGAGCTGAGCGGTCTGTGCCTGCAACTGGTCACCCTGGTCTAAGCGCTGTACCACTCGGTGATACAACTCGTCACTCCGATCCAGGCGCTGCATCATCTGTGACTGCTCAGCTAGCATCCTCTGCTGAGTCTGCTCAAAGCTCTCAAACCTCTGATGCATCTGCTGCTGCATCTGATGGAAGGTCTGGAACTGAGCCTGTAGATCCGTCGAGTAAGGTACAGGAGCAGGGGTCTGCATCATCTCAGTAGTCGGCCTATAAGGCTCCTCTCCCTGTGCGGACGGTGGGTCAGGATCGGCTGAGTGTGTAGCTCCAGTAGAGGTCCCCGCTGCTGTGGACGATGCAGTGGAAGACCGAGCAGTGGCACTCCTAACCCAAGTACCGTCATCGGAGCGCATAAAGCCCCAGCTCCGCACAGTCAGCAGTGACACTGAGCGCTTCGCTGGACGAAGATCTAAAGTCTCCCTGAATCCTGCTGGGAATGAGACAGTACTGATAATGTGGAGACTGAGGAAGAAGGGAAAAATGGGAGTGATCTTCTTCTTCTTCGTCCTCATGTAGGAGACCACTTTATAGAGCTGGCCGAACATGACGTGGCTGAAGGAGAGGCGCTGAGCAGGTGGAAATGGACCTATGAAATAGTCCAGTAAGGCACAATCCTCATCAGAAGCATCATGCGCCCCAGATGGGCGAATCTGATGACTGAGGATCTCCAGGAGAAGCCTCTGAGTCAGCGTCGGGAAGCTAGCAAATGGGAGGACATCCTTCGCCTCCTCCCCTCTACGTCGGGTCCTCCGACCTACAGCCTGAAGCCATCTGGACTTCGTCCTCTGCAGGTACTCCTCTGTGAATCCTCGGATATCACTAGGACCATCCGGGATGTGCAAGAGAGAGGCGAAAGTCGAGGGTGTGACCTCCACGGGGTGACTGCGTATATACGAAGTAATGCTCGTATCGCCTGCCCGAGCATTAGCATAAACTCTCGAGCTAGGTCCGGAGCAAAGACTCTGTGTCCTAACCTTAGGACCTCTGAAAGTCCTAGCCTGGCAAATATAGTATCCACCCCTGCGGCCTCTAGCACTGCCGGCTCAAAGTTCCTCTCTATGATAAAGTCCTTGCGCTGATCGAACCAGGCACGAGCCTCTACTGAGACAAAACCATCGTCCTGAAGACTAGGTGCAGAAGAAGATGATGCTCCAGGGCAGTTGCCACCACGAGGCATACTAATATATTATTTAAAAATAAAGCAAACAACATTAACAGCATAACAATAAATATTAAACATAGTAATAATAACATGAAAATTACTAGACAATAATAACATAAAATTTAATAAACAAAAACAACATAAAAATCAATCAAGAAGAATATCATTAACAATTAATAACAACGAAAATACTAATAAACAACACATAAGTCAATATCAAACAGAACATTAGTATTTAACATAAACAACTCCGTAAATTAATAGAAAGAGAAAACAAGATGAACAAATAATAAAACATAAACAGAATAATTATACAACACAAATTCTGTCGAAAATTCGACAGAGTCTCCCCTAAAATTCTTCGTTTCTCCACAAAAAATTCAGTCAGAATCAAGGTATATTAATACCGTCATCAATCGAATCTATAAACAATAACCTATAATCATAATCTATACTCGTTTAATAACCAAGGCTAAATAAAACTGAAAAATGCTGGTTTTAACAATGGATTTTCGTAACTATCATCCTTCAATTTTCGAATTCAACAAAAACACCCAATCTAAGTGTAATAAGTGAAGATTTAACCTTGTATATGTAGATTATGATTAATAAAGGACAAATTCGAGACAAATCTAGCAATTAGAGTTCGAAATTTTCGAATTAAGGAATTAGGGATTCGAAACTTCAGTCCTTAATTTCTCCTAATGTAGTTCATCATTTACAGATTTGGAGCTATAGAAACGTAGAGAATTGAAAAACGAGCATTTTGGTACTAACCTTGTAAAATTTGATGAAGATTTGAGGAACTTGTGATGATTTGTGGGAGAAGACGATTCGCGCGGCTCGTTGTTCTTCTCTGGGGCTGCTCGAGTTCGAAATAAATTTTGGGGAAGAAACTGGAACGCAGCGCTTCGCCCTCTTTTTTTTCTATATCGAGTAGCGTCCGCGAGGCGGTCGTGTGAGTAGCGTCCGCTCGTTATGAGGCGGACAAGAGTGAGACGACCGCGAGGTTAAGAGGCGGACAAGTGTGGAGCGTCCGCGAGGTGGTCTTGTGTCCGACGTCCGCTAGTTATCTGGCGGACAAGAGTGAATCGACCGCGAGGCGGTCGCGTGTGTAGCGTCCGCGAGTTAAGTGGCGGTCAAGAGTGGGGCGACCGCGAGTAAACGGGGCGGTTGTCCTTGCGGACAACCCCTGTTTCGTTTTTTTTTTTTTTTTTGATTTAACTTGTAACATACGAGCTAGAAATAAACATATAAACATTAGTTCACATAAAATAATAATTAGTAGTTAGATTACAAAAATTATAAGTTAGCGGGTTAATTTCATTAAATTAAATGTTAAGGACAATGGAAATTAAATGTTAGGGACAATGGAAATTAAATGTTAATAAGAGTTAGAAGTTAGATATCAGAAGTTAGATGTCCGGAGTTAGATGGCCAAAGTCAGGTGTCCAATTTGTCCAAATGTCCAATTAATATTAACAGATTATTAGAGGAGTAATATTAACAAAATATAGTAGATAATTAATATTAACTATAAACGAAAAAATATAGAAATATTATTAACATATTTAAGAAATCAAAATATTTATAATTAAACAGGTGAATAATCCGGGGCTTAGGAACTAGAATAAATCTAGTCCCCGGCAACGGCGCCATTTTGCAGACGTTATATTGTGAGTGGTTTAAGTGGTGTAATTATTAAAAGAAAGAAAGAAATTAAAACCCAAAATAAACGTCGGGCTGCAAACAAATCCCGGTCGCAGTAGTATAGTGAAATGAAGCGACCGGATATCGAACCACGGGACTAATGTACATATTATAGTACCTAAGCGTGTCACAAAGAGGGGGGATTAATTGACTTGTTTATATAAATAAAAGGAAAGATAAATAAACTAAATTAACAGAAACTAAACGGGACTCTGGTTCAGATTAATATTATCTGCTCTTTCATGCTATTCCTACTGGTTTAATTATAATTGTCTGGCAAAATTCCTTTTTAAAATATCTTAAGGACTAAGTCATAGCCTCATAAGAACTCGTTACCAGAAATGCCCGGTCTATCAGGCTTCGAGCACTCTTATGTAAACGGACGTTAAATTCGAGGAAATATAATTGCATCTGAAAATACTAACCCATTAATCATAATAGAGCTTTCTCCAGATTTACGGCTTAATCAACCTATCTATTTATCACCTGGTCTGATCAAAATAGACTTAGCAAGCAATTTAATAAACTCATGACATTTATTAAAAAGGCGAGAGATGAGCTTTAAGCGTAACAAACTTCATTAAATTAAAACCAGTAAAACATTGCATAATTAATACAGAAAATAATAATTATTCCCAAAGCGTACGTAAACTAGCTAACATATTAAATAGAATAACAGAAACAAGAATGATAGAAATCATCCGTAATCACTCCGTCTCGCTCTGCTATTTTGTGTATGTAGGCTAGAGGTGGATTTGGTGGACTGTAAAATAAATAAAATGGAGAAGGCGGAAGGAGAGAAATGAGATGGTGCGTGAGTTGGAAACTCCAGAGGAACCACGGAAGGAGCCTCCGGAAGGACACTTAATGAGGATGAATGAAGCTGGTATTTATAGAGGAAGAATAATCGAGGAGCAGCTCATTGATTGAGCTCGTTGATTGAAGCTCCCCATTGATTGCAGCTATTGATTGCGCAGGGGACAAGGTTGAAACGCGGGCGAGATTTCTGGTAGGCGCCGTCTCAAGTTGCAGAGCGAGTCGGCTAGAAGATAACCCGTTGATTTCCTACAGATTTAAACGTGTCCGCCACTTAAGTGGCGGTCTCCTCTATCTTGTCCGCCTGTTTATCAAGCGGTACTCTCTATGTTGTCCGCCTCGCGGTCGCTCTGTGTTGTCCGCCTCTTAAGTGGCGGTCTCTTCTGTCTCAACCGCCTCGCGGTCGCCTCTGTGTCGTCCGCCTCTTAAGTGGCGGTTGTGACTCTCTTGTCCGCGAGATAAGAGGCGGACGCCTCTGTTGGGTCTGCGCCTCTCTTATCCGCGAGATAGCCGATGTACATATATAATATATATGTATATATAATACGAGTATACTCCCATCTTGAATCGGCTCCAGATTTTTCGCTAATAGTCCGTTTTACTCGCCGTTTGTTGCGTTGGAAAGCTTGTGAAGTAAACTACTTGATTCCAACACTTTTTCCTACATTTAATACATAAAATATATCAATTCATATTAAAACATAAATCTAGGAAAATCATAAGATAAGTGAGAAATATTACTTAAAATACTACAAATTGTAAGGTAATTAAACCCTTAAAAGTCTATATATTTCGCACTTATCATATACATACCATAGCATAGCAAGGGAAATTGCCTAGCACAATAATCAACACAAAACATCATAAGGTCGGTTCACACAAGGAACCTTCCACCATAGTTAGTATACATAGTGAGCCTAGAGATTAATGCCAATCTCATGTTAAGCTCGTTACCAACCTCGTTACCGTCCAGTTATATCGAACGGTTAACTTAAACCCAAGGTGTGTCGGATATAGTAATCCCAAGCACACCGAAATAACATTCGTATGCCCCTGTGGCCCGACGTGAGTCAGTAACTAGCTTTGGATAAGCTAAGGGAAGGTAGAAACCAAATTGGAATACAACCTATACATACACCAAGAGCCGAACCGGATATGACATCGACTCCCGTCCATCACACGCGTGGCCGGAACAACCGGACTCCTCACCCCCCATTAGTACATATACACTTATAAATAAGTAGTTAGAGATCCATTATGGAGCCTACCACATCCACACACCATACGGTATCATAACCGAGTTAAGCACACAAGGGAGGTTCACACACTTGCATACAACAACAATGTCCAACTAACTCACACATAGCCGTGGTTAGCACGTTCCCAAGGTTTGGGCCGTCAACTCCGAATACCGATCACTCATGTGTTCCTAGATTTGGTTAGCTAAGGTTTAACACATATTTGAGGTTAAACGGTATCGGAGGCCAAATTCGCCACATAAATGAATTACTGTAAACTCATTACATGTTTTTATCTTACAAGGTGGCAACATTCAGAAAAACACTTTGGCATACAAGCCGGTGTAATCCGGTAGGACACAGGTTGCAAGAAAACCATACCTGTCACCGGAGTCCATTTTACCATGTCCACTTACGTTCCTCGAACAATTCTCGAACAACTGGCACATTAAAGTTACCTTCATTAACATTGGGGTAATTTGTTTGTGTAACGTCGAATGGCCATAGTTAACCCCGTTTACTAATTAAATACCTTTACATTTTTAACATGTTTCACTCTTTCATTTTACTTCAACTTTTCACCCACCAAATTGTGGCTATAACTCACCTAACATGTCCTACACACCTCATAACATCATTATCCATCAATCCCCATCATTAGACATCTTTTAATAACCTAAAACCATGTTTTTGGTCCGACCAGACTTACCGACCGGACTTGTCCATGTCCGGTCGATTCCAGAACATATTTCCGCCAAAATTTTCTACTCCGACCGACCTTGTAAGTCCGGTCGCATGTTCGGTCTTTTCCCGAGAGTTTCTCCCCTTTGGAAATTTAGCCCGACCGGACTTGCCAAGTCCGGTCCTATGTCCGGTCCATTCCAGAAGCTAATTCTCGCAGGGTAAACTGGGCCCGACCGAACTTGCAAGTCCGGTCGCAAGTCCGGTCTGCCCCAAACCCTTGTTTTCCTTTTTACATTCAACTCCAAACTTCACCCCATATGACCTAGTACATCCTAACCTTATTTGAGCACTTCAAACACACCTTAAGATATCCTTAAACACTCACAAAACTCTTTTTCTAATTCCTTAAACCTTTACTTATATCTTCACAAAATTTCTAACACTTACAATGTTTTCTCCTAGTTTTTCAAGTGGTGTTTCATCCATAATAACCTCTATACCAAAGTGTTTCCTCACCATCATAACATCATCTCCCAAGCATCTTCTCTTACTAACCAAATCTTCTTTTTCACAACTCCTTAAAGTTCCTTTCTCAAAACCTTATCTATACATTATTCCCACCTTGCACATCACATAACCTAAACCTTAAACAAACTTCTCCAAGACTTTAATACATTCTCAACACACATATTGAATTCCTAGAACTTCCAAGACAATGCCTAAATCCTTATAGCACCTTAGAACACCTTAATGCATGTGTTCTTCCTTAGTGAAGCATGTATCCATTCCTAACAATTCCTAGTTCACCCAAGTTCATTTAAGCACTTAGAACTCCTTATACATTTTACAAATTTCGCCATGGGTTCTCTTAGCACATCATCATTCCAAAACTCATGGTTTTCACCATTTAAACACTCAAGAACACCCAATTCCATCAAGGACACTATCACTCACAAAACTTCACCAATTTTACACTACATCACAATATAGTGCATAACTAAACTTGCTTGGCACTTAGGCCCTTAAATAACATGGCTCTTAGGCCCTTAAATTGCATAATCCTTAACACTGAATTTCCACAATACATAAGCCTTTGACCTGCAATTACACACACCAAGACATATGTTCCTTTACTAGTCTCCTTGAGAACACCTTACTAAGTCATTCACCATTTGCTCTTTAGGTAGTTTTAGCAAGCATTATAAGCTCATTTCTCCTAAGGCATTAAACCACATTGAGATAGCATATTTACCTCTTTTCCACTCAAACTTCTTTCTTGTTTCCTCTTAAAACCGGTAAGGCATTTCACTCCTTGTCAACTACTTAACAATATACAAACATCATAATGAGTTTTCAAGCTTTAAGCTCCATCTCATTGTAAACCCTAATTACATATATTGTTTTAACACATCAAGGTAATTGTTTTACCTTTGAATGGAAAGAGAGCTTGAATGAGTATCAAGAGAGGACTCCTCCTAGCCCTTGGAAGATTTAAATGAAGCTAAAACAAGACAAGAGAAGACACCATTACAAGGTGCATTTTGGTCAACACCAAAATGAAGGAAATGGAGTTTTCTTTGGTTTTACCTTACCTTGAAGCAAAGGTGATCAACAAGGCATAAAAATATTAGCTCAAGCTCCTTCCATGGAAGTTCTCCTTGGCACCGAAATGGTGGTTTTGATGATTTGAAAAGACAATGTTGTAGAGCTTGCTCCAACTAAGAGAACGGTAGTCTCGGAATTAAATTCGGAGCATGGAGTCATAAGTTACAAGTGAAGAAGGATGAAGAATGATATGGTTCTGTTGGAAACCGATGGAGAGAGGAAAGAAGATGGCCACCGTGGGAAATGAAGAAAGGAATGAGAGAATGAAGATAACCTTTGCTTTTTGAAGATATTTGTTCTTTTAAAGCAAATAGTACATTAATTAGTCATTCTTTCTTTTCTTAGTAAATTAACAAGGGTGGTGAGTCACCACACCTTAAAAACCGGCCCCCAATAGTACCTAGGGGTATTTTAGACTTTATTAATCAATTGTCTCACTTATAACATTATATGTTACAAACTAGCTTATTAAGGTTACTATTCACAAAAACAAGGCACATAGAAGTGAAATTTTTGATTTCCCATTGATATAGCCACCCAAATGTGATACTATATAGTACACATGTTAATTAAAGAGTAATGATGGACATTTAGCCATTCAAAACTCATTTACAAGACAATTTTTCAAAAACGTGCTTTAAGACTCCTTAAAGCACATTTTGTGTTTTAACTTGTTTTCAAGCTTGGTTTTCTTTAGTAATTGATTTAATATGTTCGTTAACATATAAATAAGGCATAGGTATGACCATTAGGTCTTATACACATTTATCCCAAGCTTAGAGCACATTTAGCCCATATTGACCTTAAGGTATTTATTTGTGTTTTGTTTGGTTTCACTGTCTACCAAAGTTTCCTAAGGACTTAATTAGCCTTATAAAGTCATAATTAAATATTATCAAGTCTTGGTAGGCTCTTTGGGTCCTAGCCAAGTTTACTCCAAGCTTAGAGCATGTTTTTGCTCACACCGTGTCTTAGTGTTTTATTGTGTTTTACCATGGTTTAAATGGTTCATTTATGTTTCTAAGGAACTTTTTTAGTCTTTAAATACCATAGTTTAACATTTACACAACATACCAAGGTTTGGGGTATTTCAATCTACCCCCCTTAAAAGAACTTCGTCCTCGAAGTTCACATTTCCTCGCATCATTGGATTAGATACGGGAATTACTTATAGTCATAAAACTTCCATTACCAATCACCCTTTACATCCATCCTCGGACTTAATGGTCCGGGCAACATATCCACATTATACATAAAATATCATACTCACATGGTAATCTCGGACTTAATGGTCCGGGTACCTTCACCACATTTGCACTTACATAATATCCCTCAGACTCTTAGGTCTGGGTGACATAACCACATTTGGACTCGTAGGCCCGGGTAACACAATCAATTCAGAACCCACCCACATTAGAACCCAAGGTCTAAAATATTATTTATTACTTATTCCACACAACATGTCTTAGCATGTATATCAAATAGAAATACCTTTTTCCATCTCTCCATGGGCTCCAGTCCCATGTTGAGTACATATACACTGTGATCCCGCAGAACCCGGTCGCGATGGACACCTTCTGGTCCCCGTTCCTTTGGGAGATCAAAACATTCACTTAATTTTTAACATATATACTTCTCATGTCACCGGTCCGAAGACAAAGGCTCATGCGTCCTCAGCTCGTGAGCAAGTACTACAAAAATATTCTTTACTAGGTTAAGTATAAGAAGATCTTTTATTCAAAATATTAATCGATTGTTTGAAAACACCAATTGAAAATCCTTTTGAAAACACCACACAACTCCAAGTCCAATTTATGCTCCTTGTATTTTCTTAACATGGTTGTTTGTGACCACTTACAGGGAGCTTCAAGAGTCATCCAACCCTGATGTGATCAGCATCAATGTTGAACTATCTTTCCGGCCCAACTTGTGTTCGGCTTCCCTTGATCTCATGATAATCAAGTTTCACCTCCCACTTCTTTTTCAACCAACAACTAATTCAAGCATGTCCCATTTTCTATCTTTAAATCCTTCTAGTCATAATCATTACATCTCCAAGGGATAGAACTCCGTCTATCAATCTTCATCCAAATCCAACTTAATTCAAGTTACCTAGGGAATTTAATTCTCACTAGGTTCTATGTCGGTCTCCTACCCCTTCATAAATCACAACACTGTATATATATACATATATTTTTTTTTATCAAAATACAATACATGGCTTACATTTATGCACCATCGGGGTTTTAGATCCCCGGGAGTTTCTTTACTCCCTTCCACTTGTACTCTCACACACCACTGTTAACAAAATACACACTTCCCACAATGGTATTCACCTCTTCTGTGCGCAATTACCACAATTTACCCACAAATAAATGCGTATGTTTATATAACACACGCGCCAACCATCATAACAAATCATTTTGTGCTATGCACACCCAGTTCACGTACACTTGTACGGTAAAACACACTAAGTGGTTTTGCGCTCTACCCCCCTTTAAAAGGGATTACGCCCACGTAATCAATCACTAAACCTTTGCTTAAAATGTTCTGCCGTCGTGGAGTGTTTTGACTTCCACGCGGTCTATTACACAATGGATTCTGATTAGAGGATCTTAACCATATTGGCGGTTTAGTCCCTAAACCAAGAATTCGCATTGGAGTTGTAACTCATAACCGGTTTCGGTCCTGGCCTGTGAGGCTTCTAGGCATTGATGACTAGCCATCCATTCATATTCACAATGTATATCCGGTATCTGACGCATGGGCTCACTGGCCTCTATTGCGCAACCCTGATAATTATAGAGCTAGTTTGCCCCATTCGTTACTATTACTGTATTGTACATCTCCAATGTATTACCCTTATCTTGGGAAGAATGGTTTCTCAACCGACGCATGGTATCTCTTACCCTGAGCGAGTTCGGTGAGTTTCACAATTTTCCATCCACTTCTCCAATAGCTTACCGCGTAAACTACTATGTAATTCACAATGATTGACTTGCTTCTACCGACTTACTGTCGGTTGAGATTGAGCTACTACCTAATGTGTAGTGCTCTCTCAGTTATTTCCCACACCTGGGGTATATCTCATACCGACATTTGGTATTTAGTGTCCCTGTAGTTATTTACTGTTAATCATGTCTCCACCTTTGGTTTTGTACAAGTATTCTTTCATTCCTGCGGCCTTGCATTACCTATGCATCGGCCATTATAATATCATTCCTCCACAATTACCATGCTTCTGATTCCTAGCTATCCCACTTGATCATTACTGCGCAAGAGCAATACCAAAACACTCAGTCATACAGAGTGCAGAGGCGTAAACTCTTGACAGTAAATCTCTCATGCGATTGCAATAGGAATTTTACACTGTGTTTTACTGAAATTTTTATCACATAATACTTGTCACCGGCTTACTGCTCGGTTCGTTTGCTATCATTTACTGTTGTGCCTCCACTGAGTTTAACTCATAACTCTGCCCATTTGTCATACCATCACTTAGCAATACTTATACAACGGTCGCTTATTGCACACCGTATCCTCTTTCATTATACAACATCAACTTATACTGTATCCGCTATTATATTATCTTCCGCCATTACACTAGGTTTGGCCACTTATTTGGCTGATTTTTGAATACACTATTTTTCGAGCCTTTATGTTCCTTGAGCGTTGTTCGCTACTAATTTAGCATCACACACCTATGGTGGTTGCTATCAAACTTATCACTCTTCCTTTCTACACAACTAGTACAAACATTTCCTTTCGTATTATTGTTATTCAAGTCATTCTAGGGTAATAACCACATGGTTAATCCCTGACATATCTCTGGAACTTGGTTCATATAGCTACCGCTCCTGCGGTCTCACAATATCGAGAGGTATCCCCACTCTTAATGCAGTGGTTCGTTCTCCGCTCTATTTCCTTGTACCACATAAACTTCTACAATTAACTCAAATTTACATAACATATCTTGTTTGTGGCTTATAAGCCTTGCTGCCTTGAGCTCCCCTCATTATAGGGTGTCCACACACATGTACTTCTCTATACCATATTACCTGGTTAGAGGTTGTATTGGCATCCATGACAAGGTTGTTGCATCACATTTCCTTTCATGGGATGTCCCTTAGGATTGCCAGTCCGTCTCCTGACAACTCATGTCTAAACTGGGTGTTAATTTCAACCCTTGTGTTTCTGTCATGTATTTCGTTCAACAATTGTTGATGCGAACACCCTTCAAGGGTTTCTCCTGGGTGTTGTTAAGTTATGCCTTTACATCTGGTTCACAGTTATTGGTACATTCAGTTAGCCACGCCTTTTTGCGTTCCTAACTGGTTATTATCTTCTTCTGTGAAGATCAACATTTCCTGGTAGTGTAGGTACTCATTCTGGGAGTTTCATCCCGTCCATTGCACATTAATGTGTCCACATTAGGCATCTGCCTTGCCCTGCTTTCCAGCTATCATGTTTATCCCTGAGGATCCTTAAGACATATGCTATGTCTTTACATTCAGTTAGTGCACTTCGCACCTCCTGACTCTTAAGCATTTCCTTGAAAGGAATTCACTAATTCCTTTAGTCTCGTTAACTTAACTGAGTTCCTTAACTTCAACCATTCCTTGTAATCTCTAGCTCTTGTTTGATTTATACTGCTGACCGTAGACGGAGTCGACTACTTCCCGTGTTTCGGACTCTACTTGTATACATATATGGGGTATCATACTGATACATTGCTACCTACCCAACTAACCCATAAGTAGGTCTGTCAGGCCCACAAGCTCCTATCGGAGTGCGGTCGTCCCACAATTCAGTTGGTACACTCGTAGTGTCCGTCACACGCCTAGGTGAAGTATTCTGTTGTCAACTCCCTTATATTGTCCCTTGACAATATGCGTCCCGTGCTTCCCGAACTTAATCGTAGGAAAGTTTATCCACTATTGTATCTTATCATCTGCCCTTGGTTTTACTGGTTTGGTTTAAAAGAAGGTTGGAAAGAAGTGTTGGTTTGAAAGAAAATTTGGTTTTGAAAAGAAAAGGGTTTGAATAAATCTGGGTTGAAAGAAAAATTTTCATGGTTTCACAACATCTTCTTACCTTAGCCAAGTCTAGCTTCTTGCTGACTGGTGTACTTACAATTACAGAGGTTAGGCTAGCAGGCCCTTCCACTGTTATGACAATCACACTTAACTTTATTGTACTTTTCCAAGTACTTTGTAGTGGTTATAAATTTCCCGAATAGCCCTGTTATAGCAGCACTTGCTATGGCAAGTGCGCCATGCTAACTGGCTATCGGTTCAACACATACCGGTTGTGGTATTGTTTTTACCCGCACTATCATCAGCGGCCTTGTTGGCCCTTATTTGTTCTTACGGTCTCGACAATAACCTTTGGGTAACTTCTCACTGTATTCACATAATAGTTATCAACTGGGGTGTCTCCCATTCTTGGAGTCCCCTTTTACTTAGCATTATTTTCTCTTTGTAGCCCGTTCCACGCATCATCGTGGTTACTGAGACTTGTCTCCTGTTTGGGCACTATGTTATAGTTCCTTAGTTGGTTGGCATACCGTGGGTGTATTACTTACCAACTGTGGTCCCATAGACATTCGTCTCGGGTTTCATTAATCCACTTCTTGCTTGTTGCACGGTCAGTGCGTTGCAAGCTGGTTGTTCTCGACTGCTCGGCATGTCGACCCAGGTTGCTGGAAATTCTATTCTCTTATACACCAAATGCTTCATTCCTCGCTATGAAATGCGGTTAACGTTGTTCAGATGGAGACCGTCTCCGGGATTCCCAGTTTTCGGGATCTGCCGTATGACAGGTTCTCCGTACCCTAAAGGTATGTAATAACAGCCAGATCGGGTATTCCCGAGTAAGAGTGGACTTCCATCTCTCTGGCGTTCTTTCCCAAGTTATAAAATAGGAATTGTGGAGGGCGGGAAGGATACTGTAGGTTTCCAGTATTCACTGGTAGTTCCTTACTAGCGTATCTCTCACGCTATCACTCAACCCTTAACCCCAAAGTACTAAAATCCTAACTCGGTACTTCCTAAGCTCGGTAATTCAGTCATCAGAGCGATACTTCGCTCTGATACCACTTTTTGTAACACCCCAACCACCACCGTACACTTAACATCAAACTGCAGCGGAAATCTCAACTTATCACATTACTTAATTCAATGGTGTTACACGCCGTTAACCACCCACGTGGCTAACAAGGCTAATACATGTACATTTGTATCGGTCTGATGGACTAGATTCCCGAGCAACTACACAATACAATCCTCATTCCATTTCCAACATTTATTATGTACATACATTCCCACTGTACCGAGTATTTACAAACTAATGCCGATAACAATTTCGGTCTTACTACGCTTACAATGCTTACGCCTTTTAAATGGCTACCCATGTATAAACAACTACCCCGTCCTACTCTTGAACGGCTTCCAGCTCCTTGTACCTGAAATAGGAAAGGAGAGAAAGGGTGGCCCCCAAGGGGCTCAGCACCTTTGCTGGTATGGTAATCCCGCAGCCCACATGCTACCGGGCCACGCACAACTAATTGTCGTCTTAGCATGCAGTTGATTATATTTTAAATCATGCATACAAACCATAAACATACAACACATAACATTTCGCCTCAATGGGCTCAACCTATAACCAACACATCCACACTTAACAAGTCATCCAATGATTCCTTAAACCCTAGAGTGGCTCTCCTCTAAAGCGGAGCTACTTCCTTAATGAACGACACGTACCCATTAATCGGGTTATCCTTAAACGCCCCTTGTCACAAACTGGGATTCATTTCCATGATCCACACACTCCATATCCTACAACATATCTCATTCCTCACATAACAAAACATAACAAAACCTTTCTTGTTCAGCGTACACATGACAACATCGCATTCATTTTAAACACCTAACGTATACATACCATAGCATAGCAAGGGAAATTGCCTAGCACAATAATCAACACAAAACATCATAAGGTCGGTTCACACAAGGAACCTTCCACCATAGTTAGTATACATAGTGAGCCTAGAGATTAATGCCAATCTCATGTTAAGCTCGTTACCAACCTCGTTACCGTCCAGTTATATCGAACGGTTAACTTAAACCCAAGGTGTGTCGGATATAGTAATCCCAAGCACACCGAAATAACATTCGTATGCCCCTGTGGCCCGACGTGAGTCAGTAACTAGCTTTGGATAAGCTAAGGGAAGGTAGAAACCAAATTGGAATACAACCTATACATACACCAAGAGAGCCGAACCGGATATGACATCGACTCCCGTCCATCACACGCGTGGCCGGAACAACCGGACTCCTCACCCCCCATTAGTACATATACACTTATAAATAAGTAGTTAGAGATCCATTATGGAGCCTACCACATCCACACACCATACGGTATCATAACCGAGTTAAGCACACAAGGGAGGTTCACACACTTGCATACAACAACAATGTCCAACTAACTCACACATAGCCGTGGTTAGCACGTTCCCAAGGTTTGGGCCGTCAACTCCGAATACCGATCACTTCATGTGTTCCTAGATTTGGTTAGCTAAGGTTTAACACATATTTGAGGTTAAACGGTATCGGAGGCCAAATTCGCCACATAAATGAATTACTGTAAACTCATTACATGTTTTTATCTTACAAGGTGGCAACATTCAGAAAAACACTTTGGCATACAAGCCGGTGTAATCCGGTAGGACACAGGTTGCAAGAAAACCATACCTGTCACCGGAGTCCATTTTACCATGTCCACTTACATTCCTCGAACAATTCTCGAACAACTGGCACATTAAAGTTACCTTCATTAACATTGGGGTAATTTGTTTGTGTAACGTCGAATGGCCATAGTTAACCCCGTTTACTAATTAAATACCTTTACATTTTTAACATGTTTCACTCTTTCATTTTACTTCAACTTTTCACCCACCAAATTGTGGCTATAACTCACCTAACATGTCCTACACAACCTCATAACATCATTATCCATCAATCCCCATCATTAGACATCTTTTAATAACCTAAAACCATGTTTTTGGTCCGACTGGACTTACCGACCGGACTTGTCCATGTCCGGTCGATTCCAGAACATATTTCCGCCAAAATTTTCTACTCCGACCGACCTTGTAAGTCCGGTCGCATGTTCGGTCTTTTCCCGAGAGTTTCTCCCCTTTGGAAATTTAGCCCGACCGGACTTGCCAAGTCCAGTCCTATGTCCGGTCCATTCCAGAAGCTAATTCTCGCAGGGTAAACTGGGCCCGACCGAACTTGCAAGTCCGGTCGCAAGTCCGGTCTGCCCCAAACCCTTGTTTTCCTTTTTACATTCAACTCCAAACTTCACCCCATATGACCTAGTACATCCTAACCTTATTTGAGCACTTCAAACACACCTTAAGATATCCTTAAACACTCACAAAACTCTTTTTCTAATTCCTTAAACCTTTACTTATATCTTCACAAAATTTCTAACACTTACAATGTTTTCTCCTAGTTTTTCAAGTGGTGTTTCATCCATAATAACCTCTATACCAAAGTGTTTCCTCACCATCATAATCATCTCCCAAGCATCTTCTCTTACTAACCAAATCTTCTTTTTCACAACTCCTTAAAGTTCCTTTCTCAAAACCTTATCTATACATTATTCCCACCTTGCACATCACATAACCTAAACCTTAAAAAAACTTCTCCAAGACTTTAATACATTCTCAACACACATATTGAATTCCTAGAACTTCCAAGACAATGCCTAAATCCTTATAGCACCTTAGAACACCTTAATGCATGTGTTCTTCCTTAGTGAAGCATGTATCCATTCCTAACAATTCCTAGTTCACCCAAGTTCATTTAAGCACTTAGAACTCCTTATACATTTTACAAATTTCGCCATGGGTTCTCTTAGCACATCATCATTCCAAAACTCATGGTTTTCACCATTTAAACACTCAAGAACACCTAATTCCATCAAGGACACTATCACTCACAAAACTTCACCAATTTTACACTACATCACAATATAGTGCATAACTAAACTTGCTTGGCACTTAGGCCCTTAAATAACATGGCTCTTAGGCCCTTAAATTGCATAATCCTTAAACACTGAATTTCCACAATACATAAGCCTTTGACCTGCAATTACACACACCAAGACATATGTTCCTTTACTAGTCTCCTTGAGAACACCTTACTAAGTCATTCACCATTTGCTCTTTAGGTAGTTTTAGCAAGCATTATAAGCTCATTTCTCCTAAGGCATTAAACCACATTGAGATAGCATATTTACCTCTTTTCCACTCAAACTTCTTTCTTGTTTCCTCTTAAAACCGGTAAGGCATTTCACTCCTTGTCAAATACTTAACAATATACAAACATCATAATGAGTTTTCAAGCTTTAAGCTCCATCTCATTGTAAACCCTAATTACATATATTGTTTTAACACATCAAGGTAATTGTTTTACCTTTGAATGGAAAGAGAGCTTGAATGAGTATCAAGAGAGGACTCCTCCTAGCCCTTGGAAGATTTAAATGAAGCTAAAACAAGACAAGAGAAGACACCATTACAAGGTGCATTTTCGGTCAACACCAAAAATGAAGGAAATGGAGTTTTCTTTGGTTTTTCCTTACCTTGAAGCAAAGGTGATCAACAAGGCATAAAAATATTAGCTCAAGCTCCTTCCATGGAAGTTCTCCTTGGCACCGAAATGGTGGTTTTGATGATTTGAAAAGACAATGTTGTAGAGCTTGCTCCAACTAAGAGAACGGTAGTCTCGGAATTAAATTCGGAGCATGGAGTCATAAGTTACAAGTGAAGAAGGATGAAGAATGATATGGTTCTGTTGGAAACCGATGGAGAGAGGAGGAAGAAGATGGCCACCGTGGGAAATGAAAGAATGGAAATGAAGATAACCTTTGCTTTTTGAAGATATTTGTTCTTTTAAAGCAAATAGTACATTAATTAGTCATTCTTTCTTTTCTTAGTAAATTAACAAGGGTGGTGAGTCACCATACCTTAAAAACCGGCCCCCAATAGTACCTAGGGGTATTTTAGACTTTATTAATCAATTGTCTCACTTATAACATTATATGTTACAAACTAGCTTATTAAGATTACTATTCACAAAAACAAGGCACATAGAAGTGAAATTTTTGATTTCCCATTGATATAGCCACCCAAATGTGATACTATATAGTACACATGTTAATTAAAGAGTAATGATGGACATTTAGCCATTCAAAACTCATTTACAAGACAATTTTTCAAAAACGTGCTTTAAGACTCCTTAAAGCACATTTTGTGTTTTAACTTGTTTTCAAGCTTGGTTTTCTTTAGTAATTGATTTAATATGTTCGTTAACATATAAATAAGGCATAGGTATGACCATTAGGTCTTATACACATTTATCCCAAGCTTAGAGCACATTTAGCCCATATTGACCTTAAGGTATTTATTTGTGTTTTGTTTGGTTTCACTGTCTACCAAAGTTTCCTAAGGACTTAATTAGCCTTATAAAGTCATAATTAAATATTATCAAGTCTTGGTAGGCTCTTTGGGTCCTAGCCAAGTTTACTCCAAGCTTAGAGCATGTTTTTGCTCACACCGTGTCTTAGTGTTTTATTGTGTTTTACCATGGTTTAAATGGTTCATTTATGTTTCTAAGGCACTTTTTTAGTCTTTAAATACCATAGTTTAACATTTACACAACATACCAAGGTTTGGGGTATTTCAGTTGCTGAGTACTACAATAAGTTTGTGGAGCTGCTCGCTGTTATTGGAGAGGGAGCTTACGCTCCGAGGTATCTGGTGGATAAATTCCACACCGGCTTGAACTTCAGGATCATGACTATGATCGGTTCCACCAGAGGGATGACCCTACAGGTATGGAACATGAGTTAGAATTTCTTATGTGCAAGGATTCCCCACTAACGTATATTGTCACCATAGGAGCTAGCGGACGACGCAAATGACTGCGAGACCACCATTGCCAACCAGGATTATGTGTTAGGCAAGAGGAAAGGGGATGGAGAAAGTGGAAATGGAGGGAACTTTTCCCAGAATTATGAGAGGAAGGGAAAGTTCTACAAGGGTAGGAATGAGAAGGCCATGGTCCCCTCATATACTAATGCTGAGCCACTCCGCTCCCAGCCATTTAAGGGTGAGATATATTAGAAACTCCAAAGTGGTTACATTTTATTATCCCAATTACTAATCTTGAAACTGAAACAGGGAACCAACTTGCGAGAAAGTTCTTCTGCAAGTGGTGCAAGAAGGACCACCCGGGCAAGTATTGTAAGGGCAACCTGGTGGACTGCAACCACTGCGGTAAGAACGGGCACAGATCGTTCGAATGCTTCCTGAACCCGGATTCCAGGAACTACAAGCCATGCACCGGGAACCCTGCTAGAGCCCCAGTTGCTACTACTACTGGAGGAGGTCGAGGTGGCACAGGAGGTGCTGGACCATCTACCAGCCGCCCTGCCTAGAGCCATCCGCAGAGGCCGGGACAGAACTACCCCCAGAGGCCGGGCAAGGCACCGGTCCTTAACATGGTGGACCGCGTCGAGGCAGCAAGTGATGACCCGAGTTCACCTGGTGAGGACTATTTCCCTCATGAAGAGGCTTAGACCCTTACTTTCTTTACATTTCAGTTGTCTAGTTTTTCGTTGTCAATGTAAAAGGGATGAACTATAAACCCTTCATTTTGTTTCGTTTCAAACCTTTCATTTCCAGTCGTGAACCTTGACTTATTTATTTAATGGCAATTGTTGTTCAGCTTTCGATATTTGCTTTCCTATTTTGCCATATACCACACCCAACATCCCTTTTGAAGCCAAACCACACCCACCAGAGAAGTGTAAGGTCTTGAGACCCGGGATGATTTTACTACGAGAGTACCTGACCCCAGTAGTCCAGTATGCATTGATCCTCAAGATCAGGGAGTTAGGTGTGAAGGAAGGAAATTTTTATACCCCCACCTTCAAGAATGGTTCAACCATGAAGGTGAAGATCATGTGCCTAGGTAAGAAGTGGAACCACACCACCAAGAGCTATGAAGAGGTGGAGGTGCCACCAATCCCGGAGGAACTGCAGACCATCATTAGAGCTGCAGTTAAGGTAGCACAAGAATTGAAGGATGAGCCCGTCCCAGACCTAACCTCTGACGTGTGCATCATCAACTTCTATGGAAAGGAGGGTAAGCTAGGGATGCACCAAGACAAGGACGAATCGCCAGAGTCCGTCACTAGAGGAGTTCCAGTAGTGTCCATATCACTTGGAGACGACGCGGAGTTCCTCTTTGGTGATCAAAGGAGGATGGACCTTGCTACCAAGATCCTCCTAAAGTCGGGTGATGTACTGATCTTTGGTGGGGCAGCTAGACTCATCTACCATGGAGTGAAGAGAATCAAGCCCAACACAGCCCCCACACCCATCATTAACCAGACCCATATGAAACCGGGCCGTCTGAACCTAACCTTTAGACAGACCAAGCCTTGTACTTTACAGTTTCAGCATTGTAAATTTTAAGTTGCTCAAGAAGCTTTCAATAAGAATGGAAATTCTAAGAATTTTATTGCTTCATTGTAGGGGTTGGAAACTTATGGATCAGGTTGAATGTGTTGAACCAGGCTCAAGCGAAGAGCAATGGAATGGTCATCACAGGTATAAACATTAACCCTGAGTAATTACCTTGGAACGTGTACCCAGAATCTTACAAATCTATCCTATAATTTCAGGCACGTTCCTAGTTAATGGAGTGGAGGCCACAGTCCTGTTTGATTCTGGTGCCTCCTACTCTTTCATATCACAAGTGTTCCATGCTAAGATCAATGCTTCCATAGAGGATATCCATGACTGCTCAGTCTTGCTGCCTTCCAGAGAGCGGATCGTGTAGTAAGCAGTGCAAGAATCTGAGCATACACATCAAGGGAGCAGACTTTCTTCTAGATGCCATAGTCTTCCCTGGCATGGGGTTTGACATAATTGTGGGCATGGACACGCTACAGCGGTACCGAGGCAGACTACACTGTGTAGAGCATCGTCTCCTCCTGAAGTCAGCTACAGGGATCACCGTGTCATACCAAATGCAACCCAAACAGCCGACTGTGAAGGTTGTATCGGCTTTATCCCTGATGAAGGAGGTGTCCAAGGGCGCTACCGCCTACTACTGTTATGCCCAGGATCTGAGGACGGATCCGAAATTCCAGAGCGATGTCCCCATTGTGTCGGAGTACCCTGACGTCTTTCCAGAGGAGCTACCAGGACTACCACCACTGAGAGAGGTTGAATTCAATATCGACCTCATACCTGGCACGGGACCGATTGCTAAGGCTCCCTACCGGATGGGCCCTGCAGAGATGGTTGAGTTGAAGAAGCAGCTGTAGGAGCTACTAGACAAGGGTTTCATCCGACCCAGTGTCTCACCTTGGGGTGCTCCAGTGCTATTCGTCAAGAAGAAGGACGGGAGTTTGAGACTCTGCGTCGACTATAGGGAGCTGAACATTGTCACGATCAAGAACAAGTACCCACTACCGAGGATCGATGACTTGTTCGACCAGCTGAGGGGAGCTAAGGTGTTCTCCAAGATTGATCTGCGCTCCGGATATCATCAGATAGCTGTAGCTAAGTCAGTTATAGAGAAGACAGCTTTTCGGACCAGATACGGCCACTACGAGTTCACAGTGATGCCGTTTGGACTGACCAATGCACCCGCGAGATTCATGGATCTGATGCAGAGAGTCTTCCAAGCCCAGTTGGATAAGTCAGTAGTCGTGTTCATAGACGACATCCTAGTATTCTCCAAGAGTCGAGAGGAACACGAGCAGCATTTGAGGATAGCCTTGGAGACTCTGAGAGAGAAGAAGTTATATGCCAAGTTCAGCAAGTGTGAATTTTGGCTGGACAAGGTGTCATTTCTTGGACACGTGATCTCAGCTGAGGGAGTTTCAGTAGACCCAGCTAAGATTGAGGCAGTGAAGAGCTGGCATAGACCTCGCACTGTGACAGAGGTTAGGAGTTTCCTTGGGTTGGCTGGCAACTATAGACTCTTTGTGAAGGACTTCTCCAGGCTAGCCAAGCCCTTGACCTCTCTGATGAAGAAGGACAGCCCGTTTGTGTGGACAGAGACTTGTGAGGTCTCCTTCCAGGCGCTGAAGGACGCCTTGACCACAGCTCCAGTATTGATTATCCCAGAGGGGAACGAGGGGTACGAGGTATATTGCGATGCTTCAGGCAGAGGGATTGGTGGGGTACTGATGCAGCATGGCCGAGTAGTAGCGTATGCTTCTAGACAGCTGAAGAAGCACGAAGAGAATTACCCCACACACGACCTTGAGCTTCTCGCCATAGTCTTCGTCTTGAAGATCTGGCGACATTACTTGTATGGAGCCACACACTAGTAGAAAAAACATTTTAAATGACGACACTTAAACCACGGTTAAATGAAAAACCATGGTTTAAAGTTTATAAACCACGGTTTCTAGGGAAACCGTCATTTATTGTACACGCCGGAGAGAATAAACCACGGTTTTTGGAGAACCGTGGTATATAGTTTATTTATAAACCACGGTTTGTAGGGCAACCGTCATTTATAGTACATGCCGGAGAGAATAAACCACGGTTTTTGGAGAACCGTGGTATATAACCGTCACGCCGGAGAGAATAAACCACGGTTTTTTGAGAACCGTGGTATATAACCGTCACGCCGGAGAGAAAAAACCACGGTTCTTTAAGAACCGTGGTATATAACCGTCACGCCGGAGAGAATAAACCACGGTTTTTGGAGAACCGTGGTATATAGTCTGAGCGGGAATTTTAATTTTCGGCCCAAATTAACGCGGCTCTCTTGTTCTCTTATATATTTCTCTTACTGTAATTGCAACCCACACTGGCGAACAAGGATTGAACGCGCCTCTTCCTCATTCTCTTCACCTCCCGGTAATTTTTACAACCCACGCCGGCGAACATGGAACATGCTCTACGCCATCTCTTCAACCTCCCGGTAATTTCGCAACCCATACTAGTGAATAAGGAACATGCTCTATGCCATATCAACCGCACTGTAAATTTGCTACCCATACTGGCGAACAAGGAACATGCTCCTACCTCTCTCATTATCTTGTTTTCATGGTAATTTTTGCAACCCACACTGGCGAACAAGGAACGTGCTCTGCGTCTCATCCTCATGTTCACTCATTGTAATTTTTGCAACCCCAGCCGGCTAACAACGAACATGCTCTACGCCGCATCCATTCTCTTCAACCTCACAGTAATTTGGAACCCACCGGCGAACAGGAGCATACTGCGCCTCCATTCTTCACTCACGATTTCGCAACCTTAATTCGCAAACAAGGAACATACATAATCTGGCATCTTCATTGTCTTGTATATGCGCTCTGTTGAGATTTCCAGATTGAAGGCGAAGATTTGAAAAATTCATGGACTATAAACCACGGTTTCATGTATAACCGTGGTTTATTCGTTGTTTTTTTCACCTTATATACCACGGTTTTTAGAATAATCGTGGTTTATTCTCTCCGGCGTGACGGTTATATACCACGGTTCCCCAAAAACCGTGGTTTATTCTCTCTGACATGTACTATAAATGACGGTTGCCCTACAAACCGTGGTTTATAACCGTGTTTTTTTTTACATTATATACCACGGTTTTTAGAATAACCGTCATATATTACTCACTATAAATGACGGTTATTGGCATAAACCGTGGTTTATAGTTAACAAGTTCCGCGCGAGAAATACTTTTAAATGACGGTTTATAGAACCATGGTTTTTATCTTCATTTAAAACCACGGTTTTGAACCGTGGTATATAATATTTTGGCATTTACGACGGCAGCAAATACCACGGTTTTTAACCGTGGTATATAAGCAAAATAACCGTGGTATATAATGTTTTTTCTACTAGTGACAGTACGGATTATGACAGACCATAAGAGTCTGAAGTACATCTGGACTCGGAAGGAGCTGAACCTGAGACAACGACGATGGGTTGAGCTACTGGCTGATTATGACATCAACCTTCAGTACACGGAAGGTAAAGGGAATGTCGTGGTAGACGCTTTGAGCAGGAGAGTGTACTCACTCCTAGCTTTGACAGAGATGGCCACGATAGCTGAGGAGATTTACGCATCCCAGGATAGTGACGTATACCTGCATGGCGTCAAGCAGAAGTTAGCGGACGGTATGACTGATGGTCTGAAGTATGAGTACGAGTTAGACAGCGAGGGACACCTTCGGGTCAGAGGCAGACTCTGCGTTCCTCAGGATGCGACAGAACTTCAGACCAGGATTCTCTTTGAGGCTCATTCCTCTACATTGTCAGTACACCCTGGAGCCACCAAGATGTACAAGGATTTGAAGCAGTTATGCTGGTGGAGCGGGATGAAGAGGGATGTAGCAGATTTCGTCTCCCGATGCCTCACCTATCAGAAGGTGAAGTTTGAGCATCGTCGACCAGGAGGCCAGATTCAGTCATTACCAGTACCGTGCTGGAAGTTCGACGACATCAGCATGGACTTTGTGGTCGGTCTCCCTCCAGCTAGAGGCGGACTGAATTCTATTTGGGTGATAGTCGATAGGTTGACCAATGACAGCCAGGTTTATACCTATCAAGGACACATGGAAGGTGCCCAAGCTGGCTGAGGTGTTCACCACAGAGCACATCCGGTACCATGGGGTACCGGAGACGATTGTCTCCGACCGTGACACACGTTTCCTCGGTAGATTTTGGCGTCAGGTGCAGGAGGCTTTTGGTACTCAGCTACACCTTAGCACAGCCTTTCACCCTCAGACTGATGGGAAGACCGAGAGGACGATTCAGACGCTGGAGGATATGCTACGAGCAGTTGCTCTAGACTATCAGGGGAGTTGGGTAGAGCGTCTACACCTGGTGGAGTTCTCCTACAATAACTCCTACCACTCATCTATCGGCATGGCACCATTCCAGGCTCTGTATGGCAGGCCGTGCCGAACTCCCTTATCATGGAGTGACCCTACCGAGGCAGTCCTGATTGGGCCCAAGTATGTTCAGACACTGCAGGATGACGTCAGAGTTATCCAGCAGCACATGAGGGCAGCGCAGTCTAGACAGAAATCCTATGGGGATCAGCGCACCAGAGAGCTAGTGTTTCAGTTGGGTGACATGGTTTTCTTACGGGTGTCTCCGATGAGGGGGATATTCAGATTTGGGATGAGGGGGAAACTAAGCCCTAAGTATGTCGGTCCGTACAGGATTACGGAGCGAGTGGGCCCAGTTGCTTACAGACTAGAGCTACCAGCGGAATTAGGGAAGGTACACGACGTGTTTCATGTATCTCAGTTGAAGAAGTATATGTCTGACCCTTCTCACGTACTGCAGCCAGAGAGATTGGAGATTGAGCCTACACTGAGGTATGAGATGACTCCTATTCAGATCTTGGACACGAGGGTCCGAGAAACGAGAGACAGATCAGTCAAATTGGTGAAAGTTCTTTGGGAGCATCATGGGGTTGAGGAAGCTACTTCGGAGACTGAGGACTCCATGAGAGTAAAGTACCCACATCTGTTTACATGATATTCTGCTATCCTGATGTGATTCCCGTTAATAGCGGTACGAGGGCATACCTTAGCTCTTTTAAGGGGGATATACTGGCATACTCCTCCTTCGTTAACTCATCCGGATTATTCCTTGTTGCATTATTAGTAGAGGGAGAACGGTATTAGTAGAGTGAGAGGTGTATGTTTGTACGTAACTTTACGTTATGGCACGGTAGTATGTCATGTTTATGTTTTGTTTCAGTTTATATTTTGATTCAGTTTGATTTGATTTTGGTACTCTCGAGTGGAATGTTGAAATGGAAATAAAGGATTGGGTTGGTATGGAATTTCTTTGGAATTATTATTGTCTCAGCACACCCGAAGCGGTGTGAGTACCTATTAGTTTATTGTTATACTTCGAGGCAAAGTTTCTTTTAAGGGGGATATACTGAAATACACCTAAATTAATTTAAATTAATTTAGGGGATTTCTTTTATTAAATATTAAATTATTATTATGAATATTAAATTATTATATGGAATTATGAAATTTATTTAGGGGATTTCTCCTATTTAACCCTAAAGAATACAATAAAATATTTAATTTATTTAGGGGATTTCTAAACACTTCAACTATATTATAAAGATTTTAGGAAGTGTTGGAACATTGTTTTGAAACATAAAAGTCAATATAAAATTCTAGAAACCCTAAAGCCTTTTAAGACTTGCTAGGGTTGACTTTTTGAGAATGGTCAAACCAGCCCATGAAACCTATACCAATAAATAGGTTATGGGAAACCATGAAGATCGATAAAAAGAACGTCAAAAACGGATCATCCTAGCCAAAGTTATGATCAAATGAAGTTTAGAGCCAAAATTTGAAAAGAAGCTGACGTGGCATGGTCTGCTGAGTCAGCACGCGCCTCGGGACACGCGCCCCAGCACTTAGTCATTTTATCTGCTAGATTTCCGGTAACAGAAAACCAATTTTGCCCTATCTTGTGACCTTCATAACTTTCTCATCTTTTGGAATTTTTGAGTGTCGTCTTCTTTGTTGTCTTCTCCTACACTTCCTCTAAACAACCATAACTCACACAAACCCTAACTCGTCCTAAATCAACCGGAAATTTGAGCCAAAGTAGCCACCCTGCAAAAACCGAAACTGCAGTTCCAGTTTTTCCTTCGAATTAGGTAACTTCGTCTAGCCATAACTTCTTCGTTTCTCATCCAAATTTTATGTTCTTTAGCTCGTTTTGAAGAGCTCTAATCCCTATAAAACGTTCATGTTGATGACCCAAGCCAATTCTCAACCGTTTGGAAGAAAAAGGTGTCTAAAGTTTCGGGTTCATCACAGCATAAAATCATAATTTTCTTTCCAGAAAACGCAAGGTAAACTCGCAACTTCCAGCTTCGATTTCTTTCTGTGTAGTGCAACTTAGGGTGAGTTCTTGCTATCATTGTGTAGAGCTAAGTTTCTTCTTTAGATTAAGCCCAAGAACTAGTTCTAACTCCCTCTGTACTGTAAATTATAGTGTTGCAAAGTAGGCTACTCAATCGAGTTGTAAAGGGGGCGATTTTCCAGAAACTGAAAACAAATCCCTTCGATTCGAGCAATTCTGGTAAGTTTTCTTCAAATTCCTTCAACCTTGCTAAACTATGTTACATTATCGGTCAAAACCACGATTCAATTGCATCAATTACGCTTTAGGTTGAGTGAATTTGAGAGATTTGTTTTCGGAAACCATTATGAACCCTAACTTCGAAACTGAAATCGAAATCCGTTGAATCTTGCATAATAGCTAGAGAAATTAGTATCAATGGAACCGTAACTGAATTTCGAAACCATAGGAACAAGAATCACTCAATTTCGTTCTGTGGATTACGAGAAATCGTCGATTTAGTACTCGACATTGTTTAAGGCTTCACTGATGAACTAGGCGTTCAGGGGCCGTCCGATCTGGACTTAATGAAACGGACGGCCGAGATTAGATCGTGGATAATAAAGATGTTTTAAGTTTATAATATTTCAGAATTTAGCTCTAACTTGTTGAATTTAGTTAATGGCCTTCCCGGATGTATTTTGACTTGAAATTTTAACCATAGATTCCTTATTAAATCTAGTTTGTTTTGATGTAAATTAATTTGGTTTTGGAGTTTTAAAACGTAAGTTATGATTTTTGCAAGTTACGGATTTCCTGGAATTATTTGGCTAAATTAAAAAGATATTTTTATGAAACAAAAATTTTATAATATGTCTAAAATGTTATAGTTACTGTATATTAAATTTGGGAATTTTTGGGAAATGGTAAATGGTTTTAAAAATTGTGTTTATGAGTTTTTCATAAGAATAACTTATAATATATGGTTTTTAATGTAACCAAAAATTAGAGTATGGTTTGTTAATTAACTTTTTAAGCTGGGGAAAATAAGGGAAACTAAATTAATATTTTATAACAGTAAGTTTATAAATGTTTGGGTATTAGCTTTTATGAGAAGTGAAATTATTTACATATATGTATATATACTTATATGGTAGATTTAAAAATAGGAACATTTGTTAAATCAAGGAATTTAATTATTTTACGTTTTATTTATTATATTATATGGGAGTTAATATTTTTAATTAAAACTAAGGAAAATATGAATACATATATATATACTTGCATATATATAAAAGGGGGTAAAGTAGTAACTTAGGGTAAAACAGGGAGCTAATAAATTAACACTTATAATAACTAAATATTATAAGAGCTAGTATCCTAAGATATAGTTAAAGGAAATACTTTATGAAACATACATGGAATGCAGTTAAATGTTGTAGTAATAAGATAGTTTAAATATAATAAGTTACACAGGGAATGTCTTAGTTAAATTCTAATACAGGTATACTTATATATATTAAATAAATAAATGAAAACATTTTATTTATTAAACCATATGTTGGTTGTGGTATGCCTAAAAGTTATTGAACATAATTGAATACAATAAAATTTCCTAAAAACGTTATGGATAATTCTTAATACATAAAGATACAAATACATTAAAATAGATGAGGGAAATAATATTCCTTGTGATAGTTAAAATAAGTAGAATATATATATATATATATATATGTTGTACCTTAGGTTTTAGTCGGTGTGTAATTAAATAGTCACTATTAACTTAAGGGTTTAATTATACAACATAATCGTAACACGGTCTTGGGTTGACCTACTAAGCCCAAGTCTATGAACTACAAAAGCCCACTTAAACAATTCAAAGAGAGTTTGGGCCACTCTCAGGAATAAATTCTAAATCATTCTAAACTAAACGAAATGGGCCTAGTAAAGGATTTAGTTAACAAGTCAAGCCCAAATCTTTGTGAGGGAATAATGGTAAACCTGGAACTATTAATCAGTAAGGAAAAAAAACGTTGTTTAGTTTATAAGTCCCTTAACTAATCGGCACTTGGAACACCTTAATTATAGGTTACTATTAGGGAATCACTTATTCGAGTTATTTATTGTTCTTCACATACCAGGTATGAATTCTCGTACTCCGATACTTTTGCTGATTGTCTTATGAGACGTTTTCGAAAAACACTAACTGGGTTTAAGAGGAATTTTAAAAAGGAAATGGTTGTGTGACTAACTCAGCTTGTGTGACTAACTGAGCCTTGAATGTGAAACTTACATGGGATTGGTTCCTTCTATTTGGCTGTTCCATTAGACATTGACTGCTTAGGGTTTACGCTTCTGCACTCTGTAGGATTGAGTGTTTTGGTATTGCTCTGGGTAGTTAGTGATCTGGTGGGAATTTGGAAAAGGTCAATTTTGGTAAATTCTTCTTTTGACTCTGGATATCGTTTCATCCATGAGCTGGTTCTTGAGGTTTCGACGTGCGCGCGTCTTCAATGGTAACAGTGAGGGGCTGTATATCCCCTGTCCCAAAAGGGACGTTGTAGACAGTGAGGGGCTGTATATCCCCTGTCCTAAAAGGACATACTTGGCGGTGGGGGCCATCTCTCCCAGTTGAATTATTCCACTCTTGAGTTATTGGTTCTTGGATCTATCTTTTCATTCCTAGTCCTTTGTGACTATCTGAGTCTTTCTACTCCTAACGGGAATTGGGTTTAACTAAGGCAATAGATGTTCACTAACACATGATGTGGTTTTGTTTCACTAACTTTACTTTTCTGTTATTAACCTTTATTCTTTTCTTGTTATCTTGATTTGGTGATTTGTGGAATGCCTTGTTCCTCTGTGTGGTTTAAGTGATTGTTTTCCTGCTATTATTTATTTAAGAGTTGTAGTATAAGTTTTTTTTCGGAGGATCGTACCAGTTCCATTCCAGGGAACTGACCCACCCCTCTTGGGGTGGGCTGCTTGGTTTTATCTTGCAAGTACGAGTTATTTTACAGGTGGCCACGAAGAGAACGAGCGATTGGGATGGGATTAGGATTTGAGAGTTTATGTGTTTTATTGCTGTTTTACTTTTGTTAAGTTTTCTCGAGGTTCAGGCCGTAACAGTTGTAATCTTTAAGTTGTATTTGGGTGAGGTTTGGTGTCGGGTGTATGGAACCCGATGGTCTGGACGTCTTTAGTATTTTATTTCTGCTATAAATATGTTAAATAGGGGTGTTACAACCCAGAATTTGAACTCCCCACAAACCATTACTGAGTCACCTCAGGTAACCCCTAGCCCCCCTCCCGGACTCTCATTACCCTTTGAGAAACAGATCAATTCCCTTGAATCTCTGAGGCCTAAAACCCTGATAAGCAATACTGATTTATCTCACCAACCTCCTATGCCTCAATCAACCATAGATGTCAATACCCTAGTCTGGGCTGCTGCTGTTTCCTCTTTTTCTGCTAAATTTAACTCAAGTCTCCCTATCATTCCTGCCCCTCAGAGATTAGGCCAAGAAATCCCTCCTTCCCAAATAACCCAAAAAAATCCTACAAGTTGCCTTCCCAGTTCCACCCCCTGATTGAAAGCCCCTTCCCTCTTGGTTCCTCCATTGACTCTCAGCCTCAAAACTACATTCTGAGTGGGCAAAAAGGAAAAGAAAAAATGTTCACTGAATCTATCCTAAGCCTTAGACACACGGAATCCTTCAAATCCAAAAAAAGGAAAGTTTACAATATCAGCTCTCTGATGATCTCCTCTCCTGATGTCACATAAGAGGTGAAGGAATCTGATTATTATGAAGCCATCCTTGCAAGGGCAGACCCTGATCAGGATCAGGGCTGCCTGAAGAAATAAGTTGCCTCATTCTCAACTGCTGGGGGTTGGGTTGCCCCTGTGCAGTGGATTGGGTTTCCTCCCTACTGAAGAAACATAAACCCAAGCTGGTTTTTCTGATGGAGACCCACAAGACTGATGTAGATATGGTTAACCTTATTAAGCTCTGGAAGGATTTTGAGGGGCTGGCAATTAGCAGTGTTGGGAGAAGTGGAGGGCTTCTTCTGTTGTGGGCTAAAGATAGCGATACTTCCATCTGCAGTTCCTCCCACCACCATATTTCAGCAGAAGTAAAACTCCCAGGTATGGACATCTTTAACTTCACTGGTTTTTATGGTTGGCCTAAATGGCACCAAAAACATCTTTCTAGGAATATGTTACAGACTCTTAGGGCTCAAATCTCTATGCCCTGGTTAGTAGGAGATGATTTTAATCAAATTTTATACAATAGTGAATAGAAAGGGGGGAAGTTTAGAGTTGAGAGCCTTCTGGGGTAGTTTAGAGAGGCCATTGCTAATACTAAACTTGTTGACCTGGGCTTTGTGGGGTTTCCTTTTACCTATACTAACTGCCAAGATGAGCCTTTTACCTCTTGGAGTAGGCTTGACAGAGCCTTTGCTAGTGAGGATCTTACTATCAAATTCCCTTCTATTTCAGTTCTCCGTCTCCCTAGAGAATGCTCTGACCATTGTCCCATACTTATTAATCTGTTGGGTAGCCACAAAAACCATCAGAAAAGAATTTTAGGTTTGAGAATGTTTGGACTTTGGAAAAAAGATGTAAAGAGATAGTGCAAGGTATTTGGGGTCACTCCTCCTGTGATCTGATGGCTAATATTAAGGCTTGTAAAGATAAGTTACTTGACTGGAATGGATGGTCTTTCTCTAAAATTAGCTTTAAGCTTCATCAGAAAAGAGAGGAATTGGAGAGAGTTCCTATTGGTCCCCAAAACCCATGGGCGATTGCTAACAGGAAAAGACTTCTCCTTGAAATTGAGCTTCTCCACCTCAAAGAAGAAACTAGATGGAAACAGAGATCTATAGAAAGATGGATTAAGGATGGGGACAAAAACACCTCCTACTTTCACAATAAAGCTAATCAAAATAGAAGGAGGAATGACATCTTTAGCCTCCAAGATGTGAATGGTTCTTACAAATTCCTCTGGCCAGACTTGGAAAAAATATGTGTGGATTTCTATGACAAGCTCTTTGATGCTCCCCCCCCCCCCCCTGAGAAAGACATGACTAAACCCCTGGAAGCTGTTCACAACATCATTTCCTCTAAGAGGTTTGAGGTCCTTTCTAAGCCCTATTCCCCCTCTGAAATCCTGGATGCTTCCAAGCAATTGGGTTCCAACAAGTCCCCCGGGTCTGATGGTTTTAATGGCAATTTCTTCAAAACTTACTGGACTGATGTGGGTAGTCAGGTTACTTCTACTGTGATTAATATTCTCCATGGAAACCCTTTACCTACTGACCTCAATAATTACTTTATTGCCCTCATTCCTAAGGAAAAAGGTGCTACCTCTCTCTCAAAATTCAGACCCATAGCCCTCTGTAATTTTGTGTACAAAATAGCCACAAAAGTTCTTGTTAATCGGTCCAAGGCCTCTTACCACTCATAATATCCCCTAACCAATCTGGCTTTGTCAAGAACCGACTTATTACAGACAATGCTATCCTAGCAGGTGAACTTCACCACAAAATAGCCAACTCCAAAGCTAAGAAGAATGGTTTTTTCTCTTGTAAAATTGGTCTGAGCAAAGCATATGACAGATTGAACTGGAACTTCCTTAACAATGTTATTGAAGCTATGGGTTTCCCTGACTACTGGAGGATCCCTGTGATGAACTGTGTTACTTCAGCCAAAGGAGCAGTCATAATTAATGGTTCCCCCTCCAAAGTTTTTGTTCAGAAGAGGGGAATTCGACAAGGTGATCCCATCTCCCATTTTCTGTTTATCTTGGCTCAAGAAGCACTGTCTAGAATGATAAACAACTCAATGGTTATGAAGTCTTACGAGGGTATTAGCCTGGCAACTCAAGCCCCTCCCATATCTCATCATGCTTTTGCGGATGACATTATCTTTTTTGGTAAGGCAAATAAGAAAAAGGTGCAAGCCCTCAAAGAAATTCTTGATTGTTTTCTTGATGCATCTAGTCACCAAATCAACCTCCTTAAATCCGAGATTGTCTTTAGCCAAAAAATTCCTCAAAGTACAAAAGATGAGCTTGCATCCATCCTCAATATCCATCATGTCCCTCACTTTACCAAATACCTAGGACTACCTCTTAAGGTAGGTAGAAACAAGAAACAAACCTTTAGCTATCTGGTGGAGGCTATGCAAAAGAAAGTCCTTGGGTGGAATAGACCTATGTCCCAAGCTGCAAGAACTACCCTCACTATGAATGTTTTGCAATCCATCCCTACCTTTACCATGTCTCTTTTCAAACTGCCCAAAGGTATTAATGAGAAAATCAGCTCCATCTGCTCCCAATATTGGTGGTCTGGCTCAGGTAACAGGAAAACTATGACGTGGAAAAAATGGAACCATATTTGTTCTAATCTGGATCATGGTGGGTTAGGTTTTAGATTGGTGGAAGACTTCAATTTAGCCCTCTTGGCTAAACAAGTCTGGAGAATTCTCACTAATGACCAATCCCTTGTCAACAAATCTCTAAACGCCTTACTTCCCAAACTCTTCCATCCTTCAGGCTACCAATGGTAATAGAGACAGCCCAATCTGGTCCTCTATCTGTCGTCTATCCATGTGATCAAACTGGGAGCTTATATTGATTTAGGCAATGGAGAAGATACCCTAATTTGGGACCATCCCTGGGTTTCCAACAACAATCCTAGAGCTCCTATTGCAACCTCAAACCTGCCTCTGAACATCAAAACAGTGAACCAGCTGTTCAGTAACTTGATCTTGTCTTGGAACCAGTCTGCTATTGAGACGATTTTCCATCCTGTGGACAGACAGGATATCTTGAATACCAAGTTTGACCTACGAAAAAAAGATAGTTGGAACTCGAAAGGGTATAAATCAGGTCTTTACTCTATCAGCTCCGGTTATTCTAAACTTTCTGATCTCCACAGAAATGAAGGCTCCTCTTCCCCCTCGACTCACTTCTCTGAACTTAAGAAGAAAATGGATAGTTTCCTTCCCCCCCCCCCCCCTAGAGCAAAGCTCTTTGCATGGAAATTTCTTAGCAGAATACCCCCTGTCTTGCAAACATCTCAAAAGGAATTGGTGGACCAGACTGTTGCTTCATTTGTGGTGATAAAGACACTGATTCCCATAGCATCTTTAAGTGTTGGTCCTCTAGAGACTACTGGAATAATATTGTTGACATTGACATTATCCCCACCCAGAGTGAAAACTCTATTCAAGACTGGCTAATCTCAGAGTCTCATTATTGGAATAGACAGAAAGTTGCTAAAGTTGTCAACCTCATGTGGGCAATTTATGATGCAAGAAACAAAGTCCGACACAACCCCGACATGGCCATGATTGAATGCATCAACTGCAACTTAGCCTTCACTGAAGCCTACCAGTACAACATGAATAAGAATAGACCTCCACTTGTTTGTTATAAAAACAATTTTATGTATAAAGATGAACTTCTGATGTCTACTTGTTGTAAAAGAAGAAGGGGTATGAGCATGACTTTGAGTGGTATTATTATAAATCACTTGGGTGACTTGGAATTAGCTTTTAACAGGAATTCAAGGAGCATTGTTGCAGACAACTTGACAGATTTTGACGCCATCTGTTTGGTCTTCAACAAATCTACAAGAGGAAAGGGAGAAGGAAGGTGCTGGTGCTCATCAACAATCATCAAATGTTAGAAAAGATGGAGGAAACTATCAATAGAACAAAAGAAGAATCTCTACACTTCTCTAATCACTCTGCTGATGTATTTTGTATTATGCCAGTTAGACTACAGCTATGTAATGACTTTCAAACTAATTTTCTAGCGATTGTAGTTAGTAGAAGTCATAATCTGTCTTTTGATTGGAAAACATACTTTATCACTAAAAGAAACAATTAATTTAATTTGTGCACATCCTACTACAGAGAGTGTAAGTCATAATACTACTAAGCACGCACGCCACCAAATCATCCTAAATTAACGAATTCGGGTTCAACCTCTTCTCCACTTAAGCCGGTTGACCATCAGTCTTCTTCCGTTACTGTTTCTGGTAGTCAGTTCCGGTGTGTCATCGATCCGTCCTTCACGGGAACACCCAAAACCAAACTTTGACGTGTCCGTTTCCTCTCCCAGACGTATATACTAACCGTGGTCATCGTCACAGCCAGAATCTTTCCCCAAAATACCGTCATCCAAAGACTGAAAACCACTAAGCACATTACATGATTCATCCTAACATCACTTAATAGTAGCCGTTCTCCATCTCTTCCCTGATTGGGAACCCTTATTCGATGGTAATCTGCCGACACCGGTAGATTGCCGTTGGTTTTCTTCTCTAATCGTGTAGGATTTTCCGGAAAGTTGTCATTGGTATTCCTCCAATCTAATAACGCCGACTCCGTACTCTTATGGTGATCCGTAGGTTCAAATTCGTGAGATGATCTGTCGGCGCAATTGTTATGAAATTTGGTATCTCGAGGAACTCCTGTCGTACACTGTTCGAATTTGACAAAATTTTGAGTTAGTGAATAAAATATATTTGTGTTTATAAGTTCATACTGAAGAAATTCGGGCGGTAAAAGTGAGAAATGAAAATAATAAAATAATCGTAGAAAAATTTGGGTATTTAGCATTTTATTATTACCATGGTAGCGGTTCGTGAAAAAGCTGCTTTCATTAAACCGGACAAGTTTCTTGCACCTTGACTTGATGATAAGTTATCATGATGATGAAGACGACGAATCTGGGAATCCAAAGTGGTATTAGGGTTACTACCCTGTTTATTAAGCCTCTTCTTCATCTTGTTCTCCCTCTTCATCTCTTTACTCTTGTTCTTAACGGCGGTGATGTAAGTAAGGACTCTGTTAGCGGAACAGTCGACAGTGGTATCGATCTCAATGGTGGGTGAACGTCTGAAACAGAGAAACCATTTCGAATTGGTTTTACCCATTTCTTCGATTAATCTGTGCTTTGTCTCGATCGAATTAGGAAACAGGAGAGGGGAATCAGGAGTAGTAGTAGCAGTTAGTGAAGTAGCAGCGGCCTAGCAAGAAGTGGGCTGGGCTGGGCTGGGTGATGTCAAATAGGGTTAGGAAGAAGGAATTTTAATGGTGGATGACAGCAATGAAAAAGAGAAGAGAGATCTCTCCTACTCTCAGGTGTTGTTTCTAGGTATAATAGAGGGGTAGCCCTGGCATGCCAATTGCTTTTCTTACACAGAGATAGGATGAGTACGAACAGTTGATAGAGGATTATAAAAGAAGAAACAGAGTGATACTAGTAGTAGTATACAGCAGGGTTTGTCTGTAATTTGCAGTAGTTTCTAAAACTTCTTCGTACGGCAGCGTGGATGTTCGGATTTGGGCCCCATCTTTTGCATAGCTGATAATCCAGCTGATGTCATTGTCAGCTGAAAGTTAGAAAAAGTAGAGAGGAAAATAATTGATATGACAATTGATATGTGACATACAGAGACAATAAACTAGCTGATCAAATAAATTAGGTGCAAAAAAGGGGGCCTTGGACCTCCTGCTGTCTCAACTCAAGAAAACGGGAAATGGGTTTTGTTTGTTTTTAAAGACAAGATAACCGAAAGGAAACTGAAGTGAAAAGAAGCATTACGAGACGAGACGAGTGGAAAAGTGGTGGCAGAGAGGCACTACTAGTATAGTAATTCGGTACGACCGTCCACAGACCGTTGTTGTATTCTCAGTAGTCCTGCCCTTTCTGACCGTCGGCTCGCCCCGTGTGGAATGAACGGAATATGGGTCCAGCTGCCCGCCTTGGAGTAGGACTTGGTAAGCTGAGCCTAACTGAAAGGGTCATTCCATTCCTTGGGAAAATTATTCCTTTGAAAAGGGAAAGAGGGTCATTCCTGTTCCTTGGGATTGACCATCATTTTGATTCAAAAAAACAGGAAGGATTGACCATGCGTTAACGGTTTTAGGCAAACATTAATTTACACGGATTGGTCTTCAAAATTGTTCTCTTACTTATCACGGTAATTACGTCTATTAATTCCTGTTGTTTCCAAAACAATTACAAACTATGATTACCGCATACATAGAGTAATCCTACGTGGCAATAATACTAACATATATAGGTAAGTAGAAGCGTACAGCTAATGGAGGAAACCAGTTGTTTAGCACTTTTTATAAATAAATCACGAATGAGTGTAGGGTCCATTAATGATTAAACAGGGTTTTGTATGCTACTGTATTAGATTGAAACACGTGAACCACAACAATATTAATAAATAACATAACTTTCCATTTTAGTTAGCTCCACACCTGCGTGTAACTTTATACAATACAAATATAATAATTGAAACGACATGAACAAACACAAAACTAAACATTATTGTTATTTACTGAAGTGGGCATGCTGATAACCGGTAGCTTAAGAATAGACTCACTATAATAAGGTCCTGTTCAATTTGGATAGTTTTTTTTACATCACATACTTTTGAGGGGAGGGGATGCACAGGATTTGAGTTATAAATCATCAAGTTTTATATCACTCACCACAATCACATCCCAATTATAAATTTATATATGATGGAGAGATTTGTAAGGATTAAAACCCTTATGAGTTGGGGTGTTAAAAAAAAAACCGGAACAATATAATTGAAACCGGTAAAATCGAATGAAAATTCGGTTAACTGAACCTGATTTTGGTTAATCGACTATTTAAATAAGCCGGTTTCGGTTAACCAGCCATTTAAATAAATTGGTTCCGGTTATCACTTTTAACCAAACCGGTTAACCGGATTAATCGCTTAACTATTTATAAATTTAAAAAATAGATTTTCTAAAAGTCTTTATACACTTTCCTTTCTTCCTTTTGAATTCTAACCCTTACATTTTGTTTTGTGTTAGATCAAATCATTTTTAAGGTTTAAGAACTGGGATAGAAAAAATCTGTACCGAACTGCTGAGGATCTTGCTTTTTTCCATTGCACGTTTCTACCAAACAGGTGGCACCTTCCAAAACTACTACATGTTAATATCTGTGAACTATGTTTTTGTTCAATAATGAAGTGTTACCTTTCACAACGTACAAGAAATATAACAATATTTGTACTATAGTATCATAAAGGTACCAATTTTGGTAGAACAACCGATGGACCATACATCACCACGTCTTATGATTATGATGCACCCCCTCAATGAATATGGTAACCTGAATCAACCCAAGTGGGGGTATTTGAAGCAACTTCATGGTTTTTTGAAATCCATAGAGCAGTCCCTCGTCTAAGAAAATGTTTCCAACAAGGACATGAACAACTCTCTCTATGTATGTTAAAACCCTGCTTAATATACTTATTGAACATTACTTTTACTTTTACCTCCAATGTTTAGGAATTATACGTATATGATTCCTTAGATCACAACATTCAAATAGCTCCAGCTGCTTCTTCGGCAATGCTAACGCTTAACCGAAACAGTATAACCAAAACCGGTAAAATCGGATGAAAATTCGGTTAACTAAAACCGGTTTTCGGTTAACTGGCTATTTAAATAAGTTGGTTTCGGTTAACCAGCCATTTATATAAGCCGGTTTTGGTTATCACTTTTAACCAAACCGGTTAACCGCTTAACTATTTATAAATTTAAAAAATTAGATTTTCGAAAAGTCTTTATACACTATTCTTTCTTCCTTTCGAATTCTAGCCCTTACATTTTCATATATATATATGAAAATCGATGAAGGTCAGATATTTTTATCATATAGTTATCTTACAATTAATATTTTGTATCATTACTATAATATTTTCCATAAAACTTGTAGAAATGAAGGAGCTCACAGTGGAGGTACCTTTAATAGCAATCGATGAGTCTCTCGACTTTCAAGTGATTGGTGAAACTTGGTTGGTATTTGTTAACAATACTTAGTTGTTGTAAGTTAATGGTAAAGTTTAGTTGTTGTTATGTAATGACAGAATTTAGATGTGATGTAAAGAGAAACTAAGATGGCTTGCGGTAATAACAAAATTTATGATGTAATGGAAAATTTTATGATTTTAATTATAGGTTATAAACTAAAATAGTATTTTTTTTCTTTATCCGGTTTACGGTTAACCGGAAAAACTGTATCGAAATCAACAGTTAACCCGCTTAACCGTTTCATTTTAAAAACGGTTACTGTTATAAATATTGACTAACCACCAAATACGGTTAACCGAACCGGTTATGAAGACCCCTGCTCCACAAACAATTATGGTTGTCTTTTACTCCTCTAGACCCACCCGAAGTCGAAGTTGTAGGCTTGTAACTCAACTCATGATTTTTGACGTTCGCTTTACATAGGCTATAGCTACATAAAGTTAGATATACTAGTTAAGCATAAATTATTTGAAAATAACCTCTTAATTACATTGAATATTGATTGATTTAATTATTTATTAGTTGATGAGATTAATTAATTTTAATGTATACAAGTCATAAATCTTACTCCAAGCAGTTGTTATCGTATGTTGATGTAATTATAACCATTCACCCAATTAGTCGACTATACAACCGGAAGTTTGCTGCTGACGTATCATTTATTTTTTAAGTGATTATATTTATTTTCAAGTTTTATTTTCTACGATTATATAAAATAAATTATTTTTAATTTCTCCATAAACTTAGAAAGTATCTCAATAATTTATGGTTCTAAAAGATTAATTTTAAATATCTATAAACATATTTTTTATTGTAGTTCTTCCTCATCGCAATTATCATCATTCTTCTTCATCACAGTTATCATTGTTCTTCTTCGTTGCAATTATCGTCGGTTTACTTCATTGCTGTTATCATTGTTCTTCTCCTCTTTCTTTTTCCCTATTCTCAATCAGATCAATTCAAACTCAAATCAAAAATTTACAATTTATTTTGAATTTGATTCTGTCTAATTCACTCTAGTAACTAATTACTGAAGAAGAAAAAATTTCGCAATTGGCATTGATGCATAAATCCACAGAATTGAATGATGAACTAGAGAACCTCCTTAATGTCGTAACCATATGTAAGATATATAACCATTTATGTGTGTGATACTCGTTGTACCACTACTTAACTTTTTGTTCATAATTTATTTCAAATTGTTTCTAAATTTTGTTAAGATTCAACTTCAAGACTAGTTATTAAAAAATTATATAAAAGATGAATATGTTTTTAAAAACTTTCAAGCTTAGGTTCAGATATGTGGATTAGTTGTTCAACTTTTAAAACACATTGTTCAAATTTTACTGCATATTGTTCATTTTTTCAAACCTTACGTTCATGTTTTAAAATATATAATTAGTTTGTTCAATTGTTTGGACCATATGTTCAACTATGTATTATTACGTGTTCAAAAATTAGATCTAGTTGCTCATAAAAAAATTTATAATAAGACAATGTCAACATAACATACCATTTGTTCATTTTTTTGGATCATATGTTCAACTATTGTTTATATATTGATCATATTTTTATACATGTTGTTCATTAGAAATTATATAGTATAACAATATCAATATAATAGACCATATTTATTGGTTTACCAATTTTTAAACATCACGTGTGTTCATATAATTTATATTTGTTGTTCAACTTTTTAATCCTTTATTCAAAATTTAATTCATAATGTTCATAAATTTGTTATAGTTTAAATTCAATACTAGTTGTTCTTAGAAAATTTAAAAATAAAATAATAAAAAGAGTTAATTTTTAAAAAATTTAAGTTCAAGTTCAGATACACGGTAGTAATAGATTTTTTTTATTTTTATTGGTCTTCCATTTTTTAAACATCAAGTTTGTGTTCATATAATCTATACTTTTAGATCAACTTTTTAACTTTTTGTTCAAATTTATTTCATATTGTTTATAAATTTTGTTAAGGCTCAAATTCGAGACTGGTTACTCATATAAAATTATATATAAAAAAATAATTTTTAAAACTTTTAAGTTTAGGTTGTAGTATTAGTTGTTCAACTTTTAAAACATCTTGTTTAAAATTTGTTGCATTTTGTTCATATTTTCAAAACTCACGTTCTTGTTTACAAATATAAAATTAGTTTGTTCAATTTTTTTTGACTATATGTTCAACTATTTATTATTCAGTGTTCAAAAATTAAATCTAGTTGTTCATAAGAAATTTTTATAATAAACCAATGCCAATATAATATGCAATATTTATTGGTACCGATTTTGAAACATCAAGTTTATGTCCAGATAATCTATACTTATTGTTCAACGTTTTAACCCCTTTGTAAAAAAATTATTTCATATTGTTTTGTTTCTTAATTTTGTTAGAGTTCAAAATGGATACTAGTTGTTCTTAGAAAAAATAATAATAAAGAATTCATTTTTAAAATTTTCAAGTTAGGTTCAGATACACTATGTTAATAATAGATTGCACATTTATGTTGTGGATTTTCTCTAAATTTTTACTTAAAGATTATAGTAATAATATATTTATTTAAAATAAAAAATTGAATTTAAATAATAGATTATTTTTTATTGTATATTTTCTTTAGATTTTTACTGAACGGTTAAAGTAATAATAGATTTTCTTAATTTAAAATCTATATTCTAAAATTTTAAAATAAAAACAAAATACTTCAAAAAAACATCATCACTGCCACATAAGACCTTTTTTTGCACCTTGCACCGAACTTTCCGGTAGTACAATAGAAATTGCCCCATTCACTGGCTAATTAATTAATTATTAGATGGCAATTAACTTAGACTATTTAGTAATTTACTTCAGAAATATATATATATATAACTAAGCGTCATCTTATATTTCATTAATAATATTAGAAGTGTTGAATATTTATTCATTTTAGTTAAATATTATCTCATTCTTCTTGGTACATTTTTTATGATATCTTTTATAGAATATTAATGTAAATCTAACAGAGTTATAGATTTTTCTTCAAACTAAGTAAAGGCTGGCAATTTGGGTTGATGGGTCAAGTTTAAGCTCATCCATATCCAACCCGATTAAAATTGTATTGACTCATATCTAACCCAAAAATAATCGGGTTACAAATTTTCAGCCCATACCCAACCCATATAAAATCATTAAACCAAACCCGACCCGTTTAACCTGTTTAAATACATATACTCGTGTTTTTCTGCAGAATGATCAGTCGTCCATAAAACCGTGCACATGACGGTCATTTATTTCGAATCGTTGTGTGTTGTTTTTCCAAATTTCAATATTATGTTAAATAGGTCAATAATCTTAACCCATAACCATTATTTGTGCGGATGAAATAGGGTACACGATGGAGTTTGCGTTAATGTGGCCATCGGTCCGGTCTACCCGGAACCGATTGGAACCGGAACCGGCCGGGAACCGGTGGGAATCGGAACCGGAACCGAACCGCCTCAGCGGTCCGAATACGAATACATGTTTTGAGATTCGGGCCCGAACCGGAACCGGAACCGCCTGGAACCATCGTCGGATTCGGAACCGAAACCGCCCCCCCGGAACCGGTTGAAGTTACCGTTGGGTTTTTAAAATGTAACCTCTTAGTAGTTGTACTCTTTTTCCTTATTAGGGTTTTCCCAATGGATTTTTACCTAATAAGGTTTTAAATGAGGCAGTGAATCATATAATAAATTCTCTTTTCCTTATTTTTTGTAAATTCAATAAAAATTCCTAAGTCTTTGTTTCTTACACATTTAAGATATAAACTTGAAGAATAACCTATCTAGGAGTAAAGTGGATGAAAAGAACGTGTGCACTCAAACGGATCTCAAATCAGAGCTAAACGAAGCAACTCGAGCCGATCGAATCTTTCCAGAATCGGTCGAACCGATCAGAACCGAAACCGGAACCGGCTGGAACCGGCCGGAACCGGTTTTTTGACCGAATCCGAAGCGAATCCAGATTTCAGAACGAACCGGAACCGGAACCGGAACCGTAACCGGAACCGCCCAGACAGGTTCCGAATACGAATACACATTTCTGAACCGGAACCGGTGGAACCGGAACCGGAACCGGTGGAACCGGACCCGTGGCCACCATTAGTTTTGCGTGACTAATGATTGACATAGTATTCAAGTTTTCAAACAAAGAGTGAATGGAAAAAAAGCCTAGAGAATGTATTTAGATTTATAAAATAATTATTTGTGTGGGCCTAATGAAGTGATAGTATTTTTGTTTGCTATTATACTAAGGGTTATGGAATTAATACATATCCAAGTGAAATATTTACAAATTTATTTATAATTAAATTAATTAAACGGGTCGGGTTGACTTCGGGTTAGGACCCTTAGCCCACACCTACCAATATTTTTAATAGGTAACCCATATCCGACCTAAAAATTAAATGCGCAATAACCTTAACCCATATCTGTTATTTACAGGTTGGGTTTGGGTCGGGTTATTGGGTTGGGTAAAAATTGCCACCCCTAACTAGTAACTATACTAAACTACAAAATAATAACTAAACAATCACCTATGTTAAAACGTAAATTCTTGGCTAAAGGTTACTGTACCAACATAGCTACATCCTAGGAGAGACGGACGCACGCGCGCAACGTTTGTTTTTTTTTTAAAATATTTTCATTCTTTTTCTTTTTTATCACAAAAACTTTAAATTGTTGGTAACTTTTAATATATAAGTTCAAAATGAAAAAATATATCATTTTTCACCTAAATTCAAGCTCTTCAAAACAAGACCAGTCGTGGATATATTTTGACAACTTTTTTAAAAAATTATTTTTACATGTATACGATGATACACTAAAATGATAATATGATTCGTGAATTTTGTATTATGATACACTAAAAACAAGACCAGTCAGGGAGATAGGGTCGTTAGACCCTAAACCCGCCCACTTCAAACCCTAAAAATGCCTTTGACGTTTTAGCTTTCTTAGGGGGGGGGGGATTTGGAGTGTTTTGGGGTAGAGTAATCTATTTCGAATTTGTTCTGTACTTTATATTGTAGCAACTAACTCAACAGGTTTTTAGGGTTTATGGTAGCGGTTTTAGGGTCCGCCACTACACCTTTCCTTCGACGTTTTTAGCTTTGCTAGAGTGGATTTTGGGTTGTTTTGGGTGTAGGGTAATCTATTTGAAATTTGTTCTGTACTTTATATTGTAGCAACTAATTCGACAAGTTTTTAGGATTTGTGGTAGCGGGTTTAGGGTCTAAACCCGCCACTGCTAACCCTAAAAATGTATTCGACGTTTTTTAGCTATCCTTTGGTGGGTTTTGGGGTGTTTTACGGGTAGGGTAATCTATTTGGAAACCGTTTTACACTTTACATTGTAGCAACTAACTCGACAAGTTTTTACGGTTTATGGTCACGGGTTTAGGGTCGTTAGACCCTAAACTCGCCACTACAAATCCTAAAAATACGTTCGATGTTTTTTAGCTTTCCTAAGGTGGGTTTTAGGGTGTGTGGGGTTAGGGTAATCTATTTGGAAGCCCTTATATACTTTAATGTGAGAATGTATATATTTTAATTTATGAATGTACATGTTTTAATGTGGCGATGTACATGTTCAAATGTGAGAATGTACATGTTCAATTATGAGAATGTATTATGTTTAATGAACATATGTACATGTTTGTATGACCATATGTACAAGTATTCTTCCTTATAAGTACAGGTTTTAATCTAAAGATATACATATTTAATGATTGTACAGGTTTATGTGACCATCAATATGTTTTTAATGTGAAGATGTACATGTTTTTATGTGAGGATGTACATGTTTTAATGAACATTTGTACAGGTTTGTATGACCATCTATATAAGTTTTCTTTTATGTTTTGTGCACTATAACCCTTAACTGCGTCAATTTAACTTTTTTTAAAAAAATTATTTGTTTTTACTTGCCTGGTCAGCATATGTAAGCAGGATGACTACATTTAGATGTAGCTCAGACTGATTGATATTAAAAACAAGCAAACACTACAACAATGTTGGTTTGTTGGGGCAATGTATATGTTATCAATTAGGGCAATATAAAACTTGCACCTAAAACTAATAAGAAATAGAGCATTGACTTAGTAGTGTTACATTGAGTGACTCATGGTTGATCTGAGAAGATTTGTAAGCTATGCATAAATAATATGTGCAATTCTGATTTTTGAAGGTTTAAACTTTGAACTAAAATTGTCAAGTACATTAATAAAGATAGATTTCACTTGTTTTGGGTGTTCTTGTTTCGTCGCACTTACATATCTAGGTTGCTATTAAGAAACTAGATACAAGCATATGTTGTTGTTGTGAAAAAAAGATTGGTAAGTTCTATTGTAAATCTATTGCTACTTGTTTATTTCAGATTATGGTGATTCCAAGCTTCTTGCTACATCAAGTATACTTGCTTGTTGAGTTTTGAGTCTTGGACTATTGAAGCATCACTTTTTGGAATCACGAGTATGTGCAAGCTTGTGAAGCTGGAGACAAAGACATGTAAAGAGATATACGAAGATTAACGCTACGTGTATAAGGCTTGTGTAAAACAGTTATGTACAATTGGTATTGTTTATGAGGTTGTATGTTCAATACAAACCTATTTTGAAACTTTGATGGTTTATCCATTTTTTGGAAAATAATAAATACAATTTTGACACATCTTTTATAATTTCATTTTTTCTGATAAATTCTGATGATAATAGATAATGTAGAATTTTTTTTAGAGCTGAAAGATCAAATAGGGCATTCTGTTTTTGCACTAAATGTGGTATGAAATAGAGCAACAAACTAAATTTACACTTATGGATGAATATCAAATAGGGCATTGTATCATCATGCTCATGTTGTTCTATATCTATTAGTGCAACTTTTCAATTTTGCCCTATTTGTGTTATGTAAATACGATGGACATAATATTTGTTCAATATCAAATGGTGCAAGATATAGTTAATGCACTATTAGTAAAATATCAGATGGTGCAAATATAAGAAATTGCCCTATTATATACTAATCAAATGGTGCAACCTTTATTCAGTGCCCCCGTTTGTGATGTTAGTAAGTTGTAGTAAAAGGAGACTGAAATACCCCAAACCTTAATATATTAATGAACTATCTAATTAGGATATACTAAGGCTAGAACATGCCTTAGAAACATTAGAAGAAGTGTTAAACAACAATTTACACCAAAACATGCTTTAGGAACAATTAGAGCAAAAGGTGTTTTAAATAGCACAAATAAATTAGGGAACTACCAATAAGTTCCCATGAGATTTCAAATGTGAAATACCTCTAAGATTAGTAATACGCAATAAGCGAAATTAGCGTTTAAACCGAAAACACACCTTAGAGCACAAAAATGTGCTTTAAGGAAAAATGTGCTTTAAGCATGTATATATGGAACGAAAAGGCTAATGAGCCAAAATACCATAAAGAAATAAGGGAAAACAATTAAATGGTCATAGGAGCCATTGCGTATACACACAAATTAAGTATACAAAGTCCACAGTAAACAGGTACTAAACTGACGAAAGTCAAGGAGAAACCACTAAACGACTTGGTTTAAATTGGAATGAGCAACATGCTATTTCATGAACAAAGTTTAAAGGTTGTAAATATATTAAGGACACATTTAAACTAGAAACAAATTGCATAATCAATGTGAACCCGGAAGCACATAAAATGTGTTTTAAGGCATTTTTGGATATGTAACATACCTAACACATGGTATAAGTCCTTATGAACGAGTTTAAGGCATCTAATATTACATAAATATAAGGAAGAAACAAAAAAAATCAGACAAAATCGTGACTAAGGCTGCCTACTTCATGATGAGTCATTAAAGGTGTTAAAATTCAATTTTCTTACTTTACTATTACACAATAAGACTTTCTTAATTGCCAAATCATCTTGTCCCCTGAGTGAATCATTAATCAGACACTTACCTGTCATATGAGAGCTCCCAAATTCGTAGCTCCTCTTCTTTGAAGAAAAACACAAAAAACCCAATGTTCTTAGTTTGTGCCTTAAAGAACACCTTGTCTTGCACAGATCATAACTTTCTCATCTAAGTCCAAATCACAAGCTTGATAGCTCGTTGGAATCCTCTTTCAAGAGCTTTACAACCATAGCTCATGAGCCCCCAGATTCTCAGGAAAAAAAACACGAAGAAGTGCCTTTGATTCTCGAGGTAAAACATTGCCTTCTTGGAAACTCTTCCTTCTTTGATTTTCATCAAGGCCGAGTGCCTAGGGTTACTAACCCTTCTTATTCTTCATCTTATTATATGATTTTGGAGCCAATTTCTCTAGCAAATTGCTGTCAAAATTTCTAAGGAAACAAGCTTAATATTAAGCTAAAGGTTAATATACAAGGTAAATCCTACAACTACCTATTTCAAGGTTCTAATTGTTGATCTATATATGATCTAACATATTGTTCATCTTGTTTATTATTACCGAAATTATAAGGTGTTAGATTTAATTTTTGACACATTAAAGTTAATATTTGTAAATCTAAAATTAGATTTATACTCCTTATGATATAAGCTACAATATAAGCTATCATAATATACAAGAAAAATTCATATACTATGAATTTCAATATGGCCGAAAATTAAGGGTTATTAATGAGTTAGAAAAATTATCTAACTTAGTTAAATTAAAGGAATTAGAGTAATTAAGAGTAATATGTAAAATTTAAGAAGTTTTGGTACCTAAAGGTGAATACCGAAAATAATGGGTCAATATGGAATTTTTGAGAGTTTAGATGATGAGAAAATAATTGTAGAATTAAGTTTACAATTTATAAAGAGTTTATAAGTGTTATAAGGAATTTATAAGGTTTTTGGTATATTTAAGGTTAATAAAAGATGGTATATATATATAACATTAGATAATTAAATCTGGTGATTTAGAGATGTTTAAAATGATTTTTGATGTTCAAAAATCTGTAGGAAAATTAGTTACGAAAATTAGAAATTAATTAGAGTTAAATTGGTTAATAAATGAGTTAGGATAAAAGAAAAGACCACAAGGGTAAAATGGTAATTTCCCTGGTCAAACGTGGTCAAACTTGGTCAATGACAGTTTGTAAATGTTTAGAGGAGCTAGAATAAAATTTGTAGCAAAAGATTAGATATTAAAAGGATAAAGGAATAAAAAGTTAAGTTAAATTAACTTTAGGGGTAATATTGTAAATTATGGAAAGTTAGGGGGTTTGACCATAAAAGACTGGTCAAACTTGGGTATATTTGGTAATTGACCAAAAGTATAAAGAAATTAATTAAGAAAGACTTTGGAAGAAATTAGAAATAAAAATAACAAGTTTAGAACTTATTATGAGTAAAATAGAATTAAAGAAAACTATGGGTAAGTAATGTAAAAACACATTTTTATGTGTTTAGAAGGTTAAGGAAGTTAAATAAAGAATTTAGAAACAAGTTGTAAAAGAAACAGAGTTAAGACGGGGTTAAACGAGACCCGTATATAACTTAAGGTATACGAGGGGTATACCCGTAATTTAATAAGTATAGGAGAAATCAATACTTAAAGTATTTTTAATGAAAATACAAGTTATATTGGAAAAAGAAATAAATACGTATGATACGGAGTATCATACGGACGTATACGAAAATTTTTGGTGTACATGAATAGTGCTCGTATACGTGAATAGTATCCGTATACATGAATAGTAAATACGTATACATGAATAGTAAATACGTATACATGAATAGTAAATACGTATACATGAATAGTAACTACGTATATATGAATAGTCAAATACGAGACGTATACATGAATAGTGAAATACAGTGAATAGTAAAATACGAGGCCTTATAAATGAATAGTAGAATACGAGACCGTATAAATGAATAGTGAAATGGATGAATAGTGAAAATACTAAAACCTAATACAAGGTCCGTATAAGTCTAAAGTTGCTAACTGTGCAACTAAATAACTGCTAACGACGTTAGTATGTTAATGAATTAGAATTGAGCTTGAAAACGCTCCTAAATGAACGAACCCGTTTAACGGTAACTATTATACCCGGGTTAACCTAGAAAGAGGTTTAAGTTGAAAAGAGAACCAAATTAGTTCTAAGACACAGGATACTAATACTAGTTCTGGTTACAGATCTAGATAGTCAGAGGCGTTCGGCGGATTAGGCGAACGTGGGATTAAGAGCTAGCCAATCTCCGGTGTACGGTATGGGATTCTTGTAGCTTGTTTGCTAACGGGGTCTACCTCGGTTTGTGTGCTATGTGTTATTGTGATACGACCAACAAGATTAAGCATGAAACCGATTACTGTATTGTTATTGTGTCCATTGCACACTAACACGACTTGATTCAGAGCTTGTTCATTAACTATGTTTAGTAACAATTGTATAAGGTTAAAATTCCCTATTGTTAGTTGGTTAATACCGAGAGAGGTTTAACTAACCAATTGTCAAGAGACTTCACTAACTGGAACTTGGGGAAGAGGAATCCGGGACTGACTCCGGTCATGCATGTTTAGGTTAGGAGGTCGGCATCTGTATCAGATCTGTCTTCCGCATATGGCTCGTCTACGACTTGTCGCCTAGGGTCGACAAACAGACCCGACCAGCTCGAGTGAACAGTTCGAGGTGGGAGGCAAATTCAGGAGGCGCGGGAGGGTCAAGCCTACACCCCTCATAACTTAAGAATTTGTTTATTAACCCAATGGAGCTAATAACTCATTGGCTAGGGTTACCTTGACCCGACAAAAATAAACAATTCAGTTAGAGAACAACCAGTTCTATAAGAGAACGGTTGACACTTATAAGGTATGGTCAAACACGAGAACTAAACAATTCTCAGGCCTCAGGAGTTAGAATCTAACTTACTCATTAATGGGCGTCCATTACGACGTTGATATTTGAGCTGTGAATGTTTCACATAAATGTGTTGTTTGTTATCGTACTTCTTATTATTTTGTGAATAAACAATTGCATGTATACGACAAAGTAGTCGTGTGTACCCTGCTAGCTTGTGGGCTGCACGTTTTCTGTACCAGCCATGTGCTGAGCCCCTTGGGGCCTGTGATTTAAACTTTGCAGGTAGGTACCAGACGAGGACTCAACCTGAGAGTAGGAGCGGGTAGAGTACTTCGGGTTGCTTTTACATTTGTTACACGAGTTGTGCATGTACACTCGTTTAGTAATTGATGAGATGTTAGTATGATGTATTAGGATATGAGATACTCGGTATAAGTTGTGGTTTATGGATTGTAATGTATAGATGCTCGAGTAATTATCCGGTTAGTCAGACCGTGACTTGTAAGAGAATAGGCCTAGTTAGTCACGTGGGTGACTAACGGCGGTAACACCAATTTAGTAGAACTTTTCCGCTGCGTTGTTAATGAATGAGATGGACTTAGGGCGATGATCATTGTATTTGGAGTTGGGGTGTTACAAAAAGTGGTATCAGAGCGTAGTTACGCTCTGATGACTGGAAATTACCGAGCTTAGGAATTACCGAGTTAGGAACTTTAGACTTTGGGATAAGGGTTGAGTATTAGTGCGAGAGGTGCGTTAGTTAGGATTCCCGATGTGTATCGGATATCTATAATACCTGACCCGCCCTCCGCGCCCCTGGTTCTAAGATACCAGAAATGAACGCCAGAGAGATGACAAGCTTTCTCTTACTCGGGAAAACCCGATCTGGCATTACTTAGCATGGTGCAATACGAGAAACACCTCGTTATGCAATAGTCTTTCAAGACTTGAAGGTCCTAATTGGAGCGCAACGTTGAAACAGGCGCTACCAACGGAATCCTACCAATGAGAGAATAATAATTACCGGCAACTTGGGTCGACATGCTACGCAGTCGATATAACCCCGCCATACCAGTAAGAAGAAAGACTACGAGTGCAATGAGAGGACAAGAGAAGGACAGAAACAACACGGACAACAGTCCAAGGGAGCAATAACAGTGGGATAATACCGCGCAAGAGCATAGGGACTACCTAAAAGTCAATTATGCAGGGTAACTCCGAACCTACAAAAAAGGGGTTGCAAAGACCTAACTGCAATAGCCAGACGACTACGAATGCATATGCAAGTCATACTCCAAGATAGGACTACGACGTAGTGCCTAAGGAGAGTCAATACTCGATAACCTCGAGAGTGTGGAAATGAGAGTGAAACCAGGAAAGCAAAAAAAAGGGTCCCTCAGAAAGAGGAATACCCTGATAAGTAATTATACAATAAAATCAGGAAGCTGCCCAGATAATCAATTAACCAAAGCCAAAAAGGGCAAAGAAGGAGTCCCATGGACTACCACCTACATGGAGTTTAGGAGAATGTACCATTACCGACGTACACAGTACCGATAGCCCATCTTGCATGGCGCACTTGCCTTGGCAAGTGCCGCCGCAATGAAGCTTTACAGGAAGCCGTGAAGACCAAATGGTAAAAACCACGGATATAATACATATTAACACCGGATTACAAATCCTTAATACTGAAGAGCGAAATATCGGGAGGGCCTGACGGCCTGACCATGACAACTAAATCAATACACCAGTCAGCAGGGAGCTGGACTTGGTCAGGAAACTAAACGACGTGAGCATCAGCAACAGACAACCGACACTACAGGTAAGAACATCAACCCAAAACCAAGCCTAACCTTGAATGGAAGAACCGTAAAGATTACTCAACAATGTGAGAGGACCAGATGTAAGTAATAACCTACAAGGAAGGTATTACGACATACAATGAAGATGGAGGACATAACAACTTTCAATAAAAACGGGATGAACTCCCAGAATAATACCATTAACAGCACTCTTCATTGAAGATGTTGATAAACCCCAGAAACAGAATCAGAGAAAACAAATTTAAGCAATGACCTACCTAGGATCAAAGACGTGCAACAAAAGAGAGAACCTCAAGGACTACACCATAGAGTTGGTATAGTTGAGCAGAAAAAGACCCATAAACGATGGTTAGTATTGCTTGCCTAACTCATTAACACCCAAGTATGATTAGTCATTAACGGGTGGCGTAGTCAACGAAAGTTGAACAAAGTATTGACATGGCAGCACATGATAGCCAGGGTAAATATCCGACTTAGACACCTGAAGGCAGAGGCCTAATGAAAACTAATCCTTAATTGCTAAAAGACGCAAGTCTATGAGAGAGAAGGTATTGTCACAGACACTGATTAACATCGGATTACCTAAGCGAACTTCCACAGCAGGAAGCGAGATACAACAACTTATTGTGAAACCCAATATACATCCAATGTGTGACCCAACATTGACAGAGTTCAGAGAACAAGAGAATTACGTGGATAACCTACAGATGATTAAGAATAAACAGTGAACCGAACACCGGCTCACTTGAGACTAATCAAGCATTAAGGGCCTACGAGCCAAGGATGTTAAATACATCAGAGCTCGAGGCGAGGAAAGCATAAAAAGGCTTATCTAGGCCATGAATGAACTACAACTCGTACATACGAGTGGTTATGAAAACCTATACTAAATTGAGGAAGAATTGCCAGGAAAGGGCACCAATGAGAATGTTGAGATAGTGCTATTGACAGGGGTGGAGAACGAACCATTCCTTTTAGGGTGGGGATACCTCTCCTTGTTGTGAGGCCATGAGTGGGAATAAACCCCTCAAAAAGGGCTTTCACTTCTTAGAGATTGAATACTCTCTATTGGAGAATGGGAACCGTAGACCTTGAAATTACCTTAGAACATTCCAGTTACACATAAATAATATGGAAGGCTGCAGAGACAGACCTCATATCCAACACCCAGGATTTAAGAATCAGCAATCGTCAGAGATAAACATTGTGAGTGCGCAGTATGGCACGTCAAGTGACCAACGCTCAAAAGAGCTTGTGATTCAACGGATGACTTCTTCAGTAACCGGTTAAATTACATGGTAAATAACATCATAAAGGATGAAAGAATGTGAGAGAAATTAGCCTACTTACGAACCTGAGATTGAAGCAGAACACCTTCATATTAAGAGATAACCATTTTACAACACGATACGGCAACCGCCAAACACCGAAATTAGAGAACTCAGTTGTTTACACCATGAAGGGATTGAAAATAAGACAAGACGTTGAAGTAAAACGAGAAGAATGCCATCAATGGGCAATATAAGAAAGCTAAAGCTACTTCGTAGTGGAGGCCATGAGAATAATACCTTCAGGTAGATTAAGTTACGGTGCACAGCAAAGCAACCACTATATATAAGCCATCAAATATTGACACGAAAGCAATCAGATTTATGAATTAAAAACCGATGTAAGTAAGGTGATGAAATGGGAGACAGACTGTGCAGTAACGCCAGTAGCCTGGACCATGTGATGAAAGGTTCACAGGAAGCACACTGTCCATTCCGTAAGGAGCTGGAAGTGCATTCCTAGTAGATCGACATGAGAAATGAGATATAAGAGGCTCTAAGGAAAGAGACCCAAATTACTAAGGGATCGAGTCCGTACAAATACAGAAGGTATAATGTAGTTATGAACCCAGTAGATGGATATTCCTTGATTAAGTTCAAGAAGAACGACATGTGCGTTATCATGGATGATGAAAGAGGAGATCGACAATAGAATACTTCACAAATTAGCTGTAACTAAGCGTGTGACGAACACTACGAGTATACTTAAACGAGATGTGGGACGACCGCACTCCAAAGGAGCTTGTGGCCTGATGGACTTATTTATAAGTTAGTCGGGTAAGTAGCAATGTATCAGTAAGGTACCCCATATGTAAACGAGTAGTGTAAGGAACACGAGAAGTAGTCGACTCCGTACGACAGTCAGAGATGCAAACTCACACCAGAACACAAGTTACCGTGAACAATGAGAGAGAAGAACTCAGTTAAACCAATGAGATTAAAAGAGTCAGAGAACTCATTCCAGGAGGAAACAATTAAGGTTATGAAGTGCGAGCACTGATTAGTAAGTATGAACATTTATATGTCTCAAGATTTTGAGGAAACTGTGAAGAGCAATAAGCACTAAACAGTAGACCAGATAATACAGAAATCTCAGACTGAGGTCAGTTAGTAGGAAACAATTCAGACGCTGAAAGGCGTAATAACAGCATGAACATCAGATCTCCAGAGAACTGGATAGACAAGCTATAACTCATAGAGACCGTGTATAGATAAAGATACCACGCGTCCATTAAGAGACCTTTATTCCTAATTATAAGGATACAAAGGAGCTGTAAAACATATTGAAGAGGATAGGAAGGGCAAACTAAGCCCCAAGATTATCAGAGTCGCAGCAGAAGCTAGTGGACCGTATCTTAAAGGTTTGATATACCTAACAAAGAGGAGAAGGAAGGATGTGTCTCACATCTTCCAGTCGAATAAAATATACGACTTATCTACCAAATACTTTGGAGCCTTAGAGACTACACTTGAACAGTTGTAAGATTGGTATAAACACCAATAAGAATCCTTGATACAGAGACTAAGCCATTACCATGGTGAAGACCCTCTGACCCAATCATAATGTGAGATAGACTACATGGAACCTAGAATGCTCCATGACACATAAACATCTTGAACCTATGTTCAAGGATGATATAATTGATTACGTGGGCGTAATCCATTTTAAGGGGGGTAGAGCGCACAATCGCTTAGCCTATATTTCACGTATTGAGTACGTAACCTACAGTGTGCATAGCACAATACAATTAGTTGTGATGTTTGATACGTATGATATAAACACATGTATTCATTCTTATGTGGTTGTGGTTATTACGCACAATTAGATGCGAATACCAGATGTATTAGAGGCTTCTCGTTAACTTCGGTACGAGAATTCAGGAAAAGAGGAGTAGAAACTCCAGGGGAATTAAAATCCCTACGATATGTATTGATATGAGACCAAATATGGTAATGCTATGAGGTATGAATCGGTATGAGACCGATGTAGAACCTGGTAGGAATTAAATTCTCTAAGTAATTGCTGAGAGGTGAATTAAGAATGACTGATGGACTGAGTTCCATAATTTGGAGATGTATTGATTTATGATTATGACTAGAAGGACTAAAAGATATAAAATGCTACATGAATAATTATTTGATTGTTTGAAGTTGACGTGGGAGGTAGAACTTGATCTTGGCCAGATCAAGGAAAACTGAACACAAATTGGGGTGAAAGGATAGTTCAACACTGATGCTGATCACATCAGGGTCGGATGATTCCTGAAACTCCCTACAAGTGGTCACAATTAACCACGTTAAGAGTAGATGCAATAGCATAAAGTGGAATTGGAGTTGACATGTATTTTCTTTACTAAGTCTCACTCATGGGACCGAGGACATGAAAACCTTTGTCTCCGGACCGGTTACATGAGGAGTATACCGCAAGGAATATACAAAGAGTATTTTGATTACTAAAACATGCAAAGATATGTTGTGTGGTGAGTGTGGTAAATATATATATGGCAGACCTTATGAGTTAGAATGCCTATACAGATATTGAGTGATCTACATGATCTTTTAGTGTGAATTTACCTGTGTGTTCTAAGAGATATAGATACATAGGAACTTTGGGGACAAAGTTCTTTTAAGGGGGTAGATTGAAATACCCCAAACCTTAATATATTAATGAACTATCTAATTAGGATATACTAAGGCTAGAACGTGCCTTAGAAACATTAGAAGAAGTGTTAAACAACAATTTACACCAAAACATGCTTTAGGAACAATTAGAGCAAAAGGTGTTTTAAATAGCACAAATAAATTAGGGAACTATTAATAAGTTCCCAGGAGATTTCAAATGTGAAATACCTCTAAGATTAGTAATACGCAATAAGCGAAATTAGCGTTTAAACGAAAAACACACCTTAGAGCACAAAAATGTGCTTTAAGGAAAAATGTGCTTAAGCATGTATATATGGAACGAAAAGGCCAATGAGCCAAAATACCATAAAGAAATAAGGGAACAACAATTGAATGGTCATAGGAGCCATTGCGTATACACACAAATTAAGTATACAAAGTCCACAGTAAACAGGTACTAAACTGACGAAAGTCAAGGAGAAACCACTAAACGACTTGGTTTAAATTGGAATGAGCAACATGCTATTTCATGAACAAAGTTTATAAAGGTTGTAAATATATTAAGGACACATTTAAACTAGCTAAAACAAATTTCATAATCAATGTGAACTCGGAAGCACATAAAATGGTGTTTTAAGGCATTTTTGGCTATGTAACATACCTAACACATGGTATAAGTCCTTATGAACGAGTTTAAGGCATCTAATATTACATAAATATAAGGAATAAACAAAACAAAATCAGACAAAATCGTGACTAAGGCTGCCTACTTCATGATGAGTCATTAAAGGTGTTAAAATTCAATTTTGCTTACTTTTTACTATTACAACAACTAAGACTTTCTTTAATTTCCAAATCATCTTGTCCCCTGAGTGAATCATTAATCAGACACTTACCTGTCATATGAGAGCTCCCAAATTCGTAGCTCCTCCTCTCTTTGAAGAAACAACACAAAAAACGCCAATGTTCTTAGTTTGGTGCATTAAAGAACACCTTGTCTTGCACAGATCATAACTTTCTCATCTTAAGTCCAAATCACAAGCTTGATAGCTCGTTGGAATCCTCTTTCCAAGAGCTTTACAGCCATAGCTCATGAGCCCCCATATTTGCAAGAAACACTACGAAGAAGTGCCTTTGATTCTCGAGGTAAAACATTGCCTTCTTGGAAACTCTTCCTTCTTTGATTTTCATCAAGGCCGAGTGCCTAGGGTTACTAACCCTTCTTATTCTTCATCTTATTATATGATTTTGGAGCCAATTTCTCTAGCAAATTGCTGTCAAAAGTTCTAAGGAAAACAAGCTTAATATTAAGCTAAAGGTTAATATACAAGGTAAATCCTACAACTACCTATTTCAAGGTTCTAATTGTTGATCTATATATGATCTAACATATTGTTCATCTTGTTTATTATTACCGAAATTATAAGTGTGTTAGATTTAATTTTTGACACATTAAATGTTAATATTTTGTAAATCTAAAATTAGATTTATACTCCTTATGATATAAGCTACGATATAAGCTATCATAATATACAAGAAAAATTCATATACTTTGAATTTCAATATGGCCGAAAATTAAGGGGTTATTAACGAGTTAGAAAAATTATCTAACTTAGTTAAATTAAAGGAATTAGAGTAATTAAGAGTAATATGTAAAATTTAGGAAGTTTTGGTACCTAAAGGTGAATACCGAAAATTAATGGGGTCAATATGGAATTTTTGAGAGCTTAGATGATGAGAAAATAATTGTAGAATTAAGTTTACAATTTATAAAGAGTTTATAAGTGTTATAAGGAATTTATAAGGTTTTTGGTATATTTAAGGTTAATAAAAGATGGTATATATATACTATAACATCAGATAATCAAATCTGGTGATTTAGAGATGTTTTAAATGATTTTTGATGTTCAAAAATATGTAGGAAAATTAGTTACGAAAATTAGAAATTAATTAGAGTTAAATTGGTTAGTAAATGAGTTAGGATAAAAGAAAAGACCGCAAGGGTAAAATGGTAATTTCCCTGGTCAAACGTGGTCAAACATGGTCAAACTTGGTCAATGACAGTTTGTAAATTGTTTAGAGGAGCTAGAATAAAATTTGTAGCAAAATATTAGATATTAAAAGGATAAAGGAATAAAAAGTTAAATTAAGTTAACTTTAGGGGTAATATTGTAAATTATGGAAAGTTAGGGGTTTGACCATAAAAGACTGGTCAAACTTGGGTATATTTTGGTGATTGATGAAAAGTATAGAAGAAATTTATTAAGAAAGACTTTGGAAGAAATTAGAAATAAAAATAACAAGTTTAGAACTTATTATGAGTAAAATAGAAATTAAAAGAAAACTAAGGGTAAGTAATGTAAACAACACATTTTTATGTGTTTAGAAGGTTAAGGAAATTAAATAAAGAATTTAGAAACAAGTTGTAAAAGAAACAGAGTTAAGACGGGGTTAAACGGGACCCGTATATAACTTAAGGTATACGAGGGGTATACCCGTAATTTAATAAGTAAAGGAGAAATCTATAGTTAAAGTATTTTTAATGAAAATATAAGTTATATTGGAAAAAGAAATAAATACGTTTGATACGGAGTATCATACGGACGTATACGAAAATTTTTGGTGTACATGAATAGTGCTCGTATACGTGAATAGTATTCGTATACATGAATAGTAAATACATGTACACGAATAGTAAATACGTATACATGAATAGTAAATACGTATATATGAATAGTCAAATATGAGACGTATACGTGAATAGTGAAATATGGTGAATAGTAAAATACGAGGCCGTATAAATGAATAGTAGAATACAAGACCGTATAAATGAATAGTGAAATATGGATGAATAGTGAAAAATACTAAAACCTAATACAAGGTCCGTATAAGTCTAAAGTTGCTAACTGTGCAACTAAGTAACTGCTAACGACGTTAGTATGTTAATGAATTAGAATTGAGCTTGAAAACTCTCCTAAATGAACGAACACGTTTAACGGTAAACTATTATACCCGGGTTAACCTAGAAAGAGGTTTAAGTTGAAAAGAGAACCAAACTAGTTCTAAGACACAAGATACTAATACTAGTTCTGGTTACAGATCTAGATAGTTAGAGGCGTTCGGCGGAATAGGCGAACGTGGAATTAAGAGCTAGCCAATCTCCGATGTACGGTATGGGATTCTTGTAGCTTGTTTGCTAACGGGGTCTACCTCGGTTTGTGTGCTATGTGTTATTGTGATACGACCAAACAAGATTAAGCATGAAATCGATCTACTGTATTGTTATTGTGTCCATTGCACACTAACACGATTTGATTTAGGGCCTGTTCATTAATTATGTTTAATAACAATTGTATAAGGTTACAATATTCCCTATTGTTAGTTGGTTAATACCGAGAGAGGTTTAACTAACCAATTGTCAAAGAGACTTCAGCTAACTGGAACTTGGGGAAGAGGAATCCGGGACTGACTCCAGTCATGCATGTTTAGGTTAGGAGGTCGGCATCTGTATCAGATCTGTCTTCCGCATATGGCTCGTCTACGACTTGTCGCCTAGGGTCGACAAACTGACCCGACCAGCTCGAGTGAACAGTTCGAGGTGGGAGGCAAATTCAGGAGGCACGGGAGGGTCAAGCCTACACCCCTCATAACTTAAGAATTTATGTTTATTAACCCAATGGAGCTAATAACTCATTGGCTAGGGTTACCTTGACCCGACAAAAATAAACAATTCAGTTAGAGAACAACCAATTCTACTAAGAGAACGGTTGACACTTACAAGGTATGGTCAAACACGAGAACTAAACAATTCTCAGGCCTCAGGAGTTAGCAATCTAACTTACTCATTAATGGGCGTCCATTACGACGTTTGATTTATATGAGCTATGAATGTTTCACATAAATGTGTTGTTTGTTATCGTACTTCTTATTATTATTTGTATGAATAATCAACTTCATGTATACGACAAAGTAGTCGTGTGTAGCCCTGTGAGCTTGTGGGCTGCACGTTTTCTGTACCAGCCATGTGCTGAGCCCTTTGGGGCCTGTGATTTAAACTTTGCAGGTAGGTACCAGACGAGGACTCAACTTGAGAGTAGGGGCGGGTAGAGTACTTCGGGTTGCTTTTACATTTGTTACACGAGTTGTGCATGTACACTCGTTTAGTAAATTGATGAGATGTTAGTATGATGTATTAGGATATGAGATACTCGGTATAAGTTGTGGTTTATGGATTATAATGTATAGACGCTCGAGTAATTATCCGGTTAGTCAGACCATGAGTTGTAAGAGAATAGGCCTAGTTAGTCACGTGGGTGACTAACGGCGGTAACACCAATTTAGTAGAACTTTTCCGCTGCGTTGTTAATGAATGAGATGGACTCAGGGCGATGATCATTGAATTTAGAGTTGGGGTGTTACAGAGACCAAACGGTGCAACAAACCAATTTGCTCCCTTTGCTAGTAATCAAACGGTGCGATTGACCAAACTTGCACTAATTGAGTAGCATCATTTAGTGCGACATTTAAATGCCTCGTTAGTATCAGGTCAATTGGTGCAAATTTTGTTGCACCAATAGAGCATTACAAATAGGGCGACTTGTAAAGTTGCACCAAAAAGGCTGTCGTAGCGAATCAATTGGTGCAATGTTGGAGCGACATAAATCTTGCACCTATTACCCTATTAGAGTGAATTTTTGATCTGTTGGGGCAACTTCCGTTGCCCTAATTGAGTGTATATGTTGTAGTGAAATATTAAGATGATTCATACCTATGTGGCACTTGGTCCTACATTCTTAAACTTATGAATCCTCCCACCATACTTCTCGTAGGGGAGAATTATTACTAATTAATATAGCTCGAGGAAATCATATATACACATGAATGGCGCCCATCATACATGGTAAAACAATGCTTCGATCCTCTGGTGCACCAATGTGTTGGTTTCTGAAACGATAATTCAAATGTATTCACAAAGACGGTAATTAATAATGACAAAGTACTTATAAAACAAAGTCAAGATAATTTATAATTAGATACAATAATATATATAATTTGTACTACATAAAATAAAATAAACACTAATTAAATTGTTTATACAGTGAAATTAGTCCATCGATATAATAATATAGTATTAGCGTATAATGTATATATTACGTGAAAATTTTCCAAAAAGAACTTAATTATATTCAAGATTTCCGAATTTTAGAAAAGTTTTTCAAACAGTAACGGCCACTTCTTAAGAGTTTCACTGCACTTACGAAGGGAGGAAGAACAAGAAGCAAGGAAAAGGAAGAAGACGAACGGAAGATACTTATAAAGCTCGGGTAGAAGAAGGGTTGTAGAAGGCAAGAGTGAAGTGAAAGACAGTAAGAAGTTGTGGAGACATCTAATAGACGGTTCAATATCCTTAGGTCCCGTTCTTTCATCACATTTGTGATACTGATATTCTAAATAAACCTTTCTCGCAATACGGTAGTAGGTTAGGTTTGAACCCAAGACCTTTGGTTCCAAGGTATTACTCCAACCAAGTCACGGGGGCTTCTCCCTTATTACCAATCAAGTACATTAAGAGGGTGTTCTATAATAGGATTAATCTATTTTAAATGGCTTTACCATAAAGGTCTGTTCATATGTCACTTTTCTATTTGGTTAACTCATTAATTGGTCCCAACAAATTTTAACTAAAGTTTTCTTGTGTAACTACTATTGGTTAACTATAGCTAACTAGAGGAACATTTATCACAAAGCTTGAAAACTAAACTTTACGTTAAAAAGTTCAAACATGACCTATATGGCGGTTGACAAGTGGCTAAAATAATGACATGTCGAATTTTTATTTATTAATTATGGTCAGCTTTAAGATAAAGCTTCCTATTGTTGCGTTTGAGGTCAGTGTCGAACGCTTTCCTAACCTCGCTATGCTAGGCTCTTTGAACGGCCCCATATTAAGGTCGCACTCGATCATCGTGAGCAAACGCAGCAAATGCTGTGTTTGTTTTAGGCCTAGTTCGTTCAGCGCGATTCAAAATTAATCTATTTTACCTGTGTATGTGTCTGCTTGTAATTGGTTAAAAGTTTAACTATGTACAGAAAAAAAGCAGTTTTGTCAATGTTGTATTGGTTAACCGGGGTGAGCTTGTTGCAAACGCAGCAATAGCTGCGATTTATCGCGGTCGCAGAACACCCCCTTAATGTCCTCATGGTTAACCACTTGTGTGTTGCCATGTAACTATGGGTCAACATTTTTTCCAACCAGAATTTGACAGTCATATTATACTTTTTGAAAAAAAGGACATTAATTTCTCACCTACTGGTATCGAACGCAACCTAAGGGGCCGTTCTCTCACAGCTTTTAGAAAATAGGTAGATTAATGTTGCCATGTGTCAATTGGTTATTTGTTAAAATTTAACCCAATGCAGATGTGTCAAGTTACAATAGGTTAACTAGAGGTAGATTAATTAATAAAAAAGCTACTCATAGTAGCTTTTGGGAGCTTCCACCGAACGGCCCCTAAGGCTCCGTTTGTTAGTCACATTTTGGTAGATTAATCTCTTTTACATATATTTATCCACCATGCGTCACTTTGTTATTGGCTAAAACTTAACACAATACATATGTGTCAATCCACCATAAGTTAACCAGAGCAGCCTTTTATCCTAAAGCAGCTTCAGCTGCGTTTGCTCGCAACAATAAAACGACCCCTAAATTCCATTCCATCACGGCGGGCAGCTCCGCATTCGCTAGTCCAGAGTAAGGCTCCGTTCTTTGGCCGTGTTTCAAGATAAAGTTACTTTTTCAGAAAAAAAAAGTGACACTTGTCAATCTTTGATTGAATATAAACAAAACTCTGTACACATGTCAAACACTAATAGCTTAACCATAGTAAGCTTTAAAATTTCGCAACTAATGCTGCGTTTTGGTGCGGGGATCGAACGCCCCCTAAACCCCGCATAACATTTAAGCTCGGTGTGGTTAATAATGAGGTAAAGACACATTGATTTAGTGGGTCATACACGTATTAGACCAATACTTGAGTAACACGTGGCCAAGAAAGTACAAAAAAAATTGAGTGCATACAGATTGAACCGGGTCTAAGGGTGCGTTCGACTCTTGTGAGTAAACGCAGGTATATCTATGTTTACATAAATGTCACTGTGGTTAGTGAGTATTAACTTGACAAGTGTGTTTTTTATCAACCCAGTTTAACATACATCCAATACAATATTGCCATGTGTCATCATCCATCTTCTAAAATAGATTAATCGTTGGATCGTCTCCAACGAAGGGGCCCTAAGTATAAATACAACTTCCTATCTTGTACTATTGTAAGATCTAGGCCTGTTTAACCTTTAAAAACTTCCTGATTTTACTACTAAGTAATAAACTTGCTTATGTACAAGATGTAAAAAGGTAAGATATGCATTTAGTATGAAATAATATATATTTCACCGTGTAATTAATCAAATGGGTTGTGAAAAACAGATTGTAATTTCTTGGCTACATCCAAATGTAGCTATAGATGACATACATGTACATTTGTTCTATAAAAATTATATATTTAGTACATAAAAGTTGTAAGGATGTATATATAAAGTTATAAATTGCATTTTGATATTACTAAAATTCTATTAGATGTACATACTAATTTCTAAACTGTACTACTTTTCAAAAAATAAATTCTAAGTACAATAAACTTATAAAACCTGTACTTTTACATTATACAAACTGTATAATTTTAAATGTAACCAAAGATAATCACACATGCTTGTAGCAAATTTATTGAAATTCAAGGAAGAAAGGATGAATTTGATGCAATTTCATCTGGTGACCATTAAGGTATATATAGGCAGAGCCCGAATTAAAAATTAGTACAATGATTAGTTAGAAAATAACTCTTTGGTATTTTATAGCAGTCGGTCGATTGTGTAGGCTGTCCGTACACAATATTGTCCGGGTAGGTGATGTGGCAGTCCAGTCACTTTGTTGGCTGGATTGTTTATATGAGGTATATGTAAGAGTAATATTTGTATTAACTTTAAATAATTGTAATTTTAAAAATATAAGTCCAAAATTAAAAAAATTTGCACCATTGTTCATCTAAATCTAAGCTCTTTAAAACAAGACCAATCATTGGTATATTTTGACAAGTTTAAAAATTTATGTTAGTTACATGTACATATCAACATATATCAACGACACTTATGATTCACCACATATAGTTTAAAATACACCATGTAACATTAATAATATACCATAAAACAATAATAATTCAGTATTTGTTCAGAATTTGTTATCTAATTCACCACTTAATAGTTAATGAATCATAATACTAATTTCAATGAATCATAATATCAAATTTACTGAATCATAACATCATTTTAGTATATCATTAGTAACATATAAATAAAAATTTTAAACAATGATACAACACAAAAAATATTTGATACGTAAGAAAAATACATGATTCATCATATAGGGTTTAATATATATCATACAACAATAATAATACACTACAAAACAATAATGATTTTTATCGGTTTTGGAGTTCGTTATACAATTCACCACTTATTAGTTAATGAATCATACTATCAATTTTAATGAATCATAATATCAAAACTAATGAATCATATATGATTTTAACGTATCATTGTATACGTGTAAAAAGAATTTTTTTTCAAAGTTGTCAAAACATATCCATGACTGGTCTTGTTTTGAAAAGTTTGAATTTAGATGAACAATAGTATAATTTTTTTATTTTGGACTTATATTTTTAAAAACTACAACCAATTGGAATTAATATAGTAAAAAGATACTCTAGTCAGCTAAACAGTCCAGTCAGACTGCCAAATGGACAAGCCCATACCATATTGGATGCGGATTGCCCGCAGCATCGAATCTACGATTTTATAGACATATCCTCACAAGTAAGTTTAGCCTTATTTATTTATTATTCGTTAGTGTCGGGATGATGACAAATTCAAATACAGTTGTATTTTCTGTTACATAATTTCTCTAAGCTGGATAAAGTCATTGAACGTTTCTGTTATAGTTAAAATCGACGTTCAAAATTTTTACTACCTATAAGATCGGTGGAGAAAGACTATGTAAATTAGTTCAATTTCTTCATCAGTTTTCAACAAATCTTGACTACACCCACATATAGCCAATGATAGCTACAATACATGTACATATAGTAGAAGAAAACTGTATATTACACTTATAAAACCTGTACATTACTTAGGGGTCGTTCGCTCAATGCGTTGAAAAAAAGTGAAACACATCTTTCCTTGTGTTTGCATAAATCTGGGTGTACTTGACAAATGATGGTTGGACATGTGGACTGTGGTCAGATTTTTGTGGGTCATAAATATAAGCTAAGCAAATTACAGATGGACACTTGTCCTGATTTATTTTAAAAAGCAGCTTAAAAATTGGAATGCTCGCATCGAACGGCCCCTTATATAAAATAGCACATTCAGTATAATTGTTTATTGTACAAATTTTCCTTACTCGTTGTACAATACATGTAGCCAATAATTATGGGCTTTCTTTGTGGTTGCACAACATGCCCAGGGTTAACTTATTTATTTTTATCATTTTCTTACATATTGTAAGAGGTTTTAATGTGTAATTAACATTTTGTCATATATATATATATATGTCTAAATTCATACATACTTCACAACAATGATTGTAGATATGATAAAAGGGAGATCTTTTTGCTTGTCAGGGTGGCCCTATCATCTCGCTCAAGTGTTCCTCATAATTTATTGATTTCTATGGAGTACTATTGATGAAATACCCATGAATTGCAAGATAGGATATATGTAATACATAGTTGGAATAAATAATTTATTAAGTAGTTAGTTAAGAATACTATAGATTAAGGCCCAGGGAAGCTGAATAACTATTTCGTATTATCTTCCTTCACTTAAATTATTATAAATACTGATATACTTTCCTCACATTATTTTTCCTAAAATTATATCTAATACTAAAAATATTTTTCTATCCTCACATTACCACGATCTCCACTCTTCTCTTAAATAATTTCTTAATATCTATATATTTTCATTTAAACAAATATCTCTCTTAGAAGATATTTTATTCATCCTCATCTTCTCTCAACGACTAAACTAATCTTTCTCTCATTTAAATTCCAATTAGTAAATCGTGATTTCCAACCTTGTGCCAGGTTCTAATATGAAAAGTGCCACATGTCAACATTCTACTAGAGGGAAATAAAAAAAAGAAAAAAAAAAGAGAATAAGGGGAATAGTCAAACGCGTGTACGGGAGTATCAATGAGGGAGTATGTGGGTAAGAGAGAGAAAACTATTTTTTTTCAAAATGTCATAACTTACAAAATATAATTGCAAAAATAAAACAAATTATATCCTTGTTCATTATTTTTCGTACTCTTCAAAACAAGACGCATCATGGATATGTTTTGGTAAATTTTAAAAATTTTATTTTTTGTATGTACATATTTTTTAAGATTAATTATGAATCATAAGTCTAAGCAAAGTGAATCAAAGGTTATTAGAAAGTGAATCAGAAGTTGTTACAAAGCGAATCAGAGTAATAAGAGTGAATCTCGTAAGCATATATTGTTTAACTAAAAAAAGTGATTAAGAGGTTTAAGAAATGTGAATCATAGGTTTTTATAAAGTGAACCTTTCTTTTATTGATAATGAATCATTCGTTTAAAAAAAATATTTTTCTAGTGTGAATCAAAGATTTAAGCAAAGTGAATCAAAGGTTATTAAAAAGTGAATCAAAAGTTGTTACAAAGTGAATCAGAGTAATAAGAGTGAATCTCGTAAGCATATATTGTTTAACTAAAGTAGGTGATTAAGAGGTTTAAGAAATGTAAATCAGAGGTTTTTTTAAAGTGAACCTTTTATTTATTGAAAATGAATCATTCATTTTAAACAATGTGAATCATTTGTGTTTTTTTAAAGTGAACCTTAATCCTGCACTACAAACCCTAAAAATGCCTTCCTAGGGTGGTTTTTAGGGTGTTTAGGGGGGGGGGGGTAGGGTAATCTTTTTGGTATTAGTTCTACACTTTATATTGTCGTCACTGACTCGACAGTTTTTTAGGGTTTGTGGTTTAGGGTTTTGGGTCGTTAGACCCTAAACCTTGCACTACAAACCATAAAAATGCCTTCGACATTTTTAGCTATCATAGGGTGGGTTTTTGGGTGTTTGGGGGGTAGGGTAATCTTTTTCATATTAATTCTACTTTATATTGTCCTTATTGACTTGACCGGTTTTTAGGGTTTGTGGTTTAGGGTCCCTAAACCCTACACTACAAACCATAAAAAACCCTTCGACGTTTTTAACTTTACTATGTTGGTTTTTAGAGTGTTTGGGGTAAGATTCTTTTTGTAACACCCCAACTAACAACAACACACTTATCAACAAACTGCAGCGGAAAACATACTTCATCACATTACTTAACTCGTTGGTGTTACACGCCGTTAACCACCCACGTGGCTAACAAGGCTATTACATATACATTGTATCGGTCTGATGGACTAGATTCCCGAGCGACTACACATTACTATCCCTTTCCATTAACAACAACAACATACATATACTGAAACACCCCTGAACATTTAATCGCATAAAATCATAACACGTTTTATAATTCGGACATATAATGATGTACGAACTATTAAATTTGGTATATACATGTCCCGGCCACATGAATACGGTCACGTACTTAAATATGTACGTTCATGAAAATACATATACGTAATGTTACAACATTACAACGTCGTATATAATAATTAATAACGTCGCATAGTTACACATAACTAAAACGCGACAAACTAAAAGGGAGGGGCGTATATATATATATATATATATATATATATATATATATATATCCATGTACGTATAAATAACTAATAACGTAACAAAATAAGGTAGTCGTGTATAAATTAATAACGCGACGTATTATATAGTCGCTCATACATATAAATAAGCTTTTATATAGCTTATACAAAAAAAAATAGCAAATACACTCCCGCCGAGGTTCGAACCCCGCACCTCTCGTATCCTCCTTGAACGTCTTAACCGATTGAGCTGTGCTCGAATTCGGTAATAGGTACTAACAAATTAATACTTGTAACACGACTACTATGTGACTGCAAATAAAACAGAAGCAAACAAGAGCCTCTGTAGCATCGCCTTCCCCCTTGGTACTGAATCTGTTCGAACAAAAATAAAACGGTGCAGAAATGAAATCCTTGCAAGTCAGTCAAGACTACTTAAGTACTCCCTCAATAGCCAATTACCCCATGATGCAGACATAGCGTTAACTACTGTATACTACTTCATAAGTTAAAGCTACCATAAGACTATAATGTTAAAATCAGAGCCCACTCATGCCGTGTGTGTGTGTCCGAAAATTCTGCAAGTTCAGGGCTAGTAATGCTATTATTATACAAGAGCAAATCAAAACCAAATCCCACCTATGTTAGTCCGTATACCTTACAGTATGCACTTACTGTTATTTGTCCCCCCACATGTTAACCACATTCTGCATGTCTTGAAAACCTTCACGCCACACACACACTCGCACCTACCTTCTTCCTCGCATGGGTATATCTTGGTATAATAACCCACTCCACCTCTTCACCATTACCCACATGCTCCACGGTTTGTGCAAGTCAAGATGTCTGGCGCATAATTCAGGGTCTTTTAAGTCTCCCCCTGCATGCCTCGATCAAGAACCAGTATCCAAGTAGCTCCTTCCAATTCTGCCTATATACAAATCGATCCTTGCATGCCCAAAGGCCTTCATCTTCTTCTGTTTCCTGGCGCAGCAGCCCTGCAGCTCTCTCTGGCATCCCTGAACGATACTGACCAAACTGTTGCGAATCTGAGACAACTCGAGTCTAGCCAACAAGGTAAGGTGGTCCATTAATCACCCCTTCATTACCCACCTACTGTTATCTACAAATCCTGATAGGCAACACTTTTACCTGCACAATCTGTCTATTCGAGCTTAAGTCTGTTATACCTCTTATTGCAAGACTAAAGCTGGCTGGGTGTTTCAAATCCTGAAAACAACGACAAACCTCCTCCATCCTTCTCTGTGTTCTCACGACAGGTAAGGTTTTGTTCCTCCACAACTGTCTGTCTATCTTACCTTATCACTCTCGATCCTTCTCTTGTAAATTTTGAGTCGATATTACTGCTGAAACCCTTACCTCTTGATCCCGGACTCAAGTGTTACTTATTCCCTCGCAGCTCTGAATGGGAGCGGATCAGGCTCCCATAATTCTGGAACAAACCCAGCACAGAAAAGCTAGCAAGCGTATCAAAGGTCCCTTAGCACTCTACGGTATTCCCGTTCAAAAAAAAAGAGCTGACAAGAATCAGCAACACCCTGGTTGTAAATCCAGGCAAGGTGAGCCATGCAACAGATTCCTTTTTGTGTTAAATCTCTCCTCTGTTGGTCACGTCCGATACAAACACAGAATAACCACCCAATTCCCTCTTGTTCCTTTCATGCATGAACCTCTCATGTAGTCCTCTTGGCTCTGTTGGAAAATCTCATGGGTAAAAGCTGCTCCACACCTCTCTGAAATGCAAACAGAAGGTAGCAACTTCAAACAACTTTCTGTATTCTCCAACCCACTATCTTGTTGTGTCTGGTTTGTCAAAGACTAACAACTGGGTAATTATTCCAGTTGAGGCCGGAATTATGAAGCCCTGAAAGAGCTGCATTGTACCGAGAGTTGGCCAGGAAGAACCAGCTTTAAAACAAAAACAAAACCCAAGGTAGTAAACTGCCCAACTACCCTGTACTGATTTCAAAAGTCTGTTTCAGTTTTAGATTTTCTATAAAGAAGTTGTAGAGGTGTAGACATTACTGCTTCGGGTTTAGCATCTTGATAAGACACTTAACTATGTGAGAAATCAAGGTAGGAGAAATTGGAAGTCAGGTTATAACACAAAAAGAAAACAAAAAAAGAGATAGAAAAGAAACGCATCAGTTTAGTGTTTCAGTTTCTGCAACTCTGGCCTCTCTGTATAATAACTTCTCAGAGGCGTTATAAATTTTATTGGCTGGGAAACAAACCAAAACCTTACTAACTCATAATCCCACGTGTAGATAAGTTGAGGGAACTAGGAAACAGGTTGAGAATCAGAAGACAAAAGATAGAAGAAAAATCCACCAGTTTTGGTGTTTCAGCTCTGCTGTTCTTTTTTTCAGTTCTGTGTAAGGAAGTTTTCAGAGGAGTGGCCCATGTTGTTGTGGGTCTGTTTTGAGTTAGAAACCATGTTAAAAACACGTAGCTAAGTAAGCAAGTACCTTGGGATAGATTAGCGGACAATTGATAACCCAAAAAAAAATGAAGAGGAAAACTGGAGTCTTAAACCTGCAACTCCTGGTTGCTGTATACTAATTTTTCAGATGTTGGGTAAAGATGGTATTGGCTGGATAATCAATTTAAGACCTTACTAATGTACTAGGCTGTGTGCAGATGATTAGAGGAATGCAAGAGAAACCAGCTAGCACACTAAAGAGGATGATAGTAATAAGAGAATCCACAACGTGATTTCAGTTTTTTTTTTCAGTTTTGGCCAGTTTCAATGTTGGGCGTATCAGTAACAGTTATTAAGTTGTTTTGGATTTGTCTTGAGTTTAGACTCTGGGTAAAACACCTAACTAATCAAGTAAACAAATTGTTAGAGGAATTGTAAGTCAGATTAATGAGCACAGACAAGAATATAGAATAGAGAGTATCAGGTTGATGTTTCAGGTTTGCAGTTTGTTTTCAGTTCTGGAACTTATAGTGTTTCAGGGTAAGTATGATTCTGTAAGGGTAACAAGTGGTTTGGGATTCAAACAGTAATAGAACAATTAACTACGTGAGTTATCAATGAGGGAGAAGTTGGAAGACAAGTTATTATACAGAAAGAAAAGAACATGCTTCAATTCATACTTCAGGTTTCAGGGTCTTTGCATTTTCAGTTTGGGACTTTCTGTAGCTTTAATAACGTTGTTGGGGTCTGTTAGAATTTAAAGACCATCACACACACTAAACTACTCAAGTTGGTAATGAGAGGAAGTTGAAACTCAATTCAGGAATAAACAGATAATAGAAGAGAATTATCAGTTTTATGATTTTAGTATTCACACTTCAGTTTTTCACTGCTGCCTAGTTCAGTGTGAGGCTATATCAGTGACATAAACCCAGGTGTCGTGGGTTTGCTTTGGGGTTTAGAATCTTGACCAAGACCTTAATTAACAGAGCCAGTAAATTGGGATAGTTGAGGGACAGTGGGTGAACTAACAGTAGGAAATAAAAGCAAGGATATCAAGACGTGAATGTTTCAGTTATAAGCTTCTAAAAATATGTTTCTGTATAACTCTGTACAGAATAGTTTGAAGGGGGGGTTATGTTGAGTTACTAATAAAACTAAACACTTCTAATATACCTTAGTAAGATATGAATGCATTGGGTAAGTAAGTAACTAGATTAAAGAGCATAAAGGAAAATAGAGGGAAAGACAACACATCAGCCTGGTTCGGTTCTTGATTATCTTTTCGTATCTGTTTCTGTGTAATTAATTACAGATGCTAAGTGGGTGTTTTATGAGCATAGTCTTGAGTTTACACCAAGGTTACCACCCATAGCAAGTTAGGTAAACACTGCAGGAAAGAAACCAACATAAACTGAACTAACTAGCAACAAGAACCAAGAGGGAATGTGTGGCTTGTGTTTCAGTTTCATTGATGTTATAGCCTCTGTATAACTGGGGTACAAGGGCGTACTAAGTGTGATTCTAGTTTTATAAAGAGCCCAAATGATAGCCAATAAATATAGCTAGATGAGCAAACGTGCTGGGAAGGTTAAACATCACTTTGCTACATTAGAAGCGAAGTTAGATAAGGTGGTGCAAGTGGATGGTGTTTCAGATTTGGAAACCTTTGGGTTCTGTGTAAGCAAGCTTTATGGGTATTTTAAGGATTATAGTCTCAGATTAATAAAGTTAAAACATCTCTAACCAACCTAGCTAAGAAAGGGGTACGCCTTGGACAAGTTATTTTATATAAACTTGTTACATAATTAACGCTTAAAGATGCTCTCAAACATCAGCTAGGAAAAAGGACTTAGTTAACGGGTAAAACAAGGGTGTGAATGCCCTAGGAGTAAGATAAAGTTTAATACATGGGAAGTCCTAAGGGCTAGTAAAGGTTGAACATTCAACAAAGATTCATCTAGGAAATAACACCCGATAATAGTTTAATAAGTTCGGGAAGTGTCACAAAGGTCGTCACATGAAATCATAAACTGACACCTTGTTTGTAATTAACGCTAGGGCCGTAACGAACGCCAGCCGGGACTCCATGTGTGTGTGAGACAACTTTTGCTTCTAAATCAGGTATGGACATGTGTGGTTCGTATGTTGCCGTGTTACACGGCTTGTGTGCTGTGTGCTATGTGTGAAAAAGACCTTAAGATTAAAACATGTAATTGGATTGCTTGCTCATCGTGTTATATGGTTTCTATATCATTGTTGTATATTATTTGCGCGCACACAGTAGTTTAGTCCCTTCGCGTTTATGGAATTTGAGTTGAAACATTGGGAACTATGAAAACAAAGAAAATTCTATAAAGGGGAACTCCTCTCTAACCATGGAGGACGTACCATGACACCCACTATGGTGTCTATTCATGAATAACAATGAAGAGCAAATCTCAATTGGTGGAACATGAGGATAACCCGGGAAGACGACATCTCGGGCCGCGCGGTATGGAATACTCGGGAGTTGGTATCTGCATCAGATCCTTCGCCCTTCTATGTGGAGCACATCCTGGAGTCTAGAGGTGACTCCGCTTTCTCGACCCTGGGTGTCGGGAATGGGGGAGTGACAAATTGGTGGAGCTTATCCTGGAGTCTAGAGGTGACTCCGCTTTCTCGACCCTGGGTATCAGGAATGGGGGACTAGCTATGGAGGAGACGTCCTCCAACGTGCGGTGATAAAAGAATTCACAAATAACCCTTAAAGAAACAAGGAATGATTAGCACCTACATAATAACGTCTCGGGATCAAATCTATATCCCCTGACTCGGTGCCGGAGAATAGAGGAAACCATGTGTAATGAGACCAAGTAAATAAGAAAATTCACAAATGTGATTCTTTAAGAAACAAGGAAAGATTGGCACCTATATGTTATGGTCACGGGATCTAAACTATATCCCCAGACCTGGTGCAAGGAAAGAGAAAGAAAATACACATCGTGGGAACAAGAGAAAAGAAATGAAAACACACAACGCTCGAACGATCCCATAGTGAGGATCATTGGTAAACATACCTATGCACACGTCTGATGACTTACATGATTGCTGTTGCTATATTAGCAGCTTGTTGTGCTCGGTTACGTGTTTGATACTGCTATGTTGCCAGCATGTTATGCTTGGTTGCTTGTTGCTAATGCTTTGCTACCTTTAAGTGTGTATGAAACTATGATGTATTGTGATGTGCTTTACTGCTTTATTATAGCATGTAAATTGACTTAATAATAATCGACCAAGTAGTCGTGTAGCCCGGCAACATACGGGCTTCACACGTTCATACTCAGCGTAGTTTGCTGAGTCCTTTACAACACAATTTTTACAGGTATTGAACCGGACGATAACGGAGCGTAGGCAGGATGGCTATCATGGGGGTAGTCTACCTGGGAAATTACTTTTGGATTCTCAAGTTTGAGTTATGGGATGTACTGTGTTGAACTACATGGATGTACTCTTTCAGATTGTGTGTTTAAGTTATTAACCATACTGTAGACGCTCGGTACTCGGATTTTACTTTATGTTTGTATTGGATTTCGTTAAGGTTGGACTTCCAGTCATACAGACCGTAACCTGGAGTTAGCATTGTGGTGGAGTCAACCACGTGGGTGGTTGGCGTCTGTGGCACCCAGATGTAGTTATGATCCGCTGCATAATTAACTTGTAATTTGGCTAGGCGCGATGTTTGCATTGTGGGAAGTTTATTCGGGGGTGTTACATATACCTTCCAACTGTACCGAGTATTTACAAACTAATGCCGATAACAATTTCGGTCTTACTACACCTACTGTACATATACAACTTAAATGGCTACCCATGTACAAACGACTACCCCGTCCTACTCTCGAACGGCTTCCAGCTCCTTGTACCTGAAATAGGAAAGAGAAGAAAGGGTGGCCCCCAAGGGGCTCAGCACCTTTGCTGGTATGGTAATCCCGCAGCCCGCATGCTACAGGGCCACACACAACTATTTGTCGTCTTGGCATGCGGTTGATTACATTTAAATCATGCATGTACTCCAATAACACAAAACACAATACAATCCACAACAGTGGTCACAACAAATACATACAACACATCTACACCTAATAAATCACTCTTTGTGTTCTTTGACCCTAGAGTGTTTCTCCTCTAATGGAGCTATTTCCTCAATAGATGACACTTACCCACTAATCGGGTTATCCATAAACGCCTCTTACTATAAACTGGGATTCATATCCATGATCCACATACTCCACATTTTAACAACATATATCATCACATCACAATAAGCATTGCAGTACATCATAACAATAACATAACGGGTACGGATCTCTTTAGGAACCGCCCCAAACATAGTTAGTTCACTGGGAGAGCCTAGAGGATGCTGTCAAACTCTTGCTAAGCTCGTTTACATAACTCGTTACCGTCCTGTTAGACGAACGGATAACTTAACATAAAGATGGATCGGATATAGTGATCCGAACACAAGCATACATAATCCCCAACAGACGTGAGTCAAGAGCCTTGGTTAAGCTCAGGGGTGATTGAAGACCAATGAAGGAAGACAACCAATAGAGAGGAAGCTGAAGAAACTGTATACAACAACTCCCAAACAACGCGCGACCGGAACTACCGGATTCCTCACCCCCCACAATATATAAATATTCACAGATAAAGACTCCGCTGTGGAACCTATCACATCAGCACACAATACAGCATTACAACTGAGTTAATCACACAAAGGAGGGTCATACATTTACAGCAAACATCACACACAACATCACACAACTAACTCACGCATAGCCGTGGTTAGAACGTTCCTTAGGTTGGAAACGTTATTACCGGATACCGTTCTCTTACGTTTACCTAATAATGGTTAACTAGCCTTTCATGCGCATTCGAGGTTACCGGTATCGGTTCGCAAACGCACAACAACAATAGCGACTGTAAACTCGTTTCATGATTTATCTTATAACGTGGCAAACACACGGAAAATCACATTGGCATACAAGCCGGTGTAATCCGGTAGGACACAAGTTGCAAGAAAACCATACCTGTCACCGGGGTTCCACTCTAACGTGCCATCACATGTTCCTCGTAACATCTTTGAACAACTGGTAACATTACATTTACTTTCATTAACACCGGGGTAACTTGATTGTTTAAAGTCTAATGCTCATGACTTACTCCCGTTAATCAGTTAAATAACCTCACATTTTTAACTTGTTTTACTTTTTACATTTTAATACAACTTTCCAGCCACCCAAGTGTCATTATAACTCACTTAACATGTCCTTAACAACCTCATAACATCATTACTTATCAATCCCCATCATTTGGCATCATTATTTAACCTTAAACTCAACTTTTTAAGTGGTCCGGGACTTGGTCCCCAACTAAGGTCCCGGACCTTGTCATTGTAAAATCCTCGGGCTGTTTTCATGGGGTGGTCCGAGACTTCATACAAGTCCTAGGTCCCGGACCAATACAAGCAAAAGACTCTCGGGGGTAAATAAGGGGGTGGTCCGGGACTTCCTACAAGACCCAAGTCCCGGACCAAGGCTGTGTAAGAACTCTCGGCCCCTTTTTAATGCATGGTCCGGGACATTAATCCAAGACCTAAGTCCCAGACCACTGCTACAGATTTTGCATTTTGACATTTTCTAAGTCTTGTTGCAATGGTTCTCCACATCCATTAAATGTATAAACTTCCCAAATGATCTTAGGTATATTCTAAAGCCAAAATATCATCTTAAACTCACCTAGTTCCTTGTCCAACTTGTTACTCAATTTCTTACAAAATTTACCAACACTTATAACATTTCTTACTAGGTTTCTAAATGGTGTTTCCCACCTATGACAACAACTGTCCTAAAATGTTTTCTCACCAAGACTTTGAAGTATCCCAAACACTCATTTGCATTCTAAATCCTCCAAGACAATGCCTAAACCCTTATTGCATCCTAGTACACTTTAAGACATGTTTTCCTCTCTAGTAAAACACTTGTTCATTTCTAACACTTCCTAGTTCACCAAAACTCATTTAAAACACTTAGAACTTCTTGTACATTTTCCAAATTTTTCCATGGGTTCTCCTAGCACATCAACACTCCAAAACACATAGTTTTTACCATTAAACATTCAAGAACACCTAAATCCATCAAGAGCTTTCTCACACACAAAACTCCACCAAATTTACACTACATCACAATATAGTGTATAATTTAATTGCTTGGCACTTAGGCCCTTAAATAACATGGCTCTTAGGTCCTTAAATTGCATAAACCTTAAACACTGAATTTCCCACATAAATAATGCCTTTGACCTGCAATTACATACAACAACACATATGCCCTTTAATAGTTTCCTTGAGAGCATTTTACTAGGTCATTCACCATTGGCTCCTTAGGTATTTTATTAAGCAAATCAAGCTCACTTTTCCTAAGGCATTTAAACTACATTGAGATAGTTTGTTTACCTCTTTTCCTCTCAAACTTCTTTCTTGTTTCCTTGAACCGAAAATCAGCAAGGAGTTTGATCATTTGTCAACTTTCTAATAAATATACATATAAGGGTAATGAGCATTAAGTTTCATACTTAAACTCACATATAAACCCTAAATTTACATAAGTGTTCTAAACACTTAAAATAGAAGTTTACCTTAGAATTTGAAAGAGAACTTGAATATGTAACAAGAGAGGTTTCCACCAAGCCCTTGAATGATTGGAATGAAGCTAAACAAAGCAAAAGAAAACACCATGAAGAAGGTGATTTCAGTCACTTATGAAAACAAAAGGAAATGAAGTTTTTCTTTGAGTTTCCTTACCTTGAAGCAAAGGAGAACAACAAGGTGTGAAAAGATGAGCTCAAGCTCCTTCAATGGTGAATCTCCATGGCACCAAAATGGAGCTTTTGAAGATTTGAAAAGATAGAATTGAAGAGCTTGGCAAGACTAAGAGAATGGTGGTCTTGGTTTTTGATTTGGCAAAGGGAGCTAGGAGATATAAGCTATGGAAGTTGAGAAATGGTGAAGTTGCTGTAGCATAACCGACGGAGAAGGAAGGAGAAGATTGGAGACCATGGGAAATGAAGAGGGAAAGGAGAGAATGAGAAGGAAACTTGCTTTTGGAGATATTTAAGCTAAAAGCAAATAGTGACTTTTGCTTTATCATTTACTTAACTTATTTATTTGTTTAGGTGTGGTGAGTCACTCATGAAAACCGGCCCACTTAGTGTTTTAGGCTAAGTCATGGTCTTTGTTGACCAACAAGACAACTTATATTGAATTATATTGTAAACTAGCTTATTTTTGTTACTATTCACAAACTAAGGCACATATTTGTGAAATTTTTGATTTCTCATTGATTTAGACTTCCTAATGCGATACTAAGTAGTACACATATTAATTAAAGAGTAATTATGGTCATTTAGCCACTCAAAACTCATTTACAAGACAATTTTTCAAAAATGTGCTTTAAGACTCCTTAAAGCATATTTTGTGTTTTAACTTGTTTTCAAGCTTGGTTTTCTTTGGTAATTGATTTAACATGTCCATTAGCATGTTTATAAGGTCTAGGAATGACCTTTAGGTATTATACGTGGTTACACCAAGTCTAGAGCAAGTATTTGCCTAAATTGACTTTAAGGTGTTTTCTTGTGTTTTGTTTGGTTTAATTTTCTACCAAGGTTCCTAAAGACTTAATTAGCCTTATCAAATCATAATTGAATGTTATTAAGTCTTGGTAGGCTCATTGGGTCCTAACCAAGTTCACTCCGAGCTTAGAGCATGTTTTTGCCCAAACTGTCTTTTAGTGCTTTACTGTTTTTACTATGGTTTAAATTGTACACTGATGTTTCTAAGGCACTTTTTAACCTTTAAATATCATAGTTTAGTATTTAAACAATATATCAAGGTTTGGGGTATTTCACATTTTGTTAATGAATAATGTTCATTTTATTATGAAAGAAGATTCATTTTGCTAATGAATAAGATTCACTTTGTAATATATACTCATTCTAAAAACATAAAATTTTAAGTTTACCAAAACATATCCATGACACATCTTGTTTTAAAGAGCACGAAAAATGATGAACAATGGTATAATATTTTTTATTTTTGCACTTATATTTTGTAAGTTATAACATTTTGAAAAAAATTATTTCTCTCTCCTTATACCAAATATCATATTCAGCCCCTCCAAAATTGCTTCCCGTGCACGCGCGTTAGTTCCTCTTTATTTTTGATTCTTTTATTCTTTTAATGTTTTTCCTCAATCTCTTGGTGACAAGTGGACAGTGTCCACCTTCCAATATGGCTCCTTCCTCAGGCTTTCCATTCTGTAATAAATTACTCCTTGTTTTTCTAAGCCGTTGAGTCTAGTCCTCTTTTAAATTGATTACAACGTTAGTTATTCATCTATCTTTCAATTATTATTTACAACACTAATTGCTAAATTGGTTTTCCAAAATTATTTACAACGCATATTAATTCCTTCTTCTCTCCAAAACTAATTACTTTTAATATTCAAATAATATTATTTATCTTCCTCTACCATTACGGTTCTATTTAACTCACGATCTACTTCACAATCTCCTTCATCCTCATCACAACTTTATTACGCTCCTTCTCTCCAAACTTCTAAATTCTCGCTCTTTACTTTTTGCTATTGATAAGCTTCTTCCCTGGTGCCGGATTAGGTAGAAGGGTAAAGTTTAATAGTTGGTAAGGCTTTGAGATTATTTTGGTTGCGATTTAGTAAGTTTCTCATTGATATCTCTATTCACAATTCTAGACCCCGAATTCTCTGATGGGCGCTACTAGTGGATTGGCTAGTTTATCTTCGTAGTGGTAAGCGTATTCAAGTAAACATATGTGCTAATCATCATTTCTTGTGTGGCTTTACAAAATGTTGAAGGATTGATAAAACCCTGATTTGGGAATTTTGGAAGTTAGAAATTATTTTCCCTGTGTATTCTGATTCAATGATTTTGCAATTGGAATTGGTTATTATTTTGGGAGACTTTCATTTGATGAATAGTTTGGATTGTTGGTACCTTTATGGTGCCTCGTGTAAATTGTTAGTACCTTTATGGTGCTCTGTGTAAATTATTGGTACCTTTATGGTGCTCCATGAAATTATTGGTACTTTGTACCCACTGAATTTTTGCCTGCAAACACTGATATGCAGTTAAGCTCTATGATCTACTCCATTAGGTCATAAGTACCTTCTGAGGGGTGTGCACACTTAAGGACTTAGGGTGAGGTGGCAATATTATTGTTGTGGCCCTAATTTGGGTGTCCGTCCGTGAATACTGATGATTGAAATCCTGGTGAAAGTTCTCTCCCTAAATACTTTTGGTGAACATGATTGTGGAAATGTTTTCATGGAATAATGTTATTGGTTGTGTTACTAATATACAAATATAAAATGAGTTTCAAAATGTATTTTACACAATGAGGCAATGTTTACTCAGTTTCACTGATTTGTGCGATCCCTTCATGCTTTTTGTATGTTATTTTCTGATCATAGGTAACTATGGCTGAATTGAAGATTTCACTGATTTGTGCGATCCCTTCATGCTTATTGTGTGTTGTTTTGTGATCGCAGGTAACTATGACTGAATTGAAGATTGGGAACATGCTATCACCTAGCTTATGAAGGACGGGTTATTTCTGAGTTGTTAAGATGAGTTTGGGAAATGTTTTAAGATTGATTTTTGGTTAGATTAAGCCTGAGCACTCAATGGTTATTGCAGAATGTTATTTCTGAGTGGTTTAGAACATGTGTAATTTACATACAAGAAAGAAATTAAAAACTCAAATTATAAACGTCGGGCTGCAAACAATTCCCGGTCGTAGTAGTATAACGAGTGTCGTATCCACAGGGAGATTGTTCAATTTACCCTAGTCTTGGTAGTTACTTAAAAACTGTAAAAAGGGGTTTAGCCGGAGGCAAGCTTGATTTGTTGTTAAATTAATACAGAAATAATAAAACAGTTAAAAGGTGAATTAAGTGATGTGGATGGAAAAATGTATCCTAGGATAGCGGGGGAATTTCCTAAATTACTTAAACATATTTATAACCTTGTCTCAATTATTTATTGCCTATTAGAGTTAATAATTGTCAGTTACGAACTCTTAATAAAAGCCTTAATATTTTCCTGCTCAGTCCGGAGTGTAAATACTAAGATTAATTCCTTTGTGGTACCTAGACTATCTCAAAATCATATGTTGATAATTACCAAATAAATGCAGTCGTTTGTCGCGCAAAGCATTTAGCAATATTAGTTGAAAGGAATTAAAACAAGTTAAATGAGAGAAACAGGTGATAAATATTAATTACGTAATATTAGAAATCAAACCCCCATCCTAGGATACAAAGAAAATTACTCAGACATTAACGGAGATAAGAAGATTACACAGATAGATTTTGACATTAATTCAGAGGAAGAACTGGTCTGTTCTCCTCTCACTGCTGCTCTTCTATTTCTTTTGTTACTGCGTGAGTGTGGAATGATGTGGTGGTACGGGAGGAAATATGAGTGGAAGCGAATGGGTGAGTGTGGTGAATGGTTTCTTCAGACTCCCGTCGTGCGTGGTTGTTTTATGCAGTTAAGGTGGTGGGTTTATATAGAGGTTTGGATCCGTACGAATTTGATTGCAGATGAAGAAGAGCATTGATTGCTTCATTGATTGCTTCCTTCATTGATTGCAGGGGACAGAGCGTGTGCAGAGTAGATGGATAAGTTGCGGGCGAGTCGGGCGAGTTGGAGACGACGACGGCGCGAAGAAGATACTGGTCGCGACTGATAATTAGTCACGGTTATTGGTGTCCGCCTGCTGGTACCGCCCAAATAAGTGGCGGTAACTGTGTCCGCGATTAAGAGGCGGTAGCCTCTATGTTGACCGCGAGGCGGTTGCCTCAGTGTTGTCCGCGAGTTAAGAGGCGGTAGCCTCTGTGTCGACCGCGAGGGGCGGTAGCCTGTGCCTCTCACGTCCGCCTCCTTAACCGCCCGTTAAGAGGCGGTTGCCTCAGCCCTGTCCGCCTGGCGGTTGTCCGTGTGACGTCCGCCACTTAGGGGGCGGTTGCACAGTCCACCGCGTGACTCTCGCGTGACTCTGTTTGACCGGCTCTACATTCTTCGTTATAAGTCCGTTTTCTGAGCCGTTTGCGTCTATGCGTTTGTCTCTTATCTACTTCACTCCCAGCTTGGTTTTCCTCATGTTAAACCAATAAATTTGTGAGATAAACAATAAAACATAAACTAGAGGAAAACTAACCGAAGTGGAGAAATGAGCAAGAAAAGTGCTAATATTATATATGAAATACACCTATAAATCATGCTCATTTGGACACTTATCACACCCCCACACTTATCTTTTTGCTTGTCCTCAAGCAAAACTACGTACCTAAGTAGGGAATGCTCAATATTAACAAATATTATTATGAAGGGTAGGATAAAGAACTCAATAGTACATGATCTTAAACTTTTTAGAGGAGTGTGATCCATCACCTACTGGTGGCATAGGTGTACTCAGGGCAAAAATAAAAATAAGTTTTCGGGGTATGATCCGGAGTACTTCAATGCTTCTTGATTTAAGGTGACTTTGAGAACTTTTACCATGGCCAACTTCTCTCAAGAATGGGCATTGAGGAGAAAACAAAAGGAAAAATAGATTTATGCATTTGTTTCACTTTTGCATAAGAGATGAGAAGATAATATAGGCATCATGCCTTTGTATTTAAGAATACTCAACTCTCTTGTTGGTTACCAATGGTGTCTCACAAGTCCCTTATTTATTTTATTTTTTCCTTTTTGACAGAGAAGCACCCCTTAGCAATCCCTAAGAAAGAAGACAGAAAGAACCCCTGAGTAATAAAAATCCAACCATTTCAGATCATTTGGTCACACCGCATAAAAATGCTCCTCAAAAGTAATCAAAATTTTAAAATTTTTGTACATTTTTGTACCATTTATCCCACAATTCATAACAATATTTATTCCTAAAGAGAACAACCCACATAAAAAGGGTCCGCGATATTGAATTTGAACAAACGCAAGATAAGCAGAGATTTAAGCATTTAAGCATAAAATGTCACCGAAAAGGGCACACTCCCCCACACTTAAATTGAACAATGTCCTCATTGTTCACTAGAAAAACAAGGGAAAGATTCAGAAGGCCTTTTCGGTAAGTAGATAAAATAGAGAGAACACGAAGCTCACGAATATTCATTTAAGCATATAAATTCTCCTCTGCATATTTTATTTAAATAAAAGCAAGTTTAAAGAAACTGGTACTCCCCTGATTTTATTTTTGCTAGCGTGTTTGGACTTCCCCCACACTTGAGCTTCAGCCTCAAGTAGCGTAGCTTGGTTGCGGTGTAGACATGAAATTGCACCTGCATAAAACACTAGAAGCAACCATACTAAAACGGGGTTAAAAGTTAGCAAAAATAAAATTGAAGGGAATCTGAAAATTAAAACAGCATAAAAGCATATAAAAGATAAGTTCGTCCGGGTTGCCTCCCGGAAAGCTGCCCTTCTTTAACGTCTTTGGCTAGACGCTTTTTCGTTAGATCGATCCTGGGGGTGGTTATGAGGAGTAGATCCAAAGCATGACTCGATGGTTTTTTTGAGAGTCCACCTGGATGCATGTTTTCTTTTCTTATCCCGCTCTTCGTCCGGGATTGGTGGTGGTATCTCTGTATAGACATGCCGTCTGGAAGGGTGATAAACAGAAGTGGGGATGATGATGATTGAGTATCCCTCACAAACTTGAGATCTTTGGATTTGCTATCTGGAGATCTTCCTGATGCAAACTCCAGCTTTTCGTTATAAGCTTGAAGGGTGATTTTCCCCTGGGCTACCCAAATGTGCACATCGGCTGTGGCAAGGAATGGTCGTCCAAGGATGAGAGGTGTAGTGGAGTTCTCTTCGATGTCTAGAATGACAAAATCGCATGGGAAGTATAAGTGCTCCACTTTAATGATAACATCCTCCACCACTCCGCTTGGGTATGTTACCGAACCATCTGCCAGTTGCAGGGTCATCTTAGTCTTTTTCATCTCTTCCATTTTCCCAGCTTTTTGAAAGTGGAGAGGGGCATCAAATTTATGGAAGCACCTAGATCGCATAAGGAGTATGGAAATGAGGTGCTACCAATTGTGACTGGAATGGTGAAGCTGCCCGGATCATTGCATTTTGATGGTAGTGGTTTTTGTAGAGTAGCTGAGCAAGCTACATTGAGAGGTACCGTACCGACTTCGGCCAATTTAGTTTTGTTGGATACGAGTGTTTGAGGAATTTGGCATAGTTTGGCATTTTGGCAATGAGGTCTACAAACTGTATGTTGACGTTTAGTTGCTTCTTCAGCATTGCCAGAAACTTACCATATTCATTATCCAACTTCTGCTTCTGTAGTCGGCGAGGAAATGGTATAGGCGGTTCTTGTGAAGACGGTTCTGAAGCTGATGGAATAGTGAGGACGCTTGGAGATGTCTTTTCTGCTGGGAACTCAGCTTTTTCTTCACTATCCTCTTTGGATTCTTTTGATTGTTGCGGGATGTGAATCTCGTCGGTTTTCTTACCGCTTCTCAAGGTTATCGCCTTAACCTCTTCTTCGTCTTCTTCGAAGTCGAGCTTTTCGTTTTCATAACCAGCCACCAAGTGCTCAAGGTAGGTATTCTCAGATTGAATACGATTATTATAGACTTGGCGGTGCTTTCAAGTTCAGCTACATTCCTTTTGGAAGTCTCAATTGCTACAACCCACTCTTGGAGGGAAGGGTGTAGTTCTGGAACTTTAGCTGTTTTAGCCACCTCCGTCTTTTCTTCATCGTGCTCCTTCACATAGATGCACTTGGCTTGCTCTCTTGGATTTGGTTCATTTTGGCTGGGGAGAGCCCCTGGCGGTCTCGAGCAAGATGTTCTGCAAGTTGATTGAATTTTCCTTCGATTTTCTGGTTGAAGGCTTCTTGTGCAGAGAGCTGGTTCTGAGTTATGGACATGAATCCTTTCATCATCTCTTTGAGTTCTGCGTTTGGATCAGAAGAGGATGATGATGGTTGTTGTTGTTGTTGTTGTTGTTGTTGTTGGAAACCTGAAGGGGCACCTTGTGCTCTATAACCCATATTAGAGTTTGGTTGGGGTCGGTTCCCCTGATAGGCATTGGAATTGTTGTTCTGCCCTCCTTGGTTTTGATCATTATTTTTCCATGAGAAATTCGGGTGATTTCTCCATGGATAGTTGTTGTTGAAGTTGTTGTTGTTATAGGAGTTACCGGGACGGTTTCCTATGAATTGTACTTCCTCGTACTGGCCTTTGCCTTCGCATTGATGAGTTTCATGAGGACCGGCGCATATGACACATCCTTCTGTGGGTGGAACTGGTGGTGAACTTGTAGGTGGAGAAGCTATTGTTTTTACAATTTCGTTCTGTGATGTCGTTAGCTTTTCCACCATCTTTGCAAGGGACGAGATCTGAGCCGATAAATGATCTGTAGGCTCAACATGGAGTAGGCCTGCTGCTCGTGGCGTTCTTCCCTTGGATCTCGTCCACTGTCTCGTATTGCTCGTCATGGTTTCTAGAAGATCCATTCCTTCTTTAGGAGATTTCATCATGAAACTTCCTCCTGCAGAGGAATTGACGAGTATCGGTTCCCATCATCCAGACCGTTGAAGAATGACAGGCAGAGGGATTGATCGTCAAGACCATGGTGGGAACATTTCATTAGCATATCTTTGAATCTGTCCCATGCGTCGTACAACGTTTCTCCTGGCTCTTGACAGAAAGTGTTGATTTCACCGATCAATTGCCTCGTTCTACTGGTTGGGTAGTATTTGGCAAGGAATTTTTGGGCCATTTGAAGCCATGTGGTGATTGATCGGGAGGGAAGGCTTCGGTACCACCGGTTTGCTGAATCCGATAATGAGTGAGGAAAAAGTTGTAGTCGGATTCTTTCTTTGACATTGCCGGTTTGACCAAAGGAATTGCAGAAGTCTAGAAGAGACTCAGATGATTTGGAGCTTCATCTGGGTTCGCTCCACTAAACTTGCCTAGATCCCGGCGGTGATGTAGTGGGTTTTGAAAACCCATCGTCCGGCTTCTTCTGGTGTTAGTTCAGGGAGAACTATGGCTGATGCTCTTCCTTCGGTGTTAGGTTGGTGATAATCAGATAGGGCACGGTGTTCTGGTTGAATTGCATGGTCCATTTCATTTATACTTCGTTATTGGCCATGGCTTGGTTTCTCAGGTTCTTTGTGCTTGTAATAAAGTACGCTCGGGCTCGGGGCTCGGACTGATTGGTGGAGAGCCTCGGGTTCGAGTGTTTGGCATGCACAGAAGATAACTTGTGGTTTGTGAGAAACTGCAAATTTAGTTAGTAAATAAAATAAGAAAGGCAGAGATATTGGTTAGGCTGATAAACGTTAGGAGTTAGTATACTGGAAATTATAAGTTAGTAGTTAGAGACAATGGAAAGAAATGTTAAGGACAATGGAAATGAAATGTTAAGGACAATGGAAAGAAAATGTTAAGGACAATGGAAAGAAAATGTTAAGGACAATGGAAAGAAATGACAGGAAATTTAAAGTTAGTAGTTAGAGACTATGGAAAGAAAGGACAATGGAACGAAATGACAATGGAACGAAATGACAATGGAACGAAATGACAATAATATTAAGATGTTAGGAGTTAGATGTCCAAAGTCCAAAGTCAAATGTCCAAGTCAGGTCAGAAGTCCGATGTCCAAGTCAGATTATAAGTCCGATGTCCAAGGTTAGATTATTAACAAGATAATATTGACAGTTTATTATAATAAAACAGGTGAACTACCGGAAACTAGGGAAATTGATGGAATCAATCTCCCCGGCAATGGCGCCAATTTGCAGAATGTTATTTCTGAGTGGTTTAGAACAGGTGTAATTTACATAAAAGAAAGAAATTAAAAACTCAAATTATAAACGTCGGGCTGCAAACAATTCCCGGTCGTAGTAGTATAACGAGTGTCGTATCCACAGGGAGATTGTTCAATTTACCCTAGTCTTGGTAGTTACTTAAAAACTGTAAAAAGGGGTTTAGCCGGAGGCAAGCTTGATTTGTTGTTAAATTAATACAGAAATAATAAAAACAGTGAAAGGTGAATTAAGTGATGTGAATGGAAAATGTATCCTAGGATAGCGGGGGAATTTCCTAAATTACTTAAACATATTTATAACCATGTCTCAATTATTTATTGCCTATTAGAGTTAATAATTGTCAGTTACGAACTCTTAATAAAAGCCTTAATATTTTCCTGCTCAGTCCGGAGTGTAATACTAAGATTAATTCCTTTGTGGTACCTAGACTATCTCAAAATCATATGTTGATAATTACCAAAATGCAGTCGCTTGTCGCGTAAAGCATTTAGCAATATTAGTTGAAAGGAATTAAAACAAGTTAAATGAGAGAAACAGGTGATAAATATTAATTTACGTAATATTAGAAATCAAACCCCCATCCTAGGATACAAAAGAAAATTACTCAGACATTAACGGAGATAAGAATTACACAGATAGATTTTGACATTAATTCAGAGGAAGAACTGGTCTGCTCTCCTCTCACTGCTGCTCTTCTATTTCTTTTGTTACTGCGTGAGTGTGGAATGATGTGGTGATACGGGAGGAAATATAAGTGGAAGCGAATGGGTGAGTGTGGTGAATGGTTTCTTCAGACTCCCGTCGTGCGTGTTGTTTTTTTTATGCAGTTATGGTGCTGGGTTTATATAGAGGTTTGGATCCGTACGAATTTGATTGCAGATGAAGAAGCATGTTGCTTCATTGATTGCTTCCTTCATTGATTGCAGGGGACAGAGCGTGTGCAGAGTAGATGGATAAGTTGCGGGCGAGTCGGGCGAGTTGCAGACGACGGGCGCGAAGAATACTGGTCGCGACTGATAATTAGTCACGGTTATTGGTGTCCGCCTGCTGGTACCCCCACGCAACCACACAATAGCAAAGCAAATACGTGGTAACCTCTGTGTTGTCCGCGAGGCGGTAGCCTCAGTGTTGTCCGCGAGTTAAGAGGCGGTAGCCTCTGTGTCGACCGCGAGTTAAGAGGCGGTAGCCTGTTGCTGCTCTCACGTCCGCCTCCTTAACCGCCCGTTAAGAGGCGGTTGCCTCAGCCCTGTCCGCCTGGCGGTTGTCCGTGTGACGTCCGCCACTTAGGGGGGCGGTTGCACCAGTCCACCGCGTGACTCTCGCGTGACTCTGTTTGACCGGCTCTACATTCTTCGTTATAAGTCCGTTTTCTGAGCGTTTGCGTCTATGCGTTTGTCTCTTTATCTACTTTACTCCCAGCTTGGTTTTCCTGTTAAACCAATAAATTTGTGAGATAAACAATAAAACATAAACTAGAGGAAAACTAACCGAAGTGGAGAAATGAGCAAGAAAAGTGCTAATATTATATATGAAATACACCTATAAATCATGCTCATTTGGACACTTATCAGTTATTGAGTGTGGCAGTAACGCCCTGGTAATTGTATTTCTGCTGCTATTTGATCAAACTTTTGACCATTATGTTAGAGTAATACTCATTGGCAATTATAAATTGTGTGGAGGTTTTCATATGTTGATTTAACTATTGCTTCCGTTGTGTTTATTTAGTAACTAATGCTATCTAAGTTTTTCAAAGAATTTCTCTATCTGTTGGCATTGATTTGGTGAACATTTGGCATCTTGCTGACTTCGTTTTCGTGTTGGAAATCGCATTTCAGGACCTGTCTGAACGTCCATCCGGTCATCAATGTTCGGACAGGCCCTGAGAGTTTAAGTTAATTTCACAGAACTAGGTGTGTCTGAATGTTCGGACAACATGCGAGGACGATTCCAGCTTGTAAGTCTCGACTCATGTCCAAACTTACAAGTTCGGACCAACGTTTGGACCACATAAGAATTTTATCGAAACTTGTGTCTGAACTTACATGTTTGGACGTCTTTGGTTTTAACTCTCGACTTGTGTCCGAACGTCAATGTCCGGACACAAGTTCGGACGTTTTCATCCTATGATTTTTTTCAACTCTCGACTTGTGTCTGAACATCAATGTCCGGACACAAGTTCGGACATTCCAGTTTTCTCAGACGTTTTCTTCTCGGCTTGTGTCCGAACTTAGATGTCCGAACACAAGCTCAAACAACCCTTGTTTTATCATTTCGGGACTCGTTCGGAGTCCGTTTTCAAAATCATTTACGCCGTTAGATTCGTGTTTTTGTGTACTTTTATTTAAGATAAAATCCAGGGCATTACAATTGATGTCGATTTCAATATTTTACTAGTCACTAATATGTTTTACGCATCAAAGATAAAAAAACGAGTATGGAAATTTGATGTCATATTATGGAGAAGCTCGGCAGGCGTACGTTGAATGGTATGCCTCGATGGCTGAATCACAGAATATTGGAGTCCCATGGATCATGTGCCAATAAAGTGATGCTCCTAAACCTATGGTATATAATTCTATGCATTGCGACTTGATAATCTAGTTTATCGAACTATGAACTTTTTACACAATAGTGTATTGTACATTTAATATATAGTTGTCCCTTGACTTTTAGATCAATACTTGTAGTGGATGGTATGTATTGAGATAACTTCACTTCAAACAATCCTAACAGCCTTAAGATGTGGACTGAAAACTGGACTGGTTGGTAAGTATATACATAGATGCATATGACTATTATGTATGTGTTATGATTTTAATCAATCCATTTTTAAATATTGATATGATGTATTGTAATAAAATTTTAATGTTTAAGAACTAGGGTGGAAAAAATCCTTACCGAATTGCTGAGGATCTTGCTTTTTTTCCGTTGCACGTTTCTACCAAACAGGTGGCACCTTCCAAAACTACTACATGGTAATATCTGTGTGTTATGTTTTTGTTCAATAATGAAGTGTTACCTTTCACAGCGTACAAGAAATATAACAATATTTGTACTATAGTATCATGAGGTACCAATTTTGGTAGAACAACCGGTGGACCATACATCACCGCGTCTTATGATTATGATGCACCCCTCAATGAATATGGTAACCTGAATCAACCCAAGCGGGGATATTTGAAGCAACTTCATGGTTTTTTGAAATCCATAGAGCAGTCCCTCGTCAATGGAAATGTTTTCAACAAGGACATGAACAACTCTATCTACGTATGTTAAAACCTTGCTTAATATATTTATTTTTTTAGATAAGTTGGGCTTTCGCCTTGTATTGATAACGACAGTAACAATGAGGTAGCAAAAGTAAGAAGAAGTAGGTGTTTGTATGGGCCTCATTAAAACCCCCCAAATGCAAAACCCTATGGGAAAAAACATGAGGAGGGAAAAAGAGTACCCCACCCTTACACCCTTACAGTAAGAATCACAATTCCTCAGTAGATAAAATTAATTAAAACTATAGGCTGGTGTACTCCCCTGCTGCGGCAATTGTCGCATGCTCCAGTGGCACTTGCATACCTGTACCCACGCATCAGATGCAATCCTGGAGTGAGAACCTTGCCCACTCTTATGTTGCAGCTTACTCCTGTCAGATTCTAGCATAACACCTTGCAGCAGAGCTAGTAAATTAATAAACTAAGACAACAAGACGGTACAGGCTCCGATCAACTATATAAGCTTCCTGGCTGTTGTTCCGGAAGTTTTTGCGGTGCAGTGACGTGAGATCATGGTTGCCAATTATCGCTTCCATTTCTTGGAGACAATTCTGAACCGGAGCCGAGAGTTGATAGGGAGATACCAGAGTATCTTGATGCATATGTAACATGAAATATTGTAGTTTCTAGTAACTGGCTCCATTACCTCAGGCTATAGTGATCCCATTTCACCACCGGTCCAAGTGCAGCATTGGTTCCAGCAGTCCCCATTCACCACCTTGATTAGCCATCGTTCCTGAAAATTTAAACCGTCTCCCCAACACCTCAGGGGAAATGTAAATCTTCCTTTAGAGAGCCCGCTTCCATGAATCGTGCAGTCGGTATTGGTAACTCCGGCCACCACGTTTTTGTCCACCTCCATACTCCCAATTTCACCCCTAGTACTACCTTCCCCACCAAGAACTCCTCATCTCTAAATACTTTGTTGTTTCTTGCCGTCCAAATCTGCCACATCCCGTAGAACAAAGTAGATCGCCAAATTTTCTTTGCCTTGCTCCTCATGGGCTTCATCATCCAGTCCTGGAATATATCCGATACAGATTCTTTGAACACAAATCCGATGTTTCACCAGGACAGCAACAAGCACCATACCTTTGCTGACTCTCGACAGAAAAAAATAATATGCTCTACCGTTTCCATTGATCTGACGCATAGGGGGCATCTGCTTTGTGCTAACGACACCATGTCCTTTTCGAACAACATATCACGGGTGGTCAGTTTCCCATACACCATAAACCACACCGACATTTCCACCTTAGGTTCTGCATTATTATTCCAAAATTCAGCCGCATCAGGAGCATGCAAATACTGCTGCTCGTTCGGTGTTTGTTGCTGCCAAGTATGGATCTCCTGGTAGATCTCTCTGACTGTGAACTTCTCCCCTTCAGTACCCCAGCTACTATCATCCTCTTGGTCAGGGCTGGGCACACTTCTTTCTATCAGGATTTTCATTTGTTGCAACAATTCTTCTTCGAAAGCATATAGTCTTCTCCTCCAATTAAATTCCCATGACCACCCGTGTTCCGTCCATCTGCCCATCTCCCCTACTTTAGCTAGCTTCTGTTCAGACACCTGGTATAGCCGTGGAAATGCCTCTTTTAGTGGCCTTCTACCTGTCCAAATATCTAACCAGAAATCAATCTTCCTACCATTCCCAAGGCTAATGTTTATTTTTCTGGACAACACCTCTTTGACCTTCGGGTTCCCTTCTGTAGCTGCAATTATCGAAGCCCATATACCTTTCAGCTTTAGCTCGGGCCACCGAGTACTACCCCCAAACACCTTATTTTCCATATCGTATATGGAGCATATTGACCGTTTCCATAAGGCTGTAGATTTCCTGGAGAATTTCCACCTCCATTTTGCTAAGAAACTTAAGTTTTTAGCCCTCAGATCAGCGATTCCAATTCCCCCTAGTTGTTTTGGTCTTGCTAGCTTCTTCCACGCCACTGGCACCAGTGTTCTCTCCCTATACTTTCCCTAGAAGAATCTTCTTTGGATTGATATTAGTTCCTCTTTAACTTTGGCTGGCACCACAAACAAGCTAGCGTAGTACAGTGGAATAGAGTCTAAAACTGACCGAATTAGAACCGTTCTTCCAGCTTTGGACAGGCTAGAAGCTTTCCATCTTGCGAGTCTGTTTTCCACCCTCTCAATCACTGGTTTCCATGTTTTAACCCTTCTCGGGTTAGCCCCGAGAGGGCACCCCAGATATGTAGTGGGTAACTTCCCTGTCCGGCATCCCAAAGTGTCGGCTACCAGTTTTTCCTCGTCTGTATTGGTGTTGATACAGAAGGCGGTGGATTTCTCCAGATTGATGCTTAGTCCACTCATGTCTGCGAATGCGATGAGAATCCTCCTCAGACCTGTAAGCTCCTCTTTAGAAACTTCACAAAACAGCAGTGTGTCGTCTGCATACTGAAGGTGCGTTAGTCTGACTTCTCTAGAGCCAATCAGCAGCCCAGAAAATCTGTGGTTTTCCACAGCCTTCTTGATCAGCATGTGCAAAGCTTCTGCAACTATCACAAACAAGAACGGAGACAGCGGGTCTCCTTGACGGAGGCCTTTCTTGGGCTTGAATGGTTTGGTGGGGGAGCCGTTGACCAGAATAGAGATTCTTGCTGTTGTCACACACTCCATGATCCATTTTCTCCATTTAGCCCCAAAGCCAAAGTGATGTAGCATCTTGTCTATGAATACCCACGCGACGCAATCATAAGCTTTCTTAAAATCCACTTTAAACAGCACTCCTTTTTTCTTTTTTGATTTTAGCCATTGGACTGCTTCATTTGCAATCAGTGGTCCTTCTAGAATATTTCTCCCTTCTACGAAAGCTGTTTGTGTTTCCCCAATGATCTTCGGTAGTACTTTGGCGATTCTTATGGCTAGGACTTTAGCTATTGTTTTGTATAGGCATCCGATCATGCTTATCGGACGGAATTCATCTAAGCTCCTTGCATCCATCTTCTTTGGAATCAGCACAATCCATGTGGTATTTAACCCGTTACCCAACTTTCCATGCACGAAGAAGTCTCTTACGTCTCTTCCAAAGTCTGCCCCGATTATTCCCCACGTCTTTTTAATGAACTTCATGTTATACCCATCATAACCGGGGGACTTTGACCCGTCACATTTTAATACCGCCTCTCTGATTTCTCTTAGCGCTGGTATTCTTTCTAGTTCAGATGCTTCACTAGCTAAAAGCCGGTTATATGTACCTGCAGGTGGACCCACCACCGATGCCATATTTGCGCTGTATGCAGACAAAAAGAATTCTCTAATGTGCTCTTTGATCTGACCAGGATCTTCAATGACTTGATCTCCAACTACCAGCGCAGGGATGAGTTTTTTCTTCCTCTGTAAAGTGGCTCTTCGGTGGAAGAAATTGGTGTTACTATCTAGTTTCTTAATTATTTTTTCTCTAGATAGTTGCCTCCAATGTATCTCTTCCCTTCGGATCAACATATCCAGCTGAGCTTTCAACGTGGCTCTTCTTGATTGGTCCTGGGGTTCTCCATTTCCATTCTCAAGTGCGCGATCAATCTCTTGGATACTTCCCCGCACTGCCTCAATCTTCATTCCCAAGTCCCCAAACACCTCCTTGTTCCAACGTTTCAGCTTTGGTTTTAGTGCTTTCAGTTTGCTCTGAGTGTTGCTGCCTTGGCTCCCCCTCCACTCTTGCCTAACGAACTCACAAAACTGAGGGTGCTCCAGCCAAGCGTCCATCGAACGGAATGGTTTCGGCCCTCAATTGATGTTTGAAGTTTCAATCACCAACATTCTGTGGTCCGAAACTAACCAGTCTCCTGCATTTACTCTTGTGTCTTTGTATTTGGCTAGCCACCCTTCATCAGCAAACACTCTGTCAATCTTGCTGCAGACGGCTCTGTTTGTCCATGTGAACTTTGCATTTTGCATCGGAATCTCAGTGAGCTCCATGTTTGTAACCCAATCTCTAAACTCCCTCGCGCCCCTCCCCTCAAATATCGTCATTCCATGTGACCGGTCCTCTGGTGTTAGCACCTCGTTAAAGTCTCCAAGTGCAATCATCGGCCTGTTGCAATCTTCTTTTGCTAACTCCATTTCATCTAGCATAGTCTTTCGTTGTATGGCATCGCAAGGGGCATACACTATTAGGATGGCTGCTTCAAAGTTATCTTCTAGCATGCAAACTTCCAGCAGGATCCATCTCCTCCCTTTCACTGATCTCGTGACCACAATTTCCTCCTCGTCCCATATAGCAATTAGTCCCCCAGATCGTCCTTCTGCTAGGACCTCGTCCCATCCCATGCTAACCTTTTTCTTTCCCCAAAAGCTGCCAATTTTTGTTGAGAGGGACCTAGAGTGTTGTGTTTCAATCAAACCAAGCATCGCTATTTTCTTTTGTCTTACTTCCTTTCTTATCATAATAGCTTTGCGTTGGGCACCCGCGCCTCTAATGTTCTGCACAGCCAGAACTACCATTATCGCTCTTCCTGCTATGGCTCATACACTCGTTAATGAGGTTTGTTAAGTTACATCGTGCCTGGGTTTCATCACTGATTTCACAGCCGAATTCCTTGTACATGCAGATGTGTTCTTCCACCTCCTCTTCTGTTCTGACTTGGGTTGGTGGAATATTCCTTCTATCCTGATTATTACCCGCTGGGCTTGGAGTGTTATGGAATAATTCAACATTGAGAATAATTCCCTCAACATTATGGGCTACCGCCTTATTAAATCCTCTTGGGGAGTCGCATAGTTCTTTACAGTTCTGTGGAGTCTCGGGAACTATGTCTGTATCCCCACCTTCTATTACCATATAGTTAATATCTCCCTTTGTCCCTGACCCTTCTGCTTTGTTCCCCACGTACTTACTTCTTACGAAGCGATTCCCCAGCTCTATATACTCCTGCGACATTACTGTCGCTACCACTTGTGCCTCTAGCCACTCTTGCACCACTTCTCCACTAGGATTTTCATTATTAATACTATTTGTTTTCGGTTGGCACTCCACTGAATGATTCTCCAAGTTCTTCTCTACTTCTGTCCTTTCCGACTCTCCCACGTGCCCCCACTTTCTTGGACTTTGATCTTCATTGTTGTTCTGCTTTCCGCTACCTTTTCTTTTTCCTTGGGACTCTGCAACTCGAGGTACATTGTATTGCCTTGCTGGCGCCTACGACTGACTGGCGGCCACCCCCTCTCGGTTTTCCGACATTTGGATGATGCCCGCATCTGCCGGCGTTGGTTTGAGCGTTTCCGGCGACGGTGATTCTACTATGCATACTGGAAAGTTGTAGCTTGACACCTTCGCCATCACCTTCATGTTAATGAAACGAAGGCTTGTAGTTTCTATTTGGGCTCTAATATCTGCATTTTCAAAGACCTCCTTTTCTGTCTCATCGACTTTTATCACGTCTCCTGTGAGGTTTGCTATTTTAGCCACGTTATTCTCATTCCATGCGTGAATTGGAAGGCCCCGGATGGTGACCCACACTCTCCTTTTCTCCACTTGGTCCATGATGTTCCACCTGCGGATGCCCACTCCCTGATGCGTGTTACCTCTGTATCTTGCCTGACTTTCAATTTCCGCTGCCTCCGCGGCTGAGTCAAGCATCATCAGAACTTTTCTTCTTGAAAAGGCTAGTATGCCTGCTACATTTGGCCATTTTGCGAGAAGGTAGTCTAAGGCCTCCTTTGCTGTCATGTCTTGGTTTAGCGTGACTACCAGACATTTGTTCAAACTCTCTTGCATCTTAGTATCTGGTTGTAACTCGAGCATGATTCTTGACAGTGGATCCCCTTGGCTTCTCTCCGTCATCTGATCCCTCTGTCTATCTACCGACTTCCCTTCTTTTCTTGTTGGATCCCGATTTCTCTGTTGCCATATTTTCTTGTTTCCCATTCCCCTCACTTCTGTCCTCCTCACCTTATTCCCTTGATATTCCATTCGCGCCCTCAGTGTAGCTCCTCCTATCCTTGTGCCTTGCAAATCTTCTATTACTCGTCTTGCCTGGTCTATAGTTGACACATCAACGAAGGCGCAACTGTTGGGGTTCCCCCTTCTATATTTCCTGGAGATATACAACCGCAGTATTCTAGTCGCCTTTGAGATTCGATACCACAGTTGTTGTTGGGATACGCTGTGATGTATGTTATCAATGAATATGGTGGCTCGAGACCCATCTTCTTTTTCTTTTCGCTCCCATCTGCCTTTTCTCCACTGTTCGGATCTTCTATCCGTTGGTGCTCTTCTGGTAATGCTCCTCTGTCTTCTGTATCTATCTCCTCCACGATCGTAATATCTAGATTTCACTTCCCCCCGCGGCTGTTGACTCATTGTTTCGACTTTTCCGGTAATGGCTAAAGGTTGGTAGATGGGGTGGGGGAGGAGAGAGGAGAGAGGAGGGAGCTACATGTTGATTAGTGTATACATTTTCCGAGTAAGTATTTATTGAACATTACTTTTACTCTTTTACGCCCACATGGGCAGCAAGGCAATCCTAGATTGTTATAGAAAGCCCATCTCTTCCGTGGAATTTGCTAGCTATGGAGACATTCAAGGAACTTGTGGGTCATTCGCAAAGGGTAGGTGGGAGAGTAGAGGTGTTAAAGAAGATAATCATGGATAAATGTGTTGGAAAGAATAGTTGCAGCTTTGAAGTGTCTAATAAAATACTTGGCTCTGGTAATACATGCAATGCTTCAGTTAACCAAAGACTAGCAATTCAAATCACTTGCTCCTAAGGATGTGGTGATTTTTTTTTTTTACCCACAGCTTTAGGAAGTCATCTTCACCATTTATGAGTAGATTTTCATGTCTGGTTTCTTTTTATTGGTCGTAGTTTGGTAGCATCTTAGATGGAGGTCAAGAAGTTGCTAGCTAGGTCATGGTTAGCAATGTATAATGCTCGAAGCTAGTTTTAGTTTTGAAGAGATTGATATTGAGTAGCTTGCTATTTTATTAATTAATATTCTTTTTTATTACACCTTAAATTATATGGATTTATCATCTTCTTTTATTTTTTTTATTTAATTATATGATCATAATTATAACCTATGAGAATAGAGTGACAAATCTATGACCATAGAGAACTAGGCAACAAAGCTATCTTCCTTTTTGACTCATTCTCCTCTCTACAATGAACGGAAATCAAAATTAGAATGAAACATTAATTTTATGGAAAGTAAAATGAGATCATTCCAATGTAATAAGGAGGATTAATATGTTTAGACGAACGTGATTTAATTAACAGTTTTCCGATGATGGTACAATGATAAAAGTTCCCGGACATAGCCTTAGATGAATCTTAGTGAAAGGAGAATATCCTGTTTGACTAGTTTACGGGAAGAACTTAATTGAATGTCTTATGATTAAAAATAATTTATTGACCTTAGTCAACTTAAACTTGAAACTGTTTGTTCGTTGATTATGCTGTGGTGTACTGTCTATAATTGAGGTTCAAATATCCTCCCCGCACCAATTTTTTTAAAGAACTTGAATTCAAAATCAGGTAAATTAAGGGCCCGTCGCGGAAATTTTTTTTAGCTCCGTGTCACTATATTATTGGTTCTTTTTATTAGTGGAGTCCACTAACTTAACTATTCTTCTCACCTTCAGGTAGCTTGTTTCCGAGTTTCAACAATTTTGATTCCGCGTTTAGATCGGAAAGGTTTCAATTCTGGGACGTGTCAGTGTCTCTGAATATCCTGGATGTGTTCACAGCCTTTAGATCGGAGGTTGTATTAATGAAGGGTAGAGATCATAACAGCTTTTTATTTTATTGAAAAAAAGTTGTATTGTGGACAGTTAATATAGAAGAGCTTTCTCCTATTTTTGTGGGTTGTTTTTATTCACATTATTTGTTTTTAATTACTAATCCTCAACCATAATTATCATTAACGTAAAATATGGAGACTTACCCTTAAGAACCTTACTAGGAAAACGGTAAGATGAACAACTGTAAGGAGACACTCCCCCCAATAAACCTTTGGCAAACTCGACTGAAACATAAGGGATCTAGCTGTTTCTAACAGATGCCTATGCTTCCTTTCCACTATACCATTCTGCTGAGGAGTATATGGGCACGAAGTTTGGTGCAAGATACCATTCTCACCAAAAAACTGAACACCCTCTGCAGAAGAGCCCAATTCAAAAGCATTATCTGTTCTAAAAACCTTAATATGCACACCAAACTGTTGTTCAATACACTTAACAAACCTTCTTATACAAACAAAAGCGTCAGCTTTGGTGACAAGCATGTAAACCCAAGTGGCACGCGAAAAATCATCAACCAAGGTTAAAAAGTACCTGTAACCATCATAGGTGTCAATGTTATAAGGACCCCAAATGTCACCATGTACTAAATCAAACGCAGCTATTGACTTAGTAACATAATTCTTAAAAGGAAGCTTGGTATGCTTGGCTTTCATGCAAACATCACAAACAAAACCTTTATCATTGGAACAACTGTCAAAGCCTAAACTCTTGGTCTTATTCAAAGATAAATGCCCAAGGCGCAAATGCCAAAGCTGCAAATCACTCAAAGTAGAAACAGGAAAAAAAGATCCACTATCCAAGCAACTAACACCCCTAGCTGATACAGAAACAGGCAAAGCATTCTCATTCTTATCAACAGAACTAGAGACCGCACTAGAAAAGAAAGACTGCTCAGTGCAAAGATCATCCAAGGCTGCAATCTTCAAGACATAGATGCCATTAGACTCTTTACCAACTTCCTTTCGCCTCTTCTGAAAACGGTCCACCAACCTGTTTCACAAACCAACTAACAGACATTAAGTTGTATTTAAACTGAGGGATATACAACACACACTTAAGAACAAAATTCTCTCCTATCTTTACATCACCCATAGTGTCAACAAACTTCAAAGTGCCATCAGGCAGTTCGATATTAACACCTTTATTCATGGAGTAAATATTCACAAACCATTCCGACTTATAGCAGACATGGTGCGCTGCTCCACTGTCAATAATCCAGGATTTACCTAAATATTCAACTGAGCAACAAACAGGCAAATTCAATTTAAAAACCGGAGAAACATTAAGCATATTACCAGCCACTGCAGACTCAGTCGCGACACTTGAATTCTTGGTAAAGAAGTTCATCATAACCTGATATTGCTCCAGAGAAACACCAGGAATCGGCGACGGAGGAGGAAAAGAAGTCTTGGCATCTGAATCAGTAACATCCGAGACTTGAGCCGACGGCTTCCGACCTCTATTCTTATACCCAGGTGGAAACCCGATTTTCTTGTAACAAGTACTAGAAACATGCCCGTATTTCCCACAAAAATCACAAACCGACCTTTTGCTAGGGGTCGTATCACTCAGCTTTCCAACATTTGAATTAGAACTTAAAGAAAAGGAAGCCGAAGAGGGTTGAGTCTTAACCTGGCGCTGCTTTTCCTCTTGAATCAAGATTGAATAGGCTTGGTCCACAGAGGGCAAAGGATTCATAACCAAAATCGAACCTCTGACTGGCCAATAAGACTCATTTAACCCCATAACAAATTGCATTAACCTTTCTCGGGCGCGATAGGCAGATAAACTTGAATTGGAAACACATGGACAGTCGGGCAAATCGTCAACATCATCTAATTCATCCCATAGGACTTTGAGTTTAGAGTAATAGTTGTTAACGGAATCAGTACCTTGACAAGACCAGACAATGTCCCTCTTTAACTCCAGCAACCTGACGTCGTTGGGCTTTCCAAACCGCTCAACCAATTGATCCCATAGCTGCTTGGCCGTCCGCGAGAAGATGACAGTATTCGAGATTTGCTTGTTAATGGTGTTAAGCAGCCACACCATTACCATGGTGTTACACCGGTCCCAAGCGTCCCTCTCTGCCGAAGCTCCCAGCGGTCTTTGCAGCGCTCCGTTTACGAAGCCAAATTTGTTCTTGGCACACAGCGGCAACGTGACGGAACGTTTCCAGAGACCATAGTTCGGACCAGTGAGTTGCGTTGTGGTGAGACTCATGCTTGGCCCGTCCGAAGAATGGAGATAGAATGGATCTGAGTACTCCATTGAAACACTGGAAATCTGGCGCTTGGCAATCGCACCAGTCTACCGGGAAGTCCGCGCCCTTTTCTTCGGTGATTCTTGAGCTATCGGTGGTGAATCGGCTTCTTCTTCCGACATCGCGAAGCAAGGACAAAACAGAGGATACGAAAAGAAAGAGACTCTGAGAAGAGAGTCAAGAAACGAAAGAAACTCTGAGAAGAGAGTCAAGAAAAGAAATGCAGGGAGTATACCCGCTCTGATACCATGTTTACTTTACTGAGTAAGAATGCGGAAAATCAGTGAATACAACAAAGCCCTAGCGGAAGTTTATATAGAAAGGGCTGACTAACCAAGACTAACTAAGACTAGTCAACAGACAACAGTTGCTGACTCAACACTAAATAAACCACATTGACCTAACTACCCTTACAACAGAGGCGCAAATTCACTACGTCTACTTCATCTTCAATTACAGCCAACCACAATTGATCTCTACAGAGGAGCATCGTGCATGAACAAAATTTACTATCACTGAATCTTGTTGCTAACAGAGGCACACACACAAGCGATCGATATCTAAAGAGGCATTCATAGTTCATCTTCACTATCACTCACTACAGCTAATCTATTTCCTCAAATCCCTTTTTCAAAGCAGCATCGTGTGTTACTTTGTTGATTTTACACTGGTATTTTATTGTCGGTAACCTGGTACTTTGTTCATACAAATATGGTATGATGACAAATTATGTTGCTAATTATTATGGTTTGTCAATGGTGTTCTTTAAATCATGTTAAGGTATTTAAAAAGCAACATGTATGTATCTTGCTTTGGGTATGTGGTATTACATTCTTATGGCTAGTGCTTTTTTTGTTCTTCAATGACAGTGAGAATCATTTTTTGGTACTTTGTAGATTTTACACTAGTTTTATATTCACGGTATCATGGTACTTTGTTCACACATATATGGTATCTAATCGACTTATGTTGTTAATAAATATTTTTTGTCAACGGTACTTACTTTATTTTGATGTATTTGTAGGGTTGTTTGAATTGACACCACAAAATGAGGACTACTAGCGTAAGTTAGGGTTTGCCTCTATGTTCATTACTAAATTTTTACATGCGTATATATCTAACAGGTGCTAGGTATTTCATAAGTGACTTCGTGGTAGTCTATTATATTGTTGTCGGTGTATTATATCTTGCTTGCTAGAAAACAATACCAACGACTTTATGATTAAAATTATTACCAACACTTTGTCTGGATTACACACAGGTACTTATTAAACAGGTGCAAGGTGTTAAGTTCAGTTATTAATGGATTATGGCTATGTTCATGACGGTATTTACACATTGGCACATAGTGAACATGTGCTAGGTGTCTCATCAAGAAATACTTGGTATTCTGTTAAATGGATGTCATTGTATTATATCTCGTCTCTAAGAAAACAACACCAATGTTTTTACGATGAGAATTGTTAACACCTTGAATTGTTTATAGAAAGGTGATTATTGAACAAGTAATAGGTGTTTAGTTTGAAATTTGTGGTGTATGGCCAATTCAAAACAATATTTAAATAGTAGGTGTTTCATCAAGGGCTTGAAGGTATTCATTTATATAGATGATGGTGTATTATATCAAGCAAGCTGCTGATTACCACTAAAAACAAAGTTTCTTTTTAGGAGCCTATGACCGCAAAAAGGCACACAATAAGCTTGGTTGTATATTAGAAGGTTTTTTTACCAGCCTGTGACAAAATTAGAAAAATATTCCTGCCACAAATATTCATAATTTGCTTCTAAATCTAGAGACATCTGATCATTAATATCCACAATGTTCGGTATACCCAATCCTAAAGGGCATAATCGCAACAAATCAATTGAATCAGAGGATGAGCAAAGCAAGGCAAACTCAACCCAGCACAAACTCTAATCAGTAGAACTTCTGCAATCAATATATATCCATAATTGTCGGCCAATACTTGTTTCAATAATAACACACCACCCCACCACCACATGTATCAGCAACTTAATCCTCTACTTCCAAAACAGAAGCTCCTCCCCAAACACCTAATAACTAATATATAATTATGTATATAATCCTGTCAAACTTATAAAAGTAAAAGAAAGTCACGGTAACTACGCCATACACACTCTATATCGAAATATAACAGTGTGCCTATCCAGGATAACTAATGACGCCTCAATACCAATTTGTGTGCCCAATGGAGTTTGTAATTCCAGCGCTACAGAAGCTTCACCATGGAGCTCCTCCGCTACTACTTCTACACCAAAGCTTGATCACTGACCATATGTGAAAAATGACTAATTAGTATGTATCAAAACTACAACATAAATTGATTTTACACTTATTATACACAACTAAAAAAAGCGACACTAATAAAGAAAGCCAAATAGAAGCTGACTCATATACAACAAGAATAAACATACCACATTTTGTGCCAAGCTAAGAAAAGTGAAGTGTTCAAATCTTTTGTTGTCGGCAACAAGCATCAGACAGTACCAGCCGCATGCATAAAAAAGTACCAGTCACATGTAAAAGAAGTAACAGTCATATTAAGTTGATAGGACCATATATATGTTTTAAGTAGTAACATTTAGACTAGTATAAGAACCAAAACGAAAGAGATTTTAAGATGGTAATGTTACAGCATTAATCAGAAACCATAGATCCTTCAATGGATTACAACCAAACCATTGTTGACATTAAACCACAACCATAACTTAAGCTAATTACTACTATTGTTCCTATCATACCAAAGCCGGAGAATTTCTGTTCATTGTTTGTCAATTGCGGTTGTTAAATCAGTGGGTGTGTCTATAATCAAGAACATTCACAATTTACAACCTATCCATCATTCAAATGGGGACCATAATCATAATTAAACTTAACTACACCTATTATGGACAGGTGTGTAGTTGGTTTTACCAAAGCCAGAGAATGTATGTTCATTGTTCGCTAGTTATTGTTGCTAAATAAGGTGTAACAATTTTGACTACTTGGGATGCGATACGTCCATAACAACTACCGAAATACTGAAATAACAACCACCATCATTGACATCATACACAACAAATACCACACGTACATTAGCAATGAACAAAACAAAAAGGAAACAAAAAACTGCAGAAGTCGAAACACCAATTAACGGTTGAAGGTTTGACACAACTGACATGTTTCTTATTGTTAAACAAAAAGTGACTACTAGCTGAATTCTGACAATCTTGAATCAAATTCATCCTCAACTGGCAGCAAATATTCAGATACCTGCAACTAGTCAAACAACAACCTAACCATCATTGGTAGTAGCTAATCTTTTGGTACCTAGGGTTAGTGTATTAACAACCAAACATCTTTGACATTGTAAACAAAAAATAACTAAACCTAAATTCTACTAAAATCAACAATTATGGAGCTAGTTGTATTGAATCTCGAGAACATTTGTTAATTGTTTGTCATCTACGGCTGGTAAATCAGAGTACTGAAATAGTCGATTGTAGGTATAGAATTTGTTTAATTCAATGCAATTGCTATAGCAACTACTTCTCAGTTTCTGGATTCACTCATCACTAGATGGTAGCACCAAAGACTTACAAGGATTTTTTTATTCGTTTGAAACTATATGGATTGAGTAGAATAAGAAGACTGATTGATTCCATCAAATAAGGCGCCGCTAGATTGTAGGTGGAGAGCAATTCGATTAATAAGGGTGATTTCTGAACGGAAATAGGTGAAAGTTTGAATCATCGAATAAGGATTCAGTTCTGAATCACCGCCTCATCAAATTCAATTTATTCGGCAATTTCAACTAGCAAAAAAACTCTGTTCATGACGATGGAACATGTCTAACGCAGACGAGTTGCAAAAGTTGGGGGAAGGAAGAGGTGGAAAACATAAAAAATGAGAAAAAAAGAGTAACCTTGAGAAGAAGAGGAGACAGTGGTTGGAAGTTTTTTCTTCTTCCGATCCAGCAAAACAGCGAGCAACAAAGACGGTACAAGATTCACAGGGGCAAGTGTCGTTGTCCACCTCTTCCTCTACGATTCGGCTTTCATGGAATGTGATTGAAGAGAAATTGAAGAGATAGTGCAGGGTTAGAGCTATTTTTCAGTCGGTGGTTCTATCGACGAGAATGAAGAGAGAAGAGCAGTGAGTCAATCGTTCACTGTAGCCCTAATACCAAGTTGAAATCCCACAAAATATGGTATCAATTCAGTTCAGTTAACCCAACAAATAAATCTAGCCCTTCATTGTTATTTTTTCTGATCTAATGGTTAGGAATGTGTCCAGAATGATTCAGGGACTATTAGTAGTCCATATATTATCTATATCCGCGTTTAGGTGTGGTTAAATAGTTACAATTAGACACCTTTATTATAGTACACTTTTTGTAGGTCCGGTTATTGAACTTTAACAATTCATAAATTGACACTTGTCACTCAAGTAAAATACTAAAGTTGATTAATCCAGTAAATTAAAGGAACGAACGCATAAGGCTCGGTTGTAGAATGGTTCCAATCATTTTGATCCAGACGATAAACTAAATGAGCAAAGAAAATGAAAAATAAAGAAGACATAATGCAAATGTAACAGGTGACCACGTGCCCCAACTCTGAATTTACCGTGCTATTGTTGGCTAGAGTGCTTGCTACTGGTCTTGATCACTACATTACATGTGTAACACAATTTCTCTTTCGTATCAATTCTCAATAAAAACACCCACTCAAAACTTTGCATTTTTACCGCTTTAAATTAGATAACCCAGTTGCTGTTGGTGAATTCAGAGCACTTTACTACTGTACTACACTACTGCCTTGCATATCTAATTCAGAAGTAGTTTTGTGTCTACGTATATACAGACAATATGAAATACCATCGAATGTGTGAAAGAGAAACTATGGCTGCTACTCTGCTGAAACCAATTAATCAAAATAAGTATATCTGAAACTTCAGTTTCAACTCAAAACTGAACCTCCCAGTCCCAGGCAATTCGATGAGGTTTAGAGCACCAGTTAATGATGATATTCTGTCCTCTTTATCTGTTGCTGTTTCAGGTAGTCTGTCTTTGATCCAGTGATCTTGTCGTTATTCACTAAAACAGACAAAACCAAATCCGGCAACCCCCTCCTCTCCCAGGCGTAGATCCCCACCGTCGTCGTCATCACCGCCAACAGCTTCCCACAGAAAACCGTCATCCACAAACTAAAAAGCACCAACAACAATACTTGGTTCATCCGAAAACCGCTAAATATCTCTCTCCTTCTGTGAAACAACTGGTCTCGTTTTCCTTCCGAGACATCCTTCGAATTTCTCTGCAGACCCGCAGACACTTCTGACGAAACCGACACTGATGGTTTGCCTGACGTCGCGTTTTCCGTTGCCATCTGACAGAAACCGTCACTTTTTACCGTGGTGGTGTGGGTTACAGCTGCTCTGATAAAACCGGAGAAATTTTGCCGATCAAAATTCGACGAGTTGTCAAGACTCAAGTGATCCGAAGCGGGAACCGCAGATTCCGACGGCTTCGTCCTAGTCTCCTTAAGCCTCTTCTTCTCCCTCTTCATCTCTTTACTTTTCTTCTTAACTGCGGCGATGTAAGTGAGGACTCTGTTGGCGGAGCAATCGACCGCTGTGTCGATCTCGATGGTGGGTGAAGGCCGGAAACAAAGAAACCACTTCGAATCGGTTTTGCCCATCTTCAATTTCAAACTTTATCAGTCTTCTCAGAGTATAAGGTCTGAATTGAAAAAAGACAGAAGGGGGAACGGGAAGTTGTTATTGAAGTAGCAGGCGGTAATTAATGGTGGATGCTTACTCCCAGATGGTGTAGGTGTAGGACGTGTAGGTGTGGGACTAGGAATAGGTTCAACGGGTTAGCATGGAAAATTTTGATTCTGTGTGCTAGATCAGGATGAAGAGATCGGGAATCTTGTGATAGCGGTTTTTAAAGCACCAGGGAGGGACGAGTCCTCCTGGAAGAAGATGGGAGTTAGTTTTGTAGAGGGGACAAAAGAACTGAAAAGGAAACTCAAGGGAAAGGGAGCATTGAGGGGGGGACGCGAGACAGACGAGTGGAAAAGTGGGCGATTTTTCTAATCAATATTCCTATAACTATTTATGATAATCTAGTTTTTCCTTTTAAGAAAAAAAGACAAATATCCTAATCAATATGAAGAAGCTTTTGTGAAAAAGGCTAAAGAAAATTTATTAGTAGTATACAAATATTGAAATGGGTATAAACGAAGGCGCTCCAACTGATAAAAGGTGCCTTACTTACCATCAATTTCTTGGTTAAATTATTACTTTTTATTTCATTTGTTTTATTGTACTCCCTCGTCTTAATTTATCCTTGTTATAAATATATAAATAAAATAATTTTAGAAAAAAATTTCTACAACATATACTCCCTGTCCTGAATTGATTGTCCTGTTTGCTTTATGACACGTTTTTCCACTTTAATATTAAACATAAAAGATAAAATAATTTATAAAACTAAATTTTGTATTATATAATTTATCATGTAAGGAATCATATGCAAAACTTAAATTTTCAAAATTAATTTATCTTATATGTTAAAAATTGAAGTCAAACGACATATCCAAATAGTAAACAGGACGGTCAATTCAGGACGAAGGGGGTAGTTTTTAACATAAATATTCCATTACAATACTTAGATTTATAAGATTATGTTATCTTATATGTTAAATATTGAAATCAAACGATATACCCAAATAATTTTAAGGAAGGTCAATTAGCGACAGAAGAGAATCAATCGTGTATAAGAATTGATATCAATTTTAATATCTATCTCACCATTTCTAATCTGTTTTATTTAGATAATTATATATAATAACTGACCACAAATAAATATTTATTTGTAAAAACAAAAAAAAACTAACTAATAAATTGTAAGTTTGTATACGATTTATCATTTATTTAATAAAACCTTATTTATCTGAAAAAATAATACATTTAAAATATTATTCTATGACAATTATTATAGATGATAACATATAGTTTTAGAGCTAGTGTTGTTTCGCACGACTCTTATACGTATTGGGTTTTCCTTTTATTTGGGAGAGCAAGATTCATAAGTTAACTGGAAGTGCTAGCTCCACTGTAGCAGTAATAATCATATAGTATATGCATCTTACCAAAAAAAAAGGGGTTTTAAAATCATTGAAATCACGAGAAAACAGAAAATGGGAAACCAGTAAAATAAAAAAGGGGGTGGCAATTCCCAAATAGTGAGTCACTAACCCACATGTAAGTTAGAGCAAACTTTAATACTAGTAATGAACTTTTTTCTTTTCTTAAGTAGATGCGTATGACATTGAGGGATGAGTAATTCTCTTAGTTTAAGTTAATAATTGTACAAGTTGACAGTTGTTTGAAATTAGTTGAAAGTGGGTAACAAACTAAAATTAATAGCTGAACATAAAATTAGTATAAAGAAAGTAAAACCTTATGTATAAGGAATATTAATTAAATGTTTTCATAGTTAATACATGACTTATAGAAAAAAAAAATGAAGTTAAGTAATTAGAAAATATTGTAGCTGAAAAAGGAAACTAATACATTTTTACAATAAATAAGTAAATTATAAGAGAGAGCAAATATTTAATATAAACTTTTGTTTTTGAGAAATAAATGGAAGTAAAAGTTTTTTTTTTGTATTCATCCTTAAATGTATAAGTATAAAAAGAATTTTTCGAATATATTGTAGTTAAAAAAGGAAACTAAAATATTTTCACAATAAATAAGTGGCTAAATTATAGTAAGAGGGAGCAAATATCTAACATAAACTTTTGTTTATAAATGGAAGCAAAAGTACTGATTGTATTCATCCTTAAATATATAAGTATAAACAGAATTTTGTTACATTCTAAAATATTATTTCGTTTCAAGTTGAACCGCTTATTGCTCAACCTTTACATCATTCATCTAATTTGAATAGGGAAATTTTCCGTGATACAATGTGCATATAGAATTTAGTATTTAGTGTAGTCGGTTGTAAAATGTAGCTGTCAGAATAAAATGCAGGAGTATCTACTGCAATTGATGGTAGGGATCCATATGCTGCAAGTCATCTGGTGCTGCACTGCTGCAGAAGGGGAATGTGTGCGTGGACGACAATATGACAACTGCGGTGAAAAAGAAAAAACAGTTAATAGATTCTACATACCCATCAAAGAAAAAAAATACTATCATTTTTATAGTACGGTTTATATCTATAAGATTTTCGTTATTAATTTTTCTGTTTATATAATATTTGTAATCTTATATTATATTATCGTATCATCGATTGCTTTAAATAAAGAGTAAATATTTTATATAAATGAATATTAACAAAATATTATACAATATTTTTGTACCATTTTATTATGAAATAATGTTGAAAATTTGAAATTGTTTCTATAATCATATATAAATTTCAAACGTGAATCAATATATGTAATGGTTGTGGGCAGAAGATCATGTCCACTATGAATACTCCGTTAAGTAAAGTATTTTTTATACTTTTTTTCATTTTTATTGTCTATTATATAACATTTAAATTAGTTTAAAACAAAACTTAAATATTCTATATTATTGTAGTCATGTGTGGTAAGTATAAAAAAAATTGACCCTAATCCCTGAACCACAAACCCTAAAAATGTCTACGACGTTTTAATATTTTCTAGGGTGATTTTTGGGTGGGTTTGTGGTGTAAGGTAATCTTTTTTAACTAAGTTTATACTTTATAATGTCGCAATTGACTCGACAATAAGCCTTCCATGATTGTATATTGGTTTAGTATATAAAAGCTACTTGATATCAATTGTTTAAATTATTAAATGAATTGCCTTGAATGACACTAAGTACATATTGTTCAAAAAAATTAAGCATATATTGAGTAATATTTTCGGGCGAGTTACAATCTATTATTTATTAGTTTTATACTTAATGAAATTCATACGGTAATAAATATACCATAAGTTTACATAATACTAGCCATGATTTCATATCATTAATAAGTAAAAACTAATCAATTCATTTTAAACTTTTTTCAAATAATAGGTTAACCATTTGCGATTGACAGGTTAACCAATTACAAATTAAAAGTTAACCATTTACATGTGACAGGTTAACCATTTACATGTGACAGGTTAGCCCTTTACATGCAACAGGTTACCCATTTATGATTGTGTATTTAATACCCCGGATCTAAAAATGGCGATTTAATTACTCCAATAAAATATTAAAGGCCTAATTGCGCCTAGAGAGTATTGGTAAAAGAAGAATAAAACCAAAAGTAAAGAGAAAACGCTTGAAAAGCGAAAAACGCTAAAAATGCGCATTAAATTTAAATAAGAGATATATGATCTCGTTAGGGTCCGAGATGGATTCCTAAGGCTTAGTTAGGCCTAATTATTATACGGGGGTGATTCCCGAAGAAAACGGATCCAAAAAAATGGATTAAAACGCTAAATAAGCATAAAAGCACGTTTTTCGAGAAAACCCGAAAACGTGACTTTAAGCGGTCAAACGGAGCCGTAGAAATTATAGTTGATTAAATAACTATAAATAAGTGTTAATGGAAGCTTAATAACCATTAAATTAATTAAACGAGAAAATTCCAGAAAACGGACCCGGTAAGTGAATAGTGACGAAACCGGGAGATGAAACGCGTTAATTTGAAAAGATGAAAAAATGACCCGGGCTATTAATTAATGTGGGCCGGTTTTAATTAATAAGTGTACACCCATTAATAGCTTGCTAGCTATTAAGTAATAACAAGACAAATAAATAAATAAAGCAATAGTATAAAGTAAAAGTAAAAAGTAAGTTACTTACCTCTCACCTCCCTTCCTTCTTCCTTATTTCTCACGTACTGCCCCAGCTCTCTGTGAGCTTCTTCTTCATCCTCTGTAATTACCGATTCGAGAAGGCAAGCAAACAGCCCCTCTTCTTCCTCCTCTAACTTGCTCATTTCTTCACCGAATCGCACAAAATAGTACCGTTAGATTCGTATCGGCGAGGGCTACATTTTGTACCCCTCAAAATCTTGTTTCCTCCACCTTCACTTCCATGGGTGTTGGAGCTTTTGAAGCTAGAAGAGCTTATTTTGACCCTCCATCATCTCCTTAATGCGCTAAGGTAAGAATATAAGCAAAAGCTCATCATTCCTAGCTTGTTCTTCCAATTTTGGAAAAAATTCTCCACGTTGAAAATTTCCCCATTTCAGCCGTGAGCTCCTTGCTCTTGTGGAAGCTTGGGAACTCCATCAATTGATTGCCAAGCCATCCTTTTGAATACTCTAAGGTAATATCTAAGCTAGAGCCTAAAAACTAGTTTTTGAAATACTAGTTTTTGTATGGAAAAAATTGAATTAATGAGCTTGAAATGTGTGTATGGGGATATGATTGTAGATGGCAATCTAGACCCCCTTGTGTTTTGTGAAAACAAGAAGAGAAAGAGGGAGCAAAAGAAAGAGGAAGAAGAGAAGGAAAACCGAAAACAAACAAGGTAAAACTCACCTTGTGTGGTTTTTATTTGACTCGTAAAACAGATTTGAGAATTGATTTAATGTTCTTGAATTGGTGTAGTCTTGGTACAACAATATTGAGTGGGAATGAGGATGTTTAAGGTTGTTTAAGTGTGAGAAATAAGCTTGGGAACTAAGCTAGTTTATTTGTGTGAACAATGGGAATTTGATGTGTTATTGATGGCTAAACAAAACAGGGGTGAAGATTGTGTTAGTGAGTATATTAGTGTGGTGAAAATGCTTAGGAAAGCAAGTAAGTGCTGTCAAAATTCACCTAGGAATGGATAGTCTTGAGTGTTTTATGTTAAGGAAGAAACTAGGTGTGTTTAGGGATTTAAGTGGTTGGTTAATGATTTGGAAACCAAACTAAGGAGAAGTGTGTATGAGGAGAAGAAATAATGTCAAAGGAAGTGCTGGAAATGGCACTGTTTGAATGGTAAAAGAAGTTACCAAATCTGTTACAAGAGTATTAAAAAACAGGAAAAACCAAGTTATGAAATATAAGTGGATTTTGAGTGAATTAAGCATGAGTTAGTGAGTGGGCTTGGTGCTTGGTTTAAGGTGGTTTAGATGAGTAATTGGGTGCTAAAACATGAGGATTTTAGTTGGTGAAGATTGGGTAATCAAAGGGTGGAAGAAAGGAGTTGTAATAGATTTGGAATTACAAATCTGTAAAATCTGTAGCAGGGTCCGGGACCTAGTCCTTGGACAAAGTCCCGGACCACCCCTTAAATTCTTGCCGAGAGTTCTTCCCAGTACTTGGTCCGGGACTTGGGGTATAGACAATGTCCCGGACCACCCAATGAATTTAGGCCGAGAGTCAGACTGCGTTTGGTCCGGGACTTGGGATAGGGACAAGGTCCCGGACCATGTGTTAAAAACCACCCGAGAGTTAGCTAATGCATTGGTCCGGGACTTAGGGTATGGACCAAGTCCCGGACCACCCCCAGAAACCTACAGAGAGCATTTTAAAGGTTTTAAATGATGGGGGTTTAAATGTTAATGATGTTATAATATGTTAAGGCCTTGTTTGGTGACATGTTAAGGCCCTAGGAAGTGTAAGAAAGTGTTAGAAGTGTTTGAGAAGTGAGAACTCAAATTAACAAGAGTGAAACCAAGATAACGGGATAACGGGGTAATACGGGAATAACATTTAATTATGTTCCGTATGAGCTTAGTATTAATAATAATGTTTGAAACGTTATCAGAGGATCGTGTGACCCGAGCAAGGTGAGATGACACGGTAAAAGTAAAAACCCCGGTGAAAGGTATGATTTTCTCATACTCCGCGTGCTAACCGAGTTACGTTGATTTGTGTGTTTTGTGTGCCGGCTTAATCAAGATTAAAGCATGAAAATAATCCCTTGTTTGATTATGTATGCCTTGTTGTATGTTGAATGAGCTATCATACTTGTATGCCGGTGTGGTCTAACATAGTGGATGGACCGACTCGTAGTGAGTAACGTTTGGCTAGAGGCCCATAGATCGGGTCGACGCTTATGATAACGAAAACGTGCAAACACACAAACTATCCGTTAAAGTATAACGATAACGCAAACATATGAACTCCCTAGAATGTGAGGAGAAGTACGGGTTGAGTAAATACCCGATAATGGTTAGAAAACCACATTGAAACAATCCACGAAACAAACGAGAGTGGAAAGATAAGTGAACCTCCTTCAAGAGGATTTAAGATAGTTCGAAGATGTGAACCAGTGAAGAAGGTAAAAGAGACCTGAGGGATTAGTAACTCCCTTGAGACATGGTCGACCTCCTATATGAGGATTTTACCTGGTATATGCAAGTAACTGGAAGTATGAGCAAAGTATATGTATGGGTAACTCTTACATCCTAAGATTAACCAAACTTAAGTAATGTTCCCAAGGTCATTAGAAACATCGAGAGTGATGCTTCTAGACTAATATACAAAATATTACTATAACTCCGAGAGAGGAGTGTATGGGAATGTAAGTAGTCCGAGAGCAGTCGGGCCTAAGCAAAAGAGTTAGGAACTAAGAGAGAGTTTCGTGAGCTAGTTGAACCTTCCCACCATGCTAGACCCAGAGTAGGGTCGAAACCGGGGAAGTAAGACTATGCTAGAGAGCCATGAGTTTTGGCCTAAGTATGTATTAAGAGTATCAAGCGTGACGTAGGAGACCTGTAGCGTCTCGAGAATCTACAAGAGCTTGAGTATAATTAACCCAAGAGTGTGGGTGAGAAAACGAGTATAATTAACCCAAGAGTGTGGGTGAGATAATGAGTATAGATAACCCAGAGTGTGGGTGAGATAATAAGTATAAGAACCTGAGAGAATGGATGAGTATAGTACGAGTAGCCCAGGAGAATGGGTGTGTATATGAACAAGTAACCTGAGAGAGCGGGTGAGATAATGAATAAGTAAACAAGGCAAGGTGAGGTATAACCCTCAAGGCCTAAGAGTAAGCAGATACAACTAACAACCTTGTTATGTTAGTTTGGAATTGTGTTCCGTGATTGGATGTAGATTCCTTGAGTAATACACATATATATTGTATTGCTATGATGCATGTTGTTTGACTAATGAGCTCCATGTATATCCGACAAAAGTAGTCGGCGTACCCCGGTTAGCGCTCGGGGTATGCGAATTTCATATGCAGCGTTAAGCTGAGCCCCTAGGGGCGATGTTTTTATTTTACAGGTACACCGAAGATGTTACCGTTCGAGAGTAGGACGGGGTCGGTGGGTTACTTGGGTAGTAGTTTTAATTACCTATGTATTGAAGGAGGTGTAAGACCGAATATGTTGTCGGCATCCATTTATTGTAGACTCGGTATAGTAAAGAAATGATTTGAGTATTGTAATTGTGTGTGTACTCGGTTGTTCCAGTTCATCAGACCGTTACGGTATGTAAGGAAGGCCTGGTTAGCCATATGGGTGGCTATTGGCGTTGTTTCACCCCCTCGTTGTAATTAGAGTTCCGCTGCGTGAGTAAGGGTAATTGGTGACAACTTATGAGGTAATGACGAGCTTAACGGTTGGGGTGTTACAAAAATGGTATCAGAGCGAAGTATCGCTCTGATGACTGGAAATACCGAGCTTAGGAGATACCAAGTTGGGAATTAGAGACTTAGGGCTATGGGTTGAGTGGTAGCGTGAGAGATGCGCTAGTTAGGAATTTCCAGTATGATCTGGATACCTACAATACCAAACCCGCCCTCCACAACCCCCGTATAAAAGTTCGGGAAAGAACGCCAGAGAGACGGGGAAACCCGATCTGGCAGTGGTTAAATATTTCATTCTGAACCAGAACCTGTCATGCGGCAGATCCCGAGAACCGGAAATCCCGGAGACGGATCCCGCTGAAATGACAATAACTGCATGCAACGACGGAAGGTCGAGACATCCTAATCCAAGGAGACCAGAATTTGTGGCAGCCTGGGGCGACATGCTTAGCAGTCGGGAGAACCCAGCTGGTCGAGCAGCAGTGAGAAGGATGCACCAATCGTGCGACCAGACGGACTTATGAGAACTAACGAGAACCGGGACATATGTCTACGGACCGCCATAGTTAACTAATACCACCAATGGTATACGTATTGACTAAGAATCTAGTCAAAGGTAGATGCACCCACCCAGCCACACCCATAGAAGTTGCAATACTTAACTGATACAGCTTAGACAGCTACGAGCATAACTACGGGATAACCCGAATAGGACTACAGAAGTAGTACCTAAATAAGTTAAACCTCGGTAACCACAGTAAAGACGTGAGAACGAGCAACGAGGTAGATCATGGAACTAAATAATTAAGGAACTCCTAGAGTGGAGGAGCTCCTAAATGAACGACAGTCATGTCAAGAGGAATGAGAATCAGCTCCAAGGAGCAGTTATCCAACTAGGGGATCAAGGAAGAGCCAACGAGGCTACCAAATACAATGTGAACAATACCGTGCCCGGTATGAGTTAACCCAAAACCGCCTGTACCGCGCACTTGCCTCGGCAAGTGCAGTATAACGGACAGCTAAGAGGAACTTTGACACGCAATAAGTACTTAGCAGAGTACGTGGATGGCTAAGGAAGCCGACATAGCACCACAAACCCTAAGAATTATGAAACGAACCCTTGAAAAGGCCTAACGGCTTGATCATTGTATAAAGAATATACCGGTCAGCAAGAGGCTAGACCTGGTAAGAAGCAACCGGCATTGAAATGCCACGAAGAGTTTACTTTCAAGACTCAAATTTTCTTCAAAACATGAAATTTTCCAAAAAAAAACCCAAATTTTTTAAAAACCAAACCAGAGAATCACGGTAAGTTATCATAGGACGATTTAAGAGGAGTTGGCAACAGAATACTTCACTTAGGCGTGACCGACTCTACAAGTGTACACAAACGAGACATGGAACGACCGCACTCCGAAGGAGCCTGCGGACCTGATAGACCAATTATGAGTTAGTCAGGTAGGTGGTAACGTATCAATAAGATACTCCATGTATGTATACAAGTAGAGTACGGAACACGGGAAGTAGCCCACTCCATACTACGGACGAAAGAGCCAATCCAAACCAAGACAGTAGACACCTCGAATGATCGAAGAACACAAGGAAGCTTACCGAGTTAAGGGAATCAAGAATCCAGTAAGATGACGGATCTAAGGATATAGCGTTAATAAGTGCGAGAAGCACAGAGTATTAAGCATAGACATGGGATATGACTCAGGAATCAAGGAGGAAATACATAATGACTGGAATGAATACCAGTGTAAGCAATATGGCGAAAGCTTAAAAAGATCATATCAATGTTTGATAAACAGGATAGAATTCCCACAGTATATCTCACTAAGAGAATAACGACCTAATTAAGTAGGTAAAGGAAAAAGTACTAATACTCTACCCAATAACGGGAGACATTACAACCTTAAACGGGATATTTCAAAATATACATAACCGCAAGGCGGAGTAAGAATCTGAATATACCCATGAGTTCAAGCCAGATGTAATGGCACGACTCAAAAATACCCTGGAGCAATCCGTGAAGGGTACCGAAGTCAACATCAGTTGAACGAGATATCGTGTTGAGAACACAAGTGTTTAAGCAAACACTCGGGTAGAACCCGAAGGGATCCCTCGTAACACGGGATACCCTAAATTGCCAGAGGGCATGAAATAATATTAAGAAACTTAGAGGGACTTCCATGTACAGAAGTGTGGTGAGACAACCATATCAAAACCCAGTAATACCTCCAAACCTTTAATGGTATACGGAGAAGCAGAAACCTATATAAACAGCCCGCATGGAGCATGACTCGAGGCAAGGTGGCTTGTAAGCCGATAGAACCAACTACAATTCGTAGATTCAAACGTTGCAAAACATATGCATTAAGGCATAAGAGTTATTGTGGAGCACGAACCACTACCTTAAAGTGGGGACACCACTTGTTATTGTGGAGCCTACGGAGCGGTAATTGCGTGAATCCTCCAGAGAAAGGCTACCGCCTATGTATGTAATGTGAAACCATTAAAGCGGTGTAATAAAACCTGAGCATGCGTATATTGCCAAGGAGTATTTGAAATCAAATAGTCTGTAGAAAGGCTTTGATAGCAGTGGAAACAAACCGAGAGAATAATCGGATTAGCAGTAAACACTGTATGTGTGCAGTATGAATTGCAGAGTAAACAATGCGCAAGAAGCATAGAGAGGTTAATAGAGTAACGTATTTCATTGAGCTAAGTGAATGGCAAGCCATAGTATAAATGGCGGGAGTACATGAGCGGAAGCTAAAGTAGTAGCGGATGCCATATAAGCGAATGTTGTAACGAGTAGAACATGGTACGCAGCAAGCGACCGTTGAAAGAGTATAACTAGTTAATGATATGAAGCTGATGAGAAAATGTGGTAAAGGGGACATAATCATTCCTATCCCATGAGAGATTTACTGTCAAGGGTTTACGCTTCTGCACTCTGTATGACTGAGTGTTTTGGTATTGCACTTGTGCGGTAATGATCGAGTGGGAGAGCCAGGAATTGAGAAATGTCAACGAAGCCTGTTGAGTGAGAATCTAGAGAGATAACCATGCGGCCATTGGCCAAAGATGCACAAAGAACGTGGGCAGTAACCCACAGGGCCCAGGATCGATATGTGGAAAAAGGCAGAGTAGTATGAATGAGGAATTCTTGTACAGAAATAAATAAACAAACATGATTCAGAAGTCATTATCAAATGAGGAAGCACTACATGCTAAGTAGCAGCTTGACCTCAACCGACAATAAGTCGGAAAAGTAGTGAATAACCACAAAAGTATACAGAGTATACAAAAATATAGATTTCCAGAGAATTGGAGAGAAATCTATAGCTCATTGAATTTGCATACGGTAAGAGATACCAAGCGACGATTGAAATACATTGAGAATACCAAAGGGCGAGTTAAGCTCTAGTTATTAGGTCACGCAGCAGAAGCTAGTGGGCCGTAATTCAAGGTTAAGTATACCTGGCAAACCTGATTGAAGCCTTAGAGGCTAGAACCGAACCCGGTTATGAGTTAATTAACCGTACTGAAGTTAAAACACTTCATAATACCCGAATTAGTGAACCAATGTTCAGTGATAACATATGGTTGGTTACGCGGGCGTAACCCCTTTTAAGGGGGGTAGGGCGAGAAACCGCTTAGAGTATGTTTTACGTATTGGTGCGTAAACTACTATGTGCATAGCACAAAAGAAATTGTTTTGATGATTGGAACTTATGTTACATAAACATATGTACCCATTCATTGTGTAATAATGATTATTGTACATGAGTGATGCAAGTAACGAGTATGTAATATTTATGAAAAGAGGAGTAGAGAGACTCCTAGGGAATGAGAATCCCTATAGTATATGTCAAGTGAGATTAGACATGAGACATAATGAGTACGAATTGGTATGAAACCGATGTGGAACCTTGTAGGGAGTGAGTTCCCTAGGTGATTTTATTTGAGAATGATTGATGGAGTGAGTTCCATCCTTTGGAGTTGTATGTTGTATGTTTTAAGTTGAGTAATAATTTGACTAATGAGGCCACAAGTATGGAATGCCTAGGCAAGGTAAGTGAAACAAATAGAGATTAAATGGATGACTTAAGTTCCATGATAAAGATAAATTGAAACAGATTGTTTTATGAATATGACTAGATAGAGTAAAAGATAGAAAACGAAAATGTTTGACTATCTGCTTGTCTGAAACTGACGTGGGAGGTGGAACTTGATCTGCTAGCGATCAAGGGAAATCGAACACAAATTGGGGTGGAAGGATAGTTCAACACTGATGCTGATCACATCAGGGTTAGATGATTCTTGAAGCTCCCTATAGTGGTCACAAGTAATCACGCTAAGAAAGATACACAGCAACCATAAATCTGATTTAGAGTTGTGTGATGTTTTAAAAAAGAATTTCAAACAGATTTTGAAAAAGAATTTTCTTCAAGTATGAAGATGGAAATGAAACTGGTTTTTAAACCGCTATCACCCGCCGATGGCTACGGCCTTAAGTCTTGATGACCGGTAGAACGGTGGGCATGTACTAGTTTTGAAACCATTGCACCGTACGTGCGGCGGTCCTAAGTGACCGGTTGGGGCGGTGTCAGTGTGTGATTTTTCCAAAGGCAGCGGGACGGGGAGAGTACCCTGAGATGTTCCTGTGTTGAGTGAGTCAACCAGAGTGCCTGAGGATATGTATATGTGTAATGTTTTGATCAGAACCGAAGGGACCGTGGGCGAGAGAGTAAGTGCCCATTTGTCATGAAACGGCCGTGAACCAGAAAGAGTAAGTGTTCAACGTGACCGGTACCTGAGGGATCAGTAGTATATTACTCAACATGGATTCGAGGACTGTAGTGCCTTCTTGTCTTCGGACCGATTCCATGGAGAGAGAACAAAAGTATTTTTGATTGCTATACATGCTGTGATATGTGTGAGGTATGTGTAGTATGAAATGAGACAGACTTGTGAAGTCTGTAAGGTTGTACATGTATTATAACCTTGGCATAGTACGCCCATGAGAGTAACCATTTAGATTCACCAACTTTGAGGCCAAAGTTCCTAAGGGGGGGGGGGGTAGATTTTAATACCCCGGATCTAAAAATGGCGATTTAATTACTCTAATAAAATTATTAAAGGCCTAATTGCGCCTAGAGAGTATTGGTAAAAGAAGAATAAAACCAAAAGTAAAGAGAAAACGCTTGAAAAGCGAAAAACGCTAAAATGCGCATTAAATTTAAATAAGAGATATATGATCTCGTTAGGGTCCGAGATGGATTCCTAAGGCTTAGTTAGGCCTAATTATTATATGGGGGTGATTCCCGAAGAAAACGGATCCAAAAAAAAATGGATTAAAACGCTAAATAAGCATAAAAGCACGTTTTCGAGAAAACCCGAAAACGTGACTTTAAGCGGTCAAACGGACCCGTAGAAATTATAGTTGATTAAATAACTATAAATAAGTGTTAATGGAAGCTTAATAACCATTAAAATTAATTAAACGAGAAAATTCCAGAAAACGGACCCAGTAAGTGAATAGTGACGAAACCGGGAGACGAAACGCGTTAATTTGAAAAGATGAAAAAACGACCCGGGCTATTAATTAATGTGGGCCGGTTTTAATTAATAAGTGTACACCCATTAATATCTTGCTAGCTATTAAGTAATAACAAGACAAATAAATAAATAAAGCAATAGTATAAAGTAAAAGTAAAAAGTAAGTTACTTACCTCTCACCTCCCTCCCTTCCTTCTTCCTTATTTCTCACGTACTGCCCCAGCTCTCTGTGAGCTTCTTCTTCATCCTCTGTAATTACCGATTCGAGAAGGCAAGCAAACAGCCCCTCTTCTTCCTCCTCTAACTTGCTCATTTCTTCACCGAATCGCACAAAAATAGTACCGTTAGATTCGTATCGGCGAGGGCTACGTTTTGTACCCCTCAAAATCTTGTTTCCTCCACCTTCACTTCCATGGGTGTTGGAGCTTTTGAAGCTAGAAGAGCTTATTTTGACCCTCCATCATCTCCTTAATGCGCTAAGGTAAGAATATAAGCAAAAGCTCATCATTCCTAGCTTGTTCTTCCAATTTTGGGAAAAAATTCTCCACGTTGAAAATTTCCCCATTTCAGCCGTGAGCTCCTTGCTCTTGTGGAAGCTTGGGAACTCCATCAATTGATTTCCAAGCCGTCCTTTTGAATACTCTAAGGTAATATCTAAGCTAGAGCCTAAAAACTAGTTTTTGAAATACTAGTTTTTGTATGGAAAAATTGAATTAATGAGCTTGAAATGTGTGTATGGGGATATGATTGTAGATGGCAATCTAGACCCCTTTGTGTGTTGTGAAAACAAGAAGAGAAAGAGGGAGCAAAAGAAAGAGGAAGAAGAGAAGGAAAACCGAAAACAAACAAGGTAAAGCTCACCTTGTGTGGTTTTTATTTGACTCGTAAAACAGATTTGAGAATTGATTTAATGTTCTTGAATTGGTGTAGTCTTGGTACAACAATATTGAGTGGGAATGAGGATGTTTAAGGTTGTTTAAGTGTGAGAAATAAGCTTGGGAACTAAGCTAGTTTATTTGTGTGAACAATGGGAATTTGATGTGTTATTGATGGCTAAACAAAACAGGGCGAAGATTGTGTTAGTGAGTATATTTAGTGTGGTGAAAATGCTTAGGAAAACAAGTAAGTGCTGTCAAAATTCACCTAGGAATGGATAGTCTTTAGTGTTTTATGTTAAGGAAGAAACTAGGTGTGTTTAAGGGATTTAAGTGGTTGGTTAATGATTTGGAAACCAAACTAAGGAGAAGTGTGTATGAGGAGAAGAAATAATGTCAAAGGAAGTGCTGGAAATGGCACTGTTTGAATGGTAAAAGAAGTTACCAAATCTGTTACAAGAGTATTAGAAAACAGGAAAAACCAAGTTATGAAATATAAGTGGATTTTGAGTGAATTAAGCATGAGTTAGTGAGTGGCTTGGTGCTTGGTTTAAGGTGGTTTAGATGAGTAATTGGGTGCTAAAACATGAGGATTTTAGTTGGTGAAGATTGGGTAATCAAAGGGTGGAAGAAAGGAGTTGTAACAGATTTGGAAATTACAAATCTGTAAAATCTGTAGCAGGGTCCGGGACCTAGTCCTTGGACAAAGTCCCGGACCACCCCTTAAATTCTTGCCGAGAGTTCTTCCAGTACTTGGTCCGGGACTTGGGGTATAGACAATGTCCCGGACCACCCAATGAATTTAGGCCGAGAGTGCAGACTGCGTTTGGTCCGGGACTTGGGATAGGGACAAGGTCCCGGACCATGTGTTAAAACCACCCGAGAGTTAGCTAATGCATTGGTCCGGGACTTAGGGTATGGACCAAGTCCCGGACCACCCCCAGAAACCTACAGAGAGCATTTTAAAGGTTTTAAATGATGGGGTTTAAATGTTAATAATGTTATAATATGTTAAGGCCTTGTTTGGTGACATGTTAAGGCCCTAGGAAGTGTAAGAAAGTGTTAGAAGTGTTTGAGAAGTGAGAACTCAAATTAACAAGAGTGAAACCAAGATAACGGGATAACGGGGTAATACGGGAATAACATTTAATATGTTCCGTATGAGCTTAGTATTAATAATAATGTTTGAAACGTTATCAGAGGATCGTGTGTGACCCGAGCAAGGTGAGATGACACGGTAAAAGTAAAAACCCCGGTGAAAGGTATGATTTTCTCATACTCCGCGTGCTACCGAGTTACGTTGATTTGTGTGTTTGTGTGCCGGCTTAATCAAGATTAAAGCATGAAAATAATCCCTTGTTTGATTATGTATGCCTTGTTGTATGTTGAATGAGCTATCATACTTGTATGCCGGTGTGGTCTAACATAGTGGATGGACCGACTCGTAGTGAGTAACGTTTGGCTAGAGGCCCATAGATCGGGTCGACGCTTATGATAACGAAAACGTGCAAACACACAAAACTATCCGTTAAAGTATAACGATAACGCAAACATATGAACTCCCTAGAATGTGAGGAGAAGTACGGGTTGAGTAAATACCCGATAATGGTTAGAAAACCACATTGAAACAATCCACGAAACAAACGAGAGTGGAAAGATAAGTGAACCTCCTTCAAGAGGATTTAAGATAGTTCGAAGATGTGAACCAGTGAAGAAGGTAAAAGAAACCTGAGGGATTAGTAACTCCCTTGAGACATGGTCGACCTCCTATATGAGGATTTTACCTGGTATATGCAAGTAACCGGAAGTATGAGCAAAGTATATGTATGGGTAACTCTTACATCCTAAGATTAACCAAACTTAAGTAATGTTCCCAAGGTCATTAGAAACATCGAGAGTGATGCTTCTAGACTAATATACAAAATATTACTATAACTCCGAGAGAGGAGTGTATGGGAATGTAAGTAGTCCGAGAGCAGTCGGGCCTAAGCAAAAGAGTTAGGAACTAAGAGAGAGTTTCGTGAGCTAGTTGAACCTTCCCACCATGCTAGACCCAGAGTAGGGTCGAAACCGGGGAAGTAAGACTATGCTAGAGAGCCATGAGTTTTGGCCTAAGTATGTATTAAGAGTATCAAGCGTGACGTAGGAGACCTGTAGCGTCTCGAGAATCTACAAGAGCTTGAGTATAATTAACCCAAGAGTGTGGGTGAGAAAACGAGTATAATTAACCCAAGAGTGTGGGTGAGATAATGAGTATAGATAACCCAAGAGTGTGGGTGAGATAATAAGTATAAGAACCTGAGAGAATGGATGAGTATAGTACGAGTAGCCCAGGAGAATGGGTGTGTATATGAACAAGTAACCCGAGAGAGCGGGTGAGATAATGAATAAGTAAACAAGGCAAGGTGAGGTATAACCCTCAAGGCCTAAGAGTAAGCAGATACAACTAACAACCTTGTTATGTTAGTTTGGAATTGTGTTCCGTGATTGGATGTAGATTCCTTGAGTAATACACATATATATTGTATTGCTATGATGCATGTTGTTTGACTAATGAACTCCATGTATATCCGACAAAAGTAGTCGGCGTACCCCGGTTAGCGCTCGGGTATGCGAATTTCATATGCAGCGTTAAGCTGAGCCCCTAGGGGCGATGTTTTTATTTTACAGGTACACCGAAGATGTTACCGTTCGAGAGTAGGACGGGGTCGGTGGGTTACTTGGGTAGTAGTTTTAATTACCTATGTATTGAAGGAGGTGTAAGACCGAATATGTTGTCGGCATCCATTTATTGTAGACTCGGTATAGTAAAGAAATGATTTGAGTATTGTAATTGTGTTGTGTACTCGGTTGTTCCAGTTCATCAGACCGTTACGGTATGTAAGGAAGGCCTGGTTAGCCATATGGGTGGCTATTGGCGTTGTTTCACCCCTCGTTGTAATTAGAGTTCCGCTGCATGAGTAAGGGTAATTGGTGACAACTTATGAGGTAATGACGAGCTTAACGGTTGGAGTGTTACAGTGTAACACCCCTACTACGCACTTAACAATACTTGAAATCGCAGCGGAATTAGCAACTAAATAATAACTAAACGATTTGGTGCTACAACGCCGTTAACCACCCACGTGGTTAACAAGGCAGAATAAATACAAGCGTACCGGTCTGATGATCAGACTCCCGAGCATAGAACTAATAACCTTTAACATATAACATGATACCGAGTTTGTAACTACATCCATAATTGTATACTGTACATCACAACTGTCACTATGAACTGCCAACAACCGTCACTGTACTACAATGGTACCAAAATATATCACCACGGGAGCACAGGCGCATCCTGGCACACTCTAAAAACAACCAAAAGTATTCCTGCAACCTAGGATCTATAGCCATTCCGCTTCCTCGATCCTCATCCGGCAGTAAAGAAATATGGAGCCCCGAGGGGGTCAGCAACCCTTGGCTGGTATGGTTAACGCGCAGCCTATGGGCTACCGGGACACGCGCAACTAATTGTCATGATGACATGGCATTCATTTTAAACATACAACACATATATATCATAGCAAAAGTATTGCATACAACTTCACACATAACACACAAGAACAATTCCTTTTAGGAAATGAACCAACACAATTAGTTCCCATGGAGAGCCTAGAGAATGTTGCCAAACTCATGCTAAGCTCGTTACATAACTCGTTACCGTCCTGTTAGATTGAACGGATAACTTAACACAAGGTGCCGCTCGATATAGTGACCCAAGCACACCGAAACAAAACATAGTATGCCCCTGTGGCCCGACGTGAGTCAGTAAAATAGCCTTGGTTAAGCTAAAGGGAAGGTTGGAAACCAAATTGGAAAACAACCATAACATACAAAGAGAATCGAACCGGTTATGACATCGACTCCCATACTCACACGCGTGGCCGGAACAGACCGGACTCCTCACTTCCCCCGTTAGCACTTGTTAGAAGTTCAATATTGAACCCAATAAACAAATCACAAACAATTGGTTAAGTCTTGTTAGACACACACAAGAGAAGGGAGAGTCACACTTAACAATACTATAATATTTAACAACTGTAAACTCGTTACATGATTTAAGTCTTACAAGGTCATAAACACACAGAAAACAAACAAACACACAAGCCGGTGTAAACCGGTAGGCAACAGACTGCAAGAAAACCATACCTTGGTCCTTGCTTCGACTGGCTTCCACCATAGGTCACTCCTATACATGATTTAAGAATGTCGGTTAATTAACTTACTTAACTTCAAATTTACTAAGTGTTTAACATGGTTATATGACATGTTTTAATGTCCAAACTTATCCTTGATTACCTACATTTTACCCCCTAGAGTTACTACTTAAGCCACATTTTGTTTGTTTTTTTTTTATAAATTTTGGTCCGACCGACCTTACACAAGGTCGGTCCATTCCAGAACATATTACCGTCAAAATTACTCTAAAATTCTACTCCGACCGACCTTGCAAGTTCGGTCGCAAGTTCGGTCTATTCCCGAGAGTTTCTTTCCTTTGAAAATTCAGGCCCGACCGATCTTGGCAAGTCCGGTCGCAAGATCGGTCGATTCCGAGACTTACTCACGTACAAAAATTTAGGCATGACCGAACTTGTAAGTCCGGTCCTAAGATCGGTCTATTCCAGAGACTCAATCCGTACTAAAAATCCATGCCCGACCGACCTTGCAAGTCCGTCCCCAAGGTCGGTCCATTCCAGAGACCATTTCTCGCAGGGTAAACTGGGCTCGACCAACCTTGCAGGTCTGGTCCCCAAGGTCGGTCTGCTCCAGACCCTTGTTTTTAATTGCCCATTTAACTCCAAACTTCACCTCACATATCCTAGTACGTTCTAACCTTATTTGGGCACTTCAAACACACCTTAAGACCTCCATAAAACTCCTTAAATCATACATCAAATCTTCCTCAGCATTACATTACACAAATTCTTATAGAAAGGTTTACACATGTAATGTTTTCCACTAAGTTTCTATGTGGTGTTTCATACCTACAACTTCCACTATTCCCAAATGTTTTTCTCACCACTACAACATCATCTCCCAAGCATCTTTTCTTCCTAACCAAAACTTCTAGTTGATGTCTAAGTCCTTTTTGTTTCCTAGAACACCTAAGACATTACTTCTCCTCTAGTAAAATACCTTAACATTTCTAACACTTCCTACTTCATCAAAACTTGTTTAACACTTAGAACTTCTTGTACATTACCTAAATTTTGACATGAACTCTCCTAGAACATTACTAAGCCAAAACACATTGTTTTCACCATTAAACAATCAAGAACACTAAAATCCATCAAGAACATTCTTGTACACAAAACTTCACTCATTTAACACTACATCACAATATAGTGCATAATTTAAATTGCTTGGCACTTAGGCCCTTAAATAGCATGGCTCTTAGGCCCTTAAGATGCATAAACCTTAAACACTGAATTTCCACAATATATTTGCCTTTGACCTGCAAATACACTCAACAACACATATGCCTTTTACTAAGCCCTTGAGAGCATTTTTCTAAGTCATTCACCATTGGCTCCTTAAGTAGTTTTAATAAGCAATATAAGCTCATTTCTCCTAAGACTTTAAACTACATTAGGTTAGCATATTTACCTCTTTTCCTCACAAACTTCTTTCTTGTTCCCTTGTTTAAAAATCGGTAAGGGTGTTTGGTTTCTTGTCAACTTCTAAACAATATACAAATAATGAAATGAGTATACAAGCTTTATGCTTCATCTCATTGTAAACCCTAAATACATAGATTGCCTTAGAACATTTAGATGATTGTTTTACCTTGGATATGAAAGAGAGTTTGGATATGTAGCAAGAGAGGACTCCACCAAGCCCTTGGAAGGTTCAAATGAAGCTAGAACAAAGCAATATAAGGGCACCATTAATGGTGATTTTCGGACAACATAAAAACATGAAGGAAATGTTATTTTTGTTTAAGTTTCCTTACCTAGAAGCAAAGGAGAACAATAATATGTGAAAAGATGAGCTCAAGCTCCTCCCATGGAGATTCCTCTTGGCACCGAAATGGAGCTCTTGGAATTTTGAGAAGATAGGAATGAAGAGCTTGATGAGACTAAAAGAATGGTGGTCTTTGTTTTTGATTTGGCAAAGTGAGCTAGGAGTTACAAGAGTTGAAGGTGATATATGGTGGTGGTACTATTGCAAAACCGTGAATGGAGAGCAAGAAGGAGATAGAAGAGAGGTTGGAGCCGTGGGAAATGAGGAGGGAAAGAAGAGAATGAAGATAAGTAACTAGTTTTTTGTTATTTAAAGTAAAAAGTAAATAGTGTTTGCTTTATTAATTTTGCTTACTTGATAAACTAACAAGGGGGAGATGACTCACCCTTATAAAAACCGGCCCCCGTAATATACTAAGGGGTTTTTAGTCTTTGTTGACCAATTGTCACACTTATATTGACATATGTGATAAACTTGCTTATTTTAGTTACTATTCACTAAAACAAGGCACATTGTTGTGAAATTTTTGATTTCCCATTGATTTAGACTTCTTAATGTGATACTAAGTAGTACACATATTAATTAAAGAGTAATGATGGACATTTAGCCATTCAAAATTCATTTACAAGACAATTTTTTCAAAAACGTGCTTTAAGACTCCTTAAAGCACATTTTGTGTTTTAACTTGTTTTCAAGCTTGGTTTTCTTTGGTAATTGGTTTAATATGTTCATTAATATATAAATAAGGTCTTGGTAAGCTCATTAGGTCTTAACCAAGCTTATCCCAAGCTTAGTACATTTTAGCCTTTATTGACCTTAAGGTATTTACTTGTGTTTGCTATGGTTTAAATGTTTACTAATGTTTCTAAGACTCTTTTTAGTCTTAATATACCTTATTTTAGTGTTTAAACAACATACCTAGGTTTGGGGTATTTAAATCTACCCCCCTTAAAAGAACTTTGTCCCCAAAGTTCATACTTCCCACATATCCTAAATATTAGAACACGGGAACACATATAAACAATACTTTCCACACACAACGTTAGCAACATACTTACAACCACACCGGACACAAGGTCCAAACCACAGAACAACACAACATCATTCAGACTCAACCGTCTGTAACATAACAAGGTAACAACATAACAACATAACACAGACAATGTATCCAAATACATGTCGTACACACACAACCGAAATGGCTCTACCCCCCTTAAATAGGGGTACGCCCCGTACCCTATACATATAAATACTAAGAAGTAAACAATGACGGGTACTTTGCCTTCATCTTATCTTCCAGCTCCCAAGTGGCCTCCTCAACGTCCTGGTTAGACCAGAGAACCTTCACCAGTCTCACAGACTTATGGCGAGTGTCTCGAGTCTTAGTATCCAGAATCCGTACCGGAGTCTCCACTGATCGCATGGTCGGCTCTAAGGTTAGCCTTTCAGGCCGAAGTACATGAGATGGATGAGACATATATTTCTTCAACTAGGACACGTGAAATACATCATGTACCTTGCCCAGCTCGGTGGGTAGATCTAATCTGTAAGCTACCAGGCCGATCCGCTCCGTCACAACATAAGACCCCACATATTTCGGGCTCAACTTGCCTTTCTGGCCAAAACGAAATACTCCCTTCATGGGGGATACTCTAAGGAATACCTGATCGCCCACGGCGAACTCCAGGTCACGTCTGCGCACATCGGCGTATGATTTCTGCCTATCCTGAGCTGACTTCATGTTATGAAATACCCCGAACTTAAATATAGTGATTAAGATTATTCTAATCCATATTTAAGGGCCTAATAACGCCTAAGTAATATTAGTAAGGAAAAATAAATCCAAAAGAAATGAAGAAACACTTAGAAAGCGAAAAACGCTAAATAAGCGTTAAATAACCATAGGAGGTATGAGACCTCAGTTAGCGTATTATATGTATTCTAAAGGCTTAATAAGGCCTAAATAATATAAGGGAACAAATCCCGAAGAAAACGAATCCTTAAAATGGATTATAAACACAAACAGACCTTAAAGCGTGTTTTTCAAGGAAACCGGGGGAACAAACGACTTTAAGCGGGTTAAATAGACTCGTAACAATTTTGGTCAACCAAATATTCATTAATAAACATTAGTGGAGGTCTAGAACCAATAAAATCAATAAAACGAGAAAATAGTAAAAACTGTCAAAAACGGGAAGTTATGGGGTAAAAGTGTAAATAAAATAAATAAGTGTGTCCACTATTGCAATTAATATGTTAAAACCCCCATGTGAGGAGTGAGTGCAGCCGGTTGATTAATAACCCATGCCCCCTCTCTTAATTCCCTTCTATGTACAAAAGACAAACAAAATAAAAAGTCAAAAAGTAAGCACTCTCTCTCCTCTCACACTACTCTCTCACATTTTTCTCTGCCAGCATTTCTCTTCTTCTTCTCTGGTTACTGCTATGGCGATTTGAGCACCCCTCTCACAACAGCCACTTCCCTCCATTTTTGAAAGCCTAAACCACCACCAAATGCTACAAAAATTATACCGTTGGATTCGTATCGCTGAGGAGATTATTCTACACCCTTCAAAAATCTAAAACCTCCAACTTATTTTTGAGGGTATAATCATTTTAGAGCTTGGAGAACACCATTTGAAGATCTATTCTTCTCCATGTTCTAAGGTAAGAAAGAGACCAAAGCTTCACTCTTTTCCATTGTTCCTTGCAAAAGTCAAAACTCACGTATAACACCACTATTCCATTCTCAGCCGATTTTGGCATTTCAAAGAGGAGTTGAAGCCTTGTCATTTTCTACTCAAAAACTCCATTAGAAGCTCAAGGTAAGACCTACTAAGTGGTTTAAATGGTTTCTCACAAAGTTAGGGTTTAATATGTGAGATAGAAAATTCACTAGTTTTGGTGTGTATGTGGTGCTTGGTTACATGGTGTAGCTTGGCCTAAATGAACCAAGAAAACAAAGTAGGAAAGAGGAGCAAGAAAGGAGAAGGAGGGAAAGAAAAAGGAATCAAGGAAACCCAAGGTAAAGAGAAGCCTCTGTACGATTTTTAATGCTTGTGTAGGTATAAGTATATTGCTTTAGCAATGTTTAGAAATCACTGTAACAGTAGGAAGAGTATGGGTATATTAATGTGGATGGTATTTGTAGTTTGAGGCTTTTGAAAACAAGGAAATAAAATGCTAAGTGTAAATGGTAAGTGTGCAGTAGGTATATTAGTATGTTGTGTGAGAATAATGTACATGATGAACAGGTTGTGAATATATTGAGTGTACAAAATTGTGTGGTGAGAACACTTAGAAATGTGGGGAACCTCTGTCAAAATTCGTTCAGGAATTTAGAGACTTGAGTGTGTTATAAAAGAAAGAACAAAGCTGTTGTACAGAGAAGGAAAGAATAGGAGATTTCACTTTGGTTTGTAACAGGAAGAAAGAGTGTAGTTGGGTAGAGTTGTAAATGGTGTATTGGGTGTTGTTTAACTAAGTACGGATAGATTGAGAATCATTGAGTTGGTGAGAAGAAGAATGGGAAAGTCTGTAGCATTTCTTGGAGAAGGAAAAATAGTAACAGAGAAGAAAAACTTACAGTGAGAGTATAAGTGTAACAGATTTTTATAGAGTGGATTAGGCTAGTTTAAAGTGCTTAATCAATGCTAAAATATGCTAGATTATATGTAGGAATTATGGGGAAGAGATTGGTAGAAGTTTGAAGTTGAAACAAAGCTTTAAAACTAGAAATTTGCAAAAGACTAGATTTGTCCTGGTTTGCAAACCAGTACGCAAACCAGGACCACCTCTTAAAATTGGCAGAATACTTTCTCGCTGGATTTGTCCTGGTTTGCAAACCAGTACGCAAACTAGGACCACCTCTTAAAATTGGCAGAATATTTTCTCGCTGGATTTGTCCTGGTTTGCAAACCAGTACGCAAACCAGGACCACTTCTTAAAATTGGCAGAATACTTTCTCGCTGGATTTGTCCTGGTTTGCAAACCAGTACGCAAACCAGGACCACCTCAAAAGTTTGACAGAAAGTATCGCTGAAGGATGGTCCGGGTTTGCAAACAAGTACACAAACCCGGACCACCTTAAAAATACGACAGAAAGTTTTCTAAAGTGATGGTCCGGGTTTGTAAACTGGTACACAAACCCGGACCACCATAAAAACTTGACAGAAACGTCTCTGAAGAGATGGTCCGGGTTTGTAAACCAGGACACAAACCAGGACCACCCCATTTTCTTCATAGAATCCATTTTAAATCTAATCTAAGGTAGGGTAATGAAGGGTAATGATATTATAAGATAATTAAGACATAATAAATGATGTTTAAAGGTCATTAAGGCCATTAACAAGCCTAGAGAATAATTTTAAGTAAGTAACATAAGTAAATGCATTTGAATAATAAGGAATTAGTAAGTAAACACTGGGAAACTTTAGCAAAGTAATAAGTAAGGTTAATTATAGATGATTAACCACCCAACAGTATGTATGTGATAGGATTCAAATAGTTGAACACCGAAGGGAGTCGGTGAGTCCAAATTCAACGGTGAAAGGTATGATTTCTTCATGCCCTGTATCCTAATCTGGTTACCCCGATTTGTGTGCTTATTTGATCACCTAATAAGATAAATGCATGAATCAGACTATATTGCACTTACTTGTGCTTGTTTACATTGTTCTTGGTATTTGTCTTGAACAATAGTTTGTACAATTCATGAAATATATGAATGATGATGAAGTGTATTGTATTTCGTAGTGTACTTGTATATTGTAATGTATTTTGTATGGATGTGTATGTGAACAACGTATTGTGTACGTGGCTTGAATGAATGACTTCTGCTAATTCCTAACTACCTAACTCCTAACATAAGTAAGGAATAAATTGGAATGAGTAGAAGTCCGATATAGCTTCGGCCACGCGTGAGGATGCGGAGACACAAGAGGTTGGATCCGATTCCTGACTCTTAAACTGGTCCCCGACCCAAATCCCTTAAATGGGTAGCATCCCGGATTGGTGAGTCAAGTAAATCCCGGTGGTGGGACCGAGTAGTCCCTGGGCTGGAGGTCCCGACGACTTAACATGAGTAAGAGTAAGTAAGTAAGTATGTATGAGTATGAGTATGTATGCGTATGTATGGAGTAACGAGTAAAAGAGTAATCTCCACCCGATTAACCCGGGTGGACCAATGAAGCTAACATGTATGGTATATTGTGTATGTAATGAGCATGTGTAATTCGGAAGAAGGTAAGTATGTATTGGATGGTTTATATCGTATTCCTTGTATGTAATGAAGTGTATCATGTATGCCTTGCGTAAGTATTATAGTATTGTGTATGAAAGCATGTATGCATGTATGTTTGAATGAAATGAATCGCATGTATTCGACCAAGTGGTCGGCGTACCCTCACTAGTACGCGGGGTATGCGGTTATCATGCTCAGCGAAAGCTGACCCCCTTGGGGAAACGTTTTTAGTGTGCAGGTACCCGAAGAGGATATGGTCAAGGCACGAGACCGGTGACTACATTTGGATAGTAGTAGTAGAATGTAGAGGTGTACTAATTAGCACACCCCTTGTACTTAGAAAGTAAGTAGTTGTGAGGAATGGGTAGTGGTTATACTCTTAATGAGTACATATGAACTTGGAAGAAGCATTGTATTTGTATTGGGAACCTAGTAAACTCGGTTATGTATTTTGTATTGTACGATTTATGAAGGAGTAAAGTGTTGAATGGAACATTGTAGTATTCGATTGATAAATGGAGTATGTATTGTAGAGGTGTAGTACTCGGGATTCCGGTCCATCAGACCGATGCTGTATGTAGTAGTAGTAGCCTTGTTAGTCACGTGGGTGACTAACGGCAGTGTATCACCCACCGTTGAGTATGTAAGTATCCGCTGCGTGAATCTGAATTGTATAAGGAGATTGGACGATAATGACGGTATTAGCGGTAGGGGTGTTACAAAAAGTGGTATCAGAGTGAAGTATAGCTCTGATGACTGGAAATACCGAGTTTAGGAGTACCGAGTTAGGAATTAGAAGCTTAGGGCTAAGGGCTGAGTGTTAGTATTAGAGATATGCTAGTTAGGAACTACCGGTGAGTACCGGATACCTACGATACCAGACCCGCCCTCCACTAACCCTACTGTATAACTGGGGAAAGAACGCCAGAGAGAAGGAAAGTCCTCTCACACTCGGGAAACCCGATCTGGCAGTAATGAGATATTCCTACAAGAGGAAAGAACCTGACATATAGTAGATTCCAAGAAATGGAAGACCCGGAGATGGATCCCGGTTGAACAACAATACCCGCACTTAATAGCAGTGGAATAAGCACTCCAGCCACAAGGAGGCTACAACTTACAACAGTATGGGGCGACATGCTTAGCAGTCGCAGAACCTAGTTAAACAACCAGCAGCAGGAAAAGAAGCACTAATCGTGTAACAGAATGGAGAAGGAGCAGTAATGGAACCCAAGACACAAGTCTATGGAACAGTAATAGCCAGATAATACCACAAAAGGTATACCAGCTGACTAAGGACATAGTCGGGAGTAGTTAACTCCGAAGCTACAACACCATAAAGGTTACAAGACCTGGTCAACATAGCTCAGACAGCTACAAGAACACTCACAAGATATAATCCGACAGGACTACAGAAGTAGTGCCTAAACAAGCTGAAAGCTCAGTAACCATAAAATGTGTGGGAACGAGCAGCAAGGGAAAACAAGAACAAATAATTAGGGATCTCCGAGGATTGGAGAAGTACCCTGATCAATGACAGCCATGCCAAACTTACTGAGAAGTTACTCAGAAGATTAATTAACTTAAGTAGATGATCAATAAGATCAAAGGGAGAGTCAACAAGACTATCAAGTACCAGTGGAAACCATACCGTGACTGGTATCGGTTTACCCAAAAACCACCAGTACCACGCACTTGCCACAACACAGGAATATGTAGAGGAAGTCTAACACACCACAGGTACATAGTAATGTACCGTGACTTCGATGAAGCAACTACAGGAATAAACAACCTAAAATTGAAAGAATGAAGACTTGGAAGGGCCTAACGGCCTGACCGTTGTACTAAGAGCATACCAATCAGCGAGAAGCTGGACTTGGTCAAAACCTCAAAACATGGCTATGCCATGAAGAACTTCTTTTAACACCGCACTGTCATTTCCAAAACCAAGTTTTCTTTCAAAACCACAACTTTTCTTTTAAACCTTGGATTTTTAAACAAAACCAACAAAGTTACGGTGAGTATCATAGAATGATACAAGAGGAGTTGACAACAGAATACTTCACCTAGGCGTGTGACGAACACTACGAGTGTACCCAACTACGGGATGTGGGACAACCGCACTCCGAAGGAGCTTGCGGGCCTGACACATTGTTAGGTAAGTGGTAACGTATCAACATGGTACCCCACATATGTATACATGTAGTGTACGAAACACGGGAAGTAGTCAACTCCGTTCTACGGACCATGAGTAAGTTCAAGCCGAATAGCTGGACACCTCAGACGATCAAGGAGAAGGAACTCAACTAAAAAGTAAGTATAAAGAACTCAGAGAACCCATATGAGATAAGGAATGAGGATTAGGAAGTGCAAAGAGCACAGACTGATAAGTATATACAATGGATATGTCTCAACGATTTCAAACAAATACATGACAACTGGTAGGGATACCCAGCCTAAACACAGTAAGGCAAATGCCTAATGTGAACACAACGATGCACAACAACGGGACAGAGCTCCCTAGAGCAATCACAAGATTACCATGAAGTATAATCCATCATTGGAGAGGATTTTGAACCTAGTCAAGAACACTAGGAGGAAATATAAACAGTCTACCCAAGAACTGGAGACGTCATAACCCAAAAAGGGATAGCTCAACTACGATACCACAAGGTGGTATAGTGGGCACAACATAATATAAACGTTAGTCGGATGTAACGGCGTAACCTAACAAAACCCAAGGAGCAATCCTTGAAGGGTGTCTGAATTAACAACAATCAAATGAAGCGTCATAATAAGACCACGAAAGCTACAACGAACACTCGGTTAGGACACCGAAGGGATTTCACTTAATAGGAAATACCCTAAATTACAAAAAGGGCACTGAGTAACATCAGAATGCCAAAAAGGGTCTCATGTGAATGGAAGCGTGATGTCACGACTTGCCATGGGGCCCAGTAATACCTCCAAACTATGGGGTATATAAGGAGTGGAAATATGTATAAGCAGCTTGCAAAGAGCATAGCTTGCAGCAATAGGGCTTACAGGCCACAAACCAACTACGTTATGTAAACTTGAACGGCTGCAAAACCCACACCATTTAATAACAAGACTTGCAAGAGATATTGTCTCATACGACAAACAGACCGTCAACTGAACAACCCAATTAAAGCTCAACATAATGAGCGGCTTGGAGTAATGGTTACCTCAATGTCACTGTCACTAGAGCATCAGTCTAGTATACAGTTGACTAACTTTTAATTACTCTTCATGCCCTCTGTAGAAATAATAATGCAGAGGCATAGAAATCGTTATAACGCCAACAATGGCCTAGTCCACAGTTGGACACTACTAGAAACCCAAGGGAAGGTACCCCTCGTTAGCCAAAGACCACCAATGTGGTGAAGATGTGAACCCTTAGAAAGGCTTCCATTTATTATTACAGTAAAGCCTACGCTTATAGATATTGCCAATGGGCGATTGGAATAAGGAAATGAGATTTCCAAACCATTACGATTAAGGAGCAAGCATACTCCGATCCACCCAAGCATGTGGTGAACCATTGTATAAACACCAACATGGTAAACCTTGTCATGAGATCTATGAGTGGAAACAAGCCTCTCAACAAGAACTTCATTTATCAATGATAGAACGGGACCAGAAAACCCTTGAAATTTCTTGGGATGTCCCGGTGATGTACATACATGTGGAACTACACAGGTAGAGCCTATAACCAATGCTCAGCACTGAAAGACAATAATAGTCAAAACAATCAATGGGAATGCACATTGCACACCATGAATGACCAGCGCTCAAGAGAGCTTGCAACCCGATAAATTACTTCATCCGTTATCAACCAAGATACTTGGTAAATTGTATCATAAATGATGATAGAATGTGAGGTAAGCTAACCTACACATAAAACGTAAGTTGAATATGACATCTCCACATTGGGAAGATGATAAGATTGCGGTATGCTACGACAACCGTCATACACACGAACACAGGAAAACTCCTAGTGTATTTACACCATAAGGAAATGGTGCCAATGACAATGACAATAAGTAAAGAGGAACTACCACAGTAACAAAAACAGTAAAAACGTAGTTGTACAATGAGTAAGAATACGGTGCGCAACAAGCGACCGATATGAGGAAGTAGCAGATAATGACACGGAGTATAAGTATGAGATGACAGGCAGAAATATTCTTTCCTATCACGTAAGTGACTTACTGTCAAGCGTTTACACCTCTGCACTCTGTATGACTGAGTGTTTTGGTATTGCACTTGTGCAACTAATGATCTAATGGGATGGCTAGGGATATGGAGAATGTAACCAGTAGTAAATCTTTCTTTTCACCACAAACATGGCATAAGCCAGTTAAGCAAGCTTAGCAACAGACCGTGTGGCCTAAGGCCAAAGAAGCACGAAGAGTGTAAAACACACTAACAATCACAAGATGTGAATTCCATTGAATAAAGGGTGAAATGAGACCGAAGAAGTCGCTAGGACCGATGCATAGAAAATGCAAGGTCATACAAGTTAAGGACACTTGTACTGAACCAGAAGAACTGGTATAATTTAGAAGCTAGTAGCAACAGAGGAAGCACTACAGCTAAGTGGTGACTTAACCTCGCCCGACAATAAGTCGGAGGAACTTAATGAACAAACGTGGAAGCACAAATAGCATGTGCAGTAGATTACCAAAGAGCTGGTTACAATCTAAAACTAATGAAGTTCAAACACGGTAAAAGAATACCGCATTTGTTTAGTAAACCTTATTCCCATAATAGACGGGTAAAAAGGTGATGCATAACACATTAAGGATAACACGAAGGGTAAGTAACCCAAGTTATCAGGGTCGTGCAGCAGAAACTAGTGGGCCCTAGCTAGGAGATAATATACCTAGTGAGTATGAAAGAATGGCTATTAATGCCTTGAAGCCTAATAGGCTAAAATCGAATTAATTATGAGTTAAATAAACTCATATAGGAATCCTTGGAACAAAGACTAAACCATTGTTATGATTAGGACCCTTTGACAAGGGTACATTATGTAATAAACCGTAAAGAAGCTAAAACGCTTCAGATTGCCCAAATTGAGTAAACCAATGTTTAATAATAATAACATATGGTAGATTACGTGGGCGTAATCCCTTTTAAGGGGGGTAGAGCGAAAACCGTATAATGTGAATTTTATAAATAAAACACACAAACTACAATGTGCATGGCACAAATAATAACTGATTTGATGATTCATACTTATGTTAAATAAGCATACGTATTCATTCATATCGTAATTATGGTAATTAGGCACGAGAGATGCAAATACCATAGGATGAGTAGTATACCTATCTTGTAACCCCAGTGTAAGTGTATTAGTGAGGAAGAGTAACGAGTAGTGGACGGAGCTCCACACGTATTGTAGCCCTTAAAGAAGTAGTACGAAATAATTGAGAGTAGTTGATGAACGGAACCTACAAGTAGTGTATTCGGAGGTAAATTATTGGAAGTAAATTGAGGATGACTGAATTTCATAAGTATTGCAATTCTTAGTAGATTATTTGAGATGTTGGAGAGTAATGGATGAAAGTAGCGAAGATTGATGAAATGAGCACTTAGGTATTGAATCTTAGAGTAAAGCATTTGGGAAGTAGAGTGAGGATGATTGATGGACTAAATTCCATCCCTTGGAGTTGTATGAATTTATAATTATGACTAGGAAGAGTAAAAAGATATAAAATGCAAATAATTGAATTATCTGTTTGTTTGAAACTGATGTGGGAAGTCAAACTTGATCCTGATCAGATCAAGGGAAACCGAACACAAATTAGGGTGGAGAGATAGTTCAACACTGATGCTGATCACATCAGGGTCGAATGATTCTTGAAGCTCCCCTTAAGTGGTCACAAGAATCACACATAGGATAGAAGTAATGAATATAAATTGGAATTTGGAGTTGTGTGTTTTAGAAAATTTCTAATTAGTAGTCGTGAAAGAATTTCCCTTAGATTGGAGAATAAGGATTTGTTAGAAGCTTATACCGGAGAAGATAGTAGTGTAGCACATTGTATTATTCCAAGGGCAGCGGGACATAGAGGAGTCCTGTGTCTAGATGACTCGAGTGCCTACGGGACTGTATGTGTATTGCATTGCTTTGGGGATAGCTTTGCATAGTATATATGTGAAAACCTGGTAATGTGAAACCAATGGTTGGTAGTAATGTGGATTGGAGTAATTATAGTACATTTGTATGGTATGAAACGTAGAGACCGCGAGTAATGGATTTGGGGAATTGTAAGGAGGAAGAATGTGTGACCTTTGGTATTAGACAAGTAAGAATGAGTAAGCATTGTAAACCTATAACCTCGAACAACTTTGAGGACAAAGTTCTTAAGGGGGGTAGATTGTAATACCCTGAACTTAAATATAGTGATTAAGATGAGTCTAATCCATATTTAAGGGCCTAATAACGCCTAAGTAATATTAGTAAGGAAAAATAAATCCAAAAGAAATGAAGAAACACTTAGAAAGCGAAAAAACGCTAAATAAGCGTTAAATAACCATAGGAGGTATGAGACCTCGGTTAGCGTATTATATGTATTCTAAAGGCTTAATAAGGCCTAAATAATATAAGGGAACAAATCCCAAAGAAAACGAATCCTTAAAATGGATTATAAACACAAACAGACCTTAAAGCGTGTTTTTCAAGGAAACCGGGAAAACACGACTTTAAGCGGGTTAAATAGACTCGTAACAATTTTGGTCAACCAAATATTCATTAATAAACATTAGTGGAGGTCTAGAACCGATAAAATCAATAAAACGAGAAAATAGTAAAAACTGTCAAAAACGGGAAGTTGTGGGGTAAAAGTATAAATAAAATAAATAAGTGTGTCCACTATTGCAATTAATATGTTAAAACCCCCATGTGAGGAGTGTGTGCAGCCGGTTGATTAATAACCCATGCCCCCTCTCTTAATTCCCTTCTATGTACAAAAGACAAACAAAATAAAAAGTAAAAAAAGTAAGCACTCTCTCTCCTCTCACACTACTCTCTCACGTTTTTCTCTGCCAGCATTTCTTCTTCTTCTTCTCTGGTTACTGCTATGGCGATTTGAGCACCCCTCTCACAACAGCCACTTCCTCTCCATTTTTGAAAGCCTAAACCACCACCAAATGCTACAAAAATTATACCGTTGGATTCGTATCGCTGAGGAGATTATTCTACACCCTTCAAAAATCTAAAACCTCCAACTTTATTTTTGAGGGTATAATCATTTTAGAGCTTGGAGAACACCATTTGAAGATCTATCTTCTTCTCCATGTTCTAAGGTAAGAAAGAGACCAAAGCTTCACTCTTTTCCATTGTTCCTTGCAAAAGTCAAAACTCACGTATAACACCACTATTCCATTCCCAGCCGATTTTGGCATTTCAAAGAGGAGTTGAAGCCTTGTCATTTTCTACTCAAAAACTCCATTAGAAGCTCAAGGTAAGACCTACTAAGTGGTTTAAATGGTTTCTCACAAAGTTAGGGTTTAATATGTGAGATAGAAAATTCACTAGTTTTGGTGTGTATGTGTGTGCTTGGTTACATGGTGTAGCTTGGCCTAAATGAACCAAGAAAACAAAGTAGGAAAGAGGAGCAAGAAAGGAGAAGGAGGGAAAGAAAAAGGAATCAAGGAAACCCAAGGTAAAGAGAAGCCTCTGTACGATTTTTAATGCTTGTGTAGGTATAAGTATATTGCTTTAGCAATGTTTAGAAATCACTGTAACAGTAGGAAGAGTATGGGTATATTAATGTGGATGGTATTTGTAGTTTGAGGCTTTTGAAAACAAGGAAATAAAATGCTAAGTGTAAATGGTAAGTGTGCAGTAGGTATTAGTATGTTGTGTGAGAATAATGTACATGATGAACAGGTTGTGAATATATTGAGTGTACAAAATTGTGTGGTGAGAACACTTAGAAATGTGGGGAACCTCTGTCAAAATTCGTTCAGGAATTTAGAGACTTGAGTGTGTTATAAAAGAAAGAACAAAGCTGTTGCACAGAGAAGGAAAGAATAGGAGATTTCACTTTGGTTTGTAACAGGAAGAAAGAGTGTAGTTGGGTAGAGTTGTAAATGGTGTATTGGGTGTTGTTTAACTAAGTACGGATAGATTGAGAATCATTGAGTTGGTGAGAAGAAGAATGGGAAAGTCTGTAGCATTTCTTGGAGAAGGAAAATAGTAACAGAGAAGAAAACTTACAGTGAGAGTATAAGTGTAACAGATTTTTATAGAGTGGATTAGGCTAGTTTAAAGTGCTTAATCAATGCTAAAATATGCTAGATTATATGTAGGAATTATGGGGAAGAGATTGGTAGAAGTTTGAAGTTGAAACAAGCTTTAAACTAAAATTAGCAAAAGACTAGATTTGTCCTGGTTTGCAAACCAGTACGCAAACCAGGACCACCTCTTAAAATTGGCAGAATACTTTCTCGCTGGATTTGTCCTGGTTTGCAAACCAGTACGCAAACCAGGACCACCTCTTAAAATTGGCAGAATACTTTCTTGCTGGATTTGTCCTGGTTTGCAAACCAGTACGCAAACCAGGACCACCTCTTAAAATTGGCAGAATACTTTCTCGCTGGATTTGTCCTGGTTTGCAAACCAGTACGCAAACCAGGACCACCTCAAAAATTTGACAGAAAGTATCACTGAAGGATGGTCCGGGTTTGCAAACAAGTACACAAACCCGGACTACCTTAAAAATACGACAGAAAGTTTTCTAAAGTGATGGTCCGGGTTTGTAAACTGGTACACAAACCTGGACCACCATAAAAACTTGACAGAAACGTCTCTGAAGAGATGGTCCGGGTTTGTAAACCAGGACACAAACCAGGACCACCCCATTTTCTTGACAAAATCCATTTTAAATCTAATCTAAGGTAGGGTAATGAAGGGTAATGATATTATAAGATAATTAAGACATAATAAATGATGTTTAAAGGTCATTAAGGCCATGAACAAGCCTAGAGAATAATTTTAAGTAAGTAACATAAGTAAATGCATTTGAATAATAAGGAATTAGTAAGTAAACACTGGGAAACTTTAGCAAAGTAATAAGTAAGGTTAATTATAGATGATTAACCACCCAACTGTATGTATGTGATAGGATTCAAATAGTTGAACACCGAAGGGAGTCGGTGAGTCCAAATTCAACGGTGAAAGGTATGATTTCTTAATGCCCTGTATCCTAATCTGGTTACCCCGATTTGTGTGCTTATTTGATCACCTAATAAGATAAATGCATGAATCGGACTATATTGCACTTACTTGTGCTTGTTTACATTGTTCTTGGTATTTGTCTTGAACAACAGTTTGTATAATTCATGAAATATATGAATGATGATGAAGTGAATTGTATTTCGTAGTGTACTTGTATATTGTAATGTATTTTGTATGGATGTGTATGTGAACAACGTATTGTGTACGTGGCTTGAATGAATGACTTTTGTTAATTCCTAACTACCTAACTCCTAACATAAGTAAGGAATAAATTGGAATGAGTAGAAGTCCGATATAGCTTCAGCCACGCGTGAGGATGAGGAGACACAAGAGGTTGGATCCGATTCCGGACTCTTAAACTGGTCCGCGGCCCAAATCCCTTAAATGGGTAGCATCCCGGATTAGTGAGTCAAGAAAATCCCGGTGGTGGGACCGAGTAGTCCCCGGGCCGGAGGTCCCGACAACTTAACATGAGTAAGAGTAAGTAAGTAAGTATGTATGAGTATGAGTATGAGTATGTATGCGTATGTATGGAGTAACGAGTAAAAGAGTAATCTCCACCCGATTAATCCGGGTGGACCAATGAAGCTAACAAGTATGGTATATTGTGTATGTAATGAGCATGTGTAATTCGGAAGAAGGTAAGTATGTATTAGATGGTTTATATCGTATTCCTTGTATGTAATGAAGTGTATGCATGTATGCCTTGCGTAAGTATTATAGTATTGTGTATGAAAGCATGTATGCATGTATGTTTGAATGAAATGAATCGCATGTATTCGACCAAGTGGTCGGCGTACCCTCACTAGTACGCGGGGTATGCGGTTATCATGCTCAGCGAAAGCTGACCCCCTCGGGGGAACGTTTTTAGTGTGCAGGTACCCGAAGAGGATATGGTCAAGGCACGAGACCGGTGACTACATTTGGATAGTAGTAGTAGAATGTAGAGGTGTACTAATTAGCACACCCCTTGTACTTAGAAAGTAAGTAGTTGTGAGGAATGGGTAGTGGTTAGACTCTTAATGAGTACGTATGAACTTGGAAGAAGCATTGTATTTGTATAGGGAACCTAGTAAACTCGGTTATGTATTTTGTATTGTACGATTTATGAAGGAGTAAAGTGTTGAATGGAACATTGTAGTATTCGATTGATAAATGGAGTATGTATTGTAGAGGTGTAGTACTCGGGATTCCGGTCCATCAGACCGATGCTGTATGTAGTAGTAGTAGCCTTGTTAGTCACGTGGGTGACTAACGGCAGTGTATCACCCACCATTGAGTATGTAAGTATCCGCTGCGTGAATTTGAATTGTATAAGGAGATTGGACGGTAATGACGGTTTTAGCGGTAGGGGTGTTACATGTTAGCCCGGATCTGTCATACTTCTGCTTGAACTTGTTCCAGATACTCTGGTCCTATAATGACCGTCTCACTGGACTTATCCCAGCATAATGGCGTGCGGCATGGTCTACCGTATAATGCCTGGAAGGGAGACATCTTGATCGAAGCATGGTAACTGTTGTTGTAGCTAAACTCGATCAGATGTAACTTGTCAGTCCAGCTGGTCTGTAAGTCAAGTGCACATGCACGTAACATATCCTCAAGTGTCTGGATAGTGCGCTCAATCTGACCATCTGTCTGCGGGTGGAACACTGTACTTAGGTTCAGCTCGGTACCAAGCGCTTCCCGTGTGGATTTCCAATACCTTGAGAGGAATCTGGTATCCCTGTCAGACACAATTGTTTTCGGTACCCCATGATGTCTTACAATCTCTCTGTCGAAGAGCTATGCAAGTCTTGCCACTTTCCAGGTGTCCTTCATCGGTATGAATCGGGCCACCTTGGTCAGTCAGTCAACAACAACCCAAATCATATTCAGACCTCCCCTTGTAGGCGGAAGCCCTACTACGAAGTCCATAGAAATGTCATGGAACTTCCACTCAGGCACTGGCATTGGCTGCACCATACCACCAGGCCGTCGGTGCTCAAACTTGACCTTCTAACAAGTGAGACACCTCAATACATAATCGTTCACATCCTTTTTCATTCCAGTCCACCAAAAATAACGTTTCATACCCTTATACATTTTTGAAGCTCCGGGGTGAATCGAAGTCGTAGAACAGTGGGATTCACTCAGTATGCGCTCCTTCAGTTCAGCGCTACTCCTCGGAATACACAATCGGCCATTCAGCCTAATCAGGTCATCATCGTGGAGCCGGAAGTCATACTTCTGACCCTCGAATGTGCCATCAATAAGCTTCTGCCTGATCTCCAACATGTACTGATCCATCATCTGAGCACTCCGCACCTCTTCAACCAAGCTAGAATGAGAGACTAGCGAATGGAGAGAGTGTGCTCGATGACTCAATGCGTCAGCTACCACATTTGCCTTACCCTCTTTATACTGTAGGTTGATGTCGTAGTCGTTTAAGAACTCGACCCATCTTCTTTGTCTCATGTTCAACTCCTTCTGAGTGAACAAGTACTTTAAACTCTTGTGGTCAGATTAAATTGTCACACTTACCCCATACAAGTGATGTCGCCATATCTTCAGTGCGAAGACAATGGCACCCAATTCTAAGTCGTGGGTAGGGTAGTTCTCTTCATGCTTCTTCAGCTATCGGGAGGCGTATGCCACGACCTTCCCGTGTTGCATCAACACACAACCCATACCCCTGCCTGATGCGTCGCAATAGACCTCAAAACCATCTGGACCGTCTGGTAAAGTCAGGACTGGTGTGGATGTCAGAGCATCCTTGAGACTCTGGAAAGAACTCTCACAGTCATCTGTCCACTCAAATGGAGCATGCTTCTTCATCAAGGAAGTCATCGGCTTCGAGACACTGGAGAAGTCCTTCACAAACCTCCTATAATAACCTGCCAGACTGAGGAAGCTCTGGATGTCGGTAACTGTCTTCGGCCTAGGCCAGGTGCGCACTGCATCGATCTTTGCCGGATCAACAGTGATCCCGGCTTCAGAAATGACATGGCCAAGAAAAGATACTTGGTTCAACCAAAATTCACACTTTTAAAATTTCACATATAACTGATTCTTCCTCAATGTTTGTAACACACTTCTCAGGTGGCTTTCGTGCTCACCCCTCGATTTCGAGTACACCAGAATATCGTCGATGAAGACTACCACTGACTTGTCCAACTGATCTTGGAACAAGCGGTTCATTAAGTCCATGAACTTGGCTGGTGCATTGGATAGACCAAACGGCATAACCGTAAACTCATAATGTCCATATCTGGTTCTGAATGCTGTCTTCTCAATGTCACTGTCACGAATGGCAATCTGATGGTATCCGGATCGTAGATCTATCTTGGAGAATACTGATGCCCCTTTCAACTGATCAAATAAGTCATCGATGCGTGGTAAAGGATAACGGTTCTTCACCGTAACTGCATTCAGCTCTCGATAGTCAATACACAGGCGGAGGCTACCGTCCTTCTTCTTCACGAAGAGGACCGGCGCTCCCCATGGTGAAACGCTAGGGCGGATAAACCCCTTATCGAGTAGGTCTCTCAGCTGCTCCTTGAGCTCTGTCATCTCTGCCGGAGCCATACGATAGGGCACCTTCGCAATTGGTCCGGTGCCCGGAACCAAATCAATCTCAAACTCTACTTCCCGTGCTGGCGGCATGCCCGACAGTACCTTAGGAAATACATCAGGAAACTCCGACACTACCGGCACATCTGGGCTAAACTCTGGGTCTCTCTCTATGTCCTGGACATAGCAGAGGTATACATCATTCCCTCGTCGTAGTTCATGATACATAGCCATGGTGGTGATGATCTGAGTCGAAGGCTCCCTGGGCCTCTGGCGGTAAGATATAGTAACCCCAAACGGACTCCGAAGAAGCAGACGATGCTCGGCACACAGGATTCTGCCCTTGTACCACTCCAACCAGTTCATCCCGACAATTACATCAAAACCAAGTCCGTCGAACTCTATCAAGTCGATCGGAAACTCTTCATCACGAATTCGTACAACAGCATCTCGGTGGTAGCGGGTACACCTGATCCGCTCTTTCGACGGGAGAGTGACTAGAAAATCTGGCATCTCATCACCGTCTAACCCCATCCTCTTCGCGAAAGATAGCGAAATAAATGTATGAGAGGCCCCAGAGTCGAACAAGATCGAAGCGTCCACGCCATTGACTGGAAAGGTACCGGTGAGGATTATGCTGCTCCTGCCGGCTTCCGCCTCATTGCAGACACTCAGTATACCTCCCGTTCTGAGTGCACAGCCTAATTCATTGGCAAACTAATAAGCATTTGGTAACAACATGGTTGACATACTTCAAACAACTCCACTTTATTCATTAACACACTCTTCTTACAACATTCGTTGGTTTACACTGTTGATTTAACTAACACATACAACATCCTTAACATACACTGGTTTAACACATCACATAATTATACCAGGCTTTAAAACTGTCTGAAGGTCAAATTCAAAAGTCCGGGTTTCATGTGTGTGGCATTGATCACTACCGATGGTGCGGTATTCAGCTTGATTTTCTTGATGCCATGATATAGCATCCTTGACTGCCCACCCATGATTAACACATCTCCTGATTTCAGTACTAACTTCTTTGCGAGATCAGCACGCTTCTGCTCGCCGTACACAAACACTGCAGTATCACCAATGGACCAAGACACCACGGGTACTCCCTTACTTAGAGACTCGGGTGACTCGTCCTTATCTTGGTGTAACCCTAACCGTCCACCTTTCTGGTAGAAGTTTACAATACATAGATCCTCTTTAACACTTGGAATTGAATCCGTTTCAACTTGTTGAGCAATTCCCACGGTGTGGTTAACGACCGCAAGGAACTCCTCATGTATACTTGGTACAATTGCTCCATGTTCAGCTCGCACTTCTTGATATGTCTTGGTGTAAGGGTTCCAGTCCTTACCCATGCACATCATCTTCAATTTCATCTTCGATCCGCTCGGGTATTCGGGTGTTTAGAAACCTCCGGGTGTTGCTCCTAGTTCATTGCATTGTCTGATGATGTGGATTTGTGCTTTCGGTGTCAGGTATCCATTTAAGAGTATCATACCTGGTTGGATGACCTGACATTGCTCCATTGGAAAGTCGGTGATGCTGATGGTGGTTTCTTCAGGGTTTGGTGTGGGTGGGATTGGATAGCAAATATTGAAGGTTCCTAAGTTTTAAAATTACCTAATTAGGTGTTCTCACATTATACTTTAACTGTTTACTTACATGGTCGTTTACTTTAACTCACTAACACACATGCATGAAATGCGGTATGCAATCACTTATTTCATTCGACAGTTTAGGCGGTACCTGGTCTAGAAGAGGGCCCTGGCGCCTCAGACCGGTCCACCACATGCAGGGCGGCCTTGCCGGATCCCGACCCCTTCCCCTTCTGGGAATCTGTGTACCTCTGATCTGGGGGTGGCTGATTCGCCGTCTTCGGGCCATCGGTAGTCGTGGTGGCCTTACCCTTCCACTGCCCCTTAGGCCTGTAGTTTCTGCTATTCGGGTTCTGCCAGCACTCATAGTCGCGGTGCCCCATCTTCTTGCAGTATTGACACTGCACATCATTACCCTTGTAGTCTTTGCCGGGGTGGTCTCCGTTACACCACTTACAATAGTAGTGGCGCTTCGGTCCAGAGCCCGTGCTAGCTGCTAACACATCACACACTCAGTACATACTTCACAATATAACAACACACATTAGAATTTGGTATTGGAATTTTATTAATTACCCTTGGGTGGGTAAGAGCGTATGGGCTTGGCCGCATATGCATAGGTGAGCTGCAGAGGCTCCTTAGCAGTGGTGGTCTGGGCCTGGCCCTTGCCACCCTGTTGCTGTCCTTTCTGGGACTGGGGGTATGACTTCTTCTTCTTTCCTCCCCCTTGCCCTTGCGTGCCTTGGCCCTCGCTCATGGCCTTGCGCTTGAGCGCACTCTCCTCGTCCCTCAGACGGATGGTGATCTCAACAATTGCAACGGCATGATAGCACTCCTATATTTAGGGTGTTAGTTATGCCCCTCTAAACAAACTCACATTCATATTAACACACTATACATACTTTTTCACTTCATACTGTAGTTCATTACCTGCAAGGTAGTATACCCGCTTGGCCCCATACCGTAGCGTAGGCGGTAGCTCAATCCGTTGTAAAAACGGTTCACTAAAATTCGGTCTGAGTAACCTAGATCCGGCAGTAGATGGATGAGTCCGATGAAAGCGGTGTAGTACTCATCGATTGTCATCTTATCCCCTTGTCTCAAGCTATCGAGCTCTAGGCGCTTGGCCTCCTGAACATGAATCGGGTAGTACTTGGCTCGCAGTAGGGCCGTGTACTCCCTCCACTGGAAGGTAGGATCACCAACTCTGCCCTCCCTTACCAGCTTCCACCAAGTCTGAGCTGATCCCTTCAGGTAGTAAGCGGCTAGTCGAACCTTGGCACCAGCAGGAACATCCAAGGTCTCGAAAGCGGTCTCCATCTCAGAGATGTACGCCTCCAGCTTGCTAGGGTCGGTCTCCCCACTGAATGATGGGGGTCTCAAATCCGCTAACGCCTTGACCCAGTTGGTCTCGCACGGCTGTGGTTGCGGTTGTGGCCCTTGTTGTCCCACACCGCCTTGCTGCTGCTGCATCGCAGCTACTATCTGTGGGACCATCTGGGCTACGGCGGCCGCTACAACATCGGCCATGACTTGTGTCGTAGGGTTCTCCCCCTGGTTCCCAGTATCACCAATACCGCGTCCGCGGCCTCGACCTCGTGGTCTACCTGACATCTGAATTCACATGAACATTTATTAGCACTGTGCTTGCACACTTATCGGTCCAACGGTTGTAACGTCTTCCCGACAATAAGGTATTTCCACACTTAGTTAGTGGTTAACCTTTCCACAACTGTTCTCTAAGGTAACTATGGTTAGGTTTCCTAACTCGGTATATTCCTAAGTTCGGTATTCTAGTCTGATACCACTTTTTGTAACACCCCTACTACGCACTTAACAATACTTGAAATCGCAGCGGAATTAGCAACTAAATAATAACTAAACGATTCGGTGCTACAACGCCGTTAACCACCCACGTGGTTAACAAGGCAGAATAAATACAAGCGTACCGGTCTGATGATCAGACTCCCGAGCATAGAACTAATAACCTTTAACATATAAACATAATACCGAGTTTGTAACTACATCCATAACTGTATACTGTACATCACAACTGTCACTATGAACTGCCAACAACCATCACTGTACTACAACGGTACCAAAATATATCGCCACGGGAGCACAGGCGCATCCCGGGCACAACTCTAAAAACAACCAAAAGTATTCCTGCAACCTAGGATCTATAGCCATTCCGCTTCCTCGATCCTCATCCTGCAATAAAAGAAATATGGAGCCCCCGAGGGGGTCAGCAACCCTTGGCTGGTATGGTTAATGCGCAGCCCATCGGCTACCGGGATACGCACAACTAATTGTCATGATGACATGGCATTCATTTTAACAATTCATTCATTTTATATCATAGCAAAAGTATTGCATACAACTTCACACATAACACACAAGAACAATTCCTTTTAGGAAATGAACCAACACAATTAGTTCCCATGGAGAGCCTAGAGAATGTTGCCAAACTCATGCTAAGCTCGTTACATAACTCGTTACCGTCCTGTTAGATTGAACGGATAACTTAACACAAGGTGCCTCGGATATAGTGACCCAAGCACACCGAAACAAAACATAGTATGCCCCAGTGGCCCGACGTGAGTCAGTAAAATAGCCTTGGTTAAGCTAAAGGGAAGGTTGGAAACCAAATTGGAAAACAACCATGACATACAAAGAGAATCGAACCGGTTATGACATCGACTCCCATACTCACACGCGTGGCCGGAACAGACCGGACTCCTCACTTCCCCCGTTAGCACTTGTTAGAAGTTCAATATTGAACCCAATAAACAAATCACAAACAATTGGTTAAGTCTTGTTAGACACACACAAGGGAAGGGAGAGTCACACTTAACAATACAATAATATTTAACAACTGTAAACTCGTTACATGATTTAAGTCTTACAAGGTCATAAACACACAGAAAAACAAACAACACACAAGCCGGTGTAAACCGGTAGGCAACAGACTGCAAGAAAACCATACCTTGGTCCTTGCTTCGACTGGTTTCCACCGTAGGTCACTCCTATACATGATTTAAGAATGTCGGTTAATTAACTTACTTAACTTCAAATTTACTAAGTGTTTAACATGGTTATATGACATGTTTTAATGTCCAAACTTATCCTTGATTACCTACATTATACCCCCTAGGGTTAACTACTTAAGCCACATTTTGTTTGTTTTTTTTATAATTTTTGGTCCGACCGAACTTACCGACCGACCTTACACAAGGTCGGTCCATTCCAGAACATATTACCGTCAAAAATTCTACTTCGACCGACCTTGCAAGTTCGGTCTATTCCCGAGAGTTTCTTTCCTTTGAAAATTCAGGCCCGACCGATCTTGGCAAGTCCGGTCGCAAGATCGGTCGATTCCCGAGACTTACTCACATACAAAAATTTAGGCATGACCGAACTTGTAAGTCCGGTCCTAAGATCGGTCTATTCCAGAGACTCAATCCGTACTAAAAATCCATGCCTGACCGACCTTGCAAGTCCGGTCCCCAAGGTCGGTCCATTCCAGAGACCATCTCTCGCAGGGTAAACTGGGCTCGACCGACCTTGCAGGTCTGGTCCCCAAGGTCGGTCTGCTCCAGACCCTTGTTTTTAATTGCCCATTTAACTCCAAACTTCACCTCACATATCCTAGTATGTTCTAACCTTATTTGGGCACTTCAAACACACCTTAAGACCTCCATAAAACTCCTTAAATCATACATCTAAATCCTCCTCAAGCATTACACAAATTCTTATAGAAAGGTTTACACATGTAATGTTTTCCACTAAGTTTCTATGTGGTGTTTCATACCTACAACTTCCACTATTCCCAAATGTTTTCTCACCACTACAACATCATCTCCCAAGCATGTTTTCTTCCTAACCAAAACTTATAGTTGATGTCTAAGTCCTTTTTGTTTCCTAGAAGACCTAAGACATTACTTCTCCTCTAGTAAAATACCTAAACATTTCTAACACTTCCTACTTCATCAAAACTTATTTAACACTTAGAACTTCTTGTACATTACCTAAATTTTGACATGAACTCTCCTAGAACATTACTAAGCCAAAACACATTGTTTTCACCATTAAACAATCAAGAACACTAAAATCCATCAAGAACATTCTTGTACACAAAACTTCACTCATTTAACACTACATCACAATATAGTGCATAATTTAAATTGCTTGGCACTTAGGCCCTTAAATAGCATGGCTCTTAGGCCCTTAAGATGCATAAACCTTAAACACTGAATTTCCACAATATATTTGCCTTTGACCTGCAAATACACTCAACAACACATATGCCTTTTACTAAGCCCTTGAGAGCATTTTTCTAAGTCATTCACCATTGGCTCCTTAAGTAGTTTTAATAAGCAATATAAGCTCATTTCTCCTAAGACTTTAAACTACATTAGGTTAGCATATTTACCTCTTTTCCTCACAAACTTCTTTCTTGTTCCCTTGTTTAAAAATCGGTAAGGGTGTTTGGTTTCTTGTCAACTTCTAAACAATATACAAATAATGAAATGAGTATACAAGCTTTATGCTTCATCTCATTGTAAACCCTAAATACATAGATTGCCTTAGAACATTTAGATGATTGTTTTACCTTGGATATGAAAGAGAGTTTGGATATGTAGCAAGAGAGGACTCCACCAAGCCCTTGGAAGGTTCAAATGAAGCTAGAACAAAGCAATATAAGGGCACCATTAATGGTGATTTTCGGACAACATAAAAACATGAAGGAAATGTTATTTTTGTTTGAGTTTCCTTACCTAGAAGCAAAGGAGAACAATAATATGTGAAAAGATGAGCTCAAGCTCCTCCCATGGAGATTCCTCTTGGCACCGAAATGGAGCTCTTGGAATTTTGAGAAGATAGGAATGAAGAGCTTGATGAGACTAAGAGAATGGTGGTCTTTGTTTTTGATTTGGCAAAGTGAGCTAGGAGTTACAAGAGGTTGAAGGTGATATATGGTGGTGGTACTATTGCAAAACCGTGAATGGAGAGCAAGAAGGAGATAGAAGAGAGGTTGGAGCCATGGGAAATGAGGAGGGAAAGAAGAGAATGAAGATAAGTAACTAGTTTTTGTTATTTAAAGTAAAAAGTAAATAGTGTTTTGCTTTATTAATTTTGCTTACTTGATAAACTAACAAGGGGGAGATGACTCACCCTTATAAAAACCGGCCCCCATAATATACTAAGGGGTATTTTAGTCTTTGTTGACCAATTGTCACACTTATATTGACATATGTGATAAACTTGCTTATTTTAGTTACTATTCACTAAAACAAGGCACATTGTTGTGAAATTTTTGATTTCCCATTGATTTAGACTTCCTAATGTGATACTAAGTAGTACACATATTAATTAAAGAGTAATGATGGACATTTAGCCATTCAAAACTCATTTACAAGACAATTGTTTCAAAAACGTGCTTTAAGACTCCTTAAAGCACATTTTGTGTTTTAACTTGTTTTCAAGCTTGGTTTTCTGTGGTAATTGGTTTAATATGTTCATTAATATATAAATAAGGTCTTGGTAAGCTCATTAGGTCTTAACCAAGCTTATCCCAAGCTTAGAGCACATTTTAGCCTTTATTGACCTTAAGGTATTTACTTGTGTTTGCTATGGTTTAAATTGTTTACTAATGTTTCTAAGACTCTTTTTAGTCTTAATATACCTTATTTTATTGTTTAAACAACATACCTAGGTTTGGGGTAATTCAGATTGATAGGTTAACCATTTACATGCGACAGGTTAACCATTTATAATTGACAGGTTACCATTTACATGCAACAGGTTAACCATTTACATGCAAAAGTTTAACATTTACATATGACAGGTTAACCATTTACATGCGACAGGTTAACCATTTATGATTGACAGGTTAACCATTTACATGCGACAAGTTAACTATTTACATGCGACAAGTTAACCATTTATATGCGACGGGTTAACCATTTATGATTGATAGGTTAACCATTTATATGCGACCGGTTAACCATTTACACGCGACAAGTTAACAATTTATGATTGACATTTACATGCGACAAGTTCATGATTTTCAAGTTATAGGTTAACAATTTTCAAGTAAAATTTACCAGCATTTAAGATTGACAGAAAATATTTCTTCTAGACAAAGTTGACAATGAAGTTGATGACAAAAGGAATATGTTGTCAAAATTTGAAATATGATTAAAAAAAAGTATATAGAATAATCAGGTTGAGTGAGAGCAAGACCTTGAAGGAAAAAGTGTATAGTTAAAATTATAGATTTGTTTTGACTTTTTACTAGAGAAAAAAGAGGTGATATAATCTTGTGTTCGGTTCGGTCAGTGCAATACTACTCTTTTTTTTAATTTCAATTTCAACAATTGATTTAGTTAATTTATTACAGTAAATACAAATGTTTGAAAATCAATATTATATAAGTCAAATATTATAATACAATTTTATATTTAGAACAAGGAGAGAATATTATATTTCTTATAATTTTATATTTTAAAGTTTTTAAAATTACATATATGTAATCTTTTTATTTTGCAAATTTATTAGTCAATATATCAATCACCTTATGTTTATATTATTTTGACTATTTCATTATATTTATCTGGTGAATTTTCTCAATCTATATAAATTATTTGTTCTCTTTAATCGATAAAATAAATGCATGTACCGATACAGAGGTGTGACTAGTCTTTTGATATCCCAACTTTGTGTTGTGTCTGTGTGTAGTCTATGCAAATATATGTCTGTGTGTAGTCTATGCAAATATATGTATGTACCGACAACTAAATCTCTCTCAACTTGTTTATTCAGTTGAATTGGTTTTCAAAAAAAAAAAACTTATACACCCTTATACTTTAAAACAAAACGACCGTATTTTAATAAGTGCAGCACTCCTGCATTCAATCGCTGCAGGACTTGAGCCCCGGCTCTTGATGGTAGCTATTTGATCAACGTTTGGATGCAGCGTTTGAATAAAGTAGAGGAGAAATGATGGGGCTAGCACTGAAATGGATGCAAAACGCTGTCTGAAACGTTGAAGGACCCATGTGTACTTGCCTTATTAAACTTTTTATTGATGTCTATAAATATAATATAAGATAAAAGAGAATAGTATAGTTGGTAACTTAACATGGATGTGTACATACATTATGGATTTCACAACTTATTGTATACTAGGTTTTAAGTAGAACTGTATAAAAATCATTAGAAAATTAATACCAATAAATAATTTGTTTCTTTACTATATCTAATGTAGTGACTATGTAATTAGCTTAGGTTATATAATGAACGACGTTATCAGATGGTGGGATTAGATAAAGGCACTTGATTTGCCTTTATCTTAAAGACAACAATATATGCTATTGATATAAAATTATATATGCCATGGGTATACATAATATTAGTCATGATTATATATAAATAATAACCATCATATAAAAAACTATCTTAATATATAAATAACTGTTAGTAATAAATTTAAGTGAATCTTAACGTTTATGAACAAAAACTTTTTTTATGGTGGTTTTTAGGATGTGTGGTGTAGTAATCCTTTTTTAACTTGTTTTATATTTTATAATGTCGTCATTGACTCGACACATTTTAAAGGTTTGTGGTAACGACCTTAAACTCTTCACTACATATCCTAAAATAGGTTTTCATTGTTTTAGCTTTCCTATGGTGGTATTTAAGATCTATGTTAACTAATACGTTCAATTATATGTACAACTAATAATCTTTTATTTATTAGTTTAAGCTTTTATATACAAAAAATCGTTGCCATAGATATTAAGATATGTAAGCCATGTATATATAAATATGTATGCCATAGCTAAATAAAATATTGGCCACAGTTGTATATCGTTAATATTCAATTGCTTGTATAAAGGGTTTATGGTTTACAGTCTTACAATGCTTGTATTACAAACCCTAAAAATGTTGTCGGCATTTTTTAATTGATCATATAGTGGTTTTTATGATTTGTGGTGTAGGGTAATGTTGGTGTAGAGTAATCTTAAAAAAATCATTTTTGAGGCTGGCTACTGAGCTTGTAGCTTGTATTCTGTCGCCAACAGCCTATGAGTGCATTTAGTAATTTTGTAACTGCAAATAACAACTTCTTTAAAATATTATTATTAGTTATATGGTGGCTATCAATTTTCATATATATGGCTAATATTGTTCTATAAAAATGGCTAACATTTTTTTCTCTGTATGATTGACATTAATGCCTTTATATAAAGGCAATTTGGGGCGAGGATTACTTGACGGAAACAAATCTTCCGTCAGCGACGGAACATCATTTTCTTTAAAATAATATATGTGGCAGGTACAGTACAGTGGAGGTGAGTTGAAAAAGGAAGTTATACAGGTAGGTGGGGATCAGATCGTGTCGCGGAGGTCAAGTAAGGATGACAAAACGACAAGAGAGGTGGGGGGAGGAGGGGGAAAGACGAGAAGGGGAGGGGGGGCCGCGACAGAAGAAGGACCGAAAGAGAGACGGAGGGAGAAAAGGAGGCAGGACGGGGAGAAAAAAAATATGACTATATTCATATACACATATTATTAATTATTTAATGTGATAATATTTACTGATTAACATATATCAATTCAAATACATTATATATTTTAATCAGGTCGAATAAATTAAAAAAGGTTGAATTAATGGAAAACACTAAATTAAATATTCATATATTTTTAAAGAAAAAAGTTGAATATACATAGCTATTGTAATAGTTTTTAATATATATATATATATATATAAATGGAATATATATCAATTAAAAATTACACGCCTTAATCAATTGAATAATTTCCTTTTTAATAAAAAGTTGGTAATATAAAAATATTAATCTAATGTTTATACTTTTATAAATCTATAAGTGACGTATAATACTTTTAAAAAATATTGAACCTATAAATATTAGGTTTCAGGTTATAAGTTACCATCCATAATATATAATAATGGAAACGTATATAAAAATGTGGAAACGTTATTTAAAAATGTGGAAACGTTATATAAAAATGTGGAAACGTTATATAAAAACGTAGAAACGTTTATATAAAAAGGTGGAAACGTTTATATAAAAATGTGTAAAAGTTTATATAAAAACGTGGAAACCTTCATGCATAGCGGAATATATTATTCTTAATTGTGGCATGGAAACGTTGGAATCGTGGTGTGGAAGCGTTATATATAATCATGGAATTATTCAGGTTTCTATAAAAATGTGGAAACATATATAAAACAAAGTGGAAACATTTTATACTATAAGCTGGACACGTTTGTCTGAAATCGTGGAAACCATTATACCATCATGGAAACATTATATAATTGTGGCGTGGAACATTCATATATAATTATGAAAAATGTTTATATGTAATCATGTCGGGTAAAGGTTTATATGAAAACTTTAATATAAAATCATCGAAACGTTTATATAAAATTGTGCAAATGTTAATATAAAATCGTCGAAACGTTTATATAAAATTGTGAAAAGGTTTTTATGACCAGGAGACGTTAATATATAATTGTGGAAACATATATAAAACAAAGTGGAAACGTTTTATACTATCAGGTGGACACATTCGTCTGAAATCGTGGAAACCTTTATACCATCGTGGAAACATTATATAATTGTGGCGTGAAAACATTCATATATAATTATGAAAAATGTTTATATGTAATCATGTCATGGAAAGGTTTATATGGAAACGTTAATATAAAATCATCGAAATGTTTATATAAAATTGTGCAAACGTTAATATAAAATTGTGGAAACGTTTATATAAAATTGTGGAAACGTTTTTATGACCTGGAGACGTTTATATATAATTATGGAAACGTTTGTATATAATCGTGGCATGGAAACATTTATATATAATCGTGATGTGGTAACAATTATATATAATCATGGTAACATTTGAGCATGTACATCGTCACATTAAAACATGTACATTCTCACATTAAAATATGTACATCATCACATTAAAGTATAGAATAGATTCCAAATAGATTACCCTAAACCCACACACCCTAAAACCTACCTTGGGAAAGCTAAAACTCGTCGAAGGCATTTTTAGGGTTTGTAGTGGCGGGTTTAGGGTCTAACGACCCTATACCGTTACCACAAACCTTAGAAACCTGTTGAGTTAGTTGCTATAATATAAAGTACTGAAAAATTCCAAATAGATTACCCTACCCCTTAAAACACCGCAAAAACCACCCTAGGAAAGCTAAAAATGTCGAAGGCATTTTAGGGTTTGTAGTGGCAGGTTTAGGGTCTAATGACCCTAAACCCGCTACCATAATCCCTAAAAATCTGTCGAGTTAGTTGTTAAAACATAAAGTACATAAAAAATTCCAAATAGATTACCCTACCTCCCCAAGACCCACCCTAGGAAAGCTAAAAACGTCGAAGGCATTTTTAGGGTTTGTAGTGGCGGGTTTGGGGACCCTAAACCCGCTACCACAAACCCTAAAAACTTGTCGAGTTAGTTGTTACAATATAAAATACAGAACAAATTCCAAATAGATTCTCCTACCCCCCAAAACCCACCCTAGGAAAGTTAAAAACGTCGAAGGCATTTTTAGGGTTTGTAGTGGCGGGTTTAGGGTCTAACGACCATAAACCCGCTACCACAAACCCTAAAAACTTATCGAGTTAGTTGTTACAATATAAAGTACATAACAAATTCCAAATAGATTACCCTACCCCCCAAAACACCCCAAGACCCACCCTAGGAAAGCTAAAAAACGTCGAAGGCATTTTTAGGGTTTGTAGTGGTTAGACCCTAAACCCGCTACCACAAACCCTAAAAACCTGTCAAGTTAGTTGTTACAATATAAAGTACATAACAAATTCCAAATAGATTACCCTACCCCCTAAAACACCCTAAGACCCACCATAGGAAAGCGAAAAACGTCGAAGGCATGTTTAGGGTTTGTAGTGTAAGGTTTAGGGTCTAACGACCCTAAACCCTAAACCACAAACCCTAAAAACCTGTCGAGTCTGTAATGAAAATGACTATAGGGGCAAATTGTGAATTTTAAAAGTACTTTTTTAACTAGTAAGGGTATTTTTGTCTTTTTCCATATGATCAATGACTATAGTAGCATTTCATGGACTTTTGTGAAAATATAGTGACATTTCGTGACTTTCTTTTTATTTAGTGGCATTTCATGAATTAGCCAAAAATATAACCATTTCATGTAATTTCCCTTTATATGAGTGTATTCCTTGGTTAACTATTATACTTGTACACTCACATTTGATATGATCTTTTAAAATAAATTTTAATAAAACTTTTATCTTCCTCATAATACTTTGACACAAACATGCATGTTAACCATGTGATATATCTCATAGAAATGTCCAACTACTACTTGTGTTGGTCTGGAAGTAATTTCCGCCATATATTTTATTTGTTGATTTAAAGTTTTACAATTTGTAAAGTTATATTGATACAATTTGTCATACGCTTATACTCACAGCTTGGATGTATTAATTACTATGTTGTTCCCACGAAAAGAAAAAGAAACAAATTTATAAAGATAATATTACTACAACATGTTAATTGGTAAGATTAGAATAATATTAAAACAGATCAAGGGTTGGGATTTAGTCCGTCAAAGACGGAGATTTCTCTTCTGTCACAAAATCTCAAACGGCGGCGGTGTCAATAATTTTAGTACTTACTTATATAGTTTTTAATCATTGTATTTATACTATAGTTGTAATACTATTTCATTGATATTATTGTTTTTACTATATTGTTGTAAATTATGGAAATCCAATATTTATCTTTATAGATTAATTTTCAGCTTTGTGATTTATCCTGACATTTATCTATAACCTAAAATTATAAAAATGTTTATGATTAATTAGTACGTATAGTAGAATATAAATAATATATATATATGTACATACAAAAAATTTAAAATTTAAAATTTATCAAAATATACTCATGTTGGGTCTTATTTTGAAGAGCTCAAATTATAATAAATAATGATATAAAATTTATATTATTTGGACTTATACATAATAAGATACAACATTTTAAAATTTACAAAAGGATAAAATAAAAAATGACAAATTAAATATCACCTGTGTCAAAGTCAAAATCACCTTTATATTTATTATTATATATTATGTCATCAAAACATCCCTCACATTGCTTGCACGAGAGATGGAAGATGGGGTACAGAAAAATTAAAAAATAAAATACTGATTTTGTAGGGTTGAGATTAGAAATATGTAAGTTTAATCAATGGTTTGTAATCTTTCCGTCGCTGACGGAAAAAACAGTTCCGTCACCAAATCCCTGGCGGGCAATTTGGTGTCCTTTAGCGTAACCACACCCCGTTATCAGATTGTGTGGCAAGTAGTAATATTCCAAATTTTCTAGCACTCCGACTAAAATAAATATGAGTGCTTATTTTTGCAATCAGATTTTTAGTTGATGTAGTTGTTATGAAAATTATGTAGTTAGTTTTTAAAAATTTACAATCATAAATGCAGTCAGTTTTTTAAAATTTACAATCATAAATACAGTTTTTTTTAAAAATTACAGTCATTATGAAAAAAATGAAGTCACTTTTTTAGAATCTACAGTCATAAATGCAATTATTTTTAAAAAAATTTGCAGTCATAAATGCAATTATTTTTTTAAAAATTTACATTCATAAAATACGGATCATCCTCAATCAGAATAGAAAAAGCCAGAAGAAATCAAACAATGACAAAGAATTTGATTTGAACAAACCATGGAATGAAGTAATTGCTTTTCTAGATGATCAAGAGGTAATTTTTAATCAAATTTTCTCATTTTTCACGCAACAGTCCGTTTGTTTGGTCTGTTTACGGACTAGTAGAACAATAATTCATATTAAACAATCCGTTTTGCTGACAAAGTAGCGGATGTCCACTTTCACCCCGTCCGTAACGGACAATATTGCATAGCGTCCGCAAAACAAACGTGTTTTAACGGTCCAGAAAACAAACATTTTTCATGTGTCCGTAATGAACATTACCAAACTTGTCCACAACGGATAGTTGATATCCGTCTGTAACAGACGTGTAGCTGTCGGTCCATTACAAACGAACTTCAAGTTTTTGTAACTTTTTTTTTGTTTATAATGCATGTATTTTCTTACTTTTTTTGTTAGTCTTTGGTATCACCTTATGATTTTCCTTCTCATGATTCACCCTTTGAGCTTCTTGAAAATGAATGGATCGATACAATTGATGTATTTAAAACTAATCAATTTTTTCCTACTAAGCTTGTTGCTGTGGAATGGGTGACAGACAACCCTTTAATCCAACCGGCAAAAGATTATAAATGGATTAGTTTTTTTACTTTCCCCGGAGATTAGGAATAAATGGGATTTCTATAGGACCTAATTTTACTGACAATATTCATCACAACTTTAGCTACTTTAGCGGCTTGGCCAGTTACTCGACATTCTCGATTATTCAATTTCTTAATGTTAGCAATGTACAACCGTCAAGTAGCATTATTTTCTTCTTGCAACCTTTACTTTTTTTTCTAATGTGGGAATTAGAATTAATTGTCATATGGGAAGGAAAAAAACATCTCGACTCAGCTGCAAAGTTTATTTTGTACACTGTACGGGTTCTCTTTTTCTGTTAATAGGAAGATAATAGATTTATATAGTCATGTCGTTCTTAACTAAAACAATAGGTAAACAAAGTAACAGTCTCAAAGCATCTAACACTATCTACCACCCCTTTGGAATGGTGGCATAGATACCCCTCCCCCAATCTACCACCCCCTCTATGACCTCTCTCTTTACCAACCCACCCCCCAGGTAGACCCGCTGGATGTGTCTGACCTTTGAGTCTGCTGGGTGATTCTGAAGTGCTGGACCTGTAACACCCCTACCATTAATACAGTGCTTACCGTCCAATTTCCTTACATATCAGATACACGCAGCGGATATATGCTTACATACAATGGGTGATACAATGCCGTTAGCCACCCACGTGACTAACAAGGCTACTACTTCTACATACAGCATCGGTCTGATGGGCCGGAATCCCGAGTACTACAAGTCTACAATACGTTCTCCGTTTACCAAATACTACTACAATCTTCATTCAATACAATACTCCAAGTACAATACAGTATAATCTACATACCGAGTTTTACTAGGTTCCTTATACAAGTATAATACCTCTTCCAGTTCATACATACTCACTAAGAGACTACTTACTACCCATTCCTCACTACTACATTACTTTCTAAATACAAGGGGTGTGCTAGTTAATACACCTCTACATTCTGCTACTACTATCCAATGTAGTCACCGGTCTCGTGCCTTGACCACATTCGCTTCGGGTACCTGCACACTAAAAAATGTCCCCCGAAGGGGTCAGCTTTCGCCGAGCATGATAACCGCATACCCCGCGTACTAGTGAGGGTACGCCGACCACTTGGTCGAATACATGCGGTTGATTTCATTCAAAGATACATGCATACATGCTCTTATAACAATACAACAATACTTACGCAAGCAGGACATACATACACTACATTACATACAAGGAAGACAATAAACCATCCAATACATACTTACCTTCTTCCGAAATACACATACTCATTACATACACAATATACAATTCTTGTTAGCTTCATTGGTCCACCCGGGTTAATCGGGTGGAGATTACTCTTTTACTCGTTACTTCATACACATACATACTCATACTCATACTTACTTACGGATCCATACTTACTTACTCTTACTCTTACTCAAGTTAAGTCGTCGGGACCTCCGGCCCTGGGGACTACACCGTCCCACCTCCGGGATTTACTTGACTCACCAATCCGGGATGCTACCCATTTAAGGGATTTGGGCCGCGGACCAGTTTAAGAGTCAGGAATTGCAGCCAACCTCTTGTGACTCCGCATCCTCACGCGTGGCCGAAGCTATATCGGACTTGTACTCATTCCAATTTACTCACTTAAGTTAGGAGTTAGATAGTTAGGAATTAGCACAAGTCAACATCCAAGCCACAATAATACAATACACATATACACATACATCCGAGGTACAATACATTACACAAGTACAATACGAGGTTCGAATACCATTCATCATCATTCACATATTTCATGAATTATACAAACTAGTGCTCAAGACAATAAATATCAAGCACAACATAAGTCAAGCACAGGTAAGTGCAATATAGTCCGATTCATGCATTTATCTTATTTAGGTGGTCAAAAAGCACACAAATCGAGGTAACCAGATTAGGATACAGGGCATGAAGAAATCATACCTTTTCTACAATTTACGTTACCGGGTGCCTTCTTGTTTCTTTGGTTCACTCTTGTTCCTTAGTCCTTACTTGTTCCTCGAGTCTTATTCTTGAACCAATGACTACATGCCAAATGGTTCAATTAATACTAAGCATCACAATACATACATAATTACTACTCCCGTACTTACCCCGTTATCCCGTTATTTCGGTTTAACTTAATGTTCTTAAACTTACAACTTTCTTAATTACTTCTCAAACTTGTTTACACTTCTTAGGGCCTTTAAAGGTCACCAAACAAGGCCTTAACAACTTCTAAAACCATTACCCATCAATGCCCCATGGTTAGACCCCTAAAAATCACATTTTACAAGCTTTTATAGGTGGTCCGGGACTTGGTCCGGACCCAAGGTCCCGGACCATGCACTGAAATCACTTACGACCTATTTTTGATATTGGTCCGGGACTTGGTCCTGGACCTAGGTCCCGGACCACCTGCTAGGATGACTCTCGAACTGATTTTAAGTGCGGTCCGGGACTTGGTACATACCCTAGGTCCCGGACCCTGCTAAAAACTGCTACTTGGTTGATTTTTCAACCCCAAATCAACCCTTAATTCACCTCCAATCATTCCATAATCTTTCCACATGTTTTGTACATAATTAAACACACTTAAACACTCACTAAAACTCCTTAAATCCATGGTCCAATACTTACTCAACTTCTTGCTCAAATTCTACAAATTTTCATTCACAATTTCATACTTTGCACACTTGTGCATTCCTACACTCCTCTTTGCATTTTGCACTTTGTTCCAATGCCATCTTACCATTCCAATTTATTTCCAAGCAACTACAATATCTATACCCAAGTCTAACACTCTTTTTACCAATTCTTACACACTAATTTTTCCTCACTTCTCCAATGCATTTTTATACCCTTTGCTACAGATTTTACACTTCTTGTTTCTCATACTACAACTACCACTTCATTACTACTAAACATACCTACACAATCCAATATACACCTTGGTTCTCCCATTCACCAAGCCATCCATAAGTGTACATTTCCTACCAAAATTTTGCCATAGTTCACCTACAATTCTCACTTATCCACACATTCCCATTATCACCAAAATCATTCCTATTCTAGCCACACCCATACAAGGGTCCTACCAGCAATCAATACAATATACATTCACCAATACTAATACTCATACACAACCATTTGGCTCCAAGGCCTACAATTCACGTACTAATTTCACAAATACTCAAACTTCCTCACAAATACTTAAACTTCCAATACTACAATACCAATACAATCGTTTAGGTTCTTTTATTTGCTTACCCATTCCCATTACACTAATGCATTAAATTGAGCATTAAGAAGGAGCTCTTACCTTGAGCTTATATCTCCTTCAATTCTCTTCCAATTCTCTTCTTCCTCTCTTTCTTGCACAAATCGGTTTTGTGGGGAATGGAGTTGCCAAACTCCATTCCCATCACCCAAAGCACATAAAATAAGTATAATTAACATGCTAACCCCTTAATTAATGCTAGTTCATAGAAATGTTTAGAACAAGATTTCTAGGGTTTACCTTTGGAGTGTCTTAGGAGGGTTTTTAGCCCTTGGTTCAAGAAGGTGAATCCACCACCATTGTAAGGTTGATATTATGCTCAAAGGAGAGAGAAAAACAGAGCATTACAAATGGAGAAAAATCGGTTGTGAAGGAAGGTGAAGAAAACATGAGTTTTTCATGTAGATTTTTACCTTGTTGGAGAGAGGAGACCCCAAGCTACACATTGATGCTATTTTCTTCACCAATGGGGTATACCCACGAAATTGAACTTCCTCATTTTTGGATTTTGAAAAGAGAGAAGTGTAGAGGATGATGAGGGGATTACAAATATGTAATTATTTTTGTATTTGAAGCTCACATGAGGGTGGAGCATGGAGAAGAGAGAGAACTTCCATTGTTGTAGAGGGGAAGCTCAAAATCGCTGCATGGGGGAAGGAGGAAAAGAGAGAGCACGATGGGGAAGGAAGAAATGGGAGAGAGAGAAGAAAAAGGTGAGGAAAGAGAGTACTCTCTACTTTTTGGTATTTTTTTTCTTTCTTCTTTCTTTTCTTCTTTCTTTCTTTACTTATATTTTTTTTTGTGTGTGAGAGGGAAGGGGGATCGGATGACATATAGCCCATTGTGGGTTTTGAAAATTTTATTTACAATAGTGGACACACTAGTTTGAGTTATTTGTGCTTTTACCCCACAACTTCCCGTTTTTGACAGTTTTTACTAATTTCTCGTTTTCTTGTTTTTATTGGCTCTAAAGCTTCACTAATATTTATTAATGATTATTTAGTTGACCAAAATTGTTACGAGTCTATTTGACCCGCTTAAAGACGCGTTTTCCCGGTTACCTCGAAAAACGTGCTTTAAGGTTCGTTAGTGATTTTAATCCATTTTAAGGATCCGTTTTCTTTGGGATTTGTTCCCTAATATTTATTTAGACTTAATTAAGCCTTTAGAATCCTTATATTACGCTAACCGAGGTCTTATACCTCCTATGGTTGTTTAACGCTTATTTAGCGTTTTACGCTTTTTAAGCGTTTCTTTATTTCTTTTGGATTTATTTTTCCTTACCAATATTACTTAATCATTATTAGGCTCTTAAATACCCATTAGGATAATTTAATCGCTATATTTAAGGTCGGGGTATTTCAATCTACCCCCCTTAAGAACTTTGTCCTCAAAGTTGTTCGAGGTTATAGGTTTACAATGCTTACTCATTCTTACATGTCTAATACCGTGGTCATACATTCTCCCGACTTGCTAATTCCCACGTCCATTACTCAAGGTTTCTCCTTTCCCTATCATACCAATGTACAATACTTACTCCAATCCATATTACTGTCAACCATCCGGTTCCACTTTACAAAATTCATACATACATACAGTGCAAAGCTATCCCCAAAGCAATGCAATACACAATACAATCCCGCAGGCACTCAGGTCATCTAGACACGGGACTCCTCTATGTCCCGTTGCCCTTGGAATAATACAACATGCTACACTACTATCTTCTCCGATATAAGCTTCTAGCCAAATCCTTATTCTCAGTCTAAGGAAAAATCCTTCCCAACAGCTAATTAGAAATCTTTCTAAAGCATCCAACTCCAAGTTCCAATTTATTTTCATTACTTCTATCCTATGTGTGATTCTTGTGACCACTTGAGGGGAGCTTCAAGAATCATTCGACCCTGATGTGATCAGCATCAGTGTTGAACTATCTTTCCACCCCAATTTGTGTTCGGTTTCCCTTGATCTGATCAGGATCAAGTTCGACTTCCCACATCAGTTTCAAACAAGCAATTAATTCAATTATTTTCATGTTTTATCTTTTTACTCTTCCTAGTCATTCATGCATCTCTCAAGGATGGAATTCGATCCATCAGTCATTCTCAATCTATTTCCCAAATGCTTTTACTTCGAGGTTCAATACCTAAGTGCTCATCTCATCAACCTTCACTACTTCCATCCCTTACTCTCCATTGTTTCAAATATTCTAACTAGGAATTACCATACTTGTAAAATTTTTGTTGTCCTCAATTTACTTCAAATAATTTACCTACGATTCCACTACTCGAAAACTTCATTCATCTACTACTCTCATTCATTTCGTACTACTTCAAAGGTTACAATACTTGTGGAGCTTCGTCCACTACTCATTACTTTTCTTTTACTAATACTCTTACATTGGTGTTACAAGATGGGTATACTCCTCCTATGGTATTTGCATGTCTAATGCCTAATTACCATAATTACAATGTGAATGAGTACTTATGTTTATTTAACATAGTATCAATCATCAGTTTGGTTCTCATTTGTGCTATGCACATTGTGGTTCATGTGTTTTATTCATAAAACTTACATTAAGCGGTTTTCGCTCTACCCCCCTTAAAAGGGATTACGCCCACGTAATCTACCATATGTTATTATTATTAAACATTGGTTTAATCAGTTTGGGCAAACTGAAGCGTTTAGCTTCACTACGGTATACTATAGAATATGCTCTGGTCAAAGGGTCTTAACCATACCAACGGTTTAGTCTTTGCACCAAGAGTTCCTATATGAGTTTATTTAACTCATCATTAATTCGGTTCTAGCCTTTTAGGCTTCAAGGCATTAATAGCCATTGTATTATGCTCACTAGGTACATTAATCTCCTAGCTAGGGCCCACTAGCTTCTGCTGCGCGACCCTGATAATTTGTTTTATCCACCCTTCTTGTTATCATTAATGTGCTATACATCACCTTTTTATCTGTCTATTATGGAAATAAGGTTTACTAGAGAAATGCGGTATTCTTTTACCGTGTTTGAACTCAATGAGTTTAAAATTTGTAGCCAGCTCTCTGGTAATCTTCTGCACATGCTTCGTGCTCCCACGATTATTCGTTAAGTTCCTCCGACTTATTGTCAGGCGAGGTTAAGTCACCACTTAACTGTAGTGCTTCCTCTGTTGCCACTAGCTTCTAATTTATACCAGTTCTTCTGGTTCAGTATAAGTGTTCTTCACTTGTATGACCTTGCATTGATATGCGTCGGTCCTAGTGACTTCCTTACATCTTCTTTCACCTTTTATTCCGATGGAATTCACATCTGGTGATTGTTAGTGTGTGTTACACACTTCGTGCTTCTTTGGCCTTAGGCCGCACGGTTTGTTGCTAAGCTTGCTTAACTGGCTTATGCCATGTTTGTGGTGAAAGGAAAGATTTACTACGGTTTACATTCTCCATATCCCTAACCATCTCATTAGATCATTAGCTGAACAAGTGCAATGCCAAAACACTCAGTCATACAGAGTGCAGAGGCGTAAACGCTTGACAGTAAGTCACTTATGCGATAGGAAAGAATATTTCTGTGTGTCATCTCATACTTATACTCCGTGTTATTGCTTAACTACTCCCTCATAGCGGTCGCCTGTTGGCACCGTATTCTTACTCATTGTACAACATTGCTTTTACTGTTTCTGTTACTGTGGTAGTTCCTCTTTACTCATTGCCATTGTCGTTGGCACCATTTCCTTATGGTGTAAATACCCTAGGAGGTTCCTAGTGTTCGTGTGTATGACGATTGTCGTAGAATACTGCACGTTATCATCTTCCCATTGTGGAGATGTTCTGTTCCCAATTAGGTTTCATGTGTAGGTTAATTTACCTCACATTCTATCATCATTTGTGATACAATTTACTAAGTGTCTTGGTTGACAATGGATGAAGTCATTTATCGGGTTACTAGCTCTCTTGAGTGTTGGTCATTCATGGTTTTCAATGTGTATTCACATTGATTGTTTTGACAATTACTGTCTTTCCAGTGCTGAGCACTAATGATAGGCTCTCTGTAGTTTACTCTGTCATTGATAATGAAAGTTCTTGTTGAGGGTTTGTCTCCACTCATAGGTCTAATGACAAGGTTTGCTATGTTGGTGTTTACACAATGGTCCACTATATGTTTGGGTGTATATGGAGTATGCTTACTCCCTTAAGTCGTAATGGTTTGGAAATCTCATTTCCTTATCCCATCCTCCCTTGGCAATATCTGTTGCGTGGTTTTATTGTTATAGTAGATGGAAGCCTTTTCTAAGGGTTCACATCATCACCGCATTAGTGGTCTTTGGTTAACGAGGGGTACCTTCCCTTGGGTTTCTCGTAGTGTCCAAGTGTGGACTAGGCCAATGTTGGCATCATCATGATTCTTATGCCTCTGTGCTACCATTGCTACAGAAGGCATGGCGGTAATTAAGAGCTCCGTCAACTGTATACTAGGCTGATGCTCTAGTGACAGTGACATCGAGTTGGCCATTACTCCAAGCGTTTGACTTTATGGTCCAGTTGTTGATTTCTTGTCGTATGAGGCAATATCTCTTGTAGGTCTTGTTAACAATTGGTGCCGGTTTTGCAACCGTTTAAGTTTATATAACGTATTTGGTTTACGACTTCTGAGCCGTATTGCTGCAAGCTATGCTCTTTGCAAGCTGCTTATACATGTTTCCACTCCACGTATACCGTCATAGGTTGGAGGTATTATTGGGCTCCATGGTAAGTCGTGAAATCACGCTTCCGTTCATAGGAGACCCTTTAGGCAATCTGGTGTTAATAGGTGCCTCTCAGTATTTTAGGGCATTTCCTGTTAAGTGAAATCCCTTCGGTGTCCTAACCGAGTGTTCATTTTAGCTCCTGTGCCCATATCCTTACGCTTGTTCAACTGTTACTAACGCAGACACCCTTCAAGGATCGCTCCTGGGTGTTGGTAGCTGTGCCGTTACATCCGGCTAATGTTTATAACGTGTGTCGTCTTCTATACCGTCTTATGGTATTGTACTTGAGTCGTCCCTTTTTGGGTTATGACGTCTCCCGTTCTTGGGTAGACTGTTTACGCTTGCTCCTAGTATTCTTGACTAGGTTTATATTCCTCTCAAATGATGGGTTGTGCTTCGTAGTAATCTTGTGATTGCTCTTGGGAATTCCGCCCCGTTTGCTGAGTATTGTTAGGTTCACGTCAGGCATTCGCCTTAATGTGTTTAGGCTGGGCATTCCATCCAGCTGTCAGGTAATTGCTTGGATTATTTGAGACATATCCAATGTCTATACTTACTAGCATGTGCTCTTTGCACTTCCTAGTTCTTATTCCTCATCTTCAGATGGATTCTCTGAGTTCCTTTATGCTTGATCCTCTGAGGTGTCCAGCTGTCTTGGGTTGAACTTACTGATGGTCCGTAGAACGGAGTTGACTACTTCCCGTGTGTCGTACACTACATGTATACATACGTGGGGTACCATGTTGATACGTTACCACTTACCCAACTATATGTCGGGCCCACAAGCTCCTTCGGAGTGCGGTTGTCCCACATCCCGTAACGGGTATACTCGTAGTGTTCGTCACACGCCTAGGTGAAGTATTCTGTTGCCAACTCCTCTTGTATCATCCTATGATACTCACCATAATGCTGTTGATCTGGTTTTAAAATCCAAGGTTTTTAAAAGAGGGTTGTGGTTTTGAAAAGAAAATTTTGGGTTTTAAAACAATGGTTCGGTGTTAAAAGGAATCTCTCATGGCATAGCCACGTTTGAGGTCTTGACCAAGTCTAGTCTCTCGCTGACTGGTATGTTCTAAATACAGTGGTCGGGCCGTTAGGCCTTTCCAAGGTTCCATACGTCTGGTTGTTAGGAGGTGTGATCCTGTGGTTGTTTCGTTACAGTCACCGTACATTACTATGTACTTGTGACATGTTAGTGTTCCTTTACATACCTCTGTCTTTACTGCACTTGCCGTGGCAAGTGCGTGGTACTGGTGGTTTTTGGGTAATCTTATACCAATCTTGGTAGGGTTTCCATTTGTGTTTATTAGTCTTGTTGGTGATTCTCTTGATCTTGTCAATCTACAATTGGTATACTCGATCCTTTAGGTAGCTTCTTGGTGGTCTAGACATGACTGTCGTAGATCTGGGTACTTCTCCAATCCTTGGAGATTCCCACTCTATTTGGTTTAGTGTCGTTCCTTGTGGCTCGTTCCCACCCACTGTGGCGGTCACTGAGTCTTCCTTGTTTAGGCACTACTCTTGTAGTCCTATTAGATTATATCTCATGGTTGTTATTGCAGTTGTCTGAGCTATATTGGCCAGGTATTGCAACCTTAGTGGCGTTGTAATTCTGGAGTTAACTGCTCCCGACTATATCCTTAGTCGGTTAGCATACCGTTCGTGGTATTATTCAAGTATTACTATCCCGTAGACTTGTGTCTCGGGTTCCGTTACTGCTCCCTTTTCCATTCCGTTGCACAGTTAGTGCTTCTGTCCTGCTATTGTTGACTAGCTAGGTTCGCGACTGCTAAGCACGTCGCCCCATGCTGTTGTAAGTTGTAGCCTCCTTGTGGTTGGAGTGCTTATTCCACCGCTATTAAGTGCGGGTATTGTTGTTCAACCGGGATCCATCTCCGGGTCTTCCATTTCTTCGTACCTACTATATGTCAGGTTCTTGTCTACTTGTATGATTACTTCCCAACTGCCAGATCGGGTTTTCCCGAGTGTGAGAGGATTTTCCTTCTCTCTGCGTTCTTTCCCAAGTTATACAATGGGTTTGCGGAGGGCGGGTCTGGTATAGTAGGTATCCGGTACACACCGGTAGTTCCTAACTAGCATATCTCTAATGCTAACACTCAGCCCTTAGCCCTAAGCTTCTATCCTAACTCGGTATTCCTAAACTCGGTATTCCCAGTCATCAGAGCGATACTTCGCTCTGATACCACTTTTTGTAACACCCCTACCATTAATACAGTGCTTACCGTCCAATTTCCTTACATATCAGATACACACAGCGGATATATGCTTACATACAATGGGTGATACAATGCCGTTAGCCACCCACGTGACTAACAAGGCTACTACTTCTACATACAGCATCGGTCTGATGGACCGGAATCCCGAGTACTACAAGTCTACAATACGTTCTCCGTTTACCAAATACTACTACAATCTTCATTCAATACAATACTCCAAGTACAATACAGTATAATCTACATACCGAGTTTACTAGGTTCCTTATACAAGTATAATACCTCTTCCAGTTCATACATACTCACTAAGAGACTACTTACTACCCATTCCTCACTACTACATTACTTTCTAAATACAAGGGGTGTGCTAGTTAATACACCTCTACATTCTGCTACTACTATCCAATGTAGTCACCGGTCTCGTGCCTTGACCACATTCGCTTCGGGTACCTGCACACTAAAAAATGTCCCCCGAAGGGGTCAGCTTTCGCCGAGCATGATAACCGCATACCCCGCGTACTAGTGAGGGTACGCCGACCACTTGGTCGAATACATGCGGTTGATTTCATTCAAAGATACATGCATACATGCTCTTATACACAATACAACAATACTTACGCAAGGCATACATACATACACTACATTACATACAAGGAATACAATAAACCATCCAATACATACTTACCTTCTTCCGAAATACACATACTCATTACATACACAATATACAATTCTTGTTAGCTTCATTGGTCCACCCGGGTTAATCGGGTGGAGATTACTCTTTTACTCGTTACTTCATACACATACATACTCATACTCATACTTACTTACGGATCCATACTTACTTACTCTTACTCTTACTCAAGTTAAGTCGTCGGGACCTCCGGCCCTGGGGACTACACCGTCCCACCTCCGGGATTTACTTGACTCACCAATCCGGGATGCTACCCATTTAAGGGATTTGGGCCGCGGACCAGTTTAAGAGTCAGGAATTGCAGCCAACCTCTTGTGACTCCGCATCCTCACGCGTGGCCGAAGCTATATCGGACTTGTACTCATTCCAATTTACTCACTTAAGTTAGGAGTTAGATAGTTAGGAATTAGCACAAGTCAACATCCAAGCCACAATAATACAATACACATATACACATACATCCGAGGTACAATACATTACACAAGTACAATACGAGGTTCGAATACCATTCATCATCATTCACATATTTCATGAATTATACAAACTAGTGCTCACAATAAATATCAAGCACAACATAAGTCAAGCACAGGTAAGTGCAATATAGTCCGATTCATGCATTTATCTTATTTAGGTGGTCAAAAAGCACACAAATCGAGGTAACCAGATTAGGATACAGGGCATGAAGAAATCATACCTTTTCTACAATTTACGTTACCGGGTGCCTTCTTGTTTCTTTGGTTCACTCTTGTTCCTTAGTCCTTACTTGTTCCTCGAGTCTTATTCTTGAACCAATGACTACATGCCAAATGGTTCAATTAATACTAAGCATCACAATACATACATAATTACTACTCCCGTACTTACCCCGTTATCCCGTTATTTCGGTTTAACTTAATGTTCTTAAACTTACAACTTTCTTAATTACTTCTCAAACTTGTTTACACTTCTTAGGGCCTTTAAAGGTCACCAAACAAGGCCTTAACAACTTCTAAAACCATTACCCATCAATGCCCCATGGTTAGACCCCTAAAAATCACATTTTACAAGCTTTTATAGGTGGTCCGGGACTTGGTCCGGACCCAAGGTCCCGGACCATGCACTGAAATCACTTACGACCTATTTTTGATATTGGTCCGGGACTTGGTCCTGGACCTAGGTCCCGGACCACCTGCTAGGATGACTCTCGAACTGATTTTAAGTGCGGTCCGGGACTTGGTACATACCCTAGGTCCCGGACCCTGCTAAAAACTGCTACTTGGTTGATTTTTCAACCCCAAATCAACCCTTAATTCACCTCCAATCATTCCATAATCTTTCCACATGTTTTGTACATAATTAAACACACTTAAACACTCACTAAAACTCCTTAAATCCATGGTCCAATACTTACTCAACTTCTTGCTCAAATTCTACAAATTTTCATTCACAATTTCATACTTTGCACACTTGTGCATTCCTACACTCCTCTTTGCATTTTGCACTTTGTTCCAATGCCATCTTACCATTCCAATTTATTTCCAAGCAACTACAATATCTATACCCAAGTCCAACACTCTTTTTACCAATTCTTACACACTAATTTTTCCTCACTTCTCCAATGCATTTTTATACCCTTTGCTACAGATTTTACACTTCTTGTTTCTCATACTACAACTACCACTTCATTACTACTAAACATACCTACACAATCCAATATACACCTTGGTTCTCCCATTCACCAAGCCATCCATAAGTGTACATTTCCTACCAAAATTTTGCCATAGTTCACCTACAATTCTCACTTATCCACACATTCCCATTATCACCAAAATCATTCCTATTCTAGCCACACCCATACAAGGGTCCTACCAGCAATCAATACAATATACATTCACCAATACTTCTTCAAATACCAATACTAATACTCATACACAACCATTTGGCTCCAAGGCCTACAATTCACGTACTAATTTCACAAATACTCAAACTTCCTCACAAATACTTAAACTTCCAATACTACAATACCAATACAATCGTTTAGGTTCTTTTATTTGCTTACCCATTCCCATTACACTAATGCATTAAATTGAGCATTAAGAAGGAGCTCTTACCTTGAGCTTATATCTCCTTCAATTCTCTTCCAATTCTCTTCTTCCTCTCTTTCTTGCACAAATCGGTTTTGTGGGGAATGGAGTTGCCAAACTCCATTCCCATCACCCAAAGCACATAAAATAAGTATAATTAACATGCTAACCCCTTAATTAATGCTAGTTCATAGAAATGTTTAGAACAAGATTTCTAGGGTTTACCTTTGGAGTGTCTTAGGAGGGTTTTTAGCCCTTGGTTCAAGAAGGTGAATCCACCACCATTGTAAGGTTGATATTATGCTCAAAGGAGAGAGAAAAACAGAGCATTACAAATGGAGAAAAATCGGTTGTGAAGGAAGGTGAAGAAAACATGAGTTTTTCATGTAGATTTTTACCTTGTTGGAGAGAGGAGACCCCAAGCTACACATTGATGCTATTTTCTTCACCAATGGGGTATACCCACGAAATTGAACTTCCTCATTTTTGGATTTTGAAAAGAGAGAAGTGTAGAGGATGATGAGGGGATTACAAATATGTAATTATTTTTGTATTTGAAGCTCACATGAGGGTGGAGCATGGAGAAGAAGAGAGAACTTCCATTGTTGTAGAGGGGAAGCTCAAAATCGCTGCATGGGGGAAGGAGGAAAAGAGAGCACGATGGGAAGGAAGAAATGGAGAGAGAGAAGAAAAAGGTGAGGAAAGAGAGTACTCTCTACTTTTTGGTATTTTTTTTTTTCTTTCTTCTTTCTTTTCTTTTCTTTTCTTCTTTCTTTTTCTTTCTTCTTTCTTTTTTCTTTTCTTTCTTTCTTCTCTTTCTTCTTTTACTTATATTTTTTTTGTGTGTGAGAGGGAAGGGGGATCGGATGACATATAGCCCATTGTGGGTTTTGAAAATTTTATTTACAATAGTGGACACACTAGTTTGAGTTATTTGTGCTTTTACCCCACAACTTCCCGTTTTTGACAGTTTTTACTAATTTCTCGTTTTCTTGTTTTTATTGGCTCTAAAGCTTCACTAATATTTATTAATGATTATTTAGTTGACCAAAATTGTTACGAGTCTATTTGACCCGCTTAAAGACGCGTTTTCCCGGTTACCTCGAAAAACGTGCTTTAAGGTTCGTTAGTGATTTTAATCCATTTTAAGGATCCGTTTTCTTTGGGATTTGTTCCCTAATATTTATTTAGACTTAATTAAGCCTTTAGAATCCTTATATTACGCTAACCGAGGTCTTATACCTCCTATGGTTGTTTAACGCTTATTTAGCGTTTTACGCTTTTTAAGCGTTTCTTTATTTCTTTTGGATTTATTTTTCCTTACCAATATTACTTAATCATTATTAGGCTCTTAAATACCCATTAGGATAATTTAATCGCTATATTTAAGGTTGGGGTATTTCAATCTACCCCCCTTAAGAACTTTGTCCTCAAAGTTGTTCGAGGTTATAGGTTTACAATGCTTACTCATTCTTACATGTCTAATACCGTGGTCATACATTCTCCCGACTTGCTAATTCCCACGTCCATTACTCAAGGTTTCTCCTTTCCCTATCATACCAATGTACAATACTTACTCCAATCCATATTACTGTCAACCATCCGGTTCCACTTTACAAAATTCATACATACATACAGTGCAAAGCTATCCCCAAAGCAATGCAATACACAATACAATCCCGCAGGCACTCAGGTCATCTAGACACGGGACTCCTCTATGTCCCGTTGCCCTTGGAATAATACAACATGCTACACTACTATCTTCTCCGATATAAGCTTCTAGCCAAATCCTTATTCTCAGTCTAAGGAAAAATCCTTCCCAACAGCTAATTAGAAATCTTTCTAAAGCATCCAACTCCAAGTTCCAATTTATTTTCATTACTTCTATCCTATGTGTGATTCTTGTGACCACTTGAGGGGAGCTTCAAGAATCATTCGACCCTGATGTGATCAGCATCAGTGTTGAACTATCTTTCCACCCCAATTTGTGTTCGGTTTCCCTTGATCTGATCAGGATCAAGTTCGACTTCCCACATCAGTTTCAAACAAGCAATTAATTCAATTATTTTCATGTTTTATCTTTTTACTCTTCCTAGTCATTCATGCATCTCTCAAGGATGGAATTCGATCCATCAGTCATTCTCAATCTATTTCCCAAATGCTTTTACTTCGAGGTTCAATACCTAAGTGCTCATCTCATCAACCTTCACTACTTCCATCCCTTACTCTCCATTGTTTCAAATATTCTAACTAGGAATTACCATACTTGTAAAATTTTTTGTTGTCCTCAATTTACTTCAAATAATTTACCTACGATTCCACTACTCGAAAACTTCATTCATCTACTACTCTCATTCATTTCGTACTACTTCAAAGGTTACAATACTTGTGGAGCTTCGTCCACTACTCATTACTTTTCTTTTACTAATACTCTTACATTGGTGTTACAAGATGGGTATACTCCTCCTATGGTATTTGCATGTCTAATGCCTAATTACCATAATTACAATGTGAATGAGTACTTATGTTTATTTAACATAGTATCAATCATCAGTTTGGTTCTCATTTGTGCTATGCACATTGTGGTTCATGTGTTTTATTCATAAAACTTACATTAAGCGGTTTTCGCTCTACCCCCCTTAAAAGGGATTACGCCCACGTAATCTACCATATGTTATTATTATTAAACATTGGTTTAATCAGTTTGGGCAAACTGAAGCGTTTAGCTTCACTACGGTATACTATAGAATATGCTCTGGTCAAAGGGTCTTAACCATACCAACGGTTTAGTCTTTGCACCAAGAGTTCCTATATGAGTTTATTTAACTCATCATTAATTCGGTTCTAGCCTTTTAGGCTTCAAGGCATTAATAGCCATTGTATTATGCTCACTAGGTACATTAATCTCCTAGCTAGGGCCCACTAGCTTCTGCTGCGCGACCCTGATAATTTGTTTTATCCACCCTTCTTGTTATCATTAATGTGCTATACATCACCTTTTTATCTGTCTATTATGGAAATAAGGTTTACTAGAGAAATGCGGTATTCTTTTACCGTGTTTGAACTCAATGAGTTTAAAATTTGTAGCCAGCTCTCTGGTAATCTTCTGCACATGCTGTTCGTGCTCCCACGATTATTCGTTAAGTTCCTCCGACTTATTGTCAGGCGAGGTTAAGTCACCACTTAACTGTAGTGCTTCCTCTGTTGCCACTAGCTTCTAATTTATACCAGTTCTTCTGGTTCAGTATAAGTGTTCTTCACTTGTATGACCTTGCATTGATATGCGTCGGTCCTAGTGACTTCCTTACATCTTCTTTCACCTTTTATTCCGATGGAATTCACATCTGGTGATTGTTAGTGTGTGTTACACACTTCGTGCTTCTTTGGCCTTAGGCCGCACGGTTTGTTGCTAAGCTTGCTTAACTGGCTTATGCCATGTTTGTGGTGAAAGGAAAGATTTACTACGGTTTACATTCTCCATATCCCTAACCATCTCATTAGATCATTAGCTGAACAAGTGCAATGCCAAAACACTCAGTCATACAGAGTGCAGAGGCGTAAACGCTTGACAGTAAGTCACTTATGCGATAGGAAAGAATATTTCTGTGTGTCATCTCATACTTATACTCCGTGTTATTGCTTAACTACTCCCTCATAGCGGTCGCCTGTTGGCACCGTATTCTTACTCATTGTACAACATTGCTTTTACTGTTTCTGTTACTGTGGTAGTTCCTCTTTACTCATTGCCATTGTCGTTGGCACCATTTCCTTATGGTGTAAATACCCTAGGAGGTTCCTAGTGTTCGTGTGTATGACGATTGTCGTAGAATACTGCACGTTATCATCTTCCCATTGTGGAGATGTTCTGTTCCCAATTAGGTTTCATGTGTAGGTTAATTTACCTCACATTCTATCATCATTTGTGATACAATTTACTAAGTGTCTTGGTTGACAATGGATGAAGTCATTTATCGGGTTACTAGCTCTCTTGAGTGTTGGTCATTCATGGTTTTCAATGTGTATTCACATTGATTGTTTTGACAATTACTGTCTTTCCAGTGCTGAGCACTAATGATAGGCTCTAGCTCTGTAGTTTACTCTGTCATTGATAATGAAAGTTCTTGTTGAGGGTTTGTCTCCACTCATAGGTCTAATGACAAGGTTTGCTATGTTGGTGTTTACACAATGGTCCACATATGTTTGGGTGTATATGGAGTATGCTTACTCCCTTAAGTCGTAATGGTTTGGAAATCTCATTTCCTTATCCCATCCTCCCTTGGCAATATCTGTTGCGTGGTTTTATTGTTATAGTAGATGGAAGCCTTTTCTAAGGGTTCACATCATCACCGCATTAGTGGTCTTTGGTTAACGAGGGGTACCTTCCCTTGGGTTTCTCGTAGTGTCCAAGTGTGGACTAGGCCAATGTTGGCATCATCATGATTCTTATGCCTCTGTGCTACCATTGCTACAGAAGGCATGGCGGTAATTAAGAGCTCCGTCAACTGTATACTAGGCTGATGCTCTAGTGACAGTGACATCGAGTTGGCCATTACTCCAAGCGTTTGACTTTATGGTCCAGTTGTTGATTTCTTGTCGTATGAGGCAATATCTCTTGTAGGTCTTGTTAACAATTGGTGCCGGTTTTGCAACCGTTTAAGTTTATATAACGTATTTGGTTTACGACTTCTGAGCCGTATTGCTGCAAGCTATGCTCTTTGCAAGCTGCTTATACATGTTTCCACTCCACGTATACCGTCATAGGTTGGAGGTATTATTGGGCTCCATGGTAAGTCGTGAAATCACGCTTCCGTTCATAGGAGACCCTTTAGGCAATCTGGTGTTAATAGGTGCCTCTCAGTATTTTAGGGCATTTCCTGTTAAGTGAAATCCCTTCGGTGTCCTAACCGAGTGTTCATTTTAGCTCCTGTGCCCATATCCTTACGCTTGTTCAACTGTTACTAACGCAGACACCCTTCAAGGATCGCTCCTGGGTGTTGGTAGCTGTGCCGTTACATCCGGCTAATGTTTATAACGTGTGTCGTCTTCTATACCGTCTTATGGTATTGTACTTGAGTCGTCCCTTTTTGGGTTATGACGTCTCCCGTTCTTGGGTAGACTGTTTACGCTTGCTCCTAGTATTCTTGACTAGGTTTATATTCCTCTCAAATGATGGGTTGTGCTTCGTAGTAATCTTGTGATTGCTCTTGGGAATTCCGCCCCGTTTGCTGAGTATTGTTAGGTTCACGTCAGGCATTCGCCTTAATGTGTTTAGGCTGGGCATTCCATCCAGCTGTCAGGTAATTGCTTGGATTATTTGAGACATATCCAATGTCTATACTTACTAGCATGTGCTCTTTGCACTTCCTAGTTCTTATTCCTCATCTTCAGATGGATTCTCTGAGTTCCTTTATGCTTGATCCTCTGAGGTGTCCAGCTGTCTTGGGTTGAACTTACTGATGGTCCGTAGAACGGAGTTGACTACTTCCCGTGTGTCGTACACTACATGTATACATACGTGGGGTACCATGTTGATACGTTACCACTTACCCAACTATATGTCGGGCCCACAAGCTCCTTCGGAGTGCGGTTGTCCCACATCCCGTAACGGGTATACTCGTAGTGTTCGTCACACGCCTAGGTGAAGTATTCTGTTGCCAACTCCTCTTGTATCATCCTATGATACTCACCATAATGCTGTTGATCTGGTTTTAAAATCCAAGGTTTTTAAAAGAGGGTTGTGGTTTTGAAAAGAAAATTTTGGGTTTTAAAACAATGGTTCGGTGTTAAAAGGAATCTCTCATGGCATAGCCACGTTTGAGGTCTTGACCAAGTCTAGTCTCTCGCTGACTGGTATGTTCTAAATACAGTGGTCGGGCCGTTAGGCCTTTCCAAGGTTCCATACGTCTGGTTGTTAGGAGGTGTGATCCTGTGGTTGTTTCGTTACAGTCACCGTACATTACTATGTACTTGTGACATGTTAGTGTTCCTTTACATACCTCTGTCTTTACTGCACTTGCCGTGGCAAGTGCGTGGTACTGGTGGTTTTTGGGTAATCTTATACCAATCTTGGTAGGGTTTCCATTTGTGTTTATTAGTCTTGTTGGTGATTCTCTTGATCTTGTCAATCTACAATTGGTATACTCGATCCTTTAGGTAGCTTCTTGGTGGTCTAGACATGACTGTCGTAGATCTGGGTACTTCTCCAATCCTTGGAGATTCCCACTCTATTTGGTTTAGTGTCGTTCCTTGTGGCTCGTTCCCACCCACCTGTGGCGGTCACTGAGTCTTCCTTGTTTAGGCACTACTCTTGTAGTCCTATTAGATTATATCTCATGGTTGTTATTGCAGTTGTCTGAGCTATATTGGCCAGGTATTGCAACCTTAGTGGCGTTGTAATTCTGGAGTTAACTGCTCCCGACTATATCCTTAGTCGGTTAGCATACCGTTCGTGGTATTATTCAAGTATTACTATCCCGTAGACTTGTGTCTCGGGTTCCGTTACTGCTCCCTTTTCCATTCCGTTGCACAGTTAGTGCTTCTGTCCTGCTATTGGTTGACTAGCTAGGTTTCCGACTGCTAAGCACGTCGCCCCATGCTGTTGTAAGTTGTAGCCTCCTTGTGGTTGGAGTGCTTATTCCACCGCTATTAAGTGCGGGTATTGTTGTTCAACCGGGATCCATCTCCGGGTCTTCCATTTCTTCGTACCTACTATATGTCAGGTTCTTGTCTACTTGTATGATTACTTCCCAACTGCCAGATCGGGTTTTCCCGAGTGTGAGAGGATTTTCCTTCTCTCTGCGTTCTTTCCCAAGTTATACAATGGGTTTGCGGAGGGCGGGTCTGGTATAGTAGGTATCCGGTACACACCGGTAGTTCCTAACTAGCATATCTCTAATGCTAACACTCAGCCCTTAGCCCTAAGCTTCTAAATCCTAACTCGGTATTCCTAAACTCGGTATTCCCAGTCATCAGAGCGATACTTCGCTCTGATACCACTTTTTGTAACACCCCTACCATTAATACAGTGCTTACCGTCCAATTTCCTTACATATCAGATACACAGCGGATATATGCTTACATACAATGGGTGATACAATGCCGTTAGCCACCCACGTGACTAACAAGGCTACTACTTCTACATACAGCATCGGTCTGATGGACCGGAATCCCGAGTACTACAAGTCTACAATACGTTCTCCGTTTACCAAATACTACTACAATCTTCATTCAATACAATACTCCAAGTACAATACAGTATAATCTACATACCGAGTTTACTAGGTTCCTTATACAAGTATAATACCTCTTCCAGTTCATACATACTCACTAAGAGACTACTTACTACCCATTCCTCACTACTACATTACTTTCTAAATACAAGGGGTGTGCTAGTTAATACACCTCTACATTCTGCTACTACTATCCAATGTAGTCACCGGTCTCGTGCCTTGACCACATTCGCTTCGGGTACCTGCACACTAAAAAATGTCCCCCGAAGGGGTCAGCTTTCGCCGAGCATGATAACCGCATACCCCGCGTACTAGTGAGGGTACGCCGACCACTTGGTCGAATACATGCGGTTGATTTCATTCAAAGATACATGCATACATGCTCTTATACACAATACAACAATACTTACGCAAGGCATACATACATACACTACATTACATACAAGGAATACAATAAACCATCCAATACATACTTACCTTCTTCCGAAATACACATACTCATTACATACACAATATACAATTCTTGTTAGCTTCATTGGTCCACCCGGGTTAATCGGGTGGAGATTACTCTTTTACTCGTTACTTCATACACATACATACTCATACTCATACTTACTTACGGATCCATACTTACTTACTCTTACTCTTACTCAAGTTAAGTCGTCGGGACCTCCGGCCCTGGGGACTACACCGTCCCACCTCCGGGATTTACTTGACTCACCAATCCGGGATGCTACCCATTTAAGGGATTTGGGCCGCGGACCAGTTTAAGAGTCAGGAATTGCAGCCAACCTCTTGTGACTCCGCATCCTCACGCGTGGCCGAAGCTATATCGGACTTGTACTCATTCCAATTTACTCACTTAAGTTAGGAGTTAGATAGTTAGGAATTAGCACAAGTCAACATCCAAGCCACAATAATACAATACACATATACACATACATCCGAGGTACAATACATTACACAAGTACAATACGAGGTTCGAATACCATTCATCATCATTCACATATTTCATGAATTATACAAACTAGTGCTCAAGACAATAAATATCAAGCACAACATAAGTCAAGCACAGGTAAGTGCAATATAGTCCGATTCATGCATTTATCTTATTTAGGTGGTCAAAAAGCACACAAATCGAGGTAACCAGATTAGGATACAGGGCATGAAGAAATCATACCTTTTCTACAATTTACGTTACCGGGTGCCTTCTTGTTTCTTTGGTTCACTCTTGTTCCTTAGTCCTTACTTGTTCCTCGAGTCTTATTCTTGAACCAATGACTACATGCCAAATGGTTCAATTAATACTAAGCATCACAATACATACATAATTACTACTCCCGTACTTACCCCGTTATCCCGTTATTTCGGTTTAACTTAATGTTCTTAAACTTACAACTTTCTTAATTACTTCTCAAACTTGTTTACACTTCTTAGGGCCTTTAAAGGTCACCAAACAAGGCCTTAACAACTTCTAAAACCATTACCCATCAATGCCCCATGGTTAGACCCCTAAAAATCACATTTTACAAGCTTTTATAGGTGGTCCGGGACTTGGTCCGGACCCAAGGTCCCGGACCATGCACTGAAATCACTTACGACCTATTTTTGATATTGGTCCGGGACTTGGTCCTGGACCTAGGTCCCGGACCACCTGCTAGGATGACTCTCGAACTGATTTTAAGTGCGGTCCGGGACTTGGTACATACCCTAGGTCCCGGACCCTGCTAAAAACTGCTACTTGGTTGATTTTTCAACCCCAAATCAACCCTTAATTCACCTCCAATCATTCCATAATCTTTCCACATGTTTTGTACATAATTAAACACACTTAAACACTCACTAAAACTCCTTAAATCCATGGTCCAATACTTACTCAACTTCTTGCTCAAATTCTACAAATTTTCATTCACAATTTCATACTTTGCACACTTGTGCATTCCTACACTCCTCTTTGCATTTTGCACTTTGTTCCAATGCCATCTTACCATTCCAATTTATTTCCAAGCAACTACAATATCTATACCCAAGTCCAACACTCTTTTTACCAATTCTTACACACTAATTTTTCCTCACTTCTCCAATGCATTTTTATACCCTTTGCTACAGATTTTACACTTCTTGTTTCTCATACTACAACTACCACTTCATTACTACTAAACATACCTACACAATCCAATATACACCTTGGTTCTCCCATTCACCAAGCCATCCATAAGTGTACATTTCCTACCAAAATTTTGCCATAGTTCACCTACAATTCTCACTTATCCACACATTCCCATTATCACCAAAATCATTCCTATTCTAGCCACACCCATACAAGGGTCCTACCAGCAATCAATACAATATACATTCACCAATACTTCTTCAAATACCAATACTAATACTCATACACAACCATTTGGCTCCAAGGCCTACAATTCACGTACTAATTTCACAAATACTCAAACTTCCTCACAAATACTTAAACTTCCAATACTACAATACCAATACAATCGTTTAGGTTCTTTTATTTGCTTACCCATTCCCATTACACTAATGCATTAAATTGAGCATTAAGAAGGAGCTCTTACCTTGAGCTTATATCTCCTTCAATTCTCTTCCAATTCTCTTCTTCCTCTCTTTCTTGCACAAATCGGTTTTGTGGGGAATGGAGTTGCCAAACTCCATTCCCATCACCCAAAGCACATAAAATAAGTATAATTAACATGCTAACCCCTTAATTAATGCTAGTTCATAGAAATGTTTAGAACAAGATTTCTAGGGTTTACCTTTGGAGTGTCTTAGGAGGGTTTTTAGCCCTTGGTTCAAGAAGGTGAATCCACCACCATTGTAAGGTTGATATTATGCTCAAAGGAGAGAGAAAAACAGAGCATTACAAATGGAGAAAAATCGGTTGTGAAGGAAGGTGAAGAAAACATGAGTTTTTCATGTAGATTTTTACCTTGTTGGAGAGAGGAGACCCCAAGCTACACATTGATGCTATTTTCTTCACCAATGGGGTATACCCACGAAATTGAACTTCCTCATTTTTGGATTTTGAAAAGAGAGAAGTGTAGAGGATGATGAGGGGATTACAAATATGTAATTATTTTTGTATTTGAAGCTCACATGAGGGTGGAGCATGGAGAAGAAGAGAGAACTTCCATTGTTGTAGAGGGGAAGCTCAAAATCGCTGCATGGGGGAAGGAGGAAAAGAGGAGCACGATGGGGAAGGAAGAAATGGGAGAGAGAGAAGAAAAAGGTGAGGAAAGAGAGTACTCTCTACTTTTTGGTATTTTTTTTTCTTTCTTCTTTCTTTTCTTCTTTCTTTCTTTCTTACTTATATTTTTTTGTGTGTGAGAGGGAAGGGGGATCGGATGACATATAGCCCATTGTGGGTTTTGAAAATTTTATTTACAATAGTGGACACACTAGTTTGAGTTATTTGTGCTTTTACCCCACAACTTCCCGTTTTTGACAGTTTTTACTAATTTCTCGTTTTCTTGTTTTTATTGGCTCTAAAGCTTCACTAATATTTATTAATGATTATTTAGTTGACCAAAATTGTTACGAGTCTATTTGACCCGCTTAAAGACGCGTTTTCCCGGTTACCTCGAAAAACGTGCTTTAAGGTTCGTTAGTGATTTTAATCCATTTTAAGGATCCGTTTTCTTTGGGATTTGTTCCCTAATATTTATTTAGACTTAATTAAGCCTTTAGAATCCTTATATACGCTAACCGAGGTCTTATACCTCCTATGGTTGTTTAACGCTTATTTAGCGTTTTACGCTTTTTAAGCGTTTCTTTATTTCTTTTGGATTTATTTTTCCTTACCAATATTACTTAATCATTATTAGGCTCTTAAATACCCATTAGGATAATTTAATCGCTATATTTAAGGTTGGGGTATTTCAATCTACCCCCCTTAAGAACTTTGTCCTCAAAGTTGTTCGAGGTTATAGGTTTACAATGCTTACTCATTCTTACATGTCTAATACCGTGGTCATACATTCTCCCGACTTGCTAATTCCCACGTCCATTACTCAAGGTTTCTCCTTTCCCTATCATACCAATGTACAATACTTACTCCAATCCATATTACTGTCAACCATCCGGTTCCACTTTACAAAATTCATACATACATACAGTGCAAAGCTATCCCCAAAGCAATGCAATACACAATACAATCCCGCAGGCACTCAGGTCATCTAGACACGGGACTCCTCTATGTCCCGTTGCCCTTGGAATAATACAACATGCTACACTACTATCTTCTCCGATATAAGCTTCTAGCCAAATCCTTATTCTCAGTCTAAGGAAAAATCCTTCCCAACAGCTAATTAGAAATCTTTCTAAAGCATCCAACTCCAAGTTCCAATTTATTTTCATTACTTCTATCCTATGTGTGATTCTTGTGACCACTTGAGGGGAGCTTCAAGAATCATTCGACCCTGATGTGATCAGCATCAGTGTTGAACTATCTTTCCACCCCAATTTGTGTTCGGTTTCCCTTGATCTGATCAGGATCAAGTTCGACTTCCCACATCAGTTTCAAACAAGCAATTAATTCAATTATTTTCATGTTTTATCTTTTTACTCTTCCTAGTCATTCATGCATCTCTCAAGGATGGAATTCGATCCATCAGTCATTCTCAATCTATTTCCCAAATGCTTTTACTTCGAGGTTCAATACCTAAGTGCTCATCTCATCAACCTTCACTACTTCCATCCCTTACTCTCCATTGTTTCAAATATTCTAACTAGGAATTACCATACTTGTAAAATTTTTTGTTGTCCTCAATTTACTTCAAATAATTTACCTACGATTCCACTACTCGAAAACTTCATTCATCTACTACTCTCATTCATTTCGTACTACTTCAAAGGTTACAATACTTGTGGAGCTTCGTCCACTACTCATTACTTTTCTTTTACTAATACTCTTACATTGGTGTTACAAGATGGGTATACTCCTCCTATGGTATTTGCATGTCTAATGCCTAATTACCATAATTACAATGTGAATGAGTACTTATGTTTATTTAACATAGTATCAATCATCAGTTTGGTTCTCATTTGTGCTATGCACATTGTGGTTCATGTGTTTTATTCATAAAACTTACATTAAGCGGTTTTCGCTCTACCCCCCTTAAAAGGGATTACGCCCACGTAATCTACCATATGTTATTATTATTAAACATTGGTTTAATCAGTTTGGGCAAACTGAAGCGTTTAGCTTCACTACGGTATACTATAGAATATGCTCTGGTCAAAGGGTCTTAACCATACCAACGGTTTAGTCTTTGCACCAAGAGTTCCTATATGAGTTTATTTAACTCATCATTAATTCGGTTCTAGCCTTTTAGGCTTCAAGGCATTAATAGCCATTGTATTATGCTCACTAGGTACATTAATCTCCTAGCTAGGGCCCACTAGCTTCTGCTGCGCGACCCTGATAATTTGTTTTATCCACCCTTCTTGTTATCATTAATGTGCTATACATCACCTTTTTATCTGTCTATTATGGAAATAAGGTTTACTAGAGAAATGCGGTATTCTTTTACCGTGTTTGAACTCAATGAGTTTAAAATTTGTAGCCAGCTCTCTGGTAATCTTCTGCACATGCTGTTCGTGCTCCCACGATTATTCGTTAAGTTCCTCCGACTTATTGTCAGGCGAGGTTAAGTCACCACTTAACTGTAGTGCTTCCTCTGTTGCCACTAGCTTCTAATTTATACCAGTTCTTCTGGTTCAGTATAAGTGTTCTTCACTTGTATGACCTTGCATTGATATGCGTCGGTCCTAGTGACTTCCTTACATCTTCTTTCACCTTTTATTCCGATGGAATTCACATCTGGTGATTGTTAGTGTGTGTTACACACTTCGTGCTTCTTTGGCCTTAGGCCGCACGGTTTGTTGCTAAGCTTGCTTAACTGGCTTATGCCATGTTTGTGGTGAAAGGAAAGATTTACTACGGTTTACATTCTCCATATCCCTAACCATCTCATTAGATCATTAGCTGAACAAGTGCAATGCCAAAACACTCAGTCATACAGAGTGCAGAGGCGTAAACGCTTGACAGTAAGTCACTTATGCGATAGGAAAGAATATTTCTGTGTGTCATCTCATACTTATACTCCGTGTTATTGCTTAACTACTCCCTCATAGCGGTCGCCTGTTGGCACCGTATTCTTACTCATTGTACAACATTGCTTTTACTGTTTCTGTTACTGTGGTAGTTCCTCTTTACTCATTGCCATTGTCGTTGGCACCATTTCCTTATGGTGTAAATACCCTAGGAGGTTCCTAGTGTTCGTGTGTATGACGATTGTCGTAGAATACTGCACGTTATCATCTTCCCATTGTGGAGATGTTCTGTTCCCAATTAGGTTTCATGTGTAGGTTAATTTACCTCACATTCTATCATCATTTGTGATACAATTTACTAAGTGTCTTGGTTGACAATGGATGAAGTCATTTATCGGGTTACTAGCTCTCTTGAGTGTTGGTCATTCATGGTTTTCAATGTGTATTCACATTGATTGTTTTGACAATTACTGTCTTTCCAGTGCTGAGCACTAATGATAGGCTCTAGCTCTGTAGTTTACTCTGTCATTGATAATGAAAGTTCTTGTTGAGGGTTTGTCTCCACTCATAGGTCTAATGACAAGGTTTGCTATGTTGGTGTTTACACAATGGTCCACTATATGTTTGGGTGTATATGGAGTATGCTTACTCCCTTAAGTCGTAATGGTTTGGAAATCTCATTTCCTTATCCCATCCTCCCTTGGCAATATCTGTTGCGTGGTTTTATTGTTATAGTAGATGGAAGCCTTTTCTAAGGGTTCACATCATCACCGCATTAGTGGTCTTTGGTTAACGAGGGGTACCTTCCCTTGGGTTTCTCGTAGTGTCCAAGTGTGGACTAGGCCAATGTTGGCATCATCATGATTCTTATGCCTCTGTGCTACCATTGCTACAGAAGGCATGGCGGTAATTAAGAGCTCCGTCAACTGTATACTAGGCTGATGCTCTAGTGACAGTGACATCGAGTTGGCCATTACTCCAAGCGTTTGACTTTATGGTCCAGTTGTTGATTTCTTGTCGTATGAGGCAATATCTCTTGTAGGTCTTGTTAACAATTGGTGCCGGTTTTGCAACCGTTTAAGTTTATATAACGTATTTGGTTTACGACTTCTGAGCCGTATTGCTGCAAGCTATGCTCTTTGCAAGCTGCTTATACATGTTTCCACTCCACGTATACCGTCATAGGTTGGAGGTATTATTGGGCTCCATGGTAAGTCGTGAAATCACGCTTCCGTTCATAGGAGACCCTTTAGGCAATCTGGTGTTAATAGGTGCCTCTCAGTATTTTAGGGCATTTCCTGTTAAGTGAAATCCCTTCGGTGTCCTAACCGAGTGTTCATTTTAGCTCCTGTGCCCATATCCTTACGCTTGTTCAACTGTTACTAACGCAGACACCCTTCAAGGATCGCTCCTGGGTGTTGGTAGCTGTGCCGTTACATCCGGCTAATGTTTATAACGTGTGTCGTCTTCTATACCGTCTTATGGTATTGTACTTGAGTCGTCCCTTTTTGGGTTATGACGTCTCCCGTTCTTGGGTAGACTGTTTACGCTTGCTCCTAGTATTCTTGACTAGGTTTATATTCCTCTCAAATGATGGGTTGTGCTTCGTAGTAATCTTGTGATTGCTCTTGGGAATTCCGCCCCGTTTGCTGAGTATTGTTAGGTTCACGTCAGGCATTCGCCTTAATGTGTTTAGGCTGGGCATTCCATCCAGCTGTCAGGTAATTGCTTGGATTATTTGAGACATATCCAATGTCTATACTTACTAGCATGTGCTCTTTGCACTTCCTAGTTCTTATTCCTCATCTTCAGATGGATTCTCTGAGTTCCTTTATGCTTGATCCTCTGAGGTGTCCAGCTGTCTTGGGTTGAACTTACTGATGGTCCGTAGAACGGAGTTGACTACTTCCCGTGTGTCGTACACTACATGTATACATACGTGGGGTACCATGTTGATACGTTACCACTTACCCAACTATATGTCGGGCCCACAAGCTCCTTCGGAGTGCGGTTGTCCCACATCCCGTAACGGGTATACTCGTAGTGTTCGTCACACGCCTAGGTGAAGTATTCTGTTGCCAACTCCTCTTGTATCATCCTATGATACTCACCATAATGCTGTTGATCTGGTTTTAAAATCCAAGGTTTTTAAAAGAGGGTTGTGGTTTTGAAAAGAAAATTTTGGGTTTTAAAACAATGGTTCGGTGTTAAAAGGAATCTCTCATGGCATAGCCACGTTTGAGGTCTTGACCAAGTCTAGTCTCTCGCTGACTGGTATGTTCTAAATACAGTGGTCGGGCCGTTAGGCCTTTCCAAGGTTCCATACGTCTGGTTGTTAGGAGGTGTGATCCTGTGGTTGTTTCGTTACAGTCACCGTACATTACTATGTACTTGTGACATGTTAGTGTTCCTTTACATACCTCTGTCTTTACTGCACTTGCCGTGGCAAGTGCGTGGTACTGGTGGTTTTTGGGTAATCTTATACCAATCTTGGTAGGGTTTCCATTTGTGTTTATTAGTCTTGTTGGTGATTCTCTTGATCTTGTCAATCTACAATTGGTATACTCGATCCTTTAGGTAGCTTCTTGGTGGTCTAGACATGACTGTCGTAGATCTGGGTACTTCTCCAATCCTTGGAGATTCCCACTCTATTTGGTTTAGTGTCGTTCCTTGTGGCTCGTTCCCACCCACCTGTGGCGGTCACTGAGTCTTCCTTGTTTAGGCACTACTCTTGTAGTCCTATTAGATTATATCTCATGGTTGTTATTGCAGTTGTCTGAGCTATATTGGCCAGGTATTGCAACCTTAGTGGCGTTGTAATTCTGGAGTTAACTGCTCCCGACTATATCCTTAGTCGGTTAGCATACCGTTCGTGGTATTATTCAAGTATTACTATCCCGTAGACTTGTGTCTCGGGTTCCGTTACTGCTCCCTTTTCCATTCCGTTGCACAGTTAGTGCTTCTGTCCTGCTATTGGTTGACTAGCTAGGTTTCGCGACTGCTAAGCACGTCGCCCCATGCTGTTGTAAGTTGTAGCCTCCTTGTGGTTGGAGTGCTTATTCCACCGCTATTAAGTGCGGGTATTGTTGTTCAACCGGGATCCATCTCCGGGTCTTCCATTTCTTCGTACCTACTATATGTCAGGTTCTTGTCTACTTGTATGATTACTTCCCAACTGCCAGATCGGGTTTTCCCGAGTGTGAGAGGATTTTCCTTCTCTCTGCCGTTCTTTCCCAAGTTATACAATGGGTTTGCGGAGGGCGGGTCTGGTATAGTAGGTATCCGGTACACACCGGTAGTTCCTAACTAGCATATCTCTAATGCTAACACTCAGCCCTTAGCCCTAAGCTTCTAAATCCTAACTCGGTATTCCTAAACTCGGTATTCCCAGTCATCAGAGCGATACTTCGCTCTGATACCACTTTTTGTAACACCCCTACCATTAATACAGTGCTTACCGTCCAATTTCCTTACATATCAGATACACACAGCGGATATATGCTTACATACAATGGGTGATACAATGCCGTTAGCCACCCACGTGACTAACAAGGCTACTACTTCTACATACAGCATCGGTCTGATGGACCGGAATCCCGAGTACTACAAGTCTACAATACGTTCTCCGTTTACCAAATACTACTACAATCTTCATTCAATACAATACTCCAAGTACAATACAGTATAATCTACATACCGAGTTTACTAGGTTCCTTATACAAGTATAATACCTCTTCCAGTTCATACATACTCACTAAGAGACTACTTACTACCCATTCCTCACTACTACATTACTTTCTAAATACAAGGGGTGTGCTAGTTAATACACCTCTACATTCTGCTACTACTATCCAATGTAGTCACCGGTCTCGTGCCTTGACCACATTCGCTTCGGGTACCTGCACACTAAAAAATGTCCCCCGAAGGGGTCAGCTTTCGCCGAGCATGATAACCGCATACCCCGCGTACTAGTGAGGGTACGCCGACCACTTGGTCGAATACATGCGGTTGATTTCATTCAAAGATACATGCATACATGCTCTTATACACAATACAACAATACTTACGCAAGGCATACATACATACACTACATTACATACAAGGAATACAATAAACCATCCAATACATACTTACCTTCTTCCGAAATACACATACTCATTACATACACAATATACAATTCTTGTTAGCTTCATTGGTCCACCCGGGTTAATCGGGTGGAGATTACTCTTTTACTCGTTACTTCATACACATACATACTCATACTCATACTTACTTACGGATCCATACTTACTTACTCTTACTCTTACTCAAGTTAAGTCGTCGGGACCTCCGGCCCTGGGGACTACACCGTCCCACCTCCGGGATTTACTTGACTCACCAATCCGGGATGCTACCCATTTAAGGGATTTGGGCCGCGGACCAGTTTAAGAGTCAGGAATTGCAGCCAACCTCTTGTGACTCCGCATCCTCACGCGTGGCCGAAGCTATATCGGACTTGTACTCATTCCAATTTACTCACTTAAGTTAGGAGTTAGATAGTTAGGAATTAGCACAAGTCAACATCCAAGCCACAATAATACAATACACATATACACATACATCCGAGGTACAATACATTACACAAGTACAATACGAGGTTCGAATACCATTCATCATCATTCACATATTTCATGAATTATACAAACTAGTGCTCAAGACAATAAATATCAAGCACAACATAAGTCAAGCACAGGTAAGTGCAATATAGTCCGATTCATGCATTTATCTTATTTAGGTGGTCAAAAAGCACACAAATCGAGGTAACCAGATTAGGATACAGGGCATGAAGAAATCATACCTTTTCTACAATTTACGTTACCGGGTGCCTTCTTGTTTCTTTGGTTCACTCTTGTTCCTTAGTCCTTACTTGTTCCTCGAGTCTTATTCTTGAACCAATGACTACATGCCAAATGGTTCAATTAATACTAAGCATCACAATACATACATAATTACTACTCCCGTACTTACCCCGTTATCCCGTTATTTCGGTTTAACTTAATGTTCTTAAACTTACAACTTTCTTAATTACTTCTCAAACTTGTTTACACTTCTTAGGGCCTTTAAAGGTCACCAAACAAGGCCTTAACAACTTCTAAAACCATTACCCATCAATGCCCCATGGTTAGACCCCTAAAAATCACATTTTACAAGCTTTTATAGGTGGTCCGGGACTTGGTCCGGACCCAAGGTCCCGGACCATGCACTGAAATCACTTACGACCTATTTTGATATTGGTCCGGGACTTGGTCCTGGACCTAGGTCCCGGACCACCTGCTAGGATGACTCTCGAACTGATTTTAAGTGCGGTCCGGGACTTGGTACATACCCTAGGTCCCGGACCCTGCTAAAAACTGCTACTTGGTTGATTTTTCAACCCCAAATCAACCCTTAATTCACCTCCAATCATTCCATAATCTTTCCACATGTTTTGTACATAATTAAACACACTTAAACACTCACTAAAACTCCTTAAATCCATGGTCCAATACTTACTCAACTTCTTGCTCAAATTCTACAAATTTTCATTCACAATTTCATACTTTGCACACTTGTGCATTCCTACACTCCTCTTTGCATTTTGCACTTTGTTCCAATGCCATCTTACCATTCCAATTTATTTCCAAGCAACTACAATATCTATACCCAAGTCCAACACTCTTTTTACCAATTCTTACACACTAATTTTTCCTCACTTCTCCAATGCATTTTTATACCCTTTGCTACAGATTTTACACTTCTTGTTTCTCATACTACAACTACCACTTCATTACTACTAAACATACCTACACAATCCAATATACACCTTGGTTCTCCCATTCACCAAGCCATCCATAAGTGTACATTTCCTACCAAAATTTTGCCATAGTTCACCTACAATTCTCACTTATCCACACATTCCCATTATCACCAAAATCATTCCTATTCTAGCCACACCCATACAAGGGTCCTACCAGCAATCAATACAATATACATTCACCAATACTTCTTCAAATACCAATACTAATACTCATACACAACCATTTGGCTCCAAGGCCTACAATTCACGTACTAATTTCACAAATACTCAAACTTCCTCACAAATACTTAAACTTCCAATACTACAATACCAATACAATCGTTTAGGTTCTTTTATTTGCTTACCCATTCCCATTACACTAATGCATTAAATTGAGCATTAAGAAGGAGCTCTTACCTTGAGCTTATATCTCCTTCAATTCTCTTCCAATTCTCTTCTTCCTCTCTTTCTTGCACAAATCGGTTTTGTGGGGAATGGAGTTGCCAAACTCCATTCCCATCACCCAAAGCACATAAAATAAGTATAATTAACATGCTAACCCCTTAATTAATGCTAGTTCATAGAAATGTTTAGAACAAGATTTCTAGGGTTTACCTTTGGAGTGTCTTAGGAGGGTTTTTAGCCCTTGGTTCAAGAAGGTGAATCCACCACCATTGTAAGGTTGATATTATGCTCAAAGGAGAGAGAAAAACAGAGCATTACAAATGGAGAAAAATCGGTTGTGAAGGAAGGTGAAGAAAACATGAGTTTTTCATGTAGATTTTTACCTTGTTGGAGAGAGGAGACCCCAAGCTACACATTGATGCTATTTTCTTCACCAATGGGGTATACCCACGAAATTGAACTTCCTCATTTTTGGATTTTGAAAAGAGAGAAGTGTAGAGGATGATGAGGGGATTACAAATATGTAATTATTTTTGTATTTGAAGCTCACATGAGGGTGGAGCATGGAGAAGAAGAGAGAACTTCCATTGTTGTAGAGGGGAAGCTCAAAATCGCTGCATGGGGGAAGGAGGAAAAGAGAGAGCACGATGGGGAAGGAAGAAATGGGAGAGAGAGAAGAAAAAGGTGAGGAAAGAGAGTACTCTCTACTTTTTGGTATTTTTTTTTCTTTCTTCTTTCTTTTTCTTCTTTTCTTTCTTTACTTATATTTTTTTTGTGTGTGAGAGGGAAGGGGGATCGGATGACATATAGCCCATTGTGGGTTTTGAAAATTTTATTTACAATAGTGGACACACTAGTTTGAGTTATTTGTGCTTTTACCCCACAACTTCCCGTTTTTGACAGTTTTTACTAATTTCTCGTTTTCTTGTTTTTATTGGCTCTAAAGCTTCACTAATATTTATTAATGATTATTTAGTTGACCAAAATTGTTACGAGTCTATTTGACCCGCTTAAAGACGCGTTTTCCCGGTTACCTCGAAAAACGTGCTTTAAGGTTCGTTAGTGATTTTAATCCATTTTAAGGATCCGTTTTCTTTGGGATTTGTTCCCTAATATTTATTTAGACTTAATTAAGCCTTTAGAATCCTTATATTACGCTAACCGAGGTCTTATACCTCCTATGGTTGTTTAACGCTTATTTAGCGTTTTACGCTTTTTAAGCGTTTCTTTATTTCTTTTGGATTTATTTTTCCTTACCAATATTACTTAATCATTATTAGGCTCTTAAATACCCATTAGGATAATTTAATCGCTATATTTAAGGTCGGGGTATTTCAGGACCTATCCCAACATCTGATCGTACGAATACTAAAAGTGGGACAAGCCATCACGAGACATCTGTGCTAGCCATCCATCAGGGTGTGGGAGAAGGAAGTACGGTTCCCTCAGTTGTACAATAGTCGTGAGTGCGACTAATGGATGTAAACATACGAAATATTTATAGATTAATTTGTAACCATTGATTGAAATATTGTGCAAATAAAATGATATAACCACTTACATTCGAACCAGGAGGCGGGGTTGTAGCTATACCAGAAGGGAAGAGCCTTGGATGCATCCGAGTGAGGTACCACTCCAGGTAATCTGCCTCCACGTCATCTCCAGGGGAAGCGCGTCGTGCATGTAGAAACTTGGTGGCATACTTGCTGGACTGGCTGCTCCACAGCAGCAGGGATGCAACATGCTCAACCATATAGACTCTGGTGGTCCTTTTTCGTACCGCTTGATATGGCCATAGAGGTGGAGTGAAGGGAAAAGTCTGGACCATGCCGAACTGCCGCAAACACCGATTCAGATGGTAAGGCTCAACAATATCCATCATGTGTAGATGCACAAACCATCGGGACCGACCCTGTTGGTCGCTCCATGCATCTTCCCCGAGTGGGGTCCACACAACCTTATGATTTAAATTTTATCTCTATTTGTCAACTAATTATAACAAGTTAAATAATAAATAACTTTTAATTCTTAAGTCATGGTATCATACCTAGACCTGGCAAAGGTGAACAGAACCAGAAAAACCGACCCGATCCGAACCGAATTTAAACCGAATGATGTGACCCGAAAATCCAAACGAACCAAGCCAAAACCGAATCAAACCGAAATTTGATATACTCGAATCCACCCGAAACCGAATTGACCCGAACCGAATTGACCCGAACCGAATTGACCCAAACCTAATCGACCCAAACCGAATATACCCAAACCACACATGAAACTAGACAAACTTCCATTATCCTCCTGTTTATTATTGGCATGTACGAACGCATAATTTCCATGAACTAGGACTAAAATAAGGAATGTTTTCATTCCAATTTTACAATTCTTGCCATCTTTTGCCCTGTCCAAGGAAATTGGTTTGAATATTAATGAAGTTTTAATTATAAAACGTATAAACTTTTCAGTTAAAAAATATACTAAGCACGATTGGTGTGTAGATGTTGAAGAATAAAGATTACAAAACTTACACCTTACTTAAATGAAGATTACAAAACCAAGCTTAGGAATGGTTTGAATGTGTATGTGTATATATCATTATATCACTACTTATGTTTCTTATTAATATCACAAAAGAATAAAGATTACAAAACTTACATCTCTGGAGGACACTCGCACGAGAGATGGTGACCGGCGACGCACACACAACATGAAGTCATGGGCGCGAGGTGATGACGGGCGCATAAGGGCACAAACGCGAGGTGGTGATGGATTGGCATGGGCATGCGACGCTCGCTCGAGATGACGGGCGCTGACGCAGGTTACGCGCTGGGTATGACGGGCGTGGGATGGCGGGAGGCACAGGCACAACATCGGGCGTGGGGTGGGGGGGATAGACTAGGCGTCGAGTGCCGAATATTGACAACTGATTCACCAAATTTTAAATTTATATTTGGTCGATACAATTAATAAATCTATAGTTAAAAATTAATATTAAAAATATTGTCATCCAATTTGTTATGTATAACTAACCAATACACAATAACAATCTTCATCAAGAGTAACACTATATTAAGAGAATTTTGATCAAAATATGAAAATCAATACAAGTTACAACGGTTGCTTAAATTTGTTCTTTTAAATTTTTGTCAATTAAGCATAACACGGTAAGTCACCCGAATTTGACCCATAACCCGAAAAACCCGAAAATGTAGAGGCTAGCCCGAACCAAAAGCACCCAAACCCGAAATTAACCAAACTGAAGTCACCCGAATATAATTTTAACCAGATAACCCGACCCGATCCGAACCGAACAGAATAGTGAATATCTACACATTGATCCGAACTGAACCGAACCGACCTGAACCCGAACCTGAACCCAAACCCGAACCCGAACCCTAACCCGAACCAAGTGACCCAAATTGCCAGGTCTAATCATACCTGACCAGGTATAAGGGCGTCCAAACATCGTTGATACTCCACAAGTCGGTTGTGGTCTGAACTACGTCAACCCTCAATCTGGGCAAACCTCCCAGCTGCGGCGGGATTTACTACCAAACAATGACAAATACCAGGGAAGTATTCATAGATCCTGCACTGCAACATTTTAAAAACTTTTAGTACTATTCGTGATTATTTTGATTGTACATGGAAGGAAATCAAGTTGTTCCAACTTTATTCCTATAGTAGGGTAAGACACCCATCGATGGTTTTCGTCTCAGCACGAGAAAAGACACTGAGTTGTCTGTAGAGATATGCGAGTAAAGCAGCACCCTATGCATAGTCTGAGATGGAGTCGATGTCCTATATGGGCCAGCAAGTGTAGGGGTGCATCCTGTTATTCCCCTTGCGAGGGAATAATGTGCAACCAAGCAAGTAGAACAGATAGCCATGAGCCTCGTAAGCGAACGTGGCATCTACGTGGCCACACCACTCTCTAACCTTACTGTAGGGGACGCCGCCCTTGTGGTACCACTTCTACTCCTTCACCATATTGACTGAAGGAAGACCTTCCACCTTAGCGAGTGCAACCAGCGCATGGTCCAAAGTCAGCTCCGGCTGTGTTGCACGTCCACACAACTTCTTAGGGGCCTCAAAAGCAACAGCTCTCCCCTGAAGTGATATGTTCATAATGTGATAGACGTCATGTAGAGTAATCGTCATCTCATCAAAAGGTAGGTGGAAGGTGTTGATGTCCAGCTACCACCTCTCCATGAATGCAGATATCAATGCCAAATCCAAATATCTGTGGGAGCAATCGTCAAGATGCGTAAAGCCACTGTCTCTCACTACCTACTTAGTCCTCTGGTGGTAAAGAAGATCGGCATGCCACTTTTCCAGTAAAGGGCCTCTAGATATAAATGTCAAACATCCACGATCCTAGAGATATACCGATTCTACAAGTTTTCTATGTACAATCTAATGTTTACATATGTTTTTAAAATTTACACACTGTATATGCACATGCTTAATAGTCATACTTTATAAGTCTACACATTAAAGTTAATAACATAAAAAAAACAAATGTTAGAGATACATACCACTCCTCGCCACACATCAAGTGCAACATGTCTACCAAAGCTTCATAGCATGCTGGCATCTAAAGGACCACCGGAAATCGGGACGAACTCTAGAGTGGTGAACCAATCGGTGGGTATCCGACCTTCAACTGGTGCCTCTCCTCGACCGACAGCAAGTGCAGCATGTAGGCTTACTGATGTCTAGACGTCTGCTGGTCCATATCATCATCATCGGCATCATCGTTGTCGTCATCATCACCATCAGATACGAACCGCCTCCTTGGTGAAGCAAACTCCTGATGAACAGGAGTAAAACGAGCAGCAGCAGGGTGAGGAGATGAGGCAACAAGTGACCGTGATGCCGATGGTTGGTCTGCAATGCTCTTGGACCGCCTCCTCGCCTCCATTTTGCTCCCTCAAGGATCTAGTGACCTTCTTTCTCTTTAGAGCCTTTGAAGTAGTAGAATCTACTACCACTTTTGTTTGTCCTTTTGGTTCATCGGTAAAAATGACATCAAAACTACAAAAAATGTAAAAACGGTCTGTTTTTATTTTTTACAGGTCCGGAATGGACTACTCAGCTAAACGTCCACAACAGATAGACTGTAGAAGCGTCCGCAACAAACGGTATTGAAGAGTCCGCAAAACGGACTTGTTATATGCATCCAAAAAACAAACGGTCTTAAAACATCAGCAAAATGGATCAAACTGAAGAGTCCGTAAAATGGACATGAATTAGTTGTTCGATTCTTAACCGTCCACAAAACGGACAACATAGCTAATGTTCTGTTTTATGCCGTCTGTTACGGACAGTAATAAACGGACATCCGATACATGTCCGTTTTTATTCTCTGTTTATCTTCTATGTGCGAATTCCGGTTTTAATTTTTTTAAGCTTGATTTTAGTTTTGTTTAATGTGAATCAATACTAAAACTAATCCTAATCATACAATAACATAAAACAATAAAGTAGAAGTGTAAAAAGTTACCTTAAACGCTGAAAATGGTATTCAACCGAAAGAGAGCTTTTGAGTGGTTTTGGAATGTGATTTTTCTCGTGAAATGGAAAATGAAAGCGTGGAGAGGGAGGCAGAGTGCATGGGGGATATATTTACCCGATTTTTTGCGACTACGAACTCTAGAATACTGACTGTATGTTGGTGGCTGTGAAATGTTAAAATTTGATTGTATTTTTATTAAAACGACCGCGGAAACAAAAAAACTGACTGCAAAACCCAGACGAATATATTAGACACCGTCCTAAAATAAGAGAGTGCGGTAAATGTAACTTATATTTTATAATTGTAAGTTCTAAAAATCTAGTCTAAGAAGCTTTCTTATAAACACTACTTGAACGAGCACTTGCTCTATCATCTTCTAATAACTTACCCTCTACATTTAACAATTACTCTTTAATCCCTATTATGCACATTAAAAATAATCAGATAAAATTTATATCCTTTTTAATAATATATACTTACCCGTTAGGTAATTTAACTATCATAAAAACTTACCTAAAATAATCTATTCAGATCATCTACTAAAAATTGAATTTAAACTGGTCTAGCCACGCCTTATGAGTCATGACGTGTAATGTGGCGTGTTAGATTGAGAAATGTATTGTTACAAAATTTGAAGAGTTTGTTGGGGGAATATGCTTAGTCCAACTCGTACAATAAATTAAAAGATTATATGAAATACCCCAAGTAATGAGGAAACCCTAAAGTCCCGGAAGTCCCGAAAACACCTGGAAACCTTAATTCCTGAAAGTCCCGGACGTCCCGGAAATCCTAGGAACCCTAGTTCCCGAAAATCCTGGAAGTCTTAGAAACTCCATAAATGACCTTAGAAAATCTAGGAAACCTTGGAAACTCAATAAGACCCTAGGAAACCCTACTAACCAGAGATGGAAAGCCTTAGAAAATTCTACAAGACCCGGTAAAATTCTAGTAGCCGGAAATGCCCCTATAACTAGTTTTACTCCATCATAATCACTTTTCTCCTTAGGAAACTCCTTAAACAGCTTGGTAAGCATGAGGTGGCGACCTAGTTGAGGTAAGAACGAGGTGGCGACCTAGTTGGTAGGAAGCATGAGGTGGCAACCTAGTTAACCTAAGCACGAGGTGTCGGGAAGCACGAGGTGTCGAGAAGCACTAGGTGTCGTGAAATGATTGGTTAAAAGTTGTCCACACAAGCTAGCAAGCAAGTAGGGAGGTGAAGCAAGCTAGTAGGAGGTGTCATAAGGTCATTGGTTAGATTTTAAGTCAAAGAACAATTACTTGTTCCTTATTTGCTCTTAAAACACCTTATTTCCTTTTGTACCCATAAATGATGCCTTAAATGAGTTAACCTGAAGTGTTTTCACTTCCACTTGAACTTACACATTATTTAGACATATTACCAAACCAAGACAAGCCACAAACGGCCAAGGCAAAGCCAAACCATGCCTTAAGGTAACCGGCCACATTTAATGCCATTTAATGTCATTTATTACATGTCATGATTTCTCTTCAGCTCATGATGATTCCTGCAGCAGCCACGACCTTCCCTACCTCTTCCTAGCCCTTAGATGAGTTCACACTACTTATTCAATCAATGGTTACAAGGGTAGATAGGTGTTTCATGAGGTGTCCAGCCTATAAGGTTTCCTTTGCGTTAAGACATCTCTTCTTCTGCCTATATAAGAGGGGCCACGCCCAGGCCTTCCAACACATAGAAAACATCTTCTCCTACCTCATTAAACCCAGAAAAACACGAATTAGAAGGTATACCAAGCTAGCCACCCAAGAACACCAAAACAGAAGCCAATTACCTTTCCAGTGCAGAATCCGTGTAAAGGTGAGAGGATTTGGAGGCCTTCCCAAGCGAATATCTTGGAGTTCTTGGTATCCCCAGGTATCTATTTAAAGTACCTAACTGGTGGTGAAGAGAGATGGTGAGAAGGAGCCAGGTAGTTCCCGTGCTCTACCAATTTTCCTCATGTGTCAATTCTGGCGACGCTTTCTGTTTGTGCTATTTTCGGCAGCTTATACTGTGTATCTCTTCTAACTCTTTTCATGGTGTGAAATTACACTCTTCAATGGTGATTTTGATGTATAATAATGAAATACCCCAAACCTTGATATATTGTTTAAATACTAAGCTATGGTATATAAAGGCTAAAAAGTGCCTTAGAAACATCAGTGAACAATTTAAACCATAGTAAAATGCAATAAAGCACTAAGATACAGTTTGAGCAAAAACATGCTCTAAGCTTGGAGTGAACTTGGTTAGGACCCAAAGAACCTACCAAGACTAAATAATAGTCAATTATGATTTAATAAGGCTAATTAAGTCCTTAGGAAACCTTGGTAAACAATTAAACCAAACAAAACACAAATAAATGCCTTAAAGTCAATATGGGCAAAAACGTGCTCTAAGCTTGGGATAAATTTGTATAAGACCTAAAGGTCATACCTATACCTTATAAATGTGTTAATGAACATATTAAATCAATTACTAAAGAAAACCAAGCTTGAAAACAAGTTAAAACACAAAATGTGCTTTAAGGATCCTTAAAGCACATTTTTGAAAAATTGTCTTGTAAATGAGTTTTGAATGGCTAAATGTCCATCATTACTCTTTAATTAATATGTGTACTACTTAGAATCACATTTGGAGGTCTAAATCAATGGAAAATAAAAAATTTCACAACTATGTGCCTTGTTTTTGTGAATAGTAACAAAAAAATGCTAGTTTATGACATAAGTCAATATAAGTAAGTTAATTGGTCAACAAAGACCATGATTTGGCCTAAAACATTAAGGGGGCCGGTTTTCCCATGTGTGACTCACCACACTTGGCCAATCAAATAACTAAGGAAAGTAATAAAGCAAAAGAACTATTTACTTTAAGTATAAATATCTCCAAAAGTAAGCTTCCTCCTCATTTCCTTCCTTCCTTCTCATTTCACACGGTCTTCAATATTCTCCTCCCTTCTTCTTCGGTGATGCTACAGCACAAACACCATCTTCAAGCTTTGAACCTTTATATCTCCTAGCTCCCTTTGCCAAATTAAATTCCAAGACCACATTTGTCTTAATTAGGTCAAGCTCTACACTTCTCTCTTTTCAAATCTTCAAGAACTCCATTTTGGTGCCATGAAGATTCTCCATTGAAGGAGCTTGAGGTTACCTTTTCATGCCTTGTCATTCTCCTTTGCTTCAAGGTAAGGAAAATCAAAGAAAAACAACATTCCCTCTTGTTTTTATGTGTAACCGAAAATCACCACTTATGGTGCCTTCATCTTGCCTTGTTCTAGCATCATTTCAATCTTCAAGGAACAAGGAGGAGTCCTCTCTTGTTACATATTCAAGTTCTCTTTCAAATTCAAAGGTAAATATCATTTTAGTGTGTTAAAACACTTATGTTAAACTAGGGTTTGTAAATGAGTTTAAGTGTGAATTCTTAAGCTCATTACCCTTATATGTGTATTGATTAGAAAGTTGACAAGTGATCAAACTCCTTGCTGATTTTCGGTTCAAGGAAACAAGAAAGAAGTTTGAGAGGAAAAGAGGTAAACAAACTATCTCAATGTAGTTTAAATGCCCTAGGAAAAATGAGCTTGATTTGCTTAATAAAATACCTAAGGAGCCAATGGTGAAAGACCTAGTAAAATGCTCTCAAGGAAACTATTAAAGGGCATATGTGTTGTTGTATGTAATTGCAGGTCAAAGGCATTATTTATGTGGGAAATTCAGTGTTTAAGGTTTATGCAATTTAAGGGCCTAAGAGCCATGTTATTTAAGGGCCTAAGTGCCAAGCAATTTAAGATTATGCACTATATTGTGATGTAGTGTAAATTTGGTGAAGTTTTGTGTGTGAGAAAGTTCTTGGTGGATTTAGGTGTTCTTGAATGAAATAAGGTAAAAACCTAAGTGTTTGGATGTGAGAATATACAAGAGAAGCTATGGCATCAATTTGGGAAATGTATAAGGAGTTCTAAGTGTTTTAAATGAGTTTTGGTGAACTAGGAAGTGTTAAAGGTGAACAAGTGTTTTACTAGGGAAGAAAGCATGTATTAAGGTGATTTAGAGTGATACAAGGATTTAGGTATTATCTTGGAAGTTCTAGGAATTCAATGTGTGTTTTTGAGGATGTATTAAAGTCTTGGAGAAATTTGTTTAAGGTTTAGGAATGTTGATGTACAAGGAGGAAATGATGTTTAGGCAAGATGTGAAAAAGGAGATTTAGTTAGTAAGAAAAGATGTTTGAGAGATGATGTTATGATGGTGAGGAAACATTCTTGGCATAGTGGTTATCATAGGTATGAAACACCACTTAGTGGAACTAAAGAGGAAACAATATAAGTGTTAGGAATTTTGGTAAGAAAAGAGTAAGTGTTTAAGGAGTTATAAAATGAGTTTTATGGATGTTATATGAAGGGTTAAATGTGCCAAATGATGTTAGAACACATTAGGAGGCTTGAGGAAAAGTTTGGAGAAATTTTGACAAGTTTTGGACAACTTCTGATGTTGTCCGACCCAGTGGTCCGACCCAGGGTGGGTCGGACAGCCCTGTTAATTCAATCGTTGGAGTTTCTGGAATGGTCCGACCCAGAGGTCTTGGGTCGGACATGGGTCGGACAGGTGGACTTGAAAGACGGAAAAATTTCTGGAATGGTCCGACCCAGTTTGTGGGTCGGACGGTGGGTCGGACGGCCCAAAATATGTAAAACAAAAAAACAAACAAACTAAGTGTGGTTTAAGTAGTAAACCCTAGTGAGTTATAATGACAATTTAGTGGGGGAAAAGTTGTATTAAAATGTAAAAGTAAGACAAGTTAAAATGTGAAGTTATTTAACTAAGTTAATGGGGATAAGTTATAAGCATAGACTTTAAACAATCATGTTACCCCGATGTTAATGAAAGTACATGTAATATTATCAGTTGTTCCAGAATTGTTCGAGGAACATAAGTGGACATGATAGAGTGGACTCCGGTGACGGGTATGGTTTTCTTGCAACCTGTGTCCTACCGGATTACACCGGCTTGTATGCCAATGTGTTTTTCTGTATGTTTGCCACGTTGTAAGATGAAACATGTAATGAGTTTACAGTAATTCATTTATGTGGCGTGTTCAACTCCGATACCATTTAGCCTCGGAAGTGTTAACCTTAGTTAACTGAGTCTAGGATCACATGAGAGTTCGGTATTCGGATTAAACGACCCGAATCATGGGACGTTCTAACCACGGCTATGCGTGTGTTAATTGTGTGATATGTGTGTGTGAATGTAGGGACCTCCCCCGTATGTTTAACCCAGTTATAATACTGTATGGTGTGTAGATGTGATAGACTCCATAGTGGGGCTCTAACTAATATCTAAAAGTAAGTATGTACTAACAGTGGTGAGGAATCCGGTTAGGCCGGTCGCGCGTTGTTTGGGAGTGGGTATCCTTTTTAGCCTTACCCTTCTCTTTGTTATGGTTGTTTCCCTCACGGGTTATGATCTCCCATTAGCTTACTCCAAAGCTTAACTATTCTGACTTATGATCGGTTTAGGGGGAACATGTGTTTGTGTGGTGTGTTCGGGTCACAAAGCCCGAACCATCTTAACTTAAGTTACTCGTCCGACTATTAGGACGGTAATGAGTGTTGTATAACGAGTTTATCATGAGGGTGACATCATTCCCTAGGCTCACCAGTGAATTAACAATGTTTGGGTCGGTTCCTAAGAGGACCTCTCCCGTTATGTTATGTGTTGTTGATGTGATGCAAATTCTATTGCGATGTTATTATGTGCACGTTGAAACGTGAAAAGTGTTGTTATGTGATGTATGTTATATGTTGTAAAATGTGGAGTATGTGGATCATGGATATGGATCCCAGTTTGTGATAAGAGGCGTTTAAGGATAACCCGATTAATGGGTAGTTGTCGTCTATTAAGGAAGTAGCTCCATTAGAGGAGAAACACTCTAGGGTTAATGATCACAATGAGTGACCTATCAAGTAAGGATGTGTTATCTGTTGTTGAGCCCATTGAGGTGGAATGTTATGTGTTGTGTGTTTAAGTTTACATGCATGATTCAAATAAAATCAACCGCATGCTAAGACGATAATTAGTTGTGCGTGGCCCGGTAGCATGCGGGCTGCGGGATTACCATACCAGCAAAGGTGCTGAGCCCCTTGGGGGCCACCCTTTCTCTTCTTTTCCTATTTCAGGTACAAGGAGCTGGAAGCCGTTCGAGAGTAGGACGGGGTAGTCGTTGTACATGGGTAATCATTTAAGTTGTATATATACAGTAGGTGTAGTAAGACTGAAATTGTTATCGGCATCAGTTTGTAAATACTCGGTACAGTTGGAAGGCTTATGTATGTTGGTTGTTGTTAATGAAAAGGTATAGTAATGTACAGTTGCTCGGGAATCTAGTCCATTAGACCAGTACAATGTATATGTAATAGCCTTGTTAGCCACGTGGGTGGTTAACGACGTGTAACACCAATGAGTCAAGTAATGTGATGAAGGAAGTTTTCCGCTGCAGTTTATTGAGAAGTGTCTTAATGTTGGATGGGGTGTTACAAATAAGCCCCGAGAAGTTCTGGGAAACTTGGTGAACAAACCTTGAACTTTTGATGTCAGATTTTGTGAATTTGGTGCTTTAACTTGAAGCCAGCTTGGTGTCTGATTTTCGTGAATAAATTTCGTGGGTTTTTAGCTAAAAATGATGGGTACTTATACCTCTACGATATTCCAGTTCGTGGGTAAGTTCTCCAGTTGCGTTTTTATGAGTTAATGGTAAGACAAGACCTAAAAACGTGCTTTAAGACCTTTCTGGTCTCTATTTAAATTATGAAGGGGTTTTTGAAGGTTTCTTGCTTTGGTTTCGTGTCCAAATACTCATAGAAAGTTTATATTGAACTGGTTAAAAGGTGGGTCGAATTTATACATAGGTAATACCTTAAACAAGGGGTTGTTTTTAAGGTATTTTCAAGGTGTTTATGATGTGTTCTAACTTGGTTTTGATATGGTTAATGGTTGTTATGTGCTTTGATTCTTCTTGGTATGTTGTATGGGTGTTTTATTAAGGTTGAGGATGTGGTTGGACTACTTAATCACTTTGTACTCACTTTGGAATCTGGTTACATAAGTTTATGAGCCCTCGGAGGCCAAATACTGATTTTTCCCCACTACCAATGAATTATGGGTAAGCCATCACGATCTACTTTATGGGATGATGACTCGTAAGGGGTGTGCACACTTAAGGACATGGGGAGAGGTAGAGAGGTCAGACTCTATAAATCTGGGCATACAGCCACAGAGGTCGAACTCTATAAATCTGGGCATACGGCCATTGGAAGAGGTCGGACTCTATAAATCCGGGCATACGACCATTGTTTTTGTGGATGTGGAAATTGTGGTGGAACTTGGTATACGTCATGGAACTTGATGGATCTGGATATGATAATGCTTATTACACGTGTGTTGTTATGATATTGTATATCGAAGGTAAAATGTATTTTACAAGTGCTGAAGAAGGTTCTGATGTGATGTGTTTAAACTTATGGTTATTACATGTTATTTTGTGAATGTATGCTTATGCACTTTGGTAATATTTATCGTGGTTTCTGGTGATATATGTTGGTGTGGTTCTCTGATGTTACATATGATTTCTTAAAGAGTTTTATAAGGTAAATGTATTTTACATGTGGTGGCAAGAATTACTCAGCTTTGCTGATGTTTGTTTTCTGGCATGTGCCCTGTGGTCTTTTCTCTGTGATTGTATTACTGACCACAGGAACAGGTTAAGAAGTAGCATGAGAGAGAGGAGCTAAAGAGACTAGAGACTTAAGTTAGACGACAACGTAGTATTTCAATTAAGTTCGGTTGTAATAGGTTTAAACACTTTTGTATAAGCTAGTAAAGATGGTGTAAGTTAATACCTAGTTCTAAAAGATGTTAGTCGATGTTAGTGAGTAAGGTTATGGTTGATTTTTGAATATATATATATATATAAAGTTTAAGAGTTTAACTTAATTTGGTATAGTAGTGGTATTTAGCCTTAGCATCCACAATGAGTGTGGGTGTGGCGGTAGCACCCCGGGTAGTGTAGTCAGACTTCCGCTGTATTGTTAAAAAGAAAAAAAGCTAGGAAAAGTGGGGTGTTAAATTGTGGTATCAGAGCAATAGGTTATAGATCGGGGAAAGGATGGGTGGTCAATGTCTAAATATATGTGTGTGAATGCTTGCTTGTGAATGTTTGACTAAATGTTTAAATACTTGAATATTCATGATCCTATGACTAATGACTATATGTGTGTAGAATGATGAACATCCAGGAAGGGAGGCAGATAGGGGCGAGCTTGAAACCCTATGGGTCTAGCTCTTAGCATGGGTAAGATTTCAGAAAATCAAGTGGAAAGAGCAGAGATTCCCAAGGACTTCTCCAGAAGGATTGCCACGATGAAACCAAGTACCTTTTCCGGTGTAGAAGACCCTGTAATCCTGGAGGACTGGATAAGAGAGTTTGACAACATATTCGACATCACTGATTGTCCCGAAGAGAAGCGGGTAAGTGGAGCTATTTATTATTTCAAGGGTGAGGCTGACCTGTGGTGGATTGCAGAACAAGACAAATTACAAGAAGAACCTGACTTTGGATGGGGAGTTCTAAAGGCTACCATGAGAAAAAGATTCTATCCGGAACATGTTCGCATGCAGAAATACCATGAGTTTACTGAGCTGAAGCAACTACAAGATGATGTGAAGACTTACCATTCCAAGTTCATGGAACTATCAAGGTTTGCATCGAACATGGTGCCTGATGAAGCTGCCAAGGTTCAACGTTTCGTGGGAGGCTTAAATTGGAGTTTAAAAGAGGCGTTAAGTGTTGTTTCAGTGGCTACTTTACAAGAGGCGTACAATAGGGCATCAAATCTCTATCGTGTACAACAAAGAAGGAAGGAGGCACAGTTGGGCCACAAGAAGAAATTTGAGTCAAGCAAAGAAGGAGAAAAGGGGGCGAAGTATGGTGAAGACCAGAAAGGAAGTAAAATGCCTTGGGTTAAGCCGAACTTCCCTGAACAAGGTACCTATTCTATTAATCCAATTAAGTGGACTAGACAACATCTCTTTAACCGATGTGAAAGAAATCATCCAGGGACAGACTGTAAAGGGAGGCAGGTGAAATGTTATAATTGTGGAAATTTAGGACACAAAGCCTATGAGTGTAGAAAAAGAAAGAATGATTAGAGTGGCGCAGTGGAAACGTTGTGGACACCTAACCAGAGGAAAGACACTGGAAATGGTAAAGGTACTTTGGAATCATCACGGGATCCAGGAAGTCACTTCGGTTGAGGTTAGTTATCAAGTTTCAGAAGAAACTTACTTTTAAGGAGGGGAGAACATAAGATAAAATTGGAATAGAAATTAATGGTTTGATGATTTCTTGATAATATGTGCTTTGATATGTTTGAAAATCTTGGAAGCATGTTTTATGTGGTAATGTTACTTATGGAATTTATACATTGGTGTTGAATGTTTTATGGTAATACTGAGTCTTATGGTAAGTTTAAGCTTCGGGGACGAAGCTTTGTTTAAGGAGGGGAGAATGAAATACCCCAAGTTATTAGGAAACCCTAAAGTCCTGGAAGTCCCGGAAACACCTGGAAACCCTAATTCCGGAAAGTCCCGGAAGTCCAGGAAATCCTAGAAACCTAGTTCCCGAAAATCCCGGAAGTCTTGGAAAATCCATAAATGACCTTAGAAACTTTAGGAAAGCCTTGGAAACTCAGTAAGACCCTAGGAAACCCTACTAACCAGAGATGGAAAGCCTTATAAATTCTACAAGACCCGGTAAAATTCTAGTTGCCGGAAATGCCTCCATAGCTAGTTTTACTCCATCATAATCACTTTTCTCCTTAGGAAACTCCTTAAACAGCTTGGTAAGCATGAGGTGGCGACCTAGTTGAGGTAAGCACGAAGTGACGATCTAGTTGGTAGGAAGCAGGAGGTGGCAACCTAGTTAACCTTATGCACGAGGTGTCGGGAAGCACGAGGTGTCAAGAAGCACTAGGTGTCGTGAAATGATTGGTTAAAAGTTGTCCACACAAGCTAGCAAGCAAGTAGGGAGGTGAAGCAAGCTAGTAGGAGGTGTCATAAGGTCATTGGTTAGATTTTAAGTCAAAGTACAATTACTTGTTCCTTATTTGCTCTTAAAACACCTTATTTCCTTTTGTACTCATAAGTGATGCCTTAAATGAGTTAAAACCTGAAGTTTTTCACTTCCATATGCACTTACACATTATTTAGACATATTACGAAACCAATACAAGCCAAAAACTGCCAAGGCAAAGCCAAACGATGCCTTAAGGTAACTGACCACATTTAATGCCATTTAATGTCATTTATTACATGTCATGATTTCTCTTCAGCTCATGATGATTCCTGTAGCAGACACGACCTCCCTACCTCTTCCTAGCCCTTAGATGAGTTCACACTGTGGAGGGTGATTTTTCGGTATGAGGGGGGTCTATGCAAATATGGTCTGACTGAAAAGTCAAGTTCCTAGAAATACGCCATTCTGTGGAGGGTGAAAACCCGTTATTCTGGCATCCCTCAAATACCTACTACATCGTCCGTCTTTCCCAGAAAGCATAAAGGGGAGTGCAAGTGTGCACTACACCCGCTCTCAATGGGCTCCACGCGGACTTATGCCTCTATAAGGCGGATTTGACTAGAGTCGCCACCTAGTTTGACCTAAGGAACTAGGAAGGAAAGATGAGGGTTCTAAGAACCGTTAATTGACTCTGAGATTGTTGCCCATGGATAGGAGTTATCTGGTCAGATCAGAGATTCTATTGTGGGTTTGCACTGGGTTACACCCCTCAGAAGTGGCAACGACCACGACTTCGGATTGGTGCCCGAGGAAACCTCGGTCTCCAATTGTCAGGATTGCCTTCTTTCAAAACCTTATTAGAGAGATTCAGTTAAAACCGAAGGATAGGATTAGGACGAGAAGAGAGAGAGTGGATGAGGCGAGCTTTTCTATCAAGCTAGCGCCAAGAAGAGGAATTAGTGATGTCGGATGAGTATGGAATGAAGAATTGGGAAAAGTCCGAGGTGAAATGAATAGACAAGACTTGAAGTCTGATGGTTTGAGTTTGTGGGAGCCGAAGAAGGTTTGAGTGTTTTGAGAGATACGAGAGTCACCTTAGATGGGGAAAAAGGGTTTTTTTGTTTGAAATGGGGTCGCACCCTGTGTGGGTTGCCTACGTACTCAACTCCCTGTTGAGATCAGACCTTACGTAGTTCACAGATTTTGGGGTTTTGGAAGTTTTAAAGGGTTTGAAGTTTTGGGTGTGAGAGATTAGTCTGTGAGACGCTCGGGTCTATGAGACGGTTGGGATGGGATGGGATGTCAAGGCCTGTGAGACGCTCGGGTCTGTGAGACACTTGAATCTTAAAATGGTGGAGAAATTGAGATGTTCGAGTCTGTGAGGCGCTCGGGCCTGTGAGACGTTAGAAGTTAGAGAGGAGTTGGAATTAGGGAGACGATTCGAGTTTGAGGCAATTTGGAGTTTGAATGGTGATTTGAGTATGAAGTGTTTTGGGGTTTTGAAGATGATTTGAGTATGAAGTTGGGAGTCATTTGGGATTGAAATGAATTTATTGAATCGGAATTTGAAATGGGTTTTCGAAGTGAATGAATTTTTGAATTGAGTTGAGATTGGATGAAGTTTGAATGAATTGGAATTGAATGAATTTGGAATTGAATTTGGGTTGGGGTTGGAAAACGGGCCGGGTCAAAGTTAGACCGAGTCAAAATGGGATCAAGTCAAAGTTAGGTCAAGGTCGAACTTGGGCTGGTCAAAGTTGGGTCAAGGTCAAGTTTGGGCTGGTCAAAGTTGGACCAGGTTAGAGTTGGGTCCAAGTCAAAGTTCGGATTGGTCGAAGTTGGTCAAGGTCAAAGTGGGTCAAGGTCAAAGTTGAGGTCAAAATTGGGCTTCTGGGCCAAAATGGACTTTGTTTGGGTTCTTGGGCCGAAATGGACTTTGTTTGGGCTTTTGGGCCAAAGTGGACTTTGTTTGGGCTTTTGGGCCGAAATGGACTTTGTTTGGGCTTTTGGGCCAAAGTGGACTTTGTTTGGGCTTTTGGGCCAAAGTGGACTTTGTTTGGGCTTTTGGGCTTGATGGGCTGAAATTGGCTTTTGGGCCTGATGGGCTTTTTTATTTGTGGGCTGAAATGGACCTCATTGATTTTGGGCCAAGGTTAGTTTTTGAGTTGGGCTGAAGATTGTTTATGGATTGATCTCGGGTTTTTGGGCCTGGTTTTATAGAATGGGCTATTTTCGGACTTGAGACTTTGGAAATGAATTGCTCTTCACTTTTTTTATATACATAATTTTAGATGTGTGTTTTAAGGTTTAGGGTGTCACCTTGACCAAGAAGGACATATGACCCACTAAGTGCCAAGGGACTCCCACTATCCTAATGGCTTGGACCTAAGGGCATAACTAGGGCTTAGGTAGTAAAGTTTTGTACAATGAAATAGAACAAATTTTGCAATGAGGCTGGATATACAATATATACACATATAACACAGAGACAATCATATCAAAATCACTGAAGACACGACGATTGATCAGATCAAATAATAATAACAACCGACTGAATAAACAAATATATTCACAGTTATTTCAAGTGATGTATACATGGGATAAAATTTGAAAGCTATCTAGATGACAAATCATAATTATTCAAATCTAAAACTCTCAAAAAAACAAGCTGAGTCCTAGTGTATGGGTTGCTAACCAATTATTAGTCTTATGCTATTTATTATCTCTCAATAGGCAATCAAAGGTTGCAAGCAAGAGAATAATGTAAAGGTCATGGGAAGAAGCCATAAGAATGAGAACAGATACAAATACAAATAAGAACTTCAAATCTAAAGCTGCTATGGGGGGTCGCATTGACGCCGCCTCACTTGAGCTGATAGGATCAGCAAGAAGTGCACCGACCATTTTCTGAAGACTGGGGAAATACCCAAGTAGTTCGAGCCAAAATGCTGCTTTCCTAGTCTTAGCAGTTTCCAGTTCCTCAATCCACAATGCACATGTCATAGAACACAGACAAAGAAACACGGGATAAGTTAGTAATGAAATGTAAGAGGATTGGGGTGTGTGCAATGGGATCATACGACCCCTCTCAATGGGAGGAGAGGGGGCAATCTAATCATCTCCCACACCCCAACCGAGAACATAGAAAAGAGTTTCAAGCCGCCAGTGAATGCTATGAATTGTAAGATAAATCAAACATTGGGATTGCTACGCAGATTAATTCAACATCCTAGATTATGACTCAAACCGAAGTGTAGTATCAAAGAGATAGGGTTGTGAGTCATGTGGGATCATACCTAGAAGGGTTTATATCATTTCCCTCTAAGATAAAGAATTAATAAGGACCATCCAGCCAATGAATGTTTTGTCTAAACAATTATAACATTTGGGCAACTACAACTCCATTCATGTTCTTGTCTAAGCGCAAGGAACAAATTACATGCTAGTCTCAAAATGATTTCCAAACCAATCAATGCACGAAGGACAAGTTCGAAATCAAAATGATCCACTTTCCAAACCAAATTCAAGGCGTAAAGAGAAATTAGCAAGATTGCTTGTGATGAGGAAGCTGACCGGTAGGGCTCTCAAACCCGTAAGGTACCAAGCCCAAAGCGCAACCGTGTGGTCAAATTGCCAAGCCCAAATTCGATTCCAGCCAAGTAAGTCCAACTCAAGTTTCACCAGTTTTGAGGGTACCTTGGTCAAAACAAGATATCAAGCTGTAAGTAGCGTATGAAATTAGGCAAATAGTGCAGGGACTGACTGAATCCCAATACTCAACCACTGGATTGCACCAGCAAGCCCATGACCGATTTCAACACAACGCCAAAAAGTTATCATCAGTAAATTATCATCACCAGATGGGCCAACCGACGAAAGAAACAGATAAAACAATGTGTCAAAACCCAATGAAACCCAAAAGGGCCGGAAGTCCATGATTTTAATTCAATTATTCAATCCAAAAGAGCGAGTGGGTCCACATCCCCTAAAGGCCGGAAAGGGGAAAGACCCAAATCATAAACAAATCATTGAGGCCCAACTGCAAAACCGAACATCGGTACAAACCTCAACCTCAAACAAAGTTGATAAGCCCAGAGACTGAATCAGTTATTTCCAGGACCGAGGAAATTATTATCTATGACGCCAAATTCATCACTGACATCAACTGGAAAAAATCCATCAACAGCCAACAGATTAAGTGAAAAATTCTAATAATAATAATAACTGCCAAGTGGAATTCCCTAAACCTACAAACATTTTGCGTAAACGGCCAACAACGAATTAATTCACTCTCAGGGTAAACATTATCGAGTAGCTATTCAGATCTAAACAGAACGACAAAGTTAACAGACGCAAACCAACAGAGAACATTTCCGAATGTGATTAAAATGAAAATCTCACGCTGCATTTGGCCACAAAATCACCAGAATATACGAGGTTATCCAAAATCAGTTGAAAGAGTTAGATAAAGCAAACCAAAGAGCGATACTAAAGAGTAGCCGCCAAAACAGAGAACCAAGTCGAATTCAATGGGAACCTGTGATAGAGGTCCTCAATTTCAATTCAATCTGCACCACAACGAACTGGTTGGCGTTTACCCCAACTTCCCAAACCGAATCCAGCAAATTAACATCACAGTATATTATCGAGCCAATAGCAAAGATAATCAAGTAGGCATGAATCGTAACGAGAACAAATGAGTACGTAAAAATTGACCATGACCGATCGACCACATTGCGCGAGTCTGACCCGCTGAGTTAACAGACAAAGTGATATTACCCAAGCACCTAGAGCAGATTAACGACAGGGAAGCCTCAAATCGGGCAAAATCATAAGAGCTACCATCGAGACTCCCGCTTGTAGCCAGAATCAAATCGCCCACTGCTTATCCTCAAGGCCGGTGGAGGAGAAGGTGGGAATTAGTCATCATCCAGTGGGGAAGATAGATTTCCCGGTATGGTTTGAAATCGGAGAGGATAGAAGCACGAGGGAGAGCAAGAAATCACCGGCGATTTCGGTCACGGTGGAAAAGATAACGACGAAGGTGACTGAGATGGTGAAGACCCAAGAGCGATACAGAAACATCACCCGAGAGTGGGACAGGATGTGATTCAATCGATTATTTCCGTGGAGCTTCGTGAGAAACCAATGGAGGCAAAATTCGGAAATCCTCAGTGAGACGAGGGGTTTACCTCCGTCTCCTCTCCTGGGATTGATCGAGTTCGAAGCAGAGACGTCTAAATGCCGGATAGACCGTGAAGAAGGAAGGAGTGGAAGGGAATGAAGTTGCAGTCGAACGAGGGAGAAGGCATAGTTGGGGTTTTTCTCGATTACTTTGACACGAAGACGGAAATGGTAATGGAAGAGTTGGAGAGGGTTTCATTTTTTCTGGTTTTCTAGCTATGAGATCGAGAGAAGGATGGAAGGAGATGGGTCGAGAGAATCTCGGGGAAGAGGAATATGATCGAGATATCGAAGGCTCAAGCTGGCGGACACTGTCCTCCTTTTTTTTAGGGTTGTGTGTGGTTAGTCTTTTTATAAAGGTGAGGTTTTAGGGTTTAGAAGATTAGTTGGGTTTTAGTGTGGGCTGGGCTCTATCAAAATTTGGATGAATATGAGCTGAAGTGGGTTTGTATTTTGGGACTGAAACCAGAATAGGAGCAGGCCACTGAGAGTGGGCCTTGAAGACTAGATCATGTAAATAACAACAAAGGTAAAGGATGAAAATAATTGTAAAATTAATAATGATTAAGACAAAATAAAAATGAACACTAATGAGTAAAATACAAGTAAAAACCAATGAAATGATATAAAGTAAACATGTAATAAAATACCAAAAACTAGATAGCAGAGAAACGAATATGTAAATAAAATAAAATAAAAAACAAGATAGTAAGCTAATTAAATAAACGGAAAAGAATGGATTTAAACACGGTTGTCATTGAAAATTCGTTTTTGAAGAATTGTATTTTTCTGAAATGCTTTAAAATTTATTTAAGAATTATGTCATAAAATGATGGTTTCGTTTTGGCACGCACGTTGATATGTTTTGAAAAAAGAAAGGCGACGACCCCTCTTTATGATTTCGGAATTTGCTTTATGGGGTGAGAATTTTTGGTGTCTACAGATGGCTCCCCTTGATTCAATTCTGCAAGCCCTTGCAGAATTGGATCAAGGTTGACGGGACGCCAAAAATTCTCACTGCGGTTTACGATTTGTTCCTATGGATGCGGGTGCACGGGGACTTATGACGGGCCCCAGATTGCGGTGATTGATGGTATGAGGACTAATGACGGGCCTCAACTAGATCTCGGTGTCTAGCTCTAGGGCTTATGACGGGCCTAGAATACGATCAAACAACCTATGCATGAGGACTAATGACGGGCCTCAACTAGATCTCGGTGTCTAGCTCTAGGACTTATGACGGGCCTAGAATGCATCTTCGAAATGTATGAGGACTAATGACGGGCCTCAACTAGATCTCGATGTCTAGCTCTAGGACTAATGACGGGCCTAGAATACAATCGGTATACAGGTTATGCATGAGGACTAATGACGGGCCTCAACTAGAACTCGGTGTCTAGCTCTAGGACTTATGACGGGCCTAGAATGCATCTTCGAAATGTATGAGGACTAATGACGGGCCTCAACTAGATCTTGGTGTCTAGCTCTAGGACTAATGACGGGCCTAGAATACAATCGGTATACAAGTTATGCATGAGGACTAATGACGGGCCTCAACTAGAACTCGGTGTCTAGCTCTAGGACTTATGACGGGCCTAGAATGCATCTTCGAAATGTATGAGGACTAATGACGGGCCTCAACTAGAACTCGGTGTCTAGCTCTAGGACTAATGACGGGCCTAGAATACAATCGGTATATGGGTTATGCATGAGGACTAATGACGGGCCTCAACTAGAACTCGGTGTCTAGCTCTAGGACTTATGACGGGCCTAGAATGCAACTGAAAGTACGAGGACTTATGACGGGCCTCAACTAGACCTCTTGACATCTAGCTATAGGACTTATGACGGGCCTATAATACTTGATTGGAGTTGTACGAAATTCGCTGCTTTGAGTGACTGATTTGAGGATGATCCTGGTTGTGGGTTGATCCGGAACCAGATGTTTTTTTTTTATTGTTTTCATGAGGGATATGATAGTCGAATGTTTTTTGTTGATGTGGCCCTTGACTTTGTCAGTGTGGGACTTGTGTTTCGGTTTTGTTTTGATAGTCTCGCCCGATGTGCACTGTAGTTTCAGGATTTGGTAGGACTCTTGGCTCCAGAGTTTTGAGATGGCTCCGGTATGGCTCTTGAGTTTTTTTTTTTGGTTTTGTGATTTTGTGGTCGGTTTTCGAAAGGATGGTTTTGTGAATGAGTGACTTTGGAACTTGATGGCTTTGATATGACCGGATGACTTTGGTTTGATCTGATGGCTCCGGTTTGATATGTGACTCCCTTGTGAGCAACGACTCTGGGATGGTTGGTAGGTTTTGATTCGAATGGGGATTTTCGGGATCGTTGGTGGGTTTCAATTTGGATTGAGATTTTTGGGATGGTTGGTGGGTTTCAATTTGTTTTTGATTTTGAGTCGAATGGTTGGTTGATGTGATTGGTGGATTGTGTTGTGGTTGATGCATTTTGATGTGGTTGATAACTTTTTGGTCATGGATGGATGGCTTCGGTCCGATTATGACTTCGGGATTTCCTCATGATGGCTCCAGGGTAGCTCGGGGAAGGGCTATGAGATGGCTCCATTGGTGATGGCGAGGAAGAAATGGGAACTTTCGCCTGTGAAGTGGTCGCACCCTGAGCGGGTTGCCTACGTACTCAATTTCGTATTGAGATCAGACCATACGTAGTCGGAAACTGTGTAGGCAAGACCCCGGTGATGAAATGGCTCGTGTGTAGTCTTGAGGTCTCTAGGACGGTCTCAATGTTTGAGGATGGCTCTCGCATGGCTCTAGTTTGGTTTTGGATATGGTGTTGATGAGGCCCGATGACGCTGGATGGCTCCGGGAAGATCGTCATATGGCTCCGGATGGCCTCGGTTTTGATTTCTTTTGATTTTGAGTTGAGCTTCGATAGCGGGAAACTGAAGTCGACCTTCCACGAGACTAGGCATGGTTCTTACCAGTCGGATGTTGAAAATGAAGTGGTTATGATGCATGCAAATGCTAACTGCTAGAAGAGATGCAAAATGCATATGCGTTTTTTGAAGAGAAGGTATGATTCTATCTCTATTACTATGAGGTTTACGAATATAAGACATCTTTGGTTCGGTCTTGTGTGATTGTTGAACTGGAATGTGTGAATCACTTTCCTCTCATGGAGGGATGTGGGTCAATCTCTCGTGAGTATGGCCGTGTGTGCTAATGTCGTGAAGGTACTCTTGATGCTCGGAGCAGTATTTTCCTGAGAATTTCTTTTTTGAGATCCTGGACTTTACGATCCTCACAAATTCCTCACCTGCAATGGGTTTAGCTATTTATATTTTGGTGCTTAGATCAAATAGTCCTCACACTCAAAGGACCTTGTGAAGTAAGGTCGCACTCATTCGCTCATAGTTCCTTTGGTATGACGGGAAATGTTCATAACAAGTACGAAGCTTATGATTCATGTTTCAGATCCGATACTTTCAGTTAACGCTCATCAACTAACGAGTCAGAGGTCTTTTATTGGGTTATAACGGGGCTGAGGGGTGCGATGTATGTCACATGGGACCGGAGGATTTGTTTAGGAATTGTGGAGCTTTTGTGCAATAGGGGACATGTTTTGCCTTTGCCATGGGTGGAATGATTAGACGGGTTTTGATAACCCCTTATCGGTTTCTTCGGGACATCATTGGTCCTTTTTGTTTGGATTTCTCCTTCTTGCCTCTTCTGGCGTACGATTTAAACTTTCTTCTCATTTTTTGGCTCATCGACTTTCTCAAGCGTTCTTCGCCTTTCATTTTGGCTTTCAGCTTTGGAGCTGCATTGGCTCATTGATCTTCTTGGACAATTTTGGTGTTATTTTTTGGTGTTCGGCTCTGGAGTTGCACTGACTCACTGATGTCTTTGCACATTTCCGGTGTTCTTTTTATGAAAGGTGGTGGGGGAGAGGCCATGGCTCCGACTCCTTCGAGATCCTCTATTGCAAGGGTAGGTATGTATATGTGGGGGTTGGCATGTTGTGGAGTTCACAGAAAAAAGTTTATCGTGAAAGGCTCAGCGGGGCTCACTAAGGGATTATGTAGAGGGCAGTTAAAGCTCTTTGGTTTTGTGGAGATTTTTGATCCTAAGTGCCTCGTCATCCTCATTAGTCAATGATTGTTTTCTTACTATTCTCGAATCTTTGCATGAATCATAGTTCGTATCCTGTTTATCGACATCGATCTCACTACGAGTTGTGCCTTCCAATGTGCTGAAGGAATGCACATGTCGCTCGTGGTTTTACCTCCATGGAATCTCTTTACCTTCCCTCATCGCTCGTCGGATTGTCCAACACCCTCATTTGAAATTCAAGGGAAAATACCGCTTTTCGCACGCTACTCACTTTGTTGTGGTGCTGATTTTGATCAAACCCTTGTGTGAATTGACGGGTCGAGAGTTTAGTGATTCAAGCATTTTGTTCAATCAATCTCTCAAGGTTTTCCCCAAAGATGTCGTTTCGATATGAAAGTGCAACTATCTACAATGCAATCTATTGTGGTAATATGGAATTACTATGTATAGGATGCGCGAAATGCTGAAAGTGATAATGAAGATGGTTGAATGAATGTTTTTTTGTTTTTGTTTTGTTTTTTGATGCAATGCATGAGTGGTAAGGCTACATCTAATCTCGCTTGAGTCGAATTCAGCTCACGGTTCATGAAGCTCATCCGCTGCTGGCCCTGAAGGTGGTCTAGCAGTTGAGGTCACTGTTGGGGTAGTAATTCTCAAATGAGGTCGGGTTGGTGATTGGCCCCCTGGATTTTGAATTTTTAGGGAGTGACAACTCCCGCATGGTGGCCCTACGATATGACACTCCTTCCCTTTTGGTCACAGGCGCGCATGGTGATTCTGATTGGGAGCGGTTTGAACTTCCCGGATTTCTTTTCTATCCCTCTGAGATCGGGCTTTGGCGGTCGAGATATTGGGAGGAAAGCTGGTGTGTGGTGTGGTGACAATGATTCGCATGATTATGCAATTTTTATGAGGTCGACAGTGAACTGACCAAGAATGCACGGACTTTTTGTAATGAATGCAATGCATGCGGTTTGCTTTGTGCTTGGTTGTATTTTGTTGTTGTTGTTTATTCGGGGGTACCTCCTGTAGATACCGTGAATTTTCACCCCATAAAGCAAGGTTGATGAATGGCATATAACTGTGAGGGGTCGCTCCTTATTCGTTCTTTCCATTATACGGGCATGCCAAAAGAAACCAAGTTTGGAAAAACAATTTTGAAAACGTGTGTTTTCAAAGTGGTGGATTTTTCTCGATGATTGTAATTCTGACGCTCGGTCATTCGCAAATAAAATAGGGAGTGGGGAACCCTATACACATTGACCTAAATAAACTCGAAGGGAATGGATAAACCTATACAGGTAATATATTCAGGAATGGACAAGAGAGAAAAGAATCGCATGGGAAAACCTATACATCAAAAATTCTAAAAAGTCATTAAAAAAGGGGGGAATTTTGAGCTGAATTTCTTCTGAACTCTCCTGGTCCGTCTTCAGACTTCTGGCTGACTGCTCACGCTCGTACTTCTGGTTGGTTGTCGCTCGTCTTCGGCTCTCGATTGGTTGTTCACTCGTCCTCGGGCTCTTGACCGGCTGCTCGCTCGAGTTCAGGCTTTTGCAGCGAAGCAGTGTTGTGATCAAACCAAACGGGTTGGTGTTCTTCTGATTTTCAACAGTTTGAACTTGAACCGGGGTTGCTGATCTTCGTGTCGCTTGACTCGGGTTGGTACACCTCTGGTTTTCGGCTCGAATCGTTGTTGGTTTTTATGCACTCCACTTGCTCCGATGAAGGAAAATAAGGGGCGTTTTTTTGAGAAAGGAAATGTGAATGATCGAGCACAAAATCGTTGAGAAAATCCACCACTTTTGTGAAAACACAAAATGACTAGCACACTCCACAGTAATGACCGCTACTCTTGAAGGTGGGTTGAACTTCAAAAATAGCGGGTCACAACATGGGGACTAAATCATTTATTTTGAAATACGTTTGTGAAATTCAATTTTGAAAACTATTTTCGAAAACTATTTTGAAAATCATGTTGGTGAAAAATGTTGTTTGAAATTCATTTGTAGAAAGTAGGTTTTTGAAATGAAATTCATGGGAAGTAGTGTTTGAAAATCATTTGTAAACAGTAGATTTTTGATTTTTTTTTTGCAAGCTGTTTGATAAAGTTTGTTTTTTTAGGACTTTGATTGAAATCGGCTTTGAAAGTGTTGTGGAAATAACGATTTTGAAATCATTATTTTTTGGAAATCATTCGAGATAAACGGCTTTGAAGAGATTTCATTAGAGTGTTTGACATGATTCATTTTCTGATTTTTGCTCATTTTTGAAACGTGATCACACATAGATGTTAGTGGAAAATAAAAATCGTGGCTGATTTTATGTGGAGCTGAGTGTGAATGATTGGGATAATCACCTTCCAGGTCAATCAATGCTTCCATACCACCGGGGGAACCGTCGTCCCTTCACTGTTCATCTCTCGGGATTTATCTCTATTATGCCTTGTGGGGCACGTCATTAAGAAAGACCGGAGTGCTTAAGTTCGAAAGGTCGGGATACCCGAAGTGATACAGTCACACGAGCCACGGCCGAGGATTATCACAACATACTCACTTTTCGGGAAACTCGGGGAAGTACTGCATGGGAACGGGTCTCTCGTCATCTGTACGGTCAGGTGTGTCTAAAGTCCAAATTATTCACTGACTACGTTGTGTCATGTATGGGTATCCGGTAAATACGGGATCCTCTATGGACATGTAGCGTGACATTGGGCTTTAGAGACACCCGTGGTGCAGAGGAACAATGGAGAACTGAGCCCATGCAATCTTCAGGGTAAGACAGAAGGGTGGTCAGACAGGCGGCATACAAGGGGGTGACTCTCCGTAAAACCCGTCCTAAACACCGGATCAGGCAGCTGGACACTGAAGGCTCATGGTTCACTATATGCTGTCTTAGACTCGGATAATGGAGGATATATTTGGATCATGAGTATCAAGGCGTAGGTCGATGACCATCTCGCCCCGTGGGTATAACCATTCAAATGAATGACCCGACTCATGGGGAATCAATCGTGGACCGATCGGCATCCCGTGACTCGTGAATATAGCGAGTGACACAGAGGAATGCATGTCCTAAGCTACCCAACCAATGCACCCCACAATCATACAACATATAAGTAAAGTAGGGAAGTTAGCACCAACCTATTTACTAAATGTTTGTCTTGAAGGTGACAATTCCAATTTGGTTGTTTATTAACCTAAAGGGAAGTCAGCTTCATTCAATCCTAAGTGTCTCTTTCTAATCGTGAGCTAATTATTAACCCAATTGTTGCAAAGTTTGTTGAGGATCTATCAAGTCCTATTTGTCCTCATCAGATACGCACTCTGAGTGTGGAATAGAGTAATCCTAGAGACTTTGAAAAGAATCTCTTGAAGGTTTTGAAAGAAGTGGGGAAGTACCGACAATTTTGAATGGAGTTCAGTCTTCCTTGAGTTTGAGAAAAACTTACTCAAGTTTTCCCCAGCAGATGAGTTCACACTGTGGAGGGTGATTTTTCGGTATGAGGGGGGTCTATGCAAATATGGTCTGACTGAAAAGTCAAGTTCCTAGAAATATGCCATTATGTGGAGGGTGAAAACCCGTTATTCTGGCATCCCTCAAATACCTACTACATCGTCCGTCTTTCCCAGAAAGCATAAAGGGGAGTGCAAGTGTGCACTACACCCACTCTCAATGGGCTCCACGCGGACTTATGCCTCTATAAGGCGGATTTGACTAGAGTCGCCACCTAGTTTGACCTAAGGAACTAGGAAGGAAAGATGAGGGTTCTAAGAACCGTTAATTGACTCTGAGATTGTTGCCCATGGATAGGAGTTATCTGGTCAGATCAGAGATTCTATTGTGGGTTCGCACTGGGTTACACCCCTCAGAAGTGGCAACGACCACGACTTCGGATTGGTGCCCGAGGAAACCTCGGTCTCCAATTGTCAGGATTGCCTTCTTTCAAAACCTTATTAGAGAGATTCAGTTAAAACCGAAGGATAGGATTAGGACGGGAAGAGAGAGAGTGGATGAGGCGAGCTTTTCTGTCAAGCTAGCGCCAAGAAGAGGAATTAGTGATGTCGGATGAGTATGGAATGAAGAATTGGGAAAAGTCCGAGGTGAAATGAATAGACAAGACTTGAAGTCTGATGGTTTGAGTTTGTGGGAGCCGAAGAAGGTTTGAGTGTTTTGAGAGATACGAGAGTCACCTTAGATGGGGAAAAAGGGTTTTTTTGTTTGAAATGGGGTCGCACCCTGTGTGGGTTGCCTACGTACTCAACTCCCTGTTGAGATCAGACCTTACGTAGTTCACAGATTTTGGGGTTTTGGAAGTTTTAAAGGGTTTGAAGTTTTGGGTGTGAGAGATTAGTCTGTGAGACGCTCGGGTCTATGAGACGGTTGGGATGGGATGGGATGTCAAGGCCTGTGAGACGCTCGGGTCTGTGAGACGCTTGAATCTTAAAATGGTGGAGAAATTGAGATGTTCGAGTCTGTGAGGCGCTCGGGCCTGTGAGACGTTAGAAGTTAGAGAGGAGTTGGAATTAGGGAGACGATTCGAGTTTGAGGCAATTTGGAGTTTGAATGGTGATTTGAGTATGAAGTGTTTTGGGGTTTTGAAGATGATTTGAGTATGAAGTTGGGAGTCATTTGGGATTGAAATGAATTTATTGAATCGGAATTTGAAATGGGTTTTCGAAGTGAATGAATTTTTGAATTGAGTTGAGATTGGATGAAGTTTGAATGAATTGGAATTGAATGAATTTGAATTTGAATGAGTTTGGAATTGAATTTGGGTTGGGGTTGGAAAACGGGCCGGGTCAAAGTTAGACCGAGTCAAATGGGATCAAGTCAAAGTTAGGTCAAGGGCGAACTTGGGCTGGTCAAAGTTGGGTCAAGGTCAAGTTTGGGCTGGTCAAAGTTGGACCAGGTTAGAGTTGGGTCCAAGTCAAAGTTCGGATTGGTCGAAGTTGGTCAAGGTCAAAGTGGGTCAAGGTCAAAGTTGAGGTCAAAATTGGGCTTCTGGGCCGAAATGGACTTTGTTTGGGTTCTTGGGCCGAAATGGACTTTGTTTGGGCTTTTGGGCCAAAGTGGACTTTGTTTGGGCTTTTGGGCCGAAATGGACTTTGTTTGGGCTTTTGGGCCAAAGTGGACTTTTTTTGGGCTTTTGGGCCAAAGTGGACTTTGTTTGGGCTATTGGGCTTGATGGGCTGAAATTGGCTTTTGGGCCTGATGGGCTTTTTTATTTGTGGGCTGAAATGGACCTCATTGATTTTGGGCCAAGGTTAGTTTTTGAGTTGGGCTGAAGATTGTTTATGGGTTGATCTCGGGTTTTTGGGCCTGGTTTTATAGAATGGGCTATTTTCGGACTTGAGACTTTGGAAATGAATTGCTCTTCACTTTTTTTATATACATAATTTTAGATGTGTGTTTTAAGGTTTAGGGTGTCACCTTGACCAAGAAGGACATATGACCCACTAAGTGCCAAGGGACTCCCACTATCCTAATGGCTTGGACCTAAGGGCATAACTAGGGCTTAGGTAGTAAAGTTTTGTACAATGAAATAGAACAAATTTTGCAATGAGGCTGGATATACAATATATACACATATAACACAGAGACAATCATATCAAAATCACTGAAGACACGACGATTTATCAGATCAAATAATAATAACAACCGACTGAATAAACTATATTCACAGTTATTTCAAGTGATGTATACATGGGATAAAATTTGAAAGCTATCTAGATGACAAATCATAATTATTCAAATCTAAAACTCTCAAAAAGTAACAAGCTGAGTCCTAGTGTATGGGTTGCTAACCAATTATTAGTCTTATGCTATTTATTATCTCTCAATAGGCAATCAAAGGTTGCAAGCAAGAGAATAATGTAAAGGTCATGGGAAGAAGCCATAAGAATGAGAACTGATACAAATACAAATAAGAACTTCAAATCTAAAGCTGCTATGGAGGGTCGCATTGACGCCGCCTCACTTGAGCTGATAGGATCAGCAAGAAGTGCACCGACCATTTTCTGAAGACTGGGGAAATACCCAAGTAGTTCGAGCCAAAATGCTGCTTTCCTAGTCTTAGCAGTTTCCAGTTCCTCAATCCACAATGCACATGTCATAGAACACAGACAAAGAAACACGGGATAAGTTAGTAATGAAATGTAAGAGGATTGGGGTGTGTGCAATGGGATCATACGGCCCCTCTCAATGGGAGGAGAGGGGGCAATCTAATCATCTCCCACACCCCAACCGAGAACATAGAAAAGAGTTTCAAGCCGCCAGCGAATGCTATGAATTGTAAGATAAATCAAACATTGGGATTGCTACGCAGATTAATTCAACATCCTAGATTATGACTCAAACCGAAGTGTAGTATCAAAGAGATAGGGTTGTGAGTCATGTGGGATCATACCTAGAAGGGTTTATATCATTTCCCTCTAAGATAAAGAATTAATAAGGACCATCCAGCCAATGAATGTTTTGTCTAAACAATTATAACATTTGGGCAACTACAACTCCATTCATGTTCTTGTCTAAGCGCAAGGAACAAATTACATGCTAGTCTTAAAATGATTTCCAAACCAATCAATGCACGAAGGACAAGTTCGAAATCAAAATGATCCACTTTCCAAACCAAATTCAAGGCGTAAAGAGAAATCAACAAGATTGCTTGTGATGAGGAAGCTGACCGGTAGGGCTCTCAAACCCGTAAGGTACCAAGCCCAAAGCGCAACCGTGTGGTCAAATTGCCAAGCCCAAATTCGATTCCAGCCAAGTAAGTCCAACTCAAGTTTCACCAGTTTTGAGGGTACCTTGGTCAAAACAAGATATCAAGTTGTAAGTAGCGTATGAAATTAGGCAAATAGTGCAGGGACTGACTGAATCCCAATACCCAACCACTGGATTGCACCAGCAAGCCCATGACCGATTTCAACACAACGCCAAAAAGTTATCATCAGTAAATTATCATCACCAGATGGGCCAACCGATGAAAGAAACAGATAAAACAATGTGTCAAAACCCAATGAAACCCAAAAGGGCCGGAAGTCCATGATTTTAATTCAATTATTCAATCCAAAAGAGCGAGTGGGTCCACATCCCCTAAAGGCCGGAAAGGGGAAAGACCCAAATCATAAACAAATCATTCAGGCCCAACAGCAAAACCGAACATCGGTACAAACCTCAACCTCAAACAAAGTTGATAAGCCCAGAGACTGAATCAGTTATTTCCAGGACCGAGGAAATTATTATCTATGACGCCAAATTCATCACTAACATCAACTGGAAAAAATCCATCAACAGCCAACAGATTAAGCGAAAAATTCTAATAATAATAATAACTGCCAAGTGGAATTCCCCAAACCTACAAACATTTTGCGTAAACGGGCAACAACGAATTAATTCACTCTCAGGGTAAACATTATCGAGTAGCTATTCAGATCTAAACAGAACGACAAAGTTAACAGACGCAAACCAACAGAGGACATTTCCGAATGTGATTAAAATGAAAATCTCACGCTGCATTTGGCCACAAAATCACCAGAATATACGAGGTTATCCAAAATCAGTTGAAAGAGTTAGATAAAGCAAACCAAAGAGCGATACTAAAGAGTAGCCGCCAAAACAGAGAACCAAGTCGACTTCAATGGGAACCTGTGATAGAGGTCCTCAATTTCAATTCAATCTGCACCACAACGAACTGGTTGGCGTTTACCCCAACTTCCCAACCCGAATCCAGCAAATTAACATCACAGTATATTATCGAGCCAATAGCAAAGATAATCAAGTAGGCATGAAACGTAACGAGAACAAATGAGTACGTAAAAATTGACCATGACCGATCGACCACATTGCGCGAGTCTGACCCGCTGAGTTAACCGACAAAGTGATATTACCCAAGCACCTGGAGCAGATTAACGACAGGGAAGCCTCAAATCGGGCAAAATCATAAGAGCTACCATCGAGACACCCGCTTGTAGCCAGAATCAAATCGCCCACTGCTTATCCTCAAGGCCGGTGGAGGAGAAGGTGGGAATTAGTCATCATCCAGTGGGGAAGATAGATTTCCCGGTATGGTTTGAAATCGGAGAGGATAGAAGCACGAGGGAGAGCAAGAAATCATCGGCGATTTCGGTCACGGTGGAAAAGATAACGACGAAGGTGACTGAGATGGTGAAGACCCAAGAGCGATACAGAAACATCACCCGAGAGTGGGACAGGATGTGATTCGATCGATTATTTCCGTGGAGCTTCGTGAGAAACCAATGGAGGCAAAATTCGGAAATCCTCAGTGAGACGTCGGGTTTACCTCCGTCTCCTCTCCTGGGATTGATCGAGTTCGAAGCAGAGACGTCTAAATGCCGGATAGACCATGAAGAAGGAAGGAGTGGAAGGGAATGAAGTTGCAGTCGAACGAGGGAGAAGGCATAGTTGGGGTTTTTCTCGATTACTTTGACACGAAGACGGAAATGGTAATGGAAGAGTTGGAGAGGGTTTCATTTTTTCTGGTTTTCTGGCTATGAGATCGAGAGAAGGATGGAAGGAGATGGGTCGAGAGAATCTCGGGGAAGAGGAATATGATCGAGATATCGAAGGCTCAAGCTGGCGGACACTGTCCTCCTTTTTTTTTTAGGGTTGTGTGTGGTTAGTCTTTTTATAAAGGTGAGGTTTTAGGGTTTAGAAGATTAGTTGGGTTTTAGTGTGGGCTGGGCTCTATCAAAATTTGGATGAATATGAGCTGAAGTGGGTTTGTATTTTGGGACTGAAATCAGAATAGGAGCAGGCCACTGAGAGTGGGCCTTGAAGACTAGATCATGTAAATAACAACAAAGGTAAAGGATGAAAATAATTGTAAAATTAATAATGATTAAGACAAAATAAAAATGAACACTAATGAGTAAAATACAAGTAAAAACCAATGAAATGATATAAAGTAAACATGTAATAAAATACCAAAAACTAGATAGCAGAGAAACGAATATGTAAATAAAATAAAATAAAAAACAAGATAGTAAGCTAATTAAATAAACGGAAAAGAATGGATTTAAACACGGTTGTCATTGAAAATTCGTTTTTGAAGAATTGTATTTTTCTGAAATGCTTTAAAATTTATTTAAGAATTATGTCATAAAATGATGGTTTCGTTTTGGCACGCACGTTGATATGTTTTGAAAAAAGAAAGGCGACGACCCCTCTTTATGATTTCGGAATTTGCTTTATGGGGTGAGAATTTTTGGTGTCTACACACACTACTTAGTCAATCAATGGTTACAAGGGTAGATAGGTGTTTCATGAGGTGTCCAGCTTATAAGGTTTCCTTTGCCTTAAGACATCTCTTCTTCTGCCTATATAAGAGGGGCCACACCCACGCCTTCCAACACATAGAAAACATCTTCTACTACCTCATTAAACCCATAGAAACATGAATTAGAAGGTATACCAAGCTAGCCACCCAAGAACACCAAAACAGAAGCCAATTACCTTTCCAGTGCAGAATCTGTGTAAAGGTGAGAGGATTTGGAGGCCTTCCCAAGCGAATCTCTTGGATTTCTTGGTATCCCCACGTATCTATTTGAAGCACCTAACTGGTGGTGAAGAGAGATGGCGAGAAGGAGCCAGGTAGCTCCCGTGCTCTACCAATCTTTCCTCATGTGTCAATTCTGGCAACGCTTTCTATTTGTGCTATTTTTGGAAGCTTATACTATGTATCTCTTCTAACTATTTTCATGGTGTGACATTAGACTCTTCAATGGTGATTTTGATGTATAATAATCCCCAAGCAGTTCTGGGAAACTTGGTGAACAAACCTTGAACTTTTGATGTCAGATTCTGTGAATTTGGTGCTTTAACTTGAAGCCAGCTTGGTGTGTGATTTTTGTGAATACATTTCATGGGTTTTTAGCTAAAAATGATGGGTACTTATACCTCTACAATATTCTAGTTCGTGGGTAAGTTCTCCAGTTGCGTTTTTATGAGTTAATGGTAAGACAAGACCTAAAAACGTGCTTTAAGACCTTTCTGGTCTCTATTCACATTATGAAGGGGTTTTTGAAGGTTTCTTGCTTTGGTTTCGTGTCCAAATACTCATAAGAAGTTGATATTGAACTGGTTAAAAGGTGGGTCGAATTTATACAGAGGTAATACCTTAAACAAGGGGTTGTTTTTAATGTATTTTCAAGGTGTTTATGATGTGTTCTAACCTGGTTTTGATATGGTTAATGGTTGCGATGTGCTTTGATTCTTCTTGTTATGTTGTATGGGTGTTTTATTAAGGTTGAGGATGTGGTTGGACTGCTTAATCACTTGGTACTCACTTTGGAATCTGGTTACACAAGTTTATGAGCCCTCGGAGGCCAAATACTGATTTTTCCCACTACCAATGAATTGTGGGTAAGCGATCATGATCTACTCTATGGGCTGATGACTCGTAGGGGATGTGCACACTTAAGGACATGGGGTGAGGTAGAGAGGTCAAACTCTATAAATCTGGGCATACGACTATAGAGGTCAGACACTATAAATCTGGTGAAATACCCCGTAATTAAAAATAGTGATTAATTAGGCTAATAAGTAATTTAGGAGCTTAATTAAGTGTAAATAATCATGAGGGAACAAATCCCTAAGAAAACGGATCCTTAAAACGGATTAAAAACACTAATGAACCTTAAAGCAAGTTTTTTAAGGAAACCGGGAAAACGTGACTTTAAGCGGGTCAAATAGACTCGTAACAATTTTGGTCAACTAAATAGTCATTAATAAATATTAGTGAAGGTCTAGGACCAATAAAAATTAATAAAACAAGAAAATAGTAAAAACTGTCAAAAACGGGAAGTTGTGGGGTGAGAGTGTAATTAAAATATGTTAGTGTGTCCACTTTGAAAATAAAAATGTAAGTGTGTGTGGGTGTGTGCAGTATGGGCCGATTATTAGCCTCTCTCACACCCCTCTCTTAATTCCCTCCTTATGTGCTAACAAACAAAACAAATAAAAAGCAAACCTCACTTTTAGCACTCTCTCTCCTCTCTCACACACAACCCCCACGTACTGCTTCTTCTTCTTCCTCTCTGGTTCCAGCGATGGGGATTTGAGAAAATCCTCACACAGAGCCTCTTCTTCTCCATTTTTGAAACCTCAAACCACCACCAAATGCTACAAAAAACCATACCGTTGAATTCGTATCGCCAAGGAGATCATTCTCCACCCTTCAAAAATCTAAAACCACCGACTTTACTTTTGAGGGTATTATCGGTTGAGAGCTTCAAGAGCACCATTTCAAGTCCTATATTCTTCTCCATGTTCTGAAGTAAGAAGAAGACCAAAGCTCCAACCAAACTCACGTGAACACCATTATTTTTCCTCACCCAGCCGGTTGGTGTTCCTTCTTGAGAGCTGAAGCACTATCATTTGTTTACCCAAAACCAACATTAGAAGCTCAAGGTAAGAGTTCCTAAGAGTTTAAATAAGTTCTCATAAGTTCTGATCAAAAAAATAAATAAGTTCTCATAAGTTAGGGTTTAAAACCTACGTAGAAAATTTATTAGTTTGGTGTGTAAGTGTGTGCCGTGTTACATGGTGTAGCTTGGTTTAAATAAATCAAGAAAACAAAGAAGGAAAGAGGAGCAAGAAAGGAGAAGGAGGAGAAAAGGAAAAGAAACAAGGAAACCAAGGTAATGAGAATCCTCTGTATAATTTTAATGTTTGTGTATGTGTAGGTATATTAATGTAACAATGTCTAAGCCACGGTAACCGTAGGAAAGGAATGGAGTAAGTTGATGTTAATTGAATTTGTAGTTCGAAACCTTTGAAAAACAAATAAACAAGTGCTAGGTGTAAATTGTTAAGTGTGCAGTAAGTATTTAGAATGTGATGTGAGTAGTATATATGTTGAGCAGATTGTGAATATATTGAGTGTGCAAAATTATGTGGTGAGAACACTTAGAAATGTGGGGAACCTCTGTCAAAATTTGGGTAGGAATTTATACACTTATGTGCTGTTAGAAAAGAAAGAAATAGAAGAGAGTTGCAGTGAATGAAAGAATAAGGTTTTTCACTTGGTTTTGTAACAGGAGGGAAGAGTGTAGTTGAGTGGAGTTGTAAATGGTAAAACGTGAGTTGTCAAACTAAGTTAGGATAGTTTGAGAGTCATTTAGTGAGTGGGAAGAAGAGAAGGAAAGTCTGTAGCATTTCTGGAAGAAGTAGAAATTGTAACAGAGGAGAAAAATCACAGTAAGGGTGTTTATGTAACAGATTTTTATAGTATTGGTTTAGGCTAGTTTAAAATGCTTAAACAAAGTTAAAACATGCTAGATTATATGTAGAAATATTAGGGAAGAGATTGGTAGAAGTTTGGAATTGAAACAAACTCAAAAACTTACATATATTATAATACTGTAACTAGTCCGGGTTTGCAAACCAGAACACAAACCCGGACTAGCATGAAAACACGAAAGAAAGTTTTATAAATGGATGGTCCGGGTTTACAAACCAAGACATTAACCCGGACCACCCCAAAAACACACCCGTAAGTTCTACAAACATGTGGTCTGGGTTTGTAAACTAGCACACAAACCCGGACCATGCACAAAAGACACCCGAGAGTTCTATAACCTTGTGGTCCGGGTTTGTAAAGTAGGACACAAACCCGGACCAGTCCCAAATCTTACCCGAGATTTTTTCCAAAAGGGGGTCCGGGTTTGTAAACTTGGACAGTAACCCGGACCACCCCAAAATTTGTACAGAAACTATTTTAAAGCTTAGGTAAGGATGGGTAATGATGGGTAATGATATTATAAGAAGATTAAGGCATAATTAATGATGTTTAAGGGTCATTAAGGCCATAAACAAGCTTAGAAGATAATTGTAAGTAGATAACCTAAGTGTAAGTATTTGAACAATAATGAATTAGTAAGTATAAACCAAGAAATGTCAGTAAAGTAATTAGTAAGGTTAAGTAAGGGTAATTAACCACCCAATTGTATGTATATGTTAGGACTTGGATTGTGAACACCGAAGGAAAGTCGGATACAAGTACAACGGTGAACGGTATGAATTCCTCATGCCCCGTATGCTATCTTGGTTACTCTGATTTGTGTGTTGTGTGCTATTTGATCACCAACTAAGATAAATGCACGAATCAGAGTTATTATGCTTACTTGTGAATATGTAGTGTTGTATGTTGTGAATATTTTCTTTAAATCTCAGTTTGTATAATTCATGAAATGTATGGATGATAATGAATGTGTGCATGTATGATATATTGTAATGTGACCGAATGTGTTGTGATTGGACTTCTAAAGGATTCCTAACAAGCTAACCAATCTAACTTAAATTGGTAATAAAATTGGAATGAGTAGAAGTCCGATATAGTTTCAGCCACGCGTGAGGATGCGGAGACACAAGAGGTTGGATCCAAGTCCTGACTCTTAAACTGGTCCATGGCCCAAATCCCTTAAGTGGGTAGCATCCCGGATTGGTGAGTCAAGTAAATCCCGGTGGTGGGACGGTGTAGTCCCCAGGCCGGAGGTCATACCGACTTAACATGAGTATGAATAAGTAAGTAAGAATGAGTAAGTAAGTAAATGAAGGTAAGTAAGTAAAGTAAGAGTAAGTAAGATGTAATGAGTAAAAGAGTAAAAAGCATACCGATTAACCCGGATGCATAATTTGGCTAACACCGTGAAGGTAGGTGAAGTGTATGTTATTGCAATGTTGCCTTGACCTGTGTAATGTATTGTATATGCATGTATGTTGTATGCAAAGCATGTTTGTATGAAATAAATGAACCGCATGCCTATTTGACCTTAATTAGTCGGCGTGCCCTAGGTAGCACGCGGTATATGCGGAGTTCATGCGCAGCTTTTGCTGAGCCCCTTGGGGCGATGTTTTTACTACACGCAGGTACAAGAGAAGGATGAAGACTGTGAAGAGATGTAGCTTTGTTTCTTTTTGTCTGTAAACAATGAATTGTGAATGGTGTACTAAGTAGTACACGGCTGTAGATTTTTGTTAGCCGGCGTACCATGGGGTACACCCTTTTGATAGTGAAAGTATTGGAGTTGGGTATAGATGAGTAGCTTGTAGAAACTCATTAATTTTTGGTAAACTTGGGAATGATGTAATTGAATATACTTGGGCACTCCGTAATCCATTAATGTAAGTATTCGGTATTTGGTATTCGGTAAGAAATGTAGTAGCTCGGTACACAATGATCATCAGACCGTGACTGTAAGTAAGGTACGCTTAGCTAGCCGTATGGGCGGTTAGCGGCATTGTACCACCAGCCGTAGTAAGTAGTAGTCTTCCGCTGCGAACTGATAGAACTAAGGGATGATTTGGACGGTAAGCATAGAATTAACGGTAGGGGTGTTACAAAAAGTGGTATCAAAGCGTAGTTACGCTATGATGTCCATAGTTACCGAGCATAGGGAATTACCGAGTTAGGATTTCAACCGTCTTAAGACGGATACTTAGAAACCTAACTAGGAACTACCGTTGTTAACAACGGATACCCTTGACGTTCTTAGGAACGATACTTTGTTTAAATTCAAGACCCCTTGGTCACATGTACAAAGGCTAATGTGGATGCTAATTATTCAGATGTCAGGAAGGGGTCCAGGTCGCCCTAGAGGAGGGGCCAATGATGGACCGGGCGCGCAGACGATAGCTGAAATCGTCGCCGCCACGGTAGCGCAGATGCTACCATAAGTAATCACAGCAATGCAACAGAACCAACAAAATCAGCAGACACAAGCGGGACCAATCCCTCCCCCTCCACCCAGAGAAGTAAACTGGGTAAAAGCTATCGCAGATCTCCGTCCTCCCTGCTTTAGAGGCAAGAGCGATCCTGCTAAACTTGAGGCCTACATCTCCGAGATGGAGACGGCGTTTGAAACCCTCGAAGCTCCTGCCGGAGTTCGAGTTAGAGTAACGGCTTACTATCTAAAGGATGCAGCCATGGATTGGTGGAAGCTTGTCAAACATGAGTATGTCGATGACCCCACCTTCGATTGGGAGTCCTTTGCCTCTCTCCTCTGATCCAAATACTATCCGGAGCATGTGAAAACTAAGAAAAGGCTAGAGCTAGATGCGTTGAAAATGACAGAGAAGATGTCTGTCGATGAGTACTACCGCACCTTCACCTCCATCCTCCGTCTTCTACCCGACCTTGGGTACACCGGCCAGGTGTTGGTCGATCGCTTCTATGGCGGTCTGAGCCATCGCCTTCGGTACGGTATGGGCTACACACGATTTACCTCCCTTCAGGTAAATACCGGTTAACCCTTAGTACCATTTCAATTCCTTAAATTCCTTGAATTCCTTAAATCTTTTCCTTAGCTTTTTTTTAAATAAGAATCCCGGCTAATACCTGAAACTCTAGGAGTGTTATCACGCGGCTTCTCGTGTTGAGATCACTTGCCAGCTAAGGGATGAAGAAACCGCGCTTAAGCGCAAGGCCAACAATAAAAACACCAGTGCTGAGGAGCAGAACCAGGGGAAGAGCTGGAAAAAGAAGAAGGGAAATTTCTTTCAGCAATCCCAAAAGAAATTCCCAAGTGAGAGCAGTGCCCATGCTGAGCAGGGCAAACCAGTTGAGCTGCTTCAACTAGGTTCTTCTGCACCGGTGGCTGCAAAGCCACTGAGATCACACCCACCTAAGGGTAAACTTCTATTTCTAATTCATATTCGTACAAGTATCATATCTAGTATATCCACGCACACTTGTGCTAACCCTTTAAACCTCAGGTTCTGGCTCCGGTTTCACCAAAACCTTCTCCGACGGCCGCACAAATGTGTGTAGGAAGTGCAACCAAGACCATCCCGGCAAGGACTGCTATGAGAGAGAAATCAAGTGCTACAATTGCCAGAAACCGGGACATACAGCCAATAGATGCCCAGAGAATGCCAAGCCAAAAGGGAACTTCCAGAGCTACAAGCAGAGGGAAGGCAAGGAGGTTGCATCTGGCGATGCACCAGCCCAGCAGGCACCACAGGGACAGGGATCCCAGGGACCTCAGAGGGGAGCACCCCAGAGGCAGCCTGTCTTGCATGTCATAGACCGTGACGGGTCCGGTTCTAAGTCCGGCCCAGGTAATTAATCTAAACCTTTAATCCTTGATAAGCATGACTAAGTAGTAGAGTAATTGTTTAAATGAAGGCATAATTGAATGAATTGGAGTATGTAATGAGCATGAAATGAAGTAGTTGAAACTAGTACTCACCGTAAATGAAATTTATAACCATAGGAAGTTTTAGTATCTGCTATCCAATACCGGTAAACCTGAATCAAGAAGAAACCGACATCACCAACAACGACTACACCAGTGAGCAGTGTCAGGTCATCTGCCCAGGTATGATATTATTAAGGGGATACCTAACACCCGAAGCACAAATCTCAATCATTCGACGATGCAACGAACTAGGAGTGGGTCAAGGAGGATTTTATACACCCGAATTCCCCGGTGGAGCGAAGATGAAACTGAAGATGATGTGCTTGGGAAAGGACTGGAATCCTTATACCAAGACATACCAAGAGACACGAACACAAGACAGAGCGACGCCACCGACAATACCTCCAGAATTTCAGACACTTGTCACACAAGCAGTAGAACTTGCACAACAATGCGAATATGATCCGATCCCTGCACTTGAAGCGGACCTTTGTATCGTCAACTTCTATGAGAAAGAAGGACGACTTGGGTTACACCAAGATAAGGACGAGACAGCGGAATCTCTTGAACAAGGAGTGCCCGTAGTGTCTTGGTCCATTGGTGATGACGCCGTATTTATGTATAGCGAGCAGAAGCATGTGGACCTCGCAGAGAAATTGGTATTGAGGTCAGGAGATGTCCTAATCATGGGTGGGAACTCTAGGATGCTGTATCACGGGATCAACAAGATCAAGTTAAATACGGCACCACCGGCAATAATCAATGCCACACACATGAAACCAGGACGCCTGAACCTTACCTTTAGGAAGTATTAAATTCATAGTATCATGTAATGTATTAGTAACGTGTATTAGAGACACGGTATGTATGATGGTTGGTTTATCAATAAAGAGCAGAGTTGATTTAAATTCCACTTGTGTCCACCATCATTACTTATGAAATTGTGAATTCAATAGGTTGTGGACTCGGTACCGAAGGTAACCTGAGTATCCTCACTGAAGCACAAGCCGGCAAAAGTGGCACCATCTTAACGGGAACCTTCCCAGTGAACGGCATTGATGCCAATGTGTTATTCGACTCCGGCGCCTCTCACACCTTCGTATCACCATCTTTTGCGAAGAGGTTAAAGCTAGATGCGGATGAGCTACCGAATTTTCTGGTTACTCTCCCATCGAAGGAGCGAGTAAAGTGTATCAAATACTACCAATCAGCCACCATCGAAATCAAAAACGAAATGTTTCCCATTTCCTTCATCAAATTCAATGGATTGGGATTCGACTTAATTATCGGAATGAATTGGTTGGAGCGGCACAAGGGTAGAATCCTCTGCGCCGAGCATCGATTGCTGCTCAAGAGTCCTTCTGGGGTTACTGTATCTTACCGCCAGAGACCGAGAGAGCCTTCGACCATAGTCATATCCGCTATGGCTATGTACCGGGAGCTCAGAAAGGGCAAAGAGGTATATTTGTGTTATGTACAAGACCTGGAGCGAGATCCAGAGTTCAGTGATGATGTACCGATAATATCTAAATTCCCCGATGTATTCCCTAAGGAGCTACCCGGCATGCCACCTCAGAGAGCGGTAGAGTTTGAGATTGATCTTTTGCCAGGTACCGGTCCCATTGCTAGGGCACCGTACCGCTTGGCACCTGCTGAAATGACGGAACTGAAAGAGCAGTTACGAGACCTACTTGATAAAGGGTTTATACGCCTGAGCGTATCACCCTGGGGAGCACCGGTCCTCTTTGTGAAGAAGAAGGACGGTAGTCTCCGACTTTGTATTGACTACCGCGAGCTGAATGCGGTCACAGTCAAAAATAAATACCCATTGCCACGCATCGACGACCTATTCGACCAGCTGAAAGGAGCCTCAGTCTTCTCCAAGATCGACCTCCGTTCTGGGTATCATCAGATTGCTATCAAAGAGCAAGATATTGAGAAAACGGCATTCCATACCAGATATGGCCACTACGAATTCACCGTCATGCCATTCGGTTTGTCAGATGCACCAGCAAAATTCATGGATCTCATGAATCAACTTTTCAGTGAGCAGTTAGACACTTCAGTTGTTGTCTTCATCGACGACATCCTTGTATACTCAAAATCAGCAGAGGAGCATGAAATTCATTTGAGGAAAGTACTTGAGACACTGCGCGAGAACCAGCTTTATGCGAAGTTCTCTAAGTGCGAGTTCTGGCTAGATCAGGTATCTTTCCTTGGTCACGTCATCTCGAGCACTGGTATCTCAGTTGACCCTTCAAAGATAGAAGCTGTACGATCATGGCCTAGACCTAAGACTGTTACCAACATTCGGAGCTTTCTTGGTCTAGCCGGTTACTACCGGAGATTTGTAAAGGACTTCTCGAAAGTCGCTAAGCCCATGGCGACACTGATGAAGAAAGATGCACCGTTTGTATGGACAGACAAGTGCGAGTTATCATTTCAGAGCCTTAAGGACTCATTGACCTCAGCGCCCATCCTTACTCTTCCAGAGGGCACAGAGGGAATTGAGGTATATTGTGATGCATCAGGCAAAGGAATGGGACGCGTACTCATGCAGCATGGCAAGGCTGTAGCTTATGCCTCCCGCCAGCTGAAAAAGAATGAGGAGAATTACCCGACACACGATTTAGAGTTAGGAGCCATTGTCTTCGCCTTGAAGATATGGTGACACTATCTCTATGGGGTAAGCATCACCATCTACTCCGACCATAAGAGCTTGCAGTATGTATTCACGCAGAAAGAATTGAACTTGAGACAGAGAAGGTGGATGGAGTTTCTCTCAGACTACGACATCGACCTACAGTATAAGGAAGGGAAGGCAAACATTGTAGCCGACGCCCTGAGCCGTCGAGCACACTCGCTCCATTCGCTACTCGCTTCTTCTAGCTTGGTTGACGAGGTGCGAGACGCTCAATTGAGCGACCCTTACATGACCGAAATCAGACAGAAGATCACAGATGGTACATTTGAGAAGAAGAAATATGATTTTCAGTTGCATGAAGATGGTCTGATTCGGCTGAATGGCAGGTTATGCGTTCCCCGAAGCAATGTTGAGCTAAAGGATCGCATCCTGCAGGAGTCACACAGTTCGACATTGTCAGTCCATCCAGGAGCCTCCAAGATGTACAAAGACATGAAGAGGTACTTCTGGTGGTCTGGAATGAAGTAAGATGTGACAGAGTATGTATTGAGATGCTTGACATGCCAGAAAGTAAAGTTTGAACATCGTAGACCGGGCGGAATGGTACAATCGATGCCAGTTCCGGAGTGGAAGTTTCATGATATCTCCCTGGATTTAGTTGTAGGACTTCCACCTGCCAGGGGAGGACTCAACATGATCTGGGTTATAGTCGATCGCCTTACCAAGGTTGCCAGATTCATACCGATGAAGGACACCTGGAAGGTAGTGAAGCTAGCTGAGCTATTCGACAAGGAGATTATCAGACATCACGGAGTCCCAAAAACCATAGTATCTGACCGCGACACCAGATTTCTTTCGAGATACTGGAGAGCTACACAGGAAGCGTTGGGTACAGAATTGAAGCTGAGTACCACCTTCCATCCTCAGACCGACGGTCAGATAGAAAGGACCATCCAGACACTGGAGGACATGCTTCGGGCATGTGCTCTAGATTTTCAGGGGAGTTGGTTAGACAAGCTTCATCTTATCGAATTTTCTTACAATAATAGGTATCATGCTTCGATTAAGATGTCACCTTTCTAAGCTCTATACGGTAGACCTTGCCGTACACCTTTGTGTTGGGATGAGTCGAGTGAAGCGGTCATCATAGGACCGGAGTATCTTGAGCAAGTGCAAGCTGAAGTTCAACAAATTCAAGCCAATATGAAGGCAGCCCAAGATAGACAGAAATCCTATACGGATGTGCGACGACGCGACCTTGAGTTCGCCGTGGGCGACCAAGTGTTCTTGCGCGTTTCACCTATGAAGGGTGTCTTCCGATTTGGTTAGAAGGGCAAGTTGAGCCCAAAGTTTGTAGGGCCGTATGCCATCACCGAAAGAGTTGGAGCCGTAGCCTACAGGTTAGCACTACCTGAGGACTTGGGGCGTGTCCATGATGTATTTCATGTGTCACAACTCAAGAAGTACTATTACTGATCCTTCTCATTCCTAGAGCCTGAGAGACTATCTATTGAGCCCAATGAGATATGTTGAAACCCCGGGTAGAAATCTTGATAGGAAGACCAGAGACACTCGCCACAAGTCTATACGAATGGTGAAGGTCCTATGGTCAAACCATGATGTCGAAGAAGCGACATGGGAGTTGGAAGATGCCATGAAGGCAAAGTACCCACAGTTGTTCATAGACTAGAGAGTCTAGTATTGAGTAATACAGGTACGGGGCGTACCCCTTTTAAGGGGGGTAGAGCCTTTTTGCTTTTGCATTGCTTCGGGGTGAGCATTGCATAGTGTGTAGGTATTGTAATAGATTTTTGTATGGCACATGTAGTGCAAGTGAATTTGGTATGTGAATGTATGTATGTGTAAGGTGTAGTGTATGGATGTGTATGTACGATGTGTGATGTTCGTGTAATGTGTATTGTGAATTGCAAAGTTGTATTGTGGAATGGTATGAATTGAAAATGATGGATTGTGTATGTGAATTGGGTATGATGCTTGAAATGTGTATGCTTGCAATGTGGAAGGAAGTAAACACCTCATAGGTGTAGTAAGACACATTAGGGCAATTGGTTTGCCTAATGAGTAGAATTACTTAAACTATTAACCTTGAGCAACTTTGAGGGCAAAGTTCTTAAGGGGGGTAGATTGAAATACCCCGTAATTAAAAATAGTGATTAATTAGGCTAATAAGTAATTTAGGAGCTTAATTAAGTGTAAATAATCATGAGGGAACAAATCCCGAAGAAAACGGATCCTTAAAACGGATTAAAAACACTAACGAACCTTAAAGCACGTTTTTCGAGGAAACCGGGAAAACATGACTTTAAGCGGGTCAAATAGACTCGTAACAATTTTGGTCAACTAAATAGTCATTAATAAATATTAGTGAAGGTCTAGGACCAATAAAAATTAATAAAACGAGAAAATAGTAAAAACTGTCAAAAACAGGAAGTTGTGGGGTGAGAGTTTAATTAAAATAAGTTAGTGTGTCCACTTTGAAAATAAAAATGTAAGTGTGTGTGGGTGTGTGAAGTATGGGCCGATTATTAGCCTCTCTCACACCCCTCTCTTAATTCCCTCCTTATGTGCTAACAAACAAAACAAATAAAAAGCAAACCTCACTTTTAGCACTCTCTCTCCTCTCTCACACACAACCCCCACGTACTGCTTCTTCTTCTCCTTCTTCCTCTCTGGTTCCAGCGATGGAGATTTGAGAAACTCCTCACACAGAGCCTCTTCTTCTCCATTTTTGAAACCTCAAACCACCACCAAATGCTACAAAAAACCATACCGTTGAATTCGTATCGCCAAGGAGATCATTCTCCACCCTTCAAAAATATAAAACCACCGACTTTACTTTTGAGGGTATTATCGGTTGAGAGCTTCAAGAGCACCATTTCAAATCCTACATTCTTCTCCATGTTCTGAGGTAAGAAGAAGACCAAAGCTCCACTCTTTTCCATTTTTCCTTGCAAAAACCAAACTCACGTGAACACCATTATTTTTCCTCACCCAGCCGGTTGGTGTTCCTTCTTGAGAGCTGAAGCACTATCATTTGTTTACCCAAAAACAACATTAGAAGCTCAAGGTAAGAGTTCCTAAGAGTTTAAATAAGTTCTCATAAGTTAGGGTTTAAAACCTACGTAGAAAATTTATTACTTTGGTGTGTAAGTGTGTGCCTTGTTACATGGTGTAGCTTGGTTTAAATAAATCAAGAAAACAAAGAAGGAAAGAGGAACACGAAAGGAGAAGGAGGAGAAAAGGAAAAGAAACAAGGAAACCAAGGTAATGAGAAGCCTCTGTATAATTGTAATGTTTGTGTATGTGTAGGTATATTAATGTAGCAATATCTAAGCCACGGTAACCGTAGGAAAGGAATGGAGTAAGTTGATGTTAATTGAATTTGTAGTTTGAAAAACAAATAAATAAGTGCTAGGTGTAAATTGTTAAGTGTGTAGTAAGTATTTAGAATGTGATGTGAGTAGTATATATGTTGAGCAGATTGTGAATATATTGAGTGTGCAAAATTATGTGGTGAGAACACTTAGAAATGTGGGGAACCTCTGTCAAAATTTGGGTAGGAATTTATACACTTATGTGCTGTTAGAAAAGAAAGAAACAGAAGAGAGTTGCAGTGAAGGAAAGAATAAGGTTTTTCACTTAGTTTTGTAACAGGAAGGAAGAGTGTAGTTGAGTGGAGTTGTAAATGGTAAAACGTGAGTTGTCAAACTAACTTAGGATAGTTTGAGAGTCATTTAGTGAGTGGGAAGAAGAGAAGGAAAGTCTGTAGCATTTCTGGAAGAAGTAGAAATTGTAACAGAGGAGAAAAATCACAGTAAGGGTGTTTATGTAACAGATTTTTATAGTATTGGTTTAGGCTAGTTTAAAATGCTTAAACAAAGTTAAAACATGCTAGATTATATGTAGAAATATTAGGGAAGAGATTGGTAGAAGTTTGGAATTGAAACAAACTCAAAAACTTACATATATTACAATATTGTAACTAGTCCGGGTTTGCAAACCAGAACACAAACCCGGACTAGCATGAAAACACGACAGAAAGTTTTACAAAGGGATGGTCCAGGTTTACAAACCAAGACATTAACCTAGACCACCCCAAAAACACACCCGTAAGTTCTACAAACATGTGGTCCGGGTTTGTAAACTAGCACACAAACCCGGACCATGCACAAAAGACACCCGAGAGTTCTATAACCTTGTGTTCCAGGTTTGTAAAATAGGACACAAACCTGGACCAGTCCCAAATCTTACCCGAGAGTTTTTCCAAGAGGGGGTCCGGGTTTGTAAACTCGGACAGTAACCCGGACCACCCCAAAATTTGTACAGAAACTATTTTAAAGCTTAGGTAAGGATGGGTAATGATATTATAAGATGATTAAGGCATAATTAATGATGTTTAAGGGTCATTAAGGCCATAAACAAGCTCAGAAGATAATTGTAAGTAGATAACCTAAGTGTAAGTATTTGAACAATAATGAATTAGTAAGTATAAACCAAGAAATGTTAGTAAAGTAATTAGTAAGGTTAAGTAAGGGTAATTAACCACCCAATTGTATGTATATGTTAGGACTTGGATTGTGAACACCGAAGGAACGTCGGATACAAGTACAACGGTGAACGGTATGAATTCCTCATGTCCCGTATGCTATCTTGGTTACTCTGATTTGTGTGTTGTGTGCTATTTGATCACCAACTAAGATAAATGCACAAATCGGAGTTATTATGCTTACTTGTGAATATGTAGTGTTGTATGTTGTGAATATTTTCTTTAAATCTCAGTTTGTATAATTCATGAAATGTATGGATGATAATGAATGTGTGTATGTATGATATATTGTAATGTGACCGAATGTGTTGTGATTGGACTTCTAACTGATTCCTAACAAGCTAACCAATCTAACTTAAATTGGTAATTAAATTGGAATGAGTAGAAGTCCGATATAGTTTCGGCCACGCGTGAGGATGCGGAGACACAAGAGGTTGGATCCAAGTCCTAACTCTTAAACTGGTCCGTGGCCCAAATCACTTAAGTGGGTAGCATCCCGGATTGGTGAGTCAAGTAAATCCCGGTGGTGGGATGGTGTAGTCCCCGGGCCGGAGGTCATACCGACTTAACATGAGTATGAATAAGTAAGTAAGAATGAGTAAGTAAGTAAATGAAGGTAAGTAAGTAAAGTAAGAGTAAGTAAGATGTAATGAGTAAAAGAGTAAAAAGCATACCGATTAACCCGGATGCATAATTTGGCTAACACCGTGAAGGTAGGTGAAGTGTATGTTATTGCAATGTTGCCTTGACCTGTGTAATGTATTGTATATGCATGTATGTTGTATGCAAAGCATGTTTGTATGAAATAAATGAACCGCATGCCTATTTGACCTTAATTAGTCGGCGTGCCCTAGCTAGCACGCGGTATATGCGGAGTTCATGCGCAGCTTTTGCTGAGCCCCTTGGGGCGATGTTTTTACTACACGCAGGTACAAGAGAAGGATGAAGACTGTGAAGTGATGTAGCTTTGTTTCTTTCTGTCTGTAAACAATGAATTGTGAATGGTGTACTAAGTAGTACACGGCTGTAGATTTTTGTTAGCCGGTGTACCATGGGGTACACCCTTTTGATGGTGAAAGTATTGGAATTGGGTATAGATGAGTAGCTTGTAGAAACTCATTAATTTTTGGTAAACTTGGGAATGATGTAATTGAATATACTTGGGCACTCGGTAATCCATTAATGTAAGTATTCGGTATTTGGTATTCGGTAAGAAATGTAGTAGCTCCGTATACTATGATCATCAGACCGTGACTGTAAGTAAGGTACGCTTAGCTAGCCGTATGGGCGGTTAGCGGCATTGTACCACCCGCCGTAGTAAGCAGTAGTCTTCCGCTGCGAACTGATAGAACTAAGGGATGATTTGGACGGTAATCATAGAATTAACGGTAGGGGTGTCACATCTGGGCATACGGCCATTGGAAGAGGTCGGACTCTGTAAATCTGAGCATACGACCATTGTTTTTGTGGATGTGGAAATTGTGGTGGAACTTGGTATACGTCATGGAACTTGATGGATCTTGATATGATAATGCTTATTACACGTGTGTTGTTATGATATTGTATATCGAAGGTAAAATGTATTTTACAAGTGCTGAAGAAGGTTCTGATGTGATGTGTTTAAACTTGTGGTTATTACATGTTATTTTGTGAATGTATGCTTATGCACTTTGGTAATATTTGTTGTGGTTTCTGGTGATATATGTTGGTGTGGTTCTCTGATGTTACATATGATTTCTTAAAGAGTTTTATAAGCTAAATGTATTTTACATGTGGTGGCAAGAATTACTCAGCTTTGCTGATGTTTGTTTTCTGGCATGTGCCCTGTTGTCTTTTCTCTGTGATTGTATGACTGACCACAGGAACAGGTTAAGAAGTAGCATGAGAGAGAGGAGCTAAAGAGACCAGAGACTTAAGTTAGAAGAAAACGTAGTATTTCACTTAAGTTCGGTTGTAATAGGTTTAAACACTTTTGTATAAGCTAGTAAAGATGGTGTAAGTTAATACCTAGTTCCGAAAGATGTTAGTCGATGTTAGTGAGTAAGGTTATGGTTGATTTTTGAATATATATATATATAAAGTTTAAGAGTTTAACTTAATTTGGTATAGTAGTGGTATTTAGCCTTCGCATCCACAGTGAGTGTGGGTGTGGCGGTAGCACCCCGGGTAGTGTAGTCAGACTTCCGCTGTATTGTTAAAAAGAAAAAAAAGCTAGGAAAAGTGGGGCGTTACATTATATATATAATATAAAAGTGGTAGTCAATCTGAGTCTCCATAGAGCTTAAGATCGAGAATATCTTGTCTCAAATGTTAAAACTTTTCACTTCTTGGTCACCACAAGTAAATAATGTTTCCCATGGTTCTTATAGATAATGTTTTATGTCTTGTTTTTTGTTTTTCTTACTTTATTTTCCAATTCTATTCCTCATATTTTCTCACACAACTCTGATTTTAGATGTACTTCAATTTCATTCCAAAGTGTCTACTTTTTGTCTCCTAAATTTTTACGCCTAGAGCTACAACATCATGTATTTGACAACTTCAATTTTTTTATATGTTTATGATGATATGATTCATATTTGTTTCGTAAAGATTGCGCACTTTTATTACATCATCACGGCAATACAAGATGGGATATCATTGAACCACTAACCCTTATAGGCGCCTAATCGATCTAGATTAGCAAGCGAATGAGCATCTATGTTATGCAATCGGTCATGAAAGATCATGAAACCAAATCAAAATGAGAAGAGCAAGCTCTAATATCCTGGAGAATGTAACCACTAGTGGAATGGGAGAAATTATCCACGGTTGAAAAACCCCGTTAATTACGGCTTTGAACTGTAATTAGCACCTGTGACATATATTCCCCAAAGATTTTTAATTATGGTTTAAAACTGTAATTAAAATCCTTAATCGGGCGTGAGTCTAAAGAAATTTAGATTACAGTTTCTACCAGAACCGTAATCTAAAGCTTTTTTCTTTTTTGTTTTACAAAAGAAATTAGAAACATGTTGCAATAGCAGACTAAATTGCATAATAGCATCATAGAAGCACCTCCAAAAGATATATTTCTATTGAAGAAGTACAAAAAAGTTTAAATATAATAACATAAAATATTCAAATATAAATGATGCTTAATCCAAAACCTAGCAATAGAAACGATGTCTTTAAACACAACAAAATCCAGTAACCACAACCCAATTGTAACACCCCATCCAACAACATACACATAATAACATTCTGCAGCGGAAGTACACTACTTCACATAACTTAACTCGTTGGTGTTACACGCCGTTAACCACCCACGTGGCTAACAAGGCTATTACACTTACATTGTACCGGTCTGATGGACTAGATTCCCGAGCAACTGAACATTACTATACCTTTTCATTAACAACAACCAACATACATAAACCTTCCAACTGTACCGAGTATTTACAAATTGATGCCGATAACAGTTTCGGTCTTACTACATCTACTGTATATATACAACTTAAATGATTTCCCATGTACAACGACTACCCCGTCCTACTCTCGAACGGCTTCCAGCTCTTGTACCTGAAATAGGAAAAGAAGAGAAAGGGTGGCCCCCATGGGGCTCAGCACCTTTGCTGGTATGGTAATCCCGCAGCCCACATGCTACCGGGCCACACAACTAATTGTCGTCTTAGCATTCGGTTGATTATATTTAAATCATGCATGCAACTGTAAACACACAACACATAACATTTCGCCTCAATGGGCTCAACAAACGGATAATACATCCTTACTTGATAAGTCACTCATGGTATTCATTATCCCTAGAGTGCTTCTCCTTTAATGGAGCTACTTCCTTAATAGTCGACAACTACCCATTAATCGGGTTATCCTTAAACGCCTCTTATCACAAACTGGGATTCATATCCATGATCCACATACTCCACAATTTACAATGTATAACATACATCACATAACAACACATAACAACACTTTTCACGTTTCAACGTGTACATAATAACATCGCAATAGATATTGCATCATAACAACCATACATAACATAACGGGTACGGTTCCCTTTATGAACTGGCCCAAACATAGTCAGTTCACTTGTAGCCTAGAGAATGTTGCCAGTCTCATGATAAGCTCATTACATAACTTGTTACCGTCTCGTTAAATGAACGGATAACTTAACACAAGGTGTCTCGGATATAGTGATCCAAGCACACCGTACAAACATAACATAGTATGCCCCTGTGGCCCGACGTGAGTCAGTAATAGCCTTGGTTAAGCTAAAGGGAAGGTTGGAAACCGAATTGGAAAACAACCATAACATACGGAGAGGATCGAACCTGATATGATAACGACCCCCATACTCACATGCGTGGCCGGAACAGACCGGACTCCTCACTTCCCCCGTTAGCACTTGTCAGAAGTTCATCATTGAACTTAGTTAAACAGTCACAACATTGGGTTAAGTCTTGTTAGACACACACAAGGGAAGGGAGAGTCATACATTCACACACAAACATCACACACAAACATCACATAACTAACTCACGCATAGCCGTGGTTAGAACGTTCCTTAGGTCGGAAACGTTATCACCGGATACCGTTCTCCTATGTTTACCTAAGAGTGGTTAACTAGCCCTTCAAGCGCATTCGAGGTTACTGGTATCGGCACGTAAACATACAACAACCATAATGACTGTAAACTCGTTTCATGATTTATCTTATAACGTGGCAAACACACAGGAAAACACATTGGCATACAAGCCGGTGTAAACCGGTAGGCCACAGGTTGCAAGAAAACCATACCTGTCACCGGAGTCCACTTTACCACGTCCACTTATGTTCCTCGAGCAATTCTCGAACAACTGATAACATTACATGTACTTTTATTAACATCGGGGTAGCATGATTATTTAATGTCTAATGCTCATAACTTTTCCCCGTTAACTTAGTTACATAACTTCACTTTTTAACTTGTTTTACTTTTACATTTTAATACAACTTTTCCCCCACTATATTGTCATTATAACTCACTTAACATGTCCTCAAAAATCTTAAAACATCATTACTTAATAATCCCCATCATCCTATAGCCTTAAACCATGTTTTTGGTCCGATCGACCTTACCGACCGACCTTGCACAAGGTCGGTCCATTCCAGAACACATTACCGTCAAAATTTCTACTCCGACCGACCTTGTAAGTTCGGTCGCATGTTCGGTCCATTCCCGAGAGTTTCTTCCCTTTGAAAATTCAGGCCCGACCGAACTTGCCAAGTCCGGTCCCATGTTCGGTCGGTTCCAGAAACTTAATTCGTACACAAAATACAGGCCCGACCGACCTTGCAAGTCCGGTCCCCAAGGTCGGTCTGTTCCAGAAACTAATTCTCGAAGGGTAAACTGGGCTCGACCGACCTTGGCAAGTTCGGTCGCAAGGTCGGTCTGCTCCAGACCCTTATTTTCCATTGCCCATTTAACTCCAAACTTCACCTCATATATCCTAATATGTCCTAACCTCATTTGGGCACTTCAAACACATCTTTAACCATGTACTAAACTCTTTAAATCACACACCAAAACCATCTTTATCATTCCACAAACTCCTTACAAAATCTCTTAATACTTGTACATCTTTCATTTGGTTTTCTAAGTGGTATTTCACCTATAATGACCACTATGCCAAGATGTTCCCTCTACACCTTAGCATCATCTCTCAACATCTTTTCTTACTACCAAATCTCCTTGTCCACATTTTACCTAACATCATTTATTCCTTGGATACCAACATTACCTAAACCTTAAACAAACTTCTTCAAGACTTTAATACACCCACAAAAACGCACATTGAATTCCTAGAACTTCCAAGATAATACCTAAATCCTTGTAGCACTTTAAGTCACCTTAATACATGCTTTCTTTTCTAGTAAAACACTTGTTCACCTTTAACACTTCCTAGTTCACCAAAACTTATTTAAAACACTTAGAACTTCTTACACATCTTCCAAATTTTGCCATAGCTTCTCTTGTATATTCTCACATCCAAACACTTAGGTTTTCACCTTATTTCATTCAAGAACACCTAAAATCCATCGAGAGTATTCTCACACACATAACCTCACCAAATTTACACTACATCACAAAATAGTGCATAAACTTAATTGCTTGGCACTTAGGCCCCTAAATAACATGGCTCTTAGGCCCTTAAGATGCATAAATCATAAACACTGAATTTCCCACATTGTATTTGCCTTTGACCTGCAAACACACTCAACAATACATATGCCTTTTATAAATCCTTGAGAGCGTTTCACTAGCTCATTTACCATTGGCTCCTTAGGCATTTTATTAAGCATATCAAGCTCATTTTCCTAAGGCATTTAAACTACATTGAGATAGCATATTTACCTCTTTCCCTCACAACTTCTTTCTTGTTTCCTTGACTAAATTGGCAAGGCTTTTGGTTGCTTGTCAACTTATAAACATTATACAAATAATGTAATGAGTATACAAGCTTTAAGCTTCATCTCATTGTAAACCCTAGTTACATATATTATTTTAACACATTAAGGTAATTGTTTTACCTTTGAATGGAGAGAGAGCTTGAATGAGTATCAAGAAAGGACTCTTCCTAGCCGTTGGAAGATTCAAATGAAGCTAAACAAGAAAGGTAAAGACACCATGGTGAGGTGAATTTTCGGACAACACAAAACATGAAGGAAACATCATTTTTCTTTGAGTTTCCTTACCTTGAAGCAAAGGAGAACAATAATATGTGAAAAGGTGAGCTCAAGCTCCTTCAATGGTGAATCTCCATGGCACCAAAATCGAGTTCTTGAAGATTTGAAAAGGTAGAAATGTAGAGCTTGGTCTAACTAAGACAAATATGGTCTTAGAATTTGATTTGGAGCATGGAGTTGGATTTGGCAAGGAAATGAAGATGGAGAAGAGAGGCTACTATAGCAAACCGTAGAAGAGAGCATGAAGGGAGGAAGATCCGTGTGAAATGGAGAAATGAGAAGAAGAGAATGAGAAGGTAAGTTACTTTTGGAAGATATTATGTTATAAAGTAACTTTCTTCCTTTACTTACTTTTCTTTCCTTTCCTTAATTGATTTCTTTTACATGTTGGTGACTCACCATAGCAAAAACTGGCCCCCATTAGTATTATAGGGGTATGATAGTCTTTGTTGACCAATTTAATTACTTATAACAACATATGTTACAAACAAGCTTATTTTAGTTACTATTCACTAAAACAAGGCACATAGATGTGAAATTTTTGATTTCCCATTGATATAGACTTCCAAATGTGATACTATATAGTACACATGTTAACTAAAGAGTAATGATGGACATTTAGCCATACAAAACTCATTTACAAGAAAATTTTTCAAAAACGTGCTTTAAGACTCCTTAAAGCACATTTTGTGTTTTAACTTGTTTTCAAGCTTGGTTTTCTTTGGTAATTGATTTAATATGTTCATTAACATATTTATAAGGTATAGGTATGACCATTAGGTCTTATACAAATTTATCCCAAGCTTAGAGCACATTTTTGCTCATATTGACTTTAAGGTATATTCTTGTGTTTTATTTGGTTTAATTGTCTACCAAAATTTCCTAAGGACTTAATTAGCCTTATTAAATCATAATTGAATATTATTAAGTCTTGGTAGGCTCTTTGGGTCCCAACCAAGTTCACTCCAAGCTTAGAGCATGTTTTTGCTCAAGCTGTGTCTTAGTGCTTTATTGCATTTACTATGGTTTAAATTGTTCACTGATGTCTCTAAGGCACTTTTTAGCCTTCACATACCATAGTTTAGTATCTAAACAATATATCAGGGTTTGGGGTAATTCACCAATGACTGACAACTTAAAAAAAAACAAATCTCCTAACTCCTACTGATCAGCCTTCACTCTCTCCCACATCATCCTTTCTTCTTCCTTTTTCATTTTTATCAAAGTTCCGTACACATCCAACGGGAAAGTATACTTGTCTGATGGGAAGGGACATTCTAGGAGACATCTCTTTGCACATTTTAGAGGGTTGTGACTACAACCCTCACTAGAGGAGTAATCAACTGGGTTTTTATCTTTCTCTACATCCAGCAGTTATACTTCTTCTATGCACACTATCTATCTTGGTGTCAACCCGCTCAGGTCGTGTATAGTGTACGTCTTCGTAAGACTGTTACATACAAACTCATAGTCTAAGAATCCAACTGAGTAAGTGTTAAAATAAAGACACTTTTAAAATAAGCATTGAATTACAGGGATGATTATACCTGAAAGATGTGTCATTTTCTTTTTAATTGTGCTAGCGAATGAGGTTGATCACATGATAGTCATAGGATCATCCTCTAGTGACAGTTGACCCTATACAGTAGAAATTTTTTTATGTTTCAGATGGAGTTGCATAATATAAGTTGACAAACCAAACACGCATGAATTTGTAACAGGTTCCTTAGCAACGCAATACTAAAAACAAAGCATAATATATTAACCTCAAGTAATTGGTTTAAAAAAGTACATAGATTCATCGGAAGCACAATATATTCGTCTAAAAAAACTCCATCGACTCAGAGGGCTGAAAACAGAGTGTTCAACCACGCTCAAATATAGACTACGGTTTTCAATAGCGCGCTAGAGTATTTAAACTTGCAAATACTTATTCCAGTGCATGTATACCAGTTCACTAAGAATGTATAACCACAAATGTACATATTTACATTTCATAAAAACGGTTTAAAAAAAATGACAGATTAACAAACACAACCAAATTTTTATTTCTGCATATCCTTGTAAACCAAGAGAAGTGAAGTACTTACGCTGCGGAGGGAGTACATGTTTGGTAGAGTATTTAGAACGGAAAGTGACGAACTGCGCATTAAAAAACTTGTTTTAGAACGAAATAGGGATACATTAATAGAAGGAACGAGAAGCACATGATATTAGGTAAATGACTAAATAAATGCCTACCGGCCGGGGGAGGGAGACAACAAAAATGAGAAACAACAAAAGGAAGAAGAAGAGAGGAGGGAACTTACCAAGATCGGGTTGAAGTGGAGGCTTTGCAGTACTCAACTATTGAACCGACGGGAGTGAAGTGAAGGTTTTTGATATCAGAGATAGAAGATGAAGAGGCATGCACAGGAAGTTAAGTACACGTTCAATTGAGAAGGGTTTTATCGGTAATTACTAATATCTGTAGAGTATGAGAAATAAAAAGACTGCCAAAACTAACTTTAGATAACGGTTCTTTAAATAACCATAATCTAATGTCCGCAAAGTAAATTAATTTTGATCTTGCAAAAAAAAACATCTATACCGAGTTTCAAACTCACGTTAATGGGTAATGACTCATGAATCCCGACCATTGGGCCATGAGTCTCTACCTTTTTGATCTAGATCATTAAATATATATATATATATATATATAATGCACACTCTAAAGTAAAGTTTTTTAAACGAACATTATTTTTAGTTTATGTCATTTAAAACTTTTACGGTGTTGTTTCATTCAATATGGCATGTACTACAATAATTGAATTATTATTCCAGATGTTTTAGATCTCATAAATTTATTATGTGAATATTTTAAAATATATTATGGTGAAAAAAAATTATTTGGTTTATAAATCAACTTTTATATATATATATATATATGATAGGGAAAATTACACATCCCACATGTAACACCCCCGAATAAATATCCAATAGTACAAAACCAAGCTCCTAGTCATAATACATGATAACTACGCAGCGGATTCTCGATGCCATCCGGGTGCTACAGATGCCAACCACCCACGTGGTTGACAGACCACATCACCAATACTAAGTTACGGTCTGCATGACTGGAAACAGCTCTCGCCAAACTCATATACAATATAAGATACAATTTCAAATATCGAGTGTCTCCAACAATTGCCAAATTATGAACTGAAAATTACATCTCGGGTACATTAAACATATAGCCACATCTTCAAACGTTATGCCCTGATGGACTACCCCCATGGTAGCCATCCCGCCTACGCTCCGTTATCGTCCGGCATAATACCTGTAAAAATTTGGTTTGGGAAGGACTCAGCAAACTACGCTGAGTATGAACGTGTGAAGCCCGTATGTTGCCGGGCCACACGACTACTTGGTCGAATATTATTAAGTCAATTTACATGCTATAAGAAAGCAGTAAAACACACCACAGTACATCATGGTATCATACACACTTAAAGGTAGTAACGCATTAGCAACAACAACCAAGCACAACATGCTGACAACATAGCACATTCAACACGCATCCAAGCACAACGAACTGCTAGAATAACAACAACAATTCATGTAAGTAATAAAACGTGTGCATAGGTATGTTATACCCATGATCCTCACTATGGGATCATTCGAGCGTTGTGTGTTTTCATTTATTTCTCTTGTTCCCATAACATGTGTTTTCTTTCTCTTTTCATGCACCCGGTCAGGGGATATGGTTAGATCCCGTGACCGTATCATGTAGGTGTCAATCTTTCCTGGTTTCTTTAAGGTTTGTTTGTGAATTCTCTTGTCACCCCAAGTTGAAGAACGTCTTCTCCATAGCCAATCCTCCATTCCCGGCGTCGTGCGTCGAGGAAGCGGGGTCATCTCTAGACTTCAGGATGTGTTCCACCAATAGGTGTTTTACTTTTCATTAACATTATAAGTTCGACACCATAGTGGGTGTCATTAGAAGTCCTCGATAGTTTAAGAGGAGTTTTCTTCTTGTATAGTTGTTTCGTTTTGTTTGCGTAGTTCGTCGCGTTTCATTTCAAGTTCATAAACGAGAAGGGACTAAACTACTGTGTGCGCGCAATTAATATGCAACAGTGATATAGCAATCATATAAGCAAGATACGCAAGCAATCCAATTTCATGCTTTAATCTTATGGTCATTTTCACACAAAGCACACAGCAAACAAGCCGTGTAACACGGCAACATACGAACCACACATGTCCATACCTTATTTGAAGCACAAGTCGTCTTACACTCGAAGTCCCGGTCGGGGTTCACTACGGCCCTAACGTTAATTAAAAACAAAGGGGTCAGTTTATTATTTTATGTGACGACACTTTATATCGTATGTTATTCCTTAGGTAAGTTGTTACACGCTTAGTTTAGATTGACTCTTAGAATCCTTCATGCATTAATCCTAGACTTAACTTACTCCTAGGATATTTCATATCTTTATTTACATACTAACCAAGCCCTTTTTCCTTAGGTAATGTTTTGGGGCGTTTTTAAAGTAATTATGTAACAAGTTTGTATAACATAGATATAACTTGTCTAGTGTGTATTCCTTCCTTAGATAAATAGGTGAGCAATATTTTAACCCTTGTATAATGATAATATAGATCATAGAATATTCCTAAACCTTTATACAGAAACCCAAGGGTTTCAAAATCTGAAACGCAAGTCCTTTGTAATACCATAACTGACTTCATCTTTAGTGTAGATTGATGTACAACCTTCTCCACATGTTTCACTAACTTACTATTGATTAGCTATTATTTGTGTTCATTATTAAACTGAAACACCTCTTATAATACCCTTATAATCTAGTTATACAGAAACTATAACCTCACTGAAACTGAACATAAACTACCCATTTTTTTTCCTCGGTTATTGTTGTTAGTTTAGTTTATGTTTAATTCTTTCTTGCAGTGCTTACACAACCAATCACGGGTGTTAACCTTGGTTTATACTCAAGACTAGACTCATGAAACACCCACACCGCATCTGTAGCTAGTTACACAGACACAGACACAGAAGAAGGAAACCAGAAAAACTGAAACTAAAAACCCATGAGACCAATGCCTTCTCCTTGTTTCTTTTCTATTCAGATGCAATTCTTTCCTTCAGATCTCTCCCCTATGTACTTCTTACCCAGTTACTAGTTTTATCTCCCCTTTTAAACTCAAAACCACTCCACAATTACTCCCTTACTTCCCTATACAGAAGCAGAAACAAACTTCCAGAAACAAGTATAAAACTGAAACAGAAACTGCTATGTCTTTCTATATTTCCCTCTGTCTCTCTTTTCTGTTCCGAATCTGTTTTCTATTTCCTTCTAAGTATCTGTACTTAGTGTGTTAATAAGTTTTTAAAGCTCCAGACAGACCAAGACTAACCTAGACAATGTCTCGAGTTTCCTCTGCACAAAAACCAGAAAACTGATACTGATTTCTTCTCTTCTGTTTCGCATCTGTTCTTTTAATCTCCTTTCTTTTGTCCTTAGCTACCTGGTTCTTAAGTCCTCAAGTGATTTGCCAACTTAATTTACCTTTGTAATAATGCTACTGGTTCATACCCTAGACACCACTACACTTCTAATGTTCCAGTATAATCTGTTACAAAAACTGAGATTAACCACCACCTGAAACTGAACTCGACACCACTGTTGCTTTTATCTTTTTGGTTTTCAAATTTCAGATAACCCAAGGCAATCAGGACTGCTCACATGAGATCCCTTTACACAAGGTCTGTAAACTTAAAAGAGCAGCAAACAGGTAATGCAAGTGGTGATTATTACTAGGCTATAGAAACTGATAACCTGATGTGAACTTTCTGTTATAGTTGGTTGCTGTCTCTTTAATCTCTCTTCTGTTTTTCCTAAACTGATCTACAACCTCCTCCCAACTAACTTACATTCTTAGTTAAGACAGTTATAAGACTCTAAGTTCATTTTCCACCCAAGGAGCAAGACACACCCTCTGAGAAAAACTCTACACAGAAACTGCTAGAACTGAAACAGAAAAAAATAAAATCTACAACTCAAAACTGAAAGACTGATGTTTCTCTTTTATTACCAGTTTCTGTTACCCCATTAAACTTTGATCTCTAGTTTCTCCAACTTATTTAGCTGTTTAGTTAGGACCTCACTGCTGTTTAACTCTCAGAATAGACCTTAAAGTGGCATGGACTACTACTATTAGACAGAAATTCGAAAACTGCAACATAACCTGAACTGAATGAAACAGAACCCATGTTCTGTTACTCTTCCTTTCTGTCACCTGTCTTTCTATTTTTACCACGGTGCCTACAGGTTTACTTAAGAGCATTAGAATGTTTTAGACCTATTAACTACTCAACACAGTTTTCTATATTTCCTTGCAACAGATCCTAAATAACAAGTTTCCAGTAGAAACTATAGATTGAAATGGTAGGCCTGATATGATATCTTCTTCTTCAGCTAGTTTGCCTCGGTTATCTGACCAGGTTCTTGGTTTGCCCCAACGGTTACAGTGACTTAGTTAGGTTTTCATCATAGTTCCAGCTATACCTCGTACTCAGAAGTGACCCAATCCCCACTCATGTAGCTTCTGTGCTAACTTCATAGAAAACTAAGTGTTCAGAAACTGCAACTCTAACACTCAAGTCTGATAGTCTCTCTTTATTACCCTTTGTGTATTCACAGATCTGTCTCTCTATATTTATTTCTTTTTTTTCCAAACTGGTTTGGTTACTGATTTAGATAACTTACTAAGTTTCTAACCTCAAAACAAAACCATAGTAACAAGGCTATCCCCTGAGGAGGTACTATACAGAAAGTACCCTATATCAGAAACTGCAATAAAATCCTCATATCAGGCTGATCTGTTTCACTTGGTTTCGGTTATGAAGTTGTTAGTTCTATACAGTGTAACTATGTAGCTTATTACCTCTTTGTTTTTGGAATAGGTTTCTCCTGGAATCCTTCTTGGCACGATGCAGGCTCCCAGACCTCTAGCACTCAGCCTCAACTGGAAAGGATTTCACAGGTGTTACTCTTGACTTATCAGAAATGAAACAGAAGAGGAGGTGGAACTAGAATGGATTTTCCTTGTGAGCTACCTTCTGGTTATGCTCCCGCAGAGATGGTGAGCAGCCATGGACCGAGGTAAGTTCGAGGAAGCCTAGAGACTGCATGGGGGGAGAGTCGAGCATAAAAAAAAAAGAGGGTTGAGTGTAAACTTTCAAACGGCATCAATTCTCAGAGACACTGGGCATGTAGCAGGCAGCTCTAAACACACTACCTGAATGGATTCTCGAACAGGAAGTAGCAGGGGCAGTAGTTACTTGTTCCTTCTGGTCCTGCTCTCTGGTTGTACCTCTGGCCATGCGAGAACAGTTGGGAAAGAAGAGGAGGTTAAGCAGCAGTGGATCTCGGACATGGGAAAAAAAGAAAATGAACTTCAGTTGCTCTTACCTTGTGCCTCAGGAATCAGAGAGTGCGACTAGAGGTTCCTGCCCATGCAGAACCGGTTCACAACAAGAGGGTGGAGAAAATGGTCTATGGGTTTTTGAATAACAAGGCACAAGACGCGGGGGAAACAACGCAGTGTGTGGGAGTTTGCAATTCATGGCTCTGGTGCCTAAAAATCTGAAACAGAAGCGGCTCTGTCCCAGATGCGTGACCGGTTGTAGTGGTCTCTCAGGTTTACGATGCTAAAAGGGAAAGGGAGTATGGAGGATGGAGTAAATTATTGGGTTATCAGGATATTGGTTTCTGTTTACACAGATTAGTGAGGGAACATTCCCTGCAGATGCCCAAGTTTACCGTCATTTGTTTTTGATTACAATACCTTACTGAGATTGAGAGGGTGAGGGATTCAGGAAGTGTTCGTGGTCTCCGATTACAAGAAGGAAAGGGGGAGGATGTCATTCCCGATCAAGAATCCAGTGTAACAGCTGAAGTTTCTCATTGTCTCCCCTACACATTCACGGTATTTGGAATCAGACAGCATAAGACATTGAGGACAGGATTTTTTTTTTGTTCTCGGGCAGACCCATGGAGTATGGGCAACTGAATAGAATAGGATGTTGCCTCTGAATTGGAGGGGGTATGAGCTGAATCTTCTTGTTTTCCGTTTCTTCACCCTTTTTTTTTTTCTGTTGTTCGATGCCGTTGTCTCGAGGGAGAAGAAAGGCGTCAATGCTTCAGGGAGTGTGACTGATTCTGTTGTTTCTTTTCTTTTCATTTACCTTAGTTGATTTAGTACTAATTCCAATTAGTGTGAGTTATAGCTGAAATTGAGCGCAGCTCACGGTAAGCAACGGAACACGTACGGGGGGTCTTGGGTTCGAGCCTCCACGGGAGCATCTTTGCTCCCCTTTTTTATTTCTTTTTATTTGGATAGTTAAACATGTGTACTATATATATGTGACTATATATTATTTTGTATTGTTATTTTTATTATTATTATTTCGTTACGAAGTTTCGTAACGCAACGTTACGCATGTGTTCTTTCGTGTTCGTACATATATATATATATTCGTACGTTAATATGGACGATATATTTATTTGCTTATTGTTACAAGGTTATGCGACGTTATCCTTTTCTTACAACGTTACGATATCGTAACGTTACATATTTGTAGTTTTCGTATTCGTACCTACACATGTATATACATAAGCTAGCTTTAGTTGTTCATACGTTATTTTGTGTCCGTATTATAAAACGTGTTAAGATTTTATACGTTTAATATCTAGGGGTATTTCAGCTTACCCCCCCTTAAAAGAGACTTCGTCCCGAAGTCTTACTTCCTTAACTTATATTTTCCACTCCTGGTAATCTTAGGGATCCAGTCTCGCATTCATTCCCGATACACAAAGGGTTAAGTTCATAATTAAAATTCTCAGTGCGTCTAAGCACCATGCCACATCAGTGGCTTCACACGAGTTCTCATGATAACCCAAGATGCTAGCAATGAGTATAACATGTTAAAGTGCCAGCCAAGACACACAACAGTCATTCATACAGAGCATACATATACGTACATAACATTTCCACAGATACACGAACGCAGTTCACACATATAGCATCCAAACATAGCACATCATACAAGCAACAACATATACGAACGCAGTTCACACACATAGCACATCATACGAGCAACAAAAATAGCAAAAGCGAAACACGCCTACTGCAGACGTTTATTTGTGAGTGGTTTAGAGCAGGTGTAATTAACATAAAAGAAAGAAATTAAAACCCAAAAATAACGTCGGGCTGCAAATAAATCCCGGTCGCAGTAGTATAGTGAAAATGTAAGCAACCGGATGTCGAACCGTGGGACTATATATATATTATAGTACCTAAGCGTGTCACAAGAGGGGGGTGGATTAATTGACTTGCAAAATAAATAAAAAGAAAGAATAAAATAAACTAAGTTTACAGATAAATAAAATGGAACTCTGGGTCAGGTTAATATAATCTGCATAATTAAGCTATCTCTACTGGTTTAATAATTTGGCAAGGTTCCTGTAGTTATCTTAAGGACTAAGTCATAGCCTCATAAGAACTCGTTCACCTGTAATGCAAGGTTCTAATCAAGGTTCAAGCAAAAGCCTGCGAACGGCAGAGGAGTATTGAGGAATTACATTTGCAACTGAATACTAACTTATTAAATCATAACGAGTTTCCTCCAGTTTTACGTCTTAATTAACCTGTCTATTTTTCACCTGGTCTGATCAAAATAGACTTAGTAAAGCAGTTTAATAAATTCGCGAGATCTATTAAAAAGGTGCGTGATAACTTTTAAGCGTAACAAACTTCATTAAATTAAAACCAGTAAAAACATTGCAAAATTGATACAGAACATAATAATTATTCCCAGAGTAAATGTAAACTAGCCTAACATATTAAATAGATAGATAGAGACGAGAGTAATAGAAATCATCCGTAATCACTCCGTCTCACTCTGCTATTTTGTGTACGTAGGGCTAGAGGTGAATTTGTGGAATGTAAAATAAATAAAATGGAGAATACGGGAGAAGAGAAATGAGATGAATGTGTGAAGTGGTGAAGTTGGGTCGTGGATGGATTGGTGGTGATGTGTAGAATTCGTGAGTAATTTATTGAGTGAAGCTCGTGGGTTTATATAGACAAAGAAAGAAGAAAGCAGAGAAGATAGACAGACGCGTGAGGCGGTGGAAGATTGAGCTCTTTGATTGCTCTCATTGATTGCAGGGGACAGACAGCTGAAGACAGGCGTGAATTAAGGTAGGCGCAGACAGTGGACGAGTGGGCGAGTTGCAGACAGTCGGTGAAGGTAAGTTGGAGACGACGACAGGCGAAGGCGAAGAAGAGAAACTGGTCGCGAGGCACAACCGCCTCCTTGACCGCCAGCTAGTGGGCGGTGCCCACACTCGAGTCCGCCTCCTTAACCGCCAGATATGAGGCGGGTCTTCCTAGCCTTGTCCGCCTCCTTAACCGCCAGATAAGCAGGCGGTCCTCTCCTATGTGTCCGCCTCGCGGTTTGCTACTTCTTGTCCGCCACTTAAGAGGTGGTAGCCCTCCACCATCTGCCACATTGACCGCCAGGCGGTCTTGTGTGTGGTGTCCGCCCCCCTTATGGGCGGGGCGGTTGCATGCCCACTCGCGGACGTCTCAGCCTTCTCATGCGATATTATGTATATTATATACATATATATATAACAATCTTCAACCGGCTCTACATTCTAAGTCCGTTTTCTGAGCCGTTTGCGTCAATGCGTTCGTCTCTTTATCTACTTTAGTCCCAGCTTGGTTTTCCTCATGTTAAACCAATAAATTAGTGAGATAATAATAAAACATAAACTAGAGGAAAACTAACCGAAGTGGAGAAATGAGCAAGAAAAGTGTTAATATTATATATGAAATACACCTATAAATCATGCTCATTTGGACACTTATCACACCCCCACACTTATCTTTTTGCTTGTCCTCAAGCAAAACTACGTACCCAAGTAGGAAATGCTCAATACTAACAAATATTATTATGAAGGGTAGGATAAACATGATCTTTTTACCTTATTGAGGAGTGTGAAAAATTAACTGCTGGTGGCATAGGTGTGCTCAGGGTAAAAATAAAATATAGAGTTTCGGGGTATGATCCAGGGTACTTCAATGTTTCTTTTTAGGTGACTCTGAGAACTTTTACCATGGCCAACTTCTCTCAAGAATGGGCATTGAGAAGAAAACAAAAGGAAAAATAGATTTATGCATTTGTTTCACTTTTGCATAAGAGATGAGAAAATGTAGGCATCACGCCTTTGTTTTTAAGAACACTCAACTCTCTTTGTTGTTACCAATGGTGTCTCGCTAGTCCCTTATTATTTTGTATATTTTTTTTCTTTTTTAACAGAGAAGTACCCCTTAGCAATCCCTAAGAGAGAAGACAGAAAGAAACCCTGAGCAATAAAATCCAACCATTTGCAGATATTTGGTCACACCGCATATAAAATGCTCCTCAAAAGTGATCAAAATTTTAAAATTTGTACCATTTATCCTACAATTCATAACAATATTTATTCTTAAAGAGAACAACCCACATATAAAGGGTCCACGATATTGAATTTGAACAAACGAAAGATAAGGAGAGAGATTAAACATTTAAGCACAAAATGTCACCGAAAAGGGCACACACTCCCCCACACTTAAATTGAACAATGTCCTCATTTGTTCACCAGAAAAACAAGGGAAGGTTTCAGAAGACCTTTTCGGTAAGTAGATAATTAGAGATAACACAAAGATCACAAATAAACATTTAAGCACATAAACTCCTCTGCATTTTTTATTTAAAATAAAAGCATAATTAAAGAAACTGGTACTCCCCTGATTTTATTTTTGCTTGCTGTTAAAGGAGCTCCCCCACACTTGAGCTTCAGCCTCAAGTAGCGTAGCTTGGTTGCGGTGTCCACATGGAGGTGCACCTGCATAAGACACTAGAAGCAACCATACTAAAAAACAGGGTTAAAAGTTAGCAAAAATAAAATTTAAAGAGAACCTGAAAATTAAAAGAGCATAAAAGCAAATAAAATAAAAGTACACCCGGGTTGCCTCCCGGGAAGCTGCCCTTCTTTAACGTCTTTGGCTAGACGCCTGCTCGTTATCCTGGATCAAAACAAAACGTTACCTCGGCATATAAAATAAGAAAATTAATACTCCACAAAATCTGGTGTTTGAGGAGGTATTGCCGGGAACGTAGTTCTAACAGAAGACCCGGCGGTGCAGATTTTTCTTCCTCAAATTGGAGGATGTAAAAGTCCTCCTCTTGTAGGTGAGGTTTATAGAAAGAACGCTGTTTGATATCATCTTCAGAGAAAGTTGATTCTTTGAAGGTGATAGTGGCGTTTTGTTTGGATATTTTGGTGGGAGGTGATGGCAATTCCTTCTCTTTATTTTCGAGGATATAAATATCCTCATTGTCTGGGTATATTATAGAGAAGGATGGAAAATAGCGGTAATTGATTTTAGAGGGAGGGGTCTTTATGAATGGCTCGTCTGGAGTGGGGTGGTCTACCTCTTGAACTGTTTCGCTCATTGATTGCTCTAGTAGTTGAGCGATTCTCTCCAGGTAGTCTGGTTGATCTTCTAACCAGAGTTGCTCTTGGACTATGAGACAATCCTCAAAATCATGAGCTCCCCCACATTCGGAGCAGTATAAATCCTGCCAAAATTCAAACGCTTCTTCCATTTGCCACGTACAAAGAGTTTTTTTTTTGTGTTTTTCTGTATAAAACAAAACTACTGAAAAAGATTAGAAAATAAAATGATTAGGAACAAACATAATAATAATATAAACAAAATATAAAAGTTAATAAAATATAAACAACAACAATAATAATATAGACAAAATATTCTAATATAACAAGTGAATAATCCGGGGCTTAGGGACTAGAATAAACTAGTCCCCGGCAACGGCGCCATTTTGCAGACGTTTATTTGTGAGTGGTTTAGAGCAGGTGTAATTAACATAAAAGAAAGAAATTAAAACCCAAAAATAACGTCGGGCTGCAAATAAATCCCGGTCGCAGTAGTATAGTGAAAATGTAAGCAACCGGATGTCGAACCGTGGGACTATATATATATTATAGTACCTAAGCGTGTCACAAGAGGGGGGTGGATTAATTGACTTGCAAAATAAATAAAAAGAAAGAATAAAATAAACTAAGTTGACAGATAAATAAAATGGAACTCTGGGTCAGGTTAATATAATCTGCATAATTAAGCTATCTCTACTGGTTTAATAATTTGGCAAGGTTCCTGTAGTTATCTTAAGGACTAAGTCATAGCCTCATAAGAACTCGTTCACCTGTAATGCAAGGTTCTAATCAAGGTTCAAGCAAAAGCCTGCGAACGGCAGAGGAGTATTGAGGAATTACATTTGAAACTGAATACTAACTTATTAAATCATAACGAGTTTCCTCCAGTTTTACGTCTTAATTAACCTGTCTATTTTTCACATGGTCTGATCAAAATAGACTTAGTAAAGCAGTTTAATAAATTCGCGAGATCTATTAAAAAGGTGCGTGATAACTTTTAAGCGTAATAAACTTCATTAAATTAAAACCAGTAAAAACATTGCAAAATTGATACAGAACATAATAATTATTCCCAGAGTAAATGTAAACTAGCCTAACATATTAAATAGATAGATAGAGACGAGAGTAATAGAAATCATCCGTAATCACTCCGTCTCACTCTGCTATTTTGTGTACGTAGGGCTAGAGGTGAATTTGTGGAATGTAAAATAAATAAAATAGAGAATACGGGAGAAGAGAAATGAGATGAATGTGTGAAGTGGTGAAGTTGGGTCGTGGATGGATTGGTGGTGATGTGTAGAATTCGTGAGTAATAGAAATCAGACGCGTGAGGCGGTGGAAGATTGAGCTCTTTGATTGCTCTCATTGATTGCAGGGGACAGACAGCTGAAGACAGGCGTGAATTAAGGTAGGCGCAGACAGTGGACGAGTGGGTGAGTTGCAGACAGTCGGTGAAGGTAAGTTGGAGACGACGACGGGCGAAGGCGAAGAAGAGAAACTGGTCGCGAGGCACAACCGCCTCCTTGACCGCTAGCTAGTGGGCGGTGCCCACACTCGAGTCCGCCTCCTTAACCGCCAGATATGAGGCGGTCTTCCTAGCCTTGTCCGCCTCCTTAACCGCCAGATAACAGGCGGTCCTCTCCTATTGTGTCCGCCTCGCGGTTGCTACTCTCTTGTCCGCCACTTAAGAGGCGGTAGCCTCCTCCACCATCCGCCACATTGACCGCCAGGCGGTCTTGTGTGTGGTGTCCGCCCCCCTTATGGGCGGTTGCATGCCCACTCGCGGACGTCTCAGCCTTCTCATGCGATATTATGTATATTATATACATATATATATAACAATCTTCAACCGGCTCTACATTCTAAGTCCGTTTTCTGAGCCGTTTGCGTCAATGCGTTCGTCTCTTTATCTACTTTAGTCCCAGCTTGGTTTTCCTCATGTTAAACCAATAAATTAGTGAGATAATAATAAAACATAAACTAGAGGAAAACTAACCGAAGTGGAGAAATGAGCAAGAAAAGTGTTAATATTATATATGAAATACACCTATAAATCATGCTCATTTGGACACTTATCACCTACCCCCCCTAAAAATGGATTACGCCCACGTAATCCTTTTTATACCATCCTAGATACTTGGTTCAAGATGTTTGAACTTCCATGAAGCATTCCAGTTCCTATGCAATGTAGCTTACATTATGCTCTCATCAAAGGCCTTGATCATGTTAAGGGTTTAGTCTCTGTATCCAAAAGGCTCTTATCGGTAGTCGTACTGATCTAGAAACGGATTCGGGTTTAGCCTCTCCAGGTTTAAGGTATTGGCCGATAGGTCACTTGTTACTCAACTGGAAGATGTGCGATATGGTCCACCAGCTTCTGCTGCGCGACTCTGATTACCTTCGGGTTTAGCTTTCCCTTACTAAGTCTTTCAAGGTAGTGGATGGTTTAATTGTTTCTTCCGCCTAGTCTCTTGGCTAACATGGGGTAATTTAATTTATACACGGTCTCTGTGGATTTTATTTTGTCTATTCAGTTCCTTTGGAGACTGGATATTCATGCTTTTGGTGCGCTTTTTAAGCGTCTAGATTTTTGTTTCTGGCTGCCCCTTTTGGGTGTTAATGATTTAGTTCTTGTTATTTGAATGTTATCGACGTGTCACTGTTACCATGACTGGTTTAGTTTTTTACTACTGCTCATACCTATGTTTAGTTTTTACAACCCGATTAGACGTCTTTCGTCTCTAAGTATCTTTATTTTCCAGCCCAATTATGGCTTTGATCCTGTTGGTTGACTTCGATTGGTTTCAGTCAAAAGGTTACTAAATTATATATGTTAGAGGTTTCTGTGGTTGCAGCCTCTAAATTTCGAATCACGTATCAATGTATTCTACCCGTTTGTATTATCTACATCGATATCGCATCCTTCATATTTTGTAGTTTATGTGTCCACTTGTAGGAGGTTTCGGGAGTTATCCAACCCTTACGTGGTCAGCGTAAGTGTTGGACTATCCTTCCACCCCAATTTGTGCTCAGTATCACTTGACCTGACCAGGGTTAAGTTCAACCTCGCACGTCCAACAAACAATCATTCAATAAATTTTTTTTTCTTCCAACTATGATATATCTAAATGTGTACATATATACATTACTCATTCTGTCCATAATATGTATCCTTATGTGTTATAAGTTCCAAGGTCGTATTTGAATTATACTACCATTTTGTCTTAAATATGCACATCTGGTGTTTCCATTAATTAAATGATATATTGGTACATACATTCGTACCCTTCTGATATTATCATTTCTTTTCATTCCAAGTTCTCATATAGGGGGAGATGTAGTATGGATATAGGTGATCCATCCGCACCATTTATAGATATGGATATAGGTGATCCATCCGCACCGTATTCATAGATATAGTATGGATATAGGTGATCCATCCGCACCGTATTCATAGATATAGTATGGATATAGGTGATCCATCCGTACCGTATTCATAGATATAGTATGGATATAGGTGATCCATCCGCACCGTATTCATAGATATAGTATGGATATAGGTGATCCATCCGCACCGTATAGATATAGTATGGATATAGGTGATCCATCCGCACCGTATTCATAGATATAGTATGGATATAGGTGATCCATCCGCACCGTATTCATAGATATAGTATGGATATAGGTGATCCATCCGCACCGTATTCATAGATATAGTATGGATATAGGTGATCCATCCGCACCGTATTCATAGATATAGTATGGATATAGGTGATCCATCCGCACCGTATAGATATAGTATGGATATAGGTGATCCATCCGCACCGTATTCATAGATATAGTATGGATATAGGTGATCCATCCGCACCGTATTCATAGATATAGTATGGATATAGGTGATCCATCCGCACCGTATAGATATAGTATGGATATAGGTGATCCATCCGCACCGTATAGATATAGTATGGATATAGGTGATCCATCCGCACCGTATAGATATAGTATGGATATAGGTGATCCATCCGCACCGTGTTCATAGTCTTCCCATATGATTAGGTTCTCTTAATCTTGCCTTATGTTAACCCCAGGTGTTATAATGAATAATTTGTCCCTTTTTTTGTCATGGTTGTTATACTAAATAGGAGAAATTAAGTTATACGATATTGTATAATTGAATTTAAACCATAAGGTTGGAAATTTCTTGGCTATGTGATATTAATCTTGACAAATATTTGAAGTAAGAAGATGTATATAAAATACTTCCACATATACAGTTGGTATTTAAAGTGGATATAGTACATGTATAAGTAAGTAATAATGAATAAATGGGCTTACAAAATAATGAGTATAGTGAATAAACTTTAAAAGTTTATGATGGTATTATACAAATGTTACATGATATCAAGATAGGAGTCTCAATATAAGTTTGCAATATATTACAACTAGTGGGAATGATCGCTTTACATAAAATAATGAAATGTAACATCAAATAAAGGGAGTTTGGTAAGTTATATATATTGTACGTGCATAAAGGCGTGACTAATATTTGTAGGAAAATACGTATAAAATATGGTTGAGAACCATGCAATATTACATGATGGGGGTTATAAATGAAATTAGTTGATAAACTGTAATTTATACAAACCAGGGTAGCATATTTACAAAGTACATGCATTATTTAATACCGTATATATGATGAATGTCGTAAACCAAAGTACTATATATATTATATGATTAAATCCAATAGACATTGCATATATGTAAACATATATGTGTGGAACCGAGAATATATGTATATATATATAAATATATATGATATGGTTTTACTATCATGTAATGGTAATTGACAGGTGTTATGACCCTAGCGTCAGGATATATATACTACAAGTCATACTGTGTAATTTAAAGTATGGTTTATTAAAATGAATAACGTGGTATGTAATATCTGGTATAATACCAAACGGTTAAGTAATACCATCATATAATGTTAGTGCTTGAGCATTGAATGCTACGGGAAATAACGTTGCAGGTGTGGTCACTTCTTTCATCACCATAGTTAATGATATACATACGGTCCAAAGGGTTTATCTTTTTATATCATTGAATTTTACAGTTACCGTTGTATTGCTTGCGGTTGTTTTTGATAGTTCCTCTTTCGGAACTTGTTCCTCCATGATCGGAACTTAATTCTTTATGGCCCACAACTCCTTTTATTTGGTCTCCTTGAACAGAATATTTGATAGATGTTTGAACATATTGGCGGATTCATTGCCTTTTTTCATATCCGTTTGCTTTGTGCTGGGGTAGGGAATTAATTGAATTCCGTATTATTATACTTTAGTGTGTAACATTGTGTTATGCTTCGTTAAGCATAATAGGTCGTACCAATTTTATTGTGTAATTTTGTCTTGAGCTATATTCTCTTATTTCATTGTCTTACGAGATGTTTTCTTAAAGTACCCTCTTAAGTGTTAGAATTGTAGAATTTATCTCAATTCCCATCCTTGGCTTAATTGATTGCTTATTTTAGCTTTATTTATTTCATGTATTTTAGGGTATTTCGGTCCTCTTTGCTTGTGTGGTTGGTCCTATCGACTGCTACGCATGTCGACCCAAGTTGTCGCTAAAATTGGTCCCCCTACGGGTAGTATCCTTTTGGCAACGTCGATTGTATAGTATAGTCTTTTCTCCTCGGGTTGATTGTACAACATTAAGTAGATGCCAGATCGGGTTTCCCCGAGTAAGAGGAGGCTTTCTACCTCTCCGGCGTTTTTTTCTATGATTTGAAATGGACTCTTGGGACGTAGGGGTTGGGTGTAGGTGTCTGTTAGGTATCCAGTAATTACTGGGGAAGAATCCTAACTATCGCGCCTCACATGCTAACCCTTAACCCCATTTCCCCGAATTCAGGTTTTCCTATGCTCGGTACTTCTCTGTTCCAGTCATCAGAGCGCAACTACGCTCTGATACCACTTTCTGTAACACCCCCGAATAAATATCCAATAGTACAAAACCAAGCTCCTAGTCATAATACATGATAACTACGCAGCGGATTCTCGATGCCATCCGGGTGCTACAGATGCCAACCACCCACGTGGTTGACAGACCACATCACCAATACTAAGTTACGGTCTGCATGACTGGAAACAGCTCTCGCCAAACTCATATACAATATAAGATACAATTTCAAATATCGAGTGTCTCCAACAATTGCCAAATTATGAACTGAAAATTACATCTCGGGTACATTAAACATATAGCCACATCTTCAAACGTTATGCCCTGATGGACTACCCCCATGGTAGCCATCCCGCCTACGCTCCGTTATCGTCCGGCATAATACCTGTAAAAATTTGGTTTGGGAAGGACTCAGCAAACTACGCTGAGTATGAACGTGTGAAGCCCGTATGTTGCCGGGCCACACGACTACTTGGTCGAATATTATTAAGTCAATTTACATGCTATAAGAAAGCAGTAAAACACACCACAGTACATCATGGTATCATACACACTTAAAGGTAGTAACGCATTAGCAACAACAACCAAGCACAACATGCTGACAACATAGCACATTCAACACGCATCCAAGCACAACGAACTGCTAGAATAACAACAACAATTCATGTAAGTAATAAAACGTGTGCATAGGTATGTTATACCCATGATCCTCACTATGGGATCATTCGAGCGTTGTGTGTTTTCATTTATTTTCTCTTGTTCCCATAACATGTGTTTTCTTTCTCTTTTCATGCACCCGGTCAGGGGATATGGTTAGATCCCGTGACCGTATCATGTAGGTGTCAATCTTTCCTGGTTTCTTTAAGGTTTGTTTGTGAATTCTCTTGTCACCCCAAGTTGAAGAACGTCTTCTCCATAGCCAATCCTCCATTCCCGGCGTCGTGCGTCGAGGAAGCGGGGTCATCTCTAGACTTCAGGATGTGTTCCACCAATAGGTGTTTTACTTTTCATTATCATTATAAGTTCGACACCATAGTGGGTGTCATTAGAAGTCCTCGATAGTTTAAGAGGAGTTTTCTTCTTGTATAGTTGTTTCGTTTTGTTTGCGTAGTTCGTCGCGTTTCATTTCAAGTTCATAAACGAGAAGGGACTAAACTACTGTGTGCGCGCAATTAATATGCAACAATGATATAGCAATCATATAAGCAAGATACGCAAGCAATCCAATTTCATGCTTTAATCTTATGGTCATTTTCACACAAAGCACACAGCAAACAAGCCGTGTAACACGGCAACATACGAACCACACATGTCCATACCTTATTTGAAGCACAAGTCGTCTTACACTCGAAGTCCCGGTCGGGGTTCACTACGGCCCTAACGTTAATTAAAAACAAAGGGGTCAGTTTATTATTTTATGTGACGACACTTTATATCGTATGTTATTCCTTAGGTAAGTTGTTACACGCTTAGTTTAGATTGACTCTTAGAATCCTTCATGCATTAATCCTAGACTTAACTTACTCCTAGGATATTTCATATCTTTATTTACATACTAACCAAGCCCTTTTTCCTTAGGTAATGTTTTGGGGCGTTTTTAAAGTAATTATGTAACAAGTTTGTATAACATAGATATAACTTGTCTAGTGTGTATTCCTTCCTTAGATAAATAGGTGAGCAATATTTTAACCCTTGTATAATGATAATATAGATCATAGAATATTCCTAAACCTATTTATACAGAAACCCAAGGGTTTCAAAATCTGAAACGCAAGTCCTTTGTAATACCTTAACTGACTTCATCTTTAGTGTAGTAATTGATGTACAACCTTCTCCACATGTTTCACTAACTTACTTATATTGATTAGCTATTATTTGTGTTCATTATTAAACTGAAACACCTCTTATAATACCCTTATAATCTAGTTATACAGAAACTATAACCTCACTGAAACTGAACACAAACTACCCATTTTTTTTCCTCGGTTATTGTTGTTAGTTTAGTTTATGTTTAATTCTTTCTTGCAGTGCTTACACAACCAATCACGGGTGTTAACCTTGGTTTATACTCAAGACTAGACTCATGAAACACCCACACCGCATCTGTAGCTAGTTACACAGACACACAGACACAGAAGAAGGAAACCAGAAAAACTGAAACTAAAAACCCATGAGACCAATGCCTTCTCCTTGTTTCTTTTCTATTCAGATGCAATTCTTTCCTTCAGATCTCTCCCCTATGTACTTCTTACCCAGTTACTAGTTTTATCTCCCCTTTTAAACTCAAAACCACTCCACAATTACTCCCTTACTTCCCTATACAGAAGCAGAAACAAACTTCCAGAAACAAGTATAAAACTGAAACAGAAACTGCTATGTCTTTCTATATTTCCCTCTGTCTCTCTTTTCTGTTCCGAATCTGTTTTCTATTTCCTTCTAAGTATCTGTACTTAGTGTGTTAATAAGTTTTTAAAGCTCCAGACAGACCAAGACTAACCTAGACAATGTCTCGAGTTTCCTCTGCACAAAAACCAGAAAACTGATACTGATTTCTTCTCTTCTGTTTCGCATCTGTTCTTTTAATCTCCTTTCTTTTGTCCTTAGCTACCTGGTTCTTAAGTCCTCAAGTGATTTGCCAACTTAATTTACCTTTGTAATAATGCTACTGGTTCATACCCCAGACACCACTACACTTCTAATGTTCCAGTATAATCTGTTACAAAAACTGAGATTAACCACCACCTGAAACTGAACTCGACACCACTGTTGCTTTTATCTTTTTGGTTTTCAAATTTCAGATAACCCAAGGCAATCAGGACTGCTCACATGAGATCCCTTTACACAAGGTCTGTAAACTTAAAAGAGCAGCAAACAGGTAATGCAAGTGGTGATTATTACTAGGCTACAGAAACTGATAACCTGATGTGAACTTTCTGTTATAGTTGGTTGCTGTCTCTTTAATCTCTCTTCTGTTTTTCCTAAACTGATCTACAACCTCCTCCCAACTAACTTACATTCTTAGTTAAGACAGTTATAAGACTCTAAGTTCATTTTCCACCCAAGGAGCAAGACACACCCTCTGAGAAAAACTCTACACAGAAACTGCAAGAACTGAAACAGAAAAAAAATAAAATCTACAACTCAAAACTGAAAGACTGATGTTTCTCTTTTATTACCAGTTTCTGTTACCCCATTAAACTTTGATCTCTAGTTTCTCCAACTTATTTAGCTGTTTAGTTAGGACCTCACTGCTGTTTAACTCTCAGAATAGACCTTAAAGTGGCATGGACTACTACTATTAGACAGAAATTCGAAAACTGCAACATAACCTGAACTGAATGAAACAGAACCCATGTTCTGTTACTCTTCCTTTCTGTCACCTGTCTTTCTATTTTTACCACGGTGCCTACAGGTTTACTTAAGAGCATTAGAATGTTTTAGACCTATTAACTACTCAACACAGTTTTCTATATTTCCTTGCAACAGATCCTAAATAACAAGTTTCCAGTAGAAACTATAGATTGAAATGGTAGGCCTGATATGATATCTTCTTCTTCAGCTAGTTTGCCTCGGTTATCTGACCAGGTTCTTGGTTTGCCCCAACGGTTACAGTGACTTAGTTAGGTTTTCATCATAGTTCCAGCTATACCTCGTACTCAGAAGTGACCCAATCCCCACTCATGTAGCTTCTGTGCTAACTTCATAGAAAACTAAGTGTTCAGAAACTGCAACTCTAACACTCAAGTCTGATAGTCTCTCTTTATTACCCTTTGTGTATTCACAAATCTGTCTCTCTATATTTATTTCTTTTTTTTCCAAACTGGTTTGGTTACTGATTTAGATAACTTACTAAGTTTCTAACCTCAAAACAAAACCATAGTAACAAGGCTATCCCCTGAGGAGGTACTATACAGAAAGTACCCTATATCAGAAACTGCAATAAAATCCTCATATCAGGCTGATCTGTTTCACTTGGTTTCGGTTATGAAGTTGTTAGTTCTATACAGTGTAACTATGTAGCTTATTACCTCTTTGTTTTTTGGAATAGGTTTCTCCTGGAATCCTTCTTGGCACGATGCAGGCTCCCAGACCTCTAGCACTCAGCCTCAACTGGAAAGGATTTCACAGGTGTTACTCTTGACTTATCAGAAATGAAACAGAAGAGGAGGTGGAACTAGAAACTGGATTTTCCTTGTGAGTCTCACCTTCTGGTTATGCTCCCGCAGAGATGGTGAGCAGCCATGGACCGAGGTAAGTTCGAGGAAGCCTAGAGACTGCATGGGGGGAGAGTCGAGCATAAAAAAAAAAGAGGGTTGAGTGTAAACTTTCAAACGGCATCAATTCTCAGAGACACTGGGCATGTAGCAGGCAGCTCTAAACACACTACCTGAATGGATTCTCGAACAGGAAGTAGCAGGGGCAGTAGTTACTTGTTCCTTCTGGTCCTGCTCTCTGGTTGTACCTCTGGCCATGCGAGAACAGTTGGGAAAGAAGAGGAGGTTAAGCAGCAGTGGATCTCGGACATGGGAAAAAAAGAAAATGAACTTCAGTTGCTCTTACCTTGTGCCTCAGGAATCAGAGAGTGCGACTAGAGGTTCCTGCCCATGCAGAACCGGTTCACAACAAGAGGGTGGAGAAAATGGTCTATGGGTTTTTGAATAACAAGGCACAAGACGCGGGGGAAACAACGCAGTGTGTGGGAGTTTGCAATTCATGGCTCTGGTGCCTAAAAATCTGAAACAGAAGCGGCTCTGTCCCAGATGCGTGACCGGTTGTAGTGGTCTCTCAGGTTTACGATGCTAAAAGGGAAAGGGAGTATGGAGGATGGAGTAAATTATTGGGTTATCAGGATATTGGTTTCTGTTTACACAGATTAGTGAGGGAACATTCCCTGCAGATGCCCAAGTTTACCGTCATTTGTTTTTGATTACAATACCTTACTGAGATTGAGAGGGTGAGGGATTCAGGAAGTGTTCGTGGTCTCCGATTACAAGAAGGAAAGGGGGAGGATGTCATTCCCGATCAAGAATCCAGTGTAACAGCTGAAGTTTCTCATTGTCTCCCCTACACATTCACGGTATTTGGAATCAGACAGCATAAGACATTGAGGACAGGATTTTTTTTTTGTTCTCGGGCAGACCCATGGAGTATGGGCAACTGAATAGAATAGGATGTTGCCTCTGAATTGGAGCAGGGGTATGAGCTGAATCTTCTTGTTTTCCGTTTCTTCACCCTTTTTCTTTTTTCTGTTGTTCGATGCCGTTGTCTCGAGGGAGAAGAAAGGCGTCAATGCTTCAGGGAGTGTGACTGATTCTGTTGTTTCTTTTCTTTTCATTTACCTTAGTTGATTTAGTACTAATTCCAATTAGTGTGAGTTAGTAGCTGAAATTGAGCGCAGCTCACCCGGTTAAGCACTCGGAACACGTACGGGGGGTCTTGGGTTCGAGCCTCCACGGGAGCATCTTTGCTCCCCTTTTTTATTTCTTTTTATTTGGATAGTTAAACATGTGTACTTATATATATGTGACTATATATTATTTTGTATTGTTATTTTTATTATTATTATTTCGTTACGAAGTTTCGTAACGCAACGTTACGCATGTGTTCTTTCGTGTTCGTACATATATATATATATTCGTACGTTAATATGGACGATATATTTATTTGCTTATTGTTACAAGGTTATGCGACGTTATCCTTTTCTTACAACGTTACGATATCGTAACGTTACATATTTGTAGTTTTCGTATTCGTACCTACACATGTATATACATAAGCTAGCTTTAGTTGTTCATACGTTATTTTGTGTCCGTATTATAAAACGTGTTAAGATTTTATACGTTTAATATCTAGGGGTATTTCACCACCCATGTGGTTTGACGTATTTTCACAATCCACCCATATGGTTTGGATAATTACTTTCCCCACCCATATGGTTTGGATAATTACTTTCCCCACTCATAAACTTTCATCCATATAACATCTGTCAACATTCTCATAATTTTTGTCCAACCTTGTCCACATGTCACGCTCTTGAGTGTTTGCCTTAATTAAAGCATAGAATTAGAAAATACCAAAAAAAAGATCGGACCATACCCAAGCCATCAAGAATACCCCCTTCGCTCTTTCTTTTCCCTCCATTGCTTGAAATTTTCAACCGTATGCACCTCACAACATCAACCTTCGCCGGTCATCAACCTAAGCCATCATTGCCTTTTTTTTCTTCTAAAATGGATCAACTCCCTCTCGAATCCATTGCCGATCAGATTTGGACATTTAGGGGTTAATAAGAGACAATTTACTGATCATAGGGTTTACTTGGCATTCACTTCAGTGTTCATGGTTAAAATGTGAATTTATTTCCCCTCTCTGTTGGTATCAGAAGGACACTACAATCTCTCTCTTTCTCTCGTTTTAAGATTCTAGCAAAATCTTATTCTCTTGGTGTTACTTTTCTCTTTAATTCTATTTAGCATGGTTCCAATTATCTTAATTGATTTTTGATTGATGTGAGTAGGTGTGCCTTTGACTATTATGTTGACTGATTCAACTATCTCCTCTTTCTACTATAGTGCTTGTGATCATCCTTATTAAAACTTTATTCGGTTCTGCATATGGATATTTGAGGTACTAAATGTGTTTTGTTGTCGGATGAAATCAATGGGTTTTGTTTTTTTTAGATCTAATTCGATCTAGGACTTTTTCCCATATTTCATTTTTAGTTTTCTTTGTCTCTAGTTCCTCGTCAGATTTTCGAGTGTGATTTAACCCCTAATCACTGAGTTTAAGGGTTAATTATCTACTTGTCTTTATGCTTGTTTGACCGAATTTTTAATCGGATTATCCAGTTATGTGGTTTGATGGGTTTAGTTATGTCTTTTTGTTTATTGTTTTTGCTAGTTCTAGGCTTCAAACACACAGGAGCATGACACATGGACAAGATTGGACGGAAATTTGCGAGAATGTTGACAGATGTAAAACAGAGGGAAGTTCATGGGTGGGAAAGTAATTATCCAAACTACATGGGTGGATTTTGAAAGTACATTGAACCACATAGATGGAGGATGCAATTTTAATTGGGTGGGGGATGTGATTTATATGCTACAAAACATATGTGTTGGGCTCAGTTTTACTTTTAATTAATTTAAATTGGGGATCATTTTACTTACACGCGTGCCGGGTTAGACTATAGACTTGAAATTACTATTTCAAAGAAAACCGTCATTAAACTTCTTTAAATTACATAACAAACCATAACTAATTATTTCTGGCCCACTAATTTGATTACAGTTTGCTTTATAACAATGAATTATCAAGTGTAATTTATTTATTTTTCCACTAGTGAACCCATATCGTCCCTGATGTTCGCTCTCCCCTGGAGACATTAGATGATGGAAACGCAATCAAAATAGAAGGCAGCCGAAGAAGCTCCTAGCTTAATGGCCATGTTGATGCCCAGAAGAAGGGGCTTCGCCTCCACAACTTGAGGAGACCATGAAATATTCTCCCTGACAATCCCAATCACTACCACTATACCATTTTAATTCCTACAAACAACTTGTAGCGTAGAAAACTCATTATCCACACTTCTATCAACCGAAACCTAATGATCAGCGGGGCTATGAGTGTCCCCATCATTAAACTACTGAGTTTAAGGTGATATCACGGAGAGAGTCGTATCAAAAAGGACTATGCCTAGACTTGGAAAAATGGGTCTGACCCGCCAATCCGACCCAAAACCAACCCGTTTATAGCGGATTTTTGAGTTTTTCAACCCGTTTAATAAATGGGTTGGGTTTGGATTAACTTAAATATAAATGGGTTGGGTTAGGGTTGTATATTTTCAATCCGTGAACCCGTACAAATCTGTTTAATTTTGTATATTCATAAACATATATAATTATTTACCTTGATTCAATATTTGTTTTATCGTTTAAGGTTGATTGTGTCATTATTATGTATTAGTCTTTGCTACATTTGGAGTTCAACGGTTATTGTTGAACACAAGATCATTTTAGCTATACCCAGTATGCATCGATATTGAAGTTTAGTTGTTGTACCAAAACAAGTCAGTTTTGTTATCTATGTATCTAGTACACTAATTTCTTCCTTTTCATGAAGCTTACTTTATTATTAAATACTTGTTGTTATATATTTTACGATAGTGTTTTTACTTAATTGGGTTGATTCGCGGGTTGATTCATTGGGGTTGATGGATTAGATTATGATTGAGAATCCTAATATGATTAATTAATGAGTTGGGTTCGGATTCATATTTTGTAAATGGGTTCGGTTTGGCTTGACTGTAACCCGACCCGCCAATCTGATTTATCAGGTTTGACTTTGTTTGATCAATCCCCTGATCATAGGAACGAGCTCTGTTATGCACGACCTGGCATTTGGCAAACCATAATTTCCATATAAAAATAAAAGTTCATTCCTTATCCTTGGCATCCTTGTCAAGGCATACAAAATTAACCCAATCTACAAAAGCCGCATCATTGGTATTCTGGTTGGGACATCTAAGACTATCTAAACCCCACTCTGCTTGGCCTCAAGGAAATTAACAAAGACATGAGTTAAATTGTCATAACCTCCACAAAGATTACACTTATCAAGAAAGGAATTCCCACATCTATAAACCAGCAACACTCCACAGGGAATGATACCATGGAGAAGCTTCCAAGCAAAAAGCTTAATTCTATGAGGAAGAGAGCCTTTGTGGATACACTTCATAGCCTATCTAACCATAGTCCTACCCAATGTAGAAGCTTGGGCCTTTTGAGAAAGGGCCCAAGCCATGTAATAGGCCGACTTGACTATAAACTGCCCATTCTTAGTACCGCCCAAGATCAAGAATCCTCCTTATCGCCCCTCAGAACAGCTCTCAGAATAAACAAGGTATCCTCCTCTATAAACCAATCCCTAATTTTTAGCCTCGTCCCAAGTGAAATCCCTATCATTGATAAGCTAGGAGACTCGCTCGTGCTCCTTAACCAAAGGCCAAAGCTTTCAATCCTAAGGTTTACCCCCTCGCTTATCCAAAATCCAAGGATCCAGAATGTTGACTGTGGTACCATCCCCTACCACCCATCTAGCAAGAAAGGTTCTCTAAATAGACCTTTAGATTGGGATAGACCTGTTCCTTAACTTTACATTAAGCATGTTCCCCTTTCTGAAGTATTTAGCAACTAGGATTCTAGAAAGGAGGAGATGAGGGTTTTGCGAAATTCTCCAACTTGCTTGGATAACATAGCATCATTAAAGCAACAGAGATCATGGATAGCCCATCTTCATCCCAACTCTTACAAACAACACCCAGTTCTTTCAACAGAGTCCCTTCTCCTTCAAGGACCCAGATCACCAAAATTATCTAATGATACCCTGGATCTCGTCTATCAGTGAAGCTGGAAGACTAATAACCTCAATCACATAGGAGGGAATAGCTTGAAAGATATATTTGATAAGAACCTCTCTACCAGCTTGCGAGATCATTCTATCCCAACTTTGAATTCTATGATAGATTATGTCCTTAAGATAACTAAAGATCAAACTTCTATGTCTACCAACATTACTCGGGAATCCAAGGTAGAGCCTAAGATCTTGAACCTCTCTAACTCCAATAATAACAGAGAGTTGACCCTAATACTCACAAGGAGTTCTACAGAGAACATCATCCCTGATTTATCCACATTAATTCTCTACCCAGAAGAGTGCTTGAAGTCGTCAATAATCCTTATAGAATTAACCACATTCTTCTAATTAGCTCTACCAAACACGGTACAGTTACCTTCAATAAAGATTTTGGTAATGTCACAACCCAAACCATGATAAGTAAAGCCAGCGATAGTTCCCATAAAAACCGCAACCCTAAGAGTCAAAGAGAGATACCTTCATACAACAAATCAAAAGGAAAGGCGAGAGGGGGTCCTCTTGCCGTAATCCTCGTTGTGGCCAAAACGTCATTTACAGCCTACCATTAATAAGAACCACATAGGAGACTGAAGTAATACATGAAACCAACAAGCGCTCCTGATGCGTCCCCGACGTGTCGTGGACATATCATGGACTCTAATAAAACTTTGATAGTTTGGGAAGGGACGAGAGATAAATTTAAAATTGGAAAACACATTTCGATTGAGAATTTACACACACGAAATTCACTCAACCTCCCTTGCCCCACACACGGATTCCCGGGACAGTTTCGACTTTACCCTTAAAGTCGTCAACCTTCTCCTAACTATCGGCCTACGGTTCACCGACCGTCCCCCGACCTGTCATCCTATCAAATACCCAATGTATTGATTCTCTTACCCAGTCGTCTCTAGCTCACCAACTCTCTAGCACTTACACTCACTCCTAAGTATGATCCACACTTACCCATATTATCTCTATCTTTTCTCTCGTACAGGCTTACTTACATATAGAATAAATGCAAGTATATATACATGGTTGTTAGGATGTAACTATCGTCCTATTAATCCCTAGACTTCTAGGAGTCGACTACTACTACAGATATTCACATAACAACCACACTGGACTTGTAGAGAGACTTCAACTTGATCTGGAGGCTTGAACTACGTGTCGCCTCATGGTTGGTCAAGTTGGCGGCAGCCCTTTTGATAGGTCGATCACCACTTGTGTGCCCCACTTGCCTGATTCTGTCTGGCTCATTAAATGCTCATAAATTCCCTCTTCTGAATTCATTACGGCTATGTAATGATGTTCTTTTGTTACTTTGTTATCTTGTGCATTAATGAACTTCTTCTTTTGTCGTGAGCTTGTCTTGAACAAGTTACTCATGTGGATGTATGTGTCTTAACTGAATGTGTCGATCCTTTGCAATCTTCTGTCTTTGATCTTCATCTTTAATTATAAGAGATATCTTCATGCGGTGTCTGGCCGGTTGTCTGTGCTAGAAGTTCTACGGAGCTCTCGCCGACAGGTGCCCGACTGGTAGGGCACAAGTCGTGGATTGAGCACGCTTGCAACCTTGCGTGCTAAGCCACTCATGACTTAAGTGCACTTGCAACCTTGCATGCTAAGCCACTTATTCACTTGTCTATCTGAATCATGAATCTTGACAAATGCATTAGATAGACAATACAAGGTTTGCTATCATCAAAACTAAAAGATCTTGTCTTAACAATTTCCACCTTTTTGATGATGGCAACCTATACACTTATATGTACTTGGCAATTCAAAAATTGAGAGATTCCCCCTAAGAAGGATTCCCCCTGAGTTTATTTAGGGTTTTAAGAAAAAAAATTTAACGAATGCTAGCAATGAGTGACAGCTTTTATGCACAATAAGTGACAACTTTCATGTTATACTATAACCATAGTAGATAAAGTTTTCATTTAGATGATACATAATACAGGGACGATAGACTAGTCTCACAAGTACATATACTTTTTCTTTCCCCCTTTGTCATACAGCAAAATAGGGAGCAACTACACGATGTAAGATGTTGTAAAAGTCATGACATTCCATAGAGTATAAACTACAAAACATGATCAAGATAGTCTAGATGGAGTGACGGTTTGGTATCCGATTCATAATCTTCTGGGCCAAAAGGTTCATCCTCTGAAAAAGAGGCTTTGATCCAAGAGAGTTTGTCTGTGATAGGATTGATCAAAGGTGATTCAGCTGTGGTAGAAAGGTCGGACTCATCAGAATCTATGGTGAACTCTAACCAGTGTGAAGAACGCGTATGTAATAGGGTGAAACTTGAGGTGATAGACCAAGTTGTAAGTGAATCGGAGTCTGGTTGAACATAGCTTTGGGTGACGTATTTCTTTAGATGTTTTGCGGCCATGAACTTGTGAATGGTGGAGTGAATGGTTTGCTCATCCAAGCTGGATGAGCTTTGTGGGTATTGAGCCATTTCGTGAGATGATAGTGAGTGGTAAAAGGAGTAAGCAAGTTTTATATACACTTTGGATATGCTCAACGACTAATCAGTGAGAGGTATTAAATGAGGTGCTACGTCTTATGGGCTATGTTTGTAGGCTTTTTAGGTGTCAAGGTCCAAGATTGGATTAGTGGAATGGATGGGACTAAATATCTCAGATTATTTTTGCAATTTTTAATCAAGGAAGAAGCAGCCAATACAATAAATTATTTCGTACGCATCATAAGCATTCAAGTATACACAAACTGGTTACATTTTTATTGAAATCAAAAGGTACGTTGAAACAGATAGTCAAAGGAAAAATTAAGCATTTGATGGAAAAAAAATCTAATCCTAAATCTAACTCTCACAGTTTTACTCGAGTCTCTAGGAGACAAAGAACACTCAGGCTATGTGGGAGTCTATAAAATCTATTGCTCCTTGAACCATGTGATGAACACTTGGTTCGGTGGAGACAGCCTGCACAGCGGTAAGAGTGACTCTTACTCGGTGAAGAACGACCCGAGTTGAAGTATCCAGACTGGTCCCCGACGTGTCATGGACCGGTGAGAGACTTCTCCTCCTTTTGATTCCTGAAGTTCTTGCCGTCGGTCTAGGTTCTGACCTTGCATCTTTGCTTGTTGTGGGCTTCTAGACAACCACGAGCTTGTCTCCTCTAGTCTTGATTCCCGTTTTGGAAAGCATCTCAAAACAGATGCAGTCCTGACTAGTCCGTGCGCACTCGTGGAACCTGTCGATGTCCACTCTAGAGTCTTTTAGTGCTGCGGTCACCATCCCCCGTGTACTAGCCCTTGGTTGATGTGTCGGCTATCATCCAGTGTGAGGAGAATCATAGCTGGGAGGTTGACCTTCTCCTTGGTCTTTAGGGCATACAGAAGTCTTACATCTCTTGTGCTCACTATGTGAGTTTGTTAATTCCTTGGAGTGATGTTGTGGGTGACTAAGCTGAAGAGGACTCTGTCTGCGATGGACATGTCCACGACATTAAAGTACTTCATTGTTGCTCCTTTGATGAGCAAGTGGGCCATCTTCCCTCCTTGGTGTCCTAGGTCATTCCAAGTCGTTTCCTAGGGAACGACAGACCTTCTGGCTCTAGGTTGAAAGTCTTGCAAATCCAAGACTTGGAGAGAGTGATTTGAGCTTTTTACACTATTGAGAGGAGGTAGTTGTCATCTTCATCACTATGGAGTGGTCCAAGATGTCTTATATGCTCCTTGAGGAGCTCGGTGTAGACAGGGATAGGCTCCTGGAAGAAGTCTACCCATCCTTGGAACTCCAGCAGCTCGATGATCTCTTCTAGACCCATCTTCTTCATCCACTCCATATCCATCGTCTTTGGTAAGACGGGACAGGAGCAGTCGTTGATGTTTTCGGCCATGATCAATGAAGGCTCTAGTTCTTTGAGCCTTTCAGTAGTTTCAAGGACTGTGGAGGTTGGGACTTGGCAACTGATTTTTCAGCGTGAGCCAGCTCCTCAACCTCCTTGGTGCTAGAAGAAGCGCCCATCTTTCTTTTTCCCTTTGCCTTCTCCAAGTGAGCATGCACCTCGAGCGTATAAATAATAGGTGATGATGATTCTGTGTCGCTATCAATGTTTTTAGGTTGTCGCTGAGGTGTTGGAGACCTGCCGATGACTGGTTCTCCGAAAGCGGCTATGAGGTTTGCCTCTTCTTCAGAGTCAGGTACAGTTACACCTTCTTCTTGGCCTTTCTCTTCTACTGAGGCTTCCTTTTGTGACGGTTCGTCACTTTGAACCTCCTCTTCCTTCAGTGATTTAACCACTTCCTTGACGACAGCTGAAGGAGAGGCTTCTTTTTCCTCAGTGAAGGGTAACCGACATGTTATCTTCTCTGGTCTTGAATGGGATTGTTGTGGAGCTGTTTGTTTTTGGGCGCGCCTAGATGAACGAGTTACACGGCTAGTTGTGGCAGTTGAATGACCCTTGGATTTTGGTTGTTTGGCTTTGGATTGCTTTGTGGTGATTTTGGAGGTTTTAGGTGAGAGGGCAGAAGAAGACATTTTTGGTTCTTGTGTGGGAGTAGGATCAGAAATGATAGTGGGTTTGAAGGTGCCGGATTCGATGAGGTAGTAGGTTTTAGGAATGTGGGACTTTATATACTCTACCTCCCTAGTGAGAAGGTTCCCTTCTTGTATTACCTTAACCGTAAGCTCATTTTCCTCCTCCCTTGTCAGTCGAGTTGGAGATTATGTCTGCTGGATGTCGGCCACTTATTGCGTGGAAACTTCCATGGATATGTCTTTTGCTTTTGATCATAGAGTAGTCTTGGGTGCCATTTTCAGTGTAGAGGATTTTGTACTGGAATTTAGAACTTTTTGCTCGGGTGTTCTTTAACGGCTGTGAGGCAAGGGATTTTTGCTCTAAATCTCGTAGGAAGTTTTGTGAGAGAGAAGAGAAGATGCTCTGAGTGCTTAGAGAGATTAGAGAGAGTGAGGGCAATAGTGTGACAAGAGTAAAACTCCCATCGCCCTTTTATAGATATCGAGTAACGGTCGGCGACCACTCCTTGTCCATTATCTGACATGTCCTAACGGTATTATTCATAACGGGTAGCGGTTGTGACGGCTGTTAGCGATCCGTGGAGGAGTTTTTCCGTTTCTATCCGTTGGACTATCTCTAACCTAATCTCACTCTGTGGAAAATGACATATCTGTTTCAAGTAGTCGTTTGACATAATTTCTATGCATTAAACTGATCTTTGACTACTGAACGACAATATAACAGGTGTTGCTCACATGTCAGTGACTGATTGTGTGAAATAAAAGATACTTTAACCATGATTAATGAATATCATTCCCAGATAATGAACAATCTAGTAACCCTTTCCTATACTTAATTGTAACAACCGCTAACCGGCTAATCCTTTACCGTCTAATCGCCCTAATTATCCTACTAGGTCGCAGCAGAAACTATAACTACTAACGGCGGGTGAATACAACGCCGCTAACCACCAATACGGCTAGCTAGGCTTACACTACCTACAATCACGGTCTGATGCCTAAATATACCGAGCTACTACATTACATACCAAATACAAAAGATAATATTCTTACATTGCTGGATTACCGAGTATCAAGTATAGTTAATTACATTCCCTTTTTCAATCTCCCAAAATAATGAGTTTCTACAAGCTACTCATCTATACCAATTCACCATCCTTTCATTATCCAAAAGGGTGTACCCCATGGTACACCGGCTAACAAAAACCTACAACCATGTACAACTTAGTACACCATTCACAATTCATAAATTACAGACAAAATGAACTCAAACTTAAACTCTTCATCATCTTCACCCGTCTCGAGGACCTGCATTATATTAAAAACATCTCCCCAAGGGGCTCAGCAAAAGCTGCGCATAAACTTTGCATATACCGCGTGCTAACTAGGGTACGGCGACTATTTAAGGTCGACTGTACATGCGGTTCATTAATTTCATACATACATGCTTGTATACAACATACAATCATATACAATACATTATACAATCCAAGACCGCAGTACAATAGCACACACAATACTTACCTTCACAAGGGTTAGCCAAATTACGCATCCGGGTTAATCGGATGCTTATTACTCTTTTACTCGTTACACATTACTTACTCTTACGTTGCTTACTTACTTTACCATACTTGTTTACTCATTTTTACTTACTTACTTTTACTCATGTTAAGTCGGTATGACCTCCGGGCAGGGACTACACCGTCCCACCACCGGGTTTTACTCGGCTCACCAATCCAGGATGCTACCCATTTAAGGGGTTTGGGCCGTGGACCAGTTTAAGAGCCTGGAATTGGATCCAACCTCTTGTGTCTCCGCATCCTCATGCGTGGCCGAAACTATATCGGACTTCTACTCATTCCAATTTAATTACCAATTTATTAAGTTAGATTGGTTAGCTTGTTAGGAATCAGTTAGAAGTCCAATCACAATAACATTCAGTCACAATACAATACATCAAGCATACACACATTCATATTCATCCATACATTATCATGATAACAAACTATGATTTAAAGAGAATATCCAAACAAAGAACAATCTCATGATAATCACAAGTAAGCATAATTATCCGATTCGTGCGTTTATCTTATTTGGTGATCAATTAGCACACAACACACAAATCAGAGTAACCAAGGTAGCATACGAGGCATGAGAAGTTCATACCGTTCACCGTTGTACTTGTATCCCAACTTTCCTCCGGTGTTCACAATCCAAGTCCTATGACATACATACAATCGAGCGATTAATCTAACTATCTTTAACATAACTCGATTACTCTTACGTTTCCTAGCTCATACTTACTATATCTTTACAATCCTTATACTTACATATGGTTTACTTTCTCTTTATTACTTTGAAAACTTGTTTATACTCTTAATGACCTTTAAACATCCTTAATTAAGTCCTAATTATCTTATACCATCACAACCATTCACTTCCTTACCTTAAACCCCATTTAATAAGCTTAATTTTACAATTTTTGGTTGGTCCGAGACCTTGTCCGGGTCTTAAGTCCCGGACCAACACATGGTCACAACTCTCGGCAGATTTTCAATTATGGTCCGGTTCCTCATGCTGGACTTGAGTCCCGGACCAGAAGCAACTCACACTCTCGGCCTGTTTTCTCATGGTGGTCTGGGTCCTCTTACTAGGGGTAAGTCCCGGACCTGGAAGTTACTGAACTCGCGGCTTGTATAATAGGGGTGGTCCGGGTCCTTGCACTAGACTTAAGTCCCGGACCACTCCTTGCTCGAACTCTCGGATACAAAATTCAGCATGGTCCGGGTTAGTCCCCGGACCAGCCACTGTACATAGCAGATTTTGACATTTTCTTTATTTGTTACAAACTAAACTTTGCCTAATTAATTCCTCATTGTTCCTACACTTAATACCACATATTTTAGCACCTAATTAGCCTCCTAAACATGTTTAAATCCATCACTAACCTATTACTCTTTTTACTAATTCACTGACTTATTTTCTTAGTTCTCATTTCAGCACTTACATTTTCTTCCTTTAGTTGCATTATGCTACAAATTTTAAATTTCACTTCCTCCATCTATAGCTCCCTCTTCTAATGTCATTTATAAAGCTTCTAATGCATTTAACCACCTCTTCTAACCTACCCACTAACTAGCTCAACCTAAAATATGTTGCAAAGATACATCTTTACTTAGTTTCCAGTTCTTAGGTGTTCTAGTTCTAGGTAAATTTTGACATGGTCTCCCCTATATTTTTACATTCTCACCACATATTCTATTCACACATTGTTACCCAATTTACCTGTTTTCAATAACATCAATATACAAAACTCTCCCACACAAATACTTAAACATTAAACACTCTTAAAATCCTGCAATCAATATCTAATTCCCATCTAGGTTTTGACAGTTTTTAAATGTCTTTTAAGCTTCAAAATTGTTTAGTTCTTCTTCCACATGACACTACTACTCATTACCATTTTACACTATACATTTTAAACTTCTAAAATCTGTTACAATAAGCATTTACGAGACTACACAAGTGGGCATAATTTACCTTGTTCTTTTTCTAGTTATCTTTTCTTCTTCTTTCTTTCTTCTTCTTCCTTTCTTTTCCTCCTTTCCCAACAGCTATTAAGATTCAAGCTCTACACTACAACCCATGACATACCACCATTCAATTCCAACTAGCCCTTAGATTATATTAATGCTTTAAGGTAAATTTCTAGGGTTTAGGAATTCATTACCTTGCAAAGGAGCAGGTGAAGCTTAGAGTAGCACAAGAACAATATTTTTACTCCTCCAAGGATGCCAAAATCGGCTGGAACAAAAGGAGTAGGAGCTCACAACTTAGAAATTTTATTTTGAGAATAAGAGCAAGAAAAGGTAATGTTTTTGGATTTCTTTTTACCTTAAACCAAAAAGGTGAAGAAGGGCTTCTAATGGTGGTCTCCAAGCTCCAAAGCAAGAACACCCATGGAGATGAAGATGCTTGTAATGGTGTTCTCCTTGATGAGGGGATTCCAATGGTACAAGTTTTGTAATTTTTGGTGGAGATTCAAGTAGTTAACAAGAGGAGAGAAGTTGGTGTTGGTGTGGGAAATGAGAAATCGCCATTGTTGGCCGATTGAAGAAAGAAAAATAGAGTGAGGGAGGGGGTTCTGTACGTGAGTGAGAGAAATGTGAGAGTAGGAGAGAGAGTAAGTAAAGTAAAGGGGGTTACTTTATGCTTTTTAATTGTTTTGTCTTTTGCAAATAAGGAGAATTAAGAGTGTGTGAGAGAGGGAAGGGAAATCGGCTGCCACAGCCCACACACAAACTTTACATTTTTATTTCAATAGTGGACACACTTGTTTGGGTTATTTATGTTTTTACCCTATAACTTCCCGTTTTTGATAGTTTTTACTATTTTCTCGTTTTCTTGATTTTATTGGTTCTAGACCTTCACTAATATTTTAATGACTATTTAGTTGACTAAAATTGTTACAAGTCTATTTGACCCGCTTAAAGTCACGTTTTCCCGGTTTCCTCGAAAAACGCGCTTTAAGGTTCGTTAGTGTTTTTAATCCGTTTTAAGGATCCGTTTTCTTCGGGATTTGTTCCCGTGATTATTTTGACATAATTAAGCTTCTAAATTACTTATTAGCCTAATTAATCACTATTTTAATTACGGAGTATTTCAATTTACCCCCTTAAGAAACTTTGCCCTCAAAGTTGCTCAAGGTTAATAGTTTAATAATTCTACTCATTAGGCAAACCAATTGCCTTAATGTGTCTTACTACCACCTATGAGGTGTTTACTTTCTTCCACATTGCAAACATACGCAAATCAATCATCATACACAATTCACATACACAATCCACATTTCCATACCCATCATATCCACATTACACAATACACCACTGCAATTCACAATACATATTACACCAACACACCATACATTGTACATACACATCCATAAACTACACATTACACATACATACACATACATACCAACTACACTTCGCACTACATGTGCCATCAAAATATATTACAATACATACACACTATGCAATGCTCACCCGAAGCAATGTAGAAGCAAAAAGGCTCTACCCCCTTAAAAAGGGGTACACCCCGTACCCGTATCTACTAAATAATAGACTATCTAGTCTATGAATAACTGTGGGTACTTCGCCTTCATGGCGTCTTCTAACTCTCATGTCGCTTCTTCGACCTCATGGTTTGACCATAGGACCTTCACCATTTGTATCGACTTATGGCGAGTGTCTCTGGTCTTCCTATCAAGGATTTTCACTGCGGTTTCGACATATCTCATGGTCGGCTCAATGGATAGTCTCTCGGGCTCTAAGACATGAGAAGGATCAGCAATATACTTCTTGAGTTGTGACACATGAAAAACATCATGGACACGCCCCAAGTCCTCAGGTAGTGCTAACCTATAGGCTACGGATCCAACTCTCTCGGTGATAGTGTACAGCCCTACAAACTTTGGGCTCAACTTGCCCTTCTGACCAAAACGGAATACGCCCTTCATAGGTGAAATGCGCAAGAACACTTAGTCGCCCACGGCAAACTCAAGGTCACGTCGTCTCACATCCGCATAGGATTTCTGTCTATCTTGGGCTGCTTTCATATTAGCTCAGATTTGTCGCACTTTCGCTTGGACTTGTTCTAAATACTCTGGTCCTATGATTACCGCTTCACTTGACTCATCCCAACACAATGGTGTACGGCAAGGTCTACCGTATAGGGCTTGGAAAGGTGACATCTTAATCGAAGCGTCATAGCTATTATTGTACGAGAACTCGATAAGATGAAGCTTATCTAACCAAACTCCCCTGAAAGTCTAAGGCACATGCCCTAAGCATGTCCTCTAGTGTCTGGATGGTCCTTTCCATCTGACCTTCGGTCTGAGGATGGAAGGCGGTACTCAGCTTCAATTCTGTACCCAACGCTTCCCGTGTAGCTCTCTAGTATCTCGAAAGAAATCTGGTGTCGCGGTTAGATACTATGGTCTTCGGGACTCCGTGGTGTCTGATAATCTCCCTGTCGAATAGCTCTGCGAGCTTCACTACCTTCTAGGTGTCCTTCATCGGTATGAATCTGGCAACCTTGGTGAGGCGATCGACTACAACCCAGATCATGTTGAGTCCTCCCCTGGCAGGTGGGAGTCCTACAACAAAATCCATGGAGATATTATGAAATTTCCACTCCGGAAGTGGCATCGATTGTACCAATCCGCCCGGTCTACGATGTTCAAATTTCACTTTCTGGCATGTCAAGCATCTCAACACATATTCTGTCACATCTGACTTCATCCCAGACCACCAGAAGTACCTCTTCATGTCTTTATACATCTTGGAGGCTCCTGGATGGACTGACAATGTGGAGCTGTGCGACTCTCGCAGGATGCGATCCCTTAGCTCAGTATTGCTTCGGGGGAAGCATAGCCTACCATTCAGCCGAATCAAACCATCTTCATGCAACTTTAAAATCATATTTCTTCCTTTCAAATGTACCATCTGTGATCTTCTGTCTGATTTCGGTTAGGTAAGGGTCGCTCAACTGAGCTTCTTGCACCTCGTCAACCAAGCTAGAAGAAGCGAGTAGCGAATGGAGCGAGTGCGCTCGACGACTCAGGGTGTCGGCTACAACGTTTGCCTTCCCTTCCCTATACTGCAGGTTGATGTCGTAGTCTGAGAGAAATTCCATCCACCTTCTCTATCTCAAATTCAATTCTTTCTGTGTATATACATACTGTAAGCTCTTATGGTCGGAGTAGATGGTGATGCTTACCCCATAGAGATAGTGTTGCCATATCTTCAAGGTGAAGACAATGGCTCCTAGCTCTAAGTCGTGTGTCGGGTAATTCTCCTCATGTTTTTTCAGCTGGCGGGAGGCATAAGCGACAACCTTGCCATGCTGCATGAGTACGCATCCCATTCCCTTGCCTGATGCATCACAATATACCTCAAATCCCTCTGTGCCCTCTGGTAATGTGAGAATCGGCGCTGAGGTCAATGAGTCCTTTAGGCTCTGAAATGATACTTCGCACTTGTCTGTCCATACAAACGGTGCATCTTTCTTCATCAGTGTAGTCATGGGCTTAGCGACTTTCGAGAAGTCCTTTACAAATCTCCGGTAGTAACCAGCTAGACCAAGAAAGCTCCTAATGTCGGTAACAGTCTTGGGTCTAGGCCATGATCGTACAGCTTCAATCTTAGAAGGGTCAACTGAGATACCTGCGCTCGAGATGATATGACCGAGGAATGATACCTGATCTAGCCAGAACTCGCATTTGGAGAACTTTGCATACAGCTGGTTCTCGCGCAGTGTCTCAAGTACTTTCCTCAAATGAATTTCATGCTCTTCTGCTGATTTGGAATACACAAGGATGTCATCGATAAATACCACAACTAAAGTGTCTAGCTGCTCAATGAATAGTCGATTCATAAGATCCATGAATTTTGCTGGCGCATTTGACAAACCGAATGGCATGACGGTGAATTCGTAGTGGCCATATCTGGTGCGGAATGTCGTTTTCTCGATGTCTTGCTCTCTGATAGCAATCTGATGATACCCAGAATGGAGGTCGATCTTGGAGAAGACTGAGGCTCCTTTCAGCTGGTCGAATAGGTCGTCGATGCATGGCAATGGGTATTTATTTTTTACTGTAACCGCATTCAACTCGCGGTAGTCAATACAAAGTCGGAGGCTACCGTCCTTCTTCTTCACGAAGAGGACTGGTGCTCCCCAGGGTGATACGCTCGGGCGTATAAACCCTTTGTCGAGTAGATCGCGTAACTATTCCTTCAGCTCTGTCATTTCTGCCGGTGCCATACGGTACGGTGCCCTAGCGATGGGACCGGTACCAGGCAAAAGGTCAATCTCAAACTCTACCGCTCGTCGAGGTGGCATACCAGGCAGATCCTTAGGGAATACGTCGGGGAATTCAGATACAACTGGAACTTCGGGGTTGAACTCTGGATCTCTCTCCAGATCTTGTACAAAAACACAAATACACTTCTTTGCCCTTTCTGAGCTCCCGGTACATAGTTATAGCGGAGATGACTGTGGTCGAAGGCTCTCTCGGTCTCTGGCGGTAAGATACAGTAACCCCAGAAGGACTCTTGAGCAGCAATCAATGCTCAGCGCAGAGGATTATACCCTTGTGCCGCTCCATCCAATTCATTCCGATTATCAAGTCGAATCCCAATCCATTAAACTCGATGAAGGAGATGGGAAACGCTTCGCCTTTGATTTGGATCGTGGCTGATTTGTAATATTTGGTACATCGTATCTGCTCCTTCAATGGGAGAGTAACTAGAAAATTCAGTAGTGTAGACACCAAAAATTCTCACCCCATAAAGCAAATTCCGAAATAAGAAACAAAATAAAGGGGTCGTTGCCTTTCTTTTTCAAAACGTATTAGCGTGCGTGCCGAAATGAAACCGTCGTTTTATAATCTTTTTCAAAGCATTTCATAAAAACATGATTTTTCAAAAACGAATTTTCAAATGACAATCTGATTTTATACCCATCCCTTTTGTCTCATTTCCTATTTGCTCACCTGTCAGTTTCTTTTATTTTGTTACTTATTTATCCTATTTATTGCTACTTTTAATTTTTTTCTAGCATTTATTATATTTTTTTTATCACCAACATTTTCATTGTTATTTATATCATTTTATGTGGCCTTTACTATTATTATTTTTATTTGCGTACCTCATTTTGTTGCTTATTTGATTAAGCTTACTCTTATATTATTTTATTCCATTTCCTGTTCATTCAGTCTTATTTTCCGTTATTCGTACATATTTAATTCGTTTCCCATTTTGTCACATTCACTTGTATTTTACTTTCATCATACTAGTACCGTTTCATTATTTTATGTACTTATACGTTATTTCAGTCATTGCATATTTTATTATCTTTTGTATTTTATTGCTTACACTCCATAATCTCATGACTTTTAGGAAGGAAGTACTTCATTTTGTTAGATAAACCGTTTCTTCTTACTGCATGTTTATATTCAAAACGGTAGTGTTTTTTGTAGATTTATTCAGTTTGAATTTGAACTGTAGTATTTTTTCTCACATTTGTAGGTTGAGTTTTGAGTCAGCATAGCCGGTTAGGAGGCTCACTTGGGTACCTATAGATCACAGATTCAAAATTAGCTAAGAACCGGGGATGGTTTTATTCTGCATGCAATAGAACTCTAGTTTTATTTATCGCATTAGTATACCGAACTTTGTTACAGTACAACTAGCTAGAGTGTACATGAGTGAACCACCAGACATGGGTTCGAATCTTGGAATTAGCAAGGGGAGGAGTTTTATTTTTGTTCACTCCTGCCAGGCGTGCCAAACGCGGCCTTAGGCCCGTTTTGATCACCAGTCAAACACGGCCCATGTCCCTGAAATCGGGTCCAACCCTCTCATTTACAGATCCAAATAAAGCCCATAATCAGTCAAAACCCTACTTTCCTGTCTATAAAACAACAACGATCAGTAAAACCTAAAGACGACGGTAGTCGTCGTAACTGACGATCACTCTCTTCGTCATCTCGTGTCCGTTCTCTGCAAGCTAAACTTTTCTTCTCCAAAAAAAAAGAAAGCCAGTCGACCCTCATCTTCTTCTCTCGAGTACAACCCAACACCTTCATCTTCTTCCCTCATACTTCTTCCTCGGATTTATTTTCCCCATCCGCTTCAATCCCTGTTGATCTCCAAAAAAAAACTCAAACAAACCCGTCAGTTCATCTCTGCAGATTTACCCCTTTTCTTCTCGACATCCGCCTCCCTCCCTTAGCAAATTCTTTGTTCTCTCGAGCATTCATCCCACTCCTGTTTAATCGTACTCACATACCTAAACAAGAAAGAAGAACGCGGTATATACCATCTTTCCCTGGGTTACTCTCTAATTGAAGGCAGATGAACACGCCTGAAGAGATTTACGGTCACTAGCGTTCCTTGTTCCATTTGATTTTTATTCCGATTGGAGGCCCTATGCAAGATGAGTCATCTCTCTCAGTTTCAAGCTCGTTCTTCATTTTTTTCTCAACATACTGCACACTGTTCCTTCTCTGTTTTTATTCTATGATTTCGTTGGGTATTTGAACGGATGAAGGCAAACTTTAACCCCTAGCTAATATGGTTTCTGACTCTGTGAAAAGCACGAAACGGTTATCCCCATCTCGATTAACTGCTTAATCACTTGATATATCCTTTTTTCTTCGTTTTTTTTCCTTTCGCCATGCTGCTCCATGCCCTGATTCAGTCCATGAAGAATATGGGACTCCTTTCTGGGTTTTCAATAATAAACTTGTCGGATGAAAGTTGTCCCTCCATCAGAAGTGGTTGTGTTGTCTTTGCTCTCGTTTCGCCTATTTTTTTTTCACGTCACAGGAGGCCTGTGTTCAGATCCATCATGGGAGCGAGTCACACTCACCTTATATGATGCCTTGATTCTCTTTATGGGTCGGTTACAAGAAACACGTCTCTACCTTCGGACCCGCTACATCCACTTCAAAATCAACCCCTTTCACCCTCGTCGATGTTAAACGATAATACCCTTTTCAAATTCTCTCACTTTGTTGTAGTTATCTGGATGCATTTTATCTATATGGATGGGTATGCGAACTGACTTGTATTCTTCATTGTTTGTGGCTTCGTGTCACTGTATTATTAGTTTTGCAGGAAATCCCCATTGTTCTCCTCTGTTGGTACCTTGGTTTTAAAGTGCGTGATGCGCTCCGATGCGATTAGGCTCTAGAAGTATGCGTGATGCGCGAGGCGCGATGCGGAGCGCATCCCGTGTGATGCGATGTTTACTAAAAAATCACATCTAAATTTTTGTAGACAACATTTGTACATATGATAATATTATGACACAATGGAATAAAACCCACACAAGGCTAAAGTAATCAGTGTCAAAGTATTCAATCAAACAACATAAAGAACAAAAACATCCAAGCACAAGTATAAAGTAAGCAATCCACACAAGAGAATAATAATTTTAATATAAACAAATTTATGATTAGACTATAGGTTTAGATTCACCACATGTAACCTATGGATGTCATCACCACAGATCAACTAAATCATCTTCAACATTAGGAGAGCCAATATCCTCTTCAAGTTCTTCCTCCTCATCACTCAAGTTCGTCCTAGTATAAGTAAGATGAAAAAGCAACAATTTTTCCTTGAGCTTGAAGGATTTTCTCTTCCCTTCGTAAACGATAGTTTTTCTAGATTGGATTATTAACCCCTATGAGTCTCATAATCATATCATATCACCAATTGTACACAAGAAAGACATCAGCATACACACACGGCTCATTCAAGATTTAAGGTAATTTTTGATGTTCTTGAGTTTTTTGATTATCTAAACCCAACAATAAGTTGCATTAGGTCAAACTAGGTTGGATATATGAGCATGTAGGAACAAACAGGAATAAAAACGAACTTCAAACGAAGGAAATTAATGGTAAAAACAAGCTCAAGGCGCATAGGGGCCTCGGGACGCATCGGGGTCGATCGGGCGCATCGGAGCGCATCGGGCGCATCGGAGCGCATCACGGCGCATCCTGAATAACCGCCTCACTACCATGGATGCGTTTTGATGCTCGCATCGCATCCAAACGCATCAGGCGCCTGATGCGCGATTTTTAAAACCAAGTTGGTACATGTGCACCGAGATGCGGTTTGAACTTAGCACACACGAACGGTTAAGGAGGACGTCGAGCTCTGAGTCAGCCCGTCTTGTTAGCATCAGGCTTGGTTTCTGTTAAGTTTGATCGTTCAAATACTCTTGTGCTGCTGTGGAAATACTGTGTTGTTAAGGACTATCTGTTTGGACCAACAGTTTTCCATTAAAACAGGATTATGCTTTTACTTTTGTAGCTTGGGGGCTTAGTTGGTTAGAAAAATAAGTAATTGTGGTGTGAATGAACGTTTTGCTTCTCGATTCGTATAAAGTTGAAATAACTCTTGTTTCAGTCGACAGGTATGATTCCACCTCGTTCATATCATAAACTCAGTATGTCTTGGTTAAAAAAATGATGATGATAAAAAAGGAAAACAAGTGTATATAAAGTCCGCGTCATGTTTATTTGGTTGTCTGTCTGCAATTTCAAGTTCATGATTATTTATCTTTATTACATGTTACATGTTGTATAGATAGATTAGTTTGGCAATTGTTGGACCTAGTCCAATATAGAGGCCCAATACCTAGGAAGCCCTATTTAGCCCATAGGTCACCCCTTTGTAGAAAACCTTAGGTTTGGGGTATCCTCAATGCATACGGGTCCTAGACATGGTCCATGTGAGGAATACCCATTTTCCTCAAAACTTTTCAAATCATCCTTTAATGTCAGAATAAAATGCACAATCAGCATTCCAATTCTAATAAAAAAAATCATCAAATTTCATTCCAAAAATCACTCAATTTCAAAATCTAAACATCAATTCACTTCAAATGCTAAATAAAGCCTAACATCCAAAATAAAAAGGCCCAAGGCCCAAATCAGTCCTAAAAGGCCATTTCCGCCTAAAAACAGTTTTCAGCCCACATTCCAAGGCCTAACCCAGTCCATTTTCAAGGCCCAAGCTGGCCCACTTTTCCAAGGCCCAAGTTCGGCCCACCTTTCCAAGGCCCAATGTTCGGCCCAATCTCAAAAAAGGCCCAATTTTCCTAATCTCAAACAAGGCCCAATTTTCCCAATCTCAAACAAGGCCCAATTTTCCCAATCTAAAAAAAGGCACAATTTTCTCAATCTCAAACAAGGCCCAATTTTCTCAATCTCAAACAAGGCCCAATTTTCTCAATCTCAAAATCAGGCCCATAGGCCAATCCGGCCCAAAACCAAATCAAGCCCAAGGCATAAATCAGACCCAAAATAAAATAAGGTCCCAATTGACCCAATATCTAAAAGCTTGGCCCAGTCCAACTCGAGGCCCAAACTAGAGGCCCAAACACATGACCGACCAAAACCCATTTCAGCCCAATTCAAGCCCAAACCTAAATAAGCCCAACAAAGGCCCAATAAGCCCAATTCGGCCCAAACCAACTCGGCCCAAGTTCAATCTCAGCCCAAAACCAACCCGACCCAAATGTTGACCTCGGCCCAAGCATTGACTTTGACCCAAATGTTGACCTTGGCCCAAACATTGACCTTGACCCAAACATTGACCTTAACCCAAATGTTGACTTCGGCCCAAACGTTGACCTTGACCCAAACATTGGCTTTGACCCAAACGTTGACCTAGACCCAAACGTTGACCTAGACCTAGATGTTGACTTTGGCCCAAACGTTGACCTTGACCAAACATTGGCTTTGACCCAACATTGACCATTTCAACTTGGGCTAACTCGAATTTCGACCCGACCCGTTTTCCAATCCTGGCCCAAATCCAATTCCAACCCAATTCGATTCAATTCGGCCCAAATCCAGCTTAAATTCAATTCAATCCAGCCCGAATTCAAACCCAACTTGTAAATTCCATTTAAACCCAAAAAATCCAAAAAACATTCCTCATTATTCAGCTTTAATTCAAAAATCCTAAAAATCTCCTTCCTCGAATTTCAAATAATCATCTTATTCAAACTTCATCAAGTTTTCAAAAGAAACCATTTTGTGGGATTTTAAAGGAAAAACTCTTCTCACATCACAGAAAACTCTTCTCAAATGTAGAAAGTTCTTCTCACATATACAGAAAGTTTTCTCCTAAAACATTTCTCAAAATCAGTGTTTCCTCATCGAGAATTCCGAACAACTTTGAAAGTTTTCAAATTTAGTTTTCAACTCAAATAAACCATTTTTGGGAACAAGAAATGTCTGACCCCTTCAAAACATTTCCTTCCTGGTTAGAACATCACTTGTCTTCCTTTCCAAAATAAAAATCCAAGGCGGGGCACTGGGGTCGTGATCTCCCTTGTCGCAGTCTGGATCTTTTTAGGCGGGGCATTAGGGTGTCAAACCTCCCCTAATTACAGCCTAGATTTTTACAAGGCGGGGTGCTAGGGAAGTAACGACCTTCCTAGTTGCAGCTGGGATTTTAGAATCGTCTAACTCCCTTCTACTCGATTTTAGTATTTTCGACTTTTAATGTTTTAAACCCGGGAGTTAGAGACGTTATTAGGGTTTGACCGAGAACATCTCATTCATGGTGTTTCTCTCTAAATCCTATTTTTCGACATGAATTCATTGCCCCATCTTTTGAGCCTCGGCACTTACCATTAATTAAGTGTCGTGTTCGAGGGGGTACATAGGGTAATCCCTCGGGATTATCCGCCCTTTTATAATAAAAAAATGATTTTTCGGTTTTCAAAATTCTAAGAGAGACAATTTTGACAATCATTCCTCCAAACAATTCAGTCCATCATCATCTCACTCTAAAATTGAAATATCCCAAACCTTAACCTTTTCAGAACCTCGAACCTGAAAAACCGGGATCTCCACCCAAATTCCAATTGCCTCACACACACTCGAATCATCTTCCAAACTTCAAATCACTTCAAACTCAAATCCTCTTACAAATTCCAGCTTCTCTCAAACCTCCAAAGTCTCACAGGCCCAAGCGCCTCACAGACTCGAACATCTCAACCTCTCCACCATATTAAGATTCAAATGTCTCACAGACCTGAGCGTCTCACAGACTTTGATATCCCATACCTCCCACTACATAAACATCCCAAACGCCTCATAGACCCAAGTGTCTCACAGACTAACACCTCAAAAACCTTCAAAACCCCAAGATCTCCAAAAACCCGAAACGTGAACTACGTAAGGTCTGATCTCAATAGGGAGTTGAGTACGTAGGCAGCCCATCTAGGGTGCGACCCCATTCCAATAAAAAAACCCCTTTCCCCTCTAAGGTGTTCTTCTTACCTCTCGAAACTCTCAAACCTTCTTCGGCTCCCACAAACTTCAAACTATCAGACTCTAAGTCTTGTTCTTTCACTCAACCTTAGACTTTTCTCAAATCTTCACTTTATACTCATTCGAATTCATCAATCCTTTCATTTGGCGCTAGCTTGGCAAACAAACTCGTCTCATCCACTCGTTTTCTCTCCTCCTATCCTAATCCTATCCTTGGCTTTTAAATGAATCTCTCTAAAAGGTTTTGAAAGAGGGCAATCCCGACAATTGGAGACCAAGGTTTCCTCGGGAACCAATCCAAAGTCGTGGTCGTTGCCACTTCTAAGGGGTGTAACCCAGTACGAACCCACAATAGAATCTCTGACGTGACCAGATAAGTCCCATCCATAGGGAATAACCTCATACTCAACTAACGGTTCTTAGAACCCCCCCTTCTCCTCCTTTCCTAGTTCTTTAGGTCAAACTAGGTGGTAACTCTAGTCAACTCCGCCTTATAGAGGCATAAGTCCGTGTAGAGCCCATCGAGAGCGAGTGTAGTGCACACTTGCACTCCCCTTTACGCTTTCTGGGAAAGAAGGACGATTTAGTAGGTATTTGGGGGATGCCAAGAATAACGGGTTTTCACCCTCCACAGAATGGCATTTTCTAGGATCTAGGCTTCTCAGTCATACCATATTTAGATAGACCCCCCTCATACCGAAAATCCACCCTCCACAGAATGGCGACTCCGCATCTAGCCCCAACCTCTTCAGTAAAGATGGTGATACAAAGGTGTGAGAGGCGTCGGAGTCGAATAACACTGAGGCATCAATGCCGTTCACTGGGAAGGTTCCCGTTAAGATGGTGCTGCTTCTACCGGCTTGTGCTTCGGTTAGGATACTTAGGTTACCTTCGGTACTGAGTCCACAACCTTTTGAAGTCAAAATTTTCATAAGTAATGATGGTGGACACAAGTGGAATTTAAATCAACACTGCTCTTTATTGATACACCAACCATCATACATACTATGTCTCTAATACACATTACTATTACATTACATGATATTATGAATTTAATACTTCCTAAAGGTACGGTTCAGGCGTCCTGGTTTCATGTGTGTGGCATTGATTACATTCCTAAAGTGCGGGGATCGGATCACATTCGCATTGTCGTGCAAGTTCTACTGCTTGTGTGACAAGCGTCTGAAATTCTGGGGGTATTGTCGGTGGGGTCGCTCCGTCTTGTGTTCGTGTCTCTTGGTATGTCTTGGTATAAGGATTCCAGTCCTTTCCCAAGCACATCATTTTCAGCTTCATCTTCGCTCCACCGGGGAATTCGGGTGTATAAAATCCTCCTGGACCCACTCCTAGTTCATTGCATCGTCGGATGATCAAAATTTGGGCTTCGGGTGTCAGGTATTCCTTTAATAAAATCATACCTGGTCAGATAACCTGACACTGTTCGTTGGTGTAGTAGTGATTGGTGATGTCGGTCTCTTCTTGATTTGGTTTCGAAGGTATTGGATAGCAGATACTAAAGCTTCCTATGGTTGTAAATTTCATCTACGGTGAGTACTAGTCTCAACTACTTCATTTCATGCTCACTACATACTTTAATTCATTCAATCATGCATTCATTCAAACAGTTACTCTACTACTTAGTCATGCTCCTCAAGGATTAAAGGTTTAGTCAATTACCTAGGCCGGACTTAGGACCGGTCCCATCCCTATCAATAATGTGCAAGGCAGGATGCCTCTGGGTGCGCCCTTCTGAGGACCTCGGGATCCCTGTCTCTGTGGCGCCTGCTGGGCTGGTGCATCGCCAGATGCAACCTCCTTGCCTTCCCTCTGTTTGTAGCTCTGTAAATTTCCTCTGGGCTTGGCATTCTCCGGGCATATATTTGCTCTATGTCCTGGTTTCTAACAGTTGTAGCACTTTATTTCTCTCCCACACCAATCCTTGCCGGGATGGTCTTGGTTGCACTTCCTACACACATATGCGCGGCCGTCTGAGTAGTTCTTAGTGAAACCGGAGCCAGAACCTAAGGCTTAGAGAGTTATCACATTTGTGCGGAAATACTAGGTATGATACTTATGTAAATACAAATTTAGTTAGAAGTTTACCCTTAGGTAGGTGTGATCTCAGTGGCTTCGCAGCCATCGGCGCAGAAGAACCTAGCTGAAGAATCTCAACCGGGTTGCCCTTCTCAGCATGGGCACTGCTCTCACTTGGGAAGTTCTTTTGGGTTTGCTGAAAGAACTTCCCTTTCTTCTTTTTCTAGCTCTTTCCCTGGTTCTGCTCCTCAGCACTTGTGTTTTTGTTGTTGGCCTTGCGCTTAAGCGCGGTTTCTTCATCCCTCAATTAGCAAGTGATCTCAACGCGAGATGCCACGTGATAACACTCCTGAAGTTTCAGGTATTAGCCGGGATTCTTATTTAGAAAGGAAGATAAGGTAAAGATTTAAGGATTGACAATGGTACTAAGGGTTAAACCGATATTTACCTGAAGGGAGGTAAATCTGGTGTAGCCCATACCGTAACGAAGGTGATGGCTCAGACCGCCATAGAAGCGATCGACCAACACCTAGCCGGTGTACCCAAGGTCGGGTAGAAGACGGAGAAGAGAGGTGAAGGTGTGGTAGTACTCATCGACAGACATCTTCTCTGTCATTTTCAAAGCATCCAGCTCAAGTTTTTTTCTTGTCTTGACGTGTTCGGGGTAGTATTTGGATCGAAGGAGGGCTGTGAAGGATTCCCAGTCAAAGGTAGGGTCGTCAGCATGCTCATTCTTGATTAGTTTCCACCAATCCATGGCGGCATCCTTTAGATAGTAAGCCGCTACTCTAACTCGAACTCCAGCAGGAGCTTCGAGGGTTTTGAATGCCGTCTCCATCTCGAAGATGTAGGCTTCTAGCTTAGCCGGATCACTCTTGCCTCTAAAGCATGGAGGTCGGAGTTCCGCTACAACTTTTACCCAGTTTGCTTCTCTGGGTGGAGGGGGCGGGATTGGTTCCGTTTGAGTTTGTTGGTTTTGTTGGGTTTGTTGCATAACAGTGATTACTTGTGGTAGCATCTGCGCTACCGTGGCGGCGACGATCTCAGCTATCGTCTGCGCGCCTGGTCCATCAGAGGCTTCACCTCTAGCTCGGCCTCGGCCTCGTCCTGACATCTGAACATTTAACATTCGAGGCTTGTAACATGTGACATGGGACATAGGACCATGGTCTCATATTTAAGCAAGGTATCATCCATAAGGATGTCAAGGGTATCCGTTGTTAACAACGGTAGTTCCTAGTTAGGTTTCTAAGTATCCGTCTTAAGACGGTTGAAATCCTAACTCGGTAATCCCTACGCTCGGTATTCTAGGTCATCAGAGCGTAACTACGCTCTAATTCCACTTTTTGTAACACCTCTACCGCTAATCCTTTACTTACTGTCTAATCGCCCTAATTATCCTACAACGTCGCAGCGGAAATACTACTACTACGGCGGGTGATACAACACCGCTAACCGCCCATACGGCTAGCTAGGCTTACACTACCTACAGTCACGGTCTGGTGCCTAAATATACCGAGCTACTACATTACATACCAAATACAAAAGATAATATTCTTACATTGCTGGATTACCAAGTATCAAGTATAGTTAATTACATTCCCTTTTTCAATCTCCCAAAATAATGAGTTTCTACAAGCTACTCATCTATACCAATTCACCATCCTTTCATTATCCAAAAGGGTGTACCCCATGGTACACCGGCTAACAATAACCTACAGCCGTGTACAACTTAGTACACCATTCACAATTCATTAATTACAGACAAAAAGAAATCAAACTTAAACTCTTCATCATCTTCACCCGTCTCGAGGACCTGCATTATATTAAAAACATCACCCCAAGGGGCTCAGCAAAAGCTGCACATAAACTTCACGTATACCGCGTGCTAACTAGGGTACGCCAACTATTTAAGGTCGACTGTACATGTGGTTCATTAATTTCATACATACATGCTTGCATACAACATACAATCATATACAATACATTATATAATCCAAGACCGCAGTACAATAGCACACACAATACTTACCTTCATAAGGGTTAGCCAAATTACGCATTCGGGTTAATGGGATGCTTATTACTCTTTTACTCGTTACACATTACTTACTCTTACTTTGCTTACTTACTTTACCATACTTGTTTACTCATTCTTACTTACTACACCGTCCCACCACCGGGTTTTACTCGGCTGACCAATCCAGGATGCTACCCATTTAAGGGGTTTGGGCCGTGGACCAGTTTAAGAGCCAGGAATTGGATCCAACCTCTTGTGTCTCTGCATCCTCACGCGTTGCTGAAACTATATCGGACTTCTACTCATTCCAATTTAATTACGAATTTATTAAGTTAGATTGGTTAGCTTGTTAGGAATCAGTTAGAAGTCCAATCACAATAACATTCGGTCACAATACAATACATCAAGCATACACACATTCATATTCATCCATACATTTCATGAATTATTCAAACTATGATTTAAAAAGAATATCCAAACAAAGAACAATCTCATGATAATCACAAGTAAGCATGATATATCCGATTCGTGCGTTTATCTTATTTGGTGATCAATTAGCACACAACACACAAGTCAGAGTAACCAAGGTAGCATACGGGGCATGAGAAGTTCATACCGTTCACAGTTGTACTTGTATCCCAACTTTCCTCCGGTGTTCACAATTCAAGTCCTATGACATACATACAATCGAGTGATTAATCTAACTATCTTTAACATAACTCGATTACTCTTACGTTTCCTAGCTCATCATACATCTTTACAATCCTTTACTTATACTTACATATGGTTTACTTTCTCTTTATTACTTTGAAAACTTGTTTATACTCTTAATGACCTTTAAACATCCTTAATTAAGTCCTAATTATCTTATACCATCACAACCATTCACTTCCTTACCTTAAACCCCATTTAATAAGCTTAATTTTACAATTTTTGGTTGGTCCGGGACCTTGTCCGGGTCTTAAGTCCCGGACCAACACATGGTCACAACTCTCGGCAAATTTTCAATTATGGTCCGGGTCCTCATGCTGGACTTGAGTCCCAGACCAGAAGAAACTCACACTCTCGGCTTGTTTTCTCATGGTGGTCCGGGTCCTCTTAGTAGGGGTAAGTCCCGGACCTGGAAGTTACTGAACTCGCGGCTTGTTTAATAGGGGTGGTCCGGGTCCTTGCACTGGACTTATGTCCCGGACCACTCCTTGCTCTAACTCTCGGATACAAAATTCAGCATGGTTCAGGTTAGTCCCCGGACCAGCCGCTGTACATAGCAGATTTTGACATTTTCTTTATCTGTTACAAACCAAACTTTGCCTAATTAATTCCTCATTGGTCCTACACTTAAACCCACATAATTTAGCACCTAATTAGCCTCCTAAACATGTTTAAATCCATCACTAACCTATTACTCCTTTTATGCTAATTCACTCACTTATTTTCTTAGTTCTCATTTCAGCACTTACATTTTCTTCCTTTAGTTGCATTATGCTACAGATTTTAACTCTAACTTCCTCCATCTATAGCTCCCTCTTCTAATGTCATTTCTAAAGCTTCTAATGCATTTAACCACCTCTCCAAACCTACCCACTAACTAGCTCAACCTAAAATCTGTTGCAATGATATATCTTTACCTAGTTTCTAGTTCTTAGGTGTTCTATTTCTAGGTAAATTTTGACATGGTCTCCCCTATATTTTTACATTCTTACCACATATTTCATTCACACATTGTTACCCAATTCACCTGTTTTCAATAACATCAATATACAAAACTCTCCCACACAAATACTTAAACATTAAACACTCCTAAAATCCTGCACTCAACATCTAATTCCCATCTAGGTTTTGACAGTTTTTAGATGTCTTTTAAGCTTCAAAATTGTTTAGTTCTTCTTCCACATTACACTACTACTCATTACCATTTTACACTCTACATTTTAAACTTCTAAAATCTGTTACAATAAGCATTTATGAGACTACACAAGTGGGCATAATTTACCTTGTTCTTTTTCTAGTTTTCTTTTCTTCTTCTTTCTTCTTCCTTCTTCCTTTCTTTTCCTCCTTTCCCAACAGCTATTAAGATTCAAGCTCTACACTACAACCCATGACATACCACCATTCAATTCCAACTAGCCCTTAGATTATATTAATGCTTTAAGGTAAATTTCTAGGGTTTAGGAATTTATTACCTTGCAAAGGAGTAGGTGAAGCTTAGAGTAGCACAAGAACAATATTTTTACTCCTCCAAGGATGCCAAATCGGCTGGAACAAAAAGGAATAGGAGCTCACAACTTAGAAATTTCTATTTTGAGAATTAGAGCAAGAAAAGGTAATGTTTTTGGATTTCTTTTTACCTTAAACCAAAGAGGTGAAGAAGGGCTTCTAATGGTGGTCTCCAAGCTCCAAAGCAAGAACACCCATGGAGATGAAAATGCTTGTTTTCGAATTTTAAAAGGAGGAATGTGTTCTCCTTGATGAGGGGATTTCAATGGTACAAGTTTTGTAATTTTTGGTGGAGATTCAAGTAGTTAACAAGAGGAGAGAAGTTGGTGTTGGTGTGGGAAATGGCAAATCGCCATTGTTGGCCGGTTGAAGAAGAAAGAAATAATAGAGTGAGGGAGGGGGTTTTGTACGTGAGTGAGAGAAATGTGAGAGTAGGAGAGAGAGTAAGTAAAGTAAAGGGGGTTACTTTATGCTTTTTAATTGTTTTGTCTTTTGCAAATAAGGAGAATTAAGAGAGTGTGTGAGAGAGGGAAGGGAAATTGGCTGCCACAGCCCACACACACAAACTTTACATTTTTATTTCAATAGTGGACACACTAGTTTGGGTTATTTATGTTTTTACCCCACAACTTCCTGTTTTTGACAGTTTTTACTATTTTCTCGTTTTCTTGATTTTATTGGTTCTAGACCTTCACTAATATTTATTAATGACTATTTAGTTGACTAAAATTGTTACGAGTCTATTTGACCCGCTTAAAGTCACGTTTTCCCGGTTTCCTCAAAAAACGCGCTTTAAGGTTCGTTAGTGTTTTTAATCCGTTTTCTTCGGGATTTGTTCCCTCATGATTATTTTGACATAATTTAGCTTCTAAATTACTTATTTGCCTAATTAATCTCTATTTTTATTTACGGGGTATTTCATTAATGGCTTAGTAATGATGTCAGCTAGTTGGTCCTCAGTAGAAATATACTTTAAACCAACTAATTCCTTTTCACAACAATCTCTAAGAAAGTGATGTCAAATGTCAATATGTTTGGTATGAGAATGATGCACATGATTTTTGGAAATAGAGATGGCAATTGTATTATCACACATAATTGGTAAAGTACGTGTTTTGACGCCATAATCACCAATTTGTTGTTTAAGCCATAGGAGTTGAGCACAGCAGCTTGCCGCAACAATGTATTCATATTCAGCTGTTGAGATTGCAACACTTTGTTATTTTTTTGATCCCCATGCTATCAAACATGACCCAACAAAGAATGCTGTTCCTGAAGTACTCTTTCTATCGGTGATAGATCCTCCATAGTCTACATCTGAAAATCCTACAACGTTACAGTTATTTAACTTAGGATAAAAGAGACCAAGATTCATAGTTCCTTTTAAGTAACGTAGGATTCTTTTTACAGCTATGAGGTGACTTCTCTTGAATTTGCTTGAAACCTGGCACATAAGCAAACGCTATACATGATGTCAGGTCTACTAGCAGTTAAATATTGTAGAGAACCAATCACCTTTTTGTAAGATCGCTGGTCGACCGGTCGGTCACCAGTCATGATGCCCATCTTAGTGCCAACTGCCATTGGTGTGTCAAACGTCTTACATTCCTCCATTCCAAATCTCTTCAACAAATCTTTTACTCACTTCTCTTGGGATATGATGGTCCCTTCATCATTTTTCTTGACTTGAAGTCCTAGGAAGAACTTCAATTCTCCCAGATCACTCATCTCAAATCCCTTTTTCATCAATGCTTCAAACGTTTTGCAATAGTTCTCATCAGAGGCTCCGAAAATTATATCATAAACATATACTTGCACAATTAGGAAATCTCTTTTGTTGTTGTAATCAAATAGAGTTTTGTCTACTTTACCTCTTTTAAAGTGGTTTTCCAATAGATAGGAGGATAGGCGATCATACCATGATCTTGGTGCTTGTTTGAGCCCATAAAGAGCTTTATCAAGTTTAAGTACCATGTCTTTCCCTTCTTGTGTCTGAAAACCTGGAGGTTGCTCAACATGCACTTTCTCTTTGACGCACCCATTTAGGAAGGCACTTTTGATGTCAAGTTGGAAGAGTTTGATTCCTTTGTGTGCAGCAAATGCAATTAGTAATCTGATAGATTCCATCCTTGCTACTGGAGTGAAGGTTTCTTGGAAGTCTATTCCTTCTTGTTGACGATATCCTTGAGGTACCAGACGAGCTTTGTTCCTGACAACTTCTCCCATTTCATTCAGCTTGTTTCTAAAGACCCATTTTGTGCCAAGTACTCCTTGATGAGTAGGACGAGGCACAAGATGCCAGACTTTGCATCTTTCAAACTGGTTTAGTTCTTCTTGCATTGCATTGATCCAGTCTGAGTCTCGAAGAGCTTCCTTGACGTTCTTGGGCTCGATGGGTAAGACTGTAGTTGAGAAGGCTAGAGATCTCGAGTTTGTGCTCTTGTCTGAGTTCCTTTGGACATGGCTGATATGAAATTCTCCAATGGAAGATTTTTATATAAAGGATGATATTGATGAATGGTTGATGGAGAGAGAGGATCCTCGACATCATTGTTTCCTTCTTCGACCTGTTGTTAACCTGTCGCTGACCTATTGGGCAAGTTTTCTTTAGTCGATGATTCATCTTTAGGATTATCTATGTGATCTTGATTAGCTAGATTTAATCCAAGTTCTTTATCTTCATCAGATTCCTTGACCATGTGTACGTCAGCCTCATCAAAGACTACGTGCACACTTTCCTCCACCCTCAGTGTCATTTTGTTGTATACTTTGTATGCCCGACTTCTTTTAGAGTACCCAAGGAAGATGGCCTCATCACTTCTGGCATCAAACTTTCCAAGGGGACTCTTTTCATTGTTGTGGACATAACATTTGCAACCGAAAGTCCTGAAGTGACTTATGTTTGGTTTTCTTCCCTTGATTAACTCATAGGGAGTTTTGTTGAGGATAGGTCGTATGAGCGTTCTATTTGTGATGTAGCATGCAGTTGCCACTGCTTCTGCCCAAAAGACCTGAGGAAGATTGCTTCCCAATAGCATGGCCCTGGCTACCTCTTGTAGTGTTTAGTTCTTTCGCTCAACAACCCCATTCTTTTGGGATGTTCTTGGTGCTGAATATGTGTGACTAATCCCATGTTGCTTACACATATCCATGAATTGTTGATTCTCAAACTCTGACCCATGATCAGACCGAAGAGTTTTGATTTTGAGATTGAGTTGTACTTGGATTTTTCCTGCACAGGCTTGAAATTTCTCAAAGACTTCGTCTTTGGAAGCAATAAAGAGTGTCCAAATAAACTGTGAGTAATCATCAACAATTACAAACACATACCAATTTCCTCCAAAACTTTTGACTCTCATTGGTCCACATAAGTCCATGTGAAGTAATTCAAGTGGCTTGTATGTACTAACTAAGTTCTTTGATTCTAACACAAGCATCACAAAGATTGGTTTCTAATTCTTTAATCTCAGGAAGACCTCTTACCAACTGTTTCTTGACAAGTTGTCTTAGTAAAGAAGTGCTAACATGCCCTAATCTTCTATGCCATAGTGTAGAGTCATCTATTGAAGTAGTCAAGCATGGAAGATTTGGACTGTCAATATCCTCTAAGCTTGTTACGTAAACGTTTTTCCACCTTTTTCCCTTTAACAACTCTTTGCCATTGTTCTGACTTACTATGCTACAATGTGTAGGATAGAAGTGAACTGAATTGCCTTTGTCACAAATTTGAGAAACACTAGGCAAGTTAAACTTTAAACCATGAACTAGATTTACACTATCTATGACATAATCAGATGTAATACCAACCTCATCTACACCGATGATTTTTCCTTTCTTGTTGTCGCCAAAGGAAACAGTTCCTTGGCTTCCTGGTTCGAGTGAGAAGAACTTTTTGTCTCCTGTCACATGATTAGAGCACCCGCTGTCAATGTACCAGCAGGGGTCCATTCTCACTCGATTCTACACTTAACATGTTAGTGGTGTGGGGTCAGGGTCCATAGAAAGATTGGACCCATTTCCACCATTTAATGTTCTAAGATCATTTTTGACTACCCATTTTAGTCCTAGTTCCTTAAGTTGTCAATGCCTCATAAAACTCGTTTTAGAGCAATTAGATTCATGATGACCAGGTTATCTGCATAAGCTACAGACATCTCTACGACTGGTCTCTGACCGGTATCCAACATGTCGTTTACTTCTCCTCATGGGTGTCTTATAAATAGCATCTATCTTAGAATATTTTTCTTTGACGGTAGCTAGTTCCTTTTCTTTAATGTTAAGAGCAATAATCAATTCATCGATTTCAGGTTGTTTTTCATGCTTTATTTTTTCATGAACAGAGAGAATTTCACTATAATCTCTTTATAATTTCATGAGTGCCCTCATGAGATTATCTACCTTGCTTTTATCCGAGGTTTTCCTCAATTTTTCATTTTCTTGCGAAAGTTCATCATTTTCAGTTTCTAATGTGTAGGATCGGACAGCTGACTCAAACCAACTCAAGATGTTAGTCTATGAGATGGTTTGAATCAATTGGACTTCGTATGTAGGAGCACTTGAGACTCATAAGCACTTAGTCGAATTAATTGAACTAAGTGCGAGGAAGACTTAGTGAAGCTAAATGGATTAACACTTCGAATAATAGAAGGACTCTGTGGAACTTAGCAAGATACACAAAATAAGCTATTTTATTTTCTGGCCAAATCAAAATAACTTACAATGCCCACTCAGAAGAAAAGATCTACTTCAAGGTTTTCACTCACTCACCCAATACACATTCTGATCAGCTCAATGGTAAGTGTAGTAAAACTAGGATCGTCCTAGAAAGAGTCTATCTAGATGCATTAACGAATTTGGTACGAATTCTCTCTCTAAATTACAATGGCCGCTCTCTCTCTAATCTCTAAATCTTTCTCTCTAGAAGCGTAAGTGTAAACTAACTATTACATGTCTATTTATACTAGTTCTAATGGCAACAGCTCGAAAGAGTTAGTTCTAAAATTGTCGGAACTAACTTAGTGGAAACGTCTTCAGGCAACGTGTGCTAGACTTGGGCTGCAAACTCCGGACTTGACTGGGTGGTATTGAGATTGTTGGAGCATTGGTGAGTTGACTGAATTGCCCCTTAATATTCCCAGCGGCATGAAAGAGTCGGTGGTGCTTCTTCGGTTGCGTAGACTCTTTTGTAGTTTAGTGCGAAACTCGTTCTTTGTGTTTTGTCGAGGACTAGTGGCTCCTTCGAGGCGATTGACTATCTCTGCAACACTCTTATGTCTCAACAGTTTCCCCTTGTTGCTGCTGATAACAAACCTCCGTGAATCCTGATTGAGTCAATCCTGAAAAGACAGAAACACAAAGAACTAGGGGAACCAACCCTGTTGAAGTTCCCCTTTAATCGAAGCCTAAAAAGTTTCAAAGTCCAGAGACTCCATTGTGTTCCCTTAATCGTTGAGAGACTCTAGGCAGATAATAACATAGCAATAGTAAGTAGGCATTTAATGAGCATAATCGAGTAGGCAGATAATCACTTATCCACACAGTCCAGCAGCAGGAATTCAAAAACAATCCAAAAAACACAACAGAGTTGCCCGTACACCAGACGGGATTCACCGCTTCCTCCTTTTCCTTTCATTAGAGGGAAGTCCTATTAGTCACACAGAGTCAGTCACAATATTCACGAACAAACCAAAAACAGTGTTTAGAACTTTAAAACAACCTAAGTTCTAACACCACACACACACACACCAACTGGCTAGGGGTCGGGGATGGGGTTAATCGCCGCTTGAATATCAAGAAGGTTGTCCTGCATGGCCGTCACAGCCGTCTCAATTCCAGTGAGTCTCCCCAGCATCCTAAAGTTGCTCTCGGCCAGCTCTGCCGCTTGTGTAAGAAGACGCTCAACTTTCTCCAAAAGTTGAAGGAGGATGTCATGAGGGACAATCTCTTGGGAAGTCGAAGGACCAGCCGTCGTCGGAGTTGACGGTGGTGGCAGCAGCTTGGATTTGTCGATTGAAGTGAGCCTGTTCAAATATCAAAGGTTGATGGTGTCGGCTTCCTCGATGGACTCTGGCATGGATTTCGTTATAGGTACCTGAAAGAACTTAAAGATCCAAGGGAGCCAGAACATATAACCGAGGGAGTGCTTGGGAGTATCGACGGATTGGGCCAAGTGATGTAGAATTAAGTGGGCTAAATTGAGAGGGTGACGGTTGAGAATGCAGTACATAATGGTTTGATCCAGACAGTAACCCATTTGATTTCCCTCTTTTCGTGGAACAATGTTTTTGATGACAAGGATATGGAGAAGCTGGTGGAGCATCAAAAGATCGCCTCTTGGTATTGGGGAGCCCACTTTTCTTTTGGAAGAGAAAAAACGGTAGATTTTGTTGTGTGGGACCCCGGGAATTTCAGGAAGCACGCCTTTTTCATAGAATTGTAAACCTTTATGAGGGACTCCTAGAACTTCATACAGCTTTTCAAGATAAAAAAGATAGCAGTGGAGTTTATGAAGGTTTGTGCCGCAGCATTACGAATGACAAGATTTTGGTAAAAGTCAAGGGACTCTTGCGGATACCACTCACAAACCTCAGAAAAAAGATGTGTCCAACCCTGAATCTCTAACATTTTGACCAACTCTCCTAGATTTGTAGACAAATCCCAAGAAAAGTCAAGAAGTTTACCCTTAACGATGTTTTGATCCACAGCAGGATCAGAGAGCATGTAACGTTGTGTGAAGGGGTCTATCTTGGCACTAGTCATTGCAGCTTAGGTGGCTTCTGGGTCCGTGTTGAAGTGGCGCTGGTAGAGGTGTCAAGACTGTTTGCGGGTAGTTCTTGGACCGGGGAAGACTCACCAGAAGCAGAGGAGGCTGCTTGGGTCTTTACAGATCAGCATAGGTCACGGTTGGCTGTAGTTTGGGTGGCCGGTGCTTTTCTTTTTCAGTTTTTAGGCTTAGGAGATGGTGGAGGTGTTGGTGTTGCAGATTTTTCATTGGATTGTTGTGAGGTGGGTGTTAGAGATTTTTTGGGTTGAGGGTTTTGTGTAGGTTCGTCAAGGTTAGGGTTTTGTGGTGGTGGGGACAGTGGTTTGGTTGGGGGATGGATGACTTCTATTGGGGTTATCTCTTCAACATCAGTTTCAAGAATTTCAGTCCTGGCAGTAGATGGAGGCGTGGGTTGCGGGGAGGTGATGTGGGGGGAATGCGGTGGTGTAGCAGATTTTGTGGGTGAGGGAATGGTGGTGGTTTTTGTGGGCGAATGAGTGGTGGCAGTGTCCATGGGTGGATTGGGGGTGGCCATAGACTGGAGATAGGCTTAGAGGCGAAGCGGATCTTAGAAAATGTCAGCTGGGATATTGACGCCGTTGAAGTTGATTCCCGTCATTGTTTGGAAGCTTAAGAGTAGAGTGAGAAGATAGTGTGGGTGAAAGAAGCTTGGGAGTGATGTAGGCTAGATAAAGGCTAAAGGGAGTTGGCAGAAGATGTAAAGTTTTCTATTGCGTGTGTCAGGCGAGATAAATTTGGTGCGCGAGATTAAGGGCGAGGATTTTGTGGAACGGGTGTGGATTGGTGATGTGTGCGTGTAGCGATAGATGCGTAGAGTCATTCAAGCATAACACAGTTCACAGATTCATTCACAAAAAAGGACAGACTCAGTGAGACATAAGGACATACCTACTAACGAATGCGGTAGGAGCAAGGAGATGTGATCGTCTAGGTGGACGGAGTCAATCCAAATGTGGATCGGAGTACTTCAAATCATGCTGTTGACAGAGGTTTAGTGAAGATATCTGCAAGTTGATCTTCTGTCGGGACAAAGTCAAGCTTAATTAACTTTTTCTCGACATAGTCCTATAAGAAATGAAAGCAGATTTCAATGTGTTTTGGTTCTTGAGTGTTGGACTGGGTTTTCAGATATTTTGATTGTGCTTTTATTATCATAGAAGATTGGGATCTGTTCTTGGGTAACGTGATAGTCTTGGAGTCGTTGTTTCATCCAAGAAGTTATGAGCAATAGGCTGCAGCGGAGACATACTCTGCCTCAGCTGTGGAGAGCGCAACAGAGTTTTGTGTTTTGGAGGACCATGAAACGTGACAAAGACCCAAGAACTGTGCATTACCTGAAGTACTCTTTCGATCTTGGAGAGAACCAGCCCAATCGGAGTCATTATAACCAGATAAAGTAAAAGTAGGAGATTGAGGATACCATAGATAGAGTGTACTTGTACCTTTAAGGTATCGAAAGATACGTTTGACTGCTTTAAGGGAGACTGCTTTGGTGCTGCCTGAAAGCGAGCGCAAAGACAAACTGTGTGGAGAATGTCGGGATGACTAGCAGTCAAATAGAGGAGAGACCCTATCATTCCTCTATACTCTGTGGCATTGACACCAACACCATCGTCGTCAAGATGAAGTTTGGCGGATGTGCAGCTGGGGGTTGACATGCTCTTGACATTCGTGAGATTGTACTTATTAAGGAGTTCCTTGATGTATTTTTGTTGATGGATTTTGTTCCCTTCCTTTTCCTATTGAACTTGAAGTCCTAATAAGAACTTTAACTCACCTAACTCATTCATGGAGAACTCTTTCTTCATAAGGTTAGCAAAATGTTCACAGAGGGTGTTACTTGTATAACCGTAGATAATATCATCAACATAAATCTGTACTAGATGTAAATCATGAGATGAGTGAAGAATGAGCAGTGTTTTGTCTACGTTACCTCTAGTGAAACCATTTTGCAAGAGATATGTAGAGAGTCTTTCATACCATGCTCGTGGAGCCTGTTTAAGTCTGTAAAGCGTTTTACAAAGTTTATAAACGTAGTCGGGATGGACAGAGTCCGTGAAACCTGGTGGTTGCTCGACGTAGACTTCCTTGTCGATGTAGCCATGAAGGAAGGCCGTCTTGACGTCCATTTGATATAATGTAAAACCTTTGAATGCAGCAAACACAATTAACATGCGAATAACTTCAAGACGTGCAATGGGAGCGAAGGTTTAATCACAATCCCTTCTTTATGATTGTAGCCTTGAACAACTAAACGAGCTTTATTCCTCAAGACTTGCCCTGCATCATCAAGTTTGCTATGAAAGACCCAACGAGTGCCAATGGTTTGTTGATGTGCGGGTCGAGGGACTAATTCCCAGACAGCATGTCTTTGTAGAGAATTAAGTTCCTCCTGCATAGCAGTGACCCAGTCACTATCTAGAAGAGATTCTTTTATATTCCGCGGTTCAGTGCTTGAGAGAAAGGCACCAAAGGCACATAGGTTTTGCATAGCTTGAAAACGTGTTTGAACACCTGAGTGAGGGTCTGAGATAATATTTTCAGGAGGGTGAGCTGATTTTTGTTGGAACTGTCGATGTGGAGCAGGAGGGGGAGTTTCTTTGTCGGTGGAGTCAAAGTCCAAATGTTCAGGATGGAGTGTGTTAGAGTTATTGTCAGTGTTAGTGGATTTTGAGGTATGGCTTTTCTTTCTGGAGAGTCTTCATGTGATGTGGGCTGGGAGTCTTGGAGTCTGCTTATAGGGACGGTGATGAAGTGTGGGTCAGTGAGAAAATCGTCTAGGGAAAAGTCAATGCAACGCCCCGGTTTACCACCACCATTTACTTAGTCATTTTTTTTTAAAAAGAAACGTGACATAACTGAAATATCATCATTAACTTGTATTATACATGCGTCAGTCTTTTTACATAAGGTCCCCTAATACTATCACCGGGGTGTTACCGCCACACTTACTAAAGACTAGTAAGTATAAGGCTATTACCACCACCATCCCTTCATTAGCTATCTTACAACGCTGTTTCCCTACCAAAAGAGTGACACAACCAACCCGTCACTTTACACCTTAGTACCAAAAGACCCCTTCCAGCCAACTACTATGTTAGCTCCTACTCCTATTTTACACCAAAAGCAAGGGGTATCAAAGACTATTACATCATTAGCAACTTAGCATGGGACTACTTCCATGTACTCATAAATAGTGGAAACTTCATAGGTAATGGACTGACTACTGCCATTCTCCGGGTGCCTAAAACCCTGTATCTTCTTGTTCCACTCCTCAAGCACTATCTCGGTGACCCCAGGCTGTATACTCCTACGATAGGTGACAAACATGAAAATATAGAAAGTATCGGTGGACTCGTCCTCAGTGCAGAGAAGGTGACCATCCCAGTTACCCTGAACACAAAGTTCATATACACAGGAAAACACAAACAAATAAAATCAGTAAAAACTGAGTAACACTACCACACCCCGTAAAAACTTATTTTCTCTTTAAAACCTTTGTTTTCAACAAATATTAACAATATAACAAATCAGAATAGATCACACACCATTTACCTGTACCAGGAATTATCAAGAGATAATTAATATCATAAACAAGATATTTCCAAATGAAGTCCACCACCACCACCACCCACCCTATGTCCTTAAGTGTGCACACCCCCTATTGAAAACTTCTGCCCAATAGGAGTAGATCATAGTGGCAGCTCCAATTCATTAGTAGGAGCTTATATTGTTGCCGGAACGTCGGCTTGGCCTTAAAGGCTCTCACAAGAGGCATAGCCTTAGGATAACCATGATATCAACATCACACAATACTTTCCACCACCACCACAAGAGGTTATCCTTAAACACATTTGCAAACCATGAGTAAGATATCATAACCAAGCTTCAAGCTACACAAGTAGTAATTCACACATCAAGCTCACCACTTGTAAAATAACCTTAATAACATCATAAAATACCATTCAAGCTCCAATAAATCAGAGAATCAAACAATTTCCAAGAAACCACCTTAGAAAGCTTAAATTCATTTTTGACCAAAATCACTATTCACCAACTTAAATAACTTCCCAAAGGAGTCTCGGCCTAAAATTTAACCATGATCCAGTATCAACAACACAAGTATGTCCCCAAAATTTCAGCTCAAGATCAATTCGGAAACCCATTAAAACACTCAGAAAGGCTTAAAGCACATTTTCTCATTTTTAGCTTCTTTACCTTGTCTAACCGACTTAAATTTCTACATTCGACTTGATTTTTCAGCCATAACCATATATTCACTATTCAAGACTACCCTCAAAATTTAGCTCAAATCATGTCGGAAACCCATCCAAACAATTCCTAAAGCTTAAAGCTCATTTTTCTCCATTTTCAAGATGCTTTAGAGTTTTCCTACTTCACCACCTTATTTCGACTTGATTTTCTAGGATAATCACTAACTATTCATCCCTAGTTTACTATAAAATTTTTATGAAAGTATGAGATAGGATTCGTAGGTAACCAAATAGAATGACTTAAGAAGGAAAATAAGCTTAAAGGGTGAAAGTGATGTGCATAGATGTTACCTGTCCTCTCCTAGCCATTTTGATGTTCTTCTACCTTGATTATAAGTTTCTTGAGCTCAAAATCTCCACCAACCAAGTCGCCCACCTTGGATTTTGGCTCCCACTCCTTAAACTTGCCTTTTTCCTTAATTTTAGCTTAATTACTACCTTAGATTTGTGTTTAATGGAGGAGTTTGTTGCCTAAGCTCCAATGGTGTTTTATAGCTTAGGAGAAACAAGGTAGATGAAGAAGAATGGCCACCTTGCTCACCTACCATGGCCGACCTCCACCCCCCTTTTTATACTAAATTTCATCCTTATCCTTTAACTTATAATCATTACTTCTAGAATTGTCCATAGCCATTGATTTGTGTCAAGTGTCAAAAACCAATCCTAACCATCCATACATAACCGCCTTTGAATGGATAAGGAGGGGGCAAGTTGCCTTGATCATCATTGCAAATAGTAAGGAGGTGTGAATAGTGGTGAATAGTAACCGAGATATTTTCTCTCCTTTCCTAGATATTTTTGGCCACCACCTTAGGCCATGTTTGGCTTGAGCTTTTATGGGTATTAAAACTATATGTGTAGGTATGTTAATACTAGTGTGGGTTATCAATTTCAGGAATTTCCTCGGGTCACTTCTGAGCTCTTCCGAAGCCTCGTTTGCCCAGAACCACTAAATACTGAAAAATGTAACTAGATTGTCTTATATTAAAAGAAGAAAGATATGATTGTTTTTCCTCAAAACACTCTCAAAAGTATCTAACACTCTTCCTAGGGTTGATAACCACTCTCAGTTCCTAAGGAATTTAGTAATTTTCGGAAATTTCAGGAATCCTGCGAAACTAAGGTTTACCGGGTGATACTCCGGGAACTAAGGTTCCTAATGTTCACCAAGCACCTCCAACTAATTATAACCTTCTCCATCTTTAGAAATTAGGGTTTCCTAAGGTTTACAGTTAAGTAAGGCCCTAATCACAGTTTAGAAATTTGGGGTATTACATCCTCCCCCCGTTAAACAAAGCTTCGTCCTCGAAGCTCAATTCATCACACCCAACAATACAGTCACATACTCCAAGAAATTAAAACAATATTCCACACAATGATTCCAGGTAACTTTATCAACCACAGATGATTCAGCAACATCACACAAAACCTCAGACACACCAATCCCATCCATCACAATATAAACCATTCACAAATTCAATGATACCACATATATAAAATCATGAAGAAACAATTCCTAAAATAACATTCAAGTATTACCAACCATTTCTAGCACCAACAACATTCACAATCACAAACATTCACAAACACTAATAATCATTCACCACTTACCATACGACTCTCCCCCCCTAAAAAGAAAGTTTCTCCTGAAACTTTAATTGCTAACCTTAATCAAAGAGTTCTGGGTGTTGAGCTCTCATCTTGCCTTCTAGTTCCCATGTAGCTTCTTGAACTCCATGGTGAGTCCATAAAACTTTAACCAAATCCACAGACTTCCCTCGAGTCTCCCTCGTCTTACGATCCAAAATTTCAATCGGGTGTTCCTCATAAGTCAAATTAGGTGCAACTCTACCTCGTTCGGTTGCAACACATGTGATTCGTCTGGAACATACCGTTTCAATTGTGATACATGGAACACATTATGGACCCTATCCAAGTTCATCGGCAAAGCTAATCGGTAAGCCAAATTTCCAACCTTTTCCTCTTACTTCATACGGACCGATATACTTAGGAGCAAGTTTTCCTTTCTTGCCAAATCGTGCCACGCTCTTAGTGGGTGAAACCTTCAGAAATACCTTGTCCCCCACATTGAATTCAACTGGCCTTCTATGCAAATCAGCATAAGACTTTTGCCTATCTTGTGCAGCTTTCAATCTCTGCCGAATGTTCTTGACCTGCTGGGCCATCTCCTCTGTTAACTCAGGCCCTACCATAACCACCTCCTGTGTATCATTCCAACATAACGGAGTACGACACTTCCTACCATATAAAGCTTCATACGGGGCCATACGGATACTTGAGTGATAACTGTTGTTATACGAAAATTCAATCAAATGCAACTTGTCACTCCATGACCCTTGATAATCCATCGCACAAGCCCGCAACATATCCTCTAAAGTTTGAATAGTTCTCTCCGTCTGCCCATCAGTCTGTGGGTGGTAAGCTGTACTAAGGCTCAATTTTGTTCCCATGGCTTTTTGGAATTGCTGCCAAAACCTTGAAATAAACCTAGAATCTCTATCTGAAATAATTTCCATAGGGACTCCGTGATATTTAACCACATTCTTAATATATGCCTCCACCAGCTGTTCCATAGACCAAGTACTTTTCATTGGAATTAATCTAGTAGTCTTGGTCAACCGATCTACAATCACCCAAATCTGATCCATCCCACCTCTGGTCGGTGGTAATCCCACTATAAAATCCATGGATATCGAATCCCATTTCCACATGGGTATATCCAATGGTTGCAACATTCCTGCTTTCTTATGCTCAAATTTAACTTTTTGACATGTTAGACACTTCGACACATGTTCAGCTACCTCCTTTTTCATGCCTGGCCACCAAAAACTTTTCTTCAAATCTTTGTACAACTTGTTTCCTCCCGGATGTATGGAATATGCAGAATTATGAGCTTCCTGCATCAACTTCCTTTTAATATCGCCACATGAATCTGGTACACACCATCTTCCACGAAATCTCAGACTACCATCATAAATCTTAAAATCTGGGGCTTCTCCTTTTTCTACTTTTTCCTTTATTTTCCGTAGCTTCTCATCCTCTTGCTGGTGATGCAAAATTTCCTTGTAAATGTCGAGGAACGCGTTCATACTAGCCAAAATTTCTCTATCCACCTCCCCGTTGTTACCACCTCAAGGCTCAACCTTTGAAATCTTGTACCAACTCATCATGTAATATCCAATTAGCTTCTCCCTCGACTCCTCGGCTTAAAGCGTCTGCCACCACGTTGGCTTTGCCTTCATGGTATAAAATCTCCAGGTCATAATCCTTAATAAGTTCCAACCATCTCCTTTGCCTCATATTAAGCTCTTTTTGAGTGAAGATATATTTCAAGCTCTTGTGATCCGTGTAAATCTTACAAGAAGTTCCATACAAATAGTGCCTCCAAATTTTCAAGGCAAAAACTACAGCTGCAAGTTCCAAATCATGAGTAGGGTACCTCGTCTCATAACTTTTCAACTGTCGAGAAGCATAGGCAATGACCTTGCCATTCTGCATCAATACACACCCTAATCCATATTTAGACGCGTCACTATACACCTCAAAACCTTCTGTACCACAGGGCAACGTAAGAACTGGTGCTGTGGTTAACTTCTCCTTCAAAATCTGGAAAGCTTTTTCACAATCCTCATCCCACTTATACCGCACTTCCTTTTTCATCAGATTTGTAAGCGGTCTTGCAATTTTAGCGAAATCTTGAACAAACTTCCTATAATATCCAGCTAACCCAAGAAAACTTCTAACTTCTCGAACGTTCGTTGGCCTGGGCCAATCCTTAACAGCCTGAATTTTAGCCGGGTCAACCGAAATTCCATCTCCGGTTACCACATGTCCTAAAAACGATACTTCCTTGAGCCAAAAATCACACTTAGATAATTTGGCATACAGCTTCTTCTCCCTTAAAACTTGTAAAACTTGTCGCAGATGATCAGCATGTTGTCCCTCATCCTTCGAATACACCAATATGTCGTCAATAAACACCACCACAAACTTATCAAGGAATTGGCTGAATACCCGATTCATTAAATCCATAAATACTGCCGGTGCATTTGTTAGCCCGAATGGCATAACCACATACTCATAATGACCATACCTAGTTCGAAAGGCTGTCTTTGGTATATCCTTTTCCGCTATCTTTAACTGATGATAGCCTGATCTTAGATCAATCTTAGAAAATACTTTCGCTCCTTGTAGCTGGTCGAACAAATCATCAATCCTAGGCAAGGGATATTTATTCTTGATTGTGACGTTATTCAACTCCCTGTAATCAATGCAAAGACGCAAAGTTCCATCCTTCTTTCTTACAAACAAAACTGGGGCTCCCCACGGAGAAGCACTCGGTCGAATATAACCTTTTTCTAAAAGTTCCTCCAACTGTTTCTTTAACTCATTCATCTCATTCGGGGCCATCCTATAAGGATGCTTAGAAATTGGAGCTGTTCCTGGTACTAAATCAATAGTAAACTCAATCTCACGGTCGGGTGGAAGTCCGGGAATTTCTTCTGGAAAAACATCCGGAAACTCCCTGACTACTGGAAGATCCTCAAGTGCGGATGACTTTGGTTCTTGCGCCAATTTTCCTCTTGAACATAACACATATAAACTGGCTCTCCTTTCGCAACTCCTTCAAGAACTTTAAGGCAGGTAGAATTTTTACCCTTTGCTTGGCTCCTTCGCATGTGTACGACACTCTCTTCCCTCTCTTCCCACATAAGCTAACCTTTTGCTTTTCACAATCTATGTGTCCCTTGTGCTTACTCAACCAATTCATCCCCAAGATTATATCAAAATCCTTCAAATCAAACTCTACCATATCCATCTCAAATTCTCTACCCTCTATAGTTGCTTTTACCCTTTCCATCTTTCTAGTGCATCCTACCACTCTTCCCGTAGGTGTAGAAACAAAAATTTCAACTTCTATATCGGGGACTACTCCTACTTTCCTCAAAAACTCGGAGGATATAAAAGAACAGGTTGCACCGGAATCAAATAATACTTTTGCACTAGTTCCAAGAACTTGAAAAGTACCTGTAATGACGCCCCCTTCCTGTTGAGATTCAGCCTCCGTCTTGCTGATTACGTTGATATATCCTTGGTTCTTATAGCCTCCTCCTTGTGTATTTCCACTTCCATATTGTGTTGGCTTCCCTTGATTACTCCCTTGTCCACCCATATTACCTCTTGAACCATTATAATTATTCCTCTGGCCATTTTGATTATTCTGCTGTACTCCGCCTTGGTTGTTACGATTGTTCTGGTTGCTGAAATTTCCAGTTGTAGCAGGTCTTGCTACCTGATCAGTACCTTCTTCCATCCTTCTTACCCTACACTCATAGGCTCTATGGCCTAGCTTCCCACAGTTAAAACACTTTACCAACCTTCCTTCACAATCTTCACCCGGATGATTCCTTCCACAAATCTTGCAATAAAAGTATCTAGTTCCTTTATCATTGAATCGCCGTCCCGGGTAATTGGGTCTGGCTCCTCCACTTGGTCTAACTTCTATTTTAGCCCTCTTATCAAAGCTCTCGGCCTTACGAGTCTCCATTCTCCTTTTCGCCCCGTTTGTACTTCCTTCCTCCTCTGTTGTACCCTATAAAGATTAGCAGCTTTATCGTACGCCTCTTGTAAAGTAGTTATAGGTATCACACTCAGAGCTTCTTGTAAATCCCAATTTAACCCCTCTAGGAAACATTGAACCTTAGCAGTCTCATCAGGTACCACATGCGGAGCAAATCTAGCAAGCTCCATGAACTTAGCATGATAAGTTTTAACATAATCCATCCGCTGCCTCAATCCAGTAAATTCCTGATATTTCTGCAACCTTACATGCTCCGGATAAAATCTTTTCCTCATCACATCCTTCAACATATTCCACCCAAAACCCGGATTTCCTTTGAGTCTCTCCTCTTCCGTAGTCCACCACAGATCAGCCTTCCTTTTAAATAAAATACAGCCCCATTACCTTTTTCTTCAGGACAATCAATGATATCAAATATTTTGTCAAACTCTCTGATCCACTCTTCCAGAATCACTGGATCCTCTTCTCCAGAATAAGTATTGGGTTTCATAGTCGCTATCCTCCGGGAGAAATCCTTGGGTATTTCAGCTCTAGCCTCGTGCTGCTCCAAGATTCTTCCCATACTCAGTGTCATCTCCCTCAGTTCATCCATCTGTCCTCTCCCCTCTCCATTACTCCATCCACTCCCCTCTCCATTATTCTACACACAGATATGTTAGTTGCAATATAAATAGTTAACTATAATCAATCAAGCACACAACACACAAATATCACAACAAACATATTTTCACAACCACAGGGTTCTTCCTAGTCTTCTAAACCTAAGCCTGGGTAACCTTGCTTCCTAGTCAAACTCAAATTTTCCCCTCCAGCTAACCTATGGCTCTGATACCACTCTGTAACGCCCCGGTTTACCACCACCATTTACTTAGTCATTTTTTTAAAAGAAACGTGCCATAACTGAAATATCATCATTAACTTGTATTATACATGCGTCAGTCTTTTTACATAAGGTCCCCTAATACTATCACCAGGGTGTTACCGCCACACTTACTAAAGACTAGTAAGTGTAAGGCTATTACCACCACCATCCCTACATTAGCTTTTTTACAACGCTGTTCCCCTACCAAAAGAGTGACACAACCAACCCGTCACTTTACACCTTAGTACCAAAAGACCCCTTCCAGTCAACTACTATGTTAGCTCATACTCCTATTTTACACCAAAACCAAGGGGTATCAAAGACTATTACATCATTAGCAACTTAGCATGGGACTACTTCCATGTACTCATAAACAGTGGAAACTTCATAGGTAATGGACTGACTACTGCCATTCTCAGGGTGCCTAAAACCCTGTATCTTCTTGTTCCACTCCTCAAGCACTATCTCGGTGACCCCATGCTGTATACTCCTACGATAGGTGACAAACATGAAAATATAGAAAGTATCGGTGGACTCGTCCTCAGTGCAGAGAAGGTGACCATCCCAGTTACCCTGAACACACAAAGTTCATATACACAGGAAAACACAAACAAATAAAATCAGTAAAACTGAGTAACACTACCACACCCCGTAAAAACTTATTTTCTCTTTAAAACCTTTTTTTCAACAAATATTAACAATATATAACAAATCAGAAATAGATCATACACCATTTACCTGTACCAAGAATTATCAAGAGATAATTAATATCATAAAAGAATTTCCAAATGAAGTCCACCACCACCACCACCCACCCTATGTCCTTAAGTGTGCACACCCCCCCTATTGAAAACTTCTGCCCAATAGGAGTAGATCATAGTGGCAGCTCCAATTCATTAGTAGGAGCTTATATTGTTGCCGGAACGTCGGCTTGGCCTTAAAGGCTCTCACAAGAGGCATAGCCTTAGGATAACCATGATATCAACATCACACAATACTTTCCACCATCACCACAAGAGGTTATCCTTAAACACATTTACAAACCATGAGTAAGATATCATAACCAAACTTAACACAAGCTACACAAGTAGTAATTCACACATCAAGCTCACCACTTGTAAAATAACCTTAATAACATCATAACAATACCATTCAAGCTCAAATAAATCAGAGAATCAAACAATTTCCAAGAAACCACCGTAGAAAGCTTAAAAACTCATTTTTGACCAAAATCACTATTCACCAACTTAAATAACTTCCCAAATGAGTATCGGACTAAAAATTTAACCATGATCCAATATCAACAACACAAGTATCTCCCCAAAATTTCAGCTCAAGATCCATTCGGAAACCCATTCAACCACTCAGAAAGGCTTAAAGCACATTTTCTCATTTTTAGCTTCTTTACCATGTCTAACCGACTTAAATTTCTCCATTCGACTTGATTTTTCAACCAAAACCATATATTCACTATTAAAGACTACCCTCACAATTTTAGCTCAAACCCATGTCGGAAACCCATCCAAACAATTCCTAAAGCTTAAAGCTCATTTTTCTCCATTTTCAAAGTTCTTTAGCGTTTTCCTACTTTCCAACCGTATTTCGACTTGATTTTCTAGGATAATCACTAACTATTCATACCTAGTTTACTGTAAAAAGTTTAAGATAATAGGAGATAGGATTGGTAGGTAACCAAATAGAATGACTTAAGAAGGAAAATAAGCTTAAAGGGTGAAAGTGATGTGCATAGATGTTACCTGTCCTCTCCTAGCCATTTTGATGTTCTTCTACCTTGATTATAAGTTTCTTGAGCTCAAAATCTCCACCAACCAATTCGCCCACCTTGGAGTTTGGCTTCCACTCCTTAAACTTGCCTTTTTTCCTTGATTTTAGCTTAATTACTACCTTAAACTTGTGTTTCTAATGGAGAAGTATTGTTGCCTAAGCTCCAATGGTGTTTTATAGCTTAGGAGAAACAAGGTAGATGAAGAAGAATGGCCACCTTGCTCACCTACCATGGCCGACCTCCACCCCCCCTTTTTATACTAAATTTCATCCTTATCCTTTAACTTATAATCATTACTTCTAGAATTGTCCATAGCCATTGATTTGTGTCAAGTGTCAAAAACCAATCCTAACCATCCGTACATAACCACCTTTGAATGGATAAGGAGGGGGCAAGTTGCCTTGATCGTCATTGCAAATAGTAGGAGGTGTGAATAGTGGTGAATAGTAACTGAGATATTTTCTCTCCTTTCCTTGATATTTTTGGCCACCACCTTAGGCCATGTTTGGTTTGAGCTTTTCATGGGTATTAAGACTATATATGTAGATATGTTAATACTAGTGTGGGTTATCAAATTTCAGGAATTTCCTCGAGTCAAATCTGAGCTCTTCCGAAGCCTCGTTTGCCCAGAACCACTAAATACTGAAAAATGTAACAGTTATACCCAAAATTTCAACCCCCCGGAGTAGTCTCTAAGGCATACGTGTTACAAAGGACAAAAGGGGTCAAAAAGCACCAAGGCGGGATTTTCCAAGGACATTTTTGGGATTTTCTATTTTTCATATGACTTGTTCATAACCTCCAAACACTCTCAAATATCATAGTCATTATGAAAGGTATTTCATCATAATATTTATTCTGGAAATTAAGCTTTTAATTCATATTATGAGCTAATTTCTTTAATAATCAACACATGAAATAACCTCAAAATAGAAATAAAGGGTTTCCAAAATTAAAATAAAATTGTCACATGGTTATCATGACTACATACAGTCATAAACCTGAAATTATTTTATTTGGAACCATAACCCAAAATTTAAAAGAGAAATTCAATCATTTTTGCAATTTTCTCTCTCCTCCGGAAAATACCGAAATCAAAACAAAATGTCATGAAATTTTAATACATGATAGAGGATGATATTTAGAGATTAATGCCGTTGGAATTTTGTTATTTTGACTTTCCAATAATAAGTTATGAATTATGAGAAATTCCAGATTGTGAGATTTTTATCTAATCGGTTATTTATCAAAATAACCCGATTCCAACTCTCACAATTCTTAAAAATCATCCTTTATCTTCAGTTAAAAGTTCATAATTTTTATCGGCCTGAAAAATATTTTTAAAAATCGGATTCCCTTAGAGCACAAAATCAGGGTTTTAGATAAATATCTTGTTCTATCAACATGACCTTGCTCTTTCTATAAAAGGACCTTCCAAAAACGACCTAGGGCAGAGGATAACACTTCCAAAGTCAGAAAACACAGCCACAAACTTTCTCCCCACGTTTTAACACTTCCAAGCCTCAAATCAATACCGAAACACTGCAGAAATCACCCCGAAATCACCAAAAACTCATCCTTTCTTCTCATATTGAACTTCCAAGCACCAAAAACACACAAAACCACCACAAAAACAGAAGAGAAACGTCCTTAACAGCATAAAGAAGAAGGAGTCAGAAGCACAATTCGAAGTCAATCCAAAACCGGCATCAACGAAGCACCAAAAGATCCCCATTGTGAAGAGTCTCATTAAATCTGAAGGTAAAACAGGTTGAAGTCATGTTTTTCTGACTTTGTTCAACTTTAACTACTCTGTGTCAAAATTTGGAATCGAATTGACTTTTTATCGCTTCTGAATTAGCGTTTGTTTTCGCTTCTGCCTAATAACTTGTTTGCTAAGTTTCGTGTTTAATTCGAATTCAAATTGTAAACTTTCAATCAATAACGTGTTTAGAATCTTTCAGGCTACCTACCCATAAAATTTGAGCCAGAAACACCGCCGGGAGCCACCCAAACGCCGCTGTCCGAGGGCGGTCCGCACCCACGGACGCTATGTCCGGGGTCCCGGACGCCCTGTCCGAAAGCCGGACGCCCCCGGACGGTGGCGGGATATTTTTGTTTTCCAAATTTAGGGTTTTATAAAATATGTCCGGGCCCACGAACGTCCTGTCCGTGGCCCCGAACTTTTCAAAATCTCGTTTCTGTTTAAATTTGACTTTTCTGTGTAATTAAGTTAACTAGGGTCCGTGGGTTCGGACATTAGGTCCGTAGCCACGGACGAAAACAAAACTTGACCTAATTCTGCATCCGAAACCCTAGTTTTGGTATTTTAATTTCCATTTTAATTTTCTGTCAAAAAAATGTTAAAAAATAAAAAAAACAGAAGCGCGCACTTAGGTTAAAAACGACTCGTAATAAGCCGTAATTAAACTAAGTAGAGGAAAAACGACTTCTAGGGGTAATGAAAGTAATTGAACCCTAATTAAGTCGAATATCAAGCCCCCGAACCCAAACTCTCCTTTCCTAATTTGATCTAGGTTAAAATTAGGTGGCGACTCTTAATAGGTTCCAGTGAGCTAGCTTAGGTTTTAATAATTTTTGTTATATGACATAGTTATTAGTCTTAGGTTATAAGTGGACCTAAAACCCGGTTAGATCCTAATCAACTTTAATCAACAAAGGATAGGGTTTAAAATCGAGGCTCACAGACTGGCGACTCTGCTGGGGATAAACTCTTAATATTAACTTGTTTAATTTTAAGAAAGAGGGCTTAACTCAAAAAATGTTTATTTATGGCTTTATTACTTTGTTTGTTTACTTTTGTGCGCACTTTAATTTTCTGCACCTTTGCATCATATGAGAGCGAGGGTCCACCTAAACCGATTTCATCCCGGGACCCGTTTAAGGGTCCCCTGTCAGGGACTCACACCTTTTAGGTGATGTGAGTAAGCGGGGGAAAAAGGGAGGATGTCGTCTAACCACATCCCCTTAATACCTGGGCCTTAGCCCCAAGCGTTTTCCTGGCAGTGTCCTTACCTAGCCCATTGTTTGGTCAGTCAAAGACCCGGCCGCAGACGCACACCTTCCGGTGATGTGAAAAAAAATGGGGAAGCCCAAAGAGAATAGCGTGCTAGCCCTATTCCTTTGTGGTGACCTGGGCCTAAGCCCCAAGCACCTCTCCGGATCGATCCATACCTAAATTGATTTAACCGTCAAGTGAGGACATGTTGAATTTGTGTGGGCCTTGTTTGCTTGTATGATCGGCCCATTACCCAGCCTAGAGATTGATAGGAACTTATCCTACATTAACCTAGCCCAACCGAAGTGGCGGCTCTACTTGTTTGTGGCCCAGAGGTCCTATTTGGTTTAATATGTGAGTCATTCGGGCTTCGCCCCAAAAGCTTAGACTTAGGTGATCTCTCTTCTGGCCCAATTTGAATTATCCAATTAGTTCTAGGCCCAAAAAAAAAAAGAAATCCACCTGAACTTGAAATAACCCACAAGTTCTGAAAATAAAATCTTTTTCTGCTTAGCAACCATCTTCTCTGGCCCAAAGAAAGTTAGGCCCATTTGTGATTCAGGGACCATTCCAGCCCATGTGCTTTACTCCAGGCCCAAACACATTCCGGCCCAAGGGCTCATTCTAGTCTAGGTAGACTTCTTATTCGGGCCCTGGTCCAAAACCCTAGATCTAGGTGTTACCTCTCAGGCCCAATCAAAGCCATCTGTTTACATTTCAGTCCAAATTCCACTTCATAGTCTGAGAGATACTCCAGCCCAAACACCTCATTCTCTGGGTATCCTGGCCCACTTGCTTTCAGCCTAAGTCTGTTTTGATCTGTCTTGTGAAGCGTCGTTCTCACCTTAGTATTTTTCAGCCCACTTCCTTTTGTTAGCTAATAATGGACACCTTGGACACAGGTAGACTCAAGTCCTAAGTACGGTCCATCAACATGGAAGCCGCTCGCAATTTGGAACAAAAGCACATGGCCACCTTGAAGCATGGACAGAGGCATAGTGCTCCATGGACCCGTGGAATCTAACTACGTTGCTGTTATCGAGTGTTAAAGCAAAGGCTCTTTCCCTCGAGTCGCGACGTGCAGCTCGGGATGATGAGTGACGGCTTCTCAACACCCTTTATTACTGCATTGAAGTTTGGCTCCATTAGGGTCCGAGGATCGGGGAGAAGTCAAGAAATTGCTACAGAACTCAGAAAGTGTATCAGACAACCAGGACAGCAACTTGCATCCAAAGCTGCACCCTAAGAGAACCAGGCAACATAGTGGGGCGTGATCGACATTCAAGAGGCCTAGTTGGAGCGTTGGGACAGTAGAACCATCCCGACGGAGTTCTCGACAGAGAGAGTTTACAGACATCGGCCGAACACCAGGCAAGCCTTGAGGAGCTTCGAGAAGATATCTGCAACCGCTCGCCCTGAGGCCAGGAACTACTCATTTGGGGAAGGATCTTAATCAATTTTGTCACTTCCATCAGCTGCCCGGTCATGACACTGACCACTGCAGGGCCCTACAACACAGAATCCACCTGATCTCGACCAAGGGCTCCATTATAAGACGTGGTGGAGAGCGCAGAGCACGCTGCCCAAGCATCATCAGAAATGTTGTTTTTTCTCTTAAATGCATTTCTTTCTTTGATTAGTCGTCTTTCAACTTTTGTAGTAGTTAGTTTCCCTGATCATTTTCGGTAGTTTTCCCGAGTTTGTAATTTCCAACTTTATTTTTCGTTGAATAAAATATAGTTCCATTTTCATAATTTTTGTACAAAGCATCATTCATTAATTTGAAAAAACTTAAAAAAAAAGAGCACTCATGTCTTTCAAGGATCACGAAGTAATCATTTTCTGACTATGCAATGGAACAACTTGTCTCTTGTTTCTAAAAATTTGAACAGGCCTAACCAAACACCACAACTCACCCCATAATATCCAAACAACCCTCAATGAGGTTCAAGGCCCACATCTATCAAACTGTTGTCACAAACCCCAAATCAATACTGGGGGCAATCCGAGTTTAGAATCATTGTCTTCGAATCTTTCGGTTAAGCGTGTGAACTAGTCTCTGAGTGAAATTCACGAGAGTGTCTTGAGCGGAAAAACCATGAGTGAACGAGCGTGTCATTTTTACACGACTCCGGTGAGACCACATTCAAAGGTAAGGTAAACGGCATAACTCCGACCGAAGGAGATAATTTGTAAATTTACTCTTAGACCTGTGAAAAGTAACAAAGAGCGGATACACAACTATCAAGAATGACGAAGCACCTAGGTACAACACCACGTAGCCAAAAGCTTGTGAACCCTGACATTAAACCCTAGGCACCCCCGTTGAACCTTTTGTATAGCCCTTTTCGATATTATGAACTCCACAAAAATAACCCAGCCAATGATGAATGTCCAGCCCGGTGACCAAAGGAAGCAAGGAGCCAGGTTCTCGGATAATGTTTTCATCAATCCAAAGAAGCAACGCCGCTATCAGCATGACGAAGCAATCCGCAAATGGTCCCAAAGTGACACGGGATCCAAAGAGCTCACATCAAAACAGCTCTCGAAGCCCAAAACCGGGAAACACAAGAACCCCGAAGGCAAAGTCAAGAAAGGATAAAACAAAGAGGCGAACCCGAAGTGCCTCGAGGAAATCAGAATGACAAAAAGAGGAATGGTGTAAAGGAATACTTCAAAAGTCCAAGTCCATAAGCTCGAAAGCAACGTCAACACAAAGCAGCTAGATGACTTCAAGACAAGGAAGATGATTCCAAGAAAGGAAGCAAGATGCAACTTTGATCACCCCTTTTAACTCCACATACCTCAAATATCCCTCCATGGTCCCGTTGTCTTTCATCACACCCCATGGCCATGTTATAAGTTTTAAAGACTTCCAACTTGGTAGTTGTGTATCCAATCACGTGAAAGTAACAGATCGAATGCATAAATTCATCAAGTATCAAATTCAATGGTCTAGAAGTTGTGACCGTAAGTGAGAAACGAGTGTAAACACCAAACACGTCGAGTGTAGGTTAGGAAGCACCAAATCAGAACATAAGCCCTGACCCTGTGAGGACGAGACTCATTCGCACGTTTAATCAAATAAAATACTGGGGGCAATCGATCGGAACGATCGATTGCCATGAACTCTAGCTCATATTGTCTTAAGGGAAAAATACTGGGGGCAATTGTTGGTTCCAACAATTGCTATGACAACACCAATTGGAACTCAAAGCTCAAACCACCACCCTCCCACCACAGGCACACATAAGCCCTTACCTCCACTTCAAACACCTCAGGCTCACATAAGCCCTTACCTCCACACCTCCACTACACAGGCCCACATAAGCCCTTACCTACATATCAAACACCACAGGCCCACATAAGCCCTTACCTTCACATCATACACCATACCTCACCGGTGGCATGTTCATCTCGTAGGAAATAAGTTATAAATCCGAAGTCTATAGTTAGAAGATGATAATTTCACTTTCCTTTTCAGTAAACAGAATTTTCTTCAAACACTACCACGTTTGGCACCTCTTTCAACAATTTCTTGTCTTGAACAACTTTCCTTCAAACACTTCGGTTTCATAAACCTCATCATGGCCACATTTGGCACACTTTCTAGCAATGTCTTGCTTTGGACAATTTTTGACCCTTAACATTGCCATGTTTGGTACATTTTCCAACAATTTCTTGTTTTGGACAAGTTTCCTACATACACTTTGATTGTATTTTGACATGCACATCATCTTTGCCACGTTTGGCACTTTCATAATCAACTTTAATCATGATCATTTGCATAAAGTTTATCTTGCATCCGTCCGTACGAAACTCCTCATCATAGACCAGAGATACAGATTCTCAGCCGAAGATACAGATTCTTCAGAGATACAGATTCTCACCCGATCAGAGATACAGATTCTCAGCCAAAGGTACATATTCTTCAGAGATGCAGATTCTCAGCCAAAGATTCAGATTCACCAGAATAGATGAACTCAACCTCAGGCTCATCATGAACCCAATTTCCTACCATTCCACTTAGGCACCCATAGGTCCTACTTTACATTCGTCAATTTAGGCACACATCACATCGATCTCATTACATCTCTTTTCCAGGTTCCCGACACCTGATAATGCTCGGCGTATCCCATTTAAATTCAGGTTCCTGACACCTTATAATGCTCGGCGTGTCCCATTCAATCTCAGGTCCCCGACACCTTATAATGCTCGGTGTATCCCATTCAATCTCAGGTTCCCGACACCTTATAATGCTCGGTGTATCCCATTCAATTTCAGGTTCCCGACACCTTATAATGCTCGGCGTATTCCAGGTTCCCGACACCTTATAATGCTTGGCGTATTCCAGGTTCCCGACACCTTATAATGCTCGGTGTATTCCAGGTTCCCGACACCTTATAATGCTCGGCGTATTTCAGGTTCCTGACACCTTATAATGCTCGGCGTGTCCCATTTAATCTCAGGTTCCCGACACCTTATAATGCTCGGCGTATTCCATTCAACTTCAGGTTCCCGACACCTTATAATGCTCGGCGTATTTCATCCGCTTTCAGGTTCCCGACACCTTAGAATGCTCGGCGTACTTCATTCCTTTAAAGGTTGTCAACGCCTTAGAATCGCTTGACATTATCTCATTTCCACATTTTAGGTTGTCAACGCCTTAGAATCGCTTGACATTATCTCATTTCCACATTTTAGGTTATCAACGCCTTAGAATCGCTTGACATTATCTCATTTCCACATTTTAGGTTGTTGACGCCTTAGAATCGCTTGACATTACTTCATTTCACTTTACTTATAGGTAGTCAGCGCCTTAGAAAAGCTTGACACAATCTACATATAGGGTATATAGGGTCTTTTAAGACCCCAAAATTTTGGGGTATCACTCAGGCATCAACTAGTCTTTTCATCTTAATTACAAAGCCTAGTTGACGGGGGGCAATCTGTTATACCCAAAATTTCAACCCCCCGGAGTAGTCTCTAAGGCATACGTGTTACAAAGGACAAAAGGGGTCAAAAAGCACCAAGGCGGGATTTTCCAAGGACATTTTCAGGATTTTCTATTTTTCATATGACTTGTTCATAACCTCCAAACACTCCCAAATATCATAGTCATTATGAAAGGTATTTCATCATAATATTTATTCTAGAAATTAAGCTTTTAATTCATATTATGAGCTAATTTCTTTAATAATCAACACATGAAATAACCTCAAAATAGAAATAAAGGGTTTCCAAAATTAAAATAAAATTGTCACATGGTTATCATGACTACATACAGTCATAAACCTGACATTATTTTATTTGGAACCTTAACCCAAAATTTAAAAGAGAAATTCAATCATTTTTGCAATTTTCTCTCTCCTCTGGAAAATACCGAAATCAAAACAAAATGTCATGAAATTGTAATACATGATAGAGGATGATATTTAGAGATTAATGCCGTTGGAATTTTGTTATTTTGACTTTCCAATAATAAGTTATGAATTATGAGAGATTCCAGATTGTGAGATTTTTATCTAATCGGTTATTTATCAAAATAACCGGATTCCAACTCTCAAAATTCTTAAAAATCATCCTTTATCTTCAGTTAAAATTTTATAATTTTTATCGGCCTGAAACATATTTTAAAAAATCGGATTCCCATAGAGCACAAAATCAGGGTTTTAGATAAATATCTTGTTCTATCAACATGACCTTGCTCTTTCTATAAAAGGACCTTCCAAAAACGACCTAGGGCAGAGGAGAACACTTCCAAAGTCAGAAAACACAGCCACAAACTTTCTCCCCACGTTTTAACACTTCCAAGCCTCAAATCAATACCGAAACACTGCAGAAATCACCCCGAAATCACCAAAAACTCATCCTTTCTTCTCCTATTGAACTTCCAAGCACCAAAAACACACAAAACCACCACAAAAACGGAAGAGAAACGTCCTTAACAGCATAAAGAAGAAGGAGTCAGAAGCACAATTCGAAGTCAATCCAAAACCGGCATCAACGAAGCACCAAAAGATCCCCGTTGTGAAGAGTCTCATTAAATCCGAAGGTAAAACAGGTTGAAGTCATGTTTTTCTGACTTTGTTCAACTTTAACTACTCTGTGTCAAAATTTGGAATCGAATTTACTTTTTATCGCTTCTGAATTAGCGTTTGTTTTCGCTTCTGCCCAATAACTTGTTTGCTAAGTTTCATGTTTCATTCGAATTCAAATTGTAAACTTTCAATCAATAACGTGTTTAGAATCTTTCAGGCTACCTACCCATAAAATTTGAGCCAGAAACACCATCGGGAGCCACCCAAACGCCGCTGTCCGAGGGCGGTCCGCACCCACGGACGCTATGTCCGGGGTCCCGGACGCCCTGTCCGAAAGCCGGACGCCCCCGGACGATGGCGGGATATTTTGATTTTCAAAATTTAGGGTTTTATAAAACATGTCCGGGCCCACGGACGTCCTGTCAGTGGCCCCGGACTTTTCAAAATCGCGTTTCTGTTTAAATTTGACTTTTCTGTGTAATTAAGTTAACTAGGGTCCGTGGGTTCGGACATTAGGTCCGTAGCCACGGACGAAAACAAAACTTGACCTAATTCTGCCTCCAAAACCCTAGTTTTGGTATTTTAATTTCCATTTCAATTTTCTGTCAAAAAAATGTTAAAAAATAAAAAAAACAGAAGCGCGCACTTAGGTTAAAAACGACTCGTAATAAGCCGTAATTAAACTAAGTAGAGGAAAAACGACCTCTAGGGGTAATGAAAGTAATTGAACCCTAATTAAGTCGAATATCAAGCCCCCGAACCCGAACTCTCCTTTCCTAATTTGATCTAGGTTAAAATTAGGTGGCGACTCTTAATAATTTTTGTTATATGACATAGTTATTAATCTTAGGTTATAAGTGGACCTAAAACCCGGTTAGATCCTAATCAACTTTAATCAACAAAGGATAGGGTTTAAAATTCGAGGCTCACAGTAACTAAATTGTCTTATATTAAAAGAAGAAAGATATGATTGTTTCTTTCCTCAAAACACTCTCAAAAGTATCTAACACTCTTCCTAGGGTTGATAACCACTCTCAGTTCCTAAGGAATTTAGTAATTTTCGGAAATTTCAGGAATCCTGCGAAACTAAGGTTTACCGGGTGATACTCCGGGAACTAAGGTTCCTAATGTTCACCAAGCACCTCCAACTAATTATAACCTTCTCCATCTTTAGAAATTAGGGTTTCCTAAGGTTTACAGTTAAGTAAGGCCCTAATCACAGCTTAGAAATTTGGGGTATTACAGTCAAGTTGATCAGAAGATGAACCAACATTGTGAGACTCATCAAACTTGACATGGGGGCTCTCTTCTAGACATTGAGTTCTCAGATTGATAACACGATAAGCTTTGCTTTTAGAAGAGTAACCAAGAAATATGCCTTCATCACTCTTAGAAGAGAACTTACCCAAGTTGTCCTTACCATTATTATGTATATAGCATCTACACCCGAAACGCCTGAGATGAATAAGATTTGGCTTGCGTTGACAGAGAAGTTCGTAAGGAGTCTTGTGAAGAAAAGGGTGTATCAAGGCACGATTTAGTACATAGCATGCTGTGTTAATAGCCTCTGCCCAGTATGATGGAGTTAGTTGACTATCAAGAAGCATGGTATGCTCCATCTTGACCAAGGTCCTATTTTTTCATTCGACAACTCCGTTTTACTCTAGGGTTCTTGCAGATGAAACTTGATGATCGACTCCGTTATCCCTGCAAAACTCATCAGACGACTTGTCACAAAATTCAGTGCTCTGGTCTGTTCTCAGGGTTTTCAATGTAAATGAGAATTTATTGATAAGCGCTTTATGGAGTTTGGCAAACTCCTTAAAGGTTTCATCCTTAGCAGACAGAAAGATGACCCAAGTCCATCTAGAATAATCATCAACTATGACCATAATATACCTCTTACCACTTGTACTTTGAGTACGCATTAGGCCAACAAGGTCCATGTGAAGCAATTCTAACGGAGAGCTAGTAGAGAGAGTTAAGTTGCTTTTGAAGGACGATCGGGCGTGTTTACCTTTTATGCACGCTTCACAGACGAAGTCTGTGTCAAAATTTGTATCGGATAAACCAATCACCAGATCCTTACTCTTGAGCTTATTTAGCAGCCGGTGATTTGCGTGGCCAAGTCTAATGTGCCATAATAGGGAGTTTTTAGAGTGCACATTTAGACAGACTTAGTCATTCAGGTTGATTGAGTTTAAGCACATTTTGTAGTGATTTCCTTCTCTGCGTCCAATGGCTTTTAGAGAACCTATACGCTCATCAAAAACTTTACAATCTGAAGAAGAGAAATGTACCAAATTGAATCTATTACAAATTTGAGAAATACTTAACAGACTGTGTTGAAGTCCAGTGACCAGATGAACTCCATTAACTTTAAATCTGGAGAGGTTACCTACAGAGCCAACTCCCACGATTTCACCTTGGTTGTTGTTTCCAAAAGTAACCTTACCTCCTTTGTAGGATGAAAGTGAATTGAATTGATTTGGATCTCCAGCCATATGACGAGAGCATACACTATCTAGTTACCAACAGTCTTCATTCACTTTCACCTACAAACAAAAGATCATTTGTTAGTCTTGGGAACCCAGATGTACTTGGGTTCCCTTTTCGAGCCAGATTTTTTTTAACTATTCTCTAGCTTCAAGAATCAATCTGACTCGTTTGAGATTAAACGAAAGATCTTTATTCAATTTATCGCAAGCACTGTCCTTATGTCCAAGACTCCCGCAGTAACCGCAAATCTTAGTGGCAGGAAGGTTAACATATTTTTGTTGTCCTTTCCACCAAGAATTAAAATTTTCTTTTTGTTGTTGGCGCTTGGGTTTGTTGTTGGATTTGGACATATTTTTTGGGATGTCGAATTTACCTTTGGGCCACTGGGGCTTGGATTGAGTGGTTCCAACTCCAGACCACAGATTGACAATCTCTTCAGAGAGTTGTTCTACTTTCTTTCGAAGACCATCACGATCTCGACTAACTTCCTTGATCTTGGAGGTAGCCCACTCAGGCAATTCAGAGGAAGTGACTTGTTTGATGAAATGGACTGGTTTGAGAGAGAGTGCATGCTCTTTTTCTTTCAGTTTTTGAGTGAGGTGTTTGACAGAGGAGTTTAAAGAGATGACTTTGGATTCAGAAGTATTTAACTCATTTTGAAGAGAGCAGCATTTATCGGTAAAGATAGTGAGATCACGCTTGAGAGAGTTGATCAGAGTGAGTGACTCTTCTTGCTTGCTTGGCTGGAGTGACTAAGACTCTTGGTGTCGTCGAGTTCCTTTTGAAGGGAATCAACACAGCATCGTGAGTCCTGTAAGTCCAACCTAAGTGAGCAATAGATCGTCTTGTGTTCCTCAGCTTCATCTCTCAAAGCATACATGAGACCCTTTGAGATCTCGAGTTCCTCAGTTAGCTCAGAAATTTTGCTGGTGAGACTAACTTTAAGAGAGTTAATCTTAGAGACAAATTTAGCAATTAAGGTCATAAAGCCCATAGGAGATATACGATAAAGATCTGTCTCAAGATGAGAGCGAGTTACCTCATTGTCGGGGATCATAGACTCAGTTGGATCATGTGCCATGAGACATACTAGACCGCTTGACTCTGTGTCTTGATCGTCGGAGTCTGAGTCACCCCAATCTACAGCTGCCATGAGTGACCTCCCTTGGGATTTTCCATACTAGTTTTTGAGTAGCGAGCAGTCCTTCATCAAATGACCGGGTTTATTGCAGTTAAAACAGGTGATAGAGTTGAAGACTTGTTTGGAGGTATTTGAGAACGACCTACTCTATCGGTTTGGTTGGTTACGCATGAATTTTTGGAAGTTCTTTACTATGAAGACAAAGTCTTCCATAGTTTCAGCCTCAATCTCTTCAACAATAATATCCACCAAATCCGCCTTAGCTTGTCTGATTTGAGTCTCAGCTACATAGGCTCCTTTTTGAGTGTACTGATTCGAATTAACCTACAAGGCTTGGTCACTCAAAGTAGTAATTTTTCTAGGAGAAGAAGAAGATGTATTACCACACTTCTTTCGGACGTTCTTCTTGTACTTATCTACAGATTGTAGATAGGAACCTAGGTCTTGGCAGCTCCATTTGGATCAGTCCATGCTTGCTTTGGTGGAGATTACCGTCTCTGTCCACTCTTCTTTGAGACTGTCGAGTAGCTTGTGCAATACACTCTCTCTATCCGGTAGCATGTTAACTTCTTGCATAGTAATGGTTAGTAAATAAAAACGGTCCAGCACTTCTTCCAGAGACTCACCTAGTTTTTGCAGAAAATTTTCATAATCCATTCAAAGTTCTTGAGCTTTGCATTTCTTGAGTTCAGTGACTCCTTCGTGGGTAGCTTGAAGGAGTGTCCATATCTCATTTGCGAACTTACAGTGATTGACTCTTCTTTATTCTGGAATGGACAGGCAGGTGTAGATTGCGCGGGATGCTTGTCGATTTAGCTCATACCTTTTGTGATCTGCAGCAGTCCATGTGGATCGATCTGGATTGACAGCGAGATCTCCTCTGGTAGAGAGATTCCCCAAAGTTCAGAGTTGACTGACTCAGTGTGTTGCTCGGTCTCATTTTTCCAATGATCGTAGTTTTTGGAGGTGAGTCTAGGATGCTCGAAGTGCATTTTGTTGTTTTGATTGGCGAAGAGGTCTGCCATTGCTAGTTGATTGACTGTCAGCCTAAACAAGGCTGTGATACCACGTGTAGGATCGGACAGCTAACTCAAACCAACTCAAGATCTTAGTCTATGAGATGGTTTAAATCAATTGGACTTCGTATGTAGGAGCACTTGAGACTGAAAAACTTAGTCGAATTAATCGAACTAAGTGCGCGGAAGACTTAGTGAAGCTAAATGGATTAACACGTCGAATAATAGAAGGACTCTGTGGAACTTAGCAAGATACACAAAATAAGCTATTTTATTTTCTGGCCCAAACAAAATAACTTACAATGCCCATTCAGTAGAAAATATCTACTTCATGGTTTTCACTCACTCACCCAATACACTTTCTGATCAGCTCAATGGTAAGTGTAATAAAACTAGGATCTTCCTAGAAAGAGTCTATCTAGATGCACTAACTAATTTGGTACGAATCCTCTCTCTGCATTACAATGGCAGCTCTCTCTCTAATCTCTGAAATCTTTCTCTCTAAAAGCGTGAGTGTAAACTAACTATTACATGTCTATTTATACTAGTTCTAATGGCAACGGCTCGAAAGAGTTAGTTCCGAAATTGTCGGAAGTAACTTAGTGGAAACGTCTTCAGGCAACGTGCGCCAGACTTGGGTCGTAAACTCCGGACTTGACTGAGTGGTGTTGAGATCGTTGGAGCATTGGTGAGTTGACTGAATCACTCCTTAATATTCGCAACAACATGAAAGAGTCTGTGGTGCTTCTTCGGTTGCGCAGACACTTTTGTAGTTTGGTGTGAAACTCGTTCTTTGTGTTTTTTCGAGGACGAGTGACTCCTTCGAGGCGATTGACTATCTCTACAACACTCTTATGTCTCAACATAGTGCCTCTAGGTGATCAACTAATGTAAGAGAAAACTTTCTAAGTCCTAGAAGTTCAGCCTTTTGACTTCTCCTTCTAAGTTTAGAATAGTTTACCTTATGTTGTTCTTCTTCTTCTTCTTGTGATTCTGAGACATCATTGCCTTGTGCAATCAAGCACACTTCTCCAAGGCATAGGTGAGCCTTCTCATCTTCTGAGATGTCGTTGTCTGAGGTTTGATTGTCATCACTCCAATCCGAATCTCCCCATGCGGCAACGAAGGCTTCCTTCTTTGGTCCTTTGTTGAATGATCGTCGGACAGGCTTCTTGACCCTGACGTTGTCCTCACGTGATCACTGAGGGCAGTCTTTGATATGATGTCCGCGTTTTGAACACCCAAAACACTTGTCATTGCTCTTCCTATGATCATCCGACTCCTTGGACTCCTTGCCTTTCCTCATTTTATTTCTTATGAACTTTCAATCATACCTCTTAGCATAGAGGACCATTTCATCATTTTCGCCTCCTGACTCGGACCTTTCATTTTCAGCTACTTGAAGGGCTATGCCTTTCCCTCTATCTCTTGATGAGCTTTCTGAGTTCCTGTGTTGTAGTTTTAACCAGAAATCCATTAGAGATCCTAGCATGTCTGTCAGAGACATCTTGGAGAGATCATGCACTTCTTGCATGGCATTGACTTTGCTGTCAAAGGAGGCAGGAAGATATCGGAGGAACTTCCGAATTTGATCCTCGCTAGAGATAGTTCTTCCAAGCTCCAACATTTTGTTGATCAGCTTAGTGAACATTGTATGCATTTCAGAAATGTTCTCCTTTTCTTCCTTCTTGAATAGCTCCCAGTGAATGAGTAGCAACTCAATGCGAGTCTTTTTGATCTCATCATTCCCTTCATAGGTGACCTCAAGAGTTTTCCAAATCTCTTGGGCTGTTTTAGCTGAAGCAATCTTGAAGTATTGCTCAGGTAGTAGTGCACAGTGAAGTATTCTTACAGCTCGAGCGTTGAATACCAGCTTCTTGATTTGATCATCCGTCATGTTGTCAATAGATATGTCTTGTCCTTGAGGATTCTGGAAGGTGTACTCTCCATGTGTTATCACCCTCCACATTCTTGGATCGTCAGACTTGATATGAAATTCCAACTTGTTTTTCCAGTGAGTGTAGTTGTCTCCATTGAAGAGTGGTGGTCGATTTAGTGTAGAATCTTCTTCTGCTGCTAGAATGCTTACATGAGACATTTTGATCGTCTCCCGACGTGTCATGGACGTATCGTGGACTCTAATAAAACTTTGATAGTTTGGGAAGGGACGAGAGATAAATTTAAAATTGGAAAACACATTTTGATTGAGAATTTACACACACGAAATTCACTCAACCTCCCTTGCCCCACACACAGATTCCCGGGACAGTTTCAACTTTACCCCTAAAGTCGTCAACCTTCTCCTGACTATCGGCCTACGGTTCACCGACCGTTCCCCGACCTGTCGTCCTATCAAATACCCAATGTATTGATTCTCTTACCCAGACCTCTCTAGCTCACCAACTCTCTAGCACTTACACACACTCCTAAGTCTGATCCACACTTACCCAAATTATCTCTATCTTTTCTCTCGTACAGGCTTACTTACATATGGAATAAATGCAAGTATATATACATGGTTGTTAGGATGTAACTATCGTCCTATTAATCCCTAGACTTCTAGGAGTCGACTACTACTACGAATATTCATATAACAACCACACTAGACTTACAGAGAGTCTTCAACTTGATCTGGAGACTTGAACTATGTGTCGCCTCATGGTTGGTCAAGTTGGCTGCAGCCCTCTTGATAGGTCGATCACCACTTGTGTGCCCCACTTGCCTGATTCTGTCTGGCTCATTAAATGCACATAAATGCCCTCTTCTGAATTCATTACGGCTATGTAATGATGTTCTTTTATAGCTTTGTTATCTTGTGGATTAATGAACTTCTTCTTTTGTCGCGAGCGTGTCTTGAACAAGTTGCTCATGTGGATGTATGTGTCTTAACTGAATGTGTCAATCCTTTGTAGTCTTCTGTCTTTGATCTTCATCTTTAAGCATAAGACATATCTTCGTGCAGTGTCTGACCGGTTGTCTGTGCTAGAAGTTCTACGGAGCTCTCGCCGACAGGTGCGCGACTGGTAGGGCACATGTCGTGGATTGAGTGCGCTTGCAACCTTGCGTGCTGCAGACAAGATTTTTGACCTGGTAAAATAGTAAATAAATAAAGCTTGGATCAAAATATCTATCGGGCTGCAAATAATTCCCGGTCGCAGTAGTATAGCAAGATTAGAGCAACCGGGTAATCGAACCGTGGGACTTAAGCGAAAATGTCTAATTCCTAAGCGTGTCACAAAAGGGGGTGTTTTACTGAATTGTAAATGAAACTGATAAAATGCGGATATATAAAATAATAGATAAATTAAAATGATAGATTATATGATTGAGCGGGACTCTGGGTTCAGGTTAAAACCGTTTGATTAACTTGTTAGGTCTACTGGTTAATTAAGAATAGAATGGCAAAATTCCTTTAATAGTTTTAAGGGCTAAATCATAGAACCTGAAGGCCTCGTTTACCAGAACATGCTAGGTCTAATCCAGACTCAGGCAAAACACATGTAAACGGCTAAGTAAAAGGAATAATATTTTTGCAACTGATGTACTAACTTGTCCAATGAAAACAAGTTTTCCACAGATTTACGAATTAATCTAACCTATCTATTTTTCACTTGATCGGATCAAAATAGATTTAGTAAAGAAATTCAATAAATTCATGACATTTATTGAAAAGCGCAAGATAAACATTAACCGTAACAATTCGTAATTAATTAAAACCAGTAAAAAATATAAATTACATAATTAAAACAAACTGAAATAAACCATCCCCCAGAGTAAATCCTCTAAACCGACATAATAAACAAATTGATAGAATAAGAAATCATCTTATCTGACATCCTGATATTGCTTTGTTATTTGGACTGATAATATATCGGTTTATAGGTTGAATAATGGGTGTATGTGGAAAATGGATGAATGTTGTACGAATTGTGGTCGTGTGTGTGTTGTGGTCTGTTTGGAATGTGAGATGGTGATTGGTGTCGTGGTGTGTGATGGTGAAATGAATGAGTGTGGACGTGGTGTTGGGTCCTGGTCGCAATAGTATTGTAACACCCCTACAACGGACTTCACAACTAATTGAAATCGCAGCAGAATAAACAACTAAACATTAACTTAACGCTTCGGTGCTACAACGCCGTCAACCACCCACGTGGTTAACAAGGCAGAATAAATACAAGTGTACCAGTCTGATGATCAGACTCCCGAGCATAGAACTAAACCAAGAATACATCATATACAATACCGAGTATTTAAATACATTCCTTCACTGTAAACTGTCAATATACCGCCACAGTAGTTTCAACGGGATCAAAATATTATGCCACGGGAGCACAGGCACATCCCGGGCTCAACATCCAAAATAAACCAAGGTACAACTGCAGCCTAGATCCTACAGCCACTCTGCTTCCTCGATCCTCATCCTGCAGTAAAAATATGGAGCCCCCGAGGGGGTCAGCAACCCTTGGCTGGTATGGTTAACGCGCAGCCCATCGGCTACCGGGATACGCGCAACTAATTGTCATGATAACATGGCATTCATTTTTAAACATAACATAACATAACATGTGGCATAGCATTATTATTGCATAGCACAACATCACATACACAGTGGATACTCTTTCCACAATAACAAACCAAGAAGGTTAAATAACATAAGAGCCTAGAGAATGGTTCACCCTCATGTTAAGCTCGTTACACACACTCATTACCGTTCTGTTATTCGAACGAGTAACTTAAGTCACAGATGGTTCGGATATAGTGACCCGAACACACCACACAAACACATGTTCCCACTAAACCGATCATAAGTCGGAATAGGTAAGCTTTGGAGGAAGCTAGCGGGAGATCGAACGCCAAATTAAGGAGAACAATCTTAACAACATAAGAGTCGAATCTGATTCAGATATCTACTCTTAACTTACATGCATGACCGGACAACCGGATTCCTCACTTCCCAATTAGCACTTGTTAGAAGTTCACGGTGGAACTTAACAAACATTACACAACAGGTGGTAAGACATGTTAGACACACACAAGGGAAATGAGTCACATCATAACATCACAATAATATGAACAACGGTAAACTCATTACATGATTAAGTCTTATAACGTCATAAACACACAGAAAAACAAACAACACACAAGCCGGTGTAAACCGGTAGGCAACAGACTGCAAGAAAACTATACCTTGGTCCTTGCTTCGATTGATTTCCACCGTAGGTCACTCCTATACATGTTTAAGAATGTCGGTTAATTACTCACTTAACTTCAAATTTATTAAGTGTTTAACATGTTTATATGACATGTTTTAATGTCTTAACTTATACTTAATTACCCACATTATACCCCCTAGGGTTTATTACTTAAGCCATTCTTGTTTGTTTTTTTTTTACAAGTTTTGGTCCGACCGACCTTACATAAGGTCGGTCCATTCCAGAACATATTACCGTCAAAATTTTCTACTCCGCGACATTGTAAGTTCGGTCCCATGTTCGGTCCATTCCCGAGAGTTTCTTTCCTTTGAAAATTCAGGCCCGACCGAACTTGCCAAGTCCGGTCCCATGTTCGGTCGATTCCAGAAACCTAATTCGTACACAAAATACAAGTCCGACCGACCTTGCAAGTCCGGTCCCCAAGGTCGGTCCATTCCAGAAGCCAATTCTCGCAGGGTAAACTGGGCTCGACCGACCTTGCAAGTTCGGTCGCAAGTTCGGTCTGCTCCAGACCCTTATTTTCCATTGCCCATTTAACTCCAAACTTCACCTCATATATCCTAGTACACCCTAACCTCATTTGGGCACTTCAAACACACCTTAAGACATCCTTAAACACTCACAAAACTCATTTTCTAATTCCTTAAGCCTTTACTCATTTCTTCCCAAAATTCCTAACACTTACTATGTTTTCTCCTACGTCTCTAAGTGGTGTCTCATACTTAAGATGATCACTTATGCCAAAACACTCCCTCACCACAACAACATCATCTCTCAAGCATCTATTCTCAACAACTAACTCCTTATGTCATTCTTGAAATCCTTTTTCAAGTTTACACTTTCTCCTTGTTCACCAAAGTTTGCATAAATCTTAACACAAGTCCAAATGACTTTGGTGTATCCCAAAACATTCATTTACATTATAAAATCCTCTAGAACATTCCCTAAGCCCTTTTCACATCTTAAAACACCTTAATGCATGTCTCTTCCACTAGTTAAATACCTAACCATTCTAAACATTTCCTAACTTACCAAACTCATTTTAAACCCTTAAAACTTCTTGTTTATTACCTAAATTTTGACATGACCTCTCCTAGAACATTACTAAACCAAGACACATTGTCTTCACCATCAAACAACCATGAACACTAAAATCCATCAAACACGTTTTTATACACAAACTTCACACATTTAGCACTACATCACAATATAGTGCATAATTTAAATTGCATGGCACTTAGGCCCTTAAATAACATGGCTCTTAGGCCCTTAAGATGCATAAATCATAAACACTGAATTTCCACAATATATTTGCCTTTGACCTGCAAATACACTCAACAATACATATGCCTTTTACTAAGCCCTTGAGGGCATTTTACTAAGTCATTCACCATTGGCTCCTTAGATCATTTCAATAAGCAATATAAGCTCATTTCTCCTAAGACATTAAACCACATTAGGTTAGCACCTTTACCTCTTTTTCCCTCACAACTTCTTTCTTGTTTCCTTGTTTAAAATTGGTTGCTTGTCAACTTCTAAACATTATACAAATAATGAAATGAGTATACAAGCTTTAAGCTTCATCTCATTGTAAACCCTAGTTTCACATTGTTTCAAAAGCATTAGGATAGTTGTTTTACCTTGGTATTTGAAGAGAGTTTGAATATTTATCAAGAGAGGACTCCACCTAGTCCTTGAAAGGTTGAAATGAAGCTAGAACAAAGCAACATAAAGACTCCATTAAGAGTGATTTTCGGTCAAGATAAAAACATGGAGGAAACATCATTTTTCTTTGAGATTCCATACCTAGAAGCAAAGGAGATCAATAATATGTAGAAATATAAGCTCAAGCTCCTTCAATGGTGGAACTCCATGGCACCGAAATGGTGGTCTTGAATTTTTGAGAAGGTAGGAATGAAGAGCTTGATGAGGGGAAGAGAATGGTGGTGTTTGTTTTTGATTTGGTTGAGTAAGCTAGGAAATACAAGTGGTCAAAGATGGAGTCTTGGTGTGTACTGTTGCAAACCGTAAATGGAGAATGAAGAAGAGGTAGAAGAGAGCTTGTAACCGTGTGAAATGAAGAAGGAAGGGAGAAATGAAGATGAGTTTTGCTTTTAGAGGATATTTATACCTTAAAGTAAATAGTAACTTAAGTAGTCTTCTTTATTTACTTAACATGTTAACAAGAGTGGTGAGTCACCAAACTTACAAAAACCGGCCCCCAATAGTTACTTAGGGGTGTTTTAGTCTTTTTTGATCAATTTAATTACTTATAACAACATATGTTACAAACTAGCTTATTTTAGTACTATTCACTAAAACAAGGCACATAGAAGTTAAATTTTTGATTTCCCATTGATATAGACTTCCAAATGTGATACTATATAGTAAACATGTTAATTAAAGAGTAATGATGGACATTTAGCCATTCAAAACTCATTTATAAGACAATTTTTCAAAAATGTGCTTTAAGACTCCTTAAAGCACATTTTATGTTTTAACTTGTTTTCAAGCTTGGTTTTCTTTGGTAATTGGTTTAATATGTTCATTAGTACATAAATAAAGTCTTGGTAAGTTCATTAGGTCTTACCCAAGCTTATTCCAAGCTTAGAGCACATTTTGGCCTTTATTGACCTTAAAGCACATTTTGTGTTTTCTATCGTTTAAATCGTTCACTAATGTTTCTAAGACTCTTTTTAGTCTTAATATACCATATTTAAATGTTTAAACAACATACTAAGGTTTGGGGTATTTCAATCTACCCCCCTTAAAAGAACTTTGTCCTCAAAGTTCACACTTCCACATATCCTAAATATTAGAACACGGGAATACATATAAACAATATTTCCATACGACATTAACAACACACTTACATAAAATTGGACACAAGGTCCATACAACATATACAACATCATCAACATCATTCAGACACAACGGTCTGTAACATGACAACATAACATAGACGATGTATTTAAATACACGTCGTACACACATAACCGAAACGGCTCTACCCCCCTTAAAAGGGGTACGCCCCGTACCCTATACACATAAACACTAAGAAGTAAACAATGACGGGTACTTCGCCTTCATCTTAACTTCCAGCTCCCAAGTGGCCTCCTCAACGTCCTGGTTAGACCAAAGAACTTTCACCAGTCTCACAGACTTATGGCGAGTGTCTCGAGTCTTAGTATCCAGAATCCGTACCGGAGTCTCCACTGATCGCATGGTCGGCTCTAAGGTTAGCCTTTCAGGCTGAAGCACATGAGACGGATGAGACATATATTTCTTCAACTGGGACACATGAAATACATCATGTACCTTGCCCAGCTCGGCGGGTAGATCAAGTCTGTAAGCTACCGGGCCGATCCGCTCCGTCACAACATAAGGCCCCACATATTTCGGGCTCAACTTGCCCTTCTGGCCAAAACGAAATACTCCCTTCATGGGGGATACCCTGAGAAATACCTGATCGCCCACGGCGAACTCCAGGTCACGTCTGCACACATCTGCGTACGACTTCTGTCTATCCTGAGCTGCCTTCATGTCAGCCCGGATCTGGCGAACTTCTGCCTGAACTTGTTCAAGATACTCTGGTCCTATAATGACCGTCTCACTCGACTCATCCCAGCATAATGGCGTGCGGCATGGTCTACCGTACAAAGCCTGGAAGGGAGACATCTTGATCGATGCATGGTAACTGTTTTGTAATAAACTCGATCAGATGTAACTTGTCAATCCAGCTGGTCTGAAGTCAAGTGCACATGCACGTAACATATCCTCAAGTGTTTGAATGGGCGCTCACTCTGGCCATCTTTCTGTGGGTGAAACGCTGTACTCAATTTCAGTTCGGTACCCAGTGCTTCTCGCGTAGACTTCCAATACTCTCGATAAGAATCTGGTATCTCGTCAATACAATCGTTTTCGGTACCCTATGATGTCTTACAATCTCTCGCAAAGAGTTCTTCCAGTTTGCCACTTTCCAGGTGTCCTTATCGGTATGAATCGAGCCACCTTGGTCAATCGGTCAACAATAACCCAAATCATATTCAGACCTCCCCTTGTAGGCGGAAGCCCTACTACGAAGTCCATAGAAATATCATGGAACTTCCACTCAGTCACTGGCATTGGCTGTACCATACCACAGGCCGTCGGGCTCGAACTTGACCTTTGGCAAGTGAGACACCTCAACACATAATCATTAATCCTTTTTCATTCCAGTCCACCAAAATAACGTTTCATACCCTTATACATTTTTGAAGCTCCGGTGAATCGAAGTTTGTAGAACAGTGGGATTCACTCAGTATGCGCTCCTTCAGCTCAGCGCTACGCCTCGGAATACACAGTCGGCCATTCAGCCTAATCAGTCATCATCGTGGAGTTTGAAGTCGTACTTCTGACCCTCGAATGTGCCATCAATAAGTTTCTACCTGATCTCCAACATATACTGATCCGTCATCGAGCACTTCCGCACCTCTTCAACCAAGCCAGTATGAGGACTAGCGAATGGAGAGAGTGCTCGGCGGACTCATGCGTCACTACCACATTTCCTTACCCTCTTTGTATTGTAGATTAATGTCGTAGTCATTTAGAAACTCAACCCACCTTCTTTGCCTCATGTTCAACTCATTCTGAGTGAACAAGTATTTCAAACTTTTGTCCGTAAATCGTTACACTTACCCCATACAAATAATGTCACCATATCTTCAATGCGAAGACAATGGCACCCATTCTAAATCATGGTAGGGTAGTTCTCTTCATGCTTCTTCAGCTGTCGGGAGGCGTAAGCTACGACCTTCCCGTGTTGCATCAACACACAACCCATAACCTCTACCTGATGCGTCGCAATAGACCTCAAACCATCTGGACCGTCTGGTATAGTCAGGACTGTGCAGATGTCAGAGCATCCTTGATACTCTGGAAAGAACTCTCACAGTCGACTGTCCACTCGAATGGTGCATCCTTTTTCATCAAGGAAGTCATCGACTTCGAGACACTGGAGAAGTCCTTCACAAACAACCTCATAATAACCTGCCAGACGAGGAAGCTCCTGATATCGGTAACTGTCTTCGGCCTAGGCCAGATGCGCACTGCATCAATCTTTTGCCGGGATCAACAGCGATCCCGGCCTCAGAAATCACATGTCCAAGAAAGGATACTTGGTTCAGCCAGAATCACACTTTGAAAATTTAGCATACAACTGATTCTCTCTCAAAGTTGTAACACATTTCTCAGGTGGCTTTCATGCTCACCTCTCGATTTCGAGTACACAAGAATATCGTCGATGAAGACTACCATAGACTTGTCCAACTGATCTTGGAACAAGCGGTTCATTAATCCATGAACTTCGCTGGTGCATTGGATAACCCAAACGGCATAACCGTAAACTCATAATGTCCATACCTAGTTCTGAATGCTTCTTCTCAATATCACTATCACGGATGGCTATCTGATGGTATCCGGATCGTAGATCTATCTTGGAGAATACTGATGCTCCCCTCAACTCATCAAATAAGTCATCGATGCGTGGTAAAGGGTAACGGTTCTTCACCGTAACTGCATTCAGTTCTCGATAGTCAATACACAGGCGGAGACTACCGTCCTTCTTCTTCACGAAGAGGACCGGCGCTCCCCATGGTGAAATGCTAGGGCGGATAAATCCCTTGTCGAGTAGGTCTCTCAGCTGCTCCTTGAGCTCTGTCATCTCTGCTGAAGCCATACGATAGGGCGCCTTCGCAATTGGTCCGGTGCCCGGAACCAAATCAATTTCAAACTCCACTTCCCGTGCTGGTGGCATGCCCGGTAGTTCCTTAGGAAATACATCAGGAAACTCCGACACTACCGGCACATCAGGACTAAACTCTGGATCTCTCTCTATGTCCTGGACATAGCAGAGGTATACATCACTCCCTCGTCGTAGTTCACGACACATAGCCATGGCGGTGATGATCTGAGTCGAAGGCTCCCTAGGCCTCTGGCGGTAAGATATAGTAACCCCAGACGGACTCCAAAGAAGCAGACGATGCTCGGCACACGGGATTCTGCCCTTGTACCGCTCCAACCAGTTATCCCGACAATCACATCAAAACCAAGTCCGTCGAACTCTATCAAGTCGATCGGAAACTCTTCACCTCTAATTCGTACAACCACATCTCGGTGGTAGCGGGTACACCTGATCCGCTCTTTCGACGGGAGAGTGACTAGGAAGTCTGGCATCTCATCACCGTCTAACCCCAGCCTCTTCGCAAAGGATAGCGAAATAAATGTATGAGAGGCTCCGGAGTCGAACAAGATCGAAGCATCCACGCCATTGACTGGAAAGGTACCGGTGAGGATTGTGCCGCTCTTGCCGGCTTCTGCCTCATTGCAGACACTCAGTGTACCTCCCGTTCCGAGAGCACAGCCTAATTCATTGGCAAACTAATAAGTATTGGGTAACAACACGGTTGATATACTTCAACAACTTCACTTTATTCATTAACACACTCTTTTTACATCATACATTGGCTTACACTGTTAACATAACTAACACGCATATATAACATTCTTAATATACACTGGCTTAATACATCACATAATTATACAAGGCTTTAAAACTGTCTGAAGGTCAAATTCAAACGTCCGGGTTTCATGTGTGTGGCATTGATCACTACCGACGGTGCGGTATTCAGTTTGATCTTTCTGATGCCATGATATAGCATCCTTGACTGCCCACCCATGATTAACACATCTCCTGATTTTAGTATTAACTTCTTTGCGAGATCAGCACGCTTCTGCTCGCCATACACAAACACTGCGGTATCACCAATGGACCAAGACACCACGGGTACTCCCTTACTTAGAGACTCGGTGACTCGTCCTTATCTTGGTGTAAACCTAATCGTCCACCTTTCTGGTAGAAGTTCACAATACACAAATCTGCTTTAACACTTGGAATTGAATCCGTTTCAACTTGCTGAGCAATTCCCACGGCGTGGTTAACGACCGCAAGAAACTCCTCAGGTATCATCGGTACAATTGCTCCGTCTTCAGCTCGCACTTCTTGATATGTCTTGGTGTAAGGGTTCCAGTCCTTACCCATGCACATCATCTTCAATTTCATTCTTGATCCGCTCGGTATTCAGGTGTTGTAAAACCTCCAGGTGTTGCTCCAAGTTCATTGCATCGTCTGATGATATGGACTTGTGCCTCCGGTGTCAGGTATCCATTTAAGAGTATCATACCTGGCTGGATAACCTGACATTGCTCCATTGGAAAGTCGGTGATGTTGATGGTGGTTTCTTCAGGGTTTGGTGTGGGTGGGATTGGATAACATATATTGAAGGTTCTTTTAAGTTTAGAATTACCTAATTAGGTGACTTTCACACTATACTTTAACTCTTTACTTACATGATAATACACTTGGACCCACTAGTACACACATGCATGAAATGCGGTATGCAATCACTTATTTCATTCAACAGTTTAGGCGGTACCTTGTAACACCCCATCCAACATAAACATACTTATATCAAACTGCAGCGGAAATACAAACCTCTTCACATTACTTAACTTGTTGGTGTTACACGCCGTTAGCCACCCACGTGGCTAACAAGGCTAATCCATATACATTGTACCGGTCTGATGGGCTAAATTCCCGAGCGACTATACATTGTTATTCCTTTACATTAACAACAACAACAACAACATACACTTTATCAACTATACCGAGTATTTATAAACTGGTGCCGACAACAATATCGGTCTTACTACTCCTACTGTATATATACACTTAAATGAATACCCATGTACATTGACTACCCGTCCTACTCTCGAACGGCTTCCAGCACTTCGTACCTGAAATAGGAAAAGAAGAGAAAGGGGTGGCCCCAAGGGGCTCAGCACCTTTGCTGGTATGGTAATCCCGCAGCCCACATGCTACCGGGCCACGCACAACTAATTGTCGTCTTAACATGCGGTTGATTATATTTAAATCATGCATGTAACAATAAACACACATCACTTAACATTTCGCCTCAATGGGCTCAACAACGGATAATATATCCTTACTTAGTAAGTCACTCTTGGTATTCATTATCCCTAGAGTGTTCCTCCTCTAATGGAGCTACTTCCTTAATAGGCGACACATACCCTTAAATCGGGTTATCCTTAAACGCCTCTTATCACAACTGGGAATCATATCCATGATCCACACACTCCACATTATACAACACACTCCACATTATACAACCTATAACACACACTACATACAACACTTAACAACACTTTGCACGTTTCTACGTACACAACATAATACCGCAATGAATACTGCATCACAACAAAACACGTAACACAACGGGAATGGTTCGTTTAGGAACCGACCCAAACATTGTTTACACACTGGTGAGCCTAGAGAATGTTGCCAGTCTCATGATAAGCTCGTTATACAATAACAACAACACTCATTACCGTCCTAATAGTTGGACGAGTAACTTAAGTTAAGGCGGTTCGGGTTTGGAGGCCCGAACACACCACACAAACACATGTTCCCCCTAAACTGATCATAAGTCAGAATAGCCAAGCTTTGGAGTAAGCTAATGGGAGATCATAACCCGTGAGGGAAACAACCATAACAAAGAGAAGGGTAAGGCTAGGAAGGATACCCTCTCCCAAACAACGCGCGACCGGCCAAACCGGATTCCTCACTACTGTTAGTACATACTTACTTTAGACAATACTTAGAACCCCACTATGGAGCCTGTCACATAACAACTCATACAGTATTACAACTGGGTTAAACATACAAGGGAAATCCCTACATTCACATACATATATCACACAATTAAACACCATAGCCGTGGTTAGTACGTCCCATGGTACGGGTCGTTTACTCCGAATACCGAACTCTCAAGTGATCCTAGACTCAGTTAACTAAGGTTAACACTGCCGAGGTTAATGGTATCGGAGTTGTACACGCCACATAATTGAATTACTATAAACTCATTACATGTTTAATCTTACAACGTGGCAAACATACAGAAAAACACATTGGCATACAAGCCGGTGTAATCCGGTAGGACGCAGGTTGCAAGAAAACCATACCTGTCACCGAGTCCACTTATCCTGTCCATTTATGTTACTCGAGCAATCCTCGAACAACTGTTAACATCACACGTGTTTTCATTAACATCGGGGTTTGCTTGATCATTTAATGTCAATGCTTAATTTTTCCCGTTAACTTAGTTACATAACTTAACATTTTTAACTTGTTTTACTCTCACATTTAAATACAACTTTTAACCCCTTAGGCGTCACTAAAACTCCCCTAACATGTCCTTAACATCCTTATAACATCATTACCTACCAATCCCCATCATCACACATCATTTCTTAACCTTAAACCATGTTTTTGGTCCGACCGACCCACCGACCGACCCAACCTTCTGGGTCGTCCATTACAGAACCCTTTTACTTCCTTATAAACATGCCCGTCCGACCCACGTCCGACCCACCATTCTGGGTCGGTCCATGTGCGAACATTTTTCCACCTTTGAAACTTGACCGACCGACCCATGTCCGACCCACCTTTTGGGTCGGACCATCACCGAACATTTTCCCAACATTTTACAGAGGCTCGACCGACCCAAAAACTGGGTCGGCCCCTGGGTCGGTCGCCTCCTAAACTTGCCCAAACTTGTCAATTCTTCACCAAACTTCTCCTAAGGCCTCTTAATGTGTTCTAACACCATTTGGCACTTCAAACACACCCTTAAGATATTCTTAAACACTCACAAAACTATTTTTTCTACTTCCTTAAACCTTTACTTATATCTCCACAAAATTCCTAACACTTACAATGTTTTCTCCTTATGATTCCTAGGTGGCATTTCACCTATTATAACTACTATCCCAAAACACTTTCTCCTCACCTTAACATCATCTCTTAAGCATCATTTTCTTACTAACTAAACCTCCTTTTTACATCTTACCAAACATCACTTATTCCTTGAATATCAACATTACCTAAACCTTAAACAACTTCTCCAAGACTTTAATACATTCACAAAACACACATTGAATTCCTAGAACTTCAAAGACAACACCTAAATCCTTGCATCACTCTAAATCACCTTAACACCTGTTTTCTTCTCAAGTAAACATTCATTCACCTTTAACACTTCCTAGTTCACCAAAACTCACTTACAACACTTAGAACTTCTTACACATTTTCCAAATTTGGCCATAGCTCCTCTAGCATATACTCACATCCAACCACTTAGGTTTTTACCTTATTTCATTCAAAACACCTAAAATCCATCAAACACATTTTTATACATAAACTTCACACATTAAGCACTACATCACAATATAGTGCATAACTTAAATTGCTTGGCACTTAGGCCCTTAAATAGCATGGCTCTTAGGCCCTTAAATTGCATAACCTTAAACACTGAATTTCCCACATAAATAATGCCTTTGACCTGCAAATACATACACCAAAACATATGTTCTTTTACTAGTCTCCTTGAGAACATTTTACTAGCTCATTTGCCATTGGCTCCTTAGGTATTTTATTAAGCAAATCAAGCTCATTTTCCTAAGGCATTTAAACTACATTGAGATAGTTTGTTTACCTCTTTTTCCTCACAAACTTCTTTCTTGTTTCCTTACAAACCGGTGGGGGTACTTGATTCCTTGTCAAGTTCTATACATTGTACAAACAACATAATGAGTATTCAAGCTTTAAGCTTCATCTCATTGTAAACCCTAGTTACTATATTGTTTAACACATTAAGGTAATTGTTTTACCTTGGAATTGGAAGAGAACTTGAATAAGTATCAAGAGAGGACTCCTCCTAGCCCTTGGAAGATTCAAATGAAGCTAAAACAAGCAAGATAAATACACCATTGTGAGGTGAATTTTCGGACAACATGAAACATGGAGGAAACATGGATTTTCTTTGAGTTTCCTTACCTTGAAGCAAAGGAGAACATGAATATGTAAAAAGGTGAGCTCAAGCTCCTCCCATGGTGGTTTCTCTTGGCACCGAAATGGAGGTTTTGAAGTTTTGAAAGGACAAGATTGTAGAGCTTGGCTTAACTAAGAGAATGGTGGTGTTTGTTTTTGATTTGGTTAAGTGAGCTAGGTTTTACATGTGGTCAAAGATGGACTTCCATGGTTGTATTATGTACCACCGAGAGAGAATGAAGAAGAGAGGTTGGTGGTGGTGTTTGGAACCGTGGGAAATGAAGGAAAGGAAGGGAGAATGAAGATAGAACTTACTTTTGGAGATATTTAAGCTAAAAGCAAATAGTACTTTTGCTTTGTCATTACTTAACTTACTTATTTGTTCAAATGTGGTGAGTCACACCTTGAAAAACCGGCCCCCATTTTAATAGAAGGGTGTTTTGGTCTTTGTTGACCAACTTAATCACTTATAACTTATATGTTACAAACTAGTTATAAAAATCACTATTCACCACCTAACAGGCACATAAGTGAAATTTTTGATTTCCCACTAATATGGCCACCCAATGTGATACTATATGTAGTACACATGTTAATTAAAGAGTTGTATAGGACATTTAGCCATTCACAAACTCATTTACAAGACAATTTTTCCAAAAACGTGCTTTACGACTTCTTATAAGCACATTTTGTGTTTTAACTTGTTTCCAAGCTTGGTTTTCTTTAGTAATTGATTTAATATGTTCATTAACAATATAAGGTATAGGTATGACCATTAGGTCTTACACATTCATCCCAAGCTTAAGCACAGTTTTTGCTCTTATTACTTTAATATTTTCTTATTTTTTAATTTGGTTAACTGTCACCAAATTTCTTAAGGACTTATTTAGCCTTATTAAATCATAATTAATGTTTCAAGTCTTGGTAGGCTCTTTGGGTCCTAACCAAGTTCACTCATAGCTTAGAGCATTTTTTTGCTCAACTGTGTCTTAATGCTTTATATTGCATTTATTTGGTTTAAATTGTTCACTGATGTTACTAAGGCACTTTTAGACCTTTTACATCCATAAGTTTATATTTAAACCACATATCAAGGTTTGGGGTATTTCAATCTACCCCCATAAAAGAACCTTCGATCCTCGAAGTTCACACTTTTCACACATCATTAGATTAGAACACAGTAATCACTTGGAAATAAACTTCCTTAACCCAAACACACTTACATCACAACCTCGGACTAATGCCGGGCAACACATTCACATCCACACACAACTACATATCCAAATGATAACCTCGGACTCTATGGTCCGTATCTTAGCAACACTTACACATACATACAACCCCTTTGACTCAACTGGTCTTGGGTAAACATCACAACATTTGGACACCTAGGTCCCCCAACATAACAGTCCTTAGACACATAGGTCTATGTAACACCAACACATTTAGACCTAGGCCTTGAAGAGTACACTTTAGGAAATCCAAGTCAAAACAACATTCATTACACATACCACACAACATGTCCAGACTGTATAGCAATCAAAAATATCCTTGATATACACTGTGATCCGCGCAGAACACGGTCGCGATGGACACCTTCCGTCCCCGTGCCTTTAGGAGATTAAACAATCACATGTTTTTAAAATTTCCTTCTTGTGAGGTTAAGTAAGAAGACTTAATTATTAAATATCCATCAACGTTTTATAAATGCCAATTGAAAACCTTGAAAACACACAACAACCTACCAAGTCCACAACTTAAGCTCTTTGCTTCTTTTCCTTAGCGTGGTTATTCGTGACCAACTTATAGGAGTTTCAAGAGTCATCCAACCCTGATGTGATCAGCATCAGGTTGAACCTATCCTTCCACACCCCCAATTTGTGTTCGGCTTCCCTTGATCACATGCAAATCAAGTTCCAACCTCCCACTTCATTTTCAGCATCAAGTAGTCACTCATTTCAATTTCTATCTTTTGAATCATTCTAGTCATGATCACAACATCTCCAAAGGATAGAATACTACCGTCTACCAGTTACCTCCATTCACTTTTAATCCTGTTGCCTATGGGAATCTTCTTCTCACTAGGTTCTATGTCGGTATCATGCCCTTTCATGCATCACTATAAAGTATATATATATATACATATACACATATATTTTATCCAAAATAAACACCTGGTTTTACATTTATACACTGTCGGGGCTTTTGTTCCCCCGGGAGTTTATCTACTCCCCACCCTGTACAATCACACAACAACCGTTAACAACACACAACTTATCACAATGGTATTCGCATCTTCTGTGCGCAATTACCACAATTAAACCATGAATGAATGTGTATGTTTACGTACACACACACCAATCATCACACAAACAATAATTTTGTGCTATGCACAATAGAGTCACATACACTACGTACACTTGTACGGTAATATACCCCGTGGTTTTGCGCTCTACCCCACCATACCCCCTTAAAAGGGATTACGCCCACGTAATCAATCACTAAACATTGGCTTAAATGTTCTGCCGTCGTGAAGTGTTTTAACTTCCACGCGTCTATTACACAATGGATTCTGATCAGAGGATCTTAACCATATGGCGGTTTAGTCCCTAAACCAAGAATTCGCATTGGAGTTATAACTCATAACCGGTTTCGGTCCTGGCCTGTGAGGCTTTTAGGCGTTAATAATTAGCCATCCACTCGTATTCGTTATTCACGTTGTACATTTGAATCACTGGTTCACTAGTTTCTGCTGCGAAACTCTAATAACTGTAGAGCTTAATTGCTCCCTTTTGTTATTCTTACTGTATTGTACATCCCCAATTGTCACCTTCATCTTGGTAACAATGGTTTCTCAACCGACGCACGGTATCTTTTACCCTGAGCGGATTCGGTGAGTTTCATAATTTTCTATCCACTTCCATAACCATTTACTGTGTATACAGCTATGTATTTTACAATGATTGACTTGTTCCCTTCCGACTTACTGTCGGTTGAGATTGAGCTACTACCTAGTGTGTAGTGCTCTCTCAGCTATTTACAACCTTTGTGGTATATTCCATACCGATATTTGGCAGCTAGTGCTACTGTAGTCACTTACTGTTAATCATATTTCCACGTTTGGTTTTGTACAAGTACTTTTTATTGGTGCGGCCTTGCATTTCCTATGCATCGGCCATTATAACATTATTTGTCCACAATCAACATGTTTCCAATTCCTAGCTATCTCATTCGATCATTACTGCGCAAGTGCAATACCAAAACACTCAGTCATACAGAGTGCAGAGGCGTAAACTCTTGACAGTAAATCCCTTATGCGATTCGCCATGGAATTCACACTGAGTTCCTCATCACATAGTACCTACCACTGGCTTATTGCCCAGTCTGTTTATCATCACTTGCTTGCATGTCCATTGGGTTTAACTCTTAACTTGTCTTATCTGCCACATCATTATTCAATAACACTTATACAACGGTCGCTTACTGCGCACCGTGCTTATTGTATACACTAACTTACATGGTGTTTACTGTCACATCAACTTCCACACATAAATTTACATTATTCATATTATGGTTCATCCCTCATTTGGATGACCACTGAATGCTCCTTGAGCATCGATCATTCGAGTCACAAGCCGGCGTTATTCAGCTCGGTGCTTCACTTTATACACACATGCTATCAAGCTAACTGCTCTTTTTCAGTAATAACGTCGTCCATCCTTAACATATTTCTTGAACTTGATCCACATGACTACCGCTCCTGCGGTCTCACAATATCGAGAGGTATCCCCACTCTTAATGCAGTGGTTCGTTTACCACTCTATTCACTTATACAACATAAACTTCTACCATCAATCGAATTTATATGATATATCCTGCTTTTGGATTATAAGCCTTATTTGCCTTGAGCTGGGCTCATTATAGGCTGTCCACACACATGTCTTCTGTACAATATTACAAGGTCGTTGCATCACGTTTCCTTTCATGGATGCCCCTTAGGTTTGTCAGTCCGTCTCCTGACAACTTATGTCTAAACTGTGTGTTAGTTTCAACCCTTGTGCTTCTGTCATGCATTTCATTCAACAATTGTTGATGTGAACACCCTTCAAGGATTGCTCCTGGGTGTTGTTAAGTTATGCCTTTACATTTGGCTCACACTTATTGGTACATTCCGTTAGCTACGCCCTTCGCGTTCTTTACTGGTTATTATCTTCTTCTGTGAAGATTAACATTTCCTGGTAGTGTAGGTACTCATTCTGGGAGTTCATCCCGTTTATTGCACATTAATGTGTCCACATTAGGCATCTGCTTGCCATGTACAGGCTGGGTCACCATTCCAGCTATAATGTTTATTCCTCGGAATTCTTAAGACATGTGTGATGTCTTTATATAACAGTTAGTGCACTTCGCACCTCTTGACTCTTAAACATATCCTTGAAAATTAATTCACTGACTCCTTTAGTCTGATTATCTCAACTGAGTCCCTTAACTTCAATCATTCCTTGTAATCTCTAGCTTTTGTTTGATTTATACTGCTGACCGTAGACGGAGTCGACTACTCCCCGTGTTTCGGACTCTACTCGTATACATATATGGGGTATCATACTGATACATTGCTACTTACCCAACTAACCCATAAGTAGGTCTGTCAGGCCCACATGCTCCTATCGGAGTGCGGTCGTCCCACAACCCAGTTGGTACACTTGTAGTGTCCGTCACACGCCTAGGTGAAGTATTCTGTTGTCAACTCCCTTATATTGTCCCGTGACAATATTCATTCCTTACTTCCCGAACTTAATCGAGGGAAAGTTTATCCATTGCTGTATCCTCGCCAACTGTCCTTGGTTTTACTGGCTTGGTTTAAAAGAAGGTTGGAAAGAAGTGTTGGTTTGAAAGAAAATTTGGTTTTGAAAAGAAAAGGGTTTGAATAAATCTGGGTTTAAAAGAAAATTTTTCATGGTTTCACAACATCTTCTTACCTTAACCAAGTCTAGCTTCTTGCTGACTGGTGTACTTACAATTACAGAGGTTAGGCTAACAGGCCCTTCCACTGTTATGACAATCACATCTAACTTTATTGTACTTTTCCAAGTACTTCGTAGTGGTTATAAATTTCCCGAACAGCCCTATTATAGCAGCACTTGCTATGGCAAGTGCGCCATGCTAACTGGCTATCAGTTTAACACATACCGGTTGTGGTATTGTTTTTACCCATACCGTTATCAGTGGCCTTGTTGGCCCTCACTGATCTTACTGTCTTGATAATAACTTGTCTAGGTGACTTCTCACTGTATTCACATAATAATCATTAACTAGGGTATTTCCCATTCTGGGAGACCCCTTTTACTTAATATTGTATCCTCTTGTAGCCCGTTCCACGTACTTGTCGTGGTTGCTGAGACTTGTCTCTTGTTTGGGCACTACTTTGTAGTTCCTTTAGCGGTTGGTATACCGTTGGTGTATCACTTAACAACTGTGGTCCCGTAGACACTTGTCTCGGGTGTTATTAATCCGTTTCTTGCCTGTTGCACGGTAGGTGCGTTGCAAGCTGGTTATTCTCGACTGCCTTGCATGTCGACCCAGGTTGCCGGAAATTCTATTCCTCTATACACAAGATCCTTCATTCGTCGTTATGGAATGCGGTTAACATTATTCAGATGGAGACCGTCTCCGGGATTCCCAGTTTTCGGGATCTACTGTATGACAGGTTCTCCGTACCCTTAAAGGTACTTACTAACAGCCAGATCGGGTATTCCCGAGTAAGAGAGAACTTTCATCTCTCTGGCGTTGTTTCCCAAGTTATCAAACAGGGATTGTGGAGGGTGGGAAGGATGTAGTAGGTTTCCAGTATTCACTGGTCATACCTAACTAGCGTATCTCTCACGCTATCACTCAACCCTTAACCCAAAGTACTTAAATCCTAACTCGGTACTTCCTAAGCTTGGTAATTCAGTCATCAGAGCGATACTTCGCTCTGATACCACTTTTTGTAACACCCCATCCAACATAAACATACTTATATCAAACTGCAGCGGAAATACAAACCTCTTCACATTACTTAACTTGTTGGTGTTACACGCCGTTAGCCACCCACGTGGCTAACAAGGCTAATCCATATACATTGTACCGGTCTGATGGGCTAAATTCCCGAGCGACTATACATTGTTATTCCTTTACATTAACAACAACAACAACATACACTTTATCAACTATACCGAGTATTTATAAACTGGTGCCGACAACAATATCGGTCTTACTACTCCTACTGTATATATACACTTAAATGAATACCCATGTACATTGACTACCCGTCCTACTCTCGAACGGCTTCCAGCACTTCGTACCTGAAATAGGAAAAGAAGAGAAAGGGGTGGCCCCAAGGGGCTCAGCACCTTTGCTGGTATGGTAATCCCGCAGCCCACATGCTACCGGGCCACGCACAACTAATTGTCGTCTTAACATGCGGTTGATTATATTTAAATCATGCATGTAACAATAAACACACATCACTTAACATTTCGCCTCAATGGGCTCAACAACGGATAATATATCCTTACTTAGTAAGTCACTCTTGGTATTCATTATCCCTAGAGTGTTCCTCCTCTAATGGAGCTACTTCCTTAATAGGCGACACATACCCTTAAATCGGGTTATCCTTAAACGCCTCTTATCACAACTGGGAATCATATCCATGATCCACACACTCCACATTATACAACACACTCCACATTATACAACCTATAACACACACTACATACAACACAAAACACTTTGCACGTTTCTACGTACACAACATAATACCGCAATGAATACTGCATCACAACAAAACACGTAACACAACGGGAATGGTTCGTTTAGGAACCGACCCAAACATTGTTTACACACTGGTGAGCCTAGAGAATGTTGCCAGTCTCATGATAAGCTCGTTATACAATAACAACAACACTCATTACCGTCCTAATAGTTGGACGAGTAACTTAAGTTAAGGCGGTTCGGGTTTGGGGCCCGAACACACCACACAAACACATGTTCCCCCTAAACTGATCATAAGTCAGAATAGCCAAGCTTTGGAGTAAGCTAATGGGAGATCATAACCCGTGAGGGAAACAACATAACAAAGAGAAGGGTAAGGCTAGGAAGGATACCCTCTCCCAAACAACGCGCGACCGGCCAAACCGGATTCCTCACTACTGTTAGTACATACTTACTTTAGACAATACTTAGAACCCCACTATGGAGCCTGTCACATAACAACTCATACAGTATTACAACTGGGTTAAACATACAAGGGAAATCCCTACATTCACATACATATATCACACAATTAACACACGCATAGCCGTGGTTAGTACGTCCCATGGTACGGGTCGTTTACTCCGAATACCGAACTCTCAAGTGATCCTAGACTCAGTTAACTAAGGTTAACACTGCCGAGGTTAAATGGTATCGGAGTTGTACACGCCACATAATTGAATTACTATAAACTCATTACATGTTTAATCTTACAACGTGGCAAACATACAGAAAAACACATTGGCATACAAGCCGGTGTAATCCGGTAGGACGCAGGTTGCAAGAAAACCATACCTGTCACCGGAGTCCACTTATCCTGTCCATTTATGTTCCTCGAGCAATCCTCGAACAACTGTTAACATCACACGTGTTTTCATTAACATCGGGGTTTGCTTGATCATTTAATGTCAATGCTTAATTTTTCCCCGTTAACTTAGTTACATAACTTAACATTTTTAACTTGTTTTACTCTCACATTTAAATACAACTTTTAACCCACTTAGGCGTCACTAAAACTCCCCTAACATGTCCTTAACATCCTTATAACATCATTACCTACCAATCCCCATCATCACACATCATTTCTTAACCTTAAACCATGTTTTTGGTCCGACCGACCCACCGACCGACCCAACCTTCTGGGTCGGTCCATTACAGAACCCTTTTACTTCCTTATAAACATGCCCGTCCGACCCACGTCCGACCCACCATTCTGGGTCGGTCCATGTGCGAACATTTTTCCACCTTTGAAACTTGACCGACCGACCCATGTCCGACCCACCCTTTTGGGTCGGACCATCACCGAACATTTTCCCAACATTTTACAGAGGCTCGACCGACCCAAAAACTGGGTCGGCCCCTGGGTCGGTCGCCTCCTAAACTTGCCCAAACTTGTCAATTCTTCACCAAAACTTCTCCTAAGGCCTCTTAATGTGTTCTAACCACCATTTGGCACTTCAACACACCCTTAGATATTCTTAAACACTCACAAACTATTTTTTCTACTTCCTTAAACCTTTACTTATATCTCCACAAAATTCCTAACACTTACAATGTTTTCTCCTTATGATTCCTAGGGGCATTTCACCTATTATAACTACTATCCCAAACACTTTCTCCTCACCTTAACATCATCTCTTAAGCATCATTTTCTTACTAACTAAACCTCCTTTTTACATCTTACCAAACATCACTTATTCCTTGAATATCAACATTACCTAAACCTTAAACAACTTCTCCAATACTTTAATACATTCACAAAACACCATTGAATTCCTAGAACTTCAAAGACAACACCTAAATCCTTGCATCACTCTAAATCACCTTAACACCTGTTTTCTTCTCAAGTAAACATTCATTCACCTTTAACACTTCCTAGTTCACCAAAACTCACTTACAACACTTAGAACTTCTTACACATTTTCCAAATTTGGCCATAGCTCCTCTAGCATATACTCACATCCAACCACTTAGGTTTTTACCTTATTTCATTCAAAACACCTAAAATCCATCAAACACATTTTTATACATAAACTTCACACATTAAGCACTACATCACAATATAGTGCATAACTTAAATTGCTTGGCACTTAGGCCCTTAAATAGCATGGCTCTTAGGCCCTTAAATTGCATAACCTTAAACACTGAATTTCCCACATAAATAATGCCTTTGACCTGCAAATACATACACCAAAACATATGTTCTTTTACTAGTCTCCTTGAGAACATTTTACTAGCTCATTTGCCATTGGCTCCTTAGGTATTTTATTAAGCAAATCAAGCTCATTTTCCTAAGGCATTTAAACTACATTGAGATAGTTTGTTTACCTCTTTTTTCCTCACAAACTTCTTTCTTGTTTCCTTACAAACCGGTGGGGGTACTTGATTCCTTGTCAAGTTCTATACATTGTACAAACAACATAGAGTATTCAAGCTTTAAGCTTCATCTCATTGTAAACCCTAGTTACATATATTGTTTTAAACATTAAGGTAATTGTTTTACCTTGGAATTGGAAGAGAACTTGAATAAGTATCAAGAGAGGACTCCTCCTAGCCCTTGGAAGATTCAAATGAAGCTAAAACAAGCAAGATAAATACACCATTGTGAGGTGAATTTTCGGACAACATGAAACATGGAGGAAACATGGATTTTCTTTGAGTTTCCTTACCTTGAAGCAAAGGAGAACATGAATATGTAAAAAGGTGAGCTCAAGCTCCTCCCATGGTGGTTTCTCTGGCACCGAAATGGAGGTTTTGAAGTTTTGAAAGGACAAGATTGTAGAGCTTGGCTTAACTAAGAGAATGGTGGTGTTTGTTTTTGATTTGGTTAAGTGAGCTAGGTTTTACATGTGGTCAAAGATGGACTTCCATGGTTGTATTATGTACCACCGAGAGAGAATGAAGAAGAGAGGTTGGTGGTGGTGTTTGGAACCGTGGGAAATGAAGGAAAGGAAGGGAGAATGAAGATAGAACTTACTTTTGGAGATATTTAAGCTAAAAGCAAATAGTACTTTTGCTTTGTCATTACTTAACTTACTTATTTGTTCAAATGTGGTGAGTCACACCTTGAAAAACCGGCCCCCATTTTAATAGAAGGGTGTTTTGGTCTTTGTTGACCAACTTAATCACTTATAACATTATATGTTACAAACTAGTTATAAAAATCACTATTCACCAATAACAAGGCACATAGAAGTGAAATTTTTGATTTCCCACTAATATGGCCACCCAAATGTGATACTATATAGTACACATGTTAATTAAAGAGTAATGATGGACATTTAGCCATTCAAAACTCATTTACAAGACAATTTTTCAAAAACGTGCTTTAAGACTTCTTAAAGCACATTTTGTGTTTTAACTTGTTTCCAAGCTTGGTTTTCTTTAGTAATTGATTTAATATGTTCATTAACATATAAATAAGGTATAGGTATGACCATTAGGTCTTATACACATTCATCCCAAGCTTAGAGCACATTTTTGCTCTTATTTACTTTAAGGTATTTTCTTATGTTTTATTTGGTTTAACTGTCCACCAAAGTTTCTTAAGGACTTATTTAGCCTTATTAAATCATAATTAAATGTTATCAAGTCTTGGTAGGCTCTTTGGGTCCTAACCAAGTTCACTCATAGCTTAGAGCATGTTTTTGCTCAAACTGTGTCTTAATGCTTTATTGCATTTATTATGGTTTAAATTGTTCACTGATGTTACTAAGGCACTTTTTAGCCTTTACATACCATAATTTGATATTTAAACCACATATCAAGGTTTGGGGTATTTCATACCTGGTCTAGAAGAGGGCCCTGGCGCCTCAGACCGGTCCACCACATTCAGGGCGGCCTTGCCGGACCCCGACCCCTTCCCCTTCTGGGAATCAGTGTGCCTCTGATCTGTGGGTGGCTGGTTAGCCGTCTTCGGGCCATCAATAGTCGTTGTGGCCTTACCCTTCCACTGCCCCTTGGGCTTGTTGACTCTGTTGTTGGGGTTCCGATAACACTCATAGTCACGGTGACCCCATTTCTCGCAGTAACGACACTGCATGTCATTTCCCTTGCAGTCCTTGCCGGGGTGGTCTCCGTTACACCACTTACAGTAGTAGTGGCGCTCCGGTCCAGAACCCGTGTTGGCTGCTATCACAATACACAATCAATACTTATTTCACAACTTAACAACATACACTTCAACTTGTCACACATGATTAAATAATTACCCTTAGGTGGGTAAGAGCGTAGGGGTTTCACCGCATAAGCATACGTGAGCTTCAATGGCTCCTCAGCTGTGGTGGCCTGGGCTTGGCCCTTGTCACCCTGGTGCTGACTCTTCTGGGGCTGGGGATAATGCTTTTTCTTCTTCTTTCCTCCCCCATACCCCTGCGGATTCTGGCCCTCGCTCGTGGCCTTGCGCTTGTGCGCATTCTCCTCGTCCCTCAGACGGACGGTAATCTCGACCTTGGCAGCAGCATGATAGCACTCCTGAATTTAGGATGTCAGTCATGCCCCGCAAAAAACATACTCACAACAACATTAATACTCACTTATGAGTACACTTTTCATATCACACTTCATTTAAATTACCTGCATGGTAGTATACTCAGCTGGCCCCATCCCATATCGAAGACGGTGGCGAGCGTTGTAGAGGAGAGAAACGGTTTGCCAGAACCCGGTCGAGTATCCCAGTCCGGTAACAGGTGGATAGACCGGTGAATGCAGTGTAGACTCATCAACCGACATCTTGTCCCCCTGCCTCAGACTATCAGCTCCAGGCGCTTGGCCTCTGAACATGCACAGGGGTAGTATTTGGCTCGCAGTAGTGCCGTGTACTCCCTCCAACCAAACTGAGATCCGCCATCCGGTCCCTCTCACAAGCTTCCGCCAACTCTGTGCCGAACCCTTCAGGTAGTAAGTGGCAAGACGGACCTGGCCCCAGAAGGCACATCCCAAGGTCTCGTAGGCGGTCTCCAACTCGGAGATGTACGCCTCCAGCTTACGGGGTCGTTCTCCCCATGAATGACGGGGGTCTCAAGTCTGCCAATGCCTTGACCCAGTTGGTCTCTCATGGCGGTGGCGGTGGTGTTTGAAACTTCGGGCTGTTTGCCCCTGCTGAATTGCAGCTACAAGTTGTGGGACCATTTGGTCTACGGCGGCCGCTACAGCTTCGGCCATAACCTGAGCAGTAGTATTCTCACCCTGGTATCCGTATCTCCAGTCCGCCTACGCGGCCTGACTCTAGGTACCTGACATCTGAATTCCCACGAACATTATTAGCGTTATGCTTACAACTTATCGGTTCCAACGGGTTGTAACGTGTTCCCGACAACAAGGCATCTCCACACCTAGTTAGTGGTCAACCTTTCCATAACTGCTCACTTAGGTAGCTGTAGTTAGGTTTCCTAACTCGGTATATTCCTAAGCTCGGTATTCTAGTCATCAGAGCGATATCCTCTGATACCACTTTTTGTAACACCCTACAACGGACTTCACAACTAATTGAAATCGCAGCGGAATAAACAACCTAACGCTTCGGTGCTACAACGCCGTCACCCACCCAGTGGTAACAAGGCAAATTAATACAAGGGTACCGGTCTGATGAGCAGACTCCCGAGCATAGAACTAAACCAAGAATACATCATATACATACCGAGTATTTAAATACATTCCTTCCTGTAAACTGTCAATATACGCCACAGTAGTTTCAACGGGATCAAAATATTATCCATGGAGCACAGGCGCATCCGGGCTCAACATCCAAAATAAACCAAGGTACAACTGCAGCCTAGATCTACAGCCACTCTGCTTCTCGATCCTCATCCTGCAGTAAAAATATGGAGCCCCCGAGGGGGTCAGCAACCCTTGGCTGGTATGGTTAAACACGCAGCCCATCGGCTACCGGGATACGCGCAACTAATTGTCATGATAACATGGCATTCATTTTAAACATAACATAACATGTGGCATAGCATTATTATTGCATAGCCACAACATCACATACACAGTGGATACTCTTTCCACAATAACAAACCAAGAAGTTAAATAACATAAGACCTAGAATGGTTCACCTCATGTTAAGCTCGTTACACACACTCATTACCGTTCGGTTATTCGAACGAGTATCTTAAGTCACAGATTGGTTCGGATATAGTGACCCGAACACACCACACAAACACATGTTCCCACTAAAACCGATCATAAGTCAGAATAGGTAAGCTTTGAGGAAGTTAGCGGCGAGATCGAACGGCAAATTAAGGAGAACAATCTTAAACAACATAAGAGTCGAATCTGATTAGATATCTACTCTAACTTACATGCATGACCGGACAACGGATTCTCACTTCCCAGTTAGCACTTGTTAGAAGTTCACGGTGTGGAACTTAACAAACATACAAACAGGTGGTAAGACATGTTAGACACACACATGGGAAATGAGTCACATCATAACATCACAATAATATGAACAACGGTAAACTCATTACATGAGTCTTAAAGTCTTATAAACGTCAAAAAACACACAGAAAACAAACAACACACAAGACGGTGTAAACCGGTAGGCAACGACTGCAAGAAAACCATACCTTGGTCCTTGCTTCGATTGATTTCCACTGTAGGTCACTCCTATACATGTTTAAGAATGTCGGTTAATTACTCACTTAACTTCAAATTTAATAAGTGTTTAACATGTTTATATGACATGTTTTAATGTCTTAACTTATACTTAATGACCCACATTATACCCCCTAGGGTTTATTACTTAAGCCATTTGTTTTGTTTTTTTTTTACAAATTTTGGTCCGACCGACCTTACACAAGGTCGGTCCATTCCAGAACATATTTACCGTCAAAATTTTCTACTCCGACCGACCTTGTAAGTTCGGTCCCAGTTCGGTCCATTCCGAGAGTTTCTTTCCTTTGAAATTCAGGCCCGACCGAACTTGCCAAGTCCGGTCCCATGTTCGGTCGATTCCAGAAACCTAATTCGTACACAAAATACAAGTCCGGCCGACCTTGCAAGTCCGGTCCCCAAGGTCGGTCCATTCCAGAAGCCAATTCTCGCAGGTTAAACTGGGCTCGACCGACCTTGCAAGTTCGGTCGCAAGTTCGGTCTGCTCCAGACCCTTATTTTCCATTGCCCATTTAACTCCAAACTTCACCTCATATCCTAGTACCCTAACCCATTTGGGCACTTCAAACACACCTTAAGACATCCTTAAACACTCATAAAACTCATTTTCTAATTCCTTAAGCCTTTACTCATTTCTTCCCAAAATTCCTAACACTTACTATGTTTTCTCCTAGGTCTCTAAGTGGTGTCTCATACCTAAGATGATCACTTATGCCAAAATACTTCCTCACCACAACAACATCATCTCTCAAGCATCTATTCTCAACAACTAACTCCTTATGTCATTCTTGAAATCCTTTTTCAAGTTTACACTTTCTCCTTGTTCACCAAAGTTTGCATAAATCTTAACACAAGTCCAAATGACTTTGGTGTATCCCAAAACATTCATTTACATTATAAAATCCTCTAAAACATTCCCTAAGCCCTTTTCACATCTTAAAACACCTTAATGCATGTCTCTTCCCCTAGTTGAACACCTAACCATTCTAAACATTTCCTAACTTACCAAACTCATTTTAAACCCTTAAAACTTCTTGTTTATTACCTAAATTTTGACATGACCTCTCCTAGAACATTACTAAACCAAGACACATTGTCTTCACCATCAAACAACCATGAACACTAAAATCCATCAAACACGTTTTATACACAAACTTCACACATTTAGCACTACATCACAATATAGTGCATAATTTAAATGCATGGCACTTAGGCCCTTAAATAACATGGCTCTTAGGCCCTTAAGATGCATAAATCATAAACACTGAATTTCCACATATATTTTCCTTTGACCTGCAAATACACTCAACAATAAATATGCCTTTTACTAAGCCCTTGAGGGCATTTTACTAAGTCATTCACCATTGGCTCCTTAGATCATTTCAATAAGCAATATAAGCTCATTTCTCCTAAGACATTAAACCACATTAGGTTAGCACCTTTACCTTTTTCCCTCACAATTCTTTCTTGTTTCCTTGTTTAAAATTGGTTGCTTGTCAAGTACTAAACATTATACAAATAATGAAATGAGTATACAAGCTTTAAGCTTCATCTCATTGTAAAGCCTAGTTTCACATTGTTTCAAAAGCATTAGGATAGTTGTTTTACCTTGGTATTTGAAGAGAGTTTGAATATTGATCAAGAGAGGACTCCACCTAGTCCTTGAAAGGTTGAAATGAAGCTAGAACAAAGCAACATAAGGAATCCATTAAGAGTGATTTTCGGTCAAGATAAAAACATGGAGGAAACATCATTTTTCTTTGAGATTCCTTACCTAGAAGCAGAGGAGATCAATAATATGTAGAAATATAAGCTCAAGCTCCTTCAATGGTGGAACTCCATGGCACCGAAATGGTGGTCTTGAAGTTTTGAGAAGGTACGAATGAAGAGCTTGATGAGGGGAAGAGAATGGTGGTGTTTGTTTTTGATTTGGTTGAGTAAGCTAGGAAATACAAGTGGTCAAATATGGAGTCTTGGTGTGTACTATTGCAAACGGTAAATGGAGAATGAAGAAGAGGTAGAAGAGAGCTTGCAACCGTGTGAAATGAAGAAGGAAGGGAGAAATGAAGATGAGTTTTGCTTTTAGAAGATATTTATACCTTAAAGTAAATAGTAACTTAAGTAGTCTTCTTTATTTACTTAACATGTTAACAAGAGTGGTGAGTCACCACACTTACAAAAACCGGCCCCCAATAGTTACTTAGGGGGTTTTAGTCTTTTTGATCAATTTAATTACTTATAACAACATATGTTACAAACTAGCTTATTTTAGTACTATTCACTAAAACAAGGCACATAGAAGTGAAATTTTTGATTTCCCATTGATATAGACTTCCAAATGTGATATATAGTACACATGTTAATTAAAGAGTAATGATGGACATTTAGCCATTCAAAACTCATTTATAAGACAATTTTCAAAAATGTGCTTTAAGACTCCTTAAAGCACATTTTGTGTTTTAACTTGTTTTCAAGCTTGGTTTTCTTTGGTAATTGGTTTAATATGTTAATTAGTACATAAATAAAGTCTTGGTAAGTTCATTAGGTCTTACCCAAGCTTATTCCAAGCTTAGAGCACATTTTGGCCTTTATTGACCTTAAAGCACATTTTGTGTTTTCTATCGTTTAAATCGTTTACTAATATTTCTAAGACTCTTTTTAGTCTTAATATACCATATTTAAATGTTTAAACAACATACTAAGGTTTGGGGTATTTCAAGTATAGCAATTAAGAAGCGACCAGGTGTCAATCCACGGACTTGAAGTAAATAAGTCTAGCCTAAGACAATGGGTAATTCAAAAAGGGGTGTTTTACTGAATTGTAAATGAAACTGATAAAATGCGGATAAATAAAATAATAGATAAATTAAAATTATAGATGATATGATTGAGCGGGACTCTAGGTTCAGGTTAAAACTGTTTGATTAACTATGTTAGGTCTACTGGTTAATTAAGAATAGAATGGCAAAATTCCTTTTATAGTCTTAAGGGCTAAATCATAGAACCTGAAGGCCTCGTTTACCAGAACATGCTAGGTCTAATCCAGACTCAGGCAAAACACATGTAAACGGCTAAGTAAAAGGAATAATATTTTTGCAACTGAAGTACTAACTTGTCCGATGAAAACAAGTTTTCCACAGATATACAGATTAACTCAACCAATCTATTTATCACTTGGCCAGATCAAAATAGATTTAGTAAAGCAGTTCAATAAACTCATGACATTTATTAAAAAGCGCAAGACTAACATTAACCGTAACACTCCGTAATTAATTAAAACCAAAAAATATAAATTACATAACTAAAACAAACTGAAATAAACCATCCCCCAGAGTAAATCCTCTAAACCGACATACTAAATAAATTGACAGAATAAGAAATCATCTTATCTGACATCCTGATATTGCTTTGTTATTTGGACTGATAATATGTCGGTTTATCGGTTGAATAATGGAAAATAGGTGAATGTGTGTGTATGTCGTGTGATAATATATGGATGGAGGTGTGTGTGTTGGTGTGGGTGATCAGATGGAGGAGTGAGAATGGACAGGTGAATGAAGGGTGATTGGGTGTGTAGTAGTAGTGTCAACACACTACGTACTGGATGTGTGATGGTGAAATGAATGAGTGTGGATGTGGTGTTGTAGTTGTATGATGCGGTGTTTGTGATGAGATGGAAGTATTGTCAGAGTGTGGTCGTGGTGTTGGGTGAGATGGAGGCGTGTGTTCCATGATGAAGAATTGATGGAATCGTAATATATGGAGGCGGTGGATAATGAATCAAATTGAAGAGTGGCGCAGGGCCATCTCCCCCCTTGAACAATGCCTAGTCTCATATATATATAAGCAGCCACCGTATTGATGATTCAGATTGTGTATTAGCTCCCACATGAGTGTTCATGATTCAGCCCATCGTGCATGGCTCATGTGAGAATGTGCAGCCCACTTCTTTGCACATCATGCGGACCAGAAGGAATGACAGAAACCGTGACACCCACTCCCATCATATGCATGTATTATAGCTGTCAATGTCCCAAAAAGAATAATTATTCTATCTCTTGTATGCAGTAAAGTGCTGATCTACAAAATTTCTCTTTCCTCCTTATTAACATTGACGAGTCTCTTCCATTATTTTTCTTTTCTCATTTGTTCCAGATGTACCCAATGTCTCCATCTTATTCACGTGCATGGCTGAGTGAAAGTCACACGAAGATAGACCCTCTCTCTCATCCATATGCAGCAGCCGTCCTCAAAAGATAATTTGAAATACCCTGTAATTAAAAATAGTGATTAATTAGGCTAATAAGTAATTTAGAAGCTTAATTAAGTGTAAATAATCATGAGGGAACAAATCCCGAAGAAAACGGATCTTTAAAACGGTTTAAAAACGCTAACGAATCTTCAAGCGCGTTTTTCGAGGAAACCGGGAAAACGTGACTTTAAGCGGGTCAAATAGACTCGTAATAATTTTGGTCAACTAAATAATCATTAATAAATATTAGTGAAGCTTTAGAACCAATAAAATCAAGAAAATGAGAAAATAGTAAAAATTGTCAAAAACGGGAAGTTGTGGGGTAGAAACATAAATAACCAAAACTTATGTGTCCACTTTTAAAATAAAAAGTAAAGTTTTTGTGTGTGTGCTGGTGCCAGCCGATCCCATCTCCCTCTCTCACACACTCACTTACTCCTTCTTATTTACAAAACAACAAAATAATTAAAAAGCAAAAAGTAACTACTATACCACTCTACCTCACACTCTCTCTCTCCCATCCTCACATTCTCTTCACTCACGTAGAACCCCACTCCCTCACTCTCTGATTTCTTCCTCCTTCTCTAACTGGACAGCCATGGAAGCTTGAGCAACTCACAAAAACTCCATCTTCTCTCCTCTTGTTACCCTCTTGAACCTCCATCAAAAATTACAATAATACTACCATTGTGTTCCTCTCTTCAAGGAGAACACTAGCCTCTTTTCAAAATCCAAAAAGGAGCATTTTCATTTCCATGGGTGTGGAGCATTTGGAGCTTCAAGACTACCACTAGAACCACCTTCTTTTCCTTGTTCCTTTGAGGTAAAAATCTTCTTGAAATCTCATCCTTCTCTAACCCTTATGGCAAAACGAAAATGTAGCTAAAACTCTGTTTGCTCCTTGTGTACCCAGCCGATTTTGGCTTCCTTGGAGAGTGGAAAATATTGTCCTTAAACTATTCCAAGCATTACCTACACCCTTGCAAGGTAATGGAACTTCTAAACCCTAAAACTTCTATTAAGACTTAGAAATGGTTAGGGTTAGTTTTTGGTGTATTGAAATGTGTATGTGAATGGGTTGTAGTGCTATAGAATTGAATTACCAAAACCGGTGGGAGGAGAAAAAGAAAGAAGAAGGAAAGAAGAAGGAAGAAGGGAGGAGAAGCTAGTAAAGCAACAAGGTAAATCACATTCTTTTATGTAGTTAGTAATGTAAAATGTACAGATTTTAGTAGTGAAAATATGTATGGTAGAATGGTAGTTTATTAGTGTAATGTGTGGGAGGAAACAAATGTTTTAAACCCTTAAAAGACATTTTAAAACTTGTTAGAACATAGATGGGAGTCAACGTTTGAGTGCAGGAATTTAATGTTGTTGAAATACCCCAAACCTAGGTATGTTGTTTAAACATTAAATAAGGAATATTAAGACTAAAAAGAGTCTTAGAAACATTAGTCAACAATTTAAACCATAGAAAACCGAAATAAATACCTTAAGGTCAATAAAGGCTAAAATGTGCTCTAAGCTTGGGATAAGCTTGGTTAAGACCTAATGAGCTTACCAAGACCTTATTTATATATTAATGAACATATTTAATCAATTACCAAGAAAACCAAGCTTGAAAACAAGTTAAAACACAAATGTGCTTTAAGGAGTCTTAAAGCACATTTTTGAAAAATTGTCTTGTAAATGGGTTTTGAGTGGCTAAATGTCCATCATTACTCTTCAATTAACATTTGTACTACTTAGTATCACATTAGGAAGTCTAAATCAATGGGAAATCAAAAATTTCACAACAATGTGCCTTGTTTTTGTGAATAGTAACTAAAATAAGCAAGTTTATAACATATGTCAATATAAGTAAGTTAAGTGGTCAACAAAGACTAAAACACCCCTAGATGACTAATGGGGGCTGGTTTTTATGAGTTGAGTCACCACCTTGTAAGTTAACAAATAAATAACAAATGATAAAGCAAGTTACTATTTACTTTACTACTTAATATCTTCCAAAAGCAACTTCAAACTCATTCTCTCATTTCTCTTGCATTCCCACCGTCTCCAACTTCATCTTCCTCCTCTCTCCATCGGTTTGCAGCAGCTCTCACACCATTCTTCATCTTCCATTGCCATTATCTCCTAGCTCACTTTGCAAAATCAAAAACTTAGACCACCATTCTTCTAGTCTCATCAAGCTCTTCAACTTCATCCTTTCAAAATTCCAAGAGCTCCATTTCGGTGCCAAGAGGAATCTCCATGGGAGGAGCTTGAGCTCATCTTTTCACATATTATTGTTCTCCTTGCTTCTAGGTAAGGAAACTCAAGAAAATAACATTTCCTTCATGTTTGTATGTTGTCCGAAAAACACCATTAATGGTGCCCTTACCTTGCTTGTTCTAGCTTCATTTGAATCTTCCAAGGGCTTGGTGGAGTCCTCTCTTGCTACATATACAAACTCTCTTTCATATCCAAGGTAAAACAATCATCTAAATGTTCTAAGACAATATATGTATCTAGGGTTTACAATGAGATGAAGCATAAAGCTTGTATACACATTTCATTATTTGTATATGGTTTAGAAGTTGACAAGCAATCAAACATCCTTACCGATTTTAGTCAAGGAAAAAAGAAAGAAGTTTGTGAGGAAAAGAGGTAAATATGCTAACCTAATGTGGCCTATAATGTCTTAGGATAAATGATCTTATGTTGCTTGTTAAAACTACTTAAGGAGCCAATGGTGAATGACTTAGTAAAATGTTCTCAAGGAGACTATTAAAGGACATATGTATTGTTGTGTGTATTTGCAGGTCAAAGGCAAATATAATGTGGGAAATTCAGTGTTTATGGTATATGCACTTTAAGGGCCTAAGAGCCATGTTATTTAAGGGCCTAAGTGCCAAGCAATTTAAATAATGCACTATATTATGATGTAGTGTAGTTTGGGTGAAATTTGTGTATAAGAATGTTGTTGATGGATTTCAGTGTTCTTGGATGTTTAATGGTGAAAACTATGTGCTTTGGTGTGACAAGATGTTAGTAGAACCCATGTCAAAAATTAGGTAATATATAAGAAGTTTTAAGTGTCTAAATGAGTTTAGGTGAACTAGGAAGTGTTAGAAGTGACTAGGTATATTACTAGGCAAAGAAAGTGTATTAAGGTGTTTTTTTTAGTGCAAGAAGAACTTGGGCATTATCTTAGAGGATTTAGAAACAAATGGGTGTTTTGGATTACACCAAAGTCATTTTGGAGTGTGTTGAGACTTATGCAAACTTTGGTAAACTAGGAGAAAGTATGAACTTGTAAAGGGATTTCAAGAATGACATAAGGAAATGTGGTTTGTAAGAAAACATGCTTGTAAGATGATGTTTAATGGAGAGGAAAATACCTTGGCATAATGGTTATTATAGGCATGAAACACCACTTGGAAATCTAAGGAGAAAACATTATAAGTGTTAGGAGTTTTATTAAGAAATGAACAAGTGTTTAAGAGTGTAGAAAATGAACTTTCCTACACGTCCGAACTTCCGTCCGAATTTGGAAGTCCGGACGTGCCCTGTTGCGTTAATCTTTCTGAGTCTTGGCCACTGTCCGAACTTCTGTCTGACCCTTGAAGTTTGGACACCGCCATCGCTTTTCTCTGATTTTCCCTCGACCTATGTTCGAACTTAGGAAGATCGGACACAAGTTCGGACATACATCAGGGTTCACCCTTTGAGTCTCGACTTGCTTCCGAACTTGGGAAGCTCGGACACAATTTCGGACATGCCACTGTGTTGGCCAAAAATGTTGTTTAAGACTATAAACGTTGTCTAAAAATGGTGATTAACTAGCAATGAGATGTGAGGTTTCTAATATGTTAGGTGAGTTATAATGGCAATTAAAAGGGTGAAAAGTTAAACAAGTGTGAAAATAAAATACTAGTGTGGTGAATAATAAGTTAACAACGAACTAGTGTGTTTAATTACCGACGTTACTAATGTGTTATAGGATTCTCCAACGGTGAAACCAGTTCGAAGCAAGACCGGGTATGGTTTTCTTGCAGTCTGTTGCCTACCGGTTTACACCGGCTTGTGTGTTGTTTGTTTTCTGTGTGTTTATGACCTTGTGAGACTTAAGTCATGTAATGAGTTTACAGTTGTTAAATATTATTGTGTTGTTAAGGAGTGACTCATTCTCCTTGTGTGTGTCTAACTAGACTTAACCAATTGTTTGTGATTTGTTTATTGAGTTCAATGTTGAACTTCTAACAAGTGCTAACGGGGGAAGTGAGGAGTCCGGTCTGTTTCGGCCACGCGTGTGAGTATGGGAGTCGTTGTCATAACCGGTTCGATTCTCTCTGTATGTTATGGTTGTTTTTCCAATTTGGTTTCCAACCTTCCCTTTAGCTTAACCAAGGATATTTTACTGACTCGCGTCGGGCCACAGGGGCATACTATGTTTTGTTCGGTGTGCTTGGATCACTATATCCGAGGCACCTTGTTTTAAGTTATTCGTTCAATCTAACAGGACGGTAACGAGTTATGTAACGAGCTTAGCATGAGTTTGGTAACATTCTCTAGGCTCTCCATGGGAACTAACTTTGTTGGTTCGTTTCCTAACAGGATTCGTTCTTGTATGTTATGTGTGATGTTGTATGCAATACTCTTGCTATGATATATATATGTTGTATGTTTAAAATGAATGCCATGTCATCATGACAATTAGTTGCGCGTATCCCGGTAGCCGATGGGCTGCGCGTTAACCATACCAGCCAAGGGTTGCTGACCCCCTCGGGGGCTCCATATTTTTTTACTGCAGGATGAGGATCGAGGAAGCGGAATGGCTATGGATTCTAGGCTGCAGAAATACTTTTGGTTATTTTGGATGTTGAGCCCGGGATGCGCCTGTGCTCCCGTGGCGTTATATTTTGGTACCGTTTATATTATAGTGACGGTCGTTTACAGTTGACAGTGGAGTTCATGTGTACAGTTTACAGTGACAGTTTGTATCAGATACTCGGTATGTTGGTAATGTATATATGTATGGATGTTAGTACCTAATGCTTGGGAGTCTGATCATCAGACCGGTACGCTTGTATTTATTCTGCCTTGTTAATCACGTGGGTGGTTAACGGCGTTGTAGCACCGAACCGTTTAGTTATTGTTTAGTTGTTATTTCCGCTGCGATTTCAAATATTATTAAGTGCGTAGTAGGGGTGTTACAAAAAGAGGTATCAGAGCGAAGTATCGCTCTGATGACTAGAATACCGAGCTTAGGAATATACCGAGTTAGGAAACCTAACCATAGTTACCTAAGTGAACAGTTATGAGAAGGTTAACCATTAACTAAGTGTGGAGATACCTTATTGTCGGGAAGATGTTACAACCGTTGGACCGATAAGTGTGCAAGCACAATGCTAATGAATGTTCGTGTGAATTCAGATGTCAGGTAGACCACGAGGTAGAGGCCGCGGATGCGGTACTGGTGCTACCGGGAACCAGGGAGAGAACCCTACGGCGCAAGTCATGGCCGACGCTGTTACGGCCGCCGTAGCCCAGATGGTCCCGCAGTTGGTAGCAGCGATGCAGCAGCAGCAAGGCGGTGTGGGTCAACAAGGGCCACAAACGCAACCACATCCGCGCGAGACCAATTGGGTCAAGGCATTCACGGATTTGAGACCCCCGTCATTCAGTGGGGAGACCGACCCTAGTAAGTTGGAGGCGTACATCTCCGAGATGGAGACCGCTTTCGAGACCTTGGATGTTCCTGCTGGTGCCAAGGTTCGACTTGCCGCTTACTACTTGAAGGGTTCGGCGCAAAGTTGGTGGAAACTGGTAAGGGAGGGCAGAGTTGGTGATCCTACCTTTCAGTGGAGGGAGTACACGGCCCTGCTGCGAGCCAAGTACTACCCGATTCATGTGCCAGAGGCCAAGCGCCTAGAGCTCGACAACTTGAGGCAAGGGGATAAGATGACGGTTGATGAGTACTACACCGCTTTCATCGGACTTATCCATTTGCTGCCGGATCTGGGTTACTCAGACCGGATCTTAGTGAACCGTTTCTATAACGGATTGAGCTACCGCCTACGCTACAGTATGGGGCCAAGCGGGTATACTACTTTGCAGGTAATGAACTACAGTATGAAGTGAATAAGTATGTATAGTGTGTTAATGTGATTGTGAGTTTGAACTGCAGGGCATAACTAGCACCCTAAATATAGGAGTGCTATCATGCCGGTGCTATTGTAGAGATCACCATCCGTCTAAGGGACGAGGAGAATGTGCTTAAGCGCAAGGCCACGAATGAGGGTCTAGGCACACAAGGGCACGGGGGAGGAAAGAAGAAGAAGCCATACCCCCAGTCCCAGAAAGGACAGCAACAGGGTGGCAAAGGCCAAGCCCAGACCACCACTGCTGAGGAGCCTCTGCAGCTCACCTACGCATATGCGGCCAAGCCCTTACGCTCTTACCCACCCAAGGGTAATTAATCAAATTCGAATACCGAATTCTAGAGTGTGTTGTTATTTTGTGAAGTATGTACTGAGTGTGTGATGTGTTAGCAGCTAGCACAGGCTCTAGACCGGAGCGCCACTACTACTCTAAGTGGTCTAACGGAGACCACCCTGATAAGGACTGCAAGGGCAATGATGTGCAGTGCCGATACTGCAAAAAGATGGGGCACCGCGACTACGAGTGCTGGCAGAACCCCAATAGCAGGTACTATAGGCCAAAGGGGCAATGGAAGGGTAAGGCCACCGTGACCACCGATGGCCCGAAGACGGCGAATCAGCCACCCCCAGATCAGAGGTACACAGATTCCCAGAAGGGGAAGGGGTTGGGATCCGGCAAGGCCGCCCTGAATGTGGTGGACCGGTCTGAGGTGCCAGGGCCCTCTTCTAGACTAGGTACCGCCTCAACTGTTGAATGAAATAAGTGATTGCATACCGCATTTCATGCATGTGTGTTAATAAGGCTAAGTAAACAACCATGTAAGTAAACAGTTGGAGTATAATGTGAGAACACCTAATTAGGTAATTTGAACACTTAGGAACCTTCAATATTTGCTATCCAATCCCACCCACACAAAACCCTGAAGAGACCACCATCAACATCACCGACTTCCCAATGGAGCAATGTCAGGTCATCCAACCAGGTATGATACTCTTAAATGGATATCTGACACCAGAAGCACAAATCCACATTATCCGACGATGCGACGAACTAGGAGCAGCACTTGGAGGTTTCTACACCCCCGAATACCCGAGCGGATCAAGAATGAAATTGAAGATGATGTGCATGGGTAAGGACTAGAATCCTTACACCAAGACATATCAAAAAGTGCGAGCTGAAGATGCAGCAACTGTACCAAGTATACCTGAGGAGTTCCTTGCGGTCGTTAACCACGCCGTGGGAATTGCTCAGCAAGTTGAATCAGATTCAATACCAAGTGTTAAAGCGGATTTATGTATTGTGAACTTCTACCAGAAAGGTGGACGGTTAGGGTTACACCAAGATAAGGACGAGTCACCCGAGTCTCTAAGTAAGGGAGTACCCATGGTGTCTTGGTCCATTGGTGACACCGCAGTGTTTGTGTACGGCGAGCAGAAGCGTGCTGATCACGCAATGAAGCTAGTGTTGAAATCAGGAGATGTGTTAATCATGGGTGGGCAGTCAAGGATGCTATATCATGTAATCAAGAAGATCAAACTGAATACCGCACCATCGGCAGTGATCAATGCCACACACATGAAACCCGGACGTTTGAATTTGACCTTCAGACAGTTTTAAAGCCTTGTGTAATTATGTAAACTGTTAAGCCAGTGTATGTTAAAGATGTTATGTATGTGTTAGTTATGTCGGCAGTGTAAACCAACGTATGATGTAAAGAGTGTGTTAATGAATAAAGTGGAGTTGTTTGAAGTATGTCAACCGTGTTATTACCAGATACTTATTAGTTTACCAATGAATTAGGCTGCGCACTCGGAACGGGAGGTATACTGAGTGTCTGCAATGAGGCAGAAGTCGGCAGGAGCGGAATAATCATCACCGGTACCTTTCCAGTCAATGGCGTGGACGCATCGATCTTGTTCGACTCCGGAGCCTCACATACATTTATTTCGCTATCTTTTGCGAAGAGGCTGGGGTTAGACGGTGATGAGATGCCAGATTTTCTAGTCACTCTCCCATCGAAAGAGCGGATCAGGTGTACCCGCTACCACCGAGATGTTGTTGTACGAATCAGAGGAGAAGAGTTTCCGATCGACTTGATAGAGTTCGACGGACTTGGTTTTGATGTGATCATCGGGATGAACTGGTTGGAGCGGTACAAGGGCAGAATCCTATGTGTCGAGCATCGTCTGCTTCTTCGGAGTCCGTCTGGGGTTACCATATCTTACCACCAGAGGCCCAGGGAGCCTTCGACTCAGATCATCACCGCCATGGCTATGTATCGTGAGTTACGACGAGGGAATGATGTATACCTCTACTATGTCCAGGACATAGAGAGAGACCTAGAGTTTAGCCCAGATGTGCCGGTAGTGTCAGAGTTTCCTGATGTATTTCCTAAGGAACTGCCGGGCATGTCGCCAGCACGGGAAGTTGAGTTTGAGATTGATTTGGTTCCGGGCACCGGACCAATAGCGAAGGCGCCCTACCGTATGGCTCCAGCTGAAATGACAGAGCTCAAGGAGCAGCTGAGAGACCTACTCGACAAGGGATTTATCCACCCTAGCGTTTCATCATGGGGAGCGCCGGTCCTCTTCGTGAATAAGAAGGGCGGTAGTCTCCGCCTCTGCATCGACAACAGAGAGCTGAATGCAGTTACGGTGAAGAACCGTTATCCTTTACCACGCATTAACGACTTATTTGATCAGTTGAAAGGAGCATCAGTATTCTCCAAGATATATCTACAATCCGGATACCATCAGATTGCCATCCGTGACAGTGACATTGAGAAGACAGCATTCAGAACCAGATATGGACATTATGAGTTTACAGTTATGCCATTTGGTTTATCCAATGCACCAGCCAAGTTCATGGACTTAATGAACCGCTTGTTCCAAGATCAGTTGGACAAGTCAGTGGTGGTCTTCATCGACGATATTCTTGTGTACTCGAAATCCAAGGGTGAGCACGAAAGCCACCTGAGAAGTGTGTTGCAAACATTGAGAAAGAATCAGTTATATGCAAAATTTTCAAAGTGTGAATTTTGGTTGAACCAAGTATCTTTTCTTGGCCATGTGATTTCTGAAGCCGGGATCGCTGTTGATCCGGCAAAGATAGATGCAGTGCGCACCTGGCCTAGGCCAAAGACAGTTACCGACATCAGGAGCTTCCTCGGTCTGGCAGGTTATTATAGGAGGTTTGTGAAGGACTTCTCCAATGTCTCGAAGCCGATGACTTCCTTGATGAAGAAGGATGCTCCATTCGAGTGGACAGATGACTGCGGGAGTTCTTTCCAGAGTCTCAAGGATGCTCTGACATCTACACCAGTCCTGACTTTACCAGATGGTCCAGATGGTTTTGAGGTCTATTGCGACGCATCAGGAGAGGTATGGGATGTGTATTGATGCAACACGGGAAGGTCGTACCATACGCCTCCCGACAGCTGAAGAAGCATGAGGAGAATTACCCTACCCATGACTTAGAATTGGGTGCCATTGTCTTCGTATTGAAGATATGGCGACATCACTTTTATGGGGTAAGTGTGACAATCTATTCCGACCACAAGAGTTTAAAGTACTTGTTCACTCAGAAGGAGTTGAACATGAGACAAAGAAGGTGGGTCGAGTTTCTAAACGATTACGACATCAATCTGCAGTATAAAGAGGGTAAGGCAAATGTGGTAGCTGACGCATTGAGTCGCCGAGCACACTCTCTCTATTCGCTAGTCTCTCATACTAGCTTGGTTGAAGAGGTGCGGAGTGCTCAGATGACGGATCAGTATATGTTGGAGATCAGGCAGAAGCTTGTTGATGGCAAATTCGAGGGTCAGAAGTACGACTTCCGACTCCACGATGATGACCTGATTAGGCTTAATGGCCGACTGTGTATTCCGAGGAGTAGCGCTGAGATGAAGGAGCGCATACTGAGTGAATCCCATTGTTCTACGACTTCGATTCACCCCGGAGCTTCAAAAATGTATAAGGGTATGAAACGTTATTTTTGGTGGACTGGAATGAAAAAGGATGTGAACGATTATGTGTTGAGGTGTCTCACTTGTCAGAAGGTCAAGTTTGAGCACCGACGGCCTGGTGGTATGGTACAGCCAATGCCAGTGCCTGAGTGGAAGTTCCATGACATTTCTATGGACTTCGTAGTAGGGCTTCCGCCTACAAGGGGAGGTCTGAATATGATTTGGGTTGTTGTTGACCGACTGACCAAGGTGGCTCGATTCATACCGATGAAGGACACCTGGAAAGTGGCAAAACTTGCAGAGCTTTTCGATAGAGAGATAGTTCGGCACCATGGGGTACCGAAGACTATCGTGTCTGATAGGGATACCAGATTCCTCTCGAGGTACTGGAAATCCACACGGGAAGCACTTGGTACTGAGCTGAAGCTAAGTACAGCGTTCCACCCACAGACAGATGGACAGAGTGAGCGCACCATCCAGACACTTGAGGACATGTTACGGGCATGTGCACTTGACTTTTAGACTAGCTGGATTGATAAGTTACATCTGATTGAGTTTAGTTACAACAACAGTTACCATGCTTCGATCAAGATGTCTCCTTTCCAGGCTTTGTACGGTAGACCATGCCGCACGCCATTATGCTGGGATGAGTCGAGTGACACGGTCATTATAGGACCAGAGTATCCGGAGCAAGTTCAAGCAGAAGTACGACAGATCCGAGCTAACATGAAGTCAGCTCAGGATAGGCAGAAATCATACACCGATGTGCGCAGACGTGACCTGGAGTTCGCCGTGGGCGATCAGGTATTTCTGAGAGTATCCCCCATGAAGGGAGTGTTTCGTTTTGGCCAGAAAGGCAAGTTGAGCCCAAAATATGTGGGGCCATATGTTGTGACGGAGCGGATCGGCCCGGTAGCTTACAGGCTTGATTTACCCGCCGAGCTGGGCAAGGTACATGATGTATTTCATGTGTCCCAGTTGAAGAAATATATGTCTCATCCGTCTCATGTACTTCAGCCTGAAAGGCTAACCTTAGAGCCGACCATGCGATCAGTGGAGACTCCGGTACAGATTCTGGATACTAAGACTCGAGACACTCGCCATAAGTCAGTGAGACTGGTGAAGGTTCTCTGGTCTAACCAGGACGTTGAGGAGGCCACTTGGGAGTTGGAAGACAAGATGAAGGCGTAGTACCCGTCGTTGTTTACTTCTTAGTATTTATATGTATAGGGTACGGGGCGTACCCCTATTTTAAGGGGGATAGAGCCGTTTCGGTTATGTGTGTACGACATGTATTTGGATACATTGTTTGTGTTATGTTGTTATGTTGTTACCTTGTTATGTTACAGACCGTTGAGTCTGAACGATGTTGTGTTGTTATGTGGTTTGGACCATGTGTCCGAGGTTATGTAAGTATGTTGTTATAGAAGCATTGTTTATATGTGTTCCCGTGTTCTAATATTTAGGATATGTGGGAAGTATGAACTTTGGGGACAAAGTTCTTTTAAGGGGGGAAGATTGAAATACCCCTGAGAAGGGCAAGAATGTGACGAAGACAAAAGGTCAAAGCAGTCCAGACCTTAGACCCCGGCCCAGACCCTAAGCCTCCTTCAGGACCCTGTACGGGCTCCAATTCGGGCACCAAGCACCAAATCCGGGTCCTAGGCCCTATGACTACGTCCCACATTCCGGGCCCGCATTCTATGACCAGGTCCCGTATTCTGGCTCCGCACTCTATGACCGGGTCCCGTATTCCGGCCTCGTGCTCTATGACCGGATCCCGCATCCTACACTATGGGACCGGAAGGCTTTACAAGGAGAGAAGTGCCAAAATTAGGAAGGTTGCTCTAATAAAGTAATACCACATGTATAAGGATTAAGAGATAGACTTCACCTTAGAAAGTCTATAAATAGAGATGGGGGGCTCATTTGTAAGGGGACACAATATTAGAGGAGAGAGAAAACACTAGAAAGCTCTCTAAAGTTGTAATACCAAAGAAGTGAATAAAGATACTGTCTAGAAGTGGATGTAGGCCAGATTATTGGCCGAACCACTATAACTCTCGGTGTTCTGTACGTCGGTGAGATTTGAGGGACCAATCTTGTATTTTCATTTAGCGCCGTCTGTGGGAATCGAACATCAACCACGATCCATCCACAGGTTCGAGGAAAGTCCTGTGTTGCAAAGTTTTTGGTTTCTTGAGATTTGACGTACGACGATCTTGTGAAAGGAAGGAGAAGATTAAGTCGATAAGGAGAAAGTTATTTACGATAAAATTAGTTCCGGCGACCTCAAAAGGGGTTATTTATGAAAAACAAACAACATCGGCAAAGTTCGCTGCAATCAAAGACGATCGATGAGTTCATCCACGAAGAATCGGTACAAATTCGTTTGAAAACAAGCTCCAAGGTGCACGTACTTGCTCGAAAATCTACTCGACGACATCGACATTCGAATTTCAAAGCACAAGTCCATCCGAAGGTGAATCGCTCTCAGTTCGAGGGGATATCTTCGATCGAGTGACAAAGAGCTCTAAACCAACTGAGAGATCCAACTCAAAAGAAGAATTCAGAGCGGGAGACACACACTCCTCCCCCTTTTTTCTCGCTATTTACAATTATCAATAATATTTCAACTACATTTACGATCTTCACATCATTGCTTGACAGAGATCCGAAGATTTTCAATCCGGACATATCAAAAGGGAAAGGAAGAAAATCCTGAAGCAGGTTGAAGGCTCCAGAATCGGTGCGATTATACCACAAGATTAGGAGTTCGTTTGACCAAAAGATCGACAAAAGGTGATCACGGAATTCACAAAGACGGAACTCAAGGCAGGGTCAAAAAGCAATTCGCGGTTCGATCGAAGTTAATTGTTTTGGTTGAGGACGCCGCTGGAGAATTCATCAAGAGATTCGAGGATTAACCACAGAATTTGGCAAGAAGGTAGAAGTTGTGAAATCTTCAACATTCGCCGCGAGGCAGGATGCGAATTTTCTTATAGCCTAAAGGTTGAAGGAGCAAAATACAAAAAGAAGACTAAAAAGAGTCAGATCGGAAAAGCCAAGCGAGGAGCTCACATGAAGAGAGGTTAATTCTTGAGCGAAGGATGATGATTTACATTTTCAAGAAAGTAGAGCTGCGTCAAATTTCGCTTCCATATTAATGCGGCATCTCGTCCCGGTGGCTCAAGACCGTCAAGTTTTTGGTATCACCATTGAGAATACAGACGCACCTCAGGCTACCGTTCCGGCTACATCATCGGGCGCAAGTGGTGTTCCAGGAGTATTCAGCCCCGGGCAACAATTTCAATATAAGACCGGATCATTTTCTTTGCGACCGGTCACATTTAGCCCTGGGTAGCAGTCTCAGACAAGCCAGGCGACGTCTTCAAATCAAAGCAAGAAGGCTGAATCTCAAAACTCGATCAGAGGGCAACTATCAACAACCGGCCTCTTGGAGTAGTTGTAACCAATGACAAAGAACGACCAAACAAATCCCGGAACCAAATCCAGGCAAAGTGAAGGCATCGATCGAATGCAGCTTTGGCCGCATCTCAGACTTTAGCCGGACCACCTTGGCCGCATCTCAATCTTTGGTCAGGCCACCCTGATCACATCTCGGTTCTTGGCCGCATCAACTTCTTTAAGCCGCATCAACCTCCTTGGCCGCTTCCTTGGCCGCATCAACTCTCTTTGGCCGCATCAACCTTCTTTGGCCGCATCAACCTTCTTTGGCCGCATCAACCTTCTTTGGCCGCATCAACTCTCTTTGGCCGCATCAACTCTCTTTGGCCGCATCAACCTTCTTTGGCCGCATCAACTCTCTTTGGCCGCATCAACTCTCTTTGGCCGTATCAACTCCCCTTAGCCGCATCTCCTTAGCCGCAGCAAGACAGTCTACGAAGCATCTTGGTCGTCAAAGAAAACCTTATTTTCCGTTCACCGCATGGCCAAATCAGAGCATGTCGAGAAGATACCCAAGGTTTCACCCAGGATATACAAGAGTAAAATTCTGGGAACACCTGGGGTTACCAAAAGGCATCCAAAGCCAAAGTCTCCGAGATAAGTTCAATTTTTTCTTACACCAGCTTAATTAAAACGTTCTGAGTATGCTTCTTTATCATTGCGCTTGGAATTTCTGTTTAAAGCAAAACTATTGCTATGCATATAATGATCTGAATCCTGACTGACCTTCCGGTGAGAGTCTCGCTCTTGGTGATCGCTAGAATAGCTTGTCCTAAGCATATCATCTGGTAGCAAATCACACAAGAGTTGTGATACGATTAGGACAATTATGAGCTTGCCTGGAACTTGAAATAATTTACTGACTGTTTGGTTCAGATTTACTATACCTCTAATTTGTACTGAAGCTCACAAGGATATGAGGATGAATTTGATTTCTGAATTTTTTAGGAATCCTTGGTCTCAATTGTATGATATTTCTTAACTGAGGAAGCATACATATGTTGCTAGCTGTTCTGGCTAGCATAAGTGAGATATCACACTTTAGCTGTTCTTACTTCTGCCCAAAATTTACTTCAGTTTCTATCTCTATCTTACTTTGGACTGTTCAAATTCAAAATCTATTAAAAAATTCGTACTGATGTTTGCATGCTGCTAATTAACTTCTCAAGTTAATTACTTCTTAAACTGATTGTCTAGCAACTACTGTTCTGAAAATGATCATTGATCGTTAGTATACTTCTGTTTTAGCTATTATAAAGCTTTGATTAACTATTTTTAATTTAGTCTTGTGAGATGAATATAAGCAGTTTTCAATCTGCTCTTTTCGTCTGTTTTTAATTACTGCTGTTAAAAGTTCCATTTACTGCCCTTTGGATGTCATGCATAACAATATCTATGTTTCTTTTTGTCTCTACTTTATTTTATTATGTTGCTGGTAAGACGCGTAATCTGCAAAGACAATCCTAGCGTTTTGAAATCTAGAGAAAAGTGTTCTATTCCTCTGTCTTTTTATACTGCTGCGGAAAGAGAGTTGAAATCCATACAAAATTGCATGCAAATAACCTTACTTAGTCCTGTACTAAGTTCTCTGTTTAACAAGAAGTCTGGAATTCTGGTTTGTTTCTTACTGTTTGTTACAAAAACTGTTTCAACCAATTAACGTAGTCTGCACTGCAAGCTCAGTAGTAAGTTCATGATTACTAAAATACGTTCACATCTGATATTGATAAGAGCCTAGTTAGAAGCTGTTTCGATTCCTTATGCCTGGTTGAAGTTCTTTAAGTCATTTATTGTTACATAAACAATTGCACTTTCTTGCTTCTGTCTTATTACTCTTTCTTGTTGTACGTTTTTTTAGACTTATTTGCCGTCAAAAAAAAGAACTGTTGATGTTTAACTTTTTAACCTTAGCCTTAGTACAAAAAAAACCGTCGATACATTGTTGTTAGCAATTGTCTTCGATTTGGAGAGAACGCTGGTTTGACATACATAAGGAGCTTTATGGCTTTGCCTAAGAATCTGAGATGGGATCCCAATATAGACATTCTTGCTCAGTTCAGATTGATTTCACCCCTGGTTTAACTTTCTACTGGAGAGAATATACAACACAGCCTGATTCTGATTTCTCAAGTACCTTGTTGAAGCAAAAATTGTTGCTGTTTTTATAGCACAGATTTTGGATAAATATTTTGATCTTATAAATTGTGACAACATTGTTCCATGACTCATAAATTAGCTTTCATACTACTGCACTTCAAAGAGATTACGCATTTTAGCCTCTGTTTAGCATATGTGGTTCTGCTTGAACTTAGTTTTGGTAAGTTTGACTGCAGATGCCGTACTTGAACTTGGTTATGGTCCTATTAAAACTGCTGGACTGTTTCAGTAATTCTTCCGGCCAAATTAAACCTGTTCTGATGAAGATTCCTGTCTGCTTGCCTTCAGTAAAATAATGCCCCCATGATCTTTTTTTTATGCCGTTGACTGATGTGTCTTTCGAGATATTTGTAAGTGATCAAGCTTCTATTTCTTTACACTGGGCAACAGATGCACTCAATATGTAAATTTGTAGGCTTCCTACAAACTGTCTCTGAATTTCACCCCTGAAAATGCTTTTCTGCACAATTGTGATGTTATTTATATACTTATCAAAAGCATGACAATCATTCTTACCTTTCTCAAGGATTTTGATTTAAAAGAGGGCTGGTAGCATCCTTTTTTACAAAATAATTAAAGTGTTTGGTCTCTGGACTACTCTTTCTTCCTCAATCATTCGAGCTCCATCCTAAAATTGAACTTGACTAGGCTTGTTGTAGCAATTCTCAAGTTCAAAGCATGCATGAACTCTAAAATAAGCTATGTAGCCTGTTGTTGTGAGCAATTTCACATTCTTGGATGATTTCAGCTTCATCTTTTCTCTTTCTTGGGTGGTTTCAGTTTAAACATTTCACATTCTTGGATAATTTCTGTTACATCATACATCTTTGCTTCAGATAACTTTGCTTCAATATCTTGACTACTTGCTAGCTACTGTATTCTCTCCTAGAATACTCCTAATATTTGACAAGAAGTTGAATCCTTGCACATACTCCTAAATCCTTGCACATACTCCTAAACATGCTGTTTTGCCTATCGCTTCTTACAGCAGTAAGATCTGTTTGAAATTTTCTGAGTCCGATTGTGTCCTTGTTATATCAGAAATGATCAAGTCACTGTTGTGTGCAGTCACATTCTCTGGTCAATAAATATCATTACGTAACAGTTTTTGAGTACTACAAAATAACTCTTATGCCTTGTAAGTATGTGCTGTTACTGCAAAACCATTAAAAGAGTTACATTTTTATATCCAGCCCCAGTGATGATAAAACGATATAAACCTCTTATTGTCTTCATTGCTCATCATGGTATCTTCTTTAGCTATGTTTAGTTACAAATTTCACAACCTGCAATTGTCTCTAAACTCTACTGCTCGTGAATCTGATATACGGTCTTGGTGCTAGCAATTTCTGTTAAAATTTTCTTGTGCATCATACTGCTGTTATAGAAGCTACAGCAACAGCTCGGCTCTGATTTCTATAAAAATGGCTGGTAGCCTATGAAGGCGCCCGAGAGCAAGCGTTTAAAAATGCAGATCAGACTTAGATACAGACTCAAGCCCGCAGAAGCTCTGGTAATGTAAAATTTAAAAGTTGCAGACTTAAGGTAACTTTACTAACTCATCTCTTGACAAAACTCTGGTAGCAGCAAGGCTGAGCTAGTGGGAAAATAGCAAAAATCGAGTCATCAATCTAAACCGTTTTTTACAATGCTGGAGGAACGTACTCTCTTCTACTTTTAATTGTCTCTTTCAAAGCTTCACTAAGTTCCCATTGATGACCAGAAATCATAGCACGAAAAAGACACAACCTCTAAATTGCCTCAATTACGCTGATAGGAAAATGCAGTTCATATGCTGTTGTTTGCTTTGCTGTGAGCATGTCTTGCTTAAATTTGTCTGATCACTTCAACTTTATGAAAATCCAAAAACCAATGTGCAGAAGGTAACTCATTTCTGTATTATGTGATTAAGGTTTTACTGATTGGCTGCTGTTTGATTCCTCATGTTTGGCACATGAATGCTGATGCAGCATCAAGTCAATTTCTGCAATTTAAAGCAAAGTACTTCAGTGATTGTCTTCTGATAAAATATGACCGGATGTATGTTGCTATAAGCATGATTCACTACTGATGTTTACTTTGTAAATTAGCTAACTGATATTGTCTTACTCCCCTCATATTACTAGTTCAAAGGTCCATCTTTCCTTAGTTATGAGGCTTCTTTTGGCTACATTCTTGCTTGTTGCTTGTTGTTACTAGGTCAGAAAGTTCATTTCTGTGTTATATGAACACTATTAAAACGACATTTACTTCAGTTCTCTGATTATAGTGAGCCACCTAGATTGCTTCTGATTTCTATTCAGACATTCGAAATAACGTTTTCGATTATGATTCTTGGAATAGGTTCACACCTGTTTGCATACTCCCTATCACACCTTTATTCAATTTCTAATGCTCAACTTTCATGGTTTCTAAATAAACTTCATAGTGTCATTATGATTTGGTATTTTATCCTGCCGCCCTACAACCTGCTTCATTCCGTTTTCTCTGGTGCAACCTGTTTCATTCTGATGATCATCCCCTGCCTAAGTAAAACTCCTTAGCAATTTAGACACACATTCAGGCAAACCTATTCCTTGCCAAGCCGCATCGTTTTGAATAGCAGTCGCACACAAAAGTCACTTTGTTTAAATCTTAAACTGGTACAAAACTTGTTTTAAGGTGTCCTGCCTAGCGTGATTAAAATATCTAGTTTGTCTAACTCCAAAGCTTGGTTTTAATCTAAATTACAAAGGGACATCTACAAATTCTGTTGGGATACACGATAATTGCTTCTGATTGATTAATGATGGGGCTCAGTGACCAAAAAGCATATATGTTTTTCTACTATAAGAATTTGTTTGGATTTAGCTCTTAGCTGCTTCTGGCATGTTGAAATTTCTCTTGGTTACGCAGGATGAGCAATTTTTACTTCTTTACATACATGACATTTGTTTCGCTGTTGTACTGCTGCTATAGGAAACATGCGTTAAGAAGATTGCAAAACAAAACCCATTTCGTGATTCAAACAAGTATTGAGTTCTTACCCAAATTCTATAGCTACTGCGATTAGTAAATTGATTTCAGTCTTTGGCTAAAGCACCACTCTAATTACAGATGTTCGACAATAATCTGTTAAATAAAGTAGGGGATACTGTATTGTGTATGTTAGCTTACAATACTCAGTTATGGTGTTATAGTGAATGCTCTACTTCTGCTTTGATTAAATCTCTGTAGCTCGCTTATCTCTACCTTATATGTGCTCTTGTTTTGTTTTTAACCGACATATTGGTTGGGATTCATGGATAATGCTTATATCTTTGCTTCAGTTTTTCCCCTTTTTCATACCACCATACCCGTTTGTGTCTATCTTTTATTAGTTACTTCTTACTTTGTTACCGCTTACACTTCTGCTCCAAGTTTGCATTCCTTCTAAAAACATATGCATCTTGCTGCTGATTAACAATGCATGTTTCCAACTGTTATACCATCCACTATCTGATAAAATTTTGGCTTTCAAATTTTGTACATTCCTCACCATTCTCTCTGATTTGCGATTGATTGAAAAATTACTCTTGGTAATCATTAAGATAGCTTGTCCTAAAGCATTTCATCTGATAACAAATCATCTGAGACATCTATCTAAGAAATACAAATCTACCAGTGCTTGACTATAATAGAGCTGGTCTGAACCCTTGTGTTGGTTTTCTCTGAAGTTGAATAGCTATTAGTTTTTCACCGCACTACCTTTTGCAAATATTGTTAAGCCTAGCATCTGCTCTACAAAGGATATTGGGTGATATTTCAGATTCTAAATTTTTGACTAATTTCTGCACAGCTTATCTGTTTTACTTGCTGCCTGAAATGCTATGACCTTGGCACCCCTTCTCTACATCTTCGAACTATTAGCCTATCTTAGAGGCTCTTGTCAAAAAGCACACAGAGCTAATATCTTGAGATATGTTCCTACTTCTTCTGTTTATTCTCTACCAAGCATCTGTTAAACGAGACGACCGCATTCACTCAATTCATAGTTGTTATAATCTTAGTTTCTGCCCAAGATTTCTTGACCAGTCCCGCGGCTGCTTATCTCTCTGCTTAGTAATCTGAAGATGATTGTCAAACGAGTTAGACAGATTAGCTTCACTCTTCTGTTTTTTCTTACACTTCTGTATGAACAGATCGGATTTCTACATGCTTTTTGCAAAATGTTAAAAGTGTTTGGTCTTTGAGCTACTCTTTCTTCTTCTGATTATGGTGATCCTACTGTATGCTTCAAAGATTGTTCAACTTTCATCTAGATTGACTGCCGTTTTAAATATCATTGTAGCTATGATTATTGAGCTATTATGCAACGGTAATTAAAGCCCCATTTCTGCTCATAATTACAGTCTGCTCTGAACTATAAACTGGTGCATTACATTCTAAAACTGATGTCTCTAGTTTGGCTGTAGAAGATCTGTTTTGACTAAGGTTCAAACCTGTTTCAGTCTTGAATAATTAAAGTCGCCCTCATTAACTACCATTAAAGTTATCAATATGAATCTAGTTGTTTAATGAATGCATATTTAGTATAGTTCTTCCATCTATGCTTGCATTCAACTAATGGTCAATTTGGTGCTATACTCCTCCTGATTCTATTTATGTCCGTATTTTGACGAGGTACCTACCGTTTTAGTCGTGAACAAGTTGATGTCGCTAAATTGGAGTGGATTTGGGGGTTCAATGGTGGACGGGCTCATGGATCTACGTCCAACCGCCGCCCATTTGGTACTCACTCATCTGGTCGAGTTTTTGGCTAAAGAGACCGGGTACTGCCAGGGTGGAAATCCCTGTACAAAAGCCCCAAGTGGTGTGTGTATAAAGGTGACAAAATAAATGGTGGACAGCCGACAAAGGGCCATTCGATAAGTAGCCGGCAAAAATAACAAATCCTGGTCTTCGATTTGACATAGCCAAGGAATGGGGGATAAAAAATCAGAGGCTTCTCTGCAAAGCCAACAATTTGGTCTCATTCAAAGCTAATCCATCATCTGAGCGCTCTCCAAAAAAAAGGGGGAGAGAATAAGATATGATAAAAATTCCCCGTATGTATTAGAAAGTTTGTAAATAATCTATATCATCAAAAATTCAAAGTATCATCAAAAATCCATGGTGCTCTCATAGGCCCTCTGGTCCATGGCGCTTTCATAGGCCCTCTGGTAAAAGAAAGCACTGGCCAACGAGCCGCAGGCACTTGTGCCTTGAAAGTAAAAGAAAGCACCGGCCAATGAGCCGCAGGCACTTGTGCCTTGAAAAGTAAAAGAAAGCACCGGCCAACGAGCCGCAGGCACTTGTGCCTTGAAAGTAAAAGAAAGCACCGGCCAACGAGCCGCAGGCACTTGTGCCTTGAAAGTAAAAGAAAGCACCGGCCAACGAGCCGCAGGCTATCATGCCTTGAAAGAAAGCACCGGCCAACGAGCCGCAGGCTATCATGCCTTGAAAGTAAGCACCGGCCAACGAGCCGCAGGCACTTGTGCCTTGAAAAGTAACACTATGGGTTGAAATGAAACCCGGCCATCGAGCCAACAAAAAAAGAAAACCCATCTCTGGACCCATCAGGAGCTCTGGTCGCCTGTAATGGGTGCATTGTTAGGTGTGGGACGCTGCACCATACTTGAATCACAAGTACCATCCTTTGGCTAGCATAAGCAAAGTTGGGAAAATATATTATCTTTATTCTCCCTTTAAGGGAATTATCATCCTTTGGCTAGTATAAGCAAAGATTTAATCATCATATTATTTCACCCTTTCAAAAAAGGGAACGGTTCCTATTAAAATAACCATTGGTCTTCTTTATGAAGATCTTATTATGGACTTCTGGACTTCTGGATTTCTGGCCTTCTTAAATATTATCAGAACGTCAGGGGATCCATCCATCAAGATATTATGGGATCCGTCCATCAAGATATATTATCTCAAAGATTTATGTCCCAGAATTTCCAATTTGTCAGATTCAGAAGAAAGACACTTGTGGGACTTTTGGTTGTACTAATTGTACTGATTTTTTGTAAAGTTCATGTTTTTTTGTAAAGACTAAAGAAAAAGAACTTGTGGGACTAGGAGATAGGAGAAAGGAGAAAAATGTAAATTTATATCTCTCTTTTTTGTAAGTTCCACTTTTTTAAGTACTAAAAGTAGAACTTGTGGGACTGATGAGAAGGGCAAGAATGTGACGAAGACAAAAGGTCAAAGCAGTCCAGACCTTAGACCCCGGCCCAGACCCTAAGCCTCCTTCAGGACCCTGTACGGGCTCCAATTCGGGCACCAAGCACCAAATCTGGGTCCTATTCCCTATGACTACGTCCCACATTCCGGGCCCGCATTCTATGACCGGGTCCCGTATTCCGGCTCCGCACTCTATGACCGAGTCCCGTATTCCGGCCCCGTGCTCTATGACCGGATCCCGCATCCTACACTATGGGACCGGAAGGCTTTACAAGGAGAGAAGTGCCAAAATTAGGAAGGTTGCTCTAATAAAGTAATACCACATGTATAAGGATTAAGAGATAGACTTCACCCTAGAAAGTCTATAAATAGAGATGGGGGGCTCATTTCTAAGGGGACACAATATTAGAGGAGAGAGAAAACACTAGAAAGCTCTCTAAAGTTGTAATACCAAAGAAGTGAATAAAGATACTGTCTAGAAGTGGATGTAGGCCAGATTATTGGCCGAACCACTATAACTCTCAGTGTTCTGTACGTCTGTGAGATTTGAGGGATCAATCTTGTATTTTCAACCCCAAACCTAGGTATGTTGTTTAAACATTAAAATAAGGAATATTAAGACTAAAAAGAGTCTTAGAAACATTAGTAAACAATTTAAACCATAGAAAACAGAAATAAATACCTTAAGGTCAATAAAGGCTAAAATATGCTCTAAGCTTGGGCTAAGCTTGGTTAAGACCTAATGAGCTTACCAAGACCTTATTTATATATTAATGAACATATTTAATCAATTACCAAAGAAAATCAAGCTTGAAAACAAGTTAAAACACAAAATGTGCTTTAAAGAGTCTTAAAGCACATTTTTGAAAAATTGTCTTGTAAATGGGTTTTGAGTGGCAAAATGTCCATAATTACTCTTTAATTAACATGTGTACTACTTAGTATCACATTAGGAAGTCTAAATCAATGGGAAATAAAAAATTTCACAACAATGTGCCTTGTTTTTGTGAATAGTAACTAAAATAAGCAAGTTTATAACATATGTCAATATAAGTAAGTTAAGTGGTCAACAAAGACTAAAACACCCCTAGATGACTAATGGGGGCCGGTTTTTATGAGGTGAGTCACCACCTTGTAAGTTAACAAATAAATAACAAATGATAAATCAAGTTACTATTTGCTTTACTACTTAATATCTTCCAAAAGCAACTTCAAACTCATTCTCTCATTTCTCTTACATTCACACCGTCTCCAACTTCATCTTCCTCCTCTCTCCATCGGTTTGCAGCAGCTCTCACACCATTCTCCATCTTCCATTGCCATTATCTCCTAGCTCACTTTGCAAAATAAAAAACTAAGACCACCATTCTTCTAGTCTCATCAAGCTCTTCAACTTCATCCTTTCAAAATTCCAAGAGCTCCATTTCGGTGCCAAGAGGAATCTCCATGGGACGAGCTTGAGCTCGTCTTTTCACATATTATTGTTCTCCTTTGCTTCTAGGTAAGGAAACTCAAAGAAAAATAACATTTCCTTCATGTTTGTATGTTGTTCGAAAAACACCATTAATGGTGCCCTTACCTTGCTTGTTCTAGCTTCATTTGAATCTTCCAAGGGCTTGGTGGAGTCCTCTCTTGCTACATATCCAAACTCTCTTTCATATCCAAGGTAAAACAATCATCTAAATGTTCTAAGACAATATATGTATCTAGGGTTTACAATGAGATGAAGCATAAAGCTTGTATACTCATTTCATTATTTGTATATGGTTTAGAAGTTGACAAGCAATCAAACATCCTTACCGATTTTAGTCAAGGAAACAAGAAAGAAGTTTGTGAGGAAAAGAGGTAAATATGCTAACCTAATGTGGCCTATAATGTCTTAGGATAAATGAGCTTATGTTGCTTGTTAAAACTACTTAAGGAGCCAATGGTGAATGACTTAGTAAAATGTTCTCAAGGAGACTATTAAAGGACATATGTATTGTTGTGTGTATTTGCAGGTCAAAGGCAAATATAATGTGGGAAATTCAGTGTTTATGGTTTATGCACTTTAAGGGCCTAAGAGCCATGTTATTTAAGGGCCTAAGTGCCAAGTAATTTAAATAATGCACTATATTATGATGTAGTGTAGTTTGGGTGAAATTTGTGTATAAGAATGTTGTTGATGGATTTTAGTGTTCTTGGATGTTTAATGGTGAAAACTATGTGCTTTGGTGTGACAAGATGTTAGTAGAACCAATGTCAAAAATTAGGTAATATATAAGAAGTTTTAAGTGTCTAAATGAGTTTAGGTGAACTAGGAAGTGTTAGAAGTGACTAGGTATATTACTAGGGAAAGAAAGTGTATTAAGGTGTTTTTTAGTGCAAGAAGAACTTGGGCATTATCTTAGAGGATTTAGAAACAAATGGGTGTTTTGGATTACACCAAAGTCATTTTGGAGTGTGTTGAGACTTATGCAAACTTTGGTAAACTAGGAGAAAGTATGAACTTGTAAAGGGATTTCAAGAATGACATAAGGAAATGTGGTTTGTAAGAAAACATGCTTGAAAGATGATGTTTAATGGAGAGGAAAATACCTTGGCATAATGGTTATTATAGGCATGAAACACCACTTGGAAATCTAAGGAGAAAACATTATAAGTGTTAGGAGTTTTATTAAGAAATGAACAAGTGTTTAAGAGTGTAGAAAATGAACTTTCCTACACGTCCGAACTTCCGTCCGAATTTGGAAGTCCGGACGTGCCCTGTTGCGTTAAGCTTTCTGAGTCTCGGCCACTGTCCGAACTTCTGTCCGACCCTTGAAGTTCGGACACCGCCATCGCTTTCCTCTGATTTTCCCTCGACCTATGTTCGAACTTAGGAAGATCGGACACAAGTTCGGACATACGTCTGGGTTCACCCTTTGAGTCTCGACTTGCGTCCGAACTTGGGAAGCTCGGACACAAGTTCGGACATGCCACTGTGTTGGCCAAAAATGTTGTTTAAGACTAGAAAACGTTGTCTAAAAATGGTGATTAACTAGCAATGATGATGTGAGGTTGTCTAAGATATGTTAGGTGAGTTATAATGGCAATTAAAAGGGTGAAAAGTTATAACAAGTGTGAAAATAAAATAACTAGTTGTGTGAAGTAATAAGTTAACAACGAACTAGTGTGTTAATTAACCGACGTTACTAAATGTGTATAGGATTCTCCAACGGTGGAAACCAGTCGAAGCAAGGACCGAGGTATGGTTTTCTTGTAGTCTGTTGCCTACCGGTTTACACCGGCTTGTGTGTTGTTTGTTTTTCTGTGTGTTTATGACCTTGTGAGACTTAAGTCATGTAATGAGTTTACAGTTGTTAAAAATTATTGTGTTGTTAAGGAGTGACTCATTCTCCTTGTGTCTGTCTAACAAGACTTAACCAATTGTTTGTGATTTGTTTATTGAGTTCAATGTTGAACTTCTAACAAGTGCTAACGGGGGAAGTGAGGAGTCCGGTCTGTTCCGGCCACGCGTGTGAGTATGGGAGTCGATGTCATAACCGGTTCGATTCTCTCTGTATGTTATGGTTGTTTTTCCAATTTAGTTTCCAACCTTCCCTTTAGCTTAACCAAGGCTATTTTACTGACTCACGTCGGGCCACAGGGGCATACTATGTTTTGTTCGGTGTGCTTGGATCACTATATCCGAGGCACCTTGTGTTAAGTTATTCGTTCAATCTAACAGGACGGTAACGAGTTATGTAACGAGATTAGCATGAGTTTGGCAACATTCTCTAGGCTCTCCATGGGAACTAACTGTGTTGGTTTGTTTCCTAACATGATTCGTTCTTGTATGTTATCTGTGATGTTGTATGCAATACTCTTGCTATGATATATATATGTTGTATGTTTAAAATGAATGCCATGTCATCATGACAATTAGTTGCGTGTATCCCGGTAGCCGATGGGCTGCGCGTTAACCATACCAGCCAAGGGTTGCTGACCCCCTCGGGGGCTCCATATTTTTTTTACTGCAGGATGAGGATCGAGGAAGCGGAATGGCTATAGATTCTAGGCTGCAGAAATACTTTTGGTTATTTTGGATGTTGAGCCCGGGATGCGCCTGTGCTCCCGTGGCGTTATATTTTGGTACCGTTTATATTATAGTGACGGTCGTTTACAGTTGACAGTGGAGTTCATGTGTACAGTTTACAGTGACAGTTTGTATCAGATACTTGGTATGTTGGTAATGTATATATGTATGGATGTTAGTACCTAATGCTTGGGAGTCTGATCATCAGACCGGTACGCTTGTATTTATTCTGCCTTGTTAATCACGTGGGTGGTTAACGGCGTTGTAGCACCGAACCGTTTAGTTATTGTTTAGTTGTTATTTCCGCTGCGATTTCAAATATTGTTAAGTGCGTAGTAGGGGTGTTACAGTTGTTTAGTATGGTATTTGTGTATGAGACTTGGGTATATTGGTATTGGTTATAAACAGGTGGTATGGATCATATATGTGAATAAATGATGTGGTGAGAGTATAAAATATAGGGGAGACTATGGCAAAATTTACCATGGATTAGAACACTTAATGAACTAGAAACTAGGTGAATGATATATGTTGTAACAGATTTTGATGGAGTTAGTTAGAGGATAGATTGGGAGAGATAGTTAATGTATTATAATGCATTAGGAGTGTTAGAAACTACCTTAGAAGAGGAAGCTATAGATGGGGAGAGTAAGTGTGAAAATCTGTAGCAAGAAAATGCATTAAGGGAAGAAACAATGTGAGTGTTGTGTTGAAACTTGGAAAATTGAGTGTATAACTTAGTATAGGATTGTGTAATGAATTAAGGAATGAAATAACATGATTTGGAGTGTTTAATTAGTACTAAAACTTGTTAGAATGTATGTAGGAAGATTGGGGAAGAAATGGGTAAGAAAGAGAATGAAAAATATGGTCTGTAGCAACATTCTGCTACCGACCGACCCAGAGACTGGATCGGTCGGAGGGTCGGTCGGGGCTTAAGCAACGAAAATAAAAGACACTAGAACGGACCGACCCAGGAGCCGTGAGTCGGTCGTGGGCTCCTGGGTCGGTCGGACTAAGATTTCCCGTTGTCGAAGTTTCTGACTTCGACCGACCTAGAAGTGGGTCGGTCGGTGGGTCGGTCGGAGCTTGGACAACGGGACTGAAACGTACTGGGATGGACCAACCCAGAGGTGTATGGGTCGGTCGGAATAGTTCTGGGTCGGTTAGAAGAAATTTCAAGAACGTAAACCTACTGGAAGGGACCGACCCAGGGCTTGGGTCGGACGGTGGGTCGGACGACCCATAACTTACAAAAAAAAAAAAACTATATGATCATAACTAGTATATATATATATATATGTATACCCACCTATACATATGTACATATATATATGTAAGTACACCATTGTTAAGTAATGAAAAATAAGTAAACCAGTACAAGTGTAAAAATTGTAAAGACTTAGTAAGTATGAACTAGGAAACGTAAGAGTAGCCGAGTTAAGTTAATGATAGTTAGAATTAATCACTCGATTGTATGTATATCATAGGATCTGATTTGTGAACACCGGAAGAACGTTGGGATACAAGTACAACGGTGAACGGTATGAATTCCTCATGCCCCGTATGCTATCTTAGTTACTCTGATTTGTGTGTTGTGTGCTAATTGATCACCGAATAAGATAAATGCACGAATCGGAGTTATTATGCTTACTTGTGAATATGTAGTGTTGTATGTTGTGAATATTTTCTTTAAATCTTAGTTTGTATAATTCATGAAATGTATGGATGATAATGAATGTGTGTATGTATGATATATTGCATTGTGACCGAATATCATTTGTGATTGGACTTCTAACTGATTCCTAACAAGCTAACCAATCTAACTTAAATTGGTAATTAAATTGGAATGAGTAGAAGTCCGATATAGTTTCGGCCACACGTGAGGATGCGGAGACACAAGAGGTTGGATCCAAGTCCTGACTCTTAAACTGGTCCGCGGCCCAAATCCATTAAGTGGGTAGCATCCCGGATTTGTGAGTCAAGTAAATCCCGGTGGTGGGACGGTGTAGTCCCCGGACCGGAGGTCATACCGACTTAACATGAGTACGAGTAAGTAAGTAAGAATGAGTAAGTAAGTAAATGAAAGTAAGTAAGTAAAGTAAGAGCAAGTAATGTGTAATGAGTAAAAGAGTAATAAGCATTCCGATTAACCCGGATGCGTAATTTGGCTAACATTGTGAAGGTAAGTATTGTGTGCATTATTGTATTGTTGCCTTGGATTGTGTAATGTAATGTATATGATTGTATGAATGTACGTAAAGCATGTATGTATGTTAAAAATGAACCGCATGCCTATTTGACCTTAATTAGTCGGCGTGCCCTAGCTAGCACGCGGTATATGCGGAGTTCATGCGCAGCTTTTGCTGAGCCCCTTGGGGCGATGTTTTTACTACACGCAGGTACAAGAGAAGGGTGAAGACTGTGAAGAGATTTAGTTTAATTTCTTTTTGGTGTAAAGATGAGTTATGGATGGTGTACTAAGTAGTACACGGCTGTAGATTTTTGTTAGCCGGTGTACCATGGGGTACACCCTTTTGGATTGTGAAAGAATGAGAGGATGATGGATTGGTATAGATGAGTAGTTGTTTTAAACTCATTCATTTTTTGGAAACTAGTGAAAGGATGTAATTGAATACACTTAAATACTCGGTAGTCCATTAATGTAAGCGAATGGTATTTTGTATTTAGTAAGCAATGTTTTAGTAGCTCGGTATACTATGATCATCAGACCGTCACTGTAAGTAGTATAAGCCTAGCTAGCCGTATGGGCGGTTAGCGGTGTTGTATCACCCGCCGTAGTAAGTAGTATTTCCGCTGCGAGTAGCTTTGATTATCGGGATGATTGGACGGTAAGCATAGGATTAGCGGTAGGGGTGTTACATAATTATTCCGTGCTTGAATTGTGAACATACAGCAGCCTTGATGATGCATTTACGTGCATGTGATATAATATATATATATAATTGTTGTATTGTAATTTTTCTGCATTTGACACATAAAATATATCAGCTCATATCAAAATATAAATCTAAGAAAAAGTATATGATAAGTGTAAAATATGACATGCATTGTTATAAAAATAGAAAGAATTAAAGTCCTAAGAATAGATATATTTTACACTTATCACGTGCTAAGCCACTCATGCCTTAAGTGCGCTTGCAACCTTGCGTGCTAAGCCACTTATTCACCTGTCTATCTGAATCATGAATTTTGACAAACGCATTAGATAGACAATACAAGGTTTGTTGTCATCAAAACTAAAGGATCTTGTCTTAACAATACACTTGGCCACCACTTTAATCCACCTCTCATGAAATTCCATGCTACTCATAACCGCCAGAATAAAAGACCACTCAACCCTGTCAAAGGCCTTGGTCATGTCAAGCTTCATAGCAAACTGTCCTCTTCGTGAGCCTTAGAAAGCTTCATAGAATGCATAAGCTCATGGGCTATAATGATATTAAATTAATTAATCTTCTCACGACAAAAGCCCTTTGGTCATCTGAGATAACGTATTTCAAAGTATCCTTCATCCGATTAGTCAAGAGCTTAGATATAACCATGTAGATCGTATTGCAAAGTGAAATAGGTCAAAATTCTGTCAAACAACAAGCACCTGATTTTTTCAGAATAAGCACAATATGGGTAGGATTGAGAATTTCTGACATATAGTTCGAGTTCAAAACATGAAGGGCCATATTAACGAAATCCTCCCCAACAACATCCCAATACGTATGAAGAAAAACTCCATTGATTCCATCAGGTCCGGGAGTTTTATTGGGATTCATATCATGCATAACCTGCATTACTTCCTCTCTAGTGAAAGCTTTTCCTAAGAGATCGCACTGATCTGTCGGGACGTGATTGGCAACACCCGCTAGCAAAGATTCATTGAGAACTGGGTGGGTGATCTGATAAATTCTAGTATAAGCATTAGCAACGTCCACGATATCCTACAAATCAGTTAATCTTCTAGCATGGTCATCCCGAATTTCATGGATAAAATTCTTTCTCCTTCTAGCCGGGATCTTTTGAAAGGAAAATCTAGTTTTCTTATCCCCCCTCCCTCAACCACGTATGCCTTGATCTCTGGGCCCACCTAGTTTAATCTTGATGGAGGAGCAAGTCCAACTACCGGTTAAGATCTTTCCAAGAAGCTTGTCCTAGCTTAGGATGGGTCTGATTAGCTACTATGTCGAGCTTCTCCTTAATATCTAGCATACTTTCCTCTTTAAATTTCTTACCATCCCATGATCTAAGAGCTCTACCACAACAAGTCACTTTCTTCAAATAGCTTCCCTAAGTATCCTGCCATGTTCTATGCACGTGCAGCACGTTCTTCTAACCCATCCTGGCTCCGTATTAGATACCAAGACATGTTGGAGTCCATGAAGTTAATTTACTACATTGTAGCCCTTACTTGTGCCTCCGAATGTAATGATGATATCATCAACTAACAAGTGGTGAATTAGATAACAAACTTCGGTCACGCCGCATTATCGACCTGCTGATGATATGATTTATTAAAATTAGTATTATGATTCATTAAAATTGATATTATGATTAATTAGCTAACAAGTGGTGAATTAGATAACAAACTTCAGAGATAATGATGGATTATTGTCTTGTGATGTATTATTATTGTTTGTATGTTGTATTTTAAGACTTACATGATGAATCATATATTTTCCTGACATATCAATATGATGATACACTAAATTGATGATTTGATTCATTAAAATTAGTATCATGATTCATTAACATTTATATTATGATTAAATAACTAACAAGTGGTGAATTAGCATACAAACTTTGAAACTAATAATGGATAATTATTGTTTTGGAATGTCTTATTGTCGTTTTGCGGTGTATTATTTACTAATCTTGTATTTAATTGTTAAAATTAATCTTTGCTTTGCATATCATCCCCAATCTTCACCAACATTGCAAAGGTTAGTTTGTTGACATATTCACAATTTTTCTCATTTGGACTTATGACTATATATTTATTTCTCTAAATTTTTTATGTATTATTACTTGTGCAGATGGCACATCAATTCCAGCGTCAACCTGCCGAAGTGGGACCTGAGGAAAATGACTTGTTCATGTACCAGTCCACTCACATTTTAGCATCGCTGTTTTCAGATGATCTAGTCTGTATATAAGATGTCAAATTTTACTACATTTTATTCAATATTTATTGTGGATTTTGATGATAACATTAAGGCTCTGTTCGGCATTGCTGTTTTGGCAGCATAAATACAGCATATTTGACAGCAGGTTTGCGCTGGCATAAATGCAGCATATTTACTGGCAGGTTTGCGCTGGCATAAATGCAGCTATTTTGATAACTATTGTTTGGCAGTGCGGCATATATGCATCATGTTTGGTTAAGTTAGTTATATGTAGTGTGTTTACCGTTTTCGTATTACAATTACAATTTATTATATTACACTAAGTAACTTTATTTTGTTAGTAAAAATAAATATAAAAATTCACAAACAATATATTACTATGAGTATTTAATTTATAATAAAAAACTTGATAAACCAAAGAAAATAAAAATATTTATATAGCTAATAAAATTTTAATTTTTATTATTTAAGCAAAACTTGTAACTTTTAAACAATATATTATTATTATCTAAATTTTATAATTCTTACAAATATAAAAGCGTAAAAAAACAGAGAACAAGCATTTCAAATTTTCTAATAATGTTATGTGAATTTATTTAGTGAAATTGTAACTTCTAATAACGTATAATATTTTTGTAACTTTGTATGTTAATAAATTTTTATACATTCATATTTCTATATACTTTTTTAATATTTTAATTTATATATCAACAAGTGTGTATATTATTGGTTTTTTTATTTTGTTAATCTATGTTGTATTACAAATAATATATTGTAGATTTGTATTATTAATGTGTTTTTTTAATTTGGCTAAAGAAGTAGTACTATTTTTTTATAAATTATTTGAAGCATTATGTAGTTTGTAACAAATAAAGTAACTTGTAAAAAATGTCATTTTTTTAAATCAATAGTCACAGTAATTGCATTATGAAGTGAGTAAAGAAGCGGAAGTGAAAGCACGGAAACGAAAAAGTAGCATTTGTTGTGGGCATTTATGTTGACATTTATGTTGTCATTTATGCTGACATTTATGCTCTTTTAGCCGAATAGCAACAACAAATAAAGGAGTCCAAAACAGCATATGTTGGTACATTTATGTTGTCTATTTATGCTCATTTTGAGCATGCCGAACGCTACATACATTTTCTAATCATGGCATGTAGGTAATGCGGAACACGAAATACACTGAAGGAAAACTGTGATCCAGAAATGTGGATGTCGACCCGCTCACTATGTCGTACACGAGTACATCAGGCGTGCAGGGTTTTTTTGGGTATGCGTGGTTTAGAATCAAGGCTGGTAATTCCATTGTCAGTGCACTAGTTGAAAGGTGAAAACTAGAGACTCACACCTTTATGTTGTCATTTGGTGAGACAACTATTACTCTAGAGGATGTTCATCACTTGTTTGGTTTGAAGGTGGATGAAGATGTCGTAGTTGTACGAATGACCAGCTCGTGGCAGATCTATGTCTAGACCTACTGGGTGAAAAATCAGGATCTGAACAAATAAAAGGATACAAGATCTTAATGTCCTAGTTGCACACAAAATTCGAGATTAGCGACGAGGATCAAAGTGCATTCAACATGCGGCCAGATCTGGTCCACCAGCACCACCCACGAGCATGGATCATGAGGATGATCGGGGGACTGCTGTTGCCAAGCTATTCCAGTCACACTATGGACTGTGGCTACTTGGATTTGCTAAGAGATTTTGCTGAGTGCGGTCATTACAGCTGGGGGTCAGCACTACTAGCGCACACCCACTGTGGTTTGTGAGACGCCACCCAGTTCGACTCCACACATATCATAGCATACACGAGGTTGATTACATTGTGGGTGTATACTAGACTTCTTGCCTTCTTCCGTGTTCCAAGAATTAACGTTAGTACGGAATCCATAATTGGTTACAGATAAGTGTGAATTGTCATATCAGCCGTAACCCAGGTATGAGTGTTCTTGATGTCATAAAACAAGTCTGTGGGAAATACAATAGATCTGTTTCATACCGGATAGCTTGGTTGGCAAGGTGCAAAGCCATAGGAAAAATGTACAGAGATTGGGTTGAATCATATGCCCAGCTGCCTAGGTTGTTCATGGCCATAAAGCATAACATACTAGGTTCAATTGTTAATATGAACCGTTCAATGTTATGAGGGTGACACACAAACTACGCAAGTTAAATTATTCCAACAATGCTTCTAGGCATTTGGACCATGCATATCAGTTTTCAAGCATTTGTATCGATGCTACAGATAGATGGGACACATTTGTATGGTAAGTTCAAAGGTAAGCTTTTGATAGCGGTAGCACAAGATGGGAACAACAAAATTATACCAATTGCATTCGCTATTGTCGAGTCTGAAGATTTGGCGTCTTGGAAGTACTTCCTGGACAAGGTGAGGTTGCATGTTATAGGTCAAAGAACCGATGTATCCATAATTATAGATCGTGCACCTGCTATCATCAACATTATGGAGTTGGACGATTACTGGAGACCCCCAATGGGTCACCATTTCTACTTCATAGGACATATTGCATCGAACTTTAACACATGGTTCCACAACAAAAAGTTGATGAAGTACCTGATCAACACAAGTATTCTAATTTATTCATTACTATGCTTCATTAATTTACGTAATTGTTTTCAATCTTTAACATTGAGTTATTTCGTATTTAGCATACGAATTCAGAATGGCTCACGTTCAGAGAAGATATAATCACCTTCTATCCTAGAATACCGACATAGAACGTTTCTTCACTGACCTACCATTTGAGAAGTGGTTACGGGAATACGATGACGATAGGAGGTGGGGGCACATGATAACAAACTTGCTTGAGTGCATAAATGGAGTACTCAAAAGCGTCCAATTGTTGCCGATCATTGCAATTGTCAATAGCACAATGTACAAGCTGGTAACTTATTTCAACGACAACCTGGACACATAATATGGTCAGCAAATAGCGGGTACAACATTGTATATAGACCTTGCAACTTCCAAGATAGGGGAAAACAGAAGACTATCAAATAGTCACAATGTACATCGCTATAATGAGGTCGACCAAGTGTATGAAGTCGAAGATTTTGGCTCGGTGGCTATAAGAAGAAACAAGGGGAAGTACAAGGTAGATTTCGATGACATGAGCTATGAATGTAGGGAGTGGCAAGCATTCAAATACCCATGCTCTCATGTGATGGTCGTGTGTTGCAGAACAGTCATGCTGGATAATTACATACATCCCGTGTACAAGCTGGAAACAATTATTGAGGCGTACGGTGGTGACCCTTTTACACCACTAGGTAACGAACACAACTGACCAACATATATAGGGGTGAAGGTACCACAACCCGATGCAATTCATACTATCAGGGGAAGGCTAAAGTATTCAAGGATTCAGAACAAAATGGATGACAACAATGAACAGATAGCAGAATATAGACGTTGTCATCATTGTTTGCAAATAGGTCATAACAGGAAGCACTGCCCAAATAGAGGAAACAACTATTCGTAGTTTTTTTAGTGATACATAATTATCATTGCTCCTGCATAGACAAGTTGTGCCTTTAGCAAGCACACAAAAAATGTATGTTTTGTTTGAGGCTAAACGAAGTGTGTTTTGTCCAAAATATAAATACGTACTTTTATTTAACGAATTAATTACAATAGTATAAAAAAGGGAAATTTCATGAAATGCCACTATATTTTTGGCTAATTCATGAAATGCTACTAAAAAAAATAAAGTCACGAAATGCCACTATATTTTCTGAAAAGTCCATGAAATGCCACTATAGATAAAAAAAGATAAAAATACCCCTACTAGTTAACAAAGTACTTTTAAAGTTCATAATATACCCCTAAGTGTTAAAAATTAACAAAATTAACAAAAATATCAAAAAAAATAAAAACAAAAAAAAATTATAAAAATTGAAAAAATTAAAATATCATTAAATATTAAAAAAATAAATATTTCATTTTAAAAAATTTATTCAATACCATAAAAAGAATATGAGTTCTAACCAAATAGTTTATATCAATTTTTCTACCAATATAGTACCAGAATGTATACCAAATAAGTACCATAATTTTTATCATACATTTTTTAATTATTATTTTTTATCAATTTGGATTATTTATTTCTTCAAAGTAATATTTTTTTTATATTGCTGATAAAATTCAAAAACTAAAATTCTAAACATAATATTTTATTTGAGATAGAGCGACTGAGAATATATATATAACATACAATATTAAATAGTAAAACTTGTTTGAAATGTAGAATAAAACGTTTTCAGAATAATAATATGAAACTTATTCTTTCTTTGGTTATCATTACTTGCTCCTAAAAAGTTGCATATTATTATTCTAAAAACATTTTATTCTACATTTCAAACAAGTTTTACTATTTACTATTGTATGTTATATATATATATATCACTTTAGAACTCATATTCTAAAGTGATAGAAAATATTAATTAAAAAATATATGATAAAAATTATGGTACTTATTTGGTATAAACTATGGTACTATATTAGTAGAAAAATAGGTATAAATTAATTGTTTAGAACTCAATATTCTTTTTATGGTATTGAATAAATTTTAAAAAATGAAATATTTTTTTAATATCTAATGATCATTTTAATTTTTTTAATTTTTTAATTTTTTTAATTTTTTGTTGTTTTATTTTTTAATTTTTTAAATTTTTTAATTTTTAAAATTTTTATAATTTTTATTATATTTTGTTAATTTTTAACACTTAGGGGCATATCGTGAACTTTAAAAGGTACTTTGTTAACTAGTAGGGGTATTTTTGTCTTTTTTTCTATCTATAGTGGCATTTCATGGACTTTTCGGAAAATATAGTGGCATTTTGTGACTTTCTTTTTTTTTTAAGTGGCATTTCATGAATTAGGGGTTGTTCTTTTGTAACATTAAGCTGAGTTTTTGAAGATTGATGTACTTTTACTTAAAAGTGATAGACAAATGTCAATTTTTAATTGGTACACAACTAACAATAGTACACATGTCAAGTTAATATTTGTTAACTAGAGGGACATTTATCAAAAAGCTAAAAAATCTAGCTTTTGGACAAAAGTCCGAACACCCCCTTAGCCAAAAATATAGTGGCATTTCATGAAATTTCCCTTGTTTTTTTCCATCTATAGTGGAATTTCATGGACTTTTCGAAAAATATAGTGGCATTTTATGACTTTCTTTTTTTTAGTGGCATTTCATGAATTAGCCAAAAATATAGTGGCATTTCATGAAATTTCTCTATAAAAAATTATGTGGTTAATACCAAAAAACCGTTTTAAAAGAAGATAAAAATCGCTGGCTTTGGAGCTATTTTAATGCAGTGGTGTGAGCCCCGTGTGAGTTTAAACGAATATACAAAAGATATAGGACTAACGTATAGGTGTTTAACTGCCATCTTACATACTTTCATTTATTTCAGAGACCATTTAATCATCGGGCAAGCTCACCAAACATTGAAAAAAAACACTTAAGTGTATTATCATTTTAATGAAATAATCTTGGCCCCGTATGAGTTTTAATTACTGCAAACATAACGTAGGAGACAAACATAAGTCTTAGACTGTAGTATTACAATATTTTATTGATTTATGAGAAAGTTTAAGCTCCGCAAAGCCTTATTGAAATTTTTGAAAACTGAGAAATTTCACTCCCTGGTGTCGTTTAAATGAAGTCGTGTGGGTCCCACATGATTTCGAATCACTAGACCAATGACATAGGGCCAAAGTATAACTGTTCAACTAACATCTTACAAAATTTCATCAAGTCCGGAATCCATTTAAGCATCACACCAACTATTCAAACATTGAAAAAAAATTCCAGGTCAAATATGGCAAAGAACCGCCTTGGCTGTAGAGCGGTTTCTGAAAGCCACCCTGGTGACGGACCGATTTCTGGAAAAAAAGTCGAAAACCGCGTAGGTCTAGGGCGGTTTCTGGTTGGGGTGTTCATAACCGGATAACCAGCTTTTTGGTTAACCGGATAACCGGATTTTCAGTTAGTCAAACTTGATAACCGTAATCGGTTAATTTAGAAGTGGTTAACCGGGACCTGTTAACCGTCGGTTTTCGTACGGTTTTACTGGTTTAACGGTTAACCGAAATGATGTAGATTTATGTGTTTTTTTCTTAGGGAAATTTCATGACATATCATTATATTTTTGGCTAATACATGAAATGCCACTAAAAAAAAAGAAAGTCACAAAATTCAACTATATTTTCGTAAAAGTCCATGAAATGCCACTATAGTCATTGACCAAATGGAAAAAAGATGAAAATACCCCTACTAGTGAGCAAAGTACTTTTAAGGCTCACAATATGCCCCTAAGTGTTAAAAAATTCACAAAAATTCATAAGAAAACAAAATACAATAAAAATAAAATTGATAAAAAACAAAAAAAATCATAAAATATCAAAACAAATAAGTATATTATTTTTAATTAAGTATTCGGTACCATAAAAAGAATATTGTATTCTAAAAAAATATATATACCAAATTTTCTATTAATTTATACCAATTAAGTACCATAATTTATACCACATAAGTACCATAATTTTTACCATACATTTTTTAATTATTGTTTTCTATCAATTTAAATTATTTATTCAAAATAAATTATTTAATATTTTTTAACTTATATTTCAAAATTTTAGTGTTTACAATTTATGTTCTATTTTGCCGACCACTTTATGACATAATATTTGTTGTTATCGAGACAATATTATGTCATGAAGTTATCTACAAAATAGAATTTTAATTTTGAAAGAATTTTTATACCATTTAAGTACCATAATTTATACCAATTAAGTATCATAATTTATACAATACATTTCAAAATTACCTTTTTCTAAGAATTTAAATTGATTATTCAATATAAACTATATTATATTTTTTAAATAATTTTCAGGAAAATATTTCAAAAATTTATATTCTATTTTAGATAACTTTATGACATAATATTTTCTTAAGAAATTTAAGTTTTTAAAATTTATATTATATTTTAGATAACTTTATGACATAATATTTTCTCGATAACAAAAATATTATTTCATAAAGTTATCTACAAAATAGAACATAAATTTTAAAAACTAAATTTCTTAATATAAGCGAAAAAATATGAAATAATTTACTTTGAAGAAATAATTTGAATTGATAGAAAATAATAATTAAAAAATGTATGGTAAAAATTATGGTACTTATTTGGTATAAATTATGGTACTTATTTGGTATAAATTGGTATAAATTATTTGTTTAGAACACAATATTCTTTTTTGTGGTACTGAATAAATTTTAAAAATTGAAATATTTTTTTGTTTTATATTTTATGATACTTTCATTTTTTTCAATTTTTTAATTTTTATATATTATTTTGTATATTTATTTTCTTTGAATTTTTGTGAATTTTTTAACACTTAGGGGATATTGTGAACTTTAAAAGTACTTTGTTAACTAGTAGGGGTATTTTTGTCTTTTTTCCATATGGTAATTGACTATAGTGGCATTTCATGGACTTTTTAACAAATATAGTGGCATTCTATGACTTTTTTTTAGTGACATTTCATGAATTAGCCAAAAATATAGTGGCATTTCATGAAATTCCCTTTTTCTTATAATTAGTAAAAAAACATACGGTTTTCTTGCATTTGGTGCGGTATTAATCAGGTTGACAATCAATTTTGGTAAGATTTTATTGGTTTTAGTATTATTTTAACCATTAACTATATAATTGTACACTTATTTTTGGTAAATCTAATAGTTAACCATATAATTTTATACTTATACTTAAGAAAATTAATAGATTAATAAATTAAATTAAAATACTTAAACAGTTTTTCCGGTTAACCGGATTCCTCAAAATCATTAACCGGAACCGGAACCGGGAAGTTAAACGGTTTGGTTAGTCGAACCGGCAAAGCACTACGGTTAACCGGGTTTCTGGTTTCGGTTTCACCGATTCTGGTTTTCCATGACCACCCCTAGTTTCTGGCAAAAAAAGTCAGACCACCCTGTAGCAAGGCTGCTTCCTTACGAGTTGTTGGTAGATGCGCATAATTTTCTGGAAAAAAACCACCGTGTGTAATTTTTTTTCTGAAATTGGCATCCCTAGTTAATAATGGGGACTAGATTTTGTCCTAATAACTTAAATTAAATCTGTTCTTGACTCAAAGTTCAGTTATATGTATAAAATTATTAAACCCAAATCAAGTAATTATCTCTTGCTAGTTCCGTTGAACGACCAGATATATGTATAAACCCGAGTCTCAGCACTGCCATTTTGGACGGGATGAATAATGGTTTATTGCTTGATAAAATACAAATAATATACCCACGACAATACTTTTATTATCAAATTAAGAAACAGTCTAATTAAATACCTCTGCTTTTTTAAAGAACAACGAACAAGAAACAACTCACATCGGTAAAGCTTCTCACTAAAACAGACCTTTAGTCTCTCCCCAAGTCTTAACTCTTAATCAAGCACGGCAGTAAGGACGTGTGTCAACTTCCAGTCTCTTATATATTGCGAGTTGTCCTTATCAAACAAGTCGGATGCCTTTAAGCCAAATAAGGGACTATGTTCAATGTAATATATTAGGGTACATGTTTCACATATTTTAGACTATAAAACGAAAGTAACAAAAATGATTTTAAAAAATTACTACCACCTACTTTAAATATAAGTCGTTTTAGAGATAAATTTAGATTGAAAATGGTCCAGATGCATTTTTAAAACGACTTAAATTTAAAATATAAAATAGGGGAGTACAATTTATATTTGAAAATAAAATATCAATACTTTTTGACTAATATTTTATACTTCTAGTACAATCATTTACATTTTGATTTGTGGAGCATCATCCTCTAAGATATGATCAGAACACCTTTGCATTGGCCCTTTAAGTACACCTGCTACACTATCCGTATGCTAACTTGACGTACCGTTATATTGTTGCAAGTTTTTTCCCTTTTATTTTGTGCAGCCCCTTTACCAAAATAAAGGCTGCTTTTTAGTTTGGATAAAATAAGGTCACTCTTGAAACATTTTCAGTACAAAGATAGGGTTTATTTTGAAAAGAGCAGGTCACCATCGGTATCTTCTACGTGGTATGTTAAGTTTTCTCCGGTTTGAAGGTCTTTCTTCTAAACTAAATCAGGTGGTTAGAAAATCTCTCTTTAACTAGAGTTGTTTCTTCTTTCCCCTATCCATCTCGAGGGTTGAGTCTTGAGTGTTAATTAGTTTCATCTAATTCAAGTGGTTTTTTGAAACTAGTGGATGTTATAGGTCATTTTTATGGGCTTTTTTCTTTATGTTTCTCTCTTTTATTCTCCCATTTTCTTTTCTGTTTATCTTTTAGGTCTTTCTTCTTTTCGGGTTTTGTCTTTTTCATGTTCCTTCAGCTTTAATCATCTATTTGCATGTTATGTTTTTTAGTTGCTTCCTTGAGGACTCTACTTCTACTTCTGCCTCTGATTATGATTTTGTTTAAATTTATGGGTAGTCTAGTGTCGGATTTTGGTTACTATTTTATTTTCGGAACGGAGACCCTGGCGTAAGCGCCAGGGTATAATATGGCGAGTGATCCAAGTGTCAATATATGTATGGGAGGAGAAAAAAAAGAAAAATATGGGCAGGGACCGGTGCAATCGCGCTCTACTACTTTGTGCCTCTTTTTTTTATTTTTTAAATCCTCCCTTTACTATACTCTACTATACGTATAAGAGAAAAATAAATGAGGAGAGAGATTTTTTTCTCGAAATGTTATAACTCGCAAAATATAAGTGTAAAAATAAAAAAATTATACTATTGTTCATCATTTTTTGTGCTCTTCAAAACATGATGCATCATGGATATGTTTTGGAAAACTTAAAATTTATATTTTTAGAATGAGTATATATTAGGTATTTTTAAACTGAATCTTATTCATTAGCAAAATGAATCTTCTTTAATAATAAAATGAACCTTATTCATTAACAAAATGAATCTTACCGCAAACACTCTAAAAACCACTATATTAAAATTAAAAACGTCGAAGACATTTTTATGCTTTGTAACAAACCCAAAAAAACTGTCGAGTCAGTGACGACAATATAAAGTGTAGAACTAATGCCAAAAAGATTACCCTACACCCCAAACACCCTCAAAACCACCCTAGGATAGCTAAAAACGTCGAAGACATTTTTATGGTTTGTAGTGCAGGATTTAGGGTAGACCCTAAACCCTAAACCACAAACCCTAAAAAACTGTCGAGTAGTGATGACAATATAAAGTGTAGAACTAATACAAAAAAGATTACCCTACCTCCCCCAAAACACCCTAAAAACCACACTCGCATAAGTTTGTGGTATGATTAACTTTTAGTATTAAACAAAATATTCACTTTTTTAAACCTTTGATTCACCTTTAAAAGACTTTTGATTCACTTTTCTTAAACCTCTGATTCACTTTTCTTAAACCTCTTCTTCACTTTAGTTAAAACAATCTCTATTTACGAGAATCGCTTTTCTTAAACATTTGATTCACTTTGCTTAAACGCATGATTCACTTTATAAAAACCTCTGATTCACATTTCTTAAACCTCTTAATCACTTTTGTTAAACAATCTATGCTTACGAGATTCACTCTTATTACTCTGATTCACTTTGTAACAACTTGTGATTCACTTTTTAACAACATTTGATTCACTTTGCTAAAACCTCTGATTCACACTAGTCAAACAATCAGAATCACTTTAGTTAAACAATCTCTGTTTATGAGATTCGCTTTTTTTAAACCTCTTATTCACGTTTAAGAAACTCTCTTATTCACTTTTGAACAACCTTTGATTCACTTTGTAACAACCTTTGATTAACTTTTCTTAAACATAAGATTCATAATGAAATCTTAAAAAATATGTACATACAAAAATTAAATTTATCAAAACATATCCATGATGCATCTTGTTTTGAAGAGTACGAAAAATGATGAACAATGGTATAATTTGTTTTATTTTTGTGCACATATTTTGTAAGTTATGACATTTTGAAAAAAAAATATTTCTCTTTCCTACCCACCTATTCCTCTCCCGTACGCGCCTCACTTCCCTCTTATTCCCTCTTTTTTTATTTTTCCTTTATTACCATCCAGTAGAGTGTTGACATGTCACCATCTCCATATTATATTGTGGCGACATCGCCAGGCTCGAATTCGCATTTATTTTTGGTTTTTTAGTACCGATGGGCAAAGTTGCTGACATAAACATCTATGTCTAGTAGAAGTTTTCGATGCAACAGGTGCATGTAGCAGTAATTGATCGGAAGTTGTGTATTGAGTAAGAAGAGGAAGTGGAAGAAATCACGTTCTCCAGTCCATCTATTCAGCTTACGATATTACCGGAGCGGGTGGTTGCATGTTTTGATTTGCTGGGTTGTCTTGCCGAATTGGACATCTCTATTCAGCCATCGATTTTGTTGTATCCTACGATGGGGGTTTTGGTTGCTTCGCAAAGTGGGGAGGCGATAGCTGAATTAGATGGATACTTGGTTGGTGGGAGATGCAGAGACCATTTGTTGTCGGTAATTAACCACGTCGAAGGCATAGGTTTTGCCTTTACATAAAGGCTCAATTCTGATTATACATAAAGGCTCAACTCTGATTGGATATTGGGTCTTCCGGTTCCAGTATTTATCAGAATATCAGCCATTTTAAAAAAATATTTTAAATACAGTACACAACAAGAAGAACCAAGTCTGTACTTTATTCTGAAGGACATACGTGGCTCAACCCTGTCCTTTTTATAAGAGCGAACAACAAAACTTATATTGAAAATAGTGAGCTATAGTAGTATAGTTCCGACCCATTATTTATATTGTCATCATTATAAACCGACATATATAATACTATATTTCCTTTAGCTATCAACTCGTTACGATTTTTTTCTTTTTTATTTATAAAAAAAATTGTTATTCAAAATTTATAATTAAATCAGTTTGTGTTATATTAAATTAAAAATTTCTAGCATATAATGACTAACATTTATACGTATATGTATGTCAACAATCCTTATTTATTAAAGGTGTGGTGGGAAGACTTTCCACTCACGTGCAATGCTTTCATAGGAGTCTCATCCTTGAAGGACTACTTTTAGAGAGATTGAAAAGAGGATGAGGAGGATACACAGGAAATATTGATATAGGAATTTCTTTATAGGTCGTAGATCTTATTTTTTTTTATGTTGTTCCATTTGCACCTGTAAGGTTACGTGTATTTCTTTTGTTCTTTTGTTCGTACGATAATTGGAGGTAATTCCATTACTCCCGGTCTCGATAGTTGGTGTTTGTGATGTAATCGGATGCGGTGAGTACTCTTTTTTCTCTCTAGGTCTTTATTCCAATGGGTTTTACTTAGAAGGGTTTTAATGAGGCCCAATTCTCCCATCCACCTGGTTTTTCCTGGATTTTTAATAAACTGCTACTAGCCAAAATTAAATAAAAAAAATAATCCCTTATTTATTAACTTAAGTTTTAATATACACAAAAATGTTAGCCATAAACATTGATCAATATATGTCATCCATACAAAAACGATGTGTCATAGGTATACATAATATTGACTACGATTGTAAGGTTGTCACTAACTTGACAGATTTTAGGGTTTACGGTTTAGGGTGGTTAGACCCTAAACCCTGCACTACAAACCCTAAAAATGTCTTCGAAGTATTTTGCTTTCCTATGGTGGTTTTTAGGGTGTGTGGTGTAGGGTAATCTTTTTTGAAGTCGTTTTATACTTTATAATGTCGTCACTGACTCGGCAGCTTCTTAGGGTTTGTGGTTTGCACTTTTTTTTAATTGGGTTTAAGCCATGTATTAATAAGCAAAACCTAGAAGACCAAGTGGATGGGTATAGATTGGGCCTCGTTAAAACCTCCCTAAGTAAAACCCAGTGGGAAAAAACTTAGGGAGAAAAAAGAGTGCCCACCACATCCAATTACAAACCTACTAGCTTGTAAACTAATACTAAACAAAACATAATAGACACACTAGCCTATAGCCAACCTTCAACCGGCATAACCTGTTAAACTTTACGTAATCCTAAAAAAACACCTCACCTATAGAGAGTCCAACAAAATAAAGAGGATTAACTTTGAAACACCAATGTTATCCAATAACACCTATCTCCCCTCGGGATGCATGATTGTAACACCCCTAATCCTAAGCCTGTAATAATGTCACAAGTCGTAGAATAATAAATAATAATTTACAGCGGAAAATAAAACTATCTACCTTGGTGTTACACATCGTTACTCACCCTTGTGAGTAACAAGGCATCCTTACTCCTTCCAACAGTCTTAACTCCTCACACTGTGATGAACAGATACTGAGCACCCTAATTATTACAAACCAAATCCAACTAAATGAGCAACTAACTAAATACAACAACCTCCTTAATACAATACAAAATAAAACATAAAGAGTTCTTTAATAAAAACCCACCAGCTACCTTGTGCCCCACACTCCGGCTTGAGTCTTCAATCAATAACCTGAAATGTTTTGCCCATTGAAGTGCACAACAATCAAAATTCTGGTATGCTAAATGTAGTCCTAAGTCATCTAGATTCCTTAAGTCGTTTTAGCCATCTTGATATTAGATTCTTTACATGAAATACCGGTTTACAATAATAACAGTAATAACAGTAAATTTTAGACAATCACATAACAATTCACCTATTGAAATACCCCAAACTTAGATATGGTGTTTAAATGATAAACTAAGATATAAGGAGGCTAAATAATGCCTTAGAAACATTAAGAAACATTTCTAATCAAAGAAAATATAAGGAAACACCAAAAGAGCAGTTTTAACAAAAACGTGCTCTACGCTTGGAGAGACTTGGGAGAGTACCCAAATATTGTTCTAAGACCTTAGTAATATCCTAATGGTCATTTTAAATCAATTACCAAAGAAAACCAAGCTTGAAAACAAGTTAAAACACAATGTGCTTTAAGAGTCTTAAAGCACGTTTTGAAAAATTGTCTTGTAAATGAGTTTTGAATGGCTAAATGTCCATCATTACTCTTTAATTAACATGTGTACTATATAGTATCACATTTTAAAGTCTATATCAATGGGAAATCAAAAATTTCACAACAATGTGCCTTGTTTTGGTGAATAGTGAATAAATTAAGCTAGTTTATAACATAAGTCTATATAAGGAGACATTTGGTCAACAAGACTTAAGTACCCTCATTATTAAAAGGGGGCCGGTTTCTTAGGAGGTGAGTCACCACCTTCATGAGTTCATTAAGTAAATAAAAGCAAATGAGAGTTATAAAGTAAATCACTATTCACCTTTTACATAAATATCACACTTTATTAGTTCTCTCTCCTCACTTCTTCATTCTCCTTTGTTTTCCCATGGTTTGAGCTGCTCTCTCCCTTCTCCATTCACGTAGAACTCAACCTCCATGAAAGCTCCATCTTTCCTTGGTCACATCTTACTCATTTTAGCTCCAAATCCAAAACAAAATACTATTCTTCTTAGTTAGCTCAAGCTCCTTCTTTCTATCTTTTCAAACTTCAAGAGCTTCATTTTGGTGCCAAGTCAAACCACCATTAGAGGAGGAAATTCAAGTTTGGAGACTCCATTGGCATCTCCATTCTCTTAAGGTAAAGAAAGTGTAAGAAAATCTAGGTTTCCACCATTTTCTTCACATGTCCGAAAATTAGTGCTCATGGGACTCCATGTTTATTCCTTGTTCTAGCTTGTTTCTACTCTTCAAAGGAGAGAGGAGGTCCTTCTTGCTTCATATCCAAGTTTATCTTGAGAAACCAAGGTAAAACAATCACATTAATACCTTAAAGCATATTTTTAACCTAGGGTTTGTTCCTTAGGGTTAATGTGTTATCTAGTACTCATTGGAGTCATTGGATATTGGTTAGAACATTGGCAAGGAGATACACATTGGTGACCGAGATTGAACAAAGAAAAACCTAAGGAAGAAAGCTTTTTAAGCTTGGAAAAAGAACAAGGTAATTACTTACCTTAAGTTGTCTTGTTGTTTAGGAAATTGGATTTAGGTATATGATGAGTTTAGTGTAGAGCTTATATTGGGAAGGTGCTATAAAACCTAGAGAAACAATGACTATACTTGTGAACTTGTGACTAAGGAGCAAATGAGAAAAAGAGATAGTTTAAGAATATAAAGGTGAAGTACAAGAAGTATTTTATTCAATGGGAGCCCTGTTGTGTGTATTCGCAGGTTGAAGGCAAATATATGTGGAAATTCAGTGGTTAAGATTATTGCCATTTAAGGGCCTAAGTGCCAAGTATTTTAAGTTTAAGCACTATATGATGTGGTGAAGTTTTAGTGTAAATTGTGTGTTAAGGTGTTGTGATGAGAATTTGGGTGATGTTGGTTGTTTGATGGAGAAAAACCATGTGTTAGGATGTACTAGTACTAGAGAACTCATGGCAAAATTTAAAGGAGAACTTAAGTGTTTAAGATATTCTAAGGGGATTTAAGGACCAGAGGTACTAGGATGTTCTAGAGATTGTCTGATGAAAAAGGGTGAGAATAAGGTGTTCTAAGGACTTATAATGACTTAGTATTACTATGAAGGATTTAGGAATCAAGAGAATGACTTTGAGTATTTAGACTTAGGCAATGTTGGTAAACAACTAGGAAGGAAATAATGTGTTGATGATGGAAGTTTAAACTTGTGAAGGAACATTAAGAAAATGCATAAGAGAGTCTTAGATAGTGAAAGATGCTTGGGAGATGATTTATAGTGGTGAGGAAAACATTTGCATAGTGGTTACATTAGGTATGAACCACCACCTAGAAACCTAGGGGAAAGCATTACAAGTGTTAGCATTATTACAAGGAAAATGCATAAGGACTAAGGTGTATCTTGGTGAATGATTTAATGTGTTTTGAGGAGGGCTTAAGGTGTATTTGAGGTGCCCAAATGAGGTTATAACATATTAGGATTATGAGGAGAAGTTTGGAGATGAATGGGAATTTAGAAACAAGGTTCTGGAGCCGACCGACCTTAGGACCGGACTTGCAAGGTCGTCGGGCTCAGTTTACCTACCGGAAAATGTTTCTGGAATCGACCGAACTTGGGGACCGGACTTACAAGTTCGGTCGGGCTTGTGTTTTGTGAAGGAACTAAGTCTCTGGAATCGACCGAACATGGGACCGGACTTGGCAAGTTCGGTCGGGCTTGCTCAATTTCCCGGGGAAACGCTCGGGAATTGACCGACCTTGGGGACCGGACTTACAAGGTCGGTCGGGGTAGAATTTTCAAACGGTGAAGTGTTCTGGAATGGACCGACCTTAGGTAAGGTCGGTCGGAAGTTCGGTCGGACCTAAAAAAAAAAAAAAAAATTTTGAATTCTAAGAATGGTATAGGTAATAAGGTATACCCTTGGTAGGGTGGTAATGATTGGGACCCTAAGAACTTAAGAAATTAAGTTAAGATTAAGTATAAGTTTTAATGTTTAAAATAAGTTTGTGAGCTAAGTGGCAAGACTTTAGAGGTTATTAAATGGGAATCTTTAGGAACTAAGTGAGTTAAGTAAGGTGCAAATAACTAATAACCTAAAAATGAATGAATGTTTTAGGTTTGTGAATTGGGACCCCGAAGAAGGTTAAACAAACAACGATCGACGGTGAACGGTACAATCCTTCTTGTGACCTGCTTGCTAACGAGGTGTCCCTCGGCTTGTGTGCTATCTGTTTAATTGCTATGACTAAAACAAGATAAAGCATGCAACCGGTTATATTTATTCTCGTTGTGTTTGTGTTATCTTTACACTAACCCGCGAGACTTGAGATGGTTACTAACCAAGTTTAGTACTTACTGAGTTAAGAATAAGAGTTAAGTTTGATGGTTGTTGGTTAATGCCCGTTAAGGCTTAGCTAGCACATGGTGTTTAAGATGTCTACTAATTGGAACTTGAGTGAGGAAACCCGGGACCGATCTCCGGTCATGCATGCTAAGGAAAAAGGGGGACGGTATCTGAATCAGATACGCCCTCCGCTTAAGGACTTGTCTTCGGACTTGTAGCCTAGGGCCGGTTGCCGGCTCAGCTACGCTGGACTCCCGTCCGGAGTAGGTGGCGTTAAGATGGTGCGGTGGGATCACCTAAATCCCAGGTTTGAATTAAGCTACAACCAATCCCTTCCAGGAAAGGTTTGTATACTGAGATTAAGATTAAGATTAAGATTAAGGTAAGGTAAGGAAATGAGATTACGGAAATGAGGACTAAGGAGGGGGTTACTAACCCACTTGTTAAGGGAACGCTTGAGTCGTTCATTGTTTGTGAACTATGTATGTTCATCTGTGGTTATTGTTATTGCACTTCATATTATGCTTGTGTATGTAATCAATTTCCATGCTATCGACAATTAGTCGTCGTAGCCCCGTTAGCTTGGGGGCCATAAGGGTGTACCAGCATTCGTGCTGACCCCCTCGGGGGCTATTTTTACACTTGCAGGTAAGAGACCCATGAGGACGCACTACGAGAGTAGGAGCGGTTAGACTTAGGGTGGGATGTTTATTTTGAGTTCGGGTTGCGCCTGTGCACCCGACTGTTTATATTAAACTGATGTAAGTTTGGGATCATGTTTAAGATACTTACTCGGTTGGTTGTGGTATTATGGATGGTGATGTTTTGAGTTGGATAAGTATTTTGGTTACGTATTGTAAATGTTAAAGCCGGTATATTCTAACGATCAGACCGTGGCAAGGTCCAGGTGCTCATTATTTCCGCTGCGACATATTCGTTTAAGTGTTCAGTTTTATGATAACCACGATTGGCTTTGGATGGGGTGTTACAAAAAGTGGTATCAGAGCGTAGTTACGCTCTGATCAAGAAATACCGGACTTGAGTAACCACCGAGTTAGGATATAAGTTAAGGAGTAAGTGTTGGGTTAAGGGTGTGAGAAGTTAGAGTGAGTAGAGTCAGACGACCACTAATAAGTGTGGATTGTCTTTACCGTCTACGGACGTTATAAATTTACTAAGCAAAACAATGGTGAATACGAATCTAATGTGAGTTATGCTTGTTCAGATGGCAGGACGCCCTAGAGGAGGCCGAGGTCGTGGCCGGGGTGAGGATACTTCAGGGATACCTGGAGGGCAGACGATTGCAGAGATCGTAGCTGCCGCTTTAGGGCACATGGGCTATCAGCCTGGTGTGGGTGCACCACCTCCACCGCCACAACCTAGGGAACCAAACTGGGTGAAGAGTCTAGCAGATCTTCGACCCGCGCATTTTAAGGGGAGACCGATCCCGCCAAGCTTGAGGCGTACATCTCCGAGCTGGAGGCCGCCTTCGAGACCCTTGATGTCCCTGCTGGGATCAAGGTGCGCCTAGCTGCTTTCTATCTGAAGGGGGCGGCAGGCGATTGGTGGAAGCTGGTGAGGGCCGAGCATGTGGCCAATCTAGAGTTCGGCTGGGAGCAGTACACCGCCTTGCTACGAGCAAAGTACTACCCCGCCCATGTCCAGACGAAGAAGCGCTTGCAGTTGGATGCGCTTAAGCAGTCGGACAAGATGACAGTGGACGAGTATTACTCAGAGTTCACTGCCTTGCTCCATCTTCTGCCAGGTCTAGGGTATTCTAACCAGATCTTGGTGGACCTCTTCTATGGCGGGCTTAGCCATCGACTCCGCTACGGCATGGGGCCGACGAGTTACACTACCTTGCAGGTAATAAGAATGATTGAGATTTGAGTAAGTGATGAATAAGAGTTAGATTATGAGAAATAAGTGTGACTAATACTATGGAAAAGCAGGAGTGCTATCATGCCGCTGCTAAGGTTGAGATTACCGTCCAGCTGAGGGACGAGGAGAATGCAAAGAGGAAAGTGCTGGTAAGAGCTCAGAAAGTCAGGGGCAAGGAGGGTACAAGAAACAAAGTACCAGCCTCAGGCCCAGAAAAATAAGAACCCAAAGGGGAGGAGGAAAAGGAGAAGGCTTCGGAAGAGCCATTGAAGTTGACATATGCTATTGCAGCTCACCCTGCGCTCTAAGGCGCCAAAGGGTAAGGAAATTGATATTGAATGAGTTAAGAAATAAATTAGTAACCGTTTGAGATATGAGAATTGACATTATGAATCATCAGGATCTGAAACTGAGAAGGGAGCCGGTGGTGGCTACCAGCGACGCTTCATCTGTAGATGGTGTCACAAGGACCACCCCGGGCTCGACTGTAAGGGGAACAAGGTGGAGTGCAACTTTTGTGGAGTCTACGAGCATCGAGCATATGAGTGTTACCGGAACCCTGCTAGCAGAGCCTATAGGCCCAATACCAGGGGCAAGGGCAAGACCGATCAGGGAGCTGGATCTGACGGTCAGAGAAAAGTGCAGCAGCCGGTGGACAAGAACCCACGGGTGACCCAGAAGACGGGACCCACTCTACATATGGTGGACCGGGACGATGAGCCTGAACCCTCATCGAGACCAGGTACCACTACAACCATTTAGTAATAAAAACTACCTGCTTACCGCATTATCATGCATGTTTGGTGAATAAATGAGTTAAGTAAGAATAAGATGAGATTAGAACTTAAGTGAGATATAACCTACTACCACTCTAGGAAGATTCAACATTTGCTACCCAATACCATCTACATCTAACCCGGAGCACACCGACATCAGAACCATAGACTTTCCTACCGAACAATGTCAGGTTATCCGCCCAGGTATGATTTTATTAAGGGGATACCTGACACCCGAAGCACAAATAGCCATCATCAGGAGATGCAATCAACTAGGAATGGGACCGGGAGGTTTTTACACACCGGAGTACCCAGGGGGAGCAAGGATGAAATTAAAGATGATGAGTTTGGGCAAGGATTGGAATCCGTATGCCAAGAATTACCAAACCATGAGGGAGCAAGATGGAGTCTCACCACCGGGAATACCCGAAGAGTTCCATCCAGTTATTACACAAGTCGTGGAAATCGCTCAGCAGTTGGAGGCTAAACCGATTCCAGACATCCAAGCAGACATTTGTATTGTAAACTTCTACGAGAAGGACGGGAAACTGGGACTACACCAGGATAAGGACGAGACAACGGAGTCTCTCGAAAGAGGGATACCCGTAGTGTCTTGGTCCATTGGAGACGATGCGGAATTTTTATACGGCGAGCAGAAGCGTGCGGACCGTGCAGATAAGATAGTACTTAAGTCAGGTGATGTATTAATTTTGGGAGGAGAACCAAGGATGTTATACCATGGGATTAAGAGAATCAAGCTGAATACAGCACCATCAGCAGTAGTCAATGCGACGCATTTGAGACCACGAAGATTAAACCTAACCTTTAGACAATATTAGCCATGTAATGTTAGAATGAGATGAGGAATGAGATGTAAGATTGAAGCACATGTTGTAAACAGGATGGTCATGAATAAAATAACAGTGTTGTTCATATAAATTGATTACGACTCTTGTTATACCATCAATACTCATGGAGCTTGTGAACACAATTAGGTCATGGACTCGGTACGGAAGGTGCACTAAGCATACTCACAGAGGCACAGGCCGACGCCAGCGGTACTATCCTCACCGGCACCTTTCCGATCAATGGGATTGAGGCATCAGTTCTCTTCGACTCAGGGGCCTCGCATACCTTTGTCTCTGCATCATTTGCGAGCAGGTTGGGGCTAGACGCTGATGAGCTACCCGACTTCACGGTTACGCTCCCGTCTAAGGAGAAGGTTCGTTGCACTCGTTACTACCGAGGAGCCATTATCAGAATTAAGGGAGAAGACTTTCCAGTCAGTTTCATAGAGTTCAGTAAGCTAGGATTTGATGTTATCTTCGGGATGAACTGGTTGGAGCGGCACAAGGGACGTATCCTCTGCGCCGAGCATAGATTGCTGCTCAGGAGTCCGTCTGGGGTAACAATATCATACCGCCAGAGGCCCAGAGAGCCTTCGACTAAGATCATCACCGCCATGGCAATGCATAGAGAGTTAAGGAGAAAGGAAGAAGTATACCTCTGCTATGTACAGGACATAGAGAGAGACCCTGAGTTCGACCCCGACTTACCGGTAGTGTCGGAGTTCCCCGACTTATTTCCACGGGAACTGCCCGGCATGCCACCCACTCGGGAGGTAGAGTTCACCATTGAGCTGCTACCTGGTACCGGACCGATAGCCAAGGCACCATACCGTATGGCTCCGGCAGAAATGACTGAGTTAAAGGAACAATTGAAAGATTTGTTAGATAAAGGATTCATTAGACCAAGTGTGTCACCATGGGGAGCGCCAGTCCTCTTCGTGAAGAAGAAGGATGGTAGTCTCCGCCTCTGCATCGACTACAGAGAGCTGAATGCAGTGACAGTGAAGAATAAGTACCCACTACCCCGCATTGACGATCTGTTCGATCAGTTGAAGGGAGCGTCTGTGTTTTCCAAGATTGATCTCAGATCTGGGTATCATCAGATAGACATTAAGGAGGGAGACATTGAGAAGACGGCATTCCGGACACGATACGGCCACTATGAGTTTACAGTGATGCCGTTCGGTTTGTCGAACGCACCGGCGAAATTTATGGATCTGATGAACCGCTTGTTCCGGGAGCAGCTGGACAAGTCGGTTGTGGTTTTTATTGATGACATTCTGATATATTTGAAGTCTAAGGTTGAGCAAGAGGAACATCTGAGGAGGGTATTAGAAATATTGAGGGAGAACCAGCTATATGCTAAGTTCTCCAAGTGTGAGTTTTGGCTTGACCAGGTCTCTTTCCTAGGTCATGTCATCTCAGATGCTGGGATCGCAGTGGATCCAGCAAAGATTGATGTCGTACGTACTTGGCCAAGGCCGAAGACTGTTACCGACATCCGGAGCTTTCTCGGTCTGGCAGGTTACTACAGGAGGTTTGTTAGAGGTTTCAGCAAGGTCGCGAAGCCGATGACCAGTCTGATGAAGAAAGACGCACCATTTCTGTGGACAGTTGACTGTGAGAGATCATTTCAGCGCTTGAAGGACTCACTGACCACTGCACCGGTACTGACCATTCCAGACGGTACAGAGGGCTTTGAGGTTTATTGTGATGGCAGAGGGCTGGGTTGGTACTCATGCAACATGGCAAGGTGGTGGCATATGCCTCACGCCAGTTGAAGAAACATGAGGAGAACTACCCCACACATGATTTAGAGCTGGGAGCTGTAGTCTTCGCTTTGAAGATATGGCGCCACTACTTATATGGGGTTAGTGTCACGATCTACACCGATCACAAAAGTTTGAAATACATATTCACTCAGAAGGAGTTAAATCTTCGACAGAGGAGATGGTTAGAGTTTCTGAAAGACTATGACATTGACCTCCAATACAAAGAGGGGAAGGCCAATGTTGTAGCAGATGCCCTGAGCCGTCGAGCACACTCACTCCATTCGCTAGTTTCTTTCTCCAGCTTGGTTGATGAGGTGCGAGAGGCTCAGAGGACAGATGAGTATATGAGAGAGGTCAGACAGAAGCTGACAGATGGTACCTTTGAGAGTCAGAAATACGACTTCAGACTTCATGATGATGATCTGATCAGACTTAAGGGCCGATTATGCATACCATGAGGCAACACGGATCTGAAAGACCGTATACTTAGAGAATCACACTGTTCTTCAGTTTCCATCCATCCGGGAGCCTCTAAAATGTATAAAGACATGAAGAGAGACTTCTGGTGGTCGGGGATGAAGACAGATGTTACCGAGTTCGTCTTGAGGTGTCTCACATGCCAGAAGGTGAAATTCGAGCACCGACGACCGGGCGGAATGGTACAGTCGATGCCAGTTCCGGAATTGAAGTTCCATGATATCTCCATGGACTTCGTAGTTGGGCTTCCACCTGCTAGGGGAGGTCTCAACATGATATGGGTGGTGGTGGATCGCCTTACCAAAGTAGCCCGATTCATACCGATGAAGGATACTTGGAAGGTGACAAATTAGCTGAGTTATTTGAGAAAGAAATCATGAGACATCACGGCATACCAAAGACCATAGTGTCAGATAGAGATACCAGATTCCTTTCGAGGTACTGGAGAGCTACCAGAGAAGCGTTGGGTACAGAACTCAAACTGAGTACCGCGTTCCATCCTCAGACAGATGGTCAGACTGAGCGTACTATTCAGACACTCGAGGACATGCTGAGAGCATGTGCCTTAGACTTCCAGGGCAGTTGGATTGACAAATTGCATCTAATCGAGTTTTCATACAACAACAGCTATCACGCTTCGATTAAGATGGCACCTTTTCAAGCGTTGTACGGTAGACCATGTCGTACACCGCTCTGCTGGGATGAGTCGAGTGAGACGGTCATTATAGGACCAGAGTACTTAGAACAAGTTATGGCTGAAGTTCAGCAAATCAGGGAGAACATGAAAGCTGCTCAAGTTAGGCAGAAGTCGTATGCTGATATTCGACGACGGGACCTGGAGTTCGCAGTGGGCGACCAGGTATTTCTGCGAGTTTCACCGATGAAGGGTGTATTCAGGTTTGGGCAGAAGGGCAAGTTAAACCCGAAATTTGTTGGTCCTTATGAGATTACGGAGCGGGTGGGCCCGGTTGCTTACAGGTTAAATTTACCTGCTGAGCTGGGTAAAGTGCATGATGTTTTTCATGTTTCACAGCTAAAGAAATACATGCACCACCCCCCCATGTGTTAGAACCTGATGAGGTTACTTTAGAACCCAAATATGAGATCCGTGGAAACTCCTCAGAGAATCTTGGACAGCAAGGACTAGGGACATCACCACAAGTTCAGTGCGACTAGTGAAGGTCTCTGGTCTAACCAGGATGTCGAAGAGGCCACGTGGAATTAGAGGATAAGATGAGGGCGAAGTACCCTTCTTTATTTCTGACTAGATCGTCTGTATAGGGTACGGGGTGTACCCCTTATTAAGGGGGTAGAGCTTCCTCGCTTTTTGAGTTAGGAAACGATCATGTTGTCGTTTGTTGGTTGTTTAAGATGTAAATTTGTGTAAGTTGGCTACACTTCGGTGTAAGTTTGAGTTATGTATAATACTTATGTATTGGTATTTGAGATTGACCTTGAGTCTTGAGATGTATGAATGGAATATAAGATGTGGTATAAGATTAAGAGAACTGTGTACCGTAAATGGTTAAGCACATGTGTGAACTTTGAGGACAAAGTTCTTTTAAGGGGGGTAGATTGAAATACCCCAAACTTAGATATGTGTTTAATGATAAACAAGATAAAGGAGGCTAATAATGCCTTAGAAACATTAAGAAACATTTCTAATCAAAGAAAATATAAGGAAACACCAAAAGAGCATTTTAACAAACGTGCTCTAAGCTTGGAGAGACTTGGGAGAGTACCCAAATATTGTTCTAAGACCTTAGTATATCCTAATGGTCATTTTAAATCAATTACCAAAGAAAACCAAGCTTGAAAACAGTTAAAACACAAAAGTGCTTAAGGAGTCTTAAGCACGTTTTTGAAAAATTGTCTTGTAAATGAGTTTGAATGGCTAAATGTCCATCATTACTCTTTAATTAACATGTGTACTATATGTATCACATTTGGAAGTCTATATCAATGGGAAATCAAAAATTTCACAACAATGTGCCTTGTTTTGGTGAATAGTGAATACATTAAGCTAGTTTATAACATAAGTCTATATAAGTGAGACATTTGGTCAACAAAGACTTCAGTACCCACATTATTAAAAGGGGGCCGGTTTCTTAGGAGGTGAGTCACCACCTTCATGAGTCATTAAGTAAATAAGAAAGCAAATGAGAGTTATAAAGTAAAATCACTATTCACCTTTTACATAAATATCACACTTTATTAGTTCTCTCTCCTCACTTCCTCATTCTCCTTTGTTTTCCCACGGTTTGAGCTTCTCTCTCCCTTCTCCATTCACGTAGAACTCAACCTCCATGAAAGCTCCATCTTTCCTTGGTCACATCTTACTCATTTTAGCTCCAAATCCAAAACAAAATACATATTCTTCTTAGTTAGCTCAAGCTCCTTCTTTCTATCTTTTCAAAACTTCAAGAGCTTCATTTTGGTGCCAAGTCAAACCACCATTAGAGGAGGAAATTCAAGTTTGGAGACTCCATTGGCATCTCCATTCTCTTAAGGTAAAGAAAGTGTAAGAAAATCTAGGTTTCCACCATTTTCTTCACATGTCTGAAAATTAGTGCTCATGGGACTCCATGTTTATGCCTTGTTCTAGCTTGTTTCTACTCTTCAAAGGAGAGAGGAGGTCCTTCTTGCTTCATATCCAAGTTTGTCTTGAGAAACCAAGGTAAAACAATCACATTAATACCTTAAAGCATATTTTTAACCTAGGGTTTGTTCCTTAGGGTTAATGTGTTATCTAGTACTCATTGGAGTCATTGGATATTGGTTAGAACATTGGCAAGGAGATACACATTGGTGACCGAGATTGAACAAAGAAAAACCTAAGGAAGAAAGCTTTTTAAGCTTGGAAAAAGAACAAGGTAAATTACTTACCTTAAGTTGTCTTGTTGTTTAAGGAAATTGGATTTAGGTATATGATGAGTTTAGTGTAGAGCTTATATTGGGAAGGTGCTATAAAACCTAGGAGAAACAATGACTATACTTGTGAACTTGTGACTAAGGAGCAAATGAGAAAAAGAGATAGTTTAAGAATATAAAGGTGAAGTACAAGAAGCATTTTATTTCAATGGGAGCCCTGTTGTGTGTATTCGCAGGTTGAAGGCAAATATATGTGGAAATTCAGTGGTTAAGATTATTGCCATTTAAGGGCCTAAGTGCCAAGTATTTTAAGTTTAAGCACTATATGATGATGTGGTGAAGTTTTAGTGTAAATTGTGTGTTAAGGTGTTGTGATGAGAATTTGGGTGATGTTGGTTGTTTGATGGAGAAAAACCATGTGTTAGGATGTACTATGTACTAGAGAACTCATGGCAAAAATTTAAAGGAGAACTTAAGTGTTTAAGATATTCTAAGGGGATTTAAGGACCAAGGAGGTACTAGGATGTTCTAGAGATTGTCTTGATGAAAAAGGGTGAGAATAAGGTGTTCTAAGGACTTATAATGACTTAGGTATTACTATGAAGGATTTAGGAATCAAGAGAATGACTTTGAGTATTTAGGACTTAGGCAAATGTTGGTAAACAACTAGGAAGGAAATAATGTGTTGATGATGGAAGTTTAAACTTGTGAAGGAACATTAAGAAAATGCATAAGAGAGTCTTAGATAGTGAAAGATGCTTGGGAGATGATGTTATAGTGGTGAGGAAAACATTTGGCATAGTGGTTACATTAGGTATGAACCACCACCTAGAAACCTAGGGGAAAGCATTACAAGTGTTAGCATTATTACAAGGAAAATGCATAAGGACTAAGGTGTATCTTGGTGAATGATTTAATGTGTTTTGAGGAGGGCTTAAGGATTTTGAGGTGCCCAAATGAGGTTATAACATATTAGGATATATGAGGAGAAGTTTGGAGATGAATGGGAATTTAGAAACAAGGTTCTGGAGCCGACCGACCTTAGGGACCGGACTTGCAAGGTCGGTCAGGCTCAGTTTTACACTACCGGAAAATGTTTCTGGAATCGACCGAACTTGGGGACCGGACTTACAAGTTCGGTCGGGCTTGTGTTTTGTGAAGGAATTAAGTCTCTGGAATCGACCGAACATGGGACCGGACTTGGCAAGTTCGGTCGAGCTCAAATTTCCCACGGGGGAAACTCTCGGGAATTGACCGACCTTGGGGACCGGACTTACAAGGTCGGTCGGGGTAGAATTTTCAAACGGTGAAGTGTTCTGGAATGGACCGACCTTAGGTAAGGTCGGTCGGAAGTTCGGTCCACCTAAAAAAAAAAAAGAAATTTTGAATTCTAAGAATGGTATAGGTAATAAGGTATACCCTTGGTAGGGTGGTAATGATTGGGACCCTAAGAACTTAAGAAATTAAGTTAAGATTAAGTATAAGTTTTAATGTTTAAAAATAAGTTTGTGAGCTAATGGCAAGACTTTAGAGGTTATTAAATGGGAATCTTTAGGAACTAAGTGAGTTAAGTAAGGTGCAAATAACTAATAACCTAAAAATGAATGAATGTTTTAGGTTTGTGAATTGGGACCCCGAAAAGGTTAAACAAACAACGATCGACGGTGAACGGTATAATCCTTCTTGTGACCTGCTTGCTAACGAGGTGTCCCTCGGCTTGTGTGCTATCTGTTTAATTGCTATGACTAAAACAAGATAAGCATGCAACCGGTTATATTTATTCTCGTTGTGTTTGTGTTATCTTTACACTAACCCGCGAGACTTGAGATGGTTACTAACCAAGTTTAGTACTTACTGAGTTAAGAATAAGAGTTAAGTTTGATGGTTGTTGGTTAATGCCCGTTAAGGCTTAGCTAGCACATGGTGTTTAAGATGTCTACTAACTGGAACTTGAGTGAGGAAACCCGGGACCGATCTCCGGTCATGCATGCTAAGGAAAAAGGGGGACGGTATCTGAATCAGATCCGCCCTCCGCTTAAGGACTTGTCTTCGGACTTGTAGCCTAGGGCCGGTTACCGGCTCAGCTACGCTGGACTCCCGTCCGGAGTAGGTGGCATTAAGATGGTGCGGTGGGATCACCTAAATCCCAGGTTCGAATTAAGCTACAACCAATCCCTTCCAGGAAAGGTTTGTATACTGAGATTAAGATTAAGATTAAGATTAAGGTAAGGTAAGGAAATGAGATTACGGAAATGAGGACTAAGGAGGGGGTTACTAACCCACTTGTTAAGGGAACGCTTGAGTCGTTCATTGTTTGTGAACTATGTATGTTCATCTGTGGTTATTGTTATTGCACTTCATATTATGCTTGTGTATGTAATCAATTTCCATGCTATCGACAATTAGTCGTCGTAGCCCCGTTAGCTTGGGGGCCATGAGAGGGTGTACCAGCATTCGTGCTGACCCCCTCGGGGGCTATTTTTACACTTGCAGGTAAGAGACCCATGAGGACGCACTACGAGAGTAGGAGCGGTTAGACTTAGGGTGGGATGTTTATTTTGAGTTCGGGTTGCGCCTGTGCACCCGACTGTTTATATTAAACTGATGTAAGTTTGGGATCATGTTTAAGATACTTGTACTCGGTTGGTTGTGGTATTATGGATGGTGATGTTTTGAGTTGGATAAGTATTTTGGTTAAGTATTGTAAATGTTAAAGCCGGTATATTCTAACGATCAGACCGTGGCAAGGTCCAGGTGCTCATTATTTCCGCTGCGACATATTCGTTTAAGTGTTCAGTTTTATGATAACCACGATTGGCTTTGGATGGGGTGTTACAGTAAACATCAATGTACAATAGTACACAACACCAATAACCACACATCAATAATCCATAGCAATAACCAATAATCACACATCAATAATCCATAACAATAACCAATAATCACACATCAATAATCCATAGCAATAACAAAACAAGATACGCGTATTAAACTGTACTTGTTAGTTAGCCACCTGGCCCTTATCCTTTAAACCAATCACTTAACCTTTTCCAATTGAATTCCACCTCAGGCGTCATGTTAAGACAACCCTTAATAACTTATCAATGGACAGTATGTCCCCTGGGTTCCAAAGGAACCGTTACCAGCTGACCTTATGGCCCTGGATAATATATTGACCGATCCGGTCGAACCTGTGCACCAACGGTAGTGCCCTCCGCCATCGTCGAATGTGGACAATGGATTCCCTTGAGTGACTCCCCATTGAAGTCACTCGTAGTGATCACGATGCGCAACCAAAAAGTCGAAACAGTCTGGATTCCTCTCTTTATAAATTAGCCCTTTAGTCAGTGATACAATATCCAATCCTTGAGTTAGGACTATAACAGTTGACCATCAGTTAGGTTCAATAATACCTAAAGGTCAGTTAGTCTTGTTCCAGTTTAGATGTATAAACTTCCAGTCATAAGACGTTCGCGTAAAGTAAAACGCAGTGGTGTTGAGCAATACAGTATACAAGATAATATACATAAATCACAGATATCGCTCTTAACAATTTAAACACACAACGTCTGGACCTCAGGAAAATCCTTAGGTCATTCAGACCACACAATTAACATACCGTTCACCGTGTAACTTGCTAGCTTGATAGTTCACGCCTTAACAGTTTCTCCCCGTACGCTGTTATATTTACGTGCAATACCGGGTAATATTAATACAACTGTTTACTAAGTATTACAGTATCGTCACTACAGAACTAATACTCGTTGTATACTAACTCTGTATGTTCTTTATTTCCCCCTGTTATTTAACAGTGGCTCTAGGTAGTTCAACAGTTCGTTATTTCATGTATCCACACATGTGATAATGAATTTCCTTTGTGTTGCATGTCTTTATTCCATTGATCATATATCCATAATTATTTCCACTTAGTCCATATATCAATATCATTTGGTTATTTTTATTATAACCACCTTTATTTATAAACTTTATATTATACTCCATAATATAGCATAATACATAGTTTTAATTCCTTTCTTTATTAAATCACAGAACTAACCATAATAATTCGGTATTTATATTTTGTGCCCAATAATTTTTATAAATTACCAGATAACCATATAACCTTTATAATTTACTAACTAACCACATTAACTTTCAGAAATTGTAAAACAAATATATTAATCTTTATAAATTACCAAATGACCACATATACTTTCGGTCTTAATATATATATTTCCTTTATTTACAAGTTAACCCCAAAACTTTATATAAGTTACACATTAACTTATAAACTATAGTTTTAATATTTAATTTTCTTAAATAACTAAGTGAACACTTATATTTTCACAAATTACATTTCCGCCCCATTTATAATTCTGTTTTTCAAATAAACTTCCATAAATTACATATTCACCTCAAAACTTTATACAAGTTAATATTTTATGTCATAAATCATTTTAACCCAAAGTTTTTGGTCAACACTTTGACCAAGACTTAATTTCATAATTAATATTTTAATATACCCAGAAAAACACATGTAATTCTCGGCCATACACTATAGTTTCCAATAATTACAAAATAGTCCCAAAACTTTATAAGTTGTTATTTTAACACTTAAACACTTATTTAAATTCACCAGAATTCATAATATTAATTCCCACCTTATATTATAACATAAATATACCAAATCAACCCTTTAATTCTCGGCAATTGTTATTTGTACACCAAACTTTACAAAATTTACTTTTTAACCACATAACTTATTAAACTAGCCATTTAAATACTTGTAGCTATTTTTAATACTCCCAAAATTTATAATATAAGTTAATATACTTATATGTTTCAAAAATCACCAAATAATCCCTTTGATTTTCAGCTTTAACAAATCTTTACCATATAGTTTTAAAACTTGATGTACACCTTATAATAAATACTTATAAATGTATATAAGCCATATAACACTTCGAAAAATTATGCTAATGACTTAGAATGATTATAAACTCAAAATAGAACATTAAATTCTTAGACAATTCGGTTTAACTATATATGTATCATAATTGATCTTTGTGACACATAATTATACCTTAAGGTAATAATCTTATCTTATATGTTATAAATTATTTTCCTTGATATTTTAACCCTATATTTTTGGCCTTAATATTAATAAGGCTTATACATAATTTTTATACCAAATTTTGAAGCTTAAATCAAACTTAAACTTAATAACCCTTATTTATAGAAACTTACTCTTTAAATCAAGACAATCCTTGTACTTGATTTCTCCTTGAATTCCAAGCTCTTCAAATGCTACTTTGCTTAAGAGAATTTGGCCTATTTGTATATATTTAGGAGATCCATTTGTTAGACTTCTAACAAAGATTTATAAATAAGATTTGGAGTAATTTTACAAGAGTTTACCTTAAGTATTTAACAAGGTATTTTTGGTACACCTTGGGATGCATGATTGTAGATCCAAGTTTCCTTCATGAAATAATGAAGAGAATATAGATTTAGAAGCCTTAAATTTTCGGAAATGATTTAAGTATTTTTGCTAGGATTTTCAACATGAAAATATACCTTAACTTGATCTTGTTGTTCCTTGTGTTGTTGTTGAATCAAGACACCTTCTTGGAGTTCTTAAGCTTGGCGAAAATAGCAAGGATTACTAGGATGATTTCTTGCTTCAAGACTTAGAAGATTTAGCTAGGAAAATTACATTAAATTGGTGTTAGAACTTAGAACACCATTAATGGAGCTTTGAAGCTCTAAGGAATTAACTATCAAACGAAGAAGAAAAGAGAGAGTTTGGAGACTTACACAATTCGGTTGAATGAAGGCAAGGAAGGAATGAAGGCACACGTAGGAAAATAAGGTAAGAATAGAAGGAATTTTTCTTTTGATAATTTAATGTCAAATTTGACTAATCTTTTCCTTTGTTTATTAATTGTTTGTTTGGGTCAATACATGCCCATGTTTCAAGCACACTTTCGGCTGATTGGCAAGGGAATAAGAAGTCCTTATTTGACAATTTGAAAGAAGAGGACAAGATAAGGTGGGTGCATGTTTTCTTTGAATTTTCTACATTGATTTGTCTTTGTTCCTTCCTTGTATTTACGGTAGTGTGTGTGTGAGTAGGCTATTGTTTTCTTTGTCTTTTGAAACATGAGAACATGCTAGGATGCTAGATGTCTTATTTGATTGATTGTAAAGCAATCAAAGTTGCTTTTCTCCTCCTTGAATTCGGCCACCATGTGCTAGTGAGGCCATTTAATTTGTTTTATCTTTGACATAGATATGTGCATTGTTAGGTAGCTGTCTTCCTTGACCAATTTGACAGCAATCGATCCCCTTTTTTATGGATCCAAATCGGCAGCACAAGGGTAGTAACATGGCTGTTTTGTTTGTTATGTATAAACTAATACTAAAGTAGATCTAGATTTGTCCTTTGGTGTATTTAATTTCCTTACTTTCTTCCTAACCTATGCTTTGTTGTTTTCTTGCAGGAAAATCGGTAATGAGGAGCTCCATTGACTGAATTTATTTGACACATTATCATAAGGCACATGCTAGGTGAGTCACCATTCCATAAGACAATATTTTTGCCTAAAATCTAGTCAATTGACACCCTAAATGGCGCCTACTATAGAGGTCAAATGGGATTGATTTTTAATTTGATTTTTGTTACACTATATTGTACTAAGATCATACTAATATGTGTAATAGGTTCCAGCATTTATTTGGTACATTTATACTATGGTAAAAGATGAAATTTTTAAGGTAAAAATGCTGATTTTAGGTACCTTTTTGATGATAACATCGTCCCTGTTTGTGCTAGGATTTTAGCACCGGAATTAAGTGATTTAGATGATCAATTTATCCCCTTTTAAGATTATCAACTCGTGGCTCCTCAAAAACTTCAAGGTAATTGCGTAGAACGCGTTTTTGTGACACCCGAAGGTGTGTTTTTGTGCTTTAAGGATTTTCCAAAAAGTAATTAGTTTCTATGAGTTCCAAGTGTTTATTGACATTTTTTATAGTCATTAATTATATGTTAAGGTGTTACATTGAGTTAGATGGGGTTATATCAACTCATAACTCAATTTCCGGGCTACCGGGACACTCCCGGGGCAAAAAGGAGCGTTAAGAAATTCCCCTTAGCACTTTGTGTATTTTTGAAAAAGTAGCTCGAGAAATCTCTTTAGAATGATGAATATTAATGATAGGAACTCTAAGAATGATTTATATTGGAGTTTGTGCCACTCCGGTACCTCTCCGGGGCACTCCCAGGGGTTTATGAGGCCCCCATCGGGAACCTCCGAGCACTTTGTCTTTAATTGAGAATTTATCTTGAGGACTTAATCTTATATGTTTAATGAAGTGTTATTGTGCATTTGGAATGAAGTGTAAAGCTTTAATTCATCCTATGAAGTATTTCCGGGACTTTCGGGCCTTAAGGGCCTTTAAGGGAACTCCCGGGCATTTTGTACTTTTACTCAGTTTTAGATGATGTCCTGTGTTCTAAGGGTCATATAATGATCCTTGATTAATTTCATATGATGTTCATAGCTTATATGACTTGATTTGCTTAAGGTCCCACTTAACGCGCGTTTATGATCTTAAGGAGTTTAGGTGCGTTTTTAACGCCTAACTGTTTATATACTTTTCTCAGGGTTTAATAATCCCATAAATAATATATATATCCCTTTATTTAATTATTTAAAGGTTAGGGGTATTTCAGTCTACCCCCCTTAAAAGGACTTCGTCCCGAAGTAATAACTTCTACTTACATATCCTATGGAATCAAGTTCCTCGTGTCTATTCCCTGTATGCTTATCATTCCTGGGTGTCAATACTATATTGACACCTCTACATTCCATCTGTAATCTGAGTGTATGCAATTCTTACATACACCTAACCTTGCTCATGGCAAACAATGTATTCATAGCATAAGTAACTTGATAGATGTTGTAAAGTAAAAGAGTGTCCCAACTTCCTAGCTATCCCACTAGGTCATTACTGCACAAATGCAATACCAAAACACTCAGTCCTACAGAGTGCAGAGGTGTAAACCCTTGGCAGTAAATCTCTTGTGTGATTGTAATAGGAATGAACATTATGTAAAGTAAATAAGTGTACTTTTATTAACCATCCAAGTGTTACATAGAACACATCAATACCAAGTGTTACATAGAACACAACCATAACCATTCAAGTGTCACATGGGACATATCAATAACCATCCAAGTGTCACATAGGACATAACCATAACCATTCAAGTGTCACATAGGACATATCAATAACCAAGTGTTACATAGAACACATCCATAACCATTCAAGTGTCACATAGGACATATCAATAACCAATCAACCAATTGCACACATGCGCAATAATCAAACAACCAAATACAAACCCAGTATAGATTGCAGATATGCAAGTCGCATGTGGTGCTCTACCCCCCTTAAAAAGGGTTACGCCCACGTACCCCCCACAAGTATACACAAAACTAAGAGAAAAGTGCTTGATACTTGTCTCGCATGGAGTCTTCTAACTCCCATGTCGCCTGCTCAATGTCGTGGTTTGACCAAGGAACCTTGACCATTCTAATGGTCTTGTTCCCGGTCTCCCTAGTCTTGGAGTCTAAAATGCGAACTAGGGTATCTTCATATCTAAGTGTAGAATCTAGCTCGAGTGTCTCGGGCTCTAAGATATGTGATGGGTGAGGCACGTATTGCTTTAGCTGAGAAATGTGAAACACATTGTGCACTCTCCCAAGCTCAACAGGTAAATCTAATCTGTAGGCTAATGGGCCCACTCGCTCCGTAATAAGGTACGGTCCTACATACTTCGGGCTGAGCTTGCCCTTCTGCCCAAATCTGAAAACTCCTTTCATAGGTGAAACTCTAAGGAAGACTCGATCGTCTACTATGAAATCGAGGTCTCTCCTACGGACATCAGCATATGACTTCTGTCCATTTACGAGGTATAGTCCCCAAGAATCTATGCATTCTCTGACATGTTCCATAGTGCATTAGTATGCTTTTATATTTGAATCCCGTGTGTATGGGTGCAGGTGATCTACTATCTTGTACGTTGCCAATATTATCTCATGGCTTGTTTAAACCATCGCGTGTAGCACACTCCTATTAATCGCCTCTTGTAGTTGTAATCATCGGCGCTCGGGTTTGTATTAATATTGGGGCATACTTAAAATTCCTCTCTTTGATCTTCAGGTCGTCATCTTGTGATTCTGGTATTTGAGTTTACTGTCACCATATTCGGTTTTCATTTTTAATGTAAAGTTTGAGCTATGGTCGAGCCGTGCATCTTATGTATAATATAGAAAGATTTCTTGATATTATTGACTCACCAATTGTCGGTAGTATATACACGATTACTATCGTCTGTTCATCAGGTATACCCTAGTAGGATTCCCGCTAAGGTTTCTAACAAGGTACAATTTTCTCTCAATTGAACATGTTCTTGCAGTTGTGAATCAACTCATGTGAGTATTAGTATAATGTTTCTACTCTTTATATTCTACCATGCTTATAGGTAGGTTCCCATTTAATATATTGGGTTTGATTTTATAAAGAAAGACATGAAAGTCGATCTTTCCCTCCAGATGGCAATATGGCCATAATTTAGAAGGTAGTTTGAGAATGTTCTTATTATAGGTAAATGTCTCTTAATCTCATTTTTAACTTATTAACATGGCTCATGTATAATAACAGTTTTTATTCCCTTCATAGTTGACTATTTTTACGACATACGCAGAGTTGTTTTAGCTATTTAATCTCTTCAGGATAACCTGGATAGCTTAATTCTTAACTTACACTTTCTACAACTCATATACTTCATTAATCAAATTTTATATTAAAATTAAGAATAAATATTTACTTATCACAGAGATATTTGTGACCACTTGTAGGGAGTCTCAGGAATCATTCAACCCTGATGGGGTCAGTGTCAATGTTGAACTATCCTTCCACTCCATTTTGTGTTTGGTTTTCCTTGATCTGACCAGGATCAAGTTCGACCTCCCACGTGAAATATCAAACAATCATATAATTGTCATTTTCCAAATTTTATCTTATCAACTTTGTGACGTGGTGAGTACTACATTTTCTCTTGACCACTATAAAACTAATCATATATCTGTCATAACCTATACTTAAATCTAGTGTATTACCAAATCCCCGGAACCATATTCCTTTGATCAAATCATCAAGCGGGGAAGCCAGTTTTTCCTCTTGGCATAAAAGGTAAATTCTTATTAAAACATCTAGGCACATACTGTCTATTAATTATATTCATCAATCATTTCAACTCTTAAATCCATCATACAAGTAATAAATTCAGTTATGGACTTAGGATACCGTCTTCTCTTTAAAAGGCTCATCTAGTATTTAACTCACCAGGGCGTGATTATTGCCTACACTTTGGTTATCATTACATGGAACAAAGACAGTCACAGTTAGACTCCAAGGAGAAGTTTTCATAACTTGATCAACAATTACAGTTCCATAAAGTATTATTTCCTCCGCCTTAAAGCTTGGCTTTTCTTATTCCATTTAAACTCCATGAATCAGGTGAACCATATGTTCAGCCTAGGTTAAGTATCTCTTAATATTAGTACCATCTCAAACTAAGGGTTTCCAGTTTGAAGCCTACGGTTTGATAACATGACAATCAAAGCTTATTGTTTGTTTCTATCTCTTAGAAACGTGGTTAATCCATAAACTCAATGGCTTCCAAAAATAGGTCAATTAGTTGTAGCAAATAGAGGATTTAGAATCACAGGGATTAGTATATAACGTTAGGAAAGTTTACGTGTAAAACAATTGTTACAAGCCAAGGGGTATGTTTCCCTACTTTTAAATTTAACTTCCACTCGCTTTTAGTGTATATATTAATTCAAACTCTTAATATAACTTATACTACCTTCATTGTAAGTGTCAAGGAGAGTTATTCGTTACTATGTTTATATTAAATTTTATATTACATAGGGGGTTAACCTTATTTGATTTCTTGCGCTCTTTATTCGCATTCATAACTTGAGCTGTCATAGAAGACATATGCTCGTATAGAACCATAAGGATAGTGTAGGACGTGAGCCTTAAAATAGGGTAGGTATATTTAATGATATTTAACCCCCTGAAATGTATCAATACTCTTCGACGTTTTAGGTTTACAACCTCCAAATTATATGTATATATAGCATTTGATATTGCTAATTTAAGTAGTTCTCCCGACTTCAGAAAATATAGATTCAAAGTTTGTTCTCTCCCCTTTTATTAATTAAGAGTCCAGCTCTGTCACTATATTGATACTAGCTGAGACCCTTGGTATTTGCTCAGGTGTTTAAAACCCGTGCTTATCCATGATGGATGTTTAGTTATATATTTTGAGATTCTGTTTCTCTATTGTCATATTTCAAGGTTTCGCACTATCTTCTCGTGAAGTTAATAAGGGATTGTAAGATTTTCCAGTCCCGCACTGGGCGGTAAGCTCGGTGCCTGGGTATCCCATAAAATTCAGAGTTTGCTCTTCACGTGTAGGTCTTCAACAAACCCTTTTGACAATTCATGTAGTCTTAAGTATTTTATATTAATTAATGTATTCCTTTTCATGACATCTGCTCGTCATTTAGGCAGGTCATAATTTGTAGTTGTTGTAAGTTTGGACAGTTGATAACGCCCTTCGGCGGATCAAGCAAAAACTAACTTACTATTCCTCACTGTACTATCTCAACCCTTTTATCCCAAGTATAATCTCGGTTTGTATTCTGTTTAATACTATTAATCCTATGGTACACTAATCTGGATTCTCCACCAAATATCAACGAGTGTCCTGACTTCAAAATAATCTTGTTCGCCTTATCCATCCTCTTCTGATCGCCATATAAAAACTCAGCATCATCTCCTATGAAGAATGATACAACTGGTATCCTAGGAACTCGTGCTCCATCTACCTTTCTTACTTCTCTATACAACCTAGTTTGTGGATCCCAATCCTTACCCATACACATCATATATAATTTAAGTTTTGATCCACTCCCATATCCTGGAATATAAAATCCTCCAAGGCCTATTCCCAAGGTTCTACATTCATTTACAATAGCTATTTGTTCATTTATAGTTAAGTATTGTTTGAGTAAGATCATGTGGGTCGAAGTACTGGGCACTCTGCCTCTCGATAATCCCGACCTTCGCTCATAGGCTCAGGTGATCTCAGTCTCATAAGTAAGGGAAAACAAATGTCGAAGTATCCTATTAGGTGAGAGGTTACCTAAGTTAGGTTTCTTTAAATTTTTGATACTTACTAACACATACAAGTCTCATCGACTGATAACTATAATCACACATTCATGCATCATGCATTTAGTTTAAGTTCTAGGCTTACCGGTTTCGCGCTGAGCGCTAGCCTCAGCGCCTGAAGTTCCCACTGAGTACTAGGTGTTTCTTCCTGGATCTATCTCCTTTCCCTTCTGACTCCCGGATGAGGATGGATGTCCTGCCGGTCCTCTAGTATAGGTGTTGTTCTGCGGCGCCTGGCCTCCTCTTGGTCCGCCCGCCTCAATAGCTGGTGTTCTCTGTGAACCTCTAGATCCCTTGTATACTCGGCTCCCTGGGTTGGAAAAGCACTCATACTCCCTGTGACCTTCTTTCTTGCAATAACGGCATTCCACCTTCCTTCCTGTACAATCTACGCCTGGGTGATCATTTCCACAGCGTTTACAGTAGTAGTGACGCTGGGGTGGCTTATTGCCCCTAGGTGGTGTTGATCTTAGCGGCTGTGCATCAATGGCTGGGCTGGTCAGATGAGGGACCTGCTCCTTCGTCTTCTGACCATGGAAATCCTTCCGCCCCTTCTTCTTATCAAGGAATTTCTTCCCCTTCTTGTAGTAACCGCCAGAGGTTGCTCCCCCATCTTCTTCTTCAGTATTCTTCCTCTTCTTTCCTTGAGCCTCTTCCCTGGACTGAAGCATTAACTCAGTTGTTGATGCTGCGTCATAACATTCTTGTAAGGTAGCGAAACGTAGTGCTCCCATAGCGCCCTGGATGCGAAATTGCAGACATCCCCTAAATTTTTGAATCTTGACGATGTCGAAGTAGTCGACCCCTGGGATGTAGTCTAGCAGGCTGATAAATCGTGCGTAGTACTGGTCAACTGTTTGACTCCCTTGGATTAAGGTCTCGAACTCTTGCCGCTTCCTCTGCTTTAGGTGTTCGGGGTAGTACTTCTCCTGGAACACTTCTACAAACGTTGTCCATCCAAAGCCCGGTGTAGCTCTACGGTGGCCCTCCACTGACCGCCACCAAATATCAGCTGCGTCCTTCAGGTGATATGCTGCGATGTCGACCTTCTGATCTTCTGGAACTCTGACAGCCTTGAACGCCTTCTGGTGCTCTACAATGAACTTTTCCAGTGCGGCGGGGTCCGGTTCCCCTGAATAAGTCGGTACCCTCGTGTCTGTAACGCTCTTCAACCAGTTGGTTTCCCTGGGCTGCGGCGGGTGGGGTATGGCTCCCGTAAGTTGAGCTCCTAGCTGCTGCGCAAAAGTTGTCATGGCCGCTGCTAGGCCTGGTACTTCTGGAACATCTGCCGGTGTCTCGCCACCGCGTCCACTGTTGTCTCCACGTGGTCTTCCTCTTGTCGACATCTATAGTATATTATTGTTACTACTCGGTTGCTACACCGTTTACATACACAATCACAAATATATAAGAAAGTTAACCACTAGCAATAAAGATATTCCTAGATTTTCCTAGGTCACGAATCCTCACAGACGTTTCCCCGTATCCCAATATTCCTATGCTCATGTTCTTGACTCAGTATCTTTTCATCAGAGCGGTACTCCACTCTGATACCACTTTTTGTAACACCCCTAATCCTAAACCTGTAATAATGTCGCAAGTCGTAGCATAATAAATAATAATTCACAGCGGAAAATAAAACTATCTACCTTGGTGTTACACGCCGTTACTCACCCTTGTGAGTAACAAGGCATCCTTACTCCTTCCAACAGTCTCAACTCCTCATGCTGTGTTGAACAGATACTGAGCACCCTAATTATTACAAACCAAATCCAACTAAATGAGCAACTAACTGAATACAACAACCTCCTTAATACAATACAAAATAAAACTCAAAGATTTCTTTAATAAAAACCCATCAGCTACCATGTGCCCCGTACTCCGGCTTGAGTCTTCAATCAATAACCTGAAATGTTTTGCCCATTGAAGGGCTCAGCAATCGAAATTCTGGTATGCTAAATGTAGTCCTAAGTCATCTAGATTCCTTAAGTCGTTTTAGCCATCTTGATATTAGATTCTTTACACGAAATACCGGTTTACAATAATAACAGTAATAACTGTAAACTTTAGACAATCACATAACAATTCACCTGTAAACATCAATGTACAATAGTACACAACACCAATAACCACACATCAATAATCCATAGCAATAACCAATAATCACACATCAATAATCCATAACAATAACCAATAATCACACATCAATAATCCATAGCAATAACAAAACAAGATACGTGTATTAAACTGTACTTGTTAGTTGGCCACCTGGCCCTTATCCTTTAAACCAATCACTTAACCTTTTCCACTTGAATTCCACCTCAGGCGTCATGTTAAGACAACCCTTAATAACTTATCAATGGACAGTATGTCCCCTGGGTTCCAAAAGAACCGTTACCAGCAAACCTTATGGCCCTGGATAAAATATTGACCGATCCGGTCGAACCTGTGCACCAACGGTAGTGCCCTCCGCCATCGTCGAATGTGGAAAATGGATTCCCTTGAGTGACTCCCCATTGAAGTCTCTCGTAGTGATCACGATGCGCAACCAAAAAGTCGAAACAGTCTGGATTCCTCTCTTTATAAATTAGCCCTTTAGTTAGTGATACAATATCCAATCCTTGAGTTAGGACTATAACAGTTGACCATCAGTTAGGTTCAATAATACCTAAAGGTCAGTTAGTCTTGTTCCAGTTTAGATGTATAAACTTCCAGTCATAAGACGTTCGCGTAAAGTAAAACGCAGTGGTGTTGAGCAATACAGTATACAAGATAATATACATAAATCACAGATAACGCTCTTAACAATTTAAACACACAATGTCTGGACCTCAGGAAAATCCTTAGGTCATTCAGACCACACAATTAACATACCGTTCACCGTGTAACTTGCTAGATTGATAGTTCACGCCTTAACAGTTTCTCCCCGTACGCTGTTATATTTACATGCAATACCGGGTAATATTAATACAACTGTTCACTAAGTATTACAGTACCGTCACTACAGAACTAATACTCGTTGTATACTAACTATGTATGTTCTTTATTTCCCCCTGTTATTTAACAGTGGCTCTAGGTAGTTCAACAATTCGTTATTTCATGTATCCACACATGTGATAATGAATTTCCTTTGTGTTGCATATCTTTATTCCATTGATCATATATCCATAATTATTTCCACTTAGTCCATATATCAATATCATTTGGTTATTTTTATTATAACCACCTTAATTTATAAACTTTATATTATACTCCATAATATAGCATAATACATAGTTTTAATTCCTTTCTTTATTAAATCACAAAACTAACCATAATAATTCGGTATTTATATTTTGTACCCAACAATTTTTATAAATTACCAGATAACCATATTGAAATACCCCAAACCTTGGTATGTTGTGTAAATGTTAAACTATGGTATTTAAAGGCTAAAAACTGCCTTAGAAACATAAATGAAACATTTAAACCATGGTAAAACACAATAAAACACTAAGGCACGGTGTGAGCAAAAACATGCTCTAAGCTTGGAGTGAACTTGGCTAGGACCCAAAGAGCCTACCATGACTTGATGATGTTTAATTATGACTTTATAAGGCTAATTACGCCCTTAGGAAACTTTGGTAGACAATGAAACCAAACAAAACACAAGAAAATACCTTAAGTCAATAAGAGCAAAATGTGCTCTAAGCTTGGGATAAATGTGTATAAGACCTAATGGTCATACTTATGCCTCATTTATATGTTAATGAACATATTAAATCAATTACCAAAGAAAACCAAGCTTGGAAACAAGTTCACAAAATGTGCTTTAAGAAGTCTTAAAGCACGTTTTGAAAAATTGTCTTGTAAATGAGTTTTGAATGGCTAAATGTCCATCATTACTCATTAATTAACATGTGTACTATAAGTATATCACATTTGGGTGGCTATATCAATGGGAAATCAAAAATTTTTCACTTCTATGTGCCTTGTTTTTGGTGAATAGTGATTTTTAACTAGTTTGTAACATATAATGTTTAAGTGAGACAATTGACTAATAAAGTCTAAAATACCCCCTTGCTACTATTTGGGGCCGGTTTCCTCATAAGGGAATGAGTCATCCCTTTGTTAAATTGATAAGATAGAAATTGATAAAGTAAACACTATTTACTTTACTTAAATATCTAAAACTAACAAAGCAAACTCATTTCCTCATTCTCTCATTCCTTTCTTCATTTCCCACGGTGGCTACCTTCTTCCTCCTCTCTCCATCGGTTTCCAAACAGAACCATGTCATTCTTCACCCTTCTTCACTTGTAACTTATGACTCCATGCTCCGAATTTAATTCCGAGACTACCGTTCTCTTAGTTGGAGCAAGCTCTTCATTCCTATCTTTTCAAATCATCAAAACCACCATTTTGGTGCCAAGGAGAACTTCCATGGAAGGAGCTTGAGCTAATATTTTTATGCCTTGTTGATCACCTTTGCTTCAAGGTAAGGAAAAACCAAAGAAAACTCTATTTCCTTCATTTTTGGTGTTGACCGAAAATGCACCTTGTAATGGTGTCTTCTCTTGTCTGTTTTAGCTTCATTTAATCTTCCAAGGGCTAGGAGGAGTCCTCTCTGGATACTCATTCAAGCTCTCTTCCATTCAAGGTAAAACAATTACCTTGATGTGTTAAAACAATATATGTAACTAGGGTTTACAATGAGATGGAGCTTAAAGCTTGAATACTCATTATGTTGTTTGTATATGTTTAGTAGTTACAAGGAGTGAAATGCCCTACCGGTTTTAAGAGGAAACAAGAAAGAAGTTTGAGTGGAAAAGAGGTAAACATACTATCTCAATGTGGTTTAATGCCTTAGGAGAAATGAGCTTATAAGCTTGCTAAAACTACCTAAAGAGCAAATGGTGAATGACTTAGTAAGGTGTTTCTCAAGGAGACTAGTAAAGGAACATATGTCTTGGTGTGTGTAATTGCAGGTCAAAGGCTTATGTATTGTGGAAATTCAGTGTTTAAGGATTATGCAATTTAAGGGCCTAAGAGCCATGTCATTTAAGGGCCTAAGTGCCAAGCAAGTTTAATTATGCACTATATTGTGATGTAGTGTAAAATTGGTGAAGTTTTGTGTGTATAAAAATGTGTTTGATGGATCTTAGGTGTTCTTGAATGAATTAAGGTAAAAACCTAAGTGTTTGGATGTGGGTATATACTAGAGAAGCTATGTCCAAATTTGGGAAGATGTGTGAGAAGTTCTAAGTGTTTTAAGGAAGTTTTGGTAAACTAGGGAGTGTTAAAGGTGAATGAATGTTTACTTGAGAAGAAAGCATGTATTAAGGTGATTTAGAGGGATGCAAGGATTTAGGCATTGTCTTGGAAGTTCTAGAATTCAATATGTGTTTTGAGAATGTATTTAAGTCTTGGAGGAGTTTGTTTAAGGTTTAGATAATGTTGATATTCAAGGAATAAGTGATGTTTAGGTGGGATGTGAAAAAGGAGGTTTAGTTAGTAAGAAAGAAGTTTGAGAGATGATGTTAAGGTGTAGAGGAAACACCTTGGTATAGTGGTCAATATTGGTGAAATACCACTTGGAAAAATTAAGGAGGAAGTGTAAGCTTGGGAAAGGAATTGTAAGAATGACATAAGGAGTTTTGATATGTAAGAAAGGATGTTTGAATGATGATGTTGTGTGGAGGAAATGTCTTGGTATAATGGTTAGAATTGGCATGAATCATCACTAAGGGACTTAAGGAGAATAAACTATAAGTGTTGGAGGCTTTGGAGGAATTTGGCTAAGTGTTTAAAGGTGTAGAAGTTGAGCATTTTGCCGTGTCCGAACTTCCGTCCGGACATGGAAGTTCGGACAGGCTCTGTTGGGTAAAGGATTTTCTCATTCTCGAACTGTGTCCGAACTTGGGAAGTCCGGACACAAGTTCGGACGTGACTGTTTCTATCTGGGATTACTCTCGAACTGTGTCCGAACTTGGGAAGTCCGGACACAAGTTCGGACGTGTGTAAGGTTTTCGGTATTAGGTCGCGGCTTGTGTCCGAACTTGGGAAGTCCGGACACAAGTTCGGACAAGGCACTGTATGGACCAAAATTGTTTTAAGGTATGGAAATGATGTGTAATGATGGGGATTGATAGGTGATGATGTTATAGGTTGTTAAGGACATGTTTAGGTGAGTTTAATGGCAATTAGTGGGTGAAAAGTTGTATCAAAATGTGAGTAAAACAAGTTAAAATGTAATTTAAGTTGTGTAACTAAGTTAACGGGGAAAGTTAAGCATTAGACATAAATAATCAAGCAAACCCCGATGTTAATAAAAACACATGTGATGTTAACAGTTGTTCGAGAATCGCTCGAGGAACATAAGTGGACGTGGTAAAGTGGACTCCGGTGACAGTATGGTTTTCTTGCAACCTGTGTCCTACCGGATTACACCGGCTTGTATGCCAATATGTTTTACTGAGTGTTTGCCACCTTGTAAGATTAAAACATGTAATGAGTTTATAGTAATTCATTTATGTGGCGAATTTGGCCTCCGATACCATTTAACCTCATGTGTTAAACCTTAGCTAACCAAACTAGGAACACATGAGTGATCGGTATGGAGTTGACCCAAACCTTGGGAACGTGCTAACCACGGCTATGTGTGAGTTAGTTGGATATTGTTGTTGCATGCAAGTGTGTGAACCTCCCTTGTGTGCTTAACTCGGTTGATACCGTATGGTGTGTGGATGTGGTAGGCTCCATAATGGATCTCTAACTACTTATTATAAGTGTATATGTACTAATGGGGGGTGAGGAGTCCGGTTGTTCCGGCCACGCGTGTGATGGACGGGAGTCGATATCATATCCGGTTCGGCTCTCTTGGTGTATGTATAGGTGGTATTCCAATTTGGTTTCTACCTTCCCTTAGCTTATCCAAAGCTAGTTACTGACTCACGTCGGGCCACAGGGGCATACGTATGTTATTTCGGTGTGCTTGGGATTACTATATCCGACACACCTTGGGTATAAGTTAACCGTTCTATATAACCGGACGGTAACGAGGTTGGTAACGAGCTTAACATGGGATTGGCAAAAATCCCTAGGCTCACATGGTATACTAACTATGGTGGAAGGTTCCTTGTGAGAACCGATTTTATGGTGTTATGTAATGTTATGGTGCTATGCAAATTCCCTTGCTATGCTATGGTACATATATATATTGGATGTTTTAAATGAATGCGATGTCATCATGTGTACGTCGAAACAAGAAAGGTGTTGTTATGTTTTATTATGTGAAAGATGGGATATGTTGTATGATATGGAGTGTGCGGATCATGGAAATGAATCCCAGTTTGTGACAAGAGGCGTTTAAGGATAACCCGATTATGGGTACATGTCGTTCGTTAAGGAAGTAGCTCCGTTTTAGAGGAGAGCCACTCTAGGGTTTAAGGATCATTGGATGGTTGGTTAAGTGTGGATGTTTGGTTATAGGTTGAGCCCATTGAGGCGAAATGTTATGTGTTGTATGTTTATGGCTTGTATGCATGATTTAAATATAATCAACTGCATGCTAAGACGACAATTAGTTGTGCGTGGCCCGGTAGCATGTGGGCTGCGGGATTACCATACCAGCAAAGGTGCTGAGCCCCTTGGGGGCCACCCTTTCTCTCCTTTTCTATTTCAGGTACAAGGAGCTGGAAGCCGTTCGAGAGTAGGACGGGGTAGATGTTTATACAAGGGTAGCCATTTAAATGGCGTAAGCATTGTAGGCGTAGTAAGACCGAAATTGTTATCGGCATTAGTTTGTAAATACTCGGTACGGTTGGAATGTAATAAGTATATGGGTTGTTGTTAAGGGAAGCTAATGTTACGTGTAGTTGCTCGGGAGTCTAGTCCATCAGACCGATACAAAGTACATGTAATAGCCTTGTTAGCCACGTGGGTGGTTAACGGCGTGTAACACCATTGAAATAAGTAATGTGATGAGTTGAGTTTCCGCTGCAGATTGTTGTTATATGTTTGATGTTGGATGGGGTGTTACAAAAAGTGGTATCAGAGCGAAGTATCGCTCTGATGATTGAATTACCGAGCTTAGGAAGTACCGAGTTAGATTTAAGTACTTTGGGTTAAGGGTTGAGTGATAGCGTGAGAGATACGCTAGTAAGGAACTACCAGTGAATACTGGAAACCTACAGTATCCTTCCCGCCCTCCACAATCCCTGTTTTATAACTTGGGAAACAACGCCAGAGAGATGAAAGTCCTCTCTTACTCGGGAATACCCGATCTGGCTGTTAGTAAGTACCTTTAAGGGTACGGAGAACCTGTCATACGGTAGATCCCGAAAACTGGGAATCCAGACGGTCTCCATCTGAACAATGTTAACCGCATTTAATAGCGAAGAATGAAGAATCTTGTGTATAGAAGAATAGAATTTCCAGCAACCTGGGTCGACATGCTAAGCAGTCGAGAACAACCAGCTTGCAACGCACCAACCGCGCAACAGGCAAGAAATGGATTAATAAAACCCGAGACGAGTGTCTACGGGACCACAGTTGATAAATAACACCAACGGTATATCAACCGACAAGGGAACTACAACGTAGTGCCCAAATACGTGGAACGGGCTACAAAGAGAATACAATACTAAGAAAAAGGGGTCTCCCAGAATGGGAAACACCCTAGTTGATGATCGTCATGCGAAGACAGTGAGAAGTCACCTAGAGAAGTTATTATCAAGACAATAACATCAGTGAGGGCCAACAAGGCCACTGATGACAGTGCGGATAAAAACAATACCACAACCGGTATGTGTTGAACCATAGCCAGTTAGCATGGCGCACTTGCCATAGCAAGTGCTGCTATAACAGGGCTGTTCGGAAATTTATACCACTACAAAGTACTTGTAAAGTACATAAGTTAAGTGTGATCATTATAACAGTGGAAGGGCCTGTAGCCTACCCTGTAATTGTAAACACCAGTCAGCAAAAGCTAGACTTGGCTAAGGTAGAAGATGTTGTGAAACCATGAAATTTTCTTTCAAACCTAATTTATTCAAACCCTTTCTTTTCAAAACCAGATTTTCTTTCAACCAACACTTCTTTCTAACCTTCTTTTAACAAACCAGTAAACCAGGGCATTGACAAGATACAACAGTGGACAAACTTTCCCTCGATTAAGTTCGGAAGCAAGGAATGAATATTGTCACGGGACAATATAAGGGAGTTGACAACAGAATACTTCACCTAGGCGTGTGACGGACACTACGAGTGTACCAACTGTGTGTGGGACGACCGCACTCCGATAGGAGCATGTGGGCCTGACAGACCTACTTATAGGTTAGTTGGGTAAGTAGTAATGTATCAGTATGATACCCCATATATGTATACGAGTAGAGTCCGAACACGGGAAGTAGTCGACTCCGTCTACGGTCAGCAGTATAAGTCAAACGAGAACTAAAGATTACAAGGAATGGTTGAAGTTAAGGAACTCAGTTAAGTTAACGAGACTAAAGGAATTAGTGAATTCCTTTCAAGGAAATGTTTAAGAGTCAGGAGGTGCGAAGTGCACTAACTGAATGTAAAGACAGCTTATATGACTTAAGGATCCCCAGGGATTAACATGATAGCTGGAAAGCAGGGCAAGACAGATGCCTAATGTGGACACATTAATGTGCAATGAAAGGGATGAAACTCCTAGAATCAGTACCTACACTATCTGGAAATGTTGATCTTTACAGAAGAAATAATAACCAGTGAAGAACGCAAAAGGCGTGGCTAACAGAATGTACCCATGAGTGCAAGCCAGATGTAATGGCATATTTTAATAACACTCAGGAGCAATCCTTGAGGGGTATTTGGATTAAACATTGTTGGATGAAGCAATATAATTGAAACACAAGGGTTGAAATTAGCACCCAGTTTAGACATAAGTTGTCAGGAGACGGACTGGCAATCCTAAGGGACATCCCATGAAAGGAAACGGAATGCAACGACCTTGTCATGGAGCCCACTACAACCTCTAAACATGTAATGTTGTACAGAGAAGTACATATGTGTGGACAGCCTACAATGAGCCCAGCTCAAGGCAAATGAGGCTTATAAGCCATAAGCAAGATATGTTATATAAATTTGATTGATTGTAGAAGTTTATGTGATATAAGTGAATAGAGTGGTAAGCGAACCACTGCATTAAGAGTGGGGATACCTCTCGATATTGTGAGACCGCAGGAGCGGTAGTTATGTGAATCAAGTTCAAGAAATGTGGAGGATGGACCACGTTGTTGTTACCCAGATGATTTGAATAAAATAATACGAAAGAAGTTTGTACCAGTTGAGTACAGGAGGAATGATAAGTTGATAGCAATCACCATAGGTGTGTGAAGCTAAATGTGTAGCGAACAACGCTCAAGGGAAAAATAGTAGTATATTCAAAAATCAGCCAAATAAGTGGCCAGATAAACCCAGTGTAATGGCGGAAGCTAATATAATAGCGGATGCAGTATAAGTTGATGTTGCATATTAAGTAAGGATACGGTGCGCAATAAGCGACTGTTGCCTGAATATTGTTAGATGATAAAATGGGGAATGAGCAGAGTTATGAGTTAAACCCAGTGGAGGCACAACAGTAAGCGATAGCAAACGAACCGAGCAGTAAGCCGGTGACAAGTATCATGTGGTAAGATTTCAGTAAAACACAGTGTAAATTCCTATCGCAATCGCATGAGAGATTTACTGTCAAGAGTTTACGCCTCTGCACTCTGTATGACTGAGTGTTTTGGTATTGCACTTGCGCAGTAATGATCAAGTGGGATAGCTAGGGATCAGAAGCATGGTAATTGTGGAGGAATAATGTTATAGTGGCCGATGCATAGGAAATGCAAGGCCGCACCAATAAAAGAGTACTTGTACAAAACCAAATGTGGAGACATGATTAATAGCAAGTGACTACGGTAGCACTAACTGCCAAATATCGGTATGGAATATACCCCAAATGTTGTAAATAGCTGAGAGAGCACTACACACTAGGTAGTAGCTCAATCTCAACCGACAGTAAGTCGGTAGAAGCAAGTCCATCATTGTGAATTACATAGTAGTTTACGCTGTAAGCTATTGGAGAAGTGGATGGAAAGTTTTGGAACTCACCGAATTCGTTCAGGGTAAGAGATACCATGCGCCGGTTGAGAAACCATTGTTACCTAGATAAGGGTAATACATTGGAGATATACAATACATTAACAGCAACGAATGGGGCAAACCAGCTCTATAATTATCAGGGTTGTGCAACAGAGGCCAGTGAGCCCATGCGTCAGGTACCGGGTATACGTTGTGAATATGAATGGATGGCTAGTTATCAATGCCTAAAAGCCTCACAGGCCAGGACCGAAACCGGTTATGAGTTACAACTCCAATGCGAATTCTTGGTTTAGGGACTAAACCGCCAATATGGTTAAGATCCTCTAATCAGAACCCATTGTGTAATAGACCGCGTGGAAGTTAAAACACTTCACGACGGCAGAACGTTTTAAGCTAGTGCTCAGTGATTGATTACGTGGGCGTAATCCCTTTTAAGGGGGGTAGAGCGTAAAGCCGCTTAGTGTGTTTTACCGTACAAGTGTACGTGAACTATGTTGTGCATTGCACAAAAATAAATTGTTATGATGGTTGGCGCGTGTGTTATATAAACATACGCATTTATTTGTGGTTAAATTGTGGTAATTGCGCACAGAAGATGCGAATACCATTGTGGGAAGTGTGTTTATCTTGTTAACAGTGGTGTGTGAGAGTACAAATGGAAGGGAGTAAAGAAACTCCCGGGGAACTAAAACCCCGACGGTGCATAAATGTAAACCATGTATTGTATTTTGAAAAAAAAATATATGTATATATATACAATGTTGTGATTTATGAAGGAGTTTGAGACCGACATAGAACCTAGTGAGAATTAAATTTCCTAGGTAACTTGAATTAAGTTGGATTTGGGTGATGATTGATAGACGGAGTTCTATCCCTTGGAGATGTAATGATTATGACTAGAAGGATTCAAGATAGAAAATGGTACATGCTTGAATTAGTTGTTGGTTGAAAATGAGGTGGGAGGTGAAACTTGATTATCATGAGATCAAGGGAAGCCGAACACAAATTGGGGTGGAAAGATAGTTCAACACTGATGCTGATCACATCAGGGTTGGATGACTCTTGAAGCTCCCTATAAGTGGTCACAAACAACCATGTTAAGAAAAATACAAGGAGCATAAATTGGACTTGGTGTTGTGTGGTGTTTCAAAAGGATTTTCAATTGGTGTTTTCAAACAATCGATTAATATTTTGAATAAAAGATCTTCTTATACTTAACCTAGTAAAGAATATTTTTGTAGTACTTGCTCACGAGCTGAGGACGTATGAGCCTTTGTCTTCGGACCGGTGACATGAGAAGTACATATGTTAAAAATTAAGTGAATGTTTTGATCTCCCAAAGGAACGGGGACCAGAAGGTGTCCATCACGACCGGGTTCTGCGGGATCACAGTGTATATGTACTCAACATCGGACTCGAGCCCATGGAGAGATGGAAAAGGTATTTCTGTTTGATATACATGCTATGACATGTTGTTTGGTATGTGTGATAAAGGTTATTTTGACTTTGATCTCCTAAAGTGTATGCTATCAAGGCCTATGAGTCTAAAGGTGTTGTGTTACATAGACCTATGTGTCTAAATGTGGTTATGTCACCCAGACCTAAGAGTCTGAGGGATATTGTATAGGTGCAAGTGTGGTGAAGGTACCCGGACCATTAAGTCCGAGGTTACCATGTGAGTATGATATTTTATGTATAATGTGGATATGTTGCCTGGACCATTAAGTCCGAGGTTGGATGTAAAGGGTGGTTGGTAATGGAAGTCTTATGGCTATAGGTAATTCCCGTATTCTAATCTAATGATGCGAGGAAATGTGAACTTCGAGGACGAAGTTCTTTTAAGGGGGGTAGATTGAAATACCCCAAACCTTGGTATGTTGTGTAAATGTTAAACTATGGTATTTAAAGGCTAAAAAGTGCCTTAGAAACATAAATGAAACATTTAAACCATGGTAAAACACAATAAAACACTAAGGCACGGTGTGAGCAAAAACATGCTCTAAGCTTGGAGTGAACTTGGCTAGGACCCAAAGAGCCTACCAAGACTTGATGATGTTTAATTATGACTTTATAAGGCTAATTAAGCCCTTAGGAAACTTTGGTAGACAATGAAACCAAACAAAACACAAGAAATACCTTAAAGTCAATAAGAGCAAAAATGTGCTCTAAGCTTGGGATAAATGTGTATAAGACCTAATGGTCATACTATGCCTCTTTATATGTAATGAACATATTAAATCAATTACCAAAGAAACCAAGCTTGGAAACAAGTTAAAACACAAAATGTGCGTTAAGAAGTCTTAAAGCACTTTTGAAAAATTGTCTTGTAAATGAGTTTTGAATGGCTAAATGTCCATCATTACTCATTAATTAACATGTGTATATATAGTATAACATTTGGGTGGCTATATCAATGGGAAATCAAAAATTTCACTTCTATGTGCCTTGTTTTTGTGAATAGTGATTTTATAACTAGTTTGTAACATATAATGTTATAAGTGAGACAATTGACTAATAAAGTCTAAAATACCCCTTGCTATATTTGGGGCCGGTTTCCTCATAAGAGGAATGAGTCATCCCTTTGTTAAATTGATAAGATAGAAATTGATAAAGTAAAACACTATTTACTTTACTTAAATTCTAAAACTAACAAAGCAAACTCATTTCCTCATTCTCTCATTCCTTTCTTCATTTCCCCAGGGTGGCTACCTCTTCCTCCTCTCTCCATCGGTTTCCAAACGAACCATGTCATTCTTCACCCTTCTTCACTTGTAACTTATGACTCCATGCTCCGAATTTAATTCCGAGACTACCGTTTCTTAGTTGGAGCAAGCTCTTCTTCCTATCTTTTCAAATCATCAAAACCACCATTCGGTGCCAGGAGAACTCCATGGAAGGAGCTTGAGCTAATATTTTTATGCCTTGTTGATCACTTTGCTTCAAGGTAAGGAAAAACCAAAGAAAACTCCATTTCCTTCACTTTTGGTGTTGACCGAAACTGCACCTTGTAATGGTGGTGTCTTCTCTTGTCTATGTTTTAGCTTCATTTAAATCTTCCAAGGGCTAGGAGGAGTCCTCTCTGGATACTCATTCAAGCTTGCTTCCATTCAAAGTAAAACAATTACTTGATGTGATTTTTAAAACAATATATGTAACTAGGGTTTACAATGAGATGGAGCTTAAAGCTTGAATACTATTATGTTGTTTTATAATGTTTAGTAGTTGAAAGGGAGTGAAATGCCCTACCGGTTTTAAAGAGGAAACAAGAAAGAAGTTTGAGTGGAAAAGAGGTAAACATACTATCTCAATGTGGTTTAATGCCTTAGGAGAAATGAGCTTATAAGCTTGTTTAAAACTACCTAAAGAGCAAATGGTGAATGACTTAGTAAGGTGTTTCTCAAGGAGACTAGTAAAGAACACCTATGTCTTGGTGTGGTGTAATTGCAGGTCAAAGGCTTATGTATTGTGGAAATTCAGTGTTTAAGGATTATGCAATTAAGGGCCTAAGAGCCATGTCATTTAAGGGCCTAGTGCCAAGCAAGTTAATTATGCAATATTTGTGATGTAGTGTAAAATTGGTGAAGTTTTGTGTGTGTATAAAAATGTGTTTGATGGATCTTAGGTGTTTTGAATGAATTAAGGTAAAAACCTAAGTGTTTGGATGTGGGTATATACTAGAGAAGCTATGTCCAAATTTGGGAAATGTGATGAGAATTCTAAGTTGTTTTAGCGAAGTTTTGTTTTTAAACTAGGGAGTGTAAAGGTGAATGAAGTTTACTTGAAGAAGAAAGCATTGTATTCAAGGTGATTAGAGGGATGCAAGGATTTAGGCTTTGTCTTGGAAGTTCTAGAATTCAATATGTGTTTGAGAGATGTATTTAAGTCTTGGAGGAGTTTGTTTAAGGTTTAGATAATGTTGATATTCAAGGAATAAGTGATGTTTAGGTGGGATGTGAAAAAGGAGGTTTAGTTAGTAAGAAAAGAAGTTTTGAGAGAGATGATGTTAAGGTGTAGAGGAAACACCTTGGTATAGTGGTCAATATTGTGAAATACCACTTGGAAAATTAAGGAGGAAGTGTAAGCTTGGGAAAGGAATGTAAGAATGACATAAGAAGATGTTTTGAATGTAAGAAGGATGTTTGAATGATGATGTTGTGTGGAGGAATGTCTTGGTATATGGTTAGAATTGGCATGAATCATCACTAAGGGACTTAAGGAGAATAAAATATAAGTGTTGGAGGCTTTGGAGGAATTGGCTAAGTGTTTAAAGGTGTAGAAGTTGAGCATTTTGCCGTGTCCCGAACTTCCGTCCGGACATGGAAGTTCGGACAGGCTCTGTTGGGGTAAAGGATTTTCTCAATTCTCGAACTGTGTCCGAACTTGGGAAGTCCGGACCAAGTTCGGACGTGACTGTTTCTATCTGGGATTACTCTCGAACTGTGTCCGAACTTGGAAGTCCGGACACAAGTTGGACGTGTGTAAGGTTGTTTTCGGTATTAGGTCGCGGCTTGTGTCCGAACTTGGGAAGTCCGGACACAAGTTCGGACAAGGCACTGTATGGACCAAAATTGTTGTTTTAAGGTATGGAATGATGTGTAATGATGGGGATTGATAGGTGATGATGTTATGAGGTTGTTAAGGACATTTTAGGTGAGCTTTAATGACAATTAAGTGGGTGAAAAGTTGTATCAAATGTGAAAGTAAAACAAGTTAAAATGTAAAGTTGTGTAACTAAGTTAACGGGGAAAGTAAGCATTAGACATTAAATAATCAAGCAAACCCCGAAGTTAATAAAAACACAATTGATGTTAACAGTTGTTCGAAGAATCGCTCGAGGAACATACAGTGCGACGTGGTAAAGTGGACTCGGTGACATGGTTGGTTTTCTTGCAACCTGTGTTCCTACCGGATTACACCGGCTTGATATGCCAATATGTTTTACTGAGTGTGTTTTGCCACCTTGTAAGATTAAAACATGTAATGAGTTTATAGTAATTCATTTATGTGGCGAATTGGCCTCCGATACCATTTAACTCAAGTATGTGTTAAACCTTAGCTAACCAAAACTAGGAACACATGATGTGATCGGTATATGGAGTTGACGCGGCCCAAACCTTGGGAACGTGCTAACCACGGCTATGTGGAGTTAGTTGGATATTGTTGTTGCATGCAAGTGTGTGAACCTCCCTTGTGTGCTTAACTCGGTTGTGATACCGTAGGGTGTGGATGTGGTAGGCTCCATAATGGATCTCTAACTACTTATTGATAAGTGTATATGTACTAATGGGGGGGGGTGGAGTCCGGTTGTTCCGGCCACGCGTGTGTGATGACGGGAGTCGATATCATATCCGGTTCGGCTCTCTTGGTGTATGTATAGGTGGTATTCAATTTGGTTTCTACCTTCCCTTAGCTTATCCAAAGCTAGTTACTGACTCACGTCGGCCACAGGGCATACGAATGTTATTTCGGTGTGCTTGGGATTACTATATCCGACACACCTTGGGTATAGTTAACCGTTCTATATAAGACGGTAACGAGGTTGGTAACGAGCTTAACATGGGATTGGCAAAAATCCCTAGGCTCACATGGTATACTAACTATGGTGGAAGGTTCCTTGTGAGAACCGATTTTATGGTGTTATGTAATGTTATGGTGCTATGCAAATTCCCTTGCTATGCTATGGTATATATATATTGGATGTTTTAAATGAATGCGATGTCATCATATGTACGTTGAAACAAGAAAGGTGTTGTTATGTTTTATTATGTGAGAAATGAGATATGTTGTATGATATGGAGTGTGTGGATCATGGAAATGAATCCCAGTTTGTGACAAGAGGCGTTTAAGGATAACCCGATTGATGGGTACACGTCGTTCGTTAAGGAAGTAGCTCCGTTTTAGAGGAGAGCCACTCTAGGGTTTAAGGAATCATTGGATGGTTGGTTAAGTGTGGATGTGTTGGTATAGGTTGAGTCCATTGAGGCGAAATGTTATGTGTTGTATGTTTATGGCTTGTATGCATGATTTAAATATAATCAACTGCATGCTAAGACGACAATTAGTTGTGCGTGGCCCGGTAGCATGTGGGCTGCGGGATTACCATACCAGCAAAGGTGCTGAGCCCCTTGGGGGCCACCCTTTCTCTCCTTTTCTATTTCAGGTACAAGGAGCTGGAAGCCGTTCGAGAGTAGGACGGGGTAGATGTTTATACAAGGGTAGCCATTTAAATGGCGTAAGCATTGTAGGCGTAGTAAGACCGAAATTGTTATCGGCATTATTTGTAAATACTCGGTACGGTTGGAATGTAATAAGTATATGGGTTGTTGTTAAGGGAAGCTAATGTTACGTGTAGTTGCTCGGGAGTCTAGTCCATCAGACCGATACAAAGTACATGTAATAGCCTTGTTAGCCACGTGGGTGGTTAACGGCGTGTAACACCATTGAAATAAGTAATGTGATGAGTTGAGTTTCCGCTGCAGATTGTTGTTATATGTTTGATGTTGGATGGGGTGTTACACATATAACCTTTATAATTTACTAACTAACCACATTAACTTTCGGAAATTGTAAAACAAATATATTAATCTTTATAAATTGCCAAATGACCACATATACTTTCGGTCTTAATATATATATATATATTTCCTTTATTAACAAGTTAACCCCAAAACTTTATATAAGTTACACATTAACTTATAAACTATAGTTTTAATATTTAATTTTCTTAAATAACTAAGTGAACACTTATATTTTCACAAATTACATTTCCGCCCCATTTTTAATTCTGTTTTTCAAATAAACTTCCATAAATTACATATTCACCTCAAAACTTTATATAAGTTAATATTTTATGTCATAAATCATTTTATCCCAAAGTTTTTGGTCAACACTTTGACCAAGACTTAATTTCATAATTAATATTTTAATATACCCAGAAAAACACATGTAATTCTCGGCCATACACTATAGTTTCCAATAATTACAAAATAGTCCCAAAACTTTATAAATTGTTATTTTAACACTTAAGCACTTATTTAAATTCACAAAAATTCATAATATTAATTCCCACCTTATATTACAACATAAATATACCAAATCAACCCTTTAATTCTCGACAATTGTTATTTGTACACCAAACTTTACAAAATTTACTTTTTAACCACATAACTTATTAAACTAGCCATTTAAATACTTGTAGCTATTTTTAATACTCCCAAAATTTATAATATAAGTTAATATACTTATATGTTTCAAAAATCACCAAATAATCCCTTTTATATAAGCCATATAGCACTTCTAAAAATTATGCTAATGACTTAGAATGATTATAAACTCAAAATAGAACATTAAATTCTTAGACAGTTCGGTTTAACTATATATGTATCATAATTGATTTTTGAGACACATAATTATACCTTAAGGTAATAATCTTACCTTATATGTTATAAATTATTTTCCTTGATATTTTAACCAAATATTTTTGGCCTTAATATTAATAAGGCTTATACATAATTTTTATACCAAAGTTTGAAGCTTAAATCAAACATAAACTTAATAACCCTTATTTATAGAAACTTACTCTTTAAATCAAGACAATCCTTGTACTTGATTTCTCCTTGAATTCCAAGCTCTTCAAATGCCACTTTGCTGAAGAGAATTCGGCCTCCTGGTATATATTTAGGAGATCCATTTGTTAGACTTCTAACAAAGATTTATAAATAAGATTTGGAGTAATTTTACAAGATTTACCTTAAGTATTTAACAAGGTATTTTTGGTACACCTTGGGATGATTGTAGATCCAAGTTTCCTTCATGAAATAATGAAGAGAATATAGATTTAGAAGCCTTAAATTTTCGGAAATGATTTAAGTATTTTTGCTAGGATTTTCAACATGAAAATATACCTTAACTTGATCTTGTTGTTCCTTGTGTTGTTGTTGATTCAAGACACCTTCTTGGAGTTCCTAAGCTTGGCGAAAATAGCAAGGATTGCTAAGATGATTTCTTGCTTCAAGACTTAGAAGATTTAGCTAGGAAAATTACAATAAATTGGTGTTAGAACTTAGAACACCATTAATGGAGCTTTGAAGCTCTAAGGAATTAAATATCAAATGAAGAAGAAAAGAGAGAGTTTGGAGACTTACACAATTCAGTTGAATGAAGGCAAGGAAGGAATGAAGGCTCACGTAGGAAAATAAGGTAACAATGGAAGGAATTTTTCTTTTGATAATTTAATGTTAAATTTGACTAATCTTTTCCTTTGTATATTAATTGTTTGTTTGGCTCAATAAATGCCCATGTTTCAAGCACACTTTAGGCTGATTGGCAAGGGAATAAGAAGTCCTTGTTTGACAATTTGAAAGAAGAGGACAAGATAAGGTAGGTGCATGTTTTCTTTGAATTTTCTACATTGATTTGTCTTTGTTCCTTCCTTGTATTTACGGTAGTGTATGTGTGAGTAGGCTATTGTTTTCTTTGTCTTTTGAAGCATGAGAACATGCTAGGATGCTAGATGTCTTATTTGATTAATTTTATAGCAATCAAAGTTGCTTTTCTCCTCCTTGAATTCGGCCACCATGTGCTAGTGAGGCCATTTAATTTGTTTTATCTTTGACATAAATATGTGCATTGTTAGGTAGCTGTCTTTTTTGACCAATTTGACAGCAATCAATCCCCCTTTTTACAGATCCAAATTGGCAGCACAAGGGTAGTAACATGGCTGTTTTGTTTGTTATGTATAAACTAATACTAAAGTAGATCTAGATTTGTCCTTTGGTGTATTTAATTTCCTTACTTTCTTCCTAACCTATGCTTTGTTGTTTTCTTGCAGGAAAATCGGTAATGAGGAGCTCCATTGACTGAATTTATTTGACACATTATCATAAGGCACATGCTAGGTGAGTCACCATTCCATAAGACAATATTTTTGCCTAAAATCTAGTCAATTGACACCCTAAATGGTGCCTACTATAGAGGTCAAATGGGATTGATTTTTAATTTGACTTTTGTTACACTATATTGTACTAAGATCATACTAACATGTGTAATAGGTTCCAGCATTTATTTGGTACATTTATACTATGGTAAAAGATGAAAGTTTTAAGGTAAAAATGCTGATTTTATGTACCTTTTTGATGATAAAATCGTCCCTGTTTGTGCTAGGATTTTAGCACCAGAATTAATTGATTTAGATGCTCAGTTTATCCCCTTTTAAGATTATAAACTCGTGGCTCCTCAAAAACTTCAAGGTAATTGCGTAGAACGCGTTTTTGTGACACCCGAAGGTGCGTTTTTGTGCTTTAAGGATTTTCTGGAAAATAATTAATCACTATGAGTTCCAAGTGTTTATTGAAATTTTTATAGTCAATAATAATATGTTAAGGTGTTACATTGAGTTAGATGGGGTTATATAAACTCATAACTCAATTTCGGCTACCAGGACACTCCCGGGGCAAAAGAGAGCGTTAAGAAATTCCCCCGAGCACTTTGTGTATTTTTGAAAAAGTAGATCAATCACTCTCTTTAGAATGATGAATATTAATGATATGAACTCTAAGAATGATTTATATTGGAGTTTGTGCCACTCCGGTACCTCTCCGGGGCACTCCCGGGGGTTTATGGGGCCCCCATCGGGAACCTCCGAGCACTTTGTCTTTAACTGAGAATTTAGCTTGAGGACTTCATCTTATATGTTTAATGAAGTGTTATTGTGCATTTGGAATGAAGTGTAAAGCTTTACTTCATCCTATGAAGTATTTCCGAGACTTTCGGGCCTTAAGGGCCTTTAAGGGAACTCCCGGGCATTTTGTACTTTTACTCAGTTTTAGATGATGTCTTGTGTTCTAAGGGTCATATATTGATCCTTTATTAATTTCATATGATGTTCATAGCTTATATGACTTGATTTGCTTAAGGTCCGGCTTAACGTGCGTTTATGTCCTTAAGGAGTTTAGGTGCGTTTTTAACGCCTAACTGTTTATATACTTTTCTTAGGGTTTAATAATCCCATAAATAATATATATCCCTTTATTTAATTATTTAAAGGTTAGTGGTATTTCAATGATGCCTACACAGTAACAATCGGGCTCTACAATCCTTCTTCTCGTGTCTTGAATTCTTTCATCAACCCTTTTGCTTAATTCTCTATTATCTCACCCCTAGATCAACTGATTTTTGCCCCTTATCCTTAGGTTATGAAGCCCATATGTCATTTTCTGGGCCCTCTCAGTTGCTCGCCTGTGATTGGATTTGGTTAATGATATTAGCCTTTGTTTGGACCGGGTTTGGCACTTGGCATCCTAGTTGTATTAACAGTTTCACACACTCTTCTGCTTCTGCTTCGGCAGTAATGATTCTTCCTTTCTCATCCCTTGCTGGATTTTCTTTCCTTGTCGGAGTCGGTGGTGGAGTGTTGTGGAATAGCTCAACAAATAAATTTATTTCTTCTTCACCTTCAGGAGCTTTTTCTGTTGTTGTTTGCGTTCGACTCCTAGGAGTCAGATTAGTGCCTAAAAATGCCTTCGATGTTTTTAGCTTTCGTATGGTGGTTTTTAGGGTGTGTGGAGTAGGGTAATCTTTTTTGAAGTCATTTTATACTATATAATGTCACCACTGACTCGGCAGGTTCGGGTTTATAGTGCAGGGTTTAGGGTCTAGCTTTCCTAGGGTGGTTTTTAGGGTGTGTGGTGTAAGGTAACTTTTTTGAAGTTGTTTTATACTTTATAATGTTGCCACTAACTCAGCAGGTTTTTAGGGTTTGTGGGTTAGGGTTTAGGTTCGTTAGACCCTAAACCCTAAAAATGCCTTAGATGTTTTTAACTTTTCTAGGGTGGTTTTTAGGGTGTGTGGTGTGGTGTAGCGTAATCTTTTTTGAAGCCATTTTATTTCTTTATAATGTCGTCACTAACTTGGCAGGTTTTTAGGGTTTGTGGTTCGCGGTTTTGGGTCGTTAAACCCTAAATCCTTCACTACAAACCCTAAAAATGTCTTTGGTGTTTTTAGCTTTCCAAGGGTGGTTTTTAGGGTGTTGGTGTAGGGTAATATCTTTTGAAGTCGTTTTATACTTTATAATGTCACCACTGACTCGGCATGTTTTTAAGGTTTGTGGTTTAGGGTTTAGGCCCTAAACCCCACTACAAACATTAAAAATTCCATTGACAATTTTAGCTTTCCTAGGGTGGTTTTTTGGGTGTGTGGTGTAGGGTAATCTTTTTTTAATCCGTTTTATACTTTATAATGTCGTCACTAACTCGGCAGGCTTTTAGGGTTTGGGTTTAGGGCCGTTAGACTCTAAACCCTGCACTATAAACCCTAAAAATGCATTTGGCATTTTCATTTTTCCTAGGGTGATTTTTAGGGTGTGTGGTGTAGGGCAATCTTTTTTTGAAGTCATTTTATATTTTATAATGTTGCCATTAACATGGCAGGTTTAGGGTTTAGGGTCGTTAGACCCTTAAACCCTACATTTCAAACCCTAAAAATGCCTTCGACATTTTAATATTTCCTAGGGTGGATTTTGGGGTGGGTTTGTGGTTTAAGGTAATATTTTTGGGCATATGTACGAGTTACAATCTCTTTTTTTTAGTTTCAGAATTATATGCCATTCATATTGAAATAATTATGCCATAAATTTACATAATACTAGCCATGCTTTTATATCATTAATATATAAAACTACTCAATTCACTTTCCACATAATTAGTTAACCATTTACAAGCGACAGGTTAACCATTTATGATTGGCAGGTTAAGTATTTACGATTGACAAGTTAACCATTTACGATTGACAAGTTAACCATTTATGATTGACAGGTTAACGTTTTTCAAGTGAGAGGTTAACAGTTTTCAAGTGACAGATTAATAATTTATTATTGACACGTTAACCATTTACGTTTGGTAGGTTAACCATTTAAGCTTGGCAAGTTAACCATTTAAGCTTGACAGGTTAACTATTTATCAACGACAGTGAAATACCTCGAACTTAAAAATGGTGATTAAATTATCCTAATATGAATTTTAGAGGCCTAATGATGCCTAAAGATCTTTGGTCAAGGAAGTAAAACCAATGGAAAAGAGAAAACGCTAAAAAAGCAAAAAAAACGTAAAAACGGGTGTTACGCAACCATAGGAGGTATATGACCTCTACTAGGGTCCTAGAGGGATTCCTAGGGCTTAATTATTCCTAAATAATATGTGGGAATAATTCTCTAAGAAAACGGATCCATATAGTGGGTTAAAAACGCAAACGAGGCTTTAAAGCACATTTTTTGAGAAAACCCGGAAACATGACTTTAAGTGGTCAAACGGACCCGGAAAAATTATAGTTAATCATATAACTATAATTAAACATTTATTGGAAGCTTAAGATCCATTAAAATTGAAGAAACGAGAAAAATCCAGAAAACGGCCCTGGTTAGTAAATAGTGCCAAACTGGGAATTTAACGAGCGTTCTTGCGAAAGACAAAAACGCCCCTACCCAATTAATTAGAGGGGGGAGGTATTCTAGTAGATGACTCATCCCCTCTCTCAAGAATAAACTAGCTTATTAAATTAGAAGAGAAAAGTCAAACAGGTAGAAAAAGGTACAAAAGTAAAAAAACGGGACTCTCTCTCCTCTCATTCTCATTCTCTCCTCTCTCTCTCTCTCACGTTGCTTTTCCCTTCTCCCCCTGATTCCTCTCTTCTTCTTCTTCTGGCTGGGTGATTTCTTGAGCTCCTCCCATGGCTTCCTTGCCTTCCTCCTTTTGCCCAAGCTAAAATAATGCTCCAAATGGAAAACAAACCACATATTTGTGTTCCCCTCATCAAGAGCTTCAATTCTCTCTTTTAAAAAATCCACAAGGATGAAGTTGATTTCCATGGGTATAGTCCCATTTTGAAGAGAAAATTGCATTTTCCGGAACTAGATGGCTTCCTCCTTCATTTAAGGTAAAAAGATCCAAGAAAAACTCATTTTTCTCCATTTCCTTACCTTGGCCGATTTTAGCCTTTAATGTGGCATTTTTATTTCTTTTGTTGAGCTATTTTCCAAGCCTCAACTGGTCGTTGGAACCCTCCTTTGATTCAAGGTTGAAAATCTATTCTAGAACTCCTAAAGGTAATGCCCTAATTTGTGTTTTAAGCACCTTCCTTGTTCTAGATTGATTCATGAGCTTAAAGTGTGTCATTTAGTTCTCATTTCATTCAATTGAATGTTGGTTTAGAGGTTGGCAATGGTTTTGCCCCATGACAAAGAATGAAAGAGAAAAGAGAAGAGAAGAAGGGAAGGATTGAAAAGAAGAACTTGTGAATTGGAGGTAATTTGTAACGCCCCTATTAACCATAAATACAGCGGAAATAAAACTCTAAGGCGATTACAGACCATCGGGTTCCAAACACCCGGCACCAAACCTCACCAAATACAACTTACAATCTACAAAAGCTACGGTCTGAACTCGAGAAAAACTTAACACAAACATAATAGAAATTAAACACATTAACTCTCCACAAAACCTAGTCCCATCCCAAACGCTCATTCTCTTCGTGGCCACCTGTAAATCAATTCGTACCTGCAAGATGAAACCAAGCAGCCCACCCCAAAAGGGGCGGGTCAGTTCCCTGGAATGGAACTGGTACAATTCTCCAAAAACAAACTTATAAAACATAACTCTTCAAAATAAACAGTAACATGAAAACAAACTCTTAAAAGTAAAACAGAGATAAAGCACTTCAACACAATCAAGTTAAAGAGAAATGAAAACAAGACAAAGATAGAGATAGAGAACTTCCAAAACAAGTCATCCACTTAAGTAGTCACACCACATAGTTAGTAAGCATCCATTGTTGATGTTAGAACCAATTCTGGTTAAGAAGAGACAGACTCAAGTAGTCACAAGGGACTAGGAATGATATGAATACCCATAACCCGTGGTAGACAGTTTATGTCCCCACCATTTCAGAAAGCTGAATCCCATAGACAAGATATACTCAAGAATGGAATAATTTTAACTGGGAGAGATGGCCCCCACCACCAATCACGTCCACTAAGGACAGGGGATATACAGCCCCTCACTGTTTATCACGTCCACTAAGGACAGGGGATATACAGCCCCTCACTGGCTATCACGTCCACTAAGGACAGGGGATATACAGCCCCTCACTGTTTAATATCAATGCCCCTATGGGCGAGGGATATACAGCCCCCTGCTGTTAAATATCAATGCCCCTATGGGCGAGGGATATACAGCCCCCTGCTGTTACCATTGAAGACGCGCGCACGTCGAAAGAAAGATTTCCAAGATTGACCTTTTCCAAATTCCCACTAGATCACCAACTACCCAGAGCAATACCAAAACACTCAGTCCTACAGAGTGCAGAAGCGTAAACCCTAAGCAGTCAATGTCTAACGGGACACCAAATAGAAGAAACCAATACCCAAATGAGTTCCACATCCAAGGCTCAGTTAGTCACACAAGCTGAGTTAGTCACACAACCAATTCCTTTTTAAAAATTCCTCTTTAAGTCAGTTAGCGTTTTCCAAAACATTCCACAAGTCAATCAGCAAAAAGATCGGAGTACGAGAAATCGTACAAACATTCCATAGAGTCCAAAACACAACAAGCTGAGTACGAGAAATCGTACCTGGTAAGTGTAGAGCAGTAGCCAAACAGAAAGTGTGAACTTCCACTAATCACCTATAATTAATGTGTTCCAAGTATCGATCAGTTAAGTAGCTCACAGAGCTAAACACCTTTTACTCTTAATGAATAATAGTTTAAAGTTTACAATTATCCTCACGTAGTATCTGGGCCAGGTTCAGGTAATTAACTCTTTTGTTAGGCCCATTTCATTTAATCTGGAATGATTTGAAGTTTTAACCTGAGAGCGGCCCAAACCCTCTTGGACTGTTTATATGGCTTTTGAAGTTCACAGACTTGGGCTTAGTAGGTTAGTCCAAGACCGGGTTGCGGTTTTCTATTTAAACGAAATTCCCTAAAAGGATTATGCGGGATTTCGAACATGCAACCCCGACTCAGTTCCAGGTTTATCTTGACCAACTACGCCATTGAATTTCTTGTCTAACAGATATGTCTAATTTTATTTTACTTACTTACTCCTAGCCATGGGACTAGTTAAATAAACCTTTAAGTTATCATTGGCTAATTACTACAACATTGATTAAAGACCTGAAGCTTAGCACCAGTATATAGTTATATATATATATATATTCTTCTAATTAAGTTTCCCACAAGAAATGTTAACATGATCTCTTAATATTTCTAACATACTTATATACATATATTAGGATTTATCCCAAAACATTCCTTAGGAAATTTTATTAAATTTAATAACTCTTACACATCTAGTACCCACAAGGTATATTATATGTTTTATTATTACCTATGCAAAAAGGTGTTTAGTATCACCTTTTATGTATCCTTACTTACATTTAATTTCCTAAATGTTTTTTTTTACACACATTCCCTCCATAGACTATGTATAATCCTTTGGTACCAAATTTTAATAAACTTATGTCTTAATTACATTTTGGATTATTACAAAACTTAAGGTTTCAAAGGAATAACTTAATGAATTAATTTCCTTTATTGTATTTCAGGATAAACATTATATCCCGACGTAAGGTAAAATTTACCTAAGAATTAAATCCTCAATTCATAAGTGAATTTGTAAATTATTTAATAGGATCGTGTATTCTGAAAAATCCTCATATCTTATATCCAAGTGACATATTAATATTCCCAGTGTCAAAAGGTAAATCAGTATAATATCCTATTTAACTCAGCTTCATCTAACTAAAGGCTCAAAGGTTCTAATTCTCTAATTACTATTTACAAACCTTTTATAAGTCCTAACCATTAAAGACATCACCTATTTATAAACTCTCATTCTGAATATTGGTAATTAATGTTATTAATGTATTTTATATGTCTTATCTAATTCCAAGAAACTTAAGGATCATTATTTAGATTAAATTCCTAATCACATTTTAATACAGTTTTATATCTAATCCTTTTAATGATTTCATCTTAAAATATTAAGTTATTACTCAATACTATAAATGTCAAGAAATGATTAAATCTAGACTTAATAATCCTCTTCACATTTGGATGTAAAAGTAACTCATTTATTTTATTATTGTTTATATAATAAGAACATTTAAATGTAAAAGTATTTCATTCATTTTATTATTAATTATATAATAAGATCTATTTGTGTAACACTTTATGTACTCTAATTACAAATACTCCTAAATTTTAACTTATTAATTTCTTAACCCAATTATAGATTTACATTGGGGTCATTGACTAAATATATACATGTATTTTAACACTGTTTATATGAATCTTAGAAATTTAAAGGTAACTCTTTAAGCCTAATACATTACTATAATTTAATACCACCTCATATAATATTCTTCTATTTGTATTATGTAGAGGTTTAGTTTAACTTATTAATTCCTTCGTATTATATTTCCTATAAGGTATTTAATTTTATTATGTTTACTGTGTATATATTCATATATACTAGGATTTATACAAAACATTATTTATGTAGTTTTATTGTATTTAATTATTTATATTAACTTTTACACACACCTACATCCAAAATATGGTTAATAAAATAAAGTATTTTCCCTTAGTTTCGGTTAAGTATATTAACTACCATATTATATAATTAATTAAATGTAGATTAATTTAGTTCCTTGATTTAACCCAAGTTACTATTTTATCCCTTAGTTTAATTAAAAATATCAACTCCCATAATATAGTAAATAAAATGTAGGATAACTAAATTCCTTAATTTATAACTTTCTACTTAAGTAAGTATATATACATATATGTAAATAATTTCACTTCTCTTAAAAGCTAATACAAAAAAAACATTTATAAACTTACTGTTATAAAATGTTAATTTAGTTTCCTTTATTTTCCCCAGCTTAAAAGTTAATTAACAAACCATACTTTAATTTTTGGTTACATTAAAAACCTTATATTATAGGTTATTCTTATGAAAACTCATAAACACAATTTTTAAAACCTTTTACCATTGCCCAAAAATTCCCAAATTTAATATACAGTAACTATAACATTTTAGACATATTATAAAATTTTTATTTCATAAAAATATCTTTTAAATTTAGCCAAATAATTCCAGAAAACTCGTAACTTGTAAAAATCATAACTTATGTTTAAAAACTCCAAAACCATATTAATTTACATAAAAATAGAATAGATAAAATAAGGAATCTATGGTTAAAATTTCAAGTCAAAATACATTCGGGAAGATATTTAAATTAACCCAACAAGTTAAGACTATTTACTGGAATTTATTAAAACCCTTATAAACTAATTCTGGTATGTTTTAATCTCGGCCGTCCAATCTCTTAAATCGAGATCGGACGGCTCCTGTACGTCGAGTTCATCAGAGAAAGCAACAAGCAGGTCGAGTACGAATTCACCCATATCTCCTAATCTACAGAACGAAATTGAGTGATTTTTGTTTCTATGGATTCGTAATCAAATTTCGGTTCTATTGGTACCGGTTTCCCCAATTATAATGCAGTATTCATCCAGTTTCGAATTCGATTCGAAGGTTAGGGTTTGTTTCGGTACCGAATTAAAATCGATTACCATTCTTGCAAATTCTCCTAGTCTAATACGAAATTGACTAAATTAACACATGGGTTAGATCGGAAATACCATTATGAATAGCAACAACGGAGAAATTTGATCGGAGACTCACCGGATTGTGCGAATTGGGTGAGTCTCAATTCGGAAACTGGGTAAAGACTCGAACTTTAATCAGTTCGTGGTGCCAACTTTGCGGATCTATAACTAGCAGTACAAAACGAGTTAGATAATGAGTAAGGGCTCATTGGAAAGAAGAATTGTAGATCTACGTATTCACTAGTAGAAATCAGATTTTTTGTTACAAAGGTTCAGGTAACGATTTAAAATCGTTACCATAGTTGTTATTAGTAACAAGTATTTTGTTACCAAAGATCGTATTAAAAATTTAAAAAAAATTTAGACTATAGTAACGATATATTCATTACAAAATCATATTTTTAGTAACGATATAAGTTTTAGTAACGAATAAAAGTCGTTACAATAAATAATTTGATCTTTAGTTACGCCATCACGTGTAACGACATGTAACGACTTTTGTCGTTACAATAACTAAAATTAGTAACGATTTAGATTTTTGGTAACGATTTTTTGTTGTTACCAAAAAACTACATTCTACTAGTGATTGGTAGCAAGAACTAAACCTAACTCGCACCATACAGAAAGATATTGAAGTCATAAAACACGAGTTTACCTCTCTGTTTCGGTGTTATTTTATGTGCTGTTGAAACCGAAACTTTAGACCTCTATATCTCCCAACTGGTTACGATTCAGACTTGTGCATAAACACGAAAATTGTAGAGGGATTAGAGATCTTTACAACGAGCTAAAGAAATCGAATTTTGGTTGATTAACGAAGAAGTTATGATTGACGCAAATTACCTGAAAACGAAGGGAATTCTGGAATTCTGGAAACAGTTTCGCAAGGTGGCTACTTTGGCTCGATTTTCCGGTTGACTCAGAAGGATTTAGGGTTTGTATGAGTAATGGTTGGAAAGAGGAATTGTAGGAGAAAGAATGGTGAAGACGGCATGGAAAAATATTGAGAGATGTAAAAGTTATAGCCATCTAAAGTTAGGGCAAAGTAAGGGAAATCGGTTCCGAAAATCAGGGAAGAAATCGGCTAAGTGTGGGCGACCCATTACAGAGTGACACGTGGCATCTCTTAAAATTTTGATTCAAAACTTCAATCTAGCATAACTTTGGCTAGGATGATCCGTTTTTGACGTTCTTTTATCGATCTTCATGGTTTTTCATAACCTATTTATTGGTATAGGTTTCATGGCCTGGTTTGACCATTCTCAAAAAGTCAACTCTAGCAAGGCTTAATAAGCTTTAAGGTTTCTAGAATTTTATATTGACTTTTATGTTTCAAAACAATGTTCCAACACTTCCTAAAATCTTTATAATATTTTTGGAGTGTTTAATAATTTTCCCAAGATTTATTGACTTATAAATCTTATTATTAAATTCATAATACTATATAATAATGTATAATAATTAGGGTTAAATAGGAGAAAACCCCTAAATAAATTTCACAACTCCATATAATAATTTAATATTCATTATTCCATATCATAATTTAATTTTTTAATAAAAGAAATCCCCTAAATTAATTTAAATTAATTTAGGGGTATTTCATAATTAAACTACCATGATGCCTACCCTTAATGTTTTATAATTTTGGGAATGGGTAAACCAAATGAATGAACCAAATATATGCTAGGAATGTGTTTGGGTGACTTAAGAGATAATTGTGATTCTCTTAGTGCAAATGTGAATTTTTGTGTGATTTATGGGCCTAAGAGCCAAGCATTTAAGATTAATGCATTATATTGTGTTTGATGAGAATTGAGATGAGAATTGTGTGCCGGTAGGATCCTTTAAGGATGTGGATATTGAATAGACTTAGGAAATGGAAAATTGAGCAATTTGGGCATGCTAGATTAGTGACGAAGTAATGGTGAAATTTCTGTAGAAATGAAGTGTTTTAGGTGACCTTATGAATTGGAGAACCTAGGTGTTAATAGGGTTTGAGTTGACTTGGTGTGAGCCTTGATTTTTAAACCCTTATCCTATGTTGATTAAAGTTGATTTGGATCTGATTGGGTTTTAGGTCTGCTTATAACCTAAGTTTAATAACTAAGTCATATAACCATAATTATTAAAACCTATGCTAGCTCACTGGAACCTATTATGAATCGCCACCTAATTTTAACCTAGGGTAAATTAGGAAAGGTAGAGTTTGGGTTCAGGGGCTTGATAGTCGACTTAATTTAAGCTCAATTACTTTCATTACCCAAGAAGTCGTTTTTCCTCTACTTAGTTTAATTACGGATTATTATGAGTTGTTTTAACCTAACTGCGCAAACTTCTGATTTTTTTGGATTTTTATCATTTTTGATAGAAAATTAAAGAAGAAATTAAAACTACCTAAACTAGGGTTTCGGGGGCAGAATTAGGTCAAATTTTAATTATGTCCGTAGCCACGGACCTAATGTCCAAACTCATTGTAACACCCCATCCAAAGCCAATCGTGGTTATCGCAAAACTAAAACCTTAATCGAATACGTCGCAGTGGAGTTAATAAACACCGGGACCTTGCCACGGTCTGATCGTTAGAATATACCGGCCTTAACATTTACAATACTTATCCAAAATACTTAACCAATCCAAAACATCACCATCCATAATACCACAACCAACCGAGTACAAGTAGCTAAGACATAGTCACAACCTTACATCAGTTTAAATATAAACAGACGGGTGCACAGGCGCAACCCGTACTCAAAATAAACAGCCCATCCTAAGTCTAACCGCTCCTACTCTCGTAGTGCGTCCTCATGGGTCTCTTACCTGCAAGTGTAAAAACAGCCTCCAAAGGGGGTCAGCACGAATGCTGGTACACCCTCTCATGGCCCCCAAGCTAACGGGGCTACGACGACTAATTGTCGATAGCATGGAAATTGATTACATACACAAGCATAATATGAAGTGCAATAACAATAACCTCAGATGAACATATATAGTTCACAAACAATGCACGACTCAAGCGTTCCCTTATCATGTGGGTTAGTAACCCCCTCCTTAGTCCTCATTTCCTTAACCTCAGTTCCTTACCTTACCTTAATCTTAATCTTAATCTTAATCTCAGTATACAAACCGTTCCTGGAAGGGAATGGTTGTAGCTTAATTCGAACCTGGGATTTAGGTGATCCCACCGCACCATCTTAATGCCACCTACTCTGGACGGGAGTCCAGCGTAGCTGAGACGGCAACCGGCCCTAGGCTACAAGTCCGAAGACAAGTCCTTAAGCGGAGGGCGGATCTGATTCAGATACCGTCCCCCTTTTTCCTTAGCATGCATGACCGGAGATTGGTCCCGGGTTTCCTCACTCAAGTTCCAGTTAGTAGAAATCTTAATCACCATGTGCTAGCTAAGCCTTAACGGGCATTAACCAACAACCACCAAACTTAACTCTTATTCTTAACTTAGTAAGTACTAAACTTGGTTAGTAGCAATCTCAAGTCTCGCGGGTTAGTGTAAAGATAACACAACACAACGAGAACAAATATAACCGGTTGCATGCTTTTTCTTGTTTTAGTCATAGCAATTAAACAGATAGCACACAAGCCGAGGGACACCTCGTTAGCAAGCAGGTCACAAGAAAGATTGTACCATTCACCGTCGATCGTTGTTTGATTAACCTTCTTCGGGGTCCCAATTCACAAACCTAAATCATTCATTCATTTTTAGGTTCCTAGTCATTTGCACCTTACTTAACTCACTTAGTCCCTAAAGATTCCCATTCAATAACCTCCCAAGTCTTTGCCACTTAGCTTACAAACTTAACTTTAAACATTGAAATTTATACTTAACTTAACTTAATCCCTTAAGTTCTTAGGGTCCTAATCATTACCACCCTACCAAAGGTATACCTTATTACCTATTACCATTCTTAGAATTCAAAATTTCTTTTTTTTTTTATTTTTAGGCTCGACCGAACTTCCGACCGACCTTACCTAAGGTCGGTCCATTCCAGAACACATTACCGTTTGAAAATTCTACCCCGACCGACCTTGCAAGTCCGGTCCCAAGGTCGGTCCATTCCCGAGAGTTTTCCCCGAGGGAAATTTAAGCTCGACCGAACTTGCCAAGTCCGGTCCCATGTTCGGTCGATTCCAGAGACTTATTACCGTACAAAATTCTAGGCATGACCGACCTTGCAAGTCCGGTCCCAAGATCGGTCCATTCCAGAGACTTAATTCCTTCACAAAATACAAGCCCGACCGAACTTGTAAGTCCGGTCCTATGTTCGGTCGATTCCAGAAACTTTCTCCGGTAGTGTAATCTGAGCTCGACCGACCTTGCAGGTCCGGTCCTAAGGTCGGTCGGCTCCAGAACCTTATTTCTAAATTCTCTTTTCAACTCCAAACTTCTCCTCATATATCCTAATATGTTATAACCTCATTTGGGCACCTCAAATACACCTTAAGCCCTCCACTAAACACATTAAATCATTCACCAAGATCCACCTTAGTCATTATGCATTTTCCTTGTAATAATGCCAACACTTGTAATGTTTTTCACTAGGTTTCTAGGTGGTGATTCATACCTAGTATAACCACTATGCCATATGCTTCCTCACCACTATAACATCATCTCCCATGCATCTTTCACCATCTAAAACTCTTTTATGCATTTACTTAAAGTTCCTTCACAAGCTTAAACTTCCATCCATCAACACATTATTTCCTTCCTAATTGTTCACCAACATTTGCCTAAGTCCTAAATACTCATTAAAGCACTTTATCTCACCCCTTTTTCATCACGACAACCTCTAGAACATCCTAGTACTTCCTTAGTCATTAAATCCCCTTAGAATATCTTAAACACTTAAGTTCTCCTTTAAATTTTGCCATGGGTTCTCTAGTATATAGTACATCCTAACACTTGGTTTTTCTCCATCAAACAACCAATACCACTCAAATTCTCATCACCACACCTTAACACACAATTTACACCACATCATCATATAGTGCATAAACTTAAATGCTTGGCACTTAGGCCCTTAAATGACAATAATCTTAACCACTGAATTTCCTCATATATTTGCCTTCAACCTGCGAATACACACAACAAGGCTCCCATTGAAATAAAATGCTTCTTGTAATTCACCTTGATGTTCTTAAACTATCTCTTTTTCTCATTTGCTCCTTAGTCACAAGTTCACAAGTATAGTCATTGTTTCTCCTAGGTTATATATGACCCTTTTCTAATGTAAACTCTCTACTAGACTCATCACATATCTAAATCTCATTCCCTTAAACAATAAAACACCTTAAGGTAAGTAATTTACCTTGTTCTTTTACAAGCTTTAAAAGCTTTCTTCCTTAAGTTTTTCCTTGCTCAATCTCAGTCACCAATATATAACTCCTTGCCAATGTTCTAACCAATATCCAATGACTCCAATGAGTACTAGATAATACATTAACCCTAAGGAACAAACCCTAGGTTAAAAATGTGCTTTTAGGTATTAAGGTGATTGTTTTACCTTGGTTTCTCAAGACAAGCTTCGATATGAAGCAAGAAGGACCTCCTCAATCCTTTGAAGAGTAGAAAACAAGCTAGAACAAGGCATAAACATGGAGTCCCATGAGTGCAAATTTCAGACAAGGAAAGAAATGATGGAAACCTAGATTTTCTTACACTTTCTTTACCTTAAGAGAATGGAGAAGCCAATAGAGTCTCCAAACTTGAATTTCCTCCTCTAATGGTGGTTTGACTTGGCACCAAAATGAAGCTCTTGAAGTTTTGAAAAGATAGAAAGGAAGAACTTGAGCCAACTAAGAGATATATGTACTTAGTTTTGGTTTTGGAGCTAAAATGAGCAAGATGTGTGCAAGGCTAGATGGAGCTAGCATGGAGGTATGCTTCACGTTAATGGAGAAGGGAGAGAGAGCAAGAAACCGTGGGAAACAAAGGAGAATGAAGAAGTGAGGAGAGAGGTAAGTAAAGTGTGATATTTATGTTAAAAGGTGAATAGTACTTTTGCTTTATAAGTCTTTATTTGCTTAATGAGTCATGAAGGTGGTGACTCACCTTATAAGAAACCGGCCCCCATTAGTAACAAGGGGTACTTAAGTCTTTGTTGACCAAACATCTCACTTATATTGACTTATGTTATAAACTAGCTTAATTAATTTACTATTCACAAAACAAGGCACATTGTTGTGAAATTTTTGATTTCCCATTGATGTAGACTTCCAAATGTGATACTATATAGTACACATGTTAATTAAAGAGTAATGATGGACATTTAGCCATTCAAAACTTATTTACAAGACAATTTTTCAAAAATGTGCTTTAAGACTCCTTAAAGCACATTTTGTGTTTTAACTTGTTTTCAAGCTTGGTTTTCTTTGGTAATTGATTTAAAATGACCATTAGGATATTACTAAGGTTTTAGAATAATATTTGGGTACTCTCCCAAGCCTCTCCAAGCTTAGAGCACGTTTTTGTTTAAACTGCTCTTTTGGTGTTTCCTTATATTTTCTTTGATTAGAAATGTTTCTTAATGTTTATAAGGCATTATTTAGCCTCCTTATATCTTAGTTTATCATTTAAACACCATATCTAAGTTTGGGGTATTTCAATCTACCCCCCTTAAAAGAACTTTGTCCTCAAAGTTCACATATGTACTTAACCATTCACGGTACTTAATTCCCTTAATCTTTACATCACATCTTATATTCACATTCACACATCTCAAGACTCAAAAGTCACTCTCAAATACAATACTAAGTTATTATACATAACTCAAACTTAACACCAAAGTTGTAGCAACTTACACAATTCACCTCTTAAACAACCAAACAACGACAAACATGATCGTTTCCTAACTCAAAAGCAAGGAAAGCTCTACCCCCCCTTAAAAAGGGGTAAACGCCCCATACCCTATACAGACATCTAGTCAGTAAAACAAAGAAGGGTACTTCGCCCTCATCTTATCCTCTATATCCACTCCTCTTCGCATCCTGGTTAGACCAAGAACCTTCACCAGTCGCACTGACTTGTGGCGAGTGGTCCCTAGTCTAACTGTCCAGATTCTCTGAGGAGTCTCCACGGATCTCATATTTGGTTCTAAAGTCAACCTCTCAGGTTCTACACCTGGGGGGGTGGTGCATGTATTTCTTTAGCTGTGAAATGAAAACATCATGCACTTTACCCAGCTCAGCAGTAATTCAACCTGTAAGCAACCGGGCCCACCCGCTCCGTAATCTCATAAAGACCAACAAATTTCGGGCTTAATTTGTCCTTCTGCCCAAACCTGAATACACCCTTCATCGGTGAAACTCGTAGAAATACCTGGTCGCCCACTGTGAACTCCAGGTCCCGTCGTCGAACATCAGCATACGACTTCTGCCTATCTTGAGCAGCTTTCATATTCTCCCTGATTTGCTGAACTTCAGCCTTAACTTGTTCTAAGTACTCGGTCCTATAATGACCGTCTCACTCGACTCATCCCAGCAGAGCGGTGTACGACATGGTCTACCGTACAGCGCTTGAAAAGGTGCCATCTTGATCGAAGCGTGATAGCTGTTGTTGTATGAAACTCGATCAGATGTAGTCTGTCAATCCAACTGCCCTGGAAGTCTAAGGCACATGCTCTCAGCATGTCCTCGAGTGTCTGAATAGTACGCTCAGTCTGACCATCTGTCTGAGGATGGAACGCGGTACTCAGCTTGAGTTCTGTACCCAACGCTTCTCTGGTAGCTCTCCAATACCTCGAAAGGAATCTGGTATCTCTATCTGACACTATGGTCTTTGGTATCCCGTGATGTCTCATGATTTCTTTCTCAAATAACTCAGCTTATTTGGTTACCTTCCAAGTATCCTTCATCGGTATGAATCGGGCTACTTTGGTAAGGCGATCCACCACCACCCATATCATGTTGAGACCTCCCCTAGCAGGTGGAAGCCCAACTACGAAGTCCATGGAGATATCATGGAACTTCCACTCTGGAACTGGCATCGACTGTACCATTCCGCCCGGTCGTCGGTGCTCGAATTTCACCTTCTGGCATGTGAGACACCTCATGACAAACTCGGTAACATCTGTCTTCATCCCCGACCACCAGAAGTATCTCTTCATGTCTTTATACATTTTAGAGGCTCCCGGATGGATGGAAACTGAAGAACAGTGTGATTCCCTAAGTATACGGTCTTTCAGATCCGTGTTGCCCCGTGGTATGCATAACCGGCCCTTAAGTCTGATCAGATCATCATCATGAAGTCTGAAGTCATATTTCTGACTCTCAAAGGTACCATCTGTCAGTTTCTGTCTGACCTCTCTCATGTACTCATCTGTCCTCTGATCCTCTCGCACCTCATCAACCAAGCTGAAGAAAGAAACTAGCGAATGGAGTGAGTGTGCTCGACGGCTCAGGGCATCTGCTACAACATTGGCCTTCCCCTCTTTGTATTGGAGGTCAATGTCATAGTCTTTCAGAAACTCTAACCATCTCCTCTATCGAAGGTTTAACTCCTTCTGAGTGAATATGTGTCTCAGACTCTTGTGATCGGTGTAGATCATGACACTAACCCCATATAAGTAGTGGCGCCATATCTTCAAAGCGAAGACTACAGCTCCCAGCTCTAAATCATGTGTGGGGTAGTTCTCCTCATGTTTCTTCAACTGGCGTGAGGAATATGCCACCACCTTACCATGTTGCATGAGCACGCAACCCAGCCCTCTGCCGGATGCATCACAATAAACCTCAAAGCCCTCTGTACCGTCTGGAATGGTCAGAACCGGTGCAGTGGTCAGTGAGTCCTTCAAGCGCTGAAATGATCTCTCACAGTCAACTGTCCACAAGAACGGTGCATCCTTCTTCATCAGACTGGTCATCGGCTTCGCGACCTTGCTGAAATCCCTAACAAACCTCCTGTAGTAACCTGCCAGACCGAGAAAGCTCCGGATGTCGGTAACAGTCTTCGGCCTTGGCCAAGTACGTACGGCATCAATCTTTGCTGGATCCACTGCGATCCCAGCATCTGAGATGACATGACCAAGGAAAGAGACCTGGTCAAGCCAAAACTCACATTTGGAGAACTTAGCATATAGCTGGTTCTCCCTCAGTATTTCTAATACCCTCCTCAGATGTTCCTCATGTTCAACCTTAGACTTCGAGTATATCAAAATGTCATCAATCAAAACCACAACCGACTTGTCCAGCTGCTCCCGGAACAAGCGGTTCATCAGATCCATAAATTTCGCCGGTGCATTCGACAAACCGAACGGCATCACTGTGAACTCATAGTGGCCGTATCGTGTCCGGAATGCCGTCTTCTCAATGTCTCCCTCTTTAATGGCTATCTGATGATACCCCGATCTGAGATCAATCTTGGAAAATACAGACGCTCCCTTCAACTGATCGAACAGATCATCAATGCGGGGTAGTGGGTACTTATTCTTCACTGTAACTGCATTCAGCTCTCTGTAGTCGATGCAGAGGCGGAGACTACCATCATTCTTCTTCACGAAGAGGACTGGCGCTCCCCATGGTGACACACTTGGTCTAATGAATCCCTTATCCAACAAATCTTTCAATTGTTCTTTTAACTCAGTCATTTCTGCCGGAGCCATACGGTATGGTGCCTTGGCTATCGGTCCGGTACCAGGTAGCAGCTCGATGGTGAACTCTACCTCCCGAGTGGGTGGCATGCCGGGCAGTTCCCGTGGAAACAAGTCGGGGAACTCCGACACTACCGGTAAGTCGGGGTCGAACTCAGGGTCTCTCTCTATGTCCTGTACATAGCAGAGGTACACTTCTTCCTTTCTCCTTAATTCCTTGTACATTTCCATGGCGGTGATGATCTTAGTCGAAGGCTCTCTGGGCCTCTGGCGGTATGATATTGTTACCCCAGACGGACTCCTGAGCAGCAATCTATGCTCGGCGCAGAGGATACGTCCCTTGTGCCGCTCCAACCAGTTCATCCCGAAGATAGCATCAAACCCTAGCTTACTAAACTCAATGAAACTGACTGGAAAGTCTTCTCCCTTAATTCTGATAGTGGCTCCTCGGTAGTAACGAGTGCAACGAACCTTCTCCTTAGACGGGAGCGTAACCGTGAAGTCGGGTAGCTCATCAGCGTCTAGCCCCAACCTGCTCGCGAATGATGCCGAGACAAAGGTATGCGAGGCCCCTGAGTCGAAGAGAACTGATGCCTCAATCCCATTAATCGGAAAGGTGCCGGTGAGGATAGTACCGCTGGCGTCGGCCTGTGCCTCTGTAAGTATGCTTAGTGCACCTTCCGTACCGAGTCCATAACCTAATTGTGTTCACAAGCTTCATGAGTATTGATGGTATAACGAGAGTCGTAACAATTTATATGAACAACACTGTTATTTTATTTATAACCATCCTTTTTACAACGTGAGCTTTAATCTTACATCTCATCCTTCATCTCATTCTAACATTACATGGCTAATATTGTCTAAAGGTTAGGTTCAATCTTCCTGGTCTCATATGCGTCGCATTGATTAATGCTGATGGTGCTGTATTCAGCTTGACTCTCTTAATCCCATGGTATAACATCCTTGATTCTCCTCCCATAATTAACACATCACCTGACTTAAGTACCAACTTTTTTGCACGGTCCGCACGCTTCTGCTCACCGTATAAAAATTCTGCATCATCCCCAATGGACCAAGACACTACGGGTATCCCTCTTTCGAGAGACTCCGTTGTCTCGTCCTTATCCTGGTGTAGTCCCAGTTTCCCATCCTTCTCGTAGAAGTTTACAATGCAAATGTCTGCTTGAATGTCTAGAATCGGTTCAGCTTCCAACTGCTGAGCGATTTCCACGACTTGTGTAATAACTGGATGGAACTCTTCGGGTATTTCCGGTGGTGAGACTCCATCTTGCATCCTCGTGGTTTGGTAATTCTTGGCATACGGATTCCAATCCTTGCCCAAGCTCATCATTTTTAATCTCATCCTTGTTCCCTCTGGGTACTCCGGTGTGTAAAAACCTCCCGGTCCCATTCCTAGTTTGCATCTTCTGATGATGGCTATTTGTGCTTCGGGTGTCAGGTATCCCCTTAATAAAATCATACCTGGGCGGATAACCTGACATTGTTCGGTTGGAAAGTCTATGGTTTCGATGTTGGTGTGCTCCGGGTTAGGTGTAGATGGTATTGGGTAGCAGATGTTGAATCTTCCTAAATTGGTAGTAGGTTATATCTTACTTAAGTTCTAATCTCATCTTATTCTTACTTAACTCATTTATTCACCAAACATGCATGATAATGCGGTAAGCAGGTAGTTTTTATTACTAAATGGTTATAGCGGTACCTGGCCTCGATGAGGGTTCAGGCTCATCGTCCTGGTCCACCATGTGTAGTGTGGGTCCCGGCTTCTGGGTCACCCTTGGGTTCTTGTCTGCCGCCTGCTGCACCTTCCTCTGACCGTCAGATCCAGCTCCCTGATCGGTCTTGCCCTTGCCCCTGGTGTCGGGCCTATAGGCTCTGCTAGCAGGGTTCCGGTAACACTCATATGCCCGGTGTCCATAAACTCCACAAAAGTTGCACTCCACCTTGTTCCCTTTACAATCGAGCCCGGGGTGGTCCTTGTGACACCACCTACAGATGAAGCGTCTCTAGTAGCCACCACCGGCTCCCTTCTCAGTCTCAGATCCTGATGATTCATAATGTCAATTCTCATATCTCAAACGGTTACTAATTTGTTTCTTAACTCATTCAATATCAATTCCTTACCCTTTGGCGCCCTAGAGCGCAGGGGTGTAGCTGTATAAGCATACGTCAACTTCAATGGCTCTTCCGGAGCCTTCTCCTTTTCCTCCTTCCCCTTTGGGTTCTGATTTTTCTGGGCCTGAGGCTGGTACTTTTGTTTCTTGTACCCTCCTTGCCCTTGACTCTCCGAGCTCTTACCAGCATTCTTTCTCTTAGCATTCTCCTCGTCCCTCAGCTAGACGGTTATCTCAACCTTAGCAGCGGCGTGATAGCACTCCTGCTTTTCCATTGTATTAGTCACTCTTATTTCTCATAATCTAAATCTTACTCATTACTTACTCAAATCTCAATTATTCTTATTACCTGCAAGGTAGTGTAACTCGTCGGCCCCATGCCGTAGCGGAGTCGATGGCTAAGCCCGCCATAGAAGCGGTCCACCAGGATCTGGTCAGAATATCCAAGACCTGGCAGAAGACGGAGCAAGGCGGTGAACTCTGAGTAATACTCGTCCACCGTCATCTTGTCTGTCTGCTTAAGCGCATCCAACTGCAAGCGCTTCTTCGTCTGAACATGGGCGGGGTAGTACTTTGCTCGTAGCAAGGCGGTGTACTGCTCCCAGCCGAACTCTGGATTGGCCACATGCTCGGCCCTCACCAGCTTCCACCAATCGCCTGCCGCCCCCTTCAGATAGAAAGCAGCTAGACGCACCTTGATCCCAGCAGGGACATCAAGGGTCTCAAAGGCGGTCTCCAACTCGGAGATGTACGCCTCAAGCTTGACGGGATCGGTCTCCCCCTTAAAGTGCACGGGTCGAAGATCTGCAAGACTCTTCACCCAATTTGGTTCCCTGGGTTGTGGCGGTGGAGGTGGGGCACCCACACCAGGCTAATAGCCCATATGCCCTAATGCGGCAGCTACGATCTCTGCGATCGTCTGCCCTCCAGGTATTCCTGAAGCATCATCACCTTGGCCGCGACCTCGGCTTCCCCTAGGACGTCCTGCCATCTGAACAAGCATAACTTACATTAGATTCGTATTCACCACTATTTGGATTAACGAATTTATAACGTCCGTAGACGGTAAAGACGATCCACACTTATTAGTGGTCATCTTACACTACTCACTCTAACTTCTCACACCCTTAACCCATCACTTATTCCTTAACTTATATCCTAACTCGGTGGTTACTCATGTCCGGTATTTCTTGATCAGAGCGTAACTACGCTCTGATACCACTTTTTGTAACACCCCATCCAAAGCCAATCGTGGTTATCGTAAAACTAAACCCTTAATCGAATGCGTCGCAGCGGAGTTAATAAACACCTGGACATTGCCACGGTCTGATCATTAGAATATACCGGCCTTAACATTTACAATACTTATCCAAAATACTTAACCAATCCAAAACATCACCATCCATAATACCACAACCAACCGAGTACAAGTAGCTAAGACATAGTCACAACCTTACATCAGTTTAAATATAAACAGACGGGTGCACAGGCGCAACCCGTACTCAAAATAAACAGCCCATCCTAAGTCTAACCGCTCCTACTCTCGTAGTGCATCCTCATGGGTCTCTTACCTGCAAGTGTAAAAACAGCCCCCAAAGGGGGTCAGCACGAATGCTGGTACACCCTCTCATGGCCCCCAAGCTAACGGGGCTATGACGACTAATTGTCGATAGCATGGAAATTGATTACATACACAAGCATAATATGAAGTGCAATAACAATAACCTCAGATGAACATATATAGTTCACAAACAATGCACGACTCAAGCGTTCCCTTATCAAGTGGGTTAGTAACCCCCTCCTTAGTCCTCATTTCCTTAACCTCAGTTCCTTACCTTACCTTAATCTTAATCTTAATCTTAATCTCAGTATACAAACCGTTCCTGGAAGGGAATGGTTGTAGCTTAATTCGAACCTAGGATTTAGGTGATCCCACCGCACCATCTTAATGCCACCTACTCTGGACGGGAGTCCAGCGTAGCTGAGCCGGCAACCGGCCCTAGGCTACAAGTCCGAAGACAAGTCCTTAAGCGGAGGGCGGATCTGATTCAGATACCGTCCCCCTTTTTCCTTAGCATGCATGACCGGAGATCGGTCCCGGGTTTCCTCACTCAAGTTCCAGTTAGTAGAAATCTTAATCACCATGTGCTAGCTAAGCCTTAACGGGCATTAACCAACAACCACCAAACTTAACTCTTATTCTTAACTCAGTAAGTACTAAACTTAGTTAGTAGCAATCTCAAGTCTCGCGGGTTAGTGTAAAGATAACACAACACAACGAGAACAAATATAACCGGTTGCATGCTTTTTCTTGTTTTAGTCATAGCAATTAAACAGATAGCACACAAGCCGAGGGACACCTCGTTAGCAAGCAGGTCACAAGAAAGATTGTACCGTTCACCATCGATCGTTGTTTGATTAACCTTCTTCGGGGTCCCAATTCACAAACCTAAATCATTCATTCATTTTTAGGTCATTAGTCATTTGCACCTTACTTAACTCACTTAGTCTCTAAAGATTCCCATTCAATAACCTCTTAAGTCTTTGCCACTTAGCTTACAAACTTAACTTTAAACATTGAAATTTATACTTAACTTAACTTAATCCCTTAAGTTCTTAGGGTCCTAATCATTACCACCCTACCAAAGGTATACCTTATTACCTATTACCATTCTTAGAATTCAATTTTTTTTTTATTTGTAGGCTCGACCGAACTTCCGACCAACCTTACCTAAGGTCGGTCCATTCCAGAACACATTACCGTTTGAAAATTCTACCCCGACTGACCTTGCAAGTCCGGTCCCAAGGTCGGTCCATTCCCGAGAGTTTTCCCCGAGGGAAATTTAAGCTCGACCGAACTTGCCAAGTCCGGTCCCATGTTCGGTCGATTCCAGAGACTTATTACCGTACAAAATTCTAGGCATGACCGACCTTGCAAGTCCGGTCCCAAGGTCGGTCCATTCTAGAGACTTAATTCCTTCACAAAATACATGCCCGACCGAACTTGTAAGTTCGGTCCTATGTTCGGTCGATTCCAGAAACTTTCTCCGGTAGTGTAATCAGAGCTCGACCGACCTTGCAGGTCCGGTCCTAAGGTCGGTCGGCTCCAGAACCTTATTTCTAAATTCTCTTTTCAACTCCAAACTTCTCCTCATATATCCTAATATGTTATAACCTCATTTGGGCACCACAAATACACCTTAAGCCCTCCACTAAACACATTAAATCATTCACCAAGATCCACCTTAGTCATTATGCATTTTCCTTGTAATAATGCCAACACTTGTAATGTTTTTCACTAGGTTTCTAGGTGGTGATTCATACCTAGTATAACCACTATGCCATATGCTTCCTCACCACTATAACATCATCTCCCAAGCATTTTTCACCATCTAAAACTCTTTTATGCATTTACTTAAAGTTCCTTCACAAGCTTAAACTTCCATCCATCAACACATTATTTCCTTCCTAATTGTTCACCAACATTTGCCTAAGTCCTAAATACTCATTAAAGCACTTTATCTCACCCCTTTTTCATTACGACAACCTCTAGAACATCCTAGTACTTCCTTAGTCATTAAATCCCCTTAGAATATCTTAAACACTTAAGTTCTCCTTTAAATTTTGCCATGGGTTCTCTAGTATATAGTACATCCTAACACTTGGTTTTTCTCCATCAAACAACCAATACCACTCAAATTCTCATCACCACACCTTAACACACAATTTACACCACATCATCATATAGTGCATAAACTTAAATGCTTGGCACTTAGGCCCTTAAATGACAATAATCTTAACCACTGAATTTCCTCATATATTTGCCTTCAACCTGCGAATACACACAACAAGGCTCCCATTGAAATAAAATGCTTCTTGTAATTCACCTTGATGTTCTTAAACTATCTTTTTTTCTCATTTGCTCCTTAGTCACAAGTTCACAAGTATAGTCATTGTTTCTCCTAGGTTATATATGACCCTTTTCTAATGTAAACTCTCTACTAGACTCATCACATATCTAAATCTCATTCCCTTAAACAATAAAACACCTTAAGGTAAGTAATTTACCTTGTTCTTTTACAAGCTTTAAAAGCTTTCTTCCTTAGGTTTTTCCTTGCTCAATCTCGGTCACCAATATATAACTCCTTGCCAATGTTCTAACCAATATCCAATGACTCCAATGAGTACTAGATAATACATTAACCCTAAGGAACAAACCCTAGGTTAAAAATGTGCTTTAAGGTATTAAGGTGATTGTTTTACCTTGGTTTCTCAAGACAAGCTTGGATATGAAGCAAGAAGGACCTCCTCAATCCTTTGAAGAGTAGAAAACAAGCTAGAACAAGGCATAAAAATGGAGTCTCATGAGTGCAAATTTTCAGACAAGGAAAGAAATGATGGAAACCTAGATTTTCTTACACTTTCTTTACCTTGAGAGAATGGAGAAGCCAATGGAGTCTCCAAACTTAAATTTCCTCCTCTAATGGTGGTTTGACTTGGCACCAAAATGAAGCTCTTGAAGTTTTGAAAAGATAGAAAGGAAGAGCTTGAGCTAACTAAGAGATATATGTACTTAGTTTTGGTTTTGGAGCTAAAATGAGCAAGATGTGTGCAAGGCTAGATGGAGCTAGCATGGAGGTATGCTTCATGTTAATGGAGAAGGGAGAGAGAGCAAGAAACCGTGGGAAACAAATGAGAATGAAGAAGTGAGGAGAGAGGTAAGTAAAGTGTGATATTTATGTTAAAAGGTGAATAGTACTTTTGCTTTATAAGTCTTTATTTGCTTAATGAGTCATGAAGGTGGTGACTCACCTTATAAGAAACCGGCCCCCATTAGTAACAAGGGGTACTTAAGTCTTTGTTGACCAAACATCTCACTTATATTGACTTATGTTATAAACTAGCTTAATTAATTTACTATTCACAAAACAAGGCACATTGTTGTGAAATTTTTGATTTCCCATTGATGTAGACGTCCAAATGTGATACTATATAGTACACATGTTAATTAAAGAGTAATGATGGACATTTAGCCATTCAAAACTCATTTACAAGACAATTTTTCAAAAATGTGCTTTAAGACTCCTTAAAGCACATTTTGTGTTTTAACTTGTTTTCAAGCTTGGTTTTCTTTGGTAATTGATTTAAAACGACCATTAGGATATTACTAAGGTCTTAGAATAATATTTGGGTACTCTCCCAAGTCTCTCCAAGCTTAGAGCACGTTTTTGCTTAAACTGCTCTTTTGGTGTTTCCTTATATTTTCTTTGATTAGAAATGTTTCTTAATGTTTATAAGGCATTATTTAGCCTCCTTATATCTTAGTTTATCATTTAAACACCATATTTAAGTTTGGGGTATTTCACTCATGGACCCTAGTTAACCTAGTTATGCACAAATGTCAAATCGAAAAGAAAACGAAAATTTGAAAAGTCCGGGGCCACGGACAGGGCGTCCGTGGGTAAGGACATAAGTTGGAAAAATCTAGAAAATTCAAAAATTTAATTCCCGCCGCGGTCCGGGGGTGTCCGTGGCCTCGGACAGGCCGTCCGGGACCCCGGACAGGCTATCCGTAGTCTATGACCACCCTCGGACGGCGGCCTTCTGGTGTTTCCCGGTGGGTTTTCGGCTCAAATTTATGGGTGTGTTCCTTGAAAGATTTACAATATGTTAGTAATCAAAAGATTTCAATTTGAAGCCAAAATAATGACGAAACTTAGCAAACAAGTTAAAGGGCAGAAACAAAGAAAAATGCTAACTCAGGAGCCAAAAAGGTTCGGTGTGATTCCAAATTTTCACAGAAAGTTAATGAAGTCGAGAGGAGTTAGAAAACCTGAATAATAATCTGTTTTACCTTCGGATTCAAGGTGTTTCTTCACATCGAGATTCTTTGGAGGCCTCGTGGATGCCGGTTCTGAACTGAGATCGACCCGAGCTTCTAACGCTTGAGAATTGGTGGTGCTCTTCACATTTTAGTGGTGGTTTGATGGTGATTTGATGATTGTGGATGTAACGGGAGTTGAAGAATGTGTTATGGCGTTGATTTTGGTGAGTGTTCGGTGTTTGATTGTGACTCGGGAGTTCAAAACATGGAGAGAATGAGACGGCTGGCTTCTTTGATCGTCTAGGGTTCTTGAAGCTCTGGTTTGATCAAGAGATAAGGTTCCTTATATAGGCTTCCTTAAAGATAGAAAAATCCGGTAAAAACCGAGATTTACCGACGTTTTAGCTTAATGGCTTCCAAAAGAAATTTGACTATGAAACTTTAACCACGTGTAAAGGATGATATTCTGATTTTTCCAAGGTGGAATCGAATTTTTTTAGATATTGGAATATTTTTAAATTCAATTTCTCGTCAGATTCAATCAGAAATTACTAGAAAATTATTGAAAATTCGAAAAATCAAAATTCCAAAGCCATTATGCTTAAAATGTCATCCTCTATCATGGGTCAAAATTTCAAAGCATTTAGAGTTGATTTTAACCATTTTCAGGGGAGAGAGAAAGCTCATAAGGGGTTAGGAGCCTTGAAAAATTACGAAAATGCCCCTGAAGATGATTAAGCTATCCCTAGCACTCCGAATGTGCTGATCGAACTGGGAATCCTCGCCACTTGACCAAACTAGCCTATTAGTGGAGACTCTCATCCGGGGGATTCAAAATTTTGGGTATAACAGATTGCCCCCCGTCAACTAGGCTTTTTAATGGAAATGAAAAGGCTAGATGCTTGAGTGATACCCCAAAATTTTGGATCTTAAAGGACCTCGTATGCCTTTTGAAATCCAGTGGGTTGTGTCGAGCTATGCGAAGGCGCTGACTACCTAAAGGAGAAGGAGATGTTGTTAAACTATTCGAAGGCGCCAGCTACCTGAAATTATGATATGTTGTCGAGCTATTCTAAGGCACTGACTACCTAAAATGATGATATGTTGTCGAGCTATTCTAAGGCGCTGACAACCTAAAGTGATGTCAAGCTATTCTAAGGCGTTGACTACCTAAAGTGATGAAAATGATGTCAAGTTATTCTAAGGCGTTGACTACCTGAAAATGGTGAAAATGATGTCAAGCTATTCTAAGGCGTTGACTACTTGAAAATGATGTCGATGATGTCAAGCTATTTTAAGCCGTTGACTACCTGAAAATGATGTCAATGATGTCAAGCTATTCTAAGGTGCTGACTACCTAAAAATGATGAAAATGAAATAATGTCAAGTGATTCTAAGGCCTTAACTACCTAAAAATGATGAAAATGAAATAATGTCAAGCGATTCTAAGGCGTTGACTACCAAAAAGCGAAAAATGAGATAATGTGTAGATACAGGAATGCTGATATGCTAGCGATGCTGATGATGTTGATGATGCTAATGATGCTGATGATGCTGATGATGATGCTGATGATGTTGATGATCCTGATGATGCTCGGATGCTTTTGGGGACCGAAACCCGTGCCAATGCTCCTGGCTGGACTCATTATGGACTTATTTCCATTGCCCCCAAGCCGGTGTGCAGGGATAACTCCTGGTAAAAACCCTGGGAACTTATTGCCATCGCCCACCATTCATTGATCCCAAAATAAGTTGACATAGCATCGGAGGATTTATTGCCATCACCTCGCCAACTTTATGTCGCCAGGTCTTGTGACGCACCTGGATAATGCAAATAGGTCTTGTGCCTCGCCTATATGAATGAAATGAATGCAATGTGTTTGATAAGAGTAGGTAAACTAAAGAGTGATGCTAGGTCTTACTACGAGCCTAAAGGGATGATTCTAGGTCTTATGACGAGCCTAAAGATGGTTCTAGGAAGCGAAGCATGTTTTATGCAAATGATTATGATGAAAGTCGATTGTGAAAGTGCCAAACATGGCAATGATAAGGTGTATGAAATCCAATTGCAAATAAGGGTCAAAAATTGCCCAAAACCTGAAACTATTGGAAAATGTGCCAAACGTGGCTATGATGAGGATTGAAAATTGTCCAAAACAAGAAATTGCTTGAAAATGTGCCAAACGTGGCTATGATGAGAAAAACTCTACAGAAAAAGGAAAGTGAAATAATCATTTCCTGACTAAGAAGTTCAAATCTGCAATTTGTTTCTTAGAAGATGAACATGCCGTTGGAGGAAGCGTGTGATGTTTTTTGTGGTGCTAAAGGCTTTTACTGGTGTTCAAGATTTATGATAGACCTGGGATTGAGTTGTGATTTTGGATGGTAGTTAGGGTGATGTTTTTGTGAAGGTAAGACTAATGACAGGCCTGAGAGTGTGTGTGGAGGTTAGGGCTTATGTGTACCTGAGGTGTTTGATGTGGGGGTAAGGGCTTATGTGTGCCTGTGGTGGGATGGTGATGCTCAAGCTTTGGGTTTCAATTGGTGTTGTCATGGCAATTGTTGGAACCAACAATTGCCCCCAGTATTTTTCCTTAGGACAATCTGAGCTAGAGTTCATGGCAATCGATCGGAACGATTGATAGCCCCTAGTATTTTCTTTGATTAAGCGTGCAAACGAGTCTCGTCCTCACAGGGTCAAGGCTTATGTTTTGATGTGGTGCTTCCTAACCTACACTTGACGTGTTTGGTGTTTGCACTCATTTCTTGCTTACGGTCACAACTTCTTGACCATTGAATTTGATATTTGATGGATTTACGCATTCGATCTGGTACTTTTACGTGATTAGATACACAACTACTAAGTCAGAAGTCTTTAAAGCTTATTACGTGGCCATGGGGTGTGATGAAAGACAATGGGACCATGGAGGGATATTTGAGGTATGTGGAGCTATAAGGGTGACCAAAGCTGCAACTTACATCTTCTCTCGGATTCATCTTCCTTGTCTTGAAGTCGTCTAGCTGCTTCGTGTTGACGTTGTTTTCGAGCTTCTGGACTTGAACTTTTGAAGTTGTCCTTTACACCATTTCTCTTCTTTTTTTCATTTGGATTTCTTCGAGGCACTTCGGGTTTGCCTTTTTGTTTTATCCTTTCTTGATTCGCCTTCGGGGTTCTTGTGTCTCCTGGTTTTTGAGTTTCGAAATCTGTTTTGATGTGAGCTCTTTGGATCCTGTGTCACTCTGGGACCATTTGCGGATCGCTTCGTCATGCTGATAGTGGCATTGATTCTTTGGACTAATGGGAGCGTTATCTAAGAGTCGGGCTCCTCGATTCCTTTGGTCACCGGCTCGGACATTCATCATTGGCTGGGTTATTTTGTGGAGTTCATAATATCGAAAAGGGATATATGAAAGACTCAACGGGGGTGCCTAGGGTTTAATGACAGGGTTTACAAGCTTTTGGCTATGTGGTGTTGTACCTAGGAGCTTCATCATTCTTGATAGTTGTGTATCCGTTCTTTGTTACTTTTCTCAGGTCTAAGCGTAAATTTACAAAGTATCTCCTTCGGTCGGAGTTATGCCGTTTACCTTACCTTTGAATGTGGTCTCACTGGAGTCATGTAAAAATGACACGCTCGTTCACTCATGGTTTTTCTGCTCTAGACACTCTCTTGAATTTCACTTAGAGACTGGTTCATGCACTTAAACGAAAGATTAAAGACGATGATCCTGAGCTCAGATTGCCCCCAGTATTGATTTGGGGTTTATGATAACACTTACACAGATGTGGATTTTGGAATGCTTTGTGGATGTTTTGGGATAGAATGTGGTGTGTGGATGGACATGTTCACCCTTTAAGAAACAAAAGACAAGTCGCTCTATTCTGTTGTCAGAAAATAATTATTTCATGATCCTTTTTCTTGAAAAACAATTTTTTTTGTTAAATGAATGCACAAAAAATTATGAAAATGGAACTATGCTCTAATTCACAAATGGAAAGATAACATCAAAAATTTAATCTTAGGAAAACTACCTAAAATGATAAAGGAAGCAAGCTACCATAAAAGAAGGAAGCAAGATTGAGAAAAGAAACCTACTTAAATTGAGAAAAATTCTAAAATAGTAATGTTGAATTGTCTGATGCCAACATACTGAAGACTCGAGCTCTCGATCGTCGGGACGCCCTTGAGATGACCGTGATTGTCTTCCTTCTGAACTTCGAGTAGGCTCCGTAAAATGTTTAAACTAGGAATGCCTATGGGTTATGTAGGAGAAACCAGGGCCTGAATCTCTTCCAAACTGAGAGTGAAGTGCATGGGCTAGAGTGATTCCTAGGTTAGAACAGATGTGTGGGCCTGAATACCCTTAATCTGGAAGTGGAGCAAACGGGCTGAAGGAAGCCGCATGGATCGTGAATGGGCCTCTGGGCCGAGAGAGAAACCTTGAAGCCTAAGATTCGTTTGATGTTCTCGTTGGGCCTTAAGGCCAGAAACTGGAATGAACGAGTTATACAAACTATCTTGAATACAAATGTTTTACGCTATGGGCCGAAATTCTGGATTGAAAGCAATGTTTGTGGGCCAAAATTATGAATTGGTCTGTGGGCCCAGATGGAATGATTTATGAGTGTGGTAATTGGGCTGGAATGATTCATGAACTGTGAACTGGTGCCTAGGCTGAAAGTTTTAGAGAATGCGGCACTTGGAATATTCTGAGAATATGGCACCTGGGCCAGAATGCGTTTGAGCTAGAAATAGGGCGCATGGGCCGAAATGATTTCTAAATCATGCTCTAGATGTGAATTGTAATTTGGGCCGAGTAATTCTGATTGAGCCTAAAAGATGATACCTATAACTAGGATTTTGGGCCATAGCCCGAGTGGAAAGTCTTCTTAGACTAGAATGAGCCTTGAAATGGAAAGGCCTGATGGATTTTCATGAATTGCTTTAGGTGGATTTATTTTTCGCGGGCCTAGAACTAAATTGATAATTCAAATTGGGCTAAAAGAGAGAAATCACCTAAGTCTAAACTTTTGGGCCTGAGCCCAAACAAACAATTCATTCATTCAAACCAAACAGGGTCTTTGGAAAAGTTCCGATCAATTCCTAGGCTAGGTAGTGGGCCGATCATACAAGCAGACAAGGCCCACACAAATTCAACATGTCCTCACTTGACGCTTATCCAATTCGGGTACGGATCGATTCGGAGAGGTGCTTGGGGCATGGGCCTAGGTTACCACAAAGGAATAGGGCTTGCACGCTATTCTCTTTGGGCTTCCCCACTTTCTTCACATCACCAAGAGGTGTGCGTCTATGGTCAGGTCTTTGAATGACCAAACAAGGCTAGGTAAGGGCAGTGCCAGGAAAATGCTTGGAGCTAAAGCCCAGGTATTAAGGGGATGTGGTTAGACGACATCCTCCTCTTTTCCCCCACTTATTCACATCACCTTAAAAGGTGTGGGTTCCTGACAAGGGACTCTAAGGCGAGTCCCGGGGTGAAATCGGCTTGCGTGGACCCTCGCTCTCATATGATGCAAAGGTGCAGAAATTTAAATTGCACACGAAAGTAAACAAACAATGTAATAAAAGTCGTAATAAACAATTTCAAGTTAAGCCCTCTTTCTTAAAATTAAACAAGTTAATATTAAGAGTTGGTCCCCAGCAGAGTCACCAGTCTGTGAGCCTCGATTTTTAAACCCATATCCTATGTTGATTAAAGTTGATTTGGATCTGATCGGGTTTTAGGTCCGCATATAACCTAAGTTTAATAACTAAGTCATATAACCATAATTATTAAAACCTAAGCTAGCTCACTGGAACCTATTATGAGTCACCACCTAATTTTAACCTAGGGTAAATTAGGAAAGGTATAGTTCGGGTTCGAGGGCTTGATATTCGACTTAATTAGGGTTCAATTACTTTCATTACCCAAGAAGTCGTTTTTCCTATACTTAGTTTAATTACGGATTATTACGAGTCATTGTAACCTAAGTGCGCAAACTTCTGATTTTTTTGGATTTTTATCAGTTTTTGACAGAAAAAATAAAGAGGAAATTAAAACTACCTAAACTAGGGTTTCGGGGGAAGAATTAGGTCAAATTTTAATTATGTCCGTAGCCACGGACCTAATGTCTAAACCCACGAACCCTAGTTAACCTAGTTATGCAGAAAAGTCAAATCGAAAAGAAAACGAAATTTTGAAAAATCTGGAGCCACGGACAGGGCGTCCGTGGGCCCAGACATAAGTTGAAAAAACCTAGAAAATTAAAAATTCTAATTCCTGCCGCGGTCCGGGGGTGTCTGTGGCCTCAGACAGGCTATCCGTAGCCACGGACCACCCTCAAACGGTGGTGTTCGGGTGTTTCCCGGTGGTGTTTTCGGCTCAAAATTTATGGGTGTGTTCCTTGAAAGATTTACAAGATGTTAGTAATCAAAAGATTTCAATTTGAAGACAAAATAATGATGAAACTTAGCAAAAAAGTTAAAGGGCAGAAACAAAGAAAAACGCTAACTCAAGAGCTGAAAAGGTTCGGTTTGATTCCAAATTTTAACAGAAAGTTAATGACGTCAAGGGGAGTTAGAAAACCTGAATTATAACCTGTTTTTCCTTCGAATTCAAGGTGTTTCTTCACGTCAAGATTCTTCAGAGGCCTCGTGGATGCAGGTTCCGAACTAAAATCGACCCGAGCTTCTGACTCTTGAGAATTGAAGGTGTTCTTCACGTTTTAGTGGTGGTTTGATGATAATTTGATGATTGTAGATGTAACGGGAGTTGAAGAATGTGTTTTGGTGTTGATTTTGGTGAGTTTTCGGTGTTTGATTGTGACTCGGGAGTTCAAAACATGGAGAGAATGAGATGACTGGCTTCTTTGATCATCTAGGGTTCTTGGAGCTATGGTTTGATCAAGAGATATGGTTCTTTATATAGGCTTCCTTAAAGATAGAAAAGTCCGGTAAAAACCAAGATTTACCGATGTTTTAGCTCAAGGGCTTCCAAAAGGAATTTGACTATGAAATTTTAACCACGTGTAAAGGATGATATTTCTGATTTTTCCAAGGTGGAATCGATTTTTTTTGATATTGGAACATTTTTAAATTCAATTTCTCGTCAGATTCAATAAGAAATTATTAGAAAATTATTAGAAATCTGAAAAATCAAAATTCCAAAGCCATTATGTTTAAAATGTCATCCTCTATCATGGGTCAAAATTTCAAAGCATTTTGAGTTGATTTAAATCATTTTCAAAGGAGAGAGAAAGCTCATAGGGGGCTTAGGAGTCTTGAAAAATTACGAAAACGCCCCTAAAGATGATTAAGCTGTCCGTAGCACTTTGAAATGTGCCATCGAACTGGGAATCCTCGCCACTTGACCAAACTAGCCGATTAGTGGGGCTCTCTTCTGGGGGGTTTAAAATTTTGGGTATAACAGTTGGTTAGTCACCTTAAAATGATGGTTGAAGGATTTGGAAAAGTAGTGTAAAAAGCTGTAGCAAAAATAGTGGATAAGTGTCTTGGACTTGTTTGAGAAGAACTAGAATGTTAACCTTGTGAATGGTGAGTGAGCTTGAGTAATAAGATTGCAAATGACTAGGAAGGATTTAGAATGGTCAAAATGCTTGAGGGAAACTTGTAAACTGCCATGAGAAAGGTGGGAAATGCACTAGTGTGCATAAGTACAAAAATGGGAATTGGAAATTTGTAGTATTAAGCAAGAATGGAGTGATAAGGTTGAGCAATGATTTAAGGAGGTTTAAAGAGTGTTTACGGTGTTAAAACATGTTTGGAAACATGTGGAAAGATTAAGAAAAGATGGGGTGAAGATTAAGGTGGGAATTGGGGTTGAAAAATGTCAATTTAGCAGCTTTTTAGCAGGGTCCGGGACTTAGTCCTTGGACAAAGTCCCGAACCACCCTAAAAATGTCCCGAGAGTGATTCCAACAACTGGTCCGGGACCTAAGACCAGGACCAAGTCCCGGACCAGCACATTTTTCCTGCCAAAAGTTAGAATCTGCATTGGTCCGGGACTTAGGGGCCGGACCAAGTCCCATACCATATCCAGAATTGCACCGCAAGTGTTTTAAAGGTTCTAAATGATGGGGAATTGAATGGTAATGGTTTTAGATGATGTTTAGGACTTGTTTGGTGACATGTAAAGGCCCTTAGAAGTACAAACAAGTGATAGATTGATTGTGGAAGTGAGAACTTAAGTTCATAAGAGTAAAGTTAAGAGTAACGGGGTTAAATATGGGCGCATGAGTCGTTTAAATATCGTATTACCTTAATGTTAATAGAACTACTTGAAACGTTATCAGTGGTTCAAGAATAGTCCGAGGCACATGAGATGACACGTTAGAGTAATTCCATGGTGAAAGGTATGGTTTTCTTGCAACTTGTGTTCTGCTGAGTCTTCTCGGCTAGTGTGCTGTCTACTTGTGTGCCGACCTAACAAGATAAATGCATGAAAAAAAATTATTGCATTGTTATGTATCTTGATGCATGTTGTATGTGCTAACCATCCATGTTTGATTATATGGTCTAACTTAGAGTTGTAGACCGACTCATAAGTGAGTAAGAATTGGTTAGTGACTCGTAGAAAGAGTCATCCCACAAATAATGGAACATGGAAAACACATAAGAATTATAAACTAGAGAACAACAATAGTTCAAACTTAATGAACTCACTTGAACGTGAGAAGCTACGGGACTTGTGATCTCCCTCTTTAACGGTTAGAGTACCGAAACGAAACAGTCCACGAAATGAACAATGGTGGAAAGACATAAAGAACCTCCATTAGGAGAACAACGAAAGTTCAATGTTATGAACTCATGATAAAATTAAAAAGAAATATAAGGGACCACCAAATCCCTTATAAGAGATAGTCGACCTCCTATATGAGGAGCCGCCCCGGTATGAGAAATAACCCGACGTATAAGTATACGAAATGTTGGGGCAACCCTTAAAATTTAGAATACAAGAATTCAAGTAAATTCCCTAAGTCATTAGATGACATCGAGAGTGATGCTTCTAGACTAATATACATAAATATGTTACGACTCCGAGAGGGGAGTATCTGGGAATGTGAGAATTCCGGTAGAGATACGGACGTTTGTGTAAGTAAGTAACTAAGAGAGTAGTTCCAGTCGCTAGTTGAACCTTCCCACCAAGCTAGACCTAGAGTATGGTCGAAACTGGGGAAGTAAGAGTAGGCTTGAAAGCCCGGTGGTGAGTCTTGTGTATGACTCTGCCCGGAGGCCATGTGTATTGGCTTAAGAATTATTTAAGAGAAGATAATTGAGAAAGTAAGAATGAGACTGGTAGTGTCTAAACTAAGAGAACAAATAAATATCCAATGAGAATGGAACAGTATTGAACAATGAGAACGAGTCGTTAGTGAGGTAGAACCCTCATGGCCTAAGAGTGAGATTGTGTAAAGTAACTAACTAATATGTTAGTCTCACTGATTGTATTCTATGTTTGAATACTTGTTATGATGCGAGCATGATATATGTTTTTGCACTTCATGTCATGATTTAAATAAAATCAATCGCATGCTAAGATGAGAATTAGTTGAGTGTGGCACGGTAGTAGCAGGTTGCATGAAATTGAGCATGCCGGGTGACTTGCCGGATCAACTCCGTCCGGCATAAGACTTCCTCCGAAATCCCGGGTGAAGAACACCCGGCACAATACACGGCAAATGCAAACTCGAAATTCAAAATAAAGAATTATAGTATAGGAACTAATATAATAGAGAAATAACGGAAGGGGTAGACAATAATGCATTTAAATTTGTAAAACTCAACAGCGTATGAAATTTTGAAAACAATTTGAACATGCCAGACATGATGCCGGGCCTATCCTGTCCGGCATCGGACTTTCTCCGGGTTTGCCGGGTGACAGATGCCCGGCACTTCGCACGGCACATTCAAATCTGCGAAACTAAGTGCGAAAATAAATTAAAGAATCAAAGAATAAAGAATAGGGCGTTTTACCGAATTTAGGACTTGGACTAATTCCAAGTCCCCGGCAACGGCGCCAATTTGCTAACAGGAAAATTGTAGGGAAAAACTATATACAAAATGAATAAAATAAATTAATAACTAATCCTACAACTCTACTACGGGTAGCAAATAAAACCCGGTCGGAGTATAGAGTAAATATATTACGACCGAGAGTATCGAACCCAAGGGACTTATAGAAAACTAGTCCTAATCCGGGCAAAAGCCTATTCTATAATAAAAAGGGGGAAAAGGTAAACGTGATTCTAACTAAATGACTAATTAAATAAACTAACTTTGATTTGGAAAGATATCAATGTAAAAGCATCGTATGACCAATAATCAAGGGTGGCAAGTATCAAAGAGGATTTGTTTCTCGCAAAATGAATATGTCGGGTGCCATGCCGGACCTTCTCTACCCGGCATAGTCAAGTTCTTTGAATGTGCCGGGCAAAACCAATCCGGCATTCCATCCGGCATCGTTCATTTCGTAAATACCACTTCCAGAATCAGATCTACATTAAGGAACTCAATATCCATACTTGCATCGTGCATAGCCAATGCCGCGAATGCAACCAGAATAATGGGGAAATTAGAGATTAATCCAAAACCTTAGCATTTGTTATCCACTTTTCAGAACAACAATATTAAAGATTACCGAGATCCTAATCTATCCTACTCTTGCTTTGAAAGCCTTAAATAGGACTTAGAAATAAGAGAATAAGTGGCTGACTCATTCAACTTGCATGAAGACTAGAAACCTCCGTTAAGAAACTTGTGAATTCCATATATGATCATAAGAGTTTTACAAGGAAATTCATCCCTAACCAATAAACTAACAAGGATTCTGCATCACCATCCACACAACTACAAGAAGAGAATACAAAGGGGGAGAAGGAGATGTTAATAGCCTTAACCCTGACAAGGTCTTCTTCTTCTCTTCCGTGGATGGATCTGCAAACGTTCCTTGGACACCAACACTTGGAATGGGGCGGAAACTGAGATGTGAATGAAGTATAATATGGTGTTGAAGTGTGTCAAATTGTTGCCTTCCTCGGCCTATTTATAGGCATTAAATGTGTCGTTTCCGGGCGTCGTGTCGGGTCACCAGTAGCCGGCACACGTGATAAATGCGCCCAACTGTTAACGGTCGAAACCGTCAATTCCGTGCGAAACAGTGCATATGCCGGGTAGAAGATACCCGGCATCACACCCGGCATCATCCTTTTCACCAACGGTCAATAACTGCTATCGCTTGGTCAACCGTGGCGTCTCTTCACTTATGCCGGATGGAATCTACCCGGCATTAGGTCCGGCAAGGCCTCTTTTCTGTTCTGTGCTTATGCCGTGCAGAAACAACCCGGCATGGAGTCCGGCTTCAACTGAACTTTTGCCTAGAAAATCATTCCTTGCACAGAAAACTCATAAAAACATAAATCTGTACAAATATTATACTTTAACACATAATAAGCATAAATAACATATATTTAACCTTATTTAGATAAATAAAATACTAAATCTAATGCATAAAATATGATAAGTCTGCGGCTTATCAGTAAGTAACTAAGAGAGTAGTTCCAGTCGCTAGTTGAACCTTCCCACCATGCTAGACCCAGAGTATGGTCGAAACTGGGGAAGTAAGAGTAGGCTTGAAAGCCCGGTGGTGAGTCTTGTGTATGACTCTGCCCGGAGGCCATGTGTATTGGCTTAAGAATTATTTAAGAGAAGATAATTGAGAAAGTAAGAATGAGACCGGTAGTGTCTAAACTAAGAGAACAAATAAATATCCAATGAGAATGGAACAGTATTGAACAATGAGAACGAGTCGTTAGTGAGGTAGAACCCTCATGGCCTAAGAGTGAGATTGTGTAAAGTAACTAACTAATATGTTAGTCTCACTGATTGTATTCTATGTTTGAATACTTGTTATGATGCGAGCATGATATATGTTTTTGCACTTCATGTCATGATTTAAATAAAATCAATCGCATGCTAAGATGAGAATTAGTTGAGTGTGGCACGGTAGTAGCAGGTTGCATGACTACCATACTAGCAAAGGTGCTGAGCCCCTTTGGGGCCACCCATTCTTTTTCAATTATCGAGGTTATTAAGGGTTAATGACGAGATTAGCGGTAGGGGTGTGACAAAAAGTGGTATCAGAGCGATACTTCGCTCTGATGACTAGAAATATCGAGTTTAGGAAATACCGAGTGAGGAATTAAGGACTTAGGGCTAAGGCTTGAGTGATAGCGTGAGAGATAAGCTAGATAGGAACTTCTAGTGTGTTTTGGATACCTACAATATCAAACCCGCCCTCCACATCCCCGTTGTATAACTCAGGAATGAACGCCATAGTGAGGGAGAGACCCCTCTTACTCTGGAAAACCCGATCTGGCAGCTAAGCAGTATTCCTATAAGAACGCAGAACCTGTCATACGGTAGATTCCATGAACCGGAAATTCCAGAGATGATTCCGTTTGAATGACAATAACCGCACTAAATGACGGAAGAATGAGAAATCCTAACCACAAGAAGCTGGAATTTGCGGCAGCATGGGGCGAGATGCTTTACAGTCGTGAGAACCTGGCTGGCCAAACAGTAGCAGGAAGGAAGCATCAACCGTGCAATGAGGTGGAAAAAGGAGAAGTAATGAAACCCGAGACACATGTCTGCGGGACCGTAATTGTTAGATAATACCACCAACGGTATGCTAACCGACTAACAGAATAGTCAAGAAAAAGGAACTCCAAAGCTACAACACCAAAGAGGTTACAATACCTGGCCAGTATAGCTCGGACAACTACGGGAACATTTATGGAATACACTACAATAGGGCTACAGAAGTAGTGCCTAAACAAGTTAAGTCTCGATAACCACGGTAAATGTGTGGGAACGAGCAACAAGGAAACATAGAACTAAGTAAATGGGGGCCTCCGAGATTGGAGAAGCACCCTAATCAACGACAGTCGTGTCAAGATCATTGAGATGTGACTCAGGAGATCGCAAATTAAGATCATAGGATCAAGGGAAGAGCCGACAAGGCTGCCGAATACGCATGGAAACAATACTGTAACCGGTATAGGTTAACCTAAAGACCACCTTTATAGCGCACTTGCCACGGCAAGTTCAGTAATAATAGGACTATTCAGAGAAACTTTTAACAAGTAACAAGTACTTAGTGAAGTACCAAGATGATGAATGGAGCAAATATTGGATCGCAAATCCTAATAACTTGAATAACGAACCTTGGAAGAGCCTTACGGCCTGACCATTGTATTAAAGAACATAGCAGTCAGCGAGAAGCTAGACTTGGTCAGAATCACCCGGCATTGAAATGCCATGAGAATTTTTCTTTCAAATGCAAAAATTTTCTTTTAAACTCAAATAATTCTTTTAAACCTCAGATTTTTAAAACCAGAACCAGAAGAATCACAGTAAGATATCATAGGACGATATGAGAGGAGTTGACAATAGAATACTGAAATACCCCAAACCTTGATATGTGGTTTAACTATCAAATTATGGTATGTAAAGGCTAAAAAGTGCCTTAGAAACATCAGTGAACAATTTAAACCATAAGAAATGCAAATAAGCATTAAGGCACAGCTTGAGCAAAACATGCTCTAAGCTATGAGTGAACTTGGTTAGGACCCAAAGAGCCTACCAAGACTTGATAACATTTAATTATGATTTAATGAGGCTAAATAAGTCCTTAGGAAACTTTGGTAGACAATGAAACCAACAAAACACAGTAATACCTTAAAGTCAATGAGCAAAAATGTGCTCTAAGCTTGGGATAAATTTGTATAAGACCTAAGGTCATACCTATACCTTATAAATATGTTAATGAACATATTTCAATTACTAAAGAAAACCAAGCTTGAAAACAAGTTAAAACACAAAATGTGCTTTAAGGAGTCTTAAAGCACGTTTTTGAAAAATTGTCTTGTAAATGAGTTTTGAATGGCTAAATGTCCATCATTACTCTTTAATTAACATGTGTACTATATAGTATCACATTTGGGTGGCCATATTAGTGGGAAATCAAAAATTTCACTTCTATGTGCCTTAGTTTGTGAATAGTAATTTTTATAAACTAGTTTGTAACATATAATGTTATAAGTGACTAAGTTGGTCAACAAAGACCAAAACACCCTTCTATTAAAATGGGGGCCGGTTTTTCAAGGTGTGACTCACCACATTTGAACAAATAAGTAAGTTAAGTAATGACAAAGCAAAAGTACTATTTGCTTTTAGCTTAAATATCTCCAAAAGTAAGTTCTATCTTCATTCTCCCTTTCTTTCCTTCATTTCCCACGGTTCCAAACACCACCACCAACCTCTCTTCTTCATTCTCTCTCGGTAATACCACTACCTCCATGAGAACTCAAGCTTTGAACTCTTGCCAAATCTTGCTCTCTTGTCCAAATCAAAAACAAACACCACCATTCTCTTAGTTAAGCCAAGCTCTACAATCTTGTCTCTTCAAATCTTCAAGAACTCAATTTTGGTGCCATGAAGATTCACCATTGAAGGAGCTTGAGCTCATCTTTTCACATGTTCTTTGTTCTCCTTTGCTTCAAGGTAAGGAAACTCAAAGAAAATCCATGTTTCCTCCATGTTTTGTTGTTGTCCGAAAATTCACCATTAATGGAGCTCTTATATTGCCTTGTTCTAGCTTCATTTGAATCTTCCAAGGGCTAGGAGGAGTTCTCTCTTGATACTTATTCAAGTTCTCTTCCAATTCCAAGGTAAAACAATTACCTTAATGTGTTAAACAATATATGTAACTAGGGTTTACAATGTGATGAAGCATAATGCTTGAATACTCATTATGTTGTTTGTATAATGTTTAGAAGTTGACAAACAACCAAACACCCCACCGGTTTACAAGGAACCAAGAAAGAATTTGTGAGGAAAAAGAGGTAAACAAACTATCTCAATGTAGTTTAAGTGCCTTAGGAAAATGAGCTTGATTTGCTTGATAAAATACCTAAGGAGCCAATGGTGAGTGACCTAGTAAAGTGTTCTCAAGGAGTCTAGTAAAGAACATATGTTTTGGTGTATGTATTTGCAGGTCAAAGGCATTACTTATGTGGGAAATTCAGTGTTTAAGGTTTATGCAATTTAAGGGCCTAAGAGCCATGTTATTTAAGGGCCTAAGTGCCAAGCAATTTAAGTTATGCACTATATTGTGATGTGCTTGATGTGTGAAGTTTGTGTATAAGAATGTGTTTGATGGATTTTAGGTGTTCTTGAATGAACTAAGGTAAAAACCTAAGTGTTTGGATGTGAGTAAGTACAAGAGAAGCTATGGCCAAATTTGGGAAAATGTGTAGGAAGTTCTAAGTGTTTTAAATGGTTTTGGTGAACTAGGAAGTGTTAAAGGTGATTTAGAGTGATGCAAGGATTTAGTTGTTGTCTTGGAAGTTCTAGGAATTCAATGGGTGTTTTGTGAATGTATTAAAGTCTTGGAGAAGTTGTTTAAGGTTTAGGTGAGGTTGGTGTCAAGGAATAAGTGATGTTTAGGTATGATGTGAAAAGGAGATTTAGTTAGTAAGAAAATGATGCTTAAGAGATGATGATAAGATGATGAGAAAGTGTTTAGGGATAGTAGTTATAACAGGTGAAATGCCACCTAGAAATCATAAGGAGAAAACATGGTAAGTGTTAGGAATTTTGTGGAGATATAAGTAAGGTTTAAGGAAGTAGGAAAAATAGTTTTGTGAGTGTTTAAGAATACCTTAAAGGTGTGTTTGAAGTGCCAAATGATGTTAGAACACATTAAGAGGCCTTAGGAGAGTTGGGTGAGGATTTGGCAAAGTTTTGGTAAGTTTAGGAGGCGACCGACCCAGGGGCCGACCCAGTTTGTGGTCGGTCGAGCCTCTGTTAAATGTTAGAATGTGTTCGGTAGTGGTCCGACCCAGAATGGTGGGTCGGACATGGGTCGGTCGGTCAAGTTACAAAGGTGGAAAATGTTCGCACATGGACCGACCCAGAATGGTGGGTCGGACGTGGGTCGGACGGTCATGTTTGTAAGGAAGAAAAAGGGGTCTGTAATGGACCGACCCAGTTGTGGGTCGGTCGGTGGGTCGGTCGGACCAAAAACATGGTTTAAGGTTATGAAATGATATGTGATGATGGGGATTGGTAGGTAATGATGTTATAAGGATGTTAAGGACATGTTAGGGGAGTTTTAATGACACCTAAGTGGGTTAAAAGTTGTATTAAAATGTGAGAGTAAGACAAGTTAAAATGTTAAGTTATGTAACTATGTTAACGGGGAAAAATTAAGCATTGACATTAAATGATCAAGCAAACCCCGATGTTAATGAAAACACGTGTGATGTTAACAGTTGTTCGAGAATTGCTCGAGGAACATAAATGGACAGGATAAGTGGACTCCGGTGACAGGTATGGTTTTCTTGCAACCTGTGTCCTAACGGATTACACCGGCTTGTATGCCAATGTGCTTTTCTGTATGTTTGCCACGTTATATAAATCATGAAGAGTTTACAGTCATTATTGTTATTGTATGTTTACGTGCCGATACCGGTAACCTCTAATCGCTTGAAGGGCTAGTTAACCACTATTAGGTAAACGTAAGAGAACGGTATCCGTAATAACGTTTCCGACTTAAGGAACGTTCTAACCACGGCTATGCGTGAGTTGGCTATGTGATGTTTGTGTGTGATGTTTTGTATGTGAATGTATGACTCTCTTTTCCCTTGTGTATGTCTGACAAGACTTAACCCAATGTTTGTGATTGTTTAATAAAGTTCAAAGATGAACTTCTAATAAGTGCTAACGGGGGAATGAGGAGTCCGGTCTGTTCCGGCCACGCGTGTGAGTATGGGGGTCGTTGTCATAGCAGTTCGATCCTCTCTGTATGTATTGGTTGTTTCCAATTTGGTTCCCAACCTACCCTTTAGCTTAACCAAGGCTATTACTGACTCACGTCGGGCCACAGGGGCATACTATTGTTATGTTTGTTTCGGTGTGCTTGGATCACTATATCCGAGACCCTTGTGTTAAGTTAACCGTTCATTTAACGAGACGGTAACGAGTTATGTAACGAGCTTATCATGAGACTGGCAACAATCTCTAGGCTCACCAGTGTGTTAGTGATGTTTGGGTCGGTTCCTAAGAGAACCATTCCCGTTGTGTTATGTGTTTTGTTGTGATGCAATATTTATTGCGGTGTTATGTTATGCACATGGAAACGTGCAAAGTGTTGTTAAGTGTTGTTACGTAGTGTATGCTAATGTTGTAAAATGTGAAGTGTGTGGATCATGGAAATGATTCCAAGTTTGTGATAAGAGGCATTTAAGGATAACCCGATTTAAGGGTATGTGTCGTCTATTAAGGAAGTAGCTCCATTGGAGGAGAAGCACTCTAGGGATGATGAATACCATGGGTGATTTATTAAGTAGGATGTATTATCCGATTGTTGAGCCCATTGAGGCGGAATGTTAAATGTTGTGTGTTTATTGTTACATGTATGGTTTAAATAAATCTACTGCATGTTAAGACGACAAGTAGTTGTGCGTGGCCCGATAGCATGTGGGCTGCGGGATTACCATACCAGCAAAGGTGCTGAGCCCCTTGGGGCCACCCCTTTCTCTTCTTTTCCTATTTCAGGTACGAAGTGCTGGAAGCCGTTCGAGAGTAGGACGGGTAGTCATTGTACATGGGTATTTATTTAAGTGTGTATATACAGTAGGTGTTAAGACCGATATTGTTGTCGGCACCAGTTTACAAATACTCGGTATAGTTGAAAAGGTGTATATTATTGTTGTTATTAATGGAAAGGAATACTAATGTACAGTTGCTCGGGAATTTAGCCCATCAGACCGTACATTGTGTATGTATTAGCCTTGTTAGCCACGTGGGTGGCTAACGGCGTGTAACCCAACAGTTAAGTAATGTGATGAGGTTGTTCTTCCGCTGCAATTTGTTGTAAGTATGTTATTGTTTGGATGGGGTGTTACAAAAAGTGGTATCAGAGCGAAGTATCGCTCTGATGACTGAATTACCGAGCTTAGGAAGTACCGAGTTAGGATTTAAGTACTTTGGGTTAAGGGTTGAGTGATAGCGTGAGAGATACGCTAGTTAGGAACTACCAGTGGCTACTGGAAACCTACAATATCCTTCCCACCCTCCACAATCCCTGTATATAACTTGGGGAAACAACGCCAGAGAGATGGAAGTCCACTCTCATACTCGGGAATACCCGATCTGGCTGTTATTATATACCTTTAGGGTACGGAGAACCTGTCATACGGTAGATCCCGGAAACTGGGAATCCCGGAGACGGTCTCCATCTAAACAGTGTTAACCGCATTTCATAGCAATGAATGAAGGATCATGTGTATTGGAGAATAGAATTTCCAGCAACCTGGGTCGACATGCAAAGCAGTCGAGAGTAACCAGCTTGCAACGCACCGACCGTGCAACAGCAAGAAGTGGATTAGTGAAACCGAGACAAGTGTCTACGGAACCACAGTTGATAAATAGTACACCAACGTATACCAACCGACAAGGGAACTGCAACGTAGTGCCCAAGCAAGAGACAAGTCTCAGTAACCACGACAAATACGTGGGACGGGCTACGAAGAGGAAACAATACAAAAGGAAAGGGGACTCCAAGAATGGGAGACACCCCAGTTGATAATTATTATGTGAAGGCAATGAGAAGTCACCTAGGAGAGTTATCATTATGGCAGTGAGATCAGTGAGGGCCAACAAGGCCACTGATGACAGTATGGGTAAAAAGACAGTACCATAACCAGTATGTGTTAAACCGATAGCCAGTTAGCATGGCGCACTTGCCATAGCAAGTGCTGCTATAACAGGGCTGTTCGGAAATTTATAACCACTACGAGTACTTAGTAAAGTACCACGAAGTTAAGTGTGAACATTATAACCATGGAAGGGCTTAACAGCCTGACCTTTGTAATTGGAAATACACCAGTCAGCAAGAAGCTAGACTTGGTTAAGGTAAGAAGATGTTGTGAAACCATGAAAATTTTCTTTCAAACCCAGATTTATTCAAACCCTTTTCTTTTCAAAACCAGATTTTCTTGCAAACCAACACTTCTTTCCAACCTTCTTTTAAACCAAAACCAGTAAAACCAAGAGCAACTGACAAGATGCAACAGTGGATAAACCTTCCCTCGATTAAGCTCGGGAAGCAAGGAATGAATATTGTCACGGGACAATATAAGGAGTTGACAACAGAATACTTCACCTAGGGTGTGACGGACACTACAAGTGTACCAACTGTGTTGTGGACGACCGCACTCATAGGAGCATGTTGGCCTGACAGACCTACTTATGGGTTAGTTGGGTAAGTAGCATGTATCAGTATGATACCCCCCATATATGATGCAAGTAGAGTCCGAAATACGGGAATAGTCGACTCCGTCTACGGTCAGCAGTATAAAACGAACAAGAGCTAAGGATTACCAGGAATAGTTGAAGTTAAGGAACCCAGTTAAGTTAAAAAAGACTAAGGAACTAGTGAGTTTATTCAAGGGAATGTAAAGGTCAAGGAGTGCGAAGAGCACGGAATATTATGAAGACACCACATGTGTCTTGATAAGCCTAAGGGATAAACGGATAGCTGAAATGGTGACCCAGCCTGTACATGGCAGCAGATGCCTGATTGGACACATTGATGCGCAAAGAACGGATGAAATTCCCAGAATGAGTACCTACACTACCAGGGAATGTTTAATCTTCACAGAAGGAGATAATAAGCCATTTAGAACGCAAACGGCGTGGCTAATGAATGTACCAATAAGTGTGAGCCAAATGTAAAGGCATAACTTAACACACCCAGGAGCAATCCTTGAAGGGTGTCCACATCAACAATTGTTGAATGAAATGCATGACAGAAGCCCAGGGTTGAAACTAACACCAGTTTAGACATAAGTTGTCAGGAGACGGACTGACAAACCTAAGGGCATCCCATGAAAGGAAACGTGATGCACGACCTTGTAATATTGTACAGAGAGGTACATGTGTGTGGACAGCCTACAATGAGCCCAGCTCAAGGCAAACAAGGCTCATAAGCCATAAGCAAGATATGTTATATATACGTTGATGGTAGAAGTTTATGTTGTATAAGTGAATAGAGTGGTAAACGAACCACTGCATTAAGAGTGGGGATACCTCTCGTATTGTGACACCGCAGGAACGGTAGTTATGTGAACCAAGTTCAAGAAATATGTTAAGATTGACCACGTTGTTATTGAAAGAGAATTAGCTTATAGTAATGTGTATAAGTGAAGCACCTGGCTGGATAATGCCGGCTTATGACTCGAATGAGCGATGCTCGAGGAGCATTCGGTTCATCCCAAATGAGGGATGAACCATAATATGAATAATGTAAATTTATGTGTGGAAGTTAATGTGACAGTAAATACTATGTGAGTTGTGTGATACAGTAGTGAGAGCACGGTACGCAGTAAGCGACCGTTGTAATAAGTGTTGTTGAATATAATATGGTAGGTCGAACAGTTACGAATAAGAGTCTCAGTGAAAGACAGTGTGACTTCCATGGCGAATCGCATAAGGATTTACTGTCGAGAGTTGCCTCTGCACTCTGTATGACTGAGTGTTTTGGTATTGCACTGCGCAGTAATGAACGAGTGGGATAGCTAGGAATTGGAAACATGTTAATCGTAGAGCAATAATGTTACAATGGCCGATGCATAGGAAATGCAAGGCCGCACCAATAAAAGTACTTGTACAAAACCAAATTGGAGACAGATTAACAGTAAGTGACCACAGTAGCACTAACTACCAAATATCGGTATGGAATATACCCCAAAGTTGTAAATAACTGGAGAGCACTACACACTAGGTAGTAGCTCAAACTCAACCGACAGTAAGTCGGAAGGGAACAAGTCAATCATTGTGAAATACATAGCTGTATGCACCGTAAATTATCATGGAAGTGGATGGAAATTGTGAAACTCACCGAATCCGCTCAGGGTAAAAGATACCACGCGTCGGTTGAGAAACCATTGTTACCAAGATGAAGGTGACAACTGGGGATGTGCAATACAGTAAGAATAACAAAAGAGAGCAATTAAGCTCTACAGTTATTAGAGTTTCGCAGCAGAAACTAGTGAACCAGTGATTCAAATGTACAGCGTGATAACGTATATGAGTGAATGGCTAATTATTAACGCCTAAAAGCCTCACAGGCCAGGACCGAAACCGGTTATGAGTTATAACTCCAATGCGAATTCTTGGTTTAGGGACTAAACCGCCAATATGGTTGAGATCCTCTAATCAGAATCCGTTGTGTAATAGACCGCGTGGAAGTTAAAACACTTCACGACGGCAGAGCATTTAAGCAATGTTTAGTGATTGATTACGTGGGCGTAATCCCTTTTAAGGGGGGTAAGCGCAAAACCACTTGGTGTATATTCCGTACAAGTGTACGAATTATTGTTTGTTTTGATGATTGGTGTGTGTGTTACGTAACATACACACATTCATTCATGGTTTAATTGTGGTAATTGCGCACAGAGGATGCGAATACCATTGTGATAAGTGTGTGTGTTTTGTTAACAATTGTGTGTGATTGTACAAGTGTGGGGAGTAGAGAAACTCCCGGGGGAATAAGAGCCCCGACAGTGTATAAATGTAAAATCAGGTGTGTTGTATTTTGATAAAATATATGTATATATATATATATGTATACTTGTTAGTGATGCATGAAAGGGCATGATACCGACATAGAACCTATGAAAATAAGATTCCCTAGACAATGTGATTAAAGTTAATGGGGGTAACTGATAACGGAGTTCTATCCTGGGAGATGTTGTGATCATGACTTGAATGATTCGAAAGATGAAAATTGGAAATGAGTGATTTACTTGATGCTTGAAATGAAGTGGGAGGTGGAACTTGATTTGCATGCGATCAAGGGAAGCCGAACACAAATTGGAGTGGAAGGATAGTTCAACACTGATGCTGATCACATCAGGGTTGGATGACTCTTGAAACTCCCTATAAGTGGCCACAAATAACCACGCTAAGGAAGAAGCAAGAGCTTAAGTTGGACTTGGAGTTGTGTGTGTTTTCAAAAGGATTTTAAATTGGTATTTATAAAACGTTGATGGATACTTTACATAATTAAAGTTCTCTTACTTAACCTCACAAGGAAATTTTGAACTTATGTGATTGTTTTGATCTCCTAAAGGCACGGGGACGGAAGGTGTCCATCGCGACCGTGTTCTGCAGGATCACAGTGTATATCAAGGATATTTTTGATTGCTATACATGCTCTGACATGTTGTGTGGTATGTGTAATGGATGTTGTTTTGACTTGGATTTCCTAAAGTGTATACTATCAAGGCCTATGAGTCTAAACGTGTGGTGTTACATAGACCTATGTGTCTAAGGACTGTTATGTTACCAGGACCTATGTGTCCAAATGTTGTTATGTTACCCAAGACCAGTGAGTCAAAGGAGTTGTTATGTATGTGTAAGTGTTGTTAAGATACCCGGACCATAGAGTCCGAGGTTATCATGTGGATATGTTATGTTATGTGTGGATGTGAATGTGTTGCCCGGACCATCAAGTCCGAGGTTGTGATGTGAAGTGTGTTTGGTTATGGAAGTTTATTTCCAAGTAATTCCCGTATTCTGATTTAATGATGTGTGGGAAAGTGTGAACTTCGAGGACGAAGTTCTTTTAAGGGGGGTAGATTGAAATACCCCAAACCTTGATATGTGGTTTAACTATCAAATTATGGTATGTAAGGCTAAAAAGTGCCTTAGAACATCAGTGAACAATTTAAACCATAAAATGCAAATAAAGCATTAAGGCACAGCTTGAGCAAAAACATGCTCTAAGCTATGAGTGAACTTGGTTAGGACCCAAAGACCTACCAAGACTTGATAACATTTAATTATGATTTAATGAGGCTAAATAAGTCCTTAGGAAACTTTGGTAGACAATGAAACCAAACAAACACAAGGTAATACCTTAAAGTCAATATGAGCAAAAATGTGCTCTAAGCTTGGGATAATTTGTATAAGACCTAATGGTCATACCTATACCTTATAAATATGTTAATGAACATATTAAATCAATTACTAAAGAAAACCAAGCTTGAAAACAAGTTAAAAACACAAAATGTGCTTTAAGGAGTCTTAAAGCACGTTTTTGAAAAATTGTCTTGTAAATGAGTTTTGAATGGCTAAATGTCCATCATTACTCTTTAATTAACATGTGTACTATATAGTATCACATTGGGTGGCCATATTAGTGGGAAATCAAAAATTTCACTTCTATGTGCCTTAGTTTGTGAATAGTAATTTTTATAAACTAGTTTGTAACATATAATGTTATAAGTGACTAAGTTGGTCAACAAAGACCAAAACACCCTTCTATTAAAATGGGGGCCGGTTTTTCAAGGTGTGACTCACCATTTGAACAAATAAGTAAGTTAAGTAATGACAAAGCAAAAGTACTATTTGCTTTTAGCTTAAATATCTCCAAAGTAAGTTCTATCTTCATTCTCCCTTTCTTTCCTTCATTTCCCACGGTTCCAAACACCACCACCAACCTCTCTTCTTCATTCTCTCTCGGTAATACCACTACCTCCATGAGAACTCAAGCTTTGAACTCTTGCCAAATCTTGCTCTCTTGTCCAAATCAAAACAAACACCACCATTCTCTTAGTTAAGCCAAGCTCTACAATCTTGTCTCTTCAAATCTTCAAGAACTCAATTTTGGTGCCATGAAGATTCACCATTGAAGGAGCTTGAGCTCATCTTTTCACATGTTCTTGTTCTCCTTTGCTTCAAGGTAAGGAAACTCAAAGAAAATCCATGTTTCCTCCATGTTTTGTTGTTGTCCGAAAATTCACCATTAATGGAGCTCTTATATTGCCTTGTTCTAGCTTCATTTGAATCTTCCAAGGGCTAGGAGGAGTCCTCTCTTGATACTTATTCAAGTTCTCTTCCAATTCCAAGGTAAAACAATTACCTTAATGTGTTAAAACAATATATGTAACTAGGGTTTACAATGTGATGAAGCATAATGCTTGAATACTCATTATGTTGTTTGTATAATGTTTAGAAGTTGACAAACAACCAAACACCCCACCGGTTTACAAGGAACCAAGAAAGAATTTGTGAGGAAAAAGAGGTAAACAAACTATCTCAATGTAGTTTAAGTGCCTTAGGAAAATGAGCTTGATTTGCTTGATAAAATACCTAAGGAGCCAATGGTGAGTGACCTAGTAAAGTGTTCTCAAGGAGTCTAGTAAAAGAACATATGTTTTGGTGTATGTATTTGCAGGTCAAAGGCATTACTTATGTGGGAAATTCAGTGTTTAAGGTTTATGCAATTTAAGGGCCTAAGAGCCATGCATTTAAGGGCCTAAGTGCCAAGCAATTTAAGTTATGCACTATATTGTGATGTAGTGCTTAATGTGTGAAGTTTGTGTATAAAGTGTGTTTGATGGATTTTAGGTGTTCTTGAATGAACTAAGGTAAAAACCTAAGTGTTTGGATGTGAGTAAGTACAAGAGAAACTATGGCCAAATTTGGGAAAATGTGTAGGAAGTTCTAAGTGTTTTAAATGGTTTTGGTGAACTAGGAAGTGTTAAAGGTGATTTAGAGTGATGCAAGGATTTAGTTGTTGTCTTGGAAGTTCTAGGAATTCAATGGGTGTTTTGTGAATGTATTAAAGTCTTGGAGAAGTTGTTTAAGGTTTAGGTGAGGTTGGTGTCAAGGAATAAGTGATGTTTAGGTATGATGTGAAAAGGAGATTTAGTTAGTAAGAAAATGATGCTTAAGAGATGATGATAAGATGAGGAGAAAGTGTTTAGGGATAGTAGTTATAACAGGTGAAATGCCACCTAGAAATCATAAGGAGAAAACATGGTAAGTGTTAGGAATTTTGTGGAGATATAAGTAAAGGTTTAAGGAAGTAGGAAAAATAGTTTTGTGAGTGTTTAAGAATACCTTAAAGGTGTGTTTGAAGTGCCAAATGATGTTAGAACACATTAAGAGGCCTTAGGAGAAGTTGGGTGAGGATTTGGCAAAGTTTTGGTAAGTTTAGGAGGCGACCGACCCAGGGGCCGACCCAGTTTGTGGGTCGGTCGAGCCTCTGTTAAATGTTAAGAATGTGTTCGGTAGTGGTCCGACCCAGAATGGTGGGTCGGACATGGGTCGGTCGGTCAAGTTACAAAGGTGGAAAAATGTTCGCACATGGACCGACCCAGAATGGTGGGTCGGACGTGGGTCGGACGGTCATGTTTGTAAGGAAGAAAAAAGGGGGTCTGTAATGGACCGACCCAGTTGTGGGTCGGTCGGTGGGTCGGTCGGACCAAAAACATGGTTTAAGGTTATGAAATGATATGTGATGATGGGGATTGGTAGGTAATGATGTTATAAGGATGTTAAGGACATGTTAGGGGAGTTTTAATGACACCTAAGTGGGTTAAAAGTTGTATTAAAAATGTTAAGTTATGTAACTAAGTTAACGGGGAAAAATTAAGCATTGACATTAAATGATCAAGCAAACCCGATGTTAATGAAAACACGTGTGATGTTAACAGTTGTTCGAGAATTGCTCGAGGAACATAAATGGACAGGATAAGTGGACTCCGGTGACAGGTATGGTTTTCTTGCAACCTGTGTCCTAACGGATTACACCGGCTTGTATGCCAATGTGCTTTTCTGTATGTTTGCCACGTTATGATATAAATCATGAAACGAGTTTACAGTCATTATTGTTATTGTATGTTTACGTGCCGATACCGGTAACCTCTAATGCGCTTGAAGGGCTAGTTAACCACTATTAGGTAAACGTAAGAGAACGGTATCCGGTAATAACGTTTCCGACTTAAGGAACGTTCTAACCACGGCTATGCGTGAGTTGGCTATGTGATGTTTGTGTGTGATGTTTGTATGTGAATGTATGACTCTCTTTTCCCTTGTGTATGTCTGACAAGACTTAACCCAATGTTTGTGATTGTTTAATAAAGTTCAAAGATGAACTTCTAATAAGTGCTAACGGGGGGAATGAGGAGTCCGGTCTGTTCCGGCCACGCGTGTGAGTATGGGGGTCGTTGTCATAGCAGGTTCGATCCTCTCTGTATGTATTGGTTGTTTTCCAATTTGGTTCCCAACCTACCCTTTAGCTTAACCAAGGCTATTACTGACTCACGTCGGGCCACAGGGGCATACTATTGTTATGTTTGTTTCGGTGTGCTTGGATCACTATATCCGAGACACCTTGTGTTAAGTTAACCGTTCATTTAACGAGACGGTAACGAGTTATGTAACGAGCTTATCATGAGACTGGCAACAATCTCTAGGCTCACCATGTGTTAGTGATGTTTGGGTCGGTTCCTAAGAGAACCATTCCCGTTGTGTTATGTGTTTTGTTGTGATGCAATATTTATTGCGGTGTTATGTTATGCACATGGAAACGTGCAAAGTGTTGTTAAGTGTTGTTACGTAGTGTATGCTAATGTTGTAAAATGTGAAGTGTGTGGATCATGGAAATGATTCCAAGTTTGTGATAAGAGGCATTTAAGGATAACCCGATTTAAGGGTATGTGTCGTCTATTAAGGAAGTAGCTCCATTGGAGGAGAAGCACTCTAGGGATGATGAATACCATGGGTGATTTATTAAGTAGGATGTATTATCCGATTGTTGAGCCCATTGAGGCGGAATGTTAAATGTTGTGTGTTTATTGTTACATGTATGATTTAAATAAAATCTACTGCATGTTAAGACGACAAGTAGTTGTGCGTGGCCCGATAGCATGTGGGCTGCGGGATTACCATACCAGCAAAGGTGCTGAGCCCCTTGGGGCCACCCCTTTCTCTTCTTTTCCTATTTCAGGTACGAAGTGCTGGAAGCCGTTCGAGAGTAGGACGGGTAGTCATTGTACATGGGTATTTATTTAAGTGTGTATATACAGTAGGTGTAGTAAGACCGATATTGTTGTCGGCACCAGTTTACAAATACTCGGTATAGTTGAAAAGGTGTATATTATTGTTGTTATTAATGGAAAGGAATACTAATGTACAGTTGCTCGGGAATTTAGCCCATCAGACCGGTACATTGTGTATGTATTAGCCTTGTTAGCCACGTGGGTGGCTAACGGCGTGTAACACCAACAAGTTAAGTAATGTGATGAGGTTGTTCTTCCGCTGCAATTTGTTGTAAGTATGTTATTGTTTGGATGGGGTGTTACAAATACTTCACCTAGGCGTGTGACGAACACTACGAGTGTACAAAAATGAGATATGGGATGTATCAGTAAGGTACCCCATGTATGTATACAAGTAGTGTATGAAACACGGGAGGTAGTTAACTCCATAGTACGGATGACAAGTAAGTTCAGACCAAAACAACTGATTACCATGAACGACCAAGAGGAAGAACCCAGTAAGCTAACGAGTATAAAGGAATCAAAGAATTCATTTAAGGAAATGATTAAGAATTAGGAAGTGCGAGAAGCACCAGTTATTGAGTAAAGACATTGGATATGTCTCAAGAATCTCAAAGCAAATGCATGATAGCTGGAATGAATACCCAGCCACAGACAGTAAGGCAAAGGCCTAACATGGACACGTCAATGTTCAACGAATGAGGTAGAATTCCCAGAACAATCACCATGGCTACCGAGAACATTATTCATCACTAAAGAGATGTTAACCCAGCCAAGATCGCAAAGAAGAAAGCGTTAATGGTCTACCCAAGACGGGAACATTACAAGTTTAAACAGAAAAGCTTGGAATATGGTACCGCGAGGCGATGTAGTTAACACAACACATCCATAAATATCAGCCAGATGAAATGGCATGACTCATTCACACTGGGAATAATCCTTTGAAGGCGTCTGAGTCAATAACAGTTGAACTATTATTGTGGAGTAAACACAAGAGCTAAAACGAATACTCGGTTCAAACACCAAAGGGAATCCAATTAACGGGAAGCACCCGGAATTGCCAAAAAGGCACTGAACAATACCAGATTGCCTAAGGGGCCTCCCATGAACGGAAGTGTGATGCAACGAACTTATCATGGAGTCCAGTATCACCTCCAAACCATTTGATGGTGTACAGAGAAGTAGAAACCTGAATAAACAGCCTGCAAAGAGCATAGCTCGAGGCAATGTGGCTTAAAAGCCATAAACCAACCACATATGTAGAATTAAACGGTTACAAAACCCACATGGAATAATAAGAAGAGTTGCCAGGAATGACACCAGTAAGCAAAGAGATAATGTTTGGTAACAAATGAATAGAGCGGAGAATGAACCACTCATATTAGGAATTGGGATACCTCTCATTATTGGGAGACCATTTGAGCGGTGATTAGGTGGACCCTTCAGAAAAAGGGCTCCCACCTATGAATATATTAGAACTTGAACATGTGGCTATTACCAAGGAACAATTTGGAACAAGAAAAGAGATTTCCTAGATAAGTATGAAGAAAGCAGCTTTTATAGCAATTGTTCGAAACTGAAAGAGTAATCAGTTTAGAAGTAAACACAGTATGTGTACAATGTGAATTGTACAGTGAACAACGCTCAAGGAGCATAGAAACTTAGGAATGGTATATTCCGCAATCAGCCAAGTAAATGGCAAACCATAGTACATATGGTGGAAGTACATGAGCCAAAGCTAATATAGTAGCAGACGCCGTGTAAATCAATGTTGTAGAAGCAGTGAGAACATGGTGCGCAGTAAGCGACCAATATGGGAATATAGTCAGACGATGACATGGAGAACAAACTGAATTATGAGCAAACTCAGTGGAGATAAGGAAGTAAGAGATGATAGATAGACTGAGCAGTGAAGCCATTAGCCTATATCTTGTGACAAACACCTCACGAGAAAGGCGTTATTCATTTCCATTACAAGGAACTGAAAGAGTATCCCTAGGGGATCAAATTGATAAGTGAAGTAATAAACTTCGGGACAAGAGTACCCAATTTCTAAATAAGCAACCGTACTGGATACGGAAGGTGTACAAACATACCAATGAACACGGCATAAGCCAGTTAAGCAAAAAGCTAGAAACAAAAGTGTGCGGCCGCTGGCCAAAGAAGCATGAAGAACGTTGGACATACCAACAATCACAATAAACGAATTCCAGCGAAATGGAAGTGGAGAGAAACTTATGAATGTCATAAGGACCGATGCATAAGAAATGCAAGGTCATACAAATAAGAAGAATTCTTGTACAGAATCAGTAAAGTGAACAAAATTCAGAAGCCACCAACAACAGAGGAAGCACTACACATTAGGTAGTAGCTCAACCTCAACCGACAATAAGTCGAAGGAACCAAGTGAATAATCACGAAGGTATACAGCTGTATACGAAATAAATTTTCAGAGAACTGGATAGAAAATTTGTAACTCATCGAATTCGCATACGGTAAGAAATACCACACGTCGATTGAGAGACCTTTATTTCCAAGACAAAAAGGGATAAAAGGGAAATGTATAATACATTGAGAATAACGAAAAGGGTGAACCAAGCTCTAAGTTATCAGGGTCGCGCAGCAGAAGCTAGTGGGCCGTAATTATAAGGTTTAATATACCTAGTGAATATGAGCGAATGGCTAATTATCAATGCCTTGAAGCCTGAAATGGCTAGAACCGAACCCGGTTATGAGTTAAATAAACTCCACTGAGAATTCTTGGTGCAGGGACTAAACCATCAATATGGTTAAGACCCTTTGACCAGAATGCATTGTATAATAGACTGTATGGAAGTTAAGACACTCCATGATGGCTGAAAGCCTTAGACAATGTTCAATGATGACATATGGTAGATTATGTGGGTGTAATGGGGTAGAGTGAAAATCCGCTTAGTGTATGTTTTACGTATTAGGTGCGTAAAATACGGTGTGCATAGCACAAAAGAAATTGTTTTGATGATTGGAACTTATGTTACATAAACATATGTATTCATTCATTGTGCAATTATGGTTATTACGCACAAGAGATGTGAATACCATGTATATGAATATACTTATCTTGTTAACTCGGGAGTGAGTATACAAGTGGAAAGGAGTAGAGAAACTCCGGGGGAATTAAAATCCCTATGATATTTGTCTATTAGAGATTAGACATGACATTGTGATGTAAGAGTCGGTATGAAACCGATGTAGAACCTAGTAGGAATTGAATTCCCTAGGTGATTTGATTTGAGATGATAATTGACGAAGTGAGTCCCATATAAGTATTGAATTCCTAGGTAAATTATTTGCAAGTAAATTAAAAATGATTGATGGAGTGAGTTCCATCCTTTAGAGATGTGTTAATGTGTGTTATGACTAGAAGAGTTAAAAGATAGAAAATGAGAAATGATTGACTAGTTGATTGTTTGAAACTGACGTGGGAGGTGGAACTTGATTTGCTAGCGATCAAGGGAAACTGAACACAAATTGAGGTGGAAGGATAGTTCAACACCGATGTTGATCACATTGGGGTTGAATGATTCTTGAAGCTCCCTATAATTGGTCACAAGTAATCATGATTAAGAATAGATGCAATTAGAATAAATTGGATTTGGAGTTGATTGATGTTTTCAAAAGAATTTCTTTAATGATTTGAAAACAAAAACCAGTTTTGAAACCACTACACCGGACGAGCAACGGTCCATTACGCCGGATGAGCAACGGTCCTAAGTTGACCGGGAGGGCGGTGGCAGTGTGTGTCTTTTTTTTCAAGGGCAGCGGGACGTGGAGAAGTCATGTGTCAGTGTGGATGACCAGTGAGTGCGTGAGGATATCTAGAGATGTAAATGTTTTGATCAGAACCAAAGGGACCATGGGCTAGAGAGAGTAAGTGTCCATTAGTCATGAAATGGCTGTGAACCAGAAAGCGTAAGTGTTCAATGTGACCGGTACCTGAGGGATCGGTAGTGTATTACTCGATATGGGATTCGAGGACTGTAGTGCCTTCTTGTCTTCCGACCGACCCCATGGAGAGAATACATAAGAGTATTTTTTATTGCTATGCATGCTAAGACATGTTGTGTGCTATGTGTAGCATATGCAGAGACTAACTTGTGAAGTCGGTAAGGTTATATAGATTATGACCTAGGTATATGATATGCCTATGAGACTAACGATATTAGATTCACCAACTTTGTGGGCAAAGTTCTTTAAGGGGGGTAGATTGAAATACCCCAAACTTAAAAATAGTGATTTAATTTTCCTAATATGAATTTTAGAGGCCTAATAATGCCTAAATAGCTTTGGTGAAGGAAGTAAAACCAAAGGAAAAGAGAAAACGCTTAAAAAGCATAAAACGTAAAAACGGGTGTTACGCAACCATAGGAGGTATATGACCTTGAATAGGGTCCTAGATGGATTCCTAGGGCTTAATTACATCTAAATAATATGTGGGAACAATTCCCGAAGAAAACGGATCCATATAGTAGGTTAAAAACGCAAACGAGGCTTTAAAGTACGTTTTTCGAGAAAGCCCAGAAACGCGACTTTTAGTGGTCAAACGGACCCATAAAAATTATATTCAATCATATAACTATAATTAAACACTAAAGGAAGCTTAATAGCCATTAAAATTGAAGAAACAAGAAAATTTAGAAAAACGGGCCTGGTTAGTGAATAGTGCCAAAACTGGGAATTTAACGAGCGTTCTTGCAAAAGATGAAGACGCCCCTACCCAATTAATTAGAGGGGGCCGGTTTTCTAGTGGATGACTCATCCCCTCTCTCAAGAATAAACTAGCTTATTAAATTAGAAGAGAAAAGTCAAAAAGGTACAAAAGTATAAAAAAAAGGGACTCTCTCTCCTCTCACTCTCATTCTCCCCTCTCTCTCTCACGTTGCTTTTCCCTTCTCCCCCTGATTCCTCTCTTTTTCTTCCTCTGGCTGGGCGATTTCTTGAGCTCCTCTCATGGCTTCCTTGCCTTCCTCCTCTTGCCCAAGCCAAAATAATGCTCCAAATGGAAAACAAGCCACATATTTGTGTTCCCCTCATCAAGAGCTTCAATTCTCTCTTTTAAAAATCCACGAAGGATGAAGTTGGTCTCCATGGGTATAGTCCCATTTGAAGAGAAAATTGCATTTTCCGGAACTAGATGGCCTTCTCCTTCATTTAAGGTAAAAAGATCCAAGAAAAACTCATTTTTCTCTATTTCCTTACCTTGGCCAATTTTAGCCTTTAATGTGGCATTTTTCTTTCTTTTTTGAGCTATTTTCCAAGCCTCAAATGGTGGTTGGAAACTTCCTTTGATTCATGGTTGAAAACCTATTCTAGAACTCCTAAAGGTAATGCCCTAATTTGTGCTTTAAGCACCTTCCTTGTTCTAGATTGATTCATGAGCTTAAAGTGTGTCATTTAGTTCTCATTTCATTCAATTGAATGTTGGTATAGAGGTTGGCAATGGTTTTTCCCCATGGCCGAGAATGAAAGAGAAAAGAGAAGAGGGGAAGAGGAGGATTGAAAAGAAGAACTTGTGAATTGGAGGTAATTAAACTACCTTGATGCCTACCCTTAATGTTTTAGAATTTTGGGAATGGGTCAACCAAATGAATGAACCAAATATATGCTAGGAATGTGTTTAGGTGACTTAAGAGAGAATTGTGATTTTCTTAGCGTAAATGTGAATTTGTGTGATTTACGGGCCTAAGAGCCAAACAATTAAGATGAATGCATTATATTGTGTTTGATGAGAATTGAGACGAGAATTGTGTGCTGGTAGGATCCTTTATGGATGTGGCTACTGAATGGAATTAGGAAATGGAAAAATGAGCAATTTGGGCATGCTAGATTAGTGACGAAGTTATGGTGAAATTTCTGTAGAAATGGAGTGTTTTAGATGACCTTATGAATTGGAGAACCTAGGTTTTTATAGGGTTTGAGTTGAGTTGGTTAGTCACCTTAAAATGATGGTTGAGGATTTGGAAGAGTAGTGTAAAAAGTTGTAGCAAAAATAGTGGATAAAAGTCTTGGACTTGTTAGAGAAGAACTAGAATGTTAACCTTGTAAATGGTGAGTGAGCTTGAGTAATGAGATTGCAAATGACTATGAAGGATTTAGAATGGTCAAAATGCTTGAGGGCAAGTTGTAAACTGCCATGAGAAAGGTTAGAAATGCACTAGTGTGCATAAGTACAAAAATAGGAATTGGAAATTTGTAGAATTAAGAAAGAATGGAGTGATAAGGTTGAGCAATGATTTAAGGAGGTTTAAAGAGTGCTTAAGGTGTTAAAACATGTTTGGAAACATGTGGAAAGATTAGGAAAAGATTGAATGAAGATTAAGGTGGGAATTGGGGTTGAAAATGTCAATTTAGCAGCTTTTTAGTAGGGTCCAGGACTTAGTCCTTGGACAAAGTCCCGGACCGCCCTTAACAATGCCCCGAGAGTGATTCCAGCAACTGGTCCAGGACCTAAGACCAGGACCAAGTCCCGGACCAGCCCATTTTTCCTGCCGAAAGTTAGAATCTGTGTGGTCCGGGACTTGGGGGCCGAACCAAGTCCCGGACCACCCCTAGAATTGCACCGCGAGTGTTTTAAAGGTTCTAAATGATGGGGAATTGAATAGTAATGGTTTTAGATGATGTTTAGGACTTGTTTGGTGACATGTAAAGGTCCTTAGACGTATAAACAAGTGCTAGATTGATTGTGGAAGTGAGAACTTAAGTTCACAAGAGTAAAGTTAAGAGTAACGGGATAACGGGGTTAAATACGGGCGCATGAGTCGTTTAAATATCGTATTACCTTAATGTTAATAGAACCACTTGAAATGTTATCAATGATTCGAGAATAGTCTAAGGCACGAGAGATGACACGTTAGAGTAATTCCATGGTGAAAGGTATGGTTTTCTTGCAACTCGTGTCCTGGCGAGTCCTCTCGGCTTGTGTGCTGTCTGCTTGTGTGCTGACCTAACAAGATAAATGCATGAAAAATGTTTATTGCATTGTTATGTATCTTGATGCATGTTGTATGTGCTAACCATCCATGTTTGATTGTGTGGTATAACTTAGAGTTGTAGACCGACTCGTAAGTGAGTAAGGATTGGTTAGTGACTTGTAGAAAGAGTCGTCCCACAAATAATGGGAACATGGAAAACACATAAGAATTATAAACTAGAGAACAACGATAGTTCAAACTTAATGAACTCACTTGAACGTGAGAAGCTACGGGACTAGTGATCTCCCTCGTTAACGGTTAGAGAACCGAAACGAAACAGTCCATGAAATGAACAATGGTGGAAAGACATAAAGAACCTCCATTAGGAGAACAACGAAAGTTCAATGTTATGAACTCATGAGAAAAAGTAAAAAGAAATATACGGGACCACCAAATCCCTTATAAGAGATAGTCGACCTCCTATATGAGGACCCGACCCGGTATGAGAAATAACCCGAATGTATAACTATACGAAATGTTGGGACAACCCTTAAATTGGAATATACAAGAATTCAAGAAATTCCCTAAGTCATTAGATGACATCGAGAGCGATGCTTCTAGACTAATATACATAAATATGTTAGGGAAATTTCATGAAATGCCACTAAATTTTTGGCTAGTTCATGAAATGCCACTAAATAAAAAAGAAAGTTATGAAATGCCACTATATTTTCTAAAAAGTCCATGAAATGCCACTATAGATAGAAAAAAGACAAAAATACCCCTACTAGTTAACAAAGTACTTTTAAAGTTAACAATATGCCCCTAAGTGTTAAAAAATAACAAAATAATAAAAATTAAAAATAAAAAAATTTAAAAAATAAAAAAAAGACAAATTAAAAAAAATTAAAAAAAATTGAAAAAAAAATAAAATATCATTAAATATTAAAAAAATAAATATTTAATTTTTTAAAATTTATTCAATACCATAAAAAGAATATTGAGTTCTAAACAAATAATTTATACCCATTTTTCTACCAATATAGTACCATATTGTATACCAAATAAGTACTATAATTTTTATCATACATTTTTTAATGATTATTTGCTATCAATTTAGATTATTTATTTTCTTAAAGTAAATAGTTTTTTTATATTGCTGATAAATTTAAAAACTAAAATTCTAAACATAAAAATTATTTGAGATAGAGCGACTGGGAATATATTGTATGTTATATATATATAACATAAAATATTAAATAGTAAAACTTGTTTGAAATGTAGAATAAATCATTTTCAGAAAAATAATATGCAACCTATAATAAGTTGCATATCATTATTCTAAAAACGTTTTATTCTACATTTCAAACAAGTTCATATATATATATATTCTCAGTCGCTCTATTTCCAATAAATTATTATATTTAGAAATTTAAGTTTTAAAAATTTATCTGCAATATAAAAAAATTATTTACTTTGAAGAAATAAATAATCTAAATTGATAGAAAATAATAACTAAAAATGTATGATAAAAATTATGGTACTTATTTAGTATACAATATGGTGCTATATTGGTATAAATTATTTGTTTAGAACTCATATTCTTTTTATGGTATTGAATAAATTTTAAAAAATGACTTTTTTTAATATTTAATGATATTTTCATTTTTTTAATTTTTTAAGTTTTTAAAAATTTTATTTTTTAATAAATTTTTATAATTTTTTTAAATTTTAAAAAATTTAGTAAATCTTTTTATATTTTTATTGTATTTTGATATTTTTGTTAATTTTTGTAAATTTTTAACACTTAGGGGCATAATGTGAACTTTAAAAGTACTTTGTTAACTAGTAGGGGTATTTTTGTCTTTTTTCCATCTATAATGGCATTTCATGGACTTTTCAGAAAATATAGTGGCATTTCATGACTTTCTTTTTTTTAGTGGCATTTCATGAATTAGCCAAAAATATAGTTGCATTTCATGAAATTTCCCAATATATTACGACTCTGAGAGGGGAGTATTTGGGAATGTGAGAATTCGAAGTCCGGTAGAGATACGGATGTTTGTGTAAGTAAGGAACTAAAAGAGTAGTTCTGGTAGCTAGTTGAACCTTCCCACCATGCTAGACCCAGAGTAGGGTCGAAACCGGGGAAGTAAGACTAGGCTTGAAAGCCGGTGGTGAGTCTTGTGTATGACTCTACCCGGAGGTCATGTGTATTGGCTTAAGAATTATTTAAGAGAAGACAATTGAGAAAGTAAGAATGAGACTGGTAGTGTCTAAAGAACTAAGAGAACAAATAAATATCCAATGATGAAATACCCCGTAATAAAAAACAGTGATTAATTAGGCTAATTGTATTTTTAAAGGCTTAATTACACTTAAATAAATACAAGGGAACAAATCCCGAAGAAAACGGACCTTTAAAATGGGTTAAAAGCATAAATGAACCTTAAAGCGCGTTTTTCGAGGAAACTGGGAAAACGTGACTTTAAGCGGGTCAAATAGACTCGTAACAGTTTTGGCCAACTAAATAATCATTAATAAATATTAGTGAAGCTTTAGAACCAAGAAAATTAATTAAACGAGAAAATTCCGGAAAACGGGTTCCGGTTATTGAGAACTGTAACAACCGGGAAGTTGTGGAGTGAGAATGCAAATAAACAAACTAAGTGTGTCCACTTTGCAAATAAAAATAAAAATGAGAGAGTGTGTGTGTGTAGGGGGCGGCCAGCTCTCTCCCTCCATCTCTTTATTCTTTCTTATGTGCTAAAAGACAAACAAAGTAAATAAAAGCAAAAAAAAAACTACTCTCTCTCCTCACTCCCCTCCTCCTCTCATGTAGCCCCTCCTCTCTATTCTCTCTTTTCTCCCTTCTTCTTCTACCTTGCGACAGCCATGGAGAATTAGAAGAACTCACACAACTCCCTCCTTCTCTCCTCTTGTTAACCCACTAATCTTGCTCCAAAAATTACAAAATTAGTACCATTGGAACCCCTTGCAAAGGAGAACACATTCCTCCTTTCAAAAATCGAAAACAACCACTTTCATTTCGGTGGGTATTCTCCATTTGAAGATTCAAGTCCACCATTAGAAGCACTTTCACCTCTTTATCATCTTGAGGTAAAAAGAAGTTCGAAAATCCATCATTTCTAGCCCTTGTTGCATTATAAGAAATTTCAGTTTTGAATGTCTTGCTCTCTTTGTTCCAGCCGATTTTGGCTTTGTTGGGCTAGGAATATGTCTTCTTGCTAGTCAAGAACTTCATCCATTCATGAAGGTAATACTCTTGTTAAACCCTAAAACACTAAATTCTAGGGTTAGTAAAATGAATGTTAAATGGTTTGTGTATATTGTATGGGTTGCTGTAGCATTGCCCATTCTTGGTTAAAACCGAGAACAAGAAGAAGGAAAGAAGAGAGGAAAGAAAGAAGAAAGAAAAACTACAAGACAAGGTAATGCTTACCTTGTTAGTTTGTATTTATTGTAACAGATTTTAAGTATCTAACAATGAGTAATGTATTGAGTATGAGTAGTAGTAATGTAGTAGTGTATTGGAGAAGAGAATGTAACAGTTTTGAAGTTTTAAATGAGTTTAAAAGCTTGGGAAAACATTGGGTATTGATGAGTATGTGCAGGAATTTTATGTTGTTGTAGTAGTGTTGAATTGTGAGTATAATGTATTGTATAAACAGGTTGTGAGAATGAGAATGTGAGCTGAAATAATGTGTGGAGAAGTTAAAAATATAGGGGAGACTATGTCAAATTTTGTGTAGGAATGAGAGGACTTAAGTGTTTAAGAAGAGGAAGTAACCTAGGTTAACGGTGATTGAGGAGTGTTTGTAGTTGGAAACAGATTTGGAATGAGTTGTAAATGGGATGAAACTAGAGTGTAAGGTAATGTATTTTGGATGCTAGGAATGGCATTAGTTGAGGAAGTAATGGAGGTTAGAAGTTGGAGTGAAAATCTGTAGCATAAGAAGTAAAACCAAAATCTGTAACATTAGTGTGGAGAAAAATAGTGCAAGTGTTGAAAGGAGAAGATGAAAATTTGTGTAAGTTGTGTAGGAATTGAGTAGTAAGTTGGAGAATGAATTAAGGTGAGTTAGAGCATCTAAATGAGTGGTAAACATGTAGGGAAGTATTGGTAAAGATTGGGGGGAAACAATGGGTAAAAAAACACCCAAAAACAGATTTTAAAACTGAAGTACTGGGCCGGACCGGACTTGCAAGTTCGGTCGAGCCCAGATTTACAAAGACGGGAAACCTTCTGGAATCGACCGGACTTGCGACCGGACATGCAAGTTCGGTCGGACCAGAAAATTCTCCCGTCTGAAACCTTCTGGAATGGACCGAACTTGCGACCGGACTTGCAAGTTCGGTCGGCCAGAAAAATTCCGCAGATGAAGCTTCTGGAATAGACCGAACTTGCGACCGGACTTGCAAGTTCGGTCGGCCAGAAAAATTTCCGTAACACAAGCTACTGGAATGGACCGAACTTGCGACCGGACTTGCAAGTTCGGTCGAGCCAGAAATTTCCCGTACTGATAGCTACTGGAATGGACCGGACTTGCAAGGTCGGTCGCAAGTCCGGTCGAGTAAAAAAAAATGTTTTAATTATATGATTATAGTAATCATATATACATATATATATGCCTATACACATATGCATATATATGTAGATACACCATAATGAAGTAATAATGGTAAGAAAGTAAGTAAATGAGTAAGGAAGCAAGCTTAAGAAGTAATAAGGAAAAGAATGGTTTTATAACCAAGTATGAAGTAATGAAGTAGTAAGTATACATTGAAAGTATCAATGAAGGAGTAAGTTAGATCAATAATAGATCATTGATCATACTACTTCATGTATGTATAGGAATAAATAGTTGCTCCAAAGGAACCGGTAGTAACGACGGTGAACGGTATGATTTCTTCATGCCCTGTATCCTAACTTGGTTACCCCGATTTGTGTGCTTATGTGATCACCAATAAGATAAATGCACGAATCGGACTTTATTGCACTTAACTGTGTTTGAACTATTTGTTCTTGTTGAATCTTCTTGAACATTTAGTTTGTATAATTCATGAAATGTATGAATGGAAATGAAGTGATGTGTAAGTATGAGTACTTGTGTATTGTATGTATGTATGGAAAGTAAGTATGGACTTCTACTAATTCCTAACATCTAACTCCTAACATGAGTAATGAGTAAAATGGAATGAGTAGAAGCCCGATATAGTTTCGGCCACGCGTGAGGATAAGGAAACACAAGAGGTTGGATCCGAATCCTGGCTATAATCTTTTCCATGGACCAATCCCTTGAATGGGTAGCATCCTGGATTAGTGGGCCACCCTAAAGCCCGGTGGTGGGATGTAGTAATCCCTGCCCGGAGGTCATACCGACTTAACTGGAAGTAAAGTATGTAAGAAGTAAGTATTGTATTGTATTGGTCTTGACTATTGTAAGTCATTGACCCGGAGTAAAAGTATTGAACACCCGATTAACCCGGGTGTGTAATGAGCTAACAAGACCTTGTATGTATTGGAGAATTGTATCTCCGTAATGCGGTGAGTATGGTAAGTATGAATGGTTGACTTGAATTGTCTTCCTTGTATGTATGTATGTATGTGCGTGTATGAATGTATGAATTGTATGTATAAAGCATGTATGTATGTATGAATGAAACGAACCGCATGTACTCGACCAATTAGTTGGCGTACCCTCGCTAGTACGCGGGGTATGCGGTTATCATATGCAGCGTAAGCTGACCCCCTAGGGGGAATGTTTTTACTCCACAGGTACCCGCGAGGCATGAAGGTAGAGTAAGGACGGATGATGTTCTTTTTGGTAGTTAGTAGGATTGGATGGTGTACCGAGTTGTACACGGCTAAGGCCTTTTGAGTAGCCGGTGTACCATGTGGTACACCTTTTTGGATAATGAATTTAATTGGATAGTAAGGAGAGGATGTATAAACTCTTCATTTTTGGGAAGTAGTCTTGGAATGTAATTCATAATTCAGTATACTCGGTAATCAAATGTAAGTAAGTATTTGGTATTGTAAAGTAAGTAGTATGTATGGTTTATTCTAATCATCAGACCGAAACGGTAAGTAGTAGTAGCCTTGTTAACCTTGGAGGGTTAACGGCGTGTATCACCCGCCGGGAGTAAGTAAGTATTCCGCTGCGAAGTAAGGTAAGTATGGGATGATTAGAGGATAATAGAAGAATTAGCGGTTGGGGTGTTACAAAAAGTAGTATCAGAGCGAAGTCTCGCTCTGATGATTAGAATCCTAAGAGTAGTGATTACCGAGTTAGGATTTCAACCGTCTTAAGACGGATAATTAGAAACCTAACTAGGAACTACCGTTGTTAACAACGGATACCCTTGACGTAAAGACGATATCATTGCTTGAATCAAGACCATGAGGTCATAGTATCACGACATCTAATGTAATCCACACTTGTTCAGATGTCAGGACGAGGTCCAGGTCGTCCCAGAGGAGGGGGCAATGAAGGACCAAGCGCGCAGACGATAGCTGAAATCGTCGCCGCCACGGTAGCACAGATGCTACCGGATGTAATCACCGCTGTACAACAAACACAACAAACAGCAGCAACAACAGCAGCAGCAGCCCGACCCGCCTCAACCCCGTGAGACCAATTGGGTAAAAGCAGTCGCCGACCTTCGACCTCCATGCTTTAGAGGCGAGAGCGACCCCGCCAAGCTCGAGGCCTATCTCTCGAGATGGAGACGGCCTTCGAGACACTTGAGACTCCCGCTGGAGTTCGAGTGAGGATAGCTGCGTACTACCTCAAAGACGCGGCTATGGACTGGTGGAAGCTCGTTAAGGCCGAGCACGTAGCAGACCCTGCATTCGGATGGGAAGCATTCACCTCTCTCCTCCGATCTAAGTTACCCGAGCATGTCAAGACCAAGAAAAGGCTTGAGCTCGATCGCTAAAAATGACCGAGAAGATGACGGTTGATGAATATTACCGCACCTTCACCTCTCTTCTCCGACTTCTACCCGACCTTGGGTATACCGGCCAAGTCTTGGTCGACCGCTTCTACGGCGGATTGAGCCATCGACTCCGGTATGGCATGGGCTTCACACGGTTTACCTCCCTTCAGGTAAACAAGTTGAACCCTTAAAAGCCATGAGTAATGTGAATTAGTATTCCCGTATGTAAGTGTAACCTAATGCCTAAGTAATTCAGGAGTGTTACCATGCTGCCTCCCGAGTGGAGATCACATGCCAGCTGAGGGATGAAGATCAAGCGCTAAGCGCAAGGCAAGCAACAAAAACACCTCCGATGACCAAAACCAATCCAAACCTTGGAAGAAAAGAAGGGGAAGCATTCCCATCAGAAGAACACTTCCGGAGACGGCGGTGCCCATGCTGAGAAGGGCAAGGCAGCTGAGCCATTACAGATTGCCTACACCGCACCAGTGGCAGCGAAGCCACTGAGGTCTCAGCCCTACAGGGGTAAGAAACCGAAACCGAATTAGTACACTTGTGAATTAGTATGTATGTGGAGTATTGTAAGTATACCGAACCTTGCTAACTTGGAAGCTATAGGTTCTGGATTTGGCCAAGGAAAGAACCAATCTGATGGCCGCAGCTACATCTGCCGTAACTGCAACAAGGATCATCCCGGCACAGATTGCCAAGGAAGGGAGATCCGCTGCTTCACTTGTCAGAAACCGGGCCACCGTGCCAATGCATGCCCAAAACTCTAAGCCCAAGGGCAACTACCAGGGCTACAAGCAGCGTGGGCAAGGAGGTTGCATCTGGCGATGCTCATGCCCAGCACACCTCGCAGGGACAGGGATCCCGAGGTCCGCAGAAGGGCGCACCGCAGAGGCAGCCGGCCTTACACATCATGACCGTGAGGGACCGGGACTAAGTCCGGCCCAGGTAACACGTAACCTTTAATCCTTGAAGAGCATGACTAAGTATTAAAGTAATTGTATGAATGAAAGCATGAATGCGTAAGTACTTGAAGTATGAAATTGAGCATGAGTAAGTAACATGGAAGTATGTATTGAGCATGAAATGAATAGTAAGCCTAGAACTCACTCTAGATGAAATTTACCACCTTAGGGAAATTCCATATCTGTTACCCAATACCTTCGAACTCACCTCATGAAGAGACCGACATCGCCAATCACCACTTCAACAACGAACAGTGTCAGGTCATCCGCCCAGGTATGATCTTATTAAAAGGATACCTGACACCCGAAGCACAAGTTTCAATCATCCGACGATGCAACGAGTTAGGAATGGGTCCAGGAGGATTTTATACACCCGAATTCCCCGGTGGAGCTACAATGAAGCTGAAAATGATGTGCTTGGGAAAGGACTGGAACCCTTATACCAAGACATACCAAACAACGCGAGCAGGAGACGGAGCAACACCTCCAGCAATACCCCCAGAATTCCAAATGCTTGTCACACAAGCTGTAGAAATTGCACAACAATGAAGATGAACCAATCCCTGCACTTGAAGCAGATCTATGTATCGTCAACTTCTATGAGAAAGAAGGACGACTTGGCTTACACCAAGACAAGGACGAGACAGCGGAATCTCTTGAACTAGGAGTGCCCGTAGTGTCTTGGTCCATTGGTGGACGCCGTATTTTGTATAGCGAGCAGAAGCGTGTGGACCTCGCAGAGAAATTGGTATTGAGATCAGGAGATGTTCTAATCATGGGTGGAAAATCAAGGTTGCTGTATCACGGGATCCAGAAGATCAAGTTGAATACGGCACCACCGGCAATAATCAATGCCACACACATGAAACCAGGACGCCTGAACCTTACCTTTAGAAAGTATTAATCTTGTAGTAGCATGTAATCCAGTAGTAACGTGTATTAGAGACACAGTATGTATGATGGTTGGTTATTCAATAAAAGCAGTGTTGGTTATTAAATTCCACTTGCGTTCCACCATCTTTACTTATAATCTCATGAATCAATAGGTTGTGGACTCGGTACCGAAGGTAACCTGAGCATCCTCACCGAAGAACAAGCCGGCAAAGCGGCACCATTCTAACGGGAACATTCCCAGTAAACGGCATCGAAGCCTCAGTATTATTCGACTCCGGCGCCTCTCACACCTTTGTATCGCCATCATTCGCTACAAGGTTGGGGCTAGACGCAGATGAGCTACCAAATTTCTTGGTTACTCCCGTCGAAGGAGCGAGGGTAAAGTATTACCACACCGCCACCATTCAAATCAAAGGTGAAGCGTTTCCCATTTCCTTCATTGAATTCAACGGATTGGGATTCGACTTGATAATTGGAATGAACTGGTTGGAGCGGCACAAAGGACGGATCCTATGCCGAGCACCGATTGCTGCTCAAGAGTCCATCTGGGGTCACTGTTTCATACCGCCAGAGACCGAGAGAGCCTTCAACTACAGTCATCTCCGCTATGGCAATGTATCGGGAGCTCAGAAAGGACATGAAGTGTATTTATGTCACGTGCAAGACCTGGAGAGAGATCCAGAGTTCAGTGATGATGTAGCAGTAGTCTCAGAATTCCCTGATGTATTTCCGAAAGAGCTACCTGGTATGCCACCACAGAGAGCGGTAGAGTTTGAAATCGACCTTGTACCGGGTACTGGTCCCATTGCTAGGGCACCATACCATGGCACCCAGAGAAATGGCAGAACTCAAAGAGCAACTACATGATCTCGACAAAGGGTTTATACGCCCGAGCGTATCACCCTGGGGAGCACCGGTCCTCTTCGTGAAGAAGAAGGACGGTAGTCTCCGCCTCTGCATCGACTACCGCGAATTGAATGCGGTCACTGTAAAGAACAAGTATCCATTGCCACGCATCGACGACCTGTTCGATCAGTTGAAGGGAGCATCCGTCTTTTCTAAGATTGATCTCCGATCCGGATCACCAAATTGCTATCAAAGAGCAAGATATTGAGAAAACAGCATTCCGAACAAGATATGGCCACTACGAATTCACGGTGATGCCATTCGGTTTGTCTAATGCACCAGCCAAATTCATGGACCTAATGAATCGGTTATTCAGTGATCAGCTGGACACTTCAGTAGTAGTATTCATTGACGACATTCTTGTGTATTCGAAGTCACCAGAAGAACATGAAAACCATTTGAGAAGAGTACTTGAGACACTGCGCGAACCAGCTGTATGCGAAGTTCTCCAAATGCGAGTTTGGCTAGATCAGGTATCATTCCTTGGTCATGTCATCTCGAGCGCAGGCATTTCAGTAGATCCATCCAAAATCGAAGCAGTGCGATCATGGCCTAGACCTAAGACTGTTACCGACATCCGGAGCTTTCTTGGTTTAGCCGGTTATTACCGGAGGTTTGTAAAGGACTTCTCAAAAGTCGCTAAGCCCATGACGTCATTGATGAAGAAAGATGCACCGTTTGTATGGACAAGCGAGTGCGAGGTATCCTTCCAGAAACTAAAAGACTCATTGACCTCAGCGCCAATTCTCACACTTCCAGAGGGCACAGAGGGATTTGAGGTGTATTGTGATGCATCGGGCAAGGGCATGGGATGCGTACTCATGCAGCATGGCAAGGTAGTAGCTATCTCGCCAGCTGAAAAAGCATGAGGAGAATTACCCGACACATGATCTAGAGTTAGGAGCCATTGTCTTCGCCTTGAAGATATGGCGACACTATCTCTATGGGGTAAGCATCACCATCTACTCCGACCACAAAAGTTTGCAGTATGTATTTACCCAGAAAGAACTGAATCTAAGACAGAGGAGGTGGATGGAGTTCCTCTCGGATTACGACATCAACCTCCAGTATAAAGAAGGGAAGGCAAACGTGTAGCCGACGCCCTGAGTCGTCGAGCACACTCGCTCCATTCGCTACTCGCTTCTTCTAGCTTGGTTGACGAGGTGCGAGACGCTCAGTTGAGCGACCCTTACTTCACAGAGATCAGACAGAAAATCACAGAGGGTACCTTCGAGACCGAAAGTACGACTTCAAATTGCATGAAGATGGTCTGATCCGATTGAATGGCAGATTATGCGTCCCCCGAAGCAATGCTGAGCTAAGGGATCGCATTCTGCGAGAGTCACATTGTTCGACATTGCATGTCCATCCGGGAGCCTCTAAAATGTACAAAGACATGAAGAGGTACTTCTGGTGGTCAGGAATGAAATCAGACGTGACTGAGTATGTTCTGAGGTGTCTCACATGCCAGAAGGTGAAGTTCGAGCACCGAAGACCGGGAGGAATGGTGCAATCCATGCCCATTCCGGAGTGGAAATTCCACGATATCTCTATGGATTTTGTTGTTGGACTCCCACCTGCTAGGGGAGGACTCAACATGATCTGGGTAGTAGTCGATCGTCTCACCAAGGTTGCCCGATTCATACCGATGAAGGACACCTGGAAGGTGGCGAAGCTCGCGGAGCTATTCGACAAGGAGATCATCCGACACCACGGAGTCCCGAAAACCATTGTATCTGACCGCGACACCAGATTTCTTTCGAGATACTGGAGAGCAACACGGGAAGCGCTTGGTACTGAGTTGAAGCTTAGCACCGCCTTCCATCCACAGACCGACGGTCAGACAGAAAGGACCATCCAAACACTAGAGGATATGCTAAGGGCATGTGCCTTAGACTTCCAGGGGAGCTGGATTGAGAAGCTTCATCTTAAGAGTTTTCGTATAACAATAGCTACCATGCTTCGATTAAGATGTCGCCGTTCCAAGCTTTGTATGGTAGACCTTGCCGTACCCCGTTGTGTTGGGATGAGTCAAGCGAAGCGGTCATCATAGGACCGGAGTATTTGGAACAAGTACAAGCTGAGTACAACAAATCCGAGCAAATATGAAAGCAGCCCAAGATAGACAGAAATCCTATGCGGATGTGCGACGACGCGACCTTGAGTTCGCCGTGGGCGACCAAGTGTTCTTGCGTGTCTCACCTATGAAGGGTGTCTTTCGATTTGGCCAAAAGGGCAAGCTGAGCCCGAAATTTGTAGGCCCGTATACCATTACCGAGAGGATTGGAGCCGTAGCTTATAGGCTAGCATTGCCTGAAGAATTGGGGCGTTCATGATGTCTTTCATGTATCACAACTCAAGAAATACATAGCCGATCCCTCTCATGTATTAGAACCCGAACATTATCCCTAGAGCCGACGATGAGATATGTCGAGACTCCACTGCGAATCCTTGATAAAGACAAGAGACACTCGCCATAAATCTGTACGAATGGTGAAGGTCTTGTGGTCTAACCACGATGTCGAGGAAGCGACTTGGGAATTAGAGGACGCCATGAAGGCGAAGTACCCGAATCTATTTGTAGACTAGATGTCTAGTATCCGTATATACGGAGGGTACGGGGCGTACCCCTTTTAAGGGGGGTAGAGCCTTTGCTTTTGCATTGCTTCGGGTTAGCATTGCGTAGTATGTATGTATTGTAATTGTATTTTGGTTGGCACATGTAGTGCTAATTGTATTGTATTGGCACAAAGTAGTGCTAGTAGTATTCAGTATGTAGTAATGAGTATGGTATGCGTATGGTATGTATGTAATGAGTAATGCATTTGTGTTGTACAGTATATGACACGAATGACATTGTGAAGTGTATTGCGAATGTATTGTGGAATGTGCGAATTGAATGGAGTATTGTGTATGAATTGAGTACTGTGTATGGAAATTGAACTGAGTATGATGTATGGTATCTGAATTGTGCTGGTAGTGTAAGAATTGTGAACACCTGGTAAGGTGGTAGTAGAATGTATTGTGGCAACTGGTTTGCCAAATAAGTAGAAATGTAAACCGTAACCTTGAGCAACTTTGAGGGCAAAGTTTCTTAAGGGGGGTAGATTGAAATACCCCGTAATTAAAAACAGTGATTAATTAGGCTAATTATTTTTAAAGGCTTAATTACACTTAAATAAATACAAGGGAACAAATCCCGAAGAAAACGGACCTTTAAAATGGGTTAAAAGCATAAACGAACCTTAAAGCGCTTTTTCGAGGAAACCGGGAAAACGTGACTTTAAGCGGGTCAAATAGACTCGTAACATTTTGGTCAACTAAATATCACTAATAAATATTAGTGAAGCTTTAGAACCAAAAAATTAATTAAACGAGAAAATTCCGGAAAACGGGTACCGGTTAGTAAGAACTGTAACAACCGGGAAGTTGTGGGGTGAGAATGCAAATAAACAAACTAGTGTGTCCACTTTGCAAATAAAAATAAAAATGAGAGTGTGTGTGTGTGTAGGGGGCGGCCAGCTCTCTCCCTCCCTCTCTTTATTCTTCTTATGCTAAAAGACAAACAAAGAAATAAAAGCAAAAAAAAAATACTCTCTCTCCTCACTCCCCTCCCTCTCACGTACCCCTCCTCTATTCTCTCTTTTCTCCTTCTTCTTCTACCTTGCGACAGCCATGGAGAATTAGAAGAACTCACACAACTCCCCTTCTCTCTCTTGTTAACCCACTAATCTTGCTCCAAAAATTACAAAATTAGTACCATTGGAATCCCCTTGCAAAGGAGAACATTTCCTCCTTTCAAAAATCGAAAACAACCACTTTCATTTCGGTGGGTATTCTCCATTTGAAGATTCAAGTCCACCATTAGAAGCACCTTCACCTCCTTATCATCTTGAGGTAAAAAGAAGTTCGAAAATCCATCATTTCTAGCCCTTGTGCATTATAAGAAATTTCAGTTTTGAATGTCTTGCTCCTTGTTCCAGCCGATTTTGGCTTTTTTGGGCTAGGAATATTGTTCTCTTGCTAGTCAAGAACTTCATCCATTCATAAGAAGGTAATACTCTGTTCTAAACCCTAAAACATTAAATTCTAGGGTTAGTAAAATGATGCTAAAGTGTTGTGTTATTGTATGGGTGCTGTAGCATTGCCCATTCTTTGGTTAAAACCAGAAGAAAAAAAGAAGGAAAGAAGAGAGGAGGAAAGAAAGAAGGAAAAACTAACAAGACAAGGTAATGCTCTTACCTTGTTAGTTTGTGTATTATTGTAACAGATTTTAAGTATCTAAAATGAGTAATGTATTGGTGTGAGTAGTAGTAATGTAGTAGTGTATTGGAGAAGAGAATGTAACAGTTTTGAAGTTTTAAATGAGTTTAAAAGCTTGGGAAAACTTGGGTAGATGTATGTGCAGGAATTTTATGTTGTTGTAGTAGTGTTGAATTGTGAGTATAATGTATTGTATAAACAGGTTGTGAGAATGAGAAATGTGAGCTGAAATAATGTGGGAAAGTTAAAAATATAGGGGAGACTATGTCAAATTTTGTGTAGGAATGAGAGGACTTAAGTGTTTAAGGAGGAAGTAACCTAGGTTAACTGGTGTTTGAGGAGTGTTTTGTAGTTTGAAACAGATTTGGAATGAGTTGTGAATGGGATGAAACTAGAGTGTAAGGTAATGTATTTTGGATGCTAGGAATGGCATTAGTTGAGGAAGTAATGGAGGTTAGAAGTTGGAGTGAAAATCTGTAGCATAAGAAGTAAAACCAAAATCTGTAACATTAGTGTGGAGAAAAATAGTGCAAGTGTTGAAAGGAGAAGATGAAAATTTGTGTAAGTTGTGTAGGAATTGAGTAGTAAGTTGGAGAATGAATTAAGGTGAGTTAGAGCATCTAAATGAGTGGTAAACATGTAGGGAAGTATTGGTAAAGATTGGGGAAACAATGGGTAAAGAAAACACCCAAAAACAGATTTTAAAACTGAAGTACTGGGCCGGACCGGACTTGCGACCGGACTTGCAAGTTCGGTCGAGCCCAGATTTACAAAGACGGGAAACCTTCTGGAATCGACCGGACTTGCGACCGGACATGCAAGTTCGGTCGGACCAGAAAATTCTCCCGTCTGAAACCTTCTGGAATGGACCGAACTTGCGACCGGACTTGCAAGTTCGGTCGGCCAGAAAAATTCCACATGATGAAAGCTTCTGGAATAGACCGAACTTGCGAGGACTTGCAAGTTCGGTCGGCCAGAAAAATTTCCGTAACACAAGCTACTGGAATGGACCGAACTTGCGACCGGACTTGCAAGTTCGGTCGAGCCAGAAATTTCCCGTACTGATAGCTACTGGAATGGACCGGACTTGCAAGGTCGGTCGCAAGTCCGGTCGAGTCAAAAAAAATGTTTTAATTATATGATATAGTAATCATAATACATATATATGCCTATATACATATATGCATATATATGTAGTAATACACCATTAATGAAGTAATAATGGTAAGAAAGTAAGTAAATGGTAAGGAAGCAAGCTTAAGGTAATAAGGAAAAGAATGGTTTATAACCAAGTATGAAATAAGTAGTAAGTATACATTGAAAGTATCAATGAAGGAGTAAGTTAGATCAATAATAGTCATTGATCATACTACTTCATGTATGTATAGGGATCAAATAGTTGATCAAAGGAAACCGGTAGTGCGAAAACGACGGTGAACGGTATGATTTCTTCATGCCCTGTATCCTAACTTGGTTACCCCGATTTGTGTGCTATGTGATCACCAATAAGATAAATGCACGAATCGGACTTTATTGCACTTAACTGTGTTTGAACTATATTGTTCTTGTTGAATCTTCTTGAACATAGTTTGTATAATTCATGAAATGTATGAATAAGAATGAAGTGTATGTGTAAGTATGAGTACTTGTGTATTGTATGTATGGAAAGAAGTATGGACTTCTACTAATTCCTAACGATCTAACTCCTAACATGAGTAATGAGTAAAATGGAATGAGTAGAAGCCCGATATAGTTTCGGCCACGCGTGAGGATAAGGAAACACAAGAGGTTGGATCCGAATCCTGGCTATAATCTTTTCCATGGACCAATCCCTTGAATGGGTAGCATCCTGGATTAGTGGGCCACCCTAAGCCCGGTGGTGGGATGTAGTAATCCCTGCCCGGAGGTCATACCGACTTAACTGGAAGTAAAGTATGTAAGAAGTAAGTATTGTATTGTATTGGTCTTGACTATTGTAAGTCATTGACCGGAGTAAAAGAGTATTGAACACCCGATTAACCCGTGTGTAATGAAGCTAACAATACCTTGTATGTATTGGAGAAGTGATCTCCGTAATGCGGTGAGTAAGGGAAGTATGAATGGTTGACCCAATTGTCTTCTTGCATGTATTGTATGTATGTATTGCCTTGTGTATGGAATGTATTGAATTGTATCGTATAAAGCATGTATGTATGTATCAATGAAACGAACCGCATGTACTCGACCAATTAGTTGGCGTACCCTCGCTAGCACCGGGGTATGCGGTTATCATATGCAGCGTAAGCTGACCCCCTAGGGGGAATGTTTTTACTCCCAGGTACCCGCGAGGCATGAAGGTAGAGTAAGGACCGGATGTAGTTCTTTTTGGTAGTTAGTTAGGATTGGGATGGTGTACCGAGTTGTACACGGCTAAGGCCTTTTGAGTAGCCGGTTTACCATGTGGTACACCTTTTTGGATAATGAATTCATAATTGGATAGTAAGGAGAGGATGTATAAACTCTTCATTTTTGGGAAGTAGTTTTGGAATGAATTCATATATTTCAGTATACTCGGTAATCAAATGTAAGTTAAGTATTTGGTATTGTAAAGTAAGTAGTATGAATTTGGTTTATTCTAATCGTCAGACCGAAACGGTAAGTAGTAGTAGCCTTGTTAACCTTGGGAAGTTGACGGCGTTGTATCACCCGCCGGGAGTAAGTAAGTATTCCGCTGCGAGTAAGGTAATTATGGGAATGATTAGAGGATAATGGAAGGATTAGCGGTTGGGGTGTTACAAATGAGAATGGAACAGTATTGAACAATGAGAATGAGTCATTAGTGAGGTAGAACCCTCATGGCCTAAGAGTGAGATTGTGTAAACTAACTAATGTGTTAGTCTCACTGATTGTATTCTATGTTTGAATACTTGTTATGATGCGAGCATGATATATGTTTATTGCACTTCATGTCATGATTTAAATAAAATCAATTGCATGCTAATATGAGAATTAGTTAAGTGTGGCCCGGTAGTAGCGGGTTGGACGACTACCATACCAGCAAAGGTGCTGAGCCCCTTTGGGGCCACCCATTCTTTTTCAGGTACTTGGAGCCGATAACCGTTCGAGAGTAGGACGGGGATGCTACAGCATGGGTAGTAGTTAGATTATGTAATTACATGGTAATTGTAATCGTTATTATTGTAAGGCCGAAGTTGTATTGGCATTTGAATTGTAATAGTAACTCGATATAGTTTGTATTGTATGAGACTCGGTTTAGTAAAGAATGAGAATTGTATTTATATTGAGTACTCGGGAATTCCGGTCCATCAGACCGATGCTGTATTGAGTTAGGCCTTGTTAGCCACGTGGGTGGCTAACGGCATTGTTTCACCCGCCGTTGTATTTAGAATATCCGCTGCATATGTGTCGATTATCGAGGTGATTAGGGGTTAATGACGAGATTAGCGGTAGGGGTGTGACAAAAGTTAACCATTTACTAGCGACAAGTTAACAGTTTTCAAGTGACAGGTTAACCATTTACCAACGACAGGTTAACCTTCCACCAATGACAAGTTAATAGTCTTTAAGCGACAGAATAACAATTAACCAGCGACAGGTTAAAAGTTTTCAAGTGACAGAACGATTTTCAAGCCACAGGTTAACGATTTTTAAGCCACAAGTTACCGATTTTCAAGCCACAGGTTAACGATTTTCAACCCATAAGTTAGGGTAGGAATGCAATGAGTATTTTAATCACAACCATTGAAATAAATTAAAGTGGATCCAATGACCAATATTTAAGCCTTTATAGTATCTGCGCCAGTATCAATTGAGAATATGTTGAGTTTTTAAAATATGTCGCCAACACGGGAGCAAGCCAGATTAGAAAAAAATGATTAAGACCATAATGATTTGGGTTTAGATGTGTGCGGATGCCAAAGAAGATGGTCCGACTGCTCACATGACAACATGGTCACCAGTAGACACGTTTCTTATGTTGTCCACTTCAAAGTCCTAATTAAGTTGCAAAGCTTATAGAGGACTCTCTTCGAAGAAAGGTAGAATCTTAATCCTACTCTTGATGATCGTGAAGGGAATGTTTCATGAAATGATGTTTTGCTTAGATATATATATGCTTTGCAAGGATGTAATGTTATGTTTCTGTAAATAAAATATATAGTATTTTAGAGATTGGAAGTTAAAATGATATATAAAACTTAATATAAACTACTATAAATAATATTTTCAAAAATTGACCATATATGCTGAAAAGTTTTATAATTTGCTATATACCCCGATTTCAAAATTCGTTCTTCATATACCTCTAAAATGTTTTGAAATTGACAATTTACCTCTATTCCGTGAAATGACCTTGAATAATGAATATTTTACCTCTCACATTGTCAATCATGTTTCATGTTCACCATATGCCACTTTTTTTTATTAGGGGCATTTTATGAAATTTTAGAAAAAAAATTAAAATACTGCAAAAATATAGATAATCACAAAAATATTTAAAGATAATAATATTATAAAAAATAACAAACATAAATAAAATGAAATAAAGTTAATAATTGTTTAACACTAAACATACACAAAATCTCTAACAATAAATTAATTTTTCTTCTCATTTGTTTACCTCGCTTGACTGTTTATCAGTCTTCTCATTCATTAAAATATTTACAGTTATTGTTAGATAAAATACATGTCGTTTTAGAATGAATCTGGACAAATTGAAGTCTAGATACATCTCTAAAACGACATATACTATGAATAGAAGGAAGTATATAATAAACACATATATATATATATATGTCAATTTATAAATGAAACTAATCCAATATTAGATGAGCTGGTTGTATATAATTTTAAATACCTTGGATTAGTTTTGTTTATAAATCAAGTCTTGTGCGAATAATTGTCACTTTGATCTCTTAAAACCCATGCAAGCAAGAAGAGAAGATCTGAGTTAAATGGAGAAATGTGATGCCGATAATTGTAGTGTGGAAATTGAGATATAATTTCATCTCTATGACGGTGAGTGATGTGTTTTCATTTACCATGCATGTGTGAAGGTTAGGTTGGGAAGAAATAAGTATATGCTAAGTTGGTTTTTTTTTTTTTGATAATTCATAAACTGCAGAACCAGGAGAATGGGTCAAAATAGTTTATTCTGGTAAATGTTAGGAAGAATGCATAAGAATGAGGTGATCATTGAATTTTGACTATCTCCGTTTTTATGGTTTTGATTTTGGCTTGTTACCTTACAAAACAAATGCTAAATCTGTTGAGTGTTACCGAGATTGGAGACCAGTAATCCGGCCTGAACAGTATTGAAAAAAGGAGAGAAATTGAAGATATATTATGCCCGGAGATGCATACAAAACCCTAGTAATGTAACAGCTGGACAATATAATAGGATAGGATGTGAGTGTTTCCTTAACCCGCATCAACATGTTGGTTAGTAGTGTTCTATTGTGTAAGCACCACAACGTTATTATATAGCATTATATCAAACGATGATTGATAAAGTTGACGGAAATATCGCCGATCCAGTTCTCAGTGTTTCATAAAACAAAGTATTCAGCACATATTAATTATTGCTGTCTCCAATTACAATATAATTAGTACAATCGTAGATCTTTTGAAGATTTTGTTCCTTTGTATAATATGATAATAATACTATACAACTATACACACTGCCCAGAGTTTGAGGTGCAGTATATATCATTAGAGCGATGTTGAATTCGGCAGGAAATTAGATGAGCATATATCATTGGGAGTTAGGACAGCCCCATATCGGATGGTTGTATTGTACGTGGGTATAGTAATAAGATTTAAGAGTCATGGTCGTCCCCATTCATGTGCAGTAAACGTGTCCAAAATGAGGCAGGTAGGAAGAATAATCAGGATGTCCCGCCCGATTATTAACGCGCATAGCATAGATCGCATGTAACATAATGTAGGGGGGGGGGGGGGGGGGGGGGGGGGGGGGGGGGGGGGGGGCACCGTCCCTCTATGGTCCCACTTTATCAAAAGAAAGGTCCAACTTAGCGTGTCTTGACCTTTGGAATATAATGGGTGAGTTTTTGGCACCTTAGTATTTGGTATCATTTTTTATCTATTTTAGTGTTGTTTATTCTCTATTTTATTCAAATGTATCTAAATATTGATCTACCAGTTGTCATTAATTTCAGTGCCGATTGCACCATTTTTCCTCTACTTTAGTCTGACACCTGACCACAAACGGACCCAAATATCGGTGGAAAAAGATTTTGATTATGAACGCGTAGCATTTGGTCGAATCACAAATTGATGCTAATATATGCCAAGGAAGAAAACTCAGTAATGAATTCATTATGTTTTATAAACATAGAGATGGTATGCAATACAAAGGGATGATATTACTTACCAAGAGATATGTCATTGCACCAGATGCCATCTTATGTGCATGTGATACCTAAGTTTGCAAGAGGGTGAGAAGTTTACATGAGGGTGAGCATCAACGTTATTTGTTTGGTCAACACGAGAGTGGTAGATTCTATCAAAACTTCCTAGAGAAGAGATTACATCTTGTAAAACGAATTCAACATCGCTCTAACTTCAGTCTTTCCCAGAAGACGGATAACATTCCTTAGACAATCCGTGAAGAAGTGGAATGATATAGTTCCGAGTTTGGTGCCAACTTCAATTCCAAATAAGAGATCCTTAGTGTCACACACCTGTGGAGCCCACGGGACCTCATCCTTTGCAACTTCAACCGCAATAATTGTTCCGATAATGTCCTGGAAGACAACCGTCATGCCTGATTTGTCTTGTCCTGTGCTTCCATCCACAAAAACCTGAATTAGAGCACAAGAGGTATCAACATTATCCAACAAGATTTGGGAGCTAGTTGAGCTTACCAAGAGAGTCGTGTCAAGAAAGAGCTCCGCCTAATCAAGTTCTTGCTCAAAGGTGCGTATTCTTCATGGGTCACTTGGCACCTGGAAAACCCAAGCCATCCCGAAGGCAAACAAAGGTAAACCAGTACTAAAATGCAGTATCATCGGACATACCTTTTGGTTGACGGAAACCATCAATGTGCCACCAATCTTTCACATTTGAGCAGAACATAAAAACTTGCACTAAGTTGTCAAGTCCCTCACAGCTCGCACATCTCCCAAGCTCAGTAGTTAGGCATCGATTGACAATGAGGGTTCTGCATGGGACAATTCCCTCGAGAAGCTTCCATGCAAATTGGAGATTCTAGAGGATTATCTAGCATTGCTTAGCTAATAGGGCATCGTCGACGTTTCATAAATCTCAAAAACTGAGCCCACCATCCGCTAGTAGATGCCCCGATTCTACAAGGATCTAGTCTACCAAAACTGCCTTATGATTCCCTAAATTTTACGGATCAATCCTAGAGGAAAGTGAAATACCCCCATCACGTAAGAGGGGATATCTTGAAGTATATATTTGATGAGGATACCTCTTCTTGCTTGTGAAACTATCTTGTCCCATCTTTGAACTCTTTTATACACTTTGTCTCTTATATACCTAAAAACTTGTCCCTTGTGTCTTTCGATTGTGCTCGGGAAGCCGAGTTAGAGACCAAGGTCGGATTCCCTTAACACCGAAGACATATGAAACTGGATTCCTGACAGTGGTCGGGATGTTCACGGAGAATATGAGTCCAGCTTGACTATATTGATACTTTGACCCAATGTATCGTGAAATTTTTCAATAATGTTCATGAAACCAATGGCATTGTCCCAATTGGCTTGCTTAAAGATAACACAATTGTTCGCAAAGAAAAGATTGGTGATATCAAAACCAAGACATCGAAATGTGAAGCAAGTTATAATTCTATAAGATGTTGCAATACGGAGAGTTGAGAATAGGGTTCCATGCAGCAAACAAAGAGGAAGGGTGACGGCGGATCACCTTGTCAAAGCCCTCATTGAGGTGAAAAAGACCGGCTTAGTCAGTCATTGATAAGAATGACATATGAAACCAAGGCAATGCATTTCTCAACAATGCTTATACAGCTCTCATTTAAAACAGTGAGGAAAAAGGATCATTCAACTCTATCAAAAGCCTTTGGCGTCATATCCAATTTCAATGCAAAGTGCCCTCTCTTGGCAGCCTTAGAATTTTTCATTGAGTGGGTGACCTCATGGGCGATGATGATATTGACGTATAGTAGTTGTCCCGAAACAAAAGCTCTTTGGTCCTCTAAAATGACATGTTTAAGGACATCTTTGACTCTACTAGTTAAAACTTCAAAGGTAACTCTGTAAATTGTGTTGCACAGTGAGGCGTCATATCCAATTTCAATGCAAAGTGCCTTCTCTTGGCAGCCTTAGAATTTTTCATTGAGTGGGTGACCTCATGGGCGATGATGATATTGACGTATAGTAGTTGTCCCGAAACAAAAGCTCTTTGGTCCACTAAAATGACATGTTTAAGGACATATTTGACTCTACTAGTTAAAACTTCAAAGGTAACTCTGTAAATTGTGTTGCACAGTGATATAGGTCTAAAATCCTTCTTGGAGATGGCGCCTGAACTTTTTGGTATGAGCATAATGTGCGTATGATTAATGCTAGCTAGCATAACACTTATGTTTAGAACAAGAAGGGTAGTGTCAATAAAGTCATCTCCAATGATCTCCCAATAGGCATTGAGAAAGACCCCATTAATTCCATATGGACTTGGCGCCTTATTGAGTTTCATGTCTCGTAAGGCTTGGATCACTTCATCCCTAGAGTAAGGTTGGCTTAGATGATCATTGAAATGTGCTAGAACTCTATCATCAACTCCCACAAGCAGTTGGGGATTATGAATAAGATTAGTTGTTTGGAATTCAATTCGCAGCTCTTCTTCCCCGATCATCAATAATTTCATGAATAACATTCTTCCTTCTTCTGGCTTGAACCTTCAGGGAAAAGAATCGAGTATTCTTATTCCCTTCTTTAATCCATTTATGTCACGAGCTTTGAGCCCAACAAGTCTTCTCGTTTATAAGAAGCAAGTCTAACTCCTGATTCAGCTTCCTCTAAGTATCTAGAGCATGTTGAGACGGGTAGTGTTGAGCCACACGATCAATTTGCTTCTTAATCTTGACATTTTACAGGTTCTCTTCTTTAAATTTTATGTTTCCCCAAGCTTTGAGCATCTTGCCGTAGCGGAAGGTTTTCTCAATATACTCTCCTCTCCCTTGCATATTATGGCAAGAGTCCTGCATAATTTGTCTGCATTCTAGATCCTTGATCCAACGGTTCCCAAATTTGAATAAGGATGGTCCCCCTCTGAGAATCTCTTTAGTAACAAGCTTAATGGGACGATGATCTGATAGACCCCATCGCAAGTGGATGTTGTCCGCATGAGGGAAGATCTGAGACCAATCCCAATTTGCAATAAATCTTTCTAATTTGGACCTTGTATAATCTCGTCTATACCTATGATTAGTATATGTGTAGATTTCTTCGACAAAACCCAAATCCAAAATTTGACAGCGACTCATGTAATTCCTAAAAGTCATCATATGCCCATGATTTCTTTCACATCGTCCTCTGTAGTTCGTATCGATAGAGAATCTCATTAAAACATCCAAAAGAAACCATGGGTGGGAGGCTGGGCGTCAAAGCTATTGGATAAGAGTCCAAATTTGCTAGCATTTTGATGATTGTAACCATTCGTAGATTCCAGTGCAAGACCACAGAACCCAATCCATTAATCACATGGCAGTCAATATGATGAAGAGAGTAAGAAAGTACCTCAAACCAAAGAGAATCACGCCAATAGATGGCGACCCCCTACATCTTTCAGCACAATCCACCAAAATTCCTTGAAACCGTCTCAGATTTCTTGCAAAAACATTAATCTCCTACTAGTTCTCTTTATTTCAAATTGGAAAACGATATATGGTGACTCACTTATGATTACATTCAGTACCCATCCTTGAGCTTCCGGTCCTCCAAGACCTTGGCAGTTCAATGAAAGAAGACTCATTCTCTACAATCTCATCCGAAAGGGAACATGCAACAGAGGGATTGAGAAAATCTTGGACATGCAAAACCCATCAATAGATCAGATAAATGAGGGAAAGTATGATTTTTCTTTCACCCAGTCAATAGATATGATCGATGATAGAGGTTTTGTAGAATACCAACTTGAGATCAAAATCTGATGAGCAAACCTTCACCAGAGAAGGAGAGTCGAATTTGAGTTAGATGGTCTGACCGGGAGCCTTTGTCAAGGAAGGAGGGACCTCTCGTCGTGGAGAGAACTTACATACACTTTAAGACAAAGGGGAAAGTTGGCTTCTCTTGTATAGGTTTAAGGGGATTTTCTAGAAGTTGATGGAGATGAATATGATCCATAACCAATTTAGAAGGTCGAAAACTGATTCAAACAACAACGATGATGCTCATCAACAAAGCCATTAAGTTTGATGCAGCTAAAGATGACCCAACACAAAACTAGCATAATCACCTACTGATAGTACCATAATTGTGTATATGCATTCCCTTACAAGAGAAACCAAAAATAAATTGAATGGGGTTGTTGTACTATTGTAGTGTAATCGTGATGGTACACTTGGTAATGGGCTCAAAAGTGAAAGCAACTAGATGTTGGTATATTTGAATTACAAGGACAATGAAAAGTGGTTGTACATAGATCGGGCCACAACATCGATTTGTTGTTGTACATAAATGCTTAGCTTGTTGTGGAAATTTTGACAACATGTTTATTTGTCTCTCTATCTTAATACTGCCACTTGTAATGTGGGGAGAATTATCTAACCTATTATTTTATAATTAAAATGACAATTAGAGAAAAATAAATATAAACCATAAAAGAAGAGTCAATGGGATATATGTTATGGGCGTGGAGGGATAAAAGAAATGGAAAAGAACTCATGCCGCATATAAACTTCACTAGGATCGTTTTTGTGGGACTTAGGATTATGGTGGGAGTAAGTGAGACTTCATCTCTTCATTTATTTGTCTTTTGAAGTTCTTTAGTTGTTCATTGTACTTCTAGTGATCTATTGGATCTCAAGATAGAAAAAAAATTAAAATATTCGTCATTCCAATGGGATTGTATTATTAATTTAAAGTACAATTTTTTATACTTAAGTATCTTTTATATGTAATTAACTAATTATACAGAAATTTTTTAATAGATTTTTTCATTATAGATAATGTTTATATAATATACATTATAAAACTCTTTTTGCCCCATTCTTTTGTCAATATCATAAGTTAGTTTATTGGGAAATTTCACGATATACCCCTGTTTTCTATCGTAATTCACAATATACCCATGTGTTTTTCGTAATTCAACTTTAAACATGCTTAAATGTTGTCCAAAATTGATGAAACTTAACATGGACGATGCTAAAGTGTTATATTTTGTCTAATATCAAATATGAAGTTTTTTAAGCTTACATGTGACCTGGTAAACTTGAACTGATTCCTACCATAGGAGACATACGCGGAGCAGTGTGGGAGTGCGAGGGGTCAAAAGCCCCAGGGTATGATGGTTACAATATGAAATTTGTTAAAGCTATGTGGGGTATAATAGGGGCTGACTTTGCGAGAGATGTCCGGAACTTTTTCACCACTGGCAAGTTGGAGAAGGGAGTAAATACAACATGGATAACCCTCGTACCCAAGCATAAGTGTTGGGCAAAATAGTAGTTAAACTATCTTGCTACTTATGAGCAGTGAACCCAATCTTTGTAGTACAACAAAGTCGTATCCACAGAGACTTCGCAACTATCTAATTAATTATCAAGTTAGTAAATGTACAAGAAGATAAATAAAATTGCATAAAATGTAAATTGGGGGTTTAGCCAGTGGCAATCTTGGTGTTGGGAAAATAAAAATAATTAAAAGCTTAATTAAATAGTTATGTAACAAGTGGATGGAAAATTGTATCCTAGGTTAGCAGGGGAATTGCCTAAATTACTTAAACAAATTTATAACCATGTCTCAATTATTTATTGTCTATTAGAGTTAATAAGTGTCAGTTACGAACTCTTAATAATAGCCTCAGTATTTTCCTGCTCAATCCGGAGTGTAAATACCAAGGTTCATTCATTTGTGGTACTTTGACTATCTCAAAATCATATGTTGATAGTTACCATAAAAATGCAGTAGTTTGTCGCGTAAAGCATTTAACAATATTTGTTGTAAGGAATTAAAACAAGTTTAATAAGTGAGACAGGTAATAAATATTTATTTAAGTACAGACATTAATTATAATCCTAATTTGCTCTATTTGTCTGTTTAAGAATTTATCTTGTGGCCTTCCTAAATCATAGATAAGGACAACTCTTAATTAATTCAATAGACTTTTTACAATCAGAACAAGTCTAAAATCATTAATTAGCATTAAGCAAGAATTCTTTTAATAACAGCGATGGATTTTATCTGCTAATCAAGGAGATAATATCTAACGTTTGTCTTTCTTTGTGGTCTATTCTCAGATTTACAAAATCATTGAAATAAGAGAAACCATAAATGCATAAAAATGATCAGTTCATAAGCATTTAATAATTTAGAGACACAAAACAAATATTTATAAGCAAACTTGGTATTAATAATAAGTGGATTATTTGGGGTTAAACCCCATCCTAGGATACGAATAAAAATCACTCAGACATTAACATAAATAAAAAGAAAGCAGAGATAGCCATTATTTTGGAGACTGCCGGAGAACACGGGACTGTGATTCGCTTCTGCTCCAGCTCCTTTCTTCTCTTCTTCTTATCGTGCTTCTGCTTCGTGGTGGAATAAAGAATGAAAATAAAATGGAGAAGTGGGGGATAAGAGGATGGAATGGATCGTAGGTGTAACACCCCCAAACACTGGCCTAGGAGTTAGGGGTATTACACGCCGCGTATTATTACATAATAACGCAAGGCTCTAATAAACAGACTTAAACAGATAATCAATAAGGCCCAAACGAAATACTTCAATACAGTATTATCGAAGAGATGTTAAAACATCCCCAAAAGTCATTACAGAACCCACCAAACAGATGTCAAAAGCGGAAGCTTAACAAAATATGCCCAAAGGCTCAAATTCAACACAAAGGTCTCAAAAGAAGCTAAATACAAAGCAGCTAAACTCCAGAAGCTGAGGGGAGACGATCCTCGCTAATCAATCTGCAAAAGCGTTAGAAGTAGGGGAATGAGCACACAACTATGCCCAGTAGATGACCAACTTCATCAACCAGCATGCTCAAAACATTTACAGAATATTGACAAATCAGAAGGAGTCAAGAATCCACAAATATGTCAGAAACCAGAAACAGAAGTCCATTCATTAAGGGACTAAACAGAGCAGAAGCAGCCGAAGCGAAAACAGAGCGGCAACAGAGTGGGACACTAGCGATCACAGCATACAGACAGAACGAGCAACCAGCTCGTGAACAGAACGAGGAAACCTCACTCGTAAACAGAACAGGTGTAAACACCCGTGAACAGAACGGGGAACGTCACCCGTGAACGGAAGGATCCTACATAGCGCGCTACGAGACAGCGAAACCAGCCATCCAAAGGCTCAGACACAGAGATAACTAGGTCCCAAAACAGAAGCTTAAATACAGATAAGCATATGTGCACCAAAGGCACCAGAAAGCACATAGATGGCTTGGAAATCAGAAGGGGAATCCACCCCCACAACGGAAGTCAAAACGGAGCTCAAACGAGCAAGTTAAGGTCAAAACAGTACCCTGTCCGAACTTGTGTCCGGACATCAATGTTCGGACACAAGTCGAGACTCAGAAGGCGAAATCAGACAGATGTCCGAACTTGTGTCCGGACATCAAAGTTCGGACACAAGTCGAACCTTAAAACAGAAGAAGAGTCAGAGGTGTCCGAACATCCAAGTTCGGACGGATGTTCGGACATCCTTCGGAAAACAGAACGTGGAGAGTCCGAACTTGTGTCCGGACATCCGATGTTCGGACACAAGTCGAAGCAAAATCAGAAGAATGCAGAAGGCTGTGTCCGAACTTCAAAGCTCGGACGGAAGTTCGGACACAGCGAAAACTTCAGAAAGTAAAAGCGCAGAAGGGCATGTCCGAACTTCAACGGTCGGACAGAAGTTCGGACACGCCGAAAAATGCAGAGAACAGAGGCGATTTTTACACAATCAGAGGTACAAAACCAATCCAAATCAACACACACATTTACAAAACAACCTTGGGGGTTTAATCCATTGAAATGGCATTAAGCAGACATAAACCACACACAAACACAAGATCAAATCAGTGAGTTAATTTGTAGAACCCAAACTCCCCAAGGCTGAACACACGGATCGAATCCGAAAGCCACCTACCTCAGTATACAGCAGAGACAAATTCCTCAATTCTGAATAGCAGAATCCAGCCAGAGTAGACCCTCGAACGCAGACCGAACGCAAACCAAAACACTGAGCGAAAACACAATAGCAATCCCAAATCAGAAACGCAACCAAAACCCCGAAACTGAAACTGTAACCTGAACGGGAATACTATTCTCACCTGAATCTGACAGTAGGACAACGGATCCGCAGACGACGCCAACAGTAGAAGAGAATTGACAGAGAATGCGGAGTAGCCACTGATTCACAATCAGATTGCAGAGGGGAATTAGAAGGCGAAAATCCCCAGAACCATAGAACCGAAGAATCAAAGAGAAAGCAATCTGACCACCCTACCTCGAAGAAACCAGCAATTCGCAAGGACTAGCAATCTGCAGTGGAACCTTGACAGCAGAATAATGAGGCTTGACTGATCGAGAGAAGGAACGGCTTTGAGAGAGAAGAGAGAGAGAGCAAGGAAGAGAGGAGCGTGAATGATCGTGAGAACGTGATTAGAAGTGAGGGTAATTAAGAAGGAAAGAAATAAAATAATAAGAGGTTATTAGGTTAATCTCACCAGAATTTAAATGGAAAGGAAGAAAGACCCTTCTACCCATGTCTTTATTCAGAAGGACGTCCATGTCCTAAATCCAAAATACAATAGTGTAAGGCCACTTGTGACGAAATAAAATATAACCAAAATCTTGGGTTATAACATCACCTCCCCCTTAAAAGAATTTCGTCCTCGAAATTAAACATACCTACTGCTCGAAGAGGGCGGGAAACTTAGAACGGACTTCGCTTTCGACCTCCCAGGTCGCCTCTTCCTCAGACTGACCCGACCACTGCACCTTCACCAAGGGCATGGTCTTACTTCTGAGCTTACGAACATCCCGGGCCAAAATCCTCGAAGGAACTGCCTCGAACGTGAAGTCCTCCCTCAACTGAAGCGGACTGAAGTCGATCACATGAGATGGGTCCGGAATATATTTCCTCAGCATAGAAACGTGGAACACACTGTGCACTGCTGCTAAAGATGGAGGCAAAGCCAGGCGATAGGCAACCGGTCCGATCCTCTCTAGGATCTCAAAAGGACCCACAAAACGAGGGCTAAGCTTGCCTCTCTTCCCAAACCGACAACTCCACGAACCGGAGAAACCTTCAGATACACATGGTCGCCCACCTCGAACTCTAGAGGTCGTCTCCTCTGATCGCGTAACTCTTCTGACGACTCTGAGCCACAAGCAGACGCTCCCTGATAGACTGAATCTTGCCCACAGCATCCTGAACCAAGTCTGGACCGATCACAGCTCTCTCCTTCAGATCATCCCAACAGATGGGTGATCTGCACCTCCTGCCATACAAGGCCTCGAACGGTGCCATCCCAATACTGGTCTGAAAGCTGTTATTGTACGCGAACTCTATCAGTGCCACGTGCTGATCCCAGCTGCCCCCAAAGTCGAGTACACATGCCCTGAGCATGTCCTCTAGGACCTGATTCGTCCTCTCTGTCTGCCCGTCTGACTGAGGATGTAAGCTGAACTGAAGGACAACTTCGTCCCCAAAGCCTGATGCAAACTCTGCCAGAACCTGGACACAAACCTCGGATCTCTGTCTGACACAATCGAAGCAGGAACCCCATGCAGACGCACAATCTCATCGATGTACAGCTGAGCCAGGCGATGCAAACTGAAAGTCTTCCTGACTGGTAGGAAGTGAGCGCTCTTCGTGAGCCGGTCCACAATGACCCAAACTGCATCAAAACCCCTCGGAGTCTTAGGCAGTCCCATGACGAAGTCCATACCGACGCTCTCCCAATTCCACTCCGGAACGGAAAGAGGCTGAAGCAAACCAGCTGGTCTCTGATGCTCGGCCTTGACCTGCTGACAGGTCCGACATCTGGATACAAAGTTGGAGATGTCCCTCTTCATATTGCTCCACCAGAATGTCTCACGTAGGTCCCGGTACATCTTCACACCTCCTGGGTGCACCGAGTAAGGAGCTCCATGAGCCTCCTGCATGATCTCACGCCTCAAGGCGTCGTCTGCCGGCACACAAACTCGGTCTCTGAACCTCAGGCAGCCATCCTCTGCAACTCTGAATTCAGACTCCTGACCAGCAGCAATCTCATCTCTGATCTTACGTAACCCGACATCCAGCTCTTGACTGGCCTTGATCCGGTCGATCAAGGTAGGCTGAATCTGTAGTGCTGCTAAAATCCCAGACCTCTCTGGACGGACGACCCAGATACCCATGCGCTGCAACTCCTGAGCAGACCTCTCCACACCAGATGAAGCACAAACGGTCCCGGACGGACCCCTCCTACTGAGCGCATCAGCAACCACATTCGCCCTACCCGGATGGTAGAGGATCTCTAAGTCGTAGTCGTGTAGCAACTCCAGCCACCTCCTCTGCCTCAAGTTCAACTCCTTCTGAGTGAACAGATACTTGAGGCTCTTATGGTCCGTATAAACCTTGCACGCTGCTCCATACAGATAGTGCCTCCAAATCTTCAGAGCAAACACCACAGCAGCTAACTCCAGGTCGTGGGTCGGATAGTTCTTCTCATATGGCTTAAGCTGACGAGAGCCATATGCAACCACCTTCCCCTGCTGCATCAGAACACACCCAAGTCCCCTATGGGACGCATCACAGAAAACCTCATGACCCTCGGTCCCCTCCGGAAGAGTCAAGATCGGCGCAGTAGTCAACCTCTTCTTCAGCTCCAGAAAACACTGCTTGCAGGCATCGCTCCACTCGAACTTCACATCCTTCTGAAGCAGACGAGTCAACGGAATCACCAACTTGGAGAAACCCTCCACAAACTTGCGGTAGTAGCCCGCCAATCCAAGGAAGCTACGAATATCCCCAACATTAGTAGGTTTGGCCCACTCAGTAATAGCTCGAATCTTCTCCGGATCCACGGAGATACCATCCTTAGAGACCACATGTCCCAAGAATACCACCTGGTCCAACCAGAACTCACACTTCTTCAGCTTCGCATACAACTCGTTCTCCCTCAGAGTCTGGAGAACGGTCCTCAAATGCTCATCGTGCTCCTCAGCACTCTTGGAATACACCAAGATGTCATCAATAAAGACTACCACGAACTGGTCCAAAAACGGCTTGAACACCCGGTTCATCATGTCCATAAATACAGAAGGCGCATTCGTCAGACCGAATGGCATCACAAGGAACTCGTAGTGTCCATAACGAGTCCTGAAAGCGGACTTAGGCACATCGTCTACCTTAATCCTCAGCTGATGATAACCGGACCTCAGATCGATCTTCGAAAACACTTAGCTCCTGCTAACTGGTCGAACAAGTCATCTATGCGCGGAGAGGGAGAGGATACCTATTCTTAATGGTAACCTTGTTGAGCTCCCTGTAGTCAATGCACAGCCGCATGCTACCGTCCTTCTTCTTAACGAACAACACTGGCGCTCCCCAAGGCGACACACTAGGGTGAATGAAGCCCTTATCCAGCAGCTCCTGCAACTGGACCTTCAACTCCTTGAGCTCAGCAGGCGCCATCCGGTATGGGGCCTTCGAAATCGGCTGAGTCTCAGGTGCGAGCTCGATCGAGAACTCCACTCTCTAACAGGGGGAAGCCCAGGTACGTCATCCTGGAACACATCTGGGAAATCTCTGACTACTGGAATCTCCTCCAATTCGCATCCTTGCGAACCTCAGGGATGTAGCACAGATAACCCTGGCATCCTTTCCTCAGAAAGCGGAATGCCTGCATCGCTGATGATATGACTGGCGGTGAGCACGGGAGTCCATTCCCTGCTAATCAAACGGGGCTGGCCCGGCTCCTCAAAAGTGACTCTCGAAGCAGCACAATCGATATGGGCATGGTGCGCAGCAAGCCAATCCATGCCCAGAATCACATCAAAAGAAGTCATCTCCATCGGGATGAGGTTAGCACACAGAGTCCTATCTCTGACTAACACAGGACTATCTTTGCAAACAGAATTCAACAACATAGAAGAGTCCCTAACTAATGGACTATGCACACACACTCAACACCCAGACCCAGGGCACCACAGGCAAAAACCAGCTCACCCACTAACTCAGCAGAAATAAAAGAGTGGGTGGCTCCAGAGTCAAACAAACAGAAAACAGAACGAGATGACAGCTGGAGAATACCTGTGACAACTCGGTCAGTCGATCGGTCTCTCTCTCCAGCCATCGCGTACACTCTGGCCTGGCCCTGGGGCTTCTTCTGCTCAGCCCGGTCTCGATCTCTGGACCCTGAAGCAGACTCAACGGCTCTACCTCCAGAACTACCTCTGCTCCTCTCAGCCTGAGGGCAATCAGCAATCCTATGCTCCAAGGACCCACACTTGAAGCAGGCTCCAGACTTCCTGTAGCAGTCCTGGCCTCTATGAAACTTGCCGCAGACCCGGCACTTCGGAGCGGGAGCTGACGAAGACGAACCACCTCTATCTCGTGCGCGGTCTCCAGAGCGGTCTCCAGCTCGGTCTCCAGTAGACTGCTTCTTCTGAGAAGCAGACTGATCCCTCCTATCACTGTCATCGGACCTCTGCTTCCTCTTCTGGTCCTTCCCTCCAGACTGACGACCTCTCAAGTCAGCCTCTACCAACAGGGCGACATCAGCTACGTCCCTGAAGGTCTTGTGACGCAGCGGCGTCACCGCAGAACGGATGTCTGGCCTCAAGCCACTCTCAAACTTCCTGGCCTTCCTATGCTCGTCGGCTCAGGTGCAAACTTAGATAGGCTGATAAACTTCCGGACGTACTCCTCCACACTCATATCCCGACCCTGGCGTAGTCGGTTATACTCCAGGATGCGCTGATCCTTGTAGACGTCGGGGTAGAACTGCTTGTTGAACTCCCCAGTGAACTGCTCCCACGTCCATGGCTGTGGGAACTTCCCCATCACGGACCTCCACCACTCCTTGGCTTCGGCCTTGAACAGAAAGGTGGCGAAGTCCACCTTCTGCTCCTCCTCTGAGCCCATCACAGGCAGCAGATCCTCCACCTCTGACAGCCAGTGACTGGCCACCTGGGGGTCTCCTGCCCCATCGAACGACGGCGGCTTCAGCTTCATGAACTCCTGAAGCGCCTTCACGTTCCTCCCTCCAGCATCTGCCCCAGCTGGGCCTGCTCCGCCAGCTGGTCCTCCTCCAGCTGGTCCACCTCCTGCAGCCATGGTCTGCATGAGCTGCGTCATAAACTGCTGAACAGCATCAGCTACATTCCCTGGAGGGTTATTAGCTCTTCTTGGCGGCATTCTGAAAGTCCAACAGCAAGCAGTTAAACCCAGACACTAACACCGACATTTCTGACTGACTGGCTAACTTAAAATCCCAGCAGATTAGAACCCAGAGCTCTGATACCACTAAATGTAACACCCCCAAACACTGGCCTAGGAGTTAGGGGTATTACACGCCGCGTATTATTACATAATAACGCAAGGCTCTAATAAACAGACTTAAACAGATAATCAAATAAGGCCCAAACGAAATACTTCAATACAGTATTATCGAAGAGATGTTAAAACATCCCCAAAAGTCATTACAGAACCCACCAAACAGATGTCAAAAGCGGAAGCTTAACAAAATATGCCCAAAGGCTCAAATTCAACACAAAGGTCTCAAAAGAAGCTAAATACAAAGCAGCTAAACTCCAGAAGCTGAGGGGAGACGATCCTCGCTAATCAATCTGCAAAAGCGTTAGAAGTGGGGGAATGAGCACACAACTATGCCCAGTAGATGACCAACTTCATCAACCAGCATGCTCAAAACATTTACAGAATATTGACAAATCAGAAGGAGTCAAGAATCCACAAATATGTCAGAAACCAGAAACAGAAGTCCATTCATTAAGGGACTAAACAGAGCAGAAGCAGACCGAAGCGGAAAAACAGAGTGGGACACTAGCGATCACAGCATACAGACAGAACGAGCAACCAGCTCGTGAACAGAACGAGGAAACCTCACTCGTAAACAGAACAGGTGTAAACACCCGTGAACAGAACGGGGAACGTCACCCGTGAACAGAAGGATCCTACATAGCGCGCTACGAGACAGCGAAACCAGCCATCCAAAGGCTCAGACACAGAGATAACTAGGTCCCAAAACAGAAGCTTAAATACAGATAAGCATATGTGCACCAAAGGCACCAGAAAGCACATAGATGGCTTGGAAATCAGAAGGGGAATCCAACCCCACAAACGGAAGTCAAAACGGAGCTCAAACGAGCAAGTTAAGGTCAAAACAGTACCCTGTCCGAACTTGTGTCCGGACATCAATGTTCGGACACAAGTCGAGACTCAAAAGGCGAAATCAGACAGATGTCCGAACTTGTGTCCGGACATCAAAGTTCGGACACAAGTCGAACCTTAAAACAGAAGAAGAGTCAGAGGTGTCCGAACATCCAAGTTCGGACGGATGTTCGGACATCCTTCGGAAAACAGAACGTGGAGAGTCCGAACTTGTGTCCGGACATCCGATGTTCGGACACAAGTCGAAGCAAAATAGAAGAATGCAGAAGGCTGTGTCCGAACTTCAAAGCTCGGACGGAAGTTCGGACACAGCGAAAACTTCAGAAAGTAAAAGCGCAGAAGGGCATGTCCGAACTTCAACGGTCGGACAGAAGTTCGGACACGCCGAAAAATGCAGAGAACAGAGGCGATTTTTACACAATCAGAGGTACAAAACCAATCCAAATCAACACACACATTTACAAAACAACCTTGGGGGTTTAATCCATTGAAATGGCATTAAGCAGACATAAACCACACACAACACAAGATCAAATCAGTGAGTTAATTTGCAGAACCCAAACTCCCCAAGGCTGAACACACGGATCGAATCCGAAAGCCACCTACCTCAGTATACAGCAGAGACAAATTCCTCAATTCTGAATAGCAGAATCCAGCCAGAGTAGACCCTCGAACGCAGACCGAACGCAAACCAAAACACTGAGCGAAACACAATAGCAATCCCAAATCAAAAACGCAACCAAAACCCGAAACTGAAACTGTAACCTGAACGGGAATACTATTCTCACCTGAATCTGACAGTAGGACAACGGATCCGCGGACGACGCCAACAGTAGAAGAGAATTGACAGAGAATGCGGAGTAGCCACTGATTCACAATCAGATTGCAGAGGGGAATTAGAAGGCGAAAATCCCCAGAACCATAGAACCGAAGAATCAAAGAGAAAGCAATCTGACCACCCTACCTCGAAGAAACCAGCAATTCGCAAGGACTAGCAATCTGCAGTGGAACCTTGACAGCAGAATAATGAGGCTTGACTGATCGAGAGAAGGAACGGCTTTGAGAGAGAAGAGAGAGAGAGCAAGGAAGAGAGGAGCGTGAATGATCGTGAGAACGTGATTAGAAGTGAGGGTAATTAAGAAGGAAAGAAATAAAATAATAAGAGGTTATTAGGTTAATCTCACCAGAATTTAAAAGGAAAGGAAGAAAGACCTTCTACCCATGTCTTTATTCAGAAGGACGTCCATGTCCTAAATCCAAAATACAATAGTGTAAGGCCACTTGTGACGAAATAAAATATAACCAAATCTTGGGTTATAACAGTAGGTGTGGTTGTGTTGAGGTTGATTGTCTGTTTAATGAACGGTGGTGAAGGATGGTGAACGATGGTGAACGATTGTGAACTGTGGTCTTTGGATTGTGAGGAAGGGATGATTTATTGAGCAGAAGGAGCGTGGGTTTATAGAAGAATGAAGGAGTGAAATACCCCAAACATAAGTATGCTAAGTAAACATCAAATCATGATGTATTAAGGCTAAAATATGCCTTAGAAAGATGGTAGACAATTTAAACCAAGGAAAACCAAGAAAGTGCCTTAAGGGCAATCAGGGCAAAAAACGTGCTCTAAGCTTGGAGTGACTTTGATTAGCACCCAAATACCATTATAAGACTTTAGTAATATGCTAATGGACATTTTAAATCAATTAGCAAAGAAAACCAAGCTTGAAAAACAAGTTAAAACACAAGATGTGCTTTAAGAAGCCTTAAAGCACATTTTTGAGAAATTGTCTTAGAATTGAGTTTTGAGTGGCTAAATGTCCATCACTACTCTTTAATCAACATGTGTACTAATTAGTATCACATTAGGAAGCCTAAATCAATGGGAAACCAAAAATTTCACGAATATGTGCACTAATTAGTGAATAGTGCCAAATAGTACCCAAATTAAGCTTAAGTCAACATAAGTCAATAAGATGGTCAACCAAGACCATAAATATCTTAGTTATAATGAGGGGGGACGGTTTTCTAAGGATTAGTCACCATAGACTTCATCAAATAAGGGAAAAAGAAGAGATAAGTAAAGAAAGTTACTATTTGCTTTTATAAAGCAAATATCCTTATTAGCCTACCTCTCCTCTCTTCTTCATTTCCCCTTCTTCTTCCACGGTTTTCTTCTTGTTCTCTCTGTTCCAAACCGTGCCCAACAAGCTCCATCCATACTGTTCCATCTTCAAATGTCCATAAGTTACTCATTTTAGCTCCAAATCAAAAACTAAACACATATATCTCTTAGTTAGCTCAAGCTCTAGCTTTCTATCTTCACAAAATTGGAAAAGCTTCATTTTGGAGCCATGGGAAATCTCCATTGATGGAGGGAAATCAAGTTTGAAGAGCTCATTAGCTTCTCCATTCTCTTAAGGTAAAGAAAATGTAAGAAAAACCATGTTTCCATCATTTCTTCTACATGGCCGAAAATTCCTTCTCATGGGGCTATGTTTTTATGCCTTGTTCTAGCTTGATTTATTCACCAAGGACTAGTGGAGGTCCTATTTCATTCAATGCCAAAGTCTACCTTGAGACTTCGAAGGTAATCATCCACTTTTATGCCTTAGAACACATTTCTAACCTAGGTTTTTATTCCTTGAGGTTAGGGATTGTTTAGTACTCATATGAGTCATTGAATATTGATTAGAACATTGGCAAGGGGAATTTAAGTGGTGGCCGAGATTCATGCAAGAAGAAGGTCTAAGGAGGAAGTTAAGATAAGCTTGCGAAAACAAGGTAAAATGCTTACCTAATGGTGGTTTAAGATTAAGGAATGAGTTTTAGATGGGTACCAATGTAGCCTAGGGCTTACATTAGGTAATGGGTTATGTAACCTAAGAAAAAGAACTTAAACAAGCTTATGAAATTGTGACTAAGGAGCCAATGAGAATGAGTTAGTAATAAGTTTAAGATGGATTTAAGAGTATTATACCTACTATGAGATTGATGGGTTGTTTGCAGGTTGAAAGCTTTTATATATGGGAAATTCAGTGTTTAAGTTTAAGTTATTTAAGGGCCTAGAGCCATGTCATTTAAGAGCCTTAGTGCTATGCAATTTAAGATTATTGCAATATATTGAGTTTGTTGTGAATGAGTTGGTTTGGGTGATGAGATGATGAGAAAGAACTTGATGTGTGTGAGATGGTTAAATGAGGAAAAATAAGTGTTTGGGCATGCTATGATGCTAGAAGTGCTATGGCGAAATTTGAGTAGAAAATAAGTGTTTAGTTGTGGTGGTGATGGTGGTGAATTAATATGACCTAGGATTTACTAGGAGTCATTATGAGGAATTTGAGTGGAGATTAGTTAACTAAGGAGTCCTTGAGGTTTAGAATGACCTAGAGATGTCTAGGAGGAATTAGAGGATTGGTGAGTGTTTTGAAACAACCAAAATCATGAGATGAGGAATGTAATGAGGCATAAGTTTAGGAGAAGGGTTTGTTTGTATGGTAAGTGAAGATACTGTCCAGGGAATTTAATGAATAAGGAAGAACTAGGAAGTATAGAGGTGTCTTGATGAAAAGGGGTGAGATAAAGTGTTATAAGTGTTATAATGAACGGAGGCTTACTTGAAGGATTTAGGAATCAAGAAATGTAATGAGTATTTAGTAGGACTTAGGCAAATGTTGGTAAACAACTAGGAAGGAAATAAGGTGTTGATGGATGGAAGCTTAAGCTTGTGAAGGAACTTAAGTAAATGCATAAAAGAATTTCGATGGTGAAAGATGTTTGGGAGATGATGTTATAGTGGTGAGGAAAACATTTGGCATAGTGGTTACATTAGGTATGAACCACCACCTAGAACCTAGAGGAAAACGTTACAAGTGTTAGCATTATTACAAGGAAAATGCATAATGACTAAGGTGGATCTTGGTGAATGATTTAATGTGTTTAGAGGAGGGCTTAAGGTGTACTTGAAGTGCCCAAATGAGGTTATAACATATTAGGATATATGAGGAGAAGTTTGTAGTTGAAAAGAGAATTTAGAAACAAGATTCTGGAGCCGACCGACCTTAGGACCGGACTTGCAAGGTCGGTCGAGCTCAAATTACACTACGGAGAAAGTTTCTGGAATGGACCGACCTTGGGACCGGACTTGCAAGGTCGGTCGGGCATGTATTTTGTATGGTAATAAGTCTCTGGAATCGACCGAACATGGGACCGGACTTGGCAAGTTCGGTCGAGCTTAAATTTCCCTCGGGGAAACTCTCGGGAATGGACCGACCTTGGGACCGACTTGCAAGGTCGGTCGGGGTAGAATTTTCAAACGATGAAGTGTTCTGGAATGGACCGACCTTAGGTAAGGTCGGTCGGAAGTTCGGTCGGGCCTAAAAATAAAAAAAAAAAGAAATTTTAAATTCTAAGAATGGTAATAGGTAATAAGGTATACCCTTGGTAGGGTGGTAATGATTAGGACCCTAGGAACTTAAGGGATTAAGTTAAGTTAAGTATAAACTTAAAAGTTTAAGGTTAAGTTGTAAGATTAAGTTGTAAGACTTAAGAGGTGTTAGGTGGGAATCATTAAGGGATTAAGTAAGTTAAACAAGTTAAGTAAGTTGTATTAAGTTAAGTGATTAACAACCTAAAACTGAATGAATGTTTTAGGACTTGGGATTGGACTCCGGAAGAGATTAAGCAACCGAACGGCCAACGGTGAACGGTACAGTTCTCTTGTGACCTGCTTGCTAACGAGGTGTCCCTCGGCTTGTGTGCTATTTGTTTTGTGTGCTCACTAAAAAGATAAAGCATGCAACCGGAATATATTATATTTATTGTATTGTTGTGTGATGTTTGAAAACTAACACAACATACCGTGAGAACTTACTAACCAATGTTTAGTAAGGAATTGAGTGAGACTAAGGAACGCCCCCTAAGAAGGGACGATATGAACCGAAAGAGGTAACCAACAAACAGGGTCTTGAGATTACTACTAACTGGAACTTGAGTGAGGAAACCCGGGACCGATCTCCGGTCATGCATGCTAAGGAAAAAGGGGGTCGGTATCTATAGCAGATTCGACTTCCGCTTAAGGACTTGTCTTCGGACTTGTAGCCTAGGGCCGGTTGCCGGCTCAGCTAAATCCCAGGTTCGAATTAAGCTACAATCATTCCCTTCCAGGAACGGTTTGTATATTGAGATTAAGTTAAGATTAAGATTAAGGTAAGGATAAGATAAGTTGCAACCATTCCTCTTTAAAGGATGGTTGTATTACTAAGACTAAGATAAGCTACATCCACTCCTTATTAAAGGGTGGTTGTTTCTAAGATTAAGATAAGATTAATTGATTGAGGTGAGATAAGGATGGATTAAGATTAAGAGGGAACATTACTTAAGGAGTTAAATAACTAACTCTCTAATTAAGGGAACGCATTTAAGTCGCTCATTGTGTGTGAACTTTGATTGTTCATATTTGGATTGTTGTTTACAGCATTTACTATTATGTTGTGCATCTAATCAACCTCCATGCTATCGACAATTAGTCGTCGTAGCCACGTTAGCTTGGGGGCCATGAGAGGATCGTACCAGCATTCGTGCTGACCCCCTTTGGGGCTTTTTTACTACACAGGTGAACATCAGGAGGCGGCCGTCGCGAGAGAGTAAGATGGGGTACAAGCGTTAAGGATTAAGTGTGACCTACGAGTTGTGTATGTACACTCGTATGGCAATTGAGTTAGTAAGATGTATTGGTTTTTTAGAGGATTGTAAGAAGAATATGTATTTGGTTAAGGTTGTTATGCACTAATGTTCGGTATATTCTGTAGTCAGACCGTGGCAAGGTCCTGGATTGTAAAGAATTCCGCTGTGACATGTATATATATATATATGCTGTTAAGTTGCGAGACCACAATTGGATTGAGTTGGGGTGTTACAAAAAGTGGTATCAGAGCGTAGTTACGCTCTGAAGACAAGAAATACCGAACTTAGGAGAATATTGAGGTTGAGATTGAGTTATGGGTTAAGGGTTGAGAGATAGAGTGAGAGGTGCGTAGTCAGGACTTCCCGGTGTTTACCAGACATCCATAGTACCTAGGCCCGCCCTCCACATCCCTAACCCTAATATGTGGAACAAACGCCAGAGAGAAGAAAGCCTTCTCTTACTCAGGGAAACCCGATCTGGCAGTTAGCTAACAATAAGCAGTACGAGAAACACCTTGTTGCACAACAGTTACGGAGAACTTGGAGGTTTTCAATGGAGCGCAACAGAGAAACAGGCGATAGCTATGAAATACTATCAGTAAGGGAACGGAAATTACCGGTAACATGGGTCGACATGCTACGCAGTCGAAATAACCCGCGATACCAATGGTAAGGAAAGCACTACGCGTGCAATGGATAAGGAAATGATAAGAGACACGAGTACCAGACAGCGGTCCGAGTGAGCATAACAGTGGGATAATACAAAGCATGAGGATTGAGATTACTGGAAAGTCCAATTAGAAACGGGAACTCCAAACCCCATACAATGAGGAAGGTTATAAACCTGGCCAACATAATGCGGACGACGATAGGAACTCATGCAAATTGTATACCGAAATAGGACTACGATGTAGTGCTTAAAGGAGAATCATTACTGAGTAACCACAACAAAATGTGTGGAGACAGGAGCGAGGATTAAGTCATAAGAAAATATTAAGGGATTCCCTCAGAAAGAGGAACGCCCTAATAGATGACAGTACTATCAAACAACAAGGAAACTGCCGGATGGACGGTTATCCAAAATAAGAGATTACCGAAGGAGCCCCGAGGACTACCAATTACATGGAAATTAGAAGGAAGTGTCACTACCGATGTACCTTGTACCAATAACCCATCCTGCATGGCGCACTTGCCATAGCAAGTGCTACCACGGTTAAGCTACACGGAAAGCCATCATGGCAAGATAGGAGAACGCTACAGTTGAAACGCATATTAATACCGGATTGTAAATCCATAAGAACAGAAAAATAAGACATTGGAAAGGCCTGACGGCCTGACCATGATGAGATGAGATGACACACCAGTCTGCTGGGAGCAGAACTTGGACAAAGTATTAAACCGTATAAATATTAGCAACGGTATAACCCACTACAACAACAACCGACAGTACGATAAGAACACAATCTCGAACTCCAAGGGGAAAACCTAAGAGATCGCTCAGAAATGCGAGCAAAAACACTATATAAGCAATGATATACAAGGGATGTATTATAAGATACTATTGAGACTGTTGAAGCATCGACTTACAACGAAAACGGGATAAGACTCCCAGAGTGACCATTAAGGATACCAATAACAACATTCTTCAATGAAGATGTTGGACGACCCAGAAAACAAAGACAAAAGAAATAAACGTAAGCTATAACCTACTAAGGATTAAAGTCGTACAACCCTGGAAAAGGAAAGCTCAGAGGACTACCCCCACAGAGCAGGCATAGTCGAGCCGAACAACTGATGAATGACAGTTAACACTGTTTGTTTAACTCATTAACACCCAAGTATGATTGATCATCAACGGGTAGCATAATCAACAGAAGTTGAACGAAGCGTTGAGATGGGGGAGTATAAGATAACAGGATGATATCCAACTTGGACACCGTAAGGCAAACGCCTAATACGAACCTAACCTTGACTATTAAAAGACATAAGTCTAGTAAATGACAGCATTGTCAAAGACATTAAGTAACCTCAGGTCACCTGAACAATTTCCCTAGCAGGAAGCAAGATGCAGCAACTTATCATGAAACCCGATACTACACTTAGTATGTAACCTAACGGTGGATAGTGCTCAAAGAACCAGAATTATAGGGATGACCTGCAAATGAGTAAGAGTACAAATAATGAACTGAGACATTAAGCATTAAGAGCCTACGAGCCAAGGATGTTAACCACATCAGAGCCCGAGGCGCAGTAAGTTATAAGAGAGCTTGTTTAAGCCACGAAGGGACTACAATTTGTAGATATGAACGGTTACCAAACCTATAACTTAGATTGGGAAGAACATTACCAAGAAAGGGTACCAATGAGGATATTGATAATGCTAAGGACAGGAGCGGAGAACGAACCATGCCTTTTAGGGTGGGGATACCTCTCCTTGTTGTGAGGCCATGAGTGGGAATGAACCCCTCAAAAGGGCTTTCACATATTAGAGATAAAATATACTTTATTTAGAAAATGGAAACTATGAACCTTGAGATTACCTTAGAACATACCAGATACACTTGAGTAATAAGGAAGGTGCACGGATAGACCCCATATCCAATACCCAGGATGTAAGAATTAGTAATGGTCAGAGATAAACATTGAGATTGCACATTATGACACGTCAAGTGGCCAATGCTCAGAAGAGCTTGTGATTCAGTGGATGACTTCTTTAGTAACCAGTTAAACTACATGGTAGATTACATCACTAAGGATGAAAGAAAGCGAAAGAAATTAGCCTACTTACGAATCTGAGATTGGAGCAGAACATCTTCATATCAAGAGACAACTATTTTACAACACGGTACGACAACCGCCAATACCGGAATGAGAGAACTCCCAGTGTATTTACACCAAGAAGGGATTGAGTATAAGGTAAGACATGAGAATAAGTGAATAAGAGGTTGCACCATTGATGGGCAACATGGTAGGGCCAACTACCACGGTAGTAGTGGTCGTGAGTACAATAGTTAGATAAGTGGATTAAGTCATGGTGCGCAGTAAGGCGACCATTATGTATGAGCCGTCAAACATTGACACTGAGGCAATTAGATTTATGAGTTAAGACCAACATAAGTAAGGAAATAAGATGGTAGACGAACTGAGCATTGATGCCAATAGTCTGACCCTGGCTAGGTAAGATTTCACAGGAAGCACACTACCATTCCTCATGGAACTAGAAGTGCATTCCTAGTAGAACAAATATGAGAAACAAGATAAGAGGCTCTACGGAAAGAGACCTTAGATATTAAGTGACCGAATCAATACGGAATACAGAAAGGAGCTGGAGCATACCATAACCAAGAACACAGTAAATAGACTTCCCTTGATTAACTTCAAGAAGAACAATAAATGTTATTATGGAACGATGAAAGAGGAGACCGACAACAGAATACTTCATAATTAGCAATAGCTAAACGTGTGACGGACACTATGAGTTTACTAAAACGAGACGTGGGACGACTGCACCCCACAGGGGCTTGCAGGCCTGACACGCTCATTTATGAGTTAGTTGGGTAAGTAGTAATGTACCAGTAAGGTACCCCATGCATGTAGACGAGTGGTGTAAGGAACACGGGAGGTAGTCGACTCCGTACCACGGACAACGACACAAGATCAGACAAGAGCAGCCATTACCACAAACAGACAAAGAGAAGAATTCAGTCGAACCAGCAACGCAAGGGAATCAGAGAACAAATAATTAAGGACTATGAAGTGCGAAGAGCACGGATTGTTAAGTACAGACATTGGATATGTCTTGTGATGTGAGAGATTAAACTGTAAAGTGCAATAAGCATTAAATAGTAGTTTCAGATTAGGAATCATCCTCAGACCAAAGGTCAGTTGGAGAGAACAACTTAGACATTCGAGAAAACACTAAGAGTATGAACATAAGATCTTCAAGGATAATAGATAGACGGGCTACAACCCATCAAGGCCGTGTATATATTAAGATAACACGTGACCATTGAGGGATCTCTAGTGCTAAACCATAAGCACGCAAGAGAAAGATATCCGATACTGTAAAAAGGATAAGTGAGGCAGTTAAGCCTAAAAACATCAGAGTGGCACAGCGGAAGCTAGCAGACCACTACTTTGAGACTAGACCAAACTAAGTTAAGGAAACGGTATAAGTACCGTTAAGAATCCTCGATACAGAGACTAAGTCATCCTGATCGAATTCTAAGTAAGATAGATACATCTTGAACTTATGTTCAAAGATCATGTAATGTTGATTACGTGGGCGTCAATCCATTTTAAGGGGGGTAGAGCGAAACCGCTTAGCGTATGTTTGTGTACTGAGTACATAAACTACGGTGTGCATAGCACAAAATAATTTGAGAATATGTTTTACATAAACATTTTGAGATAAATCATGGTTATTGCACACAGAAAATGTGAATACCATACATATTAAGTACCTATCTTGTTAACTCCGGTGTGAGTACAAGTTAAGAGAATTAAGGAGGAGGTTTAAGGAGACTTAAGGAATAAGGAATATATGAGGTATGAGTCGATATGAGACTATGTGTGAGATAAGAATAAGATAACATTCTGAGATACAATTTGATATGATTATGAGTTAGGAAATAGTAATGCTATGTGGTATGAGACAGTGGAAGTTGGTATGGGACAGTTATAGAACTTAGTAGGAATTTAAGTCTTGAGGTAATTACTAAGAGATGAATTGGGAATGTTTGATGGAATGAGTCCACACTTTGGAGATGTATTGATTATGATTAGAAGAACTAAAAAGATAGAAAATTGGACATGAGTGAATTATTTGGATGTTTGAAAATGACGTGGGAGGTGGAACTTGATTTTCTAGGGATCAAGGGAAACTGAACACAAATTGGAGTGGAAGGATAGTTCTACACTAATGCTGATCACATCAGGGTTGGATGATTCCTGAAACTCCCTACCAGTGGTCACAATTAAATCACACTATGGATAGAGGCCTTAGGATAAAATGGAATTGGAGTTGATTGTATTTTTAATTAGAGGAATTATTCCTCACATGACCTCGTAAAAAGGATTATCTTTTACTGAGTCTCGCCCATGAAGTCGAAGACGCACGAGCCTTTGTCTTCGGACCGGTGACATGGGGAGAGTAGCGTGTTTTGTATTCTGGCCCATGGTGACGAGGACGAATGAGCCATTGTCTACGGACCGGTGACATGGGAGAATACGTTGGAAGTTATGTGAATGTTTTAATCATCGAAAGAAACAAAAAGAATTTTAAGTGCTATACATGCTTAAGCATGTTGTGTGATATTTGAGTATAAGAATATGGCGGATCTAATGACCCATTGAGTTAAGTATACATAAGTATGATCTATATGATCTGAGGAATGAGGTAAGATATGTATCCTAATAAGATAAGGTGCATGGGAACTTTGGGGACAAAGTTCTTTTAAGGGGGGTAGATTGAAATACCCCAAACCTAAGTATGCTAAGTAAACATCAAATAATGATGTAGTAAGGCTAAAATATGCCTTAGAAAGATTGGTAGACAATTTAAACCAAGGAAAACACAAGAAAGTGCCTTAAGGGCAATCAGGGCAAAAACGTGCTCTAAGCTTGGAGTGACTTTGATTAGCACCCAAATACCATTATAAGACTTTAGTAATATGCTAATGGACATTTTAAATCAATTAGCAAAGAAAACCAAGCTTGAAAACAAGTTAAAACACAAGATGTGCTTTAAGAAGCCTTAAAGCACATTTTTGAGAAATTGTCTTAGAATTGAGTTTTGAGTGGCTAAATGTCCATCACTACTCTTTAATCAACATGTGTACTAATTAGTATCACATTAGGAAGCCTAAATCAATGGGAAACCAAAATTTTCACGAATATGTGCACTAATTAGTGAATAGTGCCAAATAGTGCCAAATTAAGCTTAAGTCAACATAAGTCAATAAGATGGTCAACCAAGACCATAAATATCTTAGTTATAATGAGGGGGCCGGTTTTCTAAGGATGAGTCACCATAGACTTCATCAAATAAGGGAAAAGAAGAGATAAGTAAAGAAAGTTACTATTTGCTTTTATAAAACAAATATCCTTATTAGCCTACCTCTCTCCTCTCTTCTTCATTTCCCCTTCTTCTTCCATGGTTTTTTCTTGTTCTCTCTGTTCCAAACCGTGCCCAACAAGCTCCATACTTGTTCCATCTTCAAATGTCCATAAGTTACTCATTTTAGCTCCAAATCAAAAACTAAACACATATATCTCTTAGTTAGCTCAAGCTCTAGCTTTCTATCTTCACAAAATTGGAAAAGCTTCATTTTGGAGCCATGGGAAATCTCCATTGATGGAGGAAAATCAAGTTTGAAGAGCTCATTAGCTTCTCCATTCTCTTAAGGTAAAGAAAATGTAAGAAAAACCATGTTTCCATCATTTCTTCTACATGGCCGAAAATTCCTTCTCATGGGGCTATGTTTTTATGCCTTGTTCTAGCTTGATTTATTCACCAAGGACTAGTGGAGGTCCTATTTCATTCAATGCCAAAGTCTACCTTGAGACTTCGAAGGTAATCATCCACTTTTATGCCTTAGAACACATTTCTAACCTAGGTTTTATTCCTTGAGGTAGTGTATTGTTTAGTACTCATATGAGTCATTGAATATTGATTAGAACATTGGCAAGGGGAATTTAAGTGGTGGCCGAGATTCATGCAAGAAGAAGGTCTAAGGAGGAAGTTAAGATAAGCTTGAGAAACAAGGTAAAATGCTTACCTAATGGTGGTTTAAGATTAAGGAATGAGTTTTAGATGGGTACCAATGTAGCCTAGGGCTTACATTAGGTAATGGGTTATGTAACCTAAGAAAAAGAACTTAAACAAGCTTATGAACTTGTGACTAATGAGCCAATGAGAATGAGTTAGTAATATAAGTTTAAGATGGATTTAAGAGTATTATAACTACTATGAGATTGATGGGTGTATTTGCAGGTTGAAAGCTTTTATATGTGGGAAATTCAGTGTTTAAGTTTAAGTTATTTAAGGGCCTAAGAGCCATGTCATTTAAGAGCCTTAGTGCTATGCAATTTAAGATTATTGTAATATATTGAGTTTGTTGTGAATGAGTTGGTTTGGGTGATGAGATATGATGAGAAAGAACTTGATGTGTGTGAGATGGTTAAATGAGGAAAAATAATGTGTTTGGGCATGCTATGATGCTAGAAGTGCTATGGCGAAATTTGAGTAGAAAATAAGTGTTTAGGTGATGGTGGTGAATTAATATGACCTAGGATTTACTAGGAGTCATTATGAGGATTTGAGTGGAGATTAGTTAACTAAGGAGTCCTTGAGGTTTAGAATGACCTAGAGATGTCTAGGAGGAATTAGAGGATTGGTGAGTGTTTTTGAACACACCAAAATCATGAGATGAGGAATGTAAGACTTGTGCATAAGTTTAAGGAGAAGGTGTATTGCTTAAGGTGATTTAGATATGTTCCAAGGGAATTTAATGACTAAGGAAGTACTAGGAAGTCTTAGAGGTTGTCTTGATGAAAAAGGGGTGAGATAAAGTGTTATAATGAGTTATAATGACTTAGGCATTACTTTGAAGGATTTAGGAATCAAGAGAATGTAATTGAGTATTTTGGACTTAGGCAAATGTTGGTAAACAACTAAGAAGGAAATAAGGTGTTGATGGATGGAAGCTTAAGCTTGTGAAGGAACTTAAGTAAATGCATAAAAGAATTTTCGATGGTGAAAGATGTTTGGGAGATGATGTTATAGTGGTGAGGAAAACATTTGGCATAGTGGTTACATTAGGTATGAACCACCACCTAGAACCTAGAGGAAAACGTTACAAGTGTTAGCATTATTACAAGGAAAAGCATAATGACTAAGGTGGATCTTGGTGAATGATTTAATGGTTTAGAGGAGGGATTAAGGTGTACTTGAAGTGCCCAAATGAGGTTATAACATATTAGGATATATGAGGAGAAGTTTGGAGTTGAAAAGAGAATTTAGAAACAAGATTCTGGAGCCGACCGACCTTAGGACCGGACTTGCAAGGTCGGTCGAGCTCAAATTACACTACCGGAGAAAGTTTCTGGAATGGACCGACCTTGGGACCGGACTTGCAAGGTCGGTCGGGCATGTATTTTGTACGGTAATAAGTCTCTGGAATCGACCGAACATGGGACCGGACTTGGCAAGTTCGGTCGAGCTTAAATTTCCCTCGGGGAAACTCTTGGGAATGGACCGACCTTGGGACCGGACTTGCAAGGTCGGTCGGGGTAGAATTTTCAAACGATGAAGTGTTCTGGAATGGACCGACCTTAGGTAAGGTCGGTCGGAAGTTCGGTCGGGCCTAAAAATAAAAAAAAAAAGAAATTTTAAATTCTAAGAATGGTAATAGGTAATAAGGTATACCCTTGGTAGGGTGGTAATGATTAGGACCCTAGGAACTTAAGGGATTAAGTTAAGTTAAGTATAAACTTAAAAGTTTAAGGTTAAGTTGTAAGATTAAGTTGTAAGACTTAAGAGGTGTTAGGTGGGAATCATTAAGGGATTAAGTAAGTTAAACAAGTTAAGTAAGTTGGATTAAGTTAAGTGATAACAACCTAAAACTGAATGAATGTTTTAGGACTTGGGATTGGACTCCGGAAGAGATTAAGCAACCGAACGGCCAACGGTGAACGGTACAGTTCTCTTGTGACCTGCTTGCTAACGAGGTGTCCCTTGGCTTGTGTGCTATTTGTTTTGTGTGCTCACTAAACAAGATAAAGCATGCAACCGGAATATATTATATTTATTGTATTGTTGTGTGATGTTTGAAAACTAACACAACATACCGTGAGAACTTACTAACCAATGTTTAGTAAGGAATGAGTGAGACTAAGGAACGCCCCTAAGAAGGGACGATATGAACCGAAAGAGGTTAACCAACAAACAGGGTCTTGAGATTACTACTAACTGGAACTTGAGTGAGGAAACCCGGGACCGATCTCCGGTCATGCATGCTAAGGGAAAAGGGGGTCGGTATCTATAGCAGATTCGACTTCCGCTTAAGGACTTGTCTTCGGACTTGTAGCCTAGGGCCGGTTACCGGCTCAGCTAAATCCCAGGTTCGAATTAAGCTACAACCATTCCCTTCCAGGAACGGTTTGTATATTGAGATTAAGTTAAGATTAAGATTAAGGTAAGGATAAGATAAGTTGCAACCATTCCTCTTTAAAGGATGGTTTGTATTACTAAGACTAAGATAAGCTACATCCACTCCTTATTAAAGGGTGGTTGTTTCTAAGATTAAGATAAGATTAAGATTGAGGTGAGATAAGGATGGATTAAGATTAAGAGGGAACATTACTTAAGGAGTTAAATAACTAACTCTCTAATTAAGGGAACGCATTTAAGTCGCTCATTGTGTGTGAACTTTGATTGTTCATATTGGATTGTTGTTTACAGCATTTACTATTATGTTGTGCATCTAATCAACCTCCATGCTATCGACAATTAGTCGTCGTAGCCACGTTAGCTTGGGGGCCATGAGAGGATCGTACCAGCATTTGTGCTGACCCCCTTTGGGGGCTTTTTTTTTACTACACAGGTGAACATCAGGAGGCGGCCGTCACGAGAGTAAGATGGGGTACAAGCGTTACGGATTAAGTGTGACCTACGAGTTGCGTATGTACACTCGTATGGCAATTGAGTTAGTAAGATGTATAGGTTGTTGAGAGGATTGTAAGAAGAATATGTATTTGGTTAAGGTTGTTATGCACTAATGTTCGGTATATTCTGTACTCAGACCGTGGCAAGGTCCTGGATTGTAAAGAATTCCGCTGTGACATGTATATATATATATGCTGTTAAGTTGCGAGACCACAATTGGATTGAGTTGGGGTGTTACAAGGAGGAAGAAGACAGGCTGCGACAACGCGTGAGGGATTTAAGGAGTGGATTTGGGGTGGCGCCTGATATTGTTAATGGAGTAGATGGATATGTCTATAGGCGCCTCAAAGGAAGAAGCAATTGGGGAAGACGGTGGCGAAGGTAACCAGTCGCGTCAATTTCTGGATCTGGTTGCATTTCTATTTGTTGTCCGGTCTTTTTTTCCACGGACAGCTCTATCTCTTGTCCGTCCTTTTATCCACGGACACTGTCCTTGCTTCTGTCCGCCCCTTGTCCGCCCTTTTATCACCGGACGCATTGATATTTCTTGTTGTTGTCCGGCCAAATTTGCACGGACGTGACACGGTTGCACATTTTGTCGCGTCCAAACCGGCGTCCGGACGAGCCTGGTTCGGACGCTTCGATTTTATATTTTGTCCGTGCTTTTCTCCGCGGACGCGCCACGGACTCAATTCCCTTGTCCGGCCTTTTTTCATCGGACGGAGCACGGACGCACCATTTGAATTGTCCGAACTGCCGTCCGGACCACTATGGTTCGGACGAGAATTGGTTCTCTTCTAAAATATTCGTTTCAGCTCTGTTTTAAGATCCGTTTGCGCCTATGCATTCGTCTCTCATCTACTTTGTTCCTAGCTTGGTTTTCCTCATGTTTAAACAATAAATTTATGAGATAACCAATATAAACATAAATTAGAGGAAAACTAACCAAAGTGGAGAAATGAGCAAGAAAAGTGCTAATATAATATATGAAATACACCTATAAAACATGCTCATTTGGCACTTATCACCCCCCACACTTACCTTTTTGCTTGTCCTCAAGCAAAACCATGTACCCAAGCAAGTAAGGAATGCTCAATACTAACAAATATTATTATGAAGGGTAGGATAAGGAGGTGAACAGTACATGATCTCAAAATTTTGAGGGTGTGATCAAACTGTGACAGTGACTACTGGTGGCATAGGTGTGCTCAGGGTAAAAATAAAATATAGAGTTTCGGGGTATGATCCGGAGTACTTCAATGCTTCTCAATTAAGGTGACTTTGAGAACTTTTACCATGGCCAACTTCTCTCAAGAATGGGCATTGAGGAGAAAACAAAAGGAAAAATAGGTTTATGCATTTGTTTCACTTTTGCATAAGAGATGAGAAGATAATATTTAGGCTTCAAGCCTTGTATTTAAGAACACTCAACTCTCTTTGTTGGTTACCAATGGTGTCTCGCAAGTCCCTTGTTTTATTATTTTTTATTTTTTACAGAGAAGCACCCCTTAGCAATCCCTAAGAAAGAAGAAGACAGAAGAACCCCTGAGCAATAAAAATCCAACCATTGCAGATCATTTGGTCACACCGCATAAAAATGCTCCTCAAAAGTAATCAAAATGAAAAATTTTAATTTGTACCATTTATCCCACAATTCATAACATTATTTATTCATAAAGATAACAACCCACATATAAAGGGTCCACGATATTGAATTTGGACAACGCAAGATAAGCAGAGAGATTAAGCATTTTAAGCACAAAATGTCGCCGAAAAGGTCACTCCCCCACACTTAAATTGAACAATGTCCTCATTGTTCACCAGAAAAACAAGGGAAGGTTTCAGAAGACCTTTTCGGTAAGTAGATAAAATAGAGAAAACACAAAGGTCACAAATAAACATTTTAGCACAGGAGCTCTCCACAGCAGAATTTAGCAAACTAAAAGCATAATTAAAGAAACTGGTACTCCCTTGAGATTATTTTTGCTAGCGTTATAGGAGTTCCCCCACACTTGAGCTTCAGCGTCAAGTAGCGTAGCTTGGTTGCAGTGTAGACAAGAAGTTGCATCTGCATAAGACACTAGAAGCAACCATACTACAAACGGGGTTAAAAGTTAGCAAAAACAAAATGTAAAGAGAACTTGAAAATTAAAAGAAAAATAAAAGCAAATGAAAGATAATTTTATCCGGGTTGCCTCCCGGGAAGCTGCCCTTCTTTAAGGTCTTTGGCTAGACCGTACCACCGTGAAGTCAGCCGGGATCGAATATGAATGTTGAAGTTGGCGTCAACGGGTGGGTGGGGCGGGCATCATGGATAATTGAAAAACGACCCGGATCAAAAGGAAAAGCTATCCCAACACTTAGAATGTAGAAGTGCAAGCTCCACTGATCTTTAGTCAGGTGGAAGTGTTGAGATTGTTGATCCTTGGTGCGAGGATCGAATTTTGGTGGAGCCTCCTCTTCGAAATTAAGGATGAAGACATCCTTATCTTCAATGAGTGGTGCAGGGAGAGCTCTGGGGTGGACTTTGTCTTCTATCTCTAGTCCGGGATCAAAGGGGAAGGTGGCCTCCACACTTAGGGGTGAACTTTATGCTTCCACCTTACATCATTGTTGCTTAGGTGGGGAAGGCCTTGATCCTTCAGACGAAGATCAAAGTTGGATGGCTCCTCCTCCTCGATTTTGAGGATGTAGATGTCCTCATCTTCTTGGTGAGGCTCATCGGACGAGCTTTGATGTAAATTAACTTCAGAGGGAAGTGGCTCCTTGAAATCGACTGTAGCACTCTCTTCTGATGGCTCGGAGGGAGGCGGCATCTCTCCTTCTCAAGGTTGAGGATGTATCCACCCTCATCTTGGGTAGAGCACGGTGAAGGAGGGGAAATAGTAGTTGATTTCAGAGGGAGGAGACTCCATGAAGTCCAAGGAAAAACTCTCTTCTGAGGAGTTGTCTTCATAATCAAGCTGATGGTTGTTTGGTGATGGATTCTCTGATTCGAATAGGGGAGGAGGTGAAGAGTAGCTTATGTCCTCAGCAGGTTGTTCCTCCTCGTGAACCATTTCATTAAGTTGTTGAAACGGTTGTTCCATGTGTTCTACCTGATCTAGCGTTCTTTGCTTGATCATTTCAGACTTTGAGGTAAAATTTGCCATCATTTCCCTTAAAATGGCGTTGTCTCTTTCTATTGCAACCATAGGACAATGGGGACTTTCATGGTCTCCTCCACTCTTGGCACACAAAGATGGGGATAGGCTTGAGAGATGACTTGAAATCCTCCAAGAGAGCTCTCAATTCAGCATTTGGGTCTGAACATTGGGGGCTTTCATGGTACTCTCCGCATCTTTGACATACACTCCATTGATTGTAGTTCTCTGCGCCATAGGGGTAATCGTACCAACTTCCTGCTTGATCGTAGTGACCATCCATCAGAATTAAGTACCCTAAAAAAAAAAACAAAAAATTATACACAAAAGGGGCAAATAACGGAAATAATAACAAAAACTAAACAGATAATAAACCAGATAGTTGGACCGAAGTCCCCGGCAACGGCGCCAAAAACTTGTTGGCCAAAATAGTAGTTAAACTATCTTGCTACTGAGCATGAGCAGTGAACCCAATCATTGTAGTACAACAAGGTCGTATCCACAGAGACTTCGCAACTATCTAATTAATTATCAAGTTAGTAAATGTACAAGAAGATAAATAAAAGTGCATAAAATGTAAATTGGGGTTTAGCCAGTGGCAATCTTAGTGTTGGAAAATAAAAATAATTAAAAGCTTAAATAAAATAGTTATGTAACAAGTGGATGGAAAAATGTATCCTAGGATAGCGGGGGGAATTGCTTAAATTACTTAAACAAATTTATAACCATGTCTCAATTATTCATTGTCTATTAGAGTTAATAAGTGTCAGTTACGAACTCTTAATAATAGCCTCAGTATTTCCTGCTCAATCTGGAGTGTAAATACCAAGGTTCATTCCTTTGTGGTACTTTGACTATCTCAAAATCATATGTTGATAGTTACCATAAAAATGCAGTAGTTGTCGCGTAAAGCATTTAACAATATTTGTTGTAAGGAATTAAAACAAGTTTAATAAGTGAGACAGGTAATAAATATTTATTTAAGTACAGACATTAATTATAATCCTAATTTGCTCTATTTGTATGTTAAGAATTTATCTTGTGGCCTTCCTAAATCATAGATAAGGACAACTCTTAATTAATTCAATAGACTTTTTACAATCAGAAAAAGTCTAAAATCATTAATTAGCATTAAGCAAGAATTCTTTTAATAACAGCGATGGATTTTATCTGCTAATCAAGGAGATAATATCTAACGTTTGTCTTTTTTGTGGCTATTCTCAGATTTACAAAATCATTGAAATAAGAGAAACCATAAATGCATAAAAATGATCAGTTCATAAGCATTTAATAATTTAGAGACACAAAACAAATATTTATAAGCAAACTTGGTATATAATAATAAGTCTGGATTATTTGGGGTTAAACCCCATCCTAGGATACGATATAAAAATCACTCAGACATTAACAGAAATAAAAAGAAAGCAGAGATAGCCATTATTTTGGAGACTGCCGGAGGACACGGGACTGTGATTCGCTTCAGCTCCAGCTCCTTTTTCTTCTTTCTTATCGTGCTTCTGCTTTGTGGTGGAATGAAGAATGAAAATAAAATGGAGAAGTGGGGGATAAGAGGATGGAATGGATCGTAGGTGTGGTTTGTGTTGAGGTTGATTGTCTGTTTAATGAATGGTGGTGAAGGATGGTGAACAATGGTGAACGATTGTGAACTGTGGTCTTGGATTGTGAGGAAGGGATGATTTATTTGAGCAGAAGGAGCGTGGGTTTTTATAGAAGAATGAAGCAGGAAGAAGACAGGCTGCGACAACGCGTAAGGGATTTAAGGAGTGGATGGGGGTGGCGCCTGATATTGTTAATGGAGTAGATGGATATGTCTGTAGGCGCCGCAAAGGAAGAAGCAATTGGGGAAGACGGTGGCGAAAGGAAACCAGTCACGTCAATTTCTAGATCTGGTTGCATTTCTATTTGTTGTCTGGTCTTTTTTCCACGGACAGCTCTATCTTGTCCGTCCTTTTATCCACGGACACATTGTGTCCTTGCTTCTGTCCGCCCCTTGTCCGCCCTTTTATCACCGGACGCATGATATTTCTTGTTGTCGGCCAAATTTGCACGGACATGACACGGTTGCACATTTTGTCGCGTCCGAACCGGCGTCCGGACGAGCCTGGTCAGACGCTTCGATTTTATGTTTTGTCCGTGCTTTTCTCCGCGGACGCGCCACGGACTCAATTCCCCTTGTCCGGCCTTTTTTCATCGGACGGAGCACGGACGCACCATTTGAACTGTCCAAACCGCCGTCCGGACCACTGTGGTTCGGACAAGAATTGGTTCTCTTAAAATATTCATTTCAGCTCTTTTTAAGATCCGTTTGCGTCTATGCGTTCATCTCTTCATCTACTTTGTTCCTAGCTTGGTTTTCCTCATGTTTAAACAATAAATTTGTGAGATAACCAAATATAAACAATAAATTAGAGGAAAAAACTAACAAAGTGGAGAAATGAGCAAGAAGAAAGTGCTAATATAATATATGAAATACACCTATAAAACATGCTCATTTGGACACTTATCAATAAGGATGCCAAGACATCAATGATTACAGACCAATAAGCATGGTAGGGTGCGTCTATAAGGTATTGTAAAAATTTTAGCAAAACGGATGAGTGGTGTGCTACCGAGCATTATTGGTTGAGACACAAACTACCTTCATAAGTGGAAGAAGCATATTGGATGGGCCATTATAGCCAATGAGGTCATTAGGTGGCTGAAGAAAACCAAGAAGAGGGGAGCATTGATTAAAATTGATTTCCGAAAGGCATATGACTGTGTGTCTTGGGATTTCCTGAAGAAGGTATTGGTCGACTTTGGCTTTGGGGACTTGATGTTAAGTGGATAATGGAATGTGTGACAAGTGCTAGGATTTCAATCTTGGTGAATGGGTCACCAAAACTAAACCCTTTAACCCCAAATAGGGGTTTAAGACAAGGTGACCCCTTGTCACCCATGTTGTTTGTAATGATAGTGGAAGTTTTAAGTTGGATGATTCAGGTGTCCGAAACGACGGTGGCTTCAAAGGTTTGACGATCGGAAGACAAGGTACTACTTTATCTCATTTACAATTCGCGGACGACACTATGCTGTTTACTGAATTGAATGCGATGATATTGGAACTGCATCGAGTCCTGTTCCGCTTGCAAGTGCTAGTGGGTTATGAATGAATATGGAAAAGACGATTGTATATTGTATAAACACCACGAATGAGGAAGTAGAAGCGATGGTTGAGGAGATTCTCGGTTGCAAGATAGGTAAACTACCGACAACCTATCTTGGGCTCGCCTGGGCGCGAAAATGAAGCAGACTGAGGCTTGGAAACCAGTAATTCGGAGGGTGGAAAGTAAACTGCAAACTGGAAATGCAACTCCTTATCCCGAGCAGGTCGGAGTGTCCTTGTGAAATCAGTGATGGAGGCGATTCCCCTATACTACTGCAGCCTATTTCCTATTCCATGTAATGTTCAAAAGGAGATCAGTGCATTACAGAGACGATTCTTCTGGGGTAAAGAGAAAAAAAGGTTTCTAGTACCGGTAGCATGGCAACAACTGACGAAGCCAAAATTGGTGGAGGCCTGGGATTTATGAATTTACATGTCAAGAACAGATGCATGCTTGCGAAATGGCGATGGCGATTTGTAAAAGAGAGACATTCCCTATGGCACAAAGTAGTTGTCAATATTTATGGTGCAGACGGTGGTTTAGAGTCAGAAAGAGGTGACAGTAGGATTCGGAACTTTAATGGCATCTGGCTGGGTGGAGTGGTAAAAGCGACCAAGTCTGAGGATGATCAGATTCAGCAGGAGTTCGATAATAATATCACACATCAGGTTAGGGATGGTACTACAACGGATTTTTGGGAAGATAATTGGCTGGGTGCACAGAAGCTATATCATCTATACCCAAGACTGTTTGCGCTAAGTAACAACCGACGGGGCAAGGTTGCAGATATGGGTAGGTGGGAAGATGGAGTCTGACCTGGAAGCTAGATTGGAGGAGGAGCTTATTTGAATACGAGAAAGATATGGAACTAGAACTAAACCACATGCTAGGCAACAGGACATTGTTACAGGATGTGGATGATGCTATCACATGGAACAATGTACCGGATGGGTTTTCTACTTCCAGGCTCTATCACAGTTTGTTAAGTAATGATCGCATGGAGGGAGGGGATCATAATGTTGCGAAGCTGATCTGGAGCAACGTGGCGGAACCCCGGCTGGAGTTCCTTCTTTGGTTTGTTACGCATGGTAAGCTATTGACCCGTGATGTCCTGTTTGAGCGGGACATCATCCCTATCGGGCAATCTTGGTGTCCTCTCTGTAAAAAAAATATGGAGACTGTAATGCATGTTATTTTCTTCTGTGAGTTCTCGTGGCTTGTCTGGAGTCGACTGCTAGGTTGGTGGGGGTGAGCTTTACATTCAAGGATATGCCAGCACAGATTCTTGGTGACTGGATGGGGACACGAATGAATAAAAAGGCTAAGAAGATGTGGAGATCGACATTATTTTATGGTGTTTGGAGCATATGGAAAACAAGGAATGATGTTATATTCCGCGACATACTCCCTTCGGCGGAAAGAGCTGTGAATGATGCTAAAAGAGGTGTTTGACGATGGACGAAGAGCTGGTGGCCCGAATTGTCGTATGAGCTTTTTATTAATTCGACAAACTTGAAGGAAGATACATGGCTGTTGTAACTGGTGGTAGTAGATACTTGGCTACTGTAACTAGAGGTAGTATGCTGGGTGTATTGTACTCTTTTTCCCCAATTAGCTTTTTTCCCACTGGGTTTTGCTAATTGGGGTTTTAATGAGGCAAGCACCTAACAGTGGGGTGGGGGCAGAGTTGCAGTAATTGTACATTTGTGATTGTGTATTGCCCCTACTACGGTACCACGATTTTTTTGGGTACTATTTCAGTAATTAAGTTTAACTATCAAAAAAAATTAAATATTAGAATGAACAATATACTCAAAATTAATCTAACAACCAAAATGAAAAAGGTTACATGGACTGAACGTGGTTGCGCTAAACACTCGATAGTATTGGTGTCAAATATCTTTTATCTAGAGTTCTTCGAAGTTCTCCTTTTAAAAGAAAACAAGACCCCAGGGTAGACGCTGCGGGACGGCGCATTCAACAGCGTACAACCTTGTGTATTTGGCAGTCCAGTCAGCAGTTGACTGGATTGTTTTGCTGACTGGGCTGTCTTTTTATTATATTAACTTCAATTGGTTGTAACTTTTAAAATATAAGTCCAAAATGAAAAAAAATATATCATTGTTCATCTAAATTCAAGCTCTTTAAAACAAGACCAGACATGGATATGTTTTGACAACTTTTAAATTTATATTATTTATATGTATATATCCATACATCAATGAGACTTGTGATTCATAACATCATTTTAGTGTATCATAATATCACTTTTAATGAATCATAATATCAAAATTAATGAATCATATCTTCATTTTAGTGTATCATCGCAAACGTATAATAATAAAAAAATTTACACAATAATACAACACAAAATAATATTTGGTATGTATGAAAAATACGTGATTCACCGTATAAGGTTTAAAATGCATCATACAACAATAATAATACACTATAAACAATAATAATTTTTATTGGTTCTGAAGTTTGTTATCTAATTCATCACTTATTAGTTAATGAATCATAATATCAATTTAATGAGTCATAATATTAAAATTAATGAATCATATCTTCATTTTAGTGTATCATCGTAAACATATAAAAAATAAAAATTTCAAACAAAATTCAATACAAAATAATATTTGGTATGTATGAAAAATACATGATTCATCATATAAGGTTTAAAATACACCATACAACAATAATAATACACTACAATACAATAATGATTTTTTATCGGTCCGAAGTTTATAATCTAATTCACCAGTTATTACTTAATGAATCATAATATCAATTTTAATGAATCATAATATCAAAATTAATGAATCATATAATCATTTTAGTGTATCATCGTAAATATATGAAAAATTTTTTTCCAAAGTTGTCAAAACATATCCATGTTTGATCTTATTTTGAAGAGCTTAAATTTAGGAAAACGGTGATATAATTTTTTTTTATTTTAGACCTATATTTCAAAAGTTACAACCATTTAAAGTTTATTATATTGCAATGTTATACAGTCAGCATAATGCATGACACCTCAATGCCACATGGCACAGTCCATACATTGCTTCACACGGTCGTCCCGCACAATCTAATTTGCCATGCACATAATGGTTGGTTTGTTTGACGTTTTTGATTCGTCGATTGCTTTTAGAACACCAGCACAGTTGATCTTAATTAACACTTGTAATAAATGGTCTACTTATTACACGGAGGTTAGTAGTGAGTGGGAAACTAAAGCAATATGAATATAGTAAGTAATAAAAAGGTAGTAGTAGTATTAACGAGTAAATTTTTTAATGATATCAAAACTTTAACACTTGTTTTAATGATATTAAACGTGCTCTAAAATTGAACGCGTATGCTGTCCACTCCACGGTAAATTGACGAATCCTTTTACCCAACATTACCGAAATAAACATTTAAAAGCCCAATTATTTGTCCTGGCACTAAAAAAAGAAAGAAGAAGAAAGTAATTTGCGGCAGCAACTTCTACTAACAAAATGTAAAGCTGACGGGACATCTTATAAAAGTTTATGGGCCTTATGGTAAACCCGCCAATCACAAACAGCCACAATCAACACCAAAGTTCACATAAAAAAAAAGCAATAAAGAAAGTGAGAAAGAAAGATAGTGGCCTCTTTAACTTTGAAAGATCTGTTTGTAGGCCCACCTTTGTTGTTCCGTGGGCCTCTGGACTGAACTTCATTGTTCTTTGCCGTGCCTACTAAGGCTCCATTTACATCCCAACTCCTTTTTTTATCATTCAGAACAAAACTCGTTTCAGAAATCAATTAAAAGTCTCCGTTTAAATGGAGGCGGTGGGAATAATTGGGAAAATCACAAAATACACCATTTAAGTTTACAATTCATAAAATACTATTTTTTCGTAATTTAATTTTAAACATGTTTAAATATTGTCTAAAATTGATGAAATTTTACATAGACGATGCTAAAGTGTTGTATTTTGGTCCATTATCAAATTAAAGTTGTTTTAAACTCATATGTAACATATGGGACCCAATGAACATGTGAATATTTAAACATGTTTAAAGTTAAATTAGAAAAAACAGTAATATTTTATGAATTATAAATGCAAACAGATGTATTTGTGAATTTTCCCAATACTATATTCTCTTTCTTTTACAAACAACAAGCTTCCCATTTAGAGATGAAAGAATCTGAGTTGTTTATATTGTGGAACCCACAAAAAATTAATCGGAAAAGCTGCACTTGTGAAACGGTCAAACCAATGACCGCAAACTTGGAGCTAAATAGGAAAAATTGCAGCAAATGTAGTGACTAAAGTTGGTACAATAATAAATACAAACCTATATTGTAAGATATAAAATCCTATGGCTGGCATTTTGATATCCCAATCTCAAACCTAGAGGAAAATCTTCATAACTTTAAGTGAAATATAGACACTAAAATAGAAACTGAAAAAAGAAAGGACAATGGGCTTTCTTTCGTTCTATTGTGGCTATTCGGTGGCCCATGTGCTTATTTAAGGGCCTTTATGCCGAGCTTCCCGTGGATCATAAATCATCGATATCCTTTCGATGTCAATCATGTGAGAAAAGAAAGACAACAACTAACTACCAAAATTTTCCTACTTTTGTCTGTGAGTTTTTGTTGTATTTATTGAAGAATGAATTGAAGATATAAGTCTCTTCTATTTTATTTTTTTTTGAAAGATCATATATTATATAGTTCAAGAGCAAATGTCAAGTACATAGGATGGAAAGTCAGCTGCAATTTTGGACGCTAGATTGTGTGCAGTTAAATTTTCTAGACGACTAACGTGATAGCATTGGACATCGTGTAAAGGGGCCAAAGTGGCCAAAGCATGATGGAGCACTTGTTTTGCATTCAATCTCTATTGATGGAGCACTTGTCGTGCAAAGGGGCCAAAGTCTCTTCTATTTGTGCATTCAATCTCTATTGATTTTGCACAATTCCTGCCAAATACAAAAGTTAAAACGGGATGCTACTTTGCCGTAAGAATGTAGCATTGTCCGCAAAAGAATAAGTAAGCCATAACACAGTCTTTTTTTTTCCTTCTTTTTAAAGGATATAACTCTGTTAATATAACAGTATAAATTACCCAGGGATGAAATGAAGGGGTTAAGACTGATAGCATTCCACGTGGACTCATAATATCATTGTGCTAGAGATATATGGTTCATGTATCTCCATATATCTTGACTTGGACCGACGACTAGGTGAGAACGTGTAAGGATCATAATCTTTATGTTAATAAGTCAGCAGGACCAGAACCCAACCACCAGGTGAGAATATGTCGAATGGATGACAATCTAAACCTATGTAACAGCCCAAGAATATAAGTATGGAGTGATTGTTTGTACCGGCCCAAATAAAAGCCTCACCAAAGCATCTTTAATGCCTCTACTGGCCCAAATGTAAACTACCATATGCATACATACTGTCATTGGAAAATTTTAGAAAATCTTCCTTGAGGCACAACATAATTACTAACTACTAACTGAAAATAGATTTAAGAGCATCATGTGACAAGTGTATACGAATCATCAAGTTGAACTTTGGATGTCCTACTTAATCACAGATTCAATTTATTAAACATTTAGCTTAGGCTAATTTGTCCTGGGTTATCGTTTGCACTTGAAAAATTAACTAATTTGTTTCCAGGGGAATCCATTTTTTTCTCTGTTTCTAATGGCTTAGTATGCTTGGTAAGGAAAAGAGTGATCTTTTTCGACAAAAGGTTAGCCTTCTCCTCCATTAGGAGCACAATCTAATGTCTAGTCCCCTTATAATGTGACTTCTCATTTTTTTGTTAATGAGTGAGAGTCATGCATTGATTAACGAAGACTATATTATAGTAATATAGTATATAATAGTCGATTGATTTGTACCGATGTTCAATCTATATTTAGATTTATAAGAATTTGCTTTATACAATGCCCGACGCCTGGCCCGTGGACTGACCTGGGTGTGATTTTCAACTAACATTATGGGTCTCACGTCAGTTAGAGTTGGAAGTACCAAACACAGACGAGCTGTTACTTTCTCAACTTGACCAAATGTTATTAAGCTCTTAAATAACTTTACCTCTTCGTATCTGTCTTACACCCACCTGCTTCTCATCTAACGTTAATAAATGTGATTTCTTTGAAAGAAACGTTAATAAAAGGGAAAATTGCATGTCCCACTCATGACGTTTGGCGAAATTTCACACTCCCACATGGTTTCAAAAATTATTTCCCCACCCATGTGGTTTCCCTGTTTTACATCCAGCAACTTTCTAATTTTTGTTCAATTCAAAAGATGCTAAACGTTGTCCGAAATTCATGAAACTTCACATGTATGATGCTAAAGTGATATATTATGTTAAATTCGAAGTGTTTTAAGCTTAAATGTGACCTGTGGGACCCAATGAAACATGTGTGACATGTTCATTGGGTCCCACATATCACATTTAAGCTTAAAAAACTTTAGACTTCTCACTTAACCAAAATATAACAGTTTAGCATCATTCATGTAAAGTTTCATCAATTGGACAACATTTAGCATCTTTTGAATTGAACAAAAATTAGAAAAATTTCGCCAAACATCATGGATGGGGCATGTAATTTTCTCTTAATAAAATGTGATAGTCCCTTACAAAGTTTGTACTAGTCTGGTGGCAAAAGATGGAAGCAACAAATGATATTTTCTTACTTCAAATCTTACTGATGTTTTTTTTTCTGACCAACCATTTTCCTACAATCATGTTGCCACCCGATCAACTATCGCGTTTGTTTTTGCAATGAATAAGATCATACTGTTTCATTTTTCTTGAATGAAAAAAAATGAAAATTGTTTGTTTTGGGCGCGTAAGATTTCCTTTTTCCCATGAGTTTCCTTACCTAATTAAAGCAACCGCTTCTTTTTATCTTTTCCCTTCCCTTCACACTACAATCAACCATTTTTTCCCAATATTATCCTTCGTTTTTTTATCGGCGTTTTTGTTCTTCCTCCTCTATAAATATTTAGGCCACTCTAGAATTACTCATCAAATTTGCAAATCAGCATAACTAGATCCCCATAGGTTTCTCTCAGAAGCTTGCATTGGTAAGTTATGCTAGTTGTGCTTTCTCAACAACGGTAACACCACCAAATCTCATCTCTTACTTTCATTTCTATCATTAGTTTTAGAAATTTATTTTATAAATTTGTAACCTTATTCTGGTTTGTTGGATTTTTGAATTTTCTTTTCATCAATCTCTGGCAAACGTGTATGTTTTTTTTATAATTAGAATACATATACAACTAGTTTTGTCCAATTAGAAAAAAATTGTCTATTGTTTAATGTTTGAGCAAAATCGATCATATGAACTAATTATATGTGTGCTTTTCTTTTAAAAAAACAAAATTTAGAGTTTATGCTAATATTACTATTATTATTAGCAACTCAAAATGACCAAAAATATCTAAAGAAGGTAAACCCTGAATCATCCAAAACCTAAGCCTAACAAGAACAGAAAACTGATCACATGAAGTCCACACCGAAGTATTGGAACGATGTTCCAAATCCTGTTCACAAACCAATTGATTATAAGGAATTGGCTCATGAGCTATTCTTTATTTAATAAAAGAGTCGATGTTTTTCCTTGCCTGCTGATCCAGCGGATAGGAATGAATAGACAACAATGTTAATTAAGTTATCATCCTAATATCTAGGATGATGAGAAGACATTATATGAAAAAGTTGATCAACATCGATTTTTAAAGTATCTCAAGTGTATTTTATTGGAAACATGTCCTTTGTGGTTCAGTTTTACGATAAGTACTCTAGTTGGATGGGAGTGTATAGTATCAGAAGGATTGTTGTGTTTTGTCTTGTAACACCCCTACAACGCCCCTATCAACTACCGAAATCGCAGCGGAAATAAATAACCAACCAAAAATAACTAAATGCTTTGGTGTTACAACGCCGTTAACCACCCACGTGGTTAACTAGGCAGAATAAATACAAGTGTATCGGTCTGATGATCAGACTCCCGAGCATAGTATCTAACATCCATATATAAACATAACCAACCATACCGAGTATTTAATTTACAACACACCTACAACCATAATCATTCACCACGTATAACAACGGTATCAAAATGTAATGCCTCGGGAGCACAGGCGCATCCCGGGCTCAACAACCTACATATCCAAAAGTACATCAACAACCTAGGACCTAGAGCCACTCTGCCTCTTCGATCCTCATCCTGCAATAAAATATGGAGCCCCGAGGGGGTCAGCAACCTTTGCTGGTATGGCTAACGCGCAGCCATCGGCTACCGGGATACGCGCAACCAATTGTCATAATAACATGGCATTTCATTTAGAACATCCAACATATATATATACATACCATAGCATAGCAAGGGAAATTGCATAGCATCACATTCAATACATAACACCATAAACTGGTCCTCACAGGAACCTTCCACCATAGTTAGTATACCATGAGAGCCTAGAGAGATTTTTACCAATCCCATGTTAAGCTCGTTACCATCCTCGTTACCGTCCGGTTATATAGAACGGTTAACTTATACCAAAGGTGTGTCGGATATAGTAATCCCAAGCACACCGAAATAACATACGTATGCCCCTATGGCCCGACGTGAGTCAGTAACTAGCTTTGGATAAGCTAAGGGAAGGTAGAAACCAAATTGGAATACCACCTATACATACACCAAGAGAGCCGAACCGGATATGATATCGACCCCCATCCATCACACGCGTGGCCGGAACAACCGGACTCCTCACTCCCCCGATTAGCACTTGTTAGTGATCACACAATATTTTGTTAAGTCACATACAAGCAAACATTTAGGTCTTGTTAGACAACCAAGGGAAAGGAGTCATAACCTTACAACATCATAATGTATAACAACTGTAAACTCTTTTCATGCCTTAATCTTATAAGGTCGTAAACACAGAAAAGCAAACAACACCCAAGCCGGTGTAAACCGGTAGGCAACAGACTGCAAGAAAACCATACCTTGGTCCTTGCCTCGTTTCGTTTCCACCTTGAGAGAATCCTATACACATTAGTAACGTCGGTTAATTATTTATTTAACTTCACACTTACTAAGTATTCAACATGATTGTATGACATGTTTTAATGTCTATCTTACCCTAGGTTACCTTCATTATACACCCTAGGGTTAACTACATAAGTCACATTCTTTTCTGTTTTTTTTTTACAAGTTTAGGTCCGACCGGACTTGTCCATGTCCGGTCGATTCCAGAGAGTTTCTCCCCTTCGGAAATTAGCCCGACCGGACTTGCCAAGTCCGGTCCTATGTCCGGTCGATTCCAGTAACTCAATCCGTACACAAATTACACAGCGACCGACCTTGCAAGTCCGGTCCCAAGGTCGGTCCATTCCAGAAGCCAATTCTCGCAGGGTAAACAGGTCCCGACCGGACTTGCAAGTCCGGTCGCAAGTCCGGTATGCCCCAATCCTGTTTTCCTTTTTACATTTACTCCAAACTTCACCCCATATAACCTAGTACTCCCTAACCTCATTTGGCACTTTAAACACAACTTAAGCCATCCTTAAACACTCATAAAACTCATTTCTAATTCCTTAAGCCTTTACTTATATCTTCACAAAATTCCTAACACTTACAATGTTTTCTCCTAGTTTTTCAAGTGGTGTTTCATACCTAAGATAACTACTATCCCAAAAGCTTTCTCCTTATTTTACATCATCTCCCAAGCATCATCTCTCACACTAATTCCTTATATCCTTCTTGAAACTCTTTTCCTAGTGTACACTTCTCCTTATTTTACCAAAGTTTGCCTAGGTATTTACCTAAGTCCCAAAGTGACTTTGGTACTACTAAATCTCAAGATCATGCCTAAGTCCTTATACACTCTAGAGTACTTCCTAGTTCACAAAATTCCTTTAAAACATCATGAACTCCTTATTCATTTCCTAAGTTTTCTAACTCACCAAACCTTATGTAAACACTTAGAACTTCTTGCTTCTTACCTAAATTTTGACATGGATTCCCCTAGAACATTACTAAGCCTAAACACTTGCTTTCTCCATTAAACACACAAGAACATCTAGAATCACCAAGAACACTCTCATACACAACTTCACCAAATTCACACTACATTAATATAGTGCATAATTTAAATTGCATGGCACTTAGGCCCTTAAAATGCATGGCTCTTAGGCCCTTAAGATGCTTAAATCATAAACACTGAATTTCCACAATATATTTGCCTTTAACCTGCAAATACACTCAACACACATATGCCTTTTACTAGTCTCTTGAGAACACTTTACTAAGTCATTCACCATTTGCTCTTTAGGTAGTTTTAATAAGCATTTATAAGCTCATTTCTCCTAAGGCATTAAACAACATTAAGTTAGTAGATTTACCTCTTTTCCAAAACACTTCTTCTTGTTCCTTACAAAACCGTATGGTATTTGATTCCTTGTCAAGTTCTAAACAATATACAAACACCATAATGAGTATTCAAGCTTTGAGCTTCATCTCATTGTAAACCCTAATTTACATTGTTTCAAAAACATTAATGTAGTTGTTTTACCTTGATCTTTGAAGGGAGTTTGAATATATAACAAGAGAGGACTCCACCTAGTCCATGAAGAGTTGAAATGAAGCTAGAACAAAGTCACACAAAGAGCTATATCAATGTGTATTTTCGGTCAAGGTAAGAACATGGAGGAAACATGATTTTTCTTTGAGATTCCTTACCTAGAAGCAAAGGAGATCAACAATATGTCAAAATACAAGCTCAAGCTCCTTCAATTGGTGGAACACCTTGGCACCGAAATGGGCTCTTGGAGTTTTGAGAAGATAGGAATGAAGAGCTTGATGAGAGGAAGAGATTGGTGGTGTTTGTTTTTGATTTGAACAAGTGAGCAAGATTTACAAGAGGTCAAAGTGGGAGAGTTCATGGTGGTAGTGGTATTACCGAGAGAGAGCAAAGAAGAGAGGTAGAAGATGGTGTTTGGAAACCGTGGAATGAAGGAAAGAAATGAGAATGAGATAGGATTTGCTTTTAAGAAGAGATATTATGCTTATAAAGTAAAAAGTAAGTTTACTTAGTTTGCTTTACTTACTTATTACATTAACTAGAGAGTGGTGAGTCACCACACTTATAAAAACCGGCCCCCTTTATTAGTATGAGGGTATTTTTAGTTTTTGTTTGTCAATTAATTACTTAATACAACATATGTTATAAACTAGCTTATAAAATCACTATTCACCTAAACAAGGCACTTAGAAGTGAAATTTTTGATTTCCCATTAATATAGCCACCCAAATGTGATACTATATAGTACACATATATATTTAAGAGTAATGATGGACATTTAGCCATTCAAAACTCATTTACAAGACAATTTTTCAAAAATGTGCTTTAAGACTTCTTAAAGCACATTTTGTGTTTTAACTTGTTTTCAAGCTTGGTTTTCTTTGGTAATTGATTTAATATGTTCATAAGTATATAAAAGTCTTGGTAAGTTCATTAGGTCTTACCCAAGCCTATTCCAAGCTTAGAGCACATTTTAGCTCTTATTGACTTTAAAGCACATTTTGTGTTTGCTTTTGTTAAATTTGTTTACTAGTGTTTTTAAGACTCTTTTTAGTCTTAATAAATCATGTTTTAATGTTTAACCAACATACCAAGGTTTGGGGTATTTCAATCTACCCCCCTTAAAAGAACTTTGTCCCCAAAGTTCATACTTCCCACATATCTTAATATTAGAACACGGGAAACATCTTTAAAACACCACACTTCCAAAACATCATTACCAACACAACCATCATACTTACACCACAACGGACTCGAGGTCCAAACCACATAATACCACAACGGACTCGAGGTCCAAACCACATAATACCATTCAGACACAACGGTCTGTAACATAACATAGACAATGTATACATATACATGTCGTACACACCATAACCGAAACGGCTCTACCCCCCTTAAAAGGGGTACGCCCCGTACCCTATACATATAAACACTAAGAAGCAAACAATGACGGGTGCTTCGCCTTCATCTTTTCTTCCAGCTCCCAAGTGGCCTCCTCAACGTCCTGGTTAGACCAGAGGACCTTCACCAGTCTCACGGACTTATGGCGAGTGTCTCGAGTCTTAGTATCCAGAATCCGTACCGGAGTCTCCACTGATCGCATGGTCGGCTCTAAAGTTAGCCTTTCCGGCTGAAGCACATGAGACGGATGAGACATATACTTCTTCAACTGGGACACATGAAATACATCATGTACCTTGCCCAGCTCGGCGGGGGTAAATCAAGTCTATAAGCTACCGGGCCGATCCGCTCCGTCACAACATAAGGCCACATATTTGGGCTCAACTTGCCCTTCTGGCCAAAACGAAATACTCCCTTCATGGGGGATACTCTCAAAAATACCTGATCGCCCACGGCGAACTCCAGGTCACGTCGGCGCACATCTGCGTACGACTTCTGTCTATCCTGAGCTGCTTTCATATTAGCCCTGATCTGGCGAACTTCTGCCTGAACTTGCTCAAGATACTCTGGTCCTATAATGACCGTCTCACTCGACTCATCCCAGCATAATGGCGTGCGGCATGGTCTACCGTACAATGCCTGGAAGGGAGACATCTTGATCGATGCATGATAACTGTTGTTGTAACTAAACTCGATCAGATGTAACTTATCAATCCAGCTGGTCTGAAAGTCAAGTGCACATGCACGTAGCATATCCTCAAGTGTCTGGATGGTGCGCTCACTCTGACCATCTGTCTGTGGGTGAAACGCTGTGCTCAATTTCAGTTCAGTACCAAGTGCCTCTCGTGTAGACTTCCAATATCTGGATAAGAATCTGGTATCTCTGTCAGATACAATCGTTTTCGGAACCCCATGATGTCTTACAATCTCTTTGTCGAAGAGCTCTGCAAGCTTAGCCACTTTCCAGGTGTCCTTCATCGGTATGAATCGAGCCACCTTGGTCAGTCGGTCTACCACAACCCAAATCATATTTAGACCTCCCCTTGTAGGCGGAAGCCCTACCACGAAGTCCATAGATATGTCATGGAACTTCCACTCCGGCACTGGCATTGGCTGCACCATACCACCAGGCCGTCGGTGCTCAAACTTGACCTTCTGACAAGTGAGACACCTCACACATAGTCATTCACATCCTTTTTCATTCCAGTCCACCAAAAATATCTTTTCATACCTTTATACATCTTTGAAGCTCCGGGGTGAATCGATGTCGTAGAACAATGGGATTCACTCAGTATGCGCTCCTTCAGCTCAGCGCTACTCCTCGGTATACACAACCGGCCATTAAGCCTAATCAGGTCATCATCGTGGAGTCTGAAGTCATACTTCTGACCCTCGAATGTGCCATCAATAAGCTTCTGTCTAATCTCCACCATATACTGATCCGTCATCTGAGCACTCCGCACCTCTTCAACCAAGCCAGTATGAGAGACTAGCGAATGGAGAGAGTGTGCTCGGCGACTCAATGCGTCAGCTACCACATTTGCCTTACCCTCCTGTACTGTAAATTGATGTCATAATCATTTAAGAATTCAACCCACCTTCTCTGCCTCATGTTCAACTCTTTCTGAGTGAACAAGTATTTCAAACTCTTGTGGTCGGAATAGATTGTCACGCTTACCCCATACAAATGATGTCGCCATATCTTCAGTGCGAAGACAATGGCCCCCAATTCTAATCGTGGGTAGGGTAGTTCTCCTCATGCTTCTTCAGCTGTCGGGAGGCGTAAGCCACGACCTTCCCGTGTTGCATCAACACACAACCCATACCCCTGCCTGATGCGTCGCAATAGACCTCAAAACCATCTGGACCGTCTGGTAATGTCAGAACCGGTGCAGATGTCAGAGCATCCTTGAGACTCGTGAAAGCCTCTCACAGTCGACTGTCCACTCGAATGGTGCATCCTTTTTCATCAAGGAAGTCATCGGCTTCGAGACACTGGAGAAGTCCTTCACAAATCTCCTATAGTAACCTGCCAGACCGAGGAAGCTCCTGATGTCGGTAACTGTCTTCGGCCTAGGCCAGGTGCGCACTGCATCTATCTTTGCCGGATCAACAGCGATCCCGGCCTCAGAAATCACATGTCCAAGGAATGATACTTGGTTCAACCAAAATTCACACTTAGAAAATTTAGCATACAGCTGATTCTTTCTCAATGTCTGCAATACATCTCTCAGGTGGCTTTCATGCTCACCTCTCGATTTCGAATACACAAGTATGTCATCGATGAAGACTACCACTGATTTGTCCAACTGATCTTGGAACAAACGGTTCATTAAGTCCATGAACTTTGCTGGTGCATTTGACAAGCCAAACGGCATAACTGTGAACTCATAATGCCCATACCTAGTTCTGAAGGCTGTTTCTATATCACTGTCACGGATGGCAATCTGGTGGTATCCGGAACGTAGGTCTATCTTGGAGAATACTGATGCTCCCCTCAGCTGATCAAATAGATCGTCGATGCGTGGTAAGGGGTAACGGTTCTTCACCGTAACAGCATTCAGCTCCCGATAATCAATACATAGGCGGAGGCTACCGTCCTTCTTCTTCACGAAGAGGACCGGCGCTCCCCATGGTGACACACTAGGGCGGATAAAGCCCTTGTCGAGTAGGTCTCTCAGCTGCTCCTTGAGCTCTGTCATCTCTGCTGGAGCCATACGGTAAGGTGCTTTCGCAATGGGTCCGGTGCCCGGAACTAGATCAATCTCAAACTCAACCTCTCGTGCTGGCGGCATGCCCGGCAGTTCCTTAGGAAATACATCAGGAAACTCCGACACTACCGGCACATCTGGGCTAAACTCAGGGTCTCTCTCTATGTCCTGGACATAGCAGAGGTATACATCATTCCCTCGTCGTAACTCGTACAGCCATGGCGGTGACGGTGATGATCTGTGTCGAAGGCTCCCTGGGCCTCTGGCGGTAGATATAGTAACCCCAGATGGACTCCTAAGAAGCAGTCGATGCTCGGCACATAGGATTCTACCCTTGTACCGCTCCAACCAGTTCATCCCGACAATCACATCAAAACCTAGTCCGTCGAACTCTATCAAGTCGATCGGAAACTCCTCATCCCTGATTCGAACAATAGCATCTCGGTAGTAGCGGGTACATCTGATCCGCTCTTTCGACGGAGAGGGAGAGTGACCACGAAGTCTGGCATCTCTTCACCGTCTAACCCCAGCCTCTTCGCAAATGATAGCGAAATGAATGTGTGTGAGGCTCCAGAGTCGAACAAGATCGATGCATCCACGCCATTCACTGGAAAGGTACCGGTGAGGATTGTGCCGCTCTTGCCGGCTTCTGCCTTATTGCAGACACTCAGTATACCTCCCGTTCCGAGTGCACAGCCTAATTCATTGGCAAACTAATAAGTATTGGGTAACAACACGGTTTATATGCTTCAAACAACTCCACTTTATTCATTAACACACTCTTTTTACAACATTCATTGGCTTACACTGTCGCCATGATTCACACTTACAAATCCTTAGTACATACGGGTTTATCACATCACACAATATACAAAGCTTAAAACTGTCTGAAGGTCAAATTTAAACGTCCGGGTTTCATGTGTGTGGCATTGATCACTGCCGACGGTGCGGTATATTCAGTTTGATCTTCCTGATGCCATGGTATAGCATCCTTGATTGCCCACCCATGATTAATACATCTCCCGATTTCAACAATAGCTTCCTTGCGAGGTCAGCACGCTTCTGCTCGCCATACACAAACACTGCGGTATCACCAATGGACCAAGACACCACGGGTACTCCCTTACTTAGAGACTCGGGTGACTCGTCCTTGTCTTGGTGCATACCTAACCGTCCACCTTTCTGGTAGAAGTTTACAATGCATAGATCTGCTTTACACTTGGAATTGATTCCGTTTCAACTTGTGAGCAATTCCCACGGCGTGGTTAACGACCGCGTGGAACTCCTCTGGTATACTTGATACTGTTGCTCCATCTTCAGCTCGCACTTCTTGATATGACTTGGTGTAAGGGTTCCAGTCCTTACCCATGCACATCATCTTCAATTGCATCCTTGCTCCGTTCGGGTATTCGGGTGTGTAGAACCCTCCTGGTTTTGCTCCAAGTTCGTCGCATCGTCTGATGATATGGATTTGTGCTTCCGGTGTCAGGTATCCATTTAAGAGTATCATACCTGGCTGGATAACCTGACATTGCTCCAATGGAAAGTCGGTGATGTTGATGGCGGGTTCTTCAGGGTTGGTGTGGGCGGGATTGGATAGCAGATATTGAAGGTTCCTAAGTTTCAAATTGCCTAACTTTAGGTGTTTTCCACATTATATTCTAACTCTTTACTTATATGTTTATACTCTTAGACTTGCTAACACTCATGCATGAAATGCGGTAAGCAATCACTTTTTCATTTAACAGTTTAGGCGGTACCTGGTCTCGAAGAGGATCCTGGTGCCTCTGACCGGTCCACCACATTCAGGGCGGCCTTGCCGGACCCCGTAGCCTTCCCCTTCTGGGATTCAGTGTACTTCTTGTCAGAAGTCTGCTGAGTAATCGCCTTCGGGCCTTCAGTGGTCGTGGTAGTATTACCCTTCCACTGCCCATTTGGCTTATAGTTCCTGCTGTTGGGGTTCGTCCAACACTCAAACTCACGGTGCCCCATCTTCTGGCAGTGACGGCACCTCACATCATTCCCCTTGCAGTCTTTGCCGGGGTGGTCTCCATTGCACCACTTACAGTAAAAGTGGCGCTCCGGTCCAGAACCCGCGCTAGCTGCTATAACAACACACAATCAATACTCACTTTCCACCTCAACACATACACCTCAACTAGATACACATGGTTAAGTAATTACCCTTAGGGGGGTAGGAGCGTAGAGGCTTCGCCGCATACGCATACGTGAGCTTCAGTGGCTCATCAGCTGTGGTGGTCTGGGCTTGGCCCTTGTCACCCTGGTACTGACCCTTCTGGGGCTGAGGGTAGGGTTTCTTTTTCTTTCCTCCCCCATACCCTTGCTGACTCTGGCCCTCGTTGGTGGCTTGCGCTTGTGCGCATTCTCCTCGTCCCTCAGACGGACGGTAATTTCAACCTTAGCAGCGGCATGATAGCACTCCTGAATTTTAGGATGTCAGTCATGCCCCGCAAACAACTTACCAACTCACATTAACATTCACTCATGGTATAAATTGATTCACAATAAGGTACTCTAATTACCTGCAAGGTAGTATACTCAGCTGGCCCCATCCCATAGCGGAGACGGTGGCTAAGACCATTGTAGAACCGGTTCACCAACACCCGGTTCGAATACCCAAGGTCTGGTAACAGGTGGATAAGGCCGGTGAATGCGGTGTAGTAGTCATCAACCGACATCTTATCCCCCTGCCTTAGACTATCCAGCTCGAGGCGCTTGGCCTCCTGCACGTGTACCGGGTAGTACTTGGCTCGCAGCAGAGCCGTGTACTCCCTCCAACCAAATTCAGGATCAGCCATCCTGTCCTCCTTCACCAACTTTCCACCAACTCTGCGCCGTACCCTTCAAGTAGTAGGCGGCGGCAAGACGGACCTTAGCTTCAGCAGGTACTGCCAAGGTCTCGTAGGCGGTCTCCAGTTCGGAGATGTACGCCTCCAGCTTTCGAGGATCAGTCTCCCCATTGAATGATGGCGGTCTAAGATCAGCCAACGCCTTGACCCAATTGGTCTCTCGTGGCGGTGGTGGTGGTGGCTGAACTCCGGGCTGTTGCCCTTGCTGTATAGCAACAACCAGATCGGGTACCAACTGGGCTACGGCGGCTGCAACTGCCTCAGCCATAGTCTGTGCCGTAGTATCATCGCCCTGGTTACCCAAATCTCCAGTACCGCGCCCGCGGCCTCTCCCTCGTGGTCTACCTGCCATCTGAATTCATATGAACATTTCATTAGCATTATGCTTGCACACTTATCGGTCCAATGGTTATAGCATCTCCCGACAACCAGGTAATTCCACACTTAGTTAGTGGTTAACCTTCCAAATCTGTTCACTTAGGTATCTGTAGCTAGGTTTCCTAACTCGGTATATCCCTAAGCTCGGTATTCTAGTCATCAGAGCGATACTTCGCTCTGATACCACTTTTTGTAACACCCCTACAACGCCCCTATCAACTACCGAAATCGCAGCGGAAATAACCAACCAAACATTAACTAAACGCTTTGGTGTTACAACGCCGTTAACCACCCACGTGGTTAACTAGGCAGAATAAATACATGTGTATCGGTCTGATGATCAGACTCCCGAGCATAGTATCTAACATCCATATATAAACATAACCAACCATACCGAGTATTTAATTTACAACACACCTACAACCATAATCATTCACCACCGTACAACAACGGTATCAAAATGTAATGCCTCGGGAGCACAGGCGCATCCCGGGCTCAACGACCTACATATCCAAAAGTACATCAACAACCTAGGACCTAGAGCCACTCTGCCTCTTCGATCCTCATCCTGCAATAAAATATGGAGCCCCGAGGGGGTCAGCAACCTTTGCTGGTATGGCTAACGCAGCCCATCGGCTACCGGGATACGCGCAACCAATTGTCATAATAACATGGCATTCATTTAGAACATCCAACATATATATACATACCATAGCATAGCAAGGGAAATTGCATAGCATCATATCAATACATAACACCATAAACTCGGTCCTCACAGGGAACCTTCCACCATAGTTAGTATACCATGAGAGCCTAGAGATTTTTACCAACCCCATGTTAAGCTCGTTACCATCCTCGTTACCGTCCGGTTATATAGAACGGTTAACTTATACCAAAGGTGTGTCGGATATAGTAATCCCAAGCACACCGAAATAACATACGTATGCCCCTATGGCCCGACGTGAGTCAGTAACTAGCTTTGGATAAGCTAAGGGAAGGTAGAAACCAAATTGGAATACCACCTATACATACACCAAGAGAGCCGAACCGGATATGATATCGACCCCCATCCATCACACGCGTGGCCGGAACAACCGGACTCCTCACTCCCCCGATTAGCACTTGTTAGTGATCACACATATTTTGTTAAGTCACATACAAGCAAACATTTAGGTCTTGTTAGACAACCAAGGGAAAGGAGTCATAACCTTACAACATCATAATGTATAACAACTGTAAACTCTTTTCATGCCTTAATCTTATAAGGTCGTAACACACAGAAAAGCAAACAACACCCAAGCCGGTGTAAACGGTAGGCAACAGACTGCAAGAAAACCATACCTTGGTCCTTGCCTCGTTTCGTTTCCACCTTGAGAGAATCCTATACACATTAGTAACGTCGGTTAATTATTTATTTAACTTCACACTTACTAAGTATTCAACATGATTGTATGACATGTTTTAATGTCTATCTTACCCTAGGTTATCTTCATTATACACCCTAGGGTTAACTACATAAGTCACATTCTTTTCTGTTTTTTTTTTACAAGTTTAGGTCCGACCGGACTTGTCCATGTCCGGTCGATTCCAGAGAGTTTCTCCCCTTCGGAAATTTAGCCCGACCGGACTTGCCAAGTCCGGTCCTATGTCCGGTCGATTCCAGTAACTCAATCCGTACAAAATTACCGCCCCCGACCGACCTTGCAAGTCCGGTCCCAAGGTCGGTCCATTCCAGAAGCCAATTCTCGCAGGGGTAAACAGGTCCCGACGGACTTGCAAGTCCGGTCGCAAGTCCGGTCTGCCCCAAATCCTTGTTTTCCTTTTTACATTTAGCTCCAAACTTCACCCCATATAACCTAGTACTCCCTAACCCCATTTGGGCACTTTAAACACAACTTAAGACATCCTTAAACTCATAAAACTCACTTTCTAATTCCTTAAGCCTTTACTTATATCTTCACAAAATTCCTAACACTTACAATGTTTTCTCCTAGTTTTTCAAGTGGTGTTTCATACCTAAGATAACTACTATCCCAAAAGCTTTCTCCTTATTTTAACATCATCCCAAGCATCATCTCTCACACTAATTCCTTATATCCTTCTTGAAACTCTTTTCCTAGTGTACACTTCTCCTTATTTTACCAAAGTTTGCCTAGTTATTACCTAAGTCCCAAAGTGACTTTGGTACTCACTAAATCTCAAGATCATGCCTAAGTCCTTATCACACTCTAGAGTACTTCCTAGTTCATCAAAATTCCTTTAAAACATCATGAACTCCTTATTCATTTCCTAAGTTTTCTAACTCACCAAACCTTATGTAAACACTTAGAACTTCTTGCTTCTTACCTAAATTTTGACATGGATTCCCCTAGAACATTACTAAGCCTAAACACCTTGCTTTCTCCATTAAACACACAAGAACATCTAGAATCACCAAGAACACTCTCATACACAACTTCACCAAATTCACACTACATTACAATATAGTGCATAATTTAAATTGCATGGCACTTAGGCCCTTAAAATGCATGGCTCTTAGGCCCTTAAGATGCATAAATCATAAACACTGAATTTCCACAATATATTGCCTTTAACCTGCAAATACACTCAACACACATATGCCTTTTACTAGCCTTTGAGAACACTTTACTAAGTCATTCACCATTTGCTCTTTAGGTAGTTTTAATAAGCATTTATAAGCTCATTCTCCTAAGGCATTAAACAACATTAAGTTAGTAGATTTACCTCTTTTCCAAAACACTTCCTTCTTGTTTCCTTACAAAACCGTATGGTATTTTGATTCCTTGTCAAGTTCTAAACAATATACAAACACCATAATGAGTATTCAAGCTTTGAGCTTCATCTCATTGTAAACCCTAATTTTACATTGTTTCAAAAACATTAATGTAGTTGTTTTACCTTGATCTTTGAAGGGAGTTTGAATATATAACAAGAGAGGACTCCACCTAGTCCATGAAGAGTTGAAATGAAGCTAGAACAAAGTCACACAAAGAGCTATATCAATGTGTATTTTCGGTCAAGGTAAGAAACATGGAGGAAACATGATTTTTCTTTGAGATTCCTTACCTAGAAGCAAAGGAGATCAACAATATGTCAAAATACAAGCTCAAGCTCCTTCAATGGTGGAACACCTTGGCACCGAAATGGGGCTCTTGGAGTTTTGAGAAGATAGGAATGAAGAGCTTGATGAGAGGAAGAGATTGGTGGTGTTTGTTTTTGATTTGAACAAGTGAGCAAGATTTTACAAGAGGTCAAAGTGGGAGTTCTAATGGTGGTAGTGGTATTACCGAGAGAGAGAGAAAGAAGAGAGGTAGAAGATGGTGTTTGGAAACCGTGGGAATGAAGGAAGAAAAGAGAAATGAGAATGAGATAGATTTGCTTTTAAGAAGATATTTATGCTTATAAAGTAAAAAGTAAGTTTACTTAGTTTGCTTTACTTACTTATTACATTAACTAGAGAGTGGTGAGTCACCACACTTAAAAACCGGCCCCCTTTATTAGTATGAGGGTATTTTAGTCTTTGTTTGTCAATTTAATTACTTAATACAACATATGTTATAAACTAGCTTATAAAAATCACTATTCACCTAAACAAGGCACTTAGAAGTGAAATTTTTGATTTCCCATTAATATAGCCACCCAAATGTGATACTATATAGTACACATATATATTTAAGAGTAATGATGGACATTTAGCCATTCAAAACTCATTTACAAGACAATTTTTCAAAAATGTGCTTTAAGACTTCTTAAAGCACATTTGTGTTTAACTTGTTTTCAAGCTTGGTTTTCTTTGGTAATTGATTTAATATGTTCATTATAATATATAAAGTCTTGGTAAGTTCATTAGGTCTTACCCAAGCCTATTCCAAGCTTAGAGCACATTTTAGCTCTTATTGACTTTAAAGCACATTTGTGTTTGCTTTTGTTTAAATTTGTTTACTAGTGTTTTTAAGACTCTTTTTAGTCTTAATAAATCATGTTTTAGTGTTAACCAACATACCAAGGTTTGGGGTATTTCAGTCTTCCAGTTACTTATTTTCTGAGAATTTCCATATCAAGGAGGAGATACATTTTCAAGCAAAATCAAAGGTTTTAATGATTGGAATAAAATGTATGATTTGAAATACACATTAGCAAACCTTTAGTGTTCATAGTCAGTGTTTACAGGGTGTTTGCAATGACCTTATCAACCAAAAACAATCTATATGGGCATCCTTCAAAAAGGAGATAAAGCATAACCATAACCAATTGAGTATCGGACTTGCTTAAAAGCTTCAATGATCTTGTAAGATAACTTTTGATGTCTGGGTTGGCTTTCGAGGATTTGATAAAAGTGACTTGTCTTAGAGTGGGGTGGAATTTAGTTTTGCGACCCCACTCATTTGGGTGTCGTCGGAAATTAAATATTGCAACCCCACTTGTTGGTGTTCGTTGGTGGACATTTGGTTGTCAGTGGAAGGATCACATACTCTGGTTGTGATGATATGGATTATATTAAATTTCTGGATGATGAATGTGATCAACTATTGTGTGGATCTAGACTTAGTGTTTTCCAAATAAATGAATTTACAATGCGAAGTAGTGGTTTACTCAGTTTTATCTAATTTGTGTGATCTCTTTTTGTGTGTGTTGTAATTTCTGATCGCAGGTAATGATGACTAAGGCTTGGGGATTGGGGACGTGACACCACTTAGGAAGAGATATTAGAATAACTTATTATCGATATTGTTGTTAATTGGGAATTAGGACTTTAAACATTATTCTTAATTGCGAGTTGAGATTTCATCATTGTTATCATTTGCTTTGGAACTTATGATTTGGGATGCTTTACCAGTGTTATCATTTGCTTTGGATTGGTGGGTAACCTTAGCACCCATGGGTATGGGTGTGGCAGTAATATCCCGGATTTAATTTTTCCATTATGATCTTTTGTGACTGACTTTAGTCACGGTTTACTTGAGAAGTTTGTTTAATTGGTTGCGATTGGGGTTATTGTTGTTGAAGTGTATTTCCAAAGATGTTTTGTGGCTGATTTTGCACTTTTGGACCTGTCCAAACGTCTGTCCGGACGTATAAGTTCGGATAGGTCCCAAACTGAAATTGATTTCTAAAGTATGGGGGTGCCCAAACTTACATGTTCGGACGAGGACGAGTCCAACTGTAAGTTTGGCATTGGTCCGAACTTACATGTTCGAACGTTCGGACACACCTGGACAAAACTAGTGTCTAAACTTCAATGTTCGGACAAACGCTTTTGAATCTCAGACCTTCCGAACATTCATGTTCAGACATAAGGTCGGACACACCTAAAATGGTTATTTTAAGACTCTTTGACCTCCATTTTTCGATCCATTTGCGGCGTTATCTTTCTTATTATTTACACTATATTTGGGATAAAATCAGGGGTGTTACTTTATCAACTAGAGAAAGAAATACCTAGCATAAGTTATTTGCAACTAAGCTTGGCACATTAAGGATCCATTTGATGGAGTTTTATTTGTTGTGTATTAACTCACAATTAATTGAGCTTTTCTCTCTTTTATTTCGTCTTTCCCCACACTCATATACACAACCTTTAATACTGTGTTTTCTTTAATGTAATTGAAAGGATTGGCTCTGTTCACCTTAACATATTTATAGTTGTTTTGAATTTTCATTTTCGCTGAGCTCCGTCGTGTTTTCCATTCAAATTTTAAGGAATTCATCTCTTTCCGGAAGAATGCTTTTCCCAGGCGGTAAAGTTTGATTAGTGGCCTAAAATTTCCATCCAATTTTTTTCTACCCCGCTGAAATCGACGGGAGATAGGCGTGCCAATATTGGCGGCACAAGACATTTAGCAATTGGAAGGTTCTTCGTGATCTCCTTCGATTCCAACGGGAGAGCAGAATGGTACGCAAATTTTAAATCTCTTGCTTGTGATCGTTAAAGTCTGCATCAGATGCACTCCAGTTCTGCTGGAAATGTTTTGGAAGATTGGGCAATGCACTAACTCTCCGGTAATGACGATGATAAGCCGCAAACTTATCGTATTTATGCACTAGATTCAGGGATATATTTAACTAAATAAGGTTAAATAGATGTATTTATGTTATATTTATGTATTAAAGTATATTATTAGTTCAGTCTTATGTGTTTATATGTTTTGTGTACAAGGAACAAAGTTTCTAGCCAAAAGTCCATTGATGCCGGACATAAGGCCGGGTAAATCCTAGCCGGCACAAGTAAAAAGTCACCCCAGTTCACCAGAAGTTAGAAGTACATGAAGAGGTTCCTTTTGATGAAGAGGTATCTTTTGATGAAGAGATGTCTTTTGATGAAGAGGTGTCTTTTGATGAAGAGGTGTCTTTTGATGAAGAGGTGTCTTTTGGTGAAAAGGTGTCTTTTGGCGAAAAGGTGTCTCATGGTGAAAAGGTGTCTCATGGTGAAGAGGTGTCTTTTAGTTGGAAAGATGTCTTTTGGATGGGAAGACACTATGGAAAGACATCATTTGGTGATGTGTCTTTCCATACCAATACAACTAGTGTAAAAGGTATCTTTTTGCTAAAGACATGTCTTGGAGTTGTGTCTTTATGGAAAGGCTTCATTTAAGATGTGTCCTTCCATAGAATCACTTCCAACACCTATAAATACCCTACCCATGTGATCATTTGAAACACACTTCAACACCCCTATACACTCCATTCACATCACCATTTCCGCACTCCTCCAAGGTGTTGGTGTGCAAGGAAGTTCTATGCAACTTTCCACGCGAAGAGAAGGAATCCATGGCGGGTTAAGGCTGCATCTAATTTTCTTATCTCCTGTGTACTCTCTCTCTTGATCTGTGTGGATGGTGGAGTAGGAACTCCTTGTTAGTTCTTTGGTTAGGGAATAAAAATCTCCTTGTAAAATAATGTGTTCTTCTTAATATAATTTCAAGTTTATTAAGAGATGGTTCTTAATGAAAGAGAATTAGTTGATCACTCATTCTCTTTATGCAAATTTTACTCGAGGAAGAAAAGCCCAAGAGTAGAATAGGTTAGACACTCTTAATGATCTTCCTACTTTCTTCTTATGAATTAAGGGTTAGTAGTAAGAGTGAGAATTAATCCATCTTCCCCCATTCCTTGTTCATTTCGTGGCATGATATATGCTCGATTTGTTAATAGGGATGAGTTTCTTGTTATCGGACTTGGAGCAAGAAAGTGGCATTTACACTTTGAAGGTGTCGGGGTAATGTCGGATCTCCTGTGTCGGGGCATTCAATGTCTTGAAGGTGCCGTGCATCGGGTGCCCGGCAGGATGTTCGGCGCATTCAATTGTGGTTAATTTGAAGGCTTGTGTTTATGTTTCGAGTAGGTATTGATACCTAGATGGTTTTACCCTAGATCAAGGATAATTTCATTGTAATTACCACATAGTTTAGTTAGCTTTAATTAGGTTTAGAATTACATTCAATTTCCCCCCTTGTTTTAGAATAGGTTATTACCGGATTAGGACTAGTTTTCTATAAGTCCCTTGGGTACGATACTCTCGGTAATATATTTACACTATACTCCGACCGGGTTTTATTTGCTACCCGTAGTAGAGTTGTAGGTTTAGTTTAGTATTTTATTCTTTTATGTATATAGTTTTCCTACAATTTTCCTGTTAGCAAATTGGCGCCGTTGCCGGGGACTTGGAATTAGTCCAAGTCCTAAAATCGGTAAAACGCCCTATTCGTTATTCTAAAATTCTTTATTCTTTATTCTTTTCTTTGATTTTAAATTTTTTCCATTTTTTTTATTCGGTTGAATATGCCGAGTACAATGCCGGTTGTATGGCACCCGACACATTAAACAATTCATATTCTTTAATTCTTTTATTCGTTGTTGAATTGGTTTCTCTAGGTTGAGCACGCCGTGCACTATGCGGGTAACACACGTCGGCATCTTGGAGGAAGTCCGAAGCCGGACAAGATTAACCCGGCGCACAATCCGGCATACTCAACCTTAACTTTCATTTTTTTTTTTCATTTTCTCTTCAGATTATTAGAGTCATATGTACATATTCCTATTGCACCATGGTCTTTTTTTTCCTTCTCTTATCCCTTATTACCTTGTCAAATTATCTCTTTCGAGTTTTGAACAAGCCGGGCAAATAGCCGGGTAAAATCAACCCGACATAAAGGAGGAAGTCCTACGCCGGATAGGTTACATCCGGCACGTGATCCGGCTCGTTCAAACTTACTCTCCATTTTTTTTGTAAATAGAAGAGACATATACAAATGATCTCTTACTCTTTATTGTCATTAACTTTGATTTTTTATCTCCTCTTGTTTATATTTCTTTGTTACATTTAATTTCTTTCTCGGTTTGAATATGCTGTTCATGATGCCGGGTAAAGTCTACCCGGCATAAAGGAGGAAGTCCAATGCCGGATACTTCGTGCCCGGCACACGGTCCGGCATATTCAATATGATCTATTTTTCTTTTCGTTTCATAACATTTTAATATTTTTTTTTTTTTTATATTTTCTTGTTAAATTAATATTGTGTGTTGCTCCTCCTAAGTAAATAAGGTGAATGCATCTCCGATCGCATAATCTTCATGAAGATTCATCTGACCGCGATCAGGAGACAAAGAGGGCATTTCTCCGTTCCTTAAGGCAACGATGAAACCAACAAACGCACTCCCTGCACAAATGAAATCAAATACCACCGGCGAATGGCAAACACTCTCTTCCGCCCAATGCTCCGAATTGCCAGATTTTATACCACCTAAGGAAACTTGCAGAGACATCGACCATTCGTATGGAGCATAAGTCGATGCAGTTGCAAATGCAGCAACTTCTTGCTCAACCAAGCCTACCTGGTCCACTCCCATCTCCAACTCAAATTGATCCGAGGGAGCATGCGAAATCGATCATGATCTCTTCCAAGATCTCTGATCATTCGCCAAGTAGCCAAAAGGCTAAGTGTAGAGCAGCCCCCACGCGTCTAGTCTTCTTGCACAACAGGGGAGTCATTTTCTTCTTAATTACTTTAATTTTCTTTATTAAAGTCTTTCATTCTTTATTTTCTTTTTTTCAAACACTGGGGACAGTGTTCCTGCCAAGTGTAGGGCAGGGACCCCCCCCCCCCCCCTTTAAAAAAGAGTTTTTGTTAATAATATGCGTAAGTTGTGAGTTTCATCAATGTTTTACTAAACTTTTTGCATGTTTTTGATTGAGATGAGAATAGGAATGAATAATGCTTGTTCTCTCAAGAGGTAAGCTTTTTAATGAATTGTAGATTCCTATTTTTAACTTTTTGATTCTTTTATTTAACATGAGTACATGATCTTACTCCTAATTCTTTCCTTTATGTACTTCTGGGTATTATTTTCTTCCTTTTTTCAAACTGTGAAAATTCTTTTGGGTGAAAATCTTAAAAGGGTTTTTGTGAAAAAAAGAAAAGAAGAAAAAAAAAAAAGAATAAAATCTTCTTCCAAAGGAAAAGCATTATTCATTGAGGTTGCAAAAAAAAATTGCCTCGGAATAAAAGCAAGAAACAGACGAGAGTTTTTCCTTTTATTTTTCTCCTAAATTCCCCGTTCTTCAATGTAAAAAATTCATGGTTGATTCAGAAACCCTTGCGAAATAGGGCTGAACATAAAAACCATTGATGAGTGTCTTGGCCACATTCAGGAACTCTTGAAAAATAGAGCTGAGTGATGGAAACCGGAAAAAGGAGAGATTACAAATCCCTTATGCAAAATAGCCCAAAAGCTTTTGATCGGTTTTGAAATTCTTTATTTTTATACCCATTAGTATGTTTTGATGGATAAGGATGATTAAGTGATACTTGTGAAATAGAGTCAGGTAGTTAGAAATATTTATCTAATTGTCATTCTAAAGTTTATCTATTTTGTGCATAAGTAGTTACTCCTTTTTAATCTAATTTTGCTCAAGGACTAGCAAAAAGGTAAGTGTAGGGCCTTGATAAGCCGCAAACTTATCGTATTTTATGCACTAGATTCAGGGATATATTATCTAAATAAGGTTAAATAGATGTATTTATGTTATATTTATGTATTAAAGTATATTATTAGTTCAGTCTTATGTGTTTATATGTTTTGTGTACAAGGAACAAGTTTCTAGCCAAAAGTCCATTGATGCCGGACATAAGGCCGGGTAAATCCTAGCCGGCACAAGTAAAAAGTCACCCCAGTTCACCAGAAGTAGAGAGTACATGAAGAGGTTCCTTTTGATGAAGAGGTATCTTTTGATGAAGAGATGTCTTTTGATGAAGAGGGTGTCTTTTGATGAAGAGGTGTCTTTTGATGAAGAGGTGTCTTTTGGTGAAAAGGTGTCTTTTGGCGAAAAGGTGTGTCTCATGGTGAAAAGGTGTCTCATGGTGAAGAGGTGTTTTTAGTTGGAAAGATGTCTTTTGGATGGAAGACACTATGGAAAGACATCATTTGGTGATGTGTCTTTCCATACCAATACAACTAGTGTAAAAGGTATCTTTTTGCTAAAGACATGTCTTGGAGTTGTGTCTTTATGGAAAGGCTTCATTTAAGATGTGTCCTTCCATAGAATCACTTCCAACACCTATAAATACCCTACCCATGTGATCATTTGAAACACACTTCAACACCCCTATACACTCCATTCACATCACCATTTCCGCACTCCTCCAAGGTGTTGGTGTCCAAGGAAGTTCTATGCAACTTTCCACGCGAAGAGAAGGAATCCATGGCGGGTTAAGGCTGCATCCAATTTTCTTATCTCTTGTGTACTCTCTCTCTTGATCTGTGTGGATGGTGGAGTAGGAACTCCTTGTTAGTTCTTTGGTTAGGGAATAAAAATCTCCTTGTAAAACAATGTGTTCTTCTTAATATAATTTCAAGTTTATTAAGAGATGGTTCTTAATGAAAGAGAATATTGTTGATCACTCATTCTCTTTATGCAAATTTTACTCGAGGAAGAAAAGCCCAAGAGTAGAATAGGTTAGACACTCTTAATGATCTTCCTACTTTCTTCTTATGAATTAAGGGTTAGTAGTAAGAGTGAGAATTAATCCATCTTCCCCCATTTCCTTGTTCATTTCGTGGCATGATATATGCTCGATTTGTTAATAGGGATGAGTTTCTTGTTATCAGACTTGGAGCAAGAAAGTGGCATTTACACTTTGAAGGTGTCGGGTGTAATGTCGGATCTCCTGTGTCCGGGGCATTCAATGTCTTTGAAGGTGCCGTGCATCGGGTGCCCGGCAGGATGTTCGGCGCATTCAATTGTTGGTTAATTTGAAGGCTTGTGTTTATGTTTCGAGTTCATATTGATACCTAGATGGTTTTACACCCTAGATCAAGGATAATTTCATTGTAATTACCACATAGTTTAGTTAGCTTTAATTAGGTTTAGAATTACATTCAATTCCCCCCTTGTTTTAGAATAGGTTATTACCGAATTAGGACTAGTTTTCTATAAGTCCCTTGGGTACGATACTCTCGGTCGTAATATATTTACACTATACTCCGACCGGGTTTTATTTGCTACCCGTAGTAGAGTTGTAGGTTTAGTTTAGTATTTATTCTTTGTATATAGTTTTCCTACAATTTTCCTGTTAGCAGACGACGACGTGTAAACCCTAAGAATTCTTTTACCGCTCACATCTACATACAACTGACTGCATACCCTAGCCATGAGGAAAAGGAAGGGTCACGATTGGAGAAAAAGTGACAAGAAGTCTAGTTGGAATAAAAGACCGTGAGGAAGTCCGCTTGTAATTCTTTGAGGCAGGTGTGGGCTTCAAGTCAGGATTCAAGGCGCAAGTCGTCAGTGAGGAAGAGTTCCAATATAGACGAGTATCTACGAGGTACGGGTAGCGCCAAAGGTTACACTACTACCACTGTTTTCATTGATAATGTTCATAGAGGAGTGTCGGAGTATCAACTGGGTAGAATTGTGAAAATATTTGCTCAATGGAGTAGGCTCTACATTTTTAGAAAACGAAGAACGTGGAATCAGAATGCTTGTACTTTTGTCGATGTTAATAACGTCAAGGATGTTAAAAAAGTTATTGAAGGAATCAAAGGATGGATTATTAACTGGAGTAGCCTTTTGGCGAGAATGGAATTTCAAGGTCACAAATCTAGAGTGAGAAGAGACGTTCCCATTAGTGGTTCGTCACAGCCCTTAAATTCGAATTTTTGGGTCCAGAAGGAGCATAGCAATGTCAAATCCGGACTTTCTTTAAAGGTTAAGGCCGACGAAGGGATGAAGGCATGCTTATCCAAATGTGTGGTTACCACGCTTCAAGAGGATATGAACCCAAAAGAAGTTATGGATCTCCTTCATAGCTGTGGTGGCCGAATTGTACAGGGATGCTAGCTTTCTCAAGGAGGAAATTCCTCATGCTCTTCAACTCTATTCATGAAGCTAAGGAAGTTATTCACCAGGCACAATCAGTAGGGAAGGAACCTGGAGGGATGGATGTGCGTCTTTGGGCTTGGGATGACCAGTGGAGAAGTGAAGGACGTGGGTTGTCATAGGTGGAATCCCTCTCCACGCATGGGATAAGGTTAACGTGTGAAGTGAAAGATGCATGGACAGTGGGTGATGTCATTAAGATCGAAGAAGAAGAAAACCAATATGTGGAGAATGCCGAAATTCGTGTCCAGATAGAAACTTCGACTCTTCAATTGGTAAAGTGGAAAATTACGGTGGAGGTCGAGGGCAATAACTTTCCAGTATCTATAGTCGAAGTTGGCGAAATGAGGATTGTCCATAATAACACAGACCCAACCGAGAGTATTGTTCAGATCCCGCATGATGTGGAGCGCAAGATAACAGTTAACGAAAGGCTGATAATTTCAACCAGTCTCATAATGGGGTAGGAGAAGATGTTGGGTGTATAGACACGTCCCTATACAATAATAACGATAACGGTAACACAGAGTTTGAATCCCCAATAGCAGCTCATATTGGTGAGCAAGTCCCCACAAATTATGAAGTGCAGCAATCATTATGTGTTGTGCTTCCTGCTGGAGAGACGGTTCCTGAGACGGATCGGAATGGACACACAGGAGACAATAAGCCTGGTACTGAGTCAGGAGCGTCAGAAGAAGTGAATAGTTCAAGAATTGGACAGTCTGGCTCTCCGTTCATTGAGACTAACGAGGTGGTGCCCACTCCTCTTGATGATGATTACGCGCTACGGGATTTGTTTGTCCAGGAGACAGATGCCAATAATGACGTGGGGCGCAGTGCAAGTGACTTAATAGAAAGTAGGCCAGGTAATATTCCATCTCTAATGAGACCAGAAGCACATGGGGAGAAGGCTTCAGAAGGTAAGGATGGGATAGGCCTTGTTGTTGATTTATTGCACAATACCTCTTCAAAGTATCAGTCCAGTAATTTACTGCCGACGAGGGATGAAAAGGGTTAAAATCATCAACCCAGCTGCAGAAGTAGACGAATGCATCAGCTTATTGAGACAATTAGGTTGCCACGTTCCGAATCCAACCCAAACCAAAGCTAATATTCTCAGTCAAATCCAGGAGTAGCTAAACCACTAAGTGGTTTCAGAGGGTGATTATAAGTATTCGGCACATAAGAAGACTGAGAACTATTTTGTAGGTCTCGATCGGGAGGGGCTTTAGGAGAGGTTGGTGTTGAGCTGATGATTTTGGTCAGTTCGGTTGTTCTCAAGGTGGGTCGTCTCTATAGGAGTATGTATAGTTTCGCAGGTTGCGTCGGCTGGTGTTTGGTCATGTACTAGTTAATCTAGTTTGTTATAGCAACTTCTTGACCTGTAACATCTTAGTCTTCTTGTGTTGGCTTAGTGGTAGTATTTAGATGAGATTATAAGTTGTAATGAATGTGGTGGGCACTCTTTTTCCGTCCTAGGCTTTTTCCATTGGGTTTTGCTTAGGGAGGTTTTAATGAGGCCCAATCACAACCCATCCACCTTTTATCTTAATAATATGGCTATATGCCCAAATTATCAAAAAAAATCTGGTTATTTTGTATATGACAGTATAATATTGAAGAAGAACTTACACGAGACCATACAAGGACCATCCATTTATAACCTTAAGATCAACCATAGCCCCAATAATTGTCCCTAGACTCATTATAGAACTTGGAACTTCTAGTTTTACAAGTTTTCAAATTTTATATTTTCAAATAAACTTAAATAAAATAAATACTCTTTAGACGTTTTTTTGGCTCTTCACTTATTTTCAAAATATAAAATATTTTAACTTTTTTTCTATTATCTTCCACTCTACCTCTCATATTTTGACTCATAGCTCTACTTTTCAATTTCTAATAGAAAAAATACGGGTTAAATGGTCTATTTTTTTTCTTAATTCTTGTATCTATAGCTAAACAATCATCTATTAGAACATGAGAGAGTATTAATAAAATAAAATACTATTTTTTTTTTCAAAAAATTAAACATATCAAGTGAAAAATTATATAATAGTAGTAGTTTATAATTTTCATAACTTATTATACTACTACTAAAGAATGTTGAGACTGAAGAAACTTCACATATGGTTGTGCCAGCAGAACCTGCTCTTTATTTGTAGATTTGTCAAAATGGGGGTCAACTTTGTTTCTCTTCTTTTACGACTACTATTTCACTTTTCTACTGCGGGGGGTCTGGCGTTGTTCATGACGGTATGGTTGCTTTCAACAAATTTGGGGGGTATTTTGGCCACACACATCAGGGCACGGACCTATTCTCCTAGCATGTGTATGTGTTACTGTGTATTTTTGCAGTTCAGTTAGCAGGATCTCACTGCAACAGCATGCATGGTTCAGGGCCAGGGGAGCTAACTAGTTAGCCAAACAAGAGAGGGGACCAGATATGGAGATTTATATTGGTCAGATAGGGTTTCTCAAGAAAAATAGAGCAAAATAATTAACTCTTTGTCAACGGCAGTATACCCATATCCCCTTGAGGGGATGTTGCCAGTTGCGTGCCGTGTAGAGATGGGGAAATTAACGCTCGCCGCTACGTTTGAGTTATAGTTAAATGCGAGTTATCATCAACGTGGTCGATATGTCCGAGTGGTTTAAGGAGACAGACTTGAAATCTGTTGGGCTTCGCCCGCGCAGGTTCGAACCCTGCTGTCGACGACTCCATTTTTTTCTTTCACGACACCTTTACTACTACTGTGGGTAGAATTGGACCTAAATTATTTCTTGTTGCTACTGCTATTCATATTACTGCTTCCTGTTCCGTCTAAATTGTACAGACAGAAGAGACAAAACAGCCCTCCACAGAGCTCTTTCTACTACTATATGGCTAGTTTGTCTTCATTTAATATCCCTCCCTTTTCACTCTTTGCATCCTCCAAAACCCTTTTTCTTTTCTTTTTTTTTTGTTATTCTCTTCTTTTCTCCCGTCTCTTTCCGAATAGGTAGCTTTAGATTTCTTCCTCTTACCATATAGTAGCAATATAATAGTGCATATAGATTGATTTCTTCTCAAGAAATGTGAAAGGACGATTAAAGAAGATGAGAGTCCGGCGGGGGTCTTTCCTCATCTATGCGTGTTGTAGGCGGCTAGTAATAGGAGGAGGAGGATGAGGCTGAGGCTGAGGCTGGCGAGTAGAGGAAGCAGGAATTAGTTACCCCTAAGCTTCTCTGCCTTTTGGCTTCTCTCTCAACCTCTCTGGCAGCAGTACTGCTGTTTCCATTAATTCCATCATTGTCGGTTCTACTGTCATGATTTCTAAAAATGTGAGTGGCGTTTCTGTTGTGGTGTTATCTTCTTGTTCATCCCCCAGTGCAGAGCTCGACCCCCAGGACCACTGACGATCCAGCACATTCACTGGTGTGTCCGACCGGGTCGGACCCCCACTACCACCAGATCCGAATACTATCATCGGCTCGTACTCTAACTCCTCCTCCGTTGATGATAATAATGTCACCATCCTCTCGTAACAACTTGCCAGCTTTTCCTGCATAACATTTAAAACCACAACAATTAAGAAACACACAAGTTCAAGCAAAATTAGGGTTGTGTACTTAAAGCAGAGCCATGTTGTTGTTGTTGTAGCTGCCCATCTTCATTCATTTGGAAGATCTTATTAACTGCATCAATGAATGAGAAATTCTTCTTCTTGTCCCAAATCATAGCTCAACTGAAAAAACATATACTAAAATGTTTAATTACTTTATCTACATATGGGCAAGCGTAAACAGCTTCGTGAAAACAGGGGAATTGCATGGGGAAAAGCTCCTGACAAGCGGAGAGCATTGCTGATGCAGCCACCAATGATGGATTCAACTCCAACAGCTTCGTCTCTGATCCCAAACAAGAAGAAAGATCAGATCTTTATTTTTTCTTTTTTACACAACTTGTCAAATACAATACTCCAGAAGCAGAGAAGTTCATCTTAAATTACCAGTCTGGGTTTTGAAGATGATCTCAACCGCTCGTGACTTGAGGATCCGTATGCGAGGCGGATCATTGAACTTGAACAGTGAGATAAACAAGTTTAGAAATGAGAATGGAGTAATCGATCTCATTCTCCAATTCAAGGCTCCTAGTATGACCATCTCCATCTTCTCTATTGTTTGGGCGTCAAATATAACTCCTTCTTCTCCACACTGAAAAAAAACCCACCCACCCAGACAGACAGACAGACACCATCAGAATAAATGAGCCTCATTTTCAACAATCAATGTACTGTGAAAAAGTACATAAACTTCGGTACAGTTCATGCCTTGCATTCGCTATTTCAGTTTTGTACTATGAATCTACAAAATCAAACATTCGAATGAGGTGAAACCTTTACCTGAATATCACCCACATTGAATCCCGACACATTCATCATCTTGGCAGCCAAAGTTACACAAGTTACAGCAATAAGTTTACCCACCCATTCTTTGCGGCACACTACCAAAATCCATAACCAGATTAACTCAGTCAGTTATCCCACCAACATCAACAATTAAAGACAAGCACTATCAAATTGTTTCCTCACCGAAACTCCTTGAGCAGAGAAGAATCGATCAAGGTAGTTCACTGCGAGATACGAGACAGATGGATCAAAACGACCGCAGCATATCTTAGAGATGGCAGTAATCCTGTTTCTTCTTATCGAAAACTTGACCGGATCTTTTAGACTCTGTGCGTAGCTTTGAGACACCATGTGTCCTGATTCGAGATAAAATAGTGATGACGATAATGCCTCATCAGATTTGCAGCAATTGTTATCAATGGTATCTTCAAACCTCGTTAGTGGGTGCTCGAGATGGAACTCCATTGCTGGATGAGAGAAAAAAGATTGAAGGTGTGACGCGCGCGAGAGAGAGAGGGGTAGAGATCAGACTGATTTGTAGTCAGAGAAGGAGGAATGGATAGAGAGAGGATAGGAATACGAGCGTCATGGTCAAGGGGAACGAGGAGTAGGGGAATACTACTACTAGTACTACTACTTACTGATAGTCAGTCTGGTTAGTAGAACTACTAATAGAGAGAAAAGGGGAGACAAAATTACAAGAGGCGGAGGCATAATAAAGGAGTCAGTCACTATTACTATTTTATAGTTGTAAGATTATATGGAAAAGAAAGAAAAAAAAAAACAGTTGTTAGAAAAAAGTGTAGAGGAGTAGACTTGTACTTCACTCTTTCTCAGGTTCTCCTCTCCCCACTGCTCTTCTTTTCTTTTGGTTTGCTTTCATTTCTTTAACTTCTTTCTTGGGGAAGGGCCAAACAAACAGAAGAAACAGATGAAATGAGGTCTGAACTCTGAAGTGAGGTGACGATGGTAGTGGTTTTGTAGTACATAAATACTCTATAGTATGAAATCTGAAGCTAACGGGTATGGCAGGCTGGCACATAACCACTACTAGATGGTCATACACAGATTTTTTTTTACCCTCGTTACCAACTCACTCTCCACCGCTGACAGTCCAAGGGATAGTTCGCTCCTTGCGAACAAATTAAGTTTCATGTGGTTAGCAAATGGTGGGTAGCCAACTGTACTATGGTAAAATATAAAGCAATTAGAAGTTGACATTTGTCCACTACTTTTAGCAGAAAAGAAATTAATCTACTACTCTTCGGCAGAAGCACATACAAATTCCGATTCATGCATTCAATTCCCTAATTAGACACTTTGTCCAATTATTCTCGGGACAGTGACGATTTTTGCACAAGACCAGCATTTGGCAATTGCTGGTCTCAAAGTCGCAAAGGACCAGCATTTGGAGAGTGCTGTTTTTTTTTTTTTTTTTTTTGCACAAGACCAACACTTGGCAAGTGCTGTACCTGTGCGAGTCAAAACCAGCACTTGACAAGTGCTGGTCTTGTGCAAAAAAAAAAAAATCGGACTTTGTATATGTAGATCAACATAATATTAGACTTTGTACATTGTTATAGTATCGCATAACATACGAGTTTATAAAAACATCAGTGAACCATAAAACGTGGTTAACAATTAACATTACACCCTTTTTTTTGTGCTTGCTAAAGGCACGACCTGTCAATGCATGAGCGATTAAAACACATTACACTATTAGTTAATCATAGGAAAGTTAAGAAAATACATGCCAAACTAACGGTTACTACCTCTAAACGGACATGACTTTTTTCAGTGCCCCGGCTGTTTACAAATTGAGCAGTGTCTAGGCTCCCTGTCTTGTGTTTCATCCATCTCTGTACGGATTCGTGGGTGAGATGGGCGTCCTCTGATCTTTCTTTCCAACATTCAAAAAGACTTCTACCGTTAAACAACGACCAAATTAAATCATTCAAAAAAATAAACTTAAGTTAACATACCGGTAACACAATGGTGTATCATCATCAATCCGCCTAGTCCGGCGCATAAAAAAACCGTGGAATCCTCGCGTACGCCCATATAGTAAGCAATCTGGTGCTGCATAGGAGGTATCCTGTAGATGTAATCTGTGTGGCCATGCATAGATGACGATATATCCAGGCCAATACTGCAGATCCCCAGCTGTACTGGCCAGCCACAATAAAATCCGCCAGTAGAGGCAGATAACAACAGACAACAGAGTTTCCATTGGAGGATGGCATTAGCGTCCCCCAAGCAGCCTCAAGATGTACGCCCAAGCATGCTGAGCAATCCTAGCAGGCGGAGCGTCATCAGTCAACTCTGGATCATCATTTTTGAAATTTTCAGATATCCATGTTAAATGAACATGGTGCCCCCTAATGTCCTCGATATCCGGCATCTTCCCCAATAAATCAGCGCATATTTCTTGAACATCCACATCAGTAGCACCTGTAACCGGCCTACCCTCGATAGGTAAACCGAAAAGCTCTACCATGTCCTCTAAAGTGATAGAAACCTCCCCGAATGGAAACATAAATGTATGGGTCTCCGGTCTCCATCTCTCAACCAAAGCATTGCATATGTAATTATTACCTTTCACGACTAACCTAGAAGGACCCCATAACCCAGCAGCTTATAAATATGGGACAATCAATCTATGCGGGGCTTCATCCAACTTCACACCCCCACGCCCTCTCAAAACTCTATCCATATACTCCTAAATTTCATCATAAATAAATTCTCTAATTACTCTCTATCTTTATTATTAAATTAACTAAATATAATAATTTTAACTAACTATTAAAAATTTAAACAATTAGAATACTAACCTGACGTCCAGATAATATCGCACAAGAGATATGCGTCGTCTGCAGTGAAAACAACTCCGTCTGATCTGGCCCGGGTCCTCCAGCTGCTCCAGCATATCTTCCAGCCATCTTACTTGCAAAATAATTTTGTAACTACTAAGCTCACCCAAAATGAAAATATGAGAGAATATGAGAGATTGTGAGAGAATATGAGAGATATAAGGAGATTTTGTGAAGAATGAGGGAGGGGTAGTGGGGTATTTATAGGGAAGGAAGGGCTGCCGCCCACCTTAACTGTCAAAGGAACCGCACTTGGCAAGTGCTGGTTTTGACTCGCACACAGTACAGCACTTTCCAAGTGCTGGTCTTGTGCAAAAAAAAAAAATCGGAAACAGCACTCTCCAAATGCTGGTCCTTTGCGATTTTGAGACCAGCAATTACCAAATGCTGATCTTGTGTAAAAATCATCACTGTCCCGAGAATAATCGAGAGAGTGTCCTTCAGAGAATTGAATGCATGAATCGGAATTTGTACATGCTTCTGCCACTAGTCGCGGGCAACGAACGGACTCCAAGTCAATTTTTCAATTCGGCCGGTAGAGAATACTGTACAGATTATAAAGTGTATCAACCGGGAAAGTGCTCTAGCGTTCTTTTAATAGTATTAAACAAACTATAATCCCGGAATCAACCCAATTCTCTGTCATTAATTTGTTTGGTTATAATACCTTGAAGCATGTTATTGTTTGGAAATTGGAACTAGTTTATGTTAATGTAGTGGCTATAATTTCTGTCTCAACATCAATCATCAACTTTTTTTATGAATATTAAAATGCGGTTCATGATTCCTTTAGTTAATGGCCTCCTAACCATTCTTGTCGAGCTCTAATTGGATAAATTCAGTCATGACTATATTAATAAGTAAATTACTTTTTGGACTTCATTTGAATGAAAAGTAAACGTCTGTAAAACTGTCAAATGGGATCTTAATCTTATAGATTTAGGTGACTCGGTTATTTATGATGAAAAGGGAAAAAAGAGTCATTAATACAAGAGTTTGAATATTGTGTGTGAAAAAATGGTTAAATGGGTCAGATCAATATACCTGGTTAGCTAGCATAGTGCTCGGTAAAAACAATGCCACACGCCTTATTTGTTTTTCTTTCTTGGAACGATTACCCTCCAACCTCCCTAGTCACATCCTATTTACACAATACTCTGACTTTGACATACACCCTAAGCTCCGGCACCTTAATGACTCTTCTTCAGACAATTATGATTATCCTTAATCGCTTGTCTAGGATCATATCTAGGTTTGAAAATGTTAGATGTTTTTTCGTTCCTAGAACAGTCAATGTATCGACACATTTTCTTACCAACCATGTACGCTCTTCACAACAGTGATGTTCATGGCTTCCGGGTTCTATCCCAAATTTTGTATTGAAACTTTGCACTTAATTATAACATCCTGGTGTTCAAATATATATGACATCTTCTTAACATTACTTATGCATCCTTATGCCAATGACATACATCAACTTGAGCTTAGTCTAAAATGTCCAATATGTGTGGTAATTTGTTGAGTTCTCCATGTTGAGTCTCTGTGGAACCATCTTAGTGTGTGTTCACTTCGCGCAACAGAAACAAAATGAAATCAGGAAAGGGATGGAGAAAAGAAAACGGAAAAGAAGAGGATTCCCTCTGATTAAAAAATTGGTTAGTTTTAAGTTGGAAACAGAATAGAATTCTTCTTCATTCCCTTTGTTGGTGCTTGGTTTTGAATATAACGGAGTCATCCCCTTTTTTATAAAAAAGTCATACTTGTTTTATTCAATATTAACAATAATTTTTGTTTCCAAATCTTAAAATAATCAATCATTTGATAAACATATTAAATAGTTAAGCAAAATATAAAATTGAGTATACTCTTAATTATATATTAAGTAAAAATATAAACACTTTAATCAAAATAAAAAAGTTATTAATTAATTATATCACAATTATTTTATAATTCAAAAATATTTGAAGTATGTTATAAATATTTATCTAATACATACATTAGATAATGTTTAATAATTTAATAATAAGTTTAAATGTTAATATCTTATTTTATATTTCTCAATATTTTTTGGTATTAACTAAAATATTTTAGTTCACATTTAATTAAATAACATTTAGTTTATTTATTAAATTTTTTATAATACAAATTTTATTAAAATAAAATAATAACTTTTTTATTAAAGTGAACGGTTAATGATAATGAAACAAATAATAATGACTATACTTAGTTTTTAGTACTTATAATATAGTCATTATTCATATTATTATGTTTTAAAAAACATTACTATATAATCTTTAAATCTATTATTTTAAAATTTTTGTTTCAAATATGATAATATGTAATAAATAATATATATTTATATTGAACATTTATATTTAGTCCTATGTAACAAAAAGAACAAAATGATTCATTGTAAATATTTATTTAATCTATTCAACATCTAACATATTTGCTCATAGTTAAAGTTTTTTAATTATAATTTTATTTAAGTATATGTTACTCATAATTAATTTATAGATTAATGTATTTATTATTAATTATTTATATTTGAAACTTGAATAAAGATCATATTTAATATTAATATTTTTTTAATTCTTAAAATATTGAAGTAAATGTACATTTGTTTAAATTAACAATGTTGTCTCACATGGAGGGAGAAAAGATGGAAAATCAAACATAGAGAATACTATTCCCCGTGATTTTAGAGGGAATGGATAAAAAAAGGTTTTAGGGCTTTCAAAAAAAAAAGGTAAAGATAATCATTAAAAATTATAAACAAACTATATTCGGGAATGATTCCTTTTCCATACTTAAATACCCGAAGTGAACACCCTTGATATTTTGCTCTCCGTATCACTTTTATCTATGATCTTTCTTTCCAATTCAAAAAAATTTTATGTCAAAAATATCGTAATCTTCACTGTTGTTACGTTGACCAATCATAAATATACCCACAGTAAGGAGCTTATGAGTGTTAAAATCACTACTTTGATACTCCCTTTTTGGCATGAGAATCGTGATATGAAAGTGTGATCTTGAAGTTATACACAAGGATCAAACAGATAGATTAGTAAGCAATCACTAATTCACACTTTTCCAGTAATGATAAACCGATGGTGATCAAAGCGAGTAAGAATAAGAGAATCACTACTTTGAGGTGTTTTTTTTTTTTTTTTGAAAACTTTACAAAATGTCACGATTTAAGTGAGTAATTCACAATATACCCCTTTTTGGAAAGTTGTTCATAAAATGTCACGATTTAAGTTTGAAATTCATAAAATACTACTGTCCGCTAACAAACATTAGTTCTGCTGTTAAATCTCTCTAGTAAATGATGAAAATACGCTTGACGACAAGTTTCATTTAAAAAAAAAAATTGAATTGAGATGATTCGACTGTGCAACGGCTACTTTTTTGATTTTTTTTTTAAAATACACAAAATACCCTTGTTTGGTTTTATAGTTTACAATATGCCACTGTTTAGGTTTTGATGTTCACAATATGCCACGATTTGAGTTTATATGTTCACAAAATGCCCCTGCTTTTGCTGTAATGGCTAGTTTGAGCCCAACAACTTTTTTTGCCTATATAAAGACCTTTTTACCATGTAAACAAAGCACAAAAACCATACTAAAGCTATGACATTGCTTACAACTACAATCAATGAAAAGTTTCAAACAATTCATTACAAATGTGGAGCCCCATCAAACCTTACCCTCTCCCGCAAAGAAACTTCGAATGGAAGGGTGTACTATAACTGCTGGGCATGTGATTTTTTCAAGTGGTGGACACCGGTGATGCAAGATCGATACTCTTCTCATCCTAGGGTAAGACATGATGGCTACATCAAATCGTACTCAACTATGATAAGCTCTATCTCTACTACTGCATCTGCTCATTCTGAAGCTCCACATCAAGAGAGCATGACAGCTTATACGAATCTTATAGCATTAGGGAGGAGACAAAGAAAGAACTTAAAGAAGAGATGAGTTAAAGCATGGAGAAGATGTTTCTTTGGGGTGTAGTTGTATTTGCAACTGTAATATGTATCCGTAAGATATGAAGTACTTTCACATATATATATTAATGCTAAAAAAAATCATGTGTTTGTAGCTGTTTGCACTTCTACTTACAATAATTTTCACATTTTCTACAAAAACCAACCAAAGCCACCACTAGACAGATCTGCGCACAACGATTAGATTGTTGCATTAACAACAACACCAACAGAAGAACAAATTATTAGTTATAGTCACACAACAGTTAGATCACTTGCGTTAACAACAACACCAACAGAAGAACAGATTAGTCGTAGTCACACAATGAATTGTTTGAAACTTTTCATTAAATGTAGTTGTAAACAAGGTCATGGCTTTAATATGGTTGTTTGTGCTTTGTTTACATGGTAAAGGTCTTTATATAGTGATAAGTGTCCAAATGAGCATGTTTTATGGGTGTATTTCATATGTTATATTAGCACTTTTCTTGCTCATTTCTCCACTTTGGTTAGTTTTCCTCTAGTTTATGTTTTATTGGTTATCTTACAGATTTATTGGTTAAACATGAGAAAAACCAAGCTAGGAACAAAGTAGACGAAGAGACGAACGCATAGGCGCAAACGGATCTAAAAACGAAGCTCAAACGAAGAATCTAAGCCCAGTTGAAGATTGCAGAAAAATGAGGAAAAAATACACATGTCCGCGTAGTCCCACGCGGATGCTTATCCGGACAGGTGTGTCCGCATTGCGGACTCAAATTCGGACAAGACACATCCGCATAGCCCCCACAAAGATAGCAACGCGGACAAAAACAGATCTCGCTAGGACATTTGTGTCCTTACGCGGACGTCTCACGTCCTGATGAGCCTATCCGGACACAAATCCGGAGACGTGTAAATGACTGCACCAAATCCAGAAACCACGCGAGCGACGATAGATCTGCACTGCCTCGCTGTTTTTCCTCATTTGCGGTGCCTACAAACATATCGATCTACCCCATCAGCAATATCAGGCGCCGCATTCCTTAATTTCTTCACGCGTGCTCCAGCCTTGTCCTCTTCCCCTCTTTACCTCTATATAAACCCACTGCTTCTTCATCAATTCTACATAATCGATCACAACTCAACGCTCACCAAAATTCACTCTCACTCCATCCAAATTCCATTCTCCATGCATACATCCACATCTCCACTTCATTTCCATCATTTCCCATCACCAAATAAGCCTAACTCTTCCATTTTCCAGAAAACCAGACGAAGAAGACGATCTGTACAAAACCAGGCCGTGTCCGCGTTTGTGTCCGCACAGCCCCCACGCGGACAGGAGATGTCCGCGTGGTCTCACCCGGACAGGACCAACTTGTACCCGTTTTGTTCGTTTTCTTTGTTCTACCAATCTATCATCGTTTTGAGGTCGGCATAATCACGGAGACAGGCCCGGAAGCGAAACAACTCTCCCCAAAAATAGAGTTCTTTCTTCCTCAAACTTTACTTGTTTTTTTAATGTCTATCTTTACTCTGTTTTTATTTCTGTCAATGGCTGAGTAATTTTTATTTGTATCCTAGGATGATGTTTGACCCTAATACTGCTTAAATAAATATTTATTACCTGTCTCATTTATTATACTTGTTTTTATTCCTTTCAATAAATATGTGTTAAATGCTTTACGCGACAAACTACTGCATTTTTATGGTCACTGTCAACATATGATTTTGAGATAGTCATTAGTACACAAAGGAATAAACTTGGTATTTACACTCCGGATTGAGTAGGAAAATACTGAGGCTATTATTAAGAGTTCGTAACTTACCCTTATTAACTCTAATAGACAATAAATAATGAGACATGATTATAAATTTGTTTAAGTAATTTAGGCAATTCCCCCGCTATCCTAGGATACCTTTTTCCATCCATATCAATTAATTCACCTTATTTTACCGTATTTATTATTTCTGCACTGATCCTACACAATCAAGCTTGCCTCCGACTAAACCCCCTATTTGTTGTTTTTATTAAATATCGAGACTAGGATAATTGAACCAATTTCTCTGTGGATACGACACTTGTTGTACTACATCGACTAGGTGCACTTGCCTTTTCTTTGCCCATAAGTATATATATTTTCACTATGTATTTTTGGCCAACATATAGGCAAAAGAGTTGTTGCGCTCAAACTAGGTGTTACAACAAAAACATGGGCATTTGTGAACGTATAAACTCAAATCGTGGCATATTGTGAACATCAAAACCTAAATAGTAGCATCATATTGTAAACTATATAAACCAAACAAGGGTATTTTGTGTACTTTTAAATTTTTTTAAAAAATAGCCCTTGTACAGTGCAATTCAAATTTAAAAAAAAAGCCAAACTTGCCCTCAAGGGTATTTCATCATTTACTAGAGAAACTTAACGGCGAGACTAACGTTTGTTAGCGGATAGTGGCATTTTTGTGAATTTCAAACTCAAAATCGTGGCATTTTATGAATAACTTTCTAAAAGGGGTATATATCGTGAATTACAAACTCAAATCGTGGCATTTTGAGAATTTTCCTTTTTCTTTGTTTTAGGACAAACTTCATTTGTATTTAGTGCTAGGCAGTGGCGGACCGAGCTTATAACATGTGGGGGTACGTGCCCCCATAGGTTTTTGAAAAATACAAGTATATATGTGTATATATAACAAAAATAAATAATAAAAATGTTAGATAATTAAATAGTGCAACCAAAATATGATGTTTTGACATTCAAAATAGTGCATGTTCAAAGTGTAATAAATATTGAATATTGTTTAAAAATTAAAATTGTAATATTTTATTTGATATATTGTTATTCGATAAAAAAGTGCCCCGCCAAAGGCGGAATGGGGCTCCAATTCCCCAAAACTTTTGAAAATTAGTTAAATGACCATATAAATTTTTGAAAAAATATAAAATAATATAATATTTTAAAGTGTGATAGTATCAAAAAACGAATTTATCCTCCATTAAATAAAATCTTTGAGTCCACTACTGGCCCCCACAGATTTAAAAGTCTGGATCCGCCACTGGTGCTAGGTCACTCTTTACATTCTTACATAAGAACAATTAATTTGATGTTGAAACCTCGAGAAATCTAATTAGAAACTATTAAAAAATCATATCTTTACCGATTCCCATGTAAATAAGTTTTACTTGAAAGTAATTTATTACACACGCCTAATAACAGAATGGAAAGAATGTGAACCCGTAGAAGGTTTAAAGCCATAATTAGAAGGTTTAAGGCCATAATTTAATCGACAACAAAAGACAAACTTGATTGTTGACGATTATACTATCATTAATTAGTCCGCGCGGCTATAGGTGAGTTAGATTGACATTTTTGTTGCCGCATGTTAATGCAATTAAATTCTTTGTTTGGTGGCTCCTTTTAGACTTTTGCCTCAATTACCAATTAGCTCCAACTATAGTGGTTGAAAGCCTTGATCAAATAAACAAAGGTGGGTACGGGTGGGGATTAACAAAGGAAATGAAATCTTTGTAGTGAGTGATGTTTCTTTCTTCTGCCCCATCCCCGTGAACGATGAGAGAAAACAAAGTACAGCTCTAAATGTGCTGGATAGTCAATTTATTACTCACTCCCTCCTAGTTAAAGTGTCTAGTTTACTAGTTGGATGTGTCATTTGAGTTCAATATTTAACATGTTAGATAATATATTTTATAAATTATATTTTACAGTGGAATACTTATGTGAAAAACTATATATTGTACAACTTAATTTTAAAAATTATTTTATCTTATATATTTAATATTAAAATAGAATAATGTGCCAAAAAGTAAACAGGACACTTGATTGGGACAGAGGTAGTATTATTAATGTAGGAAAACTATAATATATACCAACTATTGAAAAGTGCTATTTGTTCACAATTCTCTCTCTACATGAGAGTCTCTCTTTCAGCGAGAGCATTTTGTTCTAGTCTTGCATTTCTGAATTAACTCATGTCTTACTTTCAAGTTTATCCTATACCAACTCTCTTCTCAATGGCCGCTTTCTCGAATGGCTTCATCATAGTTCCTTCGCCCATTTCTCACTTGACTTATTTTACTATAATAATTGTGGTTTAGCCTTTGTGCTAGGATCCAAAACTCCTATGAAATTTCTAGTTAGTATTCCGATCTTTATAGTTTTAGGATTTTATGTTTTTTTTATAATTGTGGCTAGTAGCCATTTTATTAAGATAGTCCTGGAGAACCAGGTGGATGCGTTGATTGGGCCTCATTAAAACCCCTCTAAGCAAAACCCTGAGGGATAAAAACTTAGAGGGGGAAAAGAGTACCCCACATCCGATTACAACCCTAATAGTCATCTATTCAAAACCAGGGAGTATGGGAATTGCTCCTAAAATAGAAATGCAAAACTACAAAGCCAGCGACATTTTGATGTCTACCAAGAGCAACAAAAATTTAGTATATTAAAGCTACCAGTGTAACCGCCACGACCACCACACAATTCTACAAATAGTCCTTCAGAGAGGTGATCCCTATAAAAGCATTGCAAGGTAGCGGAAAGTCTTTCCACCATACCTTGGTCCATCTCCAAATTCCTAGCTTTATTTGTATTGATACCCGATCGATCTCACAACTTTCTCCTCAAAATATCACATTGTTTCGTTGGAGCCAAATATAATATATGCCATAACAAAAGGTGGACTTCCATACTCTCTTCGGCTTAGGAGGAAGTGCCAAGGAAAACCAATTCGTGTATATTTCTTGAGTCGTCTCTCCAAAAATAAATGACACATTCCACCATCGTAAAATGAGTTCCCATACCTTAGATATTTTCGAGCAGTGAAATAAAACATGTTCGATCGTTTCCATTACTCTGCTGCACCATGGGCACATACTCTGGCCTAGAGGGATGATGTCCCTTTCAAATAGCATTTCACGAGTCATTAATCTTCTGATCAGTGCAAACCATAACATCATATGTAACACCCCATCCAACATTAACGCACTTAACATCAAACTGCAGCGGAAAACAAACTTCAACACATTACTTAACTTCTTGGTGTTACACGCCGTTAACCACCCACGTGGCTAACAAGACTAATACATGTACATTGTACCGGTCTGATGGGCTAAATTCCCGAGCGACTACACATTACTATCCCTTTCCATTAACAACAACAACAACATACACCTTTCAACTGTACCGAGTATTCACAAACTGATGCCGATAACAATCTCGGTCTTACTACACCTACTGTACATGTACAACTTAAAAGATTACCCATGTACAACGACTACCCCGTCCTACTCTCGAACGGCTTCCTGCTCTTTGTACCTGAAATAGGAAAAGAAGAGAAAGGGTGGCCCCCAAGGGGCTCAGCACCTTTGCTGGTATGGTAATCCCGCAGCCCACATGCTACCGGGCCATGCACAACTAATTGTCGTCTTAGCATGCGGTTGATTATATTTAGATCATGCATGCAACTGTAAACACACAACACATAACATTTCGCCTCCATGGGCTCAACAAACGAATATTACATCCTTACTTGATAAGTCACTCATGGTATTCATTACCCCTAGGGTGTTTCTCCTCTAATGGAGCTACTTCCTTAATAGACGTCAACTACCCATTACTCGGGTTATCCTTAAACGCCTCTTATCACAAACTGGGATTCATATCCATGATCCACATACTCCACATTTTACAACATATGACACTCATCAAATAACCACACGTAACAACACTTTCACGTTTCAACGTGCACATAATAACATCGCAATAGGAATTGCATTACAACAACATCATCACATAACACAACGGGAATGGTTCTCTTAGGAACCGACCCAAACATTGTTAATACACTGGTGAGCCTAGAGAATGTTGTCAGTCTCATGATAAGCTCGTTACATAACTCGTTACCATCTCGTTAAATGAACGGATAACTTAGCACAAGGTGTCTCGGATATAGTGATCCAAACACACCGAACAAACATAACATAGTATGCCCCTGTGGCCCGACGTGAGTCAGAAATAGCCTTGGTTAAGCTAAAGGGATGGTTGGAAACCAAATTGGAAAACAACCATAACATACGGAGAGGATCGAACCTGCTATGACAACGACCCCCATACTCACACCTGCGTGCCGGAACAGACCGGACTCCTCACTCCCCCCGTTAGCACTTGTTAGAAGTTCAACATAGAACTTAATTAAACAATCACAACATTGGGTTAAGTCTTGTTAGACACACACATAAGGGAAGGGAGAGTCATACTTTCACACACAAACATCACACACAAACATCACATAACTAACTCACGCATAACCGTGGTTAGAACGTTCCTTAGGTCGGACGTTATCACCGGATACCGTTCTCTTACGTTTACCTAATAGTGGTTAACTAGCCCTTCAAGCGCTTTCGAGGTTACTGGTATCGGCACGTAAACATACAACAACAATAACGACTGTAAACTCGTTTCATGATTTATCTTATAACGTGGCAAACACACAGAAAAACACATTGGCATACAAGCCGGTGTAATCCGGTAGGACACAGGTTGCAAGAAAACCATACCTGTCACCGGAGTCCACTTTATCATGTCCACTTATGTTCCTCGAGCAATTCTCGAACAACTGATAACATTACATGTACTTTTATTAACATCGGGGTAACATGATTGTTTAAAGTCTAATGCTTATAACTCATCCCCGTTAACTTAGTTATATAACTTCACATTTTAACTTGTTTTACTTTTACATTTTAATACAATTTTCCCTCCACTAAATTGTCATTATAACTCACTTAACATGTCCTTAACAATCTTATAACATCATTACTTAACAATCCCCTCATTACATAGCATTTTATAACCTTAACATTTAAATCATCTTACTTAACTTAATCTCTTAAGTCCTTTTATAATTATTGTTCTAATCACCAATACTCTCTTAATGGCATACCACTAATACCACTTAACATTCTTAAAATTAATTTTTTTTTAAGGTCCAACCGACCCACCGACCGACCCACTCCCTGGGTAGGTCGGCTGCAGAGATCATCTAAGTTCATAGTTTCAGCCCGACCGACCCAGACTGGGGTCGGTCCCCTGGGTAGGTCGGCTGCAGAAACTTCCTAAGAATTGTCCAAATTGTTCCAAACTTTTCCTTAAGTCTCCCAATGTGTTGCAACACCATATGGCACACTTAATACTTCATATAACATCCATTAAACTCAAGTTCTTACTCATTTCTAAACTCTTCAAACAACTACTCATTTCCTTGTAAAATTCCTTAACACTTATAACATTTTTCCCTAAGTTCCTAAGTGGTGGTTTATACTTATGATAACAACTAACTAAAATGTTTTCTCACCACCATCACATCTACTCCAAGCATCATTCCTCACAAACACCTCCATTACACAACTCCTTCTATATCCTCAAGTTTACACTTAGACCTTCACAAGGCATCACTTTTCCTTTGTTTACCTAAACTTTAACAAGACCTAATACTTCACATATCATAACCTTGGTGTGTATAAAACACTCATTTGATTTCTAATTCCTCCAAGATTGTGCCCAAGGCATCTTAACACTTAAGAACACCTTAATTCACCATCTTCACACTCAACCATTCCTAGCACCTTCTAGGTCATAAAATCTCATTACAACACATGAACTCCTTTGTTCATCAACTAAATTTTGCCATAGCTTCTCTTGCATATTCTCACATCCAAACACTTAGGTTTTTACCTTATTCCATTCAAGAACACCTAAAATCCATCAAACACATTTTATACACAAACTTCACACATTTAGCACTACATCACAATATAGTGCATAAGTTTAAATTGCTTGGCACTTAGGCCCTTAAATAACATGGCTCTTAGGCCCTTAAATTGCATAAACCTTAAACACTGAATTTCCCACATAAGTAATGCCTTTGACCTGCAAATACACCCAACAATACATATGCCCTTAATAAACTCCTTGAGAGCATTTCTCTAGGTCATTCACCATTGGCTCCTTAGGTATTTTATTAAGCAAATCAAGCTCATTTTCCTAAGGCATTTAAACTACATTGAGATAGCTTGTTTACCTCTTTTTCCTCACAAACTTCTTTCTTGTTCCCTTGCAAAACCGGTAGGGTGTTTGGTTGTTTGTCAACTTCTAAACAATGTACACATAATAGAATGAGTATTCAAGCATTATGCTTCATCTCATTGTAAACCCTAGGCACATATATTGTCTTAATACATTAAGGTAATTGTTTTACCTTGGAATTGGAAAAGAGCTTGAATAAGTATCAAGAGAGGACTCCTCTTAGCCCTTGGAAGATTCAAATGAAGCTAAAATAAGCAAGGTGAAAGCACCATTGTGAGGTGAATTTTCGGACATCACATAAACATGGAGGAAACATGGATTTTCTTTGAGTTTCCTTACCTTGAAGCAAAGGAGAACAATAATATGTGAAAGGTGAGCTCAAGCTCCTTCAATGGTGAATCTCCATGGCACCAAAATTGAGTTCTTGATGATTTGAAAAGATAGAAGTGTAGAGCTTGGTCTAACTAAGACAAATATAGTCTTAGAATTTGATTTGGAGCATGGAGTTGGATTTGGCAAAGAAATGAAGATGGAGAAGAGAGGTTGCCATAGCAAATCGTAAAAGAGAGAAAGAGGAAGGTAGAAGACGGTGGGAAGTGAAGGAAATGAGAGGATGAAGTTTGGAGTCTACTTTTAGAAGATATTTATGTACTAAAGTAACTTTCTTCTTTTTACTTACTTTTTTCCTTCCTTTCTTTAATTGTTATTTTTTTTACATGGTGGTGACTCACCTTAATAAAACCGGCCCCCATCATTTACTTAGGGGTGTTTTGGTCTTAGTTGACCAATTTAATTACTTATAACAACATATGTTACAAACTAGCTTATTTTAGTTACTATTCACTAAAACAAGGCACATAGATGTGAAATTTTTGATTTCCCATTGATATAGACTTCCAAATGTGATACTATATAGTACAAATGTTAATTAAAGAGTAATGATGGACATTTAGCCATTCAAAACTCATTTACAAGACAATTTTTCAAAAACGTGCTTTAAGACTCCTTAAAGCACTTTTTGTGTTTTAACTTGTTTTCAAGCTTGGTTTTCTTTGGTAATTGATTTAATATGTTCATTAACATATTTATAAGGTATAGGTATGACCATTAGGTCTTATACAAATTTATCCCAAGCTTAGAGCACATTTTGCTCTTATTGACTTTAAGGTATTTTCTTGTGTTTTATTTGGTTTCATTGTCTACCAAAGTTTCCTAAGGACTTAATTTGCCTTATTAAATCATAATTGAATATTATTAAGTCTTGGTAGGCTCTTTGGGTCCTAATCAAGTTCACTCATAGCTTAGAGCATGTTTTTGCTCAAACTGTATCTTAGTGCTTTATTGCATTTACTTTGGTTTAAATTGTTCACTGATGTTTCTAAGGCACTTTTTAGCCTTTACATACCATAGTTTAATATTTAAACCACATATCAAGGTTTGGGGTATTTCAATCTACCCCCCTTAAAAGAACTTCGTCCTCGAAGTTCACACTTCCCACACATCATTAGATTAGAATACGGGGATTACTTAAAGAAATAAAACTTCTATAATCAAACACACTTTACATCACAACCTCGGACTTAATGGTCCGGGTAACACATTCACATCCATACATAACATAACATATTCACTTGATAACCTCGGACTCAATGGTCCGGGTACCTTAACAACATTTACACACACATAACAACCCTTAGACTCTCTGGTCTTGGGTAACATAACAACATTTAGACACATAGGTCTTGATAACATAACAGCCTTTAGACACATAGGTCTATGTAACACAACATATTTAGACTCATAGGTCTTGATAGCATACACTTTAGGAACTCAACGTCAAAATAATATTTATTACACATACCACACAACATGTCATAGCATGTATTGCAATCAAAAATATCTTTGGTATACACTGTGATCCCGCAGAACCCGGTCGCGATGGACACCTTCCGTCCCCGTGCCTTTGGGAGATTAAAACAATCACTTAAATTTGAATTTTTTCCTTGTGAGGTTAAGTAAGAGAACTTTAATTATGTAAAGCATCTATCGACGTTTTATAAATACCAATTCAAAATCCTTTTGAAAACACATACAACTCCAAGTCCAACTTATGCTCTTTGCTTCTTTTCTTAGCGTGGTTATTTGTGACCACTTATAGGGAGCTTCAAGAATTATCCAACCCTGATGTGATCAGCATCAGTGTTGAACTGTCCTTCCACCCCAATTTGTGTTCGGCTTCCCTTGATCGCATGCAAATCAAGTTCCACCTCCCACTTCATTTTCAAGCATCAAATAAATCACTCATTTCCAATTTCTATCTTTTTAATCATTCTAATCATGATCATACATCTCCAAGGGATAGAACTCCGTCTATCAGTTATCTCCATTCACTTTAATCCCGTTGCCTATGGAATCTTATTCTCATCAGGTTTTATATCGGTCTCATACCCTTTCATGAATCACTATATAGTATATATATACACATATATTTTATCAAAATACAACACACCGTTTCACATTTATACACTGTCGGGGTTTTGTTCCCCGGGAGTTTCTCTACTCCCACACTTGTACTATCACATACAATTGTTAACAAATACACACACTTATCACAATGGTATTCGCATCTTCTGTGCGCAATTACCACAATTAAACGATGAATGAATGCGTATGTTTACATAACACACACACCAATCATCAAAACAAATTATTTTGTGCTATGCACAACATAAATCACGTACACTTGTACGGTAATACACACTAAGTGGTTTTGCGCTCTACCCCCCTTAAAAGGGATTACGCCCACGTAATCAATCACTAAACATTGGCTTAAAATGTTCTGCCGTCGTGAAGTGTTTTAACTTCCACGCGGTCTATTATACAATGCATTCTGATTAGAGGATCTTAACCATATTGGCGGTTTAGTTCCTAAACCAAGAATTCTCATTGGAGTTTGCTTTAACTCTTAACTGGTTTCGATTCTGGCCTGTTAGGCTTCTAGGCGTTAATAATTAGCCATTCACTCATGTTCACCATGTACATTCAACACTTGAATCACTGGTTCACTAGTTTCTGCTGCGAAACTCCAATAACTGTAGAGCTTAATTGCCCCATTACCGTTGGTTGAGATTGAGCTACTACTTAGTGTGTAGTGCTCTCAGCTATTTACAACATTTGGGGTATATTCCATACCGATATTGGCAGTTAGTGCTACTGTAGTCACTTACTGTTAATCATGTCTCCACATTTGGTTTTGCACAAGTACTCTTTTATTGGTGCGGCCTTGCATTTCCTATGCATCGGCCATTACAACATTATTCCTCCACCATTAACATGTTTCCAATTCCTAGCTATCCCACTCGATCATTACTGCGCAAGTGCAATACCAAAACACTCAGTCATACAGAGTGTAGAGGCGTAAACTCTTGACAGTAAATCTGTAACACCCCTCTCCATAATCACGATAAAATCTCTCACGTAGCAATAAATAAAACGTCTCGCAGCGGAAAAATAATTAACAATTACAAAACTCACTCGGGTGTCACCGGCCGTTACTCGCCCATGCGAGCAACGCAGCCAAACTACATCCAACTTCCAATACAAATAAACTACTAACCGCAGTGATAACGAGAACTCCTATACATCATACTAAGTCCATAAACCATAAACATCGACAAGTGAGCGTCTACCCAATCCTGAATACACAACCTTACCATAATACAATTCACCATCTCCATTGCTATACAACATCTCCAATTACCCTGTTCCTGCTCTTCAGCTCCGACAATGATCAACAACCTGAAATGGTGTAGTATCAGCGATAGACGCTGAGTATGCCGGGCCTGGACCCTAATGGTCACTTGTCATTTTAACCATCTTATTATTAGGTCGGTTTCATGCTTTACCATTTTACAGTTATAACAATACTGAAATAAACATGTATAATATACATATTCATCCATCCAAATATTCATAGATATTCAACCATCCATCCAATCCACAATCATTTAATAACACAATCCACAACTATATATCGAACGTATCGAACAATAACAATATAATGTACAATGTACATTCGCCGTAGCGTACAATGTTCATATTTAATTTACCTTGGCCTTGTAGGCTCCATCCAACCATCAACACATAATAAAATAACCACTAGTATAACCAATGAACAACAAAGCGAAACAACGAGAATAATAAACAAGTATTTAGTCTCGTCCATGGTATTGTTCGCCACTGTATAAGTCTCAATTGTTTTAGTTGTTCAGTTATACCTAGTGACAATGTCTCGTTAAAACGACATGTCTCTAGTTACCCATATATATATGGCGGGTCACCCACGGCATTAGCCACTCCAACGGTAGAGTCTCCGACCAACGAGCCATTCTAGCTCACGGGAAATTTTCTTGATACTTACGGACCCGTACGCGGACATCCTGGTATCGTTTTTGTGATCACAGCGCGCACCAAGAGCCACATCCTCTTGGCTTTACTTCCATTCCATTAATTAATTAATTATACCATCGCATCACATTACCAAATTTTCTAACACAGCAGACTAAGGTCATTAGTCCAATCCGGAGTCTGTAAACTCGGGATCCAGTGCTAGATACAAGAGCGGCGTATAGAAGGGCCAATGCTCCGTATAAAAGTCTCAGATAATATGTATATGTTATATCATAGTGCTACAACGTTTTACTTACGTTCCTTATATTTCATATAAGATAGCACCATAGCCGCTAGTTCGTTTTATATATATTGGTTCATATATACGAACCGATACTGTTAACTCAACAACAGTAAATAATAAGCAGCTATAAATATACAATTCATGCATATTAATTAACACATTCAGACAATCAATCTTATCACAGATCACACAGAAGTCTGAACTGAGGAAGTCCTCGGAGACAATCAGAGACTCATAACAACATACAAGTTATATCAACCAAATCCGAGCCCAAGGAGCAACCTTAGGACAACTCGGATCAAACCCCTTTACATACCGTTCACCCTGATTGTATTACGGTGGAGTATGAATCAGCAAGATCCTATGCTCCGTGTAGCCCGCTAGCTCGTCGAGCGTCTTGTCAGAAGTACAATCTAAACGGTAATAAACTATAAGTCAGTCTCCATGACTAACTACATCCGGTATTTCCGAATAATAAGTAACCCCGACAGTTCACCCCTGTTTTCTACAGTTGTTCGTTACGGGTTTCTCTAAAACAGTCGGTTTTGTTACTTAAACGCGTACGTCATAACATTTCAACTGTTAAGTTTAATTCGTTGTATTTCTTTTTAATCTTGTCCACCATCTAGCTTAGGTACATATCCTATAGTTGCATGTATTCATGCATGATTGTAGTACATTATTATTATTTTTTTGTATTGTATCCAAAACTCATAACTTATAGTTCATAACTATATATATATATATTTTTAAATAACCACCACCATTAAATCATATGGTTTCCCAACAATATCTATATCCACCTTATATACATTATCCTTGTGCATGTATATATTTACCACGTAGGTAATTCCCATGAGTTTAAGACTCTTATATCATATGTTACTTTTTATCATCTTATGTTAGATGATTATTCCCATTAGTTGTATTGTATTGTACAACTTATATTAAGATTGTTATCCTAATATTATGTAACATTTTATGTTGTATAATTACAACTCCTAAGGTTTATTCCATAAACACCTTAGTTTATAAATCTCATTTATTTATAGTTTGTCACATTATTTTATGTGAGTACCCTTCCTTATATTAATTCCATCTAAACCATATCATTGTCATAAACATTTATAACATTATAGACCTTAGTCTAAAATTATCTCTCAACTCTTATTAACTCAGTATAGCCCTTAACTTAATTTAAATTCCGTTTTGACCACATAACATTATGTAATGTTATACCATATACTAATACCATACTATGTGATATTTTTATTCCCTTTAACTTATAACCTATAGTCTTTATACAAAACTATTTATTATTGCCTCTTAGGCACCATAAGAAAATCTTATTCTTTTCCATAAACCATAGTTTCCTTATTTACAAAATCACCCCTTTCTTTTTACCATGTTATATATACCATTTAATATAACATTTCTAACTTATAAAAGAGTATAACCTATGGTTATTTTTTTGTAAATTCCGAACAGCCCTTGTGCTATTCTATAATTGCCATTTGGCCCTATTTATAACATATAGTTTACCATATCATTAAAACTATATTTTATACACATAACTTATTAAATTCTCTTAATAACTCTACAAATCACCAAATTCCACAAAGGGTTATAATTATCCTTATTAACCCATATACTTTCGATATTACCATTCCACCATCTATTTTTCTCCAAAGTGTCATAATGACATAATAACTATATATTATACATATATAGTTCATTTTAATTCCAAATCCATCAAATAAATTCCTAAAAATTCCTAATAGCCCATGGGTGTTTAAAATACCATTTTACACCCTTTATTTTCGGTAATAACATATTTACCACATATGTTATGAAAATATTACCTTAAGATACTTATCTTATTATAACACCTTAAATAAGTTATCTAACTTATTTATTTTGGTCAAAACCTAGCAAATGTCAAGGTTGACCTCCTTAATATTTCCTTGACTATTAATTTCCTTTATTCACGGTTTGTACCCATACTTTTCAAAAATTCACCATTTAACCCCAAAACTCTATAAAATCTTATAAGCTTTATTTTAACTCCTTTTTAACTCTAATTTTCGGCTTTATTTTTCTAAAGTCCCTAAATTTAATTTAATTACACCTAATACCCCATTTATTTTCGGTAATGCATTTATACTACTTAAACTTAATTAAAAGCTTGTAAATGCATAAATAAAATGGCCTAAAATACATGGCCTTATTACAAACATTGGCTTGCAAAATAAATTACACATAAATGTCCCAAAATACATATAAAATTTCGGCCTCACCACACACCTTTTATTTATTTACCAAACTTCCACATAATGTCTTAAATTTGACAATTATGCTTGTTTAATTAGTTATAAAATTTATTAAACCATTCCTTAAACATTTTAAGGTCAAACAAGACCTTATTTCACCTCTTCACTCACGGAAATTAATTAGGAATAGCTTAAACTTGTATTAATGTAACAAGTTAAGGTTTTAAGTAATTTATACCTTGATTTAACCTAGATAGAACCTTGTTTGGTTCGGCCACCTTAAGTAGAAATTCTCCACAGCTTGTTTCATGTTTTCAAACAGAGAACAAGGCCTAGTTAGTCTCCAAGCAAGATCTAACCATAAGAAGTAATTTAATGTAAGATTTAAGGCAAAAATCACCTTAAGAATGCAAGGAGAGTTCAAGATGGTTTCGGCCTGAATCAAACACACCACAAGGTGTTAGATCCACCATATTGACATAGGAAATAGCTAGATCTCAACAAACTACCTTGTTATTAGGTTTTACCTTGGAAAAATGCCTTAAAAGAGGGTATTTCCTTTGGATATCGGCCACCTTTGCTCCAAATGGCTAACCAACAGATTCCACATGAAAGGAGAAGAAGATGAGGCTATGACCAAAGTTTCACAGCCGAACTTGAAGGGAATCAAAGTTATGAGCTTAAAGCACATTTTACCTTAAATAGTCAAGACTTGAATTTCCTCCTCCTTAGATCAGGTTATGTACGAACCAACACTTCATCTAACCTCCAAATCACTCTACATAGATGTATAGAAAAGGTTGGAGTGTAGATCAATCGAAAAAGGAAGGAAAGATGAAGAAAATGGGCATTTTTATGCCTTAAGAGCTTACCTAGAGCTTGAAACCTCATCAATGGTGCTTGGAACTCTTACCTACGGTGGAGAGGAGCCAAAGGGAGAGTTTGGCAGTGAGCTCCACGGTTGGAATGGAGCTAATGAGAGAAATGACCTAGTTTTGCCTTAAAACACATTTTTTGCATTTTTTATGTTTTAAGTGACTTGATGACTCATCACCAATTGATTGGTGTTGAATAATTGAAGAAAAATCGGTGGAGACAAGAAGAGGGGGCAGCCGTCCTTGATTGGGAAGGTAGGGTAAGATTGATTCCAATTTTGAATCAAAATGGAGTAAATAATGTTACCTTTAGCAATTAACTAATGAAATGTGTCATCATCTTTTGTATTCTCTTGCTAGCTTGCTTGGAGCACCGAAATACAAGGGAAAAGAGGAGCAAATGGAGGCTCCAAATCGGCTGGCACACATGGGTAAGGTAAGTGGAGCCCACCTTTTTTGTTTTATATGGTAAGTATGTCTTTTTTGTTATTTTATGCAAAAGTAAAGGACTATATTTAATTGTCACATGGGACTTGTCTCTTGGTCTATTAAGAGACTTAATTATCTGATTTTATGTAGTCCATTTCGTGGTCAATGGTCAACATTGACCAACTTAGTCAATGTTGACCCAAACGGGCACCACTTTACGGTTTTATTAATATTTTAATATTAAATTTGTAAAAATTCGTAAATTTTTGGAATTAAATTCCTAATATCATATAATATGATATTTTATTATATTTAAAGGTAATTATAACCTTTTAGCCCATTTAAAACCAATTTAAAAGGCGATTACACAAAAACGTGCTTTAAGGAGTTTTAGTGCACATTTTGTGTCGCAAGGTGTTTCTGGGCTCTGTTTCCTTTGACAACGGTTTTGTTGTGTTCCTTACATGATACTTGATCATGGTATTCAATTTTATATCATTTAGAGGTCATTTGATTTTTAAGGTTTTCCTAGAGCACCTTTTTGCCCTTTTTGACCTTGAAGCATGTAAATGCTTTTTCTTTGTGTTGGAGTGTTGTCCAACGGTTATAATATGTTTAATATTATGTTAATATACTTAGGACAAATTTTTAGGTCCTAAGAAGTTCATTTGGGTATTTATTTACCCTTAACAGTCAAAGGGTGCAACATCTTGTTTTGTGTTGACCGCTGTTGATCTCAGTTGACTTTTAAGGCATGTTTAGGCCTTAATTAATGTGATTAATATTTAATCCATATTTAATAAGTTTGGGTATTTCAATCTACCCCCCTTAAAAGCTTCGTCCGAATTCTCTTAATCAAATAGGTAATATATATAAATGTAAACTACCCATTGTTCCCATAATGTATATCTATGTAATATATCATTTACACACATCGTATTGCGCTTATACAGCACATATCCATCACGTTGTGGCGTTAGTTTCAAATCATATATGGATATAGGTGATCCATCAGCACCACCATTTCCTATTATTTCTACCAACCCTGACAACCCCCTGGGTGGGCTCCCTGAGGTGTCCATAACATTCCATTGTTCCACATTCCATATCTAATGTTTCATTTCGTATCTAGGCGATATCATATGTAATCATTCTATAAAGCAATATGAATACATATCACAAATAGCATAAGAAAAGTACTACACACATGGTGTACATACAATCATTCAAACAAGTATCTCATAAGATACATACATACATACAAGTGTACAATACACACAAACAACCAAACAACAACACGCACCCCCGCATACCAACCATAACTACAAAACCAATTCACTGTATGCCATGCATACGGAATAATTCACTGTTGCCATGCACTAAACAAACAAACCTCGTATGCCCCGCACACCACCAATTCTTTGTATGCAATGCATACAAAACAACAAAATTTAGTGCACACATGTGCACAGCAAGAGGCTCTACCCCCCTTAAAAGGGTTACGCCCCCGTACCCCACAAGTATACAACAGCCGCTCAATAAGGAGCGCTGGATACTTGGCTCTCAAAGAGTTCACCAACTCGTGAATTATCCTCATATCGAGAGACGGGTATGACTCTAGCCCTTCAGGGCTCCCTAATACATAAAAGGTGAGGCACTGCTCTATTTGTGCTCTCTCCCAAGTTCATGCTTATGGGCCCACTCGCTCCGTATGAGGTGCAGACCCATGAACATAGGCTCAATTTGCCTCTTTTTTTTTCCATTGCTGTGAATCCACTCGTTGGATCACTAGCATACATGCGTGTGTCTTCTCTCACTGATATTCAGCTTGAAATGTAATATGACATTGGCTACTGTTAGTACTTCGTGCTCTTTGCACTTGTCTTTGTAATATTAAGACGTACCAGCCTATATGTCCACAAAGATGATGTTTGTCATCCATGTCTCCTGGTGGTTTTGTTCCGGAGTAACACACTGTTGTAGTTCTCTTTTTTTTTACACACTCGTGTTGATATCCACTTTATCTTTCTGCATTCCACTAGGTTAATAACTGCGGAGTGCAATACCAAAACACTCAGTCATACAGAGTGCAGAGGCGTAAACGCTCAACAGCAATATCCAATGAGTCAAACAGATAAGATGTGCGAATTATCCTGTGAGTGGTACATTCCAAATCCACTGTTCCTTAAGCAAGGTATCTGCTATCATATAGCTTTATCTTTTCTCCTCGCGTATTCACGCGTTTATGTCCATATCATCTGGTAGATTTCCTCTGGATTGCAAGAATTTACTCGATCCTTATGAGGATTCTACATATTATTCATCCATAATGGGTTTTCCTGTTTCTTTTTTTTTTTTGGGTTCCTGTCCTTGAACTGTTTCACTGTCTTCTCTGTATACTGTCTACTGTTCTCTGTTGAAGGTTCTCTTTCTCTCTCTCTTTTTTTAGCCCGTTGGTTTACTACGGCTCTTCTCGTCCATCTTCGAGGTAATATGTCTTACTGTCCGTAGAATGGAGTTGACTACTTCTCGTGTTCCTAACACTACTTGTCTACTTGCATGGGGTACCGTACTGATACATTACTACTTACCCGACTAACTCATAAATAAGTCTGTCAGGCCCACATGCTCCTAACGGAGTGCGGTCGTCCCATGTCTCGTTTAGTAAACTGGTAATGTCTGTCACACCGGTTATTGTGAAGTATTCTGTTGTCAATCTCCCTTTGATGGATATCCCTTTTTTTCTTCTTCTTCTTTCTCTTTTTTTTTGTCCTCTTTTTTAGCTTGTTTTTTTTGTGTATTAGTTCATGTTATCGTTTATCCTGTAATAAGTGCTATTGCCTTTGTGGCATCCGTGGTAATTTGTGCCATAGACTGGTATTATTCAACTCGGTGTAAGTAAAATCCGTGCTATATTAGCAAACTTGTTTCTCCTTTTTTTTTGATCTCATTGAGTACAACACATTTTCCTTTTCTCCCTCCTGTTTTTTCATGATCACAACTCATTCCATAGTTCACATTCGTTCCCTCATCCGTTAATTGGATGTATTGCAGATTGCATAATAGCTTGAGCAACTTGGCTCTTCACTTCCCAACCATCCTCCCTGACGGTGGTGCATCTACAAAGGGTATGCTTGTCCATAGGACTAAACATTCATCACTAATAGTGATTAGCATTAAATGCGGGTATGCACTGATGGTATTTGGCTAATAAGCCATGTCTGAACATTCCTAAACAATTAAACTGGTGTGGTTTACCATTACAGTGGCTGTAAATTTCCTCCAGTTGCAGTGGTTGGACTAACGGTCCTTCCATAGTTGCATAGGTTTCTAATCTCAGGGTTTGTGTGAAAACGTTTGAAAAACATTTTTTTTTTTGGTATATATAATAAAAGACTAAAAAGTAGTAGTTGTTGCAGTTGCATTTGCAGTTGCTGTTACTGTTCCGTTGCTGTGTTGCTGCACTTGCTATAGCAAGTGCGCAAGGCAGATGGAAATTTCAGTGGTTTACTGGTCATAGCGCTTGCATTAGCAAGTGCGCCATGCAGGTGGAAATTCTGGTTCAGTAATTCCCGGTCTCATTGACTCTACGTCATTTGAGTATTGCTACATGATAATGTAAGCATAACATCCTGTTCATATGTATATCCGTCAAGGTTTAAAGCTTATGGGTACTGAGTACACACAACTAATCCCAAAGTCTTACACCAAAGGCGAGTGGTCAATGACACACTCCCACATTCTTATAACATAGTTCCTTCTAACATCCAAGGTAAGCACACAACATAGTAAGTAAACAAAGTCTTCCACCAGCGGTCTCATGGAGTTAGGGGACTCATGTCCTATCTACTCCCTTGCCCTTCAGGGCTCCAGCATCAGTAGATGTCTGGCCATCCTGACCGCCTCGTGGTACTCCAGATCCTCCAGCTGAGGTCTTCTGAGTATTCTTTGGTGGCCTGTAATTACGGCTCTCAGGGTTCATCCAGCACTCGAATTCCCTATGGCTCTCTTTCTTGCAGCACCGACAGCAACTTTGCGGCCTTCGCAGTCGACCCAGGATGGTCCCTCCCACAACGCTTACAGTAAAAATGGCGTTGGGGCTGTCCGGTGCCTGATGATGGTATTTAGTTTAAGGAATATCTGTTGATATAAAGGTTAAGGTCACAATTGAATTTAAGAGGTAGGCGTTCTCACCCTTAGGAGGTGCAGATCTCAAAGGCTTAGCGTCTATAGTTGGGCCGGTCAACCGAAGGACGGGCTCTTTCCCTTTCTTTCCCTGGTGACCCTGCTGCCTTCTTCTTTTAAAGAATTTCCTTGTTAAGGTTTCGGGTCAGCATTCCTAAAGGTATTTAATATGGTAAACAATTTAGAATGGGATAAGTCCTTACTTCCCCTTCTTCTGGCTATTGCCTGAAGATGCTCCTCCATCCTCAGACTCTCCTTCGGGGTTCTTTCTCTTCTTTGCCCCAAGAGTCTCTTCCCGAGTCTGGAGCATTAGCTCCGTCCTCGAGGCAGCCTCATAACACTCCTGGAACCTCCTTGGTAAGTTCTCACAAAGTTAATTGGTAATGTAGTAAGTAAAGAATTTTATGGCTTTCATGTTAGTACTGGATGGTAGTGTAGAGGGTAGCACCCATCGCCATCTGAATGCGAAATAATAGTCCTCCCCGAACTTCTCGACCTTCACGGTCTCTGAGTAATCCACACCGGAAATGGAGTCCAGCTGACCAATGAATCGAGCGTAATACTCATCCACGGTCAGACCTCTTGGGTCAGTGTCTCGGACTCCTGGCGCTTCTTCTGTTGAGATGTGCTGGGTAGTACTTCCCTCTCATCAGCAACTCGACAAAGGCAGCCCACGAAAAGTCGGCGTAGCCAGGTGATGGTCCTTGACCAACCTCCACCAAGTGCTGGCTGCATCCTTCAGATGGAAAGCAGCAATGGCGACCTTCTTGTCGTCAGGTACTTGTAAAGCTTCGTAGGCCTTCTCATGTTCAACAATGTAACGCTCCAAAGCTACGGGGTCTGTTTCCCCGGAATATGTAGGTGGTCGGGTCTCGCCAACTGACTTCAGGCAGTTCGTTTCCCTGGGCTGTGGCGGGTGGGCTGGTGCTCCTCCTATCTAAGTACCCAGCTGTGCAAGAACGGCTGCAACCGTCTCAGCAACTCCTGTAATGCCGGGGTCACCGCCTCCACCTCTTCCAGTACCACGCCCTCTAGTTCCACCAGACATCTGTAGTACAGTATGTCACATAAATACTCGGTAAATTACCGTACACAACCAATAGATATCAAGTTGCCTTAAGGCTAACCTGTCACGCAATTTGTGTTACTAGACACAATATCTTTCTAAGACGAATCGTCCGTACTTCCCAAATGTTTCCCATAATTTCCCAAGTCCTAAGCTCACTGTCTTAACCTTTATCTCGTCATCAGAGCGGTACTCCGCTCTGATACCACTTTTGTAACACCCCTCTCCATAATCACGATAAAATCTCTCACGTAGCAATAAATAAAACGTCTCGCAGCGGAAAAATATTAACAATTAACTCACTCGGGTGTCACCGGCCGTTACTCGCCCATGCGAGCAACGCAGCCAAACTACATCCAACTTCCAATACAAATAAACTACTAACCGCAGTGATAACGAGAAACTCCTATACATCATACTAAGTCCATAAACCATAAACATCGACAAGTGAGCGTCTACCCAATCCTGAATACACAACCTTACCATAATACAATTCACCATCTCCATTGCTATACAACATCTCCAATTACCCTGTTCCTGCTCTTCAGCTCCGACAATGATCAACAACCTGAAATGTGTAGTATCAGCGATAGACGCTGAGTATGCCGGGCCTGGACCCTAATGGTCACTTGTCATTTTAACCATCTTATTATTAGGTCGGTTTCATGCTTTACCATTTTACAGTTATAACAATACTGAAATAAACATGTAATATACATATTCATCCATCCAAATATTCATAGATATTCAACCATCCATCCAATCCACAATCATTTAATAACACAATCCACAACTATATATATCGAACGTATCGAACAATAACAATATAATGTACAATGTACATTCGCCGTAGCGTACAGTGTTCATATTTAATTTACCTTGGCCTTGTAGGCTCCATCCAACCATCAACACATAATAAAATAACCACTAGTATAACCAATGAACAACAAAGCGAAACAACGAGAATAATAAACAAGTATTAGTCTCGTCCATGGTATTGTTCGCCACTGTATAAGTCTCAATTGTTTTAGTTGTTCAGTTATACCTAGTGACAATGTCTCGTTAAAACGACATGTCTCTAGTTACCCATATATTATGGCGGGTCACCCACGGCAGTAGCCACTCCAACGGTAGAGTCTCCGACCAACGAGCCATTCTAGCTCACGGGAAATTTTCTTGATACTTACGGACCCGTACGCGGACATCCTGGTATCGTTTTTGTGATCACAGCGCGCACCAAGAGCCACATCCTCTTGGCTTTACTTCCATTCCATTAATTAATTAATTATACCATCGCATCGCATTACCAAATTTTCTAACACAGCAGACTAAGGTCATTAGTCCAATCCGGAGTCTGTAAACTCGGGATCCAGTGCTAGATACAAGAGCGGCGTATAGAAGGGCCAATGCTCCGTATAAAAGTCTCAGATAATATGTATATGTTATTATCATAGTGCTACAACGTTTTACTTACGTTCCTTATATTTCATATAAGATAGCACCATAGCCGCTAGTTCGTTTTATATATATTGGTTCATATATACGAACCGATACTTTAACTCAACAACAGTAAATAATAAGCTATAATATATACAATTCATGCATATTAATTAACACATTCAGACAATCAATCTTATCACAGATCACACAGAAGTCTGAACTGAGGAAGTCCTCGGAGACAATCAGAGACTCATAACAACATACAAGTTATATCAACCAAATCCGAGCCCAAGGAGCAACCTTAGGACAACTCGGATCAAACCCCTTTACATACCGTTCACCCTGATTGTATTACGGTGGAGTATGAATCAGCAAGATCCTATGCTCCGTGTAGCCCGCTAGCTCGTCGAGCGTCTTGTCAGAAGTACAATCTAAACGGTAATAAACTATAAGTCAGTCTCCATGACTAACTACATCCGGTATTTCCGAATAATAAGTAACCCCGACAGTTCACCCCTGTTTTCTACAGTTGTTCGTTACGGGTTTCTCTAAAACAGTCGGTTTTGTTACTTAAACGCGTACGTCATAACATTTCAACTGTTAAGTTTAATTCGTTGTATTTCTTTTTAATCTTGTCCACCATCTAGCTTAGGTACATATCCTATAGTTGCATGTATTCATGCATGATTGTAGTACATTATTATTTTTTTTGTATTGTATCCAAAACTCATAACTTATAGTTCATAACTATATATATATTTTTTTTTAAATAACCACCACCATTAAATCATATGGTTTCCAACCAATATCTATATCCACCTTATATACATTATCCTTGTGCATGTATATATTTACCACGTAGGTAATTCCCATGAGTTTAATAGACTCTTATATCATATGTTACATTTTATCATCTTATGTTAGATGATTATTCCCATTAGTTGTATTGTATTGTACAACTTATATTAAGATTGTTATCCTAATATTATGTAACATTTTATGTTGTATAATTACAACTCCTAAGGTTTATTCCATAAACACCTTAGTTTATAAATCTCATTTATTTATAGTTTGTCACATTATTTTATGTGAGTACCCTTCCTATATTAATTCCATCTAAACCATATCATTGTCATAACATTTATAACATTATAGACCTTAGTCTAAAATTTATCTCTCAACTCTTATTAACTCAGTATAGCCCTTAACTTAATTTAAATTCCGTTTTGACCACATAACATTATGTAATGTTATACCATATACTAATACCATACTATGTGATATTTTATTCCCTTTAACTTATAACCTATAGTCTTTATACAAAACTATTTATTATTGCCTCTTAGGCACCATAAGAAAATCTTATTCTTTTCTATAACCATAGTTTCCTTTATTTACAAAATCACCCCTTTCTTTTTACCATGTTATATATACCATTTAATATAACATTTCTAACTTATAAAAGAGTATAACCTATGGTTATTTTTTTGTAAATTCCGAACAGCCCTTGTGCTATTCTATAATTGCCATTTGGCCCTATTTATAACATATAGTTTACCATATCATTAAAACTATATTTTATACACATAACTTATTAAATTCTCTTAATAACTCTACAAATCACCAAATTCCACCAAAGGGTTATAATTATCCTTATTAACCCATATACTTTCGATATTACCATTCCACCATCTATTTTTCTCCAAAGTGTCATAATGACATAATAACTATATATTATACATATATAGTTCATTTTAATTCCAAAATCCATCAATAAATTCCTAAAAATTCCTAATAGCCCATGGGTGTTTAAAATACCATTTTACACCCTTTATTTTCGGTAATAACATATTTACCACATATGTTATGAAAATATTACCTTAAGATACTTATCTTATTATAACACCTTAAATAAGTTATCTAACTTATTTATTTGGTCAAAACCTAGCAAATGTCAAGGTTGACCTCCTTAATATTTCCTTGACTATTAATTTCCTTTATTCACGGTTTGTACCCATACTTTTCAAAAATTCACCATTTAACCCCAAAACTCTATAAAATCTTATAAGCTTTATTTTAACTCCTTTTTAACTCTAATTTTCGGCTTTATTTTCTAAAGTCCCTAATTTAATTTAATTACACCTAATACCCCATTTATTTTCGGTAATGCATTTATACTACTTAAACTTAATTAAAAGCTTGTAAATGCATAAATAAAATGGCCTAAAATACATGGCCTTATTACAAACATTGGCTTGCAAAATAAATTACACATAAATGTCCCAAAATACATATAAAATTTCGGCCTCACCCACACCCTTTTATTTATTTACCAAACTTCCACATAATGTCTTAAATTTGACATTATGCTTGTTTATTAGTTAAAAATTTATTAAACCATTCCTTAAACATTTTAAGGTCAAACAAGACCTTATTTCACCTCTTCACTCACGGAAATTAATTAGGAATAGCTTAAACTTGTATTAATGTAACAAGTTAAGGTTTTAAGTATTTATACCTTGATTTAACCTAGATAGAACCTTGTTTGGTTCGGCCACCTTAAGTAGAAATTCTCCACAGCTTGTTTTACATGTTTTCAAACAGAGAACAAGGCCTAGTTAGTCTCCAAGCAAGATCTAACCATAAGAAGTAATTTAATGTAAGATTTAAGGCAAAAATCACCTTAAGAATGCAAGGAGAGTTCAAGATGGTTTCGGCCTGAATCAAACACACCACAAGGTGTTAGATCCACCATATTGACATAGGAAATAGCTAGATCTCAACAAACTACCTTGTATTATTAGGTTTTACCTTGGAAAATGCCTTAAAAGAGGGTATTTCCTTTGGATATCGGCCACCTTTGCTCCAAATGGCTAACCAACAGATTCCACATGAAAAGGAGAAGAAGATGAGGCTATGACCAAAGTTTCACAGCCGAACTTGAAGGGAATCAAAAGTTATGAGCTTAAAGCACATTTTTACCTTAAATAGTCAAGACTTGAACTTTCCTCCTCCTAGATCAGGTTATGTACGAAACCAACACTTCATCTAACCTCCAAATCACTCTACATATATGATATAGAAAAAAGGTTGGAGTGTAGATCAATCGAAAAAGGAAGGAAAGATGAAGAAAATGGGCATTTTTATGCCTTAAGAGCTTACCTAGAGCTTGAAACCTCATCAATGGTGCTTGGAACTCTTACCTACGGTGGAGAGGAGCCAAAGGGAGAGTTTGGCAGTGAGCTCCACGGTTGGAATGGAGCTAATGAGAGAAATGACCTAGTTTTGCCTTAAAACACATTTTTTGCATTTTTTATGTTTTTAAGTGACTTGATGACTCATCACCAATTGATTGGTGTTGAATAATTGAAGAAAAATCGGTGGAGACAAGAAGAGGGGGCAGCCGTCCTTGATTGGGAAGGTAGGGTAAGATTGATTCCAATTTTGAATCAAAATGGAGTAAATAATGTTACCTTTAGCAATTAACTAATGAAATGTGTCATCATCTTTGTATTGTCTTGCTAGCTTGCTTGGAGCACCGAAATACAAGGGAAAAGAGGAGCAAATGGAGGCTCCAAATCGGCTGGCACACATGGGTAAGGTAAGTGGAGCCCACCTTTTTTGTTTTATATGGTAAAGTATGTCTTTTTTGTTATTTTATGCAAAAGTAAAGGACTATATTTAATTGTCACATGGGACTTGTCTCTTGGTCTATTAAGAGACTTAATTATCTGATTTTATGTAGTCCATTTCGTGGTCAATGGTCAACATTGACCAACTTAGTCAATGTTGACCCAAACGGGCCCCACTTTAGGGTTTTATTAATATTTTAATATTAAATTTGTAAAAATTCGTAAATTTCTGGAATTAAATTCCTAATATCATATAATATGATATTTTATTATATTTAAAGGTAATTATAACCTTTTAGCCCATTTAAAACCAATTTAAAAGGCGATTACACAAAAACGTGCTTTAAGGAGTTTTAGTGCACATTTTGTGTCGCAAGGTGTTTCCGGGCTCTGTTTCCTTTGACAACGGTTTTGTTGTGTTCCTTACATGATACTTGATCATGGTATTCAATTTTATATCATTTAGAGGTCATTTGATTTTTAAGGTTTTCCTAGAGCACCTTTTTGCCCTTTTTGACCTTGAAGCATGTAAATGCTTTTTCTTTGTGTTAGAGTGTTGTCTAACGGTTATAATATGTTTAATATTATGTTAATATACTTAGGACAAATTTTTAGGTCCTAAGAAGTTCATTTGGGTATTTATTTACCCTTAACAGTCAAAGGGTGCAACATCTTGTTTTGTGTTAACCGCTGTTGATCTCAGTTGACTTTTAAGGCATGTTTAGGCCTTAATTAATGTGATTAAATATTTAATCCATATTTAATAAGTTTGGGGTATTTCAAAATCCTCATGTGATTCGCGTGGAATTCACACTGTGTTTCATTGAGATTCCGATCTCGTAATACTGGCTACTGGCTTACTGCCGAGTTTGTTTATCATCACTTACCTTGCATCACCACTGAGTTTAATTCATAACTGCTCTTATCTTCCACATCATTATTCAACAGCGCTTATACAACGGTCGCTTGCTGCGCACCGTGCTCTTAGTTATTGTATAACACTAACTTACATGGTATTTACTGTCACACTAACTTCCACACATATACTTACATCATTCGTATTATGGTTCATCACTCATTTGGATGACTACTGAATGCTCCTTGAGCATTGATCATTCGAGTCACAAGCCGGCATTATTCAGCTCGGTGTTTCACTTTATACACACATACTACTAAGCTAACTGCTCTCTTTCAATAATAACATCGTCCATCCTTAACATATTTCTTGAACTTGATCCACATAACTACCGCTCCTGCGTTCTCAGAATATCGAGAGGTATCCCCACTCTTAATGCAGTGGTTTGTTTACCACTCTATTCACTTATACAACATAAACTTCTGCAATCAATCTAAGTTATATAACATATCTTGCTTATGGCTTATAAGCCTTATTTGCCTTGAGCTGCTTGACTGCGCTCATTATAGGCTCCACACACATGTACTTCTCTATACAATATTATGGTTTGGATGTTATATTGAGCTCCATGACAAGGTCGTTGCATTCCGTTTCCTTTCATGGGATGCCCCTTAGGTTTGTCAGTCCGTCTCCTGACAACTTATGTCTAAACTGGGTGTTAGTTTCAACCCGTTCTTTGCACATTAATGTGTCCACATTGGGCATCTGCCTTGCCATGTACAGGCTGGATCATCGTTCCAGCTATCCTGTTTATCCCTGAGGATCTTAAGAGCGCATACGATGTCTTTACATTACAGTTAGTGCACTTCGCACCTCCTGACTCTTAAACATTTCCTTGAAATGAATTCACTAATTCCTTTAGTCTCGTTAACTTGACTTGCTCCTTTACTTCAACCATTCATGGTAATCCTTAGCTCTTGTTTGTCTTATACTGCTGACCGTAGTACGGAGTCGACTACTTCCCGTGTTCCGGACTCTACTTGTATACATATGTGGGGTACCATACTGATACATTACTACTTACCCAACTAACCCATAAGTAGGTCTGTCAAGCCCACAAGCTCCTATCGGAGTGCGGTCGTCCCACATTACAGTTGGTACACTCGTAGTGTCCGTCACACGCCTAGGTGAAGTATTCTGTTGTCAACTCCCTTATATTGTCCCGTGACAATATTCATTCCATGCTTCCCGAACTTAATCGAGGGAAAGTTTATCCATTGTTGAATTCTTATCAACTGCCCTTGGTTTTACTGGTTTGGTTTAGAATAAGGTTAGAAATAAATATTGGTTTGAAAGAAAATCTGGTTTTGAAAGGAAAGAGTTTGAATAAATCTGGGTTGAAAGAAAAATTCATGGTTTTACAATGCCTTCTTGCCTTAACCAAATCTAGCTTCTTGCTGACTGGTGTACTTCCAACTACAAAGGTCAGGCCGTTAAGCCCTCCCATGGTTATAATGATCACACTTAACTTCGTGGTACTTTACTAAGTACTTTGTAGTGGTTATAAATTTCCCGAACAACCCTGTTATAGCAGCACTTGCCATGGCAAGTGCGCCATGCTAACTGGCTATCGGTTCAACACTTACCGGTTGCGGTATTGTTCTTACCCGCACTGTTATCAGTGGCCTTGTTGGCCCTCACTGATCTTACTGTCTTGATAATAACTCCTCTAGGTGACTTCTCACTGTCTTCACATGATAATCATCAACTAGGGTGTTTCCCATTCTGGGAGACCCCCTTTTCTCTTGTATTGTTTCCTCTCTTCGTAGCCCGTTCCACGTATTTGTCGTGGTTACTGAGACTTGTCTCTTGTTTGGGCACTACGTTGTAGTTCCTTTGTCGGTTGGTATACCGTTGGTGAATCACTTAAACAACTGTGGTTCCGTGGACACTCGTCTCGGGTTTCATTAATCCACTTCTTGCCTGTTGCACGGTTGGTGCGTTGCAAGCTGGTTATCCTCGACTGCTCGGCATGTCGACCCAGGTTGCCGGAAATTCTATTCTTCTATACACAAAATTCTTCATTCTTCGCTATTAAATGCGGTTAACATTGTTCTGATGGGAACCGTCTCCGGGATTCCCAGTTTTCGGGATCTACCGTATGACAGGTTCTCCGTACCTTTAAAGGTATTTAATAACAGCCAGATCGGGTATTCCCGTAAGAGAGGACTTCATCTCTCTGGCGTTGTTTCCCAAGTTATAAAACAGGGATTGTGGAGGGCGGGAAGGATGTAGTAGGTTTCCAATATTCACTAGTAGTTCCTAGCTAGCGTATCTCTCACGCTATCACTCAACCCTTAACCCAAAGTACTAAAATCCTAACTCGGTACTTCCTAAGCTCGGTAATTCAGTCATCAGAGCGATACTTCGCTCTGATACCACTTTTTGTAACACCCCATCCAACATTAACGCACTTAACATCAAACTGCAGCGGAAAACAAACTTCAACACATTACTTAACTTCTTGGTGTTACACGCCTTAACCACCCACGTGGCTAACAAGGATAATACATGTACATTGTACCGGTCTGATGGGCTAAATTCCCGAGCGACTACACATTACTATCCCTTTCCATTAACAAGAACAACAACATACACCTTTCAACTGTACCGAGTATTCACAAACTGATGCCGATAACAATCTCGGTCTTACTACACCTACTGTACATGTACAACTTAAAAGATTACCCATGTACAACGACTACCCCGTCCTACTCTCGAAGCGGCTTCCTGCTCTTTGTACCTGAAATAGGAAAAGAAGAGAAAGGGTGGCCCCCAAGGGCTCAGCACCTTTGCTGGTATGGTAATCCCGCAGCCCACATGCTACCGGGCCACGCACAACTAATTGTCGTCTTAGCATGCAGTTGATTATATTTAGATCATGCATGCAACTGTAAACACACAACACATAACATTTCGCCTCCATGGGCTCAACAAACGGATATTACATCCTTACTTGATAAGTCACTCATGGTATTCATTACCCCTAGGGTGTTTCTCCTCTAATGGAGCTGCTTCCTTAATAGACGTCAACTACCCATTACTCGGGTTATCCTTAAACGCCTCTTATCACAAACTGGGATTCATATCCATGATCCACATACTCCACATTTTACAACATATGACACTCATCAAATAACCACACGTAACAACACTTTCACGTTTCAACGTGCACATAATAACATCGCAATAGGAATTGCATTACAACAACATCACATAACACAACGGGAATGGTTCTCTTAGGAACCGACCCAAACATTGTTAATACACTGGTGAGCCTAGAGAATGTTGCCAGTCTCATGATAAGCTCATTACATAACTCGTTACCGTCTCGTTAAATGAACGGATAACTTAGCACAAGGTGTCTCGGATATAGTGATCCAAGCACACCGAGCAAACATAACATAGTATGCCCCTGTGGCCCGACGTGAGTCAGTAATAGCCTTGGTTAAGCTAAAGGGAAGGTTGGAAACCAAATTGGGAAAACAACCATAACATACGGAGAGGATCGAACCTGCTATGACAACGACCCCCATACTCACACGCGTGGCCGGAACAGACCGGACTCCTCACTCCCCCCGTTAGCACTTGTTAGAAGTTCAACATAGAACTTAATTAAACAATCACAACATTGGGTTAAGTCTTGTTAGACACACACATAAGGGAAGGGAGAGTCATACTTTCACACACACACACAAACATCACATAACTAACTCACGCATAACCGTGGTTAGAACGTTCCTTAGGTCGGACGTTATCACCGGATACCGTTCTCTTACGTTTACCTAATAGTGGTTAACTAGCCCTTCAAGCGCTTTCGAGGTTACCGGTATCGGCACGTAAACATACAACAACAATAACGACTGTAAACTCGTTTCATGATTTATCTTATAAAGTGGCAAACACACAGAAAAACACATTGGCATACAAGCCGGTGTAATCCGGTAGGACACAGGTTGCAAGAAAACCATACCTGTCACCGGAGTCCACTTTATCATGTCCACTTATGTTCCTCGAGCAATTCTCGAACAATGATAACATTACATGTACTTTTATTAACATCGGGGTAACATGATTGTTTAAAGTCTAATGCTTATAACTCATCCCCGTTAACTTAGTTATATAACTTCACATTTTAACTTGTTTTACTTTTACATTTTAATACATTTTTTCCTCCACGAAATGTCATTATAACTCACTTAACATGTCCTTAACAATCTTATAACATCATTACTTAACAATCCCCTCATTACATATCATTTTATAACCTTAACATTAAATCATCTTACTTAACTTAATCTCTTAAGTCCTTTTATAATTATTGTTCTAATCACCAATACTCTCTTAATGGCATACCACTAATACCACTTAACATTCTTAAAATTAATTTTTTTTAAGGTCCGACCGACCCACCGACCGACCCACTCCCTGGGTAGGTCGGCTGCAGAGATCATCTAAGTTCACAGTTTCAGCCCGACCGACCCAGACTGGGGTCGGTCCCTTGGGTAGGTCGGCTGCAGAAACTTCCTAAGATTGTCCAAATTGTTCCAAACTTTTCCTTAAGTCTCCAATGTGTTGCAACCAAACCATATGGCACACTTAATACTTCATATAAAACATCCATTAACTCATCAAGTTCTTACTCATTTCTAAACTCTTCAACAACTACTACATTTCCTTGTAAAATTCCTTAACACGTATAACATTTTTCCCTAAGTTCCTAAGTGGTGGTTTATACTTCTGATAACAACTACTACAATGTTTTCTCACCACCATCACATCTACTCCAAGCATCATTCCTCACAAACACCTCCATTACACAACTCCTTCTATATCCGCCTCAAGTTTACACTTAGACCTTCACAAGGCATCACTTTTCCTTTGTTTACCTAAACTTTAACAAGACCTAATACTTCACATATCATAACCTTGGTGTGTATAAAACACTCATTTGATTTCTAAATCCTCCAAGATTGTGCCCAAGGCATCTTAACACTTAAGAACACCTTAATTCACCATCTTCACACTCAACCATTCCTAGCACCTTCTAGGTCATAAAATCTCATTACAACACATGAACTCCTTTGTTCATCAACTAAATTTTGCCATAGCTTCTCTTGCATATTCTCACATCCAAACACTTAGGTTTTTACCTTATTCCATTCAAGAACACCTAAAATCCATCAAACACATTTTATACACAAACTTCACACATTTAGCACTACATCACAATATAGTGCATACGTTTAAATTGCTTGGCACTTAGGCCCTTAAATAACATGGCTCTTAGGCCCTTAAATTGCATAAACCTTAAACACTGAATTTCCCACATAAGTAATGCCTTTGACCTGCAAATACACCCAACAATACATATGCCCTTAATAAACTCCTTGAGAGCATTTCTCTAGGTCATTCACCATTGGCTCCTTAGGTATTTTATTAAGCAAATCAAGCTCATTTTCCTAAGGCATTTAAACTACATTGAGATAGCTTGTTTACCTCTTTTTTCCTCACAAACTTCTTTCTTGTTCCCTTGCAAAACCGGTAGGGTGTTTGGTTGTTTGTCAACTTCTAAACAATGTACACATAATAGAATGAGTATTCAAGCATTATGCTTCATCTCAATGTAAACCCTAGGCACATATATTGTCTTAATACATTAAGGTAATTGTTTTACCTTGGAATTGGAAGAGAGCTTGAATAAGTATCAAGAGAGGACTCCTCTTAGCCCTTGGAAGATTCAAATGAAGCTAAAATAAGCAAGGTGAAAACACCATTGTGAGGTGAATTTTCGGACATCACATAAACATGGAGGAAACATGGATTTTCTTTGAGTTTCCTTACCTTGAAGCAAAGGAGAACAATAATATGTGAAAAGGTAAGCTCAAGCTCCTTCAATGGTGAATCTCAATGGCACCAAAATTGAGTTCTTGATGATTTGAAAAGAAAAGATAGAAGTGTAGAGCTTGGTCTAACTAAGACAAATATAGTCTTAGAATTTGATTTGGAGCATGGAGTTGGATTTGGCAAAGAAATGAAGATGGAGAAGAGGGGTTGCCATAGCAAATCGTAAAAGAGAGAAAGAAGGAAGGTAGAAGACGGTGGGAAGTGAAGGAAATGAGAGGATGAAGTTTGGAGTCTACTTTTAGAAGATATTTATGTACTAAAGTAACTTTCTTCTTTTTACTTACTTTTCCTTCCTTTCTTTAATTGTATTTTTTTACATGGTGGTGACTCACCTTAATAAAACCGGCCCCCATAGTTTACTTAGGGGTGTTTTGGTCTTAGTTGACCAATTTAATTACTTATAACAACATATGTTACAAACTAGCTTATTTTAGTTACTATTCACTAAAACAAGGCACATAGATGTGAATTTTTGATTTCCCATTGATATAGACTTCCAAATGTGATACTATATAGTACACATGTTAATTAAAGAGTAATGATGGACATTTAGCCATTCAAAACTCATTTACAAGACAATTTTTCAAAAACGTGCTTTAAGACTCCTTAAAGCACTTTTTGTGTTTTAACTTGTTTTCAAGCTTGGTTTTCTTTGGTAATTGATTTAATATGTTCATTAACATATTTATAAGGTATAGGTATGACCATTAGGTCTTATACAAATTATCCCAAGCTTAGAGCACATTTTGCTCTTATTGACTTTAAGGTATTTTCTTGTGTTTTATTTGGTTTCATTGTCTACCAAAGTTTCCTAAGGACCTAATTTGCCTTATTAAATCATAATTGAATATTATTAAGTCTTGGTAGGCTCTTTGGGTCCTAACCAAGTTCACTCATAGCTTAGAGCATGTTTTTGCTCAAACTGTATCTTAGTGCTTTATTGCATTTACTATGGTTTAAATTGTTCACTGATGTTTCTAAGGCACTTTTTAGCCTTTACATACCATAGTTTAATATTTAAACCACATATCAAGGTTTGGGGTATTTCATCATAGCCACCCTTGGCTCACAGAGGCCTCTCCATATTGCTTTTAGATCGAATCCCACAGGTTCATCTCCCTGCACGTTACTGCTCATAATATTCAACGTATTGACAAAGTCTTTTGTGAGGGACCAGTTACTTACCTTGGTCCATGTCGCATCGTCTTTTTCATATTGCGCAGAAGGGGTGGACTCTCGCAGCAAGTCACAAAGATGTGAGACAAGTTTTAGGATTTTGTGTTTTCGTCATCTCTACCCACGAATGCAGCAAACCCATTTTCAAGGAGGAAGATTTCTTTATCCCATCGGCGGGTGTGATACCAACGAGGAGATCAAATATGAAATACCTCACAATGGACATGAACATAGATGAAAAACTGGAACAACAAGGAGATGGCGTACGGGGCTGCTACACATCTGTTTTTGTTGTTATGGTGTATCACAAGCCTCGATCGACCCTTGAGAAGGCTGAGTGTGAGATGAATGCTCACGACCTCAACGAGAAGATGGAGAGGACGGCCTGGATGTACGACCTGCATGCTTATTTCAGGTAGGGTGAAGTGGATCTTTGCACTTTCATCCTGCTTACGTGCATGTCGAGTGCCCTCGATCTCTACTAGCAGATGACATAGATATTCTAGAACCAAACCTTGCATGTTGGGTTCAGATAGGGGGAGAGGATAATGAAGACATTAACATTAAGAACTCGGATATGACTGTAGTCGAGACGTGAATCCTCTCCCACGAGCGCATGTAAAGCTGACCCACCAGGAGATAACAACGTGTGCTCGTCCCAGATTAGAAGAGGTGATACTCTGTTGTTCCTTCTCTTTCATGGAAAGTGAAGGACCCAAGTTGGTTGATCTTTTGAGCCATAGCTAGAGATTTTGGACTCTGGCAAGTGCCTTTTTGGGATCACCGAACTGATGGAATTTATATTGTGAAGAAGATGGGCGTTTCTCTGGTTAGCATTCGGATAAGAGTGGTGCGGCTTCCTTTCCTTGGGTACAGGTGGCAATAACTATCTATAATGATGTTCCTTCCATCGTATTGCTCTAGATCTCCTTCTTGGGGCGATGGTGGCGCCTCTTTGTCGAACGTCTCCAGTCCACAAACCGAGAGTCCAGCACCATCTCTCACAATTGTGAACCAAATGGAGTGGATAACCATCTGAAGACACGTGCATTCTCTTCGAGTAGGCCTTGTGAGTTCTATCCAGAAGAAGAGTGAGGAGTCCCTGTGCTTGTACCCACGTACTGCTCGGGCATGATCAACACTCTCAGTCTGGTGGAGCTTCCACGGCTCAAGCCTTCGACGGATGAACCAGAATGGTGATTCTGACAGGATGAAGACTCACCTTGAAGTCATTACCGAGGGATTAGTTCTCCATCCACGACTGAAGCTATTGAAGTCAAATGTAACACCCCGTCTTATCCCAACCATGGTTGTCGCATCTTAACTAAGCATAAATCAACGTCGCAGCGGAATTTAACCAATACCAGGACCTTGCCACGGTCTGAACTAACAGAATATACTGAACTTAAATACTTAACACCATAAATCCAAAATACACACCAACCGAGTTTGCTAGTATCTCAAGTATCAACATAATCTCCACAAGTTCAACTATTAACAGACGGGTGCACATGCGCATCCTGTACTCAAAATATAAAACTCATCCTAAGTCTAACCTCCCCTACCCTCGTGATGAGTCTTCATAGGGCGCTTACTTGTAAATGTAAACAACAGCCCCCAAGGGGGTCAGCACCTTTGCCGGTACGATTCTCTTATAGCCCCCAAGCTAACGGGGCTACGATGACTAATTGTCGATAGCATGGAGATTGATTAGATACACAACATAAATAAGAAGTGCAATAAACAACAATCCACACATAACAAATAAAGTTCAAACACAATGAACGACTTAAAGGTGTTCCCATAATAAGTGAGTTAACCGTTTAACTCCTTAAGTTGGACTTCTCTTAATCTTATTCCATCCTTACCTTACCTCAACCTTAATTCTTATCTTAGTCTTGATATACAAACCGTTCTTTAATTAGAAATGGTTGTATCTTAACTCAATGTTTATTTTTGTCGGGTCAAAAGCAACCCTAGCCAATGAGCTATTAACTCCATTGGTTGAATAAACATCTTATCTTAAAATTAGGATTTAGGTGATCCTACCGCACCATCTTAATTTGCCTTCTACCTGGGACTGAAATCCAAGGTATCTGAGTCGACTCTCGACCCTAGGCGACAAGTCCGAAGACAAGTCCTTAAGTGGAAGTCGGATCTGATTCAGATACCGACCCCCTTTCCTTAACATGCATGACCGGAGTTAGTCCCGGATTCCTCACTCCCCCCAAGTTCCAGTTAGTAGAAAGTCTTAAAGACGAAGTGGTAGTTAAACCTTTCTCGGGTATTAACCAACCAACAAATTTGGGAGTGATTTCCTTATCTCAAACAAAGTTACTAAGTATTGTTAGTAACTAATCTCAAAGTCTAATGCGTTAGTGTAAGGCAAAACACAAGACGATAATATTCCGATTGCATGCTTTATCTTGTCTTAGTCATAACAAGTAAACAAGTAGCACACAAGCCAAGGGACACCTCGTTAGCAAGCAGGTTACAAGAAAACCATACCATTCTCCGTTGACGGTCGTTGTCAAATCTCCTTCCGATTCCCAATTCTCAAGTCCTAAAACATTCATCCAATTAGGTTTATTGTAAATAACTTAACTTAACCCAACTTACTTAATCATTGGTGATCCCCACTTACACCCACTAAGCCCTTATAAACTTAACCTTAACACTTAAACCTTTTACTTAGCTTAATTTATTGAGTCCTTATATTCTTATCTTTCCAATCACCAATGTCCTCTTAATGGTGGACTACTAATGCCACCTTTTCATTTCTGTTTTTTTATTATAAGGGCCGACCGATTGGATCGGTCATTCCAGAAACTTTCTGGTTCACTAAGTTTTCCCCGACCGACCCAAGCTTAACCCGACCGACCCAAGACCCTCTGGGTCAGTTCGTTCGAGAACAATTCCGGCTGGCTTAACATGGTCCGACCGACCTAGACAGGGTCGGTCCCCTGGGTCGGTCCTCTACAGAAGTTTCTCCTTTTGTGCAATCAATCCCAAACTCTTCCACAAGTTCCCCCAAAGGTTCTAATACCCTTTAGGCACTTAATAACCTCTTAAATCAACCATCAACTCACTTATAAACCCTCCATTTAATCCATTGATCATTTTCCTCAAATTCTTACAAGAAATTCCTAACACTTAACATTAAACCACTAACACTTCCACATGTAACTTGTTTGCCTAAAACTTCAACTAACCAATTTGTTTCTATACATCAATATAGCCACTCCTCAAGCATTACCACTCATCTTCTTTACTCAAGTTCCTAACATTTCCAAAGTCATATACTCTAGTTCTACACTTACACTTTCACAAGCCATTGTACCTTATTTCCTTTAAACTTTACACAAGTCTCCAAACTTCTCTTGTCATGATTTTGGTACTTTAAATTTCACCAATGTAACCCCTAGTTCCTCCTAGACATCCCTAGGGCACCCTAATACTCAAGAACTCCTTAGTTTACTCACTTTCACCTAAATAACCCTTATTGTTTACTAGTACTCCCTTAGTCATAAAATCTCCTTAGAACATCTTAAACACCAAGTTTCACAACCAAATTTTTGCATGGATTCTCTAGTATATTACTACACCAACCATTTAGTTTTTCACCATTAAACCACCATGAACACTCAAATCTTTAATACACATTCTCTACAAACAATATACACCCAAACTACACTACATCACAATATAGTGCATAAACTTAAATTGCTTGGCACTTAGGCCCTTAAATGACTTAAAGCTTAACCACTGAATTTACATATTAATAGCCTTTGACCTGCAAAAACACACAATAAAGCTCCCATTGCAATTTAGATGTTCTTGTAATTCACCTTGTGATTATCTAACTATCTCATTTCCCATTTGCTCCTTAGTCACAAGTTCTCAAATATAGTCATGTTCTTTCTCCTAGGTTTCATAACCCTTATATAATGTAAACTCTAACCTAAAATATCATCTATCTAAATCCCATCCCTTAAAGCAATAAAACACCTTAAGGTAAGACATTTACCTTATTTTTCCAAGCTTCTCCTCACACTTTCTCCTTTGTTTTTCCTTGTTAAATTTTCGGCCACCAACTTAATTCCCATTGCTAATGTTCTAAACAATACATAATGACTCCAATGAGTGCAAAAGAGTATACCAACCTTAAGGAATCATTCCAAGGTCAAAAATGTGTTTTAAGGTATTAAAATGAATGTTTACCTTTGAAATTAAGGTAGGCTTGGATTTGAATCAAGGAGGACCTCCTCTAGTCCTTGGAGAATGAAAATAAGCTAGTTCAAGGGATAAAACAAGATCCCAGGAGAAGATGATTTTTCGGTAATGGAGGAAAAGTGATGGAAACTTAGTTTTTCTTAGAGTTTTCTTACCTTGGATGAATGGAGAAGCCCAAGAGCTCTTCAAACTTTCCTCCTCTAATGGAGGTTTCCCTTGGCACCAAAATGAATCTTTTGGAGATTTGAAAGGATAGAAAGCAAGAGCTTGATCTAACTAAGAATAATATGTGTTTAGTTTTGATTTTGGAGCTAAAATGAGTACTAGGTGAGCAAAGCAAGGTGAGGCAACAATGGGGATGCTTCTTACGTGAATGGAGAAGGCAGGGAGAAGGTGAAACCGGTGGGAAAATAAAGAATGAAGAAGAACAGGAGAGAGAGAAGCTAAAAGCAAGATATTTGTCTTAAAAGGTAAATAGTACTATTGAAATTCCCTCTTTTTTTCCTTAATTGCTGGCACATGTGGTGAGTCACCACTTCAAAAACCGGGCACCCCTTTACTAATGAGATATTTGTGGTCTTTGTTGACCAATTAATTAAACTAAGTTGACTTAAGCTTAAATTGGGCACTATTTGGTTGCTATTCACAATTAGTGCACATATTTGTGAAATTTTTGGTTTCCCATTGATTTAGGTTGCTAATATGATATTAAGTATTACACAAGTTGATTAAGGTAATAATCATGGGCATTTATCCACTCAAAACCTCCTTCCAAGACAATTTTTCAAAAATGTGCTTTCAGAGTCCTTAAAGCACAATTGTGTTTTAACTTGTTTTTAAGCTTGGTTTTCTTTGGTAATTGATTTTACATGTCCATTAGCATGTTAATAAGGTCTAAGAATGATATTTAGGTGTTACCCAATGTTACTCCAGCTTAGAGCACATTTTTGCTTAAATTGCTCTTATGGTGTTTCCTTGTGTTTTCTTTGGTTTAAATTGTTTCTTAATGCTTCTAAGGCATAATTTAGCCTTATTATATCTTATGTTAACATTTAAACACCATATATAGGTTTGGGGTATTTTATCAAAGTCGACATTGCATGGCTTTTCTGTCACCGATGTATTGGGAATGGTGGAGCGTCGGCCCATGTGTGAAAAATGTTTATAGTGTAGCTGAGTACTGTGCTAGTTTGTTATGCATGGGGAAGGAAAAATCTTGCATAAATGTCATGGGAGAATGTTGGAACATGTGGCCCTAAGCAAATAATTCTGAAAGCTGACATGGCTCCAACTCTAGTTATTTTCTTTTAAAGTTTCTACTTCGCTATAGTTTGTTTTGTTAACAGTCCTATCAAGCACAGTATATGGGATTGATTATGTGGAGTATGTGAAGGTGTTGCTGAGATAGTCAAACCAGATCAAATGACAAGACAGAGTCAGTCAACCTTGAAAGAGCGAGAGAGTCCATCTATGTGAATTCATCAATCAGTTATGAAATTCAAGGAGCAACGTCCACCTAACCATAATAGTCATAAACTATCATCCTTGGCCGAAATTCATGCAAAATGTGAGCAAAATCCAAAGCCTTGACTTTCTGATAATTCGAGGAGTCTGTCGGTCAGTTGTGAAAATTAAGGAGCAAGTACAACAACTACATTGACTTACAACGGTCATCAACGTTCAGACTTGGACCAAAATTCTCTCAACATGGCACTAATCAGAAGACTTGGCTTCAGCTTCTGAAATATGGCTCCAGCTTCCGAAATTCAAGGAAAGAGTCATTGGTTCCTGAAATTTCGGAACTGACAGAGTCAGTCCATTACATCAGATGTGAAAGTCATAATTGAACGTTGCCAAGTCGTCCAATGGATTGGTAATTGTCCGAAAATTAAGGGCCAAGGCTTAGCAACGTTCACAAAGAAGTTAGGACCGGATTTTAAGCAACTACAACTCGTTCAGATGGCAGATATTTCGGAAGCAGACTCCCTCACCGGCTCCACTATATAAGAGAGTTGTCATTTCGTTTCTCATTGCAGCTTTCTAGAGAGAATCATATAGAGCATTTGTTTAGAGAAAGCTTTGCCTATTTTAGAGAGAGAGAGAAAGAAAAGGAGAGAGAGAAGTACTAGATTCGTTTGTGCATATCGACAGAGTCTTTCTAGGTAGGACCTAGTTTTCACTACACTTATCATTGAGCTGATCAGAGATTGTATGTGAGTGAGTGAGTGAAAACTACAAAGTAGATCTCATCTACTGAGTGGGCATTATAAGTTGTTTTGTTTTGACCAGGAAATAAAATAACTTATATTGTGTATCCTGCTGAGTTCGACAGAGTCCTCCACCTTTCGAGTGTTAATCCAATTAGCTCCGCTAAGTCTATCTTACTTTGCTACCTTGAGCAACTGCTTCCGCGCACTTAGCTCGACTAAGTGTTTCTACGTCTCAAGTGTTCTCACATACGAAGTTCGATTGAGTGCCTCTACATCACATAGTGTTTCTTACTTTCAAAGACCGATTGAGTCAAACCAACTCTTAGACTCACACCTTGAGTTGGTTTGAGTCAGCCACCCGATCCTACATGTGGTATCAGAGCCTTGCTTAGGCTGACAGTCAATCAACGAGCAATGGCAGCTGTCGGTTGGGGTGATTCAGACTCCGACATCCAGACACAGAGTCCAGCGGCTTGGTATATCTCATGGCACATGATACGACGGAGTCCATGATCCCCGACAATGAGGTAACTCGTTCCCATCTTGAAACAGACCTTTATCGTATAACTCCTATGGGTTTTATGACTTTAATTGCTAAAATGGCTTCTGAAACTAACTCTCTTAAAGCTGATCTTAACAGAAAAATCTCCGAGTTAAGTGAGGAACATGAGATCTCAAAAAGTCTTATGTATGCTTTGAGAGATGAAGCTGAGGAACATAAGACTATTTCCTGCTCACTTAGATTGGATTTGCGAGACTCTCGGCGTCGTGTTGACTCCCTTAAAAAGGAGCTCGACAAAACCAAGAGTCTTACTGAATCCACCAAAGGAACAGGAAGAGTCACTCACTCAGATTGACTCTCTCAAACATGACCTCACTGTTTTCGCTGACAAGTGTTGTTCTTTGCAGAATGAGCTAAATAGTTCAGAATCTCAAGTTATCTCTCTAACCTCTTCTGTGTGAGCAACTCTCTCGAAAATTGAAAGAAAAGGAACATGCACTCTCTCTCAAACCAGTCAATTTCATCAAACATGTCACTCCATCAGAATTGCCCGAGTGGGCCAACTCCAAGATCAAGGAAGTTAGTCAAGATCGTGATAATCTTCAAAAGGAAGTTGAAAACTCTCCCAAGAGATAGTCAATATACGATCTGAAGTTGGATCCACTCAATCGAAGCCCAAATGGCATAAAGGTAAATTCGATATCCCTAAACATATGTCCAAATCCAACAACAAACCCAAGCGCCAACAACAAAAAGAAAATTTTGATTCTTGGTGGAAAGGACAGCAAAAATACGTCAATCTTCCTCCCACTAAGATTTGTGGTTATTGCGGGAGTCTTGGACATAGAGATAGTGCCTGTAACACCCCATCCAACATTAACACACTTAACAACAAACTGCAGCGGAAAACATACTTCATCACATTACTTAACTCGTTGGTGTTACACGCCGTTAACCACCCACGTGGCTAACAAGGCTATTACATATACATTGTACCGGTCTGATGGACTAGATTCCCGAGCGACTACACATTACTGTCCCTTTCCATTAACAACAACAACAACATACACCTTTCGACTGTACCGAGTATTCACAAACTAATGTCGATAACATTTTCGGTCTTACTACACCTACTGTACATAATACTTAAAAGATTACCCATGCACATACGACTACCCCGTCCACTCTCGAACGGCTTCCAGCTCCTTGTACCTGAAAATAGGAAAAGAAGAGAAAAGGGTGGCCCCCTAGGGCTTAACACCTTTGCTGGTATGGTAATCCCGCAGCCCGCATGCTACCGGCCACGCACAACTATTTGTCGTCTTAGCATGCGGTTGATTATATTTGAATCATGCATGTAAACTACAAATACACAACACATTACACTGCACAACAATGGCACCTTAAAACAGCCAATACAACTACACTTAACAAATCACTCATTGTGATCTTTAACTCCTAGAGTGTTTGTCCTTTAACGGAGCTATTTTCCTTAATAGACGACACATACCCACCAATCGGGTTATCCTTAAACGCCTCTTACAATAAACTGGAATTCATATCCATAATCCACATACTCCACATCTTGACAACATATCACATCACATCGCAATAGAATTGCAGCACAACATTAATACATAACATAACGGGAACGGTTCCCTTATGAACCGGCCCAACATAGTCAGTTCACTTGTAGCCTAGAGAATGTTGCCAGTCTCATGATAAGCTCGTTACATAACTCGTTACCGTCTCGTTAGATGAACGGATAACTTAACACAGGTGCCTCGGATATAGTGATCCAAGCACACTGAACAAACATAAACATAGTATGCCCCTGTGGCCCGACGTGAGTCAGTAAAATAGCCTTGGTTAAGCTAAAGGGAAGGTTGGAAACCAATTGGAAAACACCATAACATACAAAGAGAATCGAACCGGTTATGACATCGACTCCCATACTCACACGCGTGGCTGGAACAGACCGGACTCCTCACTTCCCCGTTAGCACTTGTTAGAAGTTCAACATTGAACTTAATAAAACAATCACAAACATTGGGTTAAGTCTTGTTAGACACACACAAGGGAAGAGAGAGTTATACATTCACACACGAACATCACACACAAACATCACATGACTAACTCACGCATAGCCGTGGTTAGAACGTTCCTTAGGTCAGAAACGTTATTACCGGATACCGTTCAGTTACGTTTACCTAATAGTGGTTAACTAGCCTTTCATGCGCATTCGAGGTTACCGGTATCGGCACGTAAACACCACAACAATAACGATTGTAAACTCGTTTCATGATTTATCTTATAACATGGCAAACATACAGAAAAACACATTGGCATACAGCCGGTGTAATCCGGTAGGACACAGGTTGCAAGAAAACCATACCTGTCACCAAGGTCCACTATATTGTGTCCTCCTAGGTTCCTCGAACAATCCCGTACAACTGGTAACATCACAATTACTTTCATTACATTGGTAACATGATTGCTTAACGTCTAATGCCCATAGTTACCCCGTCATCCCATTATATTTAATTTTACACTGTGATCTTAAGTTCACAACTCTCACATCAAACCTAACACTTGTTTACACACTTTAGACCTTTACATGTCACCAAACAAGGCCTAAACATCATCTAAAACCATTACCATTCAATCCCCCATCATTAGGAGCCTTAAACAAATTTTTTTTCTTCATCTCTGGTCTGGACCGCCCCTCTGGGGCGGTCCCAGGGGCGGTCCACAACAGATACTACTACACGTTTCTTTTTTTTCACTTCTCTGCACTGGACCTCCCCACAGGGGCGGTCCCTAGGGCGGTCCAGAACAGACCCCATTTTAAAAACCGTTTTTCTCCTCATTTTGAATTCCAAATTCACCCCCATCTTTTCCTATGCACTACACATGTTTTCCCACATGTTTTAACATCTTTTTGGCACACTAAACCCTCTCTAAACATCCCGAAACTCCTTAAACTTTTACTCAAATTTTACTAATCCTTAACATTTAGAACATTTTACTTACACTTGTAACTTGTAATTTTGCTTAAAGCTTCCACTAACCAAAGTGTTCTTCCACCACAAGATAACACTCATAATTAAACCTTCACAAGGCATTACACTTCCATTGTTCACCAACTTTGCACAAGACTTTACCACACCTCCACCATCACCTTGGTGTATCTAGAAATCATCCATTAGTTCTCTAAATCTCTAAGACTATGCCCAAGGCATCCTAACACTTAAGAACCCTTAATTCACTTTCTTTCATCATCTTAACACTTAACAATTCCTAGTGAAACCTAGGTCATCAACTTCCTTAAAAACACCTAAACTTCTTATTTTCTACTCAAATTTTGACATAGCTCCATTAGTATTTCCTTACACACACCAACACAAGTTTCTCACCCTTGAACACTCAAGAACATTTATTCACATAAAAATGTTCTTTACACACACTAAGCCTTAAAATACACTACATAACAATATAGTGCATAATTTAAATTGCTCGGCACTTAGGCCCTTAAATTGCATGGCTCTTAGGCCCTTAAATAACATAAACCTTAAACACTGAATTTCCCACATTTAAATGCCTTCAACCTGCAATTACACCAACAATGCTCCCATGTCCTTTTAGTCCACCTTGTGGATAGTTTTTCTAGCTCATTTCCCATTGGCTCTTTAGGTTATTTATTAAGCATATATAGCTCAATTCCTAGTACAATAAACCACATTAAGAGAGGTCATTTACCTCTTTGTTTTCCAAGCTTTCTCACTTGTTTTCTCTTGTTTTTCTTGATTGAAAATCGGCAAGGAGCTTTTATCACTTGTCAACCTTCTAACCAATACACATATAAGGGTAATGAGCATTAAGTTTAATACCCAAACTCATGGATAAACCCTAGATTACAAGAAGTGTTTTAAAACACTAAAATTGATGTTTACCTTTAGAATTTGAAAGAGAGCTTGGATAAGTAGTAAGATATGACTCCTCCTAGTCCATTGGAGATCAATTCAAGCAAAATGAAGAACAAGAAAATACACCATCAAGGGTGAATTTTCGGCCATATAAGAAAATGAAGGGAACATGGATTTTCTTTTGATCTTTATTACCTCAAAACAAGGAGAACAACAATATGAAAAGATGAGCTTTTCCCTCTTCAATGGAGATTCTTCATGGCACCAAAATGGAGTTCTTGAAGATTTGAAAAGATAGAAGTGAAGAGCTTGGTCTAACTAAGACAAATATGGTCTTAGAATTTGATTTGGAGCATTATGAACATTTGGCGAGCAATTGACTTATGTTGACTTAAGTCAAAACTAGCACTATTTGAGCACTATTCACAAACTAAGGCACATATTTGTGAAATTTTTGATTTCCCATTGATTTAGGCTTCCTAATGTGATACTAATTAGTACACATGTTAATTAAAGAGTAATGATGGTCATTTAGCCACTCAAAACTCATTTACAAGACAATTTTTCAAAAATGTGCTTTAAGGCTTCTTAAAGCACATTTTGGGTTTTAACTTGTTTTCAAGCTTGGTTTTCTTTAGTAATTGATTTAATATGTTCATTAACTTATAAATAGGTCTTGGTAAGGTTATTAGGTCTTAACCAAACTTATCCCAAGCTTAGAGCACATTTTCGCCAATATTGGCTTTAAGGTATTTATTTGTGTTTTGTTTGGTTTAATTGTCTACCAAAGTTTCCTAAGGACTTAATTATCCTTATTAAATCATAATTGAATATTACTAAGTCTTGGTAGGCTCTTTGGGTCCCAACCAGTTCACTCCAAGCTTAGAGCATGTTTTGCTCAAGCTATGTCTTAGTGCTTTAATTGTGTTTTACTATGGTTTAAGTTGTACACTGACGTTTCTAAGGCACTTTTAGCCTTTAAATACCATATTTTAAATGTTTAACCACATATCAATGTTTGGTGGTATTTCAATCTACCCCCTTAACAAGCCTTCGTCACATCGAATTCACAAACTTAACCCACACATCACATGGATTAGAACTAACATAACATTGAAAGAACTTCGTCCTCGAAGTTCACACTTCCCACACATCATTGGATTAGAACACGAGAATAACTCACAAAATAGATTCCATAACCAAACGTACTTTACATCACAACCTCGGACTTAATGGTCGGGTACATATTCACATGCATACATAACATAACATAACATAACATAAATAACATAACATAACAACATAACATACATAAACATGAATACATAACATAACAACATACATAACATAACAACAATACATAACATAACATAACATAACATAACTAACATACATAACATAACATACATAACATAACAACATACATAACATAAACATACAGAACAAGAACATAACATACATAACAAACATAACATAACATAACATAACATAACATAACATAACATACATAATACATAACATAACATAACATAACATAACATAACATACATAACATACATAACATAACATAACATACATAACAAAACATACATAACAAACATACATAACATATAACATAACATAACATAACATAACATACAACATAACATAACATAACATAACATAACATAACTAACATAACATAACATAACATAACATAACATAACATAACATAACATAACATAACATACATAACATAACATAACATAACATAACATAACATACATACATAACATAACATAACATACATAACAAACATACATACATAACATAACATAACATAACATAAATAACATAACATAACATAACATAACATAACATAACATAACATAACATAACATAACATAACATAACATACTACATGATAACCTCGGACTCAATGGTCCGGGTATCTTAACAACATTTGCACATACATAACAACCCTTAGACTCTTGGGTCTGGGTAACGTAACAACATTTAGACTCATAGGTCTTGATAACATACACTTTTGGAACTCAAGGTCAAAATAATATTTATTACACATACCACACAACATGTCTTGGCATGTATGGCAACCAAAAATATCTTTTACATATATTATGATCCCGCAGAACCCGGTCGCGATGGACACCTTCCGTCCCCGCTCCTTTGGGAGATCAAAACAGTCACTTAAATTTGAAAATTTTTCCTTGTGAGATTAAGTAAGAGAACTTTAATTATGTAAAGTATCTATCGACGTTTTATAAATACCAATTCAAAACCCTTTTGAAAATACATACAACTCCAAGTCCAACTTATGCTCTTTGCTTCTTTTCTTAGCTTGTTAATTGTGACCACTTACAGGGAGCTTCAAGAATCATCTAACCCTGATGTGATCAGCACCAGTGTTGAACTATCCTTTCACCCCAATCTGTGTTCGGCTTCCCTTGATCTCATGATAATCAAGTTTCACCTCCCACTTCAATTTCAAGCATCAAGTAAATCACTCATTTCCAATTTTTTATCTTTTTAATCATTCTAATCATGATCATAACATCTCCAAGGGATAGAACTTCGTCTATCTGTTATTTCCATTCACTTTTAATCAAGTTACCTAGGGAATATAATTCTCACTAGGTTCTATGTCGGTTTCATACCCTTTCATGAATCACTATATTACATATATACATATACTTTATCAAAATACAACACAGTTTCACATTTAGTGTCATATGAACATATAATGTCGGGGTTTTAGTTCCCCGGGAGTTTCTCTACTCCCCACACTTGTACTATCACACACAACTGTTAACAAATAAGCACACTTATCACAATGGTATTCGCATCTTCTGTGCGCAATTACCACAATTAAACCATGAATGAATGTGTATGTTTACGTAACACACACACCAATCATCAAAACAATTATTTTGTGCTATGCACAATATAGGTCACATACACTACGTACACTTGTACGGTAATACACACTAAGTGGTTTTGCGCTCTACCCCCCCCCCCCCCCCCTTAAAAGGGATTACGCCCACGTAATCAATCACTGAACATTGGCTTAAAATGTTCTACCGTCGTGAAGTGTTTTAACTTCCACGCGGTCTGTTATACAATGTGTCTGGTTAGAGGATCTTAACCATATTGGCGGTTTAGTCCCTAAACCAAGAATTCTCATTGGAGTTTGTTTAAACTCTTAGCTGGTTTCGGTTCTAGCCTGTGAGGCTTCTAGGCATTAATAATTAGCCATTCACTCATATTCACCATGCACATTCAACACTTGAATTACTGGCTCACTAGTTTCTGCTGCGAAACTCTAATAACTGTAGGGCTCAGTTTGCCCCATTCGTTATTCTTACTGTATTGTACATCTCCAATTATCGCCTTTATCTTGGTAATAACGGTTTCTCAACCGACGCGTGGTATCTCTTACCGTGCGCGAATTCGGTGAGTTATAAACTTTCTATCCACTTCCATAATAATTTACTGTGTACAGCTATGTATTTCACAATGACTGACTTGTTTCCCTTCCGACTTACTGTCAGTTGAGGTTGAGCTACTACCTAATGTGTAGTGCTCTCTCGGTTATCACCCACACTCAAGGTATGTTCCATACCAATATTTGGTATTTAGTGCTACTGTAGTCACTTATTCTTAATCATGCCTCCACATTTGGTTTTGTACAAGTATCCTTTCATTGGTGCGATCTTGCATTTCCTATGCATCGGTCATTATAGCGTTACTCTACCACAATTAACATTTCCCCAAATCCTAGCTATCCCACTCGATCATTACTGCACTAGAGCAATACCAAAACACTCAGTCATACAGAGTGCAGAGGCGTAAACTCTTGACAGTAAATCTCTTATTAGCAATGGGAATCCACAATGAGTTCCTTATCACATAGTACCAACTACTGGCTTATTGCCCAGTCTGCTTATCATCACTTACATTGCATCTCCACTGAGTTTAACTCATAACTGGTCGTATCTGCCATATTATTATTCAACAACACTTATACATCGGTCGCTTGCTGCGCACCATGATCATACTTATTGTATAACACTAACTTATATGGTATTCACTGTCATATTAGCTTCCACACATATACTTACATCACTCGTATTTTGGTTCGTCCTTCATTTGGATGACTACTGAATGCTCCTTGAGCGTTGATCACTCGAGTCACAAGCCGACGTTATTTAGCTCGGTGCTTCACTTTAAACTAACTACTCTCTCGCAATAATAATATCGTCCATCCTTAACATATTCTTGAACTTGGTTCACATAACTACCCTTGTTGCGGTCTCACAATATTAAGAGGTATCCCCGCTCTCTTAGCAGTGGTTCGTTATCCGCTTTACTTACTTATATAACATAAACTCTTACAATCGATTAAATTTATATAACATATCTTGTTTGTGGCTTATAAGCCTTATTGCCTTGAGCTCCGCTCATTATAGGCTGTCCACACGCGTGTACTCCTCTGTACAACATTACATGGTTTGGACATCATATTGGGCTCCATGACAAGGTCGTTGCTTCACGCTTCCTTTCACGGGATGCCCCTTAGGAATGTCAGTCTGCCTCCTGACGACCTATGTTAAAACCGAGTATTAGTTCCAACTCTTACGTTTCTGTCACGTTATTTCGTTCAACAATCGTTGATGCAAACACCCTTCAAGGATTGCTCCTGGGTATTGCCAAGTTATGCCATTACATCTGGCTTGCACTTTTTGGTATGTTTAGTTAACTACGCCGTTTTGCGTTCTTAGCTGGGTTAACTATCCTCTTCTGTGAAGATCGACATTTCCTGGTAGTGTAGGTAATTATTCCGGGAGTTTCTTCCCGTTCGTTGCACATTAATGTGTCCACATTAGGCATCTGCCTTGTCACGTATAGGCTGGGTCATCATGCCAGCTATCATGTTTTATTCCTCGAGATTCTTAAGACATATGCGATGTCTTTACGTAACAGTCAGTGCACTTCGTATTCCCTGACTCTTAAACATTTCCTTGAAACGAATTCACTAATTCATTTAGTCTTGTTAACTTAACTGGGTTCCTTTACTTCAACCATTCTTGGTAATCAGTTGCTCTTGCTTAACTTTTACTGCTGACCGTAGTATAGTATGGAGTCGACTACTTCCCGTGTTCCGGACTTTACTCGTATACATATGTGGGGTACCATACTGATACATTACTACTTACCCGACTAACCTATAAGAAGGTCTGTCAGCCCACAAGCTCCTATCGGAGTGCGGTCGTCCCACATTACAGTTGGTACACTCGTAGTGTCTGTCACACGCCTAGGTGAAGTATTCTGTTGTCAACTCCCTTATATTGTCCTATGACAACATGCATTCCATGCTTCTCGAACTTAATCGAGGGAAAGTTTATCCATTGTTGTATCTTTATCAACTACCCTTGGGTTTACTCGTTTGGTTTAAAAAGTTTTGAAACAAAATGGGTTTGAAAGAAACTTTGGTTTTGAAAAAGAGTTTGAAATAAATCCGAGTTTGAAAGAAAATTTTTATGGTATTACAATGCCTTCTTGTCTTAACCAAGTCTAGCTTCTTGCTGACTGGTGTACTTCCAATTACAGAGGTTAGGCTATCAAGCCCTTCCACGGTCATGATGATCTCACTTAACTTCATGGTACTTTACTAAGTACTTCGTATTTGTTAACACTTTCCCGACAGCCCTGTTATAGCAGCACTTGCCATGGCAAGTGCGCCATGCTAACTGGCTATCGGTTAAACACACTCCGGTTGCGGTGTTGTTCTTACCCGCACTGTCATCAGTGGCCTTGTTGGCCATTACTTGACCTTACAGTCTTGATATTAAATCCTCTGGGTGACTTCTCACTGTACTCTCATGATAATCATTGACTGGGGTGTTCCCCGTTCTTGGAGTCCCCTTTCACTTAGTATTGTTTCTCCTTCGTAGCCCGTTCCACCCATTTGACGTGGTTACTGAGACTTGTCTCTTGTTTGGGTACTATGTTGTAGTTCATTAGTCGGTTGGTATACCGTTGGCGACATTATTTAACAACTGTGGTTCCGTAGACACTCGTCCCGGGTTCCATTACTTCACTTTTTGCCTGTTGCACGGTCGGTGCGTTGCAAGCTGGTTGTTCTCGACTGCTCGGCGTGTCGACCCAGGTTGCCGGAAATTCCATTCTCCTATGCATAGGTTTCTTCATTCTTTGATATAAAATGTGGTTAACATTGTTTAGGCACAAACCGTCTCCGGAATTCCCACTTCTCGGGATCTACCGTATGACAGGTTCTCCGTTCTCATAGAGGTACTTAATAACAGCCAGATCGGGTTTCCCGAGTATGAGAGGACTTTCATCTCTCTGGCGTTCTTTCCCAAGTTATAAACAGGGATTGTGGAGGGCGGGTTGGATATAGTAGGTTTTCAGTATTCACTGGTAATTCCTAACTAGCGTATCTCTCACGCTATCACTAAACCCTTAACCCAAAGTACTAAAATCCTAACTCGGTACTTCCTAAGCTCGGTAATTCAGTCATCAGAGCGATACTTCGCTCTGATACCACTTTTTGTAACACCCCATCCAACATTAACACACTTAACAACAAACTGCAGCGGAAAACATACTTCATCACATTACTTAACTCTCGTTGGTGTTACACGCCGTTAACCACCCACGTGGCTAACAAGGCTATTACATATACATTGTACCGGTCTGATGGACTAGATTCCCGAGCGACTACACATTACTGTCCCTTTCCATTAACAACAACAACAACATACACCTTTCGACTGTACCGAGTATTCACAAACTAATGCCGATAACAATTTCGGTCTTACTACACCTACTGTACATATATAACTTAAAAGATTACCCATGTACATACGACTACCCCGTCCTACTCTCGAACGGCTTCCAGCTCCTTGTACCTGAAAATAGGAAAAGAAGAGAAAAGGGTGGCCCCCCAGGGGCTCAGCACCTTTGCTGGTATGGTAATCCCGCAGCCCGCATGCCACCGGGCCCACACAACTATTTGTCGTCTTAGCATGCGGTTGATTATATTTGAATCATGCATGTAAACTACAAATACACAACACATTACACTGCACAACAATGGCACCTTAAAACAGCCAATACAACTACACTTAACAAATCACTCATTGTGATCTTTAACTCCTAGAGTGTTTCTCCTTTAATGGAGCTATTTCCTTAATAGACGACACATACCCATCAATCGGGTTATCCTTAAACGCCTCTTACAATAAACTGGAATTCATATCCATAATCCACATACTCCACATCTTGACAACATATCACATCACATCGCAATAAGAATTGCAGCACAACATTAATACATAACATAACGGGAACGGTTCCCTTTATGAACCAGCCCAAACATAGTCAGTTCACTTGTAGCCTAGAGAATGTTGCCAGTCTCATGATAAGCTCGTTACATAACTCGTTACTGTCTCGTTAGATGAACGGATAACTTAACACAAGGTGCCTCAGATATAGTGATCCAAGCACACTGAACAAACATAAACATAGTATGCCCCTGTGGCCCGACGTGAGTCAGTAAAATAGCCTTGGTTAAGCTAAAGGGAAGGTTGGAAACCAAATTGGAAAACAACCATAACATACAAAGAGAATCAAACCGGTTATGACATCGACTCCCATACTCACACACGTGGCCGGAACAGACCGGACTCCTCACTTCCCCCGTTAGCACTTGTTAGAAGTTCAACATTGAACTTAATAAAACAATCACAAACATTGGGTTAAGTCTTGTTAGACACACACAAGGGAAGAGAGAGTCATATTTCACACACGAACATCACACACAAACATCACATGACTAACTCACGCATAGCCGTGGTTAGAACGTTCCTTAGGTCGGAAACGTTATTACCGGATACCGTTCTCTTACTTTTTACCTAATAGTGGTTAACTAGCCTTTCATGCGCATTCGAGGTTACTGGTATCGGCACGTAAACACACAACAACAATAACGATTGTAAACTCGTTTCATGATTTATCTTATAACGTGGCAAACATACAGAAAAACACATTGGCATACAAGCCGGTGTAATCCGGTAGGACACAGGTTGCAAGAAAACCATACCTGTCACCAAGGTCCACTATATTGTGTCCTCCTAGGTTCCTCGAACAAATCCCGTACAACTGGTAACATCACAATTACTTTCATTAACATTGGAGTAACATGATTGCTTAACGTCTAATGCGCCCATAGTTACCCCGTCATCCCGTTATATTTAATTTTACACTTGTGATCTTAAGTTCACATCTCACATCAAACCTAACACTTGTTTACACACTTTAAGACCTTTACATGTCACCAAACAAGGCCTAAACATCATCTAAAACCATTACCATTCAATCCCCCATCATTAGGAGCCTTAAACAAATTTTTTTCTTCATCTCTGGTCTGGACCGCCCCTCTGGGGCGGTCCCAGGGGCGGTCCACAACAGATACTACACGTTTCTTTTTGGGAAAATCACGAGATACCCCTGTTTTCTTTCGTAATTCACAATATACCCCTGCGATTTTCGTAATTCAACTTTAAACATACTTAATGTTGTCCAAAATTGATGAAACTTTACATGGACGATGCTAAAGTGTTACATTTTGGTCCAATATCAAATTTAAAGTTTTTTAAGCTCACATGTGACCTGTGGGACACAGTGAATATGTGACTGCTCATTGGTCCCACAGGTTACATGTGAGCTTAAAAACCTTCAATTTGATATTGGACCAATATAACACTTTAGCATCGTCCATGTAAAGTTTCATCAATTTTGGACAACATTTAAGCATGTTTAAAGTTAAATTACTAAAATCACAGGGTATATTGTGAATTACGAAAGAAAACAGGGGTATCTCGTGAATTTTCCCTTCTTTTTTTCACTTCTCTGCACTGGACCTCCCCACAGGGGCGGTCCCTAGGGGCGGTCCAGAACAGACCCATTTTAAAAACCGTTTTTCTCCTCATTTTGAATTCCAAATTCACCCCAATCTTTTCCTATGCACTACACATGTTTTCCCACATGTTTTAACATCTTTTTGGCACACTAAAACCCTCTCTAAACATCCTGAAAACTCCTTAAACTTTTACTCAAATTTTTACTAAATCCTTAACATTTAGAACATTTTACTTACACTTGTAACTTGTAATTTTGCTTAAAGCTTCCACTAACCAAAGTGTTCTTCCACCACAAGATAACCACTCATAATTAAACCTTCACAAGGCATTACACTTCCATTGTTCACCAACTTTGCACAAGACTTTACCTCACCTCCACCATCACCTTGGTGTATCTAGAAATCATCCATTAGTTCTCTAAATCTCTAAGACTATGCCCAAGGCATCCTAACACTTAAGAACACCTTAATTCACTTTCTTTCATTATCTTAACACTTAACAATTCCTAGTGAAACCTAGGTCATCAACTTCCTTAAAAACACCTAAACTTCTTATTTTCTACTCAAATGTTGACATAGCTCCATTAGTATTTCCTTACACACCAAACACAAGGTTTCTCACCCTTGATCACTCAAGAACATTTATTCACATAAAAATGTTCTTTACACACAACTAAGCCTTAAAATACACTACATAACAATATAGTGCATAATTTAAATTGCTCGGCACTTAGGCCCTTAAATTGCATGGCTCTTAGGCCCTTAAATAACATAAACCTTAAACACTGAATTTCCCACATTTAAATGCCTTCAACCTGCAATTACACACAACAATGCTCCCATGTCCTTTTAGTCCACCTTGTGGATAGTTTTTCTAGCTCATTTCCCATTGGCTCTTTAGATTATTTATTAAGCATATATAGCTCAATTTCCTAGTACAATAAACCACATTAAGAGAGGTCATTTACCTCTTTGTTTTCCAAGCTTTCTCACTTGTTTTCTCTTGTTTTTCTTGATTGAAAATCGGCAAGGAGCTTTATCACTTGTCAACCTTCTAACCAATACACATATAAGGGTAATGAGCATTAAGTTTAAATACCCAAACTCATGGATAAATCCTAGATTACAAGAAGTGTTTAAAAACACTAAAATTGATGTTTACCTTTAGAATTTGAAAGATAGCTTGGATAAGTAGTAAGATAGGACTCCTCCTAGTCCATTGGAGATCAATTCAAGCTAAATGAAGAACAAGAAAATACACCATTAAAGGGTGAATTTTCGGCCATATAAGAAAATAAAGGGAACATGGATTTTCTTTGATCTTTATTACCTCAAAACAAAGGAGAACAACAATATGAAAAAGATGAGCTTTTCCCTCTTCAATGGAGATTCTTCATGGCACCAAAATGGAGTTCTTGAAGATTTGAAAAGATAGAAGTGAAGAGCTTGGTCTAACTAAGACAAATATGGTCTTAGAATTTGATTTGGAGCATTAATGAACATTTGGTGTGCAATTGAAGTTGGAGAAGAGAGGTGCTGCACCATGAACGGTTTTGGTTGGGAGAATGGAGAAGATGACGGTGGGAACAAGAGGAAATGAAGAAAGGTGAGGAGAGAGACAAAGTTTGAAGATATTTATGTTATAAAGCAAATAGTAACTTTACTTTATTTTCTTTTACTTTTCTTAGTTGGATGGCCAAGTATGGTGACTCACACCACTAAAACCGTGCCCCCTTACATATTAGAGATATTTATGGTCTTTGTTGACCAAATAATTGACTTATGTTGACTTAAGTCAAAACTAGTACTATTTGAGCACTATTCACAAACTAAGGCACATATTTGTGAAATTTTTGATTTCCCATTGATTAGGCTTCCTAATGTGATACTAAGTAGTACACATGTTAATTAAAGAGTAATGATGGTCATTTAGCCACTCAAAACTCATTTACAAGACAATTTTTCAAAAATGTGCTTTAAGGCTCCTAAAGCAATTTTGTGTTTTAACTTGTTTCAAGCTTGGTTTTCTTTAGTAATTGATTTAATATGTTCATTAACATATAAATAAGGTTTGGTAAGGTTATTAGGTCTTAACCAAACTTATCCCATGCTTAGAGCACATTTTCGCAATATTGGCTTTAAGGTATTTATTTGTGTTTTGTTTGGTTTAATTGTCTACCAAAGTTTCCTAGGACTTAATTATCCTTATTAAATCATAATTGAATATTACTAAGTCTTGGTAGGCTCTTTGGGTCCCAACCAAGTCACTACAAGCTAAGAGCATGTTTTGCTCAAGCTGTGTCTTAGTGCTTTATGTGTTTTATATGGTTTAAGTGTACACTGACGTTTCTAGGGCCTTTTTAGCCTTCAAATACCATAGTTTAAATTTTTAAAACATATCAAGGTTTGGGGTATTTCAGTGCCTGTGAAAAGCTTCACAAGGATGTGTCATTTAATATCAAGCGACTCAATCTTATCCTGAGGAAACGAAGAAAAGCTGAAAAAATCTGGTTCAAAAAAGGGACCCAAGTATATTGGTTCCCAAAAGTCCTAAGTGATTTTTTGCAGGTGGAAGCGAGCGTGGAGATGGACTATGTGTGAAATACCCCTAATCTTTAAAATATAATTAAATGATCTATTAATGATCTAAGATGATTATTAAACATCTAAATATTATTGGGGAACAATCTAAAAGATCTCAACAAGGCAAAACACGCCTTAAGATCGGTAAAGCCAAAATTGTGCTTTAAGACACCATAAAGGTTGTATGACCCCAAATAGGATCCAAAGTGGATTCCTAAGTATTATAATGAAGTAAGGAACACAACAAAACCGTCTCAAGGAGAACTAAGCCCAGGAGCACCCTGTGACACAAAAATGTGCGCTAAAACTCCTTAAAGCACGTTTTTGTGAGATTGCCTTTTAAATTGATTTTTAATGGGCTTAAAAATTATAATTATCCTTAAATATGATATTTAATCATAATATTATATCATATTAGGAATTTAATTCCAGAAATTTACGAATTTTTACAAATTTAATATTAAAATATTAATAAAACCCTAAAGTGGGGCCCGCATGAGTCAAATTGACCAAGTATGGTCAATGGTCAATTAATTGACCCACTTGGACCATGGAAATCGGCTGCAATAAGAGAGGAGCAGCATAAGTCCTTGATTGACAATAATCCTACCTAATACTTTACTTTTGAAAATTAAGTTACTTTTTACATTATTTCAACATTACCTATCTTCTCCTTCCTCCTTGTCCGATTTCTTCTGCCCAGCCGAGCTCTCCCTTCCTTTGAAGCTTCAAAGCTTGTTCTTGAACATGGAAGGCAAACTAGCTCCTAAGTCTTAAGGTAAGTGTTTTAATGTCATTTTTAGCCTTTTTTCTTCATCTCTTCACTACCAACACCTAGATTTCGTGGCTCATCAATTCCTATGGCTTATTCTCAGTATTCTAAGGTTAGAACAAGAGCTAAACTCGGTTGAGACCAGTAGAGGGACCAAGGTTGTTCAAATCTACATTTTAAGGTAAAAACATACCTTAAGCTTCTCAATCTTCCATGCGGTTTCTTCCTTCAATTTTTATGAGTTTATACACTCATAATCTTCATATTTACATACTCATTCAGTTGGTTAGCCATTTGGAGCAAGGGGACCAAGATCCAAGAGAAATACTCTCTTTTAAGGCATTTTTCCAAGGTAAAACCTATAACAAGGTAACATTTCGAGATCTAACTATTTCCTATGTCAATATGGTGGATCTAACACCTTGTGGTGTGTTTGGTTCAGGTCAAAACCACTTAGAACTTCCCTTGCATTTTTAAGGTGATTTTTGCCTTAAATCTTACATTAATTATTCCTTATGGTTAAGCTCAAGCTTGGAGTGTAACCATATCTTGTTTTTGTGTATTAAACATGTCTAAATCATGTGGTGATTTTTCCTACAAGGGGCGAGAGCATACAAGGAAATCAAGGTATAAACACCTTAAACTTATGATTTTTGTAATTTAAGATATATATATATAGATATATATATATATATATATATATATGGCCGAGAGTGAAACTTCATATATAGGTCATATTGACCTAAAAATGGAAAAAAATGGCTAAGATAAATTAAGCTAGTCATTTAAGAGATTTAATTAACATAATGGTCAAATTATGACATTATGTGGAAAAATAATTAAATCTAAGTGAGGCCGATACATATGCTATATTTTGAGACATTTATTGTGTAATTATTTTGCAAGTTCAAGGTTGTAATAAGGCCATGTCATTAGGCCATTTTAATTTAAGTTTATAAGCTTATTTAGTTTTATTTATGCTTATAATTAAAATTGGGGCCAATTCGTAATTACTAGGAATTAGAAAGCCGTGGGCTTAATTTAGAGCAATTTAGGGTTTTTAAATGAATTTAATAAAAATTATAACATTTTATAAAGTTTTGGGTCAAAATTGTAAAAATAGAAAAGTATAGGTTATTATTAGTAATTACCGAAAAATTGGTTCCCATTTGGTATTAGGAGTCAAAGTTGACTATATAGGAGACTTTGACCAAGTTTGGAAATTTAAGAAATTAAAATACTACCTTATAATAAGATACTTATTAAATTGTAAAAGATTTATAAGATTTGGGTAGTAATGTAATTACCGAGACTTAAGGGTGCTAAATGGAGTTTAGTAAAGTCCTTAAGTTATTAGAAATTTTTAGAAGTTTATTTGGTTAAATTTGGAGTTCATATGAATTATATAAGTATAATATATGGTATTTTATAACATTGTTACAAATAGGTAACAAATGTATAGAAACGAGATTTAGAGGAAAAATAAGGTTAGGAATGTTATTATAACCTTTTGGTATAGTTTGGTAATTTTTGGAATTATATATAAGGTTTTATAAATATATGTATAATATATAGTTTTAATGGAATTAGAAAACTATGTATTATAAATTGGATGGAATTGTGATTTATAGAAGTTTAGTGGTGAGTAATGGAACCGAAAATATAAGGGGCTATTGGTATTTTATAAACAAAATATACTATAAGTTATAATTTTTTTAATGACTTAAATGTCATAAGATATGTTATATAACTAGAATGTAACATTATATTAATTAAGTGGTGGATTTTGTAAATATTTAAGAACATAGGTGCTGTTCGAAAATATTAACATTTTTAAATGGAATTTATAATATGGTTTTAATGTTATAAGAATTATAACATTTATAATATAAGAGGTATTCATTAAAAAGAATGAATATAGATTATAAGACTTACCATATAATAAATAGTTCCATAATACACATATATAAATAAATATATGTAATGGTGTAGAAAATGTGATGTGATTCAATAATTATAAATTATCATAATTAAAATGATAATAGATAAGGAGAAAAGAATTATAAACATTAGATATGGAAATTCTAATGTTAAGAGTATTCATGGATAATAGGATTTTAAATATTAAAAGTATAGTTTACAAATGAATTATACCACATTGAATTTAAAAAAAAAGAGAAAAGAGACAAACCTTAGAAAAAAAAATACTAAGGTGAGATGTATAGTGCATGACAAAGAATCATACATACAATAAAGAAACAAACTATACGATCTACAAATGTACATTAGTTACATGCGATAACAAAGTCCAACAAATAAGTCTATAATATACAAGAAAGACTACGCATGTAATGTAACACTTTTCCAATCTCGAGTTAAACCAAAAGCCCGACAAACATTGACAGTTAATAACGGGGGGTTAACCGGGAGTTATTAGTACGGTACGGGGTACCGTAGGATTGTGTTGTTATACGGTATGCTAATCAGTAGCATTATGTATTGTTTAGACTGTTAGAGACTACACAAGGAGCATAGGATCTTGCTGATTCATACTCCACCGTAATACATCAGGGTGAACGGTATGTTGTTATGTGTCTCTGATTGTCTCTGAGGGCTTCCTCAGTTCAGACTTCTGTGTGATCTGTGATAAGATTGTTTGTCTGAATGTGATAATTAATATGCATGAATTGTATATTTATAGCTGCTTATTATTTACTGTTGTTGAGTTAACAGTATTGGTTCGTATATATGAACCCGTATATAAAAACGAACTAGCGGCTATGGTGCTATCTTATATGAAATATAAGGATCGTCAGAAAAACGTTGTAGCACTAGGATAATAAGATATACATATTATCCGAGACTTTTATACGGAGCATTGGCCTTTCTATACGCCGCTCTCGTATCTAACACTGGATCCCGAGTTTACAGACTCCGGATTGGACTAATGACCTTAGTCTGCTGTGTTAGGAAAATTTGGTAATGCGATGCGATGGAATAAATAATTAATTAAAGAGGAAAGTAAAGCCAAGAGGATGTGGCTCTTGGTGCGCGCTGTGATCACAAAAACGATACCAGGATGTCCGCGTACGGGTCCGCAAGTATCAAGAAAATTTCCCGTGAGCTAGAATGGCTCGTTGGTCGGAGACTCTACCGTTGGAGTGGCTACTGCCGTGGGTGACCCGCCATAATATATGGTAACTAGAGACATGTCGTTTTAACGAGACATTGTCACTAGGTATAACTGAACAATTAATACAAATGAGAATTATACAGTGGCGAACGATATTGGTTTCTACACCATGGACGAGAATTAATACTTGTTTATACTCTCGTTGTTTCGCTTGTTGTTCATTGGTTATACTTGTGGTATATTATGTTGTGGTTGTGTTATTGTATGGATATTACTGTTAATTGTTTACAGTTTTAAATATTAAAACGGTATTGCATGTAATGAACCTCATGCTCTCGACCAAATAATTGAGGGGTCTTTGGGGGCATGACGGGGCATGTGATGACATACTCAGCAGGGGCTGATTCCATACCACAAACCATCTTTATTTCAGGTGATTAGCTGGTGGGTCGCAGCGAGACGTGACCATTGTGATATTACAGTTGTTGGTTTAGACTGGTACGGTGTGATACTCAGGTTGTTTTGGACTCGGGTTGTTTAACCGAGGTGTATTTGGTTTAGATGCTCACGGTCTGTAATAATGTTGATGTTAGTTTGTTTTAAGTTGTTTAAGTTCTACTATCTATCTCTTGTGGTCACTGCGGGAATACGTTTCGCAAGTTGATTATCAGGTAAATCGTTATCACCCGTATGGGCGAGTGATAACAGTGACACCATTAGGGCGATAGTTTATTATTTACCGCTGCGAGATATTATTGTGCGCGACTTTATAGGATTACTAGGAACCGATTTAGTAGGGGTGTTACAAAAGTGGTATCAGAGCGGAGTACCGCTCTGATTACAAGAGATAGTAGTTTAAGTACCGTGAGCCTAGGTTATTTACACACCAGTACCAAGAGATAGTGTAAATGATTTGAGTTAAGATATGGTAAGGAAAGAAAGACGGTATTTATACCAAGAGCTGACTTTGGTTTGAATTCTTCAGATGTCTTCCGGGAGGCGATCAGCAGGTAGAGGAGGTGGTGGAAGAGGCGGCGGGCCTGGAGCAGGTCCTCCGGAGGCCCCAGCCGTGGGCGTGGCTGAGACGGTAGCTGCCGTCTTCGCTCAGCTAGCCCAGATGGGAGGTATCCATATAGGAGCACCACCTGCACCACCGGTAGTCCCACCCGTACCCGCACCTAGAGAGCCGAATTGGCTGAAGAGCGTAGCTGACACGCGAGTACCTACCTATGATGGAGTTGCTGACCCCACTGTCTGGAGAGATCATGTTGAGCACGAGAAGGCCTTCGATGCCATACACGTGCCTGCTGAGCACCGAGTCGATATAGCAGCCTTTCACCTGAAGGACGCTGCCAGCACGTGGTGGAGGTCCGTGAAGGCACATTATCTTGCTATAGAGGGTTTTGGATGGACTGGTTTGTGGAGTTGTTGAGAGAGAAGTACTATCCTGCTCATCTGAAGCAGAGGAAGAGGGAGGAGTTTGAGTCCTGAGGCAGGGTAGTATGACAGTAGATCAGTACTACTCCTTGTTTATTGGGCTCTTGGACTTCGTCCCAGGAGTTGTTTATTCTGATGCTGTGAAAGTAGAGAAGTTTAGAGGCGGGTTGAGATATGCTATTAAGGCCGCCATGGGTGCTACCTTGTACCCTACGGTTCAGGTAAAACTAATTGACAGTTTGTACCTTATAACTCAGTTTGATTTGTTACAAGTTCGGGGAACTCATTGATGTATTACAGGAGTGTTATGACGCCGCTTCTCGGACTGAGATGATGGTGAACAGCCGGGAGGACGGCCAGGGGCAGAAGCGTAAGGCCCCAGAGAAAGAGGCAGAGACTGAGGCTGGAGGCGGAGGCAGTAAGGGCTGGAAGTAAGAACCACCAAGTTATTTAATCCATTTAAATTACTTACTTACTGCCTGCTTTTATACCTGCTAATCCTGACACTTTGACGATCACAGGAAGAAGAAGTTCTCCTGGAGGGAGAAGAAGAAGGAGCAGGCCAGCCAAAAGGGTAAAGACAAGGTCCCGTTGCTGACCGGGCCTACCTACGATGTGCAGCCTCTTAGATCTGTACCCCCTAAGGGTAAGCGATCTAACCTTGTGAATAAATTGTGTACTACACTACCCATTACCATCCTTGTACTAACCTGAGTGTGATATGATAATAGGTTCTGCACCCCAGCGCCACTTTCACTGCAAGCGCTGTGGTAAAGACCACCCGGGTGTCGACTGCACCGGGCAAGCGGTGGACTGCCACCATTGTGGAAAGAAGGGCCACAGGTCGTTCGAGTGCTTTGCTAATCCTGATAGCCGAGCGTACCGCCCGCAGAAGGGGACTCAGGGCGCACCTACTGGAGGAGGTGGAGCCCGAGGTGGCCAGAGGGGGCCGCCCCCAAGCCCAGAGAGGGCAGCAGCAGCAGCAGCAGCCGCAGCAGCAGAACCAGGGCCAGAGGAACCCGCCGGGCAACCGTATGCTGAATGCAGCGGGAGCTTCAGGCGCTGGCACTAGTACCCAGCGCGGTGAAGGTTAGCATTTGAAACCTTAACCATTGTATGAAAGCATGACTAAGTGTTAAACGTTTTACCTTGGCATGAATGGGTGTTTAAATTACCGTTTTAGATAAACAACTTACCTAGGAAACCTTTTACCTCTTAGGAGACTTCGATATCTGCTATCCCACACTTACAAGACAGAGATCACCTAGACCCGTGGAAGAAAGACGGGAGTACCCTAGTGAGTTGTGTCATGTAGTCAGACCGGGCATGATACTTCTCAGAGAATTCCTAACCCTAGATGAGCAAATCACCATAGTGAATGAGTGTAGAGCTTTGGGTAAGGGCATAGGAGGTTTTTATACCCCTGTTTTACTAGTGGTTCTAGAATGAAACTGCACATGATGTGCTTAGGGAAGATTGGGATCCACAAGCTAGGGTTTATCGAGAGGTGAGGATGGTAGGTGACGTATCTATACCTAGTATACCTGAGAGTTTCCTTACCTTGGTGAGAGAAACGCAATGGATATTGCTCAAGACTGTGAGGTTATCCATTACCCGACATGACACCTGACGTTTGCATCATCAATTACTATGAACAGGGAGGGAAGCTTGGAATGCACCAGGACCGTGATGAGACGACCGAGTCCATCACCAGGGAATACCAGTTGTATCTTTTTCCATCGGCGATGATGCTGAGTTCATTATGGAGACCAGAAGAGGATGGATCTAGCAGCAAGATCATCCTCAAGTCTGGGGATGTGTTAGTATTTGGTGGAGATCGAGACTTGTATATCATGGTATTAAGAGCATTAAGCTCAATACCGCACCACCAACTCTAGTGTGAATGATACCCACATCCGACCCGGCCGTTTAAATTTGACCTTCAGACAGTACTGATGTAATAGTAGTAGTTAAGTGTGTAACCTTGTATAATACAGTTGGAATGAATAAAATAAGAGTTTCTACCTTCAAGTATATGTGTTCAGTTTTGTTGATACCAATAATTCATAACTTCAGGCCATAGAAATGGAAAGGAAGGTACCATCTGCATCCTAGACATGGCGCAAGCCAAGGAGTCTGGTAATGTCATCACAGGTATGACAATTACAAACAACAGTAAACTAGTGATTTATTGGGACTCGATGCTAATACGAGAGGTGATCTCAGGTACCTTTCCTATTGATGGTGTTAGTGCTTCCGTACTGTTCGACTCAGGGGCTTCGCATTCTTTTATTTCCTCGACGTTTGCTAAGAAACTGGGGGCCACCCCCGAACAGCTTTCAGACTTGCAGTCACCCTTCCTTCGAAGGAGAAAGTAGGTTGCACCAGACAGTATACAGGGTTAGAGATCAGCATTATGACTGAGACCTTCCCCATTGATCTGATTGAGTTCAAGAACTTGGGTTTTGACATCATAGTGGGCATGGATTGGCTACAGAAGCATAGGGGCCGCCTTCATTGTGCAGAGCATCGACTACTACTGAAGGGGCCGAGCGGCAAGACAGTGTCATACCGCAGTGTGAGGAGAGAGCCGACTGTCAAGATCGTGTCAGCATTATCCCTGATGAAGGATGTTAGGAAGGGCCGACAAGCCTTCCTCTGTTATGTACAGGACACGAGACAGAGCGACGTGACGGACGTAGACATTCCAGTCGTGGTAGATTTTCCCGACCTATTTCCTGATGAGCTGCCAGGCATGCCACCTGTGCGCGAGGTTGAGTTCGCCGTCGATTTGTTGCCAGGTACGGGCCCCATTGCTAAGGCACCCTACCGTATGGCACCGGCTGAGATGAGGGAGCTGAAGCTACAACTGGAGGACCTCCTCGACAAGGGATTCATTCGACCTAGTGTTTCTCCTTGGGGTGCTCCAGTGCTGTTCGTCAAGAAGAAGGACGGCAGTATGCGACTCTGCATCGACTACCGCGAGCCCCTTAATGCGGTTACAGTCAAGAACAAGTAACCCATTACCACGGATAGATGATTTTTTGATCCAACTGAGAGGAGCCAGTGTGTTCTCGAAGATAGACCTCAGATCTGGCTACCATCAGATTAGGATTGCAGAGGGTGACATTGAGAAGACAGCTTTCCGGACACGGTATGGACACTACGAGTTCACCGTTATGCCATTCGGACTGACGAATGTGCCAGCCATATTCATGGACTTGATGAACCGACTTTTTAGAGAGTATCTTGATAGTTCAGTTGTAGTCTTCATCGACGATATTCTGATCTATTCAAAGACCAAGGAAGACCATGAGTTGCATTTGAGACAGGTGTTGAATATTATGAGAGAGAACCAGCTGTATGCCAAACTCTCTAAGTGTGAGTTCTGGTTAGACAGCGTGTCATTTCTAGGACACATTATATCAGCTAGCGGCATATCTGTAGATCCTGCTAAGATTGAGGCAGTGAAGAGTTGGCCAAGGCCGAAGACAGTCACAGACGTCCGTAGCTTTCTAGGTTTGGCAGGGTATTATCGAAGATTCGTGAAGGACTTCTCCAAGGAAGCCAAACCGATGACTAATCTAATGAAGAAGGAATCCCAGTTCTTATGGTCTGTAGAGTGTGAGCAGTCCTTCAGACGCTGAAGGATCTCCTGACATCAGCGCCCGTTCTTACTATCCCTGAGGGCACTGATGGGTTCGAGGTATACTATGATGCCTCTGGAACCGGTCTAGGCTGTGTGTATACAGCACGGGAAGGTAGTTGTTTACGCATCCCGACAGCTGAAAAAGCATGAGGTGAATTACCCCACACACGACCTTGAGTTAGGCGCAGTAGTCTTCGCTTTGAAGATCTGGCGACATTATTTGTATGGTGTGACAGTCACTATCTACTCTGATCACAAGAGTCTACAGCATCTCTTCTCGCAGAAGGAGCTGAACATGCGACAGAGAAGATGGGTCGAGTTCTTGAAGGACTACGATATAGACCTGAGGTACAAAGAGGGCAAGGCGAATGTGGTAGCTGATGCCCTGAGCCGCAGAGCTCATTCATTGTTCACTTTATTAGCAAACAAGCAGTATGATTGATGAGATATGAGCTGCACAGGAGAGTGATCACTATATGCAGAGTATCAGGCGAAAATGATAGATGGTTGCTTTGAGAGGCTAAAATATGACTTCGAACTGTGCGATGATGGCATGATTCGACTGAAGGGCCGTTTGTGGTATTCCGGAGTCGTCTCCTGACCTGAAGGAGAAGATACTCCAGGAGGCTCATTGCTCGTCCTTATCCGTCCACCCTGGTTCGTCAAAGATGTATAAGGACTGAAGGTTCATTTCTGGTGGAGCGGGATGAAGAAGGATGTAGCTGAGTATGTGGCTAGATGCTTGACCTGTCAGAAGGTTAAGTTTGAGCATAGGAGACCGGAGGTTTAGTGCAGTCTATGCCTATTCCTTGTTGGAAGTTCGAGGACATTTCGATGGATTTCGTTGTCGGTCTCCCACCGACTAAGGGAGGACTGAACACGATTTGGGTCATTATGGACCGTCTGACGAAGGTGGCAAAATTTGTTGCTATGAAGGATACCTGGAACGTTCCGAAGTTAGCGGATTTGTTCCAGAAGGAGGTGATCCGGCACCATGGTGTGCCAAAGACTATTGTTTCTGATAGGGACCCTCGATTTTTGTCCAGATTCTGGGGACAGGTTCAGGAAGCCTTGGGTACAAAGTTGAAGTAGTATGGCATTCCATCCACAGACGACGGTCAGAGTGAGAGGACCATCCAGACACTGGAGGACATGCTGAGAGCATGTGCCTTAGATTTTCAGGGGAGCTGGTTAGAGCGTCTACACTTGATAGAGTTCGCCTACAACAACAACTACCACTCCTCGATACAGATGCCACCATTTCAGGCACTTTATGGTAGACCATGTAGGACTCCTTTATGCTGGGATGAGGCCAGCGAGACTACGCTTCTAGGACCTGAGTACCTAGAGCAGATTAAGGAGGATGTCCTACAATTAGGAAGAACATGAGGGCAGCTCAGGACCGGCAGAAAGCAAATGCAGACACCAAGAGGAGGGACATTGAGTTCACTACCGATGATATGGTATTCCTTAGAGTGTCACCCATGAAGGGGATATTCCGGTTTGGGCAGAAGGGCAAGTTGAGCCTGAAGTATGTTGGACCTTATGCGATTAGGGAGCGAGTGGGCCCGTTAGCCTACAGACTGGATTTACCAGCAGAGCTCGGGAGGGTGCACGACGTCTTTCACGTTTCACAGTTGAAGAGGTATGTGCCCCATCCATCGCACGTTTTGCAGCCATAGACTTTAGAGTTGGACCCTGCTCACGTTATGAGGAAGTACCACTCCGCATTCTCGACACGAAGACGAGGCAGACTAGGAACAAGACCGTCAGTATGGTCAAGGTTCTCTGGTCGAACCATGAGGTGGAGGAGGCTACATGGGAGTTAGAGGACTCCATGAGAGCGAAGTACCCAGCACTCTTCGAGTAGTAGCTGTGATACTTGTACGGGTTCGTGGTCAAACCCTTTTTAAGGGGGGTAGACACCACTTGGCTTGCGCACATGTTGTGCATTAGGTCTTGTTTTTTGTTGTGTTTGTTGGTATGCGTCATACATATCGTTATGTATGCGTCATACATGTCGTTGGTGATTGGATGTGTTGATACACTTTATGTATGTATGTGCCTTGGGCACCTGGTTGAATGTTATAGTACCGCTGAGTACTTTTGATTGATGAGTTGGATGTGCACCTTGTTTAGTGCTGTGATATGAATGAGTTATACCATGAGTTTGATTATTTGATATATGATGCATGCATAGACTAGGTCTGAACCTAGTGGGAGTTACTCCCTAGCAATGGACTGTTTGGTTACTTAGTGGAACTTGATTCCTTAGGTGAACTGTAGAGGATTAAGGACTTCAGGACGAAGCCTTTTTAAGGGGGGTAGACTGAAATACCCCTAATCTTTAAAATATAATTAAATGATCTATTAATGATCTAAGAGGATTATTAAACATCTAAATATTATTGGGGAACAATCTAAAAGATCTCAACAAGGCAAAACACGCCTTAAGATCGGTAAAGCCAAAAAATGTGCGTTAAGACACCATAAAGGTTGTATGACCCCAAATAGGACCCAAAGTGGATTCCTAAGTATATAATGAAGTAAGGAACACAACAAAACCGTTCTCAAGGAGAACTAAGCCCAGGAGCACCCTGTGACACAAAATGTGCGCTAAAACTCCTTAAAGCACGTTTTTGTGAGATTGCCTTTTAAATTGATTTTTATGGGCTTACAAATTATAATTATCCTTAAATATGATATTTAATCATATTATATCATATTAGGAATTTAATTCCAGAAATTTACGAATTTTTACAAATTTAATATTAAAATATTAATAAAACCCTAAAGTGGGGCCCGCATGAGTCAAATTGACCAAGTATGGTCAATGGTCAATTAATTGACCCACTTGGACCATGGAAATCGGCTGAAATAAGAGAGGAGGCAGCATAAGTCCTTGATTGACAATAATTCCTACCTAATACTTTACTTTTTGAAAATTAAGTTACTTTTTACATTATTTCAAACCTTATCTATCTTCTCCTTCCTTCCTTGTCCGATTCTCTTCTGCCCAGCCGAGCTATCCCTTCCTTTGAAGCTTTCAAAGCTTGTTCTTGAACATGGAAGGCAAACCTAGCTCCTAAGTCCTTAAGGTAAGTGTTTTAATGTCATTTTTAGCCTTTTTCTTCATCTCTTCACTACCAACACCTAGATTTCGTGGCTCATCAATTCCTATGGCTTATTCTCAGTATTCTAAGGTTAGAACAAGAGCTAAACTCGGTTGAGACCAGTAGAGGGACCAAGGTTGTTCAAATCTACATTTTAGGTAAAACATACCTTAAGCTTCTCAATCTTCCATCCGTTTTCTTCCTTCAATTTTTATGAGTTTATACACTCATAATCTTCATATTTACATACTCATTCAGTTGGTTAGCCATTTGGAGCAAGGGGGACCAAGATCCAAGAGAAATACTCTCTTTTAAGGCATTTTCCAAGGTAAAACCTAATAACAAGGTAACATTTCGAGATCTAAATATTTCCTATGTCAATATGGTGGATCTAACACCTTGTGGTGTGTTGGTTCAGGTCGAAACCACTTAGAACTTCCCTTGCATTTTTAAGGTGATTTTTGCCTTAAATCTTACATTAATTATTCCTTATGGTTAAGCTCAAGCTTGGAGTGTAACCATATCTTGTTTTTGTGTATTAAACATGTCTAAATCATGTGGTGATTTTTCCTACAAGGGGCCGAGAGCATACAAGGATAAATCAAGGTATAAACACCTTAAACTTATGATTTTTTAATTTCAAGTATATATATATATATATATATATATATATATATATATATATATGGCCGAGAGTGAAACTTCATATATAGGTCATATTGACCTAAAAATGGAAAAAAATGGCCAAGATAAATTAAGCTAGTCATTTAAGAGATTTAATTAACATAATGGTCAAATTATGACATTATGTGGAAAAAAATTAAATCTAAGTGAGGCCGAATACATATGCTATATTTTGAGACATTTATTGTGTAATTTATTTTGCAAGTTCAAGGTTGTAATAAGGCCATGTCATTAGGCCATTTTAATTTAAGTTTATAAGCTTATTTAGTTTTATTTATGCTTATAATTAAAATTGGGGCCAATTCGTAATTACTAGGAATTAGAAAGCCGTGGGTAATTTAGAGCAATTTAGGGTTTTTAAATGAATTTAATAAAAATTATAACATTTTATAAAGTTTTGGGTCAAAATTGTAAAAATAGAAAAGTATAGGTATTATTGTAATTACCGAAAAATTGGTTCCCATTTGGTATTAGGAGTCAAAGTTGACTATATAGGAGACTTTGACCAAGTTTGGAAAATTTAAGAAATTAAAATACTACCTTATAATAAGATACTTATTAAATTGTAAAAGATTTATAAGATTTGGGGTAGTAATGTAATTACCGAACTTAAGGGTGCTAAATGGAGTTTAGTAAAGTCCTTAAGTTATTAGAAATTTTTAGAAGTTTATTTGGTTAAATTTGGAGTTCATATGAATTATATAAGTATAATATATGGTATTTTAACATTGTTAAATAGGTAACAAATGTATAGAAACCGAGATTAGAGGAAAATAAGGTTAGGAATAATTTATAACCTTTTGGTATAGTTTGGTAATTTTTGGAATTATATAAGGTTTTATAAAGATATGTATAATATATAGTTTTAATGGAATTAGAAAACTATGTATTATAAATTGGGATTGAATTGTGATTTTATAGAAGTTTAGTGGTTATAATGAAAGCCGAAAATATAAGGGGCTATTGGTATTTTATAAACAAATATAACTATAGGTTATAATTGTTTTAATGACTTAAATGTCATAAGATATGTTATATAACTAGAATGTAACATTATATTAATTAAGTGGTGGATTTTGTAAATATTTAAGAACATAGGTGCTGTTCGAAAATATTAACATTTTTAAATGGAATTTATAATATGGTTTTAATGTTATAAGAATTATAACATTTATAATATAAGAGTATTCATTAAAAGAATGAATATAGAGATAAGACTTACCATATAATAAATAGTTCCATAATACACATATATAAATAAATATTGTAATGGTGTAGAAAATGTGATGGTTCAATAATTATAAATTATCATAATTAAAATGATAATAGATAAGGAGAAAAGAATTATAAACATTAGATATGGAAATTCTAATGTTAAGAGTATTCATGGGATAATAAGGATTTAAATATTAAAAGTATAGTTTACAAATGAATTATACCACATTGAATTAAAAAAAAAAAAAGAGACAAACCTTAGAAAAATAAATACTAAGGTGAGAGTATAGTGCATGACAAAGGATCACACATACAATAAAGAAACAAACTATACGATTACAAATTATAGTTACATGCGATAACAAGTAACAATAACTATTAATATACAACAAGACTACGCATGTAATATAACACTTTTCCAATCTCGAGTTAAACCAAAACCCGACAAACATTGATAGTTAATAACGGGGGGTTAACCGGGAGTGTTAGTGACGGTACGGGGTACCGTAGGATTGTGTTGTTATACGGTATGCTAATCAGTAGCATTATGTATTGTTTAGATTGTTAGAGACTACACAAGGAGCATAGGATCTTGCTGATTCATACTCCACCGTAATACATCAGGGTGAACGGTATGTTGTTATGTGTCTCTGATTGTCTCTGAGGGCTTCCTCAGTTCAGACTGTGTGATCTGTGATAAGATTGTTTGTCTGAATGATAATTAATATGCATGAATTGTATTTTATAGCTGCTTATTATTACTGTTGTTGAGTTAACAGTACGGTTCGTATATATGAACCTATATATAAAACGAACTAGCGGCTATGGTGCTATCTTATATGAAATATAAGGATCGTCAGAAAAACGTTGTAGCACTAGGATAATAAGATATACATATTATCCGAGACTTTTATACGGAGCATTGGCCTTTCTATACGCCGCTCTCGTATCTAACACTGGATCCCGAGTTTACAGACTCCGGATTGGACTAATGACCTTAGTCTGCTGTGTTAGAAAATTTGGTAATGCGATGCGATGGAATAAATAATTAATAAGATGGAAAGTAAAGCCAAGAGGATGTGGCTCTTGGTGCGCGCTGTGATCACAAAAACGATACCAGGATGTCCGCGTACGGGTCCGCAAGTATCAAGAAAATTTCCCGTGAGCTAGAATGGCTCGTTGGTCGGAGACTCTACCGTTGGAGTGGCTACTGCCGTGGGTGACCCGCCATAAATATGGGTAACTAGAGACATGTCGTTTTAACGAGACATTGTCACTAGGTATAACTGAACAATAATACATTGAGAATTATACAGTGGCGAACGATATTGGTTTCTATACCATGGACGAGAATTAATACTTGTTTATACTCTCGTTGTTTCGCGTTGTTCATTGGTTATACTTGTGGTATTTATATGTTGATGGTTGTGTTATTGTATGGATATTACTGTTAATTGTTTTACAGTTTTAAATATTAAAACGGTATTGCATGTAATGAACCTCATGCTCTCGACCAAATAATTGAGGGGTCTTTGGGGGCATGACGGGGCATGTGATGACATACTCAGCAGGGGCTGATTCCATACCACAAACCATCTTTATTTCAGGTGATTAGCTGGTGGGTCGCGAGACGTGACCATTGTGATATTACGGTTGGTTTAGACTTGGTACGGTGTGATACTCAGGTGTTTTGGACTCGGGTTGTTTAACCGAGGTGTATTTGTTTAGATGCTCACGGTCTGTAATAATGTTGATGTTAGTTGTTTTTTAAGTTGTTTAAGTTCTATCTATCTCTTGTGGTCACTGCGGGAATACGTTTCGCAAGTTGATTATCAGGTAAATCGTTATCACCGTATGGGCGAGTGATAACAGTGACACCATTAGGGCGATAGTTTATTATTTTACCGCTGCGAGATATTATTGTGCGCGACTTTATAGGATTACTAGGAACCGATTTAGTAGGGGGTGTTAAATGTGTACTTGGAGAGGGTGCTCACAACTGGAAATCCCGACAAATTCAGTCGCTTTATCCTACAAAGGAGGTAGGTCATCTTTGGAAACACACCAGGTGAAATGTGGAGTTGGCACCATAGGTAACCCCTCCAAGTTTAAGGTAGATGGAGTCATCTGGTCACTGGGACTTCAACCTATCTGTTAAGCATTTTTCAAATTTGTGAAAGATTCAATTTAGTACTTCTCTCATATGTCGTTTGCAAAGTTTTTGATGAACGTCCAAGATCTCTAGAGCCACAGGGACGTAAAGAAGGTAATATGTACAGATACTGTCCTAAATGCCTTCAATTCGGACGACCAAGTCTGCTATGTGCTCGCTTTCAAGCAGCACCCAGATAGTCCCATCTCGGCGGTCAAGCGAATCTTTCGATCTTAAAAGAACCATCAACTTATCTATGCTAATTCGTTCCCCTATATTACTTTATCTGGTTTTAGTGATTCTGATTGGAAGATTCCCTCTATGATCGAAAGAGTGCATCTAGCAATGCACAATTCCTTGGTCCATGCTTAGTCTCTTGGCCCTCTAAAGCAAAATTTTGCTGAGATCAATGGTATTTCTGTGATAAAATTGCACATGTAAAACCTCGGAACCAATCCAATATTCGAGAACCAGACACATTGAATAGTTTCCATTTCTTGAAGGACTGTGTCGAGGAAAAGGTAATTAACTTGACTTTGTTCCAATAAGGATCAGCTGAGCAGATATCTTTGCCAAGCCTCTTCCTACCACCGATTCGAGGCACTCCGTTCAAATTGGAATGACAAATCAACGTTAAGACGGGAGCTCTCTTCTTCTTTGGCTGTATAATTAGAGGTGTGTTTTTTGCATACTGTTTGAGTCAATCCGTGTTCTCATATTGATAGACTGTTCTGCCTTTTGTCCTTTTTGATTTTCTCCACAAAAAAAGGAGAGAGGACAAAGGCAAGGTACTCGCTAATTGTTTCTCCTGACCCAAAACGGAAACCTCGTCCACTCGGTTATTAAGCCTTTAAGGGTGCTTTATCACCTAATTCCAAGGATGCGAAAACCTGGGAAGTTGGCCCAAATGTTACATGGGTGGAGAGAACGAGGGGGATGGAGACAGTCCCTGTGTGCTAAAACTTGTTAAAATATTTATGAATTGCACAAATAGAGATAAATCTTCAAAAATACAATGCAATTGCAACAGGGATCATTCAAGTTATGAGTATGTGCAATGAAGGTATTGTGGAATATGACACATAATTCTTGCCCCTTGTCGTCTATGAGTATGTTTACGTTATGGATACAGTCTATTTGTTTTTTAATGTATGGGTTGACTTAGACTCTGTTGCAAACTTCTCTTACTGATGACAGTAAAAAGGGGGAAGTAGTGAATCCCGTCTCTCTACGAACGGGTCACTCTGGCTATGTTCTGGATTGACTCTATCTCTGTGTGACTAGGTCTTAGGTGTTGGATATTCTGTTTCATTTTACTCTGTTGGTACTAGATCATGTTGGTTGCAGTTTTCTTAACTTAGTCTTATATTCCATTTTTCCAATCTCTCTTAGTAGGTTGTGGTTTGCCAAAATTGTGCTCATCGATTCAGGGGGAACTCTAACAAGAGTTACTCAATTTATGCTGTGATTAAGGGGGAACCTGGATAGGGTTGGTTCCCCAAAATTCTTTTTGCTCTTGTCTTGTTTTGCAGATTGACTCATTCGGGATTCACAAAAGAGTTTTGCTATCATCAGCAACAAGGGGGAAACTGTTGGAGTATGAAGGTGTTGCTGAGATAGTCAACCAGATCAAAGACAAGACAGAGTCAGTCAACCTTGAAAGAGCGAGAGAGTCCATCTATGTGAATTCATCAATCAGTTATGAAATTCAAGGAGCAACGTCCACCTAACCATAATAGTCATAAACTATCATCCTTGGCCGAAATTCATGCAAAATGTGAGCAAAATCCAAAGCCTTGACTTTCTGATAATTCGAGGAGTCTGTCGGTCAGTTGCGAAAATTAAGGAGCAAGTACAGCAACTACATTGACTTACAACGGTCATCAACGTTTAGACTTGGACCAAATTTCTCTCAACATGGCACTAATCAGAAGACTTGGCTTCAGCTTCCGAAATATGGCTCCAGCTTCCGAAATTCAAGGAAAGAGTCATTGGTTCCTGAAATTTTGGAACTGACAGAGTCAGTCCACTACATCAGACGTGAAAGTCATAATTGAACGTTGCCAAGTCGTCCAATGGATTGGTAATTGTCGAAATTAAGGGCCAAGGCTTAGCAAACGTTCACAAAGAAGTTAGGACCGGATTTTAAGCAACTACAACGTTCAGATGGCAGATATTTCGGAAGCAGACTCCCTCACCGGCTCCACTATATAAGAGAGTTGTCATTTCGTTTCTCATTGCAGCTTTCTAGAGAGAATCATATAGAGCATTTGTTTAGAGAAAGCTTTACCTATTTTAGAGAGAGAGAGAAAGAAAAGGAGAGAGAGAAGTACTAGATTCGTTTGTGCATATCGACAGAGTCTTTCTAGGTAGGACCTAGTTTTCACTACACTTATCATTGAGCTGATCAGAGATTGTATTGGGTGAGTGAGTGAAACCACGAAGTAGATCTCATCTACTGAGTGGGCATATAGTTGTTTTGTTTGACCAGGAAATAAATAACTTATATTGTGTATCCTGCTGAGTTCGACAGAGTCCTCACCTTTCGAGTGTTAATCCATTTAGCTCCGCTAAGTCTATCTTACTTTGCTACCTTGAGCAACTGCTTCCGCGCACTTAGTTCGACTAAGTGTTTCTACGTCTCAAGTGTTCTCACATATGAAGTTCGATTGAGTGCCTCTACATCACAGAGTGTTTCTTACTTTCCAAGACCGATTAAGTCAAACCAACTCTTAGACTCACACCTTGAGTTGGTTTGAGTCAGCCACCCGATCCTACAGATTAGAACCAAGTTCTCCTGGATTTTCTGGTGGTGCTTTCTTGGCACTATTATCCCTTTCATGCACTCCTTAAAAAAGGATGCTTCCCATGGCCTTTGGAAAGGCAGTCGTCCCATGGGATAGAACTAACCTTAGTTTCCTACTTTCGGATAAGCCACATATAACGTTGCTGTGGATATGGACTAGGAGAATCTCTACGTTTCCCTTAACTATCATTAGCTTTGTTGATGCCGATGACTCTTCTAGCTTTTGTTTTACTTTTAACTACTAAATCATGGTCCTCTAGGGCTGTAACTATTTTTTATTAATATAATGTCTTATTTTTGAAAAAAAGAAACTATAATATATACATTTTAAAGTAGTTTCAAATTGTGTGAATGAAAGCCTAAAAACGTTCCCCTTCCCTGCCGTAAAAGGCTTCTCTTCTTGCCTAATATGGCTTCTTTGTTGGCTTAAAATATATGTGGTGGCGTTTGGGTGTTTTTTTCTTGAAATCTTTTTCTTTTTATCAGTTTGATGATATTGAACTATGATTATATAATTCTAATGTATTATGAGAAAACTTTATTTTTTTGGGAATGAGTTTTAGATACAATCCTAATACAAATTATGGGTGAAGCTATTATTATATATGTGTATAATATTTCATTCACTTAACTAGCTATCTCACTTTTGACATTTTTGGAAGTCCTGAAGTAAGATTTAAAAAATTGTATGCAGTAAAATTATTTTATCTGGGCTCAACAACTAATTAAGAAACATACTTACTTTCCTGAAAGAAAAAACTTGAGAAAAAAACATAACTAAAGTTTTTTTTCGTAATTAATATGCTGAAATATATTAAGGATCAAAGAAGATTACAAACCTAGAATCAGAAGTCAAAAATTTGAAAAATTTATGATCAATTCAATATTTCCTTTTTTAGAGGACCCATTTTTACATTTAAATTATGTGTTAGATATATTGATATCTTACCCCGTTCATCTAGAAATATTGGTTCAAAGTATTCGTTACTGGGTTAAATATGCCTCTTGCTTGCATTTATTGTGAGTCTTTCTTTATGAGTATCATAACTTTAATAGTCTTATTATTCAAAAGAATTCTGTTTACAAATTTTTAAAAACAAGTAAAAGATTCTTCTTGTTACTATATAATTCCCATGTGTGTGAATATCAATCCATCTTCGTTTTTTCTCCGCAACCAATCCTCTAATTTATGATCAACATCTTATGGAGCCTTTCTTGCACGAGTATATTTCTACGGAAAGATAGAATATCTTGGAAAGGGCTTTACTAAGCCTTTATAGAATCTAGGGAGATACTAGATATATAGTATAAAATATGTATTAAAATATCTATTAATTTAATAAGTATCGCTTTATACAGATTCAACCAATGACTATTCACGATTCCTTAATTGAAAGCTATTACACACTCTTTCAACGGTCGTTGCTTATAGGCAAACCTCCTGGCTGTCTCTGCACCCCTACCTCCTTTATCACTGAGTGGTCATTTAGGGGCCTTAGCTTGTGATATGGGTTGTTTCCCTCTCGACGATGAAGCTTATCCCCCATTGTTAATGAAGCATGGGGATCATATTGGAATTGGGACCCAAAGGAAATGTGGGCATTTATCACTTGAATCATATTCTCTATTTATGTAAACTTGTCTAAAACCGCTGATAGGTGGTAGGGGTCGAGTTATTGATGTTAGATGGATTCAGAAGAGGGGGGTTCTAGTTCGAATCCAAGAAACGTATAACTTTTAGTAAGCGGAAGGTTGACCACCCCGAAGATAAGCAGAAGAGTACCCGCATGGGAGAGTTTGGTTCGAATCCCTCCTTGCCCACAACCGGTCCAAAAGGGAAGGACCTTTCCTTCCTGGGGTAGTAAAATCATGATCTCCCGGCCATTGTAGCACGCGTGTCGCCCTGGGCATAAAGGGCATGATGACTTGATGTCATCCTCACCTTCCTTTAGCTTATCACCGGTAGTCTGTTCAGGGTTCCAGGGTCGCTGTTAGTAAAGTTATTACGCGAAAGTGCTAGTGAGGGACAATCCACTTTGACTCGTTTTTATAGTTTACACACCTTTGTATTGCCTCTTCTTACTGTTGCATTTATGTTAATTCACTTCCTAATGATACGTTCTGGTCCCTTATGTTTTATCTTTTATCCCACCCTCAGCAGAATAAAGAAAGGATGGACATTTCTTCCTTTCATTACGATTTTCTACAAGGTAAAAAAATTCGTCGTCATGAATTGAATAATATAACATAGAAGGATCTTTTATCCATCAAGATTTGTTATTTTTTACTATCTAATAAATCACTTAATGAAAGTAGACTATCTTTCCATTCATTTCAAAACTTTCATAATCTCTTCCCGAACCAAACTTGAATCTCTTGAAAGTTACCCCATAGATGCTATATTCATGTCTATTCAAAATGTGAATCATAGTATTCATTTTTATGGGAATGGTAATGAAAAATAAGAGAACATAAATTTGGAAGAGATGATGGAAGTGGGAGTTCATTTTGGCCATGGTACTAGGAAATGGAATCCTAGAATGTCCCCTTATATCTCTACAAAGCGTAAAGGTATTCATATTATAGATCTTACTAGAACTGCTTGACTACTAACTTGATAACTCCAACGGTCTAGTTGTTGAACCAATTGGGACCTGTAATAATTTGTAAGAGACAAAGAATAAGTGTTTTGTAAAATACGGCTTTTTTATTCATGTATTGGATCTCTCCGAAGAGTACAGATTCATTTCTTGGCAAACGGGTCGATTATTCAGGGCGTTCTGTCAATGTTGTGGGTCCTTCACTTTCATTACATCAATGTGGATTGCCCCAAGATCTTGATAGAGATAACAAGAATTTTATGAAATTCAAAATAGTCATAACAGACTGGTAAAACAGCCGTAGCCACAGATACTATTCTAATGACCAGGTCTAGCCCATTGTTCAAAGGACTAATAAGTTTTTTTGTTCATTGTACCAAACATGCAAATATTCACGTTGATGGTACGTAAATGCAACTCATTACTCAAACAACTATATGATGATGGGTACAAACGAAATATTGGGAAAGTAAGTGACACAAACCAACCAACATCCTACCAGAAGGCTTAACCTTCTTCAATTTGTCTACAATGCACAACAGACTCCTATTAGAAGCTTGTGTTTCAAACAAATTAAGGGCCCAATAAAAAAGGATTGTCCTAAGAGCCATAACCCGCCTCTCACCAACACAACCAACAACATCCCACACAAACAAAACCAACCAATAGAGAACCGAATGATGGTACTAGGCTAAAGCTAGTATACATGGACAAATTGTTGCCACAATATAAAACTAAACAAGTTAATAAAGAATTTAAGAAAAGTATAACATAATCCGAAGTTGCCAAGAACACAGCCATAATCATAAGCCCTTGTTGTTGAAGCACCGATTCAAATCCAGCTTTGTGACAAATAGATTGTAATCCAAGGCTGCAATTCCCATTCTTCCCAAACAACTTCTGACGGAGGTCAGTGTAGTGTGGAATCTAAAGGCCAAAACAACAGAAGATCCAAAAATAAAGCGAACTCAAAGGGTCGTGCCTACTCCCACCAAATTGAAGACTATTCATTTGTTGTGAATCAGCTGCTTTGTTGAAGAAGATTGGACCCAAAGATACACGTGTAGAATAGGAAAAATCTTGACATGACTTGCACGGATGCACCGAAGGGAGATGCCGGAGCCAATTAATTCGCTCTGTCCAATCAAATGCAAGGACCGAGAAGCAAAACACTAAAGGGACCAAACAAAATCAGCATCAAACCCTAGAATTTCATGCCACATTGAAGAGTGAAAATTAATCATCATCATCATCTTTACACAGGGGCCATATCTATTCTTCACTTAGAAGTTTCAATCGGGAACATGCAAGCTTTGTTGGTTGATGACTGTTACCCAATCGAACTGAAGGCGCAACCATCATCACCACTTAACGCTCGTACGTATTCCATCACCCACATAAGCATCCAAACCACCGTATCCGACATCTTATCCCCAGGTCGACTGAGACCTAAAGTAATAAGAACATGAAAGCGGACAAGCGAAATAGGAGAACACACTGTCGACAAATAAACAGCTGAACAAATCCATTTGAGAAGATAGCCATGAGAGAGAGCAAACCTTCCACCTAAGGGAGAAAACCTCCAATCAAAGGGTCTACCAACATTTTGAACTTTGATATGCCCATGCCATTGCCAAGCCTTATCGAAGTCCCTTCAAGAGCACGAACACCCGTGGATCAAGATGTAAACAGCTTTCCGAGGAGACATCGCTCATAATTCGAGAAATCGGCTTGACTCAATTCACTACTAGAATATAGATTTTCTATAACAACACAAATCGTTACCAAAAATCAAAATCATTACTAATCGAATTTATAGTAACAACAAAAGTCATTATATGTCATTACGCGAGATGACGTAACCAAAGATCAATTTAGTTATTGTAATGATTTTTATTAGTTACTAAAAGTTATATCGTTACTAAAGTATAATTTTGTAACAGTTACATCGTTACTATAGTCTTAAAATTTTTAAGTCTTTAGTACTATCTTTGGTAATAAAATACTTGTTACCAATAACAAGTATGATAATGATGTTAAATCGTTACTAGAACCTTTGTAACAAAAAAATTGATTTTACCACCAAGTCATCCAGGTTCATAAAAAGACCTTCATCCTTTGTAAGCAAAAGATGCACAACGAGTAGCAATGTCATTCACCTATTCTTTCGTGTTGGATGTCGCCATAGCTAAGTTTAGGAAAGTGCCGTTAGTGCAATCTGAGGATGGAGCAGCTGCAGGCAGGATGAGAATGAGGAGAAACAATTTTGGGGAGGATGGAAGATCGAAAACCCACATACAGAGTGTAATGATGAACAATTGGATTTCCTAAGGGGACATAGGAAATCACCAGGTAGACACCAAAGAGACAAATGGAAGGAAATCACTAGGCCCCTCTCACCAGGAGAGATGACACCTTCCCAAATATGCCAAAGTTCAAACATAACTTATGTTAAGCACTAATGCAAAACTCAATTTCAGCTCTGTCGATCCTTGCATAATACGGTCAATTGGCAAATTAACTGCCGGTGTAAATGCAATGTCAAACATTAGTAGGATGTATACTGATTGTAGTATGCAATACTATTGTTGTGGTTCGCCTGTTTTTTTGGTAATTATTCGAGCATATATTATAATAGTATGTGGTAACTGTGTAGGTAAGGGTATTCGACCAGACAGTGGCTCATATAATAAACAAATGACGCGATTCATCTTTTGTGAAGGATGTTCAAGTGTATATAACCTATAAGGTAGAAACTAATTAATGCAATGCAAGGAAAAGGCAACAAATTTGGAGTGAGGGACCCCATGTTGATGTTGGAGGAGCAGCATTAGCTTCACTTCATTTGTGACTACTTGTAGTCGATAGTCGAAATTGATCACGGCCGGGATCATGCTACATAATTTGACATTAAATTGCAAAAAGGAAGATGTTCCTACTTGAGACAATACGAAAGAGATTAAATACGGGACAAAATAACAGTAAAGACTGAAGGCTAGCTGTTCTGTACTGTAAGTAAGTTGAATTTCTCTCTCTCTCTCTCTTTTACTTTTTACCTTCATCTTATTTGTAGCCCCCTCCCCCCTTAATAGGATGAGAGTATTTAAGAAGTCAAGTGGCAACTACTACAAGTCACATCCTATTACCACCGAAACGGTTTGAAAAACAATGGCAACATAGTATATCGAGCGAAAAATGATTATTTAACTAAACAATGGAATAGTAGTCTAGCTCATTATAATTAAACTCTAAGATATTAGTATATAAATTTCTCGGTTGGATTGTTACGTTTAAGCAGCGTTTGTTTCGAGTAATCTGGATAGGGATCATTCTGATTTTTTTTTCTTACTGTTTGATTAACAAGTTTTTCTTATTTTCAGGAAAGGTAAAGGAGATGAGATAACCCTAAAACTTTGTATTTTAATTTTCCATCCTCTAGGAATGAGATTCTCTTTTCTCAGTACACTTTGACTAGTGACATATGACCATTGACTAATGATTAATGATCACTGAACTAGTGAATGTTGACTGTCAATTAAGAACCATTAACCGGTTATCGATAGCTATTGACCATTAACCAATTATTTTATTTTTCCAGTTCTAGTAAACAATCAAATAATTCTTTTTTAATTTCTTGATAAACCGTTTCCTGATTCATTCCGCTCAGTTTAAACAAACACCCCTAAAACTTAATTGGGCTAGTAATCATTGATTTCAACGGCGACGCTAGCAGCCCCTACCACATTCAACATACATACGCATATACATTTATACGATGAAGCCACGTTGGTGTATCTATGATTTGGACATTTATTCATACTAGCTAGAACAATAATAATGTGGTTTTGACCATTAATATCTTTAATAAGTGGAGAATAGTTTCACATGCTGTTACTTTTCTTTTTCTTGTGGTAGTACTGTACAGTATATTTTTACCTGAAAAAGCCATATATCAAAGGAAATAAAGAAATCTAGAATCATTTCCTCTTTTGCCTTTTCCTTTTTTTTTTTTTTGTCCCTCTAACATCTTTTACCACTTACACACACAAGTCGCCGGCCATTCCTTTGACTCCTTGCATCATCTTCTCGAAGAGCTAGCAGAGTGCATAATCCAGATGATCATCCAAGGAAAGAAAAAAAGAACCAAATTCTCAGCGCAGAAACTCGTCACCACTACAGGGTCGGGTCGGGACGAGAGGGTTTATTGACTTTACTGTTTGACTTGGTCAATTGTATGGGACCCAGTCCGAAAGCAGTCCAAAATGATCATTCTTTTTCTTCTTCTAGAGCAGATGCCATGCATCACATAAAAGATTTGTTTTTGGGGCCCAGGTTGGTGGTCCCTTTCCTGTCATACAATGGCAATCTCACCAACATATTTCGTGGTTATTTATGCAGCTTCAATATTTTTTTATTAAATCACATGTATTTTTTAGATAAATATATACAGATGAATATATAATGTCACGTTTAATCTGTTTTTCTTTTTATACCATGGGCTATACGCTCCTTTGTTATTTTGAAGATATATAATGTATTGTTTCTTTTTTATACATAATCCCAATCCATCTTTTTATCAAGACAGTTATGTGCGGCTGGGTAGGATGGACGATTAAATTCTTATGCACGCGGGCTTGGAATTATAATGTTGTTATGTGAAGCTACATATTGCTGGCCTAGCTATATAGTAATATATGATGTTCAGAAAGAAGAGACATACTATCTTCAAGAGCGAGACACATGCGTGATGAGTGTATATGTCTCTCACGCCACGCCGTTACTTTCCTCTGTCGACGCACATAGATCAGATGAACAACATTATTATTCCACATTTGACTCGCCCACATATTTCCCCGGACAATCGAGTGGGCCCTCGCTCGTTCTCTCAGTGACGGTATATAGTGTCCATTAGGTTCGGTTAATTCGGTTTTGACCGAAAACCGAATTTTATTTCGGTTTTTTTGACCGAAATTTTTAACCGTATTTATATATTTCGGTTATTCGGTTAACCGAATAGTAATTCGGTTCGGTTATCGGTTTTGACAGAAGCACTATTCGGTTAACCGAATAACCGAAATATACAATTTTATTAAAAACCTCGTTTTACTCTGTTTGTACTTTTGACTGGAGTGGAGACTTAGGGTTAAGTCTCACTCTCACCCACAGCGGCACAGCCGCAGTAACTCAACTCTCCCCGTCTCCCGTCCCGACTCGCCTCGCCTCTCCTCCAGTCCTCCTCCCCACTCTGATTCCCTTCAATCTTCATCGCTTTCTTCAATTCTCTCCACTCCAGTTCTCTCCACTCCAGTTCATCTCCAGATCGTTAATTCTCACCACCTTCTTCAACTTCAATGCTTCCTCATTCTCCGCCCATAAACGGTAAGTGTTTCAAATTATTAACTTCAACTAATTACTTTGAATCAGTATATCGGTATCTACTGGACTAGATTTGCGTATATTGTGCTTTGTTATCCCTCTAATTTGAGAACCCTGTAACAAAAGTCATATTCGTAGTTGTGTTTGTACTTGTACCCCCGTTCTGGTTACGGTTCTGTTGGTGGTCTTCTGCTGTCCATATGCTGTTGAGAAACTCATCCATGTTCATTGACCCGAAATCCTTGCCGTTCTCGCAAAGAGTATGTTGGAATTCATCCAGTGTTAGAGAGTAGATCAATGATTGTCGTCCTAGAGGTGGATATGGGTAATGAACTCCACTAACACCATTGGCTGAAGGATTGTCATTATTATTTGTAGCGCCACCGTTGCTGCTTGTGCTACCATTATCAGCACCGTTCTTTGAATTCTGTTGATAATTGTTTTCCTCTCTAGTTGGCATTGGAGAGTTCACTTCAGCCTGTGATGTCGCTTCGGATTCAGCTGCTGGGGCCACCATCTTTGCCCGATTCTTTGTGCTCTCTATAATTGTCGTTCCAATCTATTCTGTTCTGCTGGTCAGCGAAAATATTATGAAACAACTACCTGTTAGATTTAACTGATTCTTCCAAGCAGAGCACATTTTGAAACAGATATTTGCGGTGAGTTATGGTGTGGGTAATTAAACTTGTAGCTAAGAGAAACAAAAATCTTTTCGTTTTTCTAGTAATGGAGGAAGCGAGATAGAATCTAGAATCAGAAAATACGAAAACTTTTTTTTGGAAGGTTTCAGAACATGTACAACTAACTAATAAGACGAAATTACCACCAATCTGCTAAGAGAAACAAAAATCTTTCGTTTAATCAGAATTGAGTTCATCCTTTTGAACATAGGCTATGCTATGGACACAAGTTAGAATTCACGTAAAATTTGTTCCTTCAGTGATTGTTGTAAACTGGCCACCTCCTTTTATTAAAGGTCTGGTGCAATTTGCTGTATGGAGAAGGGGGAGACTGGATGGAATGGTTTCTTAGGTGTAGTGTGGTGTGGTGCCTGGAATTCACAATATGACTCAGAAAATTGCATGTAAACTAGGTCCTTTTTTTCTGTTCCCTTTTGCTAAACTTCGCAAGAATCTGCTATGCCTCCTTTTGAATGTTTCATTTTCGAATACCTTTTCTGATTGTTTAAAATGGACAGGAAATTTTGAATAGACATGATAGCGTCCTCCTTTGTCAGTTTATTGTCCTAAGATTCACGTCCATATTTTTATTTCTGTTATGTGCTATATATTTGACGTATTAGTGCATCTATACTATACTGTCTGATGTACATGCTGCTGTGAAGGAGGCTCATAGTTTCATTATTTCTATTTTGGCGGGGGCTGCTGATAGCGGTATTAATTCGTATGTTTGTTTATTGGAATTCTCTGGGGATTGTAGCTGATTGATTATAGCGTCTAGGAGGATCCTGATGATCTGTTCTTCGTTATTGTGGAGTTTGTGTATTGGTTTATGATAGGAACATTGCGGGTGGTCCCTCAAATTGGAATCCAGTCCATCCCTCATCTTTACCAGCAGTTCTGTTTTCATTATTTGTCTTGTCATTAAAGGATGGCACATCTTCATTTATTTTGACTAAGATACGGCTTCTTGTTGAGCTGTTGACTTGAGTCTTGTTGTGATGACTTTTTTTTTTATCTTTTTGTATCGATGATGAAAACAATGCGACAGTGTACAATTAGTATTGAAATACATTTTGTTCGTACAGATGTGTTCTGTTCTATTGTTGTCTCTTTTAAATATATATGCTGCTGTATATATATGTTTGGCTGGTCATCTATTTGTTAATTTATTTTGTTACAATTTGTCAGTTCAAAATTCTAATAATTGTTTTTTGTTACAATTGGTGACCAAACCAGATTGAGGGGCTGAAAACATCTCACACACCAGATTGAGGAGGCGCTGAGAACAGTGAACCAGGTAATATACTTGTTTCTTTTTGTGAGGAAATTCGGTAATAATCGTTTTTTTCATTCGATTGATCACAGTGATGTGTTAGTGTTGCTGTTACATACAGATTGGAAACTGAATGAGTTGTTTTCTGTTTGAAAAAACAAAGTTATATTTTAAAATCTTGTTCAGTTCTCCTCTCCTCTTGATGTTGAGAGTTATACATGATATATTAATAGTAACCTTTTTGTGTGTCTTCAATATGGTGTGTGACAGTATCTATTATTCAAAATGTGTATGTATTCTCTGTTGTAACATTGAATTTTCTGCAGTTGGGAGCATATCAGAAACTTTGTTCCTCTTGTTTCAGGTCTTGGATTGGGAGCATTACTAGTGAGTCTAATGGAGTGGCTTCTCAAGCGGAAGATTGAGGAAAGCATTTGAACAAGAATTGTGGAAGTATCATTTTGGAATTGTTTCCTCTTGTTTTATGTTTTTTTTATAATTTTTAAGTCAGCTCTAAATTGTAGTGTTGGAATATATTCCAAATTACTCTTTGACTGGATGCGATCAATTTTGAATGTCTATCTGTACTGTTTCTATTCTCATCATCAAGCTGGCACAAGAGAGGATAGGTCATGTATGTTCATTTAGGATATTTCGGTTTTTTTTTGTAATTTCGGTTTTTCAGCTTCTATTCAGTTATTCGGTTTTTTTATTATTTCGGTTATTTCGGTTTTTTTCGGTGTTTCGATTTTTCGGTTAACCGAATAACCGAACAATAAAACGGTTCGGTTTTCGGTTATATGGGGTTATAAAATTTCGGTTTTCGGTTAATTCGGTTTTCGGTTAAATCGGTTATAATATTGTAGTTCGGTTAATTCGGTTATAACCGAATTAACCGAAAAACCGAACGGTTTGAGCTTATTCGGTTTTCGGTTAACCGAATTAACCGAATGGACAGCCCTACTTTTGATCCATCCAGGGACACATTTCAGACTACTACTACTATCACATGGCAATATTATTGTTACTTGTTACAACGTCGCATCCTTTTTTTAGTTTTTGGGTTTTCTGCTAGCTGCTTATACTCTGTAATTTGGGAATTTGTTTGTCCCAAACCCAATTGTATTTCGCAAAGGACATTAGTTGGCAGTGTTCATAGGATCGTACCTCATTGTTACCAGCGGTGCAAAGCAGCGACGGATCCACATGGGTGCTATGGGGCCCGGATCCATTAAAATCTAGAGTAAGTATAGTAAAAATGACATAAGTAGCAAGATCTAAAAATAGTTTAGTGGTTAAGATTATGTGTTACCTAAAAATCATGAGTTTAAGTCCTGTAGTTACTATTTTATTCTTTATTTTAGAAACAAACTCCAGCTCCAGCCGTATACACTTTGAAGCAGTCTAGCCCATCCAACATGTTCAGCCTAATTGGGTTTAAAGAATACGGTCCAATTTGACTTTATAAGAAAATGAGTCCACCCCATAAATACTTTTTTTAACATAATGAGATTACCATTAAATGCATAAACTTTCAATACATGATGGAATTGGCTGACGCCAAAACACTTCATCAACTTTTCCCTTGACTAGATTTGCTAGGACATGTGAGCTCATATTACCTGCCCTCAGAATATACACCCACTTGCAAGCATCCAACTTTTTTGCTAGTTCCATTACTTCATCTAGTAAATCTCTAACATCATGCGCTACCGATCCCATACCCTTTAGATAGTCAATATTCGATTTACAGTCAGACAAAAAAATAGCCCTAGTACAACCTATTCTAGCTGCACATTTTACACTAAAAAGCAAAGCTTGCGCCTCCACTAGAGCTGGATGATAACATCGGTTGTCCCCTTTTATGGCTGCTGCTTGAATGCTCCCATCCTCCGCATTTCTACAGACAACACCAACTCCTGATCCTTGCCCCACCACACTTCCATCAACGTAGATTTTGACTCACCCTTGCCCCTCCTCTGCATCCTGCAACTGATCCACCTCCATCCCCTTTGCAACACTTCCATGCAACTGACAAATAGCTTACAGCCAAATCCCACCCCCAATCCACATTTGCCGCATGACCATGCCTTACCTGACAATGAGAAAACCATATTTGCCACAATTTTTTAAGTACTTAACAAGTTCATTAACCAGAAAACATAAACATAGCGAAAAAACCAATCCCTCAAGGCCGCATCAGAATCAATGCTGCTTGGAACCGTACAACCCTCTCTTTTCCATAATCTTTTAACCTCAGAACAGTCTAGAAACATATGACAAGGTCTCTGTATCACCACAAAAGCAACAGTTGTTTAAGGCCACTTTGAATTTGTTAGCCAAAACTCTGCGACACGGAATGAAACCATGTAAGAGTTTCCATGGAAAAATCTTAACATGGCTTGGGAGATCAGTTCTCCAAATTCTTCTAACTGCAACACCCATACCACGAGAGTCAGAGGCCTGATTAGATGCAAGAAGAGCTTGAACAAAATAATAAGCTGACTTCACAGTAAACAACCCTTTTTTAGCAGGTCCCCATGACCATCCATCATCCCCATCAGCATGCAAGGGAATTGCAAGGATTTCCTCTACTGGCGAAACCACTGGCGAACTAGATTCTCATTCCACTGCCTCATATTGCCATTCATCAAATCACAAACCCTCCCTTGATTTCTGACATAACTTGGAACTAAATCTAGACATGGCTTCCCTCCAGGCTTTCCCACCAACCATCGATCATGCAATCTAATTTGCTGCCCAGCCCTAACTTTATGATAAGTCCCTTGCCGTAGGAAATTCATGGCTCTATGTAGCGCCCTTCAGATTGGGCTTGGCCGGTATCCTAACCCTGCCTCAAAAATGTTCCTTCCTGATGAATATCTAGCTCTAATAACTCGTGCTACTAGAGAATCAGGAGCAGTAACAATGCGCCAACATTGCTTCATTAATAGCGCATCATTAAAGTAACTCAAATCCTTAAAGCCAAGACCTCCTTCCTTCTGAGATAAACACATTACATTCCAAGACTTCTAGTGGACTCCTTTCTTAGCTAAAGTACCTGACCACCAGAACCTTGCAATGATTGATTGAATTGCACTAATCACTCCCTTAGGGATCTTAATAACACTCATAACACAAGTTGGGAGGGATTGAAGCATACTTTTAATCAGAATCAACCATCCTGCCCGAGAGACCTACCTATCCCAACTGATAACCCATTTGTACACACGATCTTTTTTATAACTAGACACTTTCCTAGGGCTTCTACCAACATGAGTAAGAAAACCTAAATACATCCCAAAATCTGAAACCTCTCTAGTGCCAAAACAAACCACTAAATCCCTCATAACTACATGTGGAACACCCTTAGAGAACATAAGACCAGATTTCTGATAGTTAATACATTGGCCTGATGCAGAGCGAAAATCCTCCTTTATCTCATTAAGTGCCTGCGCATTGGCACTGTCAGCCCGCCCAAAAATGAGGCAATCATCAACAAAGAAAAGGATGGTTATTTGTTGATTTAGCCCTCTCATCTTAAAACCTCTTAAGATACCAACCTCAGAAGCTAAGCGCAACGCAGATGACAAGACCTCCATGCAACAAATAAACAAATACGGAGAAAGAGGGTCCCCTTGCCTGAGACCCCTTTTGGGATGAAAAGTTCTCCCTGGAAAACCATTGATCATAACACTCATAGAAACCGTTGATAGGCAGACCTTTATTAATTTAACCCAATTATCATGAAACCTCATACTTCTTAAGACCATAATCATGAAAGGCCACTCTACCATATCAAAGGCCTTTGACATGTCAACCTTAAAACCAAAGTGACCCCTAACAGCAGCATCAGAATTTCTCATACAGTGCAATAGCTCATGCGCAATAATGATATTATCAGAAATCAACCTTTTATTAACAAATGCAGCTTGATCAAAACTTATAACAGAAGACATAGCCTCTTTTGCACGATTGGACAGGACTTTTGCAATTACTCGATAGATTGTGTTGCACAAAGAAATTGGCCGAAAGTTAGAGATTGATGTAGCCCTTTTTTTCTTTGGAATTAAGACTATGTAAGTATTATTTATAGCTCATGGCATTACAGAATTGTTAAGAAAATTAAGAGCAGCAGAAAGGAAATCATCTTTTATTATCCCAGTAAGAGAGAAGGAATGTACCATTCACTCCATCGGGGCCGAGCGCCTTGTTAGGGTTCATTTCCTTCAGTGCTGCGATGACTTCCTCACCGGTGTATGGTAAACCTATAGCATCATGGACGGCGGCTGGCACTCTACCTTCTACACACACTAGAAGATGATGATTTGGTTCGGGATTGACAGAAGCAAAGAGTTGAGTGAAGTAGTCCCACGCCGTGCTTTCAATGCCCTGTAGTTAGGGTTTTTAAAAGTAAAAAGGGGTCACTGAAAACAGCAAAATCGAGAGAGGAGCTGCTTTGAGTTTGCCGAGCAGAGTTGCACGACGACAAGGTATGTAAATTTTGTTTGTCTTTTGTGTCTCCCTTTTTATTGATAAATACATAATTAACTTTTCAATATAATATTGATGTAGCCTATAATAATTGTTGAACACACCAGTGGGTATGGGTATCCCATTTCATTTTTGTAGCAGCAGCTTGCACTTGTAGCAGCACCTTGCACCGTGCATTTTTTTCCTTTTTTTTTTAATTCAACAAGCTGGTGGCTCAATTGATTGGTCCTCCCTCCTTGATTTCCAACAATTGTCATCATACAGAGAGGAATCAATTTACATTCTATGTCATGTCATACAAATAATTTGAAGGGAATCAATTTAAGTATGAAATAATCACTTGCTTGCTAGAAACAAGATAATTAGGAGAAATTTATGGTTAAACTAATTTTGTTAGAAAATTAAAATATTATTGAATTCTATTTTAATTAAAATATTATTGAATTAATTTTTAATTCTATGCTAACTATCTTCATTTTACAGATTTGCAATGGAAAAATATTTTAAGTGGTCATCATGTGCGGCACAAAGGTCACCTTTTATTCAAGAGACGTTGGTTCAAGTTGCAGTTGGATCCCCAAATCTTGGTACAAAGATTTCAAATCATGTGTTAACCACTCCCGTCGAAAAAAACACCCAACATATCTTTAGAAGTTGATGTCTCTTCTTTACCAGCTGACCTTGCTGAGAGAAAACCAATTATGCTTTATCATCCAAATGTGCGAGATCAAGTGAGGCGGCATTACATTCAAAAAGATCCGTATCAACCTCGAAATCTTGATTTCCCCGTGAGTTCCTTTAAAGATAGAACACGCTAGTTTAGCGATTCATGGTTTACCAAATATCCAAACTGGTTGGAGTACAGTATTAAGAAGGATGTTGTGTTTTGTCTATCTTGTTATTTGTTTCACAATGAGAAAATTGGACATCGTGGAGGGGAAACATTTTCAATTATAGGTTTTAGGGCTTGGAATAAAAGTGAGAGATATTCAGCCCATTGTATCTATCATAATCATATGTGATTGTGTTGATTTATTAAATCAAAAGCAATCCATCCAGACAACTTTGATAAAGCAAACAAAGCAAGTTCAGATAGATTATAGAACTCGTTCGATTGCATCAGTTGATGTTGCAAGATTGCTTTTGACATGTGGATTTCCTTTTCGAGGTCATTATGAAAGTGAGTCTTCTTCCAGAAATGGTAATTTTTTTACTGTGCTTGATTGGTATGCTGATCGTGTTGAATCAATAGGAGATGTTGCTTTAAAGAATGCTCCCAAAAATTTACAATTAACTTCTCCAAAGATTCAGAGGGATATTGTGAAGACATCAGCTAATGAAACAGTCAAGGCTATCATAGAGGACATTGGAGATGATTACTTTGCAATCTTAGTTGATGAATCTCGGGATGTGTCTCACAAGGAACAAATGGCTCTTGTTGTGAGGTACGTTGACAAAAGAGGATTTGTGATGTAGAGACTAATTGGAGTTGTTCATGTTGGTCAGATGAGTGCAATAGCTTTAAAAGAGGCAGTTTATTCATTGATTGCTCAACATTCTCTTAGCCCTTATAATATCTGTGGTCAATGTTATGATGGTGCCAGTAATATGTAGGGACATTTGAATGGATTAAGGACTCTAATAATGAATGACTCTAGGTCTGCACATAGCATTCATAGTTTTGCCCATCAACTGACCCTTATTGCAGTTGCAAAGAATCAAGAAGATGTTGCATGGATTTTTGATGTGGTTAGTGTTGTTTTAAATTTGGTTGGCACATCCTTCAAGAATAGAGTTGGTTTTCGAGCTGAATAGGCAATAATAAGAGAAGAAGCTATTCGTTTGGGTGAACTTGAAACTGGTCGGGGTTTGAATCAAGAACTAGGGCTTAACCGGCCTGGTGATACTCGTCGGAGTTCTCATTTCAGATCTCTACAGAATCTGATTATTACTTTTCCATCTTTGATTGAGGTTATTGATGATATTGCAATTAAAAGTTCAGACGGAAATGACTGACAAAAGGCTCATGGACTCCTGGATTTACTGTAATCGTTTTGATTTGTTTTTATGCTGCATTTAATAGAGAAGGTGTTAGCAATCACTGATCAGTTGATTATGGCTTTGTAGAAAAGAGATAAGAAATTGTTAATGCTATGTATCTACTTGCTACAGCTAAGAGCCAGTTGCAAGAAATGAGGGATAATGGTTGTGATGATCTTATTTTTAAGGTTAATTCTTTTTATGTGAAACAAAATATTCTTACACTCGATTTGAATGCTATGACTATCACCGAGGATCCAACTTGTGACGTAGAGTTAATGATGTGACAAATGAGCATTACTATCGTGTGAGTATCTTATATGCAATTGTTGATATGCAGATTCAAGAGCTAAACTATCGTTTCAGTGAGGTGAATACAGACTTACTACTCAGCTTAACTTGTTTGAATCCAGCTAACTCATTTTCTCACTTTGACAAGACTAAGTTGTTGGCCATGGCATATTCATATCCAGATGACTTTGGTTATGAAAGTAAGGTCCAGGAGCTTAGTCATCAGCTTGATAATTTTATTACAAATATGCATCATGATCCAAGGTTTTCTAATCTGAAAGGAATTAGTGATCTCACAAGGAAGTTGGTTGAAACAAAACAACATATGAACTTTTCTCTAGTGTTATTGTTGTTGAGACTTGCACTAATTCTGCCAGTTGTTATAGCAACAGTTGAAAGAGTGTTTTCTACGATGAAGATTTTCTAGACCGATCTACGCAACAAGATGGAAGATGATTTGCTTAATGGTTGTCTAGTTACTTATGTGGAAAAAGATGTTTTTGAGACAATTAGTAATGAGACGATTATGTACCATTTTCAAGCAATGAAGAGTCGTAGAGGACAATTGTAAAAACAATTGAATATTAGTTTGATATATACACATGTCTCTACTTCCTTTAGATAATGTACCCCATAAGGTTAAAATTATGGGTCCGCCCCTGGTGCAAAGTTCGAAATTTGGTAGAATTATGGTATGATCGGTGGAATCGTCCGAATCACGATCTAGCATCGATCCCACCATCCCACATTTTATAACATATAAATGTATAATAAATCACTTAGAATCACGATCCAGCACCACATTTTATCCATGTTTACATCTAGCTACCAAGTGGAGAACAAGTAGATATGCTTCTTCAGATGAAGGGAAAAGAGTTCAAAGTATTGTTTTAGATACTAATGGATTTTGGAGTGGAGTTGTGAATTGTCTAAAAGCATTCATGCCTCTTGTAAGGGCTTCGAATGGTGGATTCGGATGAGAAGCCAGCTATGGGTTTAATTTATCATGCAATGGAAAAAGAAAAGATGGAAATCAAAGAGAACTTCAAGAATGTTGAAAGACAATAAGTTCTTACTTTTTCTTTAAAATTCAAGTCTATAGCATCACGTTACTAATTATTTATGACATCTTACATATTATGGGCTTTATTTTTTTTGTAGTTATAAACCTCTCTTGGATATTGTTGATGAGCGGTGGGATTCTCAGCTACGTAGACCATTACATGTGGCAACTTATTATCTTAATCCCTAACTCCACTATGATTCAAACTTTTGACCAACTGCAAGTATTAAGCATGGATTGTATGATTGCTTACAAAGGATGGTTGGGGATGAAATTAAAAGAACCATCATTGATATACAATTGGAGGAATTCAAAAATGCAAGAGGGCTCTTTGCAATGCCTACTGCTATTCATACTAGGAGTAAAAAGAGTCCAGGTTTGCTTTATAGACTTCTTTCCCTATCTTTTTCATATAGTGTTGCACTTTTTAAATATAAAATGCTGAAATTTTTTATAATATTTTCAGCTGAATGGTGGGATTCTTATGGAGTTGATTACCCCGAATTGAAATTTTTTGCCAAAAGAATTTTAAGTTTGACATGTAGCTCTTCTAGTTGCGAGTACAATTGGAGTGTCTTTGAAAGGGTAAATTCCAACTTGAAACTACAACCAAGTCATCATTTGTTTTATTTACTTGAGAACAAATATTTTTTCCACTTTGTATACACTATTTTATTGGTATATGTGCATACAAAAAAAAAAGAAACTGTCTGCATCCAAAGAAGTTGAAATACCTTGTATTTGTGATGTACAACTTGAAATTGAGGCAAATACAAGAGAAGAGACCAAGTGTGGAGGTTGAACCCAATGTTTTGGATGATATAGTTTTAGATGATGAATAGATTAATGATAGTGTTGTATCATATTTGCCACAAGATGCAAGGTGGGTTAATTCCATTGATCGAGCAACCAGAAGGTATGCAAGATCAATTGCACAAGATGGGGCTGCCAATGAGAATAGTAATGTAGAGTTTGATGGTATGTCTTTGAATCCTAAGTTTTTATTATGTTTCAGAGATTTGAGAAGTCAATTTAACGTTTTTTCCCATGACTTATTTGTAGGTGAGCCTGTGAATCCTGTATCTCATGATGTAGTTGTTGAAGATAATAGATTTGATTATCTTTCTAGTCTAGTTGATGATGATTTGAACTTTGATACCAACTTAGTTGAGGATGGAGATGAAGGATATGAAGTTACTTATGCGGATGAGAATAGTAATGTAGAGTTTGATGGTATGTCTTTAAATCCTTAGTTTTTATTATGGATTCAGAGATTTGAGAAGTCATTTTAACATTTTTTCCCATGACTTGTTTGTAGGTGAGCATGTGAATCCTGGATCTCATGATGTAGCTGTTGAAGATAATAGATTTGATTATCTTTCAAGTCTAGTTGATGATGATTTGAACTTTGATACCAACTTAGTCGAGGATGGAGATAAATGATATGAAGTTACTAATGCGGATGATGAAGCCTTGAGACTTGATTGACATTTATCATCACAAACTTTGTTTGATTTATGTTTAAGAATTAAAGTAGGACAATTTGGGATTCATATACTAATATTTTTTTATTTGTAATATATCTTACTTATGGAATTTTTAAGATGAAGAAACTATGCTTTATCTTTGCTCAAGGTTTATTTGTTGTAAAATGGTATATGTTTTTTAGGTTGGCACATGCATTTTTTTATTATTGAAATTTCTTAATATGCAGGATTACATGTACTATGGGATTATATTTATCCACTTTCATAGGATCGTTCGATCCTGTGATTCGATCCCACGATCCGATCCTAGGGGTCCATTACGATCCTATAATAGGATCGTGATCTTGAAAGCATTATTAGTTGGAATAACGAGCCTCTAAATAGGGCTTTAGCCTGCCCCGCTTTGTTAAATAAACCTTACAATTATACAACATTTGTTTGCATAATCGATAGGAAAATCCGTATGATTATCCCTAATGACCGAGTTTTCCACAACTAAAGGTCGATCCAAGCTGAACCCTGATTGGAGTCAACACAAAATTAGCCATGTCTATCTTATACGCTCTAACTCATAGACCTTCAGAGTCAATAGATGACTCGGACAGAACCCGGCCCCAACTACATTACAACTTGTCTATACTTTATTAAATCAAAAGGAAATAAAAACACCTTATCTTATTATGGAACATCTAAGAACTACTCATTAATTTTCACCCATATATCCTTAATGAACTTCTACTATTCTTAAAATGAAATCTTCATGCAAAAAAAAAAAACTCCAACTAGAGTTATTCTTCAGTATCTGCACCCTTCCTTCACACCCTAGGCCGAAAAACTTGATATTCCAAGAATCACTAACTAGAAAATCTTACAATAAACATTCCTCCATTCCTAGAACTGGAAAATCACTAACTTGGCAGCTACCTCACAGTTAGCAACATTTGTACTATACCATGATTCTACTTTTTAAACACATCTTTACCTACCACTCACACCACCCTACATACTGCTTGGATGAATAGACCACTTCTAGTATCCACCCCCATTGAAATTCATAATCAGGCCACATGTCTTAGGTATATATCCAACCATTCAACATCTCATGTCATGCTCAAATAGAGATGCGAGGACCATTGAGGGACAATCGGGGAAAGTTGGCAAGTTTACAAAAGAAGGACCAAAAAGAAGCAAGACGTGAGTAACAAACCAGTGGTGCCACCGAGCTAGTGACAGGGGGCACTCATCTGCTTTCCTATCCTTACTTACTGTATTTCCCTTACAATGTTTCCCTTTATAGTAGTAAAACTATAAATATGTAATAAAGTAGTGAGTATGAGGCATCGGATGATTTATCTTATTTTGCCATTCAAGGTTTTAGGCAGGGCTTGCCCTGAGAACAATAGGCTCCTACGGGAGAGGTTCCTGTTCCATTGTTTGGTCTATTTTAGCAAACTGATGTGTAAGGCTCAAGACCTCTATCTCACGGTTTATTATAGTGAACATTTCCTCATTTTGCTAGCTACAACAAATTTGGTTATCTGTACTCTTATCAAAACTGGTATCAGAGCACGTGTCTGGACGGTAACCACACAAACATTGGAAGCTCTCTTCACCGAACAAGAAAATCTGAGACATGTCGTTAAAGAGCTCAAACTTGAGTTCTCGGACATGAAGGGGACAATTGAGAAGGTGAGAAAAGATGTGCAAGTGCTGGCTCGTATTATGCAAAGAAAGGAGGGAAACGAATCTCATACCAGGTTCCATGGCCATAATCAAACTGGAGAAGAGAGAGGATTCAAAGTAAAAAAAATGGAGATGCCTGATATTTTCCGGTGAGGATTCTTGAGGTTGGACGTACATGGCGGAAAGGTACTTCAAGATCTGTGGCTTTCGTGACACATATCGTGTGATGGTCGCTGAAGTTTGTATGGAATGAGAAGCCCTACACTGGTTCACGTTGCTGGAATCGCATATTGGCCTTCCCTCTTGGGATGAATTTCAAGAGACTTTGGTGCTACGCTTTAGTACTGCACAGGCGGGCAATATGCTCGACCAGCTTATGGTGTTGAAGCAGGACTAGACGGTGGTAGAGTTACGGTAGAAGTTCGAACAACTATCATCCATACTGGCGATGACGGAGGAGATGCTCATGAGCATTTTCCATACTAGGTTAGCTCAGGAAGTTAGAGTAGAGACGATGTTATTCAAGCCCAAATTATCGTTAGAGATGATGACCATCACAGTGGAGGTAGAAGAATAGTGTAACGACCCCAAAACCGGCCTAGGAGTTAGGGCCGTTACACGCCGCGAGTCTACTACCTAACGTCGCAAGGCTCTAAGCAAACGAATCCCAAAACCGAATAAGAAACTTGTATAAAAACCAAAAGAGTTTACAAGATCCAAAGGCTTACAAGTCAAATACAAAGCGAAAGGCCCAAAGGCTACACAAAGAACTAAAGCGTCCAAAGCGCAAGAAAACAAAGTCTAAAGGCACATAAAATAAACAAGCTCCAGAAGGGGACGAGGAGAGAAGATCCCACGAGCTCAATCTGCAACAAAGTAAAGGGGTGAGCTAAACAGCCCAGCAAGCAGAAGACTTCCTCAAGGAAGCCTACTCAAAACAGAAGCAGAAGACTACTCATAAACAGAGAGGATAGCGGAGTCAATAAAACAGACCGAATGAAACCACAAAACAGAAGCAGAGCAGAACGGCATAACACTTCAAAACACAGTCGGACCTTCAGAACAGAACAGAAGAATGGGACACTAGAAACAAGCTAACACGACAGAAGGACACACATAAGGTCCTATGGATCCGAGGATCCCACAACAGAAGCCGTAGAGACAGCTAACAGACCCGTCGGTCAAATAACGTCCTAAGGGAGACCCTGAGGAGTATAAACAGAAGGAATTCCTGCGCAGCATGCTACGGGACAGCCCGACCCGACTATCCAAGGCTCAGAAGCAAAGTAACTAGGTCCCAAAACCAAAAGCTCACAAAACAGATCTTAAGTGCATAACAATGCATATAAACAGCATAGGAAGCTTGTACACAGATAGGGGAATCCAACCCCGCAAACGGAACTCAAAACGGAGCTAAAACGGAGAAGTTATGCCAAAAACAGTGGCATGTCCGAACTTGCGTCCGACCTTGCAAGTTCGGACAGAGGCCGAGAATCAGAGGCCGCGGAGATACAAATGTCCGAACTTACGTCCGAACATCGAAGTTCGGACGTAAGTCGAGAGTTAAAAGCCAGAATCATCTTAGTGTCCGAACTTGCGTCCGACCTTGCAAGTTCGGACACACATCGAAACTTTTACGAAAATCCATCCTCGCGTCAGGTCCGAACTTTGAAGTTCAGACCGATGTTCGGACACTTCAAAACCTTCAAAAGCAAAACGCGCCCGATGCACTGTCCGAACTTCCAAGTTCGGACAGATGTTCGGACAGCGCGAAACTGACGAAATACAGAGCGAACAAACGCGCAGAAAACCAACCAAATCAATGCCAAACTCACCCAAATCCACGGAATGGTAAATCAGTACCCTCGGGGGTTTAGCCACGCGATTAACAACACAAAACCGAGGCAAAACACCCAATCAAAACACAATTGCAAGACAGAAAAGTTAGAACAAAACAGTCCCCGAGGGTGAGTAAACAACCCCGATTCCATCCCCCACTTACATGAATTCGAAACGAAGATTGCACCAGACTGCAACAGAGGGAAGGCCAGACGCACAGCAGCCCCGGATAGCGCAAAGCACCACTGATTTACAGAGAAAAGGCCCCAAAAATCAGAAAACTGCCCTCTCAAAACAGAGGCGGAAACCATCCGAATCGAAAGAAAATCAAACCTGATTTGCAGAGGAGAAGTATCTAAGCAGAAGCAGCAGTAGAGATCGACCGGAACCAGCCACAATTCACACCAGAATTCACCAAGCACACAAGGGGGAGAAGGAAGGAAGAACGAAGAAACTGTCGAGAGAAAGAGCGCGGTTGCAATTGATCGTGAATTGGGAAAAAGAAATAAAATGACTTAACCTTCCTTAATTAAGCCTTACCAAAATAAAGAGAGGGGAAATGACCTCCTTGCCCTCGTCTTTTAATTTAAGGACTCCGACGTCCCAGCAGCTATCCAAAGTAACACATATCATAAGCAACGATATAAACTGAAATGTCATGAAATCTGAAAACGTAAAATACGGAGTATTACAAATAGAATGCCACACTCTAGGCTCATGTTATCGTTGCGGTGATAAACAACCTGGTCACCGCTGCAAGTCATCTAGGCTACAAATGTTGACCTTAGAAGAAGATGAAGAGAACCAGAAAGAGGCCACTGGGGCCGATGGTGAGGATGGGCCTAATGGATCCGAAGAAGAGGTGGGCCATGCAAATTTATCCGTACACTCAGTATTAGGGATTCCCTCTAAAAGATCGATGAAAATTTGGGGGGAAATCAGTGGCATAAAACTTTCTACCCTAGTGGATTTTGGGGCCACCCATAACTTTATATCTCAAAAATCAGTGGCAGGAAACTTTCTACCCTGGTGGGTAGTTGGCATCGGTGATTGAATTTCAAATCGGGGAATTTGTAGATAAATTAAGCTCACATTGCAGGATGCCATATTTTACCAAGACTTTTTGGCCACCTGACTGGTGTAGATGTTATTCTAGGGTGGGAGTGGTTAGCTTCTCTTGGTGAAACCTGCACAAACTGGGGGCAATTGTCGATTCAATTCAAGCAAGGGGCAAACTGATCAAATTGTTAGGGGATCCGAACCCATGTCTTACAGAAGTTAATCTTTGAAATTTACACCATGTGGTTAAGGGGGAACAACATGGCTGGGTTGTGATGATGTCCTTGCAGTGCACAGGGTATGCGGAGGAACAAACGGCTAACCTTGAGCTTACTCTTTTACTACAAAAGTTTGACATGGTGTTTCGGGAGATACATGGATTAACTTCGTCCAGATTCAACGACCACGCCATCCCCTTGCGATCGGGAGCAGCACCATTAAATATCAGACCGTACCGCTATCCACACTATCAAAAATCTGAAATCGAAAAGATCATGAAGGACCTACTACAAATCGGAGTTGAAATACCCTTAAGGTTTATACATATGATTAAGGATTAATCATTAAATCATAGGGCTAATGAGCCCCAAAATGATTAAGGAATTATTTAACCTCCAAATGTATGTATATAAATAAATACATATAGTCGAAAAAGGTTATTTAAACCCTACATAAAATATTGGACTAAAGAGGGAGTGATTATAAGGAGAAATCAACTAAGAAAGTTGGTTGTGTAAACATGTAAACATGTCATTACATGAATTAAGAGCACAAATATCATGAGTAAATCAAAGAACATACTTTAACTAGTCACAATGAATAGTAAAGTATACGAATCACTCAAAAACACAAATAAATACATCTTAGAACAAGGTAATTAAATTGGATACAATCTAACACATGAAAGAAGTCCTAATGTACAGCATAACAAATCATAATATTACCAGACACCTTATAATATGATTAACCATAAAATTACCCAAACAGCCTCCCAAAATATGTAGCTTGGACGTTGTTTATGAGGGACATGAGTCATCAAAAATAAATTTTCATCTTAGGAAGGAAGCTTCCGTAAGTCACAAAAGTCTTCCTACCTTGGGAACTCCAACTCGTCAACTCTCTTACACTCTCTTTCTCCTCCCAAACTGAAGTAAGTATCTTCATCTTCTCCCTCATGTTTTTTATTCATTCCCTACTCCATGGAACAACACAAAAATGGTGGACAAGCTTTCCTAAACTAAACACTTGATTTCTCTCTTAAATCTTCCTTCTTTCTTCATCTACAAAGCAAGAAAATTTCAACCTCTTCTCTTACTGTTCTGGGCTGAAAATATACAGCTTTTGAGGGCCAAAACCATGAATAAACCATGGAGAAAACTAGCTAGCTCTAACCAAAGCTAAAGGTAAGAAAATGTGCTCTAAACTCCAAGTCTTCTCCATTGGTTGTGTATGTCCAAAAATCCATTCATTCTATCTCATTTTCTTCACCTATTTTCATGTCAAACTCAAGCTCCATCAATCACCAAGGTTGGACAAAGTTACAAGGAAAACAACACCACTAAAGGTGACCTTAAAGGGTATGTCATGAATCAAAGGTTTTAACACTTCAATCTAGCTTCTAAGATTTAGATCTACACAAGATCTAACCTCCTATATATTTTTATTAGTGGGGCCAAAATTTGGGAGAAAATCTCATTTGAGAGCTTCAAAGGTAAATCCCTTTCCTTAATGCATAATTTGGTGCTTTAAGCCTTAGCGCATCCTTTGATTATGTTAATAAGTAAAATGAATCTAACCTTGATCTTCTTCTTATTTCCTTTAACATGGCTGAAAAGTGGAGCCAAGGAAACCCTTTTTGTTGGCCGAAAACATAAGGAAGAAAGGAAGGTGGAAAAACAACATTAAGAAGGGTAAGCTCTTAATCTAAATCCTTAGGGCTTAAACCATTAATTTAAACTTAATATTTGTACATAAATCTGATCTCCCCTCATTGATAATGTTAGGGCCGAAAATACAAGTGAAAAAGCTAGCTTTAGAGCACAAAAGAGTAAGTTAAATCCTTAAAGCTTATTTTAGTGTTTTAAGTTGTTGAAGTTGGGTAGATGGCTATGGAATAATTGATGGGTTTACAAATGTGTTAAAATTACCTAATAATGAACCCAAACCTATACCAACTTGTATAGCATTGTTTATAAATGAGTCATGGCTTTAAAGTGCCATTTTGCTAAGTTTAAGTGGCTTTGGGTAAGGAAATAACTTTGGAAAGTGTGTATGTTGTTATGTCCGAAAATGGACTTGTTATTATGGATGTTTCGAATTATTATAAGTGTAAGTTAAGGCTTGTATGATGGCCAAAAGTTTACGGGAGATTTAGATGTATTTTAATGGATTTAATGCTTTTGAAAGCATAGGTTATACTGGTATTGTGTTAGGTGTTCAAATATGATGTTAAAGGGCTGTTTGGATGATTTAAAACACCTCATAAGTGGGAAAATACTTACAAAATTAGAATGTGTTTGGATAAGGTTGGGAGAGAAAATGTGGTTTAAAAGTTATTAAAAGTTAATTGGATGACTTAGTAATTATATGGCTAAAAGCATATGTAGGGCAGTGTAAAAAGATAAAGATTTGCATGGTAAATGATAATGTAACCGAAAGTTAGAGTTGATTTGGGTTAGGAATGAAAAATATAAGTTTTAGAAAAGTTGGGAGTAAATTGTAAAGTTTTAGAAAACTTGTATGCCCAAACTGAAATTTTAGGAATAGTTAGGTGTATACAATATAGTATGGTCTAACCTAGATTTAACTAGGGTGTTAACCAAGTAAGAGAGAGAAAAGGTTGGAAATTGAATTAAAGAAGGAATTGTGGGGTCAAAGCATAAATATGAGAAAGTTTGGGGTGAAAACCGAATTGGACAGAATGGGGTCTGTTTAGTATTATGAAGGATTGAGTTTGAAACTTTGGAACTAAATTAAGTTATTATGTAAATATTATAAGATATGTGGATTTGGGAGGTAATTGTAAGATTGAAAAATATTTGGTGGTAAGAATGTAATCTTCGATGATTATGGGGTATAGGCGTGAATTATGGACTTAAGAGAGAAGTTTAATATAAGGTTGAGAATTACATTGTGTAACATTAAGCATAAAGTCTTAATTTTAATGTGTAAAGGTTTGAATAAATCAAGGAATTATATAATTCATAAGAATTAATATGCATTATCGTCGGGATATTGTGGAATTATCCTAAACTTTAGGAATTAAATAAATTAAGTATAGAGTTTGGTATGTGATTGATGAATATGTAATGTTACATTAAGTGGAGGAACTTAATGTCCATATTTAAGGTTGATTGGAATAAAAGAATTATTAAAGTTTGAGGAGCTTTATAATTCAAAGATTATATGGAGTTTGGTTAAATTGGGAATTATACACTAAGGTGTTAGAATTTAATTATGGAAGAGTATGGTTAGGGAATAACCCTAAGTCATTAATCTAAGGTTGGAAATTATATAACCATTATATAAATGGTTAGTGGTTAGGTTAAATAATAGGTTATGGAACCTAGAATATATTATAAGGTCATTTGAACATATAACAATGTTGACCATGACTGTGTTGACCAATTAGAGGCTTAACTGCGTTGACCACACCGATAGTTTGAATACATTGACCAAGTCAAATCAATTGACCAAAGAGGGTCAAGTTGACCAACTCATTAATTAAATGAGAATTTAATTGCCAAAGGCCATTAACATTAAAGCTCAATTTCATTAATACTCTATAGTAACAAAATATATGTGAGTGAGTATATATACATAAATATATACCTATGATTAAAAGGAAATAAATGGACTGAATGAATTAATCCTAAAGTTGTAGAATAATACAACTATGTTGGTTAGTAACATCATTAGAGGATTTAATAGCTAATCCCGCACTTGAATATTTGAAGTAAAAACTCGAACAATAATGAGTGGCAAACACCGGGGTTAATTACAAGGGATTAGTCGTTTCAAGTGATACGGAAATGGTTTAATGATTTGCAGAGTATTAATACGTAGCATCGTATTCCAGAGCTAAGAGAATAAGAGGACGGGCGCGCAATAGGACGTCTGCTTCTCTATCGTCGAAGTTTAATATATTATTGTGTGATCCGATTGCTCCTGAGGATTTCCTTGGGTTCGGATATGTGTGAATTATTTGATAAGAAGATATGAATGATGCATGTATAATATGCTTTGTGGTGCCTTATGAATTCTTGCTTTAGATATCTTGCATTACTAATTGTTCGTGATTATTACTCGAACCAAGGCAAATACCGAATATATATCTTAGATTAAGAAATAAGTAGTGATGAGAAAATATCAATCACAAAAGGACAATGTTGTGAATTATATTATCCTATGTAACCTAAGAGATACCTTAGGTAGAATAACGGTAATACTGTTCTCCAATACAATTATATTCGAACATGAGAATATCCTAGATATTTTATAGGCATACACTAAGACCTGAAAGGCTTGTATACACTTGAGAAATTATTCACTACAACACCTAGGGTTGAACCTTAGGCATGGAGATTAATAAAACATAATCTTATGGTGAAACATTGAAAGTGTAGATGGATCACCTATATCCATACTATATCTATAAATACGGTGCACATGGATCACCTATATCCACACTATATCTATAAATACGGTATGGATAGATCACCTATATCCATACTATATCTATAAATATAGTGTGGATGGATCACCTATATCCATACTATTATTAATCTATAAATATGGTGCGGATGGATCACCTATATCCATACTAGGCTCGAGATGTATATATCTGAGCCAGTGAAATCCGGTATCTAGGATATCTTGGGTGCACATTATGATAACAAAAGAGAGGATGACTAAACAGGTCCACGCAATATTAAATTCCAATGGATCAAATTGATCCTTGGTTAGAGGCACTACCGTTGGTGATGGCATATGGGCCTAGTTAATACATATTGTGATAATGAGTACATTGTTGGGAACAAGTCATCTTCTAATATGGCGACTTGTTAAGTGGTAAGAGTTAAATGATAGACAAGTAAGGTGAGCCTTACTACAAAATAACAAATACTTTCGTAAGAGCTTGGAGAACGAACTAAGGCCTTGAAGGCCAAACAACGAGAAATGTTTAAATTAGCTCTTGTATGTTTATATCAAGCTGTTTGTTGGATTGATTCTGTGAATGAGATGCATGTGGATTGTGTGATTTATATGTTGAGTAATTTATTGGAATAACAAGTTATGTTAATTTTTACTTACATATATGAAAATGGAATAGTATGAAGATACAACCCCATGTTAACTCGACCAAATAACTCAAGGGGTCTGAGGGCGCATGACGGTTGCATGATGACATACTCAGTGGTTGTGGTGAGCCTTTTATGGCTAACATATTACAGGTACATAATTGAAGACGACTTTGGAGTGCGGGATTGGGCAGTGAACGGTATACCACCCTTATAGATAGTATTTTGGGTTAAGTTTCATATTGTATTTAGAGGAACATGTTGGTAGAGCTTAGATTGCTCACGAGATTTGTATAAATATTGTAATTTAGATTAAAATATCTCTCAATTGTCACAACGTGTTATTGTATTGTATTTAGAAGCCTTGTCACTCACATGGGTAAGTAACGGCGGTAACACCCATGTTAGTTATTATGCAAGTTTATTTTGCTACATTGATTTGTGTAAGTTTAATTCGGTTATTCTAAGTACGTGGTTAAGACGGGATTATGAAGTAGGAGTGTTACAGGAGCCATTCGTCTAAGAAACAGTCCATTTTCCAGCCCTAAACAAAAATCACAATACCAGATAAGTTCACAATACTAGTGATCGATGAGGTCCACGATGAACTGAACGGGCCAGAATCTTCTCCAAATTGGACCTCAAATCGGGATACCATCATATTAGAGTTCATACTGATGATGCTCACAAGACCATATTTTAGACACACCAAGGGCATTACGAGTTTTTAGTCATGCCGTTTGGACTTCGGAACACACTAGTGACCTTCCAAGCGGTGATGAATGAGGTGTTTCATCCCTTTCTCCATAAATTAGTGCTAGTATTTTTTGACAATGTTTTGGTTTATAGTGATGATCTACGGGAACAATGGTACCATTTGGAGACGGTATTACAAGTGATGGAAAAACACCAACTAGTGGCCAACAAAGATAAGTGCCATTTCTTTCAATCCTGATTGGAGTACCTTGGCCATGTGATTTCCATTGATGGAGTAGCAGCATACCCAGAAAAGATCAGATGTATGGTGAACTGGCCAAGTCCTAAGTCGGTGTGTGAACTGAGAGGATTCCTTGGGTTAACGGGATATTACCGAAGATTTGTACAAGGCTATGGTACAGTGGAAGCTCCCCTGACTGATCTTTTAAAGAACGACTCCTTCAAATGGTCAGAAAGAGAGCAACTTGCTTTTGACGACTTGAAGAGAAGGATGACCATGGTTCCTGTGCTTGCGATGCCCAATTTCTGTAAACCCTTCACGGTGGAGACTATGTTTCGGGTTATGGGTTAGGACCCGTCCTGATGCAAGAAGGTCGCCCAATAGTCTATTTGAGCCAAGCGTTGTCAGCCATGGCCCAACTAAAATCAACTTACGAAAAAGACTTAATGGTGGTGGTGTCATCCAAGCACTTCAAATGGCCAGCCAGCGTAGTTTGAAGCACTTGTGAGATCAGCAGCTACTCACCAAAGGGCAACACAAATGGGCCCTTAAGTTGTTGGGGTCTGACTTCATAATCCAATGCAAACCGGGAAAATAAAACCATGTCACCGATGCACTATTCAGAAGGGGTGATTAGCAATTGTATGCAGTGTCCGTTGTAACTTGGGATGGCTGGCACATTCTGGAAGACGAGATTCAGCAGGATCTAAAACTAAAAGAGATGGTACAACCAGCCCGTCGACCCACACTACAAACTTGGTTACTCTCTGCTTGGAGGTAAACTGTATTACAAGTGCCTGCTGGTTATACCTGCACATTCCAGTTTTATTCCACAACTTTTACGGGAATATCATACTACTCTAACTGGTGGCCATACTGGATTCTTCAGAACATATAAGCGGTTGATTGAGGTGTTCTACTAGAACACGATACGACAACAGATTAAAGAATTTGTCGCAGCTTGCGCTATCTGCTAACACGTCAAGTATAGTGCCTAGGCACATGCAGGGTCTCTTGCAGCCATTACCAATACTAGAGCAAGTGTGGGAGACGAGATTCAGTAGGATCCAAAACTATAAGAGATGATACAGCCTGTCCATTGACCCACACTGTAAATCTAATTACTCTATGCTTGGAGGTAAACTATATTACAAGGGCTGGTTGGTTATACCTGCACATTCTAGTTTTATTCCACAACTGTTATAAGAATATCATAAGGCTCCAACTGGTGGCCATACTGGATTCTTAAGAACATATAAGCGGTAGATTGGGGTGTTCTACTGGAACGCGATACGACAACAAATTAAAGAATTCGTTGTAGCTTGCGTCATCTGCCAACACGTCAAGTATAGTGCCTTGGCACCTGCCGAGTCTTTTGCAGCCTTACTGATACCAGAGCAAGTGTGGGAGGACATCTCAATGGATTTTGTCACCGGGCTGCCCAAAATCCATGGAGTCGACACCATGCTTGTGGTGGTGGACCGCCTAATAAAGTACGCTCACTTCTTGGCCATCAAAAGACCTTTGTGGTGGCTCTTTTCATCTTGTAGATTGTGAGATTACATGGTTTTCCAAAATCTATTATTTCAGACCATGATACGATACTGACCCGTACATTATGGAGGGAACTTTTCAAACAAGCTAGCACGAGCTTGCGGCTCAGTTCCAACTACCACACACAGACGGATGGGCAAATAGAGGTGGTGAACCGATGCCTTGAGGATTATCTGCGCTGCTACCATTTTTGGCAACCAAGAAAATGGATCAAATAGCTTCCGTGGGTGAAATATTGGTTCAACACCACCTTTAACCAAAGCTTCCAAACCACATCCTTTAAAGCCATTTATGGGCACGATCCTCCTGCCCTCATTCGCTACACACCTCTTAGTTCACCACTATCAGAAGTGGACTCACAATTGCTCAAACATGATTTGGCTCTAGATGAATTGAAAGAACAACTTCACAATGCCCAACACCAAATGAAATTTCGGGTTGACCAACACCGGCGGGATGTGAACTTTGAGGTAGGTGACTATGTGTACCTACGCCTGTGCCCCTATATCTACTGTTCCTTGACCGATCGCCGCAATGCCAAGCTCAGTCCAAGGTATTATGGGCCTTTCGTGATCGAACAAAGGAGGGCAACGTCGCCTACAAGCTTAAGCTCCCGCCGGATGCCTAGATCGACCATAGAGTCCATGTGTCCTAATTACGGAAGGCCCAACCCTTCACTGTTGTTATCCTCACACTACCCAAGGCCTTGACTCAAGATATGAGTCTTTTGATCCAACCCGCGGAAGTCCTACAAGTCAGCTAGATGGGGAACCAAAAGGAAGTGTTGATTCGCTGGGATATACTGTCACCTTCAGAAAACTCTTAGGAGGATTCTGCTATCATTGAAGCTTAGTTCTCAGATTTTCACCTTGAGGACAAGATGGCTCTCCTTCAGGGGAGGGATGATAGAGATGCGGGGACCACTATGAGACAGAGGGGAAAAGTTTGGCAAGTTTACGAAAGAAGGACAAAAAAGAAGCAAGACATGAGTAGCAAACCAATGGTGCCACCGAGCTAATGCTAGGGGGACCACTAATAAGCTAATTCTTATCCTTACTTTACTGTATTTCCCTTATGATGTTTCCCTTTCTACTAGTAGAACTATAAATATGTAATAGAGTAGTGAGTATGAGGCATCAGATGATTTACTATATTTGGTCATTCATGGTTACAGGCAGGGCTTGCCCTGAGAACAATAGGCTCCTTTGGGGGAGGTTCTTGTTCCAATGTTTGGCCCATTTTAGCCCTTTTCTATCGGTTTCTTATAGTGAATGTTTTGTTCATTTTGCTAGCTACAACAGACTTGGTTATATGTGCTCTTATCATCCTCCCACTAAATGAAACCAACTATCTCAGCTCCCAATCCATCTTTCTAGAATCTGGAACCTGCCTTCTTAGCAATTTATCCAAATATGCTGCCCTCAGCTCATGCAGACCTACTCACACCCATCACACAACCGCTTCTTTCCCGATAGGTTTAGCTGAATTGTAATCATAACTCACACCACCTTTTGTCCAAGAGCTCATGGGGACCCTCCACCTAACCTCAATTGTAGGAATTGAATGAATGGTACTCCTCTACGATCTATCGTGTGCCATAGAAACGATGTCAACAAAGCACTTTTAGTGAGAAGATAGAGCTTCTCTCTAGCACGTACATCTTGTATCTTTTGTTTGATTATCGAACATTTAAAGTTTTTAATAAAAAACTATGTGGGCTAGAAAGTTCTGAGTAACGGTTTCTAAAAGCTAGTCACATTACATTGATTAAAACATCAAATTTGAACCTCGGGCTTTAGGCCTGTTTCAATTGATAGAATGATGAAAAGATTGGAGAAATGTATGTTGATGGATCAACCAGTTAGGAATTGAGTCGTTACGAGGAAATCAGGGCCCAAAAGTAAGACTATCATATATAAACTCCGCAACAAAAGTGCTGGCCACCGTGGAGGTGGAATTGTTATTGCCTACGGACCCGATCCGACCCGGCTCGTTTGACAATCCTACGTGGGCAGGAAGGGTGATGAAACAAGTGGCTGATTTGGCGCCTCTGTTGTGATATCTGCCTCCCGCTGCCACACACCACCCACCTCGTCTTATCCACAAAAAGTCACACGCAGCATCTCCAAGTCCAACGGTTGTGCTGCTACGGCGATCGTCCAAAATGTCAATTTTACAATTTTCCCCACCCGATAAATTAATTCATATCTATCTCAAAAAACACTTCCTTGGCAGAAATCTTCCTCACCAATCACTCCACCATGGCTTCTTCCACTCTATCTTCTGCAACCGCCTCATCTAAGGTACGCTCACTCACCCGATCCCAGTCATTCAGTTGAATTGATTCCGTACCGGACATTCCACAAATAATGCTCGTCCGCCACGAGTTTCAATTTCTGAAATCAAAATTGCTCTATACTTCTGATGTGTTTTCCCCTTTTTCTCTAAGATATGTTCTACCAAGAGCGGGATGTTTGGACCGTCAGCGGTGAAACCCGCTGGTTCAATCATGCCGGCTCCGGTAAGGCAGTCTGGCGGGGCGAGGATTGTATGTCAGGCTTCGAGTATTGCTGCAGATAGAGTGCCGGATATGGGTAAGAGGAAACTCATGAACTTGCTCCTACTGGGCGCAATCTCCCTCCCTACTGCCGGCATGTTGGTTCCATATGGCACCTTCTTCGCTCCTCCTGGGTAAGCGGAGGCAGAATACTGCCAGCTTTGATTGATTGAAATTTCCATCATCAGTTGGATTAAACTCTTACTCTCATGAGATTTTACTTGCTGTTCATGTCGAAATTATCTGTTTCTGATAGTTTATACTATAGAATAGATGTAGAGACTGACTGACATTGAAGTGCTAGTGAAAGAGCATAAATCTTCCTAAATAATTAATCTTTAAACAAAAAATTATAGTGGGGCAGCTGGCAGCGGTGGCACAATAGCTAAGGACGCCCTTGGAAATGATGTGCTTGCGTCTGAGTGGCTCAAGACTCATCAGCCAGGGGACAGAACCCTTGCTCAAGGACTTAAGGTAATTTAATCTTCTCAATCACTTATTATGTGCGGGAATTCATCAAAACCGGTCTTATTATTGTTGAAAATCAATGATTCTACAAGAACCAGAAGAATAACTGTGGAGTTAGGGCGTAGAAAACTACTGATATACTAGTAAATCCAGATAATGGATTGAGAATCTGTGTATCTTTGACAGGGAGATCCAACCTACCTAGTGGTAGAGAATGATGGAACTCTAGCACCCTATGGTGTTAACGCGGTGTGCACACATCTAGGGTGTGTGGTGCCATTCAATCGTGCTGAGAACAAATTCATGTGCCCCTGCCATGGATCACAGTACAACAATCAAGGGAAGGTGGTGAGAGGACCTGCTCCGTTGGTAAGTCAAATAGTGTATATGCATGCATACATTTCTTTGATTGATTTGCTGGGAATGATGATTGTGTGTGGTAGACTGCTTGGTAAACCAATAATGTGATTGAATAAACTTTTTACTCTTCAGATAATCGAATCTGTAGATTACTGAATTGTGCAACTTAAGATCGGGACAGTGATTTAACAAACTGAAATGTTTATATATAAAGCCTGCTAATGAAGTGGTTTTATTTACTCTGTCATGGTTTCAAATAGTCCTTGGCATTGGCTCATGTCGACGTTGTGGACGAGAAAGTGGTGTTCGTTCCATGGGTTGAAGAGGATTTCAGAACCGGCGAAGCACCATGGTGGTCTTAAATACGAACACTTTGTATTCTTTCTTCTGCTGCAGTATGATTTCTGCGTGTATATGAACGCATGTGTAGTTGAAACAAACGTCAAGATTTGTTTTGCTTTGTTTTGATGAAAAGGGCGGTTGTAATATTACTTTTGCTGTATAATGGTGCTAGTAAGTTGGAACAACACAGTATTTAAGCATAATAATTTTGCACATTTCTTGTGTCAACACATTTGAGGTAGGATGTGAGAGAAAACTTAGCAAACAAGTTGGAGCAGAGGGAAGAAAACAAATAAACTCACAAATAATTCACTTCAAGACCGTGTTTTGTCAAAGAACATGTGTGGGGATTGTATGGAGGGTGTAGATCAAAAGTTTGGCGTTACCAACCTGTTTTGAGCTCTCCGGGATATCGCTCACGCATGTTGAGATTCTTCTATCTTTTCATCAGTTGGTTTCTGATTGAGCAATAACTTCTAGCTTCTGATTGCACCTTCTATCGACTGCTCTTCATGTTTTGATGTGGATCGATCTGTGATTTGGTGATTACAAATTTGATGGAAGATCAAAAAACATGTTTTTTGTGGTTTTTGCAAACTCTTGATTGAGTTTTGATGGAATTTTGTAGATAGGGTGTGGGATTTCGCGGGGGAGAGCTTCTTTTACCTTCTAATTGATTATTTGGTTATTGCCGAGTGTTGTTTATATAGGTAAAGGTCAAGGGAAGTTGAATGTGATTATGAACTTTTAATGATTGATAAAGATGATTTTGTACGAATTTTAATAGTTGAAATCACGTCATGCGGATAAACGAGTGATTTTATAAAAATCTAGCAATATGGCGCCTTCCACAATCGTAAATAAATATTTAAAATCAAAATTAAAAATTCCATCGGGTTTCTTCTCAAAATGTGATCCTTTATTATGTGTTAAAATTTCAAAAGTTTTCAAATTGAATTGGGTATTTTTTTTGGAAGAGAGATAAAATTTCAAGGAAATTTGAATTTTCTTTGAAATTTTGATTTTGGCTCCAAATGAATTTTATCAGGTTTATGTCTATAAATAGACATGTTTTCCATGTGTCAATTTTATGTTTAACAAGTGGAAGCCTTTCTTTCTATTTCTAGAAGTTGTAGGCAATTTCAAATAAAGTTCTCATAATTGGAATTAGTTGTATTTTGAGAATAAAATCTATCCTAAAATTTAAAAAGCACCCTTTGTGATAAATATAATGTTGGAATTTTTTTTGAAGTGTTGAACAATCATACTCCCTCCGTCCCAAGTTGACTGTCCACTTTACTATTTGGATGGGTCGTTTGACTTCAATATTTAATATAAAATAATATATTTTTAATTTTTTTTTATAATGGAATCCTTATGTGAAAAACTAAAAATTATTTTTTAAAATTATTTTATCTTATATATTTAATATTAAAATGGAAAAACGTGCCAAAAAGCAAATGAGACACTTATGACGAGACGAATGTAGTATAAAAATAGGAAGCTTTCATAATACCCTTTTAACCCTTGGGAAATTTCTCAATCTTAAGCCTTTTGACTAATTATCCTTAACTTTGTCTCTACGAGTTACGACTTTTGCTGATCCGAACTAGGATTTTGATCTGGAGCTTGACGATGTAGTCGACTTATCACACGTTAAGAGATTTTATTTAGAAAGGGGCTTTTTTGTCATAGCATACAAAGGAAGGGTTAAAGGGGTGTTTGTTTTGAGCGGGGAAACATAATGGAAGGAAAGGAAATGGAAAAGAATTCCCTTTGATTTTTTTGGCTGTTTGTCTGTGCTGGGGAAATAAAATAAATAACCGGTCAAACGACCATCAGTTAATGGTCAACAGATGCCACTTCAGGTCAACGACCATCAATTGCCGGTCATCATTGACCGGGTCAATGGTCATATGTCGCCGGACAAAGTATACTAGGTCAACGAAATCTAATTCCCTAGTAGGGGTGATAAATCAAGTTATAATGTTTCAGGGTAATCTTATTCTTTTTCCCTTCCTCTTTTCCTTACCAAGAAAATAGAAAAAACTGACTAAACAAACAACATGAAACACGAAATCATTCTGATTCCCTTTCCTAATCACCCTAAAACAAATGTCCCCTGAATGTATAAACTATTGTCCTTCTCTGGCGATTCCTGTTACTTCATATAGTTCCTATATGGCGGGAATGAAGTGAGTGTGCTCCAACCAATTGGCTAAGTCTTGAACTACTAATGAGATTTTCAAGAATTGCAACTCGGCTTTAACAATATCTACAATGGTGTGATTCATCAATTTTGAGGTGAAGTAAAATTTCGTTTTAGAGAATAAAAACAATAGAGAGATTGTAAAAGAGTATATTAAAAAATATCTGGTGGCGAGTTCATATTTCGTTATTTTGGATATTTTTCTTTATTTTGGATCATTTAGCGATGTTAGTTTTTTTATTTCATAAATATCCATTAAGTTTCTGGCTAATTCATCGAATTTCAATAAAAAAAAGTAATTCATGAAATGCACTAAGTTTTTCTCATCAAAATTTATGAAATGCCACTCTAACTGTTGACCAGTAGGATGAAAAACAAAAATACTTCTGCTAGATAACAAACTATTTAGAAATTTCGCACTATGTCACAGTGTTAACTTTTCTTTAAAAAAATACTATAAAAGACTTTGATAATTATTACAACATTATTAATATACTTTATAAATGTATAAATTTAGAAACATCATAAAATATTAATAATAAATATAAGACGGTGAGGCATGATATTGGAGGCTTAGTTGGTGAAGTTGTCAACAATTTCTTTTCCACCGGTAAGAATCTTAAATAGATAAATGCCTCTAGTGTTATGCTTATCCCCGAAGTAAAAAATTCAACAACTGTAAAGTGACTAAAGCCTACTCTATGTTGTGATAGTATACATTTATGAACCTTTAGATTTAGTTGATTGAAGATTCTAAGAGTATGTTCTGAAGGTTTTACAATTATGTGACAAGTTTATAGACTATATTATGACATGTGTCACTTCCCTATACTTACTATTTTTTTTCATTAACGACTTAGAGGATGGATTTTTCGAAGGAAGGAGAGGATTATGGCAGTGTGACCCTCTTACTCTAGTGCTTGTTGTTATTTGCATGGAGTACCTCACCAGGTTGTTGCTTGGAATTGATACCAACAATGAGTTCAAGTATAATTCCAAGTGTATAGAGTTAAACTTACCAATATGCTATTTGTTGATGGTCTACTTCTTTTACAGCGTGAGGATTTTCCCACTATAAAATCACTTAAGATGTGCAACTGAACTATATTTTGGCTTGTTTGGGCCTTAATTTCAGTTTACCCAAATGCTCCATGTTATTTGGCAGTATAAAAACAAATTTTGGAGAATGAGATCAGTGATCTTCTTGGTTTTGAGGAGAAGAACTTGCATGTAAGATATCTAGGCCCCCTTTTATCTTCTTCTTGGCTCATAATTCATGACTGTGCCCCTCTGCTTGTTATTGCCACAAATAGAATGAGCTCTTGAAGTGCAAAATGACTTTCATATGCTAGAAGAATTCATCTCATCCAATCAATTTTCTTTGGTTTTAAGAATTTTTGATGTCATCTTTGTCTCCTCCAACAATGTGATTAGACCTGGCAAAAGTGACCTAAACCTGAAAAACCAAACCTAACCAATCCGATCTGTACCCGAATCTTAACCAAAAACTATAACTTGAAAAAATGACCCAAAATCCAAAACAAACCGACCCAGACCAAACCAAACCGTATTATTGTATAGCTGAAAATAAACATAATCCACAACCATTTGAACCAAAGCCATTCAAACCAAATCAAACTGAAGTCACTTAAAACGTGACAGTGACCCGAAATCCGAATTGACCCGAACCAAAAATCAACCGAACCTGAACAAAGTTCAGTATGACCCGAATGAATATATTGCATTAAATTGTAGCAGACGAGGAGGCTGAAATAGAACACACCCAATAATAATTAATAAATTATGATACGATTGATATGTTCTTACGTTTTTCTTAATTAGTATAATCAAGGCTAAACATTTCAATAATAAGCTACTTACAATTATAGATACATAAGCCAAAAGAGATATAAAGATATTATCAAACAAAAGTAAACAATCAAACCTAATTACTATACCAATATACTAGGTGAAACAACCATGCCTAAACAAAATGACTAAGCACGAATCCTATTGTATGACTTCAACCCATGTAGTTGAGTTTCTTCATCCATGAAATAGTGAGATAAACAAAAATTAAGGTGGGTGAATGAGTCATGAGAAGGTACGGGTGTGGGGGCACACGGTGACAACGCTAGGGCAAGGCGTGCAACATCGACCCAGGTGTGAGACGCACGATGCACGACATCAACCCGGACGTTGGGCGCGCGGTGACGACCCTGGGGTGGGGGTGCACAGACATCAATGTTGAGGTAAAACTACTATAAGCAGTAAAGACCTAGCTACAATGGGCAAGTGCACCCAATTTGTTGTAATACAACAAGTGTCGTATCCACAAAGAAATTGGTTTCTAATTCCCGAGCTTCAGTATCTTAGTAAATTGCAATTAAAAACTGTAAATGGGGATTTAGCCAGAGGCAAGCTTGGTTGTTTGTAACCACAAAGAAAACAATAAAAACTGTAAACTAAAGTGGTTTAGTTGGAATAAATGGAGAAGTACTCTAGGATAGTGGGTATCACCTGATTTACCCAATTACACTCATAAACACACCTCATTGTACTTGTCTATTAGAGCTAAGATAAAGATTTCCCAAATCTTGGATTAATCAAATCTTATCTAATTAATCACACCCCTTAATTATATTCAGGCTAGAGTCATTAAATAGCATTAATTTCAAGCTCTTAACAATATCCATAATAGTTCACTTCCATAATTTAGAGCAATGAAAGTTAGGGTTTATCCCCAAGTTCTTAATTTCTAGCTCAAACCTTAATTTTGCTAGAAATTGCAATAAATTCCATGAGAGATCAATCCAAGAAATTAATGAAGCTTTAATGAAGATAAAACAACTATTATAAATGAGGTAAGTTATTGGAGCATTTAAGGTTCAAATCCCATCCTAAAGCACAAATGAGAACCACTCAAGCATGGAGGGGAGAATAGTAAATAGAGAGTAAGAAGAAACCATTGAAGGTGGTGGGAAGCTTGGGGAATATGAGTCTTTTGCTCCTCAAAATCGACTCTCTCTCTCTCTCTCTCTCTCTCTCTTATTTAGAGTTTTGGAAGTGTGGAATGAAAGATGGGGGTGTGTGTAAAAAGTTCCCCCATTTTGAAGCTGTAGTTCTGGCAATTTTCCGTTCTAACCCACAGGTTGGTCGGCCCTCTACAGACTATGGCACATGAGCAATTTTAGTTACGACCGACCCAAATGGGTCAGTCTCCCTAGGTCAGTCCATTCTAGTGGCTCATGGTTAAGTCTGACAGACCCACATGGGTCGGTCCTCCTAGGTCGGTCCATTCCAGTGTCTTGAAGACCACCTCGACCGACCCACATGGGTTGGCTGCATGGGTCAGTCTACTCCAGAAGGGCCATTTGTCTACTGAAAGCTTCCCGAAACACTCTGTCATTCTTGACCTGCTTCCCACGGTGTTGAATATTGGCTAGAGAGTCTATTTGGTCTAAAAAAACATGCTCAAATGAGCTTTTACCTACATTGTAACCAAAATTTTATTAGTTCACCAATATTAATGAAATACTCTATAAACTGGTGAAATAGGTCAATAGTTGTAGGAAATGAAGGTATCTAAAACCCTACAACATTATTTCATCACTTATCAGTCAACCCAGGCGCGGGGCGCACAGCTTGACCCGGGGACGCGCTGCGCCTAACAGCGCCAAATGAGGTGGGTGAATGAGTAGATTATGATTCTTGACTAAAATTATGGTAAGGGTCAAAGAATAGAGGATGAGTGAGGAAAGAACAGGGAATAATGACGACAACAAAGAGAATAAACCTATTTGACTAAGATAAAGACTATAAATTATGTTAAGTTTAGTATTATTGGATAAAATATGTTCAGATAATTGACATTTATAAATTACTATGCCAAGAGTGTCAAACATACATCTTTGTGATACCCCTATCCCACATTGGGATATGAGTAGTAAATTGAGTGGTTTATAAGGATACACATGGGTTGACTACAACAGCAAGGCCTTTCACGTTTAGGCCCAAGTGAGGACAAAAAGGTTTAAAGTGGCTTTTTTCAAGTCCGGATGGTTTGAAAGGTAGGTTGTTGGACAGCTGCCCATATAGGGTGTTACAAATTGTATAATAGCCAACTTCAGACCGAGTCAGGTTGGGATACCTAACACCTACCGAGGAGGTTCATGAGACTTGCACATTTGGCTTGCAACGAGGACGTCATGTTTTTCTTTGATTGAGGGAGTATGTGATACCCCTATCCCACATTGGGATATGAGTAGTAAAACGAGTCATTTCTAAGGATACATATGGGCTGACTACATCTACAAGACCTTCCACTTTTAGGCCCAAGTGAGGACAAAAAGGCTTAAAGTGGCTAGTTTTTATGCCCGGATAGTTTGAAAGCTAGATTGCTAAACAGTTTCTCATATGGGGTGTTACAATATCTCTTTTTTTGATCACATTTTATCTTCACGACTCACCTCTTTATTTTTTTTAAAATCTTACAAGTTGGTTACTAATGCATAATAAGCTGCAAATTATTTGTTTAAACTAAATTTTTATTCATTCATTCTTATATGATAATGAAATTTTTATTCATTCATACTTTCAATCTTATTTGATTACAACTGGTTGTTAACATTACATGATGGATACAGTAAACCCTAAGTTGTCATAACATGGGAGAAAACCTGCTGCGGCACTCAGCAGAACAACTTTGGTACTATAGTGCATCTATGCCCACACCTGTTGTTGTGCCCCAGTTTTTTATCTGTTTCTGGTTTACAAGGGGAGCATATGTCATTTATATAATCTTGGCTGCGTTCGGAGAACGCCTAAACGTGGCAGTTTCGGCGGTGGTCCCCACGTGGGTCCCACGTGGGTCCTACATTCTACTCCAATAATATACTGCCACATATAAAACTACCATAAAACAGCCAGACCAAAACAACCACAAAACAACCATACCGAACGCAGCCACTTATGTTAGTGAGACTATGTCATTTGTGGTTAATTTTACTATCTTATAAAGGATGCGGGGTAAACTGGTCTTTTCACCTTGTTATTTATTAAATTAGGAAATGAGTATTCCTAACTTCCTTTTCATTTTCTTATTCACGTTCTAATTTCTTTCCCCGTTCAACTCTCCCTCTCGCTCTACTCCTCCTCTTAATCTTCTCCTCTGCTTTTATATTTCCTTCCCCAATCCGCTACTTTGCTCGTGGAGATCTGTTCTATTAGCCGGTCTTCTTTCAGGTTTGGATTGTTGGTTTAGTTTTATTTTGTTTTGTGTTTGCTTGTCGTTGTTTCTGATTTTAATTTCAACTTTGGGTTAATCGAGTTGAGAGTTTGTTGAGTTTTGGGTGCAGATTCGAGGGGAGTTTATTGTGAAGTCTATAGAGTTTTGTGATATTCCGAATTAGGTAGGTAGGGGTGAGCATTCGGTTCCGGTTATTCGGTAATAACCAAGAACCAAAATTATTTTAGTTTTTTTAACCAAAATTTCAACCATTTTAAAAAAGTTCGGTTATTCAGGCAGAACCGAAATATTATTCGATTCGGTTTTCGGTTCCAGGGTTGCCTAATTCGGTTTACCCAAATAACCGAACTACATATATAGAAAATATTGGATAATTTAGTTCTCTTTTATAATTCAGTTCTTTTTTGTAGTTTGGTTCTTTTTATAATTAGGTTCCTTTTTAAAATTCGGTTCTTCTTTTACAATTCGATTCTTTTATATAATTTGGTTCCTTTTTATAATTCAGTTATTTCTTATAATTCAGTTCTAAATGAAAACTAAATTTAAAATTTTTGTCTTTGGTTCTAGCCATAAAAAAAATTTGATTATTCAGTTCTCGGTTATTTCGGTTCTTAGACAAAAATTCAGTTATTCTGGTACAACCGAAACAAACCAAAAACAAAACTATTTTTTCTAATTCAGTTTCCGGGTAGAACCGAATTACCAAATGCTAACCCCTAGAGGTAGGTGGTAAATGGATTTGGTATGGGTATGTTCACCCATGGGGATTCTATGTTTCGTTCCGTTTCTGAATGTATTCGATTTGGTATGGGTATGTTCACCCATGGGGATACATATGGGTTGACTACAAGTACAAGACCTTCCACTTTTAGGCCCAAGTGATGAAAAAAAGGCTTAAAGTGGCTAGTTTTTAAGCCTGGATAGTTTGAAAGCTAGATTGCTAAACAATTTATCATATGGGGTGTTACAATATCTCTCACATTTTATCTTCACGGCTCACCTCTTTATTTTTTTTAAAATCTTACAAGTTGGTTACTAATGCATAATAACCTGCAAATTATTTGTTTAAACTAAATTTTTATTCATTCATACTTGTATGATAATGAAATTTCCATGCACTTCTTTCAATCTTATTTGATTACAACTGGTTGTTAACATTACATGATGGATACAGTAAACCCTAAGTTGTTATAACATGGGAGAAGACCTGCTGCGGCACTCAGTAGCACAACTTTGGTATCGTAGTGCATCTGTTGTGCCCCAGTTTTTTTATTTGTTTCTGGTTTACAAGGGGAGCATATGTCATTTATATAATCTTATGTTAGTGAGACTATGTCATTTGTGGTTAATTTTACTATCTTATAAGGGATGCGAGGTAAACTGGTCTTTTCACCTTGTTATTTATTAAATTAGGAAATGAGTATTCCTAACTTCCTTTTCATTTTCTTATTCACGTTCTAATTTCTTTCCCCGTTCAACTCTCCCTCTCGCTCTACTCCTCCTCTTAATCTTCTCCTCTGCCTTTATATTTCCTTCCTCAATTCGCTACTTTGCTCGTGGAGTTCTGTTCTGTTAGTCGGTCTTGAAATACCCTGAACTTAAATATAGGGATTAAAATTAATCTAATACATATTTAAGGGCCTAATGACGCCTAAGTAATATTGGTGAGGAAAATAAATCCAAAAGAAATAAAGAAACGCTTAAAAAGCGGAAAACGCTAAATAAGCATTAAATAACCATAGGAGGTACGAGACCTCGGTTAGCATATTATATGGATTCTTAAGGCTTAATAAGTCCTAAATAATATATGGGGACAACTCCCGAAGGAAACGGATCCAAATAATGTATTAAAACGCTAATAGAGCTTTAGCGCACCTTTTTCGAGAAAACCCGAAAACGTGACTTTAAGTGGTCAAACGAACCCGTAAAAATTATAAATCATTAAATAACAATTATTAAGCATTAATGGAAGCTTAATAACCAATAAAATTAAAGAAACGAGAAAATTCCGGAAAACGGGCCCGGTTAGTGAATAGTATCAAAACCGGGTGAAATAACGGGTGTTTTCTGTAAAAGTCAAAAAACGCTCCAACTAGCATAACAGTAGGGGCCGGTTTTTAATAAGTCAAGAGCTCTCACACACACACCCACACAAACTAGCTAATTAAATGAAAAGCCAAAAAGTAAAAAGGGGGAAAAAGCAAAAAGGGGCCCTCACACTCTCTCACCTCTACTTCCCCTCACTTCCTCACGTACTGCACTCCCTCCTCCTTCTCTGATTTCTCTTCTTCCATGAGACAGCCATGGAGATTTGCTATATCCCACACAACTCCCTCCTTCTCTCCTCTTATTGACTACTCAATCCTTCGCCAAATGCAACAAAAATTACACCATTGAATTCCCCTTGCAAAGGAGATCATCTCCATCCTTTCAAAAACCGAAAACACTCATTTTCACCTCCATGGGTATTCTCCATTTGAAGGTTTGAGGTCACCACTAGAAGCACCTTCATCTCCTTATCATTTTGAGGTAAAAATAGTCTTGAAACTCCACCTCCTTCTAGCCCCTTATAGCAAAACGAAAATGCAAAACTTAGCCTTGTCTTGTGCTTTGTTTTCCAGCCTTATTTTGGCTCCTCATTGGTGCTGGAATCTTGCTCTCTTGCTAACCAAGAACCCCATCTACTCATTGGAAGGTAATACTCTTTTAAAAACCTTAAACATGTACAAACCCTAGGTTAGTTTAAAGATGAAATGCTAAGCTAGGATTTATGTATTGGTATGGGCTGTAGCATTGGATTGTGAACTCCATTTGAAACCAAGAACAAGAAGGAAAGGAAGGAAAATAAAGAAGGAAGGAAGGGAAGAGAAGGAAAGAAGGAGAAACTAAAATCACAAGGTAAATGCACTTACCTTGAGTTGGTTTTGTATTGTGTAGTGTAACAGATTTTGAGTATTAGAAATGAGTAAAGTAATTGGTGATGAGTAGTGAGTATGTTGTAGTATAGTGAGGCAGAGAATGTAACAGTTTTGAAGTTTTGAAAGAATGTTTAAAGGCTTGGTAAAACATTGGGTAATGTAAATATGCAGGAAAAATATAGTGTTATGGTGTGTAGAATGATGTGTGACTTGATATGAGCATTGGGATGAATTTGTGAGCTGATATGTATGTGGGCTATGTTAAAAATATAGGGGAACCTCTGCCCAAAATTGTAAGGAAATAGAAGGAATTAGTTGTGTAAGAGGAGGAAACTACCTAGGTAATAACTAGGTGTATTTGGAGAACTTGAGGTGAGTGGTTTAACACCTTGAAATAGATTTGGAGAAGAGCTAGATAATGGGATGGATCTAGGATAGAGCTAATGCATTGATGATGCTAGGAGTAGCATTAGTAGAGGGAGTATTGAATGGTAAAGGTTAAAGGAAAAATATGTACGTAGCATTTGTGGAAGAAGAAAACTGTAACAAGGGAGAAAATTTGACAGTGAATGGTGTAATGTAACAGAGTGGTATAGAGATGGATTAGGTTAGTTTTGATTGCTTAATTAGGGTCAAAACACCCTAAATTATATGTAGGAATATTGGGGAAGAAGGTGGTAGAAGTTTGGAGTTGAAACAAGTTCACAAACTTATATAAATTGTAAACCTGCAACTGGTCCGGGTTTGTAAACCAGTACAGAAACTCGGACCAGCATAAAAACTCGACAGATTATTATACAAAAGGAGTGGTCCGGGTTTACAAACTAGGATTCTAACCCGGACCACCCCTAAATCATACCCGTAAGTTACCAAAACAAGTGGTCTGGGTTTGCAAAGGAGTACACAAACCCGGACCATGCGAAAAACACACCCGTAACATAACAATACATGTGGTCCGGGTTTGTAGGGTAGGACATAAACCCGGACCAGTCGTTTTTCACACCCGAAGGACTTTTCAAAGTGTTGGTCCGGGTATGTAAACCCGGACAACAACCCGGACCACACTAAAATCATTCCAGAATGTATTTTAAAGCTAATATAAGGTAGGGTAAGGATGGGTAATGATATTATAAGATAATTAGGACATGATTAAGGATGTCTAAAGGTCATTAAGGCCATAAACAAGCTTAGAAAATAATTTTAAGTAAGTAGCTTAAGTACATGTATTGGAATAACAACGAACTAGTAAGTATAAACTGGGAAACACTAGGTAAAGTAATGAGTAAGGTTAATTATAGATAATTAGCCACCCAACTCTATGTATATGCTAGGATTCGAATACTTGAACACCGAAGAGGAGTCGGTGAGTCCAAATCAACGGTGTAAGGTATGATTTCTTCATGCTATGTATCCTAACCTAGTTACCCCTATTTGTGTGCTTATTTGATCACCTAAATAAGATAAATGCATGAATCGGACTATATTGCACTTACTTGTGCTTGCTTAGGTTGTTCTTGGTATATTGCCTTGAACACTTAGTTTGTATAATTCATGAAATATATGAATGATGATGAAGTGTATTTGTACCTTGTAGTGTACTTGTGTATTGTATTGTATTTTGTATGGATATGTATATGAGCAGTGTATTTGTGTATGTGGCTTGAATGGATGACTTCTACTAATTCCTAACCACCTAAATTCTATCGTAAGTATTGAGTAAATTGGAATGAGTAGAAGTCCGATATAGTTTCGGCCACGCGTGAGGATGAGGAGACACAAGAGGTTGGATCCGATTCCTGGTTCTTAAACTGGTCCACGACCCAAACCCCTTAAATGGGTAGCATCCTGGATTGGTGAACCAAGTAAATCCCGGTGGTGGGACATAGTAGTCCCCGGGCTGGAGGTCCCGACGACTTGACTTGAGTAAGTAGTAAGTAAAGTAAGTATTGTATGAGTAATGGTCTTGGCTGGTGTAAGTCATTGACCCCGAGTAAAAGATTAATCTCCACCCGATTAACCCAGGTGGACAAATGAAGCTAACAAGTACCGGGTATTGTGTATGTATGGTGTATGGATTGAGTATGTAATGAGTATGTATTGTGTATGTATCGTGAATGTGTATTTCGGAAGAAGGTAAGTAAGTATTGTTGGACTTGTATAATCTCCTTGTATGTATTGAAGTGTATGCGTGTATTCCTAGCGTAAAGTATTGTAGTATTGTGTATAAGAGCATGTATGGATGTATGTTTGAATAAAATGAATTGCATGTATTCGACCAAGTGGTCGGCGTACCCTCGCTAGTATGCGGGGTATGCGGAAGTCATATTCAGCGTAAGCTGAGCCCCTAGGGGCAACATTTTTAGTGTGCAGGTACTCGAAGCGGATATGGTCAAGGTAAGAGACCGGTGACTACACTTGGATAGTTTGAAACAGAATGTAGAAGTGTACTAAGTGGCACACCCTTGTACTTAGAAAGTAAGTAGTTTGTGAGGAATGGGTAGTGGTTAGACTCTTAATGAGTATCTATGAAATTGAAAGAGGTGTTGTATTTGTATAAGGATCTTAGTAAACTCGGTGTATTATATTGTATTGAACTTATTGAGTATTGCAATGAATGGGAAGTTCTAGTACTTGATTGGTAATTGGAGTATGTATTGTAAGTGTGTAGTACTCGGATATTCCAGTCCATCAGACCAATGCTGTATGTATGTAGTAGTAATAGCCTTGTTAGTCACGTGGGTGGCTAACGACATTGTATCACCCACCGTGTAGTATGTAAGTATCCGCTGTGTGAATCTGGACGGTAATGACAGTATTAGCGGTAGGGGTGTTACAAAAAGTGGTATCAGAGCGAAGTATCACTCTGATGACTGGTAATACCGAGTTTAGGAAATACCGAGTTAGGAATTAGAAGCATAGGGCTAAGGGCTGAGTGATAGCATTAGAGATATGCTAGTTAGGAACTCCCGGTGTGTACCGGATACCTACAACATCAGACCCGCCCTCCACAGACCCACTGTATAACTTGGGAAAGAACACCAGACAGAAGAAAAGTCCTCTCATACTCGGGAAAACCCGATCTGGCAGTAGTGAGGTATTCCTACAAGAGGAAAGAACCCGACACATAGTAGATTCCAAGAATTGGAAGTCCCGGAGATAAATCCCGGTTGAACAACAATACCCGCACTTAATGGCGGTAGAATGAGAACTCCAACCATAAGGAGACTACGACATGTGACAACATGGGGCGACATGCTTAGCAGTCGCAAAACCTAGCTAACCAACCAGCAGCAGGAAAAGAAGCACTAAGCGTACAACAGAGCGGTAAAAGGAACAGAAACAAAAATTGAGACACAAGTCTACGGGGCAGTAATATCTAAATAATACCATCAACGGTATGCTACTTGACTAAGGACATAGTCAGGTGTGATTAACTCCAAAACCACAACGCCAAAGAGGTTACAATACCTGACCAGTATGCTCAGACAGCTACGAGAATATTCACGGGATACAATCCGATAGGACTACAAGATTAGTGCCTAAACAAGCCAAGGCTCAATAGCCACAGTAAATGTGTGGGAACGATCAACAAGGGAAACACAAAATCAAATAAAGGGGAGTCTCCAAGGATTGGAGAAATATCCCGATCAACGACAACCATGTCAAGATCATTGAGAAGTTACTTAAAGGATCGAGTATTTCAAACATAGATCAATAAGATCAAGGGAAGAGTCGACAAGACTATCGAATACAAGTGGAAACCATACCGTGATCGGTATAGGATTACCCAAAAACCACCAGTACCACGCACTTGCCACGGCAAGTGCAGTAAGAATAGGAACATGTAGAGGAACTCTAACATCCACCGGTACAATAGTAATGTACCGTGACCGTGATGAAGCAGCTACAGGATCACACATCCTAAAACGGGAAGAATGAAAACATGGAAGGGCCTAACGGCCTGACCATTGTACAAGGACATGCCAGACAGCAAGAAGCTGGACTTGGTCAAGACCTCAGACATGGCTACGCCATGAAGGTCCTCTTTTAACACCGAACCGTTATTTCTCAAAACCAATTTTTCTTTCAAAACCACGACCTTTCTTTTAAACCTTGAATTTTAAAACCAAACCAACAAATTACGGTGAGTATCATAGGATGATACAAGAGGAGTTGACAATAGGATGCTTCACCTAGGCGTGTGACAAGCACTACGAGTGTACCCAAATACGGGAGGTGGGACGACCGCACTTCGAAGGAGCTTGCGGGCTTGACAGATAGTCGGGTAAGTGGTAACGTATCAACAAGGTACCCCACGTATGTATACATGTAGTGTACGAAACACGGGAAGTAGTCAACTTCGTTCTACGAACCATGAGTAAATGCAAGCAGAATAGCTGGACACCACAGACGATAAAGGAGAAGGAACTCAATTAAGAAGTAAGTATAAAGAACTCAGAGAATCCATCTGAGATAAGGAATAAGAACTAGGAAGTGCAAAGAGCATAGACCAGTAAGTATAGACATTGGATATGTCTCAAAGACTTCAAACAATTACATGACAGCTGGAAAGTATAGCCAGCCGAACCCAGTGAGGCAAATGCCTAATGTTGACACAACAATGCTCAACAAACGGGACGGAGTTCCCAAGAGCGATCACAAGATTACCATGGAGTATAATCCATCATTGGAGAGGATACCAAACCTAGCCTAAAACACTTGGAGGAAGTATAAACAGCCTACCCAAGAACGGGAGATGTTATAACCCAAAAAGGGATAACTCAAATACAATACCACAAGGCGGTATAGTAGACATAACATGTCATAAACATTAGCCAGATTTAACGGCATACCCTAACAACACCCAGGAGCAATCCTTGATGGGTGCTTGAGATAACAACAATCGAACAAAGCATCATGATAAGAGCACGGGAGCTCGAATGAACACTCGGTTAGGACACCGAAGGGATTTCACTTAACAGGAAATACCCTCAACTGCAAGAAGGCTCGGATTAACACCAGATTACCTAAAGGATCTCCTATGAACGGAAGCGTGATGCCACGACTTACCATGGAGCCCAACCATACCTCCAACCTACGGGGTATACAAGGAGTGGAAATATGTATAAGCAGCTTGCAAAGAGCATAGCTTGCAGCAATAAGGCTTAAAAGCCATGAACCAACTATGTTATGTAAACTCAAACGGTTGCAAAACCCACACTATTTACTAACAAGACTTGCAAGAGATATTGCTTCATACGACAAATAGATCGACAACTGAACAATCTCATTTAAACTCAATATAATGAATGGCTTGGAGTAATGGCTATCTCAATGTCACTGTCACTAGAGCATCACCCTAGTATACAGTTGACGAAGCTTTAAATTGCTTTTCATGCCTTCTGTAGCAACGGTAGCACAGAGGCACAAGAATCGTAATAATGCCAACAATGGCCTAGTCCACACTTGGACACTACGAGAAACCCAAGGGAAGGTACCTCTTGTTAACCAAAGACCACCAATGTGGTAATGATGTGAACCTTTAGAAGAAGGCTTCCATCTACAATAACAATAAAGCCTATGCATATAGATATTGCCAAGGGGCGATGGAACAAGGAAATGAAATTTCCAAACCATTACGACTTAAGGAGTAAGCATACTCCATATGCACCCAAGCATGTGGTGGACCATTGTATAAACACCAACATGGTAAACTTTGTCATGAGACCTATGAGTGGAAACAAGCCTCTCAACAAGAACTTCATTTATCAATGATTGAACGGGACCAGAAAACCCTTGAAGTTCTTGGGGATGTCCCGGTGATGTACATACAAGTGAAAGTACACAGCTAGAGCCTATAACCAATGCTCAGCACTGGAAAGATGATAATTGTCAAAAACAGTCCAGGTGAATGCACATTGCACACCATGAATGACCGACGCTCAAGAGAGCTTGTAACCCGATAAACCACTTCATCCTTGGTCAACCAAGATACTTGGTAAATTATATCATATAAATGATGAGTTAATGTGAGGTAAGCTAACCTACACATGAAACCTAATTGGAAACAAAACATCTCCACAACGGAAAGATAATAATATTACGGCATGCTACGACAACCGTTATACACACAAATAGAGGAAAGCCTCAATGTACTCACACCATAAGAACACGGTGCGCAACAAGCGACCACTATGAGAAAGTAGTTAGTCAATGACACGGAGTATAAGTATAAGAAGACAGATAGAAATATTCATTCCTATCACATAAGTGACTTACTGCCAAGCGTTTACGCCTCTACACTCTGTATGACTGAGTGTTTTGGTATTGTACTTGCGCAGTGATGATCTAGTGGGATAGCGAGGGATATGGAGAATGTAAACCGTAGTAAACCCTTCTTTTCACCAACGAACATGGCATAAGCCAGTTAAGCAAGCTTAGCAAAAAACCGTGCAGCCTAAGGCCAAAGAAGCACGAAGAGTGTAAAACACACTAACCATCACAAGATGTGAATTCCATTGGAATAAAAGGTGAAAGGAGATGTAAGAAAGTCACTAGGACCGACGCATAGAAAATGCAAGGTCATTCAAGTAAAGAACACTTGTGCTGAACCAGAGAACTGTTATAATCCAGAAGCTACTGACAACAGAGGGAGCACTACAACTAAGTAGTGACTCAACCTCACCCGACAATAAGTCGGTGGAACTTAGCGAATAATCGTACGAGTACGAATAGTATACATAATAGATTACCAGAGAGCTGGTTATGACTCTAAAACTCATTGAGTTCAAGCACGGTAAAAGAATACCACATTCGTTAATAACCTTATTCCCACAATAGAGGGATAAAAAGGTGATGTATAGCACATTAAGGATAACATGAAGGGTGAGTAACCCAAGTTATCAGGGTCGCGCAGCAGAAGCTAGTGGGCCCTAGCTATGAGATTAATACACCTAGTAAGTATGATTGAATGGCTATTAATGCCAAGAAGCCTAATAGGCTAGAACCGAATTAATTATGAGTTAAATAAACTCATATAGGAATCCTTGGTGCAAGGACTACACCATTGGTATGGTTAAGATCCTTTGACCAAAGTATATTATGTAATAAACCATAGTGAAGCTAAAATGCTTCAGAGTGCCCGAATTAAATAACCAATGTTTAATAATAATAACATATGGTAGATTACGTGGGCGTAATCCCTTTTAAGGGGGGTAGAGTGAAAACCGCATAATGTAAGTTTCATGAATAAAACACATAAACTACAATGTGCATAGCACAATGAGAATCGAATTGATGATTGGTACCTATGTTAAATAAACATACATGTCCATTCATATTGAAATTGTGGTAATTAGGCACGAGAGATGCAAATACCATAGGACGAATATACCCATCTTGTAACCCCGGTGTAAGAGTATTGGTAAGGAAGAGTAATAAGTAGTGGGCGGAGCTCCACAAGTATTGTAGCCTTTGAAGAAGTAGTACGAAATGAATGAGAGTAGTAGATGAATGAAGTCTATGAGTGGTGTATACCTAGGTAAGTTATTGGAAGTAAATTGAGGATAACTAAATTCTACAAGTATGGTAATCCATAGTTAGAATATTTGAAATGATGGAGAGTAGTGGATGGAAGTAGCAAAGGTCGATGAAGTGAGCACTTAGGTATTGAATCTCGAAGTAAAGTATTTGGGAAGTAGATTGAGGATGATTGATGGACTAAATTTCATCCTTTGGAGTTGTATGGAATTATAATTATGACAAGGAAGAGTAAAAAGATAGAAAATGAAAATAATTGAATTATCTGTTTGTTTGAAACTAATGTGGGAAGTCGAACTTGATCCTGATCAAATCAAGGGAAACCGAACACAAATTGGAGTGGAAAGATAGTTCAACACTGATGCTGATCACATCAGGGTTGAATGATTCTTGAAGCTCCCTTCAAGTGGTCACAAGAATCATGCATAGAATAGAGGTAACGAACATAAATTGGAATTTGGAGTTGTATGTTTTAGAAAAATTTCTAACTAGTAGCTGTGAAAGGATTTTCTTAGACATGAGAATAAGGATTTGTTAGAAGCTTATACCGGAGAAGATAGTAGTATAGCATGTTGTATTATTCCAAGGGCAACAGGACATAGAGGAGTCCTGTGTCTAGATGACCGAGTGCCTGCGGGATTGTGTTGTGTATTGTATCTCTTTGGGGATAGCATTGCACTGTATGTGTGTATAAACCTTGTGATGGAAAACTGGATGGTTGGATGTAATGCGGATTGGAGTAATGAGGGTACATTTGTATGGTATGGAATGTAGAAACCTTGAGTACTGAATTTGGGAATTGTAAGGAGGAGGAATGTATGGCTTTGGTATTAGGCAAGCATAAATAAGTATGTATAGTAATCCAATAACCTCGAACAACTTTGAGGACAAAGTTCTTAAGGGGGGTAGATTGAAATACCATAAACTTAAATATAGGGATTAAAATTAATCTAATACGTATTTAAGGGCCTAATGACGCCTAAGTAATATTGGTGAGGAAAATAAATCCAAAAGAAATAAAGAAACGCTTAAAAAGTGGAAAACGCTAAATAAATGTTAAATAACCATAGGAGGTATGAGACCTCGGTTAGCGTATTATATGGATTCTTAAGGCTTAATAAGTCCTAAATAATATATGGGGACAACTCCTGAAGGAAACGGATCCAAATAATGTATTAAAACGCTAATAGAGCTTTAGCGCACGTTTTTCGAGAAAACCCGAAAACGTGACTTTAAGTGGTCAAACGAACCCGTAAAAATTATAAATCATTAAATAACAATTATTAAGCATTAATGGAAGCTTAATAACCAATAAAATTAAAGAAACGAGAAAATTCCAGAAAACGGGCCCGGTTAGTGAATAGTACCAAAACCGGGTGAAATAACGGGCGTTTTCTGTAAAAGACGAAAAACGCTCCAACTAGCATAACAGTAGGGGCCGGTTTTTAATAAGTCAAGAGCTCTCTCACACACACACCCACACAAACTAGCTAATTAAATGAAAAGTCAAAAAGTAAAAAGGGGGAAAAAGCAAAAAGGGGCCCTCACACTCTCTTACCTCTACTCACCCTCACTCCCTCACGTACTGCACTCCCTCCTCCTTCTCTGATTTCTCTTCTTCCTTGCAACAGCCATGCGATTTGCCATATCCCACACAACTCCCTCCTTCTCTCCTCTTGTTGACTACTCAATCCTTCTCCAAATGCAACAAAAATTACACCATTGAATTCCCCTTGCTAAGGAGATCATCTCCCTCCTTTCAAAAACCGAAAACACCCATTTTCACCTCCATGGGTATTCTTCATTTGAAGGTTTGAGGCCACCACTAGAAGCACCTTCATCTCCTTATCATTTTGAGGTAAAAATAGTCTTGAAACTCCACCTCCTTCTAGCCCCTTATGGCAAAACGAAAATGCAAAACTTAGCCTTGTCTTGTGCTTTGTATTCCAGCCAATTTTGGCTCCCCATTGGTGCTGGAATCTTGCTCTCTTGCTAACCAAGAACCCTATCTACTCATTGGAAGGTAATAATACTCTTTTAAAAACCTTAAACATGTACAAACCCTAGGTTAGTTTAAAGATGAAATGCTAAGCTAGGATTTGTGTATTGGTATGGGCTGTAGCATTGGAGTGTGAACTCCATTTGATACCGAGAACAAGAAGGAAAGGAAGGAAAAGAAAGAAAGAAGGAAGGGATGAGAAGGAAAGAAGGAGAAACTAAAATCACAAGGTAAATGCACTTACCTTGAGTTGGTTTTGTATTGTGTAGTGTAACAGGTTTTGAGTATTAGAAATGAGTAAAGTAATTGGTAATGAGTAGTGAGTATGTTGTAGTATAGTGAGGAAGAGAATGTAACAGTTTTGAAGTTTTGAAAGAATGTTTAAAGGCTTGGTAAAACATTGGGTAATGTAAATATGCAGGAAAAATATCGTGTTATGGTGTGTAGAATGATGTGTGACTTGATATGAGCATTGGGATGAATGTGTGAGCTGATATGTATGTGGGCTATGTTAAAAATATAGGGGAACCTCTGCCCAAATTTGTATGGAAATAGAAGGACTTAGTTGTGTAAGAGGAGGAAACTACCTTGGTAATAACTAGGTGTATTTGGAGAACTTGAGATGAGTGGTTTAACACCTTGTAACAGATTTGGACAAGAGCTAGGTAATGGGATGGATCTAGGATAGAGCTAATGCATTGATGATGCTAGGAGTAGCATTAGTAGAGGGAGTATTGAATGGTAAAGATTAAAGGAAAAATCTGTAGCATTTATGGAAGAAGAAAACTATAACAGGGGAGAAAATTGGACAGTGAATGGTGTAATGTAACAGAGTGGTATAAAGATGGATTAGGTTAGTTTTGATTGCTTAATTAGGGTCAAAACACCCTAGATTATATGTAGGAATATTGGGGAAGAAGGTGGTAAAAGTTTGGAGTTGAAACAAGTTCACAAACTTATATAAATTGTAAACCTGCAACTGGTCCGGGTTTGTAAACCAGTACAGAAACCCGGACCAGCATAAAAACTCGACAGATTATTATACAAAAGGAGTGGTCCGGGTTTACAAACTAGGACACTAACCCGGACCACCCCTAAATCATACCCGTAAGTTACCAAAACAAGTGGTCCGGGTTTGCAAAGGAGTACACAAACCCGGACCATGCAAAAAACACACCCGTAACATAACAATACATGTGGTCCTGGTTTGTAGGGTAGGACATAAACCCGGACCAGTCGTTTTTCACACCTGAAGGACTTTTCAAAGTGTTGGTCCGGGTATGTAAACCCGGACAACAACCCGGACCACACTAAAATCATTCCAGAATGTATTTTAAAGCTAATCTAAGGTAGGGTAAGGATAAGTAATGATATTATTAGATAATTAAGACATGATTAAGGATGTCTAAAGGTCATTAAGGCCATAAACAAGCTTAGAAAATAATTTTAAGTAAGTAACTTAAGTACATGTATTGGAATAACAACGAACTAGTAAGTATAAACTGGGAAACACTAGGTAAAGTAATGAGTAAGGTTAATTGTAGATAATTAACCACCCAACTCTATGTATGTGCTAGGATTCGAATAGTTGAACACCGAAGAGAAGTCGGTGAGTCCAAATCAACGGTGCAAGGTATGATTTCTTCATGCTTTGTATCCTAACCTGGTTACCCCGATTTGTGTGCTTATTTGATCACCTAAATAAGATAAATGCATGAATCAGACTGTAATGCACTTACTTGTGCTTGCTTAGGTTGTTCTTGGTATATTGCCTTGAACACTTAGTTTGTATAATTCATGAAATATATGAATGATGATGAAGTGTATTTGTACCTTGTAGTGTACTTGTGTATTGTATTGTATTTTGTATGGATGTGTATATGAGCAGTTGTAACACCCCAACCCGAAATCCAATAACCTGTGCGATGATCACTCCCAATAAAACATAAACTGCAGCGGAATAAAATACAATAACCGGGCGGTATAACAATGCCGTTGGCCACCCTTGTTACCAACAAGGCTAACTCCAAAAACCAAATCTCCAAAAGTTACGGTTCGAATACGAATACAATCCGAGATACTAGGAATCAAACTCAAAGGTACAATTAAGTAAAACAATAACTAGTAGAAGACTCCCATAGCTTGAATCTACCCCACCTACACTCGGTGTGGTAAGCTTCTCAACTTCAGTACCTGAAAAATGGGGGTGCCCCAAAGGGGCTCAGCAAACAATGCTGGTATGGAAAACGTGCAGCCCATCGGCTACCGGGCCACACCAACTACTTTGTCGAATACATGCAGTTCATTTTTGTAAAGCTGTAACCAAGCATAGTATGATAATAACAAGTGTCCATACAAGGATAACCATGTCACATAAAACAAGACTTCAGAAGGTCAAGTTAGGTGAACTGTAATCATTTGATAATAGTCGGGTCCACACAGTGGGACTGACAGGTATTTATGAGTATGTCAATAGAGTGGAGGTATAGTGACCTCGTTAAAGAGAAAGGTTGGGTAATTAGTCCCTCAGAAGATAACATAGTTAACTCCTGTACTTTAGAATGGTGGGAATCGAACCCTCGAGAGGAATAAAGTCTTCCTCCCCACTTGTACTGTTGGGAATTGAACCCTCGAGAGGAATGAAGTCTTCCTCCCCACTTGAACTGTTCCGTCGCGACGTAAATTGTATAGGAGACGACCTGAGACAGGTACAACTCCTGTAGCATGTATGGCCAGATCCAACTAGGCTCCTCGTTCTCGTAGTATAGAATTGTTAGGTGTCATACAAGGACGTTAAACAAGAACACAAAGTGTTTTGTCGATTATCACATTTAGGATAACAACGTTTGTTATAAAGTGAAGTTAGTGAGAGACTTGTGTACAAGTCCTCGGTACAATAAAGCGCAGGTATTTAATCCACTGGTATTGTAGTGTTGTATGCGTGGGACATACACGTCGTAGTTAGCATCATTCACGCATGTAAAACAACACAACCGTGCACAAGAGTAAAACAACATTTTACATTAATTATCTTGGTCGTTAATTCAAACAACAGATAGCACACAAGCCGGTGTAATCCGGTAGAAAACAGGTTGCAAGAATCCCATACCGTTCACCGTAGATTGCAGTTGATTATACCCTGGTCAACGTCTGGTCAAGTATAGTCCTAGAATAGGATTAACTGAGAGGGTTAATTTATATTACCCTTGTATAATAACTTTATTGGATTGTTCAACAATTGCTTAGTTGTTATTTCATGTGAGGTTTATTTCCTTTTTGATTTAATTATAAATCCTTAAATATATATATACATATATATATTTATCCATGTACTATTTATGTTACATGTTTTTAATTGTCAAGATGACATAGTAACTTTATAATTTCTCAACTATATTTATATGCCATACATGGACATAATATTCTTATAGTTTATTTTCTCCTTTTAACCACAAATAATATTTGTTGGTTACCTTTAAATTCCTTATAACTATACAAGCCATAGTTTTAATTCCATAATTCCTTTAATCAAAATTCTTTCTTCTAATTCCTCCAAATATCCATATAGGACCTATATTTATTTAAATCTAAATCTTTATCCTTATATTTCGGTTATTTATAAAACAACCACATTAATTCATAAACTTTATGTTTAAATTCTAATCTCATTATATTATATAGTTTTAAGCCCTTATTTAATTATATTACAAAGCCACCACTAATATTTTGGTATATAGCTTTTGAAAATTATAACTTTCAAAAATTACAACTTAGCCCCTCAAATTCTCGGCCTATATTTATATATTTTCTATAATTACAATTTAATCACAAAATCTTATAATCTTTACATAATGCCTTATAAACTATAGTTTTAATTTTAATTCTCCATAATTGCCGAATATATATATATATATATATATATACATATATTATATATATAAACTCTTAAATACAAATAACCCAAAGTAATTTGGCTTTGTCATATACTTTCCATTAATTACATTTTCACGCCAAAACTTTATAATAGTTACTTAATAATTTATGAACTATAGTTTAAATATTTAATTCCTAAAAATTTCGAAGGTGAACCTAATAATTCTCTTATTTATGAATTCGCCCGTATTCAACTCCAAACTTTCATAATAAGTTTTATAAATTACATATTAGCCCAAAACTTTATAAAATGTTATTTTAACACTTGTTTAAATTATCTAAAATTCGTAAACTTAATTCCTAACCTTATATTATATCATATTCATCCCAAGGACACCCTTAACTCTCGGTTTTTATGGTATATGCACCAAACTTTGTAAAAATTACATTTTAGCCACATAACTTAATTAATTAGCCATTTAAGCAAAATAAATATTTTAACTCTCCAAACTTTATAATATAAGTTTATATACATAAGTAGCTCATTAAAACCTATTTATCACTTAGACCATTCGGCCATAATTAAATAGTTACCATATAGTATATAAAAGTGGATTTATATGTCAAAATAATTATACATAAATTCATATGGGTCATATAACTCATGTAAAAATTATTGTAATGTCTTATATTGATTTTTAGCTCAAAATAAAGTATGTTTGCCCTTGACAATTCGGCTTGCACTTGTATTTAACTTAGCTAAATTTTGTGACACAAAAATGTGTCATAACGTAAATATTTTCCATATATGTTATAGATTATATTTTTGGATATCATACCATATAGTTTCGGTTTTAGATACCCTAGGAGATGTACATAATTTTTGTATAATTTTTAGAAGCTTAACAAAGCTTAAAGCATAAAGATTAGCTTAGTAAACTTACTTCTTAATAAAGGTGGTTAAGTGCTTGAACTCTTCTTGAATCTCCAAGCTTTCTCCAAGGAATTTTTGATGCTCCACTTCGGTTTTATGCAAGAGGTGAAGGTGTTTAGGAGTTAGATCTTTAACAAAGATCTTAAGTAGATTTGTAAGTAGTTTTTCAAGGATTTACCTTAAGCTTTTCTCCTTATAAATTCGGCACACCTAAGATGGACGAAGAACAAACTTTCCTTCATGAAAATGAAGAAGAAAAGAACCTTAGAAGAAGTAGAACTTGGTTACACATAAAAATGTGCTTTAAGGATTTTCAAGCATGAAAACTACCTTAAGATAACCTTGAGATGCTCCTTGGATTAATGTTGATTTAGACAATCTACTTGGAGTATATGTTGATGCCGAATGCTTGTTGTTAAGCTAGGAAGAGTTTTGCTTCAAGGCTTGACAAGAAATGCTAGGAAATTACCTTAAAGATGAAGATAGAAGTTAAAACTCCATTAATGGACTTAAGAGCTTCAAAGGAAGAAGATGAAGGAAGAAGAGAGAGTTGAGAGCCTTACCAAATCGGCAATGGAGTGTGCAAGGGAAAGAATGAGGCTACACTCACGTAGGAATAAGAGAATGCAAATTGGAAAGGAATTTTGATTGTTTATTATAATGTTAATTTGACTAACCTTTCCATTTGTTTATTCCATAGGTTATTGGCTCAATAAATGCCCATTTTATATGCATATGTTCGGCCATGTGGTGTGACAAGGCAAGGTGGAAGAAAATAATGTGGGCTAGAAGACAAGGTAAGTTAGGTAAGGCTTTATTCCTTTGATTTTTCAATGTTTGTAACTTTTTCTTCTTCTCTTGTAGGTGGACGATTCCAAGGGTCAAATGGAGCTTATCAATAGGTATAAAGAGCCAAGGACAAGCAAGGAAGGTCACTTGAATTATAAGAAATCAAAAAGGTGGAATAAGAATCTACTTTTTGCTTTTAGCATTTTGTTTTTGTCTACTAACATGGCTTTGTTTCTTTGCATTATTTCGACAGCATGGAGGTCAAATGAGACCTAATTTCCTTTCCCATTAAGTATTATAGCACATGGGAAGGTGAGTCACCATGTCTTATGCCTTTTATAAGTTTTTATTGTAAGTTTTATACTAGTTTTTGGACTGAAACTCGGCCCCTATAGAGCACCTTTTTTGACACTGCCTTTAATTGATTTAGAGGGTCATTTTAACCCTATTTAAGATTCTTAATTCGTGGCATGTGAAAAACTACAAGGTAATTGTGTAAAACGCGTTTTAGTGACACCCGAAGGTGCGTTTTTGTGCTCTAAGGAAATTTTGGGAAATAACTTGTATTTATGAGTTCCAAGTGTTTATAAACACTTATTATAGTAAATAATGATATATTAAGATGTTACATTGAGTTATATGGGGTTAAATCAACCCATGACATAATTTACGGCCATCGGGACACTCCCGGGCAAAACGGAGCGTTAAGAAATCCTCCTGAGGTTTTTGTTGAATTTTGAGAAACCACTTCGTGGGTTCTCTTTAGGATGGTTAATAATGATGTTAGGAACTCTAAGAATTAATTTTATAGGAGTTTGTGCCACCTCGGCACTCCTCCGGGCTTTTCGTGCTTTAAGGGGCGTGCATGAGCACTCCCGAGCGTTTTGCGTTTTTGACTAAATATAGCTTAGGGAATATGTTTATATATTCATATAATGAGTGTATGACCATTTGGTTTGAGTTTTAGAAGGTCATGCTTGATCATATGTTTCTAAGGCGTTTTAGCGTTTATGGAGAAACGACTATTTTTACGTAACATTCTCATGCATGGGTTTGCATGCGTACGTGAAATGATTTATATTTGGGTTATTTTCCATTAAATAATGGTTTTATAATGATAATAAGATTTGGGGTATTTCAATCTACCCCCCTTAAAAAGGACTTCGCCCCGAAGTCTCATATCTAAATTTATAAGGTTGTGGGGAAACAAATTCCGTTAAGTATCCACAACTCAATCTAGTTGTTAGGGATCAAGTCCCAAGTCTCTATATTCCCAAGTTCATAGTGTACATCAAACACAACAGGAATACTTTGGAAGGTCATATCGTATACCTACAATGTAGTGCAATGTAGTAAACACAATCACATTTCATTTCAAATAGTGCAATGTGGTGCACATAATCTTTCCATTGTAGTGTAACGAAGTACACATCAGCAAGTAGAAGTACAAAGTACATTCAAATACAGTGTTACACAAGAACACATACAAGACAAGGTGACAAGGGAATGCATCAAAGTGCAACAAAATGCATAATAAACTCACAAATGAAAAAGGCTCTACCCCCCTAAAAAAGGGGTACGCCCACGTACCCTAGACTAAAGTGTCGAGTCGGTAAATAATGAGGGAAACTTTGCTCGCATATTTGCTTCTAATTCCCATGTGGCCTTTTCCACATCATGGTTCGACCAAAGAACCTTTACGAGGCTCACAGACTTGTTTCGAGTATCTCGTGTCTTTCTATCTAAGATTCGTTGCGGTGTTTCCACATACCGCATTGTTGGTTCTAACGAGAGTGTCTCTGGTTGTAGAACATGAGAAGGATGAGGCATGTATTTCTTAAGCTAAGACACGTGAAAAACATTGTGTACTTTGCCCAATTCTGCTGGCAAATTAAGTCGATATGCCACAAGGCCCACCCGCTCTGTGATAGCGTAGGGTCCTACAAATTTCGGGCTTAGCTTGCCCTTCTGTCCAAATCTGAATACACCCTTCATGGGTGATACTCGTAGAAATACCTGGTCGCCAACCGCGAACTCAAGGTCTCGTCGTCTCTCATCAGCATATGATTTCTGTCTGTCTTGTGCTGCTTTCATGTTATTTCTGATTTGTTGTACTTCTGCCTGAACTTGCTCTAAGTAGCTAGGCCCAATGATGACGGTCTCACTAGACTTGTCCCAGCACAATGGTATGCGGCATGATCTGCCATATAGTGCTTGAAAAGGTGACATCTGTATAGAGGTGTGATAACTGTTATTGTATGCAAATTCAATGAGATGTAACCTATCTATCTAGCTGCCCTGGAAATCCAAGGCACATGCTCGTAGCATGTCCTCTAAGGTCTGAATAGTCCTCTCTGACTGACCATCCGTCTGAGGATGAAATGCTGTGCTAAGCTTCAATTCAGTTCCAAGCGCTTCGCGAGTAGCTCGCCAATAACGTGAGAGAAATCTGGTATCTCGATCTGAAACAATAGTCTTTGGTACTCCATGATGTCTGATAATCTCTTTCTCAAATAGTTCTGCCAACTTTGACACCTTCCAAGTGTCTTTCATCGGTATAAATCTAGCAACTTTAGTCAGTCGATCAACAACAACCCATATCATATTTAGTCTTCCTCTCGTAGGTGGTAGTCCCACCACGAAGTCCATAGAGATATCATAAAACTTCCACTCTGGAACTGGCATAGACTGTACCATACCTCCTGGTCGTCTATGTTCGAATTTCACTTTCTGACAAGTGAGACATCGAATCACATATTCCGTCACGTCACCCTTCATACCACTCCACCAGAAATACCTCTTTAGATCTTTGTACATCTTAGAAGCTCCTGGATGGACAGATGTGGTAGAAGTGTGGGACTCTGGAAGAATATGCTCCTTTATATCTGTGCTGTCTCTGGGAATACACAATCTGCCCCTCAATCTAATCAGCCCATCATTGTGTAGCTGAAACTCATACTTCCCTCCTTCAAATGTACCGTCAGACAACTTCTGACTGATCTCCATCATTCGCTGATCATTCTGCTGTGCGCTACATATGTCGTCTATAAGACTCGAGCTAGCCACAATGGCATTTAAGGAATGTGCTCGTCGACTCAATGCGTCTGCTACTACATTAGCTTTTCCCTCTTTTTACTGCAAGTCGATGTCGTCATCCTTGAGAAATTCAACCCATCTTCTCTGTCTCATGTTTAACTCCTTCTGGGTGAATACATATTTCAAACTTTTGTGATCCGGGTATACGGTCATCTGGACACCATACATGTAATGGCGCCAGATCTTCAATGCAAAAACAATTGCTCCAAGCTCCAAATCATGTGTGGGATAATTCTCCTCATGTTTCTTCAGCTGTCGGGAAGCGTAGGCGACTACCATCCTATTCTGCATGAGTACACACCCTAATCCTCTGCCTGATGCATCACAGTAAACTTCATAACCCTCTGTGCCTTCAGGTATGGTCAAAACTGGTGCTGATGTCAAAGCATTCTTCAAATACTGAAATGAGGTCTCACATTCTGTAGTCCATGTGAATGGTGCGTCTTTCTTTATTAAACTTGTCATAGGTTTTGCTATTTTGGAGAAGTCTCTGACAAACCTCCTGTAGTAACATGCTAACCCAAGGAAACTCCTGATATCAGTCACTGTCTTTGGTCTGGGCCAGGTGCGTACTGCTTCTATTTTTGCTGGATCCACTGCGATCCCAGCGTCTGAGATAACATGTCCTAGAAAGGAAACTCTGTCTAACCAAAACTCACACTTGGAGAACTTAGCATAAAGCTGGTTCTCCCTTAAGATCTCCAGTACATGTCGAAGGTGACTCTCATGCTCTTCCTTAGACTTTGAATAAATTAGGATATCATCGATGAATACAACCACGGTCTTGTCCAGCTGTTCTCTGAATAATCTGTTCATTAAATCCATGAAGACTGCTGGTGCATTTGACAAGCCAAAAGGCATAACTGTAAACTCATAGTGGCCGTATCGTGTTCTGAATGTTGTCTTCTCTCTGTCTTGCTCCCTAATAGGCATCTGATGGTATCCTGATCTCAAATCGATCTTTGAAAACACCTTTGCTCCTCTTAACTGATCAAACAAATCGTCAATACGTGGTAGTGGATATTTGTTCTTCACCGACACTGCATTAAGCTCCCTGTAATCGATACATAACCGAAGGCTTCCATCCTTCTTCTTCACAAAAAGAACTGGTGCTCCCCAAGGAGACACGCTAGGTCATATGTATCCCTTGTCTAATAAATCCTTCAACTGTTCCTTCAACTCAGCCATCTCTGCTGGTGCCATACGGTACGGTGCCTTAGCTATGGGACCGGTACCTGGTAGCAATTCAATGGAGAATTCTACCTCTCTGGATGGCGGTAACGGAAGTTCCTTTGGAAAAATATCTGGAAATTCTGACACCACTGACATGTCTAGATCAAAATCAGGGTCGTGCTCTACATCCTCCACATAGTATAAGTATACTTCCTTCTGCTTCCTGACTTCTTTATACATGGACATAGCAGATATTACTTTTATTGACGGTGCTCTAGGACTCTGTCGGTAAGACACTGTCACTCCTGATGGGCTCTTAAGTAACAGTCTACGCTCTGCACAAAGAATGCGGCCTCTGTGCCGCCCCAACCAGTCCATCCCGGCTATAACGTCGAATCCTAGACCTCTGAACTCAATAAGGTCAATGGGAAATTCCTCCTCCTTAATACAGATAGTGGCTCCTCTATAAAGACGAGTGCAACTGACCTTCTCCTTAGACGGGAGTGCCACCTTAAAATCAGGTAACTCTACAGCGTCTAGCCCCAACTTCCCCGCAAGCGAAGGCGAAACGAAAGTATGTGAGGCTCCAGAGTCGAACAGTACTAATGCAGCCACTCCATTGACAGGAAAGGTACCAGTGAGGATCGCGCCGCCCTTGCTGGCCTCCTCCTCAGTAAGTATACTTAAGGCACCTTCCGTCTCCTTAGCACAACCTATCAACAGAATCCGGGTAAGTACTTTGGCATGTGATGGAGGTCGAAAAACATTCACTTTTCATAACAATAATGCTTCATTGATGAGATGATCTTCTTTCAGATGTCCAAAAACAATTACAACACTAGTACTTTCTAAAAGTCAAACTTAATCTTCATGGTTTCATGTGAGTGGTGTTTATCACTGTCGAAGGTGCTGTGTTTAGTTTAATCCTTTTAATTCCATGGTATAGCAACCTTGACTTCCCACCCATTACTAAAACATCTCCTGAATTCAATATGATTTTCTTTGCAAGGTCCACACGCTTCTGCTCGCCATAAAGGAACTCTGCGTCATCCCCAATTGACAAAGACAATACTGGTATCCCCTGATCGAGGGACCCTTGTGTTTCATCCTTGTCCTGATGTAGTCCTAAGCGGCCTCCTTCTTCATTGAAGTTGATGATACATAGATCAGCCCTTAGATTGGGAACTGGATCTTCTTCTAACTGTTGAGCTGTATTAACTGCTTGTTCCACAATTTGTAAAAATTCTTCTGGGATTTTTGGCACTTGCGCTCCATCTCCATTTCTTGTATCCTGGTAGGTCTTTAAGTAAGGATTCCAATCCTTTCCTAACACATCATTTTCAGCTTCATTTTTGATCCTCCTGGAAATTCTGGAGTGTAGAACCCTCCTGGTCCTGCTCCCAATTCTTGACATTTCCTGATGATAGCAATTTATGTCTCCGGTGTTAGGTATCCTTTGAGTAGTATCAAACCTGGTTGGATAACCTTACATTGTTCGTTCGCTGGTTCTTGTACTTTGATAGTTTTTTCTTCCAGGGAGGGCGGTGGTGAGGGGATAGGAAAGCATATCTTATAGCTTCCTACGTGGTTTAAAATGCTACTAGTGAGTCTTATTAGTTCTTTCCTATGTAACTAGGCAATCAAGGCATGCAAGCACTCATTCACATCATCCATTGCTCAATAACAGGTTCACATGGGTTTAGAAGTACCTGGGTTGGTAGAAGGACCAGCCTCATCCGAGCGGTCCATGACATGTAGGGCGGGTCCCGATGCTGGGCCTTTGCCCTTATTCCCCTGAGTTTGGTTTGTTGGTGGAGGGCGAGAGTATCGCTAGCTCCATTTTATGGCCGGTGTTTGCCTTTGCTCCCGGTGGTAGGGTAGTTCCTGCTCTCCGGGTTCTTAATGCACTCGAAGGATCGGTGTCCCCATATCTGACAGTGGCGGCACTGGACTTTCTCCCCTTGGCAGTCCACGCCGGGGTGATCCTTTCCACATTGTCTACAGTTGAAGTGGGGAAAAACCTCTGGCCCGTGTTTGAGCCATGTCCAGAACCTAATACAATCGAGGTCAATCATATATTCCAACGGTATGAAGAGTAATCACATAAGTTCAAATTTAACTGTTTGGTTAGAGTGTCTACCCTTAGATGGGTAGGTTTTCTGTGAGTTTGCTGCTCCGTAGTTTCTGACTGGGGGTTCCCAGTAGTCTGGTTCCCTCTTCCCTTGATAGGACCCCTGGCCTCTCTGAAAGGGTTTGTTCCTTCTGTTGGAGTTCCCCTGCTTGGCATCATCGCCGCCAGGCACATCCTTTCTCTTTGGGAGCTCAAGCATCCCTTCTCTTGCATGTGATCTCCACAACGGAGGCAGCATGGTAACATTCCTGAAATCTCAAGGTATCAATTTCCAAATCTCCCATGACGGAGTATAATAGGTAATAAAATTCCAACTGGTCATATTCTCCTGTTTACCTGCAAGCTGGTGGGAATGACTGTCCATCCCAAACTGGAGACGAGGACTAGTCCCCCATAAACGGTCGACCAAAATCTGGTCCGAGTATCCTATTCCGGGTAGTAGTCGGAGTAGTGAAGTAAACTTTGCATAATATTCCACGGTCATCTTTCCCGTCTGTTCCAGCGCATCAAACTCCCTAGTCTTCACCATCCTGGTGTGGGCCGGTGTAGTACTTGCCCCTAAGTAGTGCGGTGTAGGCTCCCCAAGTAAAAGTGGGGATCGTCCAGGTGGTCGGCCTTCACCATATTCCACCAATCTCTTGCTGCATCTTTCAGGTAAAAGGCAGCGAGCCTCACCTTTTCCCTAGGTGGGACGGCGAGTGTCTCAAATGCTGTTTCCATCTCCATGATATAAGTCTCCAAGTGTGCAGGGTCAATCTGCCCTTTGAATGGAGTTGGTCTGAGGTCAGCCAAAACTCTTCACCCAATCTCTCTATGGGTGGTGGTGGTGGAGGTTGCTGCGCTGCTGCGCAACTCCGCTTGTGCAAAAGCTTGTGCTATCAAAGTAGCAATGTCTGCCAGCCTGGTGGTTGGCTCCTCTACGGCCTGTTCACGGGTCCACTCTTCCTGACATCTGCAGGTTGTGGATGTATTAGATACTGTGGTCACAATCTTGGTCTTGGATAGTAGTCTAAGTAAAAACTAACAAACTCATTTCCATACTATCTCTCAACCGTAACCTAAAGCTTTAGAATCCTAATCTCGGTGTATTCTTGTATCCAGAGCGTAACTACGCTCTGATACCACTTTTTGTAACACCCAAACCCGAAATCCAATAACCTGTGCGATGATCACTCCCAATAAAACATAAACTGCAGCGGAATAAAATACAATAACCGGGCGGGGTATTACAATGCCGTTGGCCACCCTTGGACCAACAAGGCTAACTCCAAAACAAATCTCCAAAGTTACGGTCCGAATACGAATACAACGAGATACTAGAATCAAACTCAAAGGTACAATAATTAAGTAAAACAAATAACTAGTAGAAGACTCCCATAGCTTGAATCTACCCCACCCAGGTGTGGTAATCTTCTCAACTTCAGGTACCTGAAAAAGGGGGTGCCCCCAAAGGGGCTCACAAACAATGCTGGTATGGAAAACGTGCAGCCCATCGGCTACCGGGCCACACCAACTACTTTGTCGAATACATGCAGTTCATTTTTGTAAAGCTGTAAGCAAGCATAGTATGATAATAACAAGTGTCCATACAAGGATAACCATGTCACATAAAACAAGACTTCAGAAGGTCAAGTTAGGTGAACTGTAATCATTTGATAATAGTCGGGTCCACACAGTGGGACTGACAGGTATTTATGAGTATGTCAATAGAGTGGAGGTATAGTGACCTCGTTAAAGAGAAAGGTTGGGTAATTAGTCCTCAAAAGATAACGTGTTAGTTAACTTTGTACTTAGAATGGTGGGAATCGAACCCTCGAGAGGAATAAATTCCTCCCCACTTGTAATTGGGAATTGAACCCTCGAGAGAGAATGAAGTCTTACCTCCCCACTTGAACTGTTCCGTCGCGACGTAAATTGTAAGGAGACGACCTGAGACAGGTACAACTCCTGTAGCAACATGGCCAGATCCAACTGGGCTCCTCGTTCTCGTAGTATAGAATTGTTAGGTGTCATACAAGGACGTTAAACAAGAACACAAAGTGTTTTGTCGATTATCACGTTTAGGATAACGGCGTTTGTTATAAAGTGAAGTTAGTGAGAGACTTGTGTACAAGTCCTCGGTACAATAAAGCACAGGTATTTAATCCACTGGTATTGTAGTGTTGTATGCGTGGGACATACACGTCGTAGTTAGCATCATTCACGCATGTAAAACAACACAACCGTGCACAAGAGTAAAACAACATTTTACATTAATTATCTTGGTCGTTAATTCAAACAACAGATAGCACACAAGCCGGTGTAATCCGGTAGAAAACAGGTTGCAAGAATCCCATACCGTTCACCGTAGATTGCAGTTGATTATACCCTGGTCAACGTCTGGTCAAGTATAGTCCTAGAATAGGATTAACTGAGAGGGTTAATTTATATTACCCTTGTATAATACTTTATTGGATTGTTCAACAATTGCTTAGTTGTTATTTCATGTGAGGTTTATTTCCTTTTGATTTAATTATAAATCCTTAAATATATATACATATATATATTTATCCATGTACTATTTATGTTACATGTTTTTAATTGTCTAGATGACATAGTAACTTTATAATTTCTCAACTATATTTATATGCCATACATGGACATACTATTCTTATAGTTTTATTATTCTCCTTTTAACCACAAATAATATTTGTTGGTTACCTTTAAATTCCTTATAACTATACAAGCCATAGTTTTAATTCCATAATTCCTTTAATCAAAATTCTTTCTTCTAATTCCTCCAAATATCCATATAGGACCTATATTTATTTAAATCTAAATCTTTATCCTTATATTTCAGTTATTTACAAAACAACCACATTAATTTATAAACTTTATGTTTAAATTCTAATCTCATTATATTATATAGTTTTAATCCCTTATTTAATTATATTACAAAGCCACCACTAATATTTTGGTATATAGCTTTTGAAAATTATAACTTTCAAAAATTACAACTTTGCCCCTCAAATTCTCGGCCTATATTTATATATTTTCTATAATTACAATTTAATCACAAAATCTTATAATCTTTACATAATGCCTTATAAACTATAGTTTTAATTTTAATTCTCTATAATTGCCGAATATATATATATATAAACTCTTAAATTACAAATCTAACCCAAAGTAATTCGGCTTTGTCATATACTTTCCATTAATTACATTTTCACGCCAAAACTTTATAATAGTTACTTAATAATTTATGAACTATAGTTTAAATATTAATTCCTAAAAATTCGAAGGTGAACCTAATAATTCTCTTATTTTTATGAATTCGCCCGTATTCACTCCAAACTTTCATAATAAGTTTTATAAATTAATATTAGCCCCAAAACTTTATAAAATGTTATTTTAACACTTGTTTAAATTATCTAAAATTTGTAAAACTTAATTCCTAACCTTATATTATATATCATATTCATCCCAAGGACACCCTTAACTCTCGTTTTTTATGGTATATGCACCAAACTTGTAAAAATTACATTTAGCCACATAACTTAATTAATTAGCCATTTAAGCACTAAATAAATATTTTTAAACTCTCCAAACTTTATAATATAAGTTTATATACATAAGTAGCTCATTAAAACCTATTTATCACTTAGACCATTCGGCCATAATTAAATAGTTACCATATAGTATATAAAAGTGGATTTATTGTCAAAATAATTATACATAAATTCATATGGGTCATATAAACTCATGTAAAATTATTGTAATGTCTTATATTGATTTTTAGCTTAAAATAAAGTATGTTTGCCCTTGACAATTCGGCTTGCACTTGTATTTACTTAGCTAAATTTTGTGACACAAAAATGTGTCTTAAGGTAAATATTTTCCATATATGTTATAGATTATATTTTTGGTATATACCATATAGTTTCGGATTTAGAATCCCCTGGAGATGTACATATTTTTGTATAATTTTTAGAAGCTTAACCAAGCTTAAGCATAATATTAGCTTAGTAAACTACTTCTTAATAAGGTGGTAAGTGCTTGAACTCTTCTTGAATCTCCAAGCTTTCTCCAAGGGATTTTTGATGCTCCACTTCGGTTTTATGCAAGAGGTGAAGGTGTTTAGGAGTTAGATCTTTAACAAAGATAGCTAATAGATTTGTAAGTAGTTTTTTCAAGGATTTACCTTAAGCTTTTCTCCTTGAAAATTCGGCACCCTAAGATGGATGAAGAACAAACTTCCTTCATGAAAATGAAGAAGAAAAGAACCTTAGAAGAAGTAGAACTTGGTTACCATAAAAATGTGCTTAGGATTTTCAAGCTGAAAAACTACCTTAAGATAACCTTGAGATGCTCCTTGGATAATGTTGATTTACAATCTCCTTGGAGTATATGTTGATGCGAATGCTTGTTGTTAAGCTAGAAGAGTTTTGCTTCAAGGCTTGACAAGAAATGCTAGGAAATTACCTTAAAGATGAAGATAAAGTTAAAACTCCATTAATGGACTAGAGCTTTCAAAGGAAGAAGTGAAGGAGAAGACAGTTGAGACCTTCAAAATCGGCAATGGAGTGTGCAAGGGAAGAATGAGCTACACTCACGTAGAATAAGGAGATGCAAATTGGAAAGGAATTTTGATTTTTATTTAATGTTAATTTGACTAACCTTTCCATTTGTTATTCCATAGGTTATTGGCTCATAAATGCCCATGTTATGCATATGTTTCGCCATGTGTGTGACAAGGCAATGTGAAGAAAATAATTGGGCTAGAAGACAAGGTAAGTTAGGTAGGCTTTATTCCTTTGATTTTTCAATGTTTGTAACTGTCTTCTTCTTCTTCTCTTGTAGGTGCCGATTCCAAGGTAAATGGAGCTTTCAATCGCATCAAGAGCCAGGACAAGCAAGGAAGGTCACTTGATATAGAATCAAAAAGGTGGAATAAGAATCTACTTTTGCTTTTAGCATTTTGTTTTTGTCTACTAACATGGCCTTGTTTCTTTGCATTATTTCGACAGCATGGAGGTCAAATGAGACCTAATTTCCTTTGCCATTAAGTATTATAGCACATGGGAATGTGAGTCACCATGTCTATGCCTTTTATAAGTTTTTAATGTAAGGTTTTTACTAGTTTTTGGACTGAAAACGGCCCCTATAGAGCACCTTGTTTGACACTGGCCTTAATTTATTTAGAGGTTCATTTTAACCCTATTTAATATTCTTAATTCGTGGAATGTGAAAAACTACAAGGTTAATTGCGTAAATCCGTTTTTAGTGCACACCCGAAGGTGCGTTTTTATGCTCTAATGAAATTTTGGCTAACTTGTCTTTATGAGTTTCCAAGTGTTTTTAACACTTTCATTATAGTAAATCAATGATATATTAGAGATTGTTCAATTGAGTATATAGGGTTACATCAACCCATGACATAATTAACGGCCATCGGGACACTCCCGGGCAAAAAGGGCGTTTAAGAAATCCTCCTGAGGTTTTTGTTGAATTTTGAGAAACCCACTTCGTGGGTTCTCTTTAGGATGGTTAATAATGATGTTAGGAGGAACTCTAAGAATTAATTTTATAGGAGTTCGTGCCACCTCGGCACTCCTTCGGGCTTTTCGTGCTTTAAGGGGCGTGCATGAGCACCCCCAAGCGTTTTGCGTTTTGACTAAATATAGCTTAGGGAATATGTTTATATATTCATATAATGAGTGTATGACCATTTGGTTTGAGTTTTAGAAGGTCATACAAGGTCATGCTTGATCATATGTTTCTAAGGCGTTTTAGCGTTTATGGAGAAACGACTATTTTTACGTAACGTTCTCATGCACGGGTTTGCATGCGTACGTGAAATGATTTATATTTGGGTTATTTTCCATTAAATAATGGTTTTATAATGATAATAAGATTTGGGGTATTTCAGCAGTGTATTTGTGTATGTGGCTTGAATGGATGACTTCTACTAATTCCTAACCACCTAACTTCTAACGTAAGTATTGAGTAAATTGGAATGAGTAGAAGTCCGATATAGTTTCGGCCACGCGTGAGGATGAGGAGGCACAAGAGGTTGGATCCGATTCCTGGTTCTTAAACTGGTCCACGGCCCAAACCCCTTAAATGGGTAGCATCCTGGATTGGTGAACCAAGTAAATCTTGGTGGTGGGACAGAGTAGTCCCCGGGCCGGAGGTCCCGACGACTTGACTTGAGTAAGTAGTAAGTAAAGTAAGTATTGTATGAGTAATGGTCTTGGCTGGTGTAAGTCATTGACCCCGAGTAAAAGATTAATCTCCACCCGGTTAACCCGGGTGGACAAATGAAGCTAACAAGTACCGGGTGTTATGTATGTATGGTGTATGGATTGAGTACGTAATGAGTATGTATTGTGTATGTATCGTGATTGTGTATTTCGGAAGAAGGTAAGTAAGTATTGTTGGACTAATATAATCTCCTTGTATGTATTGAAGTGTATGTGAGTATTCCTAGCGTAAAGTATTGTAGTATTGTGTATAAAAGCATGTATGCATGTATGTTTGAATAAAATGAATTGCATGTATTCGACCAAGTGGTCGGCGTACCCTCGCTAGTACGCGGGGTATGCGGAAGTCATATTCAGCGTAAGCTGAGCCCCTAGGGGCAACGTTTTTAGTGTGCAGTACCCGAAGCGGATATGGTCAAGGTAAGAGACCGGCGGCTACACTTGGATAGTTAGAAACAGAATGTAGAAGTGTACTAAGTGGCACACCCCTTGTACTTAGAAAGTAAGTAGTTTGTGAGGAATGGGTAGTGGTTAGACTCTTAATGAGTATCTATGAAATTGAAAGAGGTGTTGTATTTGTATAAGGATCTTAGTAAACTCAGTGTATTATATTGTATTGAACTTATGGAGTATTGCAATGAATGGGAAGTTCTAGTACTTGATTGGTAATTGGAGTATGTATTGTAAGTGTGTAGTACTCGGATATTCCGGTCCATCAGACCGATGTTGTATGTAGGTAGTAGTAATAGCTTTGTTAGTCACGTGGGTGGCTAACGACATTGTATCACCCACCGTGGAGTATGTTAGTATCCGCTGCGTGAATCTGGACGGTAATGACAGTATTAGCGGTAGGGGTGTTACAAAAAGTGGTATCAGAGCGAAGTATCGCTCTGATGACTGGAAATACCGAGTTTAGGAAATACCGAGTTAGGAATTAGAAGCATAGGGCTAAGGGTTGAGTGATAGCATTAGAGATATGCTAGTTAGGAACTCCCGGTGTGTACCGGATACCTACAACATCAGACCCGCCCTCCACAGACCCACTGTATAACTTGGGAAAGAACACCAGAGAGAAGGAAAGTCCTCTCATACTCGGGAAAACCCGATCTGGCAGTAGTGAGGTATTCCTACAAGAGGAAAGAACCCGACACATAGTAGATTCCAAGAATTGGAAGTCACGGAGATGAATCCCGGTTGAACAACAATACCCGCACTTAATGGCGGTAGAATGAGAACTCCAACCATAAGGAGACTACAACATGTGACAACATGGGGCGACATGCTTAGCAGTCGCAAAACTTGGCTAACCAACCAACAACAAGAAAAGAAGCACTAAGCGTGCAACGGAGCGGTAAAAGGAACAGAAACAAAAATCGAGACACAAGTCTACGGGGCAGTAATATCTAAATAATACCATCAATGGTATGCTACTTGACTAAGGACATAGTCAGGAGTGATTAACTCCAAAACCACAACACCAAAGAGGTTACAATACCTGACCAGTATGCTCAGACAACTACGAGAATATTCACGGGATATAATCCGATAGGACTACAAGATTAGTGCCTAAACAAGCCAAGGCTCAATAGCCACAGTAAATGTGTGGGAACGAGCAACAAGGGAAACACAAAATCAAATAAAGGGGAGTCTCCAAGGATTGGAGAAATATCCCGATCAACGACAACCATGTCAAGATCATTGAGAAGTTACTTAAAGGATCGAGTATTTCAAACATAGATCAATAAGATCAAGAGAAGAGTCGACAAGACTATCAAATACAAGTGGAAACCATACCGTGATCGGTATACGATTACCCAAAAACCACCAGTACCACTCACTTGCCACGGCAAGTGCAGTAAGAACAGGAACATGTAGAGGAACTCTAACATACCACCGGTACATAGTAATGTACCGTGACCGTGATGAAGCAACTACAGGATCACACATCCTAAAACAGGAAGAATGAAAACATGGAAGGGCCTAACTGCCTGACCATTGTACAAGGACATGCCAGACAGCAAGAAGCTGGAGTTGGTCAAGACCTCAGACATGGCTACGCCATGAAGGACCTCCTTTAACACCGAACCGTTATTTCTCAATACCAATTTTTCTTTCAAAACCACAACCTTTCTTTTAAACCTTGAATTTTAAAACCAAACCAACAAATTACGGTGAGTATCATAGGATGATACAAGAGGAGTTGACAATAGGATACTTCACCTAGGGGTGTGACGAGCACTACGAGTGTACCCAAATACGGGATGTGGGACGACCGCACTCCGAAGGAGCTTGCGGGCCTGACAGATAGTCGGGTAAATGGTAACGTATCAACAAGGTACCCCACTTATGTATACATGTAGTGTACGAAACACAGGAAGTAGTCAACTCCGTTCTACGGACCATGAGTAAATGCAAGCAGAATAGCTGGACACCATAGACGATAAAGGAGAAGGAACTCAATTAAGAAGTAAGTATAAAGAACTCAGAGAATCCATCTGAGATAAGGAATAAGAACTAGGAAGTGCAAAGAGCACAGACCAGTAAGTATAGACATTGGATATGTCTCAAAGACTTCAAACAATTACATGACAGCGGGAAAGTATACCCAGCCGAACCCAGTGAGGCAAATGCCTAATGTGGACACAACAATGCTCAACAAACAGGACGGAGTTCCCAAGAGCGATCACAAGATTACCATGGAGTATAATCCATCATTGGAGAGGATACCAAACCTAGCCTTAAACACTAGGAGGAAGTATAAACAGTCTACCCAAGAACGGGAGACGTTATAACCCAAATAGGGATAACTCAAATACAATACCACAAGGCGGTATAGTAGATATAACATGTCATAAACATTAGCCGGATGTAACGGCATACCCTAACAACACACAGGAGCAATCCTTGAAGGGTGTTTGAGATAACAACAATCAAACAAAGCGTCATGATAAGAGCACGGGAGCTCGAATGAACACTCGGTTAGGACACCGAAGGGATTTCACTTAACAAGAAATACCATCAACCACAAGAAGGCTCGGATTAACACCAGATTACCTAAAGGATCTCCTATGAACGAAAGCGTGATGCCACGACTTACCATGGAGCCTAGCAATACCTCCAACCTACTGGGTATACAAGGAGTGGAAATATGTATAAGCAGCTTGCAGCAATAAGGCTTAAAATCCATGAACCAACTACGTTATGTAAACTCAAACGGTTGCAAAACCCACACTATTTACTAACAAGACTTGCAAGAGATATTGCTTCATACGACAAATAGATCGACAACTGAACAATCTCATTTAAGCTCAATATAATGAATGGCTTGGAGTAATGGCTATCTCAATGTCACTGTCACTAGAGCATCACCCTAGTATACAGTTGACGAAGCTTTAAATTGCTTTTCATGCCTTCTGTAGCACGGTAGCACAGAGGCGCAAGAATCGTAATAATGCCAACAATGGCCTAGTCCACACTTGGACACTACGAGAAACCCGAGGGAAGGTACCTCTCGTTAACCAAAGACCACCAATGTGGTAATGATGTGAACCTTTAGAAGAAGGCCTCCATCTACAATAACAATAAAGCCTATGCATATAGATATTGCCAAGGGGCGATGGAATAAGGAAATGAAATTTCCAAACCATTACGACTTAAGGAGTAAGCATACTCCATATGCACCCAAGCATGTGGTGGACCATTGTATAAACACCAACATGGTAAACTTTGTCATGAGACCTATGAGTGGAAACAAGCCTCTCAACAAGAACTTCATTTATCAATGATTGAACGGGACCAGAAAACCCTTGAAGTTCTTGGGGATGTCCCGGTGATGTACATGCAAGTGAAACTACACAACTAGAGCCTATAACCAATGCTCAGCACTGGAAAGAGGTTAATTGTCGAAAACAGTCCAGGTGAATGCACATTGCACACCATGAATGACCGACGCTCAAGAGAGCATGTAACCCGATAAACCACTTCATCCTTGGTCAACAAAGATACTTGGTAAATTATATCATAAATGATGAGATAATGTGAGGTAAGCTAACCTACACATGAAACCTAATTGGAAACAGAACATCTCCATAACGGGAAGATAATAATATTCGGTATGCTACGACAACCGTTATACACACAAACAGAGGAAAGCCTCAATGTACTCACACCATAAGAACACGGTGCGCAACAAGCGACCGCTATGAGAAAGTAGTTAGTCAATGACACGGAGTATAAGTATGAGAAGACAGATAGAAATATACATTCCTATCACATAAGTGACTTACTGCCAAGCGTTTACGCCTCTGCACTCTGTATGACTTAGTGTTTTGGTATTGCACTTGCGCAGTGATGATCTAGTGGGATAGCGAGGGATATGGAGAATGTAAACCATAGTAAACCCTTCTTTTCACCAACGAACATGACATAAGCCAGTTAAGCAAGCTTAGCAACAAACCGTGTGGCCTAAGGCCAAAGAAGCACGAAGAGTGTAAAACACACTAACCATCACAAGAAGTGAATTCCATTAGAATAAAAGGTGAAAGGAGATGTAAGAAAGTCACTAGGACCGACACATAGAAAATGCAAGGTCATACAAGTAAAGAACACTTGTACTGAACCAGAGAACTGTTATAATCCAGAAGCTACTAACCACAGAGGGAGCACTACAACTTAGTAGTGACTCAACCTCACCCGACAATAAGTCGGAGGAACTTAGTGAATAATCGTGGGAGTCCGAATAGTATACATAATAGATTACCAGAGAGCTGGTTATGACTCTAAAACTCATTGAGTTCAAGCACGGTAAAAGAATACCACATTCGTTAATAACCTTATTCCCACAATAGAGGGATAAAAAGGTGATGTATAGCACATTAAGGATAACATGAAGGGTGAGTAACCCAAGTTATCAGGGTCGCGCAGCAGAAGCTAGTGGGCCCTAGCTATGAGATTAATACACCTAGTAAGTATGATTGAATGGCTATTAATGCCAAGAAGCCTAATAGTAAGATCCTTTGACCAAAGTATATTATGTAATAAACCATAGTGAAGCTAAAATGCTTCAGAGTGCCGAATTAAATAACCAATGTTTAATAATAATAACATATGGTAGATTACGTGGGCGTAATCCCTTTTAAGGGGGTAGAGCAAAAACGCATAATGTAAGTTTCATGAATAAAACACATAAACTACAATGTGCATAGCACAATGAGAATCGAATTGATGATTGGTACCTATGTTAAATAAACATACGTGTCCATTCATATTGAAATTGTGGTAATTAGGCACGAGAGATGCAAATACCATAGGACGAATATACCCATCTTGTAACCCCGGTGTAAGAGTTTTGGTAAGGAAGAGTAATGAGTAGTGGGCGGAGCTCCACAAGTATTGTAGCCTTTGAAGAAGTAGTACGAAATGAATGAGAGTAGTAGATGAATGAAGTCTAGGAGTGGTGTATACCTAGGTAAGTTATTGGAAGTAAATTGAGGACAACTAAATTCTACAAGTATGGTAATCCCTAGTTAGAATATTTGAAATGATGGAGAGTAGTGGATGGAAGTAGCAAAGGTCGATAAAGTGAGCACTTAGGTATTGAATCTCGAATTAAAGTATTGGGAAGTAAAGTATTGGAAAGATAGTTCAACACTGATGATGATCACATCAGAGTTGAATGATTCTTGAAGCTCCCTTCAAGTGGTCACAAGAATCACGCATAGAATAGAGGTAACAAGCATAAATTGGAATTTGGAGTTGTATGTTTTAGAAAAATTTCTAACTAGTAGCTGTGAAAGGATTTTCTTAGACATGAGAATAAGGATTTGTTAGAAGCTTATACCGGAGAAGATAGTAGTATAGCATGTTGTATTATTCCAAGGGCAACAGGACATAGAGGAGTCCTGTGTCTAGATGACCGAGTGCCTGCGGCATTGTGTTGTGTATTGCATCGCTTTGGGGATAGCTTTGCACTGTATGTGTGTATAAACCTTGTGATGGAAAGCCGGATGGTTGAATGTAATGCGGATTGGAGTAATGAGGGTACATTTGTATGGTATGGAATGTAGAAACCTTGAGTAATGAATTTGGGAATTGTAAGGAGGAGGAATGTATGGCTTTGGTATTAGGCAAGCATAAATAAGTAAGTATAGTAATCCAATAACCTCGAACAACTTTGAGGACAAAGTTCTTAAGGGGGTAGATTGAAATACCCCGAACTTAAATATAGGGATTAAAATTAATCTAATACATATTTAAGGGCCTAATGACGCCTAAGTAATATTGGTGAGGAAAATAAATCCAAAAGAAATAAAGAAACGCTTAAAAAGTAGAAAACACTAAATAAGCGTTAAATAACCATAGGAGGTATGAGACCTCGGTTAGCGTATTATATGGATTCTTAAGGCTTAATAAGTCCTAAATAATATATGGGGACAACTCCTGAAGGAAACGGATCCAAATAATGTATTAAAACGCTAATAGAGCTTTAGCGCACGTTTTTCGAGAAAACCTGAAAACGTGACTTTAAGTGGTCAAACGAACCCGTAAAAATTATAAATAATTAAATAACAATTATTAAGCATTAATGGAAGCTTAACAACCAATAAAATTAAAGAAACGAGAAAATTCCGGAAAACGGGCCCGGTTAGTGAATAGTACCGAAACCGGGTGAAATAACGGGCGTTTTCTGTAAAAGACGAAAAACGCTCCAACTAGCATAACAGTAGGGGCTGGTTTTTAATAAGTCAAGAGCTCTCACACACACACCCACACAAACTAGCTAATTAAATGAAACGCCAAAAAGTAAAAAGGGGGAAAAAGTAAAAAAGGGCCCTCACACTCTCTCACCTCTACTCCCCCTCACTCCCTCACGTACTGCACTCCCTCCTCCTTCTCTGATTTCTCTTATTCCTTGCGACAGCCATGGCGATTTTCCTTATCCCACACAACTCCCTCCTTCTCTCCTCTTGTTGACTAGTCAATCATTCTCCAAATGCAACAAAAATTACACCATTAAATTCCCCTTGCAAAGGAGATCATCTCCCTCCTTTCAAAAACTAAAAACACCCATTTTCACCTCCATGGGTATTCTCCATTTGAAGGTTTGAGGCCACCATTGGAAGCACCTTCATCTCCTTATCATTTTGAGGTAAAAATAGTCTTGAAACTCCACCTTCTTCTAGCCCCTTATGGCAAAACGAAAATGCAAAACTTAGCCTTGTCTTGTGCTTTGTTTTCCAGCCGATTTTGGCTCCCCATTGGTGCTGGAATCTTGCTCTCTTGCTAACCAAGAACCCCATCTACTCATTGGAAGGTAATACTCTTTTAAAAACCTTAAACATGTACAAACCCTAGGTTAGTTTAAAGATGAAATGCTAAGCTAGGATTTGTGTATTGGTATGGGCTGTAGCATTGGAGTGTGAAATCCATTTGAAACCGAGAACAAGAAGGAAAGGAAGGAAAAGAAAGAAGGAAGGAAGAGAAGAGAAGGAAAGAAGGAGAAACTAAAATCACAAGGTAAATGCACTTACCTTGAGTTAGTTTTGTATTGTGTAGTGTAACAGATTTTGAGTATTAGAAATGAGTAAAGTAATTGGTAATGAGTAGTGAGTATGTTGTAGTATAGTGAGGAAGAGAATGTAACAGTTTTGAAAGAATGTTTAAAGGCTTGGTAAAACATTGGGTAATGTAAATATGCAGGAAAAATATTGTGTTATGGTGTGTAGAATGATGTGTGACTTGATATGAGCATTGGGATGAATGTGTGAGCTGATATGTATGTGGGCTATGTTAAAAATATAGGGGAACCTCTGCCCAAATTTGTATGGAAATAGAAGGACTTAGTTATGTAAGAGGAGGAAACTACCTAGGTAATAACTAGGTGTATTTGGAGAACTTGAGGTGAGTGGTTTAACACCTTGAAACAGATTTGGAGAAGAGCTAGGTAATGGGATGGATCTAGGATAGAGCTAATGCATTGATGATGCTAGGAGTAGCATTAGTAGAGGGAGTATTGAATGGTAAAGGTTAAAGGAAAAATCTGTAGCATTTGTGGAAGAAGAAAACTGTAACAAGGGAGAAATTTTGACAGTGAATGGTGTAATGTAACAGAGTGGTATAGAGATGGATTAGGTTAGTTTTGATTGCTTAATTAGGGTCAAAACACCCTAGATTATATGTAGGAATATTGGGGAAGAAGGTGGTAGAAGTTTGGAGTTGAAACAAGTTCACAAACTTATATAAATTGTAAACCTGCAACTGGTCCGGGTTTGTAAACCAGTACAGAAACCCAGACCAGCATAAAAACTCGACAGATTATTATACAAAAGGAGTGGTCCGGGTTTACAAACTAGGACACTAACCCGGACCACCCCTAAATCATACCCGTAAGTTACCAAAACAAGTGGTCCGGGTTTGCAAAGGAGTACACAAACCCGGACCATGCGAAAAACACACCCGTAACATAACAATACATGTGGTTCGGGTTTGTAGGGTAGGACGTAAACCCGGACCAGTCGTTTTTCACACCCGAAGGACTTTTCAAAGTGTTGGTCCGGGTATGTAAACCCGGACAACAACCCGGACCACACTAAAATTATTCCAGAATGTATTTTAAAGCTAATCTAAGGTAGGGTAAGGATGGGTAATGATATTATAAGATAATTAAGACATGATTAAGGATTTCTAAAGGTCATTAAGGCCATAAACAAGCTTAGAAAATAATTTTAAGTAAGTAACTTAAGTACATGTATTGGAATAACAACGAACTAGTAAGTATAAACTGGGAAACACTAGGTAAAGTAATGAGTAAGGTTAATTATAGATAATTAACCACCCAACTCTATGTATATGCTAGGATTCGAATAGTTGATCACCGAAGAGGAGTCGGTGAGTCCAAATCAACGGTGCAAGGTATGATTTCTTCATGCTATGTATCCTAACCTAGTTACCCCTATTTGTGTGCTTATTTGATCACCTAAATAAGATAAATGCATGAATCGGACTATATTGCACTTACTTGTGCTTGCTTAGGTTGTTCTTGGTATATTGCCTTGAACACTTAGTTTGTATAATTCATGAAATATATGAATGATGATGAAGTGTATTTGTACCTTGTAGTGTACTTGTGTATTGTATTGTATTTTGTATGGATGTGTATATGAGCAGTGTATTTGTGTATGTGGCTTGAATGGATGACTTCTACTAATTCCTAACCACCTAACTTCTAACGTAAGTATTGAGTAAATTAGAATGAGTAGAAGTCCGATATAGTTTTGGCCACGCGTGAGGAAGAGGAGACACAAGAGGTTGGATCCGATTCCTGGTTCTTAAACTGGTCCACGGCCCAAACCCCATAAATGGGTAGCATCCTGGATTGGTGAACCAAGTAAATCCCGGTGGTGGGACATAGTAGTCCCCGGGCCGGAGGTCCCGACGACTTGACTTGAGTAAGTAGTAAGTAAAGTAAGTATTGTATGAGTAATGGTCTTGGCTGGTGTAAGTCATTGACCCCGAGTAAAAGATTAATCTCCACCCGATTAACCCGGGTGGACAAATGAAGCTAACAAGTACCGGGTACTGGGTATGTATGGTGTATGGATTGAGTATGTAATGAGTATGTATTGTGTATGTATCGTGAATGTGTATTTCGGAAGAAGGTAAGTAAGTATTGTTGGACTTGTATAATCTCCTTGTATGTATTGAAGTGTATGTGTGTATTCCTTGCGTAAAGTATTGTAGTATTGTGTATAAGAGCATGTATGCATGTATGGTTGAATAAAATGAATTGCATGTATTCGACCAAGTGGTTGGCGTACCCTCGCTAGTACGCGGGGTATGCGGAAGTCATATTCAGCGTAAGCTGAGCCCCTAGGGGCAACGTTTTTAGTGTGCAGGTACCCGAAGCAGATATGGTCAAGGTAAGAGACCGGCGGCTACACTTGGATAGTTAGAAACAGAATGTAGAAGTGTACTAAGTGGCACACCCCTTGTACTTAGAAAGTAAGTAGTTTGTGAGGAATGGGTAGTGGTTAGACTCTTAATGAGTATCTGTGAAATTGAAAGAGGTGTTGTATTTGTATAAGGATCTTAGTAAACTCGGTGTATTATATTGTATTGAACTTATGGAGTATTGCAATGAATGGGAAGTTCTAGTACTTGATTGGTAATTGGAGTATGTATTGTAAGTGTGTAGTACTCGGATATTCCGGTCCATCAGACCGATGCTGTATGTATGTAGTTGTAATAGCCTTGTTAGTCACGTGGGTGGCTAACGGCATTGTATCCCCCACGTGGAGTATGTAAGTATCCGCTGCGTGAATCTGGACGGTAATGACAGTATTAGCGGTAGGGGTGTTACAGGTCTTCTTTCAGGTTTAAATTGTTGGTTTAGTTTTATTTTGTTGAGTTTGCTTGTCATTGTTTCTGATTTTAATTTCGACTTTGGGTTAATCGAGTCGAGAGTTTGTTGAGTTTTCGGTGCAGATTCGAGGGGAGTTTATTGTGAAGTCTATAGAGTTTTGTGATCTTCCGAATTAGGTAGGTAGGGGGAGCATTTGGTTCCGGTTATTCGGTAATAACCAAGAATCGAAATTATTTCAGTTTTTTTAACCAAAATTTCAACCATTTTAAAAAAGTTCGGTTATTCAGGCAGAACCGAAATATTATTCGATTCGGTTTTCGGTTCCAGGGTTGCCTAATTCAGTTTACCCGGATAACCGAACTACATATATAGAAAATATTGGATAATTCAGTTCTCTTTTACAATTCAGTTCTTTTTTGTAGTTTGGTTCTTTTTATATTTAGGTTCCTTTTTAAAATTCGGTTCTTCTTTTAAAATTCGGTTCTTTTATATAATTTGGTTCCTTTTTATAATTCAGTTATTTCTTATAATTCAATTCTAAATGAAAACTAAATTTAAATTTTAGTCTTCGGTTCTCGGTTCTAGCCATAAAAACAATTCGATTATTCAGTTCTCGGTTATTTCGGTTCTCATACTAAAATTCGGTTATTCGGGTAGAACCGAAACAAACCAAAAACCAAACTATTTTCTCTAATTCAGTTTTCGGGTAGAATCGAATTACCAAATGCTAACCCCTAGAGGTAGGTGGTAGATGGATTTGGTATTGGTATGTTCACTCATAGGGATTCTATGTTTCGTTCCGTTTCTGAATGTACACTAGTAGAAAAAATGTTTTTAATGACGGCGTTTAAACCACAGTTAAGTGGAAACCGTGGTTTAAAGTTTATAAATCACGGTTTTAATAGAAACCGTCGTTTAAGGTGCATTCCAGAGCGTTATTTACCACGGTTTTCAGGGGAACCGTGGTATATAGTACATGCCGGAGTGAATATACCACGGTTCTTCAAGAACCGTCGTATATAAGGTACCTATATACCACGGTTCCTAGGCAACCGTCATTTATATTGCACATCTTGCTATATTAAACCACGGTTTTTGATCAACCGTGGTATATAATATAGGCGGGAATTTTAATTTTCGGCCGAAATTTAACACGGCGCTTTCTCTCTATTCTCATATATGTCGACGCACTCTTCTTCTTCATTCTCTTCACGGTAATTTTGGAACCCAAACCGACGAGCTCTGCAACTCTTCTTCATTCTCTTCAACCTCACGATAATTTTGGAACCCAAACCGACGAACATGCTCTGCAACTATTCTTCATTCTCTTCAACTAGCTCACGGTAATTTTGCAATCCTAAACCGCGAACAAGGAACATGCTCTTCCTCACATTCTCTTTTTCGGTAATTTTTGCAGCTTACACTTGCGAACAAGGAACATGGTCGTCCTCACTCACTCATTCTCACTGTAATTTCGCAACATAACCGGCGAACAAGGTACATGACCTACGCCTCCGTTCTTCATTCTCTTCAACTTCACGGTAATTTTGCAACCCACCGTGAACAAGGAACATACTACGCCATTCTTCACTCATTATTTTGCAACCATAAATCGCAAACAAGGAACACACATTTCAGCCTCTCATTCTCTTCTGTGCTGTGATATCTGCGAAGCGGCGCTTCTGAATCGCCGGCGATTTTGGAAAAATTCATAGACTATAAACCATGGTTATATGTATAACCGTGGTTTATTCGTTGATTTTATAGATAATAAACCACGGTTTTGACCGTTAACCGTCATATAAAGGGGCTTTATACCACGGTTCTCTCCTTAACCATCGTTTAAAATCGTTAAGGACCGCGTCCAAAAACGGTCTTAAACGACGGTTAAGGAGAGAACCGTGGTATGTATACTTTTATACCACGGTTGATAATCGTGGTATATAGACAATTTTCTATATGCGACGGGAGCATAAACCACGGTTCCTAACCGTGGTATATAAGCAAAATAACCGTGGTTTAAAACATTTTTTCCACTAGTGGTATTCGATTTGTTCTCTTATTTCATTCTGAATCTGAGTTGGTTTAAATTGTATTTTCTCTTTGTTAAAAAGCCATGGAAATGTGTTTTGATTGCCAACTTTGTTACGGAAGATATGTATATTGGATTTCTGGCTTTGTCTTCGTAATTGTTGCTTTTGATTTTCTATAATTTTTGCTCCGTCCAGACAGGGCTTCGAACGCCTGTGTATTTTGATGGTTTTCTCTTTGTCTGGACTTCCTTCCGGACATACAAGTCCAGACGGGGTGCAAGGATGATGTCAGGGATTTCAGTTCGACATACTTCGGACTAGTAAGCCCGACCCAGCTCCGGACATTCTTTTTAGTTAACTCTCGGCATGTGTCCAGACTTGCAAGCCTGGACACATGTCCGGATGCCGCCTCGTATATTTTGTCAAACATTTATCCAGACTTCTTTATTTTGAGTCTCGGGATGTGTCCGGAGTTGTAAGCCCAAATGCATGTCCAGAAAACCATTTGATTCCGCCTAAACATTCGTTTGACTTCTGTATTGCATTCCGTTTGCGGGGTTATGGTCCCCTTAGTGTGTTTTAGCTATTTTGACATGTTTTAGTATGCGTTATTGTACATGTTATCCCCAAAATCTTTACCCTTGTTTAAACGTGAACGAGTTTTTCTAGGGTCGGTGCATAGCTAAGGGTAAAATTGTCATTTTCATCCAATCTTCTGTTTTGGAGAAAATAGGGGCTTAAGGTGGCAAGATATGAATTGCAATATCATGAAAATTGTGAAAGATGGCATAAGAAACAAGAAATCATATTGGCACAATGGTAGAAAAGAAGGAAGAGGTACAATTGATTAATGGTTCAAGGCTAACGATAAACAATTTCTTATAGCTTTATTTTTTCATTCAATTCTTGTGTGTCTTTTTCTTTTCTTTCCTTTCCTTTTAATCTTTAAATGACTAAATCAGATTTGTTAGATTTTTTTATTCCGCGTAATTGTTAAAAAACAAAGAAAACAAAAAACACAAAGAATATAGATTTTTTTAGATTCTTTATGGCTTTTATATTTTGTTCATATTTCGATCCTTATTTCTAGCATAGCTTAGTTTACTTTTGATATCTTTCTCTTTTGTTAAAAGTAAAAAAAATAAAAAATTATTTCCTAACGTTTGATTTTTGTTTTTTTCTATCAAGCTAGAACTTTTGAATTCCTTTTTTTTTCTTGCTCTTTTGATGATCCTATTTGTTTTATTTTTGTCGTAACACTGAAATACAAAAACATAAAAAGAAAAAAAATTTGTTGTTAGCATCTTGGTTGGTTGTTTCAAATTTCAAAATGAAATATTTTTCATCTTATTTTTACTAGTTGATTTATTTCCTTTCAGTTAGGTTTTTTTTAATACTGTTTACATCTTAGTTAATTAATCCTTTCTTTTAGGTAGATTTTTACATTTTTACATTTAGATTCTTCCCCATTCTTATCCCTTATTTTTCTCTTAGTTAGTTTATTTAATTTACCATTTTTAAAATTTAAAACCAGAAGTTTGTTAGCTCATTATCAGCCTCTAACACCTAACGTTTCCTATATAAACATCGTTGAAGAGCTTAAAGAGGGACAGAAAAATACCAATACGTTCATACAAACTCCTGTTGCCAGCCGCTAGTTCTGAAAACCAATCCTGTACTCCATTCATTTCAACCACTGTCATTCACATTCATCTCCGTCGCCTTGTTCCATCTCACCTTCATTTTCAATATCATCAACTCACCATCACCGTTTCAGTAACTAGTGCATCCACCTTTTATATCAACCGGGCCTCACAACATCCATATTATCCAAGCTAGAAAAGAGCAAGTTCATAAACCCGCGGTCCCTGCATCAACGTCCATTGCTGCATCATCATCTCTCCACCGCGCACCTTGCTGCTTCGCAACGACATACACCACCGGACTATCAAAACAATCACACCAGTCAACATCTCTGCCCAAACTCGCATCATCACTGCACTCATACTGCTATTGTACTGCTGCGAGGTCATCTTCATCATCAACAGTCAACACATGAGATTCTCATCTCCCATTGTCTCCAATGACTAAATGAAAAGAGGGAAGTAAAAAAAAAACACTCCATCACCGAACTCCAGCCTTGTCCCTTAGTCCATCGAGCCAAACATCACCGCCATCATACACCATCATCATCTCCATACTTCATCATCGTCACTGTGCTGTTCCTAACGCCACACACACCCGACGTTCTTACCATTGTTGACAGAGGGTGTGAATGCAGCGGCTCTAAAAGCGTCATCTTCGCTCAACTGTTGTCTCACTCTCCTTTATTCATTGCTGGGAATTTTTGTCGACGAAGGGGACGACAAGGCTACCATCCCGGTTAACAAGAAATCATCTGAAGATCCACCGCATCGGTCAAGTTATATCAGGCAAAAACTTCCTTCTGGTTACTGTTACATTTGGCCGAGTGGATTGTATGTTCGCGTTCATTGCTACAAAATGAGGAAAGCAGGTATAAATTATAATTGTCATTTAGTATTTTGTCTTGATGTGCTTAGGAGAAATATTAAACGAAGGGACTTTTTTTTCTGTAATTAGTTTCTTAATTTTCTTTTCGTGAATTAATCCCACCAGCTTAGTTTTTTTTTAAACTTTTTTTACTAGCTTATTCCGTGTCACAACGCTTTTCTTTAGTAGACATTTAACTTTGTATGTTTAAGTTTATAATGATACAGAATACTGACTGGACGTCCACAAACATCAGCAAACTTTATAATAAAAATGATAGCATCAGACAACATTTAGCCAAAAAGATATTTATAGGGTAATGAAGGAATCTGAACCCTTTATAAATTTCATATCTAGCCCCCGAACCCATAGCTCTAAAAATTGTAACAGTATTTCCTTTCCAAGTTTAGAAGGTTAAAACTTAGGTGGCGACTCTATTTAGGTTTGTGTGGGCCAGTTAGAATAATTAAGCTTTAATTTATAATTTCGGTTTAGTTATTCTAATTACAAATCGAACCTTGAGGCCTTAAGCTCAATACTTAGGGGTTCAAAACCAACGCCCACAGTACATTTTCATTCTGAAAGTACTCATTCTATTTTTGATCTCTTAACTGCTTTGAAAGTATGTTTTGGTCTCTGACTTCTGTTTGGATTTCCGTGCTTTGCCAGTCTTGGCATAGGGCTTTTGTTTTGTCAACAACTTCAGTTTCGTTATGTAAATATATTTAGTATGTTGTGTCATTCCTTCTTAACGAAACCTTATGTTCTAAAAGTGAACCTCTATTTTAGGACCTAGCTAATTAGCCTTTTGAGTCGTGGATGACTGGGTCGAGTTATCCTGTAGCATGCTGTGAACATCCTTTTGTTTTCTGTTCCTCGGGGTTTCCTGGATGATTAGGCACCGACGGGGTCAACTAATGGTCTCAACCATTTCTGTATGGGATCCTTTGATCCATAGGGCCTTCTCCCTTTTGTATGTGAATGCTATGAACTCGGGTTCCGCTCTATTTTGTGAATTAATATGTTGTGAATGACTTTGTTTGCATTCGCTCTGTTTTGAGAATGTTCTAGCTGTGAACACTATAATTCATGGTTTGTACCTCCGTTTTTTCTACTTTTTTCCGTTCTTTTGGCAGTGAGTGATGTGACTTCTATTTTTTAAAAAACTTTTGATTTCTGTAATGTCTTCCACTGTTTAGCTATCTGTTGTGACTTCCTCTTTACCCTGCTCTCTTTTTGGACTTTAGTTTGATTTGAAGGGCTTTTGCTTCGGTTCTGATCTGTGAAACATATATCTATATGTAGATATGTTCTATAAAGTGTTTTGAGCATGGCTTGGCTGATGAAGTTTATCACATGATGAGCTATGGTTGCTCACCCCTATCTCCATTTGATTTACAGGTTATTTAGCATTTTGGGCAGGGGATTCTACTTCCATCTTTTAGCTTTGTATTTGAAAATTGTACTTGAACTGTTGACCTTGTGGTCCTTTTGTTATGTAGCCTTGGAGCTTTGTAAGGTTTGTTAGCTTTTGCTCTGTAAAGTGTATGCCAACATTGTAAACTCTGATTGTATATAATATATGAGTATTGTTTCAGTTTTGGGTTTCGTGAGTGTAGCCTTGAGTATCTTAGGTAATTAATGTGTGGCATGTGATGGTCTCAAAACCAGGATGGTTTTAGGGTCGTTACATTTAGTGGTATAAGAGCTAGGTTTGGCTTTTGCTGGGTTTATTAGGTGTTTCACATGCCTGCGCTTCCGTGTCGTTTATCTGTTGTCTACCGATTGCTATCAGCTGCTTGGTGTGTTTTTTATCTGGTGTCAGTCGTATGTGTCTGCTTTGTGGTTGTCTGTCATCTTAGTGGCGCATTGGAAGTGCAGTGTCTGTAGAGTTCTGAATGTGAGTCTGAGAGTGTTGGGTCCTTTAAGAAAGGATGACTTCTATAAGTTCGGTGTGATTTTTCGTTTAATCCTCGTTTTGTGCTTGGGTTGAGTGGTAAGCGAGTTTTGTTATGTTGTGCGTGTCATTGGTTCAGTAGTGAGTTTTGGGTTGTAGCTCGAGGTTAAGTTCGAGCTTTTGTAGTGTTAGATTCCTTTTCGTGTGAGTTAGTGTCATTAGAATTCTAGCACTTGAGGTGCATCAGTTTGAGCTGTGGGTTTGTTGAATTTTGAGGACAAAATTCTTTTATAGAGGGGAATAATGTTGTGCCCACAGTTTTTTGTTTCTGGTTCGCAAAGGGAGCATATGTCATTTTAATAATCTTATGTTAGTGAGACTATCTCCTTTGTGGTTAATTTTACTATCTTATAAGGGATGAGGGGTAAGCTGGTCTTTTCTCCATGTTATCTATTAGGTTAGGAAATGAGTTTTCCTAACTTCCTTTTTCATTTTCTCATTCATGTTCTGATATCTTTCCCCCTTCAACTCTCTCTCTCTCGCTATTCTCTTCCTCTTTATCTTCTCCCTTTGCTTTTCTCTTTCCTTCCTCAATCCGTTACTTTGCTCTTGGAGTTCTTTTCGGTCAGCCGGCCGTCTTTCAGGTTTAGATTGTGGGTTTAGTTTTATTTCATTTTGTGTTTGCTTTTCTTTGTTTTTGATTTTTGTTTCAACTTCGGGTTAATCCAGTTGAGACTACGTTAAGTTTTGAGTGGATATTTGAGGAGAGATTGTTATGGAATTTGTAAAGTTCTGTGTTTTTTGGATGGAGGTAGGTGGTAGAGGGACTTGATATGGGTATGTTCACCCATGGGGATTCTAGGTTTAGTTTTGTTTCTGAATGTCTTCGATTTGTTCTTTGATTTCATTGTGAATATGACTTGGTTTTAAATTGTGTTTTCTCTCTGTTAAACCCCATGGAAATGTGTTTCGATTGCCTACTTTGTTATAGAAAGATATGTATATTTAATCGTGAATTTATGGCTTTGTGTTCGTCATTGCTGCTTCTGATTTTCTATAATTTTTGCTCCGTCCGAACTTCTGCCTAGACAAGGCTTCACAAGCCTATGTATTTTGACGGTTTTCCCTTTGTCCGGACGGGGTGTGAGGACGATGTCAGGGTTTGTAGTTCGATGTATGTTCGAACTTGCAAGCCCGGACTCAAGTCCAGACATTCTTTTGATTTAACTCTTGGCATGTGTCCGGACTTTCCAGCTCGGACACATGTCCAGACACAACCTCATATCTTTTGTCAGACATTTGTCCAGCTCTTAAGCCCAGAAACATGTTCGGACTTCTTTGTTTTGAGTCTCGGCATGTTTCCAAACTTGTAAGCCCGGACGCATGTTCGGATATCCATCTAATTCTGCTTAAAAGGTTCATGTGACTTCCGTTTTGCATTCTGTTTGTGGGGTTACGATTCCCCTAAGTGTGTTTAAGCTATTTTGACATGTTTTAGTATGTGTTTTCATGCATTTTGTAACACCCCGTCCAAATCCGTTCGTGGTTATCGCAAACTTAACAACACCAATATAACATCGCAGCGGAAACTAATATACACCTGGACCTTGCTATGGTCTGAATCGCAAAAATAACCGAACTTTAATACTTAAAACCGTCTAACCAAAATATTCACCAACCGAGTTTACAAGTATCTCAACAACCAACATAATTCTTTACAAGTTTAAATATTAATAGACGGGTGCACAGGCGCAACCCGTACTCAAAAATTAAATCATGTCCTAAGTCTAACCACCCCTACTCTCAAGGTGAGTCTTCATAGGGCGCTTACCTGCAAAATGTAAACAATCGCCCCCGAGGGGGTCAGCATCTTTGCTGGTATAATTCTCTTATATCCCCCAAGCTAACGGGACTACGACGACTAATTGTCGATAGCATGGAGTTGATTAGATACACAACATAAATAAGAAGTGCAATAAACAACAACCCATAAATGAACAAGCATAGTTCACACACCATGAACGACTTAAAAGCGTTCCCTTAGTAAATAAGTTAATCATTTAACTCCTCAAGTTATGATCCCTCTTAATCTCAGTTCATTCTCATCTTACCTCAATCTTAATCCTTATCTCAATCTCAGTATACAAACCATTCTTTAATTAGAAATGGTTGTACCTTATCTCAATGTTTATTTTTGTCGGGTCAAAAGTAACCCTAGCCAATGAGCTATTAACTCCATTGGTTGAATAAACAACTTATCTTAAATTTGGGATTTAGGTGATCCCACCACACCATCTTAATCTGTCTCCCACCTTGAACTGTAGCCCAAGGTGGCTGAGTCGACATTCGACCCTAGGCAACAAGTCTGAAGACAAGTCCTCAAGCGGAAGTCGGATCTGATTCAGATACCGACCCCCTTTCCTTAACATGCATGACCGGAGTCAGTCCCGGATTCCTCACTCCCCCCAAGTTCCAGTTAGTAGAAGTCTTAAAGACAAAGCGTTAGTTAAACCTTTCTCTGGTATTAACCAACCAACAGTTCGGGAGTGAATTCCTTATCTCAAACAATGTTACTAAGTATTGTTAGTAACTAATCTCAAAGTCTAGTGTGTTAGTGTAAGGAAAACACACAAGAAGATAATAGTTCGATTGCATGCTCTATCTTGTCTTAGTCATAGCAAGTAAACAAGTAGCACACAAGCCGAGGGACACCTCGTTAGCAAGAAAGTTACAAGAAAACCATACCGTTCACCGTCATTTGTGTCGGTTGTCTAACCTTCTTCCGAATTCCAATTCTCAAGTCCTAAGACATTCATCCATTTATGTTGTTAATTAACTTATCTCAATTCCACTAACTTAACTTACTTAGTCATTAATGATCCTCACCTTATACCCACTAAGTTCTTACAAACTTAACCTTAAACACTTAAATCCTATTGCTTAGCTTAAATTCTTGAGTTCTTATATTCTTATTTTCTAATCATCATTGTCCTCTTAATGGTGGACTACTAATGCCACCCTTTCATTTCTGTTTTTTTATTATTAAGGGCCGACCGACCCAACCCTCTGGGTCGGTCCATTCCAGAAAATTTCTGGTTTACTAAGTTTTCCCCGACCGACCCAAGCTTAACCCGTCCGACCCAAGACCCTCTGGGTCGGTCCGTTCCAGAACAATTCCCGTCTCACATTTCACAGTCCGACCGACCCAGACAGGGTCGGTCCACTATAGAATTTTCTCCTCATGTGCTCAATCAATACCAAATTCTTCCACAAGTTCCCCAACATGTTCTAATACCACTTAGGCACTTAATACCCTCTTAATTCATCCATCAAATCACTGATAAAACCCTCCACTTAATCCATTGGTCATTTCCTCAAATTCTTACAAGAAATTCCTAACACTTAGCATTAAACCACTTAAACTTCCAACATGTAGATTGTTTGCCTAAAACTTCAACTAACCAAAGTGTTTTCTCTACAACAACTTGACCACTCCTTCAGCTTCATCACTCATCTTCCCTTACTCAAATTTCTTGAACATTCCCAAGGCCATATACTCTGGTTTTACACTTACACTTTCACAAGTCATTATACCTTATTTTCTCCCAACTTTGCACAAGTTTTCTAACTTCTCTTATCATGGTTTTTGGTGCCTAAAACTCATCAATGTAACCCCTAGTTACTCCTAGACCTCCTAGGTCATCTTAGTATTCAAGAACACCTTAGTTATCTATTTCCACCAATATAACCCTTAATGTTTACTATCACATCCTTAGACATAAAACCTCCTTAGAACACCTTAAACACCAAGTTTTTCAATCAAATTTTGACATGGCTTCTCTAGTATATCCCTACACCCAAACATTTAGGTTTTCACCCTCAAGCACCAAAGAACACTCAAATCCTTAATACACATTTCCTTACACACTAATTACACCCAAACTACACCACATCACAATATAGTGCATAAACTTAAATTGCTTGGCACTTAGGCCCTTAAATGACTTGGCTCTTAGGCCCTTAAATGACATAAAACTTAACCACTGAATTTCCACAATATATAGCCTTTGACCTGCAAATACATACAACAATGCTCCCATAGCAATATGAATGTTCTTGTAATTCACCTTGTGATTGTTTAACTATCCCATTTCCCATTTGCTCCTTAGTCACAAGTTCAAATATAATCATGTTCTTTCTCCTAGGTTTTATAAACCTTGCATAAAGTAAAATTTAACCTAAACTTATCATATATCTAAATCCCATCCCTTAAACAATAAAACACCTTAAGGTAAGCAATTTACCTTGTTTTTCTCAAGTTTCTCTTAACTTCCTCCTTAGGTTTTCTTGAATGATTCTCGGCCACCAACTTAAATTCCCTTTCCAATATTCTAATACACATCCAAATAATCTAATGAACATTAAGCAACATGCCTAAACTGATGGAAGCCAATCTTAGGTTAAAAATGTGTTTTAAGGTATTAAAATGAATGTTTACCTTTGAAGTCTTAAGATAGGCTTGGATATGAATCAAGAAGGACCTACTCTCGTCCTTGGAGAATATAAACAAGCTAGATCAAGGGGTAAAACAAGGTCCCATGAGAAGATGATTTTCGGACATGAAGGAAAAATGAAGGAAACTTGATTTTTCTTCCACTTTCCTTGCCTTGAATGAATGGAGAACCAAATGAGCTCTTAAAACTGATTTTTCCTCCTCTAATGGCGGTTTACCTTGGCACCAAAATGAAGCTTTTGGATATTTTGAAAGATAGAAAGCAAGAGCTTGCTCTAACTAAGAGTTATCTAGTCTTTGTTTTTGATTTGGAGCTAAAATAAGTAATTGGTGGGCAAAGAAAGATGGAGTATGGATGGGGGCTGTTCCTACGTGAATGAAGAAGAGAGGAAGAAGATGAAACCGGTGGGAAATGAGAGAATGAAGAAGAAGAGGAGAGAGGGAAGCTTAAAAGGTAAGATATTATCTTATAGTAAATAGTAACTTCTTTATTTCCCTCTTCTTTTACAACCTTGGCTGGCACATATGGTGAGTCACCACTTCAAAAATCGGCCCCCTTGCTAATGAAGATATTTATGGTCTTTGTTGACCAACTAATTAAACTAAGTTGACTTAAGCTTAAATTGGGCACTATTTGGTTACTATTCACAATTAGTGCGCATATTTGTGAACTTTTTGGTTTCCCATTGATTTAGGCTTCCTAATGTGATACTAAGTAGTAAAAATTTTGATTAAAGAGTAATCATGGGCATTTAGCCACTCAAAACCTCTTTCCAAGACAACTTTTCAATAATGTGCTTTAAGAGTCCTTAAAGCACAATTTGTGTTTTAACTTGTTTTGAGCTTGGTTTTCTTTGGTAATTGGTTTAAAATGTCCATTAGAATGTTAATACGGTCTAAGAATGATATTTGGGTGTTACCCAAAGTTACTCCAAGCTTAGAGCACATTTTTGCTTAAATTGCTCTTATGGTGTTTCCTAGTGTTTTCTTTAGTTTAAATTGTTTCATAATGTTTCTAAGGCTTAATTTAGCCTTATTATATCTTAGTTTAACATATAAGAGCCATATTTAGGTTTGGGGTATTTCACATTTCTATTCTGGAAGTATTTTCTTTGTTTCTGATCTCTAAACTACTCTAAAAGTGTATTTCGGCCTCTAACTTTTATTTGGATTTCCGTGCTTTGCCATTCTTAGCATAGGACATGTTTTGGAAACAACTTTATTTACATTATGTAAAGCTATTTAGTATGTTGTGTTGTTCCTTCTTAACAACACCTTTTGTACTGAAAGCGAGCCTTTGTTTTGGGACCTATTCAATTAGTTTCTAAGCCATGGATGACTAGGTCGAGTTATCCTCTATCATGCTGCACAGGACATCCTTCTGTTTATATTCCTCAGGTTTTCCTAGGATGATTACACATTGACGGGGTCAACTAATGGTCTCAACCATTTCAATGTGAGATCCTTTGGTCCATAGGGCCTTCACCCTTCTATATGTGGCACTCTGTTTTGTGAACTGATCCGTTGTGAACCACTCTGTATGACCTCCACCCTATTTTGAGAACGTTCCACTTGTATACATTGTGATTCGTGGTTTCTGTCTCCGTTCTGTTTCGGCTTCTATTTCAGTTCTTCTGGCAGTCTGTCTTGTGACTTGTGTTTTCTAAAAAGCTTCTGATTTCTGTAATGTCTTCCACTGTTTAGCTATTTATTATGACTCCGCTTTACTCTGCTCTGTTTTTGGACTTCAGTTTTTTGTGAAGGGCTTATGCTTCGATTTTGATTTGCGAAACATATATCTATATGTGGCTATGTTATGTAAAGTGTTGTGAGCATGCTCAAACTGATGAAGTTTATCACCTGGTGAGTTGTGGTTGCTCACCCCTATCTCCGTCTGATTTGTAGGTTATTTAGCATTTTAGGCAGGAGATTTATGCTTATGTCTTTTAGCTTTATACTTGGAAATTGTATTTAAAGTGATGACCTTGTGGTCCTTTCGTTTTGTAGCATTGGAGCTTTGTTAGGTTTGTTAGCTTCCGCTCTATAAAGTATATGTCAACATTGTAATCTATGATTGTATATAATATATAAGTAATTGTTTTAGTTTTGGGTTTCATGAACTTAGCATTTCGTTTTTCTAGGTAATAATTGCGCGACGTGTGATTGTCTCAGAACCAGAGTGGTTTTGGGTCGTGACACTGCACCCCGGTTATTGTCGTACGCCCCACACCCAAGTCATCACTGCATGCCTAGGTCGACGCCACATGCCTGGGTCGACGCCACGCACCCCACCCCCGGGTCGACATCGTTTGCCCCGCCCCGGGTCAACACCACGCGCCCTCGCTGGATGCCCCGTCTCCGGGTAGACACCATGCGCCCTGCCTTCAAGTCATCACCGCACACCCCGTGCCCCCATGTCGTCGCCGCGTGCCCAGCACCCGGGTCAATGCCTCGCACCCCGTGCCCTCATGCCAGGGTCAACGCCGCGTACCCTATCCCCCAGGTTGTAGCCTGATAAGTGTCCAAATGAGCATGTTTTATAGGTGTATTTTATATATAATATTAGCACTTTTCTTGCTCATTTCTCCTCTTCGGTTAGTTTTCCTCTAGTTTATGTTTTATTAGTTATCTCAAAATTTTATTGGTTAAACATGAGGAAAACCAAGCTGGGAGCAAAGTAGACAAAAAGACGAACGCATAGGCGCAGACGGCTCAAAAAACGGAGTCCAAACGAAGAATCTAGAGCCAGTCAAAGTTCGCAAGACTCGCGTCCATGTTGTGTCCGCCCAAACATAGGCGGACAGGAGGCGGACGGAGTGATGTCCGCATAAAACAGGACGGACAGGGAGCGGACATGGGTGTGTCCGCATAAACTTAGGCGGACAAGGAGCGGACGTGGGTGACGTCCGCATAACCATGCACGAACAGGGGGCGGACGTGACTAAATTCAGACGCAACAGTTTTCTTCTTCCCCAATTGCTTCTTCCTTTTCGGCGCCGCAGACATGTCGAACTGCTTCTTCATTAATACCAGGCGGCGCCTACCTTAATTCACTCACGTGTCTGTCTCCAGCTCTGTCTGCAATCAATGTGCAATCAATCTGCAATCAGTCTCCTTCCACTCCAGATCTGCCCTTAACCTTATCCTCTTCCTCTATATAAACCCAACACCTTCAACCTTAAACCCACGTACGGAGATTAACCAGAAAATCAGACCATCGCTCACCAAATTCTACCATTCTCTTCCATTCATTCTCTCCCGTACACCACAACACACATTCGATTCCCCAGAACTCAACCCAGAACTCAAACACTCCAAATCACTCATTCCACATACAATATCCTACGTACACGCTTCACCCTTCGTTCTCTTCATTTCTCCATTCACCATCCACACCTCCGTATTATTATTACGTCCAACCTCTGACTGTCATATTACCAGTTAATATGTCAAGCTAAGGAGGATTTACTCCGGGTGAAAGGTTTAATTATGGTTTGTTTAGTTGTGTAATCTATATTTCTACCGGTTAAAATAAATTCAGTTTTTACGATTAAAGTTTATCTCTCTCCCTTTTTAATAAATTTCATCGATTTATTAAAAAGCTTTACTAAATCTGTTTCTAATCTGATCAGTGACAAACAGATAGGTTAATTAAGCCGTAAAACTGTAGGAAACTTATTTTCATCGGATAAGTTAGTACTCAGTTGCAAGAATAAAATTCCTCACACTCCTCTGCCGTTTACTAGTGCTTGCTTGAGTTTTCATCGGACCTTGCATTTTCTGGTGTTGGGATAAAACCTAACGGCAAGTGTACCGGTCAATTCTAGCAAGTTTTAATAGAGAGAATTCCCTAAGTATCGAACAAGAGGAGGCGATGTGTCTAGTTTAAATCTTTATTAATGACAAATTAAAACAGGAAATTGGGGTTTGATTTGATGATAATCAGAAACTGTAAACAGAATGCAAACAATAACAAGCAGGAAAATAAATGTTGTGAAACTGATTTGGAAAGGAGATCCCGGTTTACTACTGCACCCTAAATCTGTGATTCCTATCCCTAAGTGATTTATAAGACAATTCTGAGTAAAACCATAGAACAAAGATAATTTACCTCCGGTCTCCCGCTTAGCAAATACTAGTTAGCAAAGACTGAATTTTAACTCTCGTTACAAACCCACTGTTTACTAACCGCCTTAAGAACAATCTAGTTTATTGGTCAATTAGCAATTTAGAGGAATTACCATCTCTAAACTAACCGGTTATTTTCCTGTATTCAATTGAAAGCCGCAGTCGTCACATATAAGCTAACAAAATACTAATCCTTATAATTGGCCAAATTATAAAGATTAAAGAAATTAAGCAAGGAAAATAACTTTACTCAATCAAATTGCATTAAATCACAAAGGAACAGGAATAGTCAATTTAGGGATACATAGCAAACCGAAATCTAAAGGAACTACTCAGCCATTGACATGTTTACAATAATCAGAACTGTATGAGTAATTATAGAGAACAAGAAGGAACTCTGGTGAGATTTCTGGGGAAGTCTCCGTGGTGACTTCCTGCTCTGCTCTGCTCCAAACTCCAAACCAGACTCGGACTCCAACTCCAACTAAACTCTCTGTATTGTGGGGATTTTGTGCGCTGTCGAAGTGTATGAGGGGATCTCTCTCACGTTGGCCAGACTCCCCCTTTTATAACAACAGAGATCTATCTTTAATCTATCTCTAATCTAGTCTGAATAAGTGACGGTTTAAAGATATACTAAAAGATATAATAAGAGATATTAAAGATAGAACACCAATTCCGTTTATCTCTGCGCTCCGCTTATATTGGTCCGGGTTTGCAAACAAGTACGCAAACCCGGACCACCACTAAAACTCGGCAGAAGGTTACGCTCAAGGATGGTCCGGGTTTGCAAACAAGTACGCAAACCCGGACCACGTCTGAAACTAGGCAGAAGACTCTACGATGAGATGGTCCGGGTTTACAAAGTCGGATACAAACCCGGACCCTCATTAGATCACGACAGTAATTGGTAAAATTCAGTCTTTGACTCTGATTTGACTTCCACTTGTTGACTCAACCTCTAACATCTTCATTTAAGCATTTTGTTGAGCATTTTATCCTGAAAACATAACAAATTGATCATTGGAGACAAATATAACAATAAAGTATAAATAAAGCATTAAGGAAGGAATATAAAGTCATAATGTAGACAATTAAGCATGAATTAGTCTAGTAAACTTAGACAAATTCCTGACTTATCAACTTCCTCACACTTAATCTTTGCTTGCCCTCAAGCAAATAGAAACATACTGAAATCTTACAGAAGGGAGTCGTCAGTTTAGAACTGTGCACAAGGAGATCTAATCATGAAAAGCAGTTATAGAAAACAATGATCCACACTTGCAGGTTTTCATAAACAGTGAACTGAGAAGTATTTTGCAAGAGCTTAAGACATACAGTAAAACCACTGACTCCAATTTCACTCAGGGACAACTTTCCAATTAACTTTCCACAATCCATGGACGACAAGGGGTGAGAAGTAATATCTTATTCCATATTACCTTTCATCACCACGTACTCATAATCAAGAAAGATTTTGCACTTTGCATTTGAAATTAACAAATTTCTTCAACTTTCTAAACAAGCATTAACTTTCTCTTTTATATCCCTCAGACTTTTCTCTCCATTCATGTAGCGGTGTTGGGTCTTCTATCCCAGATCAGATGACCTTAGGTAGATGGGTGATGAGGCACCCCGAGGACTTAATTACCAAATGGGCGAGGCCTGTTTTCTGGGTTAAAAGTTCGATTAGAGGAGTACCTTGCCTTTGTCCTTCCTTCCTTTCATTCAATTAATCATTCCCAAAGTCCCCAAGTGAAGTCAAAGACAAATAGTTATACTAATAGGCTTAACTTTTTAGAGAGGAAATAGACAAGCATTAATCAAAACTGTACATACAAGCAGTGCAACCAGAATTCCCATAACTGTTTTCCAGCTTCGATCTCACAAAAACTAGTGCTACTCGTGCGGTGTTCCAAACCAACTTATCCAACCACTGAATAAGACTCAGGTATGTTATGCAACCAAAAATTTTTGAGGGCCAACAAAAAATACTGTGAAAGTGGAGTGATAGCCTTAAAAATGTTCAAAATTAGCACATTCGAATGAAATTGAGCAAGAGCATGAGCATGTGTAATTTCCCTTCCTCACACTTAAAAATTAGCAATGCCCTCATTGCTTCATGTAAATGATTAAGACGGAAGGAAAACACAAAGTCACAGAAAACAACGTTGAAAGATAGAAGAAGTTAGAAAATCACGCCCCTGGAGTATTTTGAGGACAACATCCTCACACTTAGCTAAAAGCATCGGGGTGTTGAAATCTGTAGAAAAGTCGACAGAGTTTCCTTTGGATACCTCAATACCTCACACTTAGCAAAAGCAGACTTGTAGCTCAAGAAATAGAACCAGGCAACACGAACTTGCAGAAACAGTAAGTGTGTGAGTGAAACATCATAGTTAAGTGATACAGACGTTATGAAACAGGCAGTATTTCGAATCCAAAGTAAGTTAGAAGTATACGAAAAACACGCCAGTAAGTATTGCACTTGTGTGGTCCGGGTTTGCAAACCAATACCCAAACCCGGACCATACGAAAATCATGCCAGTGTGGACTCCGCTTATGCGGTCCGGGTTTCAAACCTATCCTCAAACCCGGACGACACGTAAAACATGCCAGTAGCTACTCCGCTCTTGTGATCCGGGTTTGCAAACCAAGCAGCAAACCCGAACGTGCATCAAAATTAGACAGTAGGTATCTCGCCCTCACGATCCGGGTTTGCAAACCAGCGCGCAAACCCGGACGACCTCCAAAACTTGCCAGTAGCGTCGCCCAGCTATAGGTCCGGGTTTGCAAACCCAGCTCCAAACCTGGACAACCCTTAAAAGTGGCCAGAAACTCATATTGATAACAGAGATCCCTCCAAACTCCTGAATTCACCTTCAAAACCATGTGAAACTAAACAAAACATGTCTAATAAACACGTTAGCCCAAAAATAAAGAATCAAAAACAATAAAACTTACGAGAAATAAAAAAAATGAAAATATAAAACTCACAAAACTGGGTTGTCTCCCAGCCAGCCGCCCGTCTTTTCGGTCTTTGGCTAGACCGTGCCTCATTCTCTCAAGAGGCTCCAGAAGTTCGAGATGCTTCCAAAACTTGTTTTGAAGACCTACCAGCATAAAACAGTAGTTGCTCACCTTCTCCATTCAAAGTGATCGTACCGTGAGCAACTTCGATTCGAGCGTCGGCTGTTGCTAGGAAGGGTCTTCCGAGGATGATAGGAACTGTTGGATCTGCAGCCATGTCGAGTACAACAAAATCGCAAGGAAAGTACAGATGCTCCACCTTAACCATCACATCCTTAGCGATTCCACAAGGATAAACCATTGAGCGATCTGCTAGCTGAAGCGTCATTCGTGTAGGCTGTAAGTCCCCAATCCCAAGCTTTTCAAAAATAGTGTATGGCATGAGACTGATTGATGCTCCCAAATCAGCAAGACAATGGTCAAAATCAATGTCTCCTACTCTGCAAGGAATTGTGAAACTTCCAGGATCTTTGCATTTTTCTGGTTGACGCTTTTGTATGCTCGCTGAACAAGTTCCCGTAAGCTGAATAGTCCCTGTCTCAACTAACTTTTCCTTATTAGATAAAAGCTTTCTTAAATATTTGGCATAGTTAGGCACCTTCGCAACTAATTCAACAAAAGGAATATCAACAGATAGTTGACGAAGTAAAGTAAGAAACTTATCAAACTCACTATCCTCCTTGAAACGCTTGGTTTTGCTTGGGAAGGGAACTGGAGGAGAAACGTCGACTGCAGGTGGTGTAGGTGGAGGAGATTGGGTGGTTTTGCAATTACGCTCATTCTCTAGCACCGGTTCCTCTATATTCACCACCTCAAGCTCATTAGTTTTACCTTTACCGCTCCTAGTAGTTACCTTCTTCACTGTTTCCTTTTCCTGCAAAGAAGATTTTTTAGCCAAGATGTCATCTACTAGCTTAGCATAATTTGGCATAAGCTTAAGCACTTCAGAAAAAGGCATATCCTTAGTTGATTTCTTAAAAATGTTAAGAAATTTTCCAAGCTGTTCATCGAGGTCCCTTTTCTTTAACCTGTCAGGAAAAGGAATAGGTTCTTCAAATTTATGATTAGAAACAGAAGAGTAAGAAGGTTGAGTTTCAGGAGACTCCTTCTCCTTGGGTGTTTCAAAAGCTTTACTAGAGTCCTCAACCTCTTTTTGAACGGGCTGAATGACAGCAACAAGTGGATCATCATCTTCCACAACAAAAACAGCTTTGGCATGCTCTCTTGGATTCTGCTCTGACTGACTAGGCAAAGAACCCAAAGGACGCTGAACTAGCTGCTGAGATATCTGAGACAGCTGAGTCTCGATGTTCCTGTTGAATGTCCTTTGATCAGCATTGAAAGTCCTCTGCTCCTGATTGAAAGCTTCCAGCTCATTGAACTTCTTCGTGCTAACCGAGATGAAATCATTCATCCTGGCCAGAACTTCATCCATACTAGAAGACGCTCCAGCACCCGAATTCTGTGCTTGCTGATTATGTAGTGGCTGCTTCTGATAAGAAGGATTGTACTGCTGCTGGGGCCTCTGATTGTAATTATTGTTACCACCAGCTTGGTAACGGTTTTGCTGCTGAGCTTGATAACCCGGATTTCCTTGATTCCCAAAATAATTACCCAGTCTGTTACCAACATAGTTCGCCGCCTCTTCTTGTAGTGGAGAACAATGGCACATGTTAGAAGCTCTACCATAATACTCGCAAGGTGGAAAAATCTCAGGAGCTGCTGCACTGGACTGTGGATTCATAACTGCACACATACGCTCAAACTGCTTCGACATTGCTTCTATCTTGGCAGCCAAGAAAGTGTTTGAATCTACTTCATAAACCCCAGCTGGTTTCTTCGGTGCAGCTTCTCCTGCTCTTGTACCTCCCCACTGATTAGCTGCTGTAGTAATAGTCTCTAGCAGCTCTTTAATCCGTGTAATGGGCAGCTCCATTAAACTACCTCTAGCACAAGTGTCAACCAACAACCGGCTAGACGGATCCAAGTCCTTGTAAAAGGACTACAGTATAACCTCTTCACCTAGTCCGTGATGTGGTACCTTCCTTACTATCCCCTTAAAACGCTCCCAAGCTTCAGACAAGGACTCACCGGTGAACTGTTTGAAGTTTGTAATTTCTCCTCTCATGGTCAGCATCCGAGAGGGTGGGAAGTACTTTGCCAAGAATGCATTAGCCAGCTCTCCCCAAGTAGTGATACTGTCAGGCGTCAGCGAGTTTAACCATTCAGCCGCTCTATCCCTCAGAGAGAATGGAAACAAAGTGAGCCGGGCCACCTCCTGCGAAGCTGGTGTCGAACATGCTCCTACCAACCTTAGGAATGTAGTGAGATGAACATTCGGATCTTCAGTGACCGTCCCGCTGAACTGAGGCGCGTTCATCACCATGGTCACATAGTGAGTCTTGAACTGCCACTGCACTCCTGCTGGTAGCGCAGGAATCACAATTGGCGATACCAACCCCTCAACACTTGGGCGGGTGTAGTCCCTCATCTGCCTCTCGTTATTCGCCATGTTCACTGCTGGTTGAACTTCTGGACCCTCTTCAATAACAGGTGGTTCGAGCACCCCCTCCTCAACTGGTGGATCCAGGTTCAAGTCTCTTCGAAGCTGTCTCGCAAACCTCTCGATCTCAAGATTGAGTTCGAACTCCGGTTCTCCTGCAGAACGGGTTTTAACCATAAACCGAGAGTTAGTGAACTGAAGCTAAGATAGCGTAAATTAAAAGAACAGCAAAAATCAGATTAACTAAACGAAATAAATGAAAATAAATAACAGGAAATAAACAAAATAAAGACTAAACTAAATAACCGTGCCTCCCCGGCAAGGCGCCAAAAACTTGTTGGGATAAAACCTAACGGCAAGTGTACCGGTCAATTCTAGCAAGTTTTAATAGAGAGAATTCCCTAAGTATCGAACCAGAGGAGGCGATGTGTCTAGTTTAAATCTTTATTAATGACAAATTAAAACAGGAAATTGGGGTTTGATTTGATGATAATCAGAAACTGTAAACAGAATGCAAACAATAACAAGCAGGAAAATAAATGTTGTGAAACTGATTTGGAAAGGAGATCCCGGTTTACTACTGCACCCTAAATCTGTGATTCCTATCCCTAAGTGATTTATAAGACAATTCTGAGTAAAACCCTAGAACAAAGATAATTTACCTCCGGTCTCCCGCTTAGCAAATACTAGTTAGCAAAGACTGAATTTTAACTCTCGTTACAAACCCACTGTTTACTAACCGCCTTAAGAACAATCTGGTTTATTGGTCAATTAGCAATTTAGAGGAATTACCATCTCTAAACTAACCGGTTATTTTCCTGTATTCAATTGAAAGCCGCAGTCGTCACATATAAGCTAACAAAATACTAATCCTTATAATTGGCCAAATTATAAAGATTAAAGAAATTAAGCAAGGAAAATAACTTTACTCAATCAAATTGCATTAAATCACAAAGGAACAGGAATAGTCAATTTAGGGATACATAGCAAACCGAAATCTAAAGGAACTACTCAGCCATTGACATGTTTACAATAATCAGAACTGTATGAGTAACTATAGAGAACAAGAAGGAACTCTGGTGAGATTTCTGGGGAAGTCTCCGTGGTGACTTCCTGCTCTGCTCTGCTCCAAACTCCAAACCAGACTCGGACTCCAACTCCAACTAAACTCTCTGTATTGTGGGGATTTTATGCGCTGTCGAAGTGTATGAGGGGATCTCTCTCACGTTGGCCAGACTCCCCCTTTTATAACAACAAAGATCTATCTTTAATCTATCTTTAATCTATCTCTAATCTAGTCTGAATAAGCGACGGTTTAAAGATATACTAAAAGATATAATAAGAGATATTAAAGATAGAACACCAATTCCGTTTATCTCCGCGCTCCGCTTATATTGGTCCGGGTTTGCAATCAAGTACGCAAACCCGGACCACCACTAAAACTCGGCAGAAGGTTACGCTCAAGGATGGTCCGGGTTTGCAAACAAGTACGCAAACCCGGACCACGTCTGAAACTAGGCAGAAGACTCTACGATGAGATGGTCCGGGTTTACAAAGTCGGATAAAAACCCGGACCCTCATTAGATCACGACAGTAATTGGTAAAATTCAGTCTTTGACTCTGATTTGACTTCCACTTGTTGACTCAACCTCTAACATCTTCATTTAAGCATTTTGTTGAGCATTTTATCCTGAAAACATAACAAATTGATCATTGGAGACAAATATAACAATAAAGTATAAATAAAGCATTAAGAAAGGAATATAAAGTCATAATGTAGACAATTAAGCATGAATTAGTCTAGTAAACTTAGACAAATTCCTGACTTATCATCTGGTAACGAGTTCTTATGAGTTTTCATCGGACCTTAAGATAATAACAGGAATCTTGCCAAATTATTATATTAAACCGGTAGAGATAGCATAATTAATCAGATCATATTAACCTGAACCCGGAGTTCCGTTTAATTTATCATAATTCACTAAATTAATCTGTTATTTACTTTTCAAAAACAAGTGAATTAATTCCCCCCTTTTGTGACAAGCTTAGGTACTACTTTATTTCGCTATAAGTCCCACGGTTTGACCCCGGCCGCTTCTGTCTAACTATACTACTGCGACCGGGTTTTATTTGCAGCCTGACGGATATTTTGAGTATTAATTTCTTTTCTTTTATTTCAATTACACCAGTTCTAACCACTCACGATATACACCCCTGCAAAATGGCGTCGTTGCCGGGGACTTGATTTATTCTAGTCCCTAAGCCCCGGTTAATTCACCTGTTATATGATAATAATCTGTTAATATTATTTTGTTGTTAATCTAATTTCGGACATCTGATTTCGGACATCTGACTTTGGACATCTGACTTCTGACTTTGGACATCTGACTTCTGACTTCTTAATATTATTGTCATTTAATTTCCATTGTCCTTCAAATTTCCAGTATACTAACTACTAACTTCAAATTTCCAGTATACTAACTACTAACCTTAATTATCTGTCATTTAATTTTCTGTCATTTTAATTTCCATTGTCTCTAACTACTAACATTAAATTTCTGTCATCTAATTCCTAACATTTTATTTTCTCACATAACGAGTTTCTTTTCTCTGTTTTGAGTGGTGAATGCCTTTTACCAGGTCAAACAGCCTCCCAGAAAATATTAATAATCACACGGTTGGTTACATTCCAGAGATCGAGAGAACCCTTCTGCGCACCCTAAGGCAGAACCGAACTCAACAAAACATTACCACCACAGTGATAGAATCTGACCCGGAAGCTGACATGGCAATTTCACCAGCGACAGTTCGAAACATTAACAGGCCGTCAAATCTAGGACAACAGCCTGCTATCATCCTTCCTCACCTTACCCCATCCGAATACGATGAGTGGCAAAAGCTGAAGCCATATCATCAAATCCGATGTGTAAAGGAGTTGGGCATGTTTGATGGTTCCAGTCCAGACGAAGCCCTGTTACACGTTACCAAGTTCTTGCAACATGCCAACAGTCTTACTGCGACCGACGCAGTACTCCAGTACGCAAGACTGTCATTATTCCCTCACAGCCTGACGGGAAGTGCGAGCAAGTGGTATCATAGCCTGACACCAAGTACCATTGGTACTTGGGATGACATGGCCACCAAGTTCTACGACAAATTCCTACCCCCGAGCCGAACGTTGGAAATGATTGCTGAAATCTATAATTTCAAGCAACCTGGGTCGGAGAATATTTGTGAAACTTGGGACCGTTTCAAAGGACTACTACTTACTTGTCCTCATCATGGTCTGACGAAATAACAAGTATCACAATTGTTCTACAAAGGCTTGATTGGTCCATGCAGAACAATGGTACTGTCCTCGTTAGGGGCTGACATTCTGAAAAAGCCAGGAGCACAATTTCTGAATAGCATGGAGTCTCTCTGTGAAGAAATCAGAGACTGGGCCTCCGGTGGATCAAGGAGCGGTACTCCAGGTTTATACCATGTTGGGGAAAGTGATAACATGTTTGACCAGCTGATGAAAAGCCATGAGCAACTCATGGAGAGCAATGCTCAGCAGGCAACAAAAGTAAGTACTCTGCAGAAAGTGGTTGAGCAGATGGCTATGAACTCCTACCCCCAGCAAGCTAAGTCGATGATTTCCCGATCATCTACAATCCCTCCAGACTATGCACCTCTATCCCAATCATCTCCTGTTATTTCTTGTACGCAATGTGGTGGGCCTCATGACTATGAACAATGCCCCCAACTACAAGAATTAAAAGCAGCAGAGGAGGCAAACTATCTCACCAACAATTCAGGGTACAGACAACCTTGGCAACGTAACCTGCAATCCAACCTTCGCTACTCAAACACCGACAATATCCAAAACCCACATACACTACAACCATCTCAAAATTACAGACCTCAGTCCAATTTTCAAGGAGGCCAAAGGCAGTATCAGCAACAGCCTTATGGCAATGATGCTTCTTCGAGTCGACCAACTCAACCTCCTTCGAATCCTGAATCTGAAATGTCCCAAATGCAAGAGATGTTTAAACCAATGATGGGTAAGTCCCGAGACACGCAAGAGGAGGTCGCTGCCCTGCGCAAAGACCAAATAGCCTTGCAGTCCCAAATACAACAACTTCTAACTCAACAAAGACCTCCTGGTAAATTCCCTTCACAAACCAATCCAAATCCAAAAGAGTATGCAAATGCAATTTACGTAGTGGACCAGCCCGTCACACTAGCTCAAAGGGAGCAACAACCAAAGACTGAAATGGTCCACGAAGTGGAGCAGCAGGCTGAGGAAGAATACCTCGACATGAACCAACTGAAGCTCTATGCCAAATTAGTTGCGATAAACGAAATGATGGAAGGTCCACTAGACCTTACATCACAGCAACCGGAGAGCAAACTGGTTCATATAATGGACGACTTACCTGAGGATTTGAGTTACTCTATATTACCACCCCAGTTCGAACCTGAGAAAACGGCATCAAACCATCTGTATGAGTTTGAAGACAAGCTATCATAGGATAACTTCTACCTCAACTTCATGGAGTCTCCTCCCTCTGAAGTCAATTATCGTTATTTCCCCTCCTTCTCTGTGCTATACCCAGAAAATGAGGATTGTTACATCCTCAAAGATGAAGAGGAGGAAATGCTAGCTCCCGCCAGAACATCCAAACATAACGCTACAATCAACTTCAGAGAGCCATCTCCCTCTGAAGTTGAATTCAATCAGGGCTCTTCCTATGAGCCTCTTCAAAAAGATGAGGATATATACGTCCTCAAATTTGAGGAGGAGGAACCATCCAACTTTGATCCTAGAACCAAGGGTCATCCATTGAAAAATCTGGGCCCTTCTCTGAAGAAAAATAATGCCATCCCAACCCACCCATTGAAGCCCACTTCCACCTTCATTTTTGTTCCAGGGGAGGATATTTACATCCTCGACTCTGAGCAAGCACCACCACCACCATCTTGCCTCCATACGGCTAACCAACAAAAGGAGAATGTTTACATTCTCCAGTTTGAGGAAGCCATACTACCATCACCCGGTTTTCAATACAATATTAATTGCAGCAAACACCTCCTTCACAACCAGGTTTTGTGGAGTTTGTATTTTCCTACTTTAATAATTGCGGTAATACTTTGTTTTGATCCAGGTGGTACGGTCCTACTTATTGCTAATTTCCTATTACCGGTACTACCATTGTCAACTTTCCTTTATGATCCGGGATAATGAAGAACATGCGTCTAGCTAGAGACATTAAACCCGGGCAGCTTGGTGGGAGGCAACCCACTATCTATCTTTTGTCTTTCCTTTAATTTAAATGTTGTTTTCTTTTTTGTACTATATTTCACTTTTATATGTTATAATAAAATGCAGGTTTTACTTGAGTACTTCTGGCTGTGTAGAATATTCTTTACAGGTACATTTCATGACATTCCACAGCTGCACTCAAGTGTGGGGGAGCTCTACACACTCTATGAAATTTGGGAAGTACACTCTTTCCTTTTGTTGTGCCCTATTAATTTAATTCCATCTACGCAATGAGGGCATTGCTTGAGCTTAAGTGTGAGGGAAGAGCCTTTTCAGGGCATTTTGTGCTTAAAATGTTTAAATCTCTCTGCTTATCTTGCATTTGTTCAAAAAATAAAATTATGTACCCTGCTAATGTAGGTTGTTCTCTTTAAAAACAAATACTATTATGAGTTGTGGGATAAATGGTACAAATTTAAAAAAATTTATTTGATTACTTTTGAGGAGCATTTTTCTTATGCGGTGTGACCAAATAATCTGCAAATGGTTGGATTTTATTGCTCAGGGTTTCTTTCTGTCTTCTCTCTTAGGGATTGCTAAGGGGTGCTTCTATGTTAAAAGAGAATACAAAAAAATAAGGAATTTGCGAGACACCATTGGTAACCAACAAAGAGAGTTGAGTGCTCTTAAAAAGGCGTGATGCCTACATTTTATCTTCTCAATAAGTTAAAAAGTGAAACAAATGCATGAATCTATTTTTCCTTTTGTTTTCTCCTCAAAATGCCCATTCTTGAGAGAAGTTGGCCATGGTAAAAGTTCTCAGGGTCACCTAAACAAAGAAGCATTGAAGTACCTTGGAGCATACCCCGAAACTCTAATTTTATTTTACCTTGAGCACACCTATGCCACCAGCAGTTGATGGATCACACTCCTCAATAAGTTAAAAAGATCATGAACTGTTCACATCTTTATCCTACCTTTCATAATAATATTTGTTAGTATTGAGCATTCCCTACTTACTTGGGTACGTGGTTTTGCTTGAGGACAAGCAAAAAGATAAGTGTGGGGGTGTGATAAGTGTCCAAATGAGCATGTTTTATAGGTGTATTTTATATATAATATTAGCACTTTTCTTGCTCATTTCTCCTCTTCGGTTAGTTTTCCTCTAGTTTATGTTTTATTGGTTATCTCACAATTTTATTGGTTAAACATGAGAAAACCCAAGCTGGGAGCAAAGTAGACAAAAAGACGAACGCATAGGCGCAGACGGCTCGAAAAACGGAGTCCAAACGAAGAATCTAGAGCCAGTCAAAGTTCGCAAGACTCGCGTCCATGTTGTGTCCGCCCAAACATAGGCGGACAGAGCGGACGGAGTGATGTCCGCATAAAACAGGACGGACAGGGAGCGGACATGGGTGTGTCCGCATAAACTTAGGCGGACAAGGAGCGGACGTGGGTGACGTCCGCATAACCATGCACGGACAGGGGGCGGACGTGACTAAATTCAGACGCGACAGTTTTCTTCTTCCCCAATTGCTTCTTCCTTTGCGGCGGCGCAGACATGTCGAACTGCTTCTTCATTAATACCAGGCGGCGCCTACCTTAATTCACTCACGCGTCTGTCTCCAGCTCTGTCTGCAATCAATGTGCAATCAATCTGCAATCAATCTCCTTCCACTCCAGATCTGCCCTTAACCTTATCCTTTTCCTCTATATAAACCCAGCACCTTCAACCTTAAACCCACGTACGGAGATTAACCAGAAAATCAGACCATCGCTCACCACATTCTACCATTCTCTTCCATTCATTCTCTCCCGTACACCACAACACACATTCGATTCCCCAGAACTCAAACACTCCAAATCACTCATTCCACATACAATATCCTACGTACACGCTTCACCCTTCGTTCTCTTCATTTCTCCATTCACCATCCACACCTCCGTATTATTATTACGTCCAACCTCTGACTGTCATATTACCAGTTAATATGTCAGGCTAAGGAGGATTTACTCCGGGCGAAGGTTTAATTATGGTTTGTTTAGTTGTGTAATCTATATTTCTACCGGTTAAAATAAATTCAGTTTGTTACGATTAAAGTTTATCTCTCTTCCTTTTTAATAAATTTCATCGATTTATTAAAAGCTTTACTAAATCTGTTTCTAATCTGATCGGTGACAAACAGATAGGTTAATTAAGCCGTAAAACTGTAGGAAACTTATTTTCATTGGATAAGTTAGTACTCAGTTGCAAGAATAAAATTCCTCACACTCCTCTGCCGTTTACTAGTGCTTGCTTGAGTTTTCATCGGACCTTGCATTTTCTGGTAACGAGTTCTTATGAGTTTTCATCGGACCTTAAGATAATAACAGGAATCTTGCCAAATTAATATTAAACCGGTAGAGATAGCATAATTAATCAGATCATATTAACCTGAACCCGGAGTTCCGTTTAATTTATCATAATTCACTAAATTAATCTGTTATTTACTTTTCAAAAACAAGTCAATTAATTCCCCCCTTTTGTGACAAGCTTGGGTACTACTTTATTTCGCTATAAGTCCCACAGTTTGACCCCGGCCGCTTCTGTCTAACTATACTACTGCGACCGGGTTTTATTTGCAGCCCGACGGATATTTTGAGTATTAATTTCTTTTCTTTTATTTCAATTACACCAGTTCTAACCACTCACGATATTTAGTCTGCATAGCCGCACGCCTAGCACCCTGGTCAATGTCGTATGCCTCACCCTCACGTCGTTGCCATGTGCCCTGCACTCGTACATTCGCACGACGTTCTGAGCGTGCTTGTTGTTTTGCGTGCCTTGCTGCCTTGCGTGCCACTCACTGGAGCATATTGGAAAGGATTTCATGAATACTTTAATGGAATCAAATTACAAACAAACTCATTTGTAGACCCGAATGTAATTAATTGATTAAGCATGCTTTAGCATAGAAACACAAGCATGGTACTCAATGGATGTCTAGACGATGTATACTTAAAACCTCCGCTTAACCTTATGGTAGTGTTGACCTAACGTTAAACAAGTTATTCAGATTAGCTTTGGTCAAATTTTGCATATCATGTTTATGATGTTTTTTTATTCTATAATGTCAACCAAATTTAACCGAATAATTAGGCCGAATTAGACCCATGACCCAAAAAATGAGCAACCCAAAGGCTAACTCACCCAAAAGATCCAAACCAAATTCATCCAAGCCGTAAGTCAACCAAACCAAAAGTCATCCATACCGATCCAAGCACTATATCCTCAAACCCATTCACGACGCCCTATGCCTGCCTTTTTTTTTGCGTGTGCCTCGCTGCCTTATGTGCCACTTGGTGGAACACATTGAAAAGGATTTCACAAGTTTAATGGAATCAACTTACAAGCAACCTCATTTGAAGGCCCGAATGTAATTAATGGATTAAGCATGCTATAACAAAGAACCACAATCATAATAAGATATATGATAAACAAGCATGGTACTCGTTGGATGTGTAAATGATGTTTACTTAAAAGCTCCGCTTAACTTATGGTAGTGTTGACCTAACCTAATACAAGTTATTGATATTGACTGAAGTCAAATTTTGCTTGTCATGATTATGAAGTTGTTTGATTCTGTAAAGTCAACCGAATTTAACCAAATAATAACCCAAAATAGACCCATGACCCAAAAAACCGAGCAACTTAAAGGCTAACTCAAACCAAAAGTTACCCAAACCGAAGTCATCCAAGCCGTAAGTCAACTAAACCGAAAGTCTCTCATACTGATCCAAACCGACCCGAAATTCATTATACCAAACTCAACCCAAACAAATCGACTTCACCCGACCTGATCAACCCAAACTGAATACTGGGCGAATTAAAATCAACCCAACCCAAACTAAACCAAACTGATTGATCCGAACTACCACCTCTAAATGTGATTCAATCAAACCCCCCCCCCCCCCCAACATAAAAGTGTGGCGCGTGGCTTAGTATGATATTTGTGAAATGGTGGCTCGGGCTTTAAGGAACTTTTTAACGAAATTAAGGTTGTAATGGTCAAAATAATTCTATACATTTAGTGTTGCTTTGATGCATATGTCAGATGGATATGTCAACGGATAATTTATGTTTGAACTAACAATACTTTCTTGTAAGTACAAGAGAAATGGAATGATTTTTGGTGTTGGAATAAATTCGTGAAGTTTAAAGATGAAATCATTAGAATTGGCCTTCAAAGCAAGGTTTTCTAATTGACGGACTTCAAGTTAGACCAAATGTACGATTTATTTCATGATCGTTTCCCCTAGTGTGGATTGATGTCCCTTAGCTTGAAATTAGTTTGACGTCACTTGAACATCTTTTATATGATGGCTAGCTGTTAAACCAAATTAGTCGCAAAAGATAGATTGAGAAAGATGGGCACTACGATGATCTTGAAACAAAGACCGTATTTCTATATTATGCTGCTATTATGGATGAAATTATGATGGGGTGAGATCTTAAGGCTCCTGTAGACTTTAGTGACTCTATGTATATTATGAATACAAACACAAATAATATAATATTTTGAAACTAAATTAGTCATGTACGACGTGTATATAATTTTATATATATATCGTGGTAGAGTTCTATTACTTAGTAAATAATAACAGTAATTTTTTTGCACATTTTTTCCTACTAAAAACAAAATTTTAGCGTTATATAATATATCTAATGATATTCTTAAATAAAGTATTTTGATTATTGTTTGATTATTTTTATTTTGCAAATTGGATAACATAATTGATAAGTGCATATTATGAATATCTAATTCTATTCTATTTCTTTATTTTAATATTTTGTTTATGTATAAAAAAGATAAATATTTATTTATATTTAAAATTATAAAACAAGATTGTGAATGTTTATTTGAATATATTATACTAGCCTAGTATTATAGATATTCGTTTTTGTTTTACTTTTAAATCTGGTTTCTATAATACCGAACATACACAACATAATTATTTTAATGTGTTATAGTTAATATCAATTCCTATCACGTCAAAATATTAAATTTTGCCACGTTTTGCTCAACTAAATTCTATCTTTTTTTTTTTTGAAACATACTGAATCATTACTATTAATCAAGGGTCAAAAGTCAGAATAATGGGACTATAGCACGTACCCATAATCTGAGAAAGTTTGTACATTGGAACCTAAATCCCAAGTTCAACTTGATCCTCTCGTCGTCTAGTTGACCGTCAAAAAAAATTTCGACGCAAACGCCTTGTTTATTTCGACGAACTAAATTGCGTCGAAAAGTTACATATTTTGACGCAACAGTTACGCAGAAATACAATAAAGTTGCGTCGAAATTTTTTGATTTTCTTTAAAAAAAAAATAAAAACAAAAATGAAAGCATCTATTGAGAATGATAATACTGGTACGATGCTGTAATATATGTAGAATTATATACCATCCAACCTGCATTACAATATCTATTTAGGCAGTATCCAAAATCTAGATTACAAAATCCTAATAAAAAATCTGCATTATAATATCCATTATTCCACACCCAAAATGGCAGTTTTTTCACTGTTTTCCACACCCAAAATGGCAGTTTTTTCACTGCTTTCCACACCCAAAATGGCAGTTTTTTCACTGTTTTCCACACCCAAAATGTTAGTTTTTCACATTGCTTCCCACACCCAAAATGGTAGTTTTAAAACTGTAAAACTAACAGAAGCTTATGCTTTTCTTCTACATTCATCCAGCAGCTCTTTGAGAGGCCAAGGCTCCTACTTGGGCTTGCAAAGCAGCAATCATCTGTTCCATGCTTACCACTTGGTTTCGAAGCATGGAAACCTCTGCTCAGTCAGCATGAGCAGCACTAGAACTAGCCCCGTCGGTTGTACTCTTTTCACGGTTGAATTTTGAAGGCTTAATACCATAACCATATCCTTTAACCCTTCCTAAAAAAACAAACACAATACTTTAATAAGAATACAAAGAACAAGAACAAGGAATTGCAGATGGATTATGTCAGTCATAATTATCAGTGATGAGTTTATGCTAAGCATTCAGATAATGCATTAAAATATGTTGATGCAGTCAACCAAATTACAATGCGATCCATAGAGCTTACCCAGTAAAAATAGGGAATACAAATCCTTGTAGAATGTCATGATGCCAAATGGGCTGACTAAGGTTTTCTCTATCATCAGGCAAACTAACGCTTACCATGACAGCATTTGGTTCATAGTCCTTACTACATACTCTCGCTACAACTCTATTTTCTGTAACGATAATGGCCATCAGAAGTAGCAGCATCAGTCTAATGACTTGGATTTTTTCTCTCCTCATCTTGGTTTCTCTTCTATCAACCCAAGGTTTTCTATATAATTTCCATCTTCAAATTTCACTAAACAATTCAATTTGATTCAGTTAGGTCCCTATAATATTTCCCATCTTTCAAATCTGTTCATATTTCACACAGAAGTTCAAAAGAACATTCCAAGTGAGAAGGCACCACATAAAGTAATAACACGGTGAAATTTTTAAAGAGAATTCACAGAGCTGTGTAGCAAGAGTTCACAAACTAGAAACCCGGTAACAGAAAAAGTGAATCAGCATATTCACTCACATTGATATAGCCAAGGAAATTATCATCTCTTGCTAGCATATAGGTAGAAACAAACAGAAGCTTAATTGTCAGCACATCTACGATTCAATATAACGTAATTATCAGGAGAGGCTACCTCTGTCATGTGGTCCTCGTAGATGATAATGAGCCTCTGCTTCAGCCTCAACAGTGGCTTCAGATAATAAATCAGCACCAGTCTTTTCTTTCATATAGGATCAAGAAGCTTCCTGCATTTAAAATGATAAGTTAAACAAGGATGAATAATAATAAAACATATAAGATTGATGAAATTAAAATTCACCTTAATACAAATACTCACAATATAATCAGCGAGTTTACGTCAAAATAGGACCCGTCCTGTCTCCGATGACACAATTCGAAGAACTCAATTTCACCAGTTCTCTCTTATGTACTTGCACCTAACAATCAATTAACATAATAGTTAGTTCACCACATTAATAGTGCAAGTCTTATGTAAATGAATAATTAAATTTTCTATTAAAGTTCTCACAAACTCATCTCTAACTCGAGCAAAACTCTTCGCCCCTGTAATGTGCACATGCATCTTAGCAGCACGTGATAGTTTTGCCTCCTCGGATTTATTCTAAAACAGAAAAAAAAACAATAGTGTCAAAATCAACAGAACACAATAAGTTTTGTCACATAATGGATCCCTAGGAATGGAATAAAACTATTCTTTAATTTCTATTATTGATGACAATGATAACAACATAAGGAACTAATTTGATAATTTAACAGTGCCGGAGGTGATTAATTACCTTGAATTCTTCGCTGTACCAGTAATCCACCACTTGTTTCCAAACATTAAGAGATACGTTAATCAAGAGGATCCTCAACTTGTTTGCCCTCCGGTAAAATAAATTTGGCCCTAACAAAACAAGAATGATAAAAACTGGTGAGTTATAGAAATAAATGAATAATGAGAAAATTTAAAAGACAAAGCAAGTAAATTCATCAATACCCGAATATATCTGAGGAAGTGTGTATTTCCAACAACTTGGGCTCTAACAATGGTTGAAGACACAAAACTCATTGCAGCTAAGTAGTTGACCACTTCCATCTTGTTAGAAACTCGAGTACTGCGAGTTTAGCATATCGAACTTCAACAGCTTCATTGAACTTCAAAAGAAATCACTATAATAATCAGTACCGAGATTTTTATAGCTGGTCACCAGTAAAGTACCAGCTACCCAGCTCGGCAATTAGAATTAGAACGACATATATATATATATATATACAGAATGAAGAACAAATTAGATACAGAATTACAAACAGCAGGGAAGTTCAAACCTACAGAACCTGAACACAGTGAAAAAAATCCTAAAAGTTGCAGCCATTCTTCATAAATGCACCGACTTGAAGCATTCCATTCTGCATAGCATGCATAACAGCAGTAAAAACATGGGAGGCAGCAGTGATAAAGTCGACTTTAGAGGTTGGGAAGACGGTAAAGTACTCCTTTCCTAGTAATGCTACATCCAGTGATGGGCCACTCAAGAAAGAACATGCATATGTGAAATACACAAGTTAGCTACTCATTGTTAAAGATTAATATAATATAAGAGATGAATAAAAAAATATAAGACCAATTATGAAATCAAACAAGGAAACAAAGGGCATACAATTAAACACGATACATGTTCCTCATTTTCATTCCATATTACAAAGCTAGTCAGCAAGCTGTAATTGCCATAAAAAACCTAAAACCAGACAAGGATAAGCTTTTTCCTGAGAACAATTTCAACTTAGAAATATAATTTTCATGGTTGCAAAAAGGGAGTAAAAGATACAGAGAAAACAGAGGCTAACCAGTGAATATTTGTGTCCAGCAACGTCACAGTTAATAATCTCAAGAGCCAAAAAGTAGAACAAAGAGGTGTTAGATTTTTTCAACTTCAATATAATCTGGCAATTAAGCCGACCACAAATACATAGAAAATGATGAAATTGTACCAAGCGTGGAAATCTTATACCTGTACCAGTTGTAACATGCCCCTCAACAGATAATGCAACTTCATAAACGTCAAAAGTTAAAAGGATCAATGCACATGGATCCTGCCGAGCTGGAGTACGCTTGAGCTCCTCCACCGAGCCTTTCAATGGTAGTAGGAACACGAACGATTGATTTAAACCAAATATTCTGAAAACATCATGATCGTTTGTAAGAAAGATATTGAAAGGAAAAAATAAAAGAGATTATCAATCAACAAAGTCTATCTATCAATTTGGTCAATGGTTTATTTAACTAAATTTGTTAAAAAAACACACACAAAAGGAATGAAATCTACGAATGAAGGCATCAATAGAACCGTGAGAGGAAAGTAGGAGTTCAATAGAAAAAAACTCTTCAGAAAAATATACCTCATTTGCCTTTTTAATCTATTCTGACCTAAAAGCAAATTAGCACAAGGGAAATGAGTATCACTGCAACAAAAGACACAATAGTACATGAGAGTGAAAGATAGGTTGTCACCTTTAGAATGCATTAGATGAATCTACAGTAGTACTCACACGCCTCCTTCACAATATCCGGCCACGGTACATACAGAGCAACCCCGTTTCAGACAACAAATTTATCAATAAGATGTACACACTTTTTTTTTACGTCAATAAGAAATCTAGTTTCATCATAATTCAAGCAACCATTAAAGTCAAGAAGCAAACTGAAATGATTTAGTCATTGTGGGCATAAATTTATGATAAAATAATTGAATAAAATGTTGGGGTGCAAAAGAGAAAATGTAAAACTGAGATCGACATCGAGGGTGTACGTACCTAGTCGGCATTATGTGATTGTAATTGACGACCTTGACAAACGTCTTGACCTTCGACTTCTTCGCCTGCTTCTTAGCAAAGTACTTGCGGATTACCTTCTTAGGGTATTTGGCGATCCCGACTACCGGCAGTGACCGTAGAGTGCCATCATCAACTGAGCGAACTATGAGAGCTTTGCGGCCAGCGAATCACCCTTGCAGTGAGCGTAGAGTGCCATCACCATAGCGTCGCTTCGTCTCTCTCTCTAGGTATGGACAGCGGCGCGACGGCGTGGAATTGAAACCTGGAGTGTAGAGAAGGAACATGAAAATCGTTAGCAGAGAGCCATTAGGGCTTCTAGCGAGATCAGTGCGGCACAAAGTTAGGGATAGAAACAGAAAGTAAAAAGTAGAAAATGAAAGAAAAGAAATAGACGCGATACATCAATAGGTAAAAGTATAATATTTTAGACGCAAAGTAGAGTTACGTAGAAATCAAATTATACATTCTCGACGCGAATAGTGTTTACGTCAAAACCGTTTAAAAAAAAATCGATTTTTTTTGTAGTGCCATAATCTGAGAAAGTTTGTACATTGGAACCTAAATCCCAAGTTCAACTTGATCAAAATACAAGGATGATTTAAACCCCTATGACTACCATTCCTAGTCCGAATCACAACATAACCATAAACTAAAAGAGAGCTAACACGGTACAAACTAATATTACAACCTTCCACTTGGAAGGCTATCCAGGAGCTTGGAAGAACCACTGAGCAAGTACCCGTCATATTTTTCCTAATCGAACCCACCGTTAGATCATAACAAGTGCTAAGGCTACCCACCCAAAGGACAAGCTCCAGAGCATTATGATTTGCTATGAAACTAACTAATTGCACCATATTGGTGCTTAAGATACTCTTGGAAGTCAAACTCGGCGTCTCAATCAAGTGAGAAACTTCATCCTTCTTCGCCTTCTTGTTCCACCAACCATTTTCCTCTTGATGATTAGGAGACCCATATCCAGGATAAAGTCTACCCATATACACCAATAGAGGAATCTTCAAACCAAACAGCCAGCTGAACAATTTCTTAATTAAATTGGAAAAAGCATCAATAGAGTTCCTACTTCCCCTCTTACTAATTTGGAGCACAACAGGTTTTCCATCACACTCGAACTTGCCACAAGCCTCCAATAGCACCGGACTTTCATACATAACATCAGCATCCAGATTGAACCGAAGCACCTGGTTCAAATCCTGTAATACTGCTAGGAGGAGACCCATCCCCCAATAATAAGACCTAAGGAGATCACCTTATTACCTTCTCTCTTACTCAAACCCTCTACTATCTTACACTATTATCTGTCATATTGAAATCTCCTATCACCAAGCCGCAGAACACTCAGCAAGCAAATTCAACAGATTGAACTACTAGTTAAACGTCACTTACACTTCCATCTTCTTCACCAAGCAGAGAAGTTACAGACTCATTGTAACGCCCCGGTTTACCACCACCATTTACTTAGGGTTTTTTTTTATTTCTTAAAGACATACCATAACTGAAGTAGCACCGTAAACGTTAGTTATATTATACATGCGTCAGTTTACAGAAGGTCCCATATTACTATTCCCGGGGGTTACCGCCACACTTACTAAAGACTAGTAAGTGTAAGGCTATTACCACCACCACCCCTACATTAGCTATCTTACATTTCTTTCCTACTACCAAAAGAGTGACACAACCAACCCGTCACTTTACACCTTAGTACCAAAAGACCCCTTCCAGCCAACTACTATGTTAGCTCCTACTCCTATTTTACACCAAAAGTAAGGGGTATCAAAAGACAATTACATAACTAGTATCTAGCTAGGGACCACTTGCATATACTCGTACATAGTGGAAACATCATGAGTGAGATTGACTGCTTCCATTCTCCGGTGCCTAAAACCTTGTATCTTCTTGTTCCACTCCTCATACACTATCTCGGTGACCCCGGCTGAATACTCCTACGATAGGTGACAAACATAAAATATAGAAAGTATCGGTGGACTCGTCCTCAGTGCAGAGAAGATGACCATCCCAGTTACCCTGAATTCACAGAGTTCATAAACACAGAAAAACACAAACAAATAAATCAATAAAAACTGAGTAACACTACCACACCCCGTAAAAACTTATTTTCTCTTTGAAACCTTTGTTTTCAACAAATATTAACATATATAACAAATCAGAATAGATCACACACCATTTACCTGTACCAAGAATTATCAAGAGATAATTAATATCATAAACAAGATATTTCCAAATGAAGTCCACCACCACCACCCCCACCCCACCCTATGTCCTTAAGTGTGCACACCCCCTATTGAAAACTTCTGCCCAATAGGAGTAGATCATAGTGGCAGCTCCAATTCATTAGTAGGAGCTTATATTGTTGCAGGAACGTCGGCTTGGCCTTAAAGCTCTCACAAGAGGCATAGCCTTAGGATAACCATGATATCAACATCACACAATACTTTCCACACCACCACCACAAGAGGTTATCCTTAAACACATTTACAAACCATACGTAAGATATCATAACCAAGCTTAACACAAGCACACACAGTAGTAATTCATACATCAAGCTCACCCTTGTAAATAACCTTAACATCATAACAATACCATTCAAGCTTCAATAAATCAGAGAATCAGACAATTTCCAAGAACCACCCTAGAAAGCTTAAGTTCTTATTTTGACCAAAAATCACTATTCACCAACTTAAATAACTTCCCAATGAGTCTCGGCCTAAGACTTTAACCAAGATCCAGTATCAACAACACAAGCTCTCCAAAATATCAGCTCAAATCAATTCTGAAACCCATTCAACCACTCAGAAAGGCTTAAAGCACATTTTCTCATTTTTAGCTTCTTTACCTTGTCTAACCGACTTAAAATTATCCATTAGACTTTATTTTTCAAACCATAACCATATATTTACTATTCAAGACTACCCTAAAAATTTTAGCTCAAACCCATGTCGGAAACCCATCCAAACAATTCCTAAAGCTTAAAGCTCATTTTTCTCCATTTTCAAAGTTCTTTAGAGTTTTCCTACTTCCCAACCTTATTTCGACTTGATTTTCTAGGATAATCACCAAATATTCATACCTATATTACAGTAAAGTAATTTTTTGAGAAAATAGGAGATAGGATTCGTAGGTAACCAAATAGAATGACTTAAGAAAGAAAATAAGCTTTAAAGGTGAAAATGATGTGCATAGATGTTACCTGTCCTCTCCTAGCCATTTTGGTGTTCTTATACCTTGATTATAAGTTTCTTGAGCTCAAAATCTCCACCAACCAATTCGCCCACCTTGGAGTTTGGCTTCCACTCCTTAAACTTGCCTTTTCCCTTGATTTTAGCTTAATTACTATCTTAAACTTGTGTTTCTAATGGAGGAGTATGTTACCTAAGCTCCAATGGTGTTTTCTAGCTTAGGAGAATCAAGGTAGATGAAGAAGAATGGCCCCTTGCTCGCCTACCATGGCCGACCTCCACCCCCCCTTTTTACTACTTTAATTTCATCCTTATCCTTTAACTTATAATCATTACTTCTAGAATTGTCCTTAGCCATTGATTTGTGCAAGTGTCTAAAACCAATCCTCACCATTGGTATGTAACCGCCCTTGAATGGATAAGGAGGGAGCAAGTTGGTTTTGTAATCATTGACAAATAGTAAGGAGGTGTGAATAGCAACCGAGATATTTTTCTCTCCTTTCATTGATATTTTCGGCCACCATCTTAGGCCATGTTTGGCTTGAGCTTTTCATGGGTATTAAGACTATATATGTAGGTATGTTAATACTAGTATGGGTTATCAAGTTTCAGGAATTTCCTCGGGTCACTTCTGAGCTCTTCCGAAGCCTCGTTTGCCCAGAACCACTAAATACTGAAAAATGTAACTGGATTGTCTTATATTAAAAGAAGAAAGATATGCTTGTTTCTTCCCTCAAAACACTCTCAAAAGTATCTAACACTCTTCCTAGGGTTGATAACCACTCTCAGTTCCTAAGGAATTTAGTAATTTTCAGAAATTTCAGGAATCCTGCGAAACTAAGGTTTACCGGGTGATACTCCGGGAACTAAGGTTCCTAATGTTTACCAAGCACCTCCAACTAATTATAACCTTCTCCATCTTTAGAATTAGGGTTTCCTAAGTTTACAGTTAAGTAAGGCCCTAATCACAGTTTAGAAATTTGGGGTATTACACTCATGCCTGATTTCCAGAACTCAAAACAAAACCACACTACAAGTACTTACACGTACCTACCAAATCACAACCAGCTGCTCCAAAAGTCTCGCCTTCACCACCACCGACTGAATCCCTCGCCAAGCCTGAAGAACTAACACACCCACCTCAGCAGAACACCACAGGAGGACATGCAATTCGGAGGGAGAGAGAACAATCAGGCAACCAGACCACACCGAACAAAATTCCACCACTGGATGTCACCCCGAATCGAAATCACAGATAGATAAACAGACCCGAAAAAACCAACCAGAGACTGGGCACCACTGATGGAACAGACTCTTGGCTAGCAAGATCTAACTTACCGATGAGGCGTACCAGCTTCGAAAATCCCCAAAAAACTGTCTCGACTAAACCTAATTACCCCAAAATTGAAGCCGGTACTCCGCACGAAGAGCCGGAAAGATGGAAACCAAAAAGATCAGCAAGGACGATAGAGCTGGTGTAGATCTCACTGAATTAACAGGTAAGAGAAAAGAGAATGGCGGGGCGTCGTCTCTGAAATAGCCTCACGAGAGAGAGAGAGAGCGATAAAACTGACCCGTGCAACTAAATTCTATCTTGATTGTGAACTTTGTTTTTATATAAGATTGAGATCCGAAGTTTTTTTACTCTTGCAATGTGAGCTCCCTCCTCTCTTTTCCCCTCCCTCACCGTTGATCCCCACCCCCCACCCCACCACCTCACAACCGCCACTATATCCTTAAACCCATTAAATCGGTTATTCTTGGATCCCCACAAATGCAAACAAAATTCCTCGCTAACATAATCCCCCTCTCCTTCATGATGTAGTCTAAATCACTATTTGGAGCAAGCACTATCATCTTACTCCATTAAATCTCTCTCCACGGCGAGCAGTCTTTCTTTTCTCTGATGAAGGCTCGTGATCATCTGTCAATCTGGTTCACGTGCTACATGTCCAAGAACTCACAGTTTTCTTTAATGTTCTTCCTGCGACTCATGCTCAGCAAAGGCCTGGTTTTGTCTCCCTTCGGCGAGAGAATTATCCTTCCTAGACAAAGGTTTTGCTCTGTTTGATTCCCCCATCGGTGAAGGTCGCTTGGTCCAACTTCTTTATTGGGGTCCCTGGTTGTTCCTTGTGTGTGTGGCTCCCCCTTACCCCCATTAATTCTCCCACTTCCTTTTTATGATTACTAGTTCTCTTGCATGCATTTCTCCGATGAAAAACTTTGCTCTACTCTGTTGACCTCCGCTTTCGCAAGTGAGCTTTCATAGTCACCCAGGACCATTAGGGGATCTACTCCAATGCTCTCTATCCAAAAGAAAATGAGTATTCTGCCAATGAATTATATAGGACTTGGATGTTCGAAGGCCTGATGTTGGATCTTATATTTGATTCGGGAGGAAACACTGGACATTATCATTCTATGTGAAGCTAAACGTACTCGAAAAGAAATGTATAACTTTGGTCAAAGCCGTACAGGCTTTTATGGCTTCGTTGTTGACTGTGTTGGACGCTTCGAAGGAATTACTCTTTAGTGATGGGACAACAACTTGCAAATTGAGGTACTTTCTTGATCTCTACACCATATTGACTACCGAATTGATGCTGGATTCGAACCCTTATGGTTCTGTACTAGGATTTATGGATGGACAAAACCTTTGAGAGGTGTAAGACTTGGAATCTCATTCAACATCTCAGACACCCAGCCAACCATCCATGGCTTGTGATGGGAGATTTAATAAAACCTTGTATAGAAATGAATAACAAGTAGAGACAAAAGGAATAAGGGTCGGATGGTTGCATTTTTCCACTGCCTAAGCTCCTGTCAGCTTACAGATCTGGGTTTTATGGGTGACATTGCTACATTTCAACCGCAGAGACAAACGAGACAATACCAGAGCATACTTGACTGATTTTTAGCCAACTTGGCTTGGATGCTTGCCTTCCCTCACTCCTGAAACATAACTTGATATGGGGTAGATTTGATCACCGCCCCCATCAAGTTGATCACAAATAAATTCCATAGAGGAGGGCCTTCCTTGCTTAAGTATGAGAACTAATGGGTCAATGATCCCGCTTGTCGACAGATTGTGCATAACGTTTTGTCCAACATACAAAATCAAGAGAGCTATGTTGATAAGGTGTCAAGTTGTGGGAGGAAGCTGAAGGCATGCGGAGGAAGAAAGATAAGAGAAAAGAATTTGAGGATTACATAACTGAAAAAGGAAATTGATAGAGTGGAAAGTCAATACCCATCACACAGTGCTCCAAAAGCCTAGAAAAACTTAATCAGAAACTCAATTGGCTCCTACTAAGGAGGAGACCAGATGGGCACAGAGGTCCCAACAACATTGGCTAAAGGAAAGGGACAGAAACACAAGATATTTCTTTCAATGTGTCCAAAAAAGAAAGGAAGAACACCATTCATGACATTCAGGATCACGAGGGAAAAAGAGTTACGGGATGGAATGAAGTGGAAGTGGTGGCTAGAAACTATTTCGTTCATCTTTTTCTATAACATCCCAACTACAAACATCGTACTTAACACAATTCACAGCGGAAATACAGCTCTACAATTAACTTTATCCATTGGTGTTACACGTCGTTAGCCACCCACGTGGCTAACAAGGCTAACTCTTATACATTGTATCGGTCTGATGGACCAGATCCCCGAGCACTTACACAATACAATCCCGTTCCATTTCCAAAAATCAATATACATTACATTTCAACTGTTATAAGTAATTAAACAATACCCTACACCAGCTACCCATCCAGCTACCCATCCTACTCTCGAACGACTGCCAGCTCCATTGTACCTGAAATGAAATGGGTGGCCCCAAAGGGGCTCAACACCTTTGCTGGTATGGTAATCATGCAGCCCGCATACTACCAGGCCACACACAACTAATTGTCGTCTAAGCATGCAGTTGATTATATTTAAATCATGCATGTAGAACCATAAACACATAACACATTACATACTTACAACACCCATAAACATAGCAATAATCATTGCATAGCAACAGCATACACATAACATAACAGGAACAAATCCCTTGAGGGGGACGAACCAAGCATTAGTTAGCCAAACTTGGTAAGCCTAGAGAATGATTTCAGTCTCATGTTAAGCTCGTTACACAACAACTTACTATTCTTCTTAGAGAATGTATACTTAGAAGTGTCGGTCTTAATATAGATTCGATCACACCATACACCATTACTTTACTTAGAAGTGTTAGTCTAAATATAGATCCGATCACACCATATACCATAACTTTACTTAGAAGTGTCGGTCTAAATATAGACCCGATTACACCATACAACATCCCCCTAATCCCGAATAATAATCAAGATAGGAGAGCCAGCTATTGGCTCGTGGGAGATTGAAATCCAAGAAGGAAAACAATTGTACAAGGGAGAGAGTTGAATCAAATATAGATATCAACTCCCGTACATACACGTGCGACCAGGACTCCCGGATTCCTCACCCCCATAATATATATTAGTTAGAAGTTCCCTTATGGAACCTATCACATCACGACCACATGCTTTTACAAACTTGGTTAAACACACAAGGGAGGTAGCATTCTTACACACAATAAAAACACACACCTAACACACGGATAGTCGTAGTTAGAACGTTCCCGTAGGTTGGGTAGTTAAATCCGAATGTCGATCTCTTATGTGACCCTTGAGTCGGTAGCTAAGGTTTACACATATTCGAGGTTAAACGGTACCGGAACTAATTACACCACAATAATGAATTACAGCAAACTCAATTCATGTTATATCTTGCAAGGTGGCAAACACACAGAAAAACAGGTTGGCATACAAGCCGATGTAATCCGGTAGAACACAGGTTACAAGAAAACCATACCTGTCACCTTGAGGATGGCTAGCCTAATGTGACACCCTCTAAGTCCCCCGCTGCCATTTTGACTAGTTCTCGTTCCTATAATTCATTCAGTCGGAATGGTCAATTTCGGTATTAACTTTGACTACTTGTCAGTACCTACGACGTTCTCTTGTCGTTTCTTACATTCCGTTAACCTATCACTTATTACTCACCTTATCTCAAGGTTTCTCATTAATTAACACTTGTGATCTAAAGTTTCTAATGTTGTTATTACATTAAACTTTTAGTCCTTAACTTCTTCACCTTATGATTTCTGATTAATAACCACTAAGGTCGGTCCAAGTCAGAAGACATCACTGGTTGAAAATTCTAGCCTGACCAACCATGCCAAGGTCGGTCCTAAGGTAGGTCGAAGTCAGAAAGCTTCCTGGATGGGTAATTTTAGCCCGACCGACCTTACCAAGGTCGGTCCTGAGGGAGGTCGAGCCCAGAACCCATTTTAACTACTCCATTTGAGCTCCAAAGTTACCTTAATCCTCACCCAATCCTTTCCTAACCATCCCACATGTTTTCTAACATGTTTAAAACACCTTAAAGCACTCTTAAAACTCCTTTAATCATCCACCAAACTCATTGATTAACTCACCTCAAAATTCCTCAAACACTTACTCCAATTCTTACTAATTTCTTAACACTTGAACTTAACTTCCTACACTTCCCACATGTAAACTTTGCCAAAACTTCAACCAACCAAAGCGTTCCCTCCATTCCAATTTGACCACTCATAAGCATCATCATTCATCCCCATTTCCTTTACTCAAACTTTCTCAAGATATCCCAAGGTTATGTTCTCTAGTTTACACCTAAGTTATTACAAGGCATAATACATCTTTTACTACAACTTTTGCACAAGTCTTAACAACATTCATTCCATGACTTTGGTGTGTCCAAATCGCCCATTTGATCTCTAAATCCTCCAACACAACTCCTAGGTCATCCTAGCACTCAGAAACACCTTAACTCACTCACCTCCACCAATCCCTAGCACAACCTTGGTCACCATACTTCATCAAAGCACTTAAAGCTCTTAGTTTCTCAACCAAATTTTGCCATAGCTTCTCTATTATACTCTTACACCCAAACACTTAGTTTTTCATCCTTAATCAAGCTAAAGTCATTAACATCCTCAATGAAGGTTCTTTACACACAAACAACCAATTCACAATATATTGCATATTGCTTGGCACTTAGGCCCTTAAATGACATGGATCTTAGGCCCTTAAATGACATAAATCTTAAACACTAAATTTCCACATATATAATGCTTTCAACCTACAAATACACACATCAATCTCATATGCCCTTATAATCCACCATGTGGTTATTTTACTAACTCATTTTCCTTTGGCTTTTTAGATTGTTTATAAACAATGCAAGCTCAATTTCCTAAGGTACTAATCTACATTTGGAAAGATCATTTACCCTTTTCCTCTTCAAGATTTCCTCTCTTCACTTGCCTTTCTTGATTGAAAACTGGCAAGAACTTTTTGTTCACTTGTCAATCTTCTAATCAATGTACAATTAAGGTTAATAATATTTAAGTGTTACACCTAAGCTCATAAATTACCCTAGATTACAAGAAGTGCTAAGAGAACTTGATTAAGAAACAAAACAAGACCTCCTTCTAGCTCCTTTGGAGATTAGAACAATACTAATTCAAGGAGCAAAACAAAACCCCATGAGAATCCATTTCGGTAATGTACAAAAATGGAAGAAACTTGATTTTTCTTTGACATTTATTACCTTGGAACAAAGGAGAACAACATGGTGTAAGAAGTTGAGCTTTTCCTCCTTCAATGGAGATTCTCCATGGAATAAAACTTGATTTTTTGAAGTTTTGAAAAGAGGGAAATGAAGAGCTTGGTCTAACTAGCACAAATATGCCTTTAGAATTTGATTTGGAGCATGGAGTTGGATTTGGCAAGAGTTTGAAGTTGGAGAAGAGAGGTGCTGTAGCATGGACGGTTTGGAGCTGGGAGAAGGCAGAAGAAAACGGTGGAGGAGGAAGGGAATGGAAGAAAGTGAGGTGAGAGGGTGAAATTGTGAGATATTTCACTTATAAAGCAAATAGTGAATTTACTTTAGTTCCCCCCCCCCCCCCCTTTCTTTCTTAATTAGATGGCTCATGGTGATGACTTACCACCATAAAAACCGACCCCCCCTACAATACTTGGGATATTAATAAGCTAGGTTGACCAATTAGTTTACTTATGTTGACTTAATGCTAAATTAAGCACTATTTGAGCACTATTCATAATTAGTGCACATATTTGTGAAATTTTTGATTTCCCATTGATTTGGACTTCCTAATGTGATACTAAGTAGTACACATGTTGATTAAGGTGTAATCATGGGCATTTAGACACTCAAACCCAAACCCATTTCCAAGACAACTTTTCAAAAATGTGCTTTAAGACTCCTTAAAGCACAATTTGTGTTTAAACTTGTTTTTGAGCTTGGTTTTCTTTAGTAATTGAGTTAACATGTTCGTTAGGATGTTAATAAGGTCTTGGAAGGACCTTAAGGTCCTAAACAAGGTTACACCAAGTCTAGAGCAAGTATTTACTTAAATTGACTTTATGGTGTTTTCTTGTGTTTTCTTGGGTTTAAATTGTATACCAATGTTTATTAAGGACTTAATTAGCCTTAGAAGTCATAATTAAATAACTAATTAACACATAAAGGTTTGGGGTATTTAATTTTCAAACATCCAACTCCAACTGATATCCCTCATCTGCTTGCCGTAGAAGCGAACAGAGTACCACAAGATCTGATCGATGACTTGGGACAACCATATTTAAGGGAGGAAATCCAAACCTTGCGGGATATGAATCCTCACAGGGCTCCTAGACCTGATGGAATTAATTTTATTCCTCAATGCTTTCTGGGACATTATCGGAGAGGACTTCATAAGTACTGCTCTCTTAGTCCTGAATATGGGATGTATGCTTGCAGGGCTTAACCATACTAATATTTTTTGATCCCTAAGAAAACACGAGCCAACTCAATGAAAGACTTTGGGTCGTTCTCATTATACAATACCATCTACCATCTACCGGATTATTTCCAAAGTTCTTGTCAATAGGGTCTAAAGAATTTTTGGTCATGTCATCTCAGAGGACCAGGGTGCTTTTGTTCCAGGTTGATTAATCTTTGACAATATCATTGCAGCCCACAATATCATCCATTACCTCCAAAACGGAAAAAGGGGATACTTTGCACTTAAGCTTGACATGGCCAAAGTCCTCGATTGAGTGAAATGGTCTTTTGTCTTCAGAATATTAAGGAGAATTGGCTTCAATGGAAACTGGGTCCGTATTGTGGAGAAGTGTGTCACCTCGATTTCCTTTGTGGTCCTTGTTAATGGGAGACCTGGACAATTATTTACCCTATACCAAGGCCTGCGACAGGGTGATCCACTTTCCTCATCACTCTTTGTTTGTTGGGGTGGCCGCGACAACCATAATTATTCAGGGATTCACTTACATGAATCTAGGTTTTGACATTACCAACCTCTTCTTCTTGCTGACGACTATGTGCTGGTTGGACGGGCTAGCCAGTACAATGCTGTTGAGTTTATGCGTATAATCGAATATTTCAGGGAAGCTTCGGATTAATGCGCTAATGTGGTCAAGTCAGGGCTTATGTTCTCTGCTAGTTTGCACACACCATAAGGAAGAAACTTAATGAAGTCTTTGGTGTTATGGAGGTCACTGATTTGGGACTCTATCTAGGCTTCCCAAGTTCCAATGAATGACATAAACATCACATCTTTGGATATACCAGGGATAGAGTTTTTAATAGAATACAAGGCTAGGACAAAATGATCTCTGAAGCAGGGAGAAGCATCCTCATTAAATCCATCTTGCAAGCCATCCCCTTATATGTTATCAGAATCATCAGGCTTCTAATGACGCTCATTCAGAAAATTCAAGGTATTATAAGGCAATTCTGAAGGTCTGGGTCTCTATAATCGTGCGGAATCTGTTGGAGAAGCTGGGATGCTCTCTGTAAGAGTTGGGGTGATGAGGGCCTTGTTTTTAGGGATTTGAGAAATTTTAATGATGCTTTTTTAGCTAGATAATGCTGGCGGGTTGTTCATAATTCTTCTAGTTTCTTGTGTTCTTACATCAAAATATTTTGTAGAGGGTTGTCTTTTGAACGCTGATAAGAGCTTTAGGCCAAGCCTAATATGAAGATCGTTGTAGCCAACTATCCCGCTCCTCAAAGCTGGGTTGAGCAGGGTTATGGGGGACAAGAGTACTATCAGACTTACCAACTTGTGGTTGCTTGATAAAATAGAGGGAAAACCAAGGATATGGAAGCTCCTGGTCCTTCCACAAGAGTTTGGCCATGTTTCATGGATTATCAAGGATAGTGATCGATCATGGGATGTGGTGAGGGTTAAAGCATGGTTTACTAAGGAAGATTCAACTCACATTCTCAAAACAATATTGGTAAGAATAACTAGTCTGACAGTTGGTGCTGAAGTACGACAAAGAATGGAAATTTTACAGTTAAATCAGCGTACTACATGGCTGGTACGTTATCCCAACGGAATAAAATCACAACTTCTTCCAAGAGCAGAATAGGTTGCGTTATAAAGCAGGTGTGCAAGGGTACATTCCCAGCTAGGATCAAACTCTTTCCATGGAAACTCTTGCAAGGAGTTCTCCCGTGTGGAGCCCTAGTTGCTTATCGATGTCAAATTACTGAATACGAGAAGTGTGCTCTACAGGGAGGCTATGATAGTCTCTCACACACCCTCATGTCTTTCTCTAAGATTAAACCACACTAGCATCTTGAAGGGATTCAACACCCAAAGGGTATTTCAAGTGACGCTCCCTTCCGTGATTGTATTTTTTTTTCTGACTGCCTTAGGAAAGGGGGACATGACATGGAGAAAGTAGTCACATTCCTCTAGAAGCTCTGGTTTGCGAAGTGCCATGTTGTTCATGGCAACATTCAGTCATTCGAGCAAGGTATTGATTAGGCAGAGTCCTTTCTCGACACAAGCTCTCTCTATTGTCTCATCCAGTTCACAAATATCCATTGAGGAGGATGACCCATCGCTTGCGGCAGTTTCAATTTTTGTCGATGGAAGCACAAATCATGAGGATCGGGGACAGGGGTCATCTACCTCGGTGTCAATGATACGATCATTGCGGTAGGAATTAGTAAGAGTAAGGTGTCATGGACACCTCAAGTTATTGAAGCAAAAACTCTCTCTCCTTTTTGCTAACAGAGAAATTGTTAGGATAAACTTATATACAAAAGAACAAAATAATAAATTAATCCTACAACTCTACTACGGGTAGCAAAATAAAACCCGGTCGGAGTATAGTGTAAATATATTACGACCGAGAGTATCGTACCCAAGGGACTTATAGAAAATTAGTCCTAATCCGGTAATAACCTATTCTAAGACAAGGGGGGAAATTGAAATGTTTTCTAATCCTAATCAAAACTAACTAAACTAAGTGGTAATTACAATGAAATTATCCTTGATCCAGGGTGTGAAACCATCTAAGCATCAATATGAACTCGAAACATAAACACAAACCTTCGAATTAACCAACAACTGAACACGCCGGGTGTCCTGCCGGATACCACTTGCACGGCATATTCAAAGACATTGAATATGCCGGACATTGGCCACCCGACAGTGCGTCCGGCATAGTCATAATGCATATTCTTTCTCCAGTTTCCGAGTAGAAAACAGAAGACTCACTACCTATTAACAATCCGAGCATATATCATGCCACGAAATGAACAAAGTAATGGGAAATGTGGGTTAATCTTCACTCTTACTACTAACTCTTAATTCATAAGAAGAGAGTAGGAAGACCATTAAGAGAGTCTAACCTATCTTACTTGGGACTTGTCTTCCACAAGTAAGAATTGCATGAAGAGAAAAAGAGATCAACCTATTCTCTTTCAATAAGAACCTTACTCTTAATAAACTTGAAAATTATATTAAAGAAATCATATTGTTTACAAGAAGGAATTCATCCCTAACCAAGAATAAGCAAGGAGTTCTACATCTCCATCCACACAACTACAAGAAGAGAATACAAAGGGGAGAAGGGAATGGTCATAGCCTTAACCCGACAGGATCTTCTTCTTCTTCTTCTTCGCGTGGATGGAACTTGTAGAAACTTCCTTGGACACCAACAATGGAGTGGGCGGAATTGGAGTTGTGAGTGGAGTGTAGTATGGTGTTGAAGTGTGTCAATTGTTGCCTTCCTCGGCCTATTTATAGGCATTAATTGTGTCGATGCCGGGCGTCGTGCCGGATCAACAATAGCCGGCACACGTGATAAATGCGCCCAACTGTTAACGGTCGAAACCGTCAATTCCCACGCGAAACAGTGCATATGCTGGGTAGGATATACCCGGCATCACACCCGGCATCACCCTTTTCACCAACGGTCAATAACTGCTATCGCTTGGTCAACCGTGGCGACTCTTCACTTATGCCGGATGGAATCTACCCGGCATTAGGTCCGGCAAGGCCTCTTTTCTGTTCTGTGCTTATGCCGTGCAGAAACTACCCGGCATGGAGTCCGGCTTCAACTGAACTTTTGCCTAGAAAATCATTCCTTGCACAGAAAACTCATAAAAACATAAATCTGTACAATATTATACTTTAACACATAATAAGCATAAATAACATAAATATAACTTTATTAGATAAATATAATACTAAATCTAGTGCATAAAATATGATAAGTCTGCGACTTATCAAGGCCCTACACTTACCTTTTGCTAGTCCTCGAGCAAAACAAGATTAGAAAGGACTAATTACTTATGCACAAAACAGATCAACTTTAGAATGAAATGTAGATAAATATTTCCAACTATATGACTCTAATTCATAAGCATCACTTATCTACCTTATTCTATCGAAACATACTAATGGGTATAAAACAAGGAATTTCAAAACCGATCAAAAACTTTTGGGCTATTTTGCATAAGGGATTTGTAATCTCTCCTTTTTCCGGTTTCCATCATTCAGCTCTATTTTTCAAGAGTTTCTGAATGTGGCCAAGACTCTCATCAATGGTTTTATGAATCAGCCCTATTTTGCAAGAGTTTCTGAATCAACCATGATTTTTTTTTGCATTGAAGAACGGGGAATTTAGGAGAAAAATAAAAGGAAAAACTCTCTTTTCTTGCTTTTATTCAGAGGCACTTTTGCAACCTCTAGGAATATAATGCTTTTCCTTTGGAAGAAGATTTTTTCTTTCTTTTTCTTCTCTTCTTTTCTTTTTTTTTTTTTCTTTTTTTCTTCTTCTTTCTTTTGCACAAAAACCCTTTTTAAGATTTTCACCCAAAAGATTTTTCACAATTTGAAAAGAAAAGAAATAAACCCATAAGTACATAAAGGAAAGAATCAGGAGAAAGATCATGTACTCATGTAAATAAAGAGAATCAAAAAGTTAAAAACAGGAATCTATAAGTCATTAGAGAGCTTACCTTTTGAGAGAACAAGCTTTTAGTCATTCCTAATCTCATCTTAATCAAAAACATGCAAAAAGTTTAGTAAAACATTGAATAAAACGCAAAACTTATGCATATTATAAAAAAACTTATTTTTTAAAGGGACCCCCCTGCCCTACACTTGGCAGGAACACTGTCCCCAGTGTTCGAAAGAAAAAGAAAATAAATAAAGAAAGACTGTAACAGATAAAAGTAAAAGTAATTAAGAAGAAAATGACTCCCCTGCTGTGTGTGCAAGAAGACTAGACGCGTGGGGCTGCCCTACACTTAGCCTTTGGCTACTTGGCAGAGTGATCAGAGATATCGATAGAGGTTATGAACGATCTCGCATACTCCCGTTGATAAATTTAGCGTTGGAGACGGGAGTTGACCAAGCGGTCATGGTTGAGCAAAAAGTTGCTGCAACAACTTATGCTCCGTGCGAACGGTCAGATCTCTTGTAATTTCCACTTCCTCAGGTGTTGAAAAATCTTGGAATTCAGTGTACTAGGTGTGTGGTCATGCACTAACCACATTCACCTGCTGAGGAAGAGAGCTCTTGCCAATCGCCTGCTGTATTTGAGTATTTGTGTAGGGAGTGTGCTTGAAGTGCATTCACCTAATTTACTTTGGAGGAGTACACAAAATTTTAAATTAAACAATTATAGTATGAAAATAATAATAAGACAGGAATGTTACCAATTCAAGAGAGGAAATTTTTTTTTTTTTTTGAAAATGCCGGACATAATGTCGGGCGACTCGTATCCGGCAATGGACTTCTTCCATTAATGCCGGATTGGTTTTACCCGGCTTCCTGCCCGGCTTATTTAAACTCGAAGAGAAAATAAAATATCAAAAAGAGAGAAGGGATGGATAAAACGAGATGTTTGTAATAATAAATAAAAAGATACTCCCTCCGTCCTGAATTGACCGTCCTGTTTACTATTTGGACATGTCGTTTGACTTCAATTTTTAACATATAAGATAAAATAATTTTTAAAATTTAAGTTTTGCATATGATTCTTTACATGTTAAACTATATATCACAAATTTTAGTTTTATAAAATTATTTTATCTTATATGCTTAATATTGAAGTGGAAAAACGTGCCATAAAGCAAACAGGACGGTCAATTCAGGACGGAGGGAGTATTAACATAATTAAATTAGCAAAAATCAAAAGAAGAAACAAAGTTGCGTATGTCGGACGTGGTGCCGGGTGTTCGAAGCCCGGCATTGGACTTCCTCCAAGATTGCCGGGTTGATTTTACCCGGCTTTACGCCCGGCGTGTTCAAACTAAAAAAAAGAAATAAATTAAACGGGAAAGAGAAGGTAAAAATAAAAGAAGAGTGCAAAAGGAAGGAATATTTATAAACACCTCTAAAATTGAAGAGAAATGTAAAATAAAAAGTTGAGATCGAATATGCCGGATTGTAAGCCGGGCGAATCCGGTCCGGCTTAGGACGTCCTCCATGATGCCGGACGTGTTCTACCCGGCATCGTGCACGGCATACCCAACCTAGTGAAAAAAAACAATGAATAAAAGAATTAAAGAATAAAAATGTTGAATGTGCCGGGCACTAGATATCCGGCCTGGTACCCGGCATATTCAACCGAGCACAAATATGTACAATTTTAAATCAATAAATCAAAGAATAAAGAATAGGGCGTTTTACCGAATTTAGGACTTGGACTAATTCCAAGTCCCCGGCAACGGCGCCAATTTGCTAACAGAGAAATTGTTAGGATAAACTTATATACAAAAGAACAAAATAATAAATTAATCCTACAACTCTACTACGGGTAGCAAAATAAAACCCGGTCGGAGTATAGTGTAAATATATTACGACCGAGAGTATCGTACCCAAGGGACTTATAGAAAATTAGTCCTAATCCGGTAATAACCTATTCTAAGACAAGGGGGGAAATTGAAATGTTTTCTAATCCTAATCAAAACTAACTAAACTAAGTGGTAATTACAATGAAATTATCCTTGATCCAGGGTGTGAAACCATCTAAGCATCAATATGAACTCGAAACATAAACACAAACCTTCGAATTAACCAACAACTGAACACGCCGGGTGTCCTACCGGATACCACTTGCACGGCATATTCAAAGACATTGAATATGCCGGACATTGGCCACCCGACAGTGCGTCCGGCATAGTCATAATGCATAATGCATATTCTTTCTCCAGTTTCCGAGTAGAAAACAGAAGACTCACTACCTATTAACAATCCGAGCATATATCATGCCACAAAATGAACAAAGTAATGGGAAATGTGGGTTAATCTTCACTCTCACTACTAACTCTTAATTCATAAGAAGAGAGTAGGAAGACCATTAAGAGAGTCTAACCTATCTTACTTGGGACTTGTCTTCCACAAGTAAGAATTGCATGAAGAGAAAAAGAGATCAACCTATTCTCTTTCAATAAGAACCTTACTCTTAATAAACTTGAAAATTATATTAAAGAAATCATATTGTTTACAAGAAGGAATTCATCCCTAACCAAGAATAAGCAAGGAGTTCTACATCTCCATCCACACAACTACAAGAAGAGAATACAAAGGGGAGAAGGGAATGGTCATAGCCTTAACCCGACAGGATCTTCTTCTTCTTCTTCGCGTGGATGGAACTTGTAGAAACTTCCTTGGACACCAACAATGGAGTGGGCGGAATTGAAGTTGTGAGTGGAGTGTAGTATGGTGTTGAAGTGTGTCAATTGTTGCCTTCCTCGGCCTATTTATAGGCATTAATTGTGTCGATGCCGGGCGTCGTGCCGGATCAACAATAGCCGGCACACGTGATAAATGCGCCCAACTGTTAACGGTCGAAACCGTCAATTCCCGCGCGAAACAGTGCATATGCCGGGTAGGATATACCCGGCATCACACCCGGCATCACCCTTTTCACCAACGGTCAATAACTGCTATCGCTTGGTCAACCGTGGCGACTCTTCACTTATGCCAGATGGAATCTACCCGCATTAGGTCCGGCAAGGCCTCTTTTCTGTTCTGTGCTTATGCCGTGCAGAAACTACCCGGCATGGAGTCCGGCTTCAACTGAACTTTTGCCTAGAAAATCATTCCTTGCACAGAAAACTCATAAAAACATAAATCTGTACAAATATTATACTTTAACACATAATAAGCATAAATAACATAAATATAACTTTATTTAGATAAATATAATACTAAATCTAGTGCATAAAATATGATAAGTCTGCGGCTTATCACTTTTGGTATCGAGGTTGCTTAAAAACTAGGAGCAACGTGTTGTCATCTCTTCATTGATTGTCTCTCGATAGTCCAATGGCTCAAGGTTCAGACTCCAATTAGACTCGATGTTGAGCGAGTCATTAAGAACGTTATCTTTCGCTCATCATCTTTAGAGGTTGTTTCATGGTCCTTTCTTGAAAAATCAAATAATGTTTTCTGCTCCACATGTCAATCACAGATTGGTTAAAACCAGATCAAAAGTGCTAAATGTGCACTTGACCGGTTACTACATGTTAACCACAGCGAGATTTATAGAATCACAACAATAGTTGTATTCCTACGCGGGCATTGAACAACACCTTAGGTCCCGTTCGATTGCTGCGTAGAAACACTTAAGATAGCTATGGTTAACCTATACTGAGTTACCACACTTGCATTTGGTTAAATTTTAATGAATAATACAATGACACATGGCGGTGAGAGAAGTATACAGAAAATTAATCTTCCCCAATGCTACAAGTGAACGGGACCACAAATGCCAGTAGAATAGGCACTTAAGAAGGAATATGGTATAATTATATTCTGGAATGTATACTCGACCTTTACCTTCTGAAATGATATCTAATAAAGCACATGGTTTCGGAAAAAAAAAACTGTAGCCATCTTTGGCTACATACAGGAGATATGAGAGTGATGTTGCGTTTTGCTTTTTTTTAAGGCGTGCGCCACACTTGCTGCTTTTTTTCTTTTTTTTTTCTTTTTTATCACAAAACCTTTAAATAGTTATAACTTTTAATATATAGATCTAAAATGAAAAAAATTAATATCATTGTTCGGATGATAAATATGATAAATGAAGAAATTAAAATTATAAAACGGATGATCTCCTCGCCGATGCGGCCCGGCCGAACGAAGTGATATACAGAATTCACGCAACAGCACGGGGAAGCAGCACTCTCGCTTTCCGATTTCTGTGGCTTGGTTCTGCTCGTGTCTATCGCTTTTTTGTTGACCCAGTGAATGATTCCGCTTAAGTGGACCTTTGAAGTGGTAGGTTTTCTGGGCCTATTTGGAATGTGTTGGTTTCTGTACTTCTTTAGGTGATCGAGTCTCTCTGCTCGTTACTGCCTTTAGGAAGGAGAGTATGAATTTTTTAATCGTCGCATTCATAAGTAAAAAAGTTCACTCTTTGTCGCTACCTGTTTATAAACTGCTTCAGCGACATTTTGCTCTATTCACTGTTCCAATGATGCATGGGAGTGAAACTGAGTGACAATAGATAATGATTTACCTCAGCTTCTGATGTTTTTCTGTAAATCTTGAATTACATCAGAGAAATTGGACTACAACGTTCTCGCTTTGGCGCTTGATTTAGAGCATAAGTTAGAGGTTATATTCGAGTCTTCTGATTAAATGGGTATTTCAGACGATGAGACTACTGCACCGACAAGGCTTGAGGTTATAAGGATATTCTTCCTTTCCTACGTTTAAGTAGAAATTTCTCTGTCCACATGAAAAGAGTGATCTCTATATATTTCGCTTTTGTGGCTTCACCAGGGGAAGTATGCTGCTATTGCAGTCTGTTGGCTTTTAGGCAATGGATGCCTTTTCTCCTGGAATAGCATGCTCACCATAGTAGATTACTATGTCTACTTGTTCCCGGTAACCAATAGTTTGTCTTTTCTTTCAAACATAAGTTTGAATGCTCTGTGATTGGATACTAGAACTTCTTGTTTCAAACCTGGTAGTTATTGTACATTTTCTTTTGTTTTTATGAATGGATCCATCTTTTCTGCACAGAACTATCATCCTTCAAGAGTTCTTACATTGGTATATCAGTCATTTGCTTTTATCTATCGCAATCCTAGCATATAATGAATCAAAGATCAACACTAGACTCCGCAACATTTTTGGATATTCTCTGTTCTTCGTGGCTTCCCTTTTGGTTCTGGTGGTGAGTACACGAAACCATTTCTCACCCTATGAATCTCTTAGTTCTTCTGGGTTGTATCAATTTCCATTCTGATGCCAAATACGTACTGTAGTTGGATCTAGCAACTTCAGGCAAAGGAGGGCTTGGATGTTTTATAGGAATATGTGCCGTAAGTGGATGTTTTGGAGTTGCTGATGCTCATGTTCAAGGTGGAATGGTTGGCGATTTATCCTTTATGGCTCCTGAACTCCTGCAAGTAAGGAGATCAATTCAGTTTGTTTATTGACCTCATATTCATAATCCAATCAGTCAGCAAAGTTTATCCTGTTTTTTTTTTTTCCTTTTTGTTTTGTAGTCATATCTTGCAGGTGCGGCTGCTTCAGGAGCTTTAACTTCTGCTCTGAGATTGATCACCAAAGCAGTATTCGAGGATTCACAGAACGGTCTTCGGAAGGGAGCACGTTAGTTAAATTCTCATCTCTCTACTGAATCAGCTCTCCCTACATTATTGGCAGATTATACTAATTTTATTCGTTTCCAAACCTCTTTTTCAGTTCTTTTCTTTGGTATATCTTCATTTTTTGCACTGCTGTGTGTTATGCTCTATGCTGTTGTCTTCCCAAAGCTACCTATGGTGAAGTACTACCGCTCAAAGGCAGCTCGTGAAGGGTCCAAAACTGTTTCTGCCGATCTTGCTGCTGGAGGTGTAAAGAGAGAAGTATGATCAGTTCCTTACCTTGTTAAAATACACGATAAGCAAAATGAACTTGCATCCTCTTTTTTTTAACATATCTATGTGCTAATGAAGGAGAATGTGGATCCGTCGGATCGGCTGAGCAACAAGGAATTGCTGCTTCAAAACATAGATTACGCAATTGGCATTTTCCTAGTATATGCACTGACACTGTCAATCTTCCCTGGTTTCCTATCTGAAGACACCGGGTCTCACAGCCTAGGAGCTTGGTAATTCACCAGCATTAGCGAATTTTCATTTTTAATTCACAAGCACAAGTCCCACAAATGGCATGTTAGTCATTAAAAAAGTAACGCTGTTATTTTTCTAAAAAATGTCACTTTTCAGGTACGCTCTGGTATTGATAGCAATGTACAATGTGTGGGATCTGATTGGGCGATACATTCCATTGATAAAATTCTTAAAGCTGGAGTCGAGGAAAGGCCTGATGATTGCAATCATCTCCCGTGTGGCGCTGATTCCTTGCTTCTACTTTACTGCCAAGTACGGTGACCAAGGTTGGATGATACTGCTCACATCTTTCTTGGGCTTAAGCAATGGTTATCTTACAGTTTGTGCCTTCACAGCAGCACCAAAGGGCTATAAGGTAATCAATCAATCTTTGTTTTCTGTTATGGGTTAGATATTTCATTTTCTCATGAAATGTTTGGAAGAAAACAGAAATCATATGACAGAGTCTGGCTTGCTGTATTGGAAATTCATATGGTACTAAAAGTTATGCCTTGCCAATTTTTCAGGGACCAGAGCAGAACGCACTGGGAAATATACTTGTGTTGTTTCTTCTTGGTGGTATATTTGCCGGTGTGACACTTGACTGGTTGTGGCTAATTGGCAAAGGATGGTGAACATAAATCTTCTACTAGTTTTTAAATAAAATAGGTCTCCGTAGCTATGATTATCATCATCATCATCATCACTGTGTCACGTGACTCTTCCTGGCTTTCTTCCAACTGATGATCATTCCTGTTGCTTATGAAGTGTAAACGAGAGGGGAAAATGGCATCAACTGTGGTGATAGGATTGGAGGCTGGAAATGTTTTCATGTTTTTCTGCTAGAATCGAAGTGTACATATGTTAGAGGCAAAGGCGATTTGCTCCTTCCCCTGCAGTTTGTGTGTTTTGGATGAATTTTGTGCGGTGCAGTCTTTGATCTTTGTGTTTGTGTTTGATGGGATACCTGGAAAAGAGAAATATGCATCTCCAAGACCAATGAAGTATACACAAACAACCGCAGTAGTTAGTTGTCTCATCTTTAAGTTCACACAAACAACATGCCTCTTGCACATTAATTGATTCGTTTGTACAACCGAACATTAAATCACTCTGGTTATCACACAAACAAGTAGATCTATTAATAAGGTATGGAGCCTGTATGTATAGCAGCTTAAAATGCTACGAAACTATAATGTTGTTGTACAGAACCAAGATTAGCAAAAATGACACATGAACGCCACAATCGAAGATTATTATATACTCCAAAGTTGGCCACGCCTCAACAACCCGAGTGAGCAAAAGTTCATTCTATTCTGGTGTATTATTGATCTATTCTAAAGTTTAGAGGGTCAATACACGGTTTTTAGCATGTACCAATCGTTCTGAATTTTCAAAAGTTGCAATATATACTTCATATTAATCATTAATGTTGAGAATGAAGATTGCGACTCGTCGACATTTCAATCGAATCCAGATCAAAATACTACTGACAAAGATGTAAGAAACACACATTTAGTATGCTAGGTTGTTGATATCCTAATGTAATACTTGATGATATACTGTAACATTGATGGAATGCAAGTCTAATTATCTAAACATATATATATATATATATTAATAGTTTAAGTTCATTTAGCACTACAAAAAGCTATCAACCACCGCCAACAATGGGACTAGGCGAATGCAACAAACCCCAGACCAGGCGACCACCGGTTTAGGAGAGGGCAATGGTCACCCAACTACACTCTTGGACCTAGCAGTGCACGTATCGTTTTGTTGATCGAGGGGTACAACGGTAGCAGTATACCAATACATGGTAAGTACAGCCAGGATGACTCCTAGCTAGACAGAATCAAACAGAACCAAAATGTAAAGAAGAACAATATCAGTAGTAGTACAACGTTTCGAAAACAACAGGAGTCTTCCATAATGCATCAGAGCTTCCTGAATCTGTTACAGACAGCTCTTCAAGTCACTGGTTGCCAACATCAGGGAGATCGGGACAGCTCTGCTTCCACGAGTTGGTTTGCACCACTCCACAATTTGCAGCTTGATTGATTGAGCCACTTCTTCCCATTTTATGATTGCTTGCTCAAAAATCACACGATTTCTGCAATGCCAGATATAGTACACAGTATACATATAAGTTGCACACCAGTAAAATCTGCATATGCTGTTAGGTGTGTGGGTACACCAGTGGTTCAGGCTACTGTCTATCTCAGTATCAAGCTAGACATTCACCCCACCACTGCATCATTAGTTTCCACAGCTTGCATGACTCTTTGCACCTAAGTTTGTTGGTCCTCCTCTTCACTTCATCATAAAAGCTTTTGACCAAACAATTTCCATCCTTACCCAATTTCCATTGAAAGTAGTCATCTCCTTCTCCTCTTTGTAAGTTTGCAGCATTGAGTAATTGCATTAGGCAAGTGACCTCTTCATTTTTGTACACAAAAAGTTCCCTTCTCCATCGTAGACACCAAATCCACAGAGATCCATCCCATACCCCAAATTTAGCAATTTTGGCAGTTTTGATTTCACTGATTGAGTATAGTCGAGGGAATTGACTACGTATAGCAGAATTACCAACCCAGGGGTCCAACCAGAATCTAGTATTATCCACACTGAGCACAACCCATCTCAGATTCGACCCTTATGGTGCTATTCTTGTGATGTCTTTTGAGGATACGATCCAGATTTGCTAGCGATTTACTTGGGTAGGGATAGGAGACATGCAGTCTTTGACCATACCTGAAACACCTCCTAGCTTCTGATGAGATAGGATCGTTTAAGTTCCTTGTTTTTTAACACAAACTAGAATCCCTTTATCATGAGCAGGCTTTTGGATTTGCGGCGAAAGATCCACATGTAAATTTATGCCTAGTATGGGATCTGGGCCAACCAGAGTGGGGGTGTCGTTGTTAGGGTTATTTGGCGATCCATAGCTCATCTCCTTTTGGGCTCTTTCCGCGACTGGGCTTATAGCATACGTTGGGTTACTAGCATCTAGATCCTGAGTGGCATCTTCATTCATGTCGCGGCCTAGAGACGACGGGCTCCAGCTTGTTGACACAATTTGGCATACGTTGCTTGTAGATGGGCCCAGTTCTTGGCACGTGGTATCTTTGTTTGTTGTCCCTTTATCAATCGTATTTCTTGTACTTTTGACACAACGTTACCGTTACCTAGAGCACATTTTTCCAATAATTCTGACAACTTCCACCAATCGACATCTGTTCCAGCATGCCCCACTTACCAATTAAGTCCATCCATCTTCCCATTGCCAATATTTCCGAATTTCCAATAACCAATTTTTGCTTTTGTGGCTGGTCATTAGCTGTCTCCAAAATAATGTGCCATAAATCACCTTTTTTAACAACTTCGGTAGGGAGTATGGGTTTGGCTTGTGATTTGGTCTCACAAACCATCCAGATTTTTCTGGATGCATTCTGATCGGTAGAATATTTTTTTTATTAGATAAATAGTTGGTTTTTTAATTATTTGTTAATGATTAGTGTTTTGGAAAATCAAAAAGGTAATTTTGTCATAAATTTTTTACTATATTTAAATCTCTTCACGTTTTTCAATAGTATAGAAGTAATAATTATAGGGTAGTTTAATAGTCACATGTATTTTGTATAGGATTGTAAAGGAAGTTAGTAATTCAATATATTGTTATATGTAATTGATATACTACTGATTTAGTATTTGGGTGTATACGTTTTGGGAAACTAAAAAGTTATTTCTGACATTGAAAAATTATTAAATTAAAAAATTTCATGTTTTCCAATATCGCAGAAGAAATAATTATATGGTAGCTTAATATTCACCTGATATCTGGTATATGAGTGTAGAACATGTTAGTGTTTAAAGATATTGTTATAAGTACTTGAACTAGTACTGATTTAGTATTGTAGTGTATACGTTTTGAAAAACTAAAAAAGGCACTTCTGACATAAAAAATTTGTTATATTTAAATTTTTTCACGTTTTCCAATATCGTAGAAGTAATAATGATGTGGCAGCTTAATAGTCAAGTGATATCTGGTATATGAGCGTAGAAGACGATAGTACTTGAATATATTGTTATAAGTACTCGATATACTACTGATTTAGTATTTGAGTGTGTATGATTTGAGAAACTTAAAATGTATTTTGTTATAAATTTTTTAATATATTTATATCTTTTCACATTTTTCAATGTTTCAGAGTAATAATTATAGGGTAGTTTAATACTTCTCATATCTAGTATATGATTATAAGTGTACATGGTAATTTAGGTAGAACTCACTAAGTATTTGAAACGAAGAGTAGTATTAATATTTACCCAGTAAATGAATTTAACACAGACTAGTATTCGAGTAAGGCTTTTTATAGTATACGTATTACAATAGAGTAGTTATTTCTTCGTTTACCACTGGACAAAAAACTAAACTGAGGAATGGGTAGACGAATAGTCAAAACAAAAATAAACATGATATATATATATATATATATGTTCACAAACTTAATTTGTAAACACTATCACATTCGTAAGAACTAAGATGTATACTTAATTTGTAAATATTCGTATACTACGCACTATTACATTCGTATACTTAATACTATCACATTTGTATACTTCACACTATTACATTAGTATACTTGATTTGTAAATATTCGTGTACTTAACACTGTCACATCCATATACTTAAATCGTAAACATTCGTATACTTCGCACTATTACATCCGTATACTTAATCTGTAACCATCTGTATACTTAACACTATCACATCCGTATACTTCACACTATTACGTTCATATACTTAATTTGATAGAATTCGAATACTTAACACTTTCACATTCATATACTTAATTTGTAAATATTCTAATACTTGACACTATCACATTGATATACTTGATTTGTAAAAATTCGAATATTTAACACTGTCACATCCGTATACTTAATCTGTAAACATTCGTGTACCTTGCACTATTACATTCGTATACATCACACTATTACATTCGAATACTTAATTTGTAAACATTCATATACATACCACTATCACAAATTCATCTACTAATGCTCTGATAAGTCAAACACTATTTTTTTTACAGAAACCTATGCTTATTATACAATAATTATAAACCTTATTCTTGTTGGGTGAAGCCTAATGTGTTGTCTAACTCACTGTAGAGTACACAAAAATACTCATCGGTGTCTTCCTTTTAGATTTAGCATTTGCAATGTGTTGGTCCAACTTCATTCTCACTTTTTGGAGTGTAGGGGATGTCGATTCTGTGTGGTTTCCGTTGTCGCTATGAAGAAAGTAGAAAGAACTACCAGGACTACCAGCAGATTCACCCCCGCCGGCTCCGATCCAAGAAGAGAAGAAGGTTTACCTGGGCCAGATGATGAAGTGAGGATCCACAGAAGGTTAATGAGAAGGAGGTGAATGTCAGACCCTAACCCAAATCGTAGAAGTTGGAAGAAGGTGTCTGCGAAACCATATCATAGAATTTGCTGGGGAGAGAAGTTGCAGGAAGAAGGTGAACTCGAGACCTTCCCAAATATCATAGAAGTTGAAGGATGAGGAGTTAATGGATTTGAGGTAAATGAATTATGTGTTGGTTAGTGAATTAATTTGGGAGGGAATGGTTGCTTTAAAAAAATTGAGAGAGAATGGAGGTACAGGATGACCGGGATGAGAATGAAGATAAAAAAAAATTGATTTTGGTAATTGGTATGGGAATTTTAAAAGTATAGTAATTATTATTATTCATATATGAGTTATTATGGGCTATAAAATAGATCTGTTGAACTTTAATTAATACTATTTTTCATTTAAAAAAAGGAGATGACAGAAAAATAAATACTTAAATCTTGACCATTAGATTAGACCTAAAGGACTAAATTGAGTCCAGAAAAATCAGGGACATGACCTTAACCGTGATTCAGGGATTATAGCCAACGCATTATTAGTGATATTCATATTATGCACATTGTGCCGCTTCAGAACTCGTGTGAGGGTTCATGCCAGCCCCTGATCAGGTGTGACGAATGGGATTTGCTCTGAATCTCCATTGCATCCGCCGTGGATGTCAAAAATTACAGGATGATCACCGGAACACTGTTCATCGGCCATGTATTGCTTTTCTCCGTCCGGTTTCTCCTATCTCATCCGTCCAAACTTCTATCACACCAACCAGTGTCGTACTGTTGTCAAAAATGACCTCCACCTCCTCATTGTGGATTTTGAAGGTAGATGTTTCAATTGTAGCGAACACATCAAGGTTTGCTGGGAAGTTATGGAAGTCCGTTTCAATCTCCCGTACTTTGTCGTATCTATCCAGTATATTCATTATGGACGCCTCACACCAAGCCTACGGAGGAAGTCCACGAACTGCCACGTTAACCACCCTTTGGCTTTCCATGTTATCCTCCTTCCATAGCCCCACAACCCAATCATCAGACTTCCATTTTTGGTTCTGGAGGAAGTGTTGTCTACTCCCCATATCCTGGAACATTACTATGAATGTATAGGCTCCAGAGGAGGGATTAAGAGGTTTGACGGTGCCAATTTGATTGGACCACCATCTTTCTATATCCTTGGCTTCGGTCGTCCTATAGAATCATCCCCTCCATGATTTTGTGACGCCCACAGGCCCTCATTTGTTGTGGTGGTTGTTTGTTGTGCCTACGAGTAATGACTAGTGTTAGCACTCTATGGCTTTCTTGATTTCTTGAGTGGTTTGGCTTCTTGTGTGGATATCCACTTCCCATCTACCCACAGCCCATTCGTCATCTCAATTGCCATCTCAGCTTGTCGTTTGTATTCGAAACCAATGAAAGCATATCTTGTGTTTGTTGCTATACACCTTTTGGATGGACAATGTACATTTGTTATTTTTCCGTATGACTGAAAGATCCTCCACAAGGTTCCCAATGTTGTTGCTTCATGCAGGTTATCTACGAACACCGTTGTATTTTCCATTGTATCACAGGCTTGAGAGGTTAAGGAGGTGGCTTAGTGGATTAACTTGGCTGATAAGTGGTGCTTGGGTTGTATGGGTAAAGGTGGTTCGTACTAGGCTGTTTTGTGGTGGTGGGTTGGTTACTTTGATTGTTTGGGCAGAAAATGGCAGGGTTAGGCATGGTTTGTGGTGGTGGTGGTGGTGGGGAGGTGGCTACCTGCTGTTTGGTGGTTTAGTGTTGTGAGGTGGGAGGAGAGAGGAGAGAACATTTTTTATTTAAGCTACTAGCAGTGTACGTATTGTGTTTTGAAGACCTTGTTGCTCAGTCGATAAGACAAATTCAAATGCTTCTTATAAAGCACATAAATAAGTAAGAAAAATAAAATTACATATCATGTTTTGAAGTAGCAAAAAAACTCTAGAACCGGGCCATCCTTTACCGCTATATAAGATAAATCTGCATACCCCATAGCCAGGGGTGGAGCCAGGATTTAGAATTTAGGGGGTCATTTATATTTTTTTATGTAATATTAAAACATTAATTCACATTACGTACATATGTCATAGTTTATAAATCGAGTGAGTTTGTGGTTTCATGCAACAATACAAAAGCATACATTATATTTATATATGATATGATTAATCTTAATACAAAATATCACCAAAGAATGGTGAATTGTAAATCAATAAGTGTATATTATCAAAAAGACAACATCTAGGTATAACATTTCAATGTGTACCTCATCCAAAACTGAATTCCACGCACAAACAAGAAAATAATTCCTACAATAACAAATATAATTAGTGTTATCAAGATTGATCAAGTAATCATTTCATTATATAATGATGGGATGAAAAATACTAATAAATAACACTAGAATACAATGAAAAAGAATAACAGGTGAAAAAACATACAAATAAGCCCTAAAGGAAGTTAATTCTCACCTGAGAATAACATTGAGCCGTTAAAGGTTGGAAGAGCGATATTTAGTTATCAAGAACTTAGCTGTTAGGATCAATAAAAAAATATATAAACAAGATACATGTTGGCACACATACACATTAAAGCAAAGCATACAAGAAACCAAATCAAAAGAAAATGTACCTTGTGGATTTTAAGTTGTGCACGTCTATCTTTCACAAAGTTGAAATCATCTATTATCTTATCCGTACAGTAGGTCTCGAAAATCTCCCTTTCAATATAAACAATCATATAGTTCCTTAGAAACTCACCAGACATGCTACTACGAAGTCTGGTCTTCACAATTTTTATCGTAGAAAAGGCACGTTCACTTGTTGCAGTTGAAACAGGAAGAGTCAAAACAAGACTAATCAATCTATCGATTATAGGATATATTTCATACTTTCCAGTTTCCTTCAATCCTCTACACAAGTCTGAAACTGAACAAACATTCTTCAAGTGTGGGTGGTTGTGAACATCTAGCTCATAGTGTTCTAACTCCTGAGCTAGATGATTTCTTTCTTGTTCAGTAAAATCAGAAGGATAAAACTTTGTTGCCAATCTAACTATGTCATCCACATTGAAAGATATGTATGTATTGCTTAGATCTAAAGCAACACTTAGACCAAGAAGTTCTAGAGCGGTCTCATTGAACCTCGAGTTCAACTCTTGTAATTGAAGGTTAACAACAACAATAATTACATCAACTCGATAGTGATGTTCGACGGTCAATTGTCTTTCTTATGCCAAGAACGAATGAGATCTTTGTAAGTTCCATTCATATTAGGGATTGGAATGTCATTACTTTCACAAAATGATATAACATCTTTCAATAATGATTCCCACTTTTCATCTCTCAACTTTTGGATTAATGCCTTTGTAGTAGACACCAGAGACAAAGCATTAACAATATCTTGTGACTTGAGTTGCAAAGCTTGACATAGCATATCAATTATCCTCATCAATTACTTCATCACGTGCATTGCAATCACATAATCAAATTATAGTAATTGTCTCACAGCAAAACTTGTGTCACCTCTTTGAGTAGGCGTTGAACCTCTAATGATGATGTCATCCAACACCACACTAGTCGGGCCAAAAAATTTCATCAAGCTACAGATTGATTTAAAATGAGAACTTCATCTTGTATCCCTCGGTCTTTGCAAAGATCTAATTTGATTCGTATCCTTTCCACTTAAAGCTCTTCGATTTCAATAAGGTGTGAAATTTCAGCTAGTTAGGCCTCTTTAAGTTGATCATTCCGCTTGCAAGATGATCCAATGACATTAATAATAAAGTTTAGGTTTATGAAAAAGGTATGTATCTCAGAGACCTCCTTAGATGTTGCAACCAGAGCCAATGGTAGTTGATGGGCCAAACAATGTACATAGTAAGCATAGGGACACTCCTTCAAAAATAGAGCTTGCAAACCATTCCATTCTCCACGCATATTACTTGCTTCATCATAACCTTGACCCTGAAGATCTTGAACATCAAGCATATGATAAGATAAACATGACCAGATTTCATTTTTTAAAGTCAAGGCAGATGTGTCTTTGACATGAACTAAGTCCAGAAATATTTCCCTAACAATCCATGTTGATCAACAAACCTTAAAACAATGGCCATTTGCTCTTTCTTTGACTCATCTCGAGCCTCAACAACTATCAAGCAGAACTTTGCATTCCCAATCTCATCTCGGACCGTTTTTTGTACATTTGTAAAAAGAACACATAAGATTTCTTTCTGGATATCCGGTGATGTATACTTTGCATTTTTTGGAGCATTCTCCAACACAACATCACTAACACTCTAGTTGTAAGATGAAAGAAGTTTGATCAATTCAAGAAAATTCCCTCAATTTCTTGAGCTAGACCGTTCATCATGCCCTCTAAATGCACATGCTTGAAATGTGAGCCACTTAATTGTCTCAATGGAAGTTTTCAAGTGCAATCTATTACTCATAACCTGTTGAGATGTCTACTTGTGTATTATAGTCTCTAAATGGCCCAACTGGTTCTTTAAATTCTCATAGCAACTCACAGAATATTGATGGGCCGAGTTAGAGTTCTTACCTTCATGGTGGACAAAAGCATAATTTTTCCTATCATTCACTTTTTTCCAATTATTGAATGTAAATGTGTCTGACCAACTTCCTTCGCTGGCTTCTTGTCAAACAAATAAAAAGGAAGACAAAATGTAGTAGCTTTGTTCTCAGAATACTCTAACTAAAAGAAACTTTTGAACCAACTTGCTTGAAACCTAGGCCGATCCTGTAAATGGGTAATTTGATTTATGAAGTTAATAAGGACCAAGCTTTATATATGTTCATCTCACATCATGCTAGTCATTAGGATAATCCCAAATTAAAGGTTGAGTGCCAGGATCATGGATCAACGAATTAATATTGAAGTTATCAAACCTTGGTGTCTCTGAATGTTAGAGTCGATGAGACTTTAAAGGTGGTTCTTTCTTACGAACTGATTCACCTCGACCTTGAGGATTAGATATTTCAATTGGCTCGTCATCATGTTTTGTGTCACTATCACTTTCAAGGTATCTCTTCGGCTTGAAAAAAGGAATCAATCGTTTTTACTTTATCCATGACTTATATGAAAATCACATAAACATGAACAACATTACTTATTGAAAAATCAAAACAAATAATTTACAAAGATAAAAATTTTAGCTAATTGATAATATTGTACAAGGATTTTTGTAACAGTAAAGATGCTTCAATGGCATGAGAAAGGTTGACTCATAAACAAAGAAAAGCAAAGAAGAATTACTTGTACAAATAGAAATGATTATATGCATTGGTGAAATCATAAATCTTAATCTGGCCATAGTATTGAATTTGGAGTTCAATCAGATGATGATAATAGAGGTACAATTCACTAACCAATCTGATTACTAATACACCAAAAAGTTTTTAATTATCCTTTTTTAATTGAAAATCAGAACAACAAAACGTACAACTTACACAAAATTTACAGCACAAATCCTATCTTCTTTAAACAAGTATGCTTTTCCTTTTCAACACACCATCCATCATCTTTCTGTTAATAAAATCTTTCGAATTCATTCAGAAGCAAGATTAGAGACTTAATTAAAAAACACCTAGAAATCTACACAAAACAACACTTACATATTGACAACAAATTATAGCCTACTGAAAGTCTAGAATGGAAGACGGCTATGTGACTGGAAGAAAGAAAAGTAACCAGCCACGGACCATGGCCATCAGCAAATCTCGGAGCCCCCACAGCTCTTCCTTCAAGAGCTTCTGAAAGGTAAAGTGTTTAACTATGCCCGTTGTGGATTGGGACTGAAAAAGAAAAGAAAAAAGGAGCTAAAGTGGATGGCTCTTCCTTCAAGACCTTATGAAAATTATGTTTAACTATATGCTCGTTAGTTAGATTGGAACGGGAACAAAAAATGAAAAAAAAAAGAAGCTAAAGAGACTAGGATAGGGGAACAAAGTAATAATGAGTATGTACCTTATTTTATTGAAAGTTGGAACTACATTACTTCAAACTAGAATTTTTTTTACCTGAATTAGAGGGGCCACATCATTAAGGGTATAATAATATGAATTTCTTTGTTGATTTTTTTTGAATTGGGGGGGGGGGGGGCAGGCCCACCCAACTACATACTTACCTCTGCCACTGCCCATAGCCCCCATATAGATGTTTAGTCATTTTAGACAGGTCTACATAGCACAATAACCCTTTCCTCTACCTTTGTTATTGTAAGGCTCAATGCCCATTACTAGTGAAACTATATATGAGTAGTCAAAGAAGCTTGTAAAACACAATGACCATTCATCTTTATACATCCACCTCGAGTACTCCAGATTCATATCTAAAGAACTATATTGAGGAAGACATGGATAAGAGCCATTTACAAAAAGGTAGAAGTCATTTCCACACAAGAAATGTACTTTCCACACAAGAAAGTGTTATAGAGTCGATTTTGTTAGATTTACAGCGGTTACAAAAGTTGTTTGCGTGGTTGATTGTCTACAGAGATCATTGTTGGAGAAGAAGAACTTGAGTGACCTCCATCTTTTAGTGTTGGAACCCTCAATTTTTCTGATAATGGCATCAGAGTAAGTCTAGATGAAAATACACGTCAACCTACGAGAAAGAGTTTGTATGTACAATGAAACAAGATGCGGCGAGCCAGAACAAGTCTGAATGCAAAGAAAAGTTTGATTGATCAAAGTAGCGGCGAGAAAAAGCGTATCCAAGGATAGAATGCGGAGATAACAGCCAGTGTTGACCAATTCCAAAAGGAAATGGTTGAAACAAGTGAGAACGTGTCAGTCATTTGGCAGTTGAGTCAAAACGAGTCAAAGATGAGAAGTCGTGGTGCACTATCACCAAAACATCATGGAACATTATTGAGAAGTTACTTTCGATTCTTAATAAGTACTTAAACGATTAGAAATCCTTTGAAACTCACAACACTTTTTTCATTTATATACTCAGGAGAAATAATATAACCATCTTGAGATATTGCCTTGAATACTAAGTTCTGTTTTGTGCTTAAAAAGTTTCATTTTAGCTTATAGAGCTTGTGCACCCTAACACTCCTTACGTGTATTGATCTATACTTAGAGGTTTGAGTGTAGCGTGAGACAGAGTCATTCTGTCTAACCCGAATACAGGTTACTGGTTGTGTAATTCACAATTCACACTGAATTCTCAATACAAGCTTTCTATTCTTGTACTTATCGTTAAAGCTTCTGTATTTAAATATTTAGTATAATGTGACTCTGTTTGTGTCTAACACCTCAGACAGACTCGGTTCAGCACTCCTCAATCCAACATTTAGCTAGATGATGATGATTTAGGAGTGCGTTATGAAGTATTATCAAAGCAGTTAGATCCAGACCGAAACAAGTATATAAAGAAGACAATAGATCTTGAAGACGAGAAGAAATTTTTGGATCAGATAGTGCCTGAATAAGCCAGATACTATGATATTATAACACATCGTTTTGATACTGAATGTATAACTTATGCATACTTTATCATGTAATAACATCTTAGTACAAAGTTTGATATTTATACGATGTTACAAAAGACTCATGGGCTTAACTATAAATATGGGCCTGAATACTACGACCTTTAGCATCAACGCAGAAGCGCATCACACACCGCATATGCATCAAGTCATGTTACAACTACTTTAAAAAAATCAATTTTTACATATTACATTTATGAATAATGGGCTTATTTTGCTTCTCAAACATCTGGGTAAAAACTTTATTGTTAATAGGCTTTTCTTTTGAACATATATTTTCAGTTTTGTTTTACTTTTACGCACCATGTAAAGAATCTGAATAAGTAAATCAATTTCTCAAATCTCTAAATTAGTCTTTACTAGTTTTGCTTCTCAGTTTCTACTCTTCACAGTTTGTCCCTTCTCAAATCTCAGCCCCTGTCGGTATGTAGATTTCACAGAATCACTTTTTAATTTAGAATTGAGAGCCAAACCCATCAACCACCATTAGGTTGGTTCAAACAAAATAACATTCTATAAGAATACGTATGTGTTGAATTGATTTGTGATAAAAAAATTTACATCCTATTTACAGAAGTAAATTCTAAGTAGAAACTTATCGAGATCTTAAATTAATGGAGGTTCCTAAATATACGTTAGCAACTCAACGAATTTACAATATACATAAAACTACAATGATTTAGTTAAATACAAAATAATAGGACAGAATAGTATATTCTTATCACCCCCTACAAGCTGATGATTAGGATGGACCTGAAGCTAGGTACGAAGAACAAAAACACAATCTTTGCTCAATGGTTTTGTGAAGATGTTAGCTAACTGATCATTGGATGAGACATGGCCAATTTGTATATAAGGCACCAGACTCGCGCATCCTGTTCGTGGATGAAATGAAAAAACTAAAGCAATGTGCTTCGATCATGTACTGATGATCGGGTTTTTTTATGAGAAAAATTTCACCGACATTGTCACACAAAATCACTGGAGGATACTAAAGTGGTACTTGAAAATCGGACAGTAGTTGTTTGAGCCATAGTAATTCAGTTGGTGTGTATGCATGGGCTCGATATTCAGCTTCCATACTTGATCGTGCAACAACCCGTTGTTTCCTTGACATCCAGCTGATGAGATTGGATCCATGGAATACGGCATAACCATATTGTGCCCTGCTGTCATCGGAATCAGATAGCCGACCAGCATCGGAGTATGCAACTAGAGTGAAGGCGGAGGTTGAGGTGAATTGTACACAGTGATGCATAGTTCCTTTTAAATAGTGAAGGATTCTTTTGACTACTCGCAAGTGAAGGATAATGGGGGAGTGCATGAACTAACAAACCCGATTAACTGCATACGTGATGTTTAGGTGGGTGATAGTGGCATATTGAAGTGTGCCAACAGTACATTGATATAACTACAAATCTAAAAAGGGCTCACCAGCTAGAGTTAACTTAGATTCTGGATCTGCAGGACTAGATACTGGTGCGGCAGCAGACATGGAGGTGCGATCAAGAAGTTCTTGTATATGACTTTGTTGGGATAGCTGTCAAGTGGACTTTATTTGAGTGATTTGTAGGCCTAGAAACTAATTCAAGGATCCAAACTCTTTTAAGGTGAAAACGGTGTTGAGGAGGGAGATGAAGCGCTGGATGAGAGTGATGTTATTGCCTGTAATAATCAAGTCATCAACATATACGAATATTAATGACAACCGAGGAGGAGATATGAACTAACAGAGAAGTGTTGGATTGACAGGATTGAAATCCTTGACTGAGAAAAAGGATTTCAGCTTTGTGAACCATGCTTTGGGCGCCTGTTTAAGGCCATAGATTGCTTTGTGAAGCTGACTAATAAGCCTCAAACTTATCATATTTCCTAAGCTAGAATTATAGGATTATTAGTCAAAATAAGTATGAAGTAGCTAGTATTTATATCTTATTGCATATAAAGTTCATTTATAAGATTGGACTTATGTTTGTTGTTTTGTGCAAGGCATCAAATCCTAATCAAAGGATCGAAGTAATGCCTGGCTTGATGTCGTAAGTTTAACTCACGGCAAGAATATGGAGTAGAACAGAAGTGATGCCGGACATAGTGCCGAGTGTTCCCTAGCCAGCACCAAGTAAGAAGTTGCTACGATTCGTCAAAAGATGGCAGTTAATGACTGTTACCCAACTGATTGATGCCGGATATGGTGCCGGATGTCTTCTATCCGGCACAAGCATCGTTTCGCGGGATTTGGCAGTTTAATTGACCGTTACAAGCAAGTGGTGCCGGATACAAATGATCCGGCATGACTCCTGGCACATGAAGAATTTGAGGCTTATAAATAGCCCGAGAGTCTGCACTTCAAACCATCACTTTCACTTCATTTTTACACATCCATACTCCACGAATTCAGTTTTATTGCTGCCAAGGAAAATCTGAAAATCATCCACAAAGAAGAAGGAATCTCCCTCGGGTTAAGGCTAGATTAATTCCCTTCTCCTCTTGTATTTCTTCTTGTATTTGTGTGGATGAGGCAGTATGATTTCTTTGTATTCCTTGGTTAGGAATGATGGTCTTTGTAAAACAATGTTGATCACTTAATAAAAATTACAAGTTTCAATTTAAATTTTTGTTCTTGGTGCAAAGTAGATTAAGTTCTCTACTTATCTTTTAACCTTCAAAATTCTCCTTTTGTCAATCAAAACAAAGGCAGAATAGGTTGAGAGTTTTTAAGGAATCTTTTCCTTTGTCTTCTATACATTAGGAGATGATATTGAATTAACCATTACATTCTCCACTTTCTGGTTCGTTTATTGGTATAAAATTTGCTGGATTCGATAATAGATAGTGAGTGTGTGTTTCAGATTCAAAACCGGAAAATAATCTTGAACTTTTGGCTCTGTTAGATCCATTATCGGGTATCTAGTGTCTGGCGCATTCAAGGTTCTTGAATGTGTTGTGCATCCTATGCGGCATGTTCAAGAATCAGTTAATTCGAGACTTGTCAACTTAATTTGTGATCATACTTGTTTTTATGTGGATTATTGTTCTGAATCAAGGGTAGTTCGCTGTAATTAACCATTTAGTTAGATTGTTAGATAAGTTCCTTAACTTGAATTAATGTTCACTATCAATTTTCCCCCTTACTAGATTTAGGTAATTACTAGGACTAGGACCCTACTAAGTCCCTAGGGTTCGATACTCTTGGTCATAATTTACTTACACTATAATCCGACCGGGAATTTTTGCTACCCGTATTAGAGTTGTAGGATTCTTTTATTATTTTATTCATTTTTGTACATAGTTTTTTCCTACAAATTCTTTGTTAGCAAGATGGCACCGTTGCCGGGGACTTGGAAATAGTCCAAGTCCTAAAACTGGTAATTGCCTATTCTTTATTCATTGATTATTGCATTTTTTTCCTAAATATGTTGAATATGCCGTGTGTATTGCCGGATTTCATAACCCGGCATATTCGGAGGAAGTCCGCGCCAGGTATGATACGCCCGACAAGGCGTCCGGCACATTCTTTATATGTTTTTAGTTTCCATATAATAATAAATCTGTGTTGTTCCGCTATTCTTTTTATTTTAATTGAACATGCCGTGTGTGATGTCGGGTGTTGTGATCCGACACATTCGAAGGAAGTCCAACGCTGGGCACTACACCTCCGGCACTCCAATCGGCACGTCTCAATTTAGTATTCTTTTTCTTGGTTTTGATCCTCCTTTATCTATCTCACCCTGTTATTGAACTTTGTATTCAGGATGCCTACAAATGTGTGGGTAGCTAAATTGTAAAGTGGGGAATCAAGGCTCTTTCATTTCTTACACATATATGTAGTGAATGGCCTGAAACGCCGTACAGGGGTAGAAATTTTTATAAAGTTGAGGAAGTTGAAACCAGCCTCGCCTACCAGCGTCTTAGAACCCAAGCACACATGAGGGTTCTAAATGTAGATGAACTTAGGAGGAGATTCCCTCATATGGGTATCTTCACTAATAGAGTTTGCAGGAGGGACCCCTTCTATGCTATATTTACTAGTAGGGTTAGGCGGAGTAGATTTAGGGCTATCTATTAGATATGTATTGGTGTGTTTTATATGTTTGTTATGTAATAACAATGATACTTCCGCTTTAAATAAGAATTTATATTAATGATTACAGTTATCCCCATATTACATAAAAAAAAATTGTCTATGACATCTCTTGGGTACTCGCTCTTCTAAAGTGAATGCTTCTTCGATCACATGGTCTTTCTCACGAATTAGCAAGCTACGACCCTGAGATCGAGAGGACTCTTCTTCAATCTTTAAGACAAAGAAGGAACCAACACTTTACACAAGATGATTCAATTACCAACTACGAGATGTCAACCCCCACAGTTCGCAACATCAACCGGCCATCCAGTCAAGACCAACAACCCGCCATCAACCTCCTTCACCTTCCACCAACCGAATATGATGAGTGGCAGAAATTGAAGCCATATCATCAGATTCGTTGCGTAAAGGAGTTGGGTATGTTCGATGGTTCGAACCCACACGAGGCCCTGCTACACGTAACAAAGTTTCTACAGCACGTCAACAGCCTCACTGCCACTGATGTTGTCCTGCAGTATGCATGACTCTCTCTCTTCCCACACAGTCTCACGGGGATCGCAAGCAAATGGTACCACAGTCTGACTCCAAGTACCATTTCCACGTGGGATGACATGGGAACCAAGTTCTACGGCAAGTTCTTGCCACCAAGTTGAACTCTGAAGATGATTGCCGAGATCTATAGTTTCAAACAACCAGGATCGGATTTCATCTGTGAGACTTGGGATCGGTTCAAGGGGTTGCTTCTGACATGTCCCCACCACGGTCTCACAAAGGAGCAACTTTCCTAGTTGTTTTACAAAGGACTAGTGAACCAGTGCAAAACCATGGTGCTTTCCTCCCTCGGTGCAGACGTCCTGAAGAAGCCAGGAGAGCAATTTCTGAGTGGGATTGAATCCCTCTGTGAAGAAATTCGCGATCGGGCCACCAGTGGATTGAGAGGCGGCACCCCAGGTTTATACCACATCGGAGAGAGTGATAATAAATTTGACAAACTAATGAACGAGCAATTGTTGGAAAACAACGCTCAGCAGTCAATAAAGGTAAGTGCTCTGCAGAAAATTGTGGAGCAATTTTCCATGAGTTCTCTTCCTCAACAAGCAAATGTAGTCAATGCAAGACCACCCGTTAAGGTAAATCGTTCATCTGTGTTTTCCTTACCACCTTCTAACGTGTCTTGTAAATAGTGTGGTGGACCACACGATTTCAAGCAATGCCCTGAATTATAAGAGTTAAAGGCAACTGAGGAAGCCAATTACATGAACAACAACCAAGGGTTTAGGCAGCCTTGGCAATGCGGTGCTCAACCCCCTCAAAACTACCACGGTTATGGCGGAGTTCCCCAAAATCGACTAGGCCAACAACCTCAAAATTTCCAGAATCAGGCCGGTTATCAAGGAGGTCCGAGGTAGTTCTCGCAAGCTCCTTATGGTAGAGCTCCACCAAACCAACCCCAACCCCCATCTAATTCCGAAGCCGAGATGGCTGAGATGTGTGACATGATGAAGGCGCTGATGAATAAATCCCGAGATACCCAGGAGGATATCTCAGCCCTTTGCAAGGATCAAAAATCTTTGCAGTCACAATTGCAACAAATTCTCACTTAACCAAGGCCACCCAGCCAATACCATCCCAGACTCAAATTAATCCAAGAGAACATGCGAAGTTTGTCTCCATTGAGAGTGAAGATGTAAACGCCATCACTCTCAGAAGTGGAAGGGAGGTGAGTAGGAATCAAGAAAAAGAAAAGCAAGTGGCGCCTGATGATATGGAGGAAGTAACTCCCCCCATACTATCTCAAGAAACACAGGCTCCTACTCCTCTTCTCTCAATAATCAAACTTCTTAAAAATTACCATTTCCGAATAGGCTCAAGAAAAAGCATATGGATGAGCAATTTAAGAAATTCTTAGGAATATTTAAACGTTGACTATTGACATTCATTTGATTGATGCATTGAAGCAGATGCCCACTTATGCTAAATTCCTAAAGGAATTAATGAGCAACAAAAGGCAAATGGAAGAGTTGGAGTTGGTCACTCTGACGAAAGAGTGTTCGGCGGCGTTAGTACGAGCAATGCCGCCCAAATAGAAGGATCACGGGCTACCGATCGTACCTTACTGCATAGGCGATGTTGACTGCGGTCATGGTTTATGTGACCTGGGCGCGAGCATCAACATCATGCCATACTCCATATTCGCAAGGATTCGTGGTAGTTAACTAAAGCCAGTTTCCTTCTCCCTCTAACTGGCAGACCGGTCCTCCATCAAACCAATAGGAGTAGTAGAGAATTTGGTGGTTGGAGTTGATAAGTTCATCTTACCTGCCGATTTTATCGTTCTGGATATCAACGAGGATACTAGAGTCCCCTTGATCCTTGGGCAACCATTCCTAAGCACCGGAATAGCGGTTATAGACGTTTATGATGGCAAGATCACCTTCCCATTTGAGGATGAAAAGATTGAGTTTAATATGGCAAAGATGGTAAAGAAGAGTGTCTCTGCCCATACTGTTTGTTGTGTTGGTCTCTTAGTAGATGGTGACGAAAATGATTTCATGGACGATGAAGAGGTATTCTCCATACCTTCGGACGAACCTCACGAGTTGGAGGCCCTAGAGCAAGTCTTGGTGTCATCCATTGAAGAATCTTCACTGAAAGAAGTTAATGTCATCGTCAGCCAACTAGATTACGGTATAAGGAAAAATCCTATCTACTGACCACCGCCAGAGAGACTATACCGCCCACCTCAAAAAGCTACACCATCCATCGAGCAACCACCTAAGGTAAAACTTAAGGAACTTCCTTCTGAATTGAAGTATGTCTTCCTCTCAGGTAACAACTCTCTCCCTGTGATTATTTCCTCGCTTCTCTCTCCTGAACAAGTAGTCAACCTGTTAGAAGTTCTAGGAAATCACAAGAGAGCCATAGGTTGGTGTTTATCAGATTTAAAGGGTATTGACCCTAGTTTCTGTACCCACCGTATATGCATGGAGGATAACCACAAGCCTATAAGGCAATGTCAGAGGAGGTTGAACCCCAATTTGAAAGAAGTCGTCAAAAATGAGGTTCTAAAATTATTAGATGCTGGTATTATTTACCCCATCTCTGACAGCCCTTGGGTTAGTCCTGTCCAGGTGGTACCTACAAAGGGTGGGATAGAGGTTGTCCCAAATGAAAAAGGAGAGTTGATCCCTCAAAGAAAAACAACAGGGTGGCGAATGTGTATAATTATAGGAAATTAAGCTCTGCCACCATAAAAGATCACTTTCCCTTACCTTTCATAGATCAAATGTTGGAACAATTAGCAGGACAAGAATTTTATTATTTTCTTGATGGTTACTCGGGGTATTTTCAAATCCCAGTTGCACCTGAGGATCAGGAGAAGACTACCTTCACCTGTCCTTATGGTACTTTTGCCTACACCCGAATGTCGTTTGGACTTTGTAATGCCCCTGCCACTTTTCAATGTTGCATGCAAGCAATTTTTACTGATTTCATTGAAAAAAGTATTGAAGTTTTCATGGATGATTTCAGTGTTTATGGTCCTAGTTTTGACGATTGTTTGCAGCAATTAGATTTGATCTTAACTAGGTGTGAAGACACTAATCTAGTGTTAAATTGGGAGAAATGCCACTTCATGGTAAAGGAGGGCATTGTTTTGGGACATCGAGTATCGAAGGTTGGTATTGAAGTTGACCAGGCCAAGGTCGAGGTCATCAAGAAACTCCCTCCCCTACCTCAATTAAAGAAGTACAAGCATTTCCGGGTCATGCCGGTTTCTATCGCAGGTTTATTGCTGTTTTTTCGAAGATAGCAAAGCCACTAAGTGATCTGTTAGCAAAGGATATGAGATTCGACTTCACATAAGAATGTTTAGAGGCCTTCGAGATCATCAAAGAGAAGCTTGTCTCCACCCCTGTAGTCGTTGCTCCTAATTGGTCTCTTCCCTTTGAGATCATGTGCGACGCAAGTGACTACGCTGTAGGGGCTGCCCTATGTCAAGAAGGACAATGTATTACGGATTATCACATACACTAGTAAAACTCTTGTGGATGCTCAAAAGAATTATACAACCACGGAGAAAGAGATTCTTATTGTTGTCTTCACCCTTGATAAGTTCCGTTCTTATCTATGAGGAAGCGAGGTGATAGTACATACTGACCATTCCGCCCTGAAATACCTTTTTACAAAAGCAGACACCAAACCGAGATTGTTACATTGGATTTTGCTGCTGCAAGAGTTTGATGTTCTGGTTGTGGACAAGAAAGGGTGCCACAATGGAGTAACTGATCACCTCTCTCGCATAGAGAGGCCATATGATGGAGTTCCCATCCGAGAATACTTTCCGGACGAGACGGTGTTCAGCATCCAGTAGGTAGAGGATCTGGCAGATAAGAAAATCTGTGAAAATTGGGTTGAATTGTTTGCTGTTTTGCGGGTAAGCTCTGAAGAACCATGGCATGCCGACATCGCAAATTACCTGGCCTCTGGAGTAGTGCCCATGGTATCTCTTCACAGCAAAAGAAGATGTTTCTCTCCCAAATCAAACACTTCTTCTGGGATGACCTTTACCTTTTTAAGGTATGTGCTGATGGGGTCGTCCGGAGATGTATTCCTGAAAACGAAACTGCCGCAATTCTACACTTTTGTCATTCCAAGGAAGTAGGTGGACATCATGGCTCCACCTGAACTGCTACTAAGGTTCTGGAAGCGGGTTTGTTTTGGCCTACTGTAAGTGAGAATATATCTATTTTAGGGCTTTTCTTCTTCCTATTTTCATAACAATTCATGCCATAATTCTCACTTATCATATGTTTTTTTCTTAGATTTATGTTTTGATGTAAACTTATATATTTTATGTGTCAAATGCAAGAAAAAGTCATAGACTTACATTTGTTGTATTTACGTATATACATTCACACAACAATAGACACAATTATTTATTCATCACTCATTAATCATTAACACATCATTGATAATGATAAAGTAATCATGATTGATATTACTTTGTTTTATGTCACATGATTACACAATCATTACTGCTTTATTTAATAGTAATTATTAATACATCATTGACATTCATGACTCACGTAACTCATTGATCGATCATTTATTGTTACAATACTTACATGACTAATGATTACGGCTGCACTTTATCAATATACGAGATAGAATATTAACTATTTATCAATTCGGAAAGAGAGTTCGTTTTTGCAGTCGGTTTTTTAGAATTTACAGTCATTTTCGCAGTCAATTTTTTAGATTTCGTAGTCATTTAAAAAAATATGCAGTCAGTTTTTTGTAATTTGCAGTCATAAAAAAAACACTTATATATAAGCATCAAAGGGATTAATGAAACACTATTGCACTTAAACTTCTAAATGGAGGAGAAAGAAAATTTAGAGAGAGGGAAACAAAAGGTTGGAGATAAAATACGATTTAGGCTCAATCAGAATAGGAAACGCAGGAAATCGAACTGAAAAAAGAAAGAATTCGATCTGAACGAACCGTATAATGAAGAAACTGCGTTCTCGGACGATCCAACGGTAAATTTTAATCAAAATTTCGGAATTTTTTACGTTTTGGTCCGTTTTTTAACGTCCTTTTTATATCGTCCGTTTTTTAACGTCTGTTTTTTCTCGTCTGTTTTTAACCGTCCGTTTTTTGTCGTCCGTAACGGACTACTGTACATACCGTC